>OW443343.2:30000-2530000 GCA_937001555.2 Hypsopygia costalis | reverse complement strand
TTATTATGAAAATTTAATCAACCCAAATGAAATTCCGACGTAAGCGGTTGTTTATTATTTAAATACAAGTCAAGAAGTTAATCCTTAGGTTAAGATTAACCGGGGGAATTTGGCGAAATTTTATTTCCCTAATCTTTTTGTACATTAAGATAAAAATAATGGGAGAATAAAAGCGTTTTTCGCGGAAACGTCGTGTTTAACAATGGATATAAAGAAGTGACATAAAAATATATTGAAAATAGTGAAATTGAGCGACTGAATATACTAAATACTCGTCGGCTCGACAACCCTTATTCACTGTTGGGATACGGGTCTCCCCTCAATCGAAGAGGTTGATATACATATTTTACCACGCTGTTCAACTGCGGGTTGGCGGAGGTCAGTGTTTTCAAGCCGCTTAAAGGCCACTGACTTGGCTTAACGACTATCATCTAACGACAACAGCCGGGACCGACGGCTTAATGTGCCCTCCGAAAGAACAGAGGAACTCAAGATAAATAAACCCATCCATGGACAGGCTACAGTCGACGTTGCTTAACTTGTGTGTTCGATTAGACTGACACGCGCAACGATGCCATCGAGCTCCTTGATTTACTTAACCTGCTAATAAATAAATCGAATAAAAGACCTGTTTGACCTAAATTCCTGATAACGTCAAAACATTGTAAAACACAAAAGCCGCGTCTGCACGAGAATGCCTTCAATATTTTATTTAAAGCCTCCATACCCCTGAGTTATCTACCTTTCTGCATTTAATGGCTTTAATTCCTAACTTGTGAAAAATCTCCCCTAAGTTAGGCCGTTAAGTGTGCTCAGAGATTTGACTGCCGCCGAGAGAATCTTCTTGAACTTCGTACCATATTACAGTCTTTAATCTTAAATATTTACGTTCATATGCTCCATTATTGCAAACTGGCTATTCTGGATTATTTCTGACTAACTTACGGCTACGACTTCGCACGTACATGTCCTAGTATCCTGTGAGATTTTTCCTTTTTTGCCCAAGGCACTACTGCGTGGCACTACTAGTAGTGTCATGGGAGATTTTTCTCTTCCTCGAAACTCTACTATTTTCACTGATCGATCCTACTCTCCTATCAAAATTCCCCGTGGATTAACTCATTATCCATGACACTACTATTCCTTCCCCGTTTTTCATCATCATCATCACCAGGTCCATTTTAGTCTCCACTACAGGAGCATGACCCTCTCCTAGACGGAAGGAGGATTTGGCCTATACTCCCCACGCTGGCCAGACGGGTTGGGGAGGAAGTCGTTCTGAGAGAGTAACAAACGTCCTGTCATACATTCATTATAGTCATACAAAATGTTACATCTGTACAAATTTAAATACAATGTAGGTATATAAAGAAATTTATGAGTAGGTTGTTACCAAAATGTTCATATCACATTTTAGACTTTCTTGCTGTATGGAATACTTGTACTACTACAAAAATATATTAACACTAAATTTCTATTATAATCACTATACACTGATCATTATGTTGCTGTGGTCAAATATGAGTGTTATATAAATCAGCATTGTATGAATAGTAAATGTAATTCGCAGTCTATTAAACTTTTCCTTGGCGTTTCCTGGTAGCGGTGGGTAAAATGAACTCACTATACATTTGTTCTACATTAAATTCTTATGTTAATATCTTTCTTTATCTCTATTATCTGTGAAAATAGGGTTTTCGTTTCTTGTACTTGTAGTGCGGGCGGCTTCGCTCCTATTGAGTTTGTATTCCTCCTCCTACTTTTGATTTCCTCAATGCTGAGGGTCATGACGTCTCCGAAGAACCGCACATCGTCGCATCATTCTATGTTTCTTCGTTCGTCTGTTACTTCTGTTTTTAGTTTTTTGTGCGAATGCCACCGCTCAACGTCGTGTCCAGAAAGCAGATTTGGTCAATCCAACGCGTCGGTCTACGGCCACGTGGTCTTTTGAACTGGATTTTCCCAGTGAATACGAGTTTCTCTGGGCTGTCACACAGCAATGTTCACATACAGTTCCAATCGACGCAGTCGAATGCCTTGTTGTAGTCGACGATGCACATAACGATTGGGGTGTCGAATTTGTAGTCCCTTACCACCATTTTGCCTGATATTTAAAATTTCCTCAGGCATACCTTTGTTTTTATAAAACCTGCCTGCTTTTGTGGTAACGATGCAAATAAGAGAATAATACAAAGATGATGTACCTATTGACAATACAATAAGCGGTATTATCGTCGAGAGCCACCTCTTCCACACAACCATAACGTAGAAATTACTGATAATGTGGTAGAGAGCAAATTAATATTCAAACAAGTGGGTGCCACATTGAAACTACACAATATTAATAAAGATATAATGCCAAATAATATACCTACATATTCCTAAGGAGATTAATGTAAAGCCTGATATTGACATTGACAAGGTACATTGCCAAGGGCATAATAGAATTCATTGAAATCTGTAGGAATTTTACTTACTCAAAATTTTGACGGAGGGACGGCAAACCCTAATAGAATTAAATGTACCTACAAATAGGAACTTTTAAGTTTCTAAAATTAATTATAATGTTTTTGACCAGTCTGTTCTTCCTGTACTATACTAGTACCAGAATGTGGCGGTCGCGCGCCATTTGTCGACGATAGCAGAGTTAAAGCACGTTCACATTGCAGCCCTATCCTGCGCTTTTGCCAGTCTGTTATCTGTGATCGTGCGCTGTGGACGTGTTGCTTTTAACCGACTCCAAAAAAGGAGGAGGTTCTCAAATCGGCTGTATTTTTTTTTAATTTTTGTTACTTAATTACTCCGTGAACCGATTTGAAAAAACCTTTTTTTATTTGAAAGAGTACCTATACTTCCTGATTAGTCCCATATTTTATTCATTATTATCTACATACATAAATGTAAACAATATTGCGAAAACCATACCAGAATGTATGGGAATTCACTGGATCTCGGTGTTCAGAATAGTAAAAGTAAACGAAACGAATAGTAAACGAAATAAATATATATAACGAAAATGCTCTAGTGCCGCAATATATATGCAGCCTAACATTTTTAGTCAAAAGTTAACGCCCAAGGACCGTAGGTAGGCGTCTTCTGTCTTTTTCATTTGTATGCAAATGTGCGAAAAAGAGAACCCGATACTATCTCGACTCGGCGGGTAAGGTATAGCATATGCATGCGAAACGTGGACCCTTACTGCCGGGATGGTAGTACAGAGAGTTAAGGAACGCTCCATGCTCGATATCTCTCTGCGGGAAGAATAAGAAATGCATCTTACGCCGAAGGACAAAGGTCACCGACATCGGTGAGCGAGTCGCATGCCTGAAATGGCAATGGGCCGAACAAATCTCCCGCAGAGACGATGACAGATGGTGTCAGAAAATACTGTGTTGACGACCCTGGACAGGAAGATGAAACATATGCAGGACAGCGATATAAAAAAAGACCGCTGAGCCGACCTGAACTAGAACCACCGTATCAAGAACTAAATGGAGAGTCATGGAAGAGGCGAATATTTAGCAGGGGATGCAATTATGATGAGAAGAATAAGAAGAATATGTTATTTTGGTTCTCTCCTATCTCCTCTACTTCTCTCTCTTTTACCATTGGAATATTATTTAATTTGCTGAATGCACCACCTGCTAACTACACTGAAATTTGGTTTTAGTGTTATTTGAGTTTAGTTATAAGTGGATATCAGCAGAAATAGTAGACGCAGTATAGCTCTCAATATATATATTTCGTGCACAATTTGTAGTGACACACTTTGTTATAACAATCACTATAGTAACCTTGCTTATTTTAAAACCATGTCAAAAGATTATATACATTTATTTTTAATTACGGATACACGAACCTCCATCAGGTTATAGTCCTAAATTTGTTAGAATTTTTTCTGTAAAAAAATCAGTACCAAAACCCAATTGCAGTGCAGAGAGCAGCCCTCTTACCACCAACCCTTATTGCGATTAAATAACTGAATAGAATGCTTATTTATACCAATGAATAAGCGACTCTATTTCAAATTGAATAGAGTCGCTTATTAATTGATATGAATAAGCATTCTATTCAGTTATTGAATCGCAATAAGAGTTGGTGGTAAGGGGCCAGGTGGTGCATCACTAAAAATAACTTACCAATCATTAAATTTAGAAGTCAAAACTTTCCCCCCTTCTGTATAAAATGAGAATTAAAACATCCAGTCAAATATCATTAAAACTGAATACAAAATATCTTCATTAACCGACGCCATTTTTATACTACGTTATTTTAAAAAAGACGCAAAGGCAAAAATGTTGTTCAGGAATAATATTCGCAACGCTTGCTATCCGGCAAATGAAATTAACCTGTGTATACAGGAGCAAAATTTCCAGAAATTTCCGGATATATCCGGTTGCAGCAGCCCGTAACCGGTCGAGGCGGCTTCTAACCGGCGCAGCTCGCACCTGAACCTAGCACTAATTAAATCTAGTGTGAATGCCGCAGTATTAAGTTTTCATCTGTGACTAGACATTTATAATTTAATTGAAATCTTGTTGAAATTCGCCATTAATATAATTTCAACTCGGGTCCATTTTGGTTCATAATTTACATGCAAATTAAATGTCCTATTTTATACTACCCATACTTCCACCAACCACACTGATATTATATTATTATTTTTTTTATTTACTACGTCGGGTGGCAGACAAGCATACGGCCCGCCTGATGTGAAGCGGTTGCCGTAGCCATATAAACGCTCGCAACATAAAATATCGCTCGCGCGCCACCACCTCCGCTGCCCACGCAGCATCTCCTTCCTTTCAGGTGACCTCACTCACGCGCAGGAACACAACAACTCTCAAGGGAATTGTTATTTGGCTGCGGTATTCTGTGAGGTGGAGGTACATTCCCCAGTCGGGTAGCTTACAATTACGCTCCCTACCTCTCTTTTCGCCAGAGCTTCGTTTGTCAGTCAGCAGGGTGCACCGCATGCAGGTGAAGTTGGCTTTGGTTCAAAGATGTTGATGAACCACTTACACCCCATATAAATGCGAAAGTGTGTATTTGATCGATCCGTTTGTCACCGTTTCATATCTGAATCGATTTGAACGAAATTTTGTATGGACATAGATTATATGCGGAGGTCTTCCTCAGCATAATATATTCTCATGTACTTATATGGGATACTTTTAGGTGCGATAACAGACATATCTGCAGATGAAGCCGTAGGCTCAGCTGATCCTTACTAATATCACAGTATAAGTAATAGTACTAACGTACAGTATGGATACTCTCTGCCGCTCTCACTAGTCGACCTCACCTCCCCTCTGAGACCGTGTGTGGAACCGTTCGCAATGGATGCAACGTCCTACAAATTGACGTCGCTTGTATTTTATTCTCCATCCAGTTTAAAATATGGGAGTATGTAAAAGATGGTAGAGTTACTTGTGCAGTGGATGGATGTCTTAACACATGGAAAGTCAAAAAAAGAAATTTATTCGATCCCTTTGGATGAAATAAAGTACAGGTTATTTTATAAATTACCTAAAAAGCATGTGGCAGCCATAGCTTCATCATAACTAATTCATGTCTGTCAAAGTAGGATAC
Source organism: Hypsopygia costalis (assembly GCA_937001555.2). Classification (NCBI taxonomy): domain Eukaryota; kingdom Metazoa; phylum Arthropoda; class Insecta; order Lepidoptera; family Pyralidae; genus Hypsopygia; species Hypsopygia costalis. The sequence goes on along the minus strand of OW443343.2, from coordinate 2,524,408 downwards.
AAGATACAATTAATACGAGATGAGAAAAGGATAGCATTATAGCAGATTTATATGTCTCAAAGAGCAAGTGAGTCGCGGAAGTGACATTGCTGTCACTTGAGTTATGGTGGTTTATTGTTAATGTTTACAATTTTCTTATTTAAATTTCAATGTTTATTGTGCGTGATGTCATGTGTCTTTTAAATTACGTTTGTTCCATGTGAATATGAAAATAAATCAAATCATTACGCATGCATTTATATGAATAGTAAAAAGCTACAATTAGTGAGAATGAAATGGTTTGACCATTACAATGAACCGGTGTTCGGGAGGCGAACATTCGATTTAGTTGTGATTAGAAAATATAGAATTTTGGGTAAGTTAGCAATGGCAATTATACAAGGCGTTTTGTAAATATTGGCTGAAGTCAGTGTAGTGTATTTACTATGTTTTTTTTTTCTTCACTACACCCGCTGCCAACGCAGCAACTCCATCCTCTCTGGTGACCTCACTCACTCGCAGGAACACAACAACCCTCAAGGAAATTGTTATTTGACTGCGGTTGAGTTATATTCTGTGAGGTGGTGGTACTTCGTCAGTCGGGCTGCTTAGAAAATACGCTATGTCCTACCTCTCTTTTCGTCAGAGCCTCGTCTGTCAGTCAGCAGGCTGTACCCCGTGCAGGTGAGATTGACTTTGGTTCAAAGATGTTGATGAACCACTTACACCCCCTTACATGTCCGACTAATAATTGAATAATGTCAGCCCTAGAGAACGTCACTCAAACATAGGCACGTGTACAGATGTCATTTGGTTACTATATGCAAAAGCGCCATTTTTGTATGGAGTGGCCGGGGTTTGCTAATATTATAAATATGAGTGTGACTTTGTTTGTTACGCTTTCACGCGGAAACTAGTCAACCGATCATCATGAAACTTTCTACACATATTGTTAAAGTATATTAAGTAGGACATAGGATACTTTTTATACGTTAAAAAAAGAAAGCGCGGGCAAAGCCGCGGGTGGAAGCTAATAGCTCGTAAGGATAATATTTGGGTGTGTATTATTAGTTCACAGCTATACGATTTAACAGATTTTGATGAAGTTTGGCGCGACTGGATTGACAAATGGGATACTTTTTATCTAGGTACTGTGTTCACGTGAGGAGAAACAGCTGGTAGAAGCTTTAAGTAAATGTTGTATTTAAATTGTGAACCGAAATGGAACCTAACCTAACCTAATCTATGAAGATCTAATAAGTACTGCTAGGCATCGAAAATGAAACATCAAAATGACATCAGAATCTTACTAGCTTTGACCAAAAAAAACTAGGGCGGGTTTGTAATAAATAAAATATTGTTCTAAATGTTATGAAACAGCTATACAATACATTACTGCTTTAATATCCGCCCTCGAAGCCTCATAAAAAAATATGCATCTTCCCGAAACTTGGAACATAAAGTCTCAAATATCTTGTTCATTTATTTACGGAAGTGTCTTAAAATATATATTGTTTATTTTGGTATTGCTTTATCTAGTTATTTATGTCATCATCATCATCATCATCAGGTCATTTTAGTCTCCAATAGGAGCACGACCCTCTCTCGTCTATGAATAAGTGTTCTATTCAGTTATTGAATCGCAATAAGAGTTGGTGGTAAGGGGGCAGGTCATTACGAATGGCGGTTATATTTCTCCATTTGGTTCTGTTGGAGGCATTGCGGGAGCATTCCGACATGGAGGACTTTGTGAGAGACTTAATTAAATCATCTGGTTGGAGAGCAGCCACGGGGTCTCTTGCCTTGGACTACAAGACTTTTTTTTTTATTATAATAGCATTAGCAAATTTCAAAGTTAAGAGATTTTAATAGAATTAGCAAATTTGCCGGATATAATATTGTTCCTTTATTTATATGACTATTTTAAATTAATCTATTTTATTTTTATTAATATTATGACTATTTTAATTGACATTTCACAGATATTATTTGTTTAATAGCTAGAAAAATATTAAAAATTTTGTACGCTTGTAAAAGCATAACATGTAGCTACTATATATATTTATGAACACCTTCCATGTACACATGTTAAAAAATATATCTTTATCATAAATTTAAAAAAAAGACGCTCCATAAAATTTTTAATTGATTGGAAACGAATGGACTCAGCTGCAACCGTTGATGATAAGGTTCAAATTTTCAATGATATCGTTCTCGGATTGTACAATCGTCATGCGCCGGTTAAAGAAGTCAAACTAAAACATCGTCCTGCACCTTGGATGTCAAATGACATTTGAGTGGCTATGAGGAATAGAGATCGTGCGTTTCGTCGGTATAAAAAGGTTCGATCCGAGGATAGCTGGACAGCGTATAAAATTGCAAGAAATCGGTGTAGCCAGCTGATACGAAATGCTAAGCGCCGCCATATCCATGACAATGTATCAAGCGGATCTTCTGCGGACGTATGGAAGTTTCTGCATTCACTTGGGATTGGTAAATCTTCCAGCACAGAGGTTCCTTCTTGTTTCAGTTTAGATGATTTAAATAAACATTTTTCCACCATTGACATATTAAATCCCCTCACCAAACAGCAGACAGTCGACTTCATTGCTGATCTTCCATCTATCAATGTAGACTCTTTCGAATTTACTCCAGTGAGTTCTGGTGAAATCAGGAAGATTATCATGTCCATCAAGTCCAAAGCTGTCGGTTGTGATGGTATTAGTCGTTTTATGATTATTACAATCCTAGATCAATTACTTCCAGCCATTGCTCATATTGTTCACTTTTCCCTTTCCTCTGGTCAATTCCCTACGTTGTGGCGTAATGCTATTGTAATTCCCCTGTCCAAAATTTCTAGCCCCACTCTCCCTAAGCATTTACGACCAATTTCAATACTCCCTTTTCTCTCCAAAGTACTGGAAGCCTGTGTTCACAGAGATCTGTCCCGTTTCGTGTTTAGTAACAACTTGCTCAGTGAATTTCAGTCTGGTTTTCGATCAGGACATAGCACTGTCACTGCACTTCTTAAAGTGACCCAAGACATTCGTGACAATATGGGGGATTCAAGGCTTAGTGTGTTGGCACTGGTAGATTTTTCAAATGCCTTTAATACTGTTGATCATGACATCCTGCTTGCTATCCTTTCCCATCTTAAGGTTTCATCATTGGCTCTAGAATGGTTTTCCAGTTACCTTCGTGGTCGCCGCCAGTCTGTCCGGCTCGGTGAGACCTCGTCTAGCTGGTCTGTACTTGCTGCTGGTGTACCACAAGGCGGCATTCTTTCCCCTCTTCTCTTCTCTATTTTCATCAACCAGCTTGTTTCTAATCTTCAGTGCTCGTTTCATTTGTATGCCGACGACTTGCAGCTTTATTGTCATGCTGATTTGAGTAGTCTCCCGGCAGCAATCAGCAACATCAATCGTGATCTGTCTCGTATTAGAGATTGGTCTGCGCAGTTCGGGATTGCTGTTAATGTAGCAAAATGTCAAGCAATAGTTGTAGGTAGTTCTCGGATGCTTGACAGGCTTGATATATCTTCTTTACCACCTATTACTTACGACAATGCGGCCATCCCTTATTCCCCCAGTGTAAAGAACTTAGGACTGCATATCGACTCCGCTCTGAGCTGGCAAGTGCAGGTCTCCAGCATATGTCAGAAAGTTATAGGTACTTTGCGTAGTCTTTTTCGCTATAAAAACTTTCTCCCTTTTAAGACAAAGATCTTGCTTGTGCAAAGTCTGATCCTTCCTATAATCGACTATGCCGATGTGTGCTATACCGGTTTGAACGCAGACCTTCTCAACAAGCTTGAACGACTTCTCAACAGCTACATACGTTTCGCGTTTGGGCTTCGGAAGTATGATCAAGTTTCAGCTTATAGATCTCAACTGAAATGGTTGCCTATTCGTCAGCGTAGAAGTGTGCGCATCCTCACTACCCTCTTCTCTATCCTTAATGACAACGCTTCTCCGGTTTATCTAAAAACCAAATTCCAACCCCTCTGTTCTATTCACTCTAAGAACCTCCGCTCTGAAAACAATCTTCTCCTTTTTTGCCCTCCCCATCACTCTGGTTTTGTAGACCAATCTTTCCAGATTCAGTCCATCCGTCTCTGGAATACGCTACCTGTTGAAATCAGAAGAGCTTTAACTCGGAACTCATTTAAATCTATGACGCGTACCTATTTCTTCAAGATAACAAAGGATCTACAGACATAATATGTTTCTAAATGGATATGTATGTAGATGTATATATGTGTGTATGTATATGTGCATTTGTATGTATATGTGTATTTGTATGTATATATATGTGTATGTATGTATAAAGTTATGGATATGTATTTAAGTACTGATACGTATGTTATGTATTTTATCTGTTATGTATTTATATTCTAAATTACTATTTATTGATAATGCTTCTTATTATATTTAATATGTCAGTAATTTTAATATCAATATTCGCCTTGTGCACCTACCATGTCTTATCTCTGCATCACCCTAAGGTTGACTGGTAGAGAATGCTTGTATAGCATTAAGTCCGCCTTTGTACATTGTTTGTATGTGCATAAAGATTAAATAAATAAATAAATAAAATAAAATTTTCTTTTCAGGTAATATGCCCGAAGAACTTAGATTTATGCTACCATATATTTATTTGTCAGAAAATCATTGTATAAACACAATTAAAATACTAAGTAAGTATATTAAATTAATTATATACTAATAATTAAAAATATACAATTAAAATAAAAACTAGATATGGCTAACTATACATACAAATAAAATTTTATGCTACTCGTGTTTAGCTTAGCCGGTAGAAACGACGGAGTATTTTTTTTTCTATGGATTATATATGTTAAAAATGTAATAATGATAATAACAACATTACATCAAACTTCTCAAAGGGGCCTCTACGTGTTGGATCTATATCCCCGCGTATGCCTATCAAATGACCGGGCTTGACCCGTGAATTAAGAGAGATAATAATAGTAATGTAATAATAATAATAATGTCAAAATAGTCCGCAGGGCAGCTTGTGTGGCGAGCTGTTGTGTGAGTAGCGACACCACGGACCCGAGTCTCCAGAGAGTCGGTCAGGGCCTTCGTCTCCGACGTGTCTTCATCGGTCGGAGTGTAAACACAAGAAGGCCCGCAGGACTCTCAGCTCTGGCTTGCCTTCATTGGCCGTCCAGAGAGGAGCCGCTAGAGCTATATGCTCCAGGGGTGGAAGTGTTAAAGGGCATCACGCCGCGAGTAACTTCGGAGAAAGCGCAGCACACCTTTCGACACCCCTGAGTCACTCACACCGGTGTTGCCTCCGGCCGATTTCCTGGCATTTCGGAGGCCCATCTAGTGAGTGGCAAGCCACCGCCTGCCGCAAATAACTAGCAATAAAAGCAGTTATGGCAGGCGTCCGTCCCTCTTCTGTAATAGCCCGGTATCAAGTTCACCCAGATCTCATCTCCATAGCCCATTTATTTTCCATCACACTTCGCAATAGTCTCAACGCCTGCCGAGACCTGCTCATGGGTATATCGTTCCATTGATATATCCTGGAGCGGGTCACGGTGGGCGTACAACATTACATCAAACTTCTCAAAGGGGCCTCTACGTGTTGGATCTATATCCCCGCGTATGCCTATCAAATGACCGGGCTTGACCCGTGAATTAAGAGAGATGATAATAATGTAAATATAATATTGTACTCAATAATAATAAGATCTAATAATGTATTAATTAATTCATTTATTAATTTTACTAGCTGTCCCGGCGAACTTCGTACCGCCTAACAATCAATGAATGTCGTGGTACATATTAGCTGAACAAAATTTATGATTTTATGGAATTAAAACAATGAATAGTAGAAAATAATAGAGAAGCTCGAAGGCGTCATTGCGCGTGCCAGTCTAATTGAACACGCAAGTTAAGCAACGTCGACCGTAGCCTGTACACGGATGGGTTTATATTACCTCGAGCTCCTCCGTGATTCGAAAGACACGTTAAGCCGTCGGTCCCGGTTGTTATCATTAGCTCATCTTGAGCTCTTCCGTGCTTCGGAAGGCACGTTAAGCCGTCGGTCCCGGTTGTTATCATTAGCTCATCTTGAGCTCCTCCGTGCTTCGGAAGGCACGTTAAGCCGTCGGTCCCGGTTGTTATCATTAGCTCATCTTGAGCTCCTCCGTGCTTCGGAAGGCACGTTAAGCCGTCGGTCCCGGTTGTTATCATTAGCTCATCTTGAGCTCCTCCGTGCTTCGGAAGGCACGTTAAGCCGTCGGTCCCGGTTGTTATCATTAGCTCATCTGAGCTCCTCCGTGTTTCGGAAGGCACGTTAAGCCGTCGGTCCCGGTTGTTATCATTAGCTCATCTTGAGCTCCTCTGTGCTTCGGAAGGCACGTTAAGCTGTCGGTCCCGGTTGTTATCATTTAATGACAGTCGTTAAGTTAAGTCAGTGGCCTTTAGGCGGTTCGAAAACACTGGCCTCCGCCAACCCGCAGTTGAGCAGCGTGTTGGAGTACGCTCTAAACCCCTTCGGTTGAGGGAAGACCCGTATCCATAAAAACGAAACGTAAACATAAAAATGAAGATTTCATAAAAATAAAGATTTCCTTATTGTTAATTTAAAAAAAAAAAACGTTTTGTTTTATTTTTTTTAGTTTTGTAATAGGTTTTATCATTTTGGTGATTTGTAATTGTCATTTCTTTTGATGTTTACTCTGATTTGATTCTTGCGCTCGAACCCCATGGGAAAAGCGTTTTCGACAAAAAAGCGATTTGACATTTTTAAAGTTTCATAACAAATCACAGACAACTTTCGCGACATAAAAGTGACACCAATCGATTTGACGTTTTGATATTTGACAACCAATAAATATCGTAATCCCTTTTTCAGCTGACACTTTCATTTGTATGGGAAAATGTTTTTTCTTTTATTTTATTTTTTCGAGAATTTTCCAATGTTTTTAAGAGTTATTCTGCTATTCGGGACGGAAACAAATCCAACAAATCAAAAACCATGGCAATCGGTCCAGCCGTTCTCGAGTTATAAGTGTTGTAACAAACACGACTTTCTTTTATAATAGGTAGGGGAAAAAGTCTTTTCGCATTATAGTATGTATGAACTTGTAATAAAATCTCTTTGGTTATACCATTTGTGTCTGGCAGGTTTTGATATCTTTAAAAAGTTTATATTTTAAAAAAGATAATTCCAAATTCAAATTAGGTAAATGTGTGATTTTCATTTGTTTTTTTTACTGTCAAGATGAGTGAATCTAATGAAGAAATTCGATTTATTTTAAAATTTTACTACAAAAAAGGTAAAAATGCAACGCAAGCTGCGAATAAAATTTGTGACGTTTATGGACCTAGTGCAGTGTCTGTAAGAGTAGCACAAATTTGGTTTAAGCGTTTTCAATCAGGAAATTTTGATGTGAAAGATGCACGTCGCTCTGGTCGCCCTGTTACGGATAAAATGGATGCCATTTTTGAAAAAGTGGAGCAAGAGCGGCATATCAGTAGTTACGACGTAGCTGAAGAATTAGGAATTGACCACAAAACAGTTTTGGCGCAATTGAAAAAAGCTGGGTACACTAAAAAGCTCGATATTTGGGTGCCTCACGATCTCACTGAAAGAAACCTAATGAACCGTGTACTCATTTGCGATTCTTTACTACGACGTAATGAAAGCGAACAGTTTTTGAAGAAGCTTGTAACTAGTGATGAAAAGTGGATCACGTACGACAAGAACGTGCGAAAAAGGTCGTGGTCAAAGGCCGGTCAGGCTTCACAGACTCTGGCAAAACCCGGGTTAACCCGCAACAAGGTGATGCTGTGTGTATGGTGGGATTGGAAGGGTATTATTCATTATGAGTTGTTACCGCCAGGCAGGACTATCGATTCTGAACTCTACTGTGAACAACTGATGAGATTAAAGCAAAAAGTTGAGAGAAAGCGGCCGGAATTAATTAACAGAAGGGGTGTGATTTTTCATCATGATAACGCTAGACCTCACACATCTTTAGCCACTCAGCAAAAATTAAGAGAGTTTGACTGGGAGGTGTTAATGCATCCGCCGTATAGTCCTGACCTTGCACCTTCTGATTTCCACCTGTTTCGGTCTCTTCAGAATTCTTTAGGCAATGTCAGGTTACCATCACGAGAAGACTGCCAAAACCACTTGTCGTGGTTTTTTGAACAGAAGTCCCAAAATTTCTATAGTAATGGGATCATGTCTCTACCTACAAGATGGCCAAAAGTTATTGAACAAAATGGCACCTACATACTTTAGTTAAATGTAAATAAACTTTATTAAAAAATGTTTTGAATCTATAAATATAAAATTCAAAGTCCTGACTGACTGACTGACTGACTGATATATCAACGCACAGCCCAAACCGCTGGGTCTAGAGATTCGAAATTTGGCACGTAGGTTCCTTATGACGTCTAGAGGTACACTAAGAAAGGATTTTTCAAAATTCATCCCCTAAGGGGGTGAAACGGGGGTCCAAAGTTTGTATGGGGAAACGATAGAAGTTGGACTATTTGATCCGAAACTTTACACGAGTACTTCTATAGATAAATGAGTAAACACGTGCTTCAGGATTTTTCAATATTCAACCCCTAAAGGGGTGAAATGGGGTGAAAAAGTATGAAAATCGTCATGGGTATTGTTTTTATAGTTTATCGGGTCGCTGATTACAAAAATAACAACTATTATCTAATCAAACATAGCTGACGTGATAAAAAGTCGCCCCTGTGGGGGTGCGATGGGATGGAAATGTCTACAATGGGGTAAAAAAGTCTGAAAATCATCATGGTATTGTTTTTATGGTTTATCGGGTCGCTGATTACGAAAATAACAACTATTTTCTAATCAAACGTAGCCAACGTGACATAAAATCCCCCCTGTGGGGGTGTTATGGGGTTGAAATGTCATAATATCAATATGGGTGTTGATTCTATGGTTTTCTGAGACGTCAATTATGAAAATGGTATCGATTTGAAAATGTAACATAGTGGACAAAAAAATACTCAAAAGGATTTTTCAAATTTTAACCCTAAGAGAGTGAAACGGAGGTCCACAGTTTGTATGAGGAAACGAGCTTAGTTGGACTATTTTATCCTAAATTTTACATGAGTACTTCTATAGATAATTGACTAAACACGTGATTCAGAATTTTTCAAAATTCAACGCTTAAAGGGTAAAATGGGTCCCAAAAGTCTGAAAAACGTCATGGGTATTGTTTTATGGTTTATCGGGTCGGTGATTACGAAAATAACAACTATTTTCTAATCAAACATAGCCGACGTGACAAAAAGTCGACCCTGTGGGGGTGCGATGGGATCGAAATGTCTAAAAGGGGGTAAAAAAGTCTGAAAATCATCATAGGTATTCTTTTTATGGTTTATCGGGTCGCTGATTACGAAAATAACAAGTATTTTCTAATCAAACGTAGCGGACGTGACATAAAATCCCCCCTGTGGGGGTGCGATGGGGTTGAAATGTTACAATATCAATATGGGTGTTGATTCTATGGTTTTCTAGGACGTCAATTACGAAAATGGCATCGATTTGAAAATATAACATAGTCGACAAGAAATTATTTAAAAGGATTTTTCAAATTTTACCCCATAGAGGGTGAAACCTAGGTTCAAAGTTTGTATGGGGAAACGAGTTTAGTTGGGCTATTTTATTCTAACTTTTACACGAGTACTTCTATAGATAACTAAACACGTGTTTCATGATTTTTCAAAATTCAACCCTTAAAAGGGTAAAATGGGTCCCAATAGTCTGAAAAACGTTATGGGTATTGTTTTTATGGTTTATCGGGTCGCTGGTTACGAAAACAACAACGATTTTAAAATTCAACGTGGCTAACGTGACCATCATCTCCTATTAGGGTGCGATGGGGTTGAAATGTCTAAAATGCGGTCAAAAAGTCTGAAAATCGTCATGGGTATTGTTTTATAGTTTATCGGGTCGCTGATTACGGAAAAAACAACTATTTTATAATCCAACATAGCCGACGTTACATAAAATCACCCCATGTGGGAGTGCGATCGGGTTGAAATGCCATAATAACAATATGGGTGTTGATTCTATGGTTTTCTGGAACGTTAACTACGAAAATGGCATCGATTTGTAAATATAACATAGTGGACATAAAATTAGTTAAAAGGACTTTTCAAATTTTACCCCTAAGAGGGTGAAACGGAGGTCCAAAAATTTTATGGGGAAACGAGACTGGTTGACTATTATATCTTAAACTTTACACGACTACTTTTATAGATAAATGAGTAAACACGTGTTTGTCCCGAATTTCACGCGAGCGAAGCCGCGGGCGAAAGCTAGTTTTCATATAAAATACGAAAAGACTTTTTCCCCAACCTAATATATATAGATTGAAATCAATGTATTAATGTAAGACTGTTGCAACGCCCTTGCAGGGCTCATGTAAGGATCCTGTTTTTTCTTAAGATCAATGTATTTACCACATGAAAGCAATAAATAACTATGAACTATGAGTTGTTCTACCGACTACAGCTTAGATGTTTGGGCAATAACTTAAAAGTATGACCCATTTTTCGAATCAAAATGTTCCACGGTAATCGACGTCAGCTTCGGCGTTAGCGAGCGGGCTCCGGTTTTATGATCGCCTACGAAAAGCCTTCGCCTAAAACTTCGTAATATGTTGTTGAGAAATTAAGCCCTGCTACCAGAATAGTCTACATGAATTATGATCAATTTATCCTTTTAAAATGGGCTTTCCCACGAAAACTTCAATCGACTACCTAGAGAACAAACAGGACGTAAGATAAGTATTAAAATGAAAGATAGATGTGTTTTGCGATATTGTTAAGTTTAATTTAATCAATACAGTAAAATACAACTTAAAATTAGATAAAATTAAATAAAAACATCTAAATTATATTGTATTTAATGTTGTATTCAATTATGTTAACTAATTACATTAAATAAGTATAATACCATTCAATTATATTTTTTATATCACTAGGATGGAAAAAGCATACGACCCACCTGATGTAAAACTTTAGCTATAACTTTTGCAAAAATTAACATGCAAGGCCGCTTGTACTTCTAACAAGAAAATAATAATAATATATATATAGACTTGGAACCTTCTTATTAATAAAAAAAAACCGGACAAGTGCGAGTCGGACTCGCCCACCGAGGGTTCCGAAGTATCATTATTAAATTTCATATTTTTCATTATAAATAAGAAATAATGCGTCGAAAAAAATAAATAAAATATATTTTGCAATGTGTACATCAAGCCCTTTCATATGATACCCCATTTGAACTAGTAGTTTCAATTTGAAATTTCGACACCCTATATAAAATATAGACCCCCTATTTTTTAAGATCTATTTACAAATGTAAAGTTTTTAGATTTATTCCTGTACTTGTAGTCAATAACGATGTTACTTGCCAAATTTCATAGTTCTAGGTCAACGGGAAGTACCCTATAGGTTTTGATTCCCTTGAGTGTGTCGAAATATGCGTTTTTTGCTGAATAAACGGCCGTAACTTTTTTCTACGTAAACTTAGCAGTTTGATTTTTTTTTAACTTCATGGGACCGTAGACCTGAGTATACAGTTCAAATTTCAGCTTGATACCTCCACGCATTCTCGACATAGAAATTCTTGACAGACAGACAGACAGACAGACAGACAGACAGACAGACAGACAGACAGACAGACGGACAACAAAGTGATCTTATAAGGGTTCCGTTTTTCCTTTTGAGGTTCGGAACCCTAAAAATGGCGGGAAATCATTTGTCAATTGTTTTTTTATCACACATCAAAGTTTTACGTACGCAACGGTCGAAAAGATTTTAGAGCGATCATTTTTTATGATTTTAAAAGTTCTCTCTCTCCGCAAGACTGTGCCGCTCGTCTTCAAAATGCTCTTGGGAGAGACCTTGTTTAAGCACCGTGAGGCGATGGTTTGCTGAATTTGAGAGAGGTCGGGTTTCTTTACATGACGAATTTCGGCCGCCTTCAACTGCCGTCAACGAAAATAATGTGGCTACTGTTAAGCGGCTAATTGAAGCAAACCCACGGATTACCCATGAGACAATTCAAGGACTATTGGGGATTGGTATGAGCCAAATTCAGAAAAATTTACACGAAGAATTAAAAGTTCGGAAACTTTGTTGTCGTTGGATCCCTCATGAACTGACAGCGGAGCAGAAGCGGGCTCGCGTGGAATGGTGCTCACAGATGCTACAGAAGTACGACCACGGACATTCTAATGCTGTTTATGACATTGTCACAGGAGACGAAACGTGGATTTATTGTTTTGAACCCGAAAAAAACAGCAATCTTGTGAATGGGTGTTTGGAAATGAGAACAGGCCAACAAAAGTGAGGCAGGCGAGAAACATTGGTACAATTTTTTTCTCAGCTACGGGTCCCATCTGCACAATTCCACTTGAAGATCAAAAGAGTGTTAATGCCGAGTGATATTCTACCATTAGTTTACCCAGTGCGTTAGAAAAAGTTCGCGAAAAACGACCAAAAAGCCGCGTTCTCCTACATCATGACAAAGCTTCTTCACACACGGCCAACAAAACAAAGTCATTTTTAGCTTCCGAAAAAGTACAACTGGTCACCCGTTCTGCACATAGCCCCAACCTAGCACCCTGTGATTTCTGTATTTTCCCCAAAATCAAAGATTTGATGAGAGGTTTCACTTTTACCAACTCCGAAGAGGCAGTGATAGCGTTCAATCAGCACGTAGAAAACATGCCTTCAGATCTGTGGTCCTCCTGTTTTAAAAAATGGTTCGATCGCATGAAAAAATGTTTAAAATGTAAAGGAGAGTATTTTGAAAAGCAATAAACATAATATTTTGGTTATAACATGTTGTTTTTCTAAGTTACGCAAAACTTTTAGTGTGACCTACGTAGTAGCATTATTAAAACCAAAGTCAACGTCATCTTTACGTGGAGCACTCTGTCGACTACGGGTAGGATTTCTGGAGAAAGAGGTAGGGCATGTTGACCCCGATTGGAGAAGTACCTCCACCTTACAAAATACCAAATTCAAATACGCCTAAGGATTGTTGTATGCCTGCGAATGAGTGAGGTTACTAGATGTGAGGAGTTGCTGCATTAGCAGTGACTTTTTACAACTTTATTAACAAAATATCTGCATAGTTTGAACATTTTGCAAATAATTTTATAAATACATTTAATGTACTAGCCGTATGGTTTCCGGCAGACTAGAATAGTATCACTCCGTCTCTTCCCATGGATGTCGTACAAGGCGACTAAGAGAAATACATTATAAAACATCGATCAGGCCTCCCCAACCCGTCTGGCCAGCATGGGGAGTGTAGGCCAAATCCTCCTGTCTATGACGGACGAGAGAGGGTCGTGTTCCTGTAGTGGAGACTAAAATGACCTGATGATGATGATGATGATTTAATGTAATATGCTTTTTGATTGGTCGTCAACCCTCATTCATCCCTCTGTTAGGATACGGGCCTTCTCTCTATCGAAGGGGTATTTAGTTTGGTGGTTTACCATTGCTAACCATTCGACTACGGAGCTCGACAACTATTGAACCAAAACAATATTGAAAGTATGTATCATACAGAACGATTAAACTGCCCGACTGAGAAAGTACCTGCACCTCACAGAATACCACAGCCAAATAATAATTCCCTTAAGGGTTGTTGTACTCCTGCGATTGAGTGAGGTCACCAGAAAAAAAAGGAAAGAAAATAAGCTGGCAACGGATCGGCGACCCCTTGGTGTTGATGACCTCCTTGGGCGGTGGTGATTGCTTGCCATCAAGTGACCCACATGCTCGTTTGCCCCGATCTTACATAAAAAAAACCTATATTTTAAAATTCGCAATACGTACCATGAGTTTGCTGAAGGAATATTAAAAAATTACCTATTAATTTTCAGGATCAAGATAATTATGAATAATTAATCATAGTTGAAGCAGTAATTAATTGCGTAATTTTGAAATATTTTACTTAATAACTCGCGTAATTAGGTTCGTTAAGCAAAGTTTCCTGTTAAGTTTGGAATAGGCTATGAATATTTCAGCTTGCTATAAATATGATAGCTCAGTAAATTTGAAAGCTGGCAACTTCAAGAACATTGCCTATATTTCAGTGACCTCTTGGTGTTGGTGATCTCCATGGGCGTCGGTGATTGCTGTGAATACGTTCGTTTGCCCCTCTCTCGCATATAAAAAAAAATAACAAGAAATAAATATTTCTGAATAAATTAAACATTGCCATCTAGTGTCAAACTAATAAAAACTTGTACTTTGGGTACTACGTGGTACTACATAACTATACATCACTACATAGTATAAAACAAAGTCGCTTTCTCTGTCCCTATGTCCCTTTGTATGCTTAAATCTTTGAAACTACGCAACGGATTATGATGCGGTTTTTTTTAATAGATAGAGTGATTCAACTGGAAAGTTTATATGTATAATATAAACATAACATAGTAGAAAAACACTAATAATTTAGAGGTTTCTAATGTGATGTCGTAAATAAACACATTTTTTTGCTCTTTCATTGCAAACGCTGGCTGAACCCAACGAGATAGATCAAAATAATGTAGTACAGTATTGTTCACCTTAAAATGGTCTACAAAAAAGTTCGCGACGGTATATGTCTATCTCTTAGTGGTAACACACAATAACCGTTATTTTATCCTTAGCTTTTTACAAGAAATAATGCCTTATTTACGAAGCGATTTTAAGCAATACAGAATTAATCCTTATCCAATTAAGTACCTTAAATACATTGCGCATTTAATATAGATCAATATGGCCCTTCACAGCATGTAATTTAAATGAATAGTTTAGAAGATATTACACATTTAAAATGCAGGGACATAACGGCTGTGGCGGTACCGGCCGCGGAGCCGGCGGCGTGTGCCTATAACTGGGGAAGGACTGGATAGGACAAAGCGCAAAGACCTTCTGTAGTACATTTAGTATCAGCATTGCACCCGTGCGAAGCCGGGGCGGGTCGCTAGTACATAATATAATACATAGAAAACACCCAGCCGAAGATAAACATACATGTTCAGACACACAAATGTTTGCGGGGATCGCACCCGCTACCTCGGAGTCAGTAGACATTGTGAGCCATTGGGTCACCGAGTTCGTCAAAATTTTATGGACGAAATAACACCCGCTACTATTGTATAAACACGCTTACCACAAGCACAAGTAAATTGAAAAAAGGCCTTATTTTGTCATAGCTGTCTCTAATTTATTCATTTATTTAAAAACTTGATTGAACACAAATTATAAATAAGGGTGCAAAAGGCGGACTCAACGCTAAAAGCATTCTCTACCAGTCAACCTTTGGGACAAGCAGAAAATTACGAATGCGGTACTGAAGAAGCAAAATTTAAAAAAAAAACAGATTAAAGTACTAAAATATAATACTACGACTAATAAAATACATAGTATTTATAATTACTGCAGAAAATAAAATAAACATACATAGCATATTTATATATTTAATAAACATACATATAAATACATAAATTCATCGATGATGATAAAGATGATGATGATGATTTAGTGCTTAATTAGATCGTCTTAAAGAATTGCATGGGTTTTCTTTTTGAAATTGAATTTGTTCGAAATTGCCCTGACAGACTCGGGTAGCGCGTTCCAGAGGCATGAGGCTTGTAAGGTGAAGGAGTCAGACATAAAGCCAGAGTGGAAAAGTGGAATAGAAAGTAAACATGTATTGTCAGAACGCAGTTGGAGACTATGAGAATCACGAAGATACTGAAATTTGCATTTTAAGTATTCTGGAAATAGGGGGTTAGTTAAAATTGAGTGAAGTACACAAAGCAATCTCTGCAGCCTGCGCTGGCGAATAGGAAGCCATTTAAGTTGAGACCGATATGAAGAGACATGATCAAATTTTCAAAGGCTAAAGATAAAACGGATAGCGTTGTTGATAAGCCGGTCCAACTTATTGAGAAGATCTACATTTAGGTCCGGATAGCAGACATCAGCATAATCAATGATTGGTAGAATAAGTGAATTAACGAGAGTGACCTTAGTGCTAAACGGAAGAAAATTTCTAAACCGATTAAGGGATCCTAATGTCGATATGACTGCTCGACTCACCTCAGTGATGTGCGATGTCCAACTCAGGATGACAGAGTTATCGAATATGACAGGCAACATAGAATTGAAATCAATTCTGGCAATCTGTCTAGAGCTGCCCAACACAATAGCTTAACATTTAGCTGGGTTGATCTAATGTTGCCATTGAAAATCAAATTCCAAAAGTTTCCTACTCCTACTAATTTCTTCTGATTAAATTCGTTGTGAGTTCCAAAGTAGAAACACCCAGACTAAGACAAACAGACATGTTCATGAACACAATATTTGTCTTGTGCGAGGGATCGAACCCACGACCTCGGAGTCAAAGTGGGCTTTGGCTATCACCCTTCCCCACGGCACAGACAGTTGAGCATAATAGTTGTGCCGTGCGTCTGGAAGGGCAGCCGAGAGAGCGAGAGTAGATTCTTACTCCCGGGACTGCAGTGGACTTCATTATTCATTGCCCTTTTTGGTGGTCGCCGCTGTTAATCTTGGCTACACAGGAGATATAGTGGTGAGAATGTGTGGTGGGCCCCCGTCCCGATAAAAGCGCAATCAAATTTAAAAATAGGCTTACTAGAGTCGAACAGTTTACATAGTCATTTCTTCTTCGCCGCTACGATCTATATTTCAACTATTTGGGAAACTCGGTACTAGCACACCCCGGCCACTTCATATAAACGTTACGTCGTATTCCATGAACAACGACGTCTGTGCAGAGCGCGAATGAGCGTGTGTGCGTGCGGCGCCATACAAACTGTTCCAGATTTGTCTCAGAGGGGAGGTGAGGTCGACATGAGAGAGCGGCAGGGAGTGGCCATACTGTACGTAGTACTATTACTTATGGTGTGGTACTAGTGAAGGGAAATTCTAAGCATCTTTAGATGAAATAATCTCGAACTTCACACCACTATTAACGCAAATATGCTAGGATCAAAATCACACTTTAATTTGTTTAGTTGTTTCCTCACAGAATTATGGATATTATGAAGATGCGTCATAACACCGTTGCTTAATTAGAATTAACTTGGAGTTGTTGGAATGAAGACGTAATTTATGTTTAGGGCGTTTGTTGACTAAACGGTTTTTGTGCTGTGTCTAGATTTTATATATATTATCGTATGGTCCGTATGATGGAAAATGGATGGATCACAGTAATATGTAAATGCTGATATACTGATGCAACTGTAACAGTATATATATTACAGCATAGCTGGGTGATTAATACTACATTGGTATTTTGAACTGAATGTGAATACTAGTAGGGTTGAGAATAAAACCAAAACTGTATTCTGATCTAAGCTGGTTTTATTTGTACTAACGTAAAAAGTTATATATGCAGAGTTGAGAGAACAAATATTGTGCGAGGCAATTCTATACCAGCGCCATCTATTGAGAAACATTTGTTACTACCTACATAAACATTTTGTTTGAATTATCGTAAACATACTGCCCACCAAGGACATACAGTGACGGAATGTCCTTCTATAACATAAAACACCTTGTAAAACATTAACATTAAAATTCAAACCTTGTACTATTTTACAATAAATGATTTGTTCTGGTAAAAAATGCTAAAATATAGAAAACATTTTTTTTTTGTAAAAATAACATAAATATTAACAATCAATAATTGACTATTTACTAATTTGAACTTACAAAAATATCTTCAATAGAAGCGTAAAACTATGAACTAACTGTATATAGTGTATAATAATAAAAACATTTCATTGATCTGCAATGGGTAATATACATAATTTAGATGTTGGCCTTTTAACTGTAGTAGACCCCGTGCGTAATGTGACTACACGAGTGATATTATCATCACCGGGATGTTTTTGCTCGACGCGACCTAATAACCAACGACTTGGCGGCAAATCGTCTTCCTTAATCAAGACAATGTCTCCGATCTTTGGTTCTGGTACCCGAGCTGACCATTTGTACCTGTTCATGAGATTAGACAGATACTCTTGAGACCAGCGTTTCCAAAACGACTGTACCATCCTTTGAACAAACTGCCACCGAGACAGGTAGTTTACATTTGAACCTTCATAGTTATAATTAGGGACGTTTACTAGTGGCTCTCCAATTAAAAAATGACCCGGAGTCAAAGGCAGTGGTTCACCTGGATCATCAGAGTTAATTATACTCATAGGTCGCGAGTTCAAGCATGCTTCCACTTGATAAAGGAGTGTACTCATTTCCTCAAACGTAAGAGAGGCATCACCAATCACTCGTTTAAGGTGAAATTTTGTAGATTTCACTCCCGCTTCCCAAAGCCCGTCGAAATTAGGGCTGTGTGGGGGAATAAAATGCCATTCGGTTCCGTTGGCTTCAAGTTGTTCTGCTATTGTTGGCTGAATGGATGCCAACTGTTTCAACTCTCTGGACGCACCAACAAAAGTAGTGCCGTTGTCGCTCCATATTTTAGAGCAGTGACCTCGCCTTGCCACAAACCGTCGGAAGGCAGCCAGAAAAGCTTGTGTGGTCATATCACTTACGACTTCCAAATGGAGCGCTTTCGTAGACATGCATATAAATAAGCACAGATACCCTTTATATGCATGATGCCCACGTCCCTTGGTTGTTCTAATGCTTATGGGGCCAGCGTAATCGACTCCACTATGCAAAAATGGTCGCGTAGGAGAACAACGAATAGATGGAAGGGAGCCCATTAATTGATTCCTCACGCTTGCTCTCTGTCTGGCACATATTACACATTGGCGAACATGCTTTTTAACCAAGTTTCTGACTCCGATTATCCAATAGGCTGTCCTAAGATAATTGGTCATTAACATAGGACCTCCGTGCAGAGTTTTAAGATGTGCGTCTGCTACGATAAGGTGAGTCAAATGATCAATACCTGGCAAAAGGATCGGATGCTTTGTTTCTTCGTCCAACTGTGCTTTTTCTATTCTGCCTCTAACTCTCATAATGCCTTTGCTGTCTATATAGGGACAGAGAGATTTGAGCTTGCTTGATTTTAATTGTATATAGCCTTTTTCTTGTAACTGTGTGTACTCTATTGTAAATATTTCTGTCTGTACTTTCTTTATGCAGCACTCTAGAGCTGTTTCAATTTCAACTCTTTGTAAATACCTTTTATAGTTTGTAGTAGTTCTCAAAAATCGTCGACAATATGCTATCACTCGAAGTAATTTTGACAGTGATGAAAATCTTTCAAATATTGGATTTTCATGTTTTTCGGGAACAGTTGTCAAATGGGTTTTTGGTGAAACTTCTAACTCCACATTTATATCTTTTGGTCTTTTGTAGCTTATAGTTTTGTCCTTAAGAAATGAAGGTCCATAAAACCATAATTCATGCCGAATAAATGAACTAGGTAATAACCCTCGAGAGGCGCAGTCTGCTGGGTTTTCTTTTGTGGACACATGAAACCACTGTGGTGCTCCTATTGTAGTCAAGATATCTGATGTTCTATTAGCTACAAAGGTTTTCCATTTGCTAGGGTGACTGTTTAGCCATCCTAAGACCACCGTTGAATCAGTCCATGCTCTGATATTGTTCTTTGAAACGTTTAATACCGTTGCCGTATCAGTTAATAACTGTGCCAGTAATACTGCCCCACATAATTCCAACCGAGGGATACTTATTTGCTTGATGGGGGCTACTCTGGTTTTTGCAACTAACAACGATACCTTGACCTTTCCTGAAACATCAACTAGTCGCAAATAAACAACGGCAGAATAAGCAGCCTTGGAGGCGTCACAGAAGCCATGAAGCTCGACTTCGTCGCCTGATTTTGTACCTAACCAACGAGGTATCTCCACATTGGTAAGTAGTGATAACTCCTCTCGGTAACTATTCCACTCTTTTATCAATTCCGTAGATAACTCGTCATCCCAACTAACACCTGCAAGCCATAATTTTTGGATGAATATTGTCGCTAAAACCACACTAGGAGCTAACCAGCCTAGTGGGTCAAATAGTCTAGCTATATCTGAAATAATTGATCTTTTAGTTACAGGTGCAGTCGTCGGTGGTGGGAGAGTCACGGAGTACTTGAAGGTATCATCGTTACGGTTCCAGGTAAGACCTAGTATTTTAATTATACTGTCTAACTTTATAGTAACATCCTTATTGTCCTTTTGATCTGTATTAGTTGTTCTACTCATTTCTAACTCCATTGCCCTTTGATTAGTATCTCCTAGCTCTTTTTCAGATTTTACTCTAATTTTATCATCTTGTGTCCTAGGTTGTTCTATTTCTTGTGTCCTTGTTTGCTCTATTTTCTGTGTCCTTATTTGTCCTGTTTGTCCTTTAATTGAATTTATCATTTTCAACATTTCTTCATTGTTACTATTCCACTTTTGCATCTTGAATCCGCCCTTTCCTAGTAATTCTGTTATTTGTTTAAAGATTTCTATACCTTCTTCGACGCTATCACACCCTGTCATTAAGTCATCCATATAGAAACTATGTAGTACCTTGTCCTTTGCAAGAGCGTAACTTTCGCCTTCGTCATATGCAATTTGATGCAGTGTCCTGACAGCTTGATACGGTGCCGATGCTATACCGAACGTTACCGTTATCAACTCGTAATCTTTTATCTCTTCATCGGGATGGTCTCGCCAAAGTATTCGTTGAAACATAGCATCTTCATCAGCTATTCTCACTTGGCGATACATTTTTATTATGTCTGCCACAAGTCCGATTGGATGAAGTCTCCATTTCAAAACTGTGTGTCTTAAATCTGCCTGCAATGTTGGGCCAATCATCAATGTATCATTTAATGATACCCCTATATTATTCTTCTGAGAAGCATTGAACACTACCCGGACCTGAGTGGTAGTCTTGTCGTTCCTGATAACTCCGTGGTGTGGTAAGTAAACAGCTTCTTCTTTCATACTATCATTTTCCTTTACAGGTCTCATATGCCCAAGCTGCAGATATTCGTTGACAACTTCAGTATATCTTTTCTTCAACTGTGTATCTCTTCCCAGTCTTCTTTCTAATGCTTTAATCTTGTTTCAGCAATATCACGCGAATGTCCTGACTTACAGGTAGGATTATCGTCTCTAAATGGTAATCGTACTATATACCGACCGTCGTCATTCCTCTTTGTGGTTGCTCTGTAGAATTCTTCACATCGTTGTTCTTCTGGGGTAAGTATTTTAATTGAACTAGTTTGCTCTTCTATTTCCCAAAATTTCTTTAGCATTTCATCTTCTTTTATATGTGCATGCATTACATTTATAGGTTGTGTACTAATGCTTGAACTTTCTTTATTTCCAGAATTTATAGTGCCTGATAGGATCCAGCCAAACGCAGTGCTCTGGGCTATCAAGGAACCAGACGGACTCTTCTTAACACCATCTTTTATTATGCTACTGTATGTATCTGCACCCAGCAGAATATCGATTTTGTTGGACTTGCTGAATTCTGGATCTGCTAGACATAAATCGTTCACTTCAACCCAATCAATAGTAGCAGTATTAATATTTCGTTCAGGTAAGTGCGAGGTTATTTTATTTAATACATAGGCGTCTATCTGAAGTTTGAACTCGCTATCTACTCGTGATTGTAATGTCAGATGTACCATATACCGAGCAATTGTAGATCTGTTATCCCCCAATCCTGATACGAATCCTCTAATCGATGTCTTTTTCAGGTTGAGCAATTGAACTGTTGCTTCCGTGATAAAACAAGCCTGAGAACCCTGGTCAAGCAAAGCACGAACCATCTGAAATCGTCCTGATCTTGACTTGGCTTTTATTAACGCAGTAGCTAATAAAACCTGCCTAGGATTAGGAATTTTGCCAGTAGAAAAACAAGATACTATTGGATTAGTACTAGTTGAGGCACTAGTGCCATCTATAGCAGATTTGATTGTATTATTTTGTTCTTTCATTTCAGATGACTCGTTAGGGTGCAACAAGGAATGATGGCGTTTCTGGCAAACTCTACAAGTGGTGGGCTTTTTGCAGTCGTATACGTTGTGGTTACTGCCCAAACAGTTAAAGCATAATTTATTTTTCAACACAAACTCACGCCTACTATCGATGGATTGTTTGGAAAATTTCTTACAGAAACAGAGTTTGTGAGGTTCCGAGCAATACTCACATCGCATGGTTGACGACTTCATAGCCAACATCGCTTTGGGATTATGGCTATGTGAACTATGATTGACCTGATGAATCACTGCCCTTTTAGGTTCTATACATTCTAACGCCCGAAAACGATTTTCGATGAACGTCTTAAATTGTTCATAGGTTGGCAAATCGTTGCTCGAATCGTTTGTACTTATGCTTAATTCCCACTGTTTACGTGTCTCAGGGTCTAATTTAAAAGTTACTATGTGAATGATAATAACATCCCATGTACTCACATTGATATTCAAATTTCTAAGTGCACTTAAACAATCGGTAGTTGTATCTAAGAGGTCTTTTAGTGAACTGGATGACTCTATATGCATGCGTTTTTGACCGAACAATCTTTTCAAAATGCAATTAGCTAAGTATTTCTTATTACTATATCTTTTCTCTAATTGAGACCAACATAACATATAGTTTGCATCAGTTATAGGAGTGTGCCTAATTAGTTGCTCTGCTTCACCAGACAGATGACTTTTTAGGTAGTGCAGTTTTTGCACGTTATCTAAAGTTTCATTTTTGTGTACAAGAGAAACAAATAGGTCATTGAAGGTAGTCCATTCTCCATATCTACCCGTAAAGACCGGAATCGATATCTTCGGAAGCTTTACAAAAGAACTAGATGGATTAAGCACCTTACCAGACGAATTAGGTCCTTGTTGTACTGATTCTATTTTATCGACACGAATCTTATTGAGAGTTGTTTTCATTAAGCATTTATATGTTATGTATACATCTTCAGTAGCATCATAAATATTTTCAACGTCTTTTTTCTTTAGTTCTATTATTTCAAAATTCTCATAAAGTTTCGTGTTTGTTTCTTTAAATTTTGCCCAATCCTTTTCTAACATTTCCTGTCTGGTCTCAATATATTCTATAATTAATCTCTCCTTTGGAGTCTTTTTAAAATTAGTATAACCCTTCTGAATGACATTTTGAAGATCTTTTAAAACATTAACTATTTTATCCATCTTGCAAGAATAAAATATATTAAAAAAATGTAATTAAATAAAATCTGTAAACAACTGAGCTAAACGCGTAGTAAAAACCTCATAAAACAAGTTAAAAGTCAAACCAAAGGTAATAAAAATATAAACACACAAAAAAATCAACAAAAATTTAAGATTTTATTGTTTTGCTGACTGTACCTATTTGTAAACTACTTTAAAAAAAATAAAAATGTAAGTAAATCAAAATTTGTTATTAAAAATTGAGTTTTTATTTTTATTTTGTTGAAGGTACTTATACTATTACATGTTAAAAGTCGTACCAAAGATAATAAATAAAAATATAAACATATAAAAAAAATCCTACTATAATTAAAGATACTGTTCTGTTGCCTGTACTTGCAAACAACCTTTAAAAATTAAAAATGTAAATAAACACAAATTTAATAAAGAAAATTTAAGTTTTTTTTGTTTTGGTAACTATACCTGCAAACAACTTCAGAAAAAACAAAAATGAAAATAAACAAAAATTTGTAAGAAAAAATTAAGTTTTTTTTTTGTTTTGCTAACTATACTTGCCAACAATTTTAGAAAAAATAAAAATGTAAATAAACACAAATTTGTAATAAAAATTAAAGTTTGTTTTGTTTTGTTTTGCTAACAGTGTACTTATACCATACAACAATCAAAAACTAAATCGTTGAACTGACATACTTTTTCAAAATATAATTTGTAGAAAATTTTCTAAGTGTTTGGCAATCGGGCGGAATTCGGGCATAGGTTCCCCGTTCCGTCGTTTTTTGAGAAACTATTCTAAGTCCTTAAAACTATCATGCAAAATTTTCTAAGTCTAAAATTATTTATCTTGAATTTTTCTAAGTCCAAAATTCTTCACAAATTTTCTAAGTTGAAACTGTTCATATAAATAAAGTTCAAAATATCTTGATATTTTTCTTCTATACGAAATTGACTAAAGTTAAACTCTTCAAGCTGTTAGCGACTTTATAAATCTTCATGAAATTTATTAGAAATTGTCCAAAGTAATGCCGCGCAAACGCGCCATTACAGTTCAATTTCAGTTTCCTTTTAAAAGTATGTTATTAGTAGGTAGATGTTGATAATCTTAAAAATGTTATTTTAATTCATTACACTTTTTAAATTAAAGTACAACATTATTGAATATTATTAAATGAAAAGATTACTAAAGCATTGCTGCGCACAGCGCACCAATGGCGGTTGACTTCCGCTTTTAAAATACGGTCGGGTAGAAGGGATGGCAGCTCGGCGGTCGTTGAGGCGCGCTTGGGCATTCGATTACGTGCAGTCACAGCGAGAGGTTCAGCAACAGAAGATTGTGTTTAAGTTAAGTACAGTGTGCCTACTTATTATATTCATAGTTAGTTTAACCGCCGTGAGTTGTTATCATTGTGTTGTGGTTCGGTGACGAATTGTAAGTAACCGAATTTCTATCATTAAAATAAATTTCATAATTAACAGAATTTATGGAGTTTGCTTTCATCTCAGAAGTGGGATGTGCGGATCAGATATTTACTATCCGTTAATCCCAGCCCTGTTGCAGTTCTGTTTTGTCGATGCCATTAGTACTACGACAATTTTAATGCGTCATAATTCCGAAGGAAGCTCCATAGATTTTAACTTTTATCGATGATAATTCAGTTATGTGTATACATAGTCTTATGTATGTTAACCATGGTATATACTCCTGGTGTATACATTGTGTGTACATGGTAGGTGCTTGGTCTTATATACCTTATGTATATAAGGGGTATATAAGATTTATTTATTTACATTTTTTTTTCTCTTCTTTCTCTATATACTTTTTTTTTTTTTTTTTTGTTTTTTGATCATAGTATATTTATATACTTGCTATTTTTACATTCATATTAAAATTTAAATGATCTGGAAAGTACATAACCAGACCAGAAAGAAATTATTATTCTATTATGAAAGTCCTTTTTAACCATCAAATGACCAGTGTGTCATTTTAAGTAATTACATTAGTAATGCTCCGAAATTTATATATATATATATATATACTGCCTAATTCATTGCATCTTATTAATACTACTTTCCGTTAAAGATGAAGCCGGCCTAGGTTCTGGCATTAGCCTTACTAAACTATAATAAGCAACGACTGTTTTGACTTCCCGATGTTATATCGGTTGGCACAGATCTTGCTCATCAGTGAGAATCACAAGCGGTCGATGATATCGCGATGTTATGAGGCGCTTACATTATTTGATAATCAAAGTACCTGGTTGTTACTTAAGGATACATATCACTGTGTAATACGAGATTTATCTAATATTCCAGTTGTGTGATGGAGGATAATGCGCCGACACCTGCTGAGGAGTCGGATGGCGATGAGAGCTGCTTGACGGAGGGTGTGCCTGGTAGCGGTAACGCAAGGCAGACTCTGCAGCGCGGCCCTGTTGAAAGCGAGGGAGTGGACGGGAGCCATAGTGACAGGCAAGTTCACAAACGCTTGTATACTTTGAATAATAAAAGTGAGGGAGCGGATGGGAGTCTTGGTAATAGGCAAGTCCGCAAACACTTTCCTAATTTACGGAATAGAAGTGAGGGAGTGGATGGGAGTCTTCGTGATAGGCAAATCCGCAAACACTCGTCTTATTCCCGTAATAAGAGTGTGGGAGTGGATGGGAGCCATCACGATAAGCAAATCCACAAGCACTTAAGTGATTTACGGAGTAGGGAGTTGTCATCGGTACGAGAAATAAACGCCCCTAGACAGCAATACTCCAATAATGAATGGTCTCGGGATCAATTAAAATCGTCAAGAGTCGAAAGGCAATCGCATAGCCCTACACTAAAATCTCAATCTGTAAGAAGAGGACAACGCGGCCGCAGTTGTAGTCACTCATCTGAAGGTTATCGTACCCGTAGTCGTTCTCCGGTGTTTAAATTGCGAAACAATAAAACTCGTAAAATGGGGGGACAGCAGCATGCACGCCGACGCTCTCGAATCGATAATTTAAACGATGAAGACGCAAAGTCGTCCAGCATTCCGAAGCGCCGTCGGCAGTCGCCTTCCCCCACGGTACGCACCATTCCGATAGTGGATCTAGAAATCGGTTTGATTCAACACACGATGTTCTAAACAAATTTCTAGACATTTTAAGTAATGTGAAAGGGCAGTCGACCTCTAAGCTTTCTACCACGAATGTAGTCCCAGAGTTTGATCCTATGTCCAAGGATCAAACTATACTCATGTGGCTGACAAAAGTTGAAGAGTGTGCCGAAATTTACGATTGGAATGAACGCGAAGTTATTCACTTCGCTCTTCCTAAACTAACAGGTATTGCAAAATCGTGGTATCAAGGACTAAATACTGTGTTGTATAGTTGGACTGAGTGGAAACGAAAGCTTATTGAGTCGTTCCCTTGTAGGCAGGATTACGCAGAATTACTAACCGATATGTTAGCCAAGCGTGCGCGTTACGGTGAACCGTTAGACCAATATTACTACGTAAAGATTAATCTTATAAACAGATGCGGCATCACGGGTCGTAAAGCAGTAGACTGTTTATTACATGGTATTGAAGATAGGGCAGTACGAGTAGGTGCTCAAGCAGCCTGTTATCGAGAACCTGAAGACGTGTTAAAGTATTTGCAAACGGTTAGAGTTGGAAGTTCAAAAGAAAACGGAGACAGACATAAACTAGAAAGAAAACCTTCATCGCAATCGTACAACCAGAATAGATTTAAAATAGAACCTGTGAAGAAAATTTTAATCAAATGTCACAACTGTAACGAAGAAGGCCATAAAAGTTTTAAATGTACTAAACCAGCAAATAAATGCGCAGTATGTCATAGATTAGGTCACTTGGATGCTTATTGTAGACAAAGGCAGTCAAATGCTCAAAGTCATGAACCTTATGAAAGTACTAAAGCGGAAAAGCAGGTATCTGTACTTGATCAGTCTGATAAGCCTGAAACAAAATATGTGTTTGAAATTTTAGTCAATAACAACCCAATGCTTTGTCAGGTAGACTTAGGGAGTCAATGTACCCTCTTGCGCAGTACCGAGGCTAATAAACTAAATTTAAAAGCCGAGATGAACCAGTTACCCGCTTTGCGGGGCGTAGGTGGTCATCACGTTTATCCATTAGGAAGGTGTAGTGTTGATATTACCGTTCAGGGCATCAAGGAGAATGTAGAAATCTTTATTGTTAACGACAATGTGATTCAACACCCTATTCTTCTAGGTCATTCTTATACAGAAAAACCTAATATAATCATAACAAAAACCCCACATCAAATTATATTTGAAAAAAATTCCAAGCATAAACTCTTTTTATTAACCCAACAGGACACGACTTTTCACCCAAACCAGTTGAAAGCAGTACAGGTTGAGACAAACGTTCAATATTCTGGTCCTATATATATCAATGGCACTGTAAGAGGCAGCATTGGTAATGAGCATTATCTACTCCCAGGGGAGTACACGCTTGATAAAGGGATTGGACACCTTTTAGTGCAAAATATTTGTGAAAATCCGATAACTTTTCAAAAAGGTACATTAATAACACGTGCAATCCCGATTGGCAGCGTGCGTGAGATATGTACTGTATCTCGCGATGCTAATCCGCCCGAACCAGATGATGCCTCTATAAAGTGCGGTAATCTAACAGTTAACCAGAAGTCAAAACTACAAAATTTACTTGATAAATACAAGGACTGTTTTTCAACTGGTCTAAGTGACTTAGGGTTCACAAGTGCAGGCGAAATGGTCATAGAGCTCAAAGATAGTGAACCGGTTGTATATAGACCATATCGTATGTCTTATGGAGAAAGGTCCTTAGTACGTGATATGGTCCAAGAAATGTTAAACGCTGGTATTGTAAGAGAATCATCGTCCCCGTACGCGAGCCCAATAGTGCTAGTAAAGAAAAAAACTGGTGAGAAAAGACTTTGCGTAGACTATCGAGCTCTAAATAAGCGTACTAAAAGGGACCATTATCCACTTCCTCTAATAGAGGACCAGCTCGATCAACTATCTGGCAATAGCTTATTTATTTCCTTGGATTTAGCATCTGGGTACTATCAGATTCCTATTGAAAAGTCTTCTCAAGAAAAAACTGCCTTTGTAACACCAGATGGTCAATTTGAATATACACGGATGCCGTTTGGTCTAGTAAACGCACCTTCTATTTTCCAAAGGACAATCAATAAGATATTATCGGAGGCAAAAATAAAGTACGCTCTCGTCTATATGGACGATATATTGATCCCAGCCCAATCCTTTGAACAAGGTATGTCTAGGCTTGAAGAAGTTCTCGATTTATTGCGGAAGGGTGGTTTGACTCTGAAACTAGCAAAATGTAACTTTTTTATGGATAGTATTGATTTTTTGGGATTTCAAATTAACGCGGACGGCATTAAGCCAGGCGAGCAAAAAACAGAGGCAGTCTCTAAATTCCCTACTCCAACTAATCAACATGAGCTGAGGCAGTTTCTTGGATTGGCAGGATTTTTCCGACGATTCGTACAAGGTTTCGCAATCATAGTAAAACCTCTGACAGACCTGCTTAAGAAAAATTTTGCATGGAATTGGAACTCTGAACAGATTGCTGCGTTTGAGATGATTAAATCAATTTTGGTGGAAAGGCCTTTAATTGCTTTGTATGATCCAAAAAAAGAGACCCAAGTTCACACAGATGCTAGTAAACATGGCATAGCTGGAATATTGTTGCAGAAGGGAGGCGACGATCTGTTCAGGCCCGTTTCCTATTATAGCAGGAAAACCACTCCCGAGGAACAAAAATATCATTCTTTCGAACTAGAGACTCTTGCAGTAATCTCCTCCCTCAACAGATTTCGTGTGTACCTTATTGGCATCCCTTTTAAGGTAATAACTGATTGTAATGCCCTCCGTACCACTCTTACAAAAAAGGATCTTGTACCACGAATAGCTCGCTGGTGGGTCCAGCTTCAAGAGTATGATTGCGAGATAGAGTACAGATCTGGTTCTAACATGTCTCATGCAGATGCTTTAAGCAGAAATCCCGTGGGAGATGCTAGGGAGGAAGAACATGTTTTAGATGTACTTACTCTAGGAACTGATGACTGGATAGCCACGGTTCAAAGTAATGATCCTGAACTACAGTCTATCCGAGATATTTTAAATGATCCAAAGTCCGAGAAGGTAGTCGATATTATTAAAAACTATAGATTGAAATCCGGCAAAGTATATCGTATTGTGGGCGAGTCGAATGATGATATTCGCTGGGTAGTACCAAAAGGCGTACGTTGGCAAATAGCAAAGATGAATCACGATGATATAGGTCACTTCGGTTTCGATAAAACTTTTAGCCGTATACAGCAGACATATTGGTTCCCGAAAATGAGAAGATTTATAAAAAAGTATGTTAAGTCCTGTTTAGAATGCGCTCATAATAAAGATGTGACAGGAAAGCAATACGGTTCACTTCATCCAATTCCTAAAGTAGAAATTCCTTTTCACACGATCCATGCCGACCATCTTGGACCATTCATTAAGAGTAAAAGAGGCAACTCCTACCTCTTAGTAATTGTTGACGGGTTCACTAAGTACGTTAACATAAAGTCTGTTAGAGACACTAAAAGTTCAACGACAATAAGAGTGCTTCGCGAACACATTAGTTATTTTGGAACGCCGTCGAGATTAATAACTGACAGAGGCACATCATTTACTAGTGCCAGCTTCCGTTCCTTTATTAAGTCTATGGGTGTTCAGCATATTCTTAACGCTGTTGCGACGCCCAGAGCTAATGGCCAAGTAGAACGGTTTAATAGAACCATCTTGGATGCTTTAACCTCTAAAACAAATAATAAGGACGACAGACATTGGGACGATCACATACCAGATATACAGATTGGACTTAATACTACTATACATAAAACAACTGCTAAGAGCCCATCCGAACTCTTGTTTGGGTTTAATATAAACAGCAGGACCGAAAACGTTATAAATGAGGTTATTAGCGATACTAGAGCATCCGTTAGTAATAATTTAGATCAAATTCGCTGTGAAGCTAGCAAACGCATTATAGAGCAGCAGCAGAAGGACAAGATCAAGTTTGATTCTAAACGTATTACAAACATTAAATACGCTAACGGCGATTTAGTATGTGTTAAACGTGACATACCTAGCGATGGCAAATCAAAAAAACTTGCAGTTAAATTTCAAGGTCCGTATCGCATTTTAAAAGTATTGCCTAATGA
The DNA here is from genome assembly GCA_937001555.2 of Hypsopygia costalis. Taxonomy (NCBI): domain Eukaryota; kingdom Metazoa; phylum Arthropoda; class Insecta; order Lepidoptera; family Pyralidae; genus Hypsopygia; species Hypsopygia costalis. The sequence continues at coordinate 2,493,995 of OW443343.2, read as the reverse complement.
CCGTTTTCTTATAGAGGACACACCCTTAACACGCAAGCTTGGCAGTCGTAGGTACGAAAGCATAGTAGCACTAGACAAGTTAAAACCATGGCTAGTATTTAATAGAAATATCGAAAGCAGTTCAGAATCCGAAGTAGACTGCGATAGTGATAAAGATTGATAATTTATTTTTATCAGTGCATTTTGAACTGTTAGTATTTTTAAAATATTATAAATAACCAATGTAATAAAAATTTAATTATACTTCAAATTAGGGTTAATTTGTAAAGTAATAACGTATTAATAAAATATTATATAGATATATATACCTAATTTTACGTCAATTTCGTGCATAAATTTACAATTTGTATCTTAAAAGTTTTGTTGATCAGAAAATATATTTATGTATAGTATAATTTATTATGTCATAATATGTATCACAGTACTTGAAGCTGTAACAGTACTCGTTGAAATATCTTGTTCTACTTATTGTGTAAATAATGAAATATAAAATCAGAATATTTATTTTGTTCTCGCGCTGGGACTCGCTCGTGATAGGATGGCCGAGCTGTTAGCGACTTTATAAATCTTCATGAAATTTATTAGAAATTGTCCAAAGTAATGCCGCGCAAACGCGCCATTACAGTTCAATTTCAGTTTCCTTTTAAAAGTATGTTATTAGTAGGTAGATGTTGATAATCTTAAAAATGTTATTTTAATTCATTACACTTTTTAAATTAAAGTACAACATTATTGAATATTATTAAATGAAAAGATTACTAAAGCATTGCTGCGCACAGCGCACCAATGGCGGTTGACTTCCGCTTTTAAAATACGGTCGGGTAGAAGGGATGGCAGCTCGGCGGTCGTTGAGGCGCGCTTGGGCATTCGATTACGTGCAGTCACAGCGAGAGGTTCAGCAACAGAAGATTGTGTTTAAGTTAAGTACAGTGTGCCTACTTATTATATTCATAGTTAGTTTAACCGCCGTGAGTTGTTATCATTGTGTTGTGGTTCGGTGACGAATTGTAAGTAACCGAATTTCTATCATTAAAATAAATTTCATAATTAACAGAATTTATGGAGTTTGCTTTCAATACAAATAAAGTTCAAAATTGATGCACTTTTTGATTAATATTAAAATGTACTCACGGTTACACCTCACTCACACATACACATCCATAGACTATGTCGTTGCTCTCGAGTGACGTTGATGGTGGCGACCTCTGGTGGCGAAACCGCTGAACTGTTGCTGCTGACCGCCCTTGCTAGACGGTGGTGCTGCTGCTGCTACCGCGTACCTTTGCCGCAGCGATCCACTGCGAGTACTGGTAGGTTGCGATCCAAACTGGATCCGACCTTTCTTCAAAACTGTACTACGTACTTGCGATCCGGTCTCGTGGGACCAATGATTAATACTACATTGGTATTTTGAACTGAATGTGAATACTAGTAGGGTTGAGAATAAAACCAAAACTGTATTCTGATCTAAGCTGGTTTTATTTGTACTAACGTAAAAAGTTATATATGCAGAGTTGAGAGAACAAATATTGTGCGAGGCAATTCTATACCAGCGCCATCTATTGAGAAACATTTGTTACTACCTACATAAACATTTTGTTTGAATTATCGTAAACACTGGGTCGAGAAGGATTTTCAGACCTCGCAGATCCTCACGGGTCACGGGGTTTTCGGAAAGCGCTTGCGCGTCATGGGGTTATGTGAGGTGGGTGCTTGTCTGTGTAGGGGACGACGATAGAGACCACATTCTATGGTCATGTAGCAGGTACTCCGATATCAGACAATAACTACTGGACGGGATCCGGCGCGATGAAGATAATCCGGGTCCGGTGTACCACACCGACCTTGTTTCGAACTTTGCGGCGAACCGCTCTGCGCAGGTTCGCTCACAAATACGCACGGGAGCGCTGAACAAAGAGAGCTGAAGACAGGAAGAAGGATATATTCGGACGGCAGCGAAGGCGTAAAAGTGGATGTAGCTGCCCCAGAAGGGGGAGAGGGATTATCGGGACAAAGGACGAAGAATAAAAAACTTGCAGGGAGTCAAGCATTGCCCCCGGTACGAAAGAGCCTTAGAGCAAAGTGCCGCGCGCTTCTCCCGCGATTCGGCTCATATGACCACGAGGTCAGTGGAGCGATGGGAAAGTGGAGGGTTTGTTCCAACTGGAAACGGAAAAAAAATACATCTTCATTTGACCATTTGAGTTCCAAGAACTATTTTTTATTTTTTTGACTAGTTAACATCTTATAAGTCCATGAACTCCGGCTGCACGCACGAAAATGCATGACTGATTGTCACGTTCCGCCTGAGCCAAGCGTGTAAGCGAGAGCGTGGAACAAGCGATAGAACGTACGATCGGCCTCAGCTTTCGTCTTGTGACGCATCTATCTGTCTTCCAATCCATCGGCCGATGTTTTCTTGTGACATTATCACGTAAAATTATCGTCCGTAAACCGACTTTACAGACAACCAATTTTTTATACTAAGTCCGATGGCAGACAAGCATACGGCCCACATGATGTGAAGCGGTTACCATGGACATATAAACGTTTGTAACGTGAAATATTGCTCTCGCGCCGCTACTTCCGTTGTCAACGCAGCAACACCTTCCTTTCTGGTGACTGCACTCGCTGGCAGAACCATACCAACCCTCAAGGGAATTGTTATTTGGCTACGATATTCTGTGAGGTGGAGGTAATCCCACAGCCGGACAGCTTACAAATACGCTATGCCCTACATCTCTTTTATCAGACCTGTTTTACTTGTCGGCACGGCACCATGTGCAGGCTTTGGCTCTAAAGATCGTGGTGAGTCATTTACACCTCTTTATTACCTACTTTTTTTAATCACATTTACACATTACATTTGATAGGCATGCGCGGGGATATGGATCCAACGCGTAGAGGCCCCTTTGAGAAGTTTGATATTTGTTGTTGTTTGATATGTCAATGGAACAATATACCCATGAGCAGGTCTCGGCAGGCGTTGAGACTATTGCGAAGTGTGATAGAAAATAAATGGGAGTCGAGATCTGGGTGAACTAAATACAGGGCTATTACAGAAGATGGACGGACGCCTGCCATAACTGCTTTTATTGCTAGTTATTTGTGGCATTGATTACCTACTTATTATTATGTAATATCGAGTTATAGAATTAACTGCTTGTCGAGGTTTTCCCATAAGATTACAGCATGCGTTTTTGCTTTTGTTTTTTTGGTCTAAAAGATACTACATAAATTATGTTTAGGTAAAGTGTAGAAATAACTATCTTTATCAAGTTAATATCTGTTAAAATTTACCCATGTGATTCGATATACATATCTCACAATCTAAAACCTATGTTCACCTTATGCTAAAGTAACAAAAAAATACTTGATATTTTTTGATCCCGGCACCAGCCGGGAGAGAGCCTGGATATCTGTAACACAGGTTTTTAAACCTAGCTCGGACTCCAGACTCTCACAAGGTCTTATTATTAACAAAATTCCAATTACATACTACAATGGCCGCACTAGCTAAGAGCAAACTCTAGCAGAGCGCGTTTAACCCTGAGCGAATGCTAAGAGCAAATACTCTGAACGAGTTTTTTGGTCACATGCGAAGGTGACTTTTACAAGCCGACCAAATTGAGAGAAAGTATCTTACAGTGATTTTCCAGACGTGTGTTACATATCTAAATTAGCCGAGTTGCTCACTTCAAAATGTGAGCTTACTTGAAGCCACATAATTTTGATATATTTTTTTTTTTTATACTACGTCGGGTGGCAGACAAGCCTGATGTGAAGCGGTTACCGTAGCCATGTTAAAGCTCGCAACATAAAATATAGCTCGCGCGTCGCCACCCCCGCTGCCAGAGCAACATCTCCTTCCTTTGTGAATATGTGTGATATGTATCACACGTCTTATAAATTCACAACACGAGAGTTGTTCTCTATTTGGTCGGTTTGTTTACGTTGACATGATCGATAAGTAGTAGATCGATAAGTAGTAGTAGTAGTATAAGTAGATAGATAAATACCGCAGATAAATAACCATTCCCTTGAGGGTTGTTGTGTTCCTGCGAGTGAGTGAGGTCACCAGAAAGAAAGGAAGGAGTTGCTGCGATATTTCATGTTGCGAGCGTTAATATGGTTACGGTAACCGTTCACATCAGGTGGGCTGTATGCTTGTCTGCCACTCGACGTAGTATATAGAAAAACTCGCACTTAACACTCGAAACTCTAAATGAAATCGTATCTTAACCGGACATTTCGCCGTGTATACACCGGATCGTTAATAGACCGCCTTAGCCTGGTTAGTTTAATTTATGCCTAAGGGACGACCACTGCTTATCTACTAGATTGTTTCAAGTTTCGTTGATACTCCAGTTTGTTGTGTAATTGCCCTAATTTAATTAGCATCTGAGAGTTCAAGGGAACGCGGTGATCATAGTAATTTAAGGCGAGTGTTGTGTTATCGGTATTTTAATAAGTTTGTTACAAGATTTTACTTAACTTCAGATATAAACACTTGTACGGTCGAGCAAGAAAGTGATCTATCGGTTTTGATGAAACTTCCTAATAAACGTATTGGGGTTTAATTGGCTCACCAGGATCTTTAGAGTCAAAGCTAACCTCACCTGTACGTGGTGTATTCTGACGTTTAGCAAAAGAGGCTCTGGCCACAGTATAAATAATAGTACCACGTACAGTATAGCCACTCCCTGCAGCTCTCTCGTATCGGCCTCACCTCCCCTCTGGGACAGATTTGGTACAGTTTGTATGGTTCTAGACGCACACACCCTCATTCATGCTCTGCAAAGACGTCATTGTAGACGTATTGGTTATATGTAATAGTGAACTATGCAACATTTGTATGGAGTGGGCGGGCTGTGCTCTGGAAAAAGAGAGGTAGGGTACAGCGTATATGTAAACTGGGGAAGTAAACCTCAAAGAATACCACAACCAAATATTAGTTCCCTTAAAGGTTGTTATGTTCCTGCAAGTGAGTGGTTACCAGAAAGGAAAGAGTTGCTGCGTTGGGAGCGGGGGTGGCGACGCGCGAGCTAAATTTCATGTTGCGAGCTAAATTTCATGATATGGCTATAGTAACCGCTTCACATCAGTGTGGCTTGTCTACCACAAAAATATGAAAACACAAACACCATCTGCTTACCTCGATTAATGCCTTAGCGGCGAAACCGGTCGGTAAAAATAAAAATAAATGTAATTACGTGGAAGAGTACAAGTGTTTTATTGTAACATTACACAATATTAATTGATTTTAACACGTGCTTTAGTTAATTTCATGTTTTTGCAAGGAAGATTGGCGCTATTTTGCGCTCAATGAGGAAAAGAGATAGCAAGCTTAATAAATAGCTGATGTACAAGGATGGCGATTTAAATCTAACAATTTGTAGCTAACTATCCACGCAACAGCAGGCACCGTTTTCTAACATATTAGAGCGACATTACTTCACCAGGCCAATGTTTTAAAGCCGCCTAACGGCCATTCTAATGACAACATCCGGGACCGACGAACCGAGGAACTTAAGATAAATAAACCCAGCCATGGTCAGGCTACAATCGACGTTGCTTAACTTGCGTGTTCTATAGATCAGACCATCGACCTCCTCGACACTCAAATGTCACACACAGAGTTCTAAAACAACTAAATATCTTACATGAAATTCATCAAATTACCAGAACAGCACATTTGCTCGACCTAACAGCGTGCCATTATCTCGATTGCAACAATTAGCTCCCGATAGACTCGACTCTTAAAACTTCGATCGAATGTAACAATGGAACGTACTACCAACAGCATCAATCCTGCTTCCGTAGGAAGGGTTTTGTTACTAGTGATAAACTTGCTACTTCAGCTTCGACTTAATTGTGCTAAATTATCTGTATTGTGTAGTCAAACCCATATAGAAATTTTAATTACTTTTATATAATGTAAGTGGTTGTAATTGGTTCATCAACATCTTTGAACCAAAGCCAGCATCACCTGCACGCGGTGCACCCTGCTGACTGACAAACGAAGCTCTGGCGAAAAGAGAGGGTGGGAGCGTAATTGTAAGCTACCCGACTGGGGAATGTACCTCTACCTCACAGAATACCGCAGCCAAATAACAAATTCTCTTGAAGGTTGTTGCGTTTCTGCGAGTGAGTGTGGTCACCAGAAAGGAAGGAGATGCTGCGTAGGCAGCGGAGGTGGCGGCGCGCGAGCGATATTTTTAATATTGCGAGCGTTAATATGGCTACGGTAACCGCATCACATCAGGCGGGCCGTATGCTTGTCTGTCACCCGACGTAGTATAAAAAAAAAGAAAAAAAAACACCCCCGCCACTCTATACAAATGTCGCGTCGTGTACTATTATATAAACAAAGATGTCAGTGCAGAGTGTGACTGAGCGTGTTTGCGTTCGGCGCCATACAAAATGTTCCAGATTAGTCTCAGAGGGGAGGTTGATACGAGAGAGCGACAGGGAGTGGCCATACTGTACGTAGTACTACTACGTATACTGTATACTGTATACTACGTATACGTCACTACCGGTTGCATAAGCGATGGGAAAACGGTGAGACGCAATATGGCGGCTCAGCCGCTGAAGCGCATTCTCTTCCCGGCACTCGACCAGTAAAGACGTCTGCTAATACCAACGTTTTTGTCCAGATAAGGTTGAATAGTGAAGCCACTGACTAAATTTGATTTATAGTATCAATAACGATAATTAAAGTAAATTTAAATCAAGTATTAATCTTACTACGAGTGATTTTATTAGTAGTTCTGTATGTCCCAATTAATATTTGTACTATGATCATAAGAACCTAGGGCTCTACCGCCGAAGCTGAAGCCGATTACCATCGAATATTGACAAACATCTTCAGCATAGTATGTAGAGCTCCTGGGTTTTTCCCAGCTAAGCTAAACATAGATACAATATATATAAATTGAAGTTTCATTTTTGCAATAAAAAAATTCGTCGGGAATCGGCTTCAGATTAGCCGGTAGGGCCCGTGACCATCATTAACGTGGGTATTAAGTTATATGTATTAATCTGCGTTTTTCATTATAGTATCGTCCTGCATAGCTATAATATGTCAAGTTGAATCCGCACTGCGCGTGAACATCCCGATTCCAAAGTATGTCTATATGTTATGGTCATTGTAATAAATTAGTTATTATTCATACTGACTAATACTTGGTCAATGTGATAAATCATGTTTTGGTTAGATTTGAGTTGATTTTTGGTTAGGTTGGAGATTTCTTGTGTCCTGTCATCAGAAATAGGAGGTTAACCTAGATGATGAATGATGTGGTACCAAGTAAGTTTAATTATTAATAATTGACAATTTATTACATTGACCAGCCGTTATAAATTATGACCAATTAATTACATTGATTGTAACATATATACCTACATAAATACATTGTGCTCCAGAAGCGAGCTATCCGTGCTATTTATATGATGAGTCCCAGGGAGACACTGAGAAATAAATTTAAAGAGATAAATATTATGACATTACATTCTCAATATATTTATGAAAATCTTATTTACGTTCATAAAAATCAAACAAAATTTATAAAAAACAGTGATCTCCATCAATTAAATTTAAGAAATAAAAACAAACTCGCTGTGCATATTACTAGGCTCCATAAAATCTCTAACTCATTGCCAGGTCAATGTACATACGCTTCTACAATAAACTTCCAAACGACGCGTTTAAATTATCCATGGGTAAATTTAAGAAATATGTCAAAACTAGATTATGTCAAAAGGCTTACTATTGTATCTCAGATTACATAAATGATAAAAGTATTTGGAAATGAATTGCTCTTGTTATGTTAATGATTGTATTTGTATTTAATGTAACGATATTGGCATTTAAAAGAGTCGGCCTTGAGTTTCTTGTCAGTTCTTCTCAAGAAGCTCCGTCGCCGGAACTGGCACTTAAATTCGCTTTCACATTCAAGATAGTGTGATGAAAGTGAATCTAAGCTCTGCGGATTTAGAGTAGTAATGATTTATACATGTTCTTATATTTTATCTGTATGACGTTTCTAAGTGCTTTATAAAGTCCAAGGAATAAAGATATTTTGATTTTGATTTTTATGATTTTGATTTTTAAAAATCAATCCCTTATATACGAAATTTTGCACACTCATTGGGTTCTCGTGATAACGAACGAGTACCTAAATACCGCTATTTTTAATTTAATAGGGCGGACGCTACAAAACTACTTTATAATTTTCACATTAATCCCTGTAGGTAGGGGAAACTGTACAATGATTGGCACTCTAAGAAAAATCTACGCTAAATTTGTTAATTATAATTTATGTAACATATTTAGACGTAATTTACGACATAAAAGATATTCCTTAATGTATTGTTATTAAAATAAAAACATATTTAGCACGAAAAGGAAACATTTTTATTAAAAGAAAATAGAAAACATTTAAAAATATCCAAAAGTACAGTCATTGGCACTTACAGCACAATTATTGGCACTAACTTACTAGTAATTGGCACTCATCTTAGTATGTAATTATGGCACATTTTTATTAATTAAAACTGTAAAAAAATATCGAAAAACATATAATACTGGTAGATACGTTCTAAACATACTCCTTTCCTGACTCGTCACTTAAAAATTTGAACAATTCTAGTTCACTTCGAAAAGTGTCCCACCTGTCAGCTACTTTCCCTAAAGGCTTAAGGAAAATAAAATGTTTGGTTTGGTTTGGTTGGATATGGCTTGAGTAAATTGAACATTTTGATTCAATAAATTTTCTTTATTATTCTTACATTCTTGTGAATATTGTGTGTATTACCAGTATAGCATGACAATAATTATACTAGTTTCGATATTTTATAAAATACGCCAGTGATTGGCATTGGAAATAATATAATAATGAGCACTGCTGCTAACCGTTGCAATGATTGGCATACACGAAAATGTAGTGAATAGCACCACCTAAAGTACAATGATTGGCAGTGCTAACAATTATGAAGAAATAAACGTAAAACATTTTTGAACTGTGATATTAATGTATTCTAAAAACTAATTTAATTAGCTATAAAAAACATAAGAAAAAAAATAAAAAGTAAAATGTAGTGATTGGCACAGGTGCCAAATTATTGCACTTCCATATAAGCTACTTTACCAATAGTTGGCATACTAATAAATTGAGGTATGTTACCAAAAATAAGGAAAATATAAATAAAAACGGTAATATTACTTAGAATTAATATAATTAAAATATTTCCCACCTTTTACTAAGTCAAAATCGTAAAAAAACAATGGTTTTTACATACCTCTTCTTTGTCGAATCCGTTAAAATTTGCGGGAAAAAACAACATGCCTTACGAGCGTTCTTTTTTTTTAATGCTGTGTTGCCATAATAATCTGGTGAAAAAGTCTATTATAAAATTGTTAAAGTGTTGCAATGCTAGATTTTAAAAATAACAGAGTACGTATTGTATTGCCATGACAATTCTTAATATCTCCGTTTAAAGGTTAAAGTGCCAATGACTGTGGGGATGCCAAAGTTAGTACAAGTTACCCTATATGATTTATGGATTTATTTTTATTTTACGACTAGGGTGACAAACATCCATGCGACCTACCTGTTGGTAAGCAGTCATCGCAGCCTATGGATGCTTGTGATACCAGAGTTATCGCAGGCATCCATAGGACATACACTCGCGCGTTGCCGACCCCGTAAAAATCACTTTACCATTTCATATCAAATTAAAAAACTTGAAGAGCGAAACTCAGTGGTGAACTTTTTAGTTCCCTTTTTTTATTACCAACTAATAAAATCTTGCATCAAAAAAAATATTTTTTTAAATGCTTGTTTAAAATAAACTTGTTTTTATCATCGGACGAGGTTTATATAGCTTTAAAATATCAATTCATGTTAAAAATATTTTATTTGAGGTCTCCGTATCAGGATGACCACCTAATTAGGACCGGATTTTTGGGTCCCATTTATGATTATGATATCTTTATTATTATTAGGTTTTTATTTTAATGATTTGTTTATACGAATGGATAGATTAGTCTGACCTCTTGGTTGTGGGAATATTTTGGACAAGTTTTATATTAGCACGCCTAACTTGGATAGCGTGGGAAATGTCAAAAATCTTATTTTACTTCTAAAAAAACCGGCCAAGTGCCAGTCGAACTCGCGCACGAAGGGTTCCGTACCATTATACATTATCTATAAAAAAACCGGACAAGTCGCCCACCGAGGGTTCCGTACGTAGAATCATTATTAAATTTGATATTTTTCATTATAAATAAGAAATAATGCGTCGAAAAATATAAATAAAATATATTTTGCAATGTGCACATCAAGCCCTTTCATATGATACCTCATTTGAACTAGTAGCTTCAATTTGAAATTTTGACACCCTATAAAAAATATGGTCCCCTTATTTTTTAAGATCTATTTACAAATGTATAGTTTTAAGATTTATTCCTGTACTTGTAGTCTATAACGATGTTGCTTGCCAAATTTCATAGTTCTAGGTCAACGGGAAGTACCCTATAGGTTTTGATTCCCTCTAGAATGTGTCGAAATATGCGTTTTTTGCTGAATAAACGGCCGTAACTTTCTTTTACGTAAACTTAGCAGTTTGATTTTTTTAAAACTTCATGGGATCATAGACCTGAGTATACAGTTCAAATTTCAGCTTGATACCTCCACGGATTCTCTAGATAAAGGGTCTTGACAGACAGACAGCCAGACAGACAGACGGACAACAAAGTGATCTTATAAGGGTTCCGTTTTTCTTTTTAAGGTGTGGAACCCTAAAAATGGCAAAAATTGTCTGTTGTCTGGGCTTCTCTCTGTTTTATTTTAATTTGATTATTTATTTTTACAGTGTTATTTTAAATATTCTAGGAATATTTCAAGCGTCTATTGTTGCCGTTATCAATATCGAGCAAACAATCATGTTTGTTGTATAGAAGCCCCCTTAAATATTTGTTATATTCTGTTTTTTAGCATTTGTTGTTATAGCGGCAACAGAAATACGTCATCTGCGAAAATTTTAACTGTCTAACTATCACAGTTCATGAGACACAGACTCTTGACAGATGGACGGACAGCGGAGTCTCAGTAATAGGGTCCGTTTTACCCTTTGGGTACGGAACCCTAAAAAGGAATACTTTTTCGTACTATACCAGGTGCCAAATAAGTAATACGTTATTTATATCAGGCGCCTATAGACGCTTCCAAATCCAATACAATTAGTATTGCATGTGTGCTGCATCACGTACCTACAGGTTAGGTTGGCTTTGGCTCAAAGATGGCATGGATGATGGATAAGCCACTTAATTACAATAGTTAACGAATAACATTTGAATTGAGTGACCACGGTATGTCGCTACGTAGAACGCGTCGCGAGTAAAACTTGCAAGTTTTGTGGTGCTGACTGACAAACGAGGTTCTGGCGAAACGAGAGGAAGTGCATAGCGAATTTTTTAAGCTGCCCGACTGGGGATGTACCACCTCACAGAATACCGCAGCCAAATAACAATTCCCTTGAGAGTTTTTGTGTTCTGGCGAGTGAGTGAGGTTACCATAAAGAAAGAAAGGAAGTAGAATAGGCTAGCAACTGATCGGCAACCCCTTGGTATTGCTGATCTCCATGAACGATGGTTATTGCTTTCCATCAGATGACCCACATGCTCGTTTGCCCCCTCTCATATAAAGAAGAAGAATAAACATATGTTTAAAATTATCATGTGTTTGGCTATCAGAAATAAACCTTATTTTTCTACCGAAACCAACCCTACAAAGAATGAAACTTACACGGGATGAATCGAGGTCGAATCGAATCGCCAAACATAGTTTCCAATATTTACTTAGGGCCAAAGAATTGCCGCAGACTAGCGATCTCGCGCGATACGTCACTCTCTAGTTTATCTGTGCAAATATGGCGGTATTTGTTGTGACCTGACCACTGAAATCTAGTTTTGGAGTAAAATTTCCTTCTGTCAGTACTGTATGTTGAATATTGCCTATGTGTATACACATATATATTACGATATTACGGCTGAAGATAGATGTGAAGATAAACTTAAGTTTACGCGTACTGTACGATTCCAGACAAGTTTCTGAAGTGAAAACTTCTTTAGCGGCATTATGCACTTTTTGGAATTGGTAAAATATGTTAAACTCGCGTCAGGACACGTGACGTGAACAAAAATTCGTAAGACGGAGGGAGAGTAGACCGCCGGCGCGGTGTAGGAGAGGAAGTAATAACCCCCTCTCTTTCTACCGCGCGGCGAAAATGTATGCCTGCTCCTCTTGTTTAATATTAATGTAATATAAATGTAGTTTGTACGATAGGGCAATAAATGAATATTGTATTTTACCACATAAATGATAGTACTTTTATACTGATAAATAAAGCAATTCGAGCGAAATTATTCACTAACGATTCTAAAATATTCAAAATGCACAACGTTAATGTTCAAGTTTTCACTTCTGCCGGCACTCCCGGAGTGCAACCCTTTTTATTTTTACCTCTAGCCGTCAGGTTATGGAATGAACACCCTGCCTGCCACCGAGGAGAGAGAACAGTATGGAGGTATTAAAGAAAGGCGTGGCATCACTCAAGCGTTGTTCTTACAAGCAACGCTTGAGTGATGCCTCTGGTATCACAAGCGTCCATAGGCTACGATGACTGCTTTCCATCAGGCGGATCGTATGCTTGTTTCGACCCTGGTATGAAAAAGGCAATTTTTTATCAAATATCACTCTAATAAGACTTAATTAAATTCATACATTTGCAATGCGGATTAATTACCACAGAATATGAAATATTCAGAAGGTATATTTCTTTATGAGTAGTAATAAACCAAGCATCTAAAATTATTAAACTGGGCGACTATTATACTAACTTGGAGACTAAAAATTCCACTTTCAAAAAGAAATTAACAGAACACTACTTTAATCAAATTAGTTGATTAATTGCAGTATTTGTTCCATATGGTTAAAACCTTTAAATAATATGTATTATTGTGTAAATTTTATATAAAATCATAGCATGTCTGTATACATGTTTGCATAATTCACCTACCAGCCAAATAACGTTTCGTTATGATTGTTAAGGTTGGCTGGAAGAAATCTCTTAAAGAGATAAGCTCGCCCTTGTACACCTTCTTGTTTACATTACTTTATGTAACCACTGTTTATGCAATAAAGAATATATATAAAAATTGTACGGCGACAGTAATACTAGTATTACTTCTAAGTTAGGTTAAAAAAACCTAACCTGGGGCCCTGCCGCCGAAGCTGAAGCCGATTACCATTGGATATTTTGATTGCGAAAATAAAGACTATATATATAGTATAAAAAAAATAGTATAAAAAAAAATACTTCACCTTAGATTGATGGTAACTGTTTTAAGCTTTGCTGGCAGAGGCCCCAGAGCTCTACCGACTGAGCTGAAGATATTTCTCAATAACGACGAGCTCGGTGGTCGAATGGTTAGCAATGGCCACTTTGACTCCGAGGTCGCGGGTTCGATCCCTGCACAAGACAAACATTTGTGTGCATGAACATGTCTGTTTGTCTTGGTCTGGGTGTTTTCTATGTATTGTAAGTATGTATTTATAAAAAAAATGTATTTAAGTACATTTATCAGTTGTCTAGTACCCATAACACAAGCTTTGCGCTTAATTTGGACTAGATGGCGCTGTGTAAATTGTACATAAATATTTATTATTTATGTACAATTACACTGATCTCCACCAACCCGCAGTTGAGCAACGTGGTAGATGCCCTAAACCCGTTCGATTGAGGGAAGACTGGTATCCCAGCACTAGGACGCTATATTGGCAGCGGGGGTGGCGGTGCGCGAGCTATATCTCATATTACGAGCGTTAATAGGCCTACCGCTTTACATGCCGCGGGACTGAGTAAGTATTAACTTTTACCTAAGTATGGTAAGTTTCCGCACGCATAAAATTTTCACCTTTCAAAACTCGTAAACCGTCATTCAGGCCAGATTTTTTACAGATAACCCTAATAATATCATCGTATTTGCAATTAAATAGCGCTCATTTTGACATAAGATTTATTTATTAAACAAATAGGTGAAAACAACTATTGTCGATTTATTTGTTTATACTTGCCAATGGTATTCGTTAAACTCATGTGTGTAATATTTAATAAAAAAAATATTTTTCAGTTTTTATTTAATCATAGTCTGGCCAGGAATTTTTTAGACAACCCACTCGAGATATATTTTCTAATATATTAAATACGTTTCATCCATTAAGCAGATGCGTGAAGGTCGTTTCTAGTACGGATCTTAGACTATATAGGGCACGGTAATTAGTCGAATTAGTCGAATCACTCCATCTCTTCCCGTGGACGTCGTACAAGGCGATTAAGGGAAATAAATTATAATACATCTTTTTTAGCAACATAAAATATCGCTCGCGCGCCGCCACCCCCGCTGCCAACGCAGCATCTCCTTCCTTTCTGGTGACCTCACTCACTCGCAGGAACATAACAACCCTCAAGAGAATTGTTATTTGGCTGCGGTATTCTGTAAGGTGGAGGTACATTCACAAGTCGGGTAGCTTACAATTACGCTCCCTACCTCTCTTTTCGCCAGAGCTTCGTTTGTCAGTCAGCAGGGTGCACCGCGTGCAGGTGAAGTTGGCTTTGGTTCAACGGTGTTGATGAACCACCTATACCCCAAAAATCGATCAGGCCTCCCTAACCCAACCCGTCTGGGTTGGGGAGTTCAACGGTGTTGATGAACCACATCAACACCGTTGAACCAAAGCCAGCTTCACCTTGCTGGCCAGACGGCCTGCGTGGGGAGTGTAGGCCAAATCCTCCTTCTGTATGGGACGGATGAGAGAGGGTCGTGCTCCTGTAGTGGAGACTAAAATGAACTGATGATGATGATGAATTAATCGAATAACACCTAATTTGGAGAATGACCGATAAAACTAAAAAGTTTATCCCTATATGAACCCTCTGTTTTATTAAATTCTATTCTATCACCAATGATGATTGTAACAGATACCGCAGTCGTACAAATTGGATGCATTACGTGATTGCATCATTGCAAATTTGCTGCAAACACTATACTCGTAAATATCTGCATTGGATTTAGGTGCTAAATTGAAAAGGCCGTAAATGCGTCGGAATTTGTGAATTTCGTTTTACTGACTGCAAAAAGTTTTTGTATAAATTTGTAACAAACTGAATATATATTTTTTTTTAATATTCATCAAAAATTCTAAATAATGTATTTTTTAAAATCAAACTTTGATAAAAAATCGTTTTTGCTAGGTCAACGGAAACGGCTCAATTTTCGGGACAAAACGTATCCTAAATTATTATCCTGACTTAAAAATTTCATTTCAATCGATTTTGTAGGTAAGGCTAAAAAGAAGAACAACAATACGTTGGCCGTGTGGTTTCCGGTAGACTAGTATAAAATCAATCCGTTTCTTCCCGTGGATGTCGTACAAATCGACTAAGGGAAATACATTACCAAATATCGATCAGGCCTCCCCAACCCGGTTGTCAGCGTGGGGAGTGTAGTTGCTCCTGTAGTGGAGACTAAAATGGACCTGATGATGATGATGCAATTACTTAAATAATATATATAAATTCGTTCTATCTGCCTCCATTGTGGCAAGAAAAGAGCAATTGCCCGGCATTAACTCAGTCCCGCGGCATGTAAAGCGGTAGGCCTATTAACGCTTGTAATATGAGATATCGGTCGCGCACCGCCGCCCCCGCTGCCAATACAGCATCCCAGTGCTGGGATACGGGTCTTCCCTCAATCGAACGGGTTTAGGGCATCTACCGCGTTGCTCAACTGCGGGTTGGTGGAGATCAGTGTTTTAAAGCAGCCTAAAGGTCACTTACTTGACTTAACGACTGTCAACTTTTTTGTTTTTCTTTTTTTATACTACGTCGGGTGGCAGACAAGCATATGGCCCGCCGGATGTGAAGCGGCTGCCGTAGCCATATTAACGCTCGCAACATAAAATATCGCTCGCGCGCCGCCACCCCCGCTGCCAACGCAGCATCTCCTTCCTTTCTGGTGACCTCACTCACTCGCAGGAACATAACAACACTCAAGGGTATTGTTATTTGGCTGCGGTATTCTGTAAGGTGGAGGTACATTCCCCAGTCGGGTAGCTTACAATTACGCTCCCTACCTCTCTTTTCGCCAGAGCTTCGTTTGTAAGTCAGCAGGGTGCACCGCGTGCAGGTGAAGTTGGCTTTGGTTCAAAGGTGTTGATGAACCACTTACACCCCTAAACTAACAACAACAGCCGGTACCGACAGACTAACGTGCCCTCCGAAGTAAGAAGGAGCTACAGATAAATAAGCCTGCGCCCGACGTTGCTTGACTTGCGTGATCGAATAGATTGCCACGTGAAAAGACGCCACGAAGCTCCTCAGTTTTAAACGAGTAAGTAAAAAATATTTCTTAATATTTTACACAAGCTGTAACTTAAATATAGCATCGAGACAAAGACATTCTGTATTTACTAAAATATCTCTGAAAAGCGTAGGTCGTAAGATAGGGGTTCTGGCGTCTCAAAAATAAATTGCAAAGTGTATTTAATTTTAAGATTTCACAGGAAAATAGAAAGTCATTTTCAGGGTAGTTAAAAATAGCCATACAACACAGTGACTTGAGGAAAAATCCCACAACGTGATCTGAATTCACTTGACGTAACCACTGTATCCCAAGTATTAAAAGAAATATCTTAAAAAGTTCACTCGACTTTAAAGAAAATATTTAACCGTCTCCAAAAAAGGAGGTTTGTTACTTAATTACTCCGTGATTTATAAACCGATCTAAAAAAAATTTTTTTTATTTGAAAGAGTGTACTTCCTGATTGGTCCCATATTTTTTTCATCATCATAACTAGCCCACTGTTAGGTTTGTTATTTCATTACTCCGTCATTTATAAACCGATCTAAAAAAAAACTTTTTTTATTTAATAAATATAAATCTATTATAAATATTGTCAGACAAATTACACAGCGCCATCTAGCCCAAAAGTAAGCGAAGCTTGTATTATGGGTACTAGACAACTGATAAACATACGTAAATACATTTTTTTTTTTGTAAATACATACTTATGATACATAGAAAACACCCAGACTAAGACAAACAGACATGTTCATGCACACAAATGTTTGTCCTATGTGGGAATCGAACCCACGAGCGTTGGTGTCGAAGCCGCATCATTGACCGCTACGCCACCGAGCTCGTCTTTTTTGAAACAGCATACTGATGATGATTATGAAAAATATATGGGACCAATCCGGTAGGTCCCATACTTTTTTCATAATCATCATCATCATCATCTGCCTGTATCTACATACATAAATGTAGAGTAATGTTTGGAGTTGGTTTTTTTTTTGTTAAAATTATATTAATTGAAGCCAATTCCCTCCTCCTTCCTTGCGTCGTTTTCCTCATTGCTGAGGGTCGTGACCCCATGGCCTCACTTTTGCACGGCTGATGGAGCATCAGCCGTGCAAAAGTGAGGCCATGCCACTTGTTCCTATCTTCTATAAGATGATCTTCTTCTATCTTCAATGTAGTATAGTTGCTATGCTTTAGAAGACTGTTGAGAAGAAAAGACTGAAGAATAATGTATCACTTTTCTTTTCTAACAACCTTCATGTACAAGAACAGTCGAAAAAATAATGAAAAAAAAAACAAAAGGCCGCCTTCGCACTAAGCCCAGCTCTGATTTTCGCGGTAAAAATTAAGCATTATGATTAGTTGAATGCTAGCCTGTGATTCGTTAGCCAATCACAGACCAACTTTGGGGTGTAAGTGGTTCATCAAGATCTTTGAACCAAAGCCAACTTCACCTGCACGTGGTGCACCCTGCTAACTGACAAACGAAGCTCTGGCGAAAAGAGAGGTAGGGAGCGTAATTGTAAGCTACCCGACTGGAGAATGTACCTCCACCTCACAGAATACCGCAGCCAAATAACAATTCCCTTGAGGGTTGTTGTGTTCCTGCGAGTGAGTGAGGTCACCAGAAAGAAAGGAAGGAGCTGCTGCGTTGGCAGCGGGGATGGCGGCGCGCGAGCAATATTTTATGTTGCGAGCGTTAATATGGCTACGGTAACCGCTTCACATCAGGCGGGCCGTATGCCTGTCTGCCACCCGTCGTAGTATAAAAAAAAAAAAAAAAAAAGACCAGTGGAGTCAATAGTTTAAAAGAATGGGTTGCCAGTGCGGATAATTTAAATTAAACATTAGATAATGATACTAAAACTAACAAACCCTAACACTTCTGCGACGTGAACTGAATTGTGGAAGCTGGTGTCGAGAGCAGTGCGGATTTGGTCCGACCAACGTATCGGACTTCAGCCCCGTGGTCTTTTGCCATCTACCTTACCGGTGACGAGAAGCCTCTCTAGGTTGTTACCACGTTTCCGAACAATGTGGCCAAAGAACTCCAGGGTCCTTCGGAGACAGATGGTGGAGAGTCACATTTTTATTTTTAGTTGATTAAGAATCGATACGTTGGTCCGGTGAGCCATCCAAGATATGCGCAGCATTTTCCACCAGCACCACATCTTAAAGGCGTGATACGTGATCGATCCGCTTTCTTTAATGTACAAGAATACTTCGGCACCATATAAGAAGATGGGAAACATAAGCACTCTTTTGTTCTTGAAATCGATTGGTTTAACTTTATTTAATTAGATAAAGTCATATAGAGGAGCTCGATGGCATCGTTGCGCGTGTCAGTCTAATGGATCGCTCAAGTTAAGCAACGCGACCGTGGCCTGTCGATGGATGGGTTTATTTATCTCGAGCTTCTCTGCGGTTCTGAGGGCACGTTAAGCCGTCGGTTCCGGCTATTGTCATTAGTAAGACAGTTGTTAAGCTAAATCAGTGGCCTTTGGGCGGCTTGAAAACACTGACCTCCGCCAACCTGCAGTTGATTAGCGTGGTGAAGGTGAGGCATGCTCTAGACCCCTTAGATTGTGGGGAGACCCGTATCCCAATAGTGGGATGATTATGGGTAAATGCCTAATTAAGTAAACCTTATTATGAATAATGCAAAAAATTATAGTCAGATCGTCATCAAATTTAAATGGGACCACAAGACGAACACCAGCTTTCAAATAAACAAAGAAACATTAAAATCGGTTCATCCAGAAGAAAGTTCAAAGGTAACGAACAAACAAAAAGAAAACAGTCGAATTTAAAAACCATTTATTAAGTGGGTTAAAATTCTAGATAGGTACTTTAAAAATGGAATAATTCACCTCCCCTGCCTAGGTGGGATAGGAGTCTAATGCGATGCGTAGGGGAGGTGAATATTTACTTTTTTTTTAAATATAGAAAGGAAGGAGATTCTGCGGTTGCAGCGGAGGTGGCGGCGCGCGAGCTATATTTTATGTTGCGAGCGTTAATATGGCTACGGTATCCGCTTCAAATCAGGCGGACCGTATGCTTGTCTGCCACCCGACATAGTATAAAAAAATAAAAAAAATATAATATTCTGTCAAGTTGTCCGAAATTAAACTATTTAATTATTACTGAAATAAACTAAGTTTATTTTTCATTATAAATATTCTGATGTGACATCACAGTAATCAAAAGCCTTTGAAAGCAAAGTCAATATTAAACTGTATGCTAAAAAAGTAAACATTTTCATGTAATATAATATTAGGCTTTTTAATATAATTGGATCCTGTTATTCGAAATAGATCCAACCAACATTTTGTCCTTTTTAAATTAAAACTATTTAAAATTTAATAGGAACAAAATATCACGCAGTATAATAAGTTTTGGGAAGCATATGCCAGTAAACTGCTAGAATCTGTTGCGATTATATTTAAACGATTTAAACAAACAATTTATTGACAAAATAACAACAAATACTTACAACACATTAGCCTGTTATACATGTGAATGTTTAAAATATATGTTGTTTATTAGATTTATCTATAATAACCAGTGGCACCCACACTAGACTAATCTGTATTGTGGGTACCGATACGAATGTGCTGAACATTGGCCTCGGTGTACAGAATGAGACGAACTTCTTAGCTTCCATGGATTCACCGTGCGGGTGCCGGGTCCATCGTGTGGCAGAGAGAGAAACCCCAAGCAGATCCCGAGACTTGTGACACGGGTGTAGGTTTAAGGGGCCCCTTTCCGACGTACATCAACACTCACCTTCACTACTTGTGTTTCTCTCCCTGCCCAGCCAAATCAGGTATGAACCTTCTAATGCAGCTTTAGATACTTGTTCTAGTATAGAACTTACTGCACTTCTGGACAAGCCAAGGTCTTTCAGGTTCAGTTGCAGGTTAAAGAGAGATTTTGCTGGTATACCTCTCGCTCCTACTTCTACAGCGTATAGAATAACTACATAGCCGCTTTTTGTTAATTCGTTTAGTAGGTATAATAGTATTAAAAAATAATAATAGTAACAATAAAATCACAATACCTTAATATACATATAAAACTCGATTTGGAGTTTCTCGCTATGTCTCTCAATTTGGCATAGGTTGTCGGTTGGATCTATTCTGCATAACAGGCTCCAATTATCAACCTGTCCCCTTACCACCAACTCTTATTGCGATTCAATAACTGAACAGAATGCTTATTCATACCAATGAATAAGCGACTCTATCCAATTTGAAATAGAGTCGCTTATTTTATTGGTATGAATAAGCATTCTATTCAGTTATTGAATCGCAATAAGAGTTGGTGGTAAGGGTGCTGTATCTACAGACCGCTGGATATAGGCTATTGAATTTGAATTCAGCTATCAAAGATGCGACATTTTTTTTTCTTTCGTCGGGTGGCAAGCAAGCATACGGCCCGGCTGATGTGAAGCGGTTACCATAGCCATATTAATCATATTAATGCCCGTAACATGAACTACTCGCCTACTGCCACCAGCTGCATCGCTGTCAACGCAGCAACTCCTCCCTTTCTGATGACCTCACTCATTCGCAGGAACACAACAACTCTTAAAGAAAATGTTATTTGGCTGCGGTATTCTGTGAGGTGGAGGCACTTCCCTAATCTGGCAGCTTACAAATTGATACGTTGCACTCTACCTACACATACTGAGGCTACACTTTAACCGACTTTAACAATATAAGGTGTCGATGTTTACCTTAGTGCTTTTTTTCACAGTCGGGTTACAGTTTTTAACCCCCCCCCCGACGCAAAAACGACAGGACGTTATTAGTTTGACTCTCTTTTTTTTTCGTCGGGTGGCAGACAAGCATACGGCCCGCCTGATGTGAAGCGGTTACCGTAGCCATATTAACACTCGCATCATAAAATATCGCTCGCGCGCCGCTACCCCCGCTGCCACCGCAGCATCTCCTTCCTTTCTGGTGACCTCAATCACTCGCAGGAACACAACAGCCCTCAAGGGAACCGTTATTTGGCTGCGGTATTCTGTGAGGTGGAGGTACATTCCCCAGTCGAGTACCTTACAATTACACTCCCTACCTCTCTTTTCGCCGGAGCTTCGTTTGTCAGTCAGCAGGGTACACCGCGTGCAGGTGAAGTTGGCTTTGGTTCAAAGATGTTGATGAACCACTTACACCCCAAAAATGTCTATGTCTATGTGTGTGTATGCGATGAACCATTTTTTATTTTATTTTAAAGGTGAATTAGTCGAGAATGTTCTTAGCTATGTTTGATAAAAATCGGTCCAAAATGGCCGCCGCCACAAAATTCATCATCATCATCATCATCTCAGCCATTGAAAGTCCACTGCTGGACATAGGCCTCCCCTCTAGATCTCCATTAAGACCGGTTGGAAGCGGCTTGCATCCAGCGCGATCCCACGGTCTTAATGAGGTCATTTTAATAATGAGGTTATTTTAACCACAAAATTACGGATTACATATTTTTTCACAACCCCTTCTATATGATATGGGTATCAAATGAAATAGCTTGACTAGTAGAATACTATATGTACATCATCATCATCATCATCATCATCATCATCACCCTGTATCTACCTACTGCTGGATATAAGCCTTCCCCAATGCCTTCCACCAGATACGATCCTCCGCCTTCCGCATCCAGCCGCTCCCAGCCGCTTTCTTAAGGTCATCGGACCATCTAGAAGGAGGGCGCCCAACACTTCGTCGTCCTACGCGCGCCCTCCACTCTAATACCTTCCTCCCCCCATCTGCCATCACTTACTCGGCAGATGAGACCGGGCCATTTTTTTTTATACTACGTCGGATGGCCGACAAGCATACGGCCCACCTGATGTGAAGCGGTTACCGTAGCCAAAACTTGCAAACTCTTGCCACTTCAACTTGCAAACTCTGAAGGCTATGTCGACAGCTTTGGTTCTCCGTCGAATTTCTTCGTTCCGGATATATGTACACTATAATAAATTTCAAATCCAAGATGGCCGTTCCTCAATATGGGTATCAAATGAAAGGGCTTGACTAGACTAGAAGTTCGGCGTTTTTTTTTTTAATTTTAAATTTAATTGCCTTGTTATTTAAACTTTAAAGTAAATATTACAACAATATTTATACGCATTTACATATTTCTGTGAATAAAAGCAAAAACAGCGTCATTTAATATTTTATCCCACAATTAAAACCGCGGGCCGACTTTATTTGCTACAAAATGTTATACCTCTTTTAAACATCAAAATGAGCTGATAACCTTACAGACAATTAGGTTTTCAGGAGAACCGTAAACTCGAGTTACATTCATTCTGTTATCTTTGTTTTTGTTATGAAGTAGGTACTAGTTAGCTGTCCGGAATTTGCACGAGTACAACTCTTGTAGCCTTGAAAATGGGGCTACTTTCTCATCATCAGGTCATTTTAGTCTCCACTACAGGAGCACAACCCTCTCTCGTCCGTCCGAGACAGAAGGAGGATTTGGCCTACACTCCCCACGCTGGCCAGACGTGTTGGGGAGGCCTGATCGATGTTTGATAATGTTTTCCCTTAGTCGCCTTGTACGACATCCACGGCAAGAGACGGAGTGATTCTATTCTAGTCTGCCGGAAACCTTATTCATCCCACTGCTGGGATACTGGCCTTCCCTCAATCAAATGTTTATAAATAGGCGGGGGAAGTTATACTACGTGTTGCAGACAAACATACGGCCCGCCTGATGTGGAGCGGCTAACGTAGCCATATTAACGCTCGCAACATGAAATGTCGCTCTCGCGCCGCCACCCCCGCTGCCAACGCAGCATCTCCTTCCTTTCTGGTGACCTCACGCACTCGCAGGAACACAACAATCCTCACGGGAATTGTTATTTGGCTGCGGTATTCTGTGAGGTGGACGTACATTCCCCAGTCGCATACAATAACGCTCCCTACCTCTCTTTTTTTCTCAAATTTTCTTTTAAAATATTTATAACATCAAATATCATTATGTACTTTCGTGTGATAACGTGATCCCTATGGCTTTATTTACTTTATCAATATAAAATGTACATTTTTAGGGTTCCGTACCTAAAGGGTAAAACGGACCCTATTACTGAGACTCCGCTGTCCGTCCGTCCTTCCGTCTGTCACCAGGGTGTATGTCATGAACCGTGATAGTTAGACAGTTGAAATTTTTACGAATGATGTATCTATGTTGCCGCTATAATAAAAAAACAGAATAAAATAAATATTTAAAGGGGCTCCCATACAATAGATGTGATTTTTTGCTCGGTTTTGCTCGATGTAGATAACGGCAACAGGTAGACGCTTGAAATTATCACAGAATATTTAGTTATATATTCACTTTAAAATAAATAATAAAATTAAATTAAAACAAATATTTAAGGGGGGCTCCCATACAACAAACGCATTTTTTTTGCCGTTTTAATAGTTAATGGTAAGGAACCCTTCGTGCGCGAGTTCGACTACAACTTGCCTGGTTTTTTTCTATTACAGAAGACGGCATTTTTACCTATTTCAATCTCAGATTCGTCGCCGTCCTTGTTTCGAACTATTTAATTGCAATGTGAGACAGTTACCTTACTTTTCGGGTGTTTGTTTTTGACGCTCAGTGGCATGTGGCATATCTATGTATATAAATACTAGCTGATCGGGCAAAAGTTGTTTATCCATATAAATTTAGGGGTTGATGGTAGAAGAATGAAAATTTAGGGTTGTATGTATTTTTAATGCCACATTATAAAAAAATAATAATAAAAAGATGTCCAAAAAATAAAAATAAAATGTTAGGGGTGGACAACCCTTATCACTTAGGGGTATAAAAATAGACTTCGTCGTCCTACGCGCGGCCTCCACTCTAATACCTTCCTCCCCCCATCTGCCATCACTTACTCGGCGATTACTCTAGATGTGACCGACCCATTTTTTTATTTTTTTTATACTACGTCGGATGGCCGACAAGCATACGGCCCACCTGATGTGAAGCGGTTACCGTAGCCAAAACTTGCAAACTCTTGCCACTTCAACTTGCAAACTCTGAAGGCTATGTCGACAGCTTTGGTTCTCCGTCGAATTTCTTCGTTCCGGATATATGTACACTATAATAAATTTCAAATCCAAGATGGCCGTTCTTTAATTTTAAATTTAATTGCCTTGTTATTTAAACTTTAAAGTAAATATTACAACAATATTTATACGCATTTACATATTTCTGTGAATAAAAGCAAAAACAGCGTCATTTAATATTTTATCCCACAATTAAAACCGCGGGCCGACTTTATTTGCTACAAAATGTTATACCTCTTTTAAACATCAAAATGAGCTGATAACCTTACAGACAATTAGGTTTTCAGGAGAACCGTAAACTCGAGTTACATTCATTCTGTTATCTTTGTTTTTGTTATGAAGTAGGTACTAGTTAGCTGTCCGGAATTTGCACGAGTACAACTCTTGTAGCCTTGAAAATGGGGCTGCTTTCTCATCATCAGGTCATTTTAGTCTCCACTACAGGAGCACAACCCTCTCTCGTCCATCCGAGACAGAAGGAGGATTTGGCCTACACTCCCCACGCTGGCCAGACGTGTTGGGGAGGCCTGATCGATGTTTGATAATGTTTTCCCTTAGTCGCCTTGTACGACATCCACGGGAAGAGACGGAGTGATTCTATTCTAGTCTGCCGGAAACCACACGGCAAACGGGGCTACTTTATCTAGAAGTAATCCTTATACATCCCACTGCTGGGATACTGGCCTTCCCTCAATCAAATGTTTATAAATAGGCGGGGGAAGTTATACTACGTGTTGCAGACAAACATACGGCCCGCCTGATGTGGAGCGGCTAACGTAGCCATATTAACGCTCGCAACATAAAATGACGCTCTCGCGCCGCCACCCCCGCTGCCAACGCAGCATCTCCTTCCTTTCTGGTGACCTCACGCACTCGCAGGAACACAACAATCCTCACGGGAATTGTTATTTGGCTGCGGTATTCTGTGAGGTGGAGGTACATTCCCCAGTCGCATACAATAACGCTCCCTACCTCTCTTTTTTTCTCCAATTTTCTTTTAAAATATTTATAACATCAAATATCATTATGTACTTTCGTGTGATAACGTGATCCCTATGGCTTTATTTACTTTATCAATATAAAATGTACATTTTTAGGGTTCCGTACCTAAAGGGTAAAACGGACCCTATTACTGAGACTCCGCTGTCCGTCCGTCCTTCCGTCTGTCACCAGGGTGTATGTCATGAACCGTGATAGTTAGACAGTTGAAATTTTTACGAATGATGTATCTATGTTGCCGCTATAATAAAAAAACAGAATAAAATAAATATTTAAAGGGGCTCCCATACAATAGATGTGATTTTTTGCTCGGTTTTGCTCGATGTAGATAACGGCAACAGGTAGACGCTTGAAATTATCACAGAATATTTAGTTATATATTCACTTTAAAATAAATAATAAAATTAAATTAAAACAAATATTTAAGGGGGGCTCCCATACAACAAACGCATTTTTTTTGCCGTTTTAATAGTTAATGGTAAGGAACCCTTCGTGCGCGAGTTCGACTACAACTTGCCTGGTTTTTTTCTATTACAGAAGACGGCATTTTTACCTATTTCAATCTCAGATTCGTCGCCGTCCTTGTTTCGAACTATTTAATTGCAATGTGAGACAGTTACCTTACTTTTCGGGTGTTTGTTTTTGACGCTCAGTGGCATGTGGCATATCTATGTATATAAATACTAGCTGATCGGGCAAAAGTTGTTTATCCATATAAATTTAGGGGTTGATGGTAGAAGAATGAAAATTTAGGGTTGTATGTATTTTTAATGCCACATTATAAAAAAATAATAATAAAAAGATGTCCAAAAAATAAAAATAAAATGTTAGGGGTGGACAACCCTTATCACTTAGGGGTATAAAAATAGATAGTAGCCGATTCTCAGATCTACTGAATATGTATATAAAATTTCATAAAAATCGGTCAAGCTGTTTCGGAGGAGTATGGTAACTAACCTTATATATATTAGATAAAATTCGTGTTAATAAATAGTACATATAGAAAAAGTCCAACACTGTCATATAGAACTGTCTGGCACAAGCGTGACTATAAACCGAACTTTATGCCCTATAAGCGCAATGTTACACCAGTTACACTTTATCGGTCCATCATAAGCTATATTTTAATTTCCATAAAATTGCTTATGTAAGAGCACCCTAATAAAAGGTAAGGATACACCATTTGTAAATACATTTCCAATTCTCTTTGATGATGTTGCGAACTGTAAATAAAGAAAAAAAAATATATGTGCATGTAAAAATGATCTTTAAGTTTCAATTCGTAATGACTAGTTTCAAATGTCTGTTATGTCTTGAAGAGAAATAGCGTAAATAAATTTTGTTTTGTGGCAATTTTAATGTCACCTATTTATGTATATTGTAATATTTATACAAGGCTACAAGCGCTTGCAAATTCATAGGCGGCATTACACTGTATACTATATAGAATAATATTTGATGTTATAATTTAAATTTTATGCTGTAAGTTGTCGGTACCGTGGAATCCAGTGATTGAGCTGTGTAAGTGTAGGTAGTGTGAGTATAGTGTGTAGGTAAACCTAAAAATAAACTAATAAATAAATATTTCTGGACAATTTACACAGCGCCATCTAGTCCAAATTAAGCGCAAAGCTTGTGTTATGTTATGGGTACTAGACAACTGATAAATGTACTTAAATAACTACATTTTTTTTGTAAATACATACTTATAATACATAGAAAACACCCAGACCATGACAAACAGACATGTTCATGTACACAAGGAGTCAAAGTGGCCATTGCTAACCATTCGACAACGGAGCTCGTCAAAAAACTAAGAAATAAGAGGGTAGACAGATATTTGTTGTTGATGTTTGTCCTCAACAGATTACCGTCTACTTCCTGCTCTCAGTAGTCCCGTGACTATGGCGTCTGCAACGTCGCCGAAATCTGGGGAAAATATAAAAATCGATTGCAGTAAGTCCCGTACATACGAGTACAATAGTGACTGTCTACTATATTTCTTTGCAGTTCGTCATAGTGGTCAACCGTTATTCATCCCACTGCTGGGACAGGGGTCTTTCCTCAATCAAAATCGTAAGCAATACTGTTGTAATACTCTTGCTACGGCCACACTACCGTGATATGCCAATAATTATTGCCATAACTTCAGCAACGCCTAGGTGTAACCACGATTTATGGCCATAATTTTACAATGCCAACCAATATGGCAAATGGCGGTAGACAATAGCTCCGACGGCGGTCTTTTTTCGCACATCAAAGAAGATTACCGAAGTAAGTAATGCGTTTGTGGCCACACTACCATTTGTCCAATGTGCAACATGAGCTCAACGGCGACGCCCGTATCGACCGACATGGAGTGATCAAATGAAAAAGCGCTCGAATTTGGGGAATTATTCCAATCCGAAGCGTCTCTTTGGGATACCGGACAGAAAGCCCATAAAAATCTCGTTGTACAAAAAGATGCTTGGCGTCGGATCAACCTCCATCTTGAAAAATTATATTTTTACCGCCTAATTTATTGACATATCTAGGTAAACTCTAGTGTAACCACAACACTTCATGCAGTAATTGAAACGGTAATTTAATGCCATAATTATTGCAGTTACAGCCCGGTAGACGGTAAGGTAGTGTGGCCGAGACATTACAGTTTCTATATTACCGCAAAATTAGAGGCATCAGCGAATGTTGCCGATTTGAGGACCCTGTATAAACAATTTTAAAACCCCTAAGCTATATAAGTTATTTTTAGAAAAAAAGAATGACCAACTTCAAAAGGCAAGGCTGCCTTGCCTGTTGAATTGAATAGGTTATATGATATGATGACTGCCAGTCCTGTCATACCATGAAAATAAAGAAATTAAAAGAAAGACAATGTAAGTACGTATAAAATTGTTGCCCTCAATTTCCCTAAGATTCCGTCATCATATCCTGCCTCAGTGACGATGGGGCCACCTCAAGAGTATACTCTTTTGAAAAAAATGTACCGAACATACAACCTCCTCCTTTTTTTGAAGTCTGTTGATAAAAGAAAATAAAAATAAAATAAATATTGTCAGACATATTACACATCGCCATCTAGCCCCAAAGTAAGCGAAGCTTGTGTTATGGTTACTAGACAACTGATAAACATACGTAAATACATTTTTTTTTGTAAATACATACTTATGATACATAGAAAACACCCAGACTAAGACAAACAGACATGTTCATGCACACACATGTTTGTCTTATGTGGGAATCGAACCCACGAGCGTTGGTGTCGAAGGCGCGTCATTGACCGCTACGCCACCGATCAATCAATCAATTAGAACTGTCGATTTAAGTCAAAAATACATTTGAATAAAAATAAAAAATATTTATTTCAGGTGATGACAACCCATATAGGCAGTCTATGAATATAATAAATAAAAAAAATAATATTAAATTTCATTTCATTTCAATATATACATACAATAATAATTAATTAATTATAATAGTATCTCCTTCCTATTAAGGACATTTTAATAAGGAAAAAAAAAATATTTTGGGGTGTAAGTGGTTCATCAACACCTTTGAACCAAAGCCAACTTCACCTGCACGCGGTGCACCCTGCTGACTGACAAACGAAGCTCTGGCGAAAAGAGAGGTAGGGAGCGTAATTGTAAGCTACCCGACTGAGGAATGTACCTCCACCTCACAGAATACCGCAGCCAAATAACAATTCCCTTGAGGGTTGTTGTGTTCCTGCGAGTGAGTGAGGTCACCAGAAAGGAAGGAGATGCTGCGTTGGCAGCGGGGGTGGCGGCGCGCGAGCGATATTTTATGTTGCGAGCGTTAAGAGCGCGCATAAAGCTAGAAAAATATCAGATTTCACCCGCGCGCTTCATACGTCCCGCACACGTCCGTCGCTCGGAATGAAAAGGTCTCCCCGCACCGCCCTGCGTTTTTTTGCACAGTATACCTAAAATAATCAGATAAATACTGGCTAAGTGCGAGTCGGTTCATCTATTATGTACGATTTTTAGTGGAATTGATATGTGCCAAACTTTCATAGTCATTAGTTGCCGAAATAACGTTCTTTAAATTAGAAGTTGATCTGAAAAAAAAAAGAACAATAAAATAATATAAGCACCTAATTTGACGAGCTCGGTGGTCGAATGGTTCGCAATGGCCACGTTGACGCCGAGGTCGCGGGTTCGATTCCCGCACAAATCAAGCATTTGTGTGAAGAACAAGAGTCTTGGTCTGGGTGTTTTCTACTTAAATACATATATTATAATATAATCATATATAATACAAATAATATAAGTATGTACTTACGAAAAAAAATGTATTTAAGTACATTTATCAGTTGTCTAGAACCCACAATCTTTGCGCTTAATTTGGGTCTAGATGGCGCTGTGTAAATTGTCCAGAAATATTTATTTATTTACTAGCTGTTACCCGCGGCTTCGCCCGCGTGGTCTAGGGGGACTGCCATTGTGTGTATATTTTTTCTTGTTGTAATTTTTTTTACTTCGTGGGATAAAAAGAAGTACCAATATGTACGAATTTTAATGATATTCGGCTGCATAGTTAAGGCGTGAAGAAATAACAAACAAACGAATTTACTTTAACACTAATAATATTAGTATGGATGGAACGACCACACTCAAGACATAAAAATTGTTCACCACATAAATGTTTGCCCTCTGCGGGGATCAAACCCACGCCCTCTGACGACGAAGG
The DNA here is from genome assembly GCA_937001555.2 of Hypsopygia costalis. NCBI lineage: Eukaryota > Metazoa > Arthropoda > Insecta > Lepidoptera > Pyralidae > Hypsopygia > Hypsopygia costalis. The sequence continues at coordinate 2,463,788 of OW443343.2, read as the reverse complement.
ATTTAAAATCAAACACAAAACATAGTAAGTATGTATGTATGTAAACGTGAAAGAAGGACAAATTATTATACACTATATTTTTTTCCGTGGGAATAAAATGTTTTTCCTGGATGAAAATTAGCCTACGTCACTCTCCACACCGTATACTATCCTCATTAAAAAAATCATATTCCGTACTTCGGTTCCTTTTGACGTGAAAGGACAAATTTTTATGTAAAAAAAATCCCATGGAAATAAGATGTTTTTCCAGGATAAATATTAGTTTATGTCACTCACCAGATCGTAAACTATCCCTGTTAAAAAAATCATATCGGCATTTAGGTTTCTTTCGACGTAAAAAAAGGACAAATGATTACGAAGTTTATTTTTTCCCGCGGGAATAAGATATTTTTCCGGGATAAAAAGTAGCCTGTATTACTCTCCTGACCGTAAGCTATCCCCATTTAAAAAAATCATGTCCGCACTTAAGTTTCTTTTGATGTGAAAGAATGACAAATATTTATAAAAAAAATATTTTTTCACATGGTGTTTTTCTGAGATAAAGAGTAGCTTATGTCACTCTCCAGGCCGTAACCTATCCCTGTTAAAAAAAATATGTAGGTACATAGGTTCCTTTCGACGTAATGGAAGGACAAATGATTATAAACTTTATTTTTTCCCGTGGAAATAAGATGTTTTTCCGGGATAAAGAGTAGCCTATGTCATTCTCCAGGTCACTATCTCAAAAAATAATCATGTCAATCCGTTTGTTACTTTCGACGTGAAAGAAGGACAAACAAACAAACACACTTTCACATTTATAATATTAGTTTGGATTTATTTATAATTACTGAAATTACTTCTATTATTTTATTTTTAAATCACGATATTCTTAAAGGTTTTTATTTACGTGTTGAAGAATTTATATGTAAACAACTTTTACTCTGAAAACGTCTCCTCAAGTCGCAACAGAGAGTGATCCGATAATAACATATATGACTGTAAGAGTTCTATCGCTCCATTGGTCGTACGTAGCATTAACAGCGTCGTGCACTTCTTGGGATGGGTAAAAAATATTAAACTTGCGTCAGGACACGTGACCTGATCGAAAATTCGTAAGACGAGGGGAGGGTAGGCCGCCGGCGCGGCGTAGGAGAAGAGGTAATATTGAGGTATTATAAAGCTGAAGAGTTTATTTGTTTGTTTGAACGCGCTAATCTCAGGAACTACTTATTCGAATTGAAAAAATCTTTTAGCGTTAGATAGCCTATTTTTCAAAGAAAGGTGTGGGCTATAAGTCTATAACAGATAACATCACGCTATCACCAATAGGAGCGGAGCACCAATGAAAAATGTTGCAAAAATGGGAAAAAATATTCCTTTTGAGAGCTGCCGTTGCGTGCGCTGCGTAAACAGTTCAAGTTTCGCAACAATTATATCATTATCATCATCATCAGGTCCATTTTAGTCTCCACTACTGTCTAACAATTATATACGACGGAATTATTCACCTTAAAAAGATCTAAAAAAAAGTCCGTGATAGAATGTGTCCATCTTTTAAAATTGGCTCACCATAACCTTTCAAGTGGTAAGCTTACGCTTCACTCTCAACGCACAGAGCGTTGAGAGACGCAGCTCAAGCAGACGAAGTTGCGCGCGTCAGCTAGTGTAATATAAATTGTCATGTTTGTGTACGATAGCGCAATAAATGAATATTGTGTTTTACCACATAAATGATAGTCCATACTTTTATACTGATAAATAAAGCAATTCGTGAGACATTCCGTAACCATTCCAAAATATTCAAAAATGCGCAACGTTAATATTTTCGCTTCTGCCTGTACTACCGGAGTGCAACCCGTTTTTCTTTTTTAAATTATGTACTGTATAAGTTACTGTAAAAATCGTGACTACATAGGGGCACCAGCACTCGAGTGGTCAAAAGTATCGTTTTGTTTTGCATATACTACTCGTACCGACATTAGTCCACCGTTTGTGCATTGTATTGTGAGCTCTAAAGCGGACGCGCAAGGGTCGATATTTCAAGGTTAATCTTCTCATCAACGAAACAATCAATCTCACATTCAATATTAATTATTTGCAAGAATAATTATTTATTAGTTTACAATTTCTCTCAATATTTCAATTATTAGTTGGGGTGTTGGTAACCGCCTATGCTTACGCCGTATGCTTGTCTGCCACCCGAGGTAGCATAAAAAAATTTTTTTTTGTTTGCCATATTTTCAACGAAGTATATTCTCGGTCCGGAGCACAGAAACACAGTCTTCTCGTCTCAACGGAGTGATCACAACTGATAGATGAAATAAAACATGCCTGTCACCGTAGGTCGGGTGCGACAGACGTGAGCGTTCTGAGCCAAATAAGAACGTAGTAAGCGCCGAATTCGTTTTATTTTAATTGCGCGTAAAATATACATCTTTAAAAAAAATCGCTAGTAAAATCGCTTAGTAATATAATTTTATACTACGTATTAAAATATGGGCTCGCTAGTACGAACCATATTGATGAAAAGTAAGGTTTAGTTGAAAATTAGACGTAACTTCGTGATTTATTTCTATCGATAAAACATTCATATTTTATGTTTTCAGTCAGACCAATCCCTTTTAAGTATATTGTAATATCTGTATTTTTTTTTCGGGTAATTAATGGCCTATGTTTTACGGTATACATCTAATCAAAAATTGTCAATTTGCCTTTATACCCCCTCTTAATATGGCTACGGCAACCGCTTCACATCAGGCGGGCCGTATGCTTGTCTGTCACCCGACGTAGTATAAAAAAAAAATATAACAAAAACAGTTTGGTGATGAAGCTACATATATATCATCTCCATCCAAAATTCAATCATACTACTAGATAGATGAAGGATCAAAGAATTTATTACGCTAAGTAAGAACTATGGAACATCGCGTGCAAGGGAGGAGGAAGAAAATATTTGTCTGTTAAGTCGGTTTACGGACTATAATTTTAAGTGATAACCTCATAAAAAACATTAACGAAAAAATGAAAAACACACAAGTCACAAGCTGAACGCTTAGGCCGATCGTGCCTCTCTATCGCTTGTTCCGCGCTCTCGCTTGCACGCTCGGCTCAGGCGGAACGTGACAGCGCGTAATGCTTTTTCGTGCGTGCAGCCGGCGTTCATCTGTTTATAAGACGATATCATGTCAAAAATATATTTTTTTACATTTGAATCGTGAAAATTAGGAAAATCTGACAAAATAATTACGTTGCTACCTAATTACGGATGTTGAGACAACAATCCCGAACATTAAATTAAATATTCAAATATTCTTAAAACTTGGGGGAGATAAGGCTTAGTACTCGCGGAGCACAATTGCTTTTATCTAATGTTTTAATGCAAAGGAAAAACAAATTTGCCGTTCCCATAGAAATAGATTTACGGGTCACGTGTTTAATTGAAGTTATCATTAAAAGTTTGTTTTATCTTTGTTTGAAATGTTTTTGTTTGAATTATAATTGTTTCATTTTGTTTTTGAGATAAATTTGTAAGGGAACGTTTTCTGACATGATAAAATAACGTCTTATAAATCGTTGAACGAATGTTGCACGCACGAAAAAGCATGACTCATTGTCACGTTCCGCCTGAGCCGAGCGTGCAAGCGAGAGCGCGGAGCAACCTATAGAGAGGCAAGATTAGCCAAAGCGTTCGGCTTCGCATTTATTTCTCTTCCACTCCATCTCGGCCGATGTTTTTTTATGACGCTAGCACATAAAATTATCGTCCGTAAACCGACTTTACAGACAACTTTGGGGTGTAAGTTGACAATTGGGGTGTAAGTGGTTCATCAACATCTTTGAACCAAAGCCAACTTCACCTGCACGCGGTGCACCCTGCTGACTGACAAACGAAGCTCTGGCGAAAAGAGAGGTAGGGAGCGTAATTGCAAGCTGCCCGACTGGGGAGTGTACCTCCACCTCACAGAATACCGCAGCCAAATAATGGTTCCCTTGAGGGCTGTTGTGTTCCTGCGAGTGAGTGAGGTCACCAGAAAGGAAGGAGATGCTGCTATGGCAGCGGGGGTGGTGGCGCGCGAGCGATATTTTATGTTGCGAGCGTTAATATGGCTACGGTTACCGCTTCACATCAGGCGGGCCGTATGCTTGTCTGCCACCCGACGTAGTATAAAATAAAAAAAAACCATTTTAATTTTGTACTTACATGTTCGTGCAGAAACCAAAGTCAAAGTCAGAACCCAAAGTATCTGACTTTGGGTTCTCAGTTCTGGATCAGAATTACATACATAAATATCCCTGGACAAATTACACAGCGCCATCTAGTCTCAAACTAAGCAAAGCTTGTACTATGGGAACTAGATATAATTATGTAGCTATTTATATACTTTTTTGCAAATACATACATATAATACATAAAAACATCCAGACCAACACAAACAGACATATTCATGCACACGAATGTTTGTCTTGTGCGGGAATCGAAACCGCGACCATTCACAGCCACCCACCCGTAGTATATAAAAAAAATGGTTGTCTGTAAAATCGGTTTACGGGCGATAATTTTACGTGATAACGTCCTGAAAACTTCGGCCGATGGAGTGGAACGGAGATAGATGCGTCACTTGTTCCGCGCTCTCGCTTGCATGCTCGGCTCAGGCGGAACGTGACAATGTGTCATGCTTTGTCGTGGATGGAGCCGGCATTCATCAATTTATAAGACGTTAATCTTATCTATAGCAATGCATTTTACCAGATCTTGTAAAAGCCACGAGAAAAAGCTTTTTTTGATGTCACGCTAAAAAAACAAGCGTAGATAGCAGCCCACTTCAATTAACTAGGTGAGTGAGTAAATTACTAATCGTTGTTGAATTTTCTTTCGGTACCGTGTCGTTATCGATTACGGGAGTTTACGGCGACGTTGATAGATCGCTTCGAGTCCGGCTCTGCTTTCTCCGGTGATAATGTTTGGTTCAAGTTATAAGATCAATAGACGTGACACGTCTTTAAAACTACTTACATAAGGAGGCAATACAAAAATACGATATGTGTGAATAATGACATGTGAAAATAATTTGGGGTGTAAGTGGTTTATCAACATCTTTGAACCAAAGCCAACTTCACCTGCACGCGGTGCACTCTGCTGACTGACTAATGAAGCTCTGGCGAAAAGAGAGGTAGAGAGCTAATTGTAAGCTACCCGACTGGGGAACGTACCTCCACCTCACAGAATACCGCAGCCAAATAACAGTTCCCTTGAGGGCTGTTGTGTTCCTGCGAGTGAGTGAGGTCACCAGAAAGGAAGGAGATGCTGCGTTGGCAGCGGGGGTGGCGGCGCGCGAGCGATATTTTATGTTGCGAGCGTTAATATGGCTACGGTAACCGCTTCACATCAGGCGGGCCGTTTGCTTGTCTGCCACCCGACGTAGTATAAAAAAAAATATAACAAAAACAATTTGGTGATGAAGCTACATATATATCATCTCCATCCAAAATTCAATCATACTACTAGATAGATGAAGGATCAAAGAATTTATTACGCTAAGTAAGTACTATGGAACATCGCGTGCAAGCGAGGAGGAAGCGCTGCTATTTTGAAATAATTTTAGTGCATATAACGTATTCGCGTACAACATACCCCCATTTTTTATTATAATTTTACATGTTTTTGTAACACATTATAAAAACTTATCTAAACTACTAAAAATATATATAATATTTTTAGATACTATAAAAATAATTAAAATTAAAATAGTATAAAAAGAAAGAAAAGCTATATTGCGTCGGAAAACTCCTTCGCTTGGCCGTTAAGTGGTCATGTGCCCAGAAGGTTAGTAGCATTGCCACACTAGATGGCAACGCTTATTCGCTGGGCGAGAAATATGCCAGCCCTCGGGTCGCGAGAAGAGTCGTCTAGAGGCTTAGAGATGTCTCTAAAGAAGGAGCCTGCGCTCAGATTCCATAGGATGAAAAAGTTATAAGACATCGATCATGGTACAAAAATACAAGGTATGTTTTTTAGCGACAAATGTAGTCACGTACACTAGATAATACGAGAGACGTCACCAGAGAACAGAGAGAAGGAGTTCCTGAGTTGTCAATGGTGGTGATGGCGTACGAGCGATATTTCATGTTTGGAGCATAGATATGGCTATGGTTATATAATACCTAATATGGGTATTTCAATAATGAGGAGCTCGGCATAATATTTCAATAGAGATTACTTAAATTCACTTTCACATTCAAGATAATGTGATGAAAGTGAATCTAAGCTCTGCGGATTTAGAGTAGCAATGATTTAGATACATGTCTTATATTTAATTTGTATGACGTTTCTAAGTGCTTTATAAATTCCAAGGAATAAAGATATTTTGATTTAATTTGATTCGATAGCGTGTGGAACTCGATAACTTCGTTACGCGTGGCAGGCAATATGCATACATACTCGTATATCTATATTTTTCTATAGGCGCCTCGATCGCTGTGGCTAGATGGGGCCGTTGATTTAGTTTTCCGCAGAAGACAGCTGCATGCATACAGCTAAGCTCCTCGGTCAGGCCATTCATATATAAACTAAAAAGAATTGGAGAGGTAAACCCTGTCATTCCACAATCCAATCGGTAGGTATGACTCATCATCAGGTCATTTTAGTCTCCACTACAGGAGCACAACCCTCTCTCGTCCGTCCGAGACAGAAGGAGGATTTGGCCTACACTCCCCACGCTGGCCAGACGGGTTGGGGAGGCCTGATCGATGTTTTATAATGTATTTCCCTTAGTCGCCTTGTACGACATCCACGGAAAGAGACGGAGTGATTCTATTCTAGTCTGCCGGAAACCACACGGCCAATTAGATGCTGCACCAATACTTAATTATTTATCTTAGTTTGTGGTGAGTATGCAAGTTGCATAGACAAGTAATTCGCATGCAACAACGAGGCACAAGAATCTGGCCACTCTTACGTCATATGGCGCGATTTACTACCCGACACAAATGTATTATAATATACCATTTTGTTTCTGACTGCCGCGACATTGCAATTAAATCCGTACTAATAAATAGATTGTTAATACTTGCTATTTATTAAATTTTATAACCATGCAAGTCAGCCAGCTAGTAATGAGTATATCAGTATATCTTGTTGAGAACTGTATTAGGGTCCGTTCAAACAAACTGGCTCGGAGAGGAGAGCAGATTTTCGAATGCGTTTAAAATAGAGTTTTGTAACATTGGTATAAGGTTTACTTTAAAAATTCACGTCGGCTCTCGTGCATTCTCATATAACAGGAAGTGAATTAGAAAAATAAACCTTATACCTATGACCCAAAACTCAATTTTAGACGCCACCAAAATCTGCTCTCCTCCCCGAGCCGGTCTGTGTGAACGCACAAGTTCTTTAGGCGGGGTAGAAATTTGAAGATTTCTCCCCAGAATGTCATAAGGCACCATATCAAAATCATCTTAGATTCAGAAAACTGGCATTGACAGGAGACTATCTGGCAGTCGTACAGCTTATGACTTGTACCACAGGCGTACTTACTTTCATTTACTAAGTAAACATAGCTCTGAAACTTTTCTATTACTGATGTTTGTGATTGGATAGATATTTTGATCTATATGACGCTTTGGACGAAACCTTTTTCATAGCCATTGCGTCTCACTTTTTTTAGATTTTATTTTTTATCTGGCCAAATATATTTGTGAGGTTAAATGGATTCTAAATCTGGTTGAGTGATCTTATAGAATTATGATCATGTTTTTATTGAACTTACGTCCTTCGGAGATGTATTTTAGATATGATGGATTTCTTTTTTTGATGGTGAGCGAAGCGATTTAAAGAAAAAATGTGTTTAAGTGGTTCATCGCTATCATTAAGCCAGAACCAACCTCGTCTGCACGTGGTGCACCCTGCTAATATCGCAGCCAAATAACAATTCTTTTGAGTGTTGTTGTGTTTCTCCAAGTGAGTGAGGTCACCAGACAACCAGGAAAGAGTTGCGCTAGCAGAAGGGGTGGCGGCACGCGAGCGATGATTCATATTGCTAGCGTTGATATGGCTACAGTAACTGCTTCACATCAGGCGTGCCGTATACTTGTCTGCCACCTGTCGCAGTATAAAAAAAATCTCATGCTGTATTTAGGTTTCTGCTAAAACTTCGACAAGCAGTTCATTCCACACCTTGATAGTACGTGGAAGAAATGTTATATGGAACCTGAACATCACAGTACTTATCCACTTTTTTTTTATTAGATAAGGCGTGGGAATCAATACCCTGACGACTGCAGAAAGAGACCGTGGGTCAAACAACACCTCTGAAGACACCCCATTATACAATCGGTAGGATACACAAAGGTACTTTTTAAAGGTTTTGGGGGTTGATGCTACTCACGTCCGCAGGCTTTACCCTAGTTTCCCTGCACGTGACCCCTGGGTGGTGCTAAACGAGTAGCCTTTTTCCTGAGTGGTAGAGCCAAGCTGTAGTCGTTTAGTGTCTAGAACATGATCGCGGTCAAGTTTTGGACATTGAATGAATACAGCTCGTAATTGGGCCGGCTCGTCCGGGGCAGTACCACTCTCACGCAGAAGACCGGCGTGAAGTAATAGCTCGCGCTATTGCGTTTCGTACGGTGAGTGTTGAAACCCGGAGCCCAACCCAAACACCCCAACTCTAAATATGGCAGCGGTAGTAAAAAGAACAATACCCCAGGAGGGTACCGTCACCGCTGGTGACGGAGAATCCCTCCCTGAGCACCACTGCTCAGGCCGCCCGACGTATTCTGGGGCGGGCATTACGCCGCTCTATATTTCTGCCGGGAGCAAACGCAAGAAGAGTGTGGTGGCACCTCCCCCTGAGCTCTGCGTTGAGCTGTGTAACGTTAGGGGACTTAACTCCAACATCAATGCTGTCCACCATCATCTAGAGACGGCTAGGCCGGCCATACTCTTTTTGACGGAGACTCAGATATTCCCCCCTGCTGACATCTCATATCTGCGTTACCCAGGGTACAAAGTGGAACATCACTTTGTGCCACGAGCCGGTGTTTGCGCGTACATTCGGGAGAATATCTGTTGTCGACGTCTTGGCAGTCTTGAAGCGAGGGACCTGTCAATTATGTGGCTGCGCGCAGATTTTGAGGACCGCACTCGCATTTACGCGTGCCTCTACAGGTCCCACAGCGGAAATGTCGAAACGGAGCGTCTTGTGGAGCACATACAAACGACGACCGACAGTATACTCCAGCAGATGCCTTCTGCAGAGATTGTGGTACTGGGTGATTTTAATGCCCACCACGTCGAATGGCTAGGGTCTAGATCAACTGACCATGCTGGAAGAACTTTCCATGACTTTGCCTTGGCATATGGTCTGACACAGCTGGTTTCCTCGCCCACGCGGGTGCCGGATGTGTCGGAGCATATGGCGTCCCTTTTGGATCTTCTGCTGACCTCCCACCCTGAAAATTATCGTGTGTCTGTTGGCGCCCCTCTTGGGTCTTCGGATCATTGCCTCATAAAGAGTATTGTGCCACTCACACGCCAAAGGCGACCGCGCACAGCCAGCACACGTCGTGTGTGGCATTTTAGGTCAGCAGATTGGGATGGGCTGCGTAGTTTCCTGGCCTCCTACCCTTGGGGGCGGATTTGCTTTTCGCTGGAAGATCCCAGCGCCTGTGCTAATGCTGTCGCTGATGTGGTTCTGCAGGGCATGGAACTTTTTATTCCTAATTCTGCGGTGCCCATTGGTGGCAAATCTCGACCATGGTTCGGAGGGTCTTGCAAAGCCGCGTTGCGTCATAAGCAGGATTCTTACCGAGCCTGGTCCGAGGCTCAGGCAGCTGGAGATGCAAATACCGGTGTCCTTAAGAAGAATTACAACGCTGCGTCTAGATCCTTTAAGGGCTGCATCGCCAGGGCAAAGTCCAAATTCGTTAGCAAAATTGGCGAGAGATTAGTGCGCTTGCCCTCTGGGTCTCGTGCGTTCTGGTCGCTCGCCAAGGCTGTTCAAGGTAACTTCTGTCGGTCGTCGTTTCCACCATTGCACCGAGTGGATGACTCACTGGCCCATACTGCAAGGGAAAAGGCCGATCTTCTTGGACTTCTCTTTGCGTCTAACTCGACTCTCGATGATCAGGGAGCAACACCGCCAACCATCCCACGGTGTGAGAGCTCTATGCCAGACATTAAGTTCTCGCAAAGAGCTGTCCGTAGAGCACTCTTCTCCCTGGACATCCATAAGTCGAGTGGGCCGGATGGCATTCCACCTATTGTTTTAAAAACATGTGCTCCAGAGTTGGCTCCGATTTTAACACGCCTATTTCGGTACTCCTACTCACTTGGCGTGGTCCCCTGCTCATGGAAGGAGGCTTTAGTCCACCCGATCCCTAAAAAAGGCACTTGCTCAGATCCGTCCAATTACAGGCCTATTGCGATAACTTCCATATTTTCCAAAATCATGGAAGCTATCATTAACAAACAGCTGGTAGCCTACTTAGAGGATCACCAGCTGATAAATGATCGCCAATATGGTTTCCGCCATGGTCGCTCAGCTGGTGATCTTCTGGTATACTTGACTCACCGTTGGGCGGAGTCAGTGGAAAGCAAGGGCGAGGCATTGGCTGCTAGTCTGGACGTAGCAAAAGCTTTTGATCGGGTGTGGCATAAAGCATTACTTTCCAAGCTTCCTTCTTTTGGGCTACCTGAGAAGCTTTGCATATGGATTGCCAGTTTTCTATCTGAGCGTAGCATCAAAGTTGTAGTTGACGGAGCACGCTCGGACCCACTACGCTTGAATGCTGGCGTACCACAAGGCTGTGTATTGTCCCCCACGCTGTTTCTTCTGCATATCAATGACTTGCTGCTTATACACAATGTTCATTGCTATGCGGATGACAGTACAGTGGACGTAAGATACACTGGCCAATGTAATGTTTCTCGGGATTGCGTCGATGAGTACCGAACAAAACTTGTGTCTGAGATTGAGACGTCCCTTGGACACGTCTCGGATTGGGGTAGATTGAATTTGGTGCAGCTAAATCCCTCCAAGACACAGGTTTGTGCGTTTACCGCTAAAAAGTCCCCATTCGTCGTAGCTCCTAGTTTGGAAGGTACTCCCCTTAGTGTAAGAACTAGCATTACCATCTTGGGTGTCGACATATCGAGTGATGTTCAGTTTCGCGGTCACTTGGAATGCAAGGCCAAACTGGCTTCCAGGAAGATTGGTGTGATTAGTAAAGCCAGGCGGTATTTTACACCCCGACACCGCCTTCAACTATACAAAGCCCAAGTTCGACCTCACATGGAGTACTGTTCGCATCTCTGGGCCGGTGCGCCCCAGTACTTGCTTGCTCCATTTGACCGCATACAACGAAGAGCAGCTCGAATCGTCGGTGACCCAATGATCTCGGATCGATTGGACTCTCTCTCTACACGCAGAGATGTAGCGTCTCTTTGCGTTCTATACAAATTATATCACGGGGAGTGCTCCGATGAGCTGTTTGATTTGATACCTGCCGCTGAATTCCACTATCGTACAACTCGCCATAAATTAAAATTCCATCCATATCATCTTGATAATTGGCGATCTACTACAGTACGTTTCCTAAGACATTTCATACCACGAACAGTGAAACTGTGGAATCAACTTCCCTCAGCGGTATTTCCGAACAACTACGACATGGGTGCCTTCAAGAACAGAGTTTTCATTTTCCTTAAAAGGCTGGCAACGGATCGGCGACCCCTTGGTGTCGCTGGTCTCCATGGGCGGTGGTGATTGCTTTCCACCAGGTGACCCACATGCTCGTTTGCCCCCCTCTCACATAAAAAAAAAAAAAAAAAAAAAAAAAAAAAGGTACGCAAAATCTCTTCTTAGACTTACAGGTTAGAATCGTCAACAGTCCTCACAGCATCCATCTGTATTGAGTCACAAGGTGCAAGTTGGTACTCCATATGCGGCCGTACTTGCACTTACTAAAGCAGAAGGCTTTGTCGTGAATTGAAGGACTGCTTCGCCCTGAAATATGAAATATCAATATTTAGTTACGCCCGCTGCACATACGAAAAAGCAAGACTCACAGTCACGTTCCGCCTGAGCCGAGCATGCAAGCGAAAGCGCGGAACAAGCGATAACGAGAGAGGCATGATCGGCTTAAGCGTTCGCCTTGTGACGCATCTATCTCTCTTCCACTCCATCGGCCGATGTTTTCTTACGACGTTATCACGTAAAATTATCGTATGTAAACCTACTTTACAGGCAACCATTTTTTTTATATTACGTCGGGTGGCAGACAAGCATACGGCCCGCCTGATGTGAAGTGGTTACCGTAGCTATTTTAACGCTCGGAACATGAAATAGCGCCAGCACGTTGCCACCCTCGCTACCAACGCAGCAACTCCTTCCTTTCCTCACTCGCAGGAACATCACAATCCTCAAAGGCATTGTTATTTGGCTGCAGTATTCTGTGAGGTGGAGGTACTTCCCCAGTCGGGCAGCTTACAAATACGAGTACACTGGTGAGTTGGGGTGTAAGTGGTTCATCAACATCTTTGAACCAAAGCCAACTTCACCTGCACGCGGTGCACCCTGCTGACTGACAAACGAAGCTCTGGCGAAAAGAGAGGTAGGGAGCGTAGTTGTAAGCTACCCGACTGGGGAATGTACCTCCACCTCACTGAATACCGCAGCCAAATAACGGTTCCCTTGAGGGCTGTTGTGTTCCTGCGAGTGCGTGAGGTCACCAGAAAGGAAGGAGATGCTGCGATGGCAGCGGGGGTGGCGGCGCGCGAGCGATATTTTATGTTGCGAGCGTTAATATGGCTACGGTAACCGTTTCACATCAGGCGGGCCGTATGCTTGTCTGCCACCCGACGTGGTATAACAAAAAAAAAAAAAAAAAAAAAAAAAAAAAAAAAACACTGTACCCTATCTCTCTTTTGCTAGAGCCTCTTTCGCTAGTCGGCAGGGTGCTCGTACGTGAGCTGCTTACACCCCAAATGACTTTTTTTTATACTACGTCGGGTGGCAGACAAGCATACCGCCCGCCTGATGTGAAGCGGTTACCATAGCCATATTAACACTCGCTACATAAAAATATATCTCTCGCGCGCCGCCACCCCCGCTGCCATCGCAGCATGTCCTTCCTTTCTGGTGACCTCACTCACTTGCAGGAACACAACAGCCCTCAAGGGAACCGTTATTTGGCTGCGGTATTCTGTGAGGTGGAGGTACGTACATTCCCCAGTCGGGTAGTTTACAATTACGCTCTCTACCTCTCTTTTCGCCAGAGCTTCGTTTGTCAGTCAGCAGACTGCACCGCGTGCAGGTGAAGTTGGCATTGTTTCAAAGATGTTGATGTACCTCCTACACCCCATATTTTTTTCACCCCAGGTTTTTCTCCATATATTCATGGATAGTTGACTTTTCTGCAAAAATTGCTCGGGTTTTCATCAACGTTTTTGCAACAAAACGTGGGGTAGTTTAGTCCATTTCGTTTGGAATTTGCATAATAATTTTTCGATGTACAAACTTTCAGCCGAACTGTATATATAAAGTGTTGTTGAAAATTGTTTTTTTAATCGTGTGAACAGTACAGCTGTATAAATATCCTGTACTATTAAAGGAGTAATTTAATAGCATGCAATGCTATTCAGTTAAGTAGGTAATATGAAGGCTGACGTTATGTGGCATTAATTACTTCGTCGACATAACTTTTATTTATTTAATCTTCATATTATAATTCTTTAATATATTTTTTTTATATGAGAGGGTGGCAAACGAGCAAGTGGGTCACCTGATGGAAAGCAATCACCACTGCCCATGGAGATCAGCAACACGAAGGGGTCACCGATCCGTTGCTAGCCTCCTTCCTTTTTAGGGTTCCGAACCTCAAAAGGAAAAACGGAACCCTTATAAGATCACTTTGTTGTCCGTCTGTCTGTCTGTCTGTCTGTCTGTCAAGAATTTCTATGTCGAGAATGCGTGGAGGTATCAAGCTGAAATTTGAACTGTATACTCAGGTCTACGGTCCCATGAAGTTAAAAAAAAATCAAACTGCTAAGTTTACGTAGAAAAAAGTTACGGCCGTTTATTCATCAAAAAACGCATATTTCGACATTCTCAAGGGAATCAAAACCTATAGGGTACTTCCCATTGACCTAGAACTATGAAATTTGGCAAGTAACATCGTTATAGACTACAAGTACAGGAATAAATCTCAAAACTATATATTTTTGTCGAAATTTCAAATTGAAACTACTAGTTCAAATGGGGTATCATATGAAAGGGCTTGATAGACACATTGCAAAATATATTTTATTAATTTTTTTCGACGCATTATTTCTTATTTATAATGAAAAATATCAAATTTAATAATGATACTACGTACCTACGGAACTCTCGGTGGGAGAGTCCGACTCGCACTTGTCCGGTTTTTTTTTTATTCTGGTGACTTCACTCGCAGGAACACAACAACCTTCAATGGAATTGTTATTTGGCTGCGGTATTCTGTGAGGTGGAGGTACTTTCCCAGTCGGGCAGCTTAAAAAATAGGCTATGCCCTACCTCTCTTTTCGCCAGAGCCTCGTTTGTCAGCCAGCAGGGTGCACCGCGAGCAGGTGAAGTTGGCTTTGGATCAAAGATGTTCATGAACCTCTTGCACCCCTAAATTTATTTATCACAAACCTATAAAAAAACAGTTACATAGGTTCTTAAGAAAGAGATATAGAGCACATTATTAATTAGGGGCAGCACGGCTGAAAAAATAGCTCATTAAATTTCAGTGTGAGGTGGAAAATAGCGTGAGGTTTCGGAAATTACAAGCTATTACAGGCGAGCATAATTATGTAAAATACACCCCTAAAGTGTTAGTGATTATAGGCTTTACGTTACTTTGTGGAGTGACCTTGTTTTCCAGGGTTCTAAGGCTTTACGTAGCCTGTTATCTTTGCAGTTAAAACTAACCTACTGTACGGGATGCATCCTATCGATCGATCCTATAGAGAGACATTGACGAGTTCTGTGGTTGGCCACTTTGACTTCGAGGTTGCGGGTTTGATCCCCGCACAAGACAAATATTTGTGTGCATGAACATGTCTGTTTGTCTTGGTCTGGGTGTTTTCTATATATGTATGCCTTTTATGGCGGTCGCCGCTGTTAATCCTGCCTACACAAGAGACACTGTGGTGGGAATATGTGGTACAAAAATTTTTTGTATAATAAACATCATCAAATTGTAATATTTCAAATTTACCACGTCAGACAACGTCCACAGGAATTACTAGTCAGGTCACAACATTGTGCATTTAATATAAAGTGTCCAAAACCACTGAAAGCGAGTGGTTTTATTGACCTCAGGCCGTCATAAAAGTCGGCAACGGGTAAATATAGCATGACGTTCGTCCAGCATACATTTTTATCTCAATCTGAAATGGAGTACCGGATTAAAGAATTTGATGATTTATTGTGCGATATGAACATGGGAGTAGAAGAATGTTGGATTAAGTAATTTTGTAATACTGTTGTATGCAGAACTACTACTTCAAACATCGGCCGATGGAGTGGAAGAGAGATAGGTATAAGAAGAGATAGATGCGTCATAAGTACTCGCGCACCTACATTCTTCAGGCTTTAACTGAAAATCAGTGTACTGCTGCTTATCGTAGCTTACCACACTGAGTTAGGGCCTTTTTAGCTGCAGCACATACATGCATTTACACGGTTTAGAGTTTTAATAATTATATCAGCTATGTAGGTACATTAGGTTTATGCAGGAGTCGTTTATGTAAGATGCAATGGGGATGTTTGATATTTTTTCAGGCATTAGATGTCGCTAGGTAGGCGTCTGGTCCAGATTGTCATAATGTACTGAATTTTTTGACAGTGACACTTTAAGACGACAAGACAACACAATAAGTCAACAAGACATTTGACAAGATGCTATGAATTGACAAATGATTGGACCCTACGCTACAGTGCTGCCAAAAGACCCTCATTAAGTGTCATCATCATCATCAGGTCAGTTTAGTCTCCACTACAGGAGCACGACCCTCTCTCGTCCGTCCTAGACAGAAGGAGGATTTGGCCTACACGCCCCACGCTGGCCAGACGGGTTGGGGAGGCCTGATCGATGTTTTATAATGTATTTCCCTTAGTCCCCTTGTACGACATCCACGGGAAGAGACGGAGTGATTCTATTCTAGTCTGCCGGAAACCACACGGCCAATTAGGTGTACTGCAGAGTTAATATTAATAATAGGTGTTTTATTGGTATTAATTTATCTCAGTGTGTAAATGTATAATGTGTATTGTAGTAGGGATCAGTATATTTTATTATTATTACTTGCCTAATCGTTGTGTAACTGTATATTTCGAAATGTAAAATAAAATTATATCTATCTATCTAGTATGGAACAAGCTATTCCATTTCTTGAGGAGCTCGGTGGTCGAATGGTTAGCAATGGCCACTTTGACTCCGAGGTCGCGGGTTCGATTCTCGCCCGAGACAAATGTGTGCATGAACATGTCTGTTTGTCTTGGTCTGGGTATTTTCTATGTATTATATGTATGTATTTACAAAAAAATGTACTTAAGTACATTGGTAAGTTGTCTAGTACCCATAACACAAGCATTGCGCTTTATTTGGGACTAGATGGCGCTGTGTAAATTGTCCAGAAATATTTATTTAAACAGTCGTTTTTAAAGAGTTTGTCATAGACTCTTTGGTTCACGCGCTGTTGATTGCCAAGATATGCTGAAAGAACTACATCTTTTAAACTTTCGCGTTGCATGATTTATGAAAAATAACATCGGGAATTAACGCGATCATGCATAAGGTTATTTACATACCGTAGCCATATTAACGCTCGCAACATAAAATATCGCTCGCGCGCCGCCACCCCCGCTGCCATCGCAGCATCTCCTTCCTTTCTGGTGTCCTCACTCACTCGCAGGAACACAACAGCTCTCAAGGGAACCGTTGTTTGGCTGCGGTATTCTTTGAGGTGGAGGTACATTCCCCAGTCGGGTAGCTTACAATTACGCTCCCTACCTCTCTTTTCGCCAGAGCTTCGTTTGTCAGTCAGCAGGGTGCACCGCATGCAGGTGAAGTTTGCTTTGGTTCAAAGATGTTGATGAACCACTTATACCCCAAAATGATGGACTTATTTATCTCGAGCTCCTCCGTGTTTAGGAGGGCATGTAAAGCTCTCGGTTCCATCTGTTGTCATTGGATGACAGTCGTTAAGCCAAGTCTCTCAAAATATTCACCGCTGCACTGGAAGACGTATTTAAGAAATTTCGGAGAGATGTCATCCTCTTGAATCCCCCAATTTAACTAAACATAATTCTAAACACATAAATAATTTTTTTTGCTAATATTCGAAATAAATTCTGCAGTTCCAGCTCAATTAGGTTTTCAAAAAGGCTGACGAAGTGCCTAAGGTCGAGTTTGATTTAATGCTAAATAAATAATCCTTGCCAATATATTTGACCCTTTTGTCTGCAAAATTCTGAAATATATCTGGGACCTAAGGATAAAACCTTCACAATAAAATCAGTCGCAGATTTATCGGTTCAGTTTCTCCAAATTCAATGACAATTATTCCATTTCAGATGTGAACCGTCTGACGATGAATCAAATAAATCTAAATCGAAAGGATTTTTGGACAGTGTGGCAATAGAATATTCGAAAATCATTGAATGCAGTTTTCATTGTTTTCAAATATAAAGGAATATTTTCTTTGAGTAAAATTTTCTATTTACAGTACTTTTCCTCCAGGTGGCAAGTTTCCACCCTGTATAATATACCAGCGACTCGTCTCGGCTTTGCAACTTAGCAATTAAGCATAATCACAGTACCTACCTATTTATTTAATTCATTACCTTTTCACAAGAAATTGCTTTTCTATAACTGCTATTCGAAATATAATTTCTTCAGGTTGATAACTTTATTTTATAATAAGTGTTAGTTTTTACCCGACTGCAACAGAAGGGTTATGTTTTTCGAGAGTATGTGTGTATGTATGTATGTATAATTGTTTGGGAAGCTCTGCAGCCTGAACGGCTGGAAGGATTTTAGCTCGCGATGTGTCGTTAGATTCGTATTTGCTGTGAGAGTGACACTGGGTACGTCAAAATAAAACAAAAATCAAAATGGCGGATTTTTGGCGCCTAGTTCAAATGCAAATGCACGCCGCAGTCTGAACGGCTCGATGGATTTTAGCTTGAGGGGTGTCATTAGATATGTATTTACTGTGAGAGTGACATTACTTATATCAAAATAAATAAAACTAAAAAATATAAAATAAAAACGATAATTTAAAAAACTAAAAAACCTAAAAAACAGGTAGCAGTCGGGACCCTACATGTGCTCTAAATTCACTAAGCCTCCATTTCTAGAATGGGTCCCGACTGCTACATGTTTTCTTGTTTTAGGAGTTTTTCATTTCCAAATTACACAGAAAAGCAGTCGGGTTTGTTAGTTTTTTAAATTACCGTTTTTATTTATTATACTACGTCGGGTGGCAGACACGCATACGGCCCGCCTGATGTGAAGCGGTTACCGTAGCCTTATTAACGCTCGCAAAATAAAATATCGCTCGCCGCCACCCCCGCTGCCAACGCAGCATCTCCTTCCTTACTGGTGACCTCACTCAATCACAGGAACACAACAACCCTCAAGGGGATTGTTATTTGGCTGCGGTATTCTGTTAGGTGGAGGTACATTCCCCAGTCGTGCAGCTTACAATTACGCTCCTTACCTCTCTTTTCGCCAGAGCTTCGTTTGTCTGAGTCAGCAGGGTGCATCGCGTGCAGGTGAAGTTGACTTTAGTTCAAAGACATTGATACTTACACCCCAAATTATAAATTAGTCGACTGAGACTGAGCCGCCGCGCTCAAGTCTGTAACTAGTCACGCCGGCTATGTAACGCTTGTTCGGGTAAAGTCGGCAGGGAGAGCACAAACAAAATGGCGGCATTTACGTGATTTTTAATCTAACATGGCAGCCACGAAAGTCATGCCGTCAACTTGCTGCCTCATCCCACTGCTAGGTCACGGGTCTCCCCTGAATTGAAGGGGTTTAGAGCATACTCCACCACGCTGCTCAACTGTGGATTGGCAGAGGCTAGTGTTTTCAAGCTGCCTCAAGGCCACTGACTTGGCTTAACGACTGTCATCTAATGATAACAACCGGGACCGATGACTTAACGTGCCCTCCGAAGCACGGAGGAGCTCGAGATAAATAAACGCATCCATGGACAGGCTACGGTCGACGTTGCTTAACTTGAGTGTTTGATTAGACTGACACGCGCAACAGTGCCATCGAGCTCCTCAGCCACAAAATAGCGATTTATAGTTTCCACAAACACCTCTACAAAAATGGATATCAAATATAAGGTTTTGATGATCGAAAAATTGGCCGTGTGGTTTCCGGCAGACTAGAATAGAATCACTCCGTTTCTTCCCGTGGATGTCGTACAAGGCGACTAAGAGAAATACATTATTAAATATCGATAAGGCCTCCCCAACCCGTTTGGCCAGCGTGGGCAGTGTAGGCCAAATCCTCCTTCCGTCTAGGACGGACGAGAGAGCGTCGTGCTCCTATAGTGGAGAATAAAATGGACCTGATGATGATGATGATGATGATTGAAATACAGATTCATTTTTCATTAACTGATAATAAAAGCTCTTTTAAATTTTTGAAGTGAAAACTTCTTTAGCGACGTTGTGCACTTTTTGGGATGGGTAAAAAATGTCAGGACACGTGACCTGATCGGCTGATGAAATTCGTAAGACGGAGGGAGAGTAGACCGCCGCCGGCGCGGCGTAGGCGGAGGGCGCCCAACCAAGTAATTTTTGGAGTCAATTATTTTTTGTTAAAATTATGTGTAAATAATAAAATTTGATAAGCTATAAACTCGAAAATGGTTAATAATATTTGCATGGTTTCTTCGGGAAAAAATTGTGTATGGTACGCCCAATCTGAGGGGCAATTTTCGTAATTAAAATGTAGTCAAAATTAATTTTCAACTCAGTCTCGATCTAACCAATGTTACATTTGATATTCTCTTATACATTAAGCAAGTTCAAAGTTTAAATAAAGTATGAATATATCGAAATATGACCGAAAAATAAACAAAGTAATAATAGTACTTACTCTGCTAGCAAGAAGAATTGATATTAATAAATGATTGAAATCAAGCAAACCTTTTTTTTATACCACTAAGATAGCAAACAAGCATACGGTCCGCCTGATGGAAAGCAGCTACCGTAGCCTATGGACGCCTGCAACACCAGAGGCATCACATGCGCGTTGCCGACCCTGTAAAAATCTCTTTACACCCTTTTTAAATTACCCCATGCTGTAGTATCCTGGGAAATCCTCAACAGGCAGTTCATTCCGCAGCTTGATAGTAAGAGGAAGAAAACTTCTCTGGAGCTGCATAGTACGAGACCAGTTCGGTTCTAATGTGTGAGGATGAATTCCCTGTCGATGGCGAGCGGTGCGACTGTAGAAGGAGGCCGTGGGCATCATGTCAAATAACTCCTCTGAACACACCCCATTGTACAAATTTAAAGCATTTTAGTCAATTCAAAATTCAATCTCGATTCGGTGAATTTTCATTCTGCGATCGTATAATAACTACGAGAATTGGTCTTCTGTTATGTTTTGCTGTGTAGCTCATCCTTTTCCACTCTGTATACGTAGTCATTTCGTAGAGCAAGAACAGAATATTCCCACACTGACAGCTCAAATATTATGTGACCGCCTGAGTATTTGTTCGGAGTCTGTGAATGTCAGGTAAGACCTCTCCTTTTGGCTTATTGTTGTGGAAGCCAAAGAGAAAGAAAGTAATGGATATTACTTAGATGTATTAAATCAAAATAAAATAAAATAAACATAAAAAATAACAAATTTTTATTAGTTTTTAATAAAGAACTCAGCTGCGGGTTAGCAAAGACCAGTATTTTCAAGCCGCTCAAATGGCTTACCCATTGACATCTAATGATAACAGCTGGGTCCGACGGCTTAACATGCCTTCCGGAAGCACGGAGGAGCTCGAGTTAAATAAACCAATCTATATTTTAGTTTGCTTTGAGTTATTCTTTGAGTTATTTGCAATTAGTCTGCTTTGAGTGTCTCGCGCAGCTTCGTTGTGAGTTCCAAGGCAGCCGTAGCTTTACCCTCGGGATTGCGGTGGACTTCACTGTTCATTTTTGGGTGGGCACCGCTGTTAATCCTGTCTACACGAAGACACAGTGGTGGGATTGTGAGTTGGGCCCTCCATCAACGCACAGCTTAAACCAGTGGATAGATCATGTTGAAATTAAGTAAACAAGTAGCAATTATGACGTAGTCGTGCGCTAAGAACGGATTTTTGAAAAATCTCAATTCTTCAATGGTGTATATTCTTTTGTAATTTCTTTTTTATTGTTTATATTTGAATGTTTGCATTGTCTTTGTTTTTCTATTGCTTTATTGTCATTGAGCGTGAATACCTATGTTGGTGTCCGATTCGGTTTTCTATTCGTTAATTACCTCGCTAAACAGTTCACTCGTATCATTATCCACTTCAATAGATCTTTACAAATCACTATTATATTACAAGAAAATTGCAATGTAATTACAGTTGAGAATACTTACATATTGGAACCGCAATAGTCTCGAACTGTACGGTACCAGAGAGGGTTTCTTTCGCGAGCGAAACGCGGTTCTAAGAATAATTTCTTATGTTCTCGAGGGAAGCTGCAAAGTAAAACATGCTGTCTTAACTGCGTTTACAAGCTGCACATTTTCAGCAATGGTGGCGTCAGCATACTGCATAAAACATATTAATATCATCAACGAATATCATAATTACACGATTTTTTTATGGAACATCATTAGCGGCGGTAGATTACATAAAAAAATACGCGTTGTTGTCCCTTGGTCATAGCTTCACGCGTGAACGGCTGCACCGACTTCGCTGTTTCTTTTTATGTTGTATTTATTATTGTCAGGAGGTTGTTCTTAAATATAAAAAAAAAAAAGTTGCTTCGAAAATTTGAATATTTTACGAAAACTGAAGGACCATAATTAACTTTTTTAATGTAACTTTATGTCGTTTGTAAATCAAATCGGATTCAATATTCATTGTTTAGAAAACAGGACAACGTATAACGGGTCAGCTAGTATTTTAATATATAAGTGTAACAACAACATTTAAATACAGTACAGTACCAAAGCCAACTAAACCTGCACGAGTAGGTGATTATTGGGAATTATAAAACATATATATCTATAATGTTTGTAAAATATACAGACTAGTATTTTCATTTTTCATGCAACCAAAAATACTAACACTCTGATCTCGCTGTCGCTCGATCATTGTCGTGTTAGTATTTTTGGTTGCATGAAAAATGAAAATACTAGTCTGTATCTTTTACAAATATTATAGATATATATGCTTTAGAATTCCCAATAATCACCTACCATAAAATAAGATATATATCTTTTAGGATTTCCCAAAAATTATCTACCATGAAATAAATGGAGACAACTTCAACTTCCGCTCGCTCAGCTCACACATGCCCACTTACCTCACATGTAGCTGGTTTGAGATAGCACAGATCGACACGATTCGTCAGGGTTATGTTGTCCATTTCACTTTACTCACAATTTTCAATAGACATTATCTATCACCCACGACACTATTACGAGATGTTCACACCACGACTAATAACTTGATAATGGCAGCGAACGTGGGAACACGTAGTGCTTAGGAAAATAAGTTATTCAAAAAGTAAGTTAAATGCTTATGACATAAAGACTAAATTCGCATTTGATATAGTTCATTGCTACATTTTTGTCAAATAAGCAATGATTTCATTATCCATTGTTACAATGCACACATACGCAAAACGTTGATCAGCAATTTTACTTCTACGAAAACAACATAATCAACTATTTGCATTAATGCACACAGACGCAAAACGTCGATCAGCAATTTGCACTCATATCAATTACGTACTCAACTATAAAGGTGTGTATACATTAACTGTAGTACATTTTATAATATTTTATTTTTATAAATTGTACTTCAGTTAATTTTTTAAAAATATTTCCACAAATTATATAGAAAAAAATTTTGGGTGTAAGGAGTTCATCAACATCTTTGAACCAAAGCCAACTTCACCTGCACGCGGTGCACCCTGCTGACTGACAAATGAAGCTCTGGCGGAAATACAGGTAGGGAGCATAATTGTAAGCTACCCGACTGGGGAATGTACCTCCACCTCACAGAATACCGCAGCCAACTTCGCCTGCACACGGTGCACCCTGCTGACTGACAAACGAAGCTCTGGCGAAAAGACAGGTAGGGAGCATAATTGTAAGCTACCCGACTAGGGAATGTACCTCCACCTCACAGAATACCGCAACCAACTTTGCCTGCACGCGGTGCACCCTGCTGAGTGACAAACGAAGCTCTGGCGAAAAGACAGGTAGGGAGCATAATTGTAAGCTACCCGACTGGGGAATGTACCTCCACCTCACAGAATATCGCAGCCCACTTCGCCTGCACGCGGTGCACCCTGCTTACTGACAAACGAAGCTCTGGCGAAAAGAGAGGTAGGGAGCATAATTGTAAGCTACCCGACTGGGGAATGTACCTCCACCTCACAGAATACCGCAGCCAAATAACAATTCCCTTGAGGGTTGTTGTGTTTCTGCGAGTGAGATCACCAGAAAGGTAGGAGATGCTGCGTTGGCAGCAATATTTTATGTTGTGAGCGTTAATATGGCTACGGTAACCGCTTCACATCAGGCGGGCCGTATGCTTGTCTGCCACCCAACGTAGTATAAAAAAAAGAGAATCTTAAGAATGATATTCACAATATGAAATCAGCCTTAGGTTACAAAGTCGGCCTTCTTTGACTATCAAGTAATCAAAAGATTGCGATGAATTTGAAACTTTTGTTTTTCCACTTTGAATTAACTCAAAGTACCGCTCCGAATACGAAACTTTTGTTTTCGACTCCGCGTAAATTTGCCGACATATCAATAAAACCAGAGGTTATAAACAATTGATAAATTATAAAATATTATGATTAATGACAAAAATATCACGTTAGTAATAAAATGTATAAATAATATAAAAAGGTATAAATATTGTTTATATATAAAGGTATATATAAATAATACTTTTACCCGATTGTTGAAGAGGGAGGTTAATATTTTTTGAGCGTGTGGATGTAACTGTGAAAGTATGTATGTCTGTAAGTATGCATGTATGTATGTCTGTAAGTATGCATGTATGTATGTCTGTAAGTATGCATGTATGTATGTAATTCTTTGGCACGCTCTACAGCTTAAGCCAATTGACGGATTTCAGCATAATTATGAGGTGTAATTAGAATCTTTTAGGATGTGGAAGTGATATATTTCAATAATGCGTCTGCAAAAAATAAAACATAATATAAAAATATGTTAGAATTTTGTAGTGCGATTTTTCTTCGTTTAAATGTTGACAATACCTGGAAATCGTTAATAATCGCATATTTAAGCGGACGCCATTGCAGAACAATTCACTTCACACAAGTCTTGAGTCAAGAGACCCTACACCTCGCTAGAGTACCGCACCAGGTGCTAATCTCCAGCCGCTCTGCCAACTGCGTTCTGCCAGAAGAAGATCCGCTAATCAACCGACAGCTCAAGTAGGCGCTCATCTTCGACCACTTCACTTCGACCGCCGCTCCGTCAGCCGCCCCGTCAACCGCTCCGTCAGCCGTTCCGTCAGCGCTCTGCTCGCCACCCTTTGCCCAGCCGTTACTAGAAACGAAGATCAACTGCACTGAAATCATGTTCGTAAGTTTGTCGCCTATCATCATCATCATCATCATCAACATTACATCTACCTATACCCATTCTGTTGAGCTCAACTCAACATACGCTCCAAAGCATGGAGGATATTCCGCCGCTCCGTCAGCTGCTCCGTCAACTGCTCTGGCAGCCGTTCCGTCAGCGCTCTGCTCGCCATCCTTTGTCCAGCCGTTACTAGAAACGAAGATCAACTGCACTGAAATCATGTTCGTAAGTTTGTCGCCTATCATCATCATCATCATCATCAACATTACATCTACCTATACCCATTCTGTTGAGCTCAACTCAACATACGCTCCAAAACATGGAGGAGATTGAATGACATATAACCTTCTAAAGCCATGCAGTAGTTGACGTTGCTTGACTTCAGTTCGACAAGTATAAAGATGGTATCAACATTTCAGCCGTTCACTGCTGCACATCGGCAGGTTTTTTCTTTTTATGCTTGGTATTCATTATGTTTCTCTTACAGGTCTGAATACGAGTACAGTCAGCAGCAGCGTAGCTCCAGAAAACGTTTGGCGGACGTGTTTTCATCTGACGAGGAGACAGCTGCCAGCACAGCAACGTATGTTAATATATTTACGTCTATCATTTATTAATTAATTGAATAGAACAATTTCATCACTATCATTTCATCCGTAGGATGTCCACTGCTGAACATAGACCCTTAAACTTCTACAATGACCCGTTGTGCTATTTGCTTTCATCGACACCTCCTGTCTTTTGCCAGACTGTTGGTCCATCTAGTGGACCATATTAGTAAAGCAGTTAGAATAGACCTGATTGTATTTAGAAGGAAATAGCTTTAGTAGAAAATATATTCTCATATTACCTGTTTCTTTTACAGTGGTAAAAAGGAGAAGAAGAAGTCCCAGGGTGCAACAAAAGCTTCATCGAAAAAAAACAAAACTGCGAAGAAGGCATCCGGGTGGCAGCTGGACTTCGACAGTGACAACGAATCCGTCGAAGCCCATCGTTGCGCGTCGCCGCCATCTCTGCAGTCAGTGCTGACGCGCCGTGTCGCTGACGGTGTGTTTCGACGCACGGCAAATTTAGAAGGGGATGTTTTCGTAGAGCTCAAAATATATAACATAAGAGATATTAAAACGGTTGATCCCAAGGATCGATGGGAACATGCGGTCCTGAATTTAAAATATCAGGGGGAGTCGGAATCACCCGAATTGGCTCCTTTAAAGGAGGTAATCAAACGTTGTAAAAAGAAGTTTACAACGGAGGGTAGATTTTTTTCTTTTAAGAAATAGTTGATAATAATACCTTAGATAGTTATTATCATCATTATTTACTAATTTTTATTACCGCATTTTTACTTCGTTGTTCTTAAATACCATACGAATCCATTTACATAAATTGGTGCTGTTAAGAGTACATTAATGTTGACACTTTGACTTTTGTATTCTTTACTTATACTATACTACGAGTCAAAGACTACTACTAGGAGTCAAACATCACCACAATCTGTGCAGTTAGTGCTGACCCACCGTGTCGCTGACGGTGTGTTCCGATGCACGGTATATTTATAAGGGGATGTTTTCATAGAGCTCAAAATTTAAGTCCCCGGGTGCAACAAAAGCTTCATCGAAAAAAAAATAACAAAACTGCGTAGAAGGCATCCGGGTAGCAGTTGAACTTCGACAGTGACATCGAATCCGTCGAAGCCCATCGTTGCGCATCACCGCCCCCTCTGCAGTCAGTGCTGACGCGCCGTGTCGCTGACGGTGTGTTTCGACGCACGGCAAATTTAGAAGGGGGTGTTTTCGTAGAGCTCAAAATATATAATATAAGCGATATTAAAACGGTTGATCCCAAGGATCGATGGAAACATGCGGTTCTTAATTTAAAATATCAGGGAAAGTCAGAATCACCAGAATTGGTTCCTTTAAAGGAGTCCATCAAACGTTGTAAAAAGAAGTTTACCGCTGAGGGTACTTTTTTTACTTTTAAGAAATAGATATAATTGATAAACCTAAATATAGTTATTATGATTATTATTTCCTAATTTTATTTCCACGTTTCTACTTAGTTTTTCTTACATACCACACGAATCCATTTAAACAAATTGGTGCTGTCAAGAGCACATTAAAGTTAACATTTTGACTTTTGTATGCTTTACTTATACTATACCAATTAAATATAAAAAATGGTAAAACGTACAATATATTGCACAGTTTGTGACATATCTATTAAAAGTAGTGCATTTTCAGCACATTTACGAAGTAACATTCATAAAAACAATAGCGCTATCGAATTAAGTGACGGAATTGAAAAAATAAGTAGCGCATTCCGTAATCGGATAGCATCCTATAGAGTGCGACCGAAAGGTAATGAAGGTGGTGCATGTCCACCGGTGCAGTTCTTACGAAGGTTGCGTTCTCGCGTGCAGCAATTAATATCTGCTAGACAAGATACTTATCAATCTATTAAAGTCAACTTTGAGCTGTTTGCCGAATTTAATTTACCAAATAACAATACTACCGAAGTAAAATCATTTGCTACTGAAAACTTAGTAATCTATAACAATTATGATTTTAGTGATATGTTCTCAAAAATCGTTGATACAATTGTAACAAAAATTGATGATTTTCAGGAAAGAGATAGCGGCTGGACTCTGATACGTAATCTGTACTTAGAAGTCAATATTAACAAATACAACCCTCTGAGAGCTGCCCGGTTTATTGAGTTACCGAAACGTTTAAAATCTAAGCACGCTTGCGTAAATATAGAAAATGATGATGCGTATTGCTTCTTATGGTGTATAATAGCAGCGTTATTTCCCGCTAAAATAAACCCCCAACGAACATCTTCCTATCCGCGATATGATAACATTCTCAACACTCAAAATATGACGTTCCCAGTAGGGATTTCAGATATTAAGACCTTCGAAAAAAATAACCATCATATTAGCGTTAATGTTTATGGTCTTGGAAATAAATCTGATATTGTTGGACCTCTTTATAGGACGCAACATAAAAAAAGACATCATATTAATTTATTACTGTTAGAAAAAGGTCAATTTAAGCACTATTGTTTAATAAAAAAATTAAGTATCTTACTTAGATCGCAACTTACTAAACACCATGGTAAAATTTACTTTTGTGACGATTGCATGATATTTTTTGATAAGGAAATTAAATTCAATTCTCATATTTGTGGTGGTGTTCGGACAATGCTTCCTGATTCAGGCACTGTTATCCAATTCAAACATTACGAACGGTTGCAAGATATGCCTTTCGTTATCTATGCAGATTTTGAATCTTTGCTAGAACCGAAATCCACTGCCGATGAACTCGATTCGCACAGAACAACTGTCTTACAAAAACATTTACCAGCCGCTTTCGCTTATTATATTGTCTGTTCGTACGATAGCTCTCTTAATAAATACGTATCGTATCGCGGCCGCGATTGTGTCGAAAAATTCCTTCAAAATCTTGCTATAGACGTAACTAAAATAAACACTATTTTAAATCAACCTGTTCCAATGATACCATTGACAGAAGAGGAAAAGAAATATTTTGAGAAGTCATCTTATTGCTTCCTATGTAATCAATTGCTGCTTGATGACAGAGTAATGGAACACAACCACTTAACCGGCAAAATACGCGGTATAAGTCACACATATTGTAACCTCAAATTTAGATTACCAAAATTTGTTCCAGTATTTTTTCACAACTTAGCCGGATATGATAGTCATTTATTCATTCGACAGTTAGGAGAAACACCTGGCAAAATAAAAGTAATAGCAAAAAATAAAGAAAATTATATTTCTTTCACGAAGTTTTTAAAAATAGGAAATCAGGAATATATGCCTATCAGATTTGTAGATTCTTTTAAATTTTTAGGTACCAGCTTAGAAAAACTTATTCAAACATTAAATAAAAACGATTTTGTACACTTATCTCATCATTTTTCCAAAAAATGTCAATTCAATCTTTTAACACGCAAAGGTTTATATCCTTACGAGTATATGACCAACTGGGAATGTTATAATGAGAAAAAACTACCGCCACGAGATTGTTTTTACAGTACATTAAGTGATGACATTATTTCCGAGTGTGATTTTAGACACGCTCAATTAGTGTGGAAAACATTTGAGTTGAAAAATTTGGGTGAATATACCGACTTATATCTCAAAACCGACGTGTTGTTACTGGCAGATGTTTTTGAAAATTTTCGTCGAACTTGCAAAAATAATTACAGACTAGATCCAGCATTTTATATGACAGCTCCCAGTTTAAGCTTTGATGCAATGCTACTATTGACAAAAGTAAAATTACAACTAATAGATAATCTCGAAATAATACGCATGATTCAACAAGGAATCCGCGGAGGGGTATGTTTATGCTCCACTAGATATTCTAAGGCAAATAACAAGTATTTATCAGATTATAAGTCATCCGAACCTGACAACTATTTATTGTATATTGACTGTAACAATTTATATGGATATGCAATGTGTTCTTATTTGCCATATTCAAATTTCGAATTAATTAATCAGGTAGAAATAGATAAACTTAATATTTTCACAGTACCTGATGACTCTGCATACGGCTACATTTTGGAAGTCGATTTAGAATATCCAGAGCATCTACACGAACTGCATAATGACTTACCATTTTGTCCTCAGAAATTCACGCCACCTGGTTCTAAATGCCCTAAATTAATTCCTAATTTATATGACAAGTTTAATTATGTCATCCATTATATACACTTAAAAACTTGCATACGACATGGAATGATCTTAAAAAAAATTCATCGGGTAATAAAATTTAAACAAGGTCAGTTTTTGAAACAGTACATAGATTTAAATACAGAATTGCGTCAAAAGTCTAAATTTAAATTTGAACAAGATTTCTTTAAATTATTAAACAATAGTATTTTCGGAAAAACGTTAGAAGACACAGAAAAAAGAATAAATGTGCATTTGATTAATCGATGGGATGATAATAGAAATAAAACGAAAAAATATTACACAGCTGAACAGTTAGTGGCAAGACCAAATTTTCAAAATGCTACAATTTTTACAGAAAATTTCGTAGCTATACAAATGAAACCGGAAGTAGTTATTTTAGATAAACCTATTTATATAGGATTTACTGTTCTAGAAATATCTAAAAATCATATGTATGATTTTCATTATTCTATTATGAAACCATTCTATGGTACCAGATTAAAACTATGTTATACTGACACTGACAGTTTTTTGTATTCAATAGAAACAATGGACGTGTATAGTGATATGAAGTTTAATTTTCAGTCATATCTTGACACGAGTAATTACAAGGAAAATAACCGGTTTAACATAGTTCCTCAAAATAAAAAGATCCCTGGTTTATTCAAAGATGAAATGGAAGGAAAACTTATAGTTGAATTCGTAGGATTGAGATCAAAGTTATATTGTGTGAAAACTGAAGACATGGAATTAAAAAAGGCTAAAGGAATTAAGAAATGTGTGGTAAATAAGATTAATTTTGAAGATTATAATACAGTATTAATGTGCAATAAGCTGCTTAGAAAAAAACAAGTAGTATTTAAGTCTTTAAAACACGAAATTTTTACTCAAGCAGTTGATAAAGTAGCTTTATCTTCAAACGATGATAAACGCATTATACTGAAAGATAAAATATCCACTTTAGCTTGGGGGCATTCCTCTAGCTTTTTTTAAACTGTTTAGTAAAATTTAAAATTAGACTGGTTAAAGAAAATAAATAAATTACTGCGCCAGTTATTTTATCTGTAAGCGATAATGTAATAAATATTTACATTAATAACAGATAAGAACTTATAAATATTATGGTATCATTATTGTTATAGATACATACTTACATGGAGAACTTTCATAAATTTTTAATTATAAGTAAAACGCATATTAATAAAATGTTTTGGAACATTACTGTAGATCCGTGAGAGATAAGAGTATCAGCCTGTTGTAGTCCGCGATTGCTAACATACTTGATATCATGTATTGTGTAATTTTTAAGCATGTAAATTAAGCCTATATTAAATAAAATAGATATGTATATAAATACTTAATTATATAAGAATTAAAAAATGTATAGTTTCGTTATTATTGCATAATAACATAATTATATAATAAATATTTTCACTTTATTATTATTATTGGGCTATATTTTATGTTTTTGGCTAATTATTTCAAGAATTAAATTTGTGGTACAAGTTACAGATAATAAATATATCAATATTTAAACAGTCTTTTTTATTTCATATATTACCCACTCATTAGTAATTCAAAAGTGGTATTCATTATATAAAAGTACCTATATCAGTAATTATTAAATATCTAAATCACATAAAATTATTTTTTAGTACGAGTATATTAAATAAATACTCTTACTAAAAATAATTTTATGTAAGTACAAATGAAATTGAATATATCATAGAAAATGTAGTATTACTTGTGATGATAGACGGGTGATGTATAAATTCTCTAGTCATCATCCAGATCCTAAATCAATTCATAAAATTAGCAATTGATCTAGCCAGGAATCGAACCCAGGACCTTGCGAGCAGTAGCCTAGTTCTCTCAACACTACGCCACAAAGGTCGTCTTGCGATCGATGTAAAATCATGAATACATTCTGGATATTCGATACTGCTGATTTGCTTAAAATTATATAGGTACACATGCGACCCGTCGTCCACGTGAAAACATGTTTGTACCTGTTTAAATAAATTGCTAATTTTGTGTTGCACAATTATCGTTATTGGTAGGTATATGACACCATACTATCAGGTGACACGGTGGATGACACCACATTCTCAAATACATCGCTTTGTGATTATGCAAACACGTCCGTACCGGTTCATTTAGGTAAATTTCTTGCTGCTCTTTTATTAAACAACAATCATTTTCATCGAGACATTTGGACAAGACAGTTCAATTTTCACGTAATTTGTAAGTGTATCTAGTTTATAAAGTTTATATAATAATTATTTATTATTTCATTGTCAACTTAGTGTTATGATCTTGTTGTTGTGTTGACTAATATATTTCTAATTTTTACAGATCATGGTGGATTCACAAGAAACCTTAATATTCTCTCAGTGCGGTCAAGATCCTAATGAAGGTTTGGATTTGGATCTGTATACGCCTATACAAGATTTGATTACCCATAACAGGAAAGAAATTGCTGCAGAAAAGAAAAAACAAAAAAGAAAAAAAAGTACGATGTCATTAACATCCTATGTAATTAACAAACAAAAGCAACGTGGCACCAAATTAATAAGATTAGAAGTTATTGACTTGGCAAAAGATTGTGGAAATACGTCAGAAATATCGTGTAGTGAAAGCGATAATGTGATACTAAGTGCTCAATATATTGTTAAAGACTGTGTAGATGAAATAATGGATCTCACAGAAAATCTTGTTCGAAAAATTTCCAAACAACTGTGTGGTGATAATTTTTAAGTTAATAAAATAAATCATTTAAATGTTTTTTCTTTAGGTACTTAAATTTATATCTAAATAATTATATTTAAATTTTGTAAATAAAATATTATGTATATAAGATAAGGTGTCATCGATATTTTTAAAATAAATAATAATAATTATTAGGTTATGTAATTAAATAATGTAACAATATTTTTTTTTAACATGATAGAGATACTACAATCATAGTGTAAATAAATAGAATTATGTCTTAAGTGTCTAAATATCGAACTAATGTAAAAAGCATGCAATGCTTAGAGTACTAGAAAATAAGTTAAAATAAAAGACTTTTCATTACATTGATGTTATTATTTATTCAACAATACTGCTTATAACTTAATAAACACTAATTATTAAAAAATACAAACTAGTACATGAGCTAAGTTAAATAGAAATATAACTTTATTCATTTATGGATTGAGGACAGTTTTCCAAGTACCATTTTTTTATACATGTAACATTTTTGAGTGCACAATATTTTTTATGAAATAAACAATTAAAATTACTTCGATAGTTACAATACAATGTTGCAAAGTTAGGGCATCCTTTACTTTCAATATCTATTAAAATACAGTTATCACATAATTCTCGTAACCATTTCTGTTTTTCAAGACCCTTCATTATAATTGTTTTATTTTGCAAAATTGGCGCGATTAGAGTATGAAACTGACGGTAATCAAAATTTCCCTGACTCCAGGTAATACCTTTATGACGTTCTATCCACCTCACTTTCTTTTTTTCTTCAACAGTTAGTTTCGTAAAAGGATATGGTGGTTTTATTAGAAAAACCTGAGCAAAGTCCTCGGTACACAATGCTAATTCCTTTATTATAAATTGGTTATAACGATCTTTAAACCCCTGAATATCTACAAAAATTATTGAACTCATGATAACTTCCGTACGATATTACTAAGAGGTTTATATTCAATTAAACAATCATTCAAAATGAGACAATATGCAGAAGTCTGATCAGGTATTTCTTGATCACTCTCTATTTCCAGCCGAATATTTATTACTGGTCCAGATTTTATAGTATCGTTTTGTCTTGAACAATCTATTACAAAAAGTGGTGCTATTTCTTTGAACTCTGTAGCAGTCAACAAGCACCCTCTACGTCCATAATAAGACTGTTGAAAGTTTATGTATTGTTCGTATATTAAAGCAAAGTTATGGTGGTTTGTAAAATTAGTATTGTAATTTTCATATGGATAATATGTAGAGTTTAAATAAACTTTAACATCTCGTAAACTACAGTGATCGAATTTGGTCATGTCTTTAAAAGCATTATTTTTTCTATTGGTTTGTAAACCTAATATAATATATCTAGGTTTTTCAATATGCGACGAAGTTTTTATCGACCAAGTGTGTTTGGTGGTCTTTGGTAACATAGGGTACTCATAAAGATCCCAATTTCTAAACGCCAATTGAATAGGTCTGTCTTTTTCAAGAAGTCTAAGTAAATTAATTTTTTCTTTGTCCGATACCTTGATATGAGGCATGCGCCAACAAATTTTACGTACATCAATTGATACTATCTCACCATTATTAAGTAGCACTGAATTAAGATCTGTATTGCTTCTCAATAAAACGAGTTCATGTTTGCAGTTAACAATGACTTTTCTGTAGTCTTCTGCAAATCCTAAAATGCTGCTAAGTGGAATAGAGGCATTGATGAATCCGCCATGATTATTCTTGTGTCCATGTATATCCCACCCCCATGTTTTAGACATTTTCGCTTCAGCTTCATTCATCGATACAAATGCTTTCATGGTGCTTGTTATACCTACATTTTTAACTTTATCAATCTCAATACCATTTAGCTCATATCGTATATCTTGGAAAAGGAATAATAACGGATTATTTGTTAAATTGATAACCGGTTGTCTTTCCTTACTGTCATCGTTTTTTGTCACTTTAAAATGAGCATCAATATATAAATAACTGGCGCTAGGTAGTAGATATAAGTCTTGTTGATTTATAGGTATTCGGATTTCATCATTTCTATTGAAACTTGTAATATACGGTTTATATGAATGAGTTTCAATACCTTCAATGGTATTGTCACAAAAAGGTGATGTAGCAATATTTAAAATATTCATTTTAGAAGTCCAATTGATTTAAGAAATTTTTGGTTAGCTGCGGTTAGTTTTTTTTTAATACAGTGCGTATGTGCTGCCTTCTGAATAGCACGATTACGACTAAGTTTCTGGTTACGTGGAGCTTCGTTTTTATTATAGTCTATCATTTTTTCGTAAATGTAAGTATAAATTTATTTCTTCACCACGGAAATTAATTAAATTACCATGTATATCCACTATCCTTATGCTAATGGAATTGATTGTGTTTCTGTTCACTGGAAAATAGATGATATTTTTTGGTATTTCTATTATTCTATAACCAGGAGGTACGTTGGGTGCGAATTCATGAATTATATGACTTGATTTTCCGTTTATGTAGGAACCGCTTGCAATGTTACATTCTACCCTTACTACGGTTGTCGATAGAATGTTCACTGGAAGCAGCGACTCGTGCAATATATTTTGTTTTAAAATACCTTTGCCGTAACCTAATAAATCTCCAATAGAATCATGTTTTTCAAAATGAATATCTTTAGTGCAGTATATTGTCGTCTTAAGTGTGTTATTGTTACAGTATAATTTAAAAACACACTCTTTTATGCGAGATTGTAAATAATCGCATATATCTTGAAGTTCATACGTCCCTTCAGGAATTTCAATAACTTCGTTGGTTCCATAATATAATTTATTATTTTTATTCGTGATGTTAGGTATGGAATTAAACGTAGAAAAATGTAACAAAGCGCATTCGTATTCACCGTTAAGTTCTAGCGTAGGAGAGTAGCTTGTTGATAATACTGAGTTGTTACCAGTTATAGACAGCGTGAAAGACATGATAGAAATGAAAACATGTAATAAATAATATCTTTATATAGTGTATTTATTCCAAAAGGTGAACAGAAACTTTATACATAAATGACCACAATTTACACTATTGAATTTTTGAAATCTGGAATAATTATAATATACGTCACTGCATCCTCTTAAATAATTAGTCAATTCCACAGGAGGTTTCAAGTCCCCGAAACTATCAAAATATTCGCAGTAGTCATTTATTTTTGCATAGGCTACCCAGTGAGTTCCATTATTCTTGTGACTATCCAAGTTTACTATACCACACTCTAACGATCTTGGTTTACGAGGCAATGTATCTCTCATATAAACTCCTCGAAAGTATGGTAGGTTTTTAGTATGTTTTATAATGTCAATATTAGTAAGAGCACGCCGAGGTAGCCTATTATTTAGTTTTTTTGAGACTTTATAAATAATCCATTGCCTTTTTTATAGGGCTTGACGTAAAGACCTTTTCCTATGGCAATAGCTTCCATGGTTCTATTATGACGTACAGACTCTTCTAGATTTTTTTGTGCTGCTTTATATTCATTTATTGTTTTGGCTACACCAGCTGCACCTCCTGCCAAGGCTCCAAGTGCAGATAGACCGGCAAAAATTGGTATTAAAGGTAAAATTCCCCCTGTTTTTGGAATCGGAATAATTCTGGGCAAACGAACGTGACATTTTTTGGGAATCAATTTTTTCGCAATCTTGTAAGCGTGTTTAATAGCCGATGTGTTATCTTTAGACTTCAGTTTTGCGATCTGTGACTTGATTTTTGAAATAACTCTTTTAAATTTCTTAATTCCCGAACCGGTCTTCAGTTTAGCTTTCATAACTTTACTAACCAACCAAGAAGCTAATTTTTCTCCTTTACCAGCATCTTTAGAATGTAACCGCTTCTTGGCCATATTCATCAATTGTAAATCTGCCTTATGACGATCGGAAATATTATTATACTTTGTGTATGCGATGTCGTGATATTTACAAGCTTCGTCCAATGGATTAACCCCACTGTCACCTCTTAATAACCTCTGCTTCAATTTCGTGCCCGGACCGCAATAATTGTAGCCTGGTAAATGAAGCTCAAACGGCAAATTATTTATTAAACTATTTATGAGTCCTCCTCCTTGCATATCTAGAAATATAATGACAAGGTAACTAAATTAAAAGACCTTATATTACTCAACAATAGATTTTTTATTCACCCAACTGTTTTTGTTATCACTAAGACCTAACCATTTTACAAATAGTTTATTTCCTTTTTTTCTTATAACTTTTTCGATTAAATATACATTCGGGTATTTCGTTTTTTGCAACTCTTCTTGGTAAAATGAACCCAATATATTATGCTTTTCTTGATCTTCTATATTATATGTTACCGGGTTGGTTCTATTTACATTTTTAATTTTAAAAATTTCAGTTGACCAGTTAGGTGTATAACCTTTTTCAAAACAGCTCTTATATTTACTTATTCTTACATAATCACCTACTTTAAATTTATTTTTGCGTTTCTTTAATGGTCTTTTATAAAAAATCCTAATATTATTTTTAACTAGGTTCTCATTTTTCTTATTAACATCTACTGGTCTAAATTTGGTAACACTGTGCAGAGTATTATTGTATGATTTTAAGGCGCCCTCCAAAGTTTTTCCTTTCCATTTATAATTACCGTTGTAATTGAAACATTGATGTAGTTTATTCTTTAATGTTCTTATAAACCTTTCTACAATTGAAGCTTTTTTAGTTGAGTACGATGAGTAATGGTTTATATTAAGTGAGTTCATAAGTTTTTGAAATTCATCATTATAAAATTCAGTTCCCATGTCAGTTTGTAAGTTGTTAGGACTATGCCCACTTGATTTTAGAATTTCAGTAAACGCTTCAACAACTTCTTTCTTTGTTTTAGTTTTTAGTGGTATCGCCCAAGCATATTTAGCAAAGCAATCGATAACCACTAAAATAAACGTAAATCCATTATTGTACTTTTTAAACGCCTTCAGATCGATTAGGTCGGCTTGCCATAGGTCATCTATACCTTTTAAAACAACAGAACGTCGAACAAAATTTCGACGAGCTGGTTTATGAATCTCATCAACCACCTTTTGCTTTGACATCTTACGGCCTAATTTTCAATTTGTTATAAATAGTCAATCTATTGATGTAGTCTATAGTACAAAATGTTTGTTCAATTCGGTTTATGTTTTGCCTAATATCTAATTTTACGCCTTCTAAATCAGATTTATAAGCATCTAACAAAGCTTTAAATTCTCCTTTTGTGATATAATTTGCAGTCTTTCTATCCACATATTCTTTATTGGTTGCATCATCAGGAACTACAGGTTCTTTAACTCCAGTTAATCTTGATGATTGTGCATTAAATTCGCCTGTGGAAGTCTTAGTTAAATAGTTTTCTGAATTATTTAATATCTCCGATACACGTAATCTTTTATGAACATGGTGACCGAATTTATCTATGTTCATATTAAACACACGTCTGTCGTGTACAATTGCCGAAAATAATATAAAATAAATAACTAACTACTTTTAATTTATAATACCACTTTCTCGTAATTCTTCGAGAATTGATATGATTTCATTATCTAGACCAGTGTTGCCAGCATCTTTGGATGCAATCAACAACTGCAATCTTTCAACTAGTTCATTAGGATCATCCCAATAAACATAATCTGTATTTTTTTTCATTCTCTTTTTTAAAATCAATCCTTCACCTTCACTAACGTTGCCTACAACACTAGCAGTCGAAGATATAGAAGACGAGGAAGGCTTACGTAACTTAAATAGCGGTTTTATAATCTGTAAATAGGTTCGGCCTTTATTTGTCTTTATTGGTTTTCTAGGATCAAAATCTCTTCTATGAGCATTTGTTTCTAAAAGCAGAGCTTTGTATGCTTGACGATCTTCATCTGTTACCAATTCCAGTTGGGGTACTTTTTTGAATAATATTTCGCTAAGACCAGGCGTTTTGTTGTATTTAAGTCCTCCTACTAATATTGTATCATCATCATTGTTTATGATAACACGAGATGTGCCCATCTAAATTAGTTTGCCACGATCTATTCTGATTCCGAACGGAACATCCTCATATATGTCTGAAGAAAGCGACCACGAAGAAGTATTTTTTGTTGGGCTAGGCACTGATTCAATTGTCCTAAATGACAGATTGCTGGTGTTAATTTTATTACCATTTTCAATATCATCAATATCGACTTCTTCGTCAGAAATATCTTGCCGGTAATCGTTATCTGATTTACGAATTTTAAGTGTTTTATTGAAATGTGAATCCACTGAAGAATTTTGATCTTTTTCATAACTCTGTGTTGGTGTATCGTCCAAAGATACATTGCGGTTCTTTCCATTAATTATCTCATGTAATGGGTTGGTAATGGGCTTAAAGACAGTTTCGAATAATTTTTCATTATGAGAATCGGTGGAACGCATATCCTTTATCTTTCTTTTAACAGCATCAGCTACTTGCACGATCTGTGTTTTTAATTCTTTTTCCATAATGAATTAAATAATATTCGTTTACAATGTATTGCTGACGCAATCGCAGGTCAAGTGAATATATCTGTTAATGAAAACCTATTTATATCAAATCATTTAATTGGTATCGAAGGTTACAAAAGTATCGAAATTCATCCTGTACAACCATTGTTTTTATTACAGTCTTTATTGATTACTACATAATTGTAAGGTGTCGACCATATTTTTGAACTTATTTCTCGAAACTCGGACCAGGTCATGTCTGTGTTAACATGTTCATCATAAACATGACGTAAATTAATGTCATCCTGTTTGAATAGAACTAACAGGTTTGTATTATCTCTAATTAGCTGTTTAGGAATTTTGCTGTAAGTTTGATTCAAATAAAAACAATCTATAGATTTATGTCTACCCATAGCAAAATAATCCCGAATGTTTGATTGGTTCTCGCAGGCAACATCATCGAATATTATTACCGAATTTGGTTTTGCATCATGAGGGCTCAGTATGAGTTCATTGTCTTGATATTTCGCAAAGGTTATGTCGGGTACTAAATTGAAAACATTTTCTAGATATTTATATTTAGGTTGGTATAATGTTTTAGAATAAAGGTAAACGTTTTTGAATCTTAAACCATTTTCATGCAACAGAAGACCTATAACAACATTTGTTTTCCCACAATTTGACGGGCCACAAATTATACATCGAATTGTATTAGGTAAGAGAGTCCCATGTCTGTGAACAACCGTTTCCGCGTCAGAACAAATTTTTGGCAGAATTAATCTCTGACGTTGCTCAATAAATTTCATCGTACAAGCTGTAATCGTATAAACTGCCTTTGACAGAATGATACATATTTATGATATCCACATTTATATACAAACATGCGATGTTTAACGTAACAGTTTCAAAACAACAACTGTACGGTGTATTGCACTGTACACTGTTAATCGCATGCGATCAGTGGAAACGTGTGAGCTGAGCGAGCGGTAAGATTTATTTGAAGATGTCTCCATTTATTTTATGGTAGGTGATTTTTGGGAATTCTAAAGCATATATATCTATAATATTTGTAAAATATACAGACTAGTATTTTCATTTTTCATGCAACCAAAAATACTAACACGACAATGATCGAGCGACAGCGAGATCAGAGTGTTAGTATTTTTGGTTGCATGAAAAATGAAAATACTAGTCTGTATATTTTACAAACATTATAGATATATATGTTTTATAATTCCCAATAATCACCTACTTGCACGCGGTGCACCTTGCTGACTGACAAACGAAGCTCTGGCGAAAAGAGAGGTAGGGAGCGCAATTATAATCTACCCGACTGGGGAATGTACCTCCATCTCACAGAATACCGCAGCCAAATAACAATTCCCTTTGTTAGTAGTTAGTTTGTAGGTTGTTGTGTTCCTGCGAGTGAGTGAGGTCACCAGAAAGGAAGGAAATGCTACGTTGGCAGTGAGGGTAGCGGCGGGGTTGGGAGCGTTAATATGGCTACGGTAACCGCTTCACATCAGGCGGGCCGTATGCTTGTCTGCCACCCGACTTAGTATAAAACATTCGTCTTACCCGTCAAACCACGACCTACCGCCTAAACTGATGCCGATTCCCATCGGATTATTTGATTACGAAAATCAAACGCAGGCCTTAGATTAATGACAAATTTAAATAATCTTTATTCATTCATATCTGCTGGGATATGGGTCTCAATTGAAGATGTTTTAGAGCATACTCCACCATGCTGCTCAATTGCCGATTAACGGAGTATGAGGGTTGGTGTTTTGCTTAGCTAGTAGAAACCCTAGAGCTCTTCCGACTAAGCTGAAGATGTTTGTCATTAAATTAAACCTAACGTTTATTTTTGTGTTGAAGAAATTCGACGGAAAATCAAAGTTGTCGACATAGATTTCAGAGTTTGCAAGCTGAAGTGGCAATGGACGAGTCACATCTGCAGAGTAAGTGATGGTAGATGATGGAGGAAGGTATTAGAGTGGTGGCGTAGGACGACGAAGCGTTGGGCGCCCTCTTTCTAGATGGTCTGGTGCCCTTCAGAAAGCGACTGGAAGCGTCTGGGTATGGAAGGCAGAGGATCGTATTTGGTGGAAATCATTGGGGAAGGTGAAAACAATTGGGAATTATATCCAGCAGTGGGTAGATGCAGGCTAATGATGATGATGTTAATTTTTGTATTCAAAATATTCGATCAAAATCGAGTTCAGCATAGACGGTAGAGCCTTTTTGGATAGGGCCGGGCCTCAACAATTTACAATTTCTGAATCATTTCCTCACAAACTGTCGCCTATCAGAATGATTCCACTTAACCCACATTACCTGCCACTCACCAGTTATTCTAGAAACTTCCACAAATATTATCCCAATATTTCGAGGTCACCAGTAGCTAGATACGAATAAATTGACATCACTTAACAAACCATTCGACAGAATAAATATTTTCCTATTGGGACAGCTCTTCGAGTATTGTGTGCTGTCTATTTGTTTAATATCCATGTTGATGCTAGTACGAGTATGTGAATACCTGATATTAATAAATGATTTATTTATCTAGTGATTTTCTGTAGATCGAGTATTGATATTGTATAATTTTGGTGAGTGGGCACACGTTTTAAATTCAAGATTATAATGCTTATTTAGTTAAATGATGTTATAAATAGTATAGATATGGCATATCAATACTAAATTGTGCTAAAAATAGTTACCGTTGCCTTTGAGACAGACTATTGATATGCTTGAAATCTTGCCGCTTTTATATACTTGCTATCTCTTTCTCTCAGTGTCTTTTTTTCTTGCACTAATTTGATATCAACCTAAAATACGCGCTAAAAACAAATATTATTACATAGACATGTACGTGTGATATGTGATCCCTTGGCTTTATTTTTATTATTTACTTTTAGGCTTTAATATATTTACTTTATCAACATAAATTGTGAATTTTCGTAATACAGCACTTTTAATTTGTACTATTTTTAATAAATTGTCACATTCCTCGGCTCAATTGTGCAAATTAATTGCGAGGTGAGACAATTGGGTCAGTTTTCGGGTGTACGTTTTTGACGCTTGTGGCATTGACCCTTCTTGTGGCTTGTGGTTTGTGTTATAGTATTAATTATGAATTGCTTGAGGTTCTAGGTTTAGATTTGAAGTGACAAAAACCATAAGGTTACACCCGGCATTGAGCCTTCAAGTCTAAAAAGAGACTGTCGTCGTTTGAGTATCCCACAGATTATACAATGGGTTGTGTTGTCATTTTGCTAATTGGCGATCTACCACAGTACATTTTTTAAGACATCGTTTCACTAAGGTGGCAAATAAGTAGTCATCTCAGCCTATGGACGTTTGCAACACAAGAGCTATCAACCTTGTAAAACCGCTTTACGCCTTTCTTGAAGAACCACATACTGTAGTCTTCTGGGAATACCTTGGCAGGAAATTTGGTTGACATTTTATACAACGAATGGTAAAACTGTGTAAGGAACTTCCCTCAGGTTTTAGTTTCAGATGGTTTACGTTTGCGAACTTTGATGTTGAAAAATGAACTCTCGAACGAGGATTTCCCATTTCTAATACATCATGGAGTTCTTCAAAAAAGACATGTAAAACTTTTGTTTGTTTGTAAGTTCTTTAATGCAATAATAATATGTAATACAATTCTAAAGTAAAGAGTAATACATAAGCGGACTTATCCGTAATAGAGATCTCTTCCAGTCAACCTTACAGCTATTGAAAGGAGCTCAATCAAGACGAGAAAGCACACGTAGGTACATTTTGCTATTAATAGATGACAGCGATTTTAACTACAATCAATAATAAAGTTGATTTAATTAAAAAAATTGAAACCGACTTCAATTGGCGAGCGCAGCTTATTGGTGGAATACCCCGGCAGACGCTGCTGCCTGTCTTCCGGGAGAAAAGTTATCGCGTGACACAAGATTCCTTAGTCGCCTTGTACGACATCCAGCGCAGAGCAATGGAGTGGCACAATTTTATTCTGCCGGCTA
The DNA here is from genome assembly GCA_937001555.2 of Hypsopygia costalis. Lineage (NCBI taxonomy): Eukaryota > Metazoa > Arthropoda > Insecta > Lepidoptera > Pyralidae > Hypsopygia > Hypsopygia costalis. Next base: position 2,421,042 of record OW443343.2, on the reverse strand, counting down.
CCATAGGGCAAATTTAAGGGTTTCCCTCGATTTTTCTGGGATCCCATCATCAGACCCTGACTTGGTGAATATAGAACCACCTCGCAATCATTACCCTTTCAAATAATAAAATTGATGTTGACCATACGTGCTTTTAAAATTTAAGGGTTTCCCTTGATTTCCCTGGCATCCCATCATCAGATCCTGACTTGGTGAATATGGGACCACCTTGCAATTATACCCTTTCAAATAAAAAAAGAATTACGAAAATCGGTTCACAATTCGCAAAGATATCTAATAACATACATACAAAAAAAAGACGTGTGGCACTCGGGGACTGCCGCGGTAAAGCTATTGCATAGCATTTTGTATCAACTTATGCAATTATAATTTTATTTATTTATTTTATTCATGCAGTATTGCTTTTTGTTTGATATTAATTCAAGTTACACTTTTTGAGCGTGGTGACCGATAAGAAAACAAATTTTTCTATTATTAAATAAATAAAACGAGTTTCGTAGAGTCGTACAATACGTCTAATCGCACGCACACAACGCCGTGTCGAAGACTGCCGAACTGAAACGACGTTAGACGATGCACGGCCTTCAAGCCACACCTCCTTGCCCGTCGGGGTGGGGAGCGTGAGGTTTTTTCGTTACGGAATTTCTGGATTCGGTCCCCGCGCTCAAGGCCCGCGATAGAAGCTATGCAATAGCTTAAAAATATTCAGTCGAATTGAGAACCTCCTCCTTTTTTGAAGTCGGTTAAAAATGGACGGACGCCCACCACACAACCACAGTGCAGCAGTGTCTCCTGTGTCGCCAGGATTAACAGCGGCGACCGCCAAAAAAGGCAATGAACAATGAAGTCCATTGCTGTCCCGGGGGTACAAGTAGTTCCTCCCTGCCTTCTGCCTGGCTGCCTTGGAACTCACAACGAATTTAATCAGAAGAAATTAGTAGGAGTAGGAAGCTTTTGGAGTTTGACTTCCCCTCTTAGCAATGTGAGAGACAGCAATATGGCAAATAAGGCATTAAAAGCCTAAAGAGATGGCTAGTCAAGTGAAGAAGAGATGGCTTTCAATATTTAAAAGAAAATTAAGAACATTATTGTTGGAGAAGTGTTGTTACTCAATTGGAGACTTTTAAATTCGGTTATACTGTCCTGTCAGGGAAACATAAATTTGTTGAAAAATGGGATGCGTTTCATCCTGAAAATGTGCCGTTCTGTCTGAGGAATAGTCTGGGCAATGCAGGGTATTGCAAATAGTAGCTATAGTGACTTATTTTGTAACTTATTTTGACTTATTTTATTTTATTTTGATATATGTTTGTTGTATAATTTGTGACATGTTTAATTATTGAATGTTTTAGATTATAAGCAAAAATTCAAATACAATTGTAATATTGTTATGTGAATAAATGAAATGAAATGAAATGAAGCTCAACTGCCGTGCACTACGGATTTTAAGTATCGAACACTACATTTATAGTACATTTATAGTAATAACCTATAACCAATTGCAATACCTTTACATACCTCATCATCATCATCATTATCATCAGGTCATTTTAGTCTCTACTACAGGAGCACGACCCACTCTCGTCCGTCCCAGACAGAAGGAGGATTTGGCCTACACTCCCCACGCTGGCCAGACGGGTTGGGGAGGCCTGATCGATGTTTTATAATATATTTCCCATAGTCGCCTTGTACGACATCCACCGGAAGAGACGGAGTGATTCTATTCTAGTATGCCGGAAACCACATGGCCAATAACATAACATAGCTCACACCATCCAAAATGCCTCCTAATTAAGCACATAGAACTATTTTGCAATAAATAATTGGCAATGCGCGAGTCCATAACAGGTATTTCATGCATCATTTGCCAATAACGCTTCCTGTATCTACCCACTGCTGATATAAGCCTTCCCCAATGTTTTCCACCAGATACGATCCAACGCCTTCCAGCCCCTTTCTTCGGGTCATCTTCGAGGTCATCGGACCATCAAGAAGGAGAGCGTCCGACGCTTCGCCATCCCACGCACTGCCTTCATTCTTATCCCTTCCTCCCCTATCTGTCATCACCACTTTACAACAGGCGGGTAGTATGCTTGTTGCCGCCCGATGTAGTATAAAAAAAAAACTACATCTGCCGAGTCAGTGATGACAGATAGGACGTAGCTGACGAGCTTGGTGGCGTAGCGGTTACACTCCCTACCTCTCTTTTCGCCAGAGCTTCGTTTGTCGGCAGGGTGTACCGCGTGCAGGTGAAGTTGGCTTTGGTTCAAAGATGTTGATGAACCACTTACACCCCAAAACACACTCCCGGCTAAGCTGAAGAATCGGCGTCAGCTTCAGAGATAAACTTCAAATTAGATTAGATTAGACGGTACTTGTGTTAGACTTAGCTGGTAATAGCCCTGAAGCTCAATAAATAATTTAAACATAAGACCTATTTTTTTTTAATCAAAATAATTTATTCCCCTACCTACATCATCGGCGGTAATGCCCCTGATCCGATTCTTTCTGTAAGGGCGGAATTATTATTGTGCACAGCCTACAAATCAAATCAAATGAAAATATCTTTATTCAATGGACTTTATAAAGCAATTAGAAACGTCATACAAATTAAATATAAGACAACTAGCGGCCCGCCCCGGCTTCGCACGGGTAGATTAAAATATTGGTTTGTAGTACATGCTATCTATCAGAGATGGCGCTGTATGTGAAAAAAGATTTTCCCGCTTTTCTTTTCAAATTTTTCCAGAATTTTCTTTGCTATAAACCTCACGGAGCCCGAGACCTTTCCAACGAATGCAAAACCGTGGAAATCGGTTCGTGCGTTCTGGAGTTATAGCGTCAGGAAGGAAAACCCGACTTATTTTTATATAGTAGATTTATCTAAATTATTAATACTCTAAATCTACATTATTGCATAAATGACACAACAAAGATAGAATATCGACATTTTTTTAGATAGATTTTTTAAAATATATTAGTAAGTTTCTAACATAAACATTCTAATAGTAGCTGCGCCTCTTTGTTTTGTTAGACGAAAGAAAAAATATTTTACACAACATTCAATAGCCATAAATATTTTGTAATTATATAGGAATATTTATCGAAAGTTAACCTATGCAAATTAACAGAAAATAGTTACAAATTGTGACAGCAAAACGTATATGTAACGTCGATAACAAAAGTATCACATTGAAGTGAGAAAAAACTCAGTATTTCATACGATATGACAAATTTAATACGTTACTGCGTACAAATTACGGAAGCTGATGTTACAACGTGTCGAATGCTCATTAAAAAAATATATACAAAAGCTAGCGTAAAAAAGCGCGGCACCGGGCACGTGAAGAGCCAAAGCCCAAACGTTGTGTGTACGAGTAAACTACAGCAGTGTGTGTGCCGCTGCAGGTATTCGAACAGAACCTCCTCAGTTCCCACTGGGCTCCGAAGCTCGGCGCATCTACGTCATAGCGTGCGCTGGTACGGCTATCCGAACGCATCGCGTAATTCGAATCTCAAAAATTTGGACTGTCTAATTTTTAAATTCAACTTTTTGACAGTATTCGTGATTGGATGTATCGGTAAATAATTGTCGATAAATGATTGTGTAACGTGATATTTTATGTGATCTATGTTGTGATAGCGACACTAATTGGTGGATTAATTAATGATGATAAAGTGATAACAGTGATTGAATGATTTTCAGTGAATTGTTGTGATCTGTTGAGCATTTATTGCACATTTTATTTGACTCGGATCTTCAAGTAAGTTGTAAAAAATATTATTATTATATTGATAAGAAAATAATTTCAACTGTAAGTTATAGAAAGAGAAAATAATTAAACGATTTGTGATAAGCTAATAAGTATTTTATAAATGTTTTTTTTGTCATGAAACATAAACATGCACCATTCGAAAATATTCAGCAACAACTTACATAGTATTTTTAAGTGATAAATGATGTTTAAATAACATAATATATTTGCATATATCTTATTGACTACCAATATCATAAGAATGTACACACACGTAGGTACAATGAAGATTATTTTTTTAATTTATTATAAGAAAATATACACTAAGTTAAGAATTATTATACAAAAATATTTCCCTATTTTTCTTTTCTATTTTTTTACTGTTAATAATAAATAATGAACTTTAACTTTTTTTCTGGTATTTTGTCATCATTTTCCTATATTTTTTATGGAAATGAAAACAAAATAGTAATATTTTGCCTAAGAAAAAAAATACGATTAACAGTCTTTAAAATATTCCTAGATATTTGAAATCAAGTCAAAAAAACAGTTGTATTTTACAAAATAGTATAATGATTGTAAAGTTATATTATTTTCGAACAATCTGTTTATACAAAGTAAAAGCATTTCTTGGAGAATTACGTAACCCATAGTTATGACTACTTTACTAATTAATTGCAGTAGAATAATTATACCTTATTATATGTCGGTCAAGGATTTGACATGAACTGTGTAAAACATTGTTGCTGCCATTAACCGTGGGTAAATACAAAATATGCATATTTGTATATTGCCGTCATCATTATAAACCTGTAATTACCCACTTTTGGATATAGGCCGTCCTAAATACTTTTCTCTATATGCCATTTTGGTATCTATGAATTTAATTGTGAAACTGGAATGTTATTTAAAACGACATAGCCTTACTACTTAAACATACATAATATTAATTTTATTACATTCCTATGAAACCGGAAATAACGAAAGGTGGTAGCGCGTGAAACGGTTATTATAGCATTTTTTCTACACTAAATTTTCTATATTTAATGAACAGATTATGTATCCTGATTTTAAATAAGTGGATAATTATATAAAACTATTTATAACTCGAAATCGAGTTAAGATTCACTTGACTAGCCTTTTATTTAGGCTTTTAATGCCTTATTGTCTCTGGCTCTCCCACATTGCCAAGTGGGGAAGTTAAATTCCTAAACTTTCCTACTCCTACTAATATCTTCTGATTAAATTCGTTGTAAGATCCAAGGCAGCCGTAGTTTTACCTCCGAGACTGTAGAGGACATCATTGTTCATTGCCATTTTAGGTGGTGGTAATAATATGTGGTGGGCCCCCGTCCCGTAAAATCGAATAAACAACAGCCCATGAAAGAAAAAACAAAGTTAAAATGACAACTGTAAATAACAAAGAGTATAAACAGGAATAAAATTTATCTATGCAACAATGGGGGGTCTACCGCTGAGCACTATTTGTGAGGTGTAGGTTAAATAAGTTATATAAAAGCATAACGTAATACACTATGAAGATTAAATATACATATAAATAGCTATATTTTTATCGATATCGATAATATGATAGTTAGGTACATCACGAAACACTTTAATGAAAAAATAACCGTATTAAGGAAATGAAAACTTTAGAATTTTATGCTTGATACCAAAATAAAAATAATAATAATTTGTCAGCAAAATCATTAAACCGGTATTCTATGAAATTCTTCGGTTCATTGCTTAAATAATGTGTTATTTGAATACATTAATGAATTAGGTAGATTTATTTCAAGTAGGATTTTTCAACATTTCTAAGACCATGATGACCTGAACGATATCAAAATTTAAATTCTTTTTTACTTTTGCGTTGTCGTCGAAAACCCTAATCATCCCACTGCTGGGATATGGGTCTCCCCTCAATCTAAAGGGGTTTAGACCATAAACCACCACGCTGCTCAACTGAGGGTTGGCGGATGCAAGTGTTTTCAAGGTGTCTAAAGGCCACTAACTTGGCTTAACGACTATCATCTAATGACAACTGCCGGTACCGACAGCTTAACGTGCCTTCCGAAGCACGGAGAAACTCGAGATAAATAATCCCATCCATGGACAGGCCACATTCGACCTTGCTTAACTTCCGTCTTCGATTGTCACACGCAACGACGCTATCTAGTTCCTCAACTTTGGAGTACATTCGAATTATTATAGGAGCGGCTCTAATGTCATTTAGTAGTGAATATTCCTGATTTTTTGTGACAGGCGGGTTCTGATTCTCATGATTGATGACCTTAAGACATCAAACTACCAAAGTTCCTCGATTGAATTATAACAAAAACTGTGCACGTATTTATGGAGAAGTGCGGAGATGATGTTAATTCAGTACTACTAGTATTATTAAATTATGGTACTAAGGTAATGATTAAACCTGAAGTGTTTTTTTTTATTTTACCTTCATAATTTCTAAAAAAAAATCACCCTTAGAAAGGGGTGACTTTTTTTTTGATGTTATCGATAATTTTTTCACATTCCTAAGATTAACACTTTTCTTCATTTCTCTTATTATATTCTATTATTTGACTGTTTGGCCACGCCTGACAGGTTCCCGCTGAAAAGTCCGTGTTTATAAATACCTCATCTCTAGTAGTACGGTTTTAACTACTTTTATTATTTGACAAATTGATAAGTTTATGAAAATAATAACGGGAATTAACGCGATCATGCATAAGATCATCATAAATTACATATGTTTATTATTGCATGTACAACCAGGGGGCCCTACCGCCGAAGCTGAAGCCGATTGCCGTCGGATTTTTTGATTTTTGAAAATCTAACTTCTACTTAGATTTATGCTACTCGAGTTCAGCTTAACAGGTAGAAACGATGGAGCTCTACCGACTATGTTTAAGATGTTTTGGCGATAAGTTAAACATAATACCTATTTATCGAAATATTCAGTGGTAATCGGCTTCAGCTTCGGCGATAGGGTGGTGGAAAAGTTAGGCAATAACAAAGGTATGTAAATACATTAGTAGGAGTAACAACCTTTTGAAATTTGATTTCTCCTCTTAGCAATGTGAGAGATATGAGTTGAGAATTTGATTTGTCTATGCTTTTTTTTATGCTATGTCACTTATTGTTATTTTTATGATGCCAATAGTTATTGTTATCAAATTTATCTATTATTTATTTCTGTCCATTCGTTTTTAGGGTTCCGAACCTCAAAAGGAAAAACGGAACCCTTATAAGATCACTTTGTTGTCCGTCTGTCTGTCTGTCTGTCTGTCTGTCTGTCTGTCAAGAATTTCTATGTCGAGAATGCGTGGAGGTATCAAGCTGAAATTTGAACTGTATACTCAGGTCTACGGTCCCATGAAGTTAAAAAAAAATCAAACTGCTAAGTTTACGTAGAAAAAAGTTACGGCCGTTTATTCAGCAAAAAACGCATATTTCGACACACTCAAGGGAATCAAAACCTATAGGATACTTCCCGTTGAATTAGAACTATGTAATTTGGCAAGTAACATCGTTATAGACTACAAGTACAGGAATAAATCTCAAAACTATACATTTGTAAATAGATCTTAAAAAATAAGGGGTCTATATTTTTATAGGGTGTCGAAATTTCAAATTGAAACTACTAGTTCAAATGGGGTATCATATGAAAGGGCTTGATGTACACATTGCAAAATATATTTTATTTATATTTTTCGACGCATTATTTCTTATTTATAATGAAAAATATCAAATTTAATAATGATACTACGTACCTACGGAACCCTCGGTGGGCAAGTCCGACTCGCACTTGTCCGGTTTTTTTTTATTAAAATAATACATTTTACTTCATCCAACTGAGTTGAAATCGAGTCTGAGGTTATATGCATCATAATTTTTAACGGCCTCGTCCCTTTGTTCTTTTTCCATAGATTGAGGGCGAAATAATATATTTAGAAAATAATAACATGAACCACAAAAAATTCTAAATGAGCCACAAAAATACTAGGTTAGGTTACGTTTGGTATGTTTTATATCAAATTTAGTCGCCAAGTCAGTATAATAGTCGCCCAGTTTCACAATTTTAGATGCTCGGTTAATTCAAAATCAAAAATCAAAATCAAAAAATTCTTTATTCCTTGGACTTTATAAAGCACTTAGAAACGTCATATAATTACTACCCAATATATATTACTTAAGTATAATATCTTAAAACGGCCGCCGTAATTATATAGAGAAACTCCATTTCTCCAGGACGTATAATAAAAATGTAATTATTCGTCTTCACAGGTAATCTTAGTAGATTTATTGTACAATTTAACAGACCCTCTAAATAATGGACACTTCGGGAACTGAAATGTTTTCATGTTTCACGGTTTATTTCAAGTCTCATTACCTTTTGGGTGTTGAAAGGAAAATTAAATTTTGAACATTTTTTTAGCTAATTATTTTTTATACTTTGTGGTTTAGGGCAAGCTCTACCACACTGCTCAACTGCGGGTTGGCGGAGGCAAGTGTTTTCAAGCAAACCTAAGGCCACGGACTTTACTTAATACATTAGATAATAAATAAATATTCCAGGACAAATTACACAGTGCCATCTAGTCCCAAACTAAGCAAAGCTTGTACTATGGGTGGTACTAGATAACTGATATAATACTTAAATACATTTTTTTTTTGTAAATACATACATATAATACATAGAATAACCCAGACCAAGACAAACAGACATGTTCATGCACACAAATATTTGTCTTGTGCGGGGATCGAACCCGCGACCTCGGAGTCAAATTGGCCATTGCTAACCATTCGACCACCGGGCTCGTTAGATAGATGATAGTCATTTATATATTTTTACGTACCATTAATATATTTTAGAACGGCTATTGAGCCGTTAACGTGCGCACCGAAAACAAAGGAGCTTGAGATAAATAAACCCATCCATAGACAGGCTACGGTCTATATTGCTTAACCTGAATGATTGCGTGTTGGATTAGACTGTCACGCGCAACGACGTCATCGAGCTCCCCAATTTGGCAAATTATACAAATCAAAATTTGTATAATATGTTTTAGATTGAGAGCGATAAAAAAATCTTTGCATCAAAAATTTATATCTTTAACTTTGTATCAAAAATTAACAAAAGTATATATATGTTGGTATTTAATATAAATTATTATCCCGGACACTTTTATAATCGAATAATATTTAAATCAGCAAAAGTAAGATAACAGGTCGATTAGGTTCTATATAAAAATCTACATAAAACCTCAGAAACCAGTTGATTATTTTTATTGATAAACGTTTACCAAAAAATATTGATTTCATTATAAGGTTAAAGTTGATCATATCATAAATAACATATTAACGTTTATTATATATTTTATAAAAGTACTTAAAAACTTTGGCAAATCAAAGCTGCAATAAAATTATTACGAATTAAAAAACAAATTAAACCATTTTCAGCGAAATTCATTGAGCTTATGAAATCGTCCGGCCGTTCTGTATGTCCGTTGCCATGAAACTCAAAATTTCGAAATTCTGACTTCGGATTCGTATAGAGCATCAAAAAGTAGTAATGTAAAGTGACCTTGGTATTCCGATATCAATTCGCTAAAAAAAAAAATTCGCTATGGTGGCGCATGCTGCGCGTCCGATGTTTTTTTCTGAAATTTCTTTTTATTATGTTTAATTGATATTGTTTTTATTTAATGTATTGATCACTAACTCATTTTAACTACAATATCATAATATTATTTTTTTAATATAGACATTATTCCATTATTCCTGGACAAATCACACACGGCCATCTCTAGTCCCAAGCTAAGCAAAGCTTCTGCTATGGGTATTAGATAACTGATATTTTACTTAAATACATTTTTTCTTTTTGTAAATATATACACATAATACATAGAAAACACCAAGACAAATGGACATGCTCATACACACAAATATTTGTCTTGTGTGGGAATCGAACTCGCAATCTCGGAGTCAAAGTGGCCATTGCATTCGACCATCGAGCTCGTAGCAATAACTCACAAAATAAGAATATTATTTATAAAAAGCGTAAGACGTGTCTAAATGCCGCAATGGATGAATATATAATTTCATTTAATTTCATTAAAACATGTTTTTTTATTAAAAAAAAATAACAAAAAAAAGACAATTTAGTCTTTTTATATTTATTAATATTTTATCACCATGTATTCATTAGGTAATCATATTTTACCTATGTTTCTGCCAAATTATGTTTACCATCAAGTCTAGAATTATTAACTGGAAGAGTTCCCATTTGAGACAAGGCGGCCATTATACATAACAATTTTATTGTCATGTTATGTTATTTTAAATCATCGGCATCAACCCATAATCATCCCACTGTTGGGATATGGGTCTCCCCTCAATCGAAGGCATTTAGAGCATACTCCACCACGCTGCTCGACTGCGGGTTGGCGGAGGCCAGTGTTTTCAAGCCGCCCTAAGGCCACTGACTTGGCTTAACGACTGCGATCTAATGATAACAACCGGGACCGACGGCTTAACGTGCCCTCCGAAGCACGGAGGAGCTCGAGATAAATAAACCCATCCATAGACAGGCTGCGGTCGACGTTGCTTAACTTGCGTGTTCGATTAGACTGACACGCGCAACGACGCCATCGAACTCCTCATTGTCATGTTATGTTATTTAAAAAAATAGTATAGTAAAAATACTACTATAGTAAAAAGTAGTATTATGTAAAGAAAGGAAGGAAGGGGTATATATAAGGCTGGTGACGTATCAACGATCCCTTGGTGTTGCTGATCTCCATGGTCGGTGGTGATTGCTTTTCATCAGGTGACCCACATGCTTGTTTGCCCGCCTCTCATATAAAAAAAAAATATTTGCTATGACGTCCGGTAGTCTTCCGATGTTAAAGGACTTTTGAAATTTCCTAGAGATCATTTCGCTTTAGCTTTTTTTTTATAAGTAGATCCTTTATATTTTGTTATGATTTTTTTTAATTTATTTATTTAAAGCTTATTGAACATAGAAGAAGGGTACAAAAGGCGGACTTAATGCTAAGAGCATTCTCAACCATACCATTATTGTGTGTACTATCAGATGACCCACTCTCTCTCATTTTATGTATTTGAGCACAAACGAGCATGTTTAAATAAATAATAAATAAATAAATATTGTCAGACCAATTACACAGCGCCATCTAGCCCCAAAGTAAGCGAAGCTTGTGTTATGGGTACTAGACAACTGATAAACATACGTAAATACATTTTTTATTGTAAATACATACTTATGATACATAGAAAACACCCAGACTAAGACAAACAGACATGTTCATGCAGACAAATGTTTGTCGTATGTGGGAATCGAACCCACGAGCGTTGGTGTGGAAGCCGCGTCATTGACCGCTACGCCACCGAGCTCGTCAATACATAAATAAAAACTACTTTTTAAGTTCATAAATAAAAGCGGAAAGTTAAATACCAGTTCCTTATAATATAGCACGCAGAAGACTGGTATTTTTAATTATTCTTACACGATTAGTAATATATCAGGTTTCTGAGAATCTCACGAGCAAAATACCAGTGAATTTTTAAATAGACAGGTTAACGATAAACAATAATTGATACACGCGATTATGTAACGATTTATGTTACAAAAAATACATTTTTATGTTACAAAAAATATTTGCATGGCAACGCTTTCGCTGAACATGATTTCAATACCGGATTTTATTAAAATAAGTAACTTAAGTATTTTACAGAGAAATAAAAACATATTTAGACATCGTGTATCTCAACAATTTGTTTTTTTTTTTTATATATTTACTTTCATTTTTTTAAATACTTTAAAAGAGCATTGTACTATACTAACTTCCTCCCGCGGCTTCGCCCGCGTTATTTTTTTTTTTCTATAAAAAGTATCCTATGATCTTTCTAATATATTTAAGAATATGTGTAGGTACAAAGTTTCATGATAATCGATTGAATAGTTTCTACGTGAAAGCATAACAAATAACTCATATTCACTTTTTATAATAATACTAGCCTCCACAAGCGGCTTCGCCCGCGTTTACTTTTTTTAAATAAATATTATCTATATGTCCTTCCTAATTTTGAGAATATGTATAGGTACAAAGTTTCATGTTGATCGGTTGAGTAGTTTCGGCGTAGTTAACAAATTAATTAGATAAATTAAACGGCTCACGTCTTTTTGTCGGGAAAGCCCTGTGTCCGGCGCGAGAGACAAAGGGTGGACGTGTCTGGAGATTCGCCCTAAAAAGGTCTCCTTTTGAGATCGAAACTAGTCGGCTTTCCCGACAAAAAGACGTGAGTGACCCGTTTAGTTTATCTAATTAATTTAGTATAATGTTTCACGTGAGTTTTAATAATATTAATGTAATTAACAAACTCACATGCACATTTAGAATATTTACCATATCACCATAAATTGTATGTTTTTGTACTACAGAACACGGCATATTTTACCTATTGCAATAAATTGACACAAAAGCTCGAGTGGCGAGCTCGGTGGCGTAGCGGTCAATGGCGCGGCTTCGACACCAACGCTCGTGGGTTCGATTCCCATATAGGACAAACATTTGTGTGCATGAACATGTTTGTTTGTCTTGGTCTGGGTGTTTTATATGTATCATAAGTATATATTTACAAAAAAAAATGTATTTACGTATGTTTATCAGTTGTCTAGTATCCATAACACAAGCTTCGCTTACTTTGGGGCTAGATGGCGCTATGTAATTTGTCTGACAATATTTATTTATTTTTTATTATTTAAAGCGTGACACGTGAGTGTGTACATTTTTGGGGTTAGCTAGAAACATCATTGATTAAAGCATATTGTGTTCAAGTCGGTGTTTCTTTCCGAAAATAATTCTAATCTTTTGAGAATTGACCAGCTTATGCAAAAACGAAGTTAATTTGAACATTGGATTTCGGAAATTCAACTATATTTTTAGACTTTATTATCCTCACGGTAGAAAAACCTATTAGAAACTTCTCGTTTTAAAATTATTGAATTTGTCTTAAATGTTTGAATTAAAAATAATTATGTAAAATCAATCCTAAGCTACGAAGTCGAATCTTAGCTTGTTTACAAAAATATCGTAAAAAAAATATTTATCACTACTTGAATAATCGGTTTACATTAGAACACACAATTTCTAATTTAACCTAAAAGCTGCTAGCCAAATACGAGACAAAAATGTGCAATATTAACGTATATTGCACCCTTTTGTGTCAGTCTTGGCTCATTTTAACGTTCATGTTTTCGATGTTATTATCTTAATATTCGTTACACGGGAGTACAGGATCACATTACGTAACGTGTTACGCCTCTCTTGTCATCTGTTGCGCTTGTCACTCGCTTTTATAAATATTTTTTTTATGTTTTATATTTGTTAGACAGGCTTTTAGAAATCCATATCAATTGTACCCGAATGAAATAAGAAGACGGGAGAAAAGTTATTATTTTTTTATTTTTTACGGGAGAAAAGTACATTTATTTTTTTATTTTTATACTACGTCGGGTGGCAGACAAGCATACGGCCCGCCTGATGTGAAGTGGTTACCGTAACCGTATTAATGCTCGCAACATAATATATCACATGCGCGCCGCCACTACCGCTGCCAACGCAGCATCTCCTTCTTTTATGGTGATCTCACTCACTTGCAGGAATACAACAACCCTCAAGGGAATTGTTATTTGGCTGCGGTATTCTGTGAGGTGGAGGTACATTCCCCAGTCGGGCAGCTTACAATTACGCTCCCTACCTCTTTTTTCGCCAGAGCTTCGTTTGTCAGTCAGCAGGGTGCACCACGTGCAGGTGAAGTTGGCTTTCGTTGTATAGAATCAAAGATGTTGATAAACCACTTACACCCCAAATAACGTTTATTATCTATAATGTACGTTTTTTTATATGAAACTAGCTGCCGGGTGCTTCGCACGTAAAAAGTGGTGTTTTATTTTCCTCTCAATTTTTTAAAATTTTCTCTGCTTAAGAACCATCCTCATACTTCAAGGAATATTAAAAAAAAAAGAATTAGCAAAATCGGTTCAGCCGTTCTTGAGATTTGCGCTTAGCAACACATTCAGCGATTCATTTTTATATTATAGAAGACTAGCTGACCCGACATCTTAACGTCAAATGACGGTTCTGTCAAACGACATAAAGTTACATTAGAAAAGTTAATATGGTCGTTCTTATTTTTTTCTTTCATAAGAACCTTCTCCTTACAATGACAAATACTTAAAACAAACCATGAATTAGCGAAATCGAACCAGCCGTTCACGCGTGATGCAATGACATAGGGAAATGGACATTCATTTTTAACACCCTTTCATTAGGTCGACCTGTATGTAACTAACTATGTAATGGAATCTAAGGTAACTAATTTAACCATCTTCCAAGGATCGTAGCGTAATGACAATTGGCAGCTGTATGTAGTTCTGATGACAATACAATAATATGGTACTGTCGAACTGATCTGATGATGGAGCCGAAAGATATGAAATGGAACTTCATGATGGAACATCGTATCATAGCTGTTTTTGGATTGCTTAGAAAAGTCTTGTTATGAACTTTGACTACGATTAGGTTTCAAGGTCTGACGATGAAGCCGGAAGATAGGCACTGGCATTCCATGATGGAATATCGTATCATAGTCGTGTTTGCACTTGTGAGAAAGGCCACGTAATGGACTTTGCACACGATCAGGTGCATTTAAAAGCGTGTAAAAGCATATAAAATAGTGTAAAAGCATATAAAAGCGTGTTTTTCTAGTGTTTTTAGGGTTCCGAACCTCAAAAGGAAAAACGGAACCCTTATAAGATCACTTTGTTGTCCGTCTGTCTGTCTGTCTGTCTGTCAAGAATTTCTATGTCGAGAATGCGTGGAGGTATCAAGCTGAAATTTGAACTGTATACTCAGGTCTACGGTCCCATGAAGTTAAAAAAAAATCAAACTGCTAAGTTTACGTAGAAAAAAGTTACGGCCGTTTATTCAGCAAAAAACGCATATTTCGACACACTCAAGGGAATCAAAACCTATAGGGTACTTCCCGTTGACCTAGAACTATGAAATTTGGCAAGTAACATCGTTATAGACTACAAGTACAGGAATAAATCTCAAAACTGTACATTTGTAAATAGATCTTAAAAAATAGGGGGTCTATATTTTTTATAGGGTGTCGAAATTTCAAATTGAAACTACTAGTTCAAATGGGATATCATATGAAAGGGCTTGATGTACACATTGCAAAATATTTTATTTTTATTTTTTTCGACGCATTATTTCTTATTTATAATGAAAAATATCAAATTTAATAATGATACTACGTACCTACGGAACCCTCGGTGGGCGAGGCCGACTCGCACTTGTCCGGTTTTTAAATTATTAATTTATTATTATATATTGACTATGTCGGGTGGCAGACAAGTATATCAATAGTCAATTGTAGTAAGTCATGTAGCCTTCCTCCTGACGTGAAATGGTTACCGTAATCCATAGCCGAAAGACGTGACGTTCTATATTGAAAAATTTGGTCATGGGTATTAAAATGCACTAAACGTTTCAAATTCGCACTGTAACTACTACGTGTCGTCTTAGTCATTGTAAACAAGGTAGGCATTTTACAAATTATAATTCACAATCCAAGAAATATTAGAAAAAAAAATAGTGGAACATAGTCACAAACGTCAATGTTTATAAATTTTGGCGGTACAGCTAGTCTAAGTTAAAATGTTAGTTCCAATTTAATTAATTTCAACCACAGACATTCAATTATAGTAAGATTTCAATCCATGTAGGTTTGTGCCTATCTGTCACTGGAAGAACATACAACCTGGTGTTTTTCTAGAAAGCCGTCCGTAATCATGTAATATTACTACAACCTTTTATGGTTCAATGTTTCTTATTGGTAGTTTTACGGCCCTGGATCCAACTCCTTTAGAGCCCGATTTTTGTATTAGTTAATTTTTTCATCCCGACTTCTTCCGAATTTTCTCTTTTTTTTTTTTTTTTTTTTTTTATTCTACGACGGGTGGCAGACAAGCATACGGCCCGCCTGATGTGAAGCGGTTACCGTAGCCATATTAACGCTCGCAACATAAAATATTGCTCGCGCGCCGCCATCCCCGCTGCCAACGCAGCATCTCCTTCCTTTCTTTCTGGTGACCTCACTCACTCGCAGGAACACAACAACCCTCAAGGGAATTCTTATTTGGCTGCGGTATTCTGTGAGGTGGAGGTACATTCTCCAGTCGGGTAGCTTACAATTACGCTCCCTACCTCTCTTTTCGCCAGAGCTTCGTTTGTCAGTTAGCAGGGTGCACCACGTGCAGGTGAAGTTGGCTTTGGTTCAAAGATCTTGATGAACCACTTACACCCCTAAATTCTGCAATTACTGGTAAAAACAGCAAAAACGATAATATTTATAATCAAAGATATAGTATACATTTATAATAAAAAATTACAATAATTTTTCGCAAAATAACGATAACCTGTACTGAAAAACAGAGCTGAGATCACTCTGTGATCCCAGCAATGATCCCTGAGGGTGGGCCAAAATTTCAACATCACATCTAATATTATGATATGTCTTGTTGTATTTGTGTACCATTGTATGAGTGAAGTTGAAATACTTTAAATTGTATTTCTATAACTTGCACTACGGTACACTATTACTATGTATTATGAAGCAATATCAACATATAGTAAATGATTATAAAAGTTTGGTTAAAAGCACAACCTCAGACAACCTCTATCAATGAGTTTCCGTCAATAAGTCGCCTTGAAAGTATTTTACGCCTACAACTGACCTGACAACATAAGTGAATCGAGCCTAAACAATGTCGACATTGACTGATCATAATCAGTGATGATCTATTCATCCGATCAATGACTGATGATTGATAGACATAATCGATGATATTGATTATACTAAATTGCAGAGTACTAATAGACATCTGTGACATTATATGATTTTAATTAGGTAGTGGTAGGTATGTGATTGAACTTTTATTATATAGTAGGTTCTACTTATATAAAAAGTATTTTATGTGTCAATCCAGAACATAAAATAAATAAATACTATTTTTTTTATACTAAGTCCGGTGGCAGACAAGCATACGACCCGCTTGATGTGAAGCGGTTACAGTAGCCATATTAAAGCTCGCAACATAAAATATCGTTCGCACGCCGCTACCCCCGCTGCCAGCGCAGCAACTCCCTCCTTTCTGGTGACCTCACTCACTCGTAGGAACACAACAACCCTTAAGAGAATTGTTATATGGCTGCGGTATTCTGTGAAGTGGACGTACATTCCCCAGTCGGGTTACACTTACACTTACGGTCCCAACCTCTCTTTTCGCCAGAGCTTCGTTTGTCAGTCAGCAGGGTGCACCGCGTGCAGGAGAAGTAGGCATTGGTTCAAAGGTGTTGATGAACCGCTTACACCCCAAAACCTATCCTATTATATTTAGTCCCAAACTCAGCAAAGCTTGTTCTATGGGTACTAGGTAACTGCTATAATACTTAAATAAGTTAAATGCGAGTACATTTTCTTGTAAATACATGCATAAAATATGTAGAAAACACCCAGTCATGTGCGGGGATCGAACCCGCGAACTCGGAGTCTAAGTGGCCATTGCTAGCCATTCGCCCACCGAGCTCATATTCTATTCTATATGCTTGTTAAATATCTCCCAAACTCGTTATGGAGTTTACCCATGAAAGAGTAACACTTATAAATTCTCATGAACTTTCTTTATTTCTGAGGATTCTTGACGAATCCAAGCATTAAGATACCGGGAATAAGCCATTAAATCTGAGGAGAGACTTTGCCTCTCTTTATGTATTCTACCGACTGTACAATGAGATGTGTTCTGAGCAGTTGATTGACATGCTGCCCACTGTCTCTTTCTACAGTTGCACAGCTCGTCTTAAGCAGCAAATTAATCGTCACACGTTAGAACCTAAATGGGCGTGTACTGTGTGTGCGCGTAAAATTATGTGGCTTACTTGCTCACATTTTGATGTGAACAACCCGGCTAACGTGGATATATAACACATCATCATCATCATCATCAGGTCATTTTAGTCTCCACTACAGGAGCACGATCCTCTCGTCCGTCCCTGGCAGAAGGAGGATTTAGTCTACACTCCCCACGCTGGCCAGACCGGTTGGGGAGGCCTGATCGATATTTGATAATGTATTTTCCTTATTTTTTTTTATTTTTTTTATGCTACGTCGGGTGGCGGACAAGCATACGGTCCGCCTGATGTGAAGCGGTTACCGTAGCCATATTAACGCTCGCAACATAAAATATCGCTCGCGCGCCGCCACCCCCGCTGCCAACGCAGCATCTCCTTCCTTTATGGTGACCTCACTCACTCGCAGGAACACAACAACCCTCAAGAGAATTGTTATTTGGCTGCGGTATTCTGTGAGGTGGAGGTACATTCCCCAGTCGGGTAGCTTACAATTACGCTCCCTACCTCTCTTTTCGCCAGAGCTTCGTTTGTCAGTCAGCAGGGTGCACCGCGTGCAGGTGAAGTTGGCTTTGGTTCAAAGATGTTGATGAACCACTGACACCCCAAAGTTAACACCCTTAGTCGCCTTGTACGACACCCACGGGAAGAAACGGAGTGATTCTATTCTAGTCTGCCGGAAACCACACGGCCATCTTGTAAATTCACAACATGAGAATTCTTCTTTATTTGGTGGGTTTGTTTACGTTTGTCGAACGCGAACAAAGAACTCGCAGTAAGCACTCAGCGTGATAATCGACATTCACACAGCCGAAGCCGCGGAAGGAAGCTAGTTCTAAATATTGGTAAAAGAAAAAGATGAAACTTGAAATTTGTTAGATGTCAGAAGAAGTATTGAAAGAACGGATGAAAGTTATAATTACCTACAAAGTTCTACACTAAGCGAATTGTTGAAAAGTTTACAATACTTCCTTTACTTACCAGAAAGCCTACCTGTACGTATTAATGAACATTATAACTTAGGTTCCTAATTATTTTCTTAATATAGCAACCTTTTATACAAAATTCTAAGATCGTAAACGAGTTTTGGCAATTTAAATTATTCGTAATTAATTTTAATATTTTACGTATAAATTGCGATTTACATTTGATAAATCGCCATTAAATTTATGATTACCTACTTATATAGTTACTCGTATAAGTTATTAGTGACCCGCCCTGGCTTCGCATGACTGCAAATTTACACGTGAAAAGTAGATAGATTGATTTGATTTGAGATTGATTTGATTGCTGTTGTTAGACTATTTGGTAATTTCCTTTTAGGGTTCCGTACCCAAAGGGTAAAACGGACCCTTTTACTGAGACTCCGCTGTCCGTCCGACCGTCCATCTGTCACCAGGCTGTATCTCATGAACAATGATAGTTAGACTGTTGAAATTTTCACAGATGATGTATTTCTGTTGCCGCTCTATCAACAAATATTAAAAAACAGAATAAAATGAATATTTAAGGGGCTCTCATACAACAAACGTAATTTTTTTTTGTTCGATATTGATAACAGCAACAGGTAGACGATTAAAATATTCACAGAATATGTAATTATAATGAATATTCACTTTAAAAATAAGTAATTAAATTAAAATAAAAGAATTTAAGTGGGGCTTCCATACAACAAAAGTGACTTTTTTTGCTCGATATTTATATATTGATAACGTCAACAGGTAAACGCTTGAAATATTCACAGAATATTGAGTTATATTACTTACCTACTTTAAAAATAATTAAATTAAAATAAATTATATATATAAGGAGGCTCCCATACAACAAACGGATTTTTTTTTTTTGCCATTTTTATAGATAATAGTGCGCGAGTCCGAGTCGCACTTGGCCAGTTTTTTTTGTTTATATTAAATTTTTTTAATTGTTTTTTTTTGCTTTAGTGTCATTGAATGTGAATACATATGTTGGTTTACAATTCGGTTTTCTTTTCATTAATTATCTCGCTAAACAGTTCACTCGCATCATTATCCACTTTTTTCCATTAGGTCACCCACATGCTCGCTTGTCTTCTCTTATATAAAAAAAAACATACTTAGTAGAAAAGACTGTTCTTATCGTCCGTAAACCGATTTTAGAGACAACCAATTTTTTTAATAATCAAATAAAATCAAATCAAAAAATTCTTTATTCCTTGGACTTTACAAAGCACTTAGAAACTTCATACAAATTAAATATAAGAACATGTATAAATCATTACTACTCTAAATCCTCAGAGCTTAGATTCACTTTCATCACACTATCTTGAATGTGAAAGTGAATTTAAGTGCCAGTTCCGGCGACGGGGCTTCTTGAGAAGAACTGGCAAGAAACTCAAGGCCGACTCTTTTAATTGCCAATATCGTTACATTAAATACAAATACAATCATTAACATAACACAACAAGAGCAATTCATTTCCAAATACTTTTATCATTTATGTAATCTGAGATACAATAGTAAGGCTTTTGACATAGTCTAGTTTTGATATATTCCTTAAATTTACCCATGGATAATTTAAACGCGTCGTTTGGAAGTTTATTGTAGAACCGTATACATTGACCTGGGAACGAGTTAGAGATTTTATGGAGCCTAGTAATATGCACAGCGAGTGTGTTTTTATTTCTTAAATTTAATTGATGGAGATCACTGTTTTTCCTAAATTTTGTTTGATTTTTATGAACGTAAATAAGATTTTCATGAATATATTGAGAATGTAATGTCATAATATTTATCTCTTTAAATTTATTTCTCAGTGTCTCCCTGGGACTCATCATATAAATAGCACGGATAGCTCGTTTCTGGAGCACAAAAATTGAGTCTACATCCGCGGCACTACCCCAAAGCAATAAACCATATGACATAATGCTGTAAAAATAGCTAAAATACTTCAATATGTATGGTAACCGGGTGTTCGGGGCCTTAAATAAAAAAAGAAAACTGGTAAAAAAAAAACAATTTATTCATACGTCATAACACATCTACATGTGTCATGTCTAATAGATCATAATATAATTTAGTATCGAGTTAACATGATAGATGTGATCCGCGTACAATAGCGATTGGCAAATATTAAATCATTCTTTGGAGAGCAACAAGAGGGTTTAATGGCGCATTCCATATATAGCTGACCAGCAGCTGACAGCTACAGAAAATGAATAACGTTATAATTAGCTTCTCGATTGGGAAAATACTTCTTAAGTTACCTCTTATGTAAAAGAAAAATCTTAGGTAAAAGAATCATATTCATATGAAAGAAGATGCGTTCCATGATATAAATAATATATAATCCGCGGCAAAGACTTATATATAAGCTTTACAAAGCTCAAGTTCGGCCGCATATGGAATACTGTTGCCATCTATGGGCGGGAGCGCCTAGATACCAGCTTGCACTAGATTCAAAGACGTACTGTGAGGATTGTTGAGGATCCCAAACTTACAGACGGTTTAGAACAATGGGGTGTGTTCAGAGGAGTTGTTTGAAATGATGCCCACGGCCTCCTTCTACAGTCGCACCGCTCGCCATCGACAGGGAAGTCATCCTCACACATTGGAGCCTAAGTGGTCGCGTACTGTGCAGTTCCAGATAAGTTTTCTCCCGCGTACTGTCAGGCTGTGAAATGAACTGCCAGTCGAGGTTTTCCCAGGAGACTACAGCATGGGGTTCTTCAAAAAGAGCGTGAAGACGTTTTTACAGGGTCGGCAACGCACGTGTGATGGTGTTACAGGCGTTCTTTATTCTTTATTGCACATTACAAAAAATAAAAGGTTACAAGAGTTTACGTAAGTGGTATGCAAAGGCGAGCTTATCTCTAATAGAGATCTCTTCCAGCCAACCTTCAGCAGTGGGAGAGTATGTTGAGTAGCGGTTAGAGGTAGCTATGTGCCTGAAATTATTAAATATATTATATAACATAACGCGATATTGTGTATATCGTAATCTATCTAAGTATATATACATATTCCTAAATACACACATATTAAATACATAAATACCTATACATATAAATACATACATACATACTATTTAGACATATCAGATAAATAGTAATCTTTCAATTTTTTCTTAAAAGAATAGACGGATGGGCTGTTGCGAATATGCAAGGGCAATTTATTCCATAACTGAGTAGCGCAGTAGGTGAACGAATTGTAAAAAAATTTTGTATGCGCAGTAGGAAGCAGCAGCGTTTTGGTGTGACACGGACGACGAGGGCGCGAGATAGGGGGAAGGAGATTAAAACGGGAACGGAGGTAGATTGGAGCAGAAGAATTATTAAGGATCTTGTAAAGAAAAGTCAGGATATGGAAATTGTGTCGACTGCGGATGGGAAGCTATTTGAGCCGGGCGCGGTACTCACTAACGTGGTCAGTTTTTTTCAGTCCGAATATAAACCTGATTGCAAGATTCTGTAAGCGTTCTAATTTATTTAAGAGCTGTTCATTCGCATCAAGATAACATATATCAGCGTAGTCGAGGAGGGGAAGTAGGAGAGTATTACTGAGCATGACTTTAGTGGAGAGGGGGAGAAAGTTTTGAAGACGTCTAAGAGAGTGGAAAGAATGATGCATACGCTTGCTGACCTCATTAATATGAGCAGACCAGGATAGATTACAGTCAAGAATAAGACCTAAGTTTTTGGACTTTGAGGAGTAGGGTATGTCGATACCATTGTATTGTACCTTAGGTACCGAGCAAAGTTTGGGTATTAACCGGCTACTACCAATGATCATTGCTTGTGATTTCAGAGGGTTAACTAACAAGCCAAATGATTTAGCCCATTCCCCAATAGCATCAAGATCTGCGTTAAGTAATCTAATTGCCGAGCAAACGTCTGATGGTGCAAAACGTCGGTACATCTGTAGATCATCTGCATAAAGGTGATATGACGATGAAATGACATGGACAATTTGGTTGATAAAGACCGAGAAAAGGAGAGGTGATAATACGCTACCCTGTGGTACACCAGCTTTTAACGTGGACCAACTAGAGAAAGTGTCATCAAGTTTAATACATTGGTGTCGATCTCGAAGATAGGAATCAAACCATGAGATTGCGGAAGAAGAGACGTTAAGTGCGCTAAGAGTACCGAGAAGGATATCAAAATCCACTGAGTTGAAGGCACTGCTAAAGTCCAACAACACAATAACAGTAAGCTCTTGATTGTCCATTGCATGTCGAATGTCCTCAGTAACATGGAGCAAAGCACTGACTGTACTATGAGAGGGCCGGAATCCAGATTGAAATGGACTAAGGAGATCATTTGCAGCTAAGTAGGAGTGAAATTGCTTATGGACAGCGCTTTCCAATACTTTTGACAGTATGGGAAGAATAGAGATGGGGCGATATTGCGACAGAGAAGAAGGGTTAGTAACTTTAGGAGAAGGAATAACGTGAGCCTTTTTCCAAGCTGACGGAAAGACATATGATGCCAAGGAAAAGTTAAGAATGTGTGTGATAACCGGCAAAATATAATCCAAAATGATTAGAAGCATATCAAGGCTCACGCCATCGCTGCCCACAGCTTTAGTTGAAATTGACAGAATACTTTTCCTAACATCCTCTTCCGCAATACTACGAAACGAGAAGGGGGAACACTTAGGTCGCTGCGTATTGGACAGAAATTGGAGAGATGACCTTTTAACAGTATCATCAAGACTAGTGGGAGGCTCAGAGAATTGACGATTTAAGGCGTCTAAGTCAAGAATTAAGTTAGAAGAAGATGTAGAATTGTTGCCCACGCCAATAGACCTCAGGAATAATAAATAAACGTTCATAAGCTGCGGTAGCTCCTTTCCATCAGGCGGGCCGTAAGCTTGTTTCCCACTCTAGTGGTATAAAAAAAATACTTAATTATTATTTAAAAAGTTGATTTCGTCCAACTTGCCAGAATAACACTACCATCACAAACCTTCCTGGTAGCTCAGTAGGAAGACCACTCGACCGGTAATCGAGATATCGTAAGTTGAAATCCCACCTAGGCGGCGTAGGTGAATTTTTCAATTTTTTAAATATTTATAACTAGCTGTCCCGGCGAACTTCGTACCGCCTAACAGTCAATGAATGTCGTGGTACATATTAGGTTAACTTAATTCATGATTTTATGGAATTAATACAATGAATAATAGAAAATAATAGAGAAGCTCGATGGCGTCATTGCGCGTGTCAGTGTAATTGAACACGCAAGTTAAGCAACGTCGACCGTAGCCTGTACACGGATGGGTTTATATTACCTCGAGCTCCTCCGTGCTTCGAAAGATACGTTAAGCCGACGGTCCCAGTTGATATCATTAGATTATCTTGAGCTCCTCCGTGCTTCGAAAGACACATTAAGCCGTCGGTCCCGGTTGTTATCATTAGATGACAGTCGTTAAGCCAAGTCAGTGGCCTTTAGGCGGCTCGAAAACACTGGCCTCCGCCAACCCGCAGTGGAGCAGCATGGTGGAGTATGCTCTAATCCCCTTCGGATGAGGGAAGACCCGTATCCATAAAACAGTAGATTTCATAAAAATGAAGATTTTCATAATGCTTAATCAAAATTTAAAACGGTATTTTGTTATATTGTTTAGTTTTGAAATCGGTTTTATCGTTTTGGTGATTTGTAATTGTCATTTCTTTTGATGTTTACTCTGATTTGATTCTAACGCTCGGACCCCATGGGTCAAGCGTTTTCACTCCAATCGATTTGACATTTTTCAATTTTCAAAACAAATCACAGACAACTTTCGCGACATAAAAGTGACACCAATCGATTTGACAACTAATAAATATCGCAATCCTTTTTCAACTGACACTTTCATTTGTATGGGAAAATGTTTTTTTCGTCAATTTTCCAATGTTTTTAATAGTTATTCTGTTATTCTGGACGGAGACAAATCCAACAAATCAAAAACCAAGAAAATTGGTCCAGCCGTTCTAGAGTTATGAGTGTTCGAACAAACCCGACTTTGTTTTATATATATAGATATATATACTTAGTAAAAAATAATATTTGCACGATCTATAAACTTCAAGTCTAATATAAACTTGCTCTATGTCAAATTTATTACATCTAAACTTCTTAGATCACTTCAAAAGAGCATCCACCTTTAAAATTGTTATTAAAATGGACATCTGATTTTGATTTTATTACTTTATGTTTTTTTTCTGACACGTTACCGACTGCCTGCTGTGTATGCACAGTTTTAGCACGTGCTTTGATGTTAAAATCTATGCTACGATATTAATAGAAAGTTTGTTTAAGTTTAAATATGAAAATGGGGATTTGTGAGTTTTATTTGTTTGTTTTTCATGGAGCATGATTTGTGCTCTCGTTTTTTTTGTGTAGGTTGGACTTAGACCATTAAACCAATGCTCTAAGAGGTTGGATATATACGCAATCAAATGCTTGGCTTTACAACGACGTCTTGAAGAGTTTGAAGGAAGCAATCAGGAATTTTCTCGGCAATAGGCTAGACACAATGACTTATTATAAAAAGTATTTATCAGTATCGTAAAATATACAAAACTAGAACGATCTGCGATCTTGAAATTTTATTAACTTATGATTATGATTTGTTTTATGATCGACCGAAGTTTAGTGGGAAAGTCCAATTTAAAAGAATAAAATAACAATAAAAAACATTACAACTTTTGTTACGGCACTAGCTACATAAACGCAGTATTTAACATAGCTGTCATACAAATTTCGGTTTTAACGGATACAAAATACTGAAGTGTGACGTCATAATTCAGTAGCCTTTTGTATGGAGCATTTTAGAGAAAGTTTAAAATTGTGATTTTCAAGTTATCATAATTATGTCGAGAAGTTTTTATGCTATCGAAGTAATTCTTTCACCTATAGTTATATTATAATGACGGCCTTACATAACAAATCGAAAGTAAAACATGTCATCTAGCTTATTATATAATACTAGCTGACCCAATAGACTTTGTCGTGTCTTCCTAACTATAAATATTCCTAAATATAAATAAATATTCCCAGAGAAATTTATACACGGTCCCATCTATTCCCAAACTAAGCAAAGCTTGTACTACGGGCACTAGATAACTGATATTAATTTAAATACATTTTTTTTTTGTAAATACATACATATAATACATAGAAAACACCGAGACTAAGACAAACAAACATGTTCATGCACACAAATATTTGTTTTGAGCGGGAATCGAAACCGCGACTTCGGAGTCAATGTGGCTATTGCTAACCATTCGACCACCGAGCTCGTCATAATGTAACTATAGTGAAAATAGTTTATGTAGTGATTTATATTATTATAAATCTTTTTATTAAATTAGTTTACCTAATTTACAATCTACTAAAAATGCGCTGCTGTCGTCTGTTTTAGTAATAGAAGAATTACTACGTTTGCATAAACCCGACCTAGCATAAAAGCTAGCCTATACTTACCTAATCTCAAGAACTCTCTAGTGACTGGCATTCACTGGAATTTTATGAAAAAATTCTAAGATCCGACGGAGGTTTCCACAATCATGTCCCAGACCCGACACACAATGCCTAATTGGCCCGTTAGCTGCCTTTACAACACTTTTATCAGCTCTTGAACGGGATTTCAAGATGGCGAATTTTTACGTAATGCTTGCAGATATCTTAATTTCTGCATTTCTCGCTTGCTTGAATACTGCATGTTTTTAGGGTTCCGTACCTCAAAAGGAAAAACGGAACCCTTATAAGATCACTTTGTAGTCCGTCTGTCTGTCTGTCAAGACCCTCTATGTCGAAAATGCGTGAAGGTATCAAGCTGAAATTTGAACTGTATACAAAGGTTTACAGTCCCATGAAGCTGTAAGAAAATCAAACTGCTAAGTTTACGTAAAAAAATACGGCTGTTTATTCAGCAAAAAAGGCATTTTTCGATATTCTCAAGGGAATCAAAACTCATAGGAATACTTCCCGTTGACTATTTACAAAAAAAAAGAAAAAAAAACCGGACAAGTGCGAGTCGGACTCGCTACCGAGGGTTCCGTAGGTACGTAGTATCATTATTAAATTTGATACTTTTCATTATAAATAAGAAATAATGCGTCGAAAAAAATAAATAAAATATATTTTGCAATGTGTACATCAAGCCCTTTCATATGATACCCCATTTGAACTAGTAGTTTCAATTTGAAATTTCGACACCCTATAAAAATATAGACCCCCTATTTTTTAAGATTTATTTACAAATGTATAGTTTTGAGATTTATTCCTGTACTTGTAGTCTATAACGATGTTACTTGCCAAATTTCATAGTTCTAGGTCAACGGGAAGTACCCTATAGGTTTTGATTCCCTTGAGTGTGTCGAAATATGCGTTTTTTGCTGAATAAACGGCCGTAACTTTTTTCTACGTAAACTTAGCAGTTTTATTTTTTTTTAACTTCATGGGACCGTAGACCTGAGTATACAGTTCAAATTTCAGCTTGATACCTCCACGCATTCTCGACATAGAAATTCTTGACAGACAGACAGACAGACAGACAGACGGACAACAAAGTGATCTTATAAGGGTTCCGTTTTTCCTTTTGAGGTTCGGAACCCTAAAAAACGTATTGACCCCAAAGTAAGCGAAGCTTGTGATGTGGGTATTAGACAACTGATAAACATTTATCAGTTGTCTAATACCCACATCACAAGCTTCGCTTACTTTGGGGCTAGACGGCGCTGTGTAATTTGTCTGACAATATTTATTATTATTATTATTCCAATGTGTGAGGATGAATTCCCCGTCTATGGTGAGCGGTGCGACTATAGAAAGAGGTCTGAGCATCATATCAAACATTACTCCTCTGAACATAACCCAGAGAGGCAAAGTCTTTAATCATGCTGGATCGATATGGATTCGATTACGTATAATTTTTCAAGATCTTTTTATTTAAAAAGACCCATATTAGCCGGTTTCTTTCAAGCTTTTCTTATTCGCCAACGAGCTCGGTGGCGTAGCGGTCAATGACGCGGCTTCGACACCAACGCTCGTGGGTTCGATTCCCACACAGGACAACATTTGTGTGCATGAACATGTCTGTTTGTCTTGGTCTGGGTGTTTTCTATGTATCATAAGTATTTATTTACAAAAAAAAAAAAATGTATTTACGTATGTTTATCAGTTAGTCTAGTACCCACAACACAAGCTGCGCTTACTTTGGGGCTAGGTGGCGCTGTGTAATTTGTCTAACCGAAATGCTAGTAGATAGAAAAAAAGTGTGAGACGTGTATAAGTGCCCACAAAGGCTCAATGGCTAAAAAAATAAATGAAAATGAATAAAAAGCAGCTGGATGGGAAGGCGGAGTATCGTATTTGGCGGAAAGCATTGACTGGTGATGATGATGATGATGATACAAATACTGTTGATGACGTAGGCATGTTCAAATCACACGACCACATGTGTCAGTAACTGGTGTTTTTCTACCAAGCTATAAAATATGCCTTTAAAATATTTCAACATCACGTCACAATTCCTCATCACATATGATAATGCCAAACAAATGCATGAATACTTGATTAGAATCATTAACTTATAATGATTTTATTCACCTGCCTGATTTATGATATGTTAATGATGAAATTAGACTGTCTTGGAATGTAAGATGATGACAACGAGGGTCTCAATCAAACAAATCTAACGGTTATTTCTTGTTCTATAAAAGTACTTAGTAGGTACAAGTTCTATGATATTTTAGATAACTATATACGGGTTATAGGCGAACATCCCGGCAGTAAAAAATGGTTACAAAGCGCTTACTCAATACATACACAAGTATATTAGTCGATATCCGAATAGTAAACTTCTACCAAATTAGTCTGCCGACTAGTAAATTAGTCGCTTTCACGACAAATATACGTAAGTAACTACATACTGTTTAATATAAACAACTAATTTATTATAATGTCTCACATGAGTTTTAAACAAAAAAAATGCCAAAAAATTTTAAACAAACAAAACGCGATTTGAGTGAAGTATACAACAACACTGAAATAAAATGAAATTAAAGTTGATACTGTTGATTGTTGACACTTGGTGGAACATTATTATCATAATCTATAATATAAAAATTAATCGCTGAATGTGTTGCTAAGCGCATTACTCGAGAACAGCTGAACCGATATCGCTAATTCTTTTTTTAGAATATTCCTTGAACTACGAGGATGGTTCTTACGTAGTCAATTTTTTTTTAAAATGCCTGAAAAAGTCTAAAAACAACAGTTTTCTATACTTCCATACAAACGATTCGTAATTATACTTAAACCTAAATTTGAACTTTAATACCATTCCATAAAGTTCAAGTGTTGGTGGAGAGGTTCCGGGAAGGCAAAACAATTGATTAACGTTAGTATCGTAGGCGGTGCGAAGTTCGCCGGGTCAGCTAGTCTAATATTATAAAGAGGTAAGATTTGTTTGTTTGTTTGTAACGAATAGGCTCCAAAACTACTGGACCGATTTCAAAAATTCTTTCACCAATAGAAAGCTACATTATCAGGGAGTAACATAGGCTATATTTTAATTTCGAAAAAATTAGGGATCCGTAAGAAAATTGCAATATTTTGTCCACCCGTGCGAAGCCGGGATGGGCCGCTAGTGTTATAAAGCACTTGTACTGTTCTACGTAATTACATTTATTTTTACCGACCGGTCTCGCCTCTAAGGCATTATCAAGGTAAGCCTTATGTCTTAGCGGCGAAACCGGTCGGTAAAAATAAATGTAATTACGTGGAACAGTACAAGTGCTTTATTATAACAATAAGATAACATGAAATTATTTATACTGTGATTGGTCACTTAGACGCGTCTTCCACACCATTATTAATAATATTCTTTTTTTTTTTTGTAATTTCTTTTTATTTCCTAGCTTTTCATTATTAACAATCCGCGAAGAAACGCTTGAAAGAAACTATTATAGTATTTTTTTTTAATATCAGATAATACAACAATTACAATTTATTTTGTATTGATATTATAATAAATAAATCATCATCATCATCATCAGGTCATTTTAGTCCCCACTACAGGAGCACGACCCTCTCTCGTCCGTCCCAGACAGAAGGAGGATTTGGCCAACACTGACCAGACGGGTTGGGGAGGCCTGATCGATGTTTTATAATGTATTTCCTTTAGTCGCCTTTACGACATCCACGAGAAGAGACGGATTGATTCTATTCTAGTCTGCCGGAAACCACACGGCCAATAAATAAATGCAATGACAAAAGTATTTGTATACATATTACAATATTATATATATTGTATATATGTACACACAATACCAAGCATGCTACACAGTAATACACATTATGTGTGTATTATGTACTTGTAAACACAAATCAACGCACGCACGCGCCTGGATACCAGCTTGCACCTTGTGACTCAATCCAAAGGCGCTGTGAGGATTGTTAACGAATCCAAATTGACGGACGGATTAGAACCTTTGAGTCGGAGAAGAGATTTTGCGGCCCTTTGTGTGTTCTACCGATTGTACAATGGGGTGTGTTCAGAGGAGTTGTTTGACATGATGCCCACGTCCTCCATCTACAGTCACACCGCTCGCCATCAACAGGGAATTCATCCTCACACATTAGAACCAAAGTGGTCACATACTGTGCGGTTCGAGAGAGGTTTTCTTTCACGTACTACCAAGCCGTGGAATAAACTGCCTGTTGAGGTTTTCCCAGGAGACTACAGCATGGGGTTCTTCAAAAAGGGCGTAAAGGGGTTTTTACAGGGTGGGCAAAGCGCATGTGATGCCTTTGGTGTTGCAGGCCTCCATAGGCTGCGGTAACTGTTTTCCATCAGGCGGACCTTGCTTGTTTGTCACCTTAGTAGTATGAAAAAAACAAAGTGTTGACGAAAGCGATCTAAAAATCAACGGTCCCTACGTATAAAGCGACATGTCAAAAATGACAATTTTTTTTTTAATGCATAAATTGCTATAGATTGCCCGTAAAAAAACATTTTCTTTTTTATTTTACTGATTGTATATAATCAAAAAGTAAGAAATTAACTCATTTGTCCAATAATAATATTCTTTAATTACTATATCGTAGTATAAGCAGACATATCTGAAATGACATGTCGCATTATACGTAGGGACCGTCGAAATATTCTATTGTTTTCTTGAGGGCTGATATTTAAAGCTATATTTAATAACACATGCAATATATTAGAAACTATCCGTTTAAGTAAAACCATCAGTGTAACAAAGTGGCTACCTAAGTACCTCTTAAGTGCCGACAAAAACCCAGAACGACCTTTTTTATAAAAAGTGAACCCCCACTGTTCACTTAAGCGATTATCTTGTAAGATTTAGCGGATAGTTCATTTTGGGGACATTCCTTTTAGCGTTTTTTATTCGTATTTCTTACGATCCTGGCAGTTTTATGTGATTTTCGAAATCATTATTTGACTCCGAGGTCGCGGGTTCGATTCCCGTACAAGACAAACATTTGTGTGCATGAACATGTCTGTTTGTCTTGGGCTGGGTGTTTTCTATGTAATATAAGTATGTATTTACAAAAAAAATGTATTAATGTACATTTATCAGTTGTTGTTGTGTGGAAAGCATTGGGAAAATCCAACAGTGGGTAGATACAGGCTGACGATGATGATAAAAATATTTGTATTGTTTAACATATTAATGTTAGTCATTAATATTTTAAACAATACATATATTTATATGTATTGTTTAAAATATCTGGCCGTGTGGTTTCCGGCAGACTAGAATAGAATCACTCCGTCTCTTCCCGTGGATGTCGTACAAAGCGACTAAGGGATATCTAAATATATAAAAGGAGAAACTGACTGACTGACATATCAACGCACAGCCTAAACGGCTAAACGTAGGCACTTGAAATTTGGAAGGGACGTAGCTTAGGTACCGTAGAGGTGCACTAAGAAAGGAATTCCCGAAATTCCCACGGGAACGGGAATTAGCGGGAAAATCCTTTTGTATGAAAAATCTAAACCGCTTAAGTTAGATGCTTGAAATTTGGCATGCAGGTACCTTAGTAAACTTAAAGCTTAGTTGCAACAGGATATTGCAAAATTCCCACGGGAACGGGAGTAAGCGGGAAAAAACTTTTGTATGTAAAAATCTAAATCACGTAAGATAGATGTTTTCAATCTAGCATGCATGCATACCTTATCTAGCATGGATGCATACCTTAGTAAATATAAATTTTAATTATGGCTGTAATTTGAAAAATTCCCATGGGAACGACAGTTAGCGGGAAAAAAATGTTGTATCTATATATATAAAATTCAAAGTCCTGACTGACTGATATATCAACGCACAGCCCAAACCGCTGGGTCTAGAGATTCCAAATTTGGCACGTAGATTCCTTATGACGTCTAGGGGTACACTAAGAACAGATTTTTCAAAATTCATCCCCTAAGGGGGTGAAACGGAAGTCCAAAGTTTGTATGGGGAAACGAGATTAGTTGGACTATTTTATCCGAAACTTTACACGAGTACTTCTATAGATAAATAAGTAAACACGTGTTTCAGGATTTTTCAATATTCAACCTCTGAAGGGGTGAAATGGGGTGGAATAGTCTGAAAATCGTCATGGGTATGGTTTTTATAGTTTATCGGGTCGCTGATTACGAAAATAACAACTATTTTCTAATCAAACATAGCCGACGCGACGTGACAAAAAGTCGCCCCTGTGGGGGTGCGATGGGGTGGAAATGTCATAATATCAATATGGGTGTTGATTCTATGGTTTTCTGGGACGTCAATTACGAAAATGGCATCGATTTGAAAATATAACATAGTGGACAAGAAATTACTTAAAATATTTTTTCAAATTTTACCCCTAAGAGGGTGAAACGGAGGTCCAAAGTTTGTATGGGGAAACGAGCTCAGATGGACTATATTATCCTAAATTTTACACGAGTACTTATGTAGATAACTGACTAAACACGTGTTTCAGGATTTTTCAAAATTCTACCCCATAAAAGGGTAAAATGGGTCCCAAAAGTCTGAAAAACGTCATGGGTATTGTTATTATGGTTTATCGGGTCGCTGATTACGAAAACAACGACGATTTTAAAATTCAACGTAGCTAACGTGACCATCATCTCCTATTGGGGTGCGTGGGGTTGAAATGTCTAAAATGGGGTCAAAATGTCTGAAAATCGTCATGGGTATTGTTTTATAGTTTATCGGGTCGCTGATTACGGAAAAAACAACTATTCTATAATCCAACAAAGCCGACGTGACATAAAAAATCCCCTGTGTGGGTACGATGGGGTTGAAATGTCATAATATCAATATGGGTCTTGATTCTATGGTTTTCTGGGACGTCAATTACGAAAATAGTATCGATTTTAAATATAATGTAGTGAACGAAATTACTTAAAAAGATTTTTCAAATTTTACCCATAAGATTGTGAAACGGAAGAAGATTAATTGGACTATTTTATCTCAAACTTTACATGAGTACTTCTATAGATAAATGAGTAAACACGTGTTTGCCCCAAATTTCACGCGAGCGAAGCCGCGGGCGAAAGCTAGTACATTATAAAACATCGATCAGGCTTCCCCAATCCGTCTGGCCAGCGTAGGGAGTGTAGGCCAAATCCTCGTTCTGTCAGGGACGGACGAGAGAGGGTCGTACTCCTGTAGTGGAGACTAAAATGACCTGATGATGATGACGATGATGATATATTTATTATATATAATAATTATGCTCAAATAATAATATGGTATTGTAATGTCAACAAAATCAATTTAAATGATTACAAAATAACAGACGGTAAGACACACACCACCTATGTAATGTCTGACAGTTAATATGTCAAAGTCAGTCAAAATTCTTTATTCTGTGGGCCCTCGCGGGCACTTAGACACGTTTTTTACAATTAGGTATATTTTTAGGGTTCCGTACCTCAAAAGGAAAAACGGAACCCTTATAAGATCACTTTGTTGTCCGCCTGTCTGTCTGTCTGTCTGTCTGTCTGGCTGTCTGTCTGTCTGTCAGTCGGTCAAGAATTTTGTCGAGAATGCGTGGAGGTATCAAGCTGAATTTTGAACTGTATACTCAGGTTTACGGTCCCATGAAGTTGTAAAAAAATCAAACTGCTAAGTTTACGTAGAAAAAAGTTACGGCCATTCAGCAAAAAACGTATATTTCGACACACTCAAGGGAATCAAAACCTATAGGGTACTTCCCGTTGACCTAGAACTATGAAATTTGGCAAGTAACATCGTTATAGACTACAAGTATAGGAATAAATCTCAAAACTATACATTTGTAAATAGATCTTAAAAAATAGGGGGTATATATTTTTTATAGGTTGTCGAAATTTCAAATTGAAACTACTAGTTCAAATGGGGTATCATATGAAAGGGCTTGATGTACACATTGCAAAATATTTTTTATTTATTTTTTTCGACGCATTATTTCTTATTTATAATGAAAAATATCAAATTTAATAATAATACTATACGTACCTACGGAACCCTCGGTGGGCGAGTCCGACTCGCACTTGTCCGGTTTTTTTATATCTACCAGCATTTCGGAATGACCATTGACGAGAAGAATTATATATATATATATATGAAACATTACAATAAACACAAAAATATACATTTTCAAAATTTACCCGCTGTATGAAACATTTATTCAGTTTATTTGTGTTATAAGGATTTATGTACGAACTGTACTCGAAGTTGGCTCCACGGCTGCTTTTACGCCATAAATTGAAAACTGATATTCGAATCCGATATTGTTAATTTTAGGCATTTCTGTTGTTATATTAATTATGCCGGGAACTTTACAGTTGGCTACCAGAATCTGTTTAATGTTTAATTTCACTATTTTATTCTACCCAAAAACATAATACAAAACAATAGAGACCAATTTTAATAATTGAAACTTCTCTTCCCAAGGTCTCTTTCAGTTAATAACAATCATTTTGTATCTATTTTTTTATACTACGTCGGGTGGCAGACAAGCATACGGCCCGCCTGATGTGAAGCGGTTACCGTAGCCATATTAACGCTCGCAACATAGAAGATCGCTCGCGCGCCGCCACACCTGCTTCCAGCGCAGCATCTCCTTCCTTTCTGGTGACCTCACTCACTCGTAGGAACACAACAACCCTCAAGGGAATTGTTATTTGGCTGCGGTATTCTGTGAGGTACATTCCCCATTCGGGTAGCTTACAATTACGCTCCCTTTTCACTCTTATCGCCAGAGCTTCGTTTGTCAGTCAGCAGGGTGGACCGCGTGCAGGTAAAGAAAGATGTTGATGAACCGCTCACACCCCCTAATTCAAATATGAATTTCTTCCACTACAAATTGTCATCTAAAGAACGACGACTAGATAAAAATAACTGTAAACAAATCTGGATGCCCTATTTTCTTTATTAGATCGCTTATCAGACAACTTTACAAAAAGAATTATACAATTCACGTAAAGCATAGATAGTGAAAATTATTTACTGTTATTATTTACAACAACGAGTGGACACGAAATTAGAAGTGGAACACAAAGCAACAGAAGTTTCGTGTTCATAATTGAGCGTATTGTCGAAGGGCAGCCCCTTGTCGGGACTAGAGAAGTGACATGTGAAACAAGCACGAATATTTTTTACAAAGGAATATATTTTTCTATCAACCGTTGTTAGGTATATTTTTGACTGTTTTTCCAAAGAATGTTTAGCTTCATGTTGTAGAATCTTCTTTGTTCTACCTATCTATAAAAAGCCACCGTTACTTAAGCTGGATGCAGAAAGATCGTATTTGGTGGAAAGCATTGGAGAAGGCTCATATCCAGCAGTGGATAGATACAAGCTGATGATGATGATTATAGACAGATCTTTTTAATAAAATAAAAATAAAATAATTTATTCAGGTAAATTATGTTACACTTAATAAACAGGTGTTGGAGTCCACTTTTAAGTTATAAAATACTTGTACCAGTAGGCTCCGCTCTTCCATATCTATTCAAATTAATCTACCTTGTGAACAATAATTAAACAAAAGTCAGAATCAAATAAGACAGAGAAAAAAAAGAATCATAAATAAAAATTACAAACAAAAAAAACAAAATATATAATATGTCTTTAAAATTACTTCCATAGGGAGGCAATTCAACAAAACGAATGATAACGAAATTGGCGGATACAGTTTGGTATTGCAGCTACAAATCTATTACCTCCGTCCAAAATTAAATTACACCACTGGATAGATGAAGGGTCAAAGAATTTATTACGCCAAGTAAGGACTACGAAACATTACGTGCGAGGGAGGGGGAAGTGCGGCCATTGTGAGATAATTTTAGTGCATATAACGTATTCACGTACAACACACGGCCTTTGTCCATGACACGGTCACATCCCATGCTTTTTTATATGAGAAGGGGGCAAAACAGCATGTGGGTCTCCTGATGGAAAGCAATCACCACCGCTCATGGAGATGAGCAACACTAAGAGTTCGCCGATCCGTTTTTCGCCAGCCTTTTAAAGAAAATGTTGACTCTGGTCTTGAAGGCTTCCATGAGGCTGAGGGAAGTTGATTCCACAATTTCATAGATCGTATAAAATGTCTTAGAAAACGTACTGTAGTATATTACAAATAAAACTTTCAACGCACAGCTTAAAAACAACTTTTACTAATTAATGAATGTTATTGGCCGTGTGGTTTCCGGCAGACTAGAATAGAATCACTCCGTCTCTTCCCGTGGATGTCTTAGAAGGCGACTAAGGGAAATACATTATCAAACATCGATCAGGCCTCCCGAACGAGTATGGCCAGCGTGGGGAGTGTAGGCCAAATGCTCCTTCTGTCTGGGACGGATGAGAGAGGGTCGTGCTCCTGTAGTGGAGACTAAAATGACCTGATGATGATGATGATGAAATGTTATTGAACAAAAACCACATCCAGTACCAAAATATTTAAAGCAAAGCTATCTAACTCATAAATTTATTTAAATACATTTCTATATAAATATACATACATGATAAATACATAAAATACACCCAAGCCAAGACAAACAGGCATATTCATGGACAAACAATACATGTGTCTCTAGTGCGGGGATCGATACAAATAACCGGAAATATTTAATTCATATAAACGAAATACTTAAATGTCCTAACATAGTTCTGACCTTATGGATACTCCTCCTATTATTTTTGTTGTGTCATTTATTATGCTCAAAGGTTGGCTGGAAGAGATCCCTTTATGGGATAAGTCCGCCTTTGTACAAATTGTATGTCAACATTTCTTATTATTCTGTGTACTGAAACTGTTTTGTACAATAAAGATATTTACAACAACAACAAGAAATGAACTGGTATGAAGAAAGAAATTATGAAGAAACGAACATGGGGTGGAAGTGGTTCATTGACATCTTTGAACCAAAGCCAACTTCACCTGCACGCGGTGCACCCTGCTGACTGACAAACGAAGCTCTGGCGAAAAGAGAGGTAGCGAGCGTAATTTTAAGCTTCCCGACTGGGGAATGTACTTCCACCTCACAGAATACCGCAGCCAAATAGCAGTGCCCTTGAGGGTTGTTGTGTTCCTGCGAGTGAATGAGGTCACCAGAAAGGAAGGAGATGCTATGTTGGCAGCGGGGGTGGCGGCGCGCGAGCGTTAATATGGCTGCGGTAACCGCTTCACAACAGGCGGGCCCTATGCTTGTCTGTCACCCGTCGCAGTATTTAAAAAAAAAACCGGCCAAGTGCGAGTCGGACTCGCCCACCGAGGGTTCCGTACGTAGGATCGTTATAAATTTGATGTTTTTCATCATAAATAAGAAATAATGAGTCGGAAAAAATAAATAAAATATATTTTGCTATGTGCACATCAAGCCCTTTCTTATGATACCCCATTTGAACTAGTAGCTTCAATTTGAAATTTCGACCTCCTATAAAAATATAGTCACCCTATTTTTTAAGATTTAAATACAAATGTATAGTTTTGAGATTTATTCCTGTACTTGTAGTCTATAACGATGTTACATGCCAAATTTCATAGTTCTAGGTCAACGGGAAGTTAGGTTACCCTATAGGTTTTGTTACCCTATAGGTTTTGATTCCCTTGAAAATGTCGAAATATGCGTTTTTTGCTGAATAAACGGCCGTAACTTTTTTTTACGTAAACTTAGCAGTTTGATTTTTTTACAACTTCATGTGACCGTAGACCTGAGTATACAGTTCAAATTTCAGCTTGATACCTCCACGCATTCTCGACATAGAAATTCTTGACAGACAGACAGACAGACAGACAGACGGACAGACAGACAGACGGACAACAAAGTGATCTTATAAGGGTTCCGTTTTTCCTTTTGAGGTACGGAACCCTAAAAAGAACACCAAATAATACTACCCTGTTACATAAAAATCCACGACAATTCTCCGCTGTCCTCCACACAATTTTTATGGGATTTGCGCGAGTGCCTTCGCCAAGTGCTCTCCAGACCTCTTGTCGTAAGAATGCTCGACGGCCAGTTATAATCACTAGCATTATTTGTTATCTCTATGTTTGTGAAGTATTTTTAGTAGATGTGACAGAAATTGGTTCCATTTTCTTTGAGAATATTAGGAATGGTGTATTATACAAAATGTGAGAAAGTAGAAAATAAAACTGTGGATCACGTTTAACACACATCCATATCATAAAACAGTGGATCTGTTTTATGATTCAGTTTAAATTACTGCCCCCTTACCACTAACTATTTTGCAATTCAATAACTGAATAGAATGCTTTTTCATACCAATGAATAAGCGACTCTATTTCAAATTGGATAGAGTCGCTTATTCATTGGGATGAAAAAGCATTCTATTCAGTTATTGAATCGCAATAAGAGTTGGTGGTAAGGGGGCTGATAATAATAATATGATAATAATAAAAAATCCGTCTCTCTTGTGTAATAGTTCATTACCTAATCCACCCAGATCTCATCTCCATAGCCCATTTATTTTCTAACACACTTAGCAATAGTTCTAATGCCTGCCGAGACCTACTCATGGGTATGTTGTTCCATTGATATATCCAGGAGCGGTTCACGGCGGGTGTACAACATTACATTAAACTTCTGGAAGGGGTCTCTACGCGTTGGATCCATATCTTCGGGCACGCCTACTAAATGACCGGGTTTAAGCCTGTGATTCTAAGAGATATAATAATAAATATTATTTCTGGAAAAACAACCTATCGCCGTCTAGTCCCAAACCAGACATGTACTATGGGTACCAAATAACTGATAAATATATATATATATATATATATTTTGTAAATACATACATAGAAATCACCTAGAACAAACATGTTCATACACACAAATATTTGTCTTGTGCGAGGATCGAACGCGCGATCTTGTAGTCAAAGTAGCCAATGTTAGTCATTTGACCACCGGACCCGTCATATTATTCAATCCTTCAACCCTATCGGCTGCTATAGTGGCGCCCAACCTGGGACGCCTACAGTTATCCCGTTATTGTAATAATAATAATAAATATTGACAGACAAATTACACAGCGCCATCTAGCCCCAAAGTAAGCGAAGCTTGTGTTATGAATACTAGACAACTGATAAACATACGTAAATATTTTTTTTTTTGTAAATACATACTTATGATACATAGAAAACACTCAGACTAAGACAAACAGACATGTTCATGCACACAAATGTTTGTCCTATGTGGGAATCGAACCCACGAGCGTTGGTGTCGAAGCCGCGTCATTGACCGCTACGCCACCGAGCTCGTCAAATTGTAAGTAATAAAATATAAAATAAATTGTAAGTAATTAAACACTGAACACTACGCACGTTTATGTTATTTAGTATTCATTACAAACAATGTTGCAACTCAAAGACTTATTGGCTGCCATTCTCGCGCCCTACGTTGGGCGCCAACACACACAATACAGTCAGCAAAGCTATCAGCTTACTGTACGTAAAATGAAGATCTCGCAAATACTTATTACGATTCCGATGATATATTAGTTTTTTCTTAAAAATTACAAGTTAATCTCGGCCAGTATTTCAATATGACGCCATCTGTTGATAATATTTATAAAAAAATACGTTAGTTACTTGGCGGTGTGGTTTCCGGCAGACTAGAATAGAATCACTCCGTCTCTTCCCGTGGATGTCGTACAAGGCGACTAAGGGAAATACATTATAAAACATCGATCAGGCCTCCCCAACCCGTCTGGCCAGCGTGGGGAGTGTAGGCC
Organism: Hypsopygia costalis; assembly: GCA_937001555.2. Classification (NCBI taxonomy): domain Eukaryota; kingdom Metazoa; phylum Arthropoda; class Insecta; order Lepidoptera; family Pyralidae; genus Hypsopygia; species Hypsopygia costalis. The sequence goes on along the minus strand of OW443343.2, from coordinate 2,381,063 downwards.
AAATCCTCCTTCTGTCTGGGACGGACGAGAGAGGGTCATGCTCCTGTAGTGGAGACTAAAATGACCTAATGATGACGTTAGTTACTACTCGACAATGTATGGTACAACATCTCACTTTAAATGATTCTGGAGAAAATCAGTTTCTCGTAAAAATACCGAGCTCGATCATCTAAGTACTAATACTTCAAATTTGTTTTTAATTAATGAACGTGTAGGTTTGTCTGTTATTCCGTTTCTACTTTGAGTTGCGATAAAATACAAACAGACAGCGGTGCCCTTTGCCACAAAACCATTTTAATTAAATAATACCATCTTGTTACATACAAAATCAACATTAAATTGGGTTATCATTAACGATCTGTTTGCAAGAGTTAAGGTTTTCAATTAATACTGCTCGTCACAGAGTTTAGGTACCTACACACGCTCAAACAAGCTTGATTTTTTTTTATACTACGTCGGGTGGCAGACAAGCATACGGCCCGCCTGATGTGAAGCAGTTACCGTAGCCATATTAACGCTCGCAACATAAAATATCGCTCGCGCAGCGCCACCCCCGCTGCCATCGCAGCATCTCCTTCCTTTATGGTGACCTCAGTCACTCGCAGGAACACAACAGCCCTCAAGGGAACCGTTATTTGGCTGCGGTATTCTGTGGGGTGGAGGTACATTCCCCAGTCGGGTAGCTTACAATTACGCTCACTACCTCTCTTTTCGCCAGAGCTTCGTTTGTCAGTCAGCAGGATGCACCGCGTGCAGGTGAAGTTGGCTTTGGTTCAAAGATGTTGATGAACCTCTTTCATCCCAATATACGTATTTAGAGTTTTCGTATCTCATTTTTCTTCCGATATCTAGAATTGTATAACGTTCAATCTGACATTAGCTCCGGAAATGGAAATTAAAGTACTAAAAAATAAAATAAAGTAAAAAAATATTTTATTTGAGTTCGTTTCTATGATAATAATAAAAAGATAAATAAATTGTCTTTATAAAAATAAAATATTTATTATAATTATATGTTTTGGTGTAAGAGGCACAATAGTTTTTGAATGCACGAAAGTGAACTACTAACAATACAGGTTGGACTTTATTTTACGGGTGAGTAGATACACTAGGCCGGATTCTAGCCCACGGGGCCGAAATCGAGCTTGAGATAAGCGAGTAGAGTCCCTGAGTGTATGTTTTCCATTGATAACAATGGAAAATGTATTTGATGATCATTCCTCAAGGACATGATCGATCTCAATTTTTTACGGACACAAACCTCAAGCATGTCGAGGTCTTAATATGTGACAAGTTTCATCACAATCGGTTCAGTGGTTTTGGTGCCGATTCATTTCCAAGAGCAAGTTTTCAGCGACTTTTCAGCGTATATAAGCGTTCCGCTCACTGCACTGAATAATTTTATAAGGTCGATAATAAAGCAACCTTAACATAGTTATGTTATAATGAAATCAACTATTCCACAGTTAATGTCAGATAGTTACTAACTAACCACTTACATAACTGAAACTTAAACGCTTTAACTAAGTAACATGGCATTAATTAATAAAGGTAGTCTGGAAGAAATTGCTTTGAACTTGTTGTTGTTATAAGTTTCTTGTGTCTATATATTCATCATCATCATCATCAAGTCATTTTAGTCTCCACTACAGGAGCACGACCCACTCTCGTCCGTCCGAGACAGAAGGAGGGTTTGGCCTACACTCCCCACGCTGTGCAGACGGGTTGGGGAGGCCTGTCCCCTTACCACCATCTCTTATTGTGATTCAATAACTGAATAGAATGCTTATTCATACCAATGAATAAGCGACTCTATTTCAAATGGAATAGAGTCGCTTATTCATTGGTATGAATAAGCAACCTATTCAATTATTGAATCACAATAAGAGATGGTGGTAAGGGGGCTGATCGATATTTTAAATGTATTTCCCTTAGTCGCCTTGTACGACATCCACAGGAAGAGACGGAGTGATTCTATTCTAGTCTGCCGGAAACCACACGGCCAATTCTACTTACAGTCAGTAATAGTTGTAAGTCTATATATTACAGTCAATGTAATAAATTGGTCATTATTTGTAATCGCCGGCAACAGTAACAAATTGGTCATTATTTATAAATGGCCGGCGACTGTAGTAAATTGTCAATTATTAATAATTAAGTTTACTTGCCTCCCCAACCCGCCAGCGTGGGGAGTGTAGGCCAAATCCTCCTTCCGTCTAGGACGGACGAGAGAGGGCCGTGCTCCTGTAGTGGAGACTAAAATGGACCTGATGATGATGATGATGATGAAGTTTACTTGGCACCACATCATTCATCATCTAGGTTGACTTACGACATATGGTTAGATTAGGTAGCTCCAACTTCAAGAAAGATGTCAATTGACCATTTCCCATAAACCGATTAATATGTGTATACTTTCAACCATTGTATGACTGACCAGAAGAAATCCCTATTGGAATAAGTCCACCACTATATAATAGGCTTGTGAACTATTTTTTTTTTTCGATTTGTTATTTAAAGACGTCACAATAATATAACTAAAGGTGAAAGAATTGCTTCGATAGGCCAAAAACTTCTCGAGATATGATATCTTGAAGATCACAATTTTGGACTATCCCGAAAACGCTCCATACAAAAGGCATACAGTATTATGACGTCACGATACGCTATTTTATATGCATTAAATCAGAAATTTGTACGACTGCTATGTTAAATATTGCGTTTATATAGCTAGTGCCGTAACAAAAGTTATAGTATTTTTTATTGTTTCCACAATGGTAATATTTATTTTTTATAATTTCATACTTTTAAAATGGACTTTCCCATCAAACTTTGATCGACCATAAAACACGTCAGAAATAAGTTATTAAAATTTTGAGATCGCAGATCGTTCTACTATTATGTATTTTACGTTACTGATAGAGAGTTTTTATAATTTTAGAACATTGGTCACACGCCCATTTATTTTAAGTTGCCTATTTCTATTTGTATTTCCTATTTGTGCTATTATACAGTTAAGTTTTACAAACAAACGAAGTTTAATGCCTTATTTGACATAGGGCTGTCTCTCACATTGATAAGAGGGACAGAGACTTAAATTTTTGGGGTGTAAGTGATTCATCAACATCTTTGAACCAAAGCCAACTTCACCTGCACGCGGTGCACCCTGCTGACTGACAAATGAAGCTCCGGCGAAAAGAGAGGTAGGGAGCGTAATTGTAAGCTACCCGACTGGCGAATGTACCTCCACCTCACAGAATACCGCAGCGAAATAACGGTTCCCTTGAGGGCTGTTGTGTTCCTGCGAGTGAGTGTGGTCACCAGAAAGGAAGGAGATACTGCGATGGGTGCGGGGGTGGCGGCGCGCGAGCTATATTTTATGTTGCGAGCGTTAATATGGCTACGGTAACCGCTTCACATCAGGCGGGCCGTATGCTTGTCTGCCGACCCGACGTAGTATATATAAAAAAAAATCAAAAGTTTCTTATTCCTACTAATTTCTTCTGATTAAATTCATTGGGAGTTCCAAGGTCGTAGAAGACTACGGCCCTCGGGACCTGCAATGGACTTCATTGCCTTTTTTGGTGGTCGCCGCTATTAATCCTGGCTACACAGGAGACACAGTGGTAGGAATATGTAGGTCCCCGTCCCGATTAAAAGACATACAAAGTACCTATAGTAAAGGAGATTCTATTATATTTTCCAACGATTTTTTTCCTTGTAAAAAGTATTACAAACTAACTTATAGTAGACAAATAACCCGCCTCAAACTCCTTTCTGGGATATATCAATTCATATCGTCAAACACACCGTTTCCCATACGTTTTATAAAAGAAGCCGAAAGTTAAACACATCACATAAACAAACACACCCACAACTATGAGAGACAACCCTTCGCATGTCAATGTTGACAGTTGACCCTCAATCTGACTTAACCCTTTCGCTGCAAAAGAGGGTATAATTTTGACATTTCGAGAAGGAATTGATGAGTTATAAAGAAATGTTTTGTAAATTTTTTAACCCGTCAAAAACAATACAAATCTAAGTAGAAGCGATGAATAAATTAAAAGAGGTGATTTCAATTACAATGCGATTTCTCGAGCTTGCGTATGGTATTGATCCATTAAGTCTTAGGATTTGCCTCTCTTTGTGTGTTCTACTTGTTGTATAATGGGTTGTTCTCGGTATTGTTTGTTGTAATACTACGACCTCGTTCTATAGTCGCATTACTGTCGTCAACTGCAAGAAGCTCATTTTCATATTTTTTCATATTTAAAGAAACAGTCCGGATAAACTGCTAGTACAAAGAGTAATATGTTCAAAATTTGATAAGACTCTTCTGTTTTGTTAATGTGTAGCTATGTGAAGTAAAAATCGGGTGTCTGTAAAGTCGGTTTACTGACGATAGTTGAACGTGACAACGTCAAGAAAATACTGATGGAATTTTTTCAAAAGAAAATTTTTATGGTACGCCTCAGAGCGAGGTAATGCCACATGAGTCATGTTTTCTCGTGCGTGCAGCTGGCTCCATCGAATTATAAGATGTTGTCACGTCAAAAAGGTTTTTTTTGGAGGGTCATACAATGTTCTGTGTTGCTATTAATGGATTTTCTTCAAGAACAATACGATTGCACAACGGGGTGTGTATAGTGGAGTTGTATGACATGATGCACCTTTTACTACGCGACTAGTGCCATAAGTTTTTGGCGCACCTAACTATAGGTTAAGAATTGTAATTGAGTGATCTAAATCATAACCCTAATGTTACATTGTAGGCTCCCAGTGGGAGCACCTTAAGCCCAAACCTGCTGCAAAAGTAGCGCCGCTCAAGCAAAAATTATGCCTAAAGACACAATGAATCAAAAAACTGTATTTCATGATTGTTTATTAGACACCATAGTGTTTTAATAATTCATTCACTCAAAATGGTAAAAAGCAAGAGTATACACGATAGTCCTCTGCAGTTTTTTCTCAAATTTCATTGCGACAATTACAGGATATGTACTTTGTTTCGTCAACTTTTTAAGTTAAAATAAAATATGAAGCTTAATAAACAGTTATTGATTTGTGGTTTATTTAGTGAATAATCTTTTGCTTACTCGAGTAGCACTAGTTATTCAACAGGGAGCCATGTTTTTTACTTATAAACTATAATGTTTATGTTAACTGTGTAACGTAGTACACGGTACTAGTTAATATAAAATTATCACAATGTCTATTATTTAAAAATTTAAACAAATTTACTTAAAACTAAACTAAAACTAAAATTAAATAAAAGAAAATACCTAAACTTATTTACAATTAAAATAATAATAAACATATATTCACATAAAAACAAACTAATTTATCAACACTACTTACGATAGAAATTGGTCAACTCAAGAACGGCTGATTCTGCATTAGTGTCTGCAACATGCCGCGTTTTTATGTAGGTAGTTTATTTCTTATATCTCGATGCACCGTTAACCGGTCATCATTGGCATCATTTCCTTGCTACGAGACACACGATATACGTTCTCATCCCAGAACGTCCTTGCGTCGTGATTTGAATTGTGGAAGAAGTGAAAGTTTTATACTAAACTTATACCAGTATACGAGTACCTAACAACTAACTAAAGTGTTAAGACCTAAGTGCTATTCAAACCCGAAATTCTGGTTCCAGTTTCGGACTACAGAATAGGAGATACCCGTACGGGCACATACTGCCTCAGCACATAAATACCTGCCTACTTGAGTCCTGGACAGCCGCAAGATCAAGCCACCGGCAACTCCACTCCCCAGCACTGGACCCCAGGACAGTACCTCTTGACTGGGAAACCAGAACTACCGGCATAGTAGGGCCTCTAAACTCACCCCTGAGCTATTATATATATATTTTTAAATAAATTATATTTTGTTAATTGAGTGTTGTGTTGCTTATTTATAGCACCTCACGCACAAACGCTTCAACTGTTTATTAAGCCGTAATGGTTCTATACCAAGTATACCCATCGTCATCAACCCACAATCATCCCACTGTTGGGATACGGCCCCCTTACCACCATCTCTTATAGCGATTCAATAACTGAATAGAACGCTTATTAATACCAATGAATAAGCGACTCTAATTCAAATGGAATAGAGTCGCTTATTCATTGGTATGAATAAGCAATCTATTCAGTTATTGAATCGCAATAAGAGATGGTGGTAAGGGGGCTGGTCTTCCGTCAATCGAAGAGGTTAAGAGCATACTCCACCACGCTGCTCAACTGCGGGTTGGCAGTCCTGTCAATTCAAAACTGAGTTTAAATCTGGCATAATAAATAAATAATTAATATTTTTGGACAATTTACACAGCGCCATCTAGTCCAAAATTAAGCGCAAAGCTTGTACTATGGGTACTAGACAACTGGTAGATGTACCTACTTATTTTTTTTTGTGAATACATACTTATAATATATACAAAACACTCAGACCAAGATAAAGACGCATATTCATATACACAAATGTTTGTCTTGTGCGGGGATCGAACCCGCGAGTTCGGAGTCAAAATAAGCATTGCTAGCCATTCGACCACCGGTCTCGTCAAACCCACGTTTGCACATCACGTGCATCCACGTAGTATCTACGTTTTAATATTTTTTTATATTTGCCAGTTCAGCCACATGCAAAGTAAAACATCAAAACGTAACGAGATTAATCCAGATTAGCGAAAATATAACTGGATAACAAATGTTAAGTAGATTTAAAGTTGTTTCATTATACACTTAAACTCGACGGAAATTATTTGAAATGAGCGCAAAATATTTGGTCCCTAAAATTAGCATAATCCTGAAGGAGGCAGAAAAGGGTTAAAACCCGTTGGGCAGACGTTCGTTAGTGATGTATTTGAGTTTTGAAACTGTTTTGGATTTTTGGAAGCAAATTGGATGACTCGTAGATGTTTTTTTAACTCATTAAGTAAAGTATATTTAGTTCGTTTTGTTGAGAAATTGAAAAACTTAATTTTTTAAAAGGAAACATCGTATATATATATATTTTTTTAATTTTATCTTTAAGTATTCGTAAAATAGATAAGTAATAAATAACACAAATAAAAACTAAAATAAAAATATTCTTAAAAATTGTTATCTGTAAAGTCGGTTTGCGGACAATATTTTTACGTGATAACGTCATAAGAAAACATCCGCCGATGGAGTGGAAGAGAAAGAGAGAGAGCTTAGGCCGATCATGCCTCTTTATCGCTTGTTCCGCGCTCACGCTTGCACGCTCGGTTCAGGCGGAACGTGTCAATAAGTCATGCTTTTTCGTGCGTACAGCAGGTGTTTCGATTTATAAAACGTTATACGTCAAAAACCTAATACTATTCTAAAAAAAACTGGGTCCCTTAGGCAAGGTGCCAATGACCCAGGCAGCAGTACCGCGATTAATTGCTAAGGAAAACCTTGCGCGAGAAAGCTACCTGCGCAGGGATCGCCAGGTGCATCCCTGAGACGCCAGCTGACCTTGACTTAAGAGCTGATCTGCGCCCTGACCAAACGGATCGAGGGTCTTGACGCCAATGGAATGAAATTATTTATACAGTCATTGGGCCCTTATGGGCACTTAGACACGACTTCATCATCATCAGGTGATTTTAGTCTCCACTACAGGAGCACGACCCTCTCTCGTCCGTCCCAGACAGAAGGAGGATTTGGCCTACACTCCCCACGCTGGCCAAACGGGTTGGGGAGGCCTGATCGATGTTTTATAATGTATTGAATGATGAAGACATGTCTTACTCATTTTTATTAACAATATTCTTATTTATTGCCATTATTTTTATCTATTAGCATTTCGGTATTGACCTATGGCGAAGAAGAAATACTTGAAAGAAACTTGCCAATATTGGTCTTTTTTTAGGGTTCCGTACCTCAAAAGGAAAAACGGCACCCTTATAAGATCACTTTGTTGTCCGTCTGTCTGTCTGTCAAGACCCTCTATGTCGAAAATGCGTGAAGGTATCAAGCTAAAATTTGAACTGTATACTCAGGTCTACGGTCCCATGAGGTTGTAAAAATATCAAACTGCTAAGTTTACGAAAAAAAAAGTTACGGCCGTTTATTGAGCAAAAAACGCATATTTCGACACATTCTCAAGGGAATCAAAACCTATAGGGTACTTCCCATTGACCTAGAGCTATAAAATTTGGCAAGTAACATCATTATAGACTACAAGTACAAGAATAAATCTCAAAACTATACATTTGTGATTAAATCTTAAAAAATAGGGTCTATATTTTTTATAGGGGTCGAAATTTCAAATTGAAGCAACTAGTTCAAATGGGGTATCATATGAAAGGGCTTGATGTGCACATTGCAAAATATATTTTATTTATTTTTTCTGACGTATTATTTCTTATTTATTATGAAATATATCAAATTTATAATGATTTACGTACGGAACCCTCGGTGGGTGAGTCCGACTCGCACTTGGCCGGTTTTTTTTTTTGAATAATCAGATAATACATCAATTACCACTTAATATGTATGTATATAATTGCGACAAATTCGTATTGGGCACCTATACCTATACCACTATATCTGCCTGCCTTAATCCGTTTAATGAGTTAGTTATTTAAAGCTTACGTAATACCAGTAATACGGCACATAAATTGTGATATAAAATTCAAAACGCGATGCAGAATCGAAAACGCGGATTTCCGCTACTACTGCAACAAAACGCAGCAAGCGATGCTGTATAGATACAATCGCAAAAACTGAAATCAATGATGCTAATACTGTCCTGACTAACTGTTTGCCATGATAACTATCTATTTACTGCCAGTTAATAACTATTTACTGCTAGTTAGTACACGCTACGACCCTTGTATGTGTATACTTTGTACGACCTTTGTATGTGTATACTTTAAATGACACTTTATAAAGTAAAAGGCGCAATGATATATGAACATTTTGAGAAGATAGAAATATTAGAAAAAAGAAAGCGTGCAAGTAACTTAAGTCAGATTATAAACATACCTACGTATGTACTACCTACATCTAATAATATGTATGGAATGAGGATATGGGAATATATGTTACCTAAGATCTTGAATGATAATAAAATAAGATAAAATATTTGTTTATTTTGGCAACCGCGAGGGCCCATTTGTTAGTAACTATTTATCTTACACGCTAATATTAGTAAATATAATAATAATAATTCTGAACATTATTATTAGAACATTATACAACATTACATTAAACTTCTTAAAGCGGCCTCTACGCGTTGGATCCATATCCCCGCGCATGCCTATCAAATGACCGGGCTTGACCCGTGAGTTAAGAGATATACATAATTCTGAAAATAGATTGAAAAAATATAGTTTTTGAATTATGTTCCAGAGGTACCTATTACGAGTACCTACAGCAGCTCTGTTTAACATGCATACTAATAAAGTGTTCCAACATTGGCGAATCCAGTTTTTCCATTAATGTTTGATTAAATTAAATTAATGATTTAATGACCGACATATTGAGTTTGGCACTGAATCAATCAGGGCCATATACATACAATAAATATACAAAATGTAAAAAAGTTCTGAAACATTTTTTTATAAAGAAACCAGATAAGAAAACGTTTCTCTAAAAACATTGTTTTGTATCGAGCCAGTGATCTCACCATATCGCAGATAAACCATTTCTGGTATTTGTTAATGGTCGAAGTCTTTTCAATGATTATTACTTTTTGGATAAATAATTAGAAAACAAAAAATGTTTTATCGAAATCTGGAGAAAATGTTCTTTTTTCATTCAGTTCAGATTTCAATAAATCAAAGCCTAAATGTTGATCGAAGCTCAGCTTATCTAATTATCGTTTGAAATTTTTTGTATGTCTGTATAGATAGCCAGACAAAAAAATTTGTACGATTTTTTTTGTGTTCTTTTACTCTTCTATATCCATAGAAATATTTCTTTAAAAAATGTAAAGACACGCCGTGTCTATACGGGTATAAATTTGTCAGTTTATTGTGTTTCGCATAATAGATCAGACAATAAATACTAAACGAATTTAACAACAAAAATCCGAAGTCTGTCACACATTGAAAATCTCTTTTCGCAAATAAAACCCCTTCTACAAAACACCTTACATTTTAGTCCTTTATTTATTTAGTCCCGTTTAAAAGCTTAGGATTTAAATTGCTTAGGACTACGTGTTTTCAGTGCGACTGCTTCAGTAATGGATAGATTTCAGGATTAAGTGCTGAAAGGGAGGAAGTGTACACAGTATTCAGAGATGCAGCGCTTTTTACACTTGACCACGGATAGGGGAGTAAAAAGGGAAGTGTCGCTAACAGGGTGAAGGGGAGAGTTACCCCTTTTCTAGGGTGCAGTGTTGATTAAAAAGGTTTTTAAGAATTTGTTTTGTAAGCGCTGCGAAAAGTCTATGTAAAATGAATTTACAATTGCAGATTGTAAAGAAAAATCTATCTGTGTATACTATATTAAATTATGCGTATGGCGTCGATGACTTCATTAAATAAAAAATTAAATAAATAAATATTTCTGGGCAATTTACACAGCACCATCTAGTCCCAAATTAAGCGCAAAGCTTAATTTGTACAATGGGTACTAGACAACTGCTAAATGTACTTAAATACTTTTTTATTGTAAACTAAATACACACTTATGATACATAGAAAACAGACATGTTCATGCACACAAATGTTTGTATTGTGCGGGGATCGAACCCGCGACCTCGGAGTCAAAGTAGACATTGTTAACCATTCGACCACCGAGCTCATCAATTTACTTATATATTACTTAGATATTTTTTATATTTTTTTGGATCGTACCAATTGCCATTTTTTGATCTTAGACCATAATTGGATTGTACGCGTCCTTTTAATTTTCGTCTCCTCTTCATTTGAAGAGTTGTTCGTCTTCTTCAAATAAGGAGGAGATAAATAAAAAACCGGACAAGTGCGAGTCGGACTCGCCCACCGAGGGTTCCGTAGGTACGTATTATCATTATTAAATTTGATATTTTTCATTATAAATAAGAAATAATGCGTCGAAAAAAATAAATGTAATATATTTTGCAATGTGTACATCAAGCCCTTTCATATGATACCCCATTTGAACTAGAAGTTTCAATTTGAAATTTCGACACCCTATAAAAAATATAATAATAATAATAAATTGTTTATTTGCTCACAAACACGGTATAAGGATCTTGATATATTCATTTTTCGCATGTTTGGCTGATACAGTCAGCATGCAAATTTGTATTGACTTAATATTATTATAGACCCTCTATTTTTTAAGATCTATTTACAAATGTATAGTTTTGAGATTTATTCCTGTACTTGTAGTCTATAACGATGTTACTTGCCAAATTTCATAGTTCTAGGTCAACGGGAAGTACCCTATAGGTTTTGATTCCCTTGAGTGTGTCGAAATATGCGTTTTTTGCTGAATAAACGGCCGTAACTTTTTTCTACGTAAACTTAGCAGTATGATTTTTTTTTAACTTCATGGGACCGTAGACCTGAGTATACAGTTCAAATTTCAGCTTGATACCTTCACGCATTCTCGACATAGAAATTCCTGACAGACAGACAGACAGACAGACGGACAACAAAGTGATCTTATAAGGGTTCCGTTTTTCCTTTTGAGGTTCGGAACCCTAAAAACTGTAGCCAAGTTGAGTCGGGGTTGTGTTAAATAAATAATACATACATATTCCTGGACAAATTACACACTGCCATCTAGTCCCAAACTAAGCAAAGCTTGTACTATAGTTACTGGGTAACTGATAATATACTTTTTTTTGTAAGATACATACATAGAAAACACCCAGACGAAGACAATCAGATATGTACATTCATGCACACAAATATTTCTCTTATGCGAGAATCGAACCCGTGACTTCTCAGTAAAAGTGGCCATTGCTAACCATTTAGACGAGCTCGGTGGTCGAATGGTTGTCAACAATAGTTGAGGATGATGAAAATCACTTCAGACGTTGCGACAAATTGTCGCGACGTCAGTCGCCTAATGCATTTGAGCTTTAAGGAACAATCGTTATGAAGAAATCTTCGTGTTTCTTCATAACGATTAATCCGTAAAATAAAGTACGATCTGTACTGTTAGTACACTTCGTGCGTTTTATAGCAAGCTAATATCAAATTGAATTTTATTCGATTCTCAATATCGGAAGAAAAACCTGCCTAGTGTGAGTCGGATTCGCGCACAAGGGTACCGTACCATTATCTATTAAAAAATTATAAAAATCACGTTTGTTGTATGGGAACCCCCTTTTAATATTTATTTTATTTTAATCATTTACTTTTAAAAAGTGAATAATATAACTCAATATTCTGTCAATATCGAGCAAAAACGAGCAAAAAAAATCACGTTTGTTGTATGGGAGCATTCTTAAATATTTATTTTATTGTAGTTTTTAGTATTTGCTGTTATAGCGGTAACAGAAATACATCGTCCGTGAAAATTTCAACAGTATAACCACAGTATAAGTAATAGTACTAACGTACAGTATGGACACTCTCTGCCGCTCTCACTAGTCGACCTCACCTCCCCTATGGAACCGATTTGGAACCGTTCGCAAGGAATGCCACAACGTACGAATTGACGTCGCTTGTATTTTATTCTCCATTCATTTGGGGTGTAAGTAGTTCATCAACATCTTTGAACCAAAGCCAACTTCACCTACACGCGGTGCACCCTGCTGACTGACAAACGAAGCTCTGGCGAAAAGAGAGGTAGGGAGCGTAATTGTAAGCTACCCGACTGGGGAATGTACCTCCACCTCACAGAATACCGCAGCCAAATAACGGTTCCCTTGAGGGCTGTTGTGTTCCTGCGAGTGAGTGAGGTCACCAGAAAGGAAAGGAAGATGCTGCGATGGCAGCGGGGGTGGCGGCGCGCGAGCAATATTTTATGTTGCGAGCGTTAATATGGCTACGTAACCGCTTCACATCAGGCGGGCCGTATGCTTGTCTGCCACCCGACGTAGTATATAAAAAAAAAGTTCAAAATAATATGCGAGTATGTAAAAGATGAGAGTTATTTGTGCAGTGGATGGCTGTCTCAACACATGGAAAGTAAAAAAAAAACAATTTGGATGGATGGATGGATGGACGGACGGACGGGACGGACGGATTGATGGATTGATGGATTGATGGATTGATGGATGGATGGATGGTTGGATGGATTGATGGATGGATGGATGGATGGATGGATGGATTGATGGATGGATGGATGGATGGATGGATGGATGGATGGATGGATGGATGGATGGATGGATGGATGGATGGATGGATGGATGGATGGATGGATGGATGGATGGATGGATGGATGGATGGATGGATGGGTGGACGGGTGGATGGATGGGTGGATGGATGGATGGGTGGGTGGGTGGATGGATAGATGGATGGATGGATGGATGGGTGGATGGATGGGTGGATGGGTGGATGAATGGATGGATGAATGGATGGATGGATAGATGAATGGATATGGATGGATGGATGAACGAGCAAACGAGCATTAGTTGATAAAAAATGCTATGCAATAGCTTTACCGCGGCAGTCCCCGAGTGCCACACGTTTTTTTTTCTTCACTACGCCCACTTGATGTGAAACGGTTACCGTAACCATATTAACGCTCGCAACATTATATATCGCTGGCGCGCTGCTATCCGCGCTGCCAACGCAGCAACTCCATCCTCTCTGGTGACCTCACTCACTCGCAGGAACACAACCCTCAAGGAAATTGTTATTTGACTGCGGTATTCTGTGAGGTGGTGGTACTTCGTCAGTCAGGCTGCTTAAAAAATACGCTATGTCCTACCTCTCTTTTCGTCAGAGCCTCGTCTGTCAGTCAGCAGGGTGTACCCCGTGCAGGTAATATTGACTTTTGTTCAAAGATGTTGATGAACCACTTACACCCCCTTACATGTCCGACTAATAATTGTATAATGTCAGCCCTAGAGAACGTCACTCAAACATAGGCACGTGTACAGACGTCATTTGGTTACTACATGCAAAAGCGCCATTTTTGTATGGAGTGGCCGGGGTTTGGTATAACTATCACGGTTCATGGGATACAGCCTGGGGACAGACGGACGGACGAACAGACAGCGGAGTCTCAGCAACAGGGTCCGTTTTACCCTTTGGGTACGGAACCCTAAAAATGAGATAAGGAAATTCTAAAAAATGTACATCTATAGAATTCATATTTCTTTCTTCCATAACCCGTCTAGCTATTAATCACGTTTATGTTCTATAATCACATCAGACGGGCAATAATTCTCGTAATTAAAATATAGTCAAAATTCAGTTTCGATCCAGTCTCGATCTCACAAAATGTCACATTTGGTATTCTCGTAAAACAATAAGTATCTTCAAAATTTAATTTAAACGGGATTATATCGAAATATGAGTGAAAATGAAATAAACTAAGAATGTTACTTTGCCAACAACAATTGATTGAATTGATAAATAATTAATTAATGAAATCAAGTAGGTATATAATTTTAGTAAATTCACAATTCAATCTCGATTCGATCAACTTTCAATCTGCGATCGTAGAAAAATTACGAGAATTGGCCTTCTGACTAAGTCGATAATATTATTATACCTGGTTACTACAGATATTACAGTGCGATTTTATAACTAATCATTTATATAACATGCATATAATCATAAATCTTGTAAATAAAATTTAAATTGAATAAATAACTCGGGTTCATTACATCACATCACATCACTATCGATTTGTATCGAGTGGAGAGTCTATTTACATACATAATCAGGCGTGTATTCATCGAAAGTTTTGATTGAAACGACCTTCATGTGCTACTCGTAGTATGGACACGTTATTAATTGAATGATACTACAGAATCATACATGATTCACCTGTGTAAAACCTTTATTTGTTTGTTTGTAATATCTTTATTGTTGTATATAAGGCATTTACAACATAGTATATGATATAAGTACAAAAAGTACTTATAATTTTTTTTTTTTTTTTTTTATATACTAATCGGGTGGCAGACAAGCATACGGCCCGCCTGATGTGAAGCGGTTACCGTAGCCATATTAACGCTTGCAACATAAAATATTGCTCGCGCGCCGCCACCCCCGCTGCCAAAGCAGCATCTCCTTCCTTTCTTTCTGGTGACCTCACTCACTCGCAGGAACACAACAACCCTCAAAGGAATTGTTATTTGGCTGCGGTATTCTGTTGTCTTATCAGTCAGCAGGGTGCACCACGTGCAGGTGAAGTTGGCTTTGGTTAAAAGATCTTGATGAACCACTTACACCCCAAATTATATATATAAATTCCCTATTTATGCCCAAAATTAGGCATTTATTGGGCATTTAGAGGTAGTTTCTGGGCACTTTGACGAGCTCGGTGGCGTACCGGTCAATGACGCGGCTTCGACACCAACGCTCGTGGGTTCGATTCCCACACAGGACAAACATTTGTGTGCATGAACATGTCTGTTTGTCTTGGTCTGGGTGTTAGCTATGTATCATAAGTATGTATTTACAAAAAAAAATGTATTTACGTATGTTTATCAGTTGTCTAGTTCCCATAACACAAGCTTCGCTTACTTTGGGGCTAGACGGCGCTGTGTAATTTGTCTGACAATATTTATTTATTTATTTATTGCAACATTTACAGCTATTTTTCCAGGTATCAAACTTAATACAATAGTGTAACAACCTTTATTTATATTATTTATTTACTTATTGTAAATGCCTGGCAGTTTGCCCATCTCTAGTCCTGTATCGTGCACTTCACGCACGATACTGAAATCTAAGTTCCGAATCTGAAGTTTATTTATTTATTTAAAACTTTATTGACCACAAAATTACATAAGGGTACAAAAGGCGGACTTAACGCTAAAAGCATTCTCTACCAGTCAACCTTCGGGAATAGCAGAAATTCATACATGCGGTTCTGAAGCAAATGAAAGAAAATAAGATCTCGAAAATGGAAATGATAACTATTCAAGTAAAAGAATATTATATTCTATACAAAAAAATAAATAAAAAAAAGTAAACATACATACATATTGTATTATTTATTTTTTTTTTTTTTTTTTTTTTTTATGTGAGAGGGGGGCAAACGAGCATGTGGGTCACCTGGTGGAAAGCAATCACCACCGCCCATGGAGATCAGCGACACCAAGGGGTCGCCGATCCGTTGCCAGCCTTTTAAGGAAAATGAAAACTCTGTTCTTGAAGGCACCCATGTCGTAGTTGTTCGGAAATACCGCTGAGGGAAGTTGATTCCACAGTTTCACTGTTCGTGGTATGAAATGTCTTAGGAAACGTACTGTAGTAGATCGCCAATTATCAAGATGATATGGATGGAATTTTAATTTATGGCGAGTTGTACGATAGTGGAATTCAGCGGCAGGTATCAGATCAAACAGCTCATCGGAGCACTCCCCGTGATATAATTTGTATAGAACGCAAAGAGACGCTACATCTCTGCGTGTAGAGAGAGAGTCCAATCGATCCGAGATCATTGGGTCACCGACGATTCGAGCTGCTCTTCGTTGTATGCGGTCAAATGGAGCAAGCAAGTACTGGGGCGCACCGGCCCAGAGATGCGAACAGTACTCCATGTGAGGTCGAACCTGGGCTTTGTATAGTTGAAGGCGGTGTCGGGGTGTAAAATACCGCCTGGCTTTACTAATCACACCAATCTTCCTGGAAGCCAGTTTGGCCTTGCATTCCAAGTGACCGCGAAACTGAACATCACTCGATATGTCGACACCTAAGATGGTAATGCTAGTTCTTACACTAAGGGGAGTACCTTCCAAACTAGGAGCTACGACGAATGGGGACTTTTTAGCGGTAAACGCACAAACCTGTGTCTTGGAGGGATTTAGCTGCACCAAATTCAATCCACCCCAATCCGAGACGTGTCCAAGGGACGTCTCAATCTCAGACACAAGTTTTGTTCGGTACTCATCGACGCAATCCCGAGAAACATTACATTGGCCAGTGTATCTTACGTCCACTGTACTGTCATCCGCATAGCAATGAACATTGTGTATAAGCAGCAAGTCATTGATATGCAGAAGAAACAGCGTGGGGGACAATACACAGCCTTGTGGTACGCCAGCATTCAAGCGTAGTGGGTCCGAGCGTGCTCCGTCAACTACAACTTTGATGCTACGCTCAGATAGAAAACTGGCAATCCATAAGCAAAGCTTCTCAGGTAGCCCAAAAGAAGGAAGCTTGGAAAGTAATGCTTTATGCCACACCCGATCAAAAGCTTTTGCTACGTCCAGACTAGCAGCCAATGCCTCGCCCTTGCTTTCCACTGACTCCGCCCAACGGTGAGTCAAGTATACCAGAAGATCACCAGCAGAGCGACCATGGCGGAAACCATATTGGCGATCATTTATCAGCTGGTGATCCTCTAAGTAGGCTACCAGCTGTTTGTTAATGATAGTTTCCATGATTTTGGAAAATATGGAAGTTATCGCAATAGGCCTGTAATTGGACGGATCTGAGCAAGTGCCTTTTTTAGGGATCGGGTGGACTAAAGCCTCCTTCCATGAGCAGGGGACCACGCCAAGTGAGTAGGAGTACCGAAATAGGCGTGTTAAAATCGGAGCCAACTCTGGAGCACATGTTTTTAAAACAATAGGTGGAATGCCATCCGGCCCACTCGACTTATGGATGTCCAGGGAGAAGAGTGCTCTACGGACAGCTCTTTGCGAGAACTTAATGTCTGGCATAGAGCTCTCACACCGTGGGATGGTTGGCGGTGTTGCTCCCTGATCATCGAGAGTCGAGTTAGACGCAAAGAGAAGTCCAAGAAGATCGGCCTTTTCCCTTGCAGTATGGGCCAGTGAGTCATCCACTCGGTGCAATGGTGGAAACGACGACCGACAGAAGTTACCTTGAACAGCCTTGGCGAGCGACCAGAACGCACGAGACCCAGAGGGCAAGCGCACTAATCTCTCGCCAATTTTGCTAACGAATTTGGACTTTGCCCTGGCGATGCAGCCCTTAAAGTATCTTGACGCAGCGTTGTAATTCTTCTTAAGGACACCGGTATTTGCATCTCCAGCTGCCTGAGCCTCGGACCAGGCTCGGTAAGAATCCTGCTTATGACGCAACGCGGCTTTGCAAGACCCTCCGAACCATGGTCGAGATTTGCCACCAATGGGCACCGCAGAATTAGGAATAAAAAGTTCCATGCCCTGCAGAACCACATCAGCGACAGCATTAGCACAGGCGCTGGGATCTTCCAGCGAAAAGCAAATCCGCCCCCAAGGGTAGGAGGCCAGGAAACTACGCAGCCCATCCCAATCTGCTGACCTAAAATGCCACACACGACGTGTGCTGGCTGTGCGCGGTCGCCTTTGGCGTGTGAGTGGCACAATACTCTTTATGAGGCAATGATCCGAAGACCCAAGAGGGGCGCCAACAGACACACGATAATTTTCAGGGTGGGAGGTCAGCAGAAGATCCAAAAGGGACGCCATATGCTCCGACACATCCGGCACCCGCGTGGGCGAGGAAACCAGCTGTGTCAGACCATATGCCAAGGCAAAGTCATGGAAAGTTCTTCCAGCATGGTCAGTTGATCTAGACCCTAGCCATTCGACGTGGTGGGCATTAAAATCACCCAGTACCACAATCTCTGCAGAAGGCATCTGCTGGAGTATACTGTCGGTCGTCGTTTGTATGTGCTCCACAAGACGCTCCGTTTCGACATTTCCGCTGTGGGACCTGTAGAGGCACGCGTAAATGCGAGTGCGGTCCTCAAAATCTGCGCGCAGCCACATAATTGACAGGTCCCTCACTTCAAGACTGCCAAGACGTCGACAACAGATATTCTCCCGAATGTACGCGCAAACACCGGCTCGTGGCACAAAGTGATGTTCCACTTTGTACCCTGGGTAACGCAGATATGAGATGTCAGCAGGGGGGAATATCTGAGTCTCCGTCAAAAAGAGTATGGCCGGCCTAGCCGTCTCTAGATGATGGTGGACAGCATTGATGTTGGAGTTAAGTCCCCTAACGTTACACAGCTCAACGCAGAGCTCAGGGGGAGGTGCCACCACACTCTTCTTGCGTTTGCTCCCGGCAGAAATATAGAGCGGCGTAATGCCCGCCCCAGAATACGTCGGGCGGCCTGAGCAGTGGTGCTCAGGGAGGGATTCTCCGTCACCAGCGGTGACGGTACCCTCCTGGGGTATTGTTCTTTTTACTACCGCTGCCATGTTTAGAGTTGGGGTGTTTGGGTTGGGCTCCGGGTCTCAACACTCACCGTACGAAACGCAATAGCGCGAGCTATTACTTCACGCCGGTCTTCTGCGTGAGAGTGGTACTGCCCCGGACGAGCCGGCCCAATTACGAGCTGTATTCATTCAATGTCCAAAACTTGACCACGATCATGTTCTAGACACTAAACGACTACAGCTTGGCTCTACCACTCAGGAAAAAGGCTACTCGTTTAGCACCACCCAGGGGTCACGTGCAGGGAAACTAGGGTAAAGCCTGCGGACGTGAGTAGCATCAACCCCCAAATGGTGGTATTATAACAAAATAATAAACATACATAAGTTTAAGTAATATAAAATAAGGTTTAGGCATAGTATAAGTAATAGTACTATGTACTGAGTACTTAGTACGAGTTTTTTGGTCACTTTCGAACGTGTTAACGTTTACAAGCCGACCAAAGTGTGTGGAATGTTAACAAAGGCGTCTGTTATGGTGAGTCTGTTATGAGTAAGCAAGAGTTTACGAGTGGTATAAGCGTTTCCAAGATGGCCGTGAAGACGTTGCAGATGACGAACGCCACGGACGCTCCAGCACATCAACAACCGATGAAAACGTGGAAAAAGTGAATGCAATGGTGATGAATGATCGCCGAATCACAATCAGAGAAATCGCTGATGATGTTGGCATTACGTTTGGATCAAGCCATGAAATTTTTTTGAATGTTTTGGGTCTGAAACGCGAGGCAGTAAAATTTGTTCCAAAATTGAATTTTGAACAAAAACAGCGGTGAATGGAAGTTGCTCAGGAGTCAATAAATAAAGTCAACGACGTTGCAGAATTACTGAAACGTGTTAATAACAGGTGACGAAGCATGGGTTTACGGATATGATGTCAAAACCAAGGTTCAATCGTCTCAGTGGAGGCATCCTGGCTCGCCAAGACCGAATCGCTGAAAGAGCTAAAGGCTATCCCAAAAATCAAGTTTGAGAAGTATTTCGGCGATTGGAATAAGCGTTGGCACAAGTGCAGAATATCTAATGGGAACTACAGACTTTGAAGGGGACAACATTAATGTAGACATATAAATAAATATTTTTTTCAAAAACGAAAATTTCCGTTATTTTCTGAACACACTATGTATATAATGTTTTTCATCTATATATACATATAATGTTTTTCATTAGATTAAAACGACGTCCTATTTTCGGAATAAAAAAAATACATCTAAATTGGATTCAGCTTAGGCGGCCCCAGGCTTACCCCTTCGAATATCGTGAACGAAATCCCTTATACAAAATCGGCATGCAATTAAAATTTCACCTTTGGTCTTCCTACCTCACCCAAGGGCCTTACATTAAAATTATTGTAAAACTAAGCCGCTTACCGTTTAAATTATTATCGTTGTGGTACATACACGTACCTTTGACCCTAATTAATTAAGCAAGGGGTGTGATTAAAACGTAATGGGTCCATGAAAGTAGGGTTAACCAAGGTAGTTTTGCCAAACATCCTCCTAATCTGCGTGGAGGCTTAAACGATGCGTATTGTGAATGCAGTGCGGTTTGCAATTAATAAGGGATCAGGTTAAAGATCAAAGGGTGAATAGAAGAAAGGGGGACAAAGAGATTCGTATCAGGCAATTTTATCTACACTACCACTCCTTCTACTATCATTCCTTCGCGTAATAAAAAGTTTGGCAACTCCTATCTATGTCGCACTATAAAAAAGTGGAACGCGTTGCCGGCATGTGTATTTCCTCATTCATACAATATGGGATCCTTCAAGCGAAGCGTGAAGAAGCATCTTGTAGGCCAACAAGGCAGCGTCAACTGACAAGACATCAAGGTCTCTTGTCCGTTGCCGATGCGATTGGGGGTCTTCTTTTCGCTTACCGGCGGAGCCAATATGCTGAGCTAAAATAAAAAAAACAACAACACTACTTTGCTTGCTTCCGCCACCATAAGTTTTTGCTAGTTACTGCCGGCACCAACCCATACCAGTACTATTACTAGATGCATGCGACTGCCGTGGCTGCTTTGGTCGTCTCTGCTTCAGCTGCTGCGGTCGTCTCGGCAAATCTCCAACATCTGAAACAGAAGAAACGTGCAACTGCTGCCGCCCCGACTACCGTGGTCGTCTCTGCGATGAAGATGATGATGGTTAGAACAACAGCCTACAAATGACTGGTAGATTGGTAACATTTATACTCTAACTTCTTTACTATGTCTCCATTAAAATTAGGTATTCTGTAAAAATAAACTTTTTTTTCTAATGTGGTTGGTCAAAATGTCTCCATCTTGCCTAATAGGAAGCACAAGTGAAGACTAAATGTGAGGAGTACCATCACTGCGATATGATATGATGCTCTAAGAGCAGCATTAGTAGTCCACCCTTTGATGACACAAAGAAGTATTTCTTCACGCTTCGACTAAACGACCCTGGGTTATAGAAAGACTTCCGTAATTACGAAGCTGGCCGAAGTATTCATCCTCTGTTTTAAGATGATAATATGGCTAGTCTGCCACCCGACGTAGTATAAAAAAAATAGATCATTATTATCATCAACAGGTCATTTTAGTCTCCACTACAGGAGCACGAACCTCTTTCGTCCGTCCAAGACAGAAGGAGGATTTGGCCTACACTCCCCACGCTAGCCAGACGGGTCGGGGAGGCCTGATCGATTTTTTATAATGTATTTCCCTTAGTCGCCTTGTACGACATCCACGGGAAGAGACGGAGTGATTGTATTCTAGTCTGCCGGAAACATAACGGACAAAAAAAAATAGATAGCAGATTGTAATTTGTGTATTTGAGGTGGAGTTATTCCCCAGTCTGTCTCGATGTGGTCTACCTGTCTTTCGCCAGAGTCTTGTCTGCTAATCGGCCAGGTGCATCACATGGCTCTTAAGCAGAAACACCCCAACTAAACTATTTAACTAAAATTTCCGCCCCATAAGTTTCCACGTGATATCAACGTTCAATCACCCGTGAAATCGCTTGAAATAACTGTAAATTTTGTGAAACCTATGGTTAAACCAAACTATTGGAGAGATGGAATTATCGTCCTTTCTCTATTCTACATTAATAAAGGGATGTTCATATTCATTATTGTTGATTCACAAAGAATTTTCTGGTAAATTACCCACTACCATCCATATGAAATGTGACCTTTTGCAGAGTTATTATATTATTTATTAAAAAAGGAAAATGAGGCAGTGAAATTAAGACAATTGTCGTAATTTGATGTGGGTGCATCTCTTTTTACATCATTATTTTGTGTATCTGCCAGTCTTAAAAACTGATTGCGATAAAAATATGAGGGTTTTTTATACCATAAAGTGGAAAACAAGCATATGACCCGCCTGATGGAAAGCAGTTACCGTAGCCTATGAACGCCTGTAACACCAGGGTTACACGCGCGTTGCCGACCCTGTAAAACTATTTCACGCACTTTTTGAAGAACCCCATGCTGTAGCCTCCTGAGAAAAGCTCCTCGACAGGCAGTTCATTTCACAGCTTGACAGAATGCGGGAGAAAACTTTTCTAGAACCGAACAGTACGCGACCACTTTGGCTCCAATGAAATGCCCAATGTGCATGTAACGTAAACACGGCCGTGTGTTTACGTTACATGCACTAAAATTATCTCAAAATGGCACCGCTTCCCCCTCCCCCGCACGCGATGTTCCATAGTCCTTACTTAGCGTAATAAATTCTTTGATCCATCATGCATTTAGTCGTGTGATTGAATTTTGGATGGAGATGATATCCCCCGATTTTATTATACCTAATTCGTTTTAATAATAATATTATCAGATGAACTTTTCCGTGGAAAAGCTCGATGGCATCGTTGCGTCAGTCTAATCGAACATGCAAGTTAAGCAACGTCAACCGTAGCCCGCCCATGGATGGGTTTATATTATCTCAAGCTCCTCCGTGCTTTGGAGGGCACGTAAAGCCTGGCTGTTGTCATTAGATGACAGTCATTAAGCCAAGCATTTAGGCGGCTTGAAAACAAAGGCCTAAGCCAACCCGCAGTTAAGCAGCGTGGTGGAGTATGCTCTGAGCCCCTTCAATTGAGGGGAGACCCGTATCCTAGCAGTGAGATGAGAACGGACTGATGAAGACGACTAATATTATAAAGAGGTAACGTTTGTGAGTTTGTCAGGTTGTTGAGTTTGTGAGAGTACAAGAACAAGAGATTACTTGCGAATGTCTAAGCTATATCGTATATAGTATAAAAAAATAGATAGCAGAGTGTTATTTGTGTATTTTGGGGTGTAAGTGGTTTATCAACATCTTTGAACCAAAGCCAACTTCACCTGCACGCGGTGCACCCGGCTGACTGACAAACGAAGCTCTGGCGAAAAGAGAGGTAGGGAGCGTAATTGTAAGCTACCCGACTGGGGAATGTACCTCCACCTCACAGAATACCGCAGCCAAATAACAGTTCCCTTGAGGGTTGTATTCCTGCGAGTGCGTGAGGTCACCAGAAAGGAGATGCTGCGTTGGCAGCGGGGGTGGAGCACGCGAGCGATATTTTACGTTGCGAACCTTAATATGACTACGGTAACCGCTTTACATCAGGTGGGCCGTATGCCCGTCTGCCACCTGACGTAGTATAAAAAAAAAAAAACAAAAACGCAAATCAGCAGAAAAGTAAATTGACGTATTTACACTTTAATAGGGCAAAAGTTTCACCAATTTTCCGCTTGGCGGTATTCGAAATGCGTCTTCATTTTGTTGTGCACAGTTTTTGTTATACCAAAATCTGTCTAGTCACTCGGCCGTAGTTCCCATGAGATCGTGTAACTAAATGGGCTGGAGGCTTGAGGTCAACAGCTGACATTTATTGGAGTGGAAACAAAAAAGAACCAAGTCTGTTTTAAGGCCTGCCCCCTTACCACCATCTCTTATTGCGATTCATTTCGACGACACGACGACGATGAACTCGGTGGCGTAACGGTCAATGACGCGGCTTCGACACCAACGCTGGTGGGTTAGATTCCCACATAGGACAAACATTTGTGTGCATGAACATGTCTGTTTGTCTTGGTCTGGGTGTTTTCTATGTATCATAAGTATGTATTTACACAAAAAAAAACATGTATTTACTTATGTTTATCAGTTGTCTAGTACCCATAACACAAGCTTCGCTTACTTTGGGGCTAGATGGCGCTGTGTAGTAAAAAAAAATTGAATAGATTGCTTATTCATACCAATGAATAAGCGACTCTATTCCATTTGAAATAGAGTCGCTTAGTCATTGGTATGAATAAGCATTCTATTCAGTTATTGAATCGCAATAAGTCAAAGTCAAAGTCAAAGTCAAAATATCTTTATTCCTTGGACTTTATAAAGCACTTAGAAACGTCATACAAACTAAATATAAGAAACATGTGTAAATCATTACTACTCTAAATCCGCAGAGCTTAAATTCACTTTCATCACACTATCTTGAATGTGAAAGTGAATTTAAGTGCCAGTTCCGGCGACGGGGCTTCTTGAGAAGAACTGGCAAGAAACTCAAGGCCGACTCTTTTAATTGCCAATATCGTTACATTAAATACAAATACAATCATTAATATAACATAACAAGAGCAATTCATTTCCAAATACTTTTATCATTTATGTAATCTGAGATACAATAGTAAGCCTTTTGACATAGTCTAGTTTTGATAAATCTTTTAAATTTACCCATGGATAATTTAAACGCGTCATTTGGAAGTTTATTGTAGAAGCGTATACATTGACCTGGGAACGAGTTAGAGATTTTATGGAGCCTAGTAATATGCATAGCGAGTTTGTTTTTATTTCTTAAATTTAATTGATGGAGATCACTGTTTTTCCTAAATTTAGTTTGATTTTTATGAACGTAAATAAGATTTTCATAAATATATTGAGAATGTAATGTCATAATATTTATTTCTTTAAATTTATTTCTCAGTGTCTCCCTGGGACTCATCATATAAATAGCACGGATAGCTCGCTTCTGGAGCACAAAAATTGAGTCTACATCCGCAGCACTACCCCAAAGCAATAAACCATATGACATAATGCTGTGAAAATAGCTAAAATAAACTAAACGCGTAGTGTCAACATCAGTCAGTTGACGTATTTTCCTTACGGCGTAAGCTGCTGAGCTGAGTCTACCTGATAACGTTTCTATATGTGGGCCCCATTGTAATTTAGAGTCTAATGTTATCCCAAGGAAGACAACCTTATTGACCAATTCCAATCTCTCATTGTCCATCACCACACTGGTTTTTACTTGTTTCACATTTAAGAATTAAGAGATGGTGATATGGGGGCTGTGCTGATTCTGATCTTCTGTTACTTTTTAGGATTCCGTACGTCCAAAGGAAAAGAAACGGAACCCTGATTGAACACGTAGTTTAAAGAACATAAACCAAAACCATGCCACAGACAGGTTAAAGTCAAAGTCAACGTCAAAATTCTTTATTCTGTGGGCCCTCGCGGGCACTTAGACACGTCTTTTACAATTAGGTATATTTTTTATCTACCAGCATTTCGGAATGACCATTGACGAGAAGAAATGCCGAATGAAACTGTCAATATAGGTCCTTTTTTAAATAGCCATACAATTTCTCGAGTTAATTTCTCGAGTTCACCTATGTTATAAAAGACACGTTAATCCGTAGGTACCGGCTGTTGTCCTTACATCGTTAAGCCTAGTCAGTCTTTGGACATCTTAAAAACGGTGACAGCATGTAGTATATACTCGTAGATATAGAGCAGCGTAGAGTATGCTCTAAAACCCCTTCGACTGAGAGGATACTCGTACCCGTATCCCCGCAGTGGGATGAAATAGGTTGATGCCGATACCATTAATGGTAATTTATGCTCTAAATCGAATGATGTTATATGACATACTATATATCGACGGTCCCTACGTATAAAGCGGCATGTCAAAAATGTCAACTTTTTTTCATTTCAGACTTGTCTGCTTATAATACGATATAGTAATTAAAGAATATTATTATTGCACAAATTAGTTAATTTTATACTTTTTAATTAAATACCATCAATTTTAAAAAGAAAATGTTTTTTTACGGACAATCTATAGCAGTTAAAAAAAATGCCATTTTTGACATGTCGCTTTATACGTGGGGACCGTCGATATATGCCACATGTATACAAATGTACACCCGAAAAGGTTTAGTTTAAATTCACATTTTTGCAACAAAAAAGGTGTCATTGCGCCGATTACGTACTCAGCGAGGGAAAGAGGTAGCAAGTATATTAAATATTTAATCGAGATTTAAGAGCCATATTACATTTTGACTGTGATTTTTGCGTAAAATGGCCAATTTTGGCGTTCTCGATCTCGGAAACAAAAATACATTAACAATGTTGACTTATTGAATAGCACAGAATAGCTATTGGCTTAGTACATAGCGGCCTCGCTTTTTGTAATTTTTGCTTAACTTTTTAAATAAACCCAAAATTGCAGAGAAAGATTTTCATAAAATGCGCGCAATCACTTTTTTGAGCTCCTGGATTGTACTACTGTTCCAAACAAATGAAATAAAAAAAAATAGTATGTTATTTCTTATATAGTCGTATAGTACATAGCGGCCTCGGAATTTTGAAATATCATTGATTTAATATAGAAAAAAAACATTCCTTTAACACAAAAAACTTCGAAAATCGCTTTAGGTAAGCTGTGAATTTATCGAATTCATGATAAAATTATTGAGCAAAATTTATACCAGAATAATTGTTACTTCATGAGGAATAAACGATGTATAAATTTGGAGCATGAATTTATTATCTTATGTATATACAAACGATAAATATAACTTCAAAATTACTACAAAATGCGATGCACCGGCCGTTCAAATTTAGTACGGCGCGAGAGCTCGTCAGCGTGAGACCTATGTCGAATTTCTTCGCGCCAATATCGACCGGGCGTCAGAGTATAGTACGACTACCAAGTTTTGATCACGTAAGTACAATTTTTTCTAGTGTTTGTTTTCTATGGAATCTACATAGCTTAGCAACAACATATTGTTGAATTATTCTTAATATTCATTTCATTATTTTCAGCATGGGTCGAAAAGCTCGTAGGTATCAATGTGCATGAAAGTAAAGATGTACATTTACATAAGAAAATAAAGCAAGATACTTCTTTCCTCAATCATCATCATCATCAGCCTGCATCAACCCACTGTTGGATATAGGCCTTTCCCAATACTTTCCACCATATTGTCTAAGTCTGGGTGTTTTCTATGTATCATAAGTATATATTTACAAAAAGAAAAAATGTATTTACGTATGTTTATCTGTTGTCTAGCACCCATAACACAAGCTTCGCTTACTTTTTTTTTATACCACCAGCGTGGTAAACAAGCATAAGGCCCGCCTGATAGAAAGCAGTTACCGTAGCCTATGAACGCCTGTAACACCAAAGATAATATAATAGCACACCACACGCAACGCGCGTGTGATGCCTCTTATATTATATTTAATATAAATTATATTAAATATAATATAAGATTATATTATATATAATAAATAAATATTGTCAGACAAATTACACAGCGCCATCTAGCCCCAAAGTAAGCGAAGCTTGTGTGTTATGGGTACTGGACAACTGATACATACGTAAATACAGTTTTGTCAAAATTCATCCTCAACCCCACGGATCGAGATCGTTTAACATTCGACTAAGATCCTCCAGCGATTCAGCCATTTTCTTTCCTTAATACACCTATTTAATATAATACTCATTTATATTTTTATTCGGCATTAATAACAATAATGGAACTGTTTCAGAATTAATAACTACACTGCCAAGAAAACATTACGATGGATAAAGAAAATATTCCGACATCATCGATTGAGGTGCGGTATGATTTTTTTTTTCTCTTACCATCTATCGACATGGGAATCGTTTTCGAGGTAATTTGGGGTGCAGATCACGAGAATGAGCTCAATTCGTTTCGGTAATGAGATGACAAGATTTTGAACACATCTGTTCATCTCATCATCATTTTCTACAATCAATAGTGGCTAATTCACACTACATAGTTCGAATAACATTTTGACTGATGAAAAAGCGTAAGGAACTTTGTTTTCGTCGGGGATCCCACGACGAAAAACAGAATTTTTTCTTTCTTTATATAGTTATCCTGGTTGCATCCCAGGCTTCGAGTCTGGGATTCACATATCTCATTGATTTGTGTGATTTAACTCCGGGGTGGGTTTTGATGTACGATTGCCACTTAACCTAATCTGATGTGCCACTTTTGCCGCAGCCTCATTAGCTTATTGACAGGGTGCACCATGTGTAGTCGAGGCCAGTTTTAAATTTTGAAAAACCCTGAATCACGTTTTTTTATTATTTTCATTTTTGACTTAACATTATTTTTAATTATTTTAATTTAAGACTTTTTACTTACCTAGTTAATAAAAGTACTTTTTTTTAGTTAATAGAAGATTTTATCATTCGAGGTTCTGAGGTTTCGACTCTACGATGATAAGTCAGTCAGCCAGACTCTCTCTTTATATGAAAGTATAGATATACTAACTGTCAAATTCATAAATCACTGGTGAATTGGCGTGGTTTAACTTAGTTTATTTTTATTTTAGATACCTAAAGGCCACGACGTTCTTCTTCGTTTGAAAAATTTAATTAATATAGACGAAACGACCAATACCAGCACTTGAGGAGATAGATACGAGGACAATAGAAACAGAATCTGGGATTGTAAGTATGAACAAAATCATTTAGAAGCTGAAGCTGTTATATTCATTTCAGATTTTATTAATAATAATAATTGTTTCAGGACTACGTAGTTCAAGAACGGAGAATAATTGATTTTCATTATTTTTTAAACAGTTGTTTGATCATGGTGGAACATTTGGTGCTTTTTCACACCAAAACCATGGATTGATTTGATAGAAATTTGGCAAATAAGTAGTTATGATTAAAGTTGTTTTACACTTCCATGTAAATTGTAACTAGTTTTATTCTTATCTATAATTTTAATCTAAAACCAAAAAGTACCTAGATAAATAAAGGATTAGGTAATAAAATAAATTTTATTTTTACTAAAAATCATCTGTCTCATTTATGGTACATATAATCTGTTTCTTCCCATACTAAATCCATGACACTCTAAAAATGTGTAGGTACAACTATAACAAATTACTTCTTATGTAGAAATACTAAAAAAATACGAAACTAGAGAGATAGTATCAAAATCGCTTGTTCGTAATTTCAACATAGAAATTATGAGGACTCGTGACCACGTGACCGTCGGGACGCTTCAATACCGAATCTCGCATAGTGCAAATGTGTAATAGGGCTCTTAATCGAAAGATTTAATCGAGGATAGCGATATTCGTGGATGTCCCAGGCGGAAAACCCTTTCTGAGTAGGGGCCCTACCGCCGAAGCTGAAGCCTGTTACCATCGGATTTTTATACTCCGAAAATCAAACTTTAGCTTTTACTTTAGATTTTTTAATATCATTCTTTGACTTATACTTTTAAATGACATTCTTTGATTTATATTGCTATTATTAATTATTACCTAATATTGCATAATCTGTTATTTTTGTAATTATTTAAATTGATATTGTTGACATTCCAGTACGACATTTGAGCATAATTATTTTAATATTTTAACCCTTTAGTTCGCAATAGAAATTGTGGTAAAAATTGCTGTTGTTTTTTAACTATTCGATCTATGAATGTCATAAATTACTTAAAAAAAATAAAAAATAAAATCTGTAAATAACATTTTTTTGGAAACTGGATGTTTAAAATACATAACATTGCGAAGTAGCTAATGTTTAAATATTAAAAATTTATGTTACGTATTCTTAACTTTGCGAAATGCACAGGAAACGAAAAATAACATTTCTACGGTTGTTTTTAATACAATTTTTTATTAGTTTAAGAAAATTATAAAGGAAATAATTGCAGACAGTACATAGAATATTTATGAAACATTTTTAAACTGTTGCGCTTCCTTAATTCCAGAATTCCTCACGATTAACAGTTATAGACTTCAGTTTTTTTACAAGGTGTACCTATAAATTCGTATTTTGAATAATCAAATCAATAACGTCTAAAAAAATCGTAAAAGTAATCGGATGGCGACTTTGAATCAGAACCAAATTCAATAAAAATAATTTCTTCTAGTATTACACGATTTTAAAATTTACCGCTTTCCCATCACAATCCAATGGTTTTCAAACAAACGGTTTATTTATCTTTATCAATAATGTTGTTAAAGGATTAAATTTGTTTTTTGAACGTGTTTTCTTGGTAACACTAAAAACTTCAGGACTTGATGGATCAGACAAAACATAAGATATAGCTTGGGTAGCAAGTAAATCTTGCGGTAAGATTTGTTTCGCGAGGACCTGACAAATAGATGGAGTGGGTGGTACCAGATCTTCAGGCAACACGGTATCATATAAATCCTCCAAAATGTTAAGTCGTTTAGATGAAGAATTGAAAAATCGAGGTTCAAAGTTATAATCATTATCGTCATGTGTCATATTTTCCCTATCATTTCCTGATATGCTACTATTCCTAGAAGAAGTATCACACGGTGGTGTAAGTGCCAGAATCTTCTTTACACGTTCTAATTGCAGGTTATGCTACAACAAAATAAAGCTAACAATCATGAAAAGACCCTCCAACACCAAATTTACCGAAATAAAAAGCCATTATGTACATCCCTTATCATTTCGCAATGTTAGTTATTCTTTACATTCTTATCCTCATCTCAATCATCGGTATCTTCGCAATGTTAACTATAGCTAACATTCAACTTTAACATGTTTTAGCACATACAAACTTGCATTTTTAATAATACTGTAATTGTACAATTATACAATGCGAACACAAAAACATAAATAACATACAATATTAAGGCAAATCAAGCAACTTAAGTAAAAATATTGATATTTCTTAACTTAGGCGCGGGAGCAGCTCGAGGTTGGGTTGCTATTTTTCACCTTCATGTCAGAATTTACAACACAATGACGTTTTTTATTTTTTTATGCGTGCGTAGTAATGATCTTTACTTATTATTAGAAAAAAACCGTAAGATAATCGATGTTGTATTGTAAATAAAATTTTAGTTATATATACGTTAAGTATACCTAACGTTGCGAACTAAAGGGTTAATAGACACAAATATTTTAAATGGTTGTATAATATAAAAGACTTAATAGTCTTTTATATAATTACATTATATATACTTAGATAAAATAATATAGACGGCATTAGACAAGTTCCCATGTATATTTTGTCTTGTTTAAGGCATGCAAACATAATTTTTTAATGTACCTACATTTTGAGCAAATAAATGTTTATTGATTGATTGATTGAGCTTAGGTTAGCGGTAATTGTGTAGGGGGTAGGGCCCTAGAACGGGGAGCAAAGACTCTAATAATGTAACCTAAATGTTAAATAACATTGTCTTAAAGTTTCTTAAGATTCATCATCTCAAATTTTCGGCCCAAATTACTCAGGACACTAACGCTGCTGATATAGAAATTTGTCAGTGTAAACTATGCAAAATATCCAGAAACCTTCCAGTGAATATCGGATTAAAATTGCAATAGCCGCTTTGAGGATGATCATAGACAAATGACAGCAGACTCTTAAATTTTAAACCAAAGTTTAACGACAAAAAAGGCAAGCTTTTGTTTGACGGGCCCGTGAGTGGTCGAATGGTTAGTAATGGCTACTTAGACTTCGAGTCTTGTCTTGTACGGTGGTCGAACACGCGACGTTCGACCACCGTACAAGACAAATATTTGTGTGCATGAACATGTCTATTTGTGTTGGTCTGGGTGTTTTCTATGTATTATAGGTATGTATTAACAAAAAAAAGTATCTCAATGGCATGACCACCTTCGAAAATTCGCCAATAAATGAAAAACCCACGCATGCGAGTCTGTTTGAAAGCATTACGAACTCACTATGATTGTTAGAAACTACATCCCTCGCGTCGCGTCGTGAACGTAGGCGTTAGTTGGATCGTGTATGTGATAAATAATTGGATGTCATCCATTTGGATGTCTTCTTGAGAACGACCTTTCGGTTGGATACATTGACAGAATCGGGCTTAACACAAATATAGTTAAGGTCAGGGCATAGTTACAGCATAGTATAAGTAATAGTACTAGGTACAGCCTGCCGTTCTCTCGTGTCGACGTCACCTCCCCTCTAAAACAAATCTGGAACAGTTTGTAATGCGCCGCACGCACATACGCTCATTCGTGCTCTGCACAAATGTCATTGTTTATGTAAGGAGTGACCAGGGTGTGGTTACAGTTTGTAACCTTTACTTGCTTGAGGAAACAAGCGTGAAGATGCACCTCACGGGCCAGTATGGTGCCTACTGTTAACTGACAGAATGCTGCTATCTAGTCTTTTATCAGATGCCGCTGCAACTTGGGTTCTTCTTTTCTATTATCTTTAGGCGAAGCGGAGCCATGCTAATAATTATTGTGTACAACAAGATCAAACTTCTCAAAAAGGCCTCTTACGCGTTGGATTCGTACCCTCGCGCACGCCTATCAAATGACCAGGCATGACCCGTGAACAATAGAGAAATAATAATAAAATAACCACTTATTTTTAGCATAAGAAAATAAAATAAAAGTATAATAATTATGTATGTTAAACG
Source organism: Hypsopygia costalis (assembly GCA_937001555.2). Lineage (NCBI taxonomy): Eukaryota > Metazoa > Arthropoda > Insecta > Lepidoptera > Pyralidae > Hypsopygia > Hypsopygia costalis. The sequence goes on along the minus strand of OW443343.2, from coordinate 2,348,141 downwards.
AAGACAATATATAATATTATGGTTATTATAAAACAAAATTTAATCATAAAAGCATCTGCTTCAGGGTAACAAAGATCACGTCCTAGGCATCCCAAATTAAATCCACCAAAGAAAAAAGTAAATAAGTTATATACAAAGGGTCTTTCAGAAGAAATTCGTGTGTGCGAGTACTTTAGCGTAGTCGGGAACTCATTGAGGAATCGAATTACGTAACATTGAAATAAGTAGGTATCTCACCAAAACGTAAATGTAAAAATGGAGCCAAGTTTAGTGCAAATGGACTGTAGAAAAGTCTGCCTATTTGGTAAAAGTATTGAGATTTAAATAGACTGTAAGTTCTATGGAGATTCCTTATACCATTGTCATCAGTAGAAGGAGGTTCATTGCTGATTAAAAACATCTACCTTATAATTCCATTCAATCAATCAATCAATCAGTTTCGTGCTAGTTGCATGTATGAACTCTCTGCAATCTTTATCACTCATCTACTAAGGGGGAAATTCTAACCTGCGTTTGCAGTTTTCGATCCATAGCCGCCATTCCAGAACCTTTGTTTCCCAACAGCCACCTATTCTGTGGGCTATACGGCCTATCCCCGGCCAAATTCTAAACATCAGCAGGCTATTTAGCCGGGGAAACCGTGTTAGATAGAATTATTAGAATTATGTTGGTTAATTTTACTACAAATACATCCATTCGTGAATTTAACACAAAAAGATACTTTGAACATATTTCTCTCCACGGCACGCTAGGCAACTTTGTGCTTTCGAATGAAGCCTTATCATAGTTCGGAGACATTTAACGTTCTTCACTAATTTACAAAAACAGTTTGTTACATTTTTTATTATTAAACTCATAGTGTGTGTTAAAAAATTACTATTTCGCTTCGATAGTTTAAGTATAATTCTCAGCGGTATATATCGAAAGTAGAAATGTTACGAAAATTCTTGTCTCCGGCCAAAATAAAGATGTAGGTAAATGAGAAAGTATAAGTAACAAATGTTTTTGTAAAATTTAAATAGGTACCTACATGAGTGTAATATATTGTACCTATAACTTGATTTTATCACATTTTAAGAAATAATTGACGAAGACAACTTACAATATAAATGCATAAAATATTATAAATTCATTGTACGCGTGATGAAATCATTTAAATTTAAGTTGCGAAAAGTTTCTAAGTATAAATATAATCAATATAGGAAGGAACTTACCAATTTTACTTTTGAATCAAAATTCGTTATCGAACTTGGCCGAGCGACACCGCCTGGTATCTAAATGTATTTTATTACTCGTCTCCTTTGAAAAAGTTTTGAATAACATCCATCTGAGATAAAATTATTGTAATGGATGAAATGAAATAAGTACATATATAGCTTTTAGTGCGTGATGGCGCGACGATCAAATTGTCTCAAATGTCTATTTATGTCGATTTATGTAATATATTTGACATAACATATTGTCTTTTTACCAGACTATTGAAGAGAGGATAATGTTTTTCGAGCGTATAAAAGTATGTATGACTATGGATGACTAACGCTTTGGCATGTTCGGAATGGAAGGAGATGCTGCATGGAGGAGGAGATGATGCGGGGGTGGCGGCGCGCGAGCGATATTTTATGTTGCGAGCCATAATATGGCTACGGTAACTGCTTCACATCAGGCGATGCTTGTCTGCCACCCGACGTGGTATAAAAAAAAACTGTTTGACCGATTTCAATAGTAAGATTCTAATAAGTTGTGAAGGTGATATACGTAAAGCATTTTATTTTAATTATTTTCGCGAAATATAAAATTAAAGGATAATAAATAAAATGGTAAAATTTTGCAGCTGAGCTTTTGTTTCGGTTAATTTCGAGGAAAATTATTTATTTTGCATTTTAATTTTGGCACTTTAAACCATGAGTTAAGTTGGAATCTATTCGACGAGCCACGAGAAATGAATATAATGTAGTTTGTCAATCAATATTTTAACATTCTGTTTTGTTTATATGTGAGGGTGGAAAGCGAGCATGTGGGTCACCTGATGTAAAGCTCATGGAGATCAGCAACACCAAGGTGTCGCCAATCCGTTGCCAGCCTATACTCCTTCCTTTCAATGACTGTTGGTTTCCGAACAATTACAATTGTTCGGAAACACTGCTGAGGGAAGTTGATTCCACAGTTTTACCGTTCGTGGTATAAAATGTCTTCGGAAACGTACTGTACAAAAACTCCAAGTTTTCCGCCTTAGTTTATGGCGAGTTGTACGATAGTAGAACTCAGCGGCAGGTATCAAACTGCTCATCCGAGCACTCCTAGTAATATAATTATAATAATAATAATCTTTATTTCAATAATACAACTACAACAACATTACAATGTAGTTATTATACTGAAACATTTTTAGCTTATATAAATGGGCTTAAATAAATGGAATCGAAAAATTATGAAGGAATAATATTTTTTAAGGTAAATAAAGATTGTCGTTCTTATAATGAAACAGATGTCAGTATTTAATGACAATTTATTAGAACATGCGAAATGAAAAGTCAATATTCTGTGATCAAATCAAAATAAATTATCTTCTAAAAATTCCGAATTTTTTGAATCTTTACATTTTCGCTTCGGCATAGGCCCATAGATATATAACCATTTAGGCATAGGTTCTTGTTTTCTACTTGCAGCACCTGACCACAGTCACCACTAGAGATGGGGAAAATGCCAGGTATAAATAAATAAATATTGTCAGACAAATACACAGCGCCATCTAGCCACAAAGTAAGCGAAGCCTGTGTTATGGGTACTAGACAACTGATAAACATACGTAATTTTTTTTGTAAATACATACATAAGATACATAGAAAATCCCCAGACCAAGACAAACAGACATGTTCATGCACACAAATGTTTGTCCTGTGTGGGAATCGAACCCACGAGCGTTGGTGTCGAAGCCGCGTCATTGACCGCAACGCCACCGAACTCGTCATTAACAATATGTGCCCAGTAAGTACCTGTAAATGCCCAATAAATGCCTAGTTTTGGGCATATATAGGGAATTTATAAGTACTTTTTGGGCATTTATTAGGGTTCCGAACCTCAAAAGGAAAAACGGAACCCTTATAAGATCACTTTGTTTTTTTAACATTTCTATGTCGAGAATGCGTGGACGTATCAAGCTGAAATTTGAACTGTATACACAGGTCTACGGTCCCATGAAGTTAAAAAAAAATCAAACTGCTAAGTTTACGTAGAAAAAAGTTACGGCCGTTTATTCAGCAAAAAACGCATATTTCGACACACTCAAAGGAATCAAAACCTATAGGGTACTTCCCGTTGACCTAGAACTATGAAATTTGGCAAGTAACATCGTTATAGACTACAAGTACAGGAATAAATCTCAAAACTATACATTTGTAAATAGATCTAAAAAAATAGGGGGTCTATATTTTTATCATAGAAAAATCATAGAAAAATCTCGTGAATTTAACAGTACCCTCTTCATATGCTTCGTCGACTTCCGAAAAGCTTTTGACACTGTTCAATGGCGGAAACTGTGGGAAATTCTATCAATAATGGGTGTACCAAAGCATCTAATATACCTCATTCGAAGACTGTACGAGGATGGCACAGCAGCGGTTCGCGTGGATGGGATTGACTCCGGCTTATTTAAAACAGAGGCTGGTGTTAGACAGGGATGCATCCTTTCTCCATTGCTGTTTAATATTTATACAGAGTACATAATGCGGATTGTCTTGGAGAACTGGGACAAAGGTGTTTCTGTTGGAGGTCTAAGGTTATGTAACCTAAGATATGCTGATGACACCACTCTTCTAGCAACATCTAAAGAAGACATGGAACAGCTCTTGAACTGCTTAGAAGCAAACAGTATGAATTTTGGACTCACTATCAATCGTGATAAAACCAAAATGATGATAGTGGACAGGGCCGAGAACAACCAGTCATCTGTTAAAACTATCGCCAACTGTGATGTCGTCCAGAGCTACATTTACTTGGGCTCCAATATCACCAATGCCGGAGGGTGTGAAGATGAGATACGTAGGCGTTGTGCTGTAACGCGGTCTGCTGTCGAAAGGCTCGCAAAAATTTGGAAAGATCGCAGAATTACAAAAAACACTAAGGTGCGACTAATGCGAAGTCTCGTCTTTCCAATTTTTCTCTACGGAGCTGAGACGTGGACCCTGAGGCTTGAGGACAGGAGAAAAATCGATGCCCTGGAGATGTGGTGCTGGAGACGCCTACTGAGAATTCCGTGGACTGCTCGCCGAACCAATGCATCGATCTTAAAGGAACTTCATATTAAAGAAAGGTTATCGTCGACTGTGCAAATACGTATACTGAAGTTCTTCGGCCATATTACCCGAAAAGAAAATTCTATGGAGCGTCTTGTAGTCCAGGGCAAGGTGGAAGGCAAGAGACCTCGCGGCCGCTCTCCAACCAGGTGGGGAGATTTAATTAAGTCTCTCACAAGGTCCTCCATGTCCGAATGCTCCCACAATGCCTCCAACAGAACCAAATGGAGAAATATAACAGGAGCCGCCATTCGTAGTGACCTGCCCATGATCACGACCACTCTGCCAAGAGTGTCCGACTGAGAAGAAGAATATTTTTATAGGGTGTCGAAATTTCAAATTGAAACTACTAGTTCAAATGGGGTATCATATGAAAGGGCTTGATGTACACATTGCAAAATATATTTTATTTATTTTTTTCGACGTATTATTTCTTATTTATAATGAAAAATATCAAATTTAATAATGATACTACGTACCTACGGAACCCTCGGTGGGCGAGTCCGACTCGCACTTGTCCGGTTTTTTTGTAAATGCCCAGCATTTTGCCAATGCACCACAGACGTCATTAAATACCAATGTATTACCTTGAAAATCCCTATTAACTTAATATAACGGACGATCGTAAAATTTCCTGAAATTCCCAACACTGTATTCACAGGCATCTTAATTAATGTTGTGTTAAAATTCCGCCATTTTCATTTATATTAAAATAATAGCCTTAAGGCAACGAGTAAGTCCACAAAAGATACGTAAATTAAATTTGCCGTATCCTCTGTTTCAAATTATTTTAACTCCACAAGATGTTTTTAAAAGGACAGTTCTGTTTGTGACAATAATGTTGTTAAAACTCGCGTGAAATAAATTAAATTCACCCTTAAGAATTTTAGTCTAAGACATTTTATATATAGACGGGCTATATGCGAACATTACTACAGTAAAAATTGTCTACACAGCGCTTACTCAATGCCACAATGGAGGCAGGTAGAACACGTCAATATCCCCTGGTGTGCCGTGCTCCGAATCACGCAGACCTTTATTTGCCGCGGGAGTTTCATAGATATTACGACGACTATGGGTAGCCTTGACCTTCTTAATCATTTGGTATAAGCTTAAACAGGATCGGTATAGACTTGAAGATACACCAGCACTAGTAACATGGCAAGTATTTTTTCCGCTGCACCCATATCGGGACCTCGGCATGTGAAATGATATGTAAAAAGATCTTGCATTGTAATCGACAGCGCTTGCTAAATTCATAATGATCGGTACTCCTTCACGATTTTCATTGGATTTTTCTCAGCAGAAACAAAATATAGGAATGTAATTTTAAACTTTTTTTTTATACTACGTCGGGTAGCAGACAAGCATACGGCCCGCCTGATGTGAAGCTGTTACCGTAGCCATAATAATGATCAAATAAAAAAATATCGCTCGCGCGCCGCCACCCCCGCTGCCAAGGAAGCATCTCCTTCTTTCCGGGTGACCTCACTCAATCGCAACACAACAACCCTCAAGGGAATTGTTATTTGGCTGCGAACTTCGCAGCATTTTTAAATTCACAGATTAACAACAGACATGAACACAAATATTTGTCTTGTGCGGGGATCGAACCCGCGACCTCGGAGTCAAAGTGGCCATTGCTAACCATTCGACCACCGAGCTCGTCATTATATTATATGAATTGTTAACCTCTATAACACAACAAAAAAAAATCACAACGTCCTACAATATGTACAAAATACGGTATTCGGGATATTCATCTAAATTTCCTATACATATAGGTTAGTAATTTTGTTGTGTATGCATTAGAGAGAAATGCCCTTGAGTCGCCACGCTGGGCAGGCGGGTTGGCGACTTTCGCCAGAGCCTCGTCCGCTTATCTGCAGGGTGTACCACGTGCAGGTGAGGTTGGCTTTGGCTCCGAAGATGGTAGTGAGCCACTTACACCCCAAGTGATGGCAGATGGGGGAGGAAGGTATTAGAGTGGAGGCCGCGCATAGGACGACGAAGTGTTGGGCGCCCTCCTTCTAGATGGTCCGACGACCTTAAGAAAGCGGCTGGGAGCGGTTGGATGCGGAAGGCGGAGGATCGTATCTGGTGGAAGGCATTAGGGAAGGCTTATATCCAACAGTGGGTAGATACAGGCTGATGATGATGATGATGATGATGATGATGATAGGTTAGTAAAAGCGCTCACTTCAAAATAATGGTTGGATTTTTAAAATAGTATAGATTTTTATTTGTCGGCAAAAAATCGGAAACAGCCCACGTTTTTGTATGAAATAATAAATATACTCGTAAGCATTGTGGAATATGTCGGTCATCAATGCGACTTATATCTTAAATCGGCTTTGCTACAAAAATGTATAAAAGTTATTTGTAGCAATATTTTGATTAAATCCTTCGCTTAGACATTTCAATCCCATCGCACCACAATAGGGGTCTATGGCCACGTTAGCGACGTTGAATTTTAAAATCGTTGTTGTTTTCGTAATCAGCGGGGTCTTACTAAGCAAGAGAGAGAAAAGAGTAGAGTAAAATAGAGTCGCCACTTTTTTCGTAAGGACAGTTTCCACATGGATTTTTATACCACTAGAGTGGCAAACAAGCATATGATCTGCCTGATGGTAAGCATTCATCGCAGTCTATGGATACTGGTGACACCAGAGCCATCACTCATGCATTTTTCTTTAATGGACAGCTGTATAAAAATGCGAAGAATAATACAGTCCACGAGATGTAAGATGCGATTTGCATTTGTATGCACCATCAATGCACTTAGGTAGTGTCAAATGTCTGTCGGCTTGAAGCGCTGCCTGTCTCGTGCGTGTTATTAACCCCTCGCGTGCCGCATTCTGTCAATTCTGTACCAAGCGCTTTACCAACGCTGTACCCACCATGGGACCACGGCACGCGAAAGCTTAAACAGATTATTTACTTTTCTTTTTTTGCTTTTCGATACTCGACCTATGACGTCCGTCTCTCACACGCTACCATACACGCAATTCCCGCACTTCTCTGGTACCGGTAGTGACAGGCCATCACTTACACACATGCTAAATTTATCTTAGGCTTCGACGTAATTCGTGGATAAATCGATGAACTCCAGCTGCACGCATGAAAAAGCATGACTCATTGTCACGAGGATTCATGAGCAATTATAGATTTTCCACAATTTCATCTGTCCAACGTCTAGCTCTTATAAGAACGTACCTCTTGGTCTTTTCCCCTCCACCTTATCCTTCTCTAACACACACACACAGTTTAAGCACACCCCGGCCACTCCATACAAATTTCGCGTCGTACTACTACATAAACAATGACGTCTGTGCAAAGCGCGAATGAGTGTGAGTGCGGCGCCATACAAATAGTTCCCTATTTGTCTCAGAGGGGAGGTGAGGTCGACACGAGAGAGCGGCAGGGAGTGTCCATACTGTACGTAGTACTATTACTTATACTGTGGTATAAGTAAGAATTCGCAAAAGATTAAAATGAAGAGAATAATAATATCAGTATTTTACACTGTACAAACTACTTAGGTATATTTCACCAGCGAGAATCCCTTCAAACGTAAGACTTAAGAAATTTTAATATCAGCTCGCCGCTGAAAATTCTCTTCACAGGATGAGTTTCAAGATGTGAAACTTTGTGAAGTTCAAATATTACTCGAGAGATTTTGTACAAAATTTATTTGGTATTTGGTTGAATCATTTTAATCGCGAACGCGTCTTTTGTTTCATGTCACTTTTAATAAAAGATTTTCATTGATAGATTAATAATTATTTTACATTATTTCGATATTAGTCTAGTGAAATTAAATTAGGTCTGTAAGAGGCTTATCACCATTCTTAGAACCAAAATCAACCTAAAAGAGAAAAAAAAATCGGTTGTCTGTAAAGTCGGTTTACTGACGATAGTTGAACGTGACAACGTCATAAGAAAATACTGATGGAATGTTTGCATTTTTCAAAAGAAAATTTTAATGGAACGCCTCAGAGCGAGGTAACGCCGCATGAGTCATGATTTTTCGTGCGTGCAGCCGGCTCCATCGAATTATAAGACGTTGTCACGTCAAAAATCTGGTGAAAGAGAGGGCATATCAAGCCTGTGGAAGTACCTCCTCCACCTTATAGAAGACTGCAGCTAAACAACGATACACTTGAGGATTGTTCTAATGCTACAAATGAGTGAGGTTGTCAGATGTGAGTAGATGCTACGTTAGTAGCGAGGGTGCCAACGTGCGAGCAATATTCCTTGTTTTGCAAGCAAATTATAGCTAAAGAAACCGCAGCTTTTCCGATGGATCTACAAAAGCCACTTCACCATATTCTAAGATAGGAAGAAGAAGGGATTGAGCCAGCATAAGCTTGGTAGATTGTGAAAGACAGTATTAAAGAGTTTTCTATAAATAAAGAGTAATAAAAAAATTGCTTCTAATTTTATTATTATGAGTACACCTAGATTTTTTTAAGCCATGACACCTCCCAGGTTCTTTACAATTAAGAATTGTTGTGGTTTGCAATTGGGGAAATAAATATGGACTGATTTTTATGATGACTTCAGATTTTGCTGCATTAATATTCAGACTAAAATTCTATTATTCTATGGGCTATACGGCTAGCCTATATATATGGCTAGCCGTGTGGTTTCCGGCAAACTAGAATAGAATCACTCCGTCTCTTCCCGTGGATGTCGTACAAGGCGACTAAGAGAAATACATTATAAAACATCGATCAGGCCTCCCCAACCCGTCTGGCCAGCTTGGGGAGTGTAGGCCAAATCCTCCTTCTGGCTGAGACGGACGAGAGAGGGTCGTGCTCCTGTAGTGGAGACTAAAATGACCTGATGATGATGGGCTATACCCATGGTGAAAGTCGTGCATTGCATAAATAAAGCTAAGTAATGAGTTGGCAGTTTAAATTTTACAGTAGGTATACAAGTGAAAAGAGCGTATAATAGAGTCAATGAAGATGAAGAGAAAAATAATGTTAATAGATACGACCCTAAAAATCAGAACTGCGTAGGTGATCGTTATCTTTATGTTATTGTCTATACTTAAATACAAATTGTCTATTGGTGAACTATAATTTAACGTCGTACATAATAAAAACAGGAACGTAATTGCCCTATAATTTCATTGTAATGTTATTAAGAAGGTCATTGTAATGATATCTAAAATATCTTTATTCTGACATTACATAATATTTCTGTTGAAGAAGGCTGTGGGTACTTCGAGTACTGGATATGGACTCCATGAGTCAATTTAAAGTTACGATTAGGGAAGTTTTTTTTATAAACAAGATTCAAAACAAATCCATATTTTGTATCCATCATTTTTGTTCCCTAGATTTGTCGTAGTTTGAAGGGGATCAGGAAAGGGATGCAGCCCGGAGACTCCCAGATACTTATCAGACTTTCTCTCTGGTCCTAAAGTTTCTCTACTCTCCCCTTTTAAATGGTGCGACATATAGATCGGAGTTGTCAAACTTTTTAGTACGCGAAGGAATGATCCCAACGGCGAAGTTGTGATATCGCAAGCCTGCACGTGACGTTCTGTGACGGAAAGGGGAGGAAGGGTTAAGGAAAAACAGTTCTTCAGAGCACTCACCATGGTATAGGCGGTAAAATACGAGGTTTTCGAAATGTGTATATTTCACACTAATTAAGCCAAAGCTAAGTGCTTTACTTAGATGTCGAACGTCGTGTTTCACGTGTATTACTCATTAACTGCTTTGAAATATCAGTAATGTGTTCTAGGAATCCATGTACATAACAGAAATAGCTAAGGCTTCATCGGAAATAAAGCACTTTAATAATTAATAACTTGCTTTTGATTGCGATTTCGCTTGTGGGAGGGCAAGGCCATGTTGCTATACTATAGCACAACAACTTCAAACATTAATATTACGATAACATCAATCTTGTCTACGATACTTAAATTCACTTTCACATTCAAGATAGTGTGATGAAAGTGAATTTAAGCTCTGCGGATTTATAGTAGTAATGATTCAGATACATGTTCTTATATTTAATTTGCATGACGTTTCTAAGTGCTTTATAAAGTCCAAGGAATAAAGATATTTTGATTTGATTTGATTTGATAACAACGTCTGCCGACCTCTCATAAAAAAATTGATTAGATTACGTAAATACATAATTATATAGATACAAAAATTGCTCACTTACAGCAATTTTTGTATCTATATAACTATGTATTTACGTAATTTAATCTTTTTTTTTTAATATGAGAGGCGGGCAAACGAGCCAGGTGGGTCACTTATCTCCATCTCTTATTGCGATTCAAAAACTGAATAGAATGCTTATTACCAATACCAATGAATAAGCGACTCTATTTCAAATAGAATAGAGTCGCTTATTCATTGGTATAAATAAGCATTCTATTCAGTTATTTAATCGCAATAAGAGATGGTGGTAAGAAGCAGGTGGAAAGCGATCACCACTAATCTGTTCGCGTTGTCAGCCTTATAAGGTGAATAAAGACTTTCACGGGATACTGGGATACGCGCGTACAATGTCACGGGCGGACGCAAGCTTATTCTTAATAATAGCAACAGAAGCCAATATTACTTTTTTTATTAAAAAAATCTGTTTGTCTGGTCTGTGCATACGCGCTTCACGCCAATACTACGTACTTTACGAATAGTTACGATTACGCGACGAACCATGTGATAAAGGCCAGAAGTTTTCTCCCGCGTATTGTCAAGTTGTGGAATGAACTGCCTGTCGAGGCTTTCTCAGGAGACTACAGCATGGGATTCTTCAAAAAGGGCGTGAAGAGGTTTTCCCAGGGTCGGCAGGCGTTCATAGGCTACGGTAACTGCTTCCATCAGGCGGGCCGTATGCTTGCCACTTTCGTGGTACAAAAAAACACAGAAATATCAATAAAATTAAATACAAACAAATCAATTACTAATTTCCCTCGTTACGTACGAAGGTTTTTAATTAAAAATCGATAAAGATGCAAATAAGTTCACGCTTTCAGCTTAATGAAATTCATGGCTTTATTGATATGCGTATCACGTGCTTACGTTTGGAAACATTTAACTGTTGGGCGTTTTAGGGAGCTTCATGTTATAAGCGTAAGCGATAAGCACGACGGAGAAAACTTAGGAGAATGTAACTTATGTAACTTAAAATTAATTACCGGACAAATGGACGAGCGCGGTGGTCGAATGGCTAGCAATAGCTACTTTGACTCCGAGGTCGCGAGTTCGATCCCCGCACAAGACAAACATTTGTGCGCATGAACATTTCTGTTTGTCATGATCTTGGTGTTTTCTATGTGTTATCAGTTTTTAGCAAAAAAATGTATTTAAGTACATTTATCAGTTGTCTAGTACCCATAGTACAAGCTTTGCGCTTCATTTGGAACAACAGCATAGCCGAGCGCGGTGGTCGAATGGCTTGCAATAGTCACTATGAGTCCAAGGTAGCGGGTTCGATCCCCGCACATGACAATTATATATGTTGTGTGTGTGACATATCTGTTTGTCATGGTCTGAGTGTTTTCTATGTATTATATGTATTTATTCGCAAAAAAAAAGTAATATATCAGTAATCGAGTAGGTACCCATAGTACAAGCTTTGCTTTTAATTTAGGACTAGTTGGCGCTTTATAAATTGTCCAAAAATATTTAATAAGGCAAATGAATCCATATATGACGGGCTAAGATCAACGTTGCTTAACTTGCATAATCAAACATTCACGCACGATGATGCCATCGAGCTGCTATACAAATTGAGACATGAAAATAGGCCCCTCACTAGCATGCCACAAAGTTATGAAACCAACTTTAGATTACATTTTGATAAAATATTCGTTCATTTAAATTCACAAACTAACTTTACGAAGTCAATTAAAATATTCGCAAACTGTTATGTGCATGAAAGTTATTGTTTATTTCGTATCACCAATCGTAATCTTAATATTAGGTATCATAATATTAGGTGATATTAGGTATTAGGTCTAGAAAGTTTTATAAATACGTATAGTATAAAAAAACTCACTAGATAGTCTAAAGTTCGCAAGGAGACATTGGATGCCAATAGCACGAAATTGTTCATTGGAAATTTAAAGGAAAACTGGAGACATATTTTTTAATACTAGCCAAAGACGTTGTCTAAAATTATGATAATAAAACCTCAGAACCAAATGACAACGAATTAATCGTGCACACAATCTTAAAGCCATAAAAAATTGGAGTGTAAGTGGTTCATCAACTTCCAAAACCAAAGCCAACCTCACCTGCATATAGTGCATCTTGCTGTCTGACCGTTTGTCAGACAGCAAGATTTTTGACAATTTCCACGGTATACCAGAGCACGGGACGAGATTATTGGGTGTAAGTGGTTCATCAACATCTTTGAACAATGCCAACTGCATCTGCACGTGGTGCACTGCTGTCTGACAAACGAGGCTTTGGCGAAATGAGAGGTAGGGCATAGCGTATTTTTTAAGCTGCCCTACCAGGAATATACCTCGACCTCACAGAATACCGCAGCCAAATAACAATTCCCTTGAGGGTTGTTATGTTGCTGCGAGTAAGTGAGGTCACCAGAAAGAAAGCAAGGACGGAGTATAGGCTGGCAACGGATCGGCAACCCTATGGCACAGCATAGTAATATAACCAGTACTTTAACGAGCTCTCAGGATGTTTTGGTGAGCGGCGCACCAATACTTCCTGCCCCCTTACCACCATCTCTTATTGCGACTCAATAATTGAGTAGATTGCTTATTCATACCAATGAATAAGCGACTCTATTCCATTTGAAATAGAGTCGCTTATTCATTGGTATGAATAAGCAATCTATTCAGTTATTGAGTCGCAATAAGAGATGGTGGTAAGGGGGCTGAGCGGTCGTGTAAATGACGCTTGGCTGTGTGCGTGCGCCGATTTGGACGCTAGTATGAAGTTAAAGTACTGGTTGTATTACTGGTATTACTATGCTGTGCCTATGGTGTTGCTAATCTCCATGGCCTTTTAGCGATATTTTATGGGGTGTAAGTGGTTCATCATGATCTTTGAACCAAAGCCAACTTCAACTGCACGCGGTGCACCCTGCTGACTTACAAACGAAGCTCTGGCGAAAAGAGAATTAGGGAGCGTAATTGTAAGCTACCTGACTGGGGAATGTACCTCCACCTCACAGAATACCGCAGCCAAATAACAATTCCCTTGAGGGTTGTTGTGTTCCTGCGAGTGAGTGAGGTCACCAGAAAGGAAGGAGATGCTGCGTTGGCAGCGGGGGTGGCGGCGCGCGAGCGATATTTTATGTTGCGAGCGTTAATATGGCTACGGTAACCGCTTCACATCAGGCGGACCGTATGCTTGTCTGCCACCCGACGTAGTATAAAAAAAAACAAAAAAAAAAAATGGGCGGTGGTGATCGTTTGCCCCGCTCTCATAAAAAAAATTTACGTAATTCATTTGCAAAAAGTTTCTATGTGGCCAGTCACTATTGAATGACAAAGTGCCTAGCAATGACTAAGCACAACAAATAGATTAAGTCATTGGTTCTTGTAATTGTAATATTTTTCTGACTGACTGGTCAATAAAATGAGATCATTTGTTTTTTTTTATGAAGAATACACGTCATTACAATGACTTAACAATGAGTCTGGTATTTTTAACTTACATGAACATTATAGTGATAAAAAATATTCTAATGGTACCTTTACTTATAATAATGTTCTATATATATATAAGATGTCCCGGCGAACTTCGTACCGCCTAACAATCAATGAATGTCGTGGTACATATTAGCTGAACTAAATTTATGATTATATGGAATTAAAACAATGAATAGTAGAAAATAATAGAGAAGCTCGATGGCGTCATTGCGCGAGTCAGTCTAATTGAACACGCAAGTTAAGCAACGTCGACCGTAGCCTGTACACGGATGGGTTTATATTACCTCGAGCACCTCCGTGATTCGAAAGACACGTTAAGCCGTCGGTCCCGGTTGTTATCATTAGCTCATCTTGAGCTCCTCCGTGCTTCGGAAGGCACGTTAAGCCGTCGGTCCCGGTTGTTATCATTAGCTCATCTTGAGCTCCTCCGTGCTTCGGAAGGCACGTTAAGCTGTCGGTCCCGGTTGCTATCATTAGCTCATCTTGAGCTCCTCCGTGCTTCGGAAGGCACGTTAAGCCATCGGTCCCGGTTGTTATCATTAGCTCATCTTGAGCTCCTCCGTGCTTCGGAAGGCACGTTAAGCCGTCGGTCCCGGTTGTTATCATTAGCTCATCTTGAGCTCCTCCGTGCTTCGGAAGGCACGTTAAGCCGTCGGTCCCGGTTGTTATCATTAGCTCATCTTGAGCTCCTCCGTGCTTCGGAAGGCACGTTAAGCTGTCGGTCCCGGTTGCTATCATTAGCTCATCTTGAGCTCCTCCGTGCTTCGGAAGGCACGTTAAGCCATCGGTCCCGGTTGTTATCATTAGCTCATCTTGAGCTCCTCCGTGCTTCGGAAGGCACGTTAAGCCGTCGGTTCCGGTTGTTATCATTAGCTCATCTTGAGCTCCTCCGTGCTTCGGAAGGCACGTTAAGCCGTCGGTCCCGGTTGTTATCATTAGCTCATCTTGAGCTCCTCTGTGCTTCGGAAGGCACGTTAAGCTGTCGGTCCCGGTTGTTATCATTTAATGACAGTCGTTAAGTGAAGTCAGTGGCCTTTAGGTGGTTCGAAAACACTGGCCTCCGCCAACCCGCAGTTGAGCAGCGTGTTGGAGTACGCTCTAAACCCCTTCGGTTGAGGGAAGACCCGTATCCATAAAAACTGAAGATTTCATAAAAATAAAGATTTCCTTATTGTAATTTTTTTTTTAAAAAAACGTTTTGTTTTATTTTTTTTAGTTTTGAAATAGGTTTTATCATTTTGGTGCTTTGTAATTGTCATTTCTTTTGATGTTTACTCTGATTTGATTCTTGCGCTCGAACCCCATGGGAAAAGCGTTTTCACCCCTATCGATTTGTCATTTTTAAATTTTCATAACAAATCACAGACAACTTTCGCGACATAAAAGTGACACCAATCGATTTGACGTTTTGATATTTGACAACCAATAAATATCGTAATCCCTTTTTCAACTGACACTTTCATTTGTATGGGAAAATGTTTTTTCTTTTATTTTATTTTTTCGAGAATTTTCCAATGTTTTTAAGAGTTATTGTGCTATTCGGGACGGAAACAAATCCAACAAATCAAAAACCATGGCAATCGGTCCAGCCGTTCTCGAGTTATAAGTGTTGTAACAAACACGACTTTCTTTTATATATATAGATATGTTATTTCATAATTCGTTCTCTCTGTATGTCAAATTTCATTTCAATCCATTTCGTATTTTACCGCCTATACCATGGTGAGTGCTCTGAAGAACTGTTTTACCTTATCCCTTCTTCCCCTTTCCGTTACAGAACGTCACGTGCAGGCTTGCGATATCACAAGTTCCCCGTTGGGATCATCCCTTCGTGTACAATGTAAAATGTTTGGCAACTCCTATCTATTTCGCAACATTAAAAAGTGGAACGCGTTGTGTATGTATTTTCTCATTCAAACAATATGGGATTCTTCAAGCGAAGCGTGAAGAAGCATCTTGTAGGCCAGGATGGCAGCGTCAACTGACAAGACATCAAGGTCTCTTGTCCGTTGCCGTTGCGACTGGGGCTCCTGTTTTCGCTTACCATCAGGCGAAGCGGAGCCAATATGCTGAGCTAATATAAAAAAAAAAATTGTTACGCGTGATTGATAATGTTATATATAATCAATACCCGAAATCTAGTCGCTCGTAGGTTTGACTAGTAAACCTAAGTTATTTTTAGACTTTAATAAATTTAAAAGATTCACGTGAAACAGACAATACGGACAAATGAAGATAAATTGTGATCTAAAATTTTATTTAAGTTAGCATTCTCTTGTATGTGTCGGAACAGTATTATTTTATTTATCTAAGAGATTTTAGCCTTTAGTCCTTAGCTCAATAAAGTGCAGACTTCTATGAACCTGCCATAAGCACTCAGAAAAGAGTGACTAAACTTACTTATTGTCCTAGATGATCAACCGAATGCGATGCGAAGCGACATGCTACGGTATACCATAGTATAAAGATGTTTCAACAAGTGGGTTATGCGGTCGCGTAACTCAGTATGCAATGAAAGGTAACGCGGTGTGACGAGAAGCGTTTATTTCACGGTTAATAACATCGATTTAAATGTTAATTGACGCGATCGTGCTTTAAGTTATTTACATGTATATTTTATTGCCTGACGGATTGTGAAATCATGGAGCGTAGGGTTTTAACTTACCTTAAAATAAATCAAAAAACATATCTGTGCCTATCTATTGCTATAAGAATTATGCGCTTGAATATTGTTTTTAAAATCCAGTTTTATACATTAGCCCATTATTGCTTCAATATTCTTACATCTCACGTTAGTTAGCTACTAATCAATAAAGGATATTTATAAATAAGACTAATAGTATAAAGTATAGCAATGTTTGCAATGTATCCCTTGCACTGCAGCGCTGCATCGCATTGCAGTCAGTCGCATTTAATCTGCCTCTTAGAACAAAGCCTAGGTTTCTAAGATTATTAAATAATAGATCTACGAGTTGGCGGAATATATGATTACTTGATAACATCTCATCTTCCATTAGTGATTAAATCGCGATAAACCAGTTTTAAAATCCAAAAGCTAGCACCTAGTTTGCTCAGTTAGAAAATTTTGTAGACAATGATATAGTCACGATATCGCTTGCTTAGGTAGCGTTTTGGTCATATGAATTTATCGGTTGTGATCTCTAATTACTTAAGCTTATAACTGTTGCTATTACTAATTGTATAGCTGACATTCTGTTAATAGCCATTGTGTGGATATTCAAAATTTATTCAAATCCGCTTATGACATTGTCTGCAGTGTCCATTAAATTCGCATTGTTAATATAGAATTCAGTTTTTTAGCATAATTGACAAGATCCGGGTCGGGTTGTGAAGTCTAAACGTGTTAGATTTACTTGTTTGTATTCCATAAGCTTGATTGTCGAATGGCTTAGCTATTTGGTACCGAAAATTATTGGTTTGAGGTTCAATTCCTGCATAACGTTTATTTGTGTGCATGAACATATTCGTTTAGTTTAGGTTTCGGTGTTTTCTAGTAGTATTGTTTCTGTGTTTCTTATACATTATAGATAATATAACAACAAACATACATTAATACAAGTAATTATGTCATTTTTAGAAATAAAGCCAACGATTGTTTACCCTTCAACTTGAGGACTCTGTGGTGGAAAGATAATTGAAAACGTAATTTCTAGCTTAAAACTATTAGACAGGTTTTTTTTTTTTCGTTAAATTTTTCATTTATATCAACAGCTATGGATTTCGTTATACCACTAAGGAACAAATCCGTCCGGTCCACCTAATGAAAAGTCAACAATCACACTTTGCCAACCTTTTGCATAACTCCATCGCACCTTTTTTAAAGTTCAACGATTCTCTTTTAACTTACACCTTCCTGATTGGGCGGCTGTGAAATTACATCTTGTGAATTTTTATCGCATATTAATTCTATGTCGGATTTCAACCTTTTTTGCATTGAAATGTTAAAACCGTTTATTGTATTCACTTAGCTGTTTGTTATTTCTAATAAGACATTGAAAATAAGAATTTGTTATTTGGAGTTGAAGTATTGACAGGTATACACTTACTCGTATGGTCACAATTTGTTATATATACTAATATTTATAATCTGTATTTGACGAACTCGGTGGTCGAATGGTTAACAATGGCCACTTTGACTCCGAGGTCGCGGGTTCGATCCCCGCACATGACAAACATTTGTGTGCATGAACATGTCTGTTTGTCTTGGTCTGGGTATTTTCTATGTATTATAAGTATGTATTTACAAAAAAAAATGTATTTAAGTACATTTATCAGTTGTCTAGTACCCATAGTACAAGCTTTACGCTTAATTTAAGACTAGATAGCGCTGTGTAAAATTGTCCAGAAATATTTATTTATTTATTTGTTGGATAACAATAAATACAGAAATCTATTGTTGTATTGTAAACAGACAAGTATGCAAAGGTGAAGCTCACCTTCATCTCTTCAAAAGATTTCTTCTAGCTAACCCTATGTATAAAGAAATTTTACATGGCTGTGAGTCAAGCAAGCTATGCATAACACTATCTTTTTGACAATAACATACAAATTTAAACTTATCAATCGTCATGAATAAGGTAATGCTCCTTAACTTCTTTTTAAAAGTAGAGTCAAAAAGTAGCTATCTCTTATATGACCAGGCAGTTTGTTCCAAAGCTGTTTATGGATGAATAATAAGGATAAATTAACAAACAAATATTCTTTTGTATTTAAAATAATAGTTGAGATAATAAATTTGCCAATTATATATGTAAGCGAAGTAACAAGTATATAACAGATAAAGAATTACCATAAATATATAAATATTTTCCGATATCAGTCAAACTACGAGTACCATTGGAACTCAATCAATCAGAAAACTGAAATACATTTAATTTACTTGTGTACAAAATTCATTGATATGCAGAATTTATTTCCATTTTAGTTTTGTATCCATTTAAAAGCTTGGAGATATTCTGCCATTATCATTATTTATAGAAATTATGATTAATTGACTTAGATTTGAAGCTGAGTTGAATTGGAGTATGCTTTAGTATTTTGCCATTATTTTCCTATATTAGTTTAGCAGCGATTGGTGGTTAATATGCTAGCCATTTTCGTTAGTCTGTATAATTTATTATTTTTACATCAAAACTTTGATGATGATGCTTGAAGACTAAAGTCTTCAACCAGTGCGTCCTCCCTGCAATGACCTATGGTGCAGAGACTTGGACACTGACCATCGGACTGGTCCACAGGCTAAAGGTCGCACAGCGAGCGATGGAGAGGGCTATGTTCGGGGTTTCTCTGAGGGATCGAATCGGGAACGAAGAAATTCAACGGAGAACTAAAGTTGTCGACATAGCCTTTCGAGTTTGTAAGCTGAAGTGACAATGGGCGGGTCACATCTGCTGAGTAAGTAATGGCAGATGGGGGAGGAAGGTATTAGAGTGGAGGCCGCGCGTAGGACGACGAAGCGTTGGACGCCCTCCTTCTAGATGGTCCGATGACCTTAAGAAAGCGGCTGGAAGCGGCTAGATGCGGAAGGCGGAGGATCGTATTTAGTGGAAAGCATTGGGGAAGGCTTATATCCAGCAGTGGCTAGATACAGGCTGATGATGATGAGATCAAGACAAGAAGAGATAGTTAAATAATAATTACCTGAGCCCCACTGCACAGCGGATAGATAAGCCTATTTTTTTATATAATGTCTTCTAATAATGGTGATAGATTTTAATTAATAGTCTTTTCTCAATAATTGAGATATCAAATGCAACAAACTTTTTAGCTTTCGTATTATAGTGTGTTCCCGCTAAAGCGGAGCTGTGTGGAGGTATCAGTTTAAGCTGTCTTTTTTTATATTTTACATCGTAAGCAGAGTACAGCGAGTCGATAAATAAACACATCATCATCATCATGTCATTTAGTCTCCACTACAGGAGCACGACCCTCTCTCGTCCGTCACACACAGGAGGATTTGGCCTACACTCCCCACGCTGGCCAGACGGGTTGGGGAGACTAATATAAATACATATCTCCACCCAACTCCGTGTCAGTGGAAATGCACCCATTAGAATAATACTAGCATTTAAATCTCCGCTTACCGCAAGGAGTAATGAACATTAATAATTTCAAAGTATCCTCCAGGGTCTTATAGCAAATTGTTATGCTTGATCTCTCTGTACATTAAAAGGGAACGATATAATTATATTTCTTACTAGTAAATTCTATAATACAAATAACACTCAATACGACTCACCATGATCTCATATCAAAATGCAACATTTGAACAAGTATCAAAATAAAAAAATATGACAAATCATTTATGCAAACAACTGCAAACAAGGTAGATCGATGCAGTGCAATCAACGATGTGCATATGCAAATGTTCAGTTTACCTGCCTAGAGTTACTAATACACGCGACACGGACAGCGGAATTGATCAAAACGTTTGGGATAGCGTTAGAAGATAATACTGTATTGTTTGAGATCAGAATTCTTCATGCAGTGCAATGTATTTTTAAAGAAATATGAAAGCAAGAAGTGAAGACTGAGAAACCATGGTAACAAGATAATTTATAAGTGCTAATGACTATGAAAATATATCGAAATTGCCCAAAAATTAAAGGATGAGATCATCCATAAAAAATGAAGGTTAACAGTAATAGAACTTTGAAGTCATTCAGTCTACTTCATTAAGACATTCAGTCTAGGTCATTATGATAATTGAATAAATTATGTAGAAATGCTAGATGAAAATATATGCAGGTCTCCTTTCCTATGGGAAATTGTTCATTAAACAAATTATGGAAGTTTCAAAACAGTCTGTAAGTAGACAAAAATCAGTCAAGTGCTATCAACTCATTGGATAACATTTTAGTTCATATCCCAAGATCATCGATCGACAAACTACGTTAGCTACAAACAGACTACTTGATCCTCTTACTGTCAAATTATCCTCAATTTGAACGTCAACTGATTATCACTGCCATCATCGTCAAGATAAATTGGCAAGATTAAGTCTACGATGGTTCATCGCGATGGTATCTCTTTGGATATGAACATACTCCTAAACCCTTCAATTAGACACAAAATGCGTCCTCTTCGTCTGTTTCTTAACTTTTATTCTGATCTGCTGGATTTCTTTTGGCGTGAAAACTATCAAGTATCATTTCTATTTTATTCTTATTCAGAAACACTATTAACCTTTACATTTCTAATATTCTTAATTCCCCTGCAAAGGCTGCGTGTTGCCTGACTAACTCATAGGTTTATCAAAGTTTACCTAAAATTATACAATAATTGAGGTGTATTGCGCGAGTAGATTGTTATCTAAATTGTGTATAATCTAGTCATTAACCTGATATTATCTTGTTATCTAGTTTTTGTATCTATTTTTGATTTACAAGCCAGCTTAAACTGATAATGATATAAACTGTTGTATTTATGGACTCGAATTATTTGACCTTTTATTAAACAGTTGTGAGGGGAACGTTATTTGAGTATTCAATATCAAATATGTTAATACAACTGTGCTGTATATTTCATGTTTACTTAACTTTACTTAAGCTTTATCCTATTATAGGCAGTGTAGCCTGTAATAGGATATCTATTACAGGCTACACTGCCTATAATAGGATAAAGCTTAAGTGAACATATTATAAAGTGTTGGTGCAATTTTTTAAGCTTGCAATTAATTATGTAAATATGTAAAAAAAATCTCTTAGTGATCGAATCCGGAGTAAAGGAATTGGATGGAATAAAGTTACGGTTAACAAAGTTGCAGACATAGTTCTCAGTGTCAAGATAAAATGGCAGCGGACTAACCATATCTGTTGAGTTAGTGATGGCAGATGGGGAGGAAAGTTATAGAGGGGAAGCTGCGTATGGTGCGACGAAACATTGACGCTCCCTCTCCAGATAGATCGATCATCTCTAGAATACAACTGGAAGTGGTTGGATGCGGAATTTCGCATATAATGAAAATATCTGACAGTGCATAGATATAGGCTGATAATAATGAAGTTGAGAGGGTAAACTATATAAAAATGGCCATTCACTATCTTTAGAGCCAAAAGCCAATCTGAAAGCACCATGTGCAGTTGATGTGATGCATTTTGCCAACAAACAAACAAGGCTCTGATAAAAGAGAGGCAGAACATATCAAGCTCACCTGGGGACCGTAGAGCTAGTAGAAATGTAACTGTGACTGTGACTGCAGCCAAATATCAATATCCTCGACTGTTGTCGCGTTCTTGTAAGTGGGTTGGGTCTAGACTAGGCGAACCGTTATTATAAAGAATGGACTATATTATATGTTTTAATATTGTTTTTGCCCTTAGTACACTGGATATTTGACTTCTTTATGTCTGTGTTTCTTCTTTATAACCGTGAAATTCGTGGTATTAAAAAAAGTTAATAATTAAAATAAGATATGTAGCAAAGTTAGTGGTATAAAAAAAGTTATTTACTCGAATTTAGATAGCATTGTTTTAAAGAAACTTCACTATAATTATAAATAACTTTAACCTGTCCTCCCTGTTAGTACTCAAATTTGCCACCCCTATGTTATCCCATTTATTCCCCATTTCAGTACGTCCGCTCCCTAATTGTTGGATCCCCGTGTTAAAGAGGGTTTCTATGGATTTACAAGCTAGGCTAGACAAATTGTACATTATATTCTTAGCAGAATCCTAATTGCTGCTATAGGAAAATTGTACATAACACTTGTGTATGTGATAAGGTATATGATATCGATCATTTGCTATAGGAATGGTATTAAAAAACCTCAAAATATAAAAAAAATTAACTAAGATACAATATCGCTTTTATCATTAATGGACACAGTGGTGCAAAAGGTGGCAAATAGCTTTCTTTGCCTGTCAAACTTCGGGAAGAGCAAACATCCATTCGGGAAGAGGAAAGAATATTATATTCGTTTTTCAATCATTCAATTACTTGAAATTCTACATGATGAGTCAGATAGTGCGTAAATAAGACCAGCTGCCCCCTTAACACCATCTCTTATTGCGATTCAATAACTGAATAGAATGCTTATTCATGAGTATGAAGAAGCAATCTATTCAATTATTGAATCGCAATAAGAGATGGTGGTAAGGCGAATGATCTTATTATATGTCGTTATGTTGTTCGATCGATGTTGTGTTATGTTGTTCCGTCAGATAAAGTGTTTTTTAACCGACTTCAAAAAAGGAGGATTAATTCGGTTGTATTTCTTTTTAATGTTTGTTACTTCATTACTCCGTCATTTATAAACCGATTTGAAAAAAACTTTTTTATTTGAAAGAGTATACTTCCAGATTTGTCCCCTTTTTATTTTCGTATCATACAATTCGGTTCTGATAGTGTTTTTAACATTTTAGTGGTGCTTATGATTGAAGAGTAATTTGTGGGGTTGGTTTTTTTTGTTAAAATTATCTCTTTTTCTTTGATGCTTGGAATGTTGTGTCGTTCTGTTCTGAGCAAAAAATATAAAACTTCAATAAAAACAATGACCTGTTTTATGATCTTTCTTTCATTTGTGTCAAGTTGACATACTGTTTATATATATAAAAACACTGTGGCTAGACTGTGTTACTATATCTTCATTAAAGGGGTTATAGATGGACACACGTAGGGGAGGGTGACGGGTTTTTGATTAACTGTTATTGCTCGTATTTGCATAGGAATATGTGCAGGATGACTCGTTGTGTGGATTACTGTCCCTGGTTTGTTTTCAGTTTTTGTAGGTACCTATGTGCTGTAGCGAATGCAAATTTTGCTTTCAAATTATTTTGATATAATGTTATAAAGCACTTGTACTGTTCCACGTAATTACATTTATTTTTACCGACCAGTTTCGCCGCTAAGTCATTATCAAGGTAAGCAGATGGTGTTTGTGTTTTTACTCATGTGTAGTAGCGGCGAAACCGGTCGGTATTATGATAATAATATTCCACTAAGTGCCAACAATAAACAGTATCAACTTTATTGTGATGTATTGAAATGATCATGTAGAGTCAGATGGTATAAATAAACGAAATTTCATCCGATTTGGGGTGAAAGGGGTATATCGACATCTTTGAACCAACGCCAAGCTCACCTGCACATGATGCACCCTGCTGACTGATAAACGAGTCTCAGGCGTAAATAGAGGTAGGGCATGGCGTATTTTTTAAGCTGCCCGACTGGGGAAGTACCTCTACCTCACAGAATACCGTAGCCAAATAACTCTCTTTTCGTCAGAACCTCGTTTCTCAGACAGCAGAATGCACCACGTGTAGGTGAGGTTGCCCTTTGTTCAAAGATGTTGAACCACTTACACCCCAAAAACTTAAAACTAAAATTATTTTAAGTTTATTGAGAACAAAAACACAGTTGCATCGCGTTTCCAAAGTTAGTGATCTCTACATACAGAATATATCCATGACCACAGAGTAGTTAGAGTTCATACAACAATCCTATCTCACCGCAGCTTCTCGTCTTGCTATCTCTAACATTCATCGCTGCGCTTAAGTTTAGTTTCGGCGAAAATGTCTTGAATTGCAATACTGTTTGAAAGTAAACTTACACGTAATGTTACCATTAGATCTTTAGGCTAGATAATTGTCCTTTTCTTATTTTTTATACTACGTCAGGTGGCAAACATACGGTCCGCCTGATATGAAACGGTTAGGGTTAAGGGAATTCGTTACTTGGCTGCGGTATTGTGTGAGGTGGAGGTTCTTCCCTAGTCGGGTAGCTTAAAAATATACTATGCCCTACCTCTCTTTTCGCCAGAGCTTCATTTGTCAGTCAGCAGGGTGCACCGCGTGCAGGTGAAGCTGCCTTTCGTTCAAAAATGTTGATGAACCACGTACACCCCAAGATTATTTACCTGTAAAGAAAAGAATCCACATTGCATACCTACCAACTTTTTGTTTATTTGGGGCTGATTGAAAACAGATTGGGTTTTGG
The DNA here is from genome assembly GCA_937001555.2 of Hypsopygia costalis. Classification (NCBI taxonomy): domain Eukaryota; kingdom Metazoa; phylum Arthropoda; class Insecta; order Lepidoptera; family Pyralidae; genus Hypsopygia; species Hypsopygia costalis. The sequence goes on along the minus strand of OW443343.2, from coordinate 2,323,238 downwards.
CCGTAAATACTTTAGTAATTACTTTTCCGTGCGATTTTTCGGAAGCAACGGGATTGGGGGAAGGAATGGCGTTTGCAGCAATGATTGAAAGCTACAGGGAAATTGCTGGGTAGTTGGAAAAAAGGGCTTTATATCAAAGCTTTACGTAAAGTTCATTCGATGTAAAGAATGAAAGAGATAAACGAAAAGCTTGCATCTTTTTATTAAGTTTCAAATAATCGTATTTGTAAACTGCCCGACTGGGGACGGTCACCTGACAGAATACCGCAGCCAAATGACAATTCTCTTGAGGATTATCGTGTTCCTGCGAGTGAATGATGCCACCATAAAGGGAAGTGTTTGCTGTATTGATAGCGAGGGTGGTGGCGCGTGAGCGATATTCCATGTTGCGAGCGCTAATATGCCGATGCCGAGCGGTGTGACTGTAGAAGGAGGCCGTAGGCATCATGTCAAACAACTCCTGTGAACACGGGGTATGTGGTCCGGGGGAATTGAACAATCGGTAGAACACACAAAGGGACCCAAAGTCTCTTCTCAGACATAATGTTTCTAAACAGTCTGTCAGTTTGAAATAGAAATATTTTTATTCCAACTTCACACATAAAATTGTATACAAATACAACAAGACATAATATAAGAAGTGACGTTGAAATTTTTGCCCACCCTCAGGGATCATTGCTGAGTTCACAGAGTGATCTCAGCCCTGCTTTTCAGTGCAGGCCAAAAGTGACAACACCGATGTCGATACAAATTCAACATAAATACAACAACATGAAATAATATTAGTTCACAACAATAAATAGACAGTACACATAATAATATCATAATAGCTCTAACATCGTTTACGTAACAAAATCGATGCCAAAACTGGCAACACTGTGCGACAGTGTTGCCATTTGTTCGATTGGTCATGTTGCCATCAACATGACCAATCGAACAAATGTCATCCAATATGTCATCGCTGTCGAAATCGTTTTCCACTGCGTGCGTAATAACTATCTGTCAATTCCGTCTACCTATATATAAGAAATCGTCAACAATCCTCACAGCTCGCTTCTGAATCGAGTCACAAGGTTCAATCTGGTATCTAGGTGTTCCCACCCATATAAAACAATAGTACCTACTCTATAAGCTGCCGTACATAGATATATATAAACATACATATACAATTCAAAACTCTCGGATAGATATGTTTAATTTAGTTCACTAAAATAACTCTATTGTTCGTTCATTAAAATGGTGCTATTGTGTATAGAATTATGTATATATTTTTTATAGTACGTCGGGTGGCAGACAAGCAAACGGCTCGCCTAATGGACGTTATATAATACTGGTGAATATGGACGACTGGTGTGACAGGCACATGAGCATAATGAAGCATATGAAAAGAACGAAGATTATAAAATCACACCCTTTAGAGAGATTTAAAATTGGGAGTGACAGTTTGTAAAAAAACCCCACGGGATACGCTGAAGCAAAGCTGGGGCGGGACTAAAATGAAATGAAAAACAAAGAACTAAAATGTCTGACAAGGAAAAAGAGATTTTATCCAAATGTCATCATACCGTAAAAGCCTTAGAGTTATCATTAAACAAATCCGAGATTTGGGACAGATTTTGTTAGTATTATTACGTAGTACTATTACTTATACTGTGGTATTATTATGTGTAATATTCCGTGACGTGGTTATAGATTTATATTAAAGCATCGTTTGATACTGAACGTGGATTTAGATAAAAGGAAAAGTATCTTGTGTTACTAAAGACGATGAAAACAAAACAGACTCAGACAACGATTAAGGGTTTTAGGACTTTTTGGTAATAATGTTGGCGTTAGTGATTGCTGCAACTTGTTGGAACTTATTTAATATTTTTTGAAAAATGGAAAAATTCGCCTGCCCCCCCTAGGTGGGATTTGAACCCACGACCTCTCGATGACCGGTCGAGTGCTCTTCCAACTGAGCTACCAGGAAGGTTTGTGTTGCTGACGAATTTTTGCATCTTATATTTCTATACTGTGTGAGTCACAGTGTGACGTCATCAACCTATTAAGTAATTACACTACTAAAGTAGGCATAGCAGTCCATCGTTGCAGATGAAATTGAATTTCCATTTTTCAAAAAATATTTATCTGGCAAGTTGGCCAAGACAACTATTTAAATAATAATAACTTATTTAATAATTCATTATTGATAAAATGCGCATCCACCTGCTTCCAGTCGTTCCCTTAAAATCTTCAGTCCATCTAGATAATTAGATATGTATAATTTATAATAATACATGTTTATATATTACTAGCTGGCCCGGCGAACTTTGTATCGCCTTTAAATATTTTTACGTTAATTTTTTCGATGAGTTATAAACTATCCTATCTCTCAAGTTGGATCAAACTGCACACACTGTGCGAAATTTTATTAAAATTGGTTCAGTAGTTTAGGATTCCATCGCGGACAAACAACGTGACACGAAATTTTTATATATTAAGATTTTTATACCGCTACTCTTTATATTCATTAATAAAGAATTAAAAAAAAAACAGCATCGGCACCAAGCTCTCACTCTTTCCTTTTTTTTTATACTACGTCGGGTGGCAGACAAGCATACGGCCCGCGAGATGTGAAGCGGTTACCGTAGCCATATTAACGCTCTTAACATAAAATATCGCTCGCGCGCCGCCACACCCGCTGCCATCGCAGCATCTCCTTCCTTTCTGGGGACCTCACTCATTCGCAGGAACACAACAGCCTTCAAGGGAACCGTTATCTGGCTGCGTTATTCTGTGAGGTGGAGGTACATTCCCCAGCTTACAATTACGCTCTCTACCTCTCTTTTCGCCAGAGCTTCGTTTGTCAGTCAGCAGGGTGCACCACGTGCAGGTGAAGTTGGCATTGGTTCAAAGATGTTGATGAACCACTTACACCCCCAAATCCTTTTCCATATAATATTTACTCACAAATTCCATTCATCTCATATCATTTTTGTGTCCCCAATATAAAGGGAGCATAATCCCAAAACACCGACATAAAACAAAAAAAGGTCCCGCCCTAGTTCCCAGTCTTATCCCTGCCCTTGTATATTTTGAAAGCCATTATCACAACAATATAGACCCCGAGAGTTTTCTAGCAGATGCGTAGATATTCTTATTATGGACGGTATGTCTTATGATACATTGTCCTTTTATGTAACTCAGACTCAATTTTGAGTGTCGACGTTTGGAAGGAAGGGTTATGTGTATAGTGCTTTCGACGATCTGAAGATATATTGTAAAATAGAAATGCTTTCTTTGATTTAAAGTGACGCATTGATGGACTAAAATATTCCATAATAAGAGGTGATATTATTTCATATGAAAACGGTCCTAAAATCCTAGTTTTACCTATTAAATAAAAATCTGTAACTATTTTTTTAAATATTTAAATTTAGCTGTAAATTTTGTGAACAGAAATAAATAAGATAATAATAAAATAAAGAAAATAAATACATAGTAACTAAATAAAAATCTATTTAATAATGGTAAAAATGGGGTAAATCTAATAAACTTGTCAAAACATTGACATAAAGTTCTGTGCGTCCTGGATTATATGACTTTGTAATTATAATACCTAAGTGACTATAGTAACATAAGTATTTATAATAGAGCCTTAATATAATAGAAAACTATGAAAACTAGTTATAGCAAATACTACGCTATATCTACATAATAATTCCATTAGAAGCTGCGTTCATTGCTTATGATATCCTCGAAATGACACCACTTAGGTGTCATAGGGAATCGCTATTGCTCATGACACCTTACCACACTGTACATGTTATACTGCCGAATAGCCCTTAGGTTTCTCTTCCATCATAAAATAATTTATTAATGGCTTAATGCGATCGTGGATTACAAAATACTGAAGTTACAATCAATCTATCGTTACTATAAATTTTAACATTAGCTAATATTAGCCACCTGTGTGTCTTGTGGGTAATCAAATCACACGTTCGTAATAAATGAGACATCATTACGAGCGTGTCATGGACAAGAGTGATTACCGATGACACCCAGGTGTTGTCATAATAAGGGTGTCATGACCAATGCGTGAAAATTTAAGGATGTCAAATCTTTGCGAGCAGAACCATGAAAAAGGCTTCATTTCATTTCATTTTCCGGTCTTAAAAAGCTTTTCAGTAATTCTATAAAACGGCCAATTGAAAAGTCTTGCCCGTATCTTATATTTTGTAAGTCGGAACGTAAGAACATGAATAACTGGGCATCTTCTAATTGAACCGGACGGCTATCCGGGAAAAAAGCACTCTTTCTGCGGGATGATTTACTAAGGGACGCGAGTGTCCGGATAAACCGGGTAAATGGACCGACCATTAGTTGGGTCCCTTTCTGGACTAGTTCCTTTATTTTATTTATTTTTTTCTTTACACGGCCATTCAGCTGAACTTTTTCTATTTGCGTTGATTAATTAACTTAATGTAGGTATATATTTTTTTATTATTTACTAGTTACCCGCTCTGGCTTCGCTCAGGTCTTCTATTGGTTTGGTGATAAAGCTACCATTCGTCAATCTTTTTTCCGACAAATTGAACAATTATCAACAAATATTTCAGCAAATTTACACCTTAATAAGACGAGCTCGGTGGCGTAACGGTCAATGACGCGGCTTCGACACCAAAGCTCGTGGGTTCGATTCCCACACAGGGCAAACATTTGTGTGCATGTCATGCAAACATGTCTGTTTGTCTTGGTCTGGGTGTTTTCTATGTATCATAAGTATGTATTTACAAAGAAAAAATGTATTTACGTATGTTTGTCAGTTATCTAGTACCCACAACATTACATAACACAAGCTTCGCTTACTTTGGGACTAGATGGCGCTGTGTAATTTGTCTGACAATATTTATTTATTTAATGAATTATATGCCTAAACGTTTCTCATGAATCCGTTCATTAGTGAAAATTGTATGAAAATCTATTTAGGTACTTCAAGTTTTTGAATTTTTTGCGCTTACACAGACTGACAGACATGGATGGCGTTTGATTTATAATATTAATTGGAACTGTTTTCGTTACGAACATATTTCACTAAGCAGATTTAAAATTTTGGATAAAATAAGTTATCATTGAGTTGAATGGCTGACAATTTTAGAAATCCTTTTTTTTTTACTCCTTAGTGAAGCGATTACCGTAGCGAGCCATATTAACGCTCGCAACATGAAATATGGCTCGTGCGCCGCTATTCACTTCTTCTGACAGGCAACTTCTTCTGTCAGGCAACTTCTTCTGTCAGGCAACTTCTACTGTCAGGCAACTTCTTCTGTCAGGCAACTTCTTCTGTCAGGCAACTTCTTCTGTCAGGCAACTTCTTCTGTCTGGCAACTTCTTCTGTCAGGCAACTTTTTTGCCACCGCCTCTTTGCTTGTCAGCAGAGTGCACTACATGCAGGTGAGGTTGTCATTGGCTTAAACAGTGAGCTACTTATACCCCACTGACTTTCTCTTGTGGTTTCAAAACTATCAAGTTGATGTGAAACGCTTCACTGAACCCAGTTGGCTATTACGGTTGCTCGAACACGTTTTTGGCAACTGCCCAAGAGTACACTGTGTTGTTGAATGTCAATAAGGCTAAACATATTTTAAATGAAATTAAAAAAGGATGTAAGTGGCTCATTATCATCTTTGAACTGAAGCCAATCTCAACTGAAGGCGGTGTAGCCTGCAATTAACGAGGCTCTGGCAATTCACCAATCTCACCAATTTACAATTACTCTGTGGCCAGTACAGCGTAATTGGATCCTGTTATGCAGAAGAAATCCAACCGATATTTTGTCACTTTTAAATTAAAGCTATTTAAAGTTTAATAGGTTTTTTTTTATATACTACATCGGGTGGCAGACAAGCATACGGCCCGCCTGATATGAAGCGGTTACCGTGGCCATATTAACGCATGCAACATAAAATATTGCTCGCGCGCCGCCACCCCCGCTGCCAACGCAGCATCTCCTTCCTTTCTTTCTCGTGACCTCACTCACCCGCAATAACACAACAACCCTCAAGGGAATTGTTATTTGGCTGCGGTATTCTGTGAGGTGGAGGTACATTCCTCAGTCGGGTAGCTTACAATTACGCTCCCTACCTCTCTTTTTGCCAGAGCAAAGTTTGTCAGTCAGCAGGGTGCACTACGTGCAGGTGAAGTTGGCTTCGGTTCAAAGATCTTTGTGAACCACTTACACCCCAAAAAAAGGAATAAAAATATCACGCAGTATACGTTTTGTGAAGCATATGTCATCAAACTGCTAGAATCTGTTGCGAATATCTAGAGTTCGATTTGAAGTTTCTCGCTATATATCTCTAAATTTGGCATAGTTTGTCGGTTGGACCTATTCTGCATAACACGATCCAATTCAAAATTGGTGAAATTAAGAATCAAAAAATTATAAGTTGCCCGACTGGGGAAGTACTTTCACATCACAGAAGACCGCAACCAAATTAGGAGTGACCAATTAGAGAGTGAGTGAGGGTACCAGGATGGAGTTGCTATTTGGGGTGTAAGTGGTTCATCAACATCTTTGAACCAAAGCCAACTTCACCTGCACGCGGTGTACCCTGCTGACTGACAAACGAAGCTCTGGCGAAAAGAGAGGTAGGGAGCGTAATTGTAAGCTACCCGACTGGGGAATGTACCTCCACCTCACAGAATACCGCAGCCAAATAACTGTTCCCTTGAGGGCTGTTGTGTTCCTGCGAGTGAGTGAGGTCACCAGAAAAGAAGGAGATGCTGCGTTGGCAGCGGGGGTGGCGGCGCGCGAGCGATATTTTATGTTGCGAGCGTTAATATGGTTACAGTAACCGCTTCACATCAGGCGGGCCGTATGCTTGTCTGCCACCCGACGTAGTATAAAAAAAAAATGATGATGGTGAAACCTAACGTAATCTAGTATATCAATCACCCATTTAGTTTTAGTGGCTCATATTGTTATTTTCCTTTAAACATAGCATTTTTTTTCGTATCTTTAGGTTTATTTTGTAAACATTCGTTAAGAGAAACTGACTCAATTTATTATTCTCGCACTCCATGAGGGTAGTTTATAGAATTTAACCGTCTGAAAACGGTCTCATAACAAATTCTAGTCATAAAACGTTTTGTAGGGCACCCGGAGAATTTCCCAAAAACTAAAGTATCCCTTCTTATATCATCTTATATCACGCAAAGTGTCATGGTGCCGTGTGGTGGTATAGAATACGACATTTTGGGCCTTTGTTAAGTTACAGATGACGAGCGATTTAGAAATAAAAAAGTTTTTGAGGCAAACAACTATATTTTTGGTTGAAATTTTGGAAACTGGTGGTCATTTATGGCCATAACGGAATTTATCACTTAGGGAATTATTCAAATAAATAAATATCCTTATACGTAAAAATATATCAAACTTTCCTAAAATAAGTGTCTGTAGTGGTGGTATCAATTCGATATACAATCACAAATTGTTACAGACACTTTTGACATCGCATTCATTAATAGTAAGTTCAAAATGAAAAAGATATACACCATTAGAAACAAATATTATGTGTGAAGTGTCTAAATAAAGTCTAAAACAATATCTTAATCGAATACAAATACGAAATGTATAAACAAACTTTATTGTAATTGTAGTATTATTTATTTATTTAAAAAAAGACCTATATTGGCTATAAGTTTCTTTCAAGCATTTCTTCTTCACCGATGGTCAATACTGAAATGCTAATAAATAGAAAAAAATACAAAAAAATAAAATAAAAAATATTATTAATAAAAATGTGTAAGACGTGTTTAAATGCCCACAAGGGCCCAATGGCAGAATAAATAATTTCATTAAATTTTTATAAAATTCGGGGTTAACCATATAATGATTTTTAATGCATATAGCATATTATCATCTTGCTATTATGATATTTTGCTAATGTTATATACGACGACGGAGAGCTATCGGATACTGCGCGTGAATAGACACAGGCGCGTGCACGCGCCTTACGTGTTGTATATTTCGTTCACCGCTCATCGCTTATGAATTCCAACACAGCGTTAATGTGTCTCTTTGAGTGAAAATTTTGCGGAAAATGATAAATAAAGGGTATGACGACCACCGAATTTTGATGGGGGCCCTTTGTATCGTATCCTGTTTCAAAGTAGGCTTATCTTTACTGAATAGTGTGGACTCGAAGATGAAGCGTGGGGTGTATGGAACTCAATGCGGCGATGCCTATAGACACAATGAAAATTAATGGCTCAATAACCTTTTGTCTTAGTAGAAAGGCTTTTTGGAAGGGTTACCTAAAATGATGTATTGACGTGTTGGCGGATGGTGTGGATGGAAATTGGGAATACATGAAACTGCGTCTGTATATAGGTACCTGTACCTGTATATAGTACCTTGAAAATTATTGTGTAGATGAACATTATATTCATCTACACAATAATTTTCAAGGTACCTATATACAGACGCAGTTTCATGTATTCCCAATTACATACATTATTAGGTATGCTCTAGTAACTTATGAAAGCAATTAAGCCATTCGATGATGGGTTTCAAATTGTAGGGGTCAAGAAAACTGCGAAATCCGGTGTAGTGGTACGTTTCTAATGACGCTCAAGTTAAAAAGCGGCAGTCAATTGAAAGCATAAAATCGGCTGGACTTAAGCTCGAAAAGCCCAAAGGATGCCGCCCGTATATTATTATTATAAAAGATATTCGGGACACAATGGATGACAAAAAATTTTTGGCAGCGTTATCTAACCAAAATATAAAAGACGAATTAAAACAATTCTAGTACCGAACAATTTTTTTTATATATGAGAGGGGGGCAAACGAGCATGTAGGTCACCTGATGGAAAGCAATCACCCGCACCCATGAAGATCAGCAACACCAAAGGGTCGCCGATCCGTTGCCAGCCTACACTCCTTATTTTCTTTTACGTGACCTCACTCACTCGCAGGAACACAACAACCCTCAAGGGAATGGCATTGTGTGAGGCGGAGGTACTTCCTCAGTCGTGCTCTTTCGCCAGAGAGTCTTTCTCTAGTCGGCTGGGTGCTCCACGTGCAGGTGAGGTTGTCTTTGGTTCGTGATCGTGGTGAGTTACTCACACCCCAATTCTACTGACTACGGCCACTTCAGCTTGCTGATTTTGTGAACTACGTATACATGTCTGGTTCTTGATCTAATTTCTTCGTTCCGGATTCGCTCCCTTAGAAAAACGCCAAGCATAGCTCTCTCTTGTCCTCTCTCTTGTCTTGTTGAGCCGTGTGGTTTCAGCCTAGAGTAGAATCACTCTGCCTCTTCCCGTGGATGTCGTACAAGGCGACTAAGGGAAATCACTACATAGTATAAAACAAAGTCGCTTTCTCTGTCCCTATGTCCCCATGTATGCTTAAATCTTTGAAACTACGCAACGGATTATGATGCGGTTTTTTTTAATAGATAGAGTGATTCAACTGGAAAGTTTATATGTATAATATATGCATAACATAGTAGAAAAACACTGATAATTTAGAGGTTTCTAATGTGATGTCGTAAATAAACACATTTTTTTGCTCTTTCATTGCAAACGCTGGCTGAACCCAACGAGATAGATCAAAATAATGTAGTACAGTATTGTTCACCTTAAAATGGTCTACAAAAAAGTTCGCGATGGTATATGTCTATCTCTTAGTGGTAACACACAATAACCGTTATTTTATCCTTTGCTTTTTACAAGAAATAATGCCTTATTTACGAAGCGATTTTAAGCAATACAGAATTAATCCTTATCCAATTAAGTACCTTAAATACATTGCGCATTTAATATAGATCAATATGGCCCTTCACAGCATGTAATTTAAATGAATAGTTTAGAAGATATTACACATTTAAAATGCAGGGACATAACGGCTGTGGCGGTACCGGCCGCGGAGCCGGCGGCGTGTGCCTATAACTGGGGAAGGACTGGATAGGACAAAGCGCAAAGACCTTCTGTAGTACATTTAGTATCAGCATTGCACCCGTGCGAAGCCGGGGCGGGTCGCTAGTACATTATAAAACATCGATCAGGCCTCCCCAACCCGTCTGGCCAGCGTGGGGAGTGTAGGCCAAATCCTCATACTGTCTGGGACGGACGAGAGAGGGTCGTGCTCTTGTAGTGGAGACTATAATGACCTGATGATGATGATGATGATGATAGCTCTCTCTATTGCTCGCTATACGTTAGCTTGTGAACCAGCAGAAACGTCCATAAGTAGAGGACGTACTGGATGAAGACTTCAATCATTCGACCAGCCTGGTGGTCGCATAGCTAGCAATAGCCACTTTGAGTCCGAGGTTGCGAGTTTGATCCCCGCACATGACAAAAATTTGTGTGCATGAAAATGTATGTTTGTCGTGGTTTGCGTGTTTTCTATGTATTATATGTATGTATTTACGTCCACATATCAGTTATCTAGTACCCATAGTTACTTAGTTTGGGACTAGATGGCGCTGTGTAATATGTCAAAGAATATTTATTTTTTTATTATTGAGGTACATATATGACAAAAGAAATTACATGCGTCCAACCCGTTATGTGTGTAGCTTTAAATGTGTCAACTTAATTTATTTTACCTTGTGTTTTAACTTAATTTATTTAATGGAATTTAATTTGAGTACATTTTTTTTTTTTTTATACTACGTCGGGTGGCAGACAAGCATACGGCCCGCCTGATGTGAAGCGGTTACCGTAGCCATATTAACGCTCGCAACATAAAATATCGCTGGCGCGCCTCCACCCCCGCTGCCATCGCAGCATCTCCTTCCTTTCTGATGACCTCACTCACTCGCAGGAACACAACAGCCCTCAAGGGAACCGTTATTTGGCTGTGGTATTCTGTGAGGTGGAGGTACATTCCCCAGTCGGGTCCCAGCTTACAATTACGCTCCCTACCTCTCTTTTCGCCAGAGCTTCGTTTGTTAGTCAACAGGGTGCACCGCGTGCAGGTGAAGTTGGCTTTGGTTCAAAGATGTTGATGAACCACTTACACCCCAAAGTTTTTAATTAATTAACTGTAATTTCTGATACTCACTGAAAATTTTATATAATAAATTTCAAAATCTATACTTTATTTGAATCGTCTCAACCCTTATTCATCCCACGGCTGGGAACAGGTCTCTCCTCAATCGAAGGGTTTAAGAGCATACTCCACCACGCAGCTCAACTGCGGGTTGAGTCAATTGAGGTGAGTATTTTCAAGCCGCCTAAACGCCATTGATTTAGCTTAACGACTGTCGTCTCACTACAACCCAGACCGACGGCTTAACGTGTCCTCCGAAGCACGCAGGAGCTCGGTATAATTAAACCAATCTATAGACAGCCTAGGGTTGACGTTGCTTGACTTGCGTTATCGATTAGACTGCCACGTGCTGGAATGGAATTTTGTATTTCAATTAAATTATAACATGTGTAATTAAAAGTAAAATATAAATGTGTAATTATTTTGCCTTTTAGACTTAGCAAATATAGTAAATAAATAATAAGTATTTCTAGACAATTTACACAGCGCCATCTAGTCATAAATTAAGCGCAAAGCTTGTGTTATGGGTACTAGACAACTGATAAATGTACTTAAATACATTTTTTTTTGTAAATACATACTTATAATACATAGAAAACACCCAGACCAAGACAAATACACATGTTCATGCACACAAATGTTTGTCTTGTGCGGGAATTGAACCCTAGACCTCGGAGTCAAAGTGGATATTGCTAACCATTCGACCACCGAACTCGTCATATATTTATTTTCGTAATATATTTGTTAATAAAAAAAAGAACTATTGAAAAATAGAAAATTAATTATAAGTAATAAAAAATACGATTTTTTTCTCTAATATCGGTATTTACCGGTAAAACCGTTCGCTAATTGATGTCAAGTAAACCGACAAGAGAACATAATGCCCGAAGCGAGCAGGTTGTTCCGACGCTGTTATCGATTGCAGATAGGTACTTGTCTAACTTTATGACTACCGCCGTGTTTGCGGCTTGTGTACGTAAATTACGATACGTTATTGACTATGCTGAAAATTCTGAAGCACATATTTAAGACAGCCTTAGTTACGGCAAATACTTTTGCAATATATTAAGAGCGTGCCGCGTGAAATGCAGAATTTCGAAAGTTGACTTTACTTCTAACCGAATAACGTCCTCGGCATCGAACCATATTCAGCCCACTGCTGGGATACAGGTCGCCCCTCAATCGAAATGGGGTTTAGAGCGATCATGCTGCTCAACTGTGTATTGGAAGGAGGGGAATAATTATTTAATTAGATACCTCTACCTCACTGAATACCACTGCCAAATAACAATTCCCTTGAGGGTTGTGGCGTTCCTTCGAGTGAGTCAGAAAAGGACGTCAGAAAGGATGGAGTTGCTGCGTTAGCAGTGGGTGTCGCCGCGCGAACGACATTTCTGTTGCTAGCGTTAATATGGCTACGGTCAACCGCGTCACATCAGGCCATATGCTTGTTTGCCACAGGGTCATATGCTTGTTTGCCACAGGGTCATATGCTTGTTTGCCACAGGGTCATATGCTTGTTTGCCACAGGGTAATATGCTTGTTTGCCACAGGGTCATATGCTTGTTTGCCACAGGGTCATATGCTTGTTTGCCACAGGGTCATATGCTTGTTTGCAACCGGACGTAGTATAAAAAAATATTGGAACCAATGCGTCTTACTGTCATGACCTACGACGTGAATACTTAGACGTTGACCGTTGGAGTTTACAGGTTAAGATTTGCAGAATAGGTGCTGAAAAGAGATTTGCTCGGGAATGTCTAAAGCAGTGTTTTTCAATCTGTGGGTCGCGACCCTCGAGGGGGTCACGAAGCCAGACTTGGAGGGTCGCCTGCAACAAGAAAAAGGCAATGTGTAGAAGCGAACATTGCGGGTAGCGCTTGGTCTCGCCGCAACGACAACGCGGTGTGGCATCGTAGCCAGCGCAAGCTGGCGCTTTGTCAATTTACATCGTGTTTATTTTCAAAATTCTCACGGCTTATTAAAAAAACCAGTAGTCTTTTAAATTATTTACTTGTCTGTCTATGGCAGCAGGGGTTCGCCAGAATTTTTTAACCTGTAAAGGGGTCGCGAAATCAAAAAGATTGAAAAACACTGGGCTAAGGGATCGAATCCAATCCGGAATCAGGAATTCCTCCTCCTCCACTCCACCTCTTGCACAAAATGTGGCAGTGTCATAGACACTGCCATCGAGCTTTGAGAATTAAGTATCGATGGATATAATAGGCTTGTAACCCATTTTTTTTTTCGATTTGTTATTTAAAGACTTCACAATAATATAAATATAGGTGAAATAATTACTTCGATTGCATAAAAACTTCTCGAGATATGATAACTTGAAGATCACAATTTTGGACTATCCCGAAAACGCTCCATACAAAAGGCCACCACGTTATGACGTCACACCGTGCTATTTTATATGGATTAAATCAGAAATTTGTACGACAGCTATGTTAAATATTGCGTTTATGTAGCCAGTGCCGTAACAAAAGTTATAGTATTTTTTATTGTTTCTACAATGGTAATATTTATTTTTTATAATTTCATACCTTTAAAATGGACTTTCCCACCCAACTTTGACCGAACATAAAACACGTCGGACATAAGTTATTAAAATTTTAAGATCGCAGATCGTTATAGTTTTATGTATTTTACGTTACTGATAGAGAGTTTTTATAATTTTGTAACATGGGCAACAAGCCTATTGAAGTAGTGTTATGCCTTATATCATAAATGACTGTTACAAATAATATGTCTGTCTGTCTGAAAGAGTAAGTATTTTAAATAGATTTTACAATAGACATGCCCCAGTCGGGTAGCTTACAATTACGCTTCCGGAGGTAGCGGCTCGCAAGGGACATTTCATCTTGCGAGGGTTTATACGGTAATCACTTCACCTCAGGCAGGCAGTATACTTGTTTGCTGCTTGATGTAGTAGAATTAAAGAATGCACCATGTGTGAGGTTGGCTTTGGCTTAGAGATGATAGTGAGACAATTACACTCCCAATATCGACTGGGCTTCCGTATTTTTTTTTATACTACTACGGGTGGTAGACAAGCATACGGCCCGCCTGATGTAAACCGGTTAACGTAGCCATATTAACGCTCGCAACATTAAAAATACCGCTCGCGCGCCGCCACCCCCGCTGCCAACGCAGCATCTCCTTCCTTTCTGGTGACCTCACTCGCTCGCAGGATCACAACAACCCTCAAGTGAATTGTTCTTTGGCTGCGGTATTCTGTAAGGTGGAAGTACATTCCCCAACGGGGTAGCTTACAATTGCGCTCCCTACCTCTCTTTTCGCCAGAACTTCGTTTGTCAGTCCGCAGGGTGCACCACGTGCAGGTGAAGTTGGCTTTGGTTCAAAGATATTGATGAACCACTTCCACCCCCATATACGAATACGTTATATGCACTAAACATAAATCAAAATGGCAGCGCTTCCCCCTTCCCCGCAAGCGATGTTCCATAGTCCTTACTTAGCGTAATAAATTCTTTGATCTGTAATCTATCCAGTGGTGTGATTGAATTTTGGATCAAGATGATAGATTTGTAGCTGCAACACCAAACTGTATCCCCCGATTTTATTATCATTATTTTTTTTAAATTATTATTTAGGATTAGCATGTTGAAGTGCAGTGGGCAGGGCCCATAGCACGGAGGATGGATGACCGATGGCGTCGAAAGGTTTTCGAGTGGAGACCACGTACCGACAAGCGCAGCGTAGGACGTCCACCCACAAGGTGGACAGACGACCTCATTAAGACCGTAGGATCGCGCTGGATGCAAGCCGCTTCCAACCGGTTTTATTGGAGATCTAGAGGGGAGGCCTATGTCCAGCAGTGGACTTTCAATGGCTGAGATGATGATGATGATGATGATGAAATTTTTTTGAATTGCCTTTTATGGAAACAGTTTTAAAGACCTACGAGCATTCACGTCAAAAGACACTGCACCGGTTTATCATATAATACTTAAGAAACCTAAACATTTCATCTATTTATGTTCTAGATATGCAACCATTAATCTCCAAACGCTTCATAAAGTCATCTAGTACATGATTCGTCCTCTGTTTCCCAAATTTTAGTACAATTCTCAAACAATTCCATTAATTAACTAACCTTTGATTTGGTCCCAACGGACTTGAGTTATTAATATCAGTTGATTGTACCACGGACTAATCTATCGTTATCTCTAGAGGTCCCACACAGGGCCGCGCTAAATAGAGAAGACATTATCGGAGTACCGTCGGGGATCCAGTTTGAGCCCTCTCAGGGAGTATCTCAATGATGGCTATTATGTAAATTGTATTTAGTCATATTTTTGGGGAGTGCCGCTGTATCAAATTTTCATATGAAATTCTATACTACGATATGTCTATAGAGAGCGGCAAAAAACATCGGGTGCTATTACGCACGGGTTCTATTAAAAGACCAAAAAGTATCCGTGCATATCTATATCATCATCAGGTCATTTTAGTCTCCACTACAGGAGCACGACTCTCTCTCTCTTCCGTCCCAGACAGAAGGAGGATTTGGCCTACACTCCCCACGCTGGCCAGACGGGTTGTGGAGGCCTGATCGATGTTTTATAATGTTTTCCCTTAGTCGTCTTGTACGAAATCCACGGGAAGAGACGGAGTGATTCTATTCTAGTCTGCCGGAAACCACACGGCATATCTATATATATATAAATGAATCCCTATTTCCCTTGGTCACGGCATCACGCGTGAACGGTTGGGCCGATTTCGCTATTTCTTTTTATGTTGTACTAGCTGTCCCGGCGAACTTCGTACCGCCTAACAATCAATGAATGTCGTGGTACATATTAGCTGAACTAAATTTATGATTTTATGGAATTAAAACAATGAATAGTAGAAAATAATAGAGAAGCTCGATGGCGTCATTGCGCGTGTCAGTCTAATTGAACACGCAAGTTAAGCAACGTCGACCGTAGCCTGTACACGGATGGGTTTATATTACCTCGAGCTCCTCCGTGATTCGAAAGACACGTTAAGCCGTCGGTCCCGGTTGTTATCATTAGCTAATCTCGAGCTCCTCCGTGCTTCGGAAGGCACGTTAAGCCGTCGGTCCCGGTTGTTATCATTAGCACATCTTGAGCTCCTCCGTGCTTCGGAAGGCACGTTAAGCAGTCGGTCCCGGTTGTTATCATTTAATGATAGTCGTTAAGTTAAGTCAGTGGCCTTTAGGCGGTTCGAAAACACTGGCCTCCGCCAACCCGCAGTTGAGCAGCGTGTTGGAGTACGCTCTAAACCCCTTCGGTTGAGGGAAGACCCGTATCCATAAAAACTGAAGATTTCATAAAAATAAAGATTTCCTTATTGTTAATTTTTTTTTAAAAAAACGTTTTGATTTATTTTTTTTAGTTTTAAATTTGTCATTTCTTTTGATGTTTACTCTGATTTGATTCTTGCGCTCGAACCCCATGGGAAAAGCGTTTTCACCCCTATCGATTTGACATTTTTAAATTTTCATAACAAATCACAGACAACTTTCGCAACATAAAAGTGACACCAATCGATTTGACGTTTTGATATTTGACAACCAATAAATATCGAAATCCCTTTTTCAACTGACACTTTCATTTGTATGGGAAAATGTTTTTTCTTTTATTTTATTTTTTCGAGAATTTTCCAATGTTTTTAAGAGTTATTCTGCTATTCGGGACGGAAACAAATCCAACAAATCAAAAACCATGGCAATCGGTCCAGCCGTTCTCGAGTTATAAGTGTTGTAACAAACCCGACTTTCTTTTATATATATAGATTTGTTATTATTGTCAGGAGATAGTTCTTATGAAAGAAAAAAATAAGAAAGTTGCGCGGAAAAGTTAGTAAATTGTAGAAAACTGAACAACAACTATATTAAACTTTTCTAAACAAAAAACCAGAAACCGGTTTAAGTAACCAAGATACTGGAGGCCCGTACATTATACACGGTAGAGTTTAGTTCCTAAATAATAAGGAATTTAATAATTTATTTCAATTTTTTTCAAACGCAATAATCGTGTCCTTATTTACTTAAACTATAAACTAAACAAGTTTGTTAAAAATATAAAAGTATTATAAGGGTAGCATGGAATTTTTTTTATATTAGCAAAAAGAGGTGGCCAAATCCGAGCGCCTGACAAAAGACTAGACAACAGTATTCTGTCAGTTGACCCTGCCATGCTGGCGCGATAGGTGCTTCTTCACGCTTCATTTGAAGGATGAAGAAGAAGAATGGATCTTTTCTGTGTTTTAATGATGAACATTTAGGGGTGTAAGCCCACCACTATCTTTAGCGAAAAATTGGTGATTTATGTTTATATCCTTGGGGATTAGTTGTATTTCAGTGAGTGAGTGAAGTTACCAGAAAGAAGGGATGCTGCGGTAGCAGTGAGGATACCACCGCGCGAGCAATATGCAAGCCTATATGGCTATGTTAACATGATGCTTTTTTGGCACCCGGTGTTATAATATAAATATAAAATATATGTTTAAAAAGCATTTTTGTGAACCTTTTAAATTTGGTTAAACATGTTCCTCTGGTGTTGTTTTGTAATTTTTCAACTGGATGCAAAAATATGGATACAACTACAAATAAAAGGTTATTCCAAAAAATGGTTCGTAATTTTTTAATCAACAAATATGTCATATATTTTACTTGTCCTTATTTCAACAAAATTTTTTTTTATCACAGTGTCAACCACTTATAGCTAAGGCTAGTCGCTCACACAAACAAGAGTCGAGACGGAGTAAAGCACGGACGCTGAAGCAGCGTATCGTCGTTGTCAAACCAAAATCTGCTATGTGCATTTTTTACATTTTGACAATTGCGACTGGGAAATGAACCAAACCATCGTATGAAAAAACTACTATGTGCTGAATAGTTGTCACAGTACGTCGTATAGTACTTATAAGCACATAGCAGTTTTTTCATACGATAGTTTGCGCGAGAGACAAAGGGTGGACGTGTCTGGACATTCGCCCTGGTGAAGGTCTCCTTTTGAGATCGAAACTAGTCGGCTTTCCCGACAAAAAGACGTGAGTGACCCGTTTAATTTATCTAATTAATTTAATATAAAGTCTCACGTGAGTTTAAATAATATTACGATAGTTTGGTTCATTAACCAGTCGCAATTGTCAAGATGTTGAAATTTAAAAAAATGCACATAGCAGATTTTGGTTTAACAACGACGGTATCGCATCGTGATTTTAATAATAAACATATGGAATAAGAAGAAAAACATTTATTTGCACATTACACAAACTAGTCAAACATACACAATTAATATACAAGATGAAAGAAAAAAAAAATACAAATTGAAAGTACTGTGCAATATCGCAAAATCGTTCCAACTCAGTATAAAAACCGAAATCTGTAGCAGACTCACAGACAACAGATTTTCAGTTAGGCCCAGTTGCGACATCATGTACATACATGCTCAAAAACAACATAAACAATTACACACAAGATAGAAGATATGTAAAAATAACTATGCTAGGCATTTCACCCAAGAAATATTGTGAGGGTGCATGCAACTTAAAATTTTAATAGAAAGTACTAAAGCAATAACTCCTCCTAATTTATTGGGAATGGATCGACGAATTGCACAAGCGGAAAAAAAAAGTATCATTCTGGGATTTTTTTTTATATAATAATTTAATCGTTATTTTATTACAATTTTCTTTCATTATGTGGTTTGTGCCTTATGTTCCGCATAAAAGAAGGAAATTAAATTTTATATTTAATTATATTTTTTCAGTAACAAATGAATGGATTTTATTTCAGGTTAATTACATTAATAAATAATAAAATGCTGTCATTCAGTCAGTGTTTTTACATAATAGCGACTACGTCCCCATTTTAACGTTCGTTTCACGCGTAGGTGAATGTAGTATTAACTTAATTAATATATATAAGATAGGTCCGTCGTTCATAAGAGTCAAATTTGAAACTAACATGAAAATATAATTACAAAGACCTAAACTCGTCCTCGCCTCGAAACCGTCGCGACGCCGTACTGACTTACTAGTGAGCGACGCACCTAAGACATCCAAACAACTCAACTTCATTACATATAAACCTTCTGGTACACCGCAGAACACAGCCTTTCTCTACGTGAGCCACAACATGCCTCCCTTTAATTATACACACGCATGTAGGTAGGATTCTGGGAAAACTTCAACTTACTTTATTATGATACCCTCTCGACAACCCTAGAAGGGCAAAGAGTATATGAATTAAGCGAAGTTTAATGCCTATATTTTACTTTCTTCTCTGAGTAAATAACCATTATTTTTTGCTTTTCAAGTGAAGAGAACAAAATTTTGTACTCCGGGAGTGCCGGTAGAAGTGAAAACTTGAACATTAACGTTGTGCATTTTTGAATATTTTGGAATGGTTAGGGAATAATTTCGCACGAATTGCTTTATTTATCAGTATATATCAGTATATACACAAACATGACAATTTAATATTACATTAAAAATAAACAGCAACATTTTCGCCGCGCGGTAGAAAAAGAGGGGATGTTACTTCCTCTCCTACGCCGCGCCGGCGCTCTACACTCCCTCCGTCTTACGAATTTTCGATCAGGTCACGTGTCCTGACGCGAGTTTAACATTTTTTACCCATCCCAAAAAGTGCACAACGCCGCTAAAGAAGTTTTCACTTCAAAAACATTATTCTTTTAGTATTACTACTACTATTTTTTACTACTGCTACGACGACGACAAAGGGAAAAGTTATGACTTTAGTAGTCTGTGTATATCTATATATATATAAGCGAAATACCTCTCACTGATTAATCACGAAAGCTCCGAAACTATAACACCTACAAACTTGAAATTTGGCAGGTAGGTTCCTTATAGGGTGTAGCAGACATCCGTTAAGAACGGATTTTACGAAACTCCACCCCTCAGGGGGTAAAATGGGGGTTGGAAGTTTATATGAAAGTTCTATGTTTTTGAAGCAAGAGACTTGAAATTTAAATTGTATGCTTTATAGATGGGTGGAGGTGTACTAATAATGTATCTTTAGAAATCAACCCCTTTTTGGGGTTAAAACGGGGGGTGGTAGTTTGTATGAAAGTTCAATGTTATTGAAGTTAAAGTAATTATGGCAGAATAAATTTTGGATTTTAAATGGTATTTAAGTATAAGGATAATTGAAAACAACAACACACATTCCCTAGTAAGTACTAGGGATGTTTATTATAACAATAAAAACATTTTAGGTGTTACAGAGAGGTTTAGAAAAAATAATATCCGTCGACTTCATTGATTCTAAAAATTCGTTGAGTTGAGTGCAAATAACTAACACCACGCGTACGAAGTCGCGGGCGGCCGCTTGTGTTTGTATATACGTGTGATTTTTGTAGCGCCTAAACTGTCTATCCGATTATGATGACTATGGAGTCGATTGATTTGCTATTATGACCCGGGAAACATAGGCTACATACATGCTTCAACAACGGGAGGAGACG
The DNA here is from genome assembly GCA_937001555.2 of Hypsopygia costalis. Lineage (NCBI taxonomy): Eukaryota > Metazoa > Arthropoda > Insecta > Lepidoptera > Pyralidae > Hypsopygia > Hypsopygia costalis. The sequence continues at coordinate 2,302,697 of OW443343.2, read as the reverse complement.
AATTTTATTGAGTCTGATTTCTGTTTTATTTAACTTTTTTTTTTATAATTATCTTCATATTAAAGTTGATATTCCACTGCTTTTAGGGAAGGGATATAGGCCGTATTCCACCACGCTGCTCAACGGCAGGATGGCAGACGCCAGTGTTTTCATGTCTTCCAAAACGGCTGTCATCTAATAACAACAGCTGCAACCTAAAGCTTAACATGCCCTCTGAAGTACAGAAGAGCTGGATAAACTCATCCGTAGACAGACTACAGTTGACGTTGCTTAACTTGAACAATTGGTTAGACTGATGCAACGATGCCATCGAGTTGTCAGAACTCCTCAAACTTCTATGTAAACATAATAAAAAAAAATACCACAGAAAGGCCCTAATTAAGCTTAATTAGGTTGTAGCAGAGCGGCGTCGTAGGGGAGTCCTTTCATTTGAGGGGGTAATTAAATAATTACTACGTAACAAACTTCTATATTGACTTTTTAACATATAACCCAAATGTAACCCCGTTTGTCGTTGAGTTAGGTCCCTTTTGACCACGTTGCCTTAATTAACCCTTCGTTTGCTTGGTGGAAATCACATCGTATGCTCAGGGGCTTGATAGACCCGCTATGTAAAATAATTGTAATGGCTGTACGTTTGTTGGTTTTTGCATTAGTTTTATTTTTTGTGTACTACTTCGGGTGGCAAACAACCATACGACCCACCTGATGTGAAGCGGTTATCGTAGCCATATTAACGCTCGTAACATAAAATATCTCTCGCGCGCCGCCGCCCCCGCCTGTCAACGCATCATCTCCTTCCTTTCTGGTCACCTCACTCACTTGCAGGAACACAACAACCCTCAACGGAATTGTTATTTGGCTGCGCTGTGAGGTGGAGGTACATTCCCCAGTCGGGTAGCTTACAATTACGCTCCCTACCTCTCTTTTCGCCAGTGCTTCGTTTGTCAGTCAGAAGGGTGCACCACGTGCAGATGAAGTTGGCTTTGGTTCAAAGATTTTGATGAACCACTTACACCCCAAAAAGTATTTTATTGAACTAGAGTGTGAAGCGAATATTCGCTTGACCTTTTCTCAATATTTGGAGCTTGCGGAGTCCTTTTACCCCACATGAAAGTGGAATTCTTTGATACACTATAAAGCTTAAACTGCCTGACAGATTTCAACATTATGAAGTGTCATTAGATTCTTCTCAGCTGTGAAAGTGACATCGGGACATTATTTTAATACGGTGTACGCAAAATAAAAATAAAAACCGGCCAAGTGCGAGTAGGACTCCCGCACGAAGGGTTCAGTACCATTATCTATAAAAACGGCAAAAACATCACGTTTGTTGTATGGGAGTCCCCTTTAAATATTTGTTTTATTTTTGTTTAACTATTTATTTTTAAAGTGAATATATAACTAAATATCATGTGAGTATTTCAAGCGTCTACCTATTGCCGTTATCAATTCCGAGCAAAAACGAGCAAAAAAATCACGTTTGTTGTATGGGAGCCCCCTTAAATATTTATTTTATTCTGTGTTTTAGTATTTGTTGTTATAGAGGCAACAGAAATACATCATCTTTGAAAATTTCAACTGTCTATCTATCACGGTTCATGAGATACAGCCTGGTGAACGACGGACGGACGGACGGACAGCGGAGCCTTAGTAATAGGGTTTCTTTGTACCCTTTGGGTACGGAACCCTAATGAAAGCTAATAACAAAAAAAAGTTGTTAAAATTTTGTTGTCGGGTATTTTGTTTCGATTAATTTTCTTGTTTTAAAAGTGCTAGGGTTACCATTTTTCTAGGGGTACCGCGAAGAATCTAGTACTCGTGTTTATCTTCTTTTTTATGCTACACTGTATCATCGAAGAAAAGTTTATCTGTATTTTTTTAATACTACGTTAGGTGGCAAACAAGTCACCCAAAAATATAAGGCGGTTACCGTAGCCATATTTTCGTTCGCAACATGGGATTATTGCTCAAATTCTGCACTCACTTGCAGGAGCACTACAACCAATTCAAGGGAATTATTATTTGGCAGCTTACAAAATATGCTATGCTCACCTCTATTTTCGCCAGAGCCTCGTTTATCGGCAGGGTACATCACGTGCAGGTAAATATTTGTAAGCTGCCCGACTAGGGATGTACCTGGAGTTACTTCCCTGCTCACGTTTACTCATGTAGTTTTTAATCGACTTGTAGGAATTTTTTTTAAATGTAATTGTTAAAATATTCATTAGCCACGCCTAGGTCAGCTTTGAACCAACGACCTCTCGATTAGCGGTCAAATACTGTTTCCTACTGAGCTACCAGAAAGGTATGTGATGGTAACTAATTCTTGCATTTCTATTTACTGCTATAATGTCGCTATGTTTCGCCATGTTTCTATTAAGCATTACACACCAGTCTGTGTATAGGAGTTGGAAATAGTAATCGACTCTTAATCAAGAAGTCGTGGGTATAAGGTCGAGGGTCTCATCAATATTTTTCCATTAAAAAAAAATGTTTACTTTATCTTTTAAATTGATTGAAATTTTAAATCTATTGTTTGTATTACAAATATTTTTATTATCTTTTACAGGTAATTACTCAGTTACATTCGCAGATGGCCTGATGATGTGAGTACTCTGTTATTTCCCATTGTTAAGAATTTAGTGTTACGCTTTATGACAATCGCTTTTAAAATCAATATTTCCAGGTTGTTTCATTAAATTTATATCTAGACTTTATCTGTTTGTAAGCAAAATACCTATGTATAATAAATAAATAAATAGACGAGCTCGGTGGTCGAATGGTTAGCAATGGCCACTTTGACTCCGAGGTCGCGGGTTCGATCCCCGTACAAGACAAACATTTAATTTTGTGTGCATGAACATGTCTGTTTGTCTTGGTCTAGGTGTTGTTCTCTATGTATTATAAGTATGTATTTACAAAAAAAAAATGTACATTTATCCGTTGTCTAGTACCTACCCGTAGTACAAGCTTTGCGCTTAATTTGAGACTAGATGACGCTGTGTAAAATGTCCAGAAATATTTATTAATTATATTTATTTATATTAAATAAGTGCAGGTAAGCAGGTTGTAGTGTTGGCCGTGTGGGTTCCGGCCGACTAGAATAGAATCACTCCGTCTCTTCCCGTGGATGTCGTACAAGGCGACTAAGGGAAATACATTATAAAACATCGATCAGGCCTCCCCAACCCGTCTGGCCAGCGTGGGGAGTGTAGGCCAAATCCCTCCGTCTAGGACGGACGAGAGAGGGTCGTGCTCCTGTAGTGGAGACTAAAATGGACCTGATGATGATGATGATGATATTAAATACGTAAATAATCCTGAACATATTACGCAAGTCATGCCATCTCAAACTATATAATTTAACTATGGGTACTAGATAACTGATATAATTTTTCAATACATTATTTTTGTAAATACACATAATCGACAACAATAAGTGACAGTTTATTGTTAAAAGTTTATACCGTTCTCACATTTATCCCACAAATAATCAATCATTAAATCCCTGTGAATCTACCAAAAATGGCGTATCTTGATTTCATTACGAAGGTATCGGCAGTAACACATTCAAACGCCCTCGGTAATGAAAATTAGTTCAGGTATGCCCCACATTCGTCTGCTCCGTCGGTCATTCGTTCAATCGAATGAAATGAATGACTGAAGCCTTATCTACACGGAGGGTAGGCCCATGTTTTGTGCTATCGGATTTTGCTTTGATAGTTACTATAAATAGATACCGAGTTATGTTTTATATACCGTTTTTTGTATGTATGTTTATTTAAGAATTTGACGAGCTCGGTGGTCGAATGGTTAGCAATGGTCACTTTGACTCCGGGGTCGCGAGTTAGATCCCCGCACAAAACAAATATTTGTGTGCATAAACATGTCTGTTTGTCTTGGTCTGGGTGTATTTTATGTATTATATGTATTTATTTACAAAAAAATGCAATTAAGTTTAATATCAGTTATCTAATACCTATAGTACAAGCTTTGCTTAGTTTGAGACAAGATGGCAGTATGTAATTTGTCCAGGAATATAATATAAAAAGTTCTACTTACACCCCATGTTTAAATATTAGAAAGTGTATATCAAGCTATCGCGTGCCTCCTGTCATTTATCACTGACTGAACACTTTCATTTGCCACCCAAGCGTCAATTAACCTACCGCAACGTATCTCCGGAACCGTGACCAATATTAAACGAAAACTAATAAAAAGTCATGACCAATCAATTCACTGCTCATCACTGGGCCTTTGATATTAAAATAAATACATATACACCCTATCGCCTTTGCCACAGAGTTGCATTTCGAATGTAATCGACATTCGATGCAATGCGGTTATTCGTAAAGGCTTCTACACATTCGGACAGTAGAGATCGCAACGAGATTTGATCTTGAATGATCTTGAATTTTAATTATTAATTTAATGTGAATTCTATTTAAATGTTAATAGAGTTTAAATTAATACTCTATATTTTTTGGTAAGTATTTGTTTCAAGTTACCCAATCTAGTAGATTCGTGCATAATAATTAATAATTATTGAGGTTAAGTGTTAATAAATTTAATTATTGCGCAGCCACAATAATCATAAAATTTCTGGTAATAAGATGAACATAAAAGCAGATATTAATCATAATAAATAAATCATAGCTATATTGGTCAAATTCGACGGAGAACCAAAGTTGTCGACATAGCCTTCAGAGTTTGCAAGCTGAATTCGAAATGGGCCGGGCATATCTGTCAGGTGAGTTATGGTAGATGGGGGAGGAAGGTATTAGAGTGGAGGCCGCACGTAGACGACGAAGCGTTGGACGCCCTCCTTCTAGATGGTCCAATGACCTTAAGAAAGCAGCTCGCAGCGGCTGGATGCGGAAGGCGGAGGATCATACATAGGCTTATATCCAGCAGTGAGTAGATACAAGCTGATGATGATGAGTTTGGGGTGTAAGTGGTTCATCAACATCTTTGAACCAAAGCCATCTTCACCTGCACGCGGTGTACCCTTCTGACTGACAAACGAAGCTCTGGCGAAAAGACAGGTAGGGAGCGTAATTTTATGCTACCCGACTGGAGAATGTACCTCCACCTCACAGAATACCGCAGCCAAATAATAATTCCATTGAGGGTTGTTGTGTTCCTGTGAGTGAGTGAGGTCACCAGAAAAGAAGGAAATGCTGCGTTGGTAGCGGGGGTGGCGGCGCGCGAGCGATATTTTATGTTGCGACCGTTAATATGGCTACGGTAACCGCTTCACATCAGGCGGACCGTATGCTTGTCTGCCACCCGACGTAGTAAAAAAAAAAAAAGTTAATCTGTTGCCGCCTCTAAGACTTAAATGACTATTTGACAAATAATTATAAAAACGATAACTAACATTACTTTTGTCCCAAAAGTAACAGTTTTAGAAGCGGCGATTGATGTGAAGGACTCCAATATATCTCCCAAAGATAAAATAGTGCGCCATAAGTTGGCTCCTCATAAAAACTGAGCAAATACCATCAATTCCAGTTATCGATGGATCTCGGAATAATTGTTATTAATCACTGGGAGCTGTTCGTAGTCGAGTCACGTCGCCGGGAACGGACACAAACGAACCGTACCGATTCAGATTCGTATATATTGGCTTTTATTTTTAGCAGATGCCAAAAAGGAATAGTCAAATAATTGGACGACAGTTATTGCGGTCACCTTTTTAACCCCGTCATCACAATATACGCGAAACATAGGCAAAATGAGTATTCAAAATAATTGAATACTAGCGAGATTACTTATGAGGTAAAAAAATAAATAATAAATCTGAAAATAAGTTTTTCAGACGTGGTGAACTATTAGCATATGTGCGACTTATTATTGGTTTATTAAGGTTTTACAAAATATGCTACCTCTTGTTTGGGTTCCGTACCCAACGGGTAAAACGAACCCTATTACTGAGACACCGCTGTCCGTTCGTCCGTCTGTCACAGTTAGACAGTTGAAATTTTCACAAATGATGTATTTCTGTTGCCACTATAACAACAAATACTAAAATACTGAATAAAATAAATATTTAAAGGGGCTCTCTTACAACCAATGTGATTTTTTTTTGCTCGTTTTTACTCAGGTATTATAACGGCAACAGGTAGACGCTTGAAATATTCACGGAATATTTAGTTATATATTCACTTTAAAAAAATAATAATAATATAAAACAAATATTTAAGGGGGAGCTTCCATACAACAAATGTGATTTTTTTTGTCCAATTTTAAAAAATGGTACGGAACCCTTTGTGCGCGAGTACGACTCGCACTTGACCGGTTTTTTCGCATAGCTTCGTTTGTCAGTCAGTACGAGGCACCACGTGTAGATGAGGTTGACTTTGGTTCAAAGATGTTGATGAACCACTTACACTCCAAATTTATTTATTTATTTAATTCAATATTTACTTACGCGACCTTTAATACAACATTTGTCTTTGAATTTTCCAGTACATATGAAGGATATCAAGTGACGTAGATTTTAATCTTACTCACGATCTTCCCTACAATTTATCTCAAGAAATGGTACCATTGTCTCTTATCTCATCCCTCCACGACTATATCTCGCAAACTCTACGAAATAAAGTAACAATTAAAACGGAAACTTGAGAGACCGACTGATCTTGGTAACGAAACTTATATAGGGTTGCCATGACTTGTATGTTTCGGAAGATTTTGGAAATAATTTCCGAAAAATGTACAAAAAAATTTTTTGAGGAACTTTTGTGCAAATGCTTCTAGCCCCAAATGGTTTCGGTTGTGCGATGGTCAATCAGACAACAACCCTATGCTGTGCAGCAACCTTTCGGTTATATCACAGGATTGCGAGTTTCTCGCGTAGTAAACCAAGCAGGCAATAGGACCTTTACCCGCAAAGCTATCGCGCGCAGTAAACCAACTAGGCACTCAACCGGGTTGGTAGCAGCCCCCTTACCACCATCTCTTATTGCGATTCAATAACTGAATAGAATACTTATTCATACCAACGAGTAAGCGACTCTATTCCATTTGAAATAGAGTCGCTTATTCATTGGTATGAATAAGCATTCTATTCAGTTATTGAATTGCAATAAGAGATGGTGGTAAAGGGGCTGGTCTTACTTCCCTTTCACCAGCAAGCAGGCTTCTTCGGCACTCTTAAGTGGTCAGTCAGGCAGTCAGTCCCTTTAATTTTTTTTATTAGTTTCATTTTTGATAGGTTTTAATACTAATTACCCGTATCTTATTTAACAATATCCCACACCAGCCTGTATTATAAAACTGCCACGATTAAACGTTATTATAGTTTTCATCTGCCTTTCGCAGTCCCTGACGTCATAAGTAACGTACCGTTTTAGCATATTTTCCACACAAACGAGATCTGACAAACTGTTTTTAAGTGCACTGCTGTCTAGTCTACAAATATTTCAGACACACTACTTCATAAGAAATTCAAATGTAGCCAGAGTGCTACTTAGTCATTTTGCGCTTGTAGGCAAATTGCTTTCTTTTCAGCAACTTCAATTTCAGACAATACATCTTCATCGGTATTTGGCATTTAAATCATCTCGATCACAAGGGAAAGTGTTTTGATAGTTGAAGAAAAAACATACTTATTTGACTAAGGGCTTCAATACACGAGCGCCAAGCGATAGTCGACGGAAGCCACAGTATTACTACGGAAACCGTCGACTACAACGTTCACAACGTGCCGCTCGTGTATTTGAGCTCTAAGTTCTCATTATCCCTGTTGTAGTGAAAATCTTTCGTAAATATCAGTGAAGACGATCAAGACAATTCTTATGTCCTGATTTATTTCTGACAATTGGTAACCCTAAAGTCAATATCATATTTTCACTGTAACTGCAGACACTAATTTCAAAGCGCCTAACTAGGCATTTTCCCTAATTTCCTACCGTCTCCATTTTATGAATAGTAATTTATAAGCGGTAGCGGGAATAAGGGATAAATTAATGTTATATTATAGAAAATGATCGTATATATACTGTTGTAAATAGTAAAATTTACAGTATACCCTTATTATTATACAATGAATTTTATTTTATTAAGTTTTTTCTCTTAAAAGGTTGGCAACGTTTCGAAGACAATGGTGTTGCTAATTTCTATGGGCGGTGGTGATTACTTTACATCAGGTGACCTACATGCTAGCTTGCCTCACTCTCACATAAAAAAAAATTCTCGGTTTTGTCCAGGTATATTATCGTGTATAGAAAAATATCGCTATATCTTAAAACTTGCGACGTAACCCCATCACAGCACCATGACTCTTCTCTAATTACACAAATTGGTGAGAATTACAAATTATCTAATTTTTATTACAAAAACTTTGAGTTAAAAAAAAAGTAAATTTAATTAACGTTAATTCAATGGACGGTAAATTCTACTGGAAATCCAATTTACTTGGTAGTGACAGATTGTCGGTGAAGTGTGAAAAATTGGTTCCTATTTTTAGTGTAACTTAATTTGACTGTGTTTTATTTATAGATGAGACTTACTGTTTGTTTTTTTTCGTTGTTTCAAAATTCATTAAAAGTTCTGTCTACGTATATTTGCTTCTTTATATTTTACTGTATGCAAATATATTGTACATTTAGTTAATTGATTTTTGATCAAGAAGCCCCGTCGCCGGAACTGGCACTTAAATTCACTTTCACATTCAAGATAGTGTGATGAAAGTGAATTTAAGCTCTGCGGATTTAGAGTAGTAATGATTTAGATACATGTTCTTATATTTAATTTGTATGACGTTTCTAAGTCCAAGGAATAAAGATATTTGGATTTTATTTGATTTGATTTGATGCGAAAAATTCTTTATTCGCGCTGATTTGAGCCGAAATCATCAAAATTGGGACACTTCGTACTTGAATTGATGATCCAATTTTGATAAAATTGTCCCAAAAATTACGAGATCAAACATGCGAACATACTGCATGCTTCCTTTTTCAGAGATGGCGATAGCATTTTTGCCGTAAATTTACGTTGGATCCTATCGCCCTTTCAAGCAATAATGTATCGAAATGCGTACGCGGCCGTTCAGCTTTCAGAGTATTCATGTTTTGCGGCAAACCGGCATAAAATGAGGACAAGTGTGTTTTTACTCATGCATGCTAACGCATCAGTTCGGCGCTGTACCGCCGCGATCAGCGCTCTTATACCGCGTTCAGCACTCTTACGCCGCGTTCAGCGCTCTTACGCCGCGTTCAGCGCTGTTTCGCCGCGTCCACATCTCCATACAAAACGTTGTTTTTCTATGGGCAAAAGCTGATTTGAACTAAATAAGTGTAGTTAATCCATTACGTAGGTGAAAGGATGGAAGTGTAGCTACAGATTACTATAGTAACGAAGCTAAACTTATCCAACAAAACGCGAATAGAGCTAAATATACGTAATCACTTTATGTGCATAAATATTGAAAACCCCATTTGGTTTTCAAATATTTGCTAATCTCGAAGGCAGCTATTTCCTTAAGTATTTATTCTATACACGTGCTGAATATATTTTTAGTTTGTTTGATTTCTAATAGCGATAAATATTAACATGCATAATATTGTTAATTAAGCAGAACGCGTGGGTGTACTTAATATAAACGCTTTATGATGTTTTACTTAAGGCTTCGGCATAAAATACGTAGGTTATGTATTTTATCGACAGAAGAGAAGGTTAGTAATTAATTTAAGAGAGGTAGGCGTTATTTATAAGGTGCCCGACGGGGGAAATATCTCCACCTCAAAGAATACGACTTTTGGTTTTAACAATTACCTTGAGGCTTCTAGTGTTCCTGCGAATGAGTGAGATAACCAGGAAGAAAGGAGTGGCAACGCGGATGGTATCTCATGTTTCGACTTTATATAGCTACTACTATACTCTAGGGGTGTAAGTGGTTTATCAACATCTTTGAACCAAAGCCAACTTCACCTGCACGTGGTGCACCCTGCTGACTGACAAACGAAGCTCTGGCGAAAAGAGAGGTAGGGAGCGTAAGTGTAAGCAACCCGACTGGGGAATGTACCTCCACCTCACAGAATACCGCAGCTAAATAACAATTCTCTTGAGGGTTGTTGTGTTCCTGCGAGTGAGTGAGGTCACCAGAAAAGAAGGAGATGCTGCGTTGGCAGCGGGGGTGGCGGCGCGCAAGTGATATATTATGTTGCGAGCGTTAATACGGTTACGGTAACCGCTTCACATCAGACGGGCCGTATGCTTGTCTGCCACCCGACGTAGTATAAAAAAAAAATACGTTACTGCTTCACATTAAGCAGGCTCAATGGCACCTGACGTTGCATAAATAAATAAAAAACGCAGACGTAGACACTTTTTGTGCATAGTTGCTGCTACTGGATATGTATCAAGTGGCTGACTAAACATCAAACAGAAAGTGTTTGATTACGTTTGGTTACAATCGGTGCCCGTACCCTATCTGTGCGACAGAAGCTACGCATGCAGAACCTTTAGGCACAGAAGGAATGATAGTACTTGTACTTACGGAGCGAAAATATCTCGCATTGTCGCAATGGGTGGTCGTGCCCTCTTTTGGAGAAACAATTAAAAAAGTAGAGTTAGAATACGACATGACAAAATATATAATGTACGATATCTATTGAAGGTGCTCTAGGCCTTAAATAATATTACATATTCTTTTATTTATAGTATAAGACGCGATATTAAGAATATATACGCGATATTAAGAATAGCACGCGAGCGACAAATTGTTTGCCATCCAATGCAGTAATGTTGGATGGCAAACGATTTGTCGCTTGCGTGCTAATTGTTTGCCATACAACGTAGTAACGTTGGATGGCAAACAATCTGTTGCTCGCATGCTGCCACCACCGCTGCCAACGCCGCAACTCCTTCCATCCTAAAACCTCATTTTGATTTACTCGCAGAAACCTCAAGGAATTGTTTTTTGGTTGCTGTGTTAGATGGAGGTACTTCCTCCGTCGGGCAGATTACAATTACACTGTTCCCTACCTCACTTTCGACAGATCCTCGTTAGTCTTTCACATTGCTAAGAGGGGAAGTCAAATTCCAAAAGCTTCCTACTCCTACTAATTTCTTCTGATTAAATTCGTTGTGAATTCCAAGGCAGCCGTAGTTGTACCCTGGGACTGCAATGGACTTCATTGTTCATTGCATTTTTTGGCGGTCGCCGCTGTTAATCCTACACAGGAGCCACAGTGGTGGCAATGTGTGGTGGACCTCGTCCCAGATCCTCGTTAGTCCATCACCAGAGCCTCTGTCGCCCAGAATTGCAGCGCCCAAAAGAAAGCCTTTTGTATTGTCTGGGTTTTCGACGGCTTAACGTTCCCTCCAAAGCTCGGAGTCGAAAAGAAGCTCCGAAGCACTCAGTAGGTACGAATATATACTCATCGCCTACATTGTCCATTTCAAAATTTAATCATATCTATAAAGATAAATAAAATTGGGTTATCTGTTTGTAATATTTAAATAACCGCTTTTTAATAAATGCATATGTACACGGTACATAATATACCAAAATAACATTTGTTACAATTTTTGTCTGTCTGTCTCTTTATTCCAGCAAATCACTGAAATGGCTAGACCGAATTTGACAGGACTTTCACTGGCAGATATCTGTTGTAATAAGGAGTAACTTAGTCTACATTTATTTTGTAATTTTTTTTTTTTAAATTAATATAAATAAATAAAAAATAACAAAGAAGTCGCACACAGCTAGTAACATATAAAATCATCATAATCATTAAATCATTATGAATATATTTAATTAAACCAATATGTGTATTTCATATACTCATAATAACATTATAGTTAAAATATTTAAGTTTTAAACATTCTTCCAAATCTTTAATGGTAATTTCCTAGAAGCTCACCTTGACTGGTTACGGACATTTGACCTCTCGAGCAGACCAAAAGATTTATAACACAGATGTCCAACAGGGTTCTAATATATTCATAATTCAATTTGGCAATTATAAAAAAAATATATCAGATCTTTTTAGTTAGAAAGAAGGCTGAGATATTGTGACAAAAGGCTACCTCAGATACAGCTATTTTATAATAATAATTATAAAGAAATATTTCTGGACAATTTACACAGCGCCATCTAGTCCCAAATTAAGAGCAAAGCTTGTGTTAAGGGTACTAGACAACTGATAAATGTACTTACATACTTTTTTTTTGTGACAAACAGACATGTTCATGCACACAAATGTTTGTCTTGTCCGGGAATCGAACCTGCGACCTCGGAGTCAAAGTGGCCATTGCTAACCATTGGACCACCGAGCTCGTGAAGTGAAAACTTATATAGCGGCGTTGTACACTTTTTCGGATGATCTGATCGAGGTTCGTAAGACGGAGGGAGAGTAGACCGCCGGCGGTAGGAGAAGAAGTAGTATACCCCTCTCTTTCTACCGCGTGGCGAAAATGTATGCCTGCTCCTGCTGTTTATTTTTAATGTAATATAATTTGTATTTTACCACATAAATGATAGTACTTTTATACTGATAAATAAAGCAATTCGTGCAAAATTATTTCCTAACCATACCAAAATATTCAAAAATGCACACCGTTAATGTTCAAGTTTTCACTTCTGCCGGCACTCCCGAGTGCAGTCCGTTGTTTTTTTTAATAAAAAGTATCCATAATTTACTCCAGACTTCTAATTAGTGTATGCAATTTTTTATGGCAATCGGTTTAGTAGTAAAGGTGTGAAAGCAGAACAAACAAACAAATCCACTTTCACAAGTAAGAAAAGGAAGTAAGGATATACTTGCAAATCATTTATTAGATTGCATTTTATAATCTGAATCTAGTCTGTGTGGACGGGCCCTAATCAGTTCCACGTCCGAAATTGATTAGGATCCGTCCACATAGACTGGGTCGGAGAGCCGAGAAGTTATTAGTCACATTTAAAAAAGAGTTTTGGATATACTGTATGTTTATAAAATGAAATGTTTAACTCACTAGAATTCACTTGAGAGCTGATGTAAATTTTAAAAATTATGCCAAAGATCCAATACTCAATTTTAAAAGCGACCAAAATCTGCGGTTTCCGCTTCGGCTGTAGGGCCCCGGCTACCATCGATTCTTTTGATTCGTAAAATAGGTCTTACATTTAAGTTATTGTCAAACATCTTCAACTAAGTCGGTAGAGCTCCTGTGTTTCTACCCTGTACTATAAATCTAAGCTGAAGCACAGAATAATATACACTAGCTGAAGTCTCATTTTCGCAATCAAAATATCCGATGGAATTTGTCTTCAGCTTAGCCCGTAGGCCCCCCTGTCTGTGTGAACAGACCCTTAGATAGCTTTTGTAAGAGAATGATTCTGGTTCAAGCAGGGGTGAACTAAGACCCAAAAGGCCAATTCTCGTAATTTTTCTACGAACACAGATTGAAAGTTGACCGAATCGAGATTGAATTGTGAATTGACTAAAATAATATATGTACTTGATTTCATTAATTAATTATTATCAATTATTGTTGTTGGCAAAGTAACATTCTTAGTTTGTTTAATTTTCACTCATATTTCGATACAATCCCGCTTAAATTTAATTTTGAAGTTACATATTGTGTTACGTGAATACCAAATGTGACATTTATGAGATCGAGACTGGATCAAAACTGAATTTTGTCTATATTTTAATTACAAGAATTGTCCTTCAGGCAACTAGAGCCTAGGGCCCGTAATTTTTGGGCCCCAAACATTAGCTTTTTAATTTTTATTTTTGAAATGAAAACTTCTCTAATCGGCCCGGAAATACAATGTTGTCTAGGGCCCCTTAGTCCGCCACTGGGTTCAAATTTACTAAAGGTTGTAAAAACGAAAGTATCTTCTAATAGGCTTATTAGTCGCTAATAGAAATATATATTTCCTATTCAAACTTGCTTGATGGTTTTCACACATTCTAATGTTAAGCATAATTTTATGGTCCCACAGTCCCACGAAGTAATACACTAAAATGGCCTTAACCAATGATGTTATATTTCAATAGATATGGTATCGTCGACAACACTTATTCATCCCACTGTTGGGATACGGGTCTGCCCTCAATCGATGAAGTTTAGAGCGTACTCCACCACGCTGCTCAACTGCGGGTTGGAGGGGACCAGTGTTTTTAAGCCGCCTAAAGGACTGACTTGGCTTAACGACGATCATCTAATTACAACAGCCCCACGAAGCACGGAGGAACTCGAGATAAATGAACCCATCCACGGACAGGCTACGGCCGACGTTGCTTAACTTGCGTGTTCGATTAGACTGACACGCGCAACGACGCCATAGTGCTCCTCTGCTATGCATATGCATTGCATAGATATGGTATATCCATCCTAAATTGCATCAGAAAACGGTTCCTGCTGTTGCATGGATATAAATGGCTATACATAGTTATGCAGCCATTATATCAGCGATTTATTAAACATGCTATCTCTTTTCCTCACCGAGCTCAAAATGGCGTCGATTTTCGCCAATTCTCCTTGTATATCCATGAAATTAATTAAAGTACGCATTGAAATCAATTATTATTGTGTATTTTCATATAATATGTGATCACTTGGGCTTTAATATCTTTAATAACTTTAGCAACGATAAATATCCATTTTCGTAATATAGAATACGACATTTTAACCTATTTCAATCAATTGCGACAAACGTCTGATTCGTCGGCTTGCTTTTGCGAACTAATTGCGAGGTGAGCCATTTGACTCACTTTTCAGGTGTTGATTTTTGAAGCCCAGTGGCATATCTACGGAAATATAGCATCGTTGGCTTTAACACTTTTGGTCTCACATTGTGAGTTAACATATGTTACATTATTTGACACACCTGTAGAAAGGTCAACGACAAGGTCGGATGTTTGTACTGAAAATTTGCTCAAATATAAATGAAAGAGAATCCGGTAACTTTGTAAACAGCACAAATTTGCCTCTCATGCGTTGACTACGGTATTTTCTTTGACTGTATTATAATTGGATTAACAGCAAAGTAAACATAGTGCAGTGCTTGAAACTCCAGCACTCAGTGCTTCATTTTTTTTTACTATGAGTGAGAGGGGGTGTAAGTGGTTCATCAATATCTTTGAACCAAAGCCAACTTCACCTGCAAGCGGTGCACCCTGCTGACTGACAAGCGAAGCTCCGGGAAAAGAGAGGTAGGGAGCGTAATGTAAGCTACCCGACTGGGGAATGTACCTCCACCTCACAGAATACCGCAGCCAAATAACAACTCCCTTAAGGTCTGTTGTGTTCCTGCGAGAGCGTAAGGTCACCAGTAAGGAAGGAGTTGCTGCATTGGGAGTAGGGATGTCGGCGAGCAAGTGATATTTCATATTCAAGCAAGTGATAGTCATGTTTTATCGTGCTTGTAGCTGGCGTTCATAGATTTATACGACAAATCATGTTAAAAATCTGTCGCTGTCGACAGACTTATTGTTGAAACTTCACGTTACAAGTTCACGTCGCCTACCTCCGTCCTTGAACCTTAACATATATGTATTCTGTGACATAATAAAAGCCGATTGCTTCCGTAAACTGATGTTACTTCTATAATAGTTTGTATTAATTACGTTAGACGTTGTATCCGCTTTGATCTGTTACTGTATATTAGGGATGTTTTGGAGCTCCGTAACCGAAACCGAAACTATCGGATATCCGAAATAAAAATCTATCCGAAACCGTAAACAAAACCGATATAAAAATTTCGGATAATATCGGATAGAGGCGGAATCTAAATAAGACACATTTTGATAGGTATTCCCCGGCAAGACGATATACTAACTGCATCGCTTGACGCTTGCATCGTTTATCTACATAATAATTACATACTTCTCCATATCTATCATCCATTCTTGGGAGATTAAAATTACCTAAAAAAAGGTCCATTCTATTATGACAGATGATTTCCACCAATTGACATTGGAGGAGTTATAGATGATATGATTTTTCCTTAATCCAAAAGTTGCTTCTCGTGATTTATTGATTGCGCATTTACTTCAACCAGGTTTACCTTATATTAGAATTTTCCTTTTATAATTTCATAAAATATCCGTAACGTATCGGATAATTCGAAATAATTTCAAATCGTAACGGTAACCGAAACCGATATAATATTATTTACATATACGTAGCCGTATCCGAATCCTAAATTTCATATCCATAACACCCCTGCTGTATATTGAGCATTAAATTGCTGAATAAATAACAGTAATTGAGCTCAGTCGCAGAATAAATAGGACTCCGACCATACGGAAACCCAGTTTGGATAATTATCTCACCATCATCATCACAGGTTATCATACAGGTTGATGATAATGAATCTCGGACTCGTCCACCGCTGAGTATGATCAATAATACGTACCTCATAATGATGCAATCCGTCAAGCGTTAGGCTGTAGTGTACCAAATATATAAATACGTATGTATGTTTGGCAGACTACACGCTCGGAAACCGTTACCCTCACTTCTTCAGCAGCAGGTAAAAAATTTTCGTGTTTCTGCAAATCTGACTCTACAAGACAAATACCTATTTCAAGTGTACCATCCTAACTAGCAAGCATATTATTTACCTTCTAATTTATTCCAAAAGCGGGTAATCGAATCTCCAATCTCTAAAGACGTGCATTTTAAATCCTCGTAATTAAACTAAAATTTAGACTTTAAACATCGCAAACTTAATAAACTAAAACAAACTCTTGTAAAGTCACAGCTCGATTTGTCAAAGTGTAAAGTAATTACAGTAGGTCAACTGCTCGTTCGATCGCCCAAAAGGCAAGTTAGAGTTGGATGCAAGTCTTAGCGATAAACTGTACAAGCTGCGGCGATATATATGTGTAATGCAATCTATGTATATATTGTATTAAATATATACCTATGTACTGTGTAGTGAAACAGGAAACTTTCGTTTTATTTCCAGATTTTATTCGTTTTTTTAAGAAATACAAGAATGGATAGGATAGGAAGAAAAGTATTAAACGTTTTATAAAATTACGTCTTAATCGAGCGTTGTCTTCCATTCACTCATTCTTTCTTTCTCCTCTCACTCACTCTTTCCTCCGACTCGCTCCCACAGTCACGGAGCATTCCAATAATACACATCTCGGTGCGCTTCACTTATCTCTCATTTCTAGCAAAATCGCATATGGGTGAAATGCAGAAAAGATGTAGGTACATTGTTACAGTTGAAGTTGTCTACAAAAGTTTTACAACCGTACATTTTTATCTTTATATCAATTTAAATTCTTTATTGAAAATGAAGTGGCTTTTTTATTTCTGTCCAGCGGCACATTTTTTTTTCTTCTTTGATTGTCATTGTCACAATCAGATGAAAGTTATATATTTTTTCAAATTGTTGCAAAATTAACTTTCATACAAATTAAAAATGTCTCACGATCATTTGGCGATTTTGTTTTATCAGAAATACATTTTTTATTGATTAATCTTAACATAATTTATGTTGAAAATGTCGTCCATTACCTAAAATATAAAAATTGCATAGGATTCAATTAAAAAAACAATGAACTTATTACAAGCATTAGCTTATATAACAGTTGCCTCCATTTTTGATAATTTCATAACTCAGGGTTACTAACGACATTTTTTCGCACTTTACTCGTAAATTATACCAATTAACAGTTTTTTTTTATGAAATAGCAACACTTTCCGAATATGTGCCAAAATCTTGGTAGAAATTGTATTTTATTTCGGAAAAAATTGGTGAGTAAATGCATGCGCTAATTGTGTTCAAAATATATATCAAGGTTAGTAACGCGATTTTCCTCCTTCCGGTAAGAATAATTTGTAAATTATTTGATGATTTTCATTGTTTATGCAATAAAATGTCTGATGGGACACAAATCATCGTTAATTCAACATATATTTTGGCACGAGATATTTTTAAGTTTAGATCTGTTCAGTTTCGTTCTTTCAGTTTCGTAACGTTTCGTTACGTAACGAAACTGATCGCTTCTAAGGCTTAGTTCATAATATATTTTTTTATACAATAGGTACTTGAATTTCTGTTATTTATTAGTAATGTTATAATAAAATAAATGAAATATTAAAGACTATTAAATATAACTTTTGTTATATAATATTAATTTTAGAACTTATTCTTTTCTGCGTATATAAGATTATTAATCTATAAATATAAAATTCAAAGTCCTGACTGACTGACTGACTGATATATCAACGCACAGCCCAAACCGCAGGGTCTAGAGATTCCAAATTTGGCACGTAGGTTCTTTATGAAGTCTAGGGGTACACTAAGAAAGGATTTTTCAAAATTCATCCCCTAAGGGGGTGAAACGGGGGTCCAAAGTTTGTATGGGGAAACGAGATTAGTTGGACTATTTTATCCGAAACTTTACAGGAGTACTACTGTAGATGAATGAGTAAACACGTGTTTCAGGATTTTTCAATATTCAACCCTTTAAGGGGTAAAATGGGGTGAAAAATTCTGAAAATCGTCATGGGTATTGTTTTTATGGTTTATCGGGTCGCTGATTACGAAAACAACAACTATTTTATGATCTAACATAGCCGACGTAACATAAAATCACCCCTGTGGGGATGCGATGGGGTTTGGAATATATAAAAGTAGAAACTGAGTGACTGATTGATATATATCAACGCACAGCCCAAACTGCTAGGTCTAGAGATTCCAAATTTGACACGTAGTTTCCTTATGATGTCTAAGGGTGTACTAAGAAAGGATTTTTCAAAATTCAACCCCTAAAGCGGTAAAACGGGGTGAAAAATTCTGAAAATCGTCATGGGTATTGTTTTTATGGTTTATCGGGTCGCTGATTACGAAAACAACAACTATTTTATAATCCAACAACGTACGGTGGAGTTAAAATGTCATAATATCAATATGAGTGTTGATTCTATGGTTTTCTGGGACGTCAATTACAAAAATGGCATCGATTTGAAAATATCAACCCCTATAAGGGTAAAACGGGGTCAAAAAGTCTGAAAATCGTCATAGGTATTGTTTTTATGGTTTATCGGGTCGCTGATTACGAAAACGTGGCTAACGTGACCATCATCCTCTATTGAGGTGCGATGAGGTTGAAATGTCTATAACTCACCACATGTGTCGTTTTACGGGTTTTTGGAACGCCAATCCATACTAATATTATAAATGCGACAGAATGTATGTTACTTCTTCACGCTTAAATCGCTGGACCGATTTAAATAAAATTTGCTTAAGAGTTACCTTGAGTCCTGGGAAAGGACATAACTAAAATAGTTTTTATCCCAGAAATTACTTAATATTGTTATTTATTGTACCCGTAGGGCGGTAACTTGACTATCATCCCCTATTGGGGTGCGATGGCGTTGAAATGTATAAAATGTGGTGAAAAAGTCTGAAAATCGTCATAGGTATTGTTTTTATAGTATATCGGGTCGCTGATTACGAAAAAAACAACTATTTAATAATTCAACATAGCCGACGTGACAACTCTGTAGGGGTGCAATGGGGTTGAAATGTCATAATATCAAGTTGATTCTATGGTTTTCTGGGACGTTAATTACGACTATGGTATCGATTTGAAAATATAACGTAGTGGACATGAATTACTTAAAAAGATTTTTCAAATTTTACCTCTAAGAGGGTGAAACGGAGGTCCAAAGTTTGTATGGAAAACGAGATTAGTTGGTTTGTATGGGAAAACGGGATTAGTTGGACTATTTTATCCTTACACGAGTACTTCTATTGATTAATGAGTATTGCCCCGAATGTCACGCGAGCGAAGCCGCGGGCGAAAGCTAGTGCCTTATAATAAGTCAAAAAAATATCTCATTGTATGACTACACGTGCCATTAAAATATTAATTTTGTTTTTGTGTGTTTATTCCAAATCTGTGCATTGTGTTTTAACGTTACCATATTGTGTAAAGGTTTATGTTAGATTTAAATGATTAAAGTTGATTTAACTTACTTTAGTGCAATACGTGTGATCTCGCCCTAACCTTATCAGTTTCGTAACAATTTATCAGTTTCGTTACAATATCAGTTTAATCAATTTCGTTACGGTACATCTATTCTGAATTTCACCCATATATGCTATGCTCGTGAAAATAACACGCTGTTTGAAGATAAACTACTATTATGTTATTTTTTTACTATTGCTAGTACGCTTTAATCAAATAGTAGTAATTGATAGACCTTCTGTGCAATACCTGTTTTATGTTTGTCGAAGTTTGCCGCGGGGCAACGCGTTGTAACCTTTGTTCGGCGTCTGATTGCTTTGTTCCCCAGAGAAGCAAGATTTGAATTTATCATTAGAACGCTTCTTGTAGAGTTCGATGCGGTAAAACCACTGAAATATTCAGTAAGGGTTGGAGAATTCCCCTTTTTGTGTATGACCTTGGAACTTTGGAAAAGAGCTCTTATTTTCAAAGCGATTTGGCGAATTCATAAATTATTTTGCTGTTGAATAATATTTTCGTGTTCAACAATCCGTTTGTTGAAAGTTTGGTTGTCTTTTGCAGACAAACAGTTGTAAGGACTTTACCTTCATATTTCGTATATGCCGCGACGTTTTTATTAGGTATACAGTTATATATTCCATCGTTGCCGGTGGTAAACAACTATACCGCCCACTTGATGACAAACAATTGCCGTAGTCAATAAATTTTTGTGACATAAAGTATTCTTGTACGTTGCATTCCCGCTCTCAGCGTTAGTACCCTAACGCATCAAATTCAGCCCCTTTACCACCAACTCTTTAACTTAATAGTAATTAGCGACGTCATTCGTATTGAACTTTATAAAAATTGACAACCCTGATAAAAATGTGACTAATGTGGGAGTTGTAATTCTGAACGGCAGAACTCCAATACCGATTAACATAAGCTACAATATTATTGCA
This sequence comes from Hypsopygia costalis, assembly GCA_937001555.2. Taxonomy (NCBI): domain Eukaryota; kingdom Metazoa; phylum Arthropoda; class Insecta; order Lepidoptera; family Pyralidae; genus Hypsopygia; species Hypsopygia costalis. The sequence goes on along the minus strand of OW443343.2, from coordinate 2,281,816 downwards.
CCCGTACGAAGCTGGGACAAGTCGCTAGTCAATTATAAAATGACCGCAAAAGATTATCCAATACAGGAACCAGACCTTGACATCAAGTCATTTCAAACCGCTTGACTACTGGGGTCATCATCGCTGTTAAAATACCTACTATTATAAATAATAAATTAGCAAGTCGAATGCTAATACATTATATTTATATTCGGTACCTCGCTGTCTGCCGATGTCGTTACGGACATCGGCCTCCATAACTCAGATATGAAATCCTATGAGGTTCACGCAGTTTTCTACCCATTAAATTTGCGTAATGCATATTTTAAATGTAACGATTAATCGTGTTGTCGTTATCGTGTCGGATGGTCATTTGCTATTGTTAAAAACGACTTATTGTCTGGTATATCAAGAAAAAGAATTAATCAAGCTGGTGTTGTCACGCAAAATCGCATTGTATAATCACAGCCTAGAGAACGCTCGCCGCACATTTCTCTACCAGTCGTTCAACAGAGACACTAGACAAAGCATTCGAGTGAGACGAGCGGGGTGATTACTCAAGATGCCCTTCGAATCATATAAATAAACCCATCCATCGACTAGACTGCCCATACATAAAATAAATATTGTCAGACAAATTACACAGCGCCATCTAGCCCCAAAGTAAGTGCAGCTTGTGTTATGGGTATGACAACTGATAAACATATACGTAAATACATTTTTTTTTTGTAAATACATATTTATGATACATAGAAAACACCCAGACCAAGACAAACAGACATGTTCATGCACACAAATGTTTGTCCTGTGTGGGTATCGAACCCACGAGCGTTGGTGTCGAAGCCGCGTCATTGACCGCTACGCCACCGAGCTAGTCAAATCTGAAGGACCATGAACCTAAATTAGCGACTCAAGTTATACTCTAAATCATTTTACATTCTGATATTAACCTGTGACTCCTAAACTAGGCTATGCCTGTCCCATAGGAGTCGCCTGCGTACATAAACAAGAAACGAAATTTGACTTAGCGGCAATAACTTATCTACATACCAAGATTGATGATACAGTAACTTTGAATATGTAAGTATTTGGGAGAAACAATAGAAAGTACTAAAACCTTATAATTTATAATTATTTTGTTAATCGTATGGTGTAAAAATCTAACAACAATGTTTCTTAAAAGCGTTACGTTTTTAATTAATTATTAAAATTGTTAATATCACGATAACTATGGATTTGGGACCTTTTTACGACACTGTTATTTTACTATTGGAATTTTAAGTATGTAGTTGGCTTGAATATAGATTTATCTCATTAATATTGAGATTCAATGGAGATTATTCATCGTAAGGTTGTGGTTTAACTGACGGCGAGTAACGTGAGACAAATTATCTGACAAGCAAAGGAGCGACTGTACAGGTATTACCAGTGAGGGTGTTCTTGCGAAAAATAGAGGTAGGTAGGGATTAAGAGAGGTAGGGAGCGTAATTGTAAGCTACCCGACTGGGGAAAGTACCTCCACCTCACAGAATACCGCAGCCAAATAACAATTCCCTCGAGGGTTGTTGTGTTCCTGCGAGTGAATGAGATTACCAGAAAGGAAGGAAGGAGATGCTGCGTTGGCAGCGGGGGTGGCGACACGCGAGCGACATTTTATTTTGCGAACGTTAATATGGCTACGGTAACTGCTTCACATCAGGCGGGCCGTATGCTTGTTCGCCACCCGACGTAGTCTATAAAAAAAAAATAGGTATTTGTCTGCGGTATTTTGTAGCTACTTTCCCAGACCGGCAGCTTGTAAAAACACTGTGCCTTATTTCTCTTTTGCCAGAGCTTCGTTAGTTGAACAGCAGAGCGCACCACATGCAGACGAGGCTGACTTGGGTTCAAAGATGATGATGAGCACACCCCGTAAGCTTCAAGTCGTTTACAAACCTAACCAAATCACAAGGCCCTGGCTAATACTTCGGTGCTAAGGCCTATATATGATGACAATACTCCATTTAATATTTATTTACACCTAGCTGACCCAGGGAGCTTCGTACCGCCATTTATTTTTTTATTTTCATGAATATTTTCGAAATTCCTGAAAGGTTTATTTAACTTAAAGTCAATCTGTAAATGTTTTGTCAATATATTGAGAACGCTCATAGTCTCCTATCTCAATCGCTTAGTTATTTTTCATGTTAAGAGATTTAAAAATAACTTTTTTATTTTCTTTGATATAACAAACGCAAAACATATAGAATTATGTAATTTGATGTAGTCGTTTCAAAGTTATGGACGTACATACATTTCGGCAATTCATTTTATACAGAATTATAATAGAAGATAATATTCAATACAACAAGTTCCATCGATAACTTTGCCAATTTTGTTCTGACTACTACGTATTGGTTATAGTTGAACACTTATCGTTTTCCGTTCGCAAATAGACCGCGCCTTTTAATATAGGATCTCTGATCTGTTTTAATTCGAATATTAATGTGTTCGATACTAAGTAATCGATACGACATTTTGAAACATTGATGTAGTTTGATTGTCATGGATCGAATATCAATTATTGATTGAGTTTATAGGGTCCGCAGCACTATTGAATAAACTCCAATAAATAAATATATAATTATGTATTTCTGGATCGTAACTACGCTCTGCTTTATTGGCGAACGTACAAACCGACCGCAGTGTTAACGAATTAACACAATTATTGATACGTGTACACGATGTGATATATTATTTAGATTGACATTTTAGATTAGTATACAATTCCAGCTCAGCCATTCAGTAATACATTTCTTGTTTCTATGTATCATACTCGTAATTATGTATTTACAAAAAAAATGTATTTACGCATGTTTATTAGTTGTCTAGTACCCATAATACAAGCTTCGCTTACTTTGGGGCTAGATGGCGCTGTGTAATTTGTATGACAATATTTGTAATATTTGAAATATTTATATATTTATTTATTTCGAGCTTGATGGCGTCTTTGCGCGTCTCAGTCTAATCGAACACGCAAGTTAAGTAACATTGGCCTGTCTTTGAATGGGTTTATTTACCGCGAGCTCTTCCGTCTTTCAGAGGGCACGTAAAGCCGTTGGTCCCAGCTGTTGTCATTAGATGACAGTCGATTAGCCTAGACAGTGAACTAAAAGCGGTTTGAAAAACTGGCCTCCGCCAACCCGCAGTTGAGCACCGTGGTGGAGTATACTCTAAACCCCTTCGATTGAGGGGAGACCCGACCCGTATCCTAACTCCACGTTGTGCATCCAAGGTGTGTATCAAAAAGATAGAGCATAGCGTAGCTCGCGTGATATTTTATGTTGATATCGTTTACGAGTATATAGCTACTGTAACCGCTTCACACATGATAATTGATTGTGTTCCTGGCAGTGAGTGAAATCAGTCAGTTCAGGAGCAGCGTGGTGGAGTATGATCCTAGCCCCTTCAAAGGGAAGACCCATATCCCAACCTTAGATTATCAATTGGTCTCCGCTCCGCTTCGACTAGATGCCGCGGTGCACTTGTAAAATGCGGCAACAAATACTACGCCGAACTCGGCGTACCCGAGCCTGTTGCGATACAATTCTTCACGCACACTAGCATCTCTGCACATCAGTTGCAATACAATTCTTCACGCACACTAGCATCTGTGCACATTGTTTAACGCACACTACAATATTGAGTTGCCGCATTCACGGAGCTGTTGTTTTTAGATAGTGCGGCATCTAGTCGAAGCGGAGCGGCGACCAATTAATATAATAAATAATAAATAATAAATAATAAATAATAAATTGTTAATACATTGGTATTAATAAGGGTTATCGACGAGTAACATTAATGTAAAATGTTTTTTACCCTCTACCTACATTAGATCCTTTTTGGTCTAAATTAATTTATTAAATTTTATCAGCTTTGTTATCCCTAGAAAATTCCAGACCCGTATCCCAACAATGGGATGATTATGGGTAGATGTCGAATGTATTTCTAGTAAAATATGTTCAATGTCTGTCTATATACTACCACACCCCGGCTACTTCATAGAATGTCGCGTCGCTCACTACTACATAACCAATGATGTCTGTGCAGAGTGTGAATTAGCGTACGCATGCAGCGCCATATTTGTCTCAGAGAGAAGGTGAGGACGACACCACAGATTACATAATAGTTACTACGACACGTAGTAACTATTACGTAAATGTTTCGGTGTCTGAGTGATGTGTAAAAATGCAAAAACAGAGCAAATATAATTATTCATTTCAAATCTGTAAAATTAATGTACATATAACAAATCTTAAAGATATGTATAAGTATAGCGTAGGCGTTAACATATTATATTTATTATAATCATTAATGAATTGACAGAAAACTACCGGTTTATATAAATTGGTTAGGTCATGGAGTGTCTCGTTCTCTATAGAACTTAACTAAGTACAGTAGCGGGTTTTTGACACTTTCCTTGTCATAATAACTTTTAAACTTTGGCGTTGCATGATTTATGAAATATAAGAACGTTTTGATTTTCAGTCGGGTAACAGACAAAATATGGACGCGTCGGTTAGCTCGCAGAATAGGGATGTCATGAGTGTAGTATGTCGCGGTACATGGATATCGAACAACACGGGGGTAGATGAAGATTCATCGACCTCGACAACGGAGACAGAGTAACACCGCTGAGACAGTCAGCCTGTGACCACGGCCGGTGCAACCTGGTCGAAACGTCAGGCAATAATAAAGGTATGTAAATACCCTTATGCATGATCGCGTTAATTCCCGTTCTTATACTTTCCTTGTCATCTAGCAGCGGTTTCTAATATTTGAATGTTGGTAGTAACAATAATAATTAGGAGTTCAATGATGTCGTTGGCGTGTCAGTCTAATCAAACACACAAGTTAAACAACGTCGACCCTAAACTACCGTTACCGTAGCCATATTAACGCTCGCAACATAAAATATCGCTCGCGCGCCGCCATCCCCGCTGCCATCGCAGCATCTCCTTCCTTTCTGGTGACCTCACTCACTCGCCGGAACGCAACAGCCCTCAAGGGAACCGTTATTTGGCTGCGGTATTCTGTGAGGTGGAGGTACATTCCCCAGTCGGGTAGCTTACAATTACGCTCCCTACCTCTCTTTTCGCCAGAGCTTCGTTTGTCAGTCAGCAGGGTGCACCGCGTGCAGGTGAAGTTGGCTTTGGTTCAAAGATGTTGATGAACCACTTACACCCCACTATTATTGATAGGCGTGCGCGGGGATATGGATCCAACGCGTAGAGGCCCCTTTGAGAAGTTTGATGTATTGTTGTACGCCCGCCGTGACCCGCTCCAGGATATGTCAATGGAACGACATACCCATGAGCAGGTCTCGGCAGGCATTGAGACTATTGCGAAGTGTGATGGAAAATAAATGGTCTATGGAGATGAGATCTGGGTGTACTTAATACCGGGCTATTACAGAAGAGGGACGGACGCCTGCCATAATTGCTTTTATTGCTAGTTATTTGCGGCAGGCGGTGGCTTGCCACTCACTAGATGGGCCTCCGAAATGCCAGGAAATCGGCCGGAGGCAACATCAGTGTGAGTGACTCAGGGATGTCGAGAGGTGTGCTGCGCTTTTTCCGAAGTTACTCGCGGCGTGATGCCCTTTAACACTTCCACCCCTGGAGCATATAGCTCTAGCGGCTCCTCTCTGGACGGCCAATGAAGGCAAGCCAGAGCAGAGAGTCCTGCGGGCCTTCTTGTGTTTACACTCCGACCGATGAAGACACGCCGGAGACGAAGGCCCTGACCGACTCTCTGGAGACTCGGGTCCGTGGTGTCGCTACTCACACAACAGCTCGCCACACAAGCTGCCCTGCGGACAATTATTATTATTATTATTATAGGCACGCCAAGCGAGTACGAGTACCGAAATAGGCGGGTTAGGAATCGGGGCTAACTCCGCGGCACACATTTTCAAAACAACGGATGGAATGCCATCCGGCCCACTCGACTTATGGATGTCCAGGAATGGTGTTTGCAGTTTTTATATGTATCTCTTTTTAATCACGGGTCAAGCCCGGTCATTTGATAGGCGTGCGCGGGGATATGGATCCAACGCGTAGAGGCCCCTTTGAGAAGTTTGATGTAATGTTGTATATTAATACTTATTATTATTTATCTCGAGTTCCTCCGTGCTTCGGAGGGCACGTTAAACCGACGGTCCCGGATGTTGGCGTTAAAAGAAAGTCGTTAAGCCAAGTCAGTGGCCTTTGGGCGGCTTGAAAACACTGGCCTCCGCCAACTAGCAGTTAAGCAGCGTGGTGGAGTATGCTCCAAGCCCCTTCGATTGAGGGAAGACCCATATCCCAACAGTGGTATGACTAAGGGTTATCGACGAGTAACATTAATGTAAAATCTTTTTACATTAATGTTACTCGTAATAATACTACGCCGAACTCGGCGTACCCGAGCCTGTTGCGATACAATTATTCACGCACACTAGCATCTGTGCACATCAGTTGCAATACAATTCTTCACGCACACTAGCATCTGTGCACATTATTTTACGCGCACTACAATATTGAGTTGCCGCTTTCACGGAGCTGTTGTTTTTAGATAGTGCGGCATCTAGTCGAAGCGGAGCGGCGACCAATTGTTAATCTATGATCCCAACATTGGTATTATTAAGGGTTATCGACGAGTAACATTAATGTAAAATGTTTTTTACCCTCTACCTACATTAGATCCTTTTTGGTCTAAATTAATTTGTTAAGTTTTATCAGAATCAGAAATCATTTTTTGTTTAATTTGGGTACAATGAGATGTTACATTTTTCGTTAGCGTTACACCAAATTTTACCTTTACAGGTATACGAAGGTATACGAAGTTACAAATTATTATTATTCTAATTGCATTACTATATAAAGTCAAATTATTCATTATCATGCATTATATTAAAATTTGATTATGTTAATTAATAGATTTTATAATTGCTCCAGTTACAATTACATTGTAGGTAAAAACCGAGAAAAATATTGCAAATCAGCTTTGTTAACCCTAGAAAATTCCAGTTTAATCCCTACAAAGGAATTATCCTCACTGTCAGAATTACCTTACGTAATCCCAGTTTTACCCCCAGTAATAACTTCTAGGTCTGGAATCTAGAATCTAGATATTGTTTCCAATTATAGAGGTGAGATGTGGAGATATATTTTAATTAAGAGCAACTCAACTCAGTAATTCCGCCTTGCAGAAGGCCGCAGCTTTATAACAATTCCCTTGAAGATTATTGCATTCCTGCGAATGTGCAATGTTACCGTGAAGCTACCGAAAATGCAATGTATTAGTCAGTGGTATTAACACTTGAGCGATGTTACTTATTGTGTATGTGTGTTCTTAAATTTTGTTTGCACTGAAACTTGCATACGCTTATACCGGTGGTGCACGCGCATATTTTTTTTTATATTAGCTCAGCATATAGGAGCTCAGCAGAAAAGAGGAGCCCCAATCGCATCGGCAACGGACAAGAGACCTTGATGTCTTGTCAGTTGACGCTGCATGCTGGCCTACAAGATACTTCTTCACGCTTCGCTTGAAGGATCCCATATTTTATGAATGAGGAAATACATATACCGGCAACGCGTTCCACTTTTTAAAGGTGCAACATAGATAGGAGTTGCCAAACTTTTCAGTACGCGAAGGAATGATCCCAACGGTGAACTTGTGATATCACAAGCCTGCACGTGACATTCTGTGACGGAAAGGGGAAACCAGTTCTTCAGTGCACTCTCCATAGTATAAGTGGTAAAATACGCTTAGTGAGCCAATATTTCTGAGGAGCTGAAGAGGTTCAAGATTCTTGGTGACCTCTTCGTCACCAATTATGCGGACCGCTAGTGGCTGCAACCTATCGAGAGCGTCGAGGAGATACTGGGCGGAACCATCGCAGAGATGCGAGCAGTACGCCACGCAGGCCCGAACTTGAGTCTTATATAAAAGACAAAGCTGGTCAGGCGCGAAGAACCGCCGCTTTCTTAAAAACTATCTTTCTTAACGACATAGTTGCAATATAGGAGCATTTTTTCTAAACGTGCAATCAGTTGATGAGATAAGATGGAGAGAACTATGCTTGAGGTTTCTCTATGGGTACGAATCCGGAACGAAGAAATTTGACGTAGAACCAATGCGGTCGACATAAGTTTCAGAGTCCGCAGGTGAAGTGACAGTTGGCTGGCCACATCTGATAAGTCAGCAATGGTCGATGAGGGTGGATAGTCCTAGAGTGGAGAGAAAAAGACGAAGTGTAAGGTGACCCCTCTCTAGATAGACCGATGATCTATAAAAGCGGTTGGTAGAGCGGTTATGTCGAAAGCAGGAGGATTGTATATGGTGGAAAGCATTGGCGAAAGCGTATATCCAGCAGTAGGTAGATACAGGCTGATGAATTTGAGAACTAGGACTAATTCAGAAACTGGGAAATAACCCTCATTGACTCAGTTTCGAACCTCAAGTTGTGTCATAATTACCGAAGGGAACTCAATTTTAAATATATAGAGCTGAAAATGCAGATGTGTTGTTTGAATGACAGTAGACGAGTTTTATATAAATGATGATGAGGATTTGGTGGATCATGAAAGAGCTGTTTTCTTGGTCGGAAAGATAACAAATAAATTATTCTTATTCTTATTCTTACACATTTGGATCTTACGTAAAATAATCCTCTGTCACCTTGAAAACTTTTACGAACATGCTACAGCAAAAAAATATATAATACAGAAACTTCGCACCATAACGGCGTGGCATGTTTCTTTGACACTTCTCATAACTCTGAGTCAACTTTAATATTTTCTGAACTGTATGGTTATACATTGTCAAGGAACAATACTACCTTAAATGTACATTTTTTTAAATTATTTCACTAGTATAAAAAAATATCATCATCATCAGGTCATTTTAGTCTCCACTACAGGAGCACGACCCTCTCTCGTCCCAGACAGAAGGAGGATTTGGCCTACACTCCCTTTAAATAAATAATAATAATAATAAAAAACTAAATTGAACTAATACATTTTTTATACTACTTCGGGTGGCAGACAAGCATACGGCCCGCCTGTTATGGAGCGGTTGCCGTAGTCTTATTAACGCTTGCAACATAAAATATCGCTCGCGCGCTGCCACGCCTGCTGCTAACGCAGCATCTCCTTGCTTTCTGGTGACCTCATTCAGTCGCAGGATCACAACAACCCTCAAGGGAATTGTTATTTGGCTGCGACATTCTGTGAAGTGGAGGTACATTCCCCAGTCGGGTAGCTTACAATTACACAACCTACCTCTCTTTTCGCCAGAGCTTCGTTTGTCAGTCAGCAGGGTGTACCGTATGCAGGTGAAGTTGGCTTAGGTTCAAAGATGTTGATGAACCACTTACTAAACCCCTAATTCTATAAAGCTAGATCCCGTAGTCAAAGTCCCAATGACACAGGGAGAATTGCTAAGGAAGGTGTCTCCGAGAAAGTTGTCTGCATCTCGACACCAAATGCGACAAATTCGTCTTGGGCATCGAGACTAGGTAGTATATGAACATCCAAATCATTCATGAATCAAACTAAGAAATAATATATAAAAAAATAAATAATAATAAATATTTCTGGACTATTTACACAGCGCCATCTAGTCCCAAATTAAGCGCAAAGCTAGTGTTATGGGTACTAGACAACTGATAAATGTACTTGGGTCAATCAACTTTTTTACCTCCGATGAGGTCCGCACGCTGTCCCTGTTCGATAACATAATTTATAATAATAATGACGTATTTTATTTGTATACGTTGTTTTTCTATTATTATTTAGAAACCAATCCCTATAAAACATTTTAATTTTTTTTGCAATTTATCCGTATTTCAATGGTTGTCCAAAAGACAAAAGTTCGTTTTCAGTACTATCGGAGAATGTCCCTAAGTATTATATCACCACAAAACTTTGCAGCCTGAAAAAAATCACTATTATAAAATTAATACCAATTACACAAATACATTTAAAACGATATGTATAGTGAAGAAAACGTGTCTGTTGCATATTTCACTTTAAATAATTTAAGATTTTTTTCTTTTTACTTTTGTCCCCATAATCATCATATAAGACGTCGGTCTTTCGGACAACCATAAATTAATTGTGTAATCAAAGTATAGATGGCGTTGTAAGAAAGTAGATATCAAATGTAAATTTCTAGTAAACAGATAGGCGTAACCGCGATTTTGAATTCACAAAAACCGCCGCGTCAGTCGGCCGCGTTCTGCTTGTAAGAGTGGGTGGCTTTATTGTCCGTCCATCGGATCACCGGAAAAAATACGTAAGTACTTAATATATTACAACAAATTCTAGTGCACCAAATGCTATTTCATATGTATGTTTCTGTAAATGTCAAACTAAACAAAAAAAGACATTTGTATTTATTTGACAGCTCAATATTTCATAAATGTCCTATGGATAACCAGTCACTTGGACAACGAAGTGGTTGTCCCTAGGACAATTTTGGTTGTCCCTAGGACAACAATATTGCAATTTGCAATTTTGAAACAGATTTAAATCATAACTTCACATCTTGACCCCAGGCGCTACCCCTTGGGGTCAAGATGCGAAGTTTTGATTTACACCTGAGAAACTAAATAACACTGCTTAGCACAATCTTACAAATATGACATACAAGTACTGTATTCTATGAGTCATTATTTTAATCCTATTTTTTTAGTAGCATCTGTTGCTTAATTTACATTTAGCTCTTGAAATTGCATTTCAGCCTTATATTTTTAGCCTTCCATCTTCAATTTGAATAAATTTTCCGACATTCCCAAGCCCAACAAATATACCTTTCTTCATTTCGTCCCTTCATATTATTCTTAATAAAAGCATGTAATGACCCACTACAGGATCAAAACCCAAGTAATGAAAGAATACATTAGTGGGGGCTTAGGTCCTGCAGTGGATCTGCAGTTCTGCGACAATCACCACAAACACTTTTACTCAATTGTTGCACCCAGCTCATGGCTTTTCATCTTTCAAATCATCTTATAGCTTTACACACTTCCATGCATTCACAGTATCGAATGCAGTATATTCAATACTTTCTGTTTTTATTTTTAGAATGGAATTATAGGAAAAAGAAGAAAAATATATCAGGACGCTATAGAGAAAGACTTAAATAAAAAAGAGAGAAAGCTATCACAAAAATAAAAAGTTGATTTCAAGTATACAGCGAGAGGAACAAAAACACTGCAGAGCTATTTAGAAATTACGTAAACAGGAACAAAGAAGACGAATAAAAGCGGTTCATAATATGCTTAACGCCACACCTCCAAGTTCTCCGTCGTTTTGCAGGAAATCAATATACCTCAAGATCAACATGAAATTATTCCACCTGCTTCATCTATAGTAGCTGGATATAAAATAAGAGGAAAAAAAATTGAAAGGGATAGAACTAAAATGTATAAAGAAAATATTAAACTACAAAGCGAGGTCAGGATGTGGAAGAAAAAATATGAAAAATATAAGAAGAGAGCTATCGCAAGGAAAAATCGATTCTTCTTCATTCGTCTTAAGTATTTCACTTAAGACGAATGAAGAAGAATCGAAGACAGAAAGTAAATTCCACATTAAAAACAAAAGTTTTAGCAATGCTGTCAAAGAAAATTACTACAAAATAAAGGCTCGATACGGAAAAAACATGTTGAAAAATATATTTGAGAACATAGACGCATCCCAAAAGAAAGAAATGATCAAGGATAGTTTAGATATAAAAGGAAGAATCAGTGCAAGAATAAGTTCCCACTGTGGTGATACAGAGCTTACAAAAAATATATTTTTCTTAAGAGACGACGAGGTTATTCTTGACACATCATCTCTTAACAAAAATATTTTTAACACGGTCGGTTAAAAAGAAACCGTAAGTAAAGGCTTTGCCTTTACTACTACAAAAAGTGCAATAAGGATTTCTTATATAAACTCAATTAAAAAAATTGTTTAAAGCTGATTGTCTGAGAATCCGGATACAAAATATTCTTATTTCAATTTTACCAAACATGGTATCGACCATGTTTGGACTTTTACATTCTCAAACCAACAGTAGATGGAAGAGATATGCATCTGTGTAAAATAGATACAAATGCTGAAGATAAAATAGAAGAAGAAGGCTTTATTCTTAATGCGATGGATATAAGTACATTGATTCTGGAAACAGTCTGTGATACTAATAAAATGGATTGTATGTTTGGGGCTTGTGTCCAATGTCAGGATGAAGAAATCTAAATTAAGAGAGACCAATCATACGTAAAATACAATGGTTTGAATGCGTAAGAGAAGAGGAAATCTATCTGAAAGAAGGAAAGAAAATAAAGAATGTAAAAAAACTGAAAGAAGATTCAGTACAAAACATGACTGAGAATTTTAAACGAGAACTGAGAATGTTGACAACTATTGACAATTGTTTTTGGCATGCAAAGCCTTTAAAATATACATTCTGAAACTTTCTTATTCATATTTTATATTCGGTACTCTATTTAGATGTAAAAGTAACACTATACACAAAATAATGTAATAACTTTAACGTTCTAGTACTTCCTATGGACAACCATAATGTCCACTGTACAACTAAATTGTCCCCAGATTAAGAAACGTACAAGGATAAATATTTCTTTTTAAATTTAATTTAAATTCATAAAAAAATATAAGATCAGTAATACAATACAAAAGAAAATTTTCACGAGGTTTTTTTTTATTGTAATTACAATATTTTCCATAATTATGAAAAGTTTAGATTGTGTGAAGTTACAATCGTTGTCCATAGGACAGCATTAGTGCATATATTTCTGAAATTATAAGAAATTTCATGGAATCAAAGACGAGGAATTAAAATGTCTGCATTAATTAATTCAGCAAAGATTTATTTTTTATTATAATTAAAATTGGTACTACTTAAAAATCGTATAGAGTTTAGTCGTCCAGGGGACAGTTATACCTTTGGTTGTCAGAGGTTTCGTATAAAATTTAGTCAATTACATAATAAAACAGTTCTGCTCTCTCTGGAATCACAAAAAATAGATAATTGTCTTTTAAATAAAATATTTAAAAGTGAACATTGAAACAACAAATTAAAAATCTAAATATTCATGATTGGGATATTTAAAAATTGATTGACCCACTTAAATACATTTTTGTTTTTTGTAAATTCATACTTATAATACATAGAAAACACACAGACCAACACAATCAGACATGTTCATGCACACAAATGTTTGTCTTGTGCGGGAATCGAACCCGTGACCTCGGAGTCAAACTGGCCATTGCTATCCATTCGACCACCGAGCTCGTCAAAAATAATAATATATTAAAAATATTCCTGGACAAATTACACCGCGCCATGTAGTACCAAAATAAGCAATACTGTGGATGTTATGTAACTTAAATACTTTTTAGGGTTCCGTACCCAAATTATTATTGAGACTCCGCTGTCCGTCCGTCCGTCAATCCGTCCGTCTGTCACCAGGCTGTATCTCATGAACCGTGATAGTTAGAGAGTTGAAATTTTCACAGATTTCTTTTGCCGCTATAACAACAAATACTAAATAACAGAATAACATAAATATTTAACGGGGGCTCCCATACAACAAACCTGATTTTTTTTTGCTGGTTTTTGCTCGATATCGATAACCGCAACAGGTAGACGATTGAAATATTCACAGAATATTGAGTTATATTATTCACTTTAAAAATAAATTATTAAATTAAAATATTTAAGGGGGGTTCCCATACAACAAACGTGATTTTTTTCCAATTTTTTATAGATAATGGTACGGAACCCTTCGTGCGTGAGTCCGACTCACACTTGGCCGGTATTTTTATAATCAATACTTAAATACTTTTTTTTCTACCATGTGAGATCGGAGAATCCGAAAGCTCTGAAGAAGGCCTATCCAGTAGTGGGTGGCTATAGACTGATAATATTATGATGATGATGATGATGATGACAATACATAACATATTAATTGGTTTATTGTAGTAGTAAAAAACCGTTTCCAATGAATATTCATCATGTATAATAAATTACAACAAAAAGCTTACCTAAATGTAATTGATATTCTCGCAATTTGTTAACCTTTTTGTTTGTTTCAACAAAAACATAGCTAATTGACATTATATATTATAATACTATGTAACAATAAATCTTTTTGTTCATGCTCATAATATTATTACTACAGACATTGACGTATTGCGACTAGAGATGGACAAAATGCATGCAAGGAATTATCGATAAATTAAAATGTCCCGTGAGAAATCATTGTCAATTAATTAATTACCTGACTGCCTAAACCGTTTGACAGATTTCGACATAAGAGGTGTCGTTAGATTCGTCTTATTCACGCGAGTGACGTAGGCTATATCAAATATAAAAAAAAAAAATCAATATGGCGGCTGTGAGCCGCAAAATTTTCGGTGGAGTAAATTTCTTTTCTTCTAAATAAATCGATATAGGTATCAAAATAAAGGTCTCGATGACCTGATTTCAAATATATGTTTGATATGTTAGTTTTTGCCTGCGGCTTTGGTTGTGTTGAATTATATAATTGTTGCGCGTGATTAATAAATCTGTTGTAGGTGAAGTCGGGTTTTTGATTTTTTTAATTAACTTAACTTGTTTATAAATAAATATTGTCAGACAAGTTACACTCGCCATCTAGCCCCAAAGTAAGCGAAGCTTGTGTTATGGGTACTAGACAACTGATAAACATACGTAAATACATTTTTTTTTGTAAATACATACTTATGGTACATAGAAAACACCCAGACTAAGACAAACAGACATGTTCATGCACACAAATGTTTGTCCTATGTGGGAATCGAACCCACGAGCGTTGGTGTCGAAGCCGCGTCATTGACCGCTATGCCACCGAGCTCGTCAATGTTTAATTTAAGTATACCCTGCTTATTGACGAGGCTTTGGCGAAAGAGAGGTTGTTCACAGCATATTTATAATTTGGCCTGACTAGGCAAGTCATAGAACACCGCAGCCAAATAACAGATCTCTTGAAGGTTGTTGTCTTCTTGTGAATGAGTGGGGTCATTAGGAAGAAAGGAGTTTTTGTTGCGTGCGAGCGTCATTTGATGTTTCGAGCGCCTATATGGTTTCGGCAACAGTTTTAGTTCAGGCTGGCCGTATGCTTGTCTGCCACGCGACATACTATAAAAAGATTATTTCTCAGCAGTATGAATATGAATAATTACTATTTCTGGAAATTCAAAGCTCACAAACATTTTACTAAACTAAAACTTCGTAGTTAAAAATACAAGCTTCCGAAAGCTCCATATTATTATATACAATACCGCTACACAATGACATTAGTGAAAGAAGCTTGCGTGTTGACTGTCAGTTTGCATTCAAAACAATGTGTTAACATTTTTTATCGCGTATAAAATGACATACAGAAAATAATGATGAACATAATTTATGCCGCGTGGGCGTCTCATTTGGGTTCGTATTAATTTATTTTGTCACTAAAATATACTGTTCTTGTGTGTTATTTAGTTCTTGGGCATTTACAACGTTCTAATTAGCTTCATTTTGTATGTTTGATTTGATAGTAATGACGTGGTCTGGTAAACAAATATATGAGCAGCTCGATTTGAAAAGGTTTTTCCTAAGTACGTTCGCAATTAACACATTCATTCATCCATTTCTTCATTCATTAATCCATTCCATATTTTGTACAAGTTTGTGAACAAATAATTTGTGATTGAAGCTCCTTTTAAGTATATAAATATTCCTGGACAAAATTGCACACGGCCATCTAATCCCAAACTAAGCAAAGCTTGTACTATGGTTACTTTTTTTTTATACTACGTCGGGTGACACACAAGCATACGGCCCACTTGATGTGAAGCGGTTACCGTAGCCATATTTATACTCGCAACATGGGATATCGCTCGCGCGGTACCACCCCCGCTACCAACGCAGCAACTCGTACCTTTCTGGTGACCTCACTCACTCGCAGGAACACAACAATCCTCAAGGGAATTGTTATTCGGCTGCGGTATTCTGTTAGGTGGAGATACTTCCCCAGTCGGGCAGCTTAAAAAATACGCTATGCCCTACCTCTCTCTTTTCGCCAGAGCCTCTTCTATCTATCAGCAGGGTGCACCATGTGTAGGTGAGGTTGACTTTGGTTCAAAGATGTTATAAACCACCTACACCCCAAAAACTGGTACTAGAGAACTGATATTATAGGTACTTAAATACATTTATTTTTTTATTTACAAACATAAAAATAATAATATAGAAAACACCCAGACCAAGACAATCATTCATTCGTTATTTTATCTATATAGCCAACATTCTAACGCGAGTATAAAATTGCGCATTGGAATTTTCCAACATAATTTAAAAACAGAACACTATTGGTATTTAATGAATGTGTATTAATAAAAATAATCAAAAAGTAATAAAAATATCTCCGTCAGGTCAAAGCAAGATGTTTTGTCATAAATAAAGCTTCCTACAGACATATTGATTACATCGTTCCATATAGTTTCGACTAATTGTTTTTTATTGATAGGATTATATCAAATTCTGATTATAGAACGAACTAATGGAGTCAAAACTAAGGCTGGTGTCGCACTATCGACATTAATTTAGTGGATTTTGATATGGAATGTCGTGGCGGAGTTTTATATAATAAAATACGCTATAATCTTTATTAGTTTTTGTTTCGAAGTCACATGTTTTTGTTTGGGAACTTCGATGGGATAAGTTGTGTCAATGTCAGTCTTATCGAACTCACATGTCAAGCAATATGAACCATAACCTGTTTCTAGATGGGTTTTTTGTTAAGATGCATTTCCATTGATTTGTCGGGACCACATTTGAAATGCAATATGGTTTTAACTGGTGGAAACCGCTTGCTATTAAGTGGATCGTATTTTTTTTTATTTATGTTACGTCGTGTGAGAAACAAGCATATGGCTCGCCTGATGTGAATTAGTTACCGTAGCCACACAAACGTTCGCAGCATGATATATCGCTTGCACGCTGTCATCCCCGCTACCAACGCAGCATCTCCTTCCTTTCTGGTGACCTCACTCACTCGCAGGAACACAACAACCCTCGAGTGAATTGTTATTTGGCTGCGGTATTCTGTGAGGAAGAGGTACATTCGCCAGTCAGATAGCTTACAATTACGCTCCCTACTCCTCTTTTCACCAGAGCTTCGTTTGTCAGTCAGCAGGGTGCACCGCGTGCAGGTGAAGTTGGCTTTGGTTCAAAGACGTTGATGAACCACTTGCATCCCTAAACCACTTACACCCCAAAATATAATCGAAAGGTAAGGTCGGTTGATGGTACAGGGGCGCATTAGCTGTCGACATAGGGTTCGTTGCTTAGATAGCTGGTAATTATGTTAAGCTTTTCAGGTAGAAACCCTAGAGCTATATTCACTGAACTGAATATATTGGACATATACTTAAACCTAAGATCTATTTCAGCGATCTAAAAATCCATCAGTAATCGGCTTTAGCTTCGGCGGTAGGGCCACAGATCAGACAATTATTAAGGTGCGTAAATACCCTTATACATGGTCTCGTTTATTCCTGTTGTTATTTTCATAAGATCTAATTTTTTTTATATACTACGACGGGTAGCAGTCAAGCACACGGCCCGCCTCGTGTGAAGCGGTTCATCATCATCATCATCATCAGCCTGTATCTATCCACTGCTGGATATAAGCCTTCCCCAATGCTTTCCACCAAATACGATCCTCCGCCTTCCGCATCCAGCCGCTTCCAGCCGTTTTCTTAAGGTCATCGGACCATCTAGAAGGAGGGCGTCCAACGCTTCGTCGTCCTACGCGCGGCCTCCACTCTAATACCTTCCTCCCCCATCTGCCATCACTTACTCGGCAGATGTGACCCGCCCATTGCCACTTCAGCTTGCAAACTCGAAAGGCTATGTCGACAACTTTAGTTCTCCGTCGAATTTCTTCGTTCCGGATTCGATCCCTCAGAGAAACCCCGAGCATAGCCCTCTCCATCGCTCGCTGCGCGACCTTTAGCCTGTGGACCAGTCCGACGGTCAGTGTCCAAGTCTCTGCACCATAGGTCATTGCAGGGAGGACGCACTGGTTGAAGACTTTAGTCTTCAAACATTGGGGTATCTTTGCGGTGAAGATGTGCCGAAGTTTTCCAAAAGCTGCCCAGCCCAATCGAATGCGTCTATCGATCTCTTTGTTGAAGTTACCCCGGCCAAGCTGTATGGAATGTCCGAGGTAGACATAGTCTTTAACCACTTCAATCTGTATATTCTCTACCATAACCGGGCTAGGGATGACCACATCATTGTACATGACTTTCGTCTTGTCGAAATTCATCCCCAGCCCCACGGATCGAGATGCAACATTGAGATCGGTCAACATTCGACTGAGATCCTCCAGCGATTCAGCCATTATGACCACGTCGTCGGCAAACCGAAGGTGTGAGATGTAATCGCCATTTACACTGATGCCCCGTTTATTCCAGTCCAGCGTTTTAAATACGTCTTCCAGAGCAGCGGTGAATAGTTTCGGGGAAATGACATCCCCTTGACGTACTCCTCGCTGCAGCTGGATAGGCTTAGACTGCTGGTACTGGACGCGGACAGTCATTGTCGCAGAGCTGTATAGCCATCTCAGCACCTCGATATAGCGGTGGTCGACTTGGCATCGCTGTAAGAATTCCAGAACAGACCAAGTTTCGATGGAGTCGAAGGCTTTCTCGTAATCCACAAAAGCCACACAGAGTGGCAAATTGTACTCTGTGGTTTTCTGCACAATCTGCCGCAATGTATGTATGTGGTCCACGGTACTGTAGCCTTTACGAAACCCAGCCTGTTCCGGTGGCTGGTACTCATCAAGCCTTCGAGCGAGACGATTCGTGATAACCCTTGAAAACAGCTTATACACGTGAGTCAGGAGCGAGATCGGTCTATAATTCTTCAATAAGGTTTTGTCACCTTTTTTGAAGAACAAGACGACCAAGCTCCTGGTCCACGCGACCGGAGCGGTCCCATTGTGAATGACGGAATCAAACAGACGTTGTAGTTCCTTCAGAACCGGAGTTCCTCCAGCTTTCAACAGTTCTGTTGTAATTCCGTCCTCACCGGGAGCCTTACCATTTTTCAGCTGTTCAAGGGCTATCCTAATCTCACCCATGCTGATGTCCGGAATATCTTCGGTTTCGTGTCGGGTTAGTGGGGCTCGGCGATCACTTACACGAACATCTAATGTAGGGACAGGTGCATGTGCAGCATAAAGTTTGCCATAGAACCTCTCTACCTCTGCGAAGATCTCTGGCTTAGAGGACACAATTCAACCATCCTCTAGTTTGAGCTTCGACAGATAAGCCCTTTCAGAAGGCCGAGAAAAGACTTTTAGCCCTTTGTTGCGTGCTATCACGTCCTCAATTCGTTTAGCATTGAAGACGCGATAGTCCCGTCGTATCAGCCTTCTGATCCGCTTATTTAAAGCTGCATATTCTGTCGAAGCCCTAACAGATGCTGTCGCCTGTCGTCGCTTCTGCATAAGAGCCAGAGTTTCGCTAGAGAGCTTGGCTTCTTGAGCTTTATGCTGCCGCCCAAAGTGTTTGATGCCGATTTCGTGCAGTGTTTTCCCTATTCTGTTTGATGCCTCGTCCATGTCCGCAGTGGTTTCCAACGAACTGAATCGGTTTTGAAGTTCCAGTTGGAACTTTTCCGAAGTTTGAATGGTTTGAGGAAGAGTTGGACGTAGATTCGCCTTCATCATACGGGCTCTTTCGAGTTTATAGCTGATATTCAGGGTGCCTCGTACAAGTCGGTGGTCGCTACCGGTGCTAAACCTGTTAACCATCGAGACATCCCTAAATATCCGCCTTTTATCCGTTATGATGAAGTCGATCTCATTCCTAGTCACTTTGTCGGGGCTTTGCCAGGTCCATTTCCTCTGGGGCTTCTTTTTTTTTTTTTTTTTTTTTTTTGTGAAGCGGTTACCGCAGCCATATTAACGCTCGCAACATACACCCCCGTTGCCAACGCAGCATCTCCTTCCTTTCTGGTGACCTCACTCACTCGCAGAAACACAACAGCCCTCAAGGGAATTGTTATCTAGCTGCGGTATTCTGTGAGGTGGAGGTACATTCCCCAGTCAGGTAGCTTACAATTACGCTCCCTACCCCTCTTTTCGCCAGAGCTTCGTTGATCAGCCAGCAGGATGCACCGCGTGCATTTTATAGGTACATGTCTCAAACGGAGTTTCATATCATGGTAGTATTATAATATGTATTATATTTAAGGTCAATTTACTTTATATGCGTCGTAACGTGAAGCGACGTAAATCCGCTACAACTTAAATTGCAAACCAACATTGTAAACACTATGTTTCGAATACTATGTAAATTATTGCCGTTTTATGGCTCTGAATCGTGATAAAATTTAAAGGCAATTATGCTCTATTTATTAGAATAATTTGTGAAACTTTATAGGATTATAATTGACTTGTTATAATATTTAGCAATTAATATGGGGTAATTTTCAAACAATTTTATGTTGTATTGGGGGCTTACCACCAACTCTTATTCATTGGTATGAATAAGTATTCTATTATTGAATCGCAATAAGACTTGGTGGTAAGCCCCCAGTCCCCTTACCACCAACTCTTATTGCGATTCAATAACTCAATAGAATGCTTATTCATACCAATGAATAAGCGTTCTATTCAGTTATTGAATCGCAATAAGTGTTGGTGGTAAACCCCTGGTGCTAGTATACTTAGATAATTAAATAAATAACATTGCTAGCCATTCAATAATAATCATATATCGTTCCATTGATGTATCCTAAAGCAGGTCACGACGGGAGTACAACATTACATGAAACTTCTCAAGCGGGTTTCTACGCGTTGTATCCATATCCCCGAGCACGCCTATCAAATGACCGGGCTTGACCCGTGTTTAAAAAAGACATAGAAATAATAATAATAAATTGACTGATAAACGAGGCTCTGGTGAAAAGAGAGGTAGGGCATAGCGAATTTTTTAAGCTGCCGGACCGGGGAAGTACCTCCACCTCACAGAATACCGCAGCCAAATAACAATTCCCTTGAGGGTTGTTGTGTTCCTGCGTGTGAGAGAGTGAGATCACCAAGAACGAAGGAGTTGCTGCGTTGGCTGCGGGGATGGCAGTGCGCTAGCGATACTTCAAGTTGCGAGAGTTTACATGGCTACGGTAATCGCTTCACATCAGGCGGACTACACTCCTGTTTGTCACCGGACGTAGTACAAAAAAGTCCCGTGCCAAACCAGTTTGAATAAATAGCTTAACCACTTGGAAGAAGGGCTTTTTGTTACCAAAAAAAAGGTTGAATTCCATTAGCAAGGACTTAACTACCGACTAGTCGCAAGTCTGTATGACGTCTTATTTTTCCTAAGAAACACGACACGATCATCAGTGTCAAACATTATCAAGGGCACTTAAATATTCATTTTAAGTTTTAAAACTGATTTCATTAAACCGCTGGTTAATTTATTTTGTTTACTACATTAAATTTTAACAAATTAGTTTACCTTATGAAGATGTAATTACGTACCACTAATAGAATATCAATTTTACGTTTTAGTAAAATTTATGTCTAGATATAGGAGCTCGATGGTGTCGTTGGGCGTGTCAGTCTAATCGAACACGCAAGTTAAGCAACGTCGACCGCAGCCTGTCTATGGATGGGTTTATTTTTCATGAGCTCCTCCGTGCTTCGGAGGGCAAGTTAAGCCGTCGGTCCCGGCTGTTGTCATTAGATCATAGTCGTTAAGCCAAGTCAGTGGCCTTAAGGCGGCTTGAAAACACTGGCCTCCGCCAACCCGCAGTTGAGCAGAGTGGTGGAGTATGCTCTAAACCCCTTCGATTGAGGGGAGACCCATATCCCAACAGTGTGATTATGGGTGAATGCCGATGTCTAAACATGTGTAAGATTTAAAGACACTTTAGTTTAACTAATTTAATTCCACTGTTACAATTTATTCATCTTTTTTTTTATTTACATTTCGGATCGTTCACCTTCCTTCCCAGTCTTGTCAGTCTTAGTTAGTTCTTTGTTGGTGGCCCATTGCTGATGATGATGATGATGATGATGATGATCATAAAGAAGGCATGAAGTACTTAGGGTAAACTGTGAAAAATTAGACTTTTACTGTCCATTTTTGCTTGACGAGCCCGGTGGTCGAATGGTTAGCAATGGCCGCTTTGACTACCGAGCTCGCGGATTCGATTCCCGCGCAAGGCAAACATTTGTGTGCATTAATATGTCTGTTTGTCTTGGTCCGGGTGTTTTTATGTATTATAAGTATGTATTTACAGAAAAAAAAATGTATTTGAGTATATTAATCAGATGTCTAGTACCCATAGGGCAAGCTTTGTAAATTGTCCAGTAATATTTATTTATTAATTATTTATTTATAAAACTCCACCACTTATTCCATTTATCCACCCTAACACAGCCACTCTATGATGGACTCTCGGAAACACATCTCCATCTATCCATCTGTACAAGTAAAATTATCAACTCGTGGATAGATGGACAAGCATTTCCATTTCAGAGTAACTGCTTCAGGGTGGATAAACGGAATAACCCAACTGCACAATTTATTTGTGAAAAATCTAAGGCAAAACACAATTTTTTTTTTATTATTTTGTCAACGGCCCAATTGATCTGTAAGGTTGTATCATAGCGTATAGAGATTTCCCATGACATAACTGCTTGTGTCATGGGGTTTTAGCGGTGCTATGGGAAATGGACGTGTAAATGCTTGCAATTATTTATTCATTCGGGAACAAAACGAATGCAATCAGTCTTAGAAATTCAAGTAGATCTTAGCCATAAAAAGTCTAAACTTTTTGTCTATCTGCGAGTGAGTCATCAGCCCCTGAAGGTGTGGCGATAGTAGCGGGAGTTGCAACACGCGAGCATTTTAAAGTAACAAACGTCAACTGAAGCATCATATCAGGCCTCCCGTTAGCTGATTTGTAAACAGCAGTAAACAGGTCAATTACTTATGTCATTTTTAACTAGGTAACTAAACTCTAGTTAACAAGAGCTGTTATCGAAAAAAATAGGCAGATAACTTGATAAAAGCGAGCCGATCCAATCACGGTTGGCTTTAAGATTCACCGCGTGAGATTACGCTCCGATCTCCTTGCCATGGAATTATGGGACAAAATTCACGAACAGGAATTATATTGGGGCCACTAAAACTGCGAATTGATTATATGTATAAATAAACATATAAGAACGTTCGGTGTGTTTTATTTACATTCTGTCTTGAATTTACGCTTTCATTATTAATATGAAAGTAAAATATACTTTTATTTCAATAACTTAGTTCGTTTACTTCCCTTCTCAGTCTTGTCAGTTTTAGTTAGTTCTTTCTCGGTGGCCAATTACTGATGATGATGATGATAAAATAACCAGAACCAACAGTAGTTACCAACCTGTAACCAGAGAAGGATATAAATAAAATAAAGATTTCCAGAGAGTTCTCACAGTAGTTCAGGCCTGTCTCCTTATAAGACTACTAGGATAAAGTTATAAAAAACAATATTTTAATTTCATTACTTGACGACAGAGCTGGTTTGAAAGTAATGATATTTCATTATTCACACGTATTACTGTTTATGGTACTTGGTGCTTCCACGCATAGATGTCCGGTTTGCTATCTCAAATATTTTTTTTGGTATTCTATTAGATTCTTTAGCGCTAACCAATTACCTGTTACCATTTTTTAATTGAAATTTAAACTGTATTGTTTATTTGTCAATTTTCTACGACATTAAATAAAATGATTTTGAAGTTTAATGACATATTGAGAACCTTATTCAGATGCCACCATAGAAAATATTCTCCCACAGGTTCCTGTCAATGACTACTCAGCACACTATAACCGCATTAATGTGACATTATTCCGCCTTCTTCTTGTATTGAAGTTATAATATAATGCCATACATAGAGAATTTATTTTTCATTAGTATACCACATAGTCCCGTTTTACATCTTGTTATATTATTTGAGTCACGATAATTAGTCGGCAGTCTTGACAATGAAAATAATTTAAAATAAATGACATTAATACCGGAGCGAATCGTTCATTTCATGGCCACGTCGTAAGCAGCGGAGGGAAGTACCTAAACGCTTCGTTTAACCTTCGATCTGTGAATGGAAAATTGGTGAAGGTACTGTCGTGAGGCATCCTTGGTATCTACTCTCGTATAATGGAACGTCGGGGTGATAACTTAGCGAGTCGGTGAGATGAGAGGGAAATATTAGCGACGATGGTGTAGCTCTAGAACGGTAGTGTTTACTTAAGTATTTTAAATATTGTAAATGGAAAACCTTATAATAGATACCTATTCAATAATGTATTTTTTTTTTATACTACGTCAGGTGGCAGACAAGCATACGGCCAGCCTGATTTGAAGCGGTTACCGTAGCCATATTAACGCTCGCAACAAAAATATCGCTTGGGCGCCGCCACCCCGCTGCCAACGCAGCATCTTCTTCCTTTCTAGAAAGAAAGAGAGTTTCTGCGCTCGCGGGAACACAACAACCCTCAAGGAAATTGTTATTTGTCTGCGGCGGTATTCTGTGAGGTGGAGGTACATTCCCCAGTCGGGTAGCTTACGATTACGCTCACTACCTCCCTTTTCGCCATAGCTTTGTTTGTCAGTCAGCAGGGTGCAGTTGACTTTGATTCAAAGATCTTGATGAACCACTTACGCACCAATATATATATATATAATAAATAAATATTCCTGGACAAATTTGCACACGGCGGTCTAGTCCCAAACTAACCAAAGTTTGTACTATGAGTTCTAAGATAGAAAGAGATAGATAGGGTACGAGATGAGAACTGATATAATACTTAAATATATTTATTTTTTTGTAATTACATACATATAATACATAGAAAACACCGAAACTAAGACAAACAGACAAAGCATACAGTTCATGCACACAAATATTTGACTTGTGCAGGGATCGGACCCGCGACTTCCGAGTCAAAGTGACCATTGCTAACCATTCGATCACCGAGCTCGTCAAAGGATATCGTAAAGCCTATGGCGGCGTAGTTGCGCGAGTCATGTCAGTCTAATCGACGACATAAACGAAAGTTAAGCAACGTCGACCGTAGCTTGTCTGTTGATGAGTTTTTATCTCGAGCTGTCGGTTAAGGTTATTGTCATTAGATGAAAATCGTTAAGTCAATGTTATTTGGATGACTTGAAAATACCTATGACTTTCAACTCGTAGTTGAAAAGACAAGAGTTAAGTTCTCTTTAGAGAGGCCGGAAGCGGAAGTACTATTTCACGGAGGCTCAGATAACCAAACTATGCCTTATCAAATTCGTAACGCTTTGATTTACACACTTTCCGATATCTGACGACATTTTTATGTTCTTTTTTTGCATAAAATTAAGTCTCAATTATATGTAAAATTACATAATCTATCAAATTCTGCCATTTTTATCTATAAAACAAGTTAAATTGCTTCCCTTTCATTCCTTATTCGAGTAATTGAGACATATCTGTTTGTTAATATGAATAAATTTAATTTGATTTATTTAGTCATAAAACCGCATTTTGTTTCGCCGTAAAAAAACATATTTTATGTTTTTTTTTTGTTTGTCAGTAACTTGTTATTAATCAATTCTCGATATTTAAGGTGAAGGTTGTGATTTATTGCAATCACACGTTAAGAGGAAGTATCCTTGGTGAGCGGAGAACTACAAAGGAGGTTTTATGCTATTTGGAGTTGATTTTAATTAATCAATATTAATTTATGTCTACGTCTTTCTAGCTTACCAGGATCTTATAAGTAACAAGAAATTATTCAATCGAAATAAAAAAAAAAACCGACTACAAGCCCAGCGGCTTCAGCTTGCTAACTAAAATACATTAAAAAATAACAAGGAGAGAACTTATAGGTACCCTAGGAAACAGAACACATTGTGCATTATTGATTTAAAAAAAAAAACAACTTCAGTTGGCGAGTGCAGCTTATTGGTGGAATACCTCGGGAGTTGCTGCTGCCGTCTTCGGGGAGAAAAGTTAATGCGTTATACAAGATACCTTAGTCGCCTTGTCCAGCACAGAGCAATGGAGTGGCGCAATTCTATTCTGCCGGCAACCACAGGGCAAATTTAAGAGTATCCCTCGATTTTTCTGGGATCCCATCATCAGATCCTGACTTGGTGAATATATACCACCTTGCAATCATACCCTTTCAAATAAAAAAAGAATTTTGAAAATCGGTTCACAATTCGCGAAGATATTGAATAACATACATACAAAAAAAAATTCAGTCGAATTGAGAACCTCCTCCTTTTTTGAAGTCGGTTAAAAACTAAGTCCACAATTTTGGTTCTCCGTTTAAATCTCTCATATCGAATTAATTTCCTTACAAAAATCATGAGTACAGCCTACTTACCAACAACTCTTCGATCGATCGATCTATAGGTCGCATAGCAAACGATGGAGAGCTGTCCCTTTACCACCAACTCTTATTGCGATTCAATAACTGAATAGAAAGCTTATTCATACCAATGAATAAGCGACTGTATTCAAATTGGAATAGAGCATTGAAATGAATAAGCGACTCTATTTCAATTTGAATACAGTCGCTTATTCATTGGTATGAATAAGCTTTCTATTCAGTTATTGAATCGCAATAAGAGTTGGTGGTAAAGGGACAGCTCTCCATCGTTTGCTATGCGACCTATAGATCAGCCCGATGTTCTGTATCCAAGTCTGCAGCGTACGTTATAGCGAAAAAGACGCATTGGTGGTGTACTAGTATTCAAATATTCAATAACGGAACTAAAACGGAATCAGCACAAAAAATCTTACGGAGGTGAAGTTCATCAACATCTTTGAACCAAAGCCAACCTCACCTGCACGTGGTGCACACTGGTGACTGACAAACGAGGCTTCGGCGAAAAGAAAGGTAGAGCATAGCGTATTTAAGCTGCTCGACTTTGGGAAGTACCTCCACCTAACAGAATATCGTAGCCAAATAACAATTTCCTTGAGGATTGTTGTGTACCTGCGAGTGAGTGACCTTACTCACTCGTAGGACTATAGGCTAGCAACGGATTGGTGACCACTTGGTGTCGTAGATCTGCATGGGCGGTGGGGAATGCTTTTCATCAGGTGACTCACATGCTTGTTTGCCCTCCCCCCCCCCCCCCCCTCTTATAAAATAAAAGCAAAATAAGTAACACCATCTTCAGATTTTTCAATATGACGACTATTCGATCGACATCGCTGTTTCGACTTCAATGAACTATATATCCTTTTTTATTTCTTTTTTTTTATGAGAGAAGGCAAGCGAGCATTTGGTTCACCTGATGGAAAGCAATCACCACCGCCCATAGAAATCAGCAACACCAAGAGGTCGCTGATCCGTTGCCAGCCTTTTAAGGGAAATATTGACTCTGTTCTTGAAGGCCCCCATGTCGTATTTATTTGGGAATACTGCTGAAAGAAGT
This sequence comes from Hypsopygia costalis, assembly GCA_937001555.2. Classification (NCBI taxonomy): domain Eukaryota; kingdom Metazoa; phylum Arthropoda; class Insecta; order Lepidoptera; family Pyralidae; genus Hypsopygia; species Hypsopygia costalis. The sequence goes on along the minus strand of OW443343.2, from coordinate 2,254,279 downwards.
TAATTCCACACCTTCAGAGTTCGTGGTAGAAAATGTCCTTCAAGTAATTTGACCTAAATTAACTATTAAATGAACAATTATTCAATACGCTGTTACCTTTACAATGTAAACGTATTTTTTTTAAAGATATGTGTTAACATAACGTGTTGAACATACTACTAATCCGTCACACATTCAACCATTATCACTCAGTTGTATGCGTGACTGGCAGATGATACAGTAGGGCTGATTGAGGCTGTTTCATTAGTGAAACGGGGGCATTGTTTGCGAACTGACATTCTGATGGATTTAGTATAGACTAGATGTTACTTACATGATATCCTAGGTATTAATATCATATTTCCATCTCGCTGGGACTCTCGTCTCCCCTAATTAAAATGGTTTAGAGTAGGGCTGTCCAAAGCACGGCCTTCGGGCCTTTACCGGTACGTGATTTTTAGCGGTACAGGTTTGTAATACCAATCTGACCGAAAACGATATATATTTAGAAAAGTTAATTTTTTATAACTTGTAACTAGTTATAGCTAAGCTTAAACTTTCAAAGTAGGTAGTAAAAATGTCAAGTAGGCATTTGTTAGTGCGGCCCGCTAATCTATTTAGTAATTTGTAATAGCCCGGTATTGTATATGGTTTGGACAGCCCTGGTTTAGAGGATCAAAATGGTTTAGAGCGTGCTCCATCACGCTGGTTAACTACAGATTGGTGGAGATCAGTGGTTTTAAGCCGCCCAAAGACCGCTCACTTGGCTTAAGCATTGTATAATATCGATAATTCGGACCGACAACTTATCATGCCCCTCGAAGACGATCGAGAAAAATGATGAACAGCTAAGATTTTCTCGGAGTCTAGGAGAAATGGAATTTTCCCAAAATTAAGACCTACCTGTATTGATTTTCCGTCCTCGAGAATCACATAAATTGTAATTTTCATCATTTCGTATATTTATTTTCATACAAATTGCTCGTTTAACAGTAGGTATAGGATTTTATTAAAATAAATTTGATATAAATGTTTCCGCTAACCCCCTACACAAAAAACGTCCCATTTCATTTGACAATCTATGGGCACTATAATACTCTAAGAACACGTCATTCCTAATTTCTCCTAACACAGAAACGACGCCTAATTTGTATTGGAAAATGGACAAACCTGATTGACACAACTTCATTAGTGAGTCCGCGGTTGTCCCCGTCAGTTGGAACTCCGGCAGACACTGTTCAATGCTATTTTGATGCCAAATGCACATTGATTTTGGACAGAATTAGAATTTAGAGAATATTTACTAAATGCTTATGGGGTGTAAGTGGTTCATCAACATCTTTGAACCAAAGCCAACTTCACCTGCACGCGGTGCACCCTGCTGACTGACAAACGAAGCTCTGGCGAAAAGAGAGGTAGGGAGCGTAATTGTGAGCTACCCGGCTGGGGAATGTACCTCCATTCTGTGAGGTGGAGGTACATTCCCCAGCCAAATAACAATTCCCTTGAGGGTTGTTGTGTTCCTGCGAGTGAGTGAGGTCTCCAGAAATGAAGGAGATGCTGCGTTGGCAGCGGAGGTGGCAGCGCGCGAGCGATATTTTATGTTGCGAGCGTTAATATGGCTACGGTAACCGCTTCACATAGGCGGGCCGTATGCTTGTCTGCCACCCGACGTAGTATAAAAAAAAAATGCTAAGCTAAACTACAGTATCAGTGATAGAACTTACGTATATAATGGTATGTACATTTCCTGCCGCTCTCACGTATCCACCTCGCCTCCCCTTCGAGTCGATTCTGGAACAGTTTGTTCGACGATGCACGCACACACGCGCTTTTCAGACTTGCACAGATGTGTTTGTTTATGTAATAGTTGACGATGCGTCGTTTGTACTGAGTGGCCGGGGTATGGATACAATATATTAAGAGTCACATAGTAACTAACTTTTGGGACTTCGTAGGTCACCACTATCTTTAAACCTCGTTTAAACTTCGTAGGTCTGGTGGTGAAAGAGAATTAGAAGCACCGACACGTACGTATCAAGTTGTGGAGTGAACTTCCTACCAAGGTTTTCCCAGAAGACTACAGTATGGGGTTCTTCAAGAAACACGTGAAGGGGTTTTACAAGGTTGGAAATTCGTGAGTTATGCCTCTAGTATCGCAAGCGTCCATAAACTGGGATGACTACTTACTATGAAGCAGGTCGTATGCTTCTTTCCTACTATAGTAGTATAAAAAATGTCCTACCTCTCTATCGTCAAAGCCTCGTTTGTTTAACGGCTCAGGGCACCACGTGGGCTTGGTTTTGGCTCTAAAATGCTGATAAGCTATTTACATCCCACTTCACATATGTAGGTTTACTTCTGCCAGGTACCTTTTGATATAAAAATAAATGGGTTTATGTTACTTCCACATTGTTTGATCACGAAATATACACAAAACACTTCCACGAATCCAACCGATCGGCTTTACTATCTATAATTGCTTGCAATCGTTAGCACTGGGGGCTGTTTGTGTTGTCTGCACTCTGTAATTGGCTTTTGAGCAAACAGACCGATATCGACTGTCAGAGGTCAAGTTGTACCATTTGTAATGGGAATTTCCTTTAATATACTTACCTAGTTTAATTTAGTATTTGTACCTAATTGGTTGTGGTTATGCAATATAAATTCTATTCACAATATTCTTGGTAATATCTCTTTCTCTCATTATTTAAGAGAAGTCCTTAGTTTTAGCGTTTAAAGTTTACTATTTAAAATGGGAATTGCATTTAATATACTCACCTAGTTTGGTGCAGTATTTATAATTGGTCGTTGTTATGCAACAGGAATTTATTTAAAATGATTTCGCATTTTTTTTCTTAAATGGTTAACATTATTAGTTCGTTGCGATAGGTGGTGATGGTGGTAACGTATGGGGTAACAAAGTGTAGGGCGCCCCCTCTCTAGATGAACCGACGATCTCAAAAAAGTGGCTAATAGCGGTTGGATGCGAAAAGCGGAGGATCGCCCATGGTGGTGCGAAAGGCCTATATCCAGCAGTGGGTAGATACAGGCTGATAATGATGATGATAGGTGGCGACTTCTAGACACTCACCCTGATCAAGATCTGTTTTCGAGATCCAATCTAGCCGGCATTCCTGACAAAAATACACGAGTGACCTATTAAATTTAATTAAAGTTTAATGGAGCTATACTATTTGTAATGGAAATTTCGTTCTTATATACATACTCACGTAGTATGATTTATAATTTATAATATAATTTGTCGTTGTTATGTAATACAGATCTATTACACAATTTGTACTGTATTGCAATTTGTACTGTAGGTAAATGCGAGCTTAATATGTCGTAGAGTAGGAAGGGGAGGTGAGTATGAAGTGTTGATTTGTATAGTTACAATATTGTTGGAAATCAAAGTGCCTCTGATAACTTTTAAACTTTCGCGTTGCATGATTGAAATTCTTCCCGTGGTTATTATACCACGGGAAGCCGCTGTAAAGAACCGCCAGGCTAGTAAATCAGCGATTGCAGAACACATACTTGAATTAGGCACTAATCACTGGATCGAATTCCATCGCACGCAAGTTCTCTCTACGGATCGCCATTTTTTCTCTATAGTTGTGCTTGAAGCGATTGAAATGAAGAAGTACACCAATTTCAACCGAGAGGATGGTTACAAATTATCTACAGCATGGAATCCAGTGATTAATATCACACAACCTCGTTTTGGTTTGCAGTCGGGTGATTTGCAGAATAGGGACCCGTCGATAGTTGTGCAGAATAGGGACGTCGGTAGTGTGGTGTGTCGCGGTACGTGGATATTCAACAACACGGGGGTAGATAAAGATTCATCGACCTTAGACAACGGAGACAGAGTGACAACGCTGAGACAGTCAGCCTGTGACCACGACCGGTGCAACCTGGTCGAAACGTCAGGCAATAATAAAGGTATGTAAAACTACCTTACATGCATGATCGCGTTAATTCCCGTGGTTATTATAATTTCAATGTGCCTCTGAACATAAACCACTTTTAATATGAAACCAATTTTAAAATGTGGTAAATTTGGTCGAGATATTGATTTATATAAGATGCAGCTGCTTTTTCGCGGTAAAGCAGTATCTTGTTTAAATATGTTGGAGTATATATTGTAATTTATTATTTCGCAGTTATGAAATAAAATTCAAAATAATTTTCCAAAAAACTTCTTTAAACGTTAGGGTCAGAAACATCCGTGTTACGATCCTAGTGTGTAACAAATGTCCATAGAACCGCTTGCCATCAGGCAACCTCTACGATTGTTTCTACTCTGTGTACATTGTAGTCTATTTACCAATCATTGACTATCTATAATTGGGTGCAATCGCTAGCAATGTGTTTGTGTTCGCCGCACTCTCTAATTGCCTTCAGCAAACAGGGTGCTACTAAATTAGGACGGTCAAGTTTTGGCATGTGTAATCAGTAATAACTATGCCTTACTAAATAGTTATTAGATCGGATTTCGGAAAGTCAAGCTCAATGGAATTTCACTTCATTTCTCTTTTACCACTTTGAAATAAATAATTAATATTAGTGCCTTTGACTTCTAGATTTCAAAGTGGTAAAAGAGAAATGAAGTGAAATTCCACTGAGCTTGACTTTCCGAAATCCGATCTAAACTACATATATAAACCCTTGATGATTCTTCATTGGTTTGTTCTTTTCCCATTATTTGCGATCTTTTCTTCTTTTTCTTTGATTCACCCTTATCAGCTATCTATGAACAGCCGTCATATCTACAGTTACCTTTCTTACCAATATCATCTCTCACACAATCCAACCACCTTTTTTAACACGCTTTTATTCGCTACACTTATATGTTTGCTTGTATGTCAGTTTGTAAGCGGATTCGTTAAACTTGATTTTTACCTACTTTGAACGATCATATTCAATTTAAACTTTGTATACTTATCAAGAATCATCAGTTCAATACAATAAGTTACAAATATGATATTATAAAAAGTATCCTGGTAAGGATGAATTAATTTCCTCGCAAAATTAATTAGATAAATTAAATGGATCACTCACGTCTTTTTGTCGGGAAAGCCGACTAGTTTCGATCTCAAAAGGAGACCTTCATCAGAGCGAATGTCCAGATACAGACAGACACAACCAGACACTTAATAATTTCCTCGCATATCACATCGAACTAAAAAGTGGAAAATTTGGTCTTCCTCCCTCACTTTATTCATCTACATTCAAATTCATCGTTATTTTTGTCACATGTTTTTCATTCTTGATGATTCTTATTGTCAGGTAATTTGATTTACACTAATTTGCGTGCTTCCGCCACTAATTAGTACATGCAATCTAGTGCCGGCCTGTACCCACCCCTACCTCTACTACGGCCTCTTTCTGTAGTCGCACCGCTCGTCATAGGCAGAAAATTTATCTTCACACATTGGAATCTCACTAGCGTTAGTAGTTGCATGCAACTGCCATGGCTACTTTGGTCGTCTCTGCTCCAGCTGATGCAGTCGTCTCGGCGAATCTCCAACATCTGAAACAGAAGAAACGTGCGACTGCTACCGTTCCGACTGCCGTGGTCGTCTGCGCCACGAGTTTTGCCTCTACGCGAGGCATCATTAGGCGATCTGTAGATGTTGATGGTTAGAACAACATCCGACAAATGACAAATCCATCGCATTGCCGCCCTTTATATAATGTTTGTAGTGAAGGGGGTAGAGGAGGTACTGGAAAATAAATTCTTACTGCCTACAAATTAATAAATTTGTAATGAAAATATGTCTTTTTATGAACGTTTTTGTCGCAATATTTTGAAAATATCGCATTAAAGTAATATTGTTTGAGATATTAAAATTTAATTAAAGAAATCGCGAGGTTTCATTCTCCTGCAAGCTCATCGACGAACTAGTTAGGTACCTATATAATAATCTGAAACTTCAAAGCTGCTTAGTAATATGCCACTTTGATATCTATCTAACAATAATCAGATTTGTCAAGCCACCCTGATGCGAGCACGCCAGTTATCAGACGGCTCACTGAAAGCCGATTACAGCCGAATGTTCAAACCGACCGCAGTGCTAACGAATTAACACAATTATTGATACGTGTACACGACGTGACATATTTGGATTGAGATTTTAGATTAGTATACAATTCTAGCTCAGCTGTAACTCATTTTGGTCTGAATTTAAAGTCAAAGTCAAAACACTTTATTGCATAACTAAGTGTACATATGATCTTAGATTTGTTTAAGCACTTACAACTTAGTCACCTTTGTCAGGTATCGCAAAAGACTAGGGGCGCGCACGACTACCTACTTATATCCGTACGTTAAGCATTTCGTCATATAATTATAGGAACTTATTCGTAATAAGAATATTTTCAGATAAAATTTTTATTCGTTTATCGTTATTTCATTCAACTATCATTATTTACCTTTCAATTTATCATCATTATTTTTTATAATTGTATTGGATTAATGTCAAAGCTTATTATTTTAATGTCATATTTTAATTTAAATGTACCTACTAGTATTATGTATATGTATTTTTTTATGAGAGTTTTTATAATTTTTGAAACATTGGTCACACGCCCATTAGGTACAATTTTTCCTTACATTTTTATTTCATTTCTAGATATTCATTTACAGAATAGAAACATTTAGAGGAGTTGTTTGGTTTTTTTTTCAGTAAAACTTCTATACTTACGCTTGTCTTGGAGAGTAAGCTGGTGAATGCGTGACGAGAGCGTTACGGAAACGGCGAACGGAAGTTGAGAGGGAGATATAAGTAGAAGTTTTACTTCACTCATGTGGTCTAAAGCACACTCGTTTTTTTTATACTACACTGGGTAGCAAACAAGAATACGGCGCTCCTGATGTGAAGCGGTTGCCGTACTCATATTAACGTTCGTAACATGCCACCTCCGCTGCCATCGCAGCAACTCCTTCCCTCCTGATGACCTCACTCACTTTGTTATTTGGCTGCGATATCCTGTGACGTGCCAGCTCTTTCTATAGTCGCACCGCTCGCCATAGGCAAAGAATTCATCCTCAAACATAGGACCTAATTCGGCGCGTACTGTATGGTTCCAGAGGAGTTTACTACCTTGAACTCGCAAGTTGTGAAATGAACATCCTGCCATGGTTTTCGCAGGAGACTACAGTATGGGGTTCTTCAAGGAATACGTACAGGAGATTTTACAGGGTCGGCAACCTGGCAAGCTGCGATGACTGCTTACCATCAGGCAGGTCGTATGCTTGGTTCGTCACCCTCGTCATATAAAAAAGGCATATAAAAGTATTGTTTTTTTTTAAATTAGGTAATCAAAAAAAAACAAAACTTTTATATGTTTTTTTTTACTCGTAGAGATTTTGATCCTGTTAATTTAATCTGTTTCAATCATGTGATTGAATCAAAATCTCTATGATTGATCATGTATTTTGAAATAGATGTTGAATTGGTAATCAACAATCCCTATAACCTCGAAAAGGACACTCATATTGACTTTAGTCAAAATGTAGAATACGTCATTCGTAATCAGCGCCCCCGATTACCTTGAAAACGATACCCATATTGATTTTAGGCCCAAAGTCGCTTCCGCCATCTTGGACCTCGAAATAAATGGGATATCAGCACCCCCGATAACCTCCATAACGATACTCATTGAGACACTGCTCTGCGACGCCTGTTTCGCCTCTACGCGAGGCAACATCAGGCAATCTGTAGGTGTTGATGGTTAGAACTACATTTCAATCAAAAGAAAAAATACAAAAAAAAAAAAAACCGGACAAGTGCGAGTCGGACTCGCCCACCGAGGGTTCCGTAGGTACGTAGTATCATTATTAAATTTGATATTTTTCATTATAAATAAGAAATAATGCGTCGAAAAAAATAAATAAAATATATTTTGCAATGTGTACATCAAGCCCTTTCATGTGATACCCCATTTGAACTAGTAGTTTCAATTTGAAATTTCGACAACCTATAAAAAATATAGACCCACTATTTTTTAAGATCTATTTACAAATGTATAGTTTTGAGATTTATTCCTGTACTTGTAGTCTATAACGATGTTACTTGCCAAATTTCATAGTTCTAGGTCAACGGGAAGTAACCCTATAGGTTTTGATTCCCTTGAGTGTGTCGAAATATGCGTTTTTTGCTGAATAAACGGCCGCAACTTTTTTTTACGTAAACTTAGCAGTTTGATTTTTTTATAACTTCATGGGACCGTAGACCTGAGTATACAGTCCAAATTTCAGCTTGATACCTCCACGAATTCTCGACATAGAAATTCTTGACAGACAGACAGACAGACAGACGGACAACAAAGTGATCTTATAAGGGTTCCGTTTTTCCTTTTGAGGTACGGAACCCTAAAAAGAATCGAAAAAGGACATTTATAGGTTGTTATGATAACCATCAACATCTACAGATCAACACAAAGTAGTGTAGAACAAATTGCCTTTAAATATATATATATTTATACAGCATACGATTTTTGCAAAATTAAATTACAAATGTTTAAAATACATTATTAAAAATAGACTTATACAATTTTATTAATCAATGGGCATGCTAGCAATTTCACATCCAAAACCATAGAGGAATTCGTCAACACACACTTCTTTTACCGCAAAAAAACTCTAACAAGAAATGTGATGATGCAACAAAATCAAGCGGAAAAAGCGCTCGAAGCGTTCCTTTTGTACCATTTTCCAGCACACTTGTTAAAGTACCGAAAAATGATTCGTCATTAATCGACTCCAGATCCCTGCAGCGATAGAAGTTCGCTCCCAAATAAATGCTTTCGACTTTGAACTGTTTCGCTGGAGTCACGTAAGCGGCTCATTTGTGACACAGTATACAGACTTGAGCAGTAAGTACAATATACTACTTGACATTTTTTCAAGTTTACGTCGCACGTTTGTATTATGTATCTGTAACAGTTTGTAAGAATCTATGTTAAACATTGCGTTTATGTAGTAAGTGCTGCATGTAATAAAACATTTATTGTTTTTCCAATAATAATAGTATATTTATTTAAATAATTTCATTCTTTTATAATGTCCAGCATATATTGATCGACCATAAAACAAGTCGAAAATAAAATATTAAAATGTTAAGATCGCAGATCGTTCTAAACTTACTTGTATCAGCCTACTGGTGCTTACAATTAAGTTGAAGTGAAAAATTTATTAGACCCAAATTTTATTAGAAAAATATTTATTAGAAAAACACACATAGTGGTCTTTTTAACACGAATCTTCTCTGACCTAACGTATACCTCGCCATGTTTATTTCAAAAATATTTGATATTTCGAAACCGGTTTCATCGATGTCAATGCTTCGTGACTATGTTAATTACCTACCATCGTTTGTTGTACATTACGTGTTCACTCTTTAGATGAATGGACAACCTCAAAAAAGTGGCTAGTAGATGCGGAAAGCGGAGGATCAGATATGGTAGAAAGCATTGGGAAAGGCCTATATCCAGCAATGGGTAACAGGCTTATAATGGTGATGACGTCTTCACTAAGTTTTATTAAGATTGAATCAGTGATCTGCGAGTAATAGTGTAGTATTCATTGTCACGTTAATGTGAATATCTCCTCAGTGCTTAAGCCGTCGGTCCCGGATGTTGTTATTAGATGACACTCGTGAAGTCAAGTCAGTGGCCTTGCTAACACTGACCTCCTCCAACCTGTTGATTATTGAGTAGATACGTTCTATACTCTTTCGATTGAAGAGAGTCCCATATCCCAGCAGTTGATATATGACATAGAAACTAAAGGGGCTATATATACATTATATTTTTAAATAAATATTCCTTGACATATTACACAGCGCCATCTAGTCCCAAACTAAGCAAAGCTTGTACTATGTACTTGGTACTAGATAACTGATATATGTATGTACATAAATACTTTTTTTTGTAAATATATACATATAAAATATAGAAAACAACCGGACTATGACAAACAGACATGTCCATGCATACAAAAATTTGTTATGTGCGGGACTTGAACCCGCGACCTCGCTGTCAAAGTGACCATTGCTAGCCATTCGACCACCGGGGCTCGTCTCGACCACCGGAATATTTTTAGTAGTATACATACTACTAAAAAATCTCTAACTGTTATATTGTGGTCTGGAAATGGCGGATCCGCGCTATTTGGCACGCCCGCTTATTATGGTAGATAAATATCACTGGAATAAACAAACGCCACTGTTATGAGGCAAAAGTACCTAAGTAAAATTATAACAAAAATTACAGACGAGTGAGCGAAATGTGCTCAATGATATAAATAAATAAATAAATATTTCTGGACAATTTACACAGCGCCATCTAGTCCCAAATTAAGCTCAAATGTTGTGTTATGGGTACTAGACAACTGATAAATGTACTTAAATACCTTTTTTTTTGTAAATACATACATATAATACATAGAAAACACCCAGACCAAGACAAACAGACATGTTCATGCACACAAATGTTTGTCTTGTGCGGGAATCGAACCCGCGACCTCGGAGTCAAAGTGGCTATTGCTAACCATTCGACCACCGAGCTCGTCAATTATACTCGTCAATATACGTAAATTGTTCGTATAGTACAACGTTAAATCATTTCATATCTATCATTAAAGTGGCAAACAAGTATATACCCGACCTGGAGCTCTACCATCGAAGCTGAAGCCGATTACCATTGAATATTTTGATTCGGAAAATTGGTTTTACGTTTTAGTTTCTGACTTCATCTTCAGCTTAGTCGGTAGAGGTCCGGAGTTTCTACTAGATAAGCTAAACACAAGTACCATAAATCTAAATAAAAGTTTGATCTTCGTAATCAAATAATCCGGTGGGAATTGGCTTCAGCTTAGCCGGTAGGCCCCTGATAATTGACTGGTGAATAATAGTAGACAACCAAACTTTTATTCAAAAATTTTGCTATGCAAATTTTTGAATATATATTTTTTAGGCACCATATTTATTTGAATTTTAAACCGTATAATAGTGGATTGTCAACGAAACGAGTGTGCTAAACTTCAGCTCAATCTAACACAGAGGAGTCAGAACAATCTAACTTGCAAGATTTGATTACAAGCGGTGAAACTAAATGAAGGCTTGTAAAAATATTTTGTACAATCTGATACAACAGACGTTGTCCTGTCTATAAACTATGATTATATTGTTTTGATAATAATATTATTATGATGTTTGAATTTGAATTTTCTTATTTTTTTTTCGATTAGATTTTTGAAACTTTCTTATTTTTTTTCGATCCCGACGATTTTGTCTGGCTGTTTCCTATGTATTATAAGAATGTATTTACAAAAGAAAATCTATTTAAGTACATTCGTTATCTAGTACTCATAGTACAAGCTTTGCGCTTAACTTGACTATGTGCAAATTGTCTCGAAACATTAATTATTTATTCATATATATTACAAGTCCGGTTATTTATTTGCAAGTGGCCAGTTTCGGGGGATATACGAGTACTAAAAATATAATTTTAAAAGTAAGGTCGGATGTCTCCCCAGCCTTGGAGACACACCAATACTGTAGAAGTCCTGATGTCTCTCCGAAGGGAGCCGTCAGAGGAGACAGGAGTCCGAAGGGTATTTTTATTTTCATAAGAACATTCTCCTAGCTATAACAAGCACAACGAAAAAAGAACTAGTAATATCGGTCCACCCGTGATACCGTGACCAAGAAAAATAGGCATTCATTTTTATATAGATTTGGTATAATAATTACACTCAATAATTACTGTGAGGTAGGCGTTTCATAGACCATAAATACACAGTAAAATGTTTAATGATAGTAGACACATAATTATTTTAAATGTCTAAATGTTAGTCATTTACAATAATTTCTTTTCTATTTCAAATAAGTGATCCTTAGATAAGAATAAGTGACCTTTAAATTTATACTTGTTTGTTTGTACAGTCAAAAGCTCTTAGATTATAACACTTTCAGTATAAAGTTGTATACAGCAAGAAAACAGATTATGCCGGTCTACCAGCGCAAGAAGTAATCGGAAGCCATCTACGCGGTTAATCGGCGCGGGTAGCCTTTGCAAGTTGCTGTACATAATTAAGGTATACTATAAAAACTGAGAAGGAAAGGGTTCTAAATGACTTAAGACACTTGTTTTTCAAAGTTCTACGACACAAACTGACATCCGTTTTCGTGAGTCGCAAGCTCCACAAATGAGCGATAAGAAAGTTTAACTAAAGTCAGTTTTATCAATGGATCAATTAAAAAGTTTCAGAAAGCTTCCGATCCTATTACTGGGATATCCGATTCCTAAGTTCCTTCTGAAAAGCTTAGTGAAAGTTTTGTTTTGCCGTATTATGAATTTTGACTTTGTGATTTGTTTTGTAATGTTATATTTTGTTGTTAAGAGCGCAAAGTACAGTTTGGCTTTTATGCCGATCTAATACCTTACACAAAAGAGTTACAATCATGTGTCAAGAGTAATAGGCATCATCACTACATAGTATAAAACAAAGTCGCTTTCTCTGTCCCTATGTCCCCATGTATGCTTAAATCTTTGAAACTACGCAACGGATTATGATGCGGTTTTTTTTAATAGATAGAGTGATTCAACTGGAAAGTTTATATGTATAATATATGCATAACATAGTAGAAAAACACTGATAATTTAGAGGTTTCTAATGTGATGTCGTAAATAAACACATTTTTTTGCTCTTTCATTGCAAACGCTGGCTGAACCCAACGAGATAGATCAAAATAATGTAGTACAGTATTGTTCACCTTAAAATGGTCTACAAAAAAGTTCGCGATGGTATATGTCTATCTCTTAGTGGTAACACACAATAACCGTTATTTTATCCTTTGCTTTTTACAAGAAATAATGCCTTATTTACGAAGCGATTTTAAGCAATACAGAATTAATCCTTATCCAATTAAGTACCTTAAATACATTGCGCATTTAATATAGATCAATATGGCCCTTCACAGCATGTAATTTAAATGAATAGTTTAGAAGATATTACACATTTAAAATGCAGGGACATAACGGCTGTGGCGGTACCGGCCGCGGAGCCGGCGGCGTGTGCTTATAACTGGGGAAGGACTGGATAGAACAAAGCGCAAAGACCTTCTGTAGTACATTTAGTATCAGCATTGCACCCGTGCGAAGCCGCGGGTCGCTAGTTTATAATAATAAAGAGCTCCGGGGTACGGTATGGAGACAGAGTAAAGCAGTACAGTATCGCACAATTACTTCGAAATCACCACTTGAATAAAACCAGGGGCCCTACTCTTGATGCTAAAGCCAACGATCCAATGAGAATCGGCTTTATCTTATCTAGGTTTTCTATGTATCTTGTAAAATTCCAGTGAGTTAAAGGAGATTTCCTAATACTGGCAACATTGAATGAGACTATGTTTCATTGTTCATCGCTTCGCTCCCCATTCCCCATATCACGTTTGTTGCTTCGAGTGATAGGATGTGTGTAGTGCCGTGTTAAAGATGGGACAGTTTTTGATAATCTGCAAGAGAAAAACTGGATATGTCATGTCCTTTTAGCGCCTATTAGTAATAGAATTGGAATCAGATAATAGCCCGATTCTGAGTGACCATTTTACGATTAAATACTCCGTTTGCGAAACATTGAGCTTTAAAGCGCTAATTCTTGTTCGAATCAAGTACACAAAATTCACAATATGACCGATTTAGATGAAATATTGTGACGGGCTACGGAACTCTAACTCTGTGCGTGGCCTGACATGCCTATATGCTTGGCCGGTTTTTGACGTGATAACGTTTTATAAATCGATGAAAGCCGGTTGCACACACGAAAAAGCATGACTCATTGTTACGTTCCGCCTTTTTTTTTTTTTTTTTTTTGTGAGAGGGGGGCAAACGAGCATGTGGGTCACCTGGTGGAAAGCAATCACCACCGCCCATGGAGACCAGCGACACCAAGGGGTCGCCGATCCGTTGCCAGCCTTTGCCTGCCTGAGCCCAGCGTGCAAGCGAGAGTGCGGAACACGCGATAGAGGCACGATCGGCCTAAGCGTTCGGCTTGTGACGCATCTATCTCTCTTCCACTCCATCAGCCGATGTTTTCTAATGACATTATCACGTAAAATTATCAACCGTAAACCAACTTTACAGACAATCAGTTTTTTATTACACACCGACGCCATTGAGCTCCTTATTGAATGCATATAAAGTTTAATTTTGAATTTACAATCGGATTGGATGGTCAGCACACAAATACCGTCGAGGCCTTCAGTTATATATATATAACCTCAGTACCCCTTGCTATGTTATCATGACACATCTGAGATAGAGGTTCGTTCACACTTACCTCTAATATGGATCTTGATGAGGATTGCCGTACTTACCAGTTCTTTTTTTAATGTTGCCCGTCAAAATGTTTCCACCTTGCCTGATGGAAAAGCACTAGGTGAAGACTAAATGTGAGGACCACCATCACTGTGATTAGTGCAGCGCTGGCGGTCAACTCCTTTCACGCTTCGTCTAAATAATCCTGGATATTTTGCACCGCTCGTCATCGACAGGGAATTCATCCTCACACATTGGAGCCTAAGTGGTCACGTACTGTGCGGTTCCACAGAAGTTTTCTCCCGCGTACTGTCAAGCTGTGGAATGAACTGCCTGTCGAGGTTTTACAGGGGACTACAGCATGGGGTTCTTCAAAAAGGGCGTGAAGAGGTTTTTACAGGGTCGGCAACGCGCGTGTGATGCCTCTGGTGTTACAGGCGTTCATAGGCTACGGTAACTGCTTTCCATCAGGCGGGCCGTATGCTTGTTTGCCACACTGCTAGTATAAAAAAAAACAAAAGGATTATAGGAACAGGGAAACACGTATAGACTACAGGCCCGTGTACAAAAAATTGTGGGTCATTTGAACCACCAGGTGACCTATCTAGAACGATATAAGAGCATAAAATAATAAGATTCAGCACTATGCCGTCACTTGTAAGCTGTCCAACTGAGTGCAGGTGAGAATTCAAAAGTACAGGTAGAGTGAGTACATTTTGGTCATATGATTTTGTACGGCATTCTTACCATCAATAGATCCATGAAAAATATTAAGAAAACGCGCAGTGCCGTAAAAAAATGGTGCGCCATAAAGTCGGATTTTTTTTTTGATTTTCCGACAATTTCCAGGGTAAATTTGGTCATTTGATTTTGTACGGCATCAGTTTAATACTGTTTCTATACAGCTTCTAATCCATTATTCCGCAACGCCGTACAAAAATCATGAGACAAGGGGAAAAAATCGAGGGTTGCAACCCCCTCTCTTTCCGTGGTCCAGGGGGTGATTTGAAAAAGTACGGCATCGGTTCCAACACATTATCAAGCACTCAAAAGTACTATTAAAAATAATGCCGTCAAAAAATTATTGTTCATTTGAATGTATATCAATAATTATCTTAATTTCATCGTATACTTGATTTATAAAGCTGTAAAGTCATTTGATCCTGTACGGGAACTTTTTTTTTAACATGATATTATAAAATACAATTGTTATATAGTATTGCCGTTCAAAAGAAACTGTTCTAGAAAAAATTATAGAGAAATACAAAAACTGTAATTTTTCAAGTTATTGCAAAAGTTTAAATACTCATAGATTAATGAAATCTAGCAATTTTCTACATTTTATCCCTTGTTTTAAATAGTATTAAGATAAATAAATTAGGAAAAGATGATGCCGTACATTTTAATGCAGACCATCTCTTTTAGGCTGATGAAAATGACGCTACCATTTTAAGGGTACTTTATGGCCATCTGATACTGTACGGCATTAACATATTTTTGAAGAAAACAATTGATAATATGATAAAATCATTATGACGTCTAACTGAAGTGAAACGGCGTGTATAATATATCCAAGAATTGAAACTGTCAATCCCAGTATCAACAGTTTTGTATACTTTTTGGTTTAATATGTACTTCAAACATTATTGATACATATATATAATTGATTTGTTTCTTTTTTTTTTTTTTTTTATACTACGACGGGTGGCTGACAAGCGTACGGCCCGCCTGATGTGAAGCGGTTACCGTAGCCATATTAACGCTAGCAACATGAAATATTGCTCGCGCGGCGCCACCCCCGCTACCAACGCAGGATCTCCTTCCTTTCTTTCTGGTGACCTCACTCACTCGCAGGAACACAACAACCCTCAAGGGAATTGTTATTTGGCTGCGGTATTCTGTGAGGTGGAGGTACATTCTCCAGTCGGGTAGCTTACAATTATGCTCCCTACCTCTCTTTTCGCCAGAGCTTCGTTTGTCAGTCAGCTGCACGTGGTGCACCCTGCACCACGTGCAGGTGAAGTTGGCTTTAGTTCAAAGATTTTGATGAACCACTTACACCCCAAATTCATTGTAATGATGTGAATAAATAAAACAACTATTTTTTAGAAAAAATATATTGATTGATGATAATAAAACATAAGTTTTTTTATTTAAATTATTCAGTATCGGAATCAGCCGCTGAGTTGTTGTCGGAATCATCGTCTTCATCGACGTTCGAATTATCTTCTCTATCATTTTCAGAAACATGAATATATTATAACAAAAAACGTCAACAAAAAAATTATAATAAAAAACGTCAACAAGAAACATTTCACTGACCGCAAGTGTATTTGGAACTCAGCCGGACGTAGACGCAGTGCGGGAGGCAAGGGTCTACTGATCTACCAATCATGCGTTCGATACGATACTTCTACCAATGAGATCTAATATTCGCTACTGCGCAGTCAAGTCACTTGCTCAAGAAGTTTGCCGGGAACTGATATGTAAATTATATTTATGCAATATTACTTTTTTATCAATATGAACTTTTATTAAGTACAAATAAACTATCTAAATGCCGTATAAAAAAATATCGTGATGAATTTCACCTTACATTTCGCTATATGAATTTTTTCTTGAGTTTTTTTTCCTACAGATCTTTGGACCAACGAAAATGTACGGCATGTGAAAAAATATTATCTATGCTTAGAATACTTTCAAAATAAATTAATTTTATGTTGTGTCAAATCACCCCCTGGACCACGGAAAGAGAGGGGGTTGCAACCCTCGATTTTTTCCCCTTGTCGCATGATTTTTGTACGGCGTTGCGGAATAATGGATTAGAAGCTGTATTGAAACAGTATTAAACTGATGCCGTACAAAATCAAATGACCAAATTTACCCTGGAAATTGTCGGAAAATCAAAAAAAAAATCCGACTTTATGGCGCACCATTTTTTTACGGCACTGCGCGTTTTCTTAATATTTTTCATGGATCTATTGATGGTAAGAATGCCGTACAAAATCATATGACCAAAATGTACTCACTCTACCTGTACTTTTGAATTCTCACCTGCACTCAGTTGGACAGCTTACAAGTGACGGCATAGTGCTGAATCTTATTATTTTATGCTCTTATATCGTTCTAGATAGGTCACCTGGTGGTTCAAATGACCCACATTTTTTTGTACACGGGCCTGTAGTCTAGTATGCCGGCAGCAAATTGCGCAACATTATAGTTCAGCAGAGAAATGAGTTGCCGAACTTTCTGGCGGGAAGGCAACAACTATATAATATATAAATATATATAGTATGGTCACTGTGGCAACTTATTCCATTTTGGACATCTCGGCAGGGTCGGCAATGTGTGATAATTGTTATAAGCTACGTTGTGTGCTTGCTATGAGGTAGGTTCTACAATTATTTACCGCCTTTGTGATATATAAAATAATCGTTATCGTATATCGTACGTCTTATTTTATGTTTGAACGTTTTGAAGAAACGGGAAGAATTTGGTACAACAAAGTGCAATCAATAGCTGATTCATGCCTGAAATTCTAAATATGGACTTTCAACTATCACAACAACTTTTCATCAGTTAGTGAAGTTTATTTCCTTTCGCGATATATTTACTGAACTCAATAACCAATGTTTATTGTATGTGTACAAAAAAAGTTATTGTGAAGAAGATATATGCACCTGTATATATGTATAGGTTAGTTTTAGATAACAGAAATAATAAATAATGTCAGACAAATTACACTGCGCCATCTAGCCCCAAAGTAAGCGAAGCTTGTGTTATGGGTACTAGACAACTGATAAACATACTTACCTATGTTACATTGAAAACACCCAGACCAAGACAAACAGACATGCTCATGCACACAAATGTTTGTCCTGTGTAGGAATCGAACCCACGAGCGTTGGTGTCGAAGCCGCGTCATTGACCGCTACGCCACCGAGCTCGTCAAATGTGCTTATGTCAACAATAAGCAATTAAATTCACAAATAAATATTACTTCCAATTTTCAACAAACCTTTAATAAAATTACAAATTGAAAAATGTCAGACAATAAAAAAAAATGTGAAAATGAGTTGCAATGTGGACGAGCCATAACATGGTAAACACACGGGCAATAATGTCGCGTGAGCAAACGGCACGTGTCATTAAACGACCGAGTTAATTGGTACTGCCGCAAACACAGATAAAAGGGATTGGGTAGTTTCTGTTTACACTATTCTTATTGGGTCGCGGGTTCGCGACCTAGGAAAATAACGTGGAAAAATCTTATAAGATTTTTTTTTCTTCCAATAGATATTTGACTGCGGCATTGTTCTATTCATTATTCTATCAGACAAAAATTGTTGCATATATATCAATTTTTGTTCTTGCTATAGATATTTGACTGCGGCATTGTCCTATTCATTATTCTAGCAGACAAAAACTGTTGCATATACGAGTATATCAATGGAGAAAAGTCATAGACTGTATTGGGTAATGAAACCCTGGGCGCCCCAATTTAGAAGAACCTATTATTAACTGAAAAAGAGCGGCTGCATGGAAAGCAGAAAATAGCATATGGTGGAAATAATTTTAGGAGGGTTCAAGAGAAGTGTTAGATCCAGCAGTAGCTAAATTACGTCGATAGTGATGATGTTAATAATATCAATCAACAATGTTTTAGGTCCCCAATAGTGTTAGGTAGATACTTAAAATCCGTGGTGCACGGCAGTTGAGCTTCACTTGACTAGCCATCTCTTTAGGCTTTTAATGCCTTATTTGCCATATTGCTGTCTCTCACATTGCTAAGAGGGGAAGTCAAATTCCAAAAGCTTCCTACTCCTACTAATTTCTTCTGATTAAATTCGTTGTGAGTTCCAAGGCAGCCGTAGTTGTACCCCCGGGACTGCAATGGACTTTACTGTTCATTGCCTTTTTTGGCGGTTGCCGCTGTTAATCCTGGCTACACAGGAGACACAGTGGTGGGAATGTGTGGTGGGACTGTCCCGTAATATCAATCAACAAGCATCTACTGGCCATCTTCTCAGCAAATCTGTAGATGTTGATAGTTAGCTCTTTTCGTAAAGTTGGTTCACAGGTTAGTGGTTTCTACGGGGTCGAATCTCGAACAAGGAAATTATCTAGCTAATAATCAGCAAGCTGAGGTGTAGATAGCAACTAGAGGAGAAATGTCATAGAGTGGAGGCCGCGTATGTAGCTTCTAACGCCCGCTCTAGGCAGATTGATAACCTTAAAAAGCGACTGAAAGTAGAGAGGGAGACTGGTAGAAGAAAAGATTGAGAAAGGCCAGTGGGTAAATACAGGTCGATAATTATTAGATAAAACCCCGCAACCTCCAACCGTCCTTCAGTGACTCGATAGATGTAGTCGGCCACTAGCTACCATTATGTGCTTGCTGATTCAAAAAGCTATGTTGACAAATTTAATACTCCATCAAATTTCCTCATTCCCTTAACAAAAATCCCGTATATTATATTATAATTCAGAAATCCATAAAGGCGACCTTGCACAAACTTCTCAATTTACTTAATTCCAGGGAATTAATTAATTCACAAGCGTCAATGTTACATCAATAAGTCTGTAAACGTAATTAATTACCAAGTCAAGTCAAAATTAAAGTACAATTTCTAAATAAAGTCATAAATCAATTTCGTGTTCAAATCAGCCGACCGCCCTCTATTGATTTCTTTTACGACGTCCGTACACAAGAAATTACCGGTACTAATCACGGGATTGCGTGGACTAATGTGGAACAATATAATGACATTGTAACAAGCCGTAACCTAGTTTAGAAACGGGAAAATGGAATTGTTGGAGCAATTACTGGATGCAATTGTTACTATGTTCGTTGTCTTAAAGATACGTAAACGGTGGAGGTAATTAAATTATACGGTTTATGATTTGAAGCGGACATTGGATGTTTAAAATTTCATGTTTGTGTTTCGACTGACAAGAAATAGTTTTACATTGTAACTGGTTACGGTATGAGAAAATGTTATCGTTTCAGATATAAGTTCATGTATGTTGAAATAAGGTTCTTGAGTTTTGAATAACAATGTTCTTTATGACCCAGGAACTGCTTTACATACTTCATTTTAAAATAGTTACAACTGCTTTCTATTTGGCGGGCTATATGCTTGTTTATTACCTTAGTGAGCTATACGAGCACTGTATATTTAAGAAAAGATGAGATTAAAATACGACACACATAATGATGTCCTACGATCAATAATTCTGACAAAAGTTATATTTTGATGTGCGTCAGAATATATAGATAATAAACTTTTAAACAAGATTAAAATACTAAGAACAATCAATCTCGAAACATAACTAGTTGTTAGGGTAGAGTAAAATTAACGTATAGCGTCCAAATAATTTTCTATAAACATAGAAAATGACTGGGACGTTCAAGTCAAGAGGAAGATACGACTTGGCTGAGCTATGTTTGAAAATATTAGCAATGTCTTTAATCCAGTATGTCTGACATCTAAAAACAAAAACTTTCAATTAATGCATATTATCACACTATTATCCATTACCCCCTCTACCCCCTCCATTTCAAACACTATACAAAAGGCGGTAATGCGATAGATTTGTCATTGTAGGTTGTTTTTGTTTGCCTGATGATGGCTTGCGTAGAGGCGAAACACGTGTCCCAGAGACGACCACGGCAGCCGGGGCGGCAGCAGTCTCAAGTTTCTTCTGTTTCAGATGTTGAAGAGTCGCAGACATGACCGCAGCAGCTGGAACAGAGACAACCAAAGCAGCCACGGCAGTAGCATGTATCTACTAACAGTAATGGGCGGGTAGTCTTCTTCTTTCTCGCTTCTCTCTTGCACTCTGGCAAGAATGGGCGGATAGTCTTGTGAAGTTCTTCTTCTTTGTCGCTTCTCTCTTGTCAGAGTTGTCGTGGTTATCATGATGAGGCAGGAGACAGGATTCGCCTTACGATGTCTCGCCACCTCTGCCTGCTGGTCGTCAATCGGATACATTCGGGTACCGAGGCGCCCACCGCCGCCTTCACCTGCTCGGTCCAACGCGTGGGAGATCTGCCCCGTGGTCTTGTACCTTCAATCTTCCCGTGCACGACAAGTCTCTCTATGGCTATAAGTAGTGTGGTTGAAATTGCTTGTAATACTAATCTGTTCCAAATTGTTATGTACCAAATGAACATAAGTATTGAAACTTCTATGAAATTAGGGTAAGCTGTTTTTTATTAATTAATTTTAAACGGAAAATAATAAAGTAAGCCACAAAAAATACTAAATGAGATTAGGTTTGGTATGTTTTATATCAACTTTAGTCGCCAAGTCAGTATAATAGTCGTGCAGTTTCACAATTTTAGATGCTAGGTACATTTTAGTCTCCACTACAGAAGCACGACCCTCTCTCGTCCGTCCCAGACAGAAGGAGAATTTGGCCTACACTATCCACGCTGGCCAAATGGGTTGGGGAGGCCTGATCGATGTTTTATAATTTATATAAGTCGCCTTGTACGACATCCACGGGAAGAAACGGAGTGACTCTATTCTAGTCTGCCGGAAACCACACGGCCAATTATTACTACCTATTTTAAATATTATTTATTTCGCATGCTGAGAATGTGTTGGCTAAACATGATCATTATTAAAGAATCTTTTGCGCAAACAAATAATCTCATTTTGAATGTGGAACGCGTGTTCACCTTGTACCCGTACATTTTCAAAGCACTTCAGGAGTTTGAACATCTTGTGTTGTTAGAAAATCTTTTCCAGCGCAGAGCTTATATGTAGTATAAAAGAATATAATACAATTTTACCAAAGAACTAACTTTTCAACCAGGAAAATAGAGTATTTAAAGTTATTAAAGCAATTGTTTCTGTCTAGATAGAAAGTCTTAATAGTCTATTATTTATTTTAATGTCGGAACGCGTCTAGTGAGCACACAAACGATTTAATTTAATGCATTTGCGTTGAAACTACACATTTAAACATTTTAAATGTTAATACTTAAAAACATTTAATGAAATAAGTTATGATCTAGGAATGAGCTGGGAATAAGAATGTTACTATGTTCTGAATTCCATCGTGATATTGTGAATTGAATCTATTTTTTTTTTTCAGACAAATTACACAGCGCCATCTAGCCCCAAAGTAAGCCAAGCTTGTGTTATGGGTACTAGACAACTGATAAACATACGTAAATACTTTTTTTTTTTGTAAATACATACTTATGATACATAGAAAACACCCAGACTAAGACAAACAGACATGTTCATGCACACAAATGTTTGTCCTATGTGGGAATCGAACCCACGAGCGTTGGTGTCGAAGCCTCGTCATTGACCGCTATGCCACCGAGCTCGTCAACTAGTCTATTGTATTGTCCGAGTCTATTGTATTGAGAGTATTTAAAAAAAATTGTCAAACCTGTTTTCTTCTTCAAGATTTTGTGTATTGGATTTGTTATGTTATTTGTTGTTATAATATATATACGTTTATATAAGAGAGGGGGGGGGATGGGGGGGCTAACGAGCATTTGGGTTACCTGTTTGGAAAGCAATGATAAACGCCCATGGATACCAGCAACACCAAGGGGTCGCCGATCTGTTGCCAGCCTATACTCTTTCGTTTCTTTTTCTTCGTATTCTATGAGGAGGTACTTCCCCAGTCGGGCAGCTTAAAAAATACGCTATGCCCTACCTCTTATATCGCCAGAACCTCGTTTGTCAGTAAGCAGGGAGCACTAGAAAGTGCAGGTGAAGTTGTCTTTGGTTCAAAATGTTGATGATCCTTTTACACCCAAAATATATTCATTCACTTTTAGGTACAACCTTGTTATGTAGCAAAGAAACAAGAATAGACAGAAGGTAATATTGATATTAATGTCATAGATATTTTCATTGCCATTCTTTGCGCCCACATAATTCTGAAAATAAAATACATACATGAGAAAATCCGCATACGATTTGTCATTTTTCAAAGTCTATTATAAATATATTATATAGTTCTGGCTTAGGGGATATGGGCTTAAAAGTAAAGAGATCGTGGAGAATTTGTAAACAGATTTTATTTGGTAGAATAGCTTCAAAGAAAATATATATTAGTAGAAGGATAATAAAAATAAATATCAGATGATATCAAATTAAATTTTCCACATTTTGTCAAAAGTATGATTTTAATTTAAACCACAGAGTCCTCGTTTCATCCCAATTTAACCTCAAAATAGACAATGTGGGAGCCGGTGTGCGGAAGCGGTCGCAAACCAGTCCGTAGCTGACCGCGACGGAAATTGGTCGAGCGACAATATAGCACTGATATTCAACTATAAGCATATGCAAACTATCAGGATATTCGGAACGATGGAGTTGCTAACCGTCTTACAAGACACCTATATTAATAGTAATGCTACACTGGAGAAATTGAGAATCTGTCGGCCGAAATATCTCAAGGACTTAAGACGAAAGCTTACGACTATGTCGTCGGTGATGGCATGGTACAGAGACATGCATTTGAAAGTCACAAAGCAAGAAAAGTTCTCGGAGGTTTTTTATTGCAGGAGAACCAAAATTATCATAGCTTTTAAAGTCAGCAAGTTAAAGGGGCATAGGGTCGGCTAAATCCACCAAGTCAGTGGCGGCATATGGAGGAAGAAAGTTTTATAGCCAAGGTAGTATTTGAATTGAAAATATGGAATTGGAAATAGTATTGGAAGATATTATTGGCATTGGACGACAAAGAATTAATAAGCAACCCTCTAGAATATATATAGACTCAATTGAATTTTAAAGCATTAGGAGAAGGTCAATAGATAGGTGGCGTTGCTAGCTGTACCCGTGTTTCTGATTACGAGAATAGAGAGATAGATGGGTGTTTTAGATATTATTATGTTGAGGCAGTCGAGTTAATATGATGTAACTATTGTGCTAGGCTATAAAAAGAATGGGTACTATTTTGCCTTCGTCAACCCATTTCAATCTTTGTTTGGAGAAAATACCGTATTACTATTCAGATCTCTGATTTGAAAATGGAGTAACAATTTATAAGGTTTCTATTTTTGTAAAACCTTCTGTATTCAACTATTTATGAACTAAAATAACTGTAAAAGAACTAACGATCTTTAGATGAAGAAGACAAAAGTTATAGATAGTAAACGTTTGAACACGTAATGTTTTGGAGCTTTTTGTAAATAAATCCTCAAGTTTTAGACAAAGCACGCGCTGCACATAGATAAATGATACTTTTTTTACCAAAAGGAATTTCTCCATTGAATCCAAATAGTCAAATTCGTTTAGTTCATATCCATATGGCTGGGGCTGAACTGATGAATATAATATAGGTAGTCCACAATTTAACACCTTATACTGCGTAAAAAATTACTTTTCCCTCTAAGTAGAAAACATCACAACTAATATTGGACTTTTGTCTTGTCCTTGATTTTGCGTCTCAAATATACTTGCTAAAAATGTCAATCACATACATTTCAAGTAACACAAACAACAGCGAAGTTTAACTAAAGTTAGATTGATCACAATGAAATTGTGAGATCGACTCAACCCTCAGAAGGGTATGCAACAAACAGTTATTTGTACAATACTTAATGAAGACTGAGTTAGTTGGCAGCGCAAACTAGAGATGTCCCTAAGGAGTTTCAGAGTTAAACTAGAATGTAGAAAATTGTACGATGAGGTTATTTAACTTAAAAATTTGTAGAACTAAAAGTTTTTCATTTCCTTTGAATGCTTGTGGGACTTTTATTAAAGGGATTTTCTTGTTTGTATGCTAGATTTTTAAAATGTAACTAGTTTTTAATAAGTAATGATGTACCGTACCGTATTACTGTTGTTAGAAATATTCGTAACATCTGTAGAACCAAGTTTTTCGATTTCATTAAACGCCAGTGGAAAATTGTGTACTCGGGATTATCATGAACATTTTAAAAATCCAGAAAGTGACCAATTCTTGATTTTTAAAATGTTAATGCTGGTTTTGAATAAGTAATGAATAATCGTACTATATATTAGTTGCTATATTAAAGAATATAATTAGAAAATTATGAGCATTTTGTTATATAACTGTACAATGATTGCGTTCAGTGAGTTAATCTGACATGATACCAAAGGTTTCATTCAATAAATCACGCCGCCTACTATCGACAAGGAATTCATCCTCACACACTAATTCGATCACACATTAGGTAATGTGCTTTGTGGATTCCAGGTAGGATTTCTTTTACAAACCCCTGGCCGTAATAATAAAATAAAAATAAATATTTCTGCATAATTTACACAGCGCCAGCTAGTCACTAAAAACACTAAGACCAAGACAAACAAACTAGCCTACAATGTTTGTCTTGTGCGGGGATAGAACCCGCAACCTCAGAGTCAAAATAGCCTTTGCTAGCCAGTCGACCATTGGGCTCGTCAATTCATATTTCTAAGAATACAACACACGTACATAGAATCATATAAGTGTAAATAACCCGTTTACGTTCAAGGAACAAATAAGTTTATTGCTATTAGGGCGAGCGAAGATCTACCGTATCTTCGCCACTTACATCGATGTAGCCAACAGACGATTTGATTCACGACCCAGTGACAAATATAGACACAGATCATCTCAACTAAGCTGGATGGCAACAGTATCCGCATAGGTATCTTGTTCTTCTTCTTATTTAGCCTTTCTCTACCGCTAGGGTGTAGGTTAGGTTAGGTTAGGTTAGGTTAGGTTAGGTTAGGTCCTTCATATTGTGCCATTTTCTTCGATCAATTTCAATCCATTTCGTATGGATACGAAATGGATTATTATATATGACGCTTCTGCCTACGGCAAGCGATGCGCGTTCCTGGACAAATCACTCATGGCTATCTAGTCCCAAACTAAGCAAAGCTTGTACTATGGGTACTAGATAACTGGTATTATAATTAAATACATTTTTTTTTAAATACATACATAATGATACATAGACAACATCCAGACCAAGACAAACAGATAAGTTCATCTACACAAATATTTGTCTTGTGCGGGGATCGAACCCTCAACTTCGGAATCAAAGTGGCCATTGCTAACCATTCGACCACCGAGCTCGTCATTAATTCTAATCTTATCATGGTGTGACTGATTACAATGAAAGTTTCTTCTATTTTATTTCTTAACAAACCGGACTGGATCGTGGTTTCGAACAAGCTTTTATATGCAACTAAACATTGATCTAATGAAATGCAAATAATTGTCAGTATAAGTACGGTACAAAATTTGTAATTGCAAATGTAAGTTTGTAGTCCCTTTAAAAAAACCGGACAAGTGCGAGTCGGACTCGCCCACCGAGGGTTCCGTAGGTACGTAGTATCATTATTAAATTTGATATTTTTCATTATAAATAAGAAATAATGCGTCGAAAAAAATAAATAAAATATATTTTGCAATGTGTACATTAAGCCCTTTCATATGATACCCCATTTGAACTAGTACTTTCAATTTGAAATTTCGACACCCTATAAAAAATATAGACCCCCTATTTTTTAAGATCTATTTACAAATGTATAGTTTTGAGATTTATTCCTGTACTTGTAGTCTATAACGATGTTACTTGCCAAATTTCATAGTTCTAGGTCAACGGGAAGTACCCTATAGGTATTGATTCCCTTGAGTGTGTCGAAATATGCGTTTTTTGCTGAATAAACGGCCGTAACTTTTTTCTACGTAAACTTAGCAGTTTGATTATTTTTTAACTTCATGGGACCATAGACCTGAGTATACAGTTCAAATTTCAGCTTGATATCTCCACGCATTCTCGACATAGAAATTCTTGACAGACAGACAGACAGACAGACGGACAACAAAGTGATCATATAAGGGTTCCGTTTTTCCTTTTGAGGTTCGGAACCCTAAAAAATGAGGTACATACCTTGAAATTAAGTTATTTCGCATTATCTCCTCGGCTTTGCGTCAGTTTTTGTCTTTCGTGGTTTTTGATCAAGGAGAAGTTCTTTATATATTTCGATGTTTTTATGAGAATCAAAATTTTACGTTTAAATTTGCAATATTTTTTCTTTTTTATTTGTGTGGATTTGAGTGTCTATTACATATTACACATAAATTTGTTTCTGTTACTTTGTATTTTATTTTTGTATTTACATTTACGACATGGAAGCTTTCAAGAACAGTGTCTATATTTCAGTTAAAAGGCTAGCAACGGATCGGCGAGCCCTTGATGTTGCTGATTTCCATGGGCGGTGGTGATTGCTTTCCATCAGGTTACTCACATACTCGTTTGCCCCCCTCTTATCTAAAAAAAGTTTATTATAAAATATATATAGGTACGGTACAAAATTTCTGACCACTGGCACTGCTGGTCTATATCCCGCTATGTCTATAATCTCTTTTTATAATCGGTCGCCGAGGTCGCGGGTTCGATCCCCGCACAAGATAAACATTTGTGTGCATGAACATGTCTGTTTGTCTTGGTCTGGGTGTTTCTATGTATGTATTATAAGCACGTATTTACAAAAAAAAAGTGTATTTAAGTACATTTATCAGTTGTCTAGTACTCATAGTACAAGTTTCTCGCTTAGTTTGGGACTAGATGGCACTGTGTAAATTGTCTAGAAATAAAAAAGAAAATAATAAAAAATTGCCATGCGTCACTGATTTATCTATATTATAAATCTCTGACATCTTTTTATAATTATTTGTATTTTTAATGTTATATATTTTTGTATTTATATTGTAAATACCTACAATTTTTTGTCAATTAGAAAATTAAATTTATAAATGGGATTAATAATAAAAAAAAAAACAAAGAAACATGATATTTAATTTATTTGATCAGAACATACACATAAATGTAGTTAATCATTTAATAGAGTCATGTTCAAAGCTCGCCATTTTGCAGTCCCGAAAACACATCAATCAGTTCCGTTGTCAAAATTAATTGCCGGTGCAATTTAATTTGATTTTATTTCGCGTGTATCATGCGGTTCGAATGTGGTTTCAAATTTTGAATAGATTGCAATTATTTTTTGACATGTAATTAATTACGTGCATAGGTTGATGGTTGTGAAAAGTTATTGATATTGTTATTATATGTGCTGAAAAAGCTTGGAATTTATGAAAAAGATAAGCACGGTAGTCGAATGGCTAGCAATAGCTACTTTGACTCCGAGGTCGCGGGTTCGATCCCCGCACAAGACAAACATTTGTTTGTATGAACATGTTTGTTTGTCTGGGTTTGGGTGTTTTATATGCATTACATGTATGTATTTACAAAGAAAACGTATTTACGTAAGTACATTTATCAGTTATCTAGTACCCATAGTACAAGCTTAGTAAAAGTTTGTGTAGCTTAGCGCTTAATTTGGGACTAGATGGCGCTGTGGAAATTGTCCAGAAATATTGATTATATCTCGTTTTAATCTCGAGTAAAGCGCGGTAATTTGACATGCGTGCGCGGGGATATGGATCCAACGCGAAGAGGCCGCTTTGAGTTATCTAGTAGCCATAGTACAAGCTTAGCGCTTAATTTGAGACTAGATGGCGTTGTGGAAATTGTCCAGAAATATTTATTATATATCTCGTTTTAATCAAGAGTAAAGCGCGGTCATTTGACATGCGTGCGCGGGGATATGGATCCAACGCGAAGAGGCCGCTTTGAGAAGTTTGATATAATGTATTATTAATATGATTAATGTTATTATGAATATTTTTTGTCATGTTTATACAGATTATCTAGAATTCATAGATGAATCTGGCTACTTTCAGTTTCGGTTCTGATAGGATGTTCAAGACTGCCTCCGTATCGCGTTTATTGATATTGTATTCATGAATGATTGATTCTATGATTTTTCGTTCTAGACCCACTCCAAAAGGATCATGCACGGACGTTCAATGTTGGGCAGCGTGTAATGAACGTTTATATGCTTGTAGTTTCTCTACAAAATTGGTATAAAAAACTGGTTGCATTCCGGAAGTGAAGACTTGAACATCAACGTTGTGCATTTTTGAATGTTTTGGAATGGTTAGGAAATAATTTCGCACGAATTGCTTTATTTATCAGTTTATAAGTATCATTTATGTGGTAAAATACAATATTCATTTATTGCGATATCGCCGCGCGGTAGAAAGAGACGGGGATATCTCTACCTCTAATACACCGCGCCGGTCCGTGCCGCTCCGTCTTACGAATTTTCGATCAGGCCACGTGTCCTGACGGGAGTTTAGCATTTTTTACCCATCCCAAAAAGTGCACAACGCCGCTAAAGAAGTTTTCACTTCAAAAATATTTTTGTACCCTATTCAATAATATATGTATATAGATGATATGTACTCGTACATGAATATATGTATATAGATATATATGTGTATACATACATTATTGAATAGGGTACTTGTACACTTTTAGTAGAATTACAGTTATCGACATTGCTCATAGAAATAGTAAACTGAAGCGGTAGGAAACAATTTACATAGCTTGCAGATCTAATAGCCATTGAAGTGAAGCCTATGTCCAGCATACGTACATTTTGACGTGACAACGTCTTATAAATTGGTTAGCCGGGTGACACTTCAAGAAACTGGCTCACGTTATGCGCTTACAATGAGAGCGAGTGAAAGGCGCGTGCCTTTCACTCGCTCTCATTGTAAGCGTGTCGTGGACGCGTGTCCCTTCTAAGAGCGAGAGAGACAGACATAAAAAGTGAAAGGCATGCGTCCCTTCCACTCGAAAACATTTTACCACTCAAAGTCGTTGTCACGTAAAACTTTCGCCCGTATACCGACTTTACAGGCAACCAATTTTTTTTATTTATATTATTATTGTCATTTTATATTATTTGTATCCTCCCCAACTTTATATACTATATCTACTATAAAAATTATTGCCACAAATTGTTTAACACGACTTTTTTCGCCTCTTAGGGTTCGTCGTGTTAAGGTTCTGATTGAAAATCAGTGTTGGTGGTCTGACAGCAACTTATACTGAATCAGAATCCTTTTTCACTCCACAGCATTAAGGTGCATAGGTGGTATTTGATTACAGGTATTGTCATAATAAATAAATTGTATGTAACGAGACGAGACGAGCTCGGTGGTCGAATGGTTAGCAATGGCCACTTTGACTCCGAGTTCGCGGGTTCGATTCCCGCACAAGATAAACATTTGTGTGCATGAACATGTCTGTTTGTCTTGGTCTGGGTGTTTTCTATGTATTATAAGTATATATTTACAAAAAAAATGTATTTAAGTACATTTATCAGTTCTCTAGTACCCATAACACAAGCTTTGCGCTTAATTTGGGACTAGATGGCGCTGTGTAAATTGTCCAGAAATATTTATTTATTTATTATTTATTATGTAACACCATTTTTACCATCTGTTACTATTATGTACTGATATGTTGTGGATCGTTGAAATATATATTTTTCCTTTCTTTCTTTCTTTCTGAAGTAGATTTGGAATGGTAACCACGGACTACTAGCTCGCATTATACTAAATATATCAGGCCCACGTTGCCACCCCAGAAAACTTCTTCACGCTTTTCGTGAAGTATTATTCGTAATCGAGTAAATTAGAGTTAAGGTCATTTCGTATTTATATACGTATTTATAGGATTCCGTACCCAAAGGTTAAAATGGACCCTATTACTGAGACTCGGCTGTCCGTCCTTCCGTCTTTCACCAGGCTGTATCTCATGGACCGTGGCAGTTAGACTGTTGAAATTTTCACAGATGATGTATTTCTGTTGCCGCT
Source organism: Hypsopygia costalis (assembly GCA_937001555.2). Classification (NCBI taxonomy): domain Eukaryota; kingdom Metazoa; phylum Arthropoda; class Insecta; order Lepidoptera; family Pyralidae; genus Hypsopygia; species Hypsopygia costalis. The sequence continues at coordinate 2,223,241 of OW443343.2, read as the reverse complement.
ATAATAACAAATACTAAAAAATCGGACAAGTGCGAGTCGGACTCGCCCACCGAGGGTTCCGTAGGTACGTAGTATCATTATTAAATTTGATATTTTTCATTATAAATAAGAATTAATGCGTTGAAAAAAATAAATAAAATATATTTTGCAATGTGTACATCAAGCCCTTTCATATGATACCCCATTTGAACTAGTAGTTTCAATTGGAAATTTCGACACCCTATAAAAAATATAGACCCCCTATTTTTTAAGATCTATTTACAAATGTATAGTTTTGAGATTTATTCCTGTACTTGTAGTCTATAACGATGTTACTTGCCAAATTTCATAGTTCTAGGTCAACGGGAAGTACCCTATAGGTTTTGATTCCCTTGAGTGTGTTAAATAATAAATAATAATAATAATAACACAAGAAGGCCCGCAGGACTCTCAGCTCTGGCTTGCCTTCATTGGCCGTCCAGAGAGGAGCCGCTAGAGCTATATGCTCCAGGGGTGGAAGTGTTAAAGGGCATCACGCCGCGAGTAACTTCGGAGAAAGCGCAGCACACCTCTCGACATCCCTGAGTCACTCACACCGGTGTTGCCCCCGGCCGTTTTCCTGGCATTTCGGGGGCCCATCTAGTGAGTGGCAAGCCACCGCCTGCCGCAAATAACTAGCAATAAAAGCAGTTATGGCAGGCGTCCGTCCCTCTTCTGTAATAGCCCGGTATTAAATTCACCCAGATCTCATCTCCATAGCCCATTTATTTTCCATCACACTTCGCAATAGTCTCAACGCCTGCCGAGACCTGCTCATGGGTATGTTGTTCCATTGACATATTCTGGAGCGGGTCACGGCGGACGTATAACATTACATTAAACTTCTCAAAGGGGCCTCTACGCGTTGGATCCATATCCCCGCGCACGCCTATCAAATGACCGGGCTTGACCCGTGATTTAAGAGAGATACATAATAATAATAATAATAAATAATTTAATACTGGCAACACTACATGTCAACAGACGGGTTTTTCAGATCAAAATTCAGAAATTTTATTTTAATAGTTACATTTCATCGATTTACGACTTATTTAATCAATTTGAACCCAATACTAAGTGAAAACAAGTTTTTAATAAAATAATAAGTATTGAGAAGCAGATAAATCCGAAAATAAAAAAGCAAAATGCTATTCACATTTCCTCAACAAAGTGACATTGACAATAATGTCAAGAATAAACAAATAATATGTACATTCAAAATGAAATAAAATGGAAAACCTAAATGCTGACAAGAGCCAGAAAACATAACGCACAAAGAACACCTCAAGAAGACTCGTCACTGAACTCCGCCTCGCAGCCGTCACTTCCAGTACACAGCACACACGAGCCGGTTGCAGTAGCGTCGAGTTCGAGTGACGAGATTTTGACTCCCCCGGCGTCGCCAAGACCAGTACGCCGGCGAGGACGACCACCGAATAGTTTAGGACCACGTGGGCAACGTACCGCGAACAGGATCCCCGCTGTCGGTGGTGCAGTGCGTCGCATGAGATGGACTCAAGAAGTAAATGAGAATGTCATGCGATCGTACTATGAGGTCACAGAGGGGGGAACTAACCTCACTGCGTATCGTGTTAGGATGCTTTCTGTGTTTCAGGCTCTTGAACCAGCGCTCAACGTCTCGGCCCAACGATTATCGGATCAAGTGCGGGCCATCCAACGCTGCCATCTGTTAGATGATGCCACACTTGACAGGTTGCGTTCCCAAGTACAGGATAGTCGTATCATTTCAGAACCATCACACAGTCAGTGTACTTTAACAGAAATCATTGCAAATGTCCCTGAACCCACATTTTTAAACGGAGAAGATGCAAGTGATACGACTAACACTGAGGGGAACAGGTATAATGAATTAAGGAGCACTTTGGAGCATGCGATTGCTGAGTACCGGTATGTACCCATTCACCATAGACCAGATATACCGCGTTTGCCCATGAATAGACAAAATAGGCAACTAATGGGAGCCTTGGATTCACTGTTATCAAACTATTTTGATAGCAGTGAAAACTTGGTAGATACGCACTCAATTTTATATTGTGCAGCGGTTGCTGCATGTCGTGTGGCTCATGTTAAATTTCCAAATTGTAACAGAACCACACGACCTGCTCACGATAAACCTGCATGGCAATATAGAATTGAGAAACGTATAGCTGATGCCAGGGTTCTCATTGGTAAACTTATTAGTTTCAGGGAGGGTAACACCCGCCCTAGAGTTATGCGTTTTGTGACCCGAGCATTTATTGGTACTAATATTGTACCACAGGAATATTTGTCTCGGGTCACAGAACGTATAGACTTATATAAACAAAAAGTCTATGCATGGGCAAACCGCATACGTAGATATCGAAAGCGTGTGGATCGTTATAAGCAAAATCGCATGTTTCAAAACAACCAGAAGAAGGTGTATAGAATTTGGGAGCGACCCGGACAAAGTGTGACTGATATGCATCTGCCTGATGTAGAAGCTGTGAATTTGTTCTGGCGAAACATCTGGTCGATGCCTGTCAGTCACACTGACGATGTATGGATTGAAACGATTGAACAAGCATGTGAATCGATAAGACCTATGGCGACTGTAGTCATCACTAAAGAGGATATAGTCAATGCTGTTCGGTCCTTGGCTAACTGGAAATCGCCAGGACCGGACAAATTGCAAAACTATTGGCTAAAATGGCTACCAAGTTCACATGCTTGTTTGGCGTATCAATTCCAACATGCGTTAGATACCGGTTCTCTCCCCAATTTTATGACCACTGGTATCACTCACCTTCTTTATAAATCCGGAAGTACCACGGACCCCAAAAACTACAGACCGATTACTTGCTTACCAACCATCTATAAGCTACTTACATCCATTCTGAGAAGCAAAATTGCGCATCATATAGATACAAATAACGTTATGTGTGCTGCTCAGAATGGATGTAAGAAAGGGTCTCGTGGTACCAAGGAGTTGCTCCTTATTGACATGGCCATTAATCAGCAGGTACGTCGAAACCACAAAGATCTATCGGCATGCTGGATAGATTACAAGAAGGCCTATGATTCGGTGCCTCATACATGGCTTATAAAGGTCTTAGAGATGTACAAAATTGATACATCTCTATGCACTTTCCTAAAGTCATGTATGGGGCAATGGAGAACAGTCCTTCTCTATCCAGGATCCCGGTTTATCAGTGGGGACGACGAACCAATTAAGATTAAAAGGGGTATATTCCAAGGTGACAGTTTGAGTCCCTTGTGGTTTTGTTTAGCTTTGAATCCTTTAAGCACATTATTAGAGGATTCAAAGCTAGGCTACAGATTGCGAAGGGGAGGTCAGGCTATATCTCATCTTCTATACATGGATGACTTGAAACTCTTTGCATGTAGCAAAGTCCAATTAATGGCTTTACTAAAGGTCACTGAAAACTTTAGTAAATCTATTAAAATGGAATTTGGTACAGACAAATGTGCGGTCATACATGTGAAGAAGGGAAGGATATTAGTATCTGAGGGACTTGAACTCTCAGATACTATACACTTGAAATCCCTTTCGGAAACTGAGACCTACAGGTACTTGGGTATGTCTGAAAATTTGGGAATTACTGAGGCCGAGATGAGGCAATCACTGAAAGAACGTTTCTTTGGCCGCCTGAAAAAAGTACTTAATAGTCTTTTATCAGGGGGCAATAAAGTGCGTGCTTACAATGGTTGGGTCATGCCGGTCTTGATATATTCCTTTGGCATACTCAAGTGGACTCAAACTGAACTTGACGCCGTTGACCGGAAAGTCCGAACGATATTAACCACTTACCGTATGCATCATCCACGATCATCAGTAATGAGGTTGTATATCCCTCGGAAATGTGGCGGTCGAGGCTTTTTAAATGCTAAGACATCTACATAATCGGGAGATATGCAACCTCAGGGAATATTTCCTACATGCTGACGTGGAAATGCATAGGGATGTGGTTGGTATCGATCGTGGATTAACCCCTTTGTCTTTAGCTAACGAGAACTGGCGTCAACCTGTAGTATTAAGTATTGATGATCGCAGAACCATATGGCAAGGCAAAGAACTGCATGGACGGTTCTACCAGGCTCTACATGGACCTGATGTAGATCCCGTTGCATCCGTAGCCTGGCTACGTTTCGGGGACCTCTTTTGGGAAACCGAAGGTTTTGTCTGTGGAATTATGGACGAAGTTATCAAGACGAATAACTACCGGAAATATATCATGAAGGATGGCACGCTTGATATCTGTCGGGCGTGTCATCTACCTGGGGAATCCCTCAGACATGTAATTTCCGGTTGTTCTCATCTTGCTAACGGCGAGTATTTGCACAGACATAATCAAGTAGCCAGGATTATCCATCAGCAGCTTGCCTTGAGATATGGTCTTGTGGTCACCGAGGTACCGTATTACAGGTATATGCCGGAAGCAGTTCTCGAAAATGACCATGTCACATTATACTGGGATCGATCTATTATCACTGACAGGACTATTGTAGCCAATAAACCTGACATCGTGATAATAGATCGATTAACGCGCCAAGCAGTCATTGTTGACGTCGCTATCCCACATGACGTTAATCTTGTGAAAGCTGAAAAAGATAAATTATCTAAGTATCTTGATTTAGCTCATGAGATTACCGCCATGTGGGACGTCGATTCAGCAGTGATTGTCCCGATAGTTGTGACGGTCAATGGCTTAATCGCCAAGAGCTTCGACCAATATCTGAAGAAGCTCACGTTGGGGAGCTGGATCAGGGGCCAGATACAGAAAGCTGTCCTCCTATGCACGGCACGTATTGTGAGGAGGTTTCTGTCTTTGTGACCTTAACCACTGATAGCTTGGATTTTGTTCCCGCTATCGGGGGGATTCTGTTTTATATATTTTTTAATGTATATTTTTATATTTTATATTAAAAAATGTATTGAATAAGACTTAAAATAAATAAATGACATAATAATAAATATTGTCAGACAAATTACACAGCGCCACCTAGCCCCAAAGTAAGCGAAGCTTGTGTTATGGGTACTAGACAACTGATAAACATACGTAAATACATTTTTTTTGTAAATACATACTTATGATACATAGAAAACACCCAGACTAAGACAAACAGACATGTTCATGCACACAAATGTTTGTCCTATGTGGGAATCGAACCCACGAGCGTTGGTGTCGAAATTTAAGGGGGTTCCCATACAACAAACGTGTTTTTTTTTCGTTTTTGCTCGATATCGATAACAGCAAGAGGCAGACGCTTGAAATATTCACAGAATATTTAGTTTTTCAATTTAAAAATAAATAATTAAATAAAAATAAAACAAATATTTTAGCGGGGCTCCCATACAACAACAACAACGTGTTTTTTTTTTTGCAGTTTTTATAGATAATGGTACGGAGCGAGTCCGACGATACGTGCGTGCGGCGCGATACAAACTGTTCCAGATTCGTCTCTGAGAGGATGTGAGGACGATAGTGACGACGAGAGCGGCAGGGAGTAGCCATACTGTACTATTACTTATACTGTGTCATAACACAAGACATATATTTTTTAACGAGGGCCCTGTGTAGCCAGGATTAACAGCGGCGACCGCCAAAAAGGCAATGAACAGTGTTACAGTTCCGGGGGTAAAATTACGGCTGCCTTGGAACTCACAACGAATTCAATCAGAAGAAATTAATAGGAGTAAGAAGCTTGTGGAATTTGACTTCCCCTCTTAGCAATGTGAGAGACAGCAATATGACAAATAAGGCATTAAAGCCTAAAGAGATGGCTAGTCAAGTAAAGCTCAACTGCCGCTCACCACGGATTTTAAGTATCTAACCCTATTGGGGACCTAAAATATTGAGTTGTTACCTAACACATCGATTCCAATAATATGAATTGCAAAATCGTCTGATCGCTGAACAAGACATCATTATAAAAAACGGTAATAGATAATAAAAACGATCCATACTTTTGAACAAACAAAGATATTTTCCCTTGAATAAAAATCCCAAGCATCATCCATGATCACAATCCCGACACCTAGGATTATTCATATTATTGCAAAAACAATAAAATACGAACGGCGAAGTAAACCCGGATAGTTTTATAGCCGGTTTATATTCAGAAGCAGGTGGGACAAACGCGTCCCAATACCGTGCGTCCCACTCGTTTATACGAATTACGAATCTGTGTGAATATATACTGTGATTATGTTGAGATTTGTTGGTGTTTGCTAGATTTGTTTTGGTTATAATATGAATTGGCTTCAATCCATTATCATCCTACTGTTGGGATACGGGTCTCCTCTCAATCGAAGGGGTTTAGAGCATAGTCCATTATGCTGCTCAACTACCGGTTAGCCAGGTCAATGTTTTAAGCCTCCTAAATAAAGCTGTCATCTAATGACAATAGCCGGGACCGACGGTTTTCAAGCCGCCTAAAGGCCACTGACTTGGCTTAACGACTGTCATCCAGCCAGGACCTACGGTTTAACGTGCCCTCCGGAGTTCGAGATCAAATACCAATCAATATACAGTCTACGGTCAATGTTACTTAACTCGCGTGATCGATTAGACCGACATGCACAAAGACGGCATGGAGCTCCTCAAAAACCGTATGAGTACTATTTTATTTTTTATAAGAGAGAGTAAACGAGCAAGTGGGTCGCCTGAGGGAACGCAATCACCACCGCCTATGGAGATCAGCAACACCAAGTGGGTCACTGATGCATTGTCATCCTATACTTCTTCCTTTCTTTCTTTCTGGTGACCTCACTCGGGTCGGGTAGCTTACAATTACGCTCCCTACCTCTCTTTTCGCCAGAGCTTCGTTTGTCAGTCAGCAGGGTGCACCGCATGCAGATGAAGTTGGCTTTGGTTCAAAGATGTTGATGAATCACTTGCATCCCAGGATACTTCCCTATTCGGGCAGCTTAAAAATACGCTATGCCCTACCTCTCTTTTCGCCAGAGCCTTATGTCTAACTTGAATCTAAATGGCCCATCACTGTCTTATTGCTCACAATTAATCCTTTGAGACATGTAATACCCAAATTTGGTATTGTCAATCGTTGTACAATCAACAGCAGATCAAGAGTTTCACTTTGATCTTTAGACCGTTCTTATGTCGTGGGATTAGAGATTGTTTTACAGTTAAACTGTTACGCGTGATGAGTGTACATTGATGATGACATCAGGCTAATTTGTGGATATTACCTTTATTACGTACTAGCTTGTGCTCGCGAATTCGTACGCACGTTTCCCGTTAAACCGTGCAAAATTTCAAAAATCTTGTCTTAATGCAGCCTTTTTAATTAAGCTCTCATACGGAATCTACGTGCCAAATTTGGAATCTCTAGACCCAGCGGTTTGGGATTTTTCGGGACGGAGGTCCACCACACATTCCCACGACCATATTAGCCATAAGTATCATTCACTATTTAAACACGGAAGCGTGGAGGTCTCAATAATATTGACACTTATTATTTATGTTTTACATTTGAGCTGACAAAAGTAAAGACATAACAAGAAAGTATCGTTTCAACTTCTGTGAAAATTAGCCGCGAACATTCAGTCAACAGAAAGAATTTTAACAAAATATTTGAGCCGCCATTTTCCCTCGATTCGAGTCTTACAAACTCTTCAAGATGGCTGCCTGTTTATTTTTTAAACAGAAGAATCTCGGTGCGGTCCAAATGAACAAAAGCTTAGGGTATGAAAAATAAGAGCCACTCTGAGGAACATTAGGGCGAGGGTAATAAAGAATTTAAAAGAAAACTGGGTAAAATGTTCTACTACATTGAAGGTTCCGTGTATTTAAGCCTCTTGGACACGGGTAGAGCAAAATCGATAGAGTAGTGTTACATTGACTACTTGTTTCACTGTTTCTATTCTTAGTGAGCTAGTAACTCCGCAATGTACTCCTATTCACCCGATGTTACTCTATCCTCGTACGCTAGGCAATAGCGTGGTATTGGTATGACCTACAATATATCACAAAATAAAATACAATCTCAGTACAATAGCAGCCGTCAAACCTTATTCATACCACTACTGGAATACGGATCTCCCCTCGATAGACGGGGTTTAGAGCATACTCCACCACGCTGCTCAACAGCGCATTGGCGGAGGCCTGAGTTTTCAAGCCGCCTTAAGGCCACTGACTTTGCTTAACGACTGTCATCTAATGATAACAGCCGGGATCGACGGATTAGGTGCTGCCCACACTGCACTGTGCTACGCGACGATGCGCGCCATAGCCATAGCACTGCATAGTAATACAACATGCTGTGGCCATAGTCGCGCGCACCGCTCTCCCGCGCAGAGGTGTGGCACGGCGCGTGTTTCTATACAAACTGAAATATTTCGGTACAACATAAAAAACGCTTTTGCACGCACCGTCGCGTCGCGTAGCGCAGTTCAGTGTGGGCAGCGCCTTAACGTGCTCTCCGAGCACGGATGAGATCGAGATAACTAAACCCATCCATGGACAGGCTACGACCAACGTTGCTTAACTTGCGTGTTCGATTAGATTGACAAGCGCCACAACACCATCAAGCGCCTCAATACAATACTGTTGAACTATTTTATTATTCATGTAGACTGGTAATTAGATCGTAATTATGATAACAAAATACTTTTGAAATAATTATTTTCGATTTACTCACTCACTACTAACAGTTAGACGTTTTTATTTATGGGAAATTGAAATAACAATAACAAAATAATGGTTGTTCCTTGGAAACGTATCAAGAGAAATCGGGATAGACCCACCACACATTCCCACCACGGTGTCTCATTTGTAACCAAGATTAAAAGCTGCTACCTCCAAAAAGATAATGAACAATTATCATCATCATCATCATCATCATCAGCCTGTATCTACCCACTGCTGGATATGAGCCTTCCCCAATGCTTTCCACCAGATACGATCCTCCGCCTTCCGTATCCAGCCGCACCCAGCCTAATGAACAATGAAGTCCACTATTTTGTTTCATTTACCCCCAGGACTACTCCTGGGGGTACAACTACTGCTGCCCTTAAACTCATAACGAATTTAATCAGAAGAAATTAGTATGAGTCATAAGCTATTGACATTTGTCTTCCTCTATTGATAATCTTGGAGAGAGCAATATATAAAACAAAGCATTAAAAGCCTAAAAACATTAGGTCTACTCATCATCATCATCTCGACATGTAATAGGCTTGTATCCCATTTTTTTTTTCGATTTGTTATTTAAAGACGTCACAATAATATAAATATAGGTGAAATAATTACTTCGATTGCATAAAAACTTCTCGAGATATGATAACTTGAAGATCACAATTTTGGACTATCCCGAAAACGCTCCATACAAAAGACCACGTTATGACGTCACACCGTGCTAATTTATATGCATTAAATCAGAAATTCGTACGACAGCTATGTTAAATATTGCGTTTATGTAGCCAGTGCCGTAACAAAAGTTATAGTATTTTTTTATTGTTTCTACAATGGTAATATTTATTTTTTATAATTTCATATCTTTAAAATGGACTTTCCCACCAAACTTTGACCGAACATAAAACACGTCGTACATAAGTTATTAAAATTTTGAGATCGCAGATCGTTCTAGTTTTATGTATTTTACGTTACTGATAGAGAGTTTTTATAATTTTGTGACATGGGCAACAAGCCTATTTATTATCTGTACTGCAAAACATAGGCCTCTCTCCTAGAGTGTCACATTTTTTTTTATACTAGGTCTGATGTAAAGCGGTTACCGTAGCCATATTAACGCTGGCAACATGAAATATCGCTCGCTCGCCGCCATCCCCTCTTCTAATGCAATTCCTTCCTTTTTGGTAACCACACTCTCTCGCAGGGAACACAACAGCTCTCATGGGAATTGTTATTTGGCTGCGGTATTTTGTGTGCCATCTGCATCCATTGACTCCCTACGTACAACTTTCTTATTTACGTATAGAAACACTAATTTGCGCCCGCGACTGCGTATACGCCTATTCCGGTATTCTGTGGAAATTTTCATAAATATTTTCTTAGCCGATACCCGCATTATAACAGCTACTTGTTTAAATTTCAACCAGGGGCCTACCGCCGAAGCTGAAGCCGATTACTACCGAATATCTTGATTTGAAAAATAGGTCTTAACACCTTCAGCTTAGTCGCTAGAGCTCCATCGTTTCTACCAGCTAAACTAAACACAAATAGCATAAATCTAAGTTGTATTTTTTTAAGCTATTGCATAGCTTCTATCGCGGGCCTTGAGCGCGGGGACCGAATCCAGAAATTCCGTAACGAAAAAACCTCACGCTCCCCACTCCGACGGGCAAGGAGGTGTGGCTTGAAGGCCGTGCATCGTCTAACGTCGTTTCAGTTCGGCAGTCTTCGACACGGCGTTGTGTGCGTGCGATTAGACGTATTGTACGACTCTACGAAACTCGTTTTATTTATTTAATAATAGAAAAATTTGTTTTCTTATCGGTCACCACGCTCAAAAAGTGTAACTTGAATTAATATCAAAGAAAAAGCAATACTGCATGAATAAAATAAATAAATAAAATTATAATTGCATAAGTTGATACAAAATGCTATGCAATAGCTTTACCGCGGCAGTCCCCGAGTGCCACACGTCTTTTTTTTTATATATACGAGTATATACATATACTACGTCGGGTGACAGACAAGCATACGGTTCGCCTGATGTGAAGCGATTATCGTAGCTATATTAACGCTTGCAACATAAATATCGTTCGCGCGCCGCCACCCCCGCTGCCAACGCAGCATCTCCTTCCTCCTTTTCTGGTGACCTTCTGTAAATTTCACAATTAAAAAAAGAAAGATTTTTTATTAAAAAAAAAAATGATTTTCGCAATAAAAAAATCCGATGGTAATCGGGTTCACCTTCGGCGGTAGGGTCCCCGACCCGTCCAGGGGTTCGAGCTGTGTGTTGATAGATCAGTCAGTAAGGGTTGCCTTATATAGATACAGAATATAAAGCGCACAAGTCTTCATTTCATGCTCTGGTGCCTAAAATATACTGCACCAATATTATAAAGAATTTATGCTGCATCGAACAAGAAAATGAGATTTTGCGAAGAAAGGGTTCTAAGAAAAACAATGTGCCATTACTCCGTACTCGATGCTTTTGTTATACTTTTTAAAAAATCTTGTAGTTCTCAAGAATTACTTTCTTGTTTATTCTTACTTTTTAGGTGTTTTTGTTTGGAGTTTGTTTCTTTTTATGAAGTTAAGAGCATGTAATTTATACAAAATGGAAATGATCGATACATATTCTTAGAAGGGAGTGGTCTACCACATATCTACCGTACAGGCATGATTTTTTTTTATATGAAAGGGGGCACGTGGGTCACCTGATGGAAAACAATCACCACCGTCCATGGATACCAGCAACACCAAGTCACCGCTCCGTTGCCAGCCAACACTCCTTCCTTTCTTTCTGATGACCTCACTCACTCGCAGGAACACAACAACCCTCAAGGGATTTGGTATTCTGCGGTATTCTGTCCGATGGAGATACTTGCCCAGTCGGGCACCTTAAAAAATACGCTATGCCCTACCTCTCTTTCCGCCAGGACCTAGTTTGTCAGTCAGCAGGTTGCACCACGTGCAGGTGAGGTTGTCTTTGGTTCAAAGATGTTCATCAACCATTTACACCCCAATATTTTGGAGGAAATCGCTATTTCTTATCTTTTTTGTTCCTGCGATTTTGAGTAGCAGGCAATTTCCTATTAGGCTCAATTTATACTGTCGCGGAACGAAACTAACTTTGGAATTCAAATTGAACGTACTAAAATAGACTTTACGTCTAGTGCATTAATTAAAAACTGAAACTCAGCATTAGTCTACAACAAAGTATATGTTGTAGATTGTCGAGCTAAAATCTATTAGTCACATTAAATTGTAAACTATATATTATATTGATTTTAAGGTCAGAATGTATTGGTTATTGGTGTATAACCTGTAAATACATTCTGACCTTAAAAATAAATGTCTTGATATTCTTATTTATTCTTATAATAAAAACTAGATAATATAAGCCAATAACAGTCCGATCGTCCTTCGCGCAATTTGCGCGTCCTCGAGATTGGGAAAGCGGAGCGACGCGAAGTTTCTTCCATACATCTTAGAATTAAAATATTTCTATTACGTTTTCTGATATCCTTTCCCTTTCTAATTTTATTCTTCTTCATAAGTCAAACATCCTTGTCAAGCAAAATATTTAAACTAACAACTGAACGTCCTTTACAGGCGCAGTCTCGGAAATTGGCGGGAATTCTCGAGAACTGTCTGGGATTTGTGCAGCTTCCAGCGCGACTAGTTGAAATTGACGAGCCCGTTCCATTCCTTTCCGCGGCAATGTAAAGCGAACCTTACTTATACCCCACGAACTTTTTTATTGACTGATTTTTAACATGATTGCTATAGTAACTGCTTACCATTACCACAGTATTAAGAGGGTAATCTTAAGACTGTGCCATTAGTAAGTTTGCTATATCAATATCATCATCATCAGCCCCCCTAGCCAAGTGTAATTCGTAGCGTAACGAACGTTAGATAGATCACGTGACATATGTCAATTCACATACTAAAATGTTCGATTTTAAATTCGTAAAATCAAATAAAACATCTTTTATCATTACCTACCCTTAAGTACGAACATACGAAACATTATTTCAAGTTTGACCGCCGCCGCGCGCCAACGAGTTCATAAAAAATTCAAACGCTCCATCTGTTCTTAGAAATTAAACTACTGGATAACACTGATTAGAAAACTTGTATAGCACGAAGCCAATAAATTAATTCACAATAATTTATAAACTTTAGTTGTACTAAAGTTGTTTTGTATAAGTTATTATCAAAATTTACTTGTTTCCTTTATTTCTATCAAATCCATTTCTATATGTATGAAACAAGGACACAGATACAAATAAATAGAGTTCGGTGTATCGGCAGCGTATTGAGAATACTTTTTCTTCTTGCTGCTCAACTTCTGCTAGCGTGCATCCTGATGCACCCTGAGCAAAAAAAGGAGACAATGACGTATTAGTTCCTTTTTTTTTTGCTTTATTCATTACGTCTTATGGCGCAGAAAGACCAGTATGTTTCCCGTGACTTCTTTTCCATTATTTGCAAATTTGCTGCATCCTCTATCAATGAAGATCGATCTTGTATATCTGTATAGAGTAACTGTCATGGCCAAGAGAGTTATTATAATAAATCAATAAATTATATAATAAATATATAAGTTATACGTAATACCAAAATACCATCTTTTTCTATTAGCTATGAAGCTTATGGATGTACCGACGACCGGCATAGAAGTGCCTGGTTGGTGGTGTGGTCCTAGTGGTTGGATACAGAAAGGGGAGGATCACATATGGTGGAAAGCATTGGGGAAAACCTTTATCCTGCATTGGGGAGATACAGGCTAATCATGATGATGACACTGTTAGTAAAAGTTGTTATTTTGATATTACGAGTACAAACAGAATTTCTAATTTTTTTTTTTCATAAAATATATCACTAGATAGAATACCAGGATTTTATCAATCATCGTTTACCTACACCTACAACGTAGTCGTCCGTAATACCGACCCGTATCTCCTTTGTCTGCGTGTGGTCACGATTTCGAATCAGATCGCCCATCAGATAATAATCGGTCCCCGGGCGAGCATCGATTAAACGAATTAACCGAGTTCCATTCGATAATCTTTATTAGATATCGATAAGGTGTGAAAGATTGTAACGTTACGTTTTATTAGTTTTATTGTTTTCTGGTGATAATTGTTATAGAAATTATTTTTATAATTATATGTAGCAAACATTATATGATGTCGCTGTATGTATATAGATATATATATTTGAAATACCACGGATATTACACGCACGTCACCACCTATGATTTTCTCATTTGACACATATTCCAGACAGTCGAGACTGTTCGACATTTTTTTTATACTTTCTTGGGATACACAATTCTTTTTTTTATATGTGAGGGGAACAAACGAGCATTTGGATTACCTAGTGGAAAGCAATCACCACCGCCCATGGAGATCCGCAACACCAAAGGGTCGCCGATCCGTTGCCAGCCTTTTAAGGGAAATAATGACACTGTTCTTGAAGGCTCGTTTATTAGAAATTGTTCGGAAGTTTTGCTCCAAAATAAACAGCAGGTTATGGAAAACAATAGAAGACCTGTCAATCTGTCTTAATTCCTTACATGATGGTGGCATAAATTACTTGAGTTAATACAATGGAATCAATGAATTTGTCTACAGTGTTTAAAGAAAAAGGCCTTTAATCTAAATGAGTCACTTCTTAAAACGGGTGTCCTGAAAGTGTTTTTTTTTTTTGGAAACAAAGGGGCGTATACCTATTATGTAAGTTGGAATGAAATATTTTATTCTGCCAATTAGACACGTCCTACAATTTTTATAAATAATATTCTTCATCATCATCATCATCAGAAGGAGGATTTGGCCTACACTCCCCACGCTGGCCAAACGGGTTGGGGAGGCCTGATCGATATTTGATAATGTATTTCGTAAGTAAGGTATCAAGTATTTGATTTAGATATTAATCAAATACGAAAGGCAAGATATAGCCACGTCTTTGTTTGGTTGTTTGACGTAATGTTTAAAAAAAAAGCTTGCAGGAGACCCGACTCTAGTCTATTCTTCCATTACCGATAACGTTTAAATAAAATCCCAGACAAAACCAATAACAATCCACAATAATAGTAGAATAGTCCGCGTTCAACGTTAATAGCAATAAATACAGTTTCTACTGATCCCGGCTTACTACGACCGTACACCGTATACTCTGTAGCAGTGTACGTATGGTACTCTATGTAATCTAGAAAATTAAGTCCTTCGCTATGTGTTGCAACTGTTTTGTCTCTTTACCCGACTAGACTGCTAAATAAGGGTCATGTCGGAGGAAGACGAGTTCGGTGGTCGAATCGTTAGCAATGGCCACTTTGGACTCCAAGGTCGAGGGTTCGATACCCGCACAAGACAAACATTTGTGTGCATGAACATGTCTGTTTGTCTTGGTCTGGGCGTTTTCTATGTATTGCGTTTTCTAAGTATGTATTTACAAAAAAAAAATGTATTTAAGTACATTCATCAGTTGTCTAGTACCCATAACACATGTTTTGCGCTTAAATTGGGACTAGATGGCGCTGTGTAAATTATCCAGAAATATATATAATATATGTTTTTTTTATATGATAGGTAGGACATGAGCATGTGGGTCACGTGATGGAAAACAATCACCACCGCCCATATAGATCAGCAACACCAAGGGGTGGCTGATCCGTGAAGAAGGGTAATAATGTTTTTCGAGATCTACGTATGTATATTTTTTAGACGAGAGGGGGGAAATGAGCTTGTGGGTCACGTGATGGAAAGCAATCACCACCGCCCATATAGATCAGCACCACCAAGGGGTCGCTGATCCGTTGCCAGTCTCTTCCTTTCTTTCTTTCTGGTGACCTTACTCACTCGCATAAACACAACAACTGTCAAGGGAATTGTTATTTGGCTGCGGTATTCTGTGAGGTGGAGTAGGGCAGCATAAAAATACGATATATCCTACCTCTCTTTTCACCAGAGCCTTGTTTGTCAGGCATCAGGGTGCACCACGTGCAGGTAAAGTAGCTTTGGTTCAAAGATGATGATGCTTACACATCAAATAATTTTCGAGATGTACGTATAATAATATCTCATTCATATATCTCATTTGGACATCTCGACGTGTCAAGTGACCAACAAACATAAGAAAGGTAAGAAAGTAATTAAAAAATATATATGTATAATAAATTAAACAAAAATACCATTGTATGTAGCATTATCACGTACAACTTAGCTATTATTTTATAAATATCTTGACAAATACAAAATGTTTACGACGGTTAATTACTGTTAAATCTTCGCTTTTAGTATTCAATTACGAAGTTAATTAAACACTACATACTGAATATTTAACTCGTGTCCATGACCTAACACAACCTTGATTTTTTTACCTTAAAAAAATGGGGTGCGACTGTGTCATGGACAACGGCGGTGTGTTGTCCGTGAATACGTTATTTGAACTAAAATTATCTCAAAATGGCAGCGCTTACCTCTTCCCCGCACGCGATGTTAAATAGTCCTTACTTAGCGTAATAAATTCTCTGAACCTTCATCTCTCCAATGGTGTGATTGAATTTTGGATGGAGATGATAGATATAAATAAATAAATAATAATAAATCAATATTGTCAAACAAATTACACAGCGCCATCTAGCCCCAAAGTAAGCGAAGCTTGTGTTATGGGTACTAGACAACTGATAAACATACGTAAATACATTTTTTTTGTAAATACGTACTTATGATACATAGAAAACACCCAGACTAAGACAAACAGACATGTTCATGCACACAAATGTTTGTCCTATGTGGGAATCGAACCCACGAGCGTTGGTGTCGAAGCCGCCTCATTGACCTCTACGCCACCGAGCTCGTCGATATGTAGCTATGTGTGCAGCTACATATCTATATACATATATAGATATGTAGCTGCAACACCAAACTGTATCCCCCGATTTATCATTTGTTTTTTTGAATCGCCTCCCTCCCTATGGAAGTAATTTTAAATACGTATTCAAGTCAAAATATAGAATAATATTCTAAGCCCAAAATAATTATTTACGTATTCGAAATGGAAATGTTTTGTGAGGTAAGTGGGAAGCGTTAAACCTAAAGACGTAGTGGGAGACGCAGAGTGGGACCATCGACAATGCCTTACCATTGTGTCCCGCTTTGCGGTTGCGTCAGCATGTAACACGCCATTCAACATGAACAACGGCCACCGCCCGACTGATGCCACCACTTCGCGTCCTACGTCTTACGTCGTCGCCGACGTACCGATATAGCCTACATTCTCAGGAGCGAAGGAATAGCACTGAACAACAGTTTTGAAGGTCCACGGCATAACATCACTGCTTAAGCAATCGTTTTTATACTGCCTCAGTTTTAACTTTCAATGTATTTCTATCATACCACGTCTATCTAGATAGGACTTCAAGATCGTTATCGAGAGGTCGTGGGTTCTGTAATATAAATAAATAAATATTGTCAGGCAAATTACACAGCGCCATCTAGCCCCAAAGTAAGCGAAGTTTGTGTTATGGGTATTATACAACTGATAAACATACGTAAATACATTTGTTTTTTTGTAAATACATACTTATAATACATAGAAAACACCCAGACCAAGACAAACAGACATGCACACAAATGTTTGTCCTATGTGGGAATCAAACCCACGAGCATTGGTGTCGAAGCCGCGTCATTGACCGCTACGCCACCGAGCTCGTCTTTAGATAGATTAGATAAATGATAAAGAAATGGTGTCTGAATTTTACACATACAAAATACAGAAACAAACAAAAAAAAAATGCAAATATAAAAATATTTATTTACAAGAATAATACAATACAATACTCTTTATTGCATTAAAACAGTTAAGTTTTAACAATAATCCCTTAAAATGTAAAGTACAAAAGGCGGGCTTATCGTTTAGCGATCTCTTCCAGGCAACCTTTGGGTACCTGAAATAAAGGTAGACGGCGCAGCATATACTGTATAATTTGATCTACACTACTTTGCGTGCTTCCGCCACCAATCAGTTCATGCAAACGGTAGTGGGTGCCGGCCGGCAGTAGTTTGCATGAAATAATTGGTGGCGGAAGCACGCAAAGTAGTATAGATCAAATTGCCTGTAAATTTGACTACCGCAAAATAACACCTGAATCAATTAACTATCGAAAGTTACTATATACCTACTCAACTAAACAATTTTTTTAAGCTATTGCATAGCTTCTATCGCGGGCCTTGAGCGCGGGGACCGAATCCAGAAATTCCGTAACGAAAAAACCTCACGCTTCCCACTCCGACGGGCAAGGAGGTGTGGCTTGAAGGCCGTGCATCGTCTAACGTCGTTTCAGTTCGGCAGTCTTCGACACGGCGTTGTGTGCGTGCGATTAGACGTATTGTACGACTCTACGAAACTCGTTTTATTTATTTTATAATAGAAAAATTTGTTTTCTTATCGGTCACCACGCTCAAAAAGTGTAACTTGAATTAATATCAAAGAAAAAGCAATACTGCATGAATAAAATAAATAAATAAAATTATAATTGCATAAGTTGATACAAAATGCTATGCAATAGCTTTACCGCGGCAGTCCCCGAGTGCCACACGTCTTTTATTTTTAATATTTCTCAAGAGACACGATTTTTTTTAATATTTCTCAAGAGAGCATGGTGTTCTTCAAGAAAGGCGTGAAGAGGTTATATTATAGGATCGACAACGTGTGAGTGATACCCCTGGTAAAGCTGGCGTCCATAGGATGCGATGACTGCTTACCATTAGGCGGCACGTATATATTTATTTCTCACCTAATTTGCATAAAAAAATATAAACTTTTAGTTAAAAATTAATAATTGAGCGCCGTAGACGAAATTCGGATATGAATTTCCGTTAACTCTCAGATAAATTAAATTCGAATTAGTTATGAGAGTACTTGCTACCCTTTTTTACTGGATTATCGCTTTAAAGGCAAGTCGAGGGACGCTTATCAAAATTCCCTTAAATCCCCTTCACCCCTTCGGAGTTTAAAATTCACGGCACGGAAAAATGTCTTTCCTTTTTAAATTCTATGTAAATTATTCATTGGTGGCGATGAAATGCTTAATTACTTGTCAGGCATTACTTTGGTCTTACTTTTAACCAACGTGAAAAAAGAGAATATTCAATTTGTGTCTGGCATGAATTACAATTTTAGGTTCCCAATAGTGTTGTATGGCAGTAGGCCTTCACGTGAAGGCCTACTGCCATACAACGGTAGGAACGGTAGGAAGGTCACGGTGGGGAGCGTGAGGTTTTTTCGTTACGGAATTTCTGGATTCGGTCCCCGCGCTCAAGGCCCGCGATAGAAGCTATGCAATAGCTTAAAAAAAAATTGTTTAGTTGAGTAGGTATATAGTAACTTTCGATAGTTAATTGATTCAGGTGTTATTTTGCGGTAGTCAAATTTACAGGCAATTTGATCTATACTACTTTGCGTGCTTCCGCCACCAATTATTTCATGCAAACTACTGCCGGCCGGCACCCACTACCGTTTGCATGAACTGATTGGTGGCGGAAGCACGCAAAGTAGTGTAGATCAAATTATACAGTATATGCTGCGCCGTCTACCTTTATTTCAGGTACCCAAAGGTTGCCTGGAAGAGATCGCTAAACGATAAGCCCGCCTTTTGTACTTTACATTTTAAGGGATTATTGTTAAAACTTAACTGTTTTAATGCAATAAAGAGTATTGTATTGTATTATTCTTGTAAATAAATATTTTTATATTTGCATTTTTTTTTTGTTTGTTTCTGTATTTTGTATGTGTAAAATTCAGACACCATTTCTTTATCATTTATCTAATCTATCTAAAGACGAGCTCGGTGGCGTAGCGGTCAATGACGCGGCTTCGACACCAATGCTCGTGGGTTCGATTCCCACATAGGACAAACATTTGTGTGCATGTCTGTTTGTCTTGGTCTGGGTGTTTTCTATGTATTATAAGTATGTATTTACAAAAAAACAAATGTATTTACGTATGTTTATCAGTTGTATAATACCCATAACACAAACTTCGCTTACTTTGGGGCTAGATGGCGCTGTGTAATTTGCCTGACAATATTTATTTATTTATATTACAGAACCCACGACCTCTCGATAACGATCTTGAAGTCCTATCTAGATAGACGTGGGATGATAGAAATACATTGAAAGTTAAAACTGAGGCAGTATAAAAACGATTGCTTAAGCAGTGATGTTATGCCGTGGACCTTCAAAACTGTTGTTCAGTGCTATTCCTTCGCTCCTGAGAATGTAGGCTATATCGGTACGTCGGCGACGACGTAAGACGTAGGACGCGAAGCGGTGGCATCAGTCGGGCGGTGGCCGTTGTTCATGTTGAATGGCGTGTTACATGCTGACGCAACCGCAAAGCGGGACACAATGGTAAGGCATTGTCGATGGTCCCACTCTCCGTCTCCCACTACGTCTTTAGGTTTAACGCTTCCCACTTACCTCACAAAACATTTCCATTTCGAATACGTAAATAATTATTTTGGGCTTAGAATATTATTCTATATTTTGACTTGAATACGTATTTAAAATTACTTCCATAGGGAGGGAGGCGATTCAAAAAAACAAATGATAAATCGGGGGATACAGTTTGGTGTTGCAGCTACATATCTATATATGTATATAGATATGTAGCTGCATATATAGCTACAATTCGTCTAGTTAATAAACTTCGCGCTTTTACGCTGAGCGCGAGAGTGAGTGACAAACCGCTCAGTCCCGTGGACCGGGATCTTTGCATACAGCGGAGTGAAGGAGACCTGGGGCCCTACCGCCGAAGCTAAAGTTGATTACTATTGGATTTTTTGATTGCGATAATAGATCTTAGGTTTTCGTTAATGACAAACATCTTCAGCTTAGTCGGTAGAGCTCTGTGGTTTCTAGCAGCTAAGCTAAACACAATTATCGCTAATCTAAAGTAAAGTTTGATTTTCGTATTCAAATATTTTTTACAAAAAAAAAAAACCGACTCCATACATTATTCTACATTTATGTGTGTAGATCGATGGTGATGTCGAAAATGGTCGACAGGCCGATGATGATGATGATGAGGAAAAAAATAAACGTTTTTTCAAATCAGTTTATAAATGACGAAGAAATGAAATAACAAACCTAACAGTGGGTAGATACAGGCTGATGAATTGCAGGATGCATGCATGCAGGCAGGATGATGATTATGATTATGAAAGAAATATGGGACCAATCTGGAAATATACCCTTTCAAATAAAAAAAAGTTTTTTTCAAATCGGTTTATAAATCACGGAGTAATTAAGTAACAAACATTAAAAAGAAACCGGCTAAGTGCGAGTCGGACTCGCGCACGAAGGGTTCCGTACCATTATCTATAAAAACGGCAAAAAAGAAACACATATGTTGTATGGGAGCCCCCTTTAAATATTTGTTTTATTTTTATTTAATTATTTATTTTTATGTGAGTATTTCAAGCGTCTACCTATTGCCGTTATCAATTGCGAGTAAAAACGAGCAAAAAAATTACGTTTGTTGTATGGGAGCCCCCTTAAATATTTATTTTATTCTGTTTTTTAGTATTTGTTGAAGAAATACATCATCTGTGTAAATTTCAACTGTCTATCACGGTTCATGAGATACAGCCTGGTGACAGACGGACGGACGGACGGACGGACGGACGGTCGGACGGACATCGAAGCCTTAGTAATAGGGTTCCTTTTTACCCTTTTAGTACGGAACCCTAAAAATCAGCCGAATTGAGAACCTCCTTCTTTTTTAGATGTCGGTTAAAAATCCAATGGTAATCGGCTTTAGCTTCGGCGGTAGGCCCCTGGTGTCTCTCTCTCTTCTATGTTTTTTTTTAAATAATATTTCTGGACAATTTATACAGCGCCATCTAGTCCCAAATTAAGCGCAAAGCTTGTGTTATGGGTACTAGACAACTGATAAATGGTACTTAAATACTTTTTTTTTGTAAATACATACTTAAAATACATAGAAAACACCCAGACCAAGACAAACAGACATGTTCATGCACACAAATGTTTGTCTTGTGCGGGAATCGAACCCGCGACCTCGGAGTCAAAGTGGCCATTGCTAACCATTCGACCACCGAGCTCGTCAAATATTGTGAGTGTTAACGGATTTGTTTCAAACTAATAGCAGCATTTTCATGCACGTTGCATGTATTATTTCTATCTTGATACCATGATAGAGTGCGTCGGCGTATGGACAGCTATACAGCGCTCCAGGGATTTCAGACGTAAAATAGTCGTTTACGTATTTACATGTATCGACAAATACGATCTTCTAAACTCCATACGATGCGGATACGACACGATTAAACAATCGTTTATCGTCTTTTTTGGGAGTGTAAACTACTGCCGCATATACATAAGTTTTGATAGCTCTGAAGCTACACTGCTGTATTTTATCTAAGTGCTATCAGATTTGAATGAAACTTATAAAAGTTCAACAATATTATATTTACAAGTTTAATAGGTCAAAAAACTTACTTCTAGATAGAGAACAAAATGTAGAATATTTTTTCACTTATGTAGTGAGGTATTGTACAGAAAGTTGTGTAATTTGTGGAAATGATAAACATTTTTGGATTGTATTAACCTGAACATCAAATTTCAACCTAATCCGTCCAGTGGTTTGATATGTGCATTGATAGATCAACGGTTGACTTTTATAGATTATTTTAGTGAATATTGCCATGGACGAGCTTTCGTCATCTATAAAGTCAGTAGTATAGTACAATACTTTATTGATTATGGATACTTATTTATAAATCAAAGATAAACATATAATATGTTATTGTAAAGGAAAATATGTGTCTCAGTGCCCAGTAACAAAGAATTGAAACTAACTTTGTGATGTTCAGATTAGCAAACTGAACATCACACAATTACAACAAAATAGAAAAGCATACTGAACTCATTGTAAAAGTTAACTTAATCTGTTCTATTCTTCATTCACATGTTTCAAAATAAATAAAATGTTTCCGCAAAAAGCATCTAAATCAACATTACGAAATATTCGTTTATTTAACAATTTTTGCCAACAAAATATTAAGTAATCGTTTCAATATTATTTTATTACAAGAAATATAACATCATTGGATCGTACACTGTAAAGACACCTTCCAAAGATCACGAACATACAACTCAAAACATGGTTAGCAATATAAAAGCGAGATGCAGCAATAAATAAGAATTTACCGTCAGTTTCAGCAACATATAAATTGGATAAAGATATTTGAAATCGTTGGAAACCCAACCCAATGCGGTAGAACTCGCTCCGGGATCGACTAAGTTAAATTGGAAACTATAGCACGCTTCGTAAATTACCTAACTTAAAAATTACGGAAACCTAGTTTAATTTTGTTTGAGTTACAGTGTAGAAAAGAGTGGAAGTCATTCTCTTATATTCTAGGGAACTAAGTTACGTTCTGTTTGCTGATCGATTCTTTTATTCTAGAGAAGTTAAGCTTAGTTTACTGAAGGCCAATTCTGGTAATTATTTTACAGCGCAGAATGAAAGTTCGTTCGAAAGAACGAGTTAAGAATTTACTGAAAATTGTATAGGTACTTAGATTCATTAATTAATTAATATCAATCCTTTGTGCGCACAATATACCATTTTTAATATTATTGTTTGTAGGAAGTGATTGAAATCTGAAATTCAGGCTTCCAGCCTAGTTTAGACACAGAAGCTAATAGTTTAAAATAAATCTGGCAGAATATATTAGTATCATTATGTTAATTCGTGAAGCAAAAACTTTGTACCCTTTTTTACGAAAATTGCGTAAACAAAGGAGTATGAAATTTGGCACACTTATAGTTTTTATGGAGAAAAAGTGCAGAATGCTAATATATATATATATATATATATATATATATATATATATATATATATATATTTAATTATGCATAAAAAAATATACATAAGTCATTATGACATGCAAACTTTACTTATACAATTCTCAATGAATTCATAAGTCATCTGAATTCGATCAATTTCCATTGTGCAAATACCTAAATTAATAACGAGACCTGATATTCTGAAATATTTTTTATCTAATCTCATACTGAAATTTACACATTAAAAAACTAAACACAGTATCATAATGACAGTCTTTACGCACAAGCTGTCAAAATAAATTTAAAAAGTAATTTTTCGATACATCTCTTTTAAGGACAACTGTATCGGAAAATTACTTTTTTACCATTTCGATACAGCTTCAGCCCTGGATACAGGTATTTTAAACAGGTTGCAATGCAAATACATTGCAAAATTTTTCTACATAATCTGTGAACGCGGCGTCGCGCGGCGCGTCGCGCATGCGCACTGCGCATGCTCGATCTGCAAATGGATTTATATGTAAGAATTTTAGCTGTTAAATTAACTTCATGGTTGTATTTAAAATATTATTATCATATATTTCATGA
This sequence comes from Hypsopygia costalis, assembly GCA_937001555.2. Taxonomy (NCBI): domain Eukaryota; kingdom Metazoa; phylum Arthropoda; class Insecta; order Lepidoptera; family Pyralidae; genus Hypsopygia; species Hypsopygia costalis. The sequence continues at coordinate 2,199,090 of OW443343.2, read as the reverse complement.
GATTAGATAAAGTAGTGTATGAAACTGCACATAATTAGGTATGTGCATTAAATACTCGTGTGGTCTATTATAACATTCGCCTTCGGCTCATGTTATAAACTCACACTCGTATTTTAATAACCCTTATTATGCAACAGTTTCATAAACTACTATTATACCACTAAGGTGCAAATAAGCACTTACAGTATAGTTGTACAATTAGTAGAACACATAAAAGGACTAACATACAAGAGGCATGCCTCGCGTGTTGCCGACACTAAATGTCGACCTGAATCGTCTTCTCGCCCTTTTTGAAGAACGCCATGCTGTATAGACTTGCCTTTTTTGAAATAGTACTTTAAAAATCTTCACTTTATAATAGAGAACTTAGACACTTTAAACAACTGAATACAACACAATCATCATAATAAAGCAAGTTGAATATCCCAATGCAAATTGACCAAGAAAACTTGAGGTAAGTAAACTTTACTGTAACAGATCCGAGACGATCTCAGCTCCAATTAGCACTCTACAGTATCCGGGGATAAGTAAACTATGTTTAAACTAATTATATAAGTTAGGTACTGTTTGTCCAGATTGAAGGACAGATGGAGATTTTTGTAGGGTTTATCCAAACTGAAGTGGCAAGTGCCTATGCAGGACGCCTCATGCAATGTACGGATAAGTCTTTTTGGGTACAATAATTTGTTAGCATAATTTTTGGAGGAAGATGATAGATGAAGTCGAAGGGTGACGGGATTTTTATCTCACAGCAAAAAAGGGAGAGTGTATGTCTATTTCTTGGACACGCTCTACAGCCTAAACCATTTGACGGATTTACTTGTAAGGTGCCATTAGATTTGTTTCGACTGGGGAAGTGACATAGTATAATTCAATATGGTTTACACCATATTGAATTATACTATGTCACCATTATTAATATTATGCCAAAAACGATAGGGGATAATTAAAATATTTTTTTTTGCTTGTAATGTGAGACGATTTATATTACAATATTGTTAAAGTACTGCCAACAACCTCCAGTTGAGCAGCGTGGTGGAGTATCTAAACCCCTTTAATTGAGTGGAGACCCTGCAACGGGATGAATAAAGGTTGACGACGACGACTGCCAACAAAGCCATGGCAGATAGGAGAGGAAAGTCTTAGAGTGAGTTAAATGCGGAAAGCGAAGAATCGCATGTGTTGGAAAGCCATTAGAAAAGGCCTATGTCCAACAGTGGATGTTGAACAAGTTGATGATGATGATGAATGCAACAATAAATAATACTATTTGTGTTAGGTGTATCGTAAATGGAGTATGCTTTCTAGCTACTTTATAATTTGTCATTCGATGCCAGGTTATAATTTGGATGAAAAAATAATAAATGTATTCACTATTTGTACATACAACGTTTTCCACTGAAGGCGATGTTATAAGTAATAAATTAAATTGCTTCATTGCAGCAATTAAATTGCTTCATTACATATTCGTGCATACACATACCCACCCTTTGCCGCAATCGGGTAGAAACTTTGACGAGTTTTGATGAAATGGCTATAAATGGGTACTTATGAAGAAATAAATATAGTTTAAAAAAAAAAAAAAAAAAGCACGCTTTTAAATTACATAAAACTAAAAAGTGAAAAATAAATCTTAATATAGCTGAAAATAATAATGAGTAAAAAATACTAGCATTAATGTGAAAAAAGCGTGGGGTGCTTTGTGCCATATTTTACTTTTCTTTTTCAGCACACCACGCTTTTATACAATCACAATATTTTGTTAGTCTATTTATAGTTATTTTAAGTTGCTCGATATACGAAAAATATGGCACAAAACGCCCCACGCTTTTTTCACAATAATGCTAGTATTTTTTACTCATTATTATTTTCAGCTATATCAAGAATTATTTTTCACTTTTTAGTTTGATGTACTTTAAAAGCGAGTTTTTTTTTAGTTTTTTTTAAACTATATTTATTTTTCACTTTTTAGTTTGATGTGCTATGAAAGCGCCCAAGAGGTCGCCGATCCATTGCCAGCCTATACTCCTTCCTTGCTTTCTATCTGGTGCACCACGTGCAGGTGAGGTTATATTGTTTCGATAGGTTTGTTATAACCTTGAAACCTGATCGTGTTCAAAGTCCATTACGTGGCCTTTCTCACAAGTGCATACACGACTATGATACGATATTCCATCATGGAATGCCAGTGCCTATCTTCCGGCTTCATCAACAGACCTTGAAACCTAATCGTGGTCAAAGTTAATTACAAGACTTTTCTAAGCAATCCAAAAACAGCTATGATACGATGTTCCATCATGAAGTTCCAATTCATATCTTCCGGCTCCATCATCAGATCAGTTCGACAGTACCATATTAATGTACTAGCTGATGCCCGCGACTTCGTTCGCGTGGACTTTATGATTCCGGCATATTAATACAAATACGAACTAAAGTAGATACATAAGAAAATATTTGGGGGAGTATTATACGCTAAAAGTCAACAAATTATTATTTTTATTTAAGATAGTCACCATAGTTTCAAACAAAAATATAAAATAAATGAAGGGAGTCTTTCCTTCGGGAGCTAATATGAAAAGACCTCAAGCGTTACTAATCCTCGATAAAGCCACATTGTTGGCCATTTCGCATTCATCTGAAACGATTAGACAGCAATCCTGAAACATTTTCGCTTTGACACAGTTTCGTGTCACAAAGCATGTCGGTGTTTCCGTTCTGTATAAATCGAGTAGAATATTGAACATTGTATTTGCGTCCTTCCGCCTAGAGGTAATATTATGGCTGCAATACCTGGCGATGCTGCTGTATGATATTATTTTGGCGCTTGATTTCAGCGAGGATTGCTCTCGTCAGGTATGTTTTTCCAGTCCCTCCTGAAGCATCTAAGAAAAACAGTTTCCCCTCGTTGTTTAAAAGACTTTGAGTCACAAAATCTTGCTACATAGCGTCCCGCAAATGCACGCATTCTTCTGGTTTGTGCGAATATATACCAATCGTTCCATTTCAATTTTAGCGTACACGTCTATATAAAACTGACTAAACAGACCACGTTAACTTTATATATATATAAAGTTAACGTGGTCTGTTTAGTCAGTTCTATATATATAAAAGAGAAAATCACTGACTCACTCATCACAAAATCTCAGAAACTATAACACCTACAAACTTGAAATTTGGCTGGTAGGTTCCTTATAGGGTGTAGACATCCGCTAAGAACGGATTTTACGATACTCTACCCCTAAGGGGGTAGAATGGGGGTTGGAAGTTTGTATGAAATTCCTATGTTTTTGAAGCAAGAGACTTGAAATTTAAAATGTATGCTCTATAGATAGTGTGGAGGTGTACTAATAATGTATCTTTGGAAATCAACCCCTTTTTGGGGTTAAAACGGGGGTTGGAAGTTTGTATGAAAGTTCTACGTTTTTGAAGTAAGAGACTTGAAATTTAAAATGTATGCTCTATAGATGGTGTGGAGGTGTACTAATAATGTGTCTTTGGAAATCAACCCCATTTTGGGCTTAAAACGGGGGTTGGAAGTTTGTATGAAAGTTCTATGTTTTTGAAGTAAGAGACTTGATATTTAAAATGCATGCTCTATAGATGGTGTGGAGGTGTACTAATAATGTATCTTTAGAAATCAACCCCCTTTTGGGGTTAAAAAGGGGGTTAGAAGTTTGTATGAAAGTTCTATGTTTTTGACGCAAGAGACTTGAAATTTAAAATGTATGCTCTGTAGATGGTGTGGAGGTGTACTAATAATGTATCTTTACATATCAACCCTTTTTTGGGGTTAAAATGGGGGTTGAAAGTTTGTATGAAAGCTCTATATTTTTGAAGTAAGAAACTTGAAATTTAAAATGTATAGATAGTGTGGAGGTGTACTAATAATGTATCTTTAGAAATCAACCTATTTTTGGTGTTAAAACGGGGGTTGGAAGTTTGTATGAAAGTCCTATGTTTTTGAAGTAAGAGACTTGAAATTTAAAATCTATGCTCTATAGATGGTATGGAGGTGTACTAACAATGAATCTTTAGAAATCAACCCCCTTATGGAGTTAAAACGGGGGTTGGAAATTTGTATGAAAATCCAATGTTATTGGAGTTAAAGTAATTATGGCAGAAGGATTTTAAATGATATTTAAGTATAAAAAATATTGAAAACAACTACATACTTACTATTATAAGGAGGGATGTATTATTATAACAATAAAAAGTACTTTAGGTTTTACAAAGAGGTTTTAAAAAATAATATCCGTCGACTTCATTGATTCTAAAAATTCGTCAAGATATTGATTGTTTTTTACTTTTTCATCTTTTTCCTTTCATTAGGTATTTAGCTTTTTCGAATGTAATTAAAAATTATTTGCAAATAACTAACTCCACGCGTACAAAGTCGCTGGCGGCCGCTAGTATATAGTATATATATATATATATATATATATAGTATATAGTAGTATATATATATATAGTATATAGTAGTATATATATATATATATATATATATATATATATATATATATATATATATATATATATATATATATATATGTATATATATATAAAATAAATAAGACTATTGCGTCTAACTTGTAGCATTACCTGCTACAAGTTAGACGCAATAGTCTTATTTATTTTAATAGAATAAAAGTAGCACTGCGTGTGGTTATCTTTTTTACAATACAATCAATATTTTGTTAAACTATTTATACTCATCAGGCTGAACAACTTTTGCTAAGGCGTCATTTTTATATTTCTTATAGTTTAGCTGAACCATTATGGTTCTGCATCAGGTGTTCCAAATCTTGGATTTTTATACCGAGATGGAAATTTCGTGTCCACGTTTTCAAATCGATGCCATTTTCGTAATTGACATTTTAGAAAACCATAGAATCAACACCCATATTGATATTGTAACATTTCAACCCCATCGCACCCCCACAGGAGTGCTCTTGTGTCACGTCGATTATGTTAGATTATAAAATAGCTGTTGTTTTCGGAATCAGCGACCCGATAAACCATAAAAACAATACCCATGTCGATTTTCAGAAGTTTGCACCTCATTCCACCCCTTTAGGGGTTGAATTTTGAAAAATCCTGAAACACTTGTTTACTCATTTATCTACAGAAGATCTCGTGTAAAGTTTCGTATAAAATAGTCCAACTAATCTTGGTTCCCCATACAAACTTTGGACCCCCATTTCACCCCCTTAGGAGTTGAATTTTCCAAATTCCCGTCTTAGTGAGCATCTACGTCCTGAAAGGAACCCCCATACAAAATATGAGACTCCTAGCACTTGTAGTTTCTTAGATTTTGTGATGAGTGATTTTCTATAAAGAAAAATTTTCTTTAAACTTTAAATGACGATAACTTTTTAATCTGACATCAGATTTCGATGAAACAAAGCCTATATGTTGCTCAGGGATGACCTTAATCTTTTAGTGGAAACCGCGTAAAAATCTGTTCAGTAGTTTTAAAGATTAGCGAGTACATACAGACAGACCGACAGACAGACAAAAAAATCAAAAAAATCTTTTTTGTGTTCTGTTACTCTTTTTTTATCGCCCACACTCATTTTTTGTTAATTTTATCAAATGTACAGACACGCGGTTCCTACTGTTTTATTATATGTATTGATATATTGATATTGATTATAAAATAGCTGTTGTTTTCGGAATCAGCGACCCGATAAACCATAAAAACAATACCCATGTCGATTTTCAGAAGTTTGCACCTCATTCCACCCCTTTAGGGGTTGAATTTTGAAAAATCCTGAAACACTTGTTTACTCATTTATCTACAGAAGATCTCGTGTAAAGTTTCGTATAAAATAGTCCAACTAATCTTGGTTCCCCATACAAACTTTGGACCCCCATTTCACCCCCTTAGGAGTTGAATTTTCCAAATTCCCGTCTTAGTGAGCATCTACGTCCTGAAAGGAACCCCCATACAAAATATGAGACTCCTAGCACTTGTAGTTTCTTAGATTTTGTGATGAGTGATTTTCTATAAAGAAAAATTTTCTTTAAACTTTAAATGACGATAACTTTTTAATCTGACATCAGATTTCGATGAAACAAAGCCTATATGTTGCTCAGGGATGACCTTAATCTTTTAGTGGAAACCGCGTAAAAATCTGTTCAGTAGTTTTAAAGATTAGCGAGTACATACAGACAGACAGACAGACAGACAAAAAAATCAAAAAAATCTTTTTTGTGTTCTGTTACTCTTTTTTTATCGCCCACACTCATTTTTTGTTAATTTTATCAAATGTACAGACACGCGGTTCCTACTGTTTTATTATATGTATTGATGTAACATTTCAACCCCATCGCACCCCCACAGGAGTGCTCTTGTGTCACGTCGATTATGTTAGATTATAAAATAGCTGTTGTTTTCGGAATCAGCGACCCGATAAACCATAAAAACAATACCCATGTCGATTTTCAGAAGTTTGCACCTCATTCCACCCCTTTAGGGGTTGAATTTTGAAAAATCCTGAAACACTTGTTTACTCATTTATCTACAGAAGATCTCGTGTAAAGTTTCGTATAAAATAGTCCAACTAATCTTGGTTCCCCATACAAACTTTGGACCCCCATTTCACCCCCTTAGGAGTTGAATTTTCCAAATTCCCGTCTTAGTGAGCATCTACGTCCTGAAAGGAACCCCCATACAAAATATGAGACTCCTAGCACTTGTAGTTTCTTAGATTTTGTGATGAGTGATTTTCTATAAAGAAAAATTTTCTTTAAACTTTAAATGACGATAACTTTTTAATCTGACATCAGATTTCGATGAAACAAAGCCTATATGTTGCTCAGGGATGACCTTAATCTTTTAGTGGAAACCGCGTAAAAATCTGTTCAGTAGTTTTAAAGATTAGCGAGTACATACAGACAGACAGACAGACAGACAAAAAAATCAAAAAAATCTTTTTTGTGTTCTGTTACTCTTTTTTTATCGCCCACACTCATTTTTTGTTAATTTTATCAAATGTACAGACACGCGGTTCCTACTGTTTTATTATATGTATTGATGTAACATTTCAACCCCATCGCACCCCCACAGGAGTGCTCTTGTGTCACGTCGATTATGTTAGATTATAAAATAGCTGTTGTTTTCGGAATCAGCGACCCGATAAACCATAAAAACAATACCCATGTCGATTTTCAGAAGTTTGCACCTCATTCCACCCCTTTAGGGGTTGAATTTTGAAAAATCCTGAAACACTTGTTTACTCATTTATCTACAGAAGATCTCGTGTAAAGTTTCGTATAAAATAGTCCAACTAATCTTGGTTCCCCATACAAACTTTGGACCCCCATTTCACCCCCTTAGGAGTTGAATTTTCCAAATTCCCGTCTTAGTGAGCATCTACGTCCTGAAAGGAACCCCCATACAAAATATGAGACTCCTAGCACTTGTAGTTTCTTAGATTTTGTGATGAGTGATTTTCTATAAAGAAAAATTTTCTTTAAACTTTAAATGACGATAACTTTTTAATCTGACATCAGATTTCGATGAAACAAAGCCTATATGTTGCTCAGGGATGACCTTAATCTTTTAGTGGAAACCGCGTAAAAATCTGTTCAGTAGTTTTAAAGATTAGCGAGTACATACAGACAGACAGACAGACAGACAAAAAAATCAAAAAAATCTTTTTTGTGTTCTGTTACTCTTTTTTTATCGCCCACACTCATTTTTTGTTAATTTTATCAAATGTACAGACACGCGGTTCCTACTGTTTTATTATATGTATTGATGTAACATTTCAACCCCATCGCACCCCCACAGGAGTGCTCTTGTGTCACGTCGATTATGTTAGATTATAAAATAGCTGTTGTTTTCGGAATCAGCGACCCGATAAACCATAAAAACAATACCCATGTCGATTTTCAGAAGTTTGCACCTCATTCCACCCCTTTAGGGGTTGAATTTTGAAAAATCCTGAAACACTTGTTTACTCATTTATCTACAGAAGATCTCGTGTAAAGTTTCGTATAAAATAGTCCAACTAATCTTGGTTCCCCATACAAACTTTGGACCCCCATTTCACCCCCTTAGGAGTTGAATTTTCCAAATTCCCGTCTTAGTGAGCATCTACGTCCTGAAAGGAACCCCCATACAAAATATGAGACTCCTAGCACTTGTAGTTTCTTAGATTTTGTGATGAGTGATTTTCTATAAAGAAAAATTTTCTTTAAACTTTAAATGACGATAACTTTTTAATCTGACATCAGATTTCGATGAAACAAAGCCTATATGTTGCTCAGGGATGACCTTAATCTTTTAGTGGAAACCGCGTAAAAATCTGTTCAGTAGTTTTAAAGATTAGCGAGTACATACAGACAGACAGACAGACAAAAAAATCAAAAAAATCTTTTTTGTGTTCTGTTACTCTTTTTTTATCGCCCACACTCATTTTTTGTTAATTTTATCAAATGTACAGACACGCGGTTCCTACTGTTTTATTATATGTATTGATGTAACATTTCAACCCCATCGCACCCCCACAGGAGTGCTCTTGTGTCACGTCGATTATGTTAGATTATAAAATAGCTGTTGTTTTCGGAATCAGCGACCCGATAAACCATAAAAACAATACCCATGTCGATTTTCAGAAGTTTGCACCTCATTCCACCCCTTTAGGGGTTGAATTTTGAAAAATCCTGAAACACTTGTTTACTCATTTATCTACAGAAGATCTCGTGTAAAGTTTCGTATAAAATAGTCCAACTAATCTTGGTTCCCCATACAAACTTTGGACCCCCATTTCACCCCCTTAGGAGTTGAATTTTCCAAATTCCCGTCTTAGTGAGCATCTACGTCCTGAAAGGAACCCCCATACAAAATATGAGACTCCTAGCACTTATAGTTTCTTAGATTTTGTGATGAGTGATTTTCTATAAAGAAAAATTTTCTTTAAAATTTAAATGACGATAACTTTTTAATCTGACATCAGATTTCGATGAAACAAAGCCTATATGTTGCTCAGGGATGACCTTAATCTTTTAGTGGAAACCGCGTAAAAATCTGTTCAGTAGTTTTAAAGATTAGCGAGTACATACAGACAGACCGACAGACAGACAAAAAAATCAAAAAAATCTTTTTTGTGTTCTGTTACTCTTTTTTTATCGCCCACACTCATTTTTTGTTAATTTTATCAAATGTACAGACACGCGGTTCCTACTGTTTTATTATATGTATTGATATATTGATATTGATTATAAAATAGCTGTTGTTTTCATAATCAGCGACCCGATAAACCATAAAAACAATACCCATGTCGATTTTCAGAAGTTTGCACCTCATTCCACCCCTTTAGGGGTTGAATTTTGAAAAATCCTGAAACACTTGTTTACTCATTTATCTACAGAAGATCTCGTGTAAAGTTTCGTATAAAATAGTCCAACTAATCTTGGTTCCCCATACAAACTTTGGACCCCCATTTCACCCCCTTAGGAGTTGAATTTTCCAAATTCCCGTCTTAGTGAGCATCTACGTCCTGAAAGGAACCCCCATACAAAATATGAGACTCCTAGCACTTGTAGTTTCTTAGATTTTGTGATGAGTGATTTTCTATAAAGAAAAATTTTCTTTAAACTTTAAATGACGATAACTTTTTAATCTGACATCAGATTTCGATGAAACAAAGCCTATATGTTGCTCAGGGATGACCTTAATCTTTTAGTGGAAACCGCGTAAAAATCTGTTCAGTAGTTTTAAAGATTAGCGAGTACATACAGACAGACCGACAGACAGACAAAAAAATCAAAAAAATTTTTTTTGTGTTCTGTTACTCTTTTTTTATCGCCCACACTCATTTTTTGTTAATTTTATCAAATGTACAGACACGCGGTTCCTACTGTTTTATTATATGTATTGATATATTGATATTGATTATAAAATAGCTGTTGTTTTCGGAATCAGCGACCCGATAAACCATAAAAACAATACCCATGTCGATTTTCAGAAGTTTGCACCTCATTCCACCCCTTTAGGGGTTGAATTTTGAAAAATCCTGAAACACTTGTTTACTCATTTATCTACAGAAGATCTCGTGTAAAGTTTCGTATAAAATAGTCCAACTAATCTTGGTTCCCCATACAAACTTTGGACCCCCATTTCACCCCCTTAGGAGTTGAATTTTCCAAATTCCCGTCTTAGTGAGCATCTACGTCCTGAAAGGAACCCCCATACAAAATATGAGACTCCTAGCACTTGTAGTTTCTTAGATTTTGTGATGAGTGATTTTCTATAAAGAAAAATTTTCTTTAAACTTTAAATGACGATAACTTTTTAATCTGACATCAGATTTCGATGAAACAAAGCCTATATGTTGCTCAGGGATGACCTTAATCTTTTAGTGGAAACCGCGTAAAAATCTGTTCAGTAGTTTTAAAGATTAGCGAGTACATACAGACAGACAGACAGACAGACAAAAAAATCAAAAAAATCTTTTTTGTGTTCTGTTACTCTTTTTTTATCGCCCACACTCATTTTTTGTTAATTTTATCAAATGTACAGACACGCGGTTCCTACTGTTTTATTATATGTATTGATGTAACATTTCAACCCCATCGCACCACCACAGGAGTGCTCTTGTGTCACGTCGATTATGTTAGATTATAAAATAGCTGTTGTTTTCGGAATCAGCGACCCGATAAACCATAAAAACAATACCCATGTCGATTTTCAGAAGTTTGCACCTCATTCCACCCCTTTAGGGGTTGAATTTTGAAAAATCCTGAAACACTTGTTTACTCATTTATCTACAGAAGATCTCGTGTAAAGTTTCGTATAAAATAGTCCAACTAATCTTGGTTCCCCATACAAACTTTGGACCCCCATTTCACCCCCTTAGGAGTTGAATTTTCCAAATTCCCGTCTTAGTGAGCATCTACGTCCTGAAAGGAACCCCCATACAAAATATGAGACTCCTAGCACTTGTAGTTTCTTAGATTTTGTGATGAGTGATTTTCTATAAAGAAAAATTTTCTTTAAACTTTAAATGACGATAACTTTTTAATCTGACATCAGATTTCGATGAAACAAAGCCTATATGTTGCTCAGGGATGACCTTAATCTTTTAGTGGAAACCGCGTAAAAATCTGTTCAGTAGTTTTAAAGATTAGCGAGTACATACAGACAGACAGACAGACAGACAAAAAAATCAAAAAAATCTTTTTTGTGTTCTGTTACTCTTTTTTTATCGCCCACACTCATTTTTTGTTAATTTTATCAAATGTACAGACACGCGGTTCCTACTGTTTTATTATATGTATTGATGTAACATTTCAACCCCATCGCACCCCCACAGGAGTGCTCTTGTGTCACGTCGATTATGTTAGATTATAAAATAGCTGTTGTTTTCGGAATCAGCGACCCGATAAACCATAAAAACAATACCCATGTCGATTTTCAGAAGTTTGCACCTCATTCCACCCCTTTAGGGGTTGAATTTTGAAAAATCCTGAAACACTTGTTTACTCATTTATCTACAGAAGATCTCGTGTAAAGTTTCGTATAAAATAGTCCAACTAATCTTGGTTCCCCATACAAACTTTGGACCCCCATTTCACCCCCTTAGGAGTTGAATTTTCCAAATTCCCGTCTTAGTGAGCATCTACGTCCTGAAAGGAACCCCCATACAAAATATGAGACTCCTAGCACTTATAGTTTCTTAGATTTTGTGATGAGTGATTTTCTATAAAGAAAAATTTTCTTTAAACTTTAAATGACGATAACTTTTTAATCTGACATCAGATTTCGATGAAACAAAGCCTATATGTTGCTCAGGGATGACCTTAATCTTTTAGTGGAAACCGCGTAAAAATCTGTTCAGTAGTTTTAAAGATTAGCGAGTACATACAGACAGACCGACAGACAGACAAAAAAATCAAAAAAATCTTTTTTGTGTTCTGTTACTCTTTTTTTATCGCCCACACTCATTTTTTGTTAATTTTATCAAATGTACAGACACGCGGTTCCTACTGTTTTATTATATGTATTGATATTGATTATAAAATAGCTGTTGTTTTCGAAATCAGCGACCCGATAAACCATAAAAACAATACCCATGTCGATTTTCAGAAGTTTGCACCTCATTCCACCCCTTTAGGGGTTGAATTTTGAAAAATCCTGAAACACTTGTTTACTCATTTATCTACAGAAGATCTCGTGTAAAGTTTCGTATAAAATAGTCCAACTAATCTTCGTTCCCCATACAAACTTTGGACCCCCATTTCACCCCCTTAGGAGTTGAATTTTCCAAATTCCCGTCTTAGTGAGCATCTACGTCCTGAAAGGAACCCCCATACAAAATATGAGACTCCTAGCACTTATAGTTTCTTAGATTTTGTGATGAGTGATTTTCTATAAAGAAAAATTTTCTTTAAACTTTAAATGACGATAACTTTTTAATCTGACATCAGATTTCGATGAAACAAAGCCTATATGTTGCTCAGGGATGACCTTAATCTTTTAGTGGAAACCGCGTAAAAATCTGTTCAGTAGTTTTAAAGATTAGCGAGTACATACAGACAGACCGACAGACAGACAAAAAAATCAAAAAAATCTTTTTTGTGTTCTGTTACTCTTTTTTTATCGCCCACACTAATTTTTTGTTAATTTTATCAAATGTACAGACACGCGGTTCCTACTGTTTTATTATATGTATTGATATTGATTATAAAATAGCTGTTGTTTTCGGAATCAGCGACCCGATAAACCATAAAAACAATACCCATGTCGATTTTCAGAAGTTTGCACCTCATTCCACCCCTTTAGGGGTTGAATTTTGAAAAATCCTGAAACACTTGTTTACTCATTTATCTACAGAAGATCTCGTGTAAAGTTTCGTATAAAATAGTCCAACTAATCTTGGTTCCCCATACAAACTTTGGACCCCCATTTCACCCCCTTAGGAGTTGAATTTTCCAAATTCCCGTCTTAGTGAGCATCTACGTCCTGAAAGAAACCCCCATACAAAATATGAGACTCCTAGCACTTGTAGTTTCTTAGATTTTGTGATGAGTGATTTTCTATAAAGAAAAATTTTCTTTAAACTTTAAATGACGATAACTTTTTAATCTGACATCAGATTTCGATGAAACAAAGCCTATATGTTGCTCAGGGATGACCTTAATCTTTTAGTGGAAACCGCGTAAAAATCTGTTCAGTAGTTTTAAAGATTAGCGAGTACATACAGACAGACAGACAGACAGACAAAAAAATCAAAAAAATCTTTTTTGTGTTCTGTTACTCTTTTTTTATCGCCCACACTCATTTTTTGTTAATTTTATCAAATGTACAGACACGCGGTTCCTACTGTTTTATTATATGTATTGATGTAACATTTCAACCCCATCGCACCCCCACAGGAGTGCTCTTGTGTCACGTCGATTATGTTAGATTATAAAATAGCTGTTGTTTTCGGAATCAGCGACCCGATAAACCATAAAAACAATACCCATGTCGATTTTCAGAAGTTTGCACCTCATTCCACCCCTTTAGGGGTTGAATTTTGAAAAATCCTGAAACACTTGTTTACTCATTTATCTACAGAAGATCTCGTGTAAAGTTTCGTATAAAATAGTCCAACTAATCTTGGTTCCCCATACAAACTTTGGACCCCCATTTCACCCCCTTAGGAGTTGAATTTTCCAAATTCCCGTCTTAGTGAGCATCTACGTCCTGAAAGGAACCCCCATACAAAATATGAGACTCCTAGCACTTGTAGTTTCTTAGATTTTGTGATGAGTGATTTTCTATAAAGAAAAATTTTCTTTAAACTTTAAATGACGATAACTTTTTAATCTGACATCAGATTTCGATGAAACAAAGCCTATATGTTGCTCAGGGATGACCTTAATCTTTTAGTGGAAACCGCGTAAAAATCTGTTCAGTAGTTTCAAAGATTAGCGAGTACATACAGACAGACAGACAGACAGACAAAAAAATCAAAAAAATCTTTTTTGTGTTCTGTTACTCTTTTTTTATCGCCCACACTCATTTTTTGTTAATTTTATCAAATGTACAGACACGCGGTTCCTACTGTTTTATTATATGTATTCTGTTCAGTAGTTTTAAAGATTAGCGAGTACATACAGACAGACAGACAGACAGACAAAAAAATCAAAAAAATCTTTTTTGTGTTCTGTTACTCTTTTTTTATCGCCCACACTCATTTTTTGTTAATTTTATCAAATGTACAGACACGCGGTTCCTACTGTTTTATTATATGTATTGATGTAACATTTCAACCCCATCGCACCCCCACAGGAGTGCTCTTGTGTCACGTCGATTATGTTAGATTATAAAATAGCTGTTGTTTTCGGAATCAGCGACCCGATAAACCATAAAAACAATACCCATGTCGATTTTCAGAAGTTTGCACCTCATTCCACCCCTTTAGGGGTTGAATTTTGAAAAATCCTGAAACACTTGTTTACTCATTTATCTACAGAAGATCTCGTGTAAAGTTTCGTATAAAATAGTCCAACTAATCTTGGTTCCCCATACAAACTTTGGACCCCCATTTCACCCCCTTAGGAGTTGAATTTTCCAAATTCCCGTCTTAGTGAGCATCTACGTCCTGAAAGGAACCCCCATACAAAATATGAGACTCCTAGCACTTGTAGTTTCTTAGATTTTGTGATGAGTGATTTTCTATAAAGAAAAATTTTCTTTAAACTTTAAATGACGATAACTTTTTAATCTGACATCAGATTTCGATGAAACAAAGCCTATATGTTGCTCAGGGATGACCTTAATCTTTTAGTGGAAACCGCGTAAAAATCTGTTCAGTAGTTTCAAAGATTAGCGAGTACATACAGACAGACAGACAGACAGACAAAAAAATCAAAAAAATCTTTTTTGTGTTCTGTTACTCTTTTTTTATCGCCCACACTAATTTTTTGTTAATTTTATCAAATGTACAGACACGCGGTTCCTACTGTTTTATTATATGTATTGATGTAACATTTCAACCCCATCGCACCCCCACAGGAGTGCTCTTGTGTCACGTCGATTATGTTAGATTATAAAATAGCTGTTGTTTTCTTAATCAGCGACCCGATAAACCATAAAAACAATACCCATGTCGATTTTCAGAAGTTTGCACCTCATTCCACCCCTTTAGGGGTTGAATTTTGAAAAATCCTGAAACACTTGTTTACTCATTTATCTACAGAAGATCTCGTGTAAAGTTTCGTATAAAATAGTCCAACTAATCTTGGTTCCCCATACAAACTTTGGACCCGCATTTCACCCCCTTAGGAGTTGAATTTTCCAAATTCCCGTCTTAGTGAGCATCTACGTCCTGAAAGGAACCCCCATACAAAATATGAGACTCCTAGCACTTATAGTTTCTTAGATTTTGTGATGAGTAATTTTCTATAAAGAAAAATTTTCTTTAAACTTTAAATGACGATAACTTTTTAATCTGACATCAGATTTCGATGAAACAAAGCCTATATGTTGCTCAGGGATGACCTTAATCTTTTACTGGAAACCGCGTAAAAATCTGTTCAGTAGTTTTAAAGATTAGCGAGTACATACAGACAGACCGACAGACAGACAAAAAAATCAAAAAAATCTTTTTTGTGTTCTGTTACTCTTTTTTTATCGCCCACACTCATTTTTTGTTAATTTTATCAAATGTACAGACACGCGGTTCCTACTGTTTTATTATATGTATTGATATTGATTATAAAATAGCTGTTGTTTTCGGAATCAGCGACCCGATAAACCATAAAAACAATACCCATGTCGATTTTCAGAAGTTTGCACCTCATTCCACCCCTTTAGGGGTTGAATTTTGAAAAATCCTGAAACACTTGTTTACTCATTTATCTACAGAAGATCTCGTGTAAAGTTTCGTATAAAATAGTCCAACTAATCTTGGTTCCCCATACAAACTTTGGACCCCCATTTCACCCCCTTAGGAGTTGAATTTTCCAAATTCCCGTCTTAGTGAGCATCTACGTCCTGAAAGGAACCCCCATACAAAATATGAGACTCCTAGCACTTGTAGTTTCTTAGATTTTGTGATGAGTGATTTTCTATAAAGAAAAATTTTCTTTAAACTTTAAATGACGATAACTTTTTAATCTGACATCAGATTTCGATGAAACAAAGCCTATATGTTGCTCAGGGATGACCTTAATCTTTTAGTGGAAACCGCGTAAAAATCTGTTCAGTAGTTTTAAAGATTAGCGAGTACATACAGACAGACAGACAGACAGACAAAAAAATCAAAAAAATCTTTTTTGTGTTCTGTTACTCTTTTTTTATCGCCCACACTCATTTTTTGTTAATTTTATCAAATGTACAGACACGCGGTTCCTACTGTTTTATTATATGTATTGATGTATTGATTGTCATCAGAACTACATACAGCTGCCATCATTACGCTACGATCCTTGGAAGATGGTTAAATTAGTTGCCTTAGATTCCATTACATAGTTAGTTACATACAGGTCGACCTAATAAAAGCGTATTAAAAAACGGGTTGCACTAAGGGAGTGCTGGCAGAAGTGAAAACTTGAACATTAACGTTGTGCATTTTGGAATATTCTAGAATGGTATGGGAATAATTTCGCACGAATTGCTTTATTTATCAGCATACAAGTATTATCATTAAAAATAAACAGCAGGAGCCATTTTCGCCGCGCGGTAGAAAAGAGAGGGCTATATAACTTCCACTCCTATGCTGCGCCAGCGGCACACCGGTCTACACTCCCTCCGTCTTACGAAGTTTTGATCAGGCACGTGTCCTGACGCGACTTTAACATTTTTTTATCCATCCCAAAAAGTGCACATGCCGCTAAAGAAGTTTTCATTTCAAAAACATCGCATGTTTTTTTACGATATTTTTTCTATGTATTGTGATTTAGGTCTTTTAGGTCCCTTTACGGATTGTTGTATTCCTGCGAGTGAGTGAGGACATCAGAAAGAAAGAAAGGAAGGAGTATAGGCTGGAAACAGATCGGCCTTGGTGTAGCTGATCTCCATGGGCGGTGATGAGTGCTTTCAATCAGGTGACCCACATGCTCGTTTACCCCCCTCTTATATAAAAAAAAATAATAATAAAAAATACTACCGTCAATCCGTAAATCCGTGATAAATTATATAAATAAATAAAACGTTTGCCCAGTATAAATAATGAGGGAGTTTTTTTAGAACATCGTACTTAGTAAAAGTAAACATAGGTAAAAATATAAATATCAAACAAAAACGTACGCAAAGCAAATAATTAGATCACTGAGCTCGTGAAGTAAGCAAGCATGACAAATAAAACTCTCAAAAATGTCTCGGCGAGAGTAATTCCAAGTCAATTTATTTTCACAATGCCTGAGAAGGTACTCCTCAAGAGCGTAGCAAAAAATCCTGTTATATAAAATCCTTAGTACATTAAACGTCAGCTCATTGGCCTGCCAATGAAACGCAGCCTGGGGCGAAATCATTTCTACATAAATCCCGTTGCCGGCACTCCACTCGCAATAATGCCGCCGATCCGACGTCCTGACACGAAAGCTTCGCGACCGAATGATTTATTCGGGATCGCGTATTTTCGAAGTGAAATAAAAATCATTTACGCGACTATGAGGTAACGGTGAGTTAAAGCCGATGGAAGTGGCTTTACTTACCGAGCGAGAGAAGCTCTCGAGTTGGAACGAAAAAACTTTTTTTTTCGTTCCAATAAATGTACTTCTTCTTCTAACGATCAATCCTAGAGAGAACTTTTCCTATAGGTGGGAGCTGAAAAGCAGTGGTTTGCCCTAAAGGCAATAATTGTGACTGCTCACATGCGCATTTTCAAACGTGTTCCGTATCTGTCAATCTTTGTTTGCATTTGTTCTAGTATGTGTCTTTTCTTTAGATTAAGTAAAATGTATTGGCCGTGTGGTTTCCGGCAGACTAGAATAGAATCACTCCGTCTCTTCCCGTGGATGTCGTACAAGGCGACTAAGGGAAATATATTATAAAACATCGATCAGGCCTCCCCAACCCGTCTGGCCAGCGTGGGGAGTGTAGGCCAAATCCTCCTGTCTGTGACGGACGAGAGAGGGTCGTGTTCCTGTAGTGGAGACTAAAATGACCTGATGATGAAGTAAAATGTGTTACAGCAACCCAATAAAAATATTATATATCTATCTATAAGTTGAATTAAAACAAAGATGTCGCTTCCAGTGTCATTTACTAAGCCAGAGCAAACTTATTGCTTGCTTTCGTTGCGAAATATCACCCGGGGTCATTCGTTTTTTGAGCAATATCAGCCCCGTTGTCGGAAACGTTTATTTTTTCATCGATTTTCTCTTATCTACGTGTTTTTATTCCATGTGAATATGGACACCAATGGTACACAATTGTCTGATTTGCAAATTGAGTATCTTTTTATTGACATGAAATTTAAGCCTATGTTTATGGATTTTCTTTGGGGAAGTAAGTCAACATTAAGTTTACAGGCAAACGAAGGCAAAATGACGGGTAGGGTACAGCGACTTTTAAGCTCCCCTCGGGAAGTATCTCTTCCTTACATAAGACCGCAGCCGAATAAAAACGGTACGTCGAATTTTAAACTTTTACAATAGCCCATAATTACTGGCAATATATGATTGCTACTCGCAGTGCTAACGAAGCATCTCTTTAAGAACTTTCTGCTAAAGTCATGTGGAACATGCTTGCGCAATGCTTCATACACATTATCAGTGTAGATACTATGCCTCTCTTCCGCCAAAACTTTCGTCCAGATGCACCGCGGGCGGGTTTATTTTGACTCTACAGATGATGGCGAAAGAGTCGTCGTCCACCCTTGTTCATCCCACTGCTGGGATATGGGTACTCCTCTCAATCGAAGTAGTTTAGATCATACTCCACCACGCTGTTCAACTGCGGCTTGACGAGGCGAGTGATTTCAAGCCGCCTAAAAGCCCACTAATTTGGCCTAATGACAGTAATCTAATGACGACAGCCGAGACCGATGGCTTAACGTGTCCTCCGAAGCACAGAGGAGCTCGAGATAAATAAACTCATCTATGAACAGGCTACAGTCGACGTTGCTTAACTTGGGTATTCGATTAGACTGACATGCGCATCGACGTCATGGAGTTACACATTGGTTCTATTTCTTAAGAATTAAAGTCAACGCGTTAATGTTGACTTCGGTGGTCTAATATTTTATATATTCGACCATCAAAGTCACAAACATTAATAGTTTCCAACACACTAAAGCTGATCCTCATTAAAGTAGAGCGATGTCATCGGCAGTTAACGCCGTGGGTCGTCATATTGCAGGCTTTTAACTAAATGAGGCGTGACGTTGATTCTCAGACGACATTTAAAGCACTGTATATAAATATTTTTAATTTATTAAGCACGGCCCGTGGACGGTTGACTTTTTTTTTGTAGATATTATCGCATACGGAAATCATTTGGATAGTGTTTTTTTATTTGATCGAGCAAGCAAAGGCTATCTTTGCTTATGTCCCAAAAATAGGGGCGATAAAAATAGGGTGTCCTGTGTCATGGAAACGTGTGTTGTACGTGAATACGTTATATGCACTGAAATTATCTCAAAATGTCAACGCTTCCCCTGCACCCGTGTTCTTATGTAGCGTAATAAATTTAGTCCTTATGTTAACATAGTCCTTATGTAGCGTAATAAATTATTTGATCCTTCATCTATCCAGTGGTGTGATTGAATTTGATAAATTGAAATTTTGAAGATGATAAATATGTAGTTGCAATACTAAAAATTGTATTCCCAATTTTGTTATCATTCGTTTTTAGGGTTCCGTACCTCAAAAGGAAAAACGGAACCCTTATAAGATAACTTTGTTGTCCGTCTGTCTGTCTGTCTATCTGTCAAGAATTTCTATGTCGAGAATGCGTGGAGGTATCAAGCTGAAATTTGAACTGTATACTCAGGTCTACGGTCCCATGAAGTCGTAAAAAAATCAAACTGCTAAGTATACGTAGAAAAAAGTTACGGCCGTTTATTCAGCAAAAAACGCATATTTCGATACACTCAAGGGAATCAAAACCTATAGGGTACTTCCCGTTGACCTAGAACTATGAAATTTGGCAAGTAACATCGTTATAGACTACAAGTACAGGAATAAATCTCAAAACTATGCATTTGTAAATAGATCTTAAAAAATAGGGGTTCTATATTTTTATAGGGTGTCGAAATTTCAAATTGAAACTACTAGTTCAAATGGGGTATCATATGAAAGGGCTTGATGTACACATTGCAAAATATATTTTATTTATTTTTTTCGACGCATTATTTCTTATTTATAATGAAAAATATCAAATTTAATATTGATACTACGTACGGAACCCTCGGTGGGCGAGTCCGACTCGCACTTGCCCGGTTTTTTTATACTGCGACGGGTGGCAGATAAACATATGGCCCGCCTGATGTGCAGCAGTTACCGTAGCCATATTCACGCTCGCAACATAAAATATCGCTCGCGTGCCGCCATAACCCGC
The DNA here is from genome assembly GCA_937001555.2 of Hypsopygia costalis. NCBI lineage: Eukaryota > Metazoa > Arthropoda > Insecta > Lepidoptera > Pyralidae > Hypsopygia > Hypsopygia costalis. Next base: position 2,178,590 of record OW443343.2, on the reverse strand, counting down.
TGCCAACGCAGCATCTCCTTCCTTTCTGGTGACCTCACTTACTCGCAGGAACACAACAACCCTCAAGGGAATTGTTATTTAGCTGCGGTATTCTGTGAGGTGGAGGTACATTCCCCAGTCGGGTAGCTTATTGTCCTCGTTAGTAAATTGGCACGTGCGTGCAGGTGAGATTGACTTTGACTCAAAGTTAGTGCTTAGACCCCACAAACGTTTTCACAGTCATTTGAATAAAATTAATAATTCGAGAACTGTAAATAAGTGTTCTAATATGCAAAGGAAAAATTCTGTATTTTCATAAATTCTCTTTGTGAAGTAATACTAAAATATGTTTTTTGTTTCAGGAAATTGGTGCGTTTTGACGGTTTTTAATATGTAAGTACATAATATTAATTTTGTACTAAAGGCAGAGTATTCATACTATGTACAACGGGAATTAACGCGATCATGCATAAGGGTATTTACATGCCTGACGTTTCAACCAGCCCTACCGCCGTATCTGAAGCAATCATTACCATCGGATTTTTGATCGCGAAAATAGATTGTTGGTTTATCATCATCATCATCATCTCAGCCATTGAAAGTCCACTGCTGGACATAGGCCTCCCCTCTAGATCTCCAATAAGACCGGTTGGAAGCGGCTTGCATCCAGCGCGATCCCACGATCTTAATGAGGTCGTCTGTCCACCTTGTGGGTGGACGTCCTACGCTGCGCTTGCCGGTACGTGGTCTCCACTCGAGAACTTTTCGACCCCATCGGTCATCCGTCCTCCGTGCTATATGCCCTGCCCACTGCCACTTCAACTTGCTAATTCGCTGTTGGTTTAAGTTAATGACAAACATCTTAAGTTTAGTAAGTAGAGTTCTATAGTATCTACTCGTACCAGCTTAGCTTAACACAATTACCGCCAATCTAAAGTAAAGTTTGATTTTCGAAATCAAAAAATCCGATTATTACGGCTTCAAATGAAAATGCGGGTTTTAAATTCAAATCTGTGGTCAAATTCATACGATAAAAATTCTATTCTACTATCAATTAAATAAGAGCTATTTTGCCGTTTAAGAAATTCAATCCAACACACATAATAACATACAACGAAGCGTTACTTAGATTATAATACATGTAGATATATACATCGTCCCAACCGTACAATTCGCTTGACAAAGGTTGCGGCAGATTGAGGGCGCAAAAACTGTCCGAATTACAGATACGGCAGTTAATTAGTGAAATTAGTTGTGGTTTGTTGTATATAGAGTGTTGGAGGCCCCAGCGGTGTGATATGTGTTTAACTGTCAAGGTTTTAGTTTGGGAATTATTATTGTTTTGTTATAAAATTGAGAGAGAATGAGGCTAAGTTGGAATTTGGAGCTGTATCTATGTGTCGAAGTGGTCATATGTAGTGTTTGCCCTTCACAGCACTGGTCTTACTATGTTTTTTTTAATTTTATTTTTTTATACTACGACGGGTGGCATACAAGCATACGACCCGCCTGATGTGAAGCGATTACCGTAGCCATATTAACGCAACATAAAATATCGCTCGCGCACCGCCACCCCCGCTGGCAACGCAGCATCTCCTTCCTTTCTGGTGACCCCACTTACTCGCAGGAACACAACAACCCTCAAGGGAATTATTTTTTGAAAAATGGAAAAATTCACCTGCCCCCCCTAGGTGGGATCCCACCTAGGGGAGGGGGGGGGGGGGGGGGGGCAGGTGAATTTTTCCATTTTTCAAAAAAATATTTATATGGCAAGTTGGCCAAGACAACTATTTAAATAATAATAACCTCAAGGGAATTGTTATTTAGCTGCGGTATTCTGTGAGGTGGAGGTACATTCCCCAGTCGGGTAGCTTACAATTATGCTCCCTACCTCTCTTTTCGCCAGAGCTTCGTTTGTTAGTCAGCAGGGTGCACCGCGTGCAGGTGAAGTTGACTTTGGTTCAAAGATGTTGAAGAATCACTTACACCCCAAAATGTCATATAGGTGTTGGAGTAATTTTTTTTTATAGAGAACGTCGTGTGGAAAACAAACATACGGCCTTCTTCATGTGAAGCAGTCAAATTAACGCCAGTAACATGAAATATCGCTCGCACACCGCCATACTCTCTGCCAACTGAGCAACTCTTTCCTATCAATTTCACTCACTCGTAGTAACCGTCAAGGGAATGTTATTTGGATGTGGTATTCTGTGAGATGGAGGTACTCGCTCAGACGGCCTACTTTACTATTTAGCTTACAAATACGTTGTAACCTACCTCTCTTTTGCCAGAGCTTTCGCTAGTAGGCAAGGTGCACCACGTGCAGGTGAGCTTTGTCTAGGTGTAGAAAAGGTCATATGTAATGTCTGTCCGTCACAGCTCTGGTCTAACTATGCTATATAAGTTTAGAATGATAGGCAAGGTTCTGACTATAATTGTAAAAAATACAGCCGAATTGACATCTCCTCCTTTTTTGGTGTCGGTTAAAAACAGGTTAGCGACGATTATTTTACCAGTATGCAAAATTTCGCATATAGAGACCCAACCGCCTATGCTGAAGCCGAGTCCCATCAATTTTTTTGATAGTGAAATTCAACCTTCATCTTATAATAAAGGCTTATCATCATCATCATCAGGTCATTTTAGTCTCCACTACAGGAGCAGGACCCTCTCTCGTCCGTCACAGACAGGAGGACTTGGCCTACACTCCCCACGCTGGCCAGACGGGTTGGGGAGGCTTATAATAAATTGTATTTAGCTTAGCTAACAGAAACCCTGAAGCTCTCCTAACGAAGCTAAAATGTTTGTATAAAAGCAAATTATACCTAAGACTTATTTTTGAGGATCAAAATATTCAATGGGATTTGGTTTGAGCTTTGGCGGTAGGGCTCCAGGTTGACTATATGACGTAAGCAATCGATAATAAAGGATTTATAAAAAAATCCACGGGATACCGAACGGGTACGAAGTTTATTTGGGGGTCTAAGTGGCAGGTAAAGCCAACCTTACCTGTACGTGGTACATCCTGCTGATTGACAAACGAGGCTCCGGCGGAAAGAGAGGTAGGTAGGGAGCGCGTATTTGTTAATCTGCCCGACTAAGGATCCTTATCCTAAGTATCCTTAGTCGGGCAGATTAACAAATACGCGCTCCCGTCCACCTCCCAAAATACTGCAGCCAAATAACAATTCCCTTGAGGGTTGTTGTGGTCCTGCGAGTGAGTGACGTCACCAGAAAGAAAGAGAGAAAAGTCCCTTGTTGTTGCTGATCTACATGGGCGGTGGTGATTGCTTTCAATCAGGTGACCCACATGCCGATTTGCCCTCTCTCATAAAAAATGAAGTCAGAGGTGCATCTAGTAAAATCTAAACATGAACATATTTAATATCTTCCAATATATACAATTCTCGTGTTTGTTACCAAACCCCTCCGACACGACTGGACCGATTTTATGAAATTATGTGTGCATATCGGGTAGGTCTGAGAATCGGCCAACCACTATTTTTCATATCCCTAAATGTTAAGGCGGGATAACGATTCCATAGAGCGCCTGGTCGTTCAAGGAAAGGTAAAAGGGACAAGACCACGCGGAAGATCACCTATGCGTTGGATTGACCAGGTTAAATCGGCAATGTGAACCCGTGTATCTGACTGCGCCAGACTAGAGATGGCGGGAGATCGTGCGGAGAGCTGTGTCCGCCTCCACCGCCGATGTGGTATATTTTTTGTATGGAAAATAATATTGTATTATTATAAAATGCTAGCTGACTCGGCAAACGTTGTTTTACCATAAAACGCAGAGGCGCGTGACCACGACCGCTCTGCCAAGAGCGAAACGACAGAGAAGAAGAAATGTTATCCCTATTGTATTTTATTGATTTTTTTTATTATTTAGCAGTGAAAAATACATACAACTTCAATTTTTTGCCCTTCTACGATCAACCCCTGTTTTATGGTAAAACAACGTTTGCCGAGTCAGCTAGTATTTTATAATAATACAATATTATTTTCCATACAAAAAATATACCAAATAGCAAGCAAACATACTATAATGTAGCACTCTCATATCTCGAGAAAATATTTGTTTACTCAGGTTTTCTATTAAACTTTTCGCCTCCGCAAATACCCCTTGATCCTCTGCGTTGAGATACGATATTCATTTAAATAAATAAAAGAATATAGTGCAATAAAATGTATTGAAATATCTCTCCACTTTGCAGTACTAAGCGCCTTATAAAGTTTTAAATGTAGACGCAAATATTCACTCCGTCCACAATAATTTTATCTCTGACATTCCGATATTTTGTTCTTATTTCGAGATGATAGGATTGAAAATAGAGCAGTTACGAGTATTCATTAATTTTAACTTATTTTACCTTGTATATTTCTTTGGTCTGTTTAATTCGTAAGCTAGTTAATTGAATCAGGTGTTATTTTGCGGAAGTCAAATTTACGGGCAATTTGATCTACACTACTTTGCGTTTGGTGACGGAAGCACGCAAAGTAGTGTAGATCAAATTACCTACCTGTAATTCGAAAGCTTCTTACTAGGGACTGCAATGAACTTTACTGTTCATTGCCTTTTTGGTGGTTGTCACTGTTAATCCTGGCTATACAGGAGACACAGTGTTGAGGTGTCTTGCTTAATTTTGTAAAAAAAAAAAAATGGTTTATGCTTGACCCCACGACAGAAGTGAAAACTTTTCGCTCCATCTCGCTCTCTCCCTGCCTACTTTCTCATTCACTAACTACAAAATATGTAGTGTGCTCATTGAGCCTGAAAAAGTTTTTAGGGCATCAATACCCTGCTTATACGTCTTGAAATTCTATGGTTGAGATAACTTGAAGGCACCTTCACGTTATCTCGATTTCAAGACAATAAAAATCAAATAGATTTAGAAGGCAACTATGAAGGTCGGCTACTCATAAAAACTTCAATAATACGTTTGCAAAAGAATTGGAATCAAATAAAGAATTGGAAGGGTGAAGATTTTTGTGAAGTCACTGAAATAGTAAACAAGGCCCAAAGATGTTAAAAAAAAAGAGGCAGATAAGTTTTATGAGTCATTTTAAGTGATACGATGATACATAGCTACCCCTAAAACAATTCAACGTTAACTTCTGGAACGTTTGTAGTATTCTGTTTTGTGTAGCGTACTAAAAATATATATTTTAGTCTATTTTTTGTTAAAATCTGTTACTTTTTACACGCACTCAGCAAAAATACTTGCAATGGTACAAGCAAATTGTCTTTTTATAAATTCACAATTTATAAACTGCACTTGATTCAAACAGCCTTAATTTTTTATTTTGAAGGAAAAAGCTGGCTCCGCAATATTAGCGAGATTTTTTCTCTTGTAAGACTGGTATTTACCATTATCACATTAGGTTCAAGACTTGGCTTGCCTGCAAACTAACACACTGTGTACTTCTAATCGAATAATTTTTACTATGTCACAGTCAAAGTCGACCTAGGATCTAATAGGCTTGTTGCCCATGTTACAAAATTATAAAAACTCTCTATCAGTAACGTAAAATACATAAAACTAGAACGATCTGTGATCTTAAAATTTTAATAACTTATGTCCGACGTGTTTTATGTTCGGTCAAAGTTTGGTGGGAAAGTCCATTTTAAAGGTATGAAATTATATAAAATAAATATTATTATTGTAGAAACAATAAAAAATACTATATTTAATGTATATAAAATAGCACGGTGTGACGTCATAACGTGTTGGCCTTTTGTATGGAGCGTTTTCGGGATAGTCCAAAATTGTGATTTTCAAGTTATCATATCTCGAGAAGTTTTTATGCAATCGAAGTAATTATTTCACCTATATTTATATTATTGTGACGTCTTTAAATAACAAATCGAAAAAAAAGGGATACAAGCCTATTGGCGTCCACGCTTTAGCCTTAGTCGACAATCTATATATATAAAAGAAAGTCGTGTTTGTTACAACACTTATAACTCGAGAACGGCTGGACCGATTGCCATGGTTTTTGATTTGTTGGATTTGTTTCCGTCCCGAATAGCAGAATAACTCTTAAAAACATTGGAAAATTCTCGAAAAAATAAAATAAAAGAAAAAACATTTTCCCATACAAATGAAAGTGTCAGTTGAAAAAGGGATTACGATATTTATTGGTCAAATATCAAAACGTCAAATCGATTTGTGTCACTTTTATGTCGCGAAAGTTGTCTGTGATTTGTTATGAAAATTTAAAAATGTCAAATCGATAGGGGTGAAAACGCTTTTCCCATGGGGTTCGAGCGCAAGAATCAAATCAGAGTAAACATCAAAAGAAATGACAATTACAAATCACCAAAATGATAAAACCTATTTCAAAACCAAAAAAAATAAAACAAAACGTTTTTTTAAAAAAAAATTAACAATAAGGAAATCTTAATTTTTATGAAATCTTCAGTTTTTATGGATACGGGTCGTCCCTCAACCGAAGGGGTTTAGAGCGTACTCCAACACGCTGCTCAACTGCGGGTTGGCGGAGGCCAGTGTTTTTGAACCGCCTAAAGGCCACTGACTTAACTTAACGACTGTCATTAAATGATAACAACCGGGGCCGACAGCTTAACGTGCCTTCCGAAGCACGGAGGAGCTCAAGATGAGCTAATGATAACAACCGGGACCGACGGCTTAACGTGCCTTCCGAAGCACGGAGGAGCTCAAGATGAGCTAATGATAACAACCGGGACCGACGGCTTAACGTGCCTTCCGAAGCACGGAGGAGCTCAAGATGAGCTAATGATAACAACCGGGACCGACGGCTTAACGTGCCTTCCGAAGCACGGAGGAGCTCAAGATGAGCTAATGATGACAACCGGGGCTTAACGTGCCTTCTGAAGCACGGAGGAGCTCAAGATGAGCTAATGATAACAACCGGGACCGACGGCTTAACGTGCCTTCCGAAGCACGGAGGAGCTCAAGATGAGCTAATGATAACAACCGGGACCGACGGCTTAACGTGTCTTTCGAATCACGGAGGAGCTCGAGGTAATATAAACCCATCCGTGTACAGGCTACGGTCGACGTTGCTTAACTTGCGTGTTCAATTAGACTGACACGCGCAATGACGCCATCGAGCTTCTCTATTATTTTCTACTATTCATTGTTTTAATTCCATAAAATCATAAATTTAGTTCAGCTAATATGTACCACGACATTCATTGATTGTTAGGCGGTACGAAGTTCGCCGGGACAGCTAGTCTATATATAAAGTATAGTACTATTCTATCTATTTACAAATTAATGTGTTAATTTTACCATTTTTCGCAATCACAAATCTCTCTTCACAGGTGGCAATCCATCCAACAGAATTGTTTCACAACCTATCTGTCCTTCTTATTAACATATCTTTGACAGTTCAACGAGTGAGTCTGTAGTGAGGGTTTCATTAGCGAACCGTGAGGAGTGACTATTTATTTATTTAATTCAATTGCTTTTATAAAGAAGGTTCAAAACTTCAAAGGCACAGCGTGGAAAAAGCAAATTGCTTGGTTTTGTGCACGCAATGAGTTATTTACTCGTTAATTTTAGTTTCTTTGAAAGCCGTTCTAAAGTCGCACCGCTTGCCATTGGCTGGGAAATTATTTTTGATGAAATATTAGATGGATGACTATAAGTCTAGGTGATGATTTCGACAGCATCAGGCTTCTCACTGCTGCGTGGTGAGTACTATACCCCTTCGATTGAGGAGAGACCCGGTCCTAACAGTGGGATGATTATGGATTGGTGGAGGAACCCATATTATAATATATAATATAATTAATTTAAATTATGACTTTAACAATATAAATAAATATATAAATATTTCTGGACAATTTTTCACAGCGCCATCTAGTCCTAAATTAAGCACAAAGCTTGTGTTATGGGTACTAGACAACTGATAAATGTACTTAAATACATTTTTTTTTTGTAAATACATACTTATAATACATAGAAAATACCCAGACCAAGACAAACAGACATATTCATGCACACAAATATTTGTCTTGTGCGGGAATCGAACCCGCGACCTCGGAGTCAAAGGGGCCATTGCTAACCATTCGACCACCGAGCTCGTCAAATCCTTTCGCCATGTTAATTAAATTTCATATTTCTACATTTTTTTACGTTTTACAAACTTTTAGGCCGAGTTTCATATTCTTAAAGTTGATTTTCACAAACCCCTTTCTTATTGATTGCGTAAGCTATAAAAAATCAAATTTCAAAGCTGTAACGTCAGTAATTTAGGCTCTGTATTGATGAGTCAGCCAAGCGAGAAAAACATTCCTCTTTCTAATATTATTGCAGATGACTAAATAGATAATGGACCAAACAGCAGCAGTTCATGATTTAGATCAGAAATGCCATTTTACGAGCCTCTGTTCTCGATATTACTTGTTATAAAACGGTAATAGGGCAATAAAAGTTTAACGGTGGCCATCGCGGTCGTCTCGCAGTTTAAGATCTATAGTTTTAAGAGTTTCTAGATTGACTGTACTGATAGCATTGTTAGCGTTTAGGTTTACTTGTTACTAACTCAAAAGACAATGTTTTGTACTCATCCAGTACATTTTTTTTATACTACGACGGGTGGCAGACAAGCATACAGCCCGCTTGATGTGAAGCGATTACCGTAATAATATTAATGCTCGCAACATAAAATATCGCTCGCGCGCCGCCGCCCCCGTTGCCAACACAGCATCTCCTCCCTTTCTGGTGACCTTTAAAGGAATTGTTATTTGGCTGCGGTATTCTGTGAGGTGGAGGTACATTCCCCAGTCGGGTAGCTTACAATTACCCTTTGTACCTCTCTTTTCGCCAGAGCTTCGTTTGTCAGTCAGAAGGACCGCGTGCAGGTGAAGTTGACTTTTGGTTCAAAGATGTTGATGAACCATCACACCCCTTTCATCTGACGTACTATCAACTCCAGTTTTGTTTCGTTGTAATTTACAGTCCAGTACTGTGGACATGGTCTTTGTAATATTTCTCAGGATTGCATCAATGAGTACCGAACAAAACTTGTGTCTGAGATTGAGACGTCTTTTGGACACGTCTCTGATTGGTGTAGACTGAACTTAGTCCAGCTGAAGTCCTCAAAGACACAAGTTTGTGCGTTTAACGCCAAAAAAGTCACCATTTGTCGTATATCCTAGATTGGAAGGCACTCCCCTTACTATTAGCTCGAGCATTGGTATCTTGGGTGTTGACATATCGAGCGATGTTCAGTTCCGTGATCACTTGGAGTGCAAGGCCAAATTGGCTTCTAGGAATATAAAGCCAGAAGATATTTTACACCACAGCATCGCCTTCAAGTGTATAAAGCCCAAGTTAGGCCTCATATGGAATATTGTTCACATCTCTGGGCTGGTGCGCCCCAGTACTTGCTCCATTTGACCGCATACAATGAAGAGCTGTTCGAATCGTCGGTGACCCAATAATTTCTGATCGGCTGGAGTCTCTCTCTACACGCAGAGATGTCGCATCTCTTTGTGTTCTATATAAATTATACCATGGGGAGTGCTCGGATGAGCTATTTGATTTGATACTTGCCGCTGAGTTCCACTATCGTACTACTCGCAAAAAATTATAATTCCATCCACATCATCTTGATATTTGGTGATCTACTACAGTACACCATTTAAGATATTTTCTACCACGAACTGTGAAGTTGTGGAATCAAATTCCCTCAGCGGTATTTCCTAATAAGTACGACAGGGGACCCTTCAAGAACAGAGTCAATATTTCCCTTAAAAGGCTGGCATCGGATCGACTATCCCTTGGTGTTGCTGATGTCTATGGGCGGTGGTGATTGCTATCCATCAGGTGACCCACATGCTCGCTTGCTCTCCTCTCTTATAAAAAAAATGTATTCTAAATTCTTTATTGTACAAAAAGTATACTAATGATATGAAACTAAAATTAAATGGATAATGGCAGAACTTATCCCATGAAGGAGTTATTTTTTGTTTTATGTATGTTGACGTACGTTCGTAAGCGACATTTGCATCGTCCCGGGTCCCCAGGGGGCGGTCACTTAGAGAAGCTTTTAAGGCCCTATAAGGCTAGCAAGGCAACGAGCAAATCAGTCCCTAGATGGTGTATCGTCGGTAAGGATCCGACATAGCCAACGTAGCCTTATGCTACGGGGGCTCACTCGCTCGCTACGGGGTCAGTCAGTGGGGTTTAGACAAAAACACTGGGGTCTGCCATCCCGCAGGTGTGCAGCATGGAGGAGTATCCTCTAAATTCCTTCGATTGACCCATATCACTTGGGTTGAATAAGGGTTTACAATTACTACGACGAATATTTTGCCTGTCATATTTACCTGTGTTTTTTTTTTGATAGAGCCTCTAATTCTAAGATCACAGGATTGACAGAGCCTTAAAGTAAAGGTTCCTAAGTCTGTTCGCTAGCCATTGAACTTGCCAGCACGTAATACCTAAATCATATTGCACTCTGGAGCCAAGTTTGAACTTTTTTGCTGGTTAACACGTGACTTTTATGCGATTATCGTTAACCGCGCAGCATACAGAACAGAGCCGCTTGAAAAATCGTCCATATTAAAGGCAGTGTAAAAGCATAGCACAAAATTATTACATTAGCTTCCTACCGCGACTTCGCTTGCTGTTACGAAAAAGTCTTTTCATAGTTCGGTTAATATATAGCATATGACATTCACAAAAAACGTGGCTTTCTAATGATAAAAAAAATATGACACACACCTGCGACTTCGCCGGCGTTTGCGAAAAGGTATTTTCATTCTTCGGATTAATATATATCCTATAATACTCACAACAAGCGTAGCTTTTTGCTGGTAAAAGAATTTTCAAAATCGGTTCAGTAGATCCAGACATTATCCCCTAGAATATCTTGTGATATTTAACAACACACAAATTTTACCTCTTTATAATATTAGTATAGATATCTACCAAAACAAAAAAATTCTAACGTTTTTTTTCTTATCCTCAATTTTTTTTTCACCGGCATTATATCGAACTATTATACGGTATGCCACTGTCTCAAACGAGGCGAATCGAATGACAGTCTAGTATGTTAAAATCCGTCAAGCTATTTATGTTATAGAACATGCCAAAGAAATATACAAATACTCGAGAAAGAAGGAAGGGTTACTTCCTTCTTCCTCGGTCGGGTAAAAATAATGACTCTTTATTATAATAGAGACGTCGGTAACCCGAATGATCTCAGATTTCAATTTATGTTGTTGACAAAAAGATGCAACATCTCTTAAGATGTTGCATCTTTTTGTGAGATGTTGCATCTTTTTGTCAACAACATAAATTGAAATTCCATTCATATCATCTTAATACTTGGCGATCTACGACAGTACGCTTTTTAAGACATTTTCTACTATGAACTATGAAAATGTGGACTCAACTTCCCTCAGCAGTATTCCCAAATAAATACGACCTAGGAGCTTTCAAGAACATAGTCAATTATTCTGTTAAAAGGCTGGCAACAGATCGGAAAGTCATGTGTTCTTTTGCCCACCACTTCTAAAAAAAAAAAATACATAATTTGTGTTAATTACTAGACAGGCAAACATTACGCTTTAAACTAACTACTGTGTCAGCGTGTAAATCGAAAACTAAGAAAAAAATATTTAAGTAAACCGAGTTGCGGATAACCTTTGTAACACCGAGCGCGTGGTCCTTTTGACGCCTACGTCTTTATAAAAAGAAAACTAATAACGCAAAAAGGCGCGGTCTACAGTTAATTTTGCCTGCAGTGAACTTAGTACTACATGAGACCACAAATAATTATGGCAAAAAAAATAAATTATGAACAAAAACTCGTCAATGACAAACGATTCGACGCTGCGCGACTGCTTGAAGGTTATAAGACATAGATTTGTTTATTTAATTTAATGGAGTAATAAAAATGTGTAAAGATTCTGTCTCTAATGAATCAACTAATACCAAATCAAATACGATTGACCATAAATGCATAGACGGAGCAAAAAGCGAAGATTACGTAGAACTGGTTTTTGGGTCAAGTGTTTCACACGCGGCAATTTTCTCATTTCCTGTTATGTGTATACTACAATTTTGTGAACATAATATACGAACGACTTTGGAGGTTACGATGTTGGCAATTATGTCCGAAAATGGCTTAAGTTAAGTACCAATTTGTAACGAACTGAGAATTGTTATTTGAACGCAGTATTGTGTTATAAATTGATATATTATTTGTGGTTTGAATGCGAAGGAGAATTAAAGTTATTAACGTTAATTTCAAAATCAGCAAATTGAAGTGGTCACATCTACTGGGTTAGTGATGACAGATGGGGAAGAAAAATCCTAATCAATCAATTTATTTATTTGCAAGAATACTTTCATAGTCACATAGTATTGTACAGTTGTCAAAATATACATTGTTTTATTTATATTAATATTTACATAAGTTCAAATTATTTAACATTAAGTTCTATATAGAATGTCAATTTTATCAAATTACAATAATGCCCATTTCATTGAATGAAATAAAAAAAAAATACATTAAATTAATAAATTAGATACCATAAATTACATGTCAATACAAATTATATAAATTTATGATCATAAATGTCCTACTTTTTATTCAAATATTTGTGCACAGTATAAAAGCAGTTATCGGCAAGCCACATGTTCAAAGTAATGGGGAGGCTATTGGATGATGAAGCACTGAGTCCCCATTCTAGATATGCCGATGATCCAAAATGTGCTTAAAACAGCGTTGAAAGTGGCTGAGTAGGGACTGATGTGGTACCCACAGTGGAAGGCTTTAGTTAAGTCTATACTAACGAAATAACTCAAAGCTTGAAGAATAAAGTCTTCGAGAGCAGTATGTAGTTCTCAGCAGTATACTTAACTTAACAGTATATATACTGCCAATTCTGACATACGGAATAGAGACATGGTCTCACATTGCAGAATGGAAATACAAACAGATTCGACAATCGCTGGCAAAGAAAAGTTTTCAAGTGGCGACTTCGACGGATGCAAAGTGGGATGACCCTCCACGAGACCTACTCAAGAAAGTTGTAGGATGTCTATAGACCGCCCGCTCCTGATCTGGACGTTTGGCTGCCAAAAGGGAAGCCTATCTTATCGTAGGGTGGGTCCAGTGCTGCAGCACCGGTGACACGTCGACCCTCATGGATCTTTTGTGCTCTCCCTAATCCTTTAGTCACTCTCCCCTGACTGTCTGGAGACATGTTCCATGTACTTCAGTATGCCGCTTGTTGGGAAGAACCTGTAGTCCTCCAGGTCCGAAGGAGCCTATAATCAGAAGTCGAATACGGGCTAAAATGATGATGAACAAAAAATTATATTCATAATAAAACGGATACAAATCTGCCATTGAGAGCGTATTACAAATTTATCCAAACGCCATCTATCATTAACGAAAGAGCTAATACATCCGATCCCGAGACGTCTGAATAGGCTCCAACCTCGATCTATTGAATATTGATCAGATGAATAAATTATCTATGACACCCGTTATTCGGAAAATCGTCGTGTCTCCCAAATTGGCAATTTACATTTGAAATTACTAACAATTTGCAACCAGAATGTTTATGAGAAATTCACCACGTGTCTAATTGCAAATTGTCTTTGTTACCCCATTTTGTGTGTATTGAATCAACATTATAATGTAAGTGTAGGTTTAGCTTCTTGATGAGTCACAATGATATATGAAGATATATTTATGGCTTTTTAAACGCAGTACATTTTAAGTTCGATAAATGTATACACTTTTTCAAAATAGGATCATTTCAGAGTCAATTTTATAATAAGGTTCTTGGTTGCGAAATAGGGATTGAGAATATCGAATCGGAGTGGAGAATACCTCACCTCAAAAGTTTTCAACATTTGGGATATAAGAGACTCACCACGATCATTAGAGCTAAAGCTAACCTCGCTTGTACGTGGTGCATCCTGTCGACTAGCGAAAGTGGATCTGGCAAAAGAGAAGTACGGTACAGCATATTTGTATGCAGGCCGACTGAGGAAGTACCACCACCTCACAGTATAAGGCAGCCAAATAAATTTCCTTGAGGGTTGATGTGTTCCTGCAATTGAGTGAGGTCTCCAGAAAGGGAGGAATTGCTGCATTTGCAGCGGGGTGTCTGCGTGCGAGCGATATTTCATGTTGCGAGCGTTGACGAGCTCGGTGGCGTAGCGGTCAATGACGTGGCTTCGACACCAACGCTCGTGGGTTCGATTCCCACATAGGACAAACATTTGTGTGCATGAACATGTCTGTTTGTCTTAGTCTGGGTGTTTCCTATGTATCATAAGTATGTATTTACAAAAAAAAAATGTATTTACGTATGTTTATCAGTTGTCTAGTACCCATTACACAAGCTTCGCTTACTTTGGGGCTAGATGGCTCTGTGTAATTTGTCTGACAATATTTATTATTATTATTATGTATCTCTCTTAATTCACGGGTCAAGCCCGGTCATTTGATAGGCATACGCGGGGATATAGATCCAACACGTAGAGGCCCCTTTGAGAAGTTTGATGTAATGTTGTACGCCCGCCGTGACCCGCTCCAGGATATATCAATGGAACGATATACCCATAAGCAGGTCTCGGCAGGCGTTGAGACTATTGCGAAGTGTGATGGAAAATAAATGGGCTATGGAGATGAGATCTGGGTGAACTTAATACCGGGCTATTACAGTAGAGGGACGGATTATTATTATTAATATGGCTACGGTAACCGTTTCACATCAGGCGGCCCTTGAGGCAATAGCATATACTCACATTTGGTGACCGCACGTGAGTGCGGCAAGCAGCGTGGTGGAGTATGCTCTAAATCTCTTCAATTGAGGGGAGACCTGTATCCCAGCAGCGGCTTGAATAAGTGTTGACGAAGAACCTCATTTGCATATAGTGCATCCTGCTGATAGATTAATGAGACTCTGGCGAAAGTGACGTAGGGCATAACGTATTTATAAGTTAGCCGACTAGAGAAGTAACTCCACCTTTTGGAGTGTAAGAGGTTCATCAACACCTGAAACCAAAGCCAATCTAAACTGCACGTGGTGCACCTTACACCATCAGTAGAATGATTATGGGTTGATGTCGAAAACATCGACGAAAAATATTCTACGAAATTGTTTTAAACAATTTGCTTATAAAGTATAGATAATATATAAATATGTAGGCAAGAACCCATACAAAAGAGTAAACGAATATTAAACTGCCTAAGTATGCACATAATTTTAATGTTCGCAAAACCGAATGTATCTATAGACATGACAAAGGAAGGAGCGCTACCGCTGTTTTTCTTATTAAATTTTCATGTTTTCTTATAAATAATAGAGGAGTTCCATCTCAGCGCGGCATCGGGATGCGTAAACACGAACCCTGGTGTTAAAAATATACAAATGGAATAAAAATAATAGTAAGTTTATTCAAATTATGTATGATATTCAACTTAATATTATTTTTCTCTCTTAATTCACGGGTCAAGCCCGGTCATTTGATAGATACGCGGGGATATAGATCCAACACGTAGAGGCCCCTTTGAGAAGTTTGATGTAATGTTGTACGCCCGCCGTGACCCGCTCCAGGATATATCAATGGAACGATATACCCATGAGCAGGTCTCGGCTGGCGTTGAGACTATTGCGAAGTGTGATGGAAAATAAATGGGCTATGGAGATGAGATCTGGGTGAACTTAATACCGGGCTATTACAGAAGAGGGACGGACGCCTGCCATAACTGCTTTTATTGCTAGTTATTTGCGGCAGGCGGTGGCTTGCCACTCACTAGATGGGCCTCCGAAATGCCAGCAAATCGGCCGGAGGCAACACCGGTGTGAGTGACTCAGGGGTGTCGAGAGGTGTGCTGCGCTTTCTCCGAAGTTACTCGCGGCGTGATGCCCTTTAACACTTCCACCCCTGGAGCATATAGCTCTAGCGGCTCCTCTCTGGACGGCCAATGAAGGCAAGCCAGAGCTGAGAGTCCTGCGGGCCCTCTTGTGTTTACACTCCGACCGATGAAGACACGCCGGAGACGAAGGCCCTTATTATTATTTATATATATATTTAGTATTACCTGACAATATCGACCACCGATCTCGTCGAGTATATATATATATATAGAGATAAAAAGTTGTCAGGCAATAAAAAAGGTCTGTAGATACCTTATACATGATTCTAGTAAAAGAACGCGCAAAAATTAAGCTAGCGTTTGAGGTAGGCGGACATATTTAGCATTAAAAAAATATTTCTATACAAATTACACACGGATAACTTGTTAACTAAATCAAGCTAAGCAAAGCTTGTACCATGGGTACTAGATAACTGATATTATAGTTAAATACATTTTTTTTATAAATACAATACATAGAAAACACCCATACCAAGACAAACAGACATGTTCATGCACACAGATATTTGTCTTGTGCGGTGATCGAACTAACAACCTCGGAGTCAATGTTATGGCATATGGCCATGACTAATCATTCGACCACCGATCTCGTCGAGTATATATATATATATAGATAAAAAGTTTCGGATGATTTTGCGAATGTCAAGGTATATTCAAATTGTTTCTTTACTCTCTTCATATATTCGTCTTAAAACTATACGGCAATTCACGCGCTAATATTAAGCTAGCCTTTGAGATAAACGACACCGATTCCGATAACTTCGAGAATGTCATAAATTTATTCAAATTCTTTCTCTACCTCTGCACATATTCGTCTTAAAAGTATACGCCGTTTCAGCGTATTGTATTTTGAAATATTGCATCCTATTTTTTCCGAGCCTCACGACTCGATTTTTTTTTCATTTAAGTTCTTATTGCCATTCTCTCCTCTCAGATTCTTTGTGGGAAGCATTTTAAATTTTAATAACTATGGCGGAACTAGCTTTGAAGAACTCTTCAAATTTCTATACACAATTTGGTACAAGTGGTTCTTCATTTAAGATACGATTGTTCGTTTTCTTTATTGTTACAGTGAGTCTTTGTTTTTGTGTTCTATTTTAGTATTTTTAGGGTATCGAATCCTTCATTGAAAATTTTAAGGCTAAAGTGAAGACAGAACAGGGCATGAAAGGAAAGTCAGTGGTTTTCTCATGAAATAATATTATAATGTGAAAGTGTGTTTGTTTGTTTGCCCTTCTTTCATGTCGAAAGTAACAAACAGATTTACATGTTTTTTTTTTTTTGGAGATAGTTTAAGACCTGGTCAATGCCGTACGCTACTCTTTATCCCGGAAAACACCTTATTCCCACGGGAGAAAATAAAGTTTATAATCATTTGTCCTTCTTTTACGTCAAAAGGAACCTAAGTACGGATATGATTTTTTTAATGGGGATAGTTTACGGTCTGGAGAGTGACATTGGCTAGCTACTTTTTATCCCGGAAAAACATCTTATATCCCATTGGGAAAAAATAAACTTTGTAATCATTTGTCCTTCTATCACGTCGAAAGGAATCTAAGTACCGACATGATTTTTTAACAGGGAATAGTTTCCGGTCTGGAGAGTGACATAGGGTACTTTTTATCCAGGAAAAACATTTTTTTGCCACGGGAAAAAAAAGTTTATAATCATTTGTCCTTCTTTCACGTCGAATGGAACCTAAATTGCTAACATGTTTTTTTTTATACAACCAAGCAAACAAATGTTTTTTAGAGCCAAAGCCTAGGTTCAGCTGCACGTGGTGCACTCTGCACTGGAGCGAAATAGCCGAAGAGGGTACAGCGTATTTGTAAACTGGCCGACTGGGAAAGTTTCTCCATCTCACCGAATACAG
The DNA here is from genome assembly GCA_937001555.2 of Hypsopygia costalis. Lineage (NCBI taxonomy): Eukaryota > Metazoa > Arthropoda > Insecta > Lepidoptera > Pyralidae > Hypsopygia > Hypsopygia costalis. The sequence goes on along the minus strand of OW443343.2, from coordinate 2,160,826 downwards.
CAGCAAGCAAGAGAAAAATTAACACAAATCAATGGCAGCTCCCCTGGACCACGCAGGCGAAGCCGCGGGTAACAGCTAGTAGTACTATGTGTATATGTATAATATTTCTGAACTCCGGAAAATAATACCCTTCAAACTTTCTAGAACGTATGCGGGTAACAGCTAGTAGTACTATGAGTATATGTATATATTTCTGAATTCCGGAAAATAATACCCTTTAAACTTTCTAGAACGTATCTAGTGATAATATAGAAGTAAGTGAAGGTTATTTAGTGATGACACAGCAATTTTCTCATCAGTACTTTTATCCATACACGAATGGGCAATCTCCATTAGCATACAGCAGGTATGCTGTATGCCATGCCTCTTATGAGATGATGTTCATAAAATCTTTTTTTACTTAAAATCCGTGGTGCACGGCAGTTGAGCTTCACTTGACTAGCCATCTCTTTAGGCTTTGAATGCCTTATTTGCCATATTGCTGTCTCTTACACAGCTAAGAGTGGAAGTCAAATTCCAAAAGTTTCCTACTCCTACTAATTCTTCTGATTAAATTCGTTGTGAGTTCCAAGGCAGCCGTAGTTTTACCGCCGGGACTGCAATGGACTTCACTGTTCATTGCTTTTTTTGGCGGTCGCCGCTGTTAATCCTGGCTACACAGGAGACACAGTGGTGGGAACGTGTGGTGGGCCCCTGTCCCGACAAAAAAAACCTTATTTAATTTGTACCAGAAAATTCTCTAACGTTTTTTTTTATTCTAAATGCTTGAATCATACTTTCCTAACTTAAAAGTACAATTAAGTTAGCAAACTGAGCCCTAACAATATTTGCGCTTGATATACAATGGCCTAATATAAAGTCGGCCTTTTCAAATGTTTTCACTGTAGCTTACATACTGTGTAAACAACGTAATCGAGTTTCTCCTAATAAATACTCAATCTAAATCAGCAACTTTGTAAAGAGGTAGTTTTGAAAGAAGCCATTTTGGATCACGGTCCATTGCTCAAAGTAATAAACGCGGTAGCTTTGTGCGAGCCACTTTCAAACTCTCGAGATGTTTTGATTAAATTTTCATGTTCTTCCACTAAAGGTTCTGTTCCAGCGTTAGGTATTTAGTAAAGTACAGGTATTCATTTTGTTTTTTTTTTTTTTACAATTGGTTTTCATTTTGGTTTGGGGTGTAACTTTAGAAACGCGATGCAAAATTTTGTTTCTGGACTCTATAAACTTACCTATAATAATTATAGTTGTAATTATAATTATAGGTGTAAGTGGTTCAACCATATCTTTGAACCAAAGCCAACCTATGCGCGTTGCACCCTGCTGACTGACAAACGATGCTCTAGCGAAAAGACAAATAGGGCATAGCGTATTTTTTAAGCTGCGTGGCTGGCCTCACAGAATACGCCTCACAGAATATCGCAGCCAAATAACAATTCCCTTGAGGGTTGTTGAGTTCCTACGAGTGAGTGAGGTCACCGAAGGAGGAGGCTGGCAACGGATCGGCGACACCTTGGTGTTGCTGATCTCCATGGGTGGTGGTTTCCATCAGTTGACCCACATGTATCCTGGTGTCCTGTGTCAATTATCACAAATACTTTCTTAGCGGATTTCTACGTGATAGTAGCTCTTTCATCCAGATGCATCCAGTAATTTGAGCTATATTTTGATATGTTATAAATAAAAATACAAGATAGACAATTTACACAGCGCCAGCTAGTCCCAAACTAAGCAAAGCTTGTACTATAGGTACTGGATAACTGATATTATACTTAAATATTTTTTTTTTGTAAATACACATATATGATACATAGAAAACACCCAGACTAAGACAAACAGACATTACATGCACACAAATATTGTATGTGCGCGGATCGAATCCGCGACCTCGGTGTCAAAGTGGCCATGGCTAACTATTCTACCACCATCGATAGATTATAGTAACTGTTGTCTTTTTGTATACAGAGATTCAGATAAGAATATGGCTCTCTTTCTCTTTTAATGTTAACACAGATTTTAAAATGTTAATATTAATTATAATTATATTTGACGAGCTCGGTGGCGTAGCGGTCATTGACGCGGCTGCGACACTAACGCCCGTGTGTTCGATTCCCACATAGGACAAACATTTGTGTGCATGAACATGTCTGTTTGTCTTAGTCTGGGTGTTTTCTATGTATCATAAGTATGTATTTACAAAAAAAAATGTATTTACGTATGTTTATCAGTTGTTTAGTACCCATAACACAAGCTTCGCTTTCTTTGTGGCTAGATGGCGCTGTGTAATTTGTCTGACAATATTTATTTATTTATTAAAAATTCTATTAAAATTTTCAAATTACTTTTTCTTCATCCACACATGTAATAACAAGTTTTTAAATGAGTAAAACTAAACAAGGTTTCTAGCTAACAATATATTTCAATAGAAAATTCAATAAATTTTAGATGTGCCGGTGATTGCATGGACGGCTAACTGAATGCTTAGACTTAACGGTGATTTTTCAGAAAAGGTCAAGTTGGGTTTTCAGGAAAATTGTTAACAAATAGCCACATGTTTCCTTTTTACGGGATGTGGTCGGGAAATAAATTAGATTCTTATTTATTCATGAACATTTTGCCACGGAAAGAGCTTTGGGCACTATATATAACATATGAGTTTTTTGAATCAAAATTGTTTGTACTAGGGATTTTAAAATATACGTTTTAAATAAATAATATAATATCAGTATATGTATAGTAAATAATAAACAGTATAGTAATATAATATCAGTTTTAAAGCTGGCAATGGATCAGAGATCCCTTGGTGATGCTGAGTTCTATGGGCGGTGGTGATTGCTTTCCATCAGGTGATCCACATGCTCGCTTGCCCTCCTCTCTTATATAAAAAAAAAAAACTGCACTCCGCCACCAAGTCCCGAACTAATCAAAGCTCCTCTAAATAACTGATTAATATACTTAAATATATATTTTTTTGTAAATAGAAATAGAAATATTATTAGAAATATTTTTATTCCAACTTCACACATACAAAGGTACATATATACAACAAGACATAATATAAGATGTGACGTTGCAATTTTCGCCCACCCTCAGGGATCATTGCTGAGTTCAACGAGTGATCTCAGCACTGTTTTTTAAATACATAAATATAATACATAGAAAACACTCAAACTAAGACAAACAAATATGTCCATGCACTCAAAACATTTGTCTTGTGCGGAGATCGAAACCGCAACCTCCGAGTCAAAGTGGCCATTATTATTCGACCACCGAGCTCGTCAAATTTTCCAAGACAAACTGCACTTGAAAAATTGGCTTGTTGTTTTCCTATTATTTCAAGTCAAATGAAATCAAATCAAAATATCTTTATTCCTTGGACTTTATAAAACACTTAGAAACGTCATACAAATTAAATATAAGAACATGTATCTAAATCATTACTACTCTAAATAGTTAGTCAGCACAGTATATCTTTTTCTTTCATTCGCTCTTGCCAGCCGTCACATCTACAGTTGCCTCTTTCTTACCCTTATCACCTCTTACATAATCCAGCCACCTCTTCCTCTCTCATTCTATCCATTCAAAATAGCACCCTACAATACACACCTTTTACGTTCACCTTCCCTCACACCTGTTAAACAACACCTTCAGTTTCATTTATAATTCCTTATTTATATATATATTACTATATTTATTGCTGCATTTCTCCTTGCCTTATGTACTTCAACATTATAAAAATCATGTACTTTTCATCTCGAGGGGTGAGTCCTGGTAAAATCATGGGACGATTGCGTCCCTTAGTTCTATCCACGCACGGGACACAATAACTGCTTGGATACTGGTCTCTTCTCAATCGAAAAGGCTTAGAGCATACTCACCACGCTGCTAACTGCGGGTTGGTGGAGGCTAGGGTTTTCAAGCCGCCTAAAGGCCGTCATCTAATGATGACACACGGGATCGACTGCTTATGATGCCCTTCAAAGCACGGTTCTATAAAATGCCTAAATTATTTGACATGGACATAGTTATATCTATATATGTTAACTGTTCACTTTTTATATACTCGATAAACCACTAGCAGCATGACGTGCTGTAGAGTTCCAACTTGGCTCGAAAACCAGAAAACATGATCATTTTTACCGCTCTGGTCTCCTGTACATAGCCCGGAATAATGGACAAGAACAGTAAAGTAACAATAAACAGTAAAAGTATTTGCGTTCTCCGGGGTGAAACCGCGGTTTCCGGACTCACAATAAAAGAAATTGGTAAGAGTGAGGTGAAATTTTAATTCTGTTTGGCAATGTGAGAAATAAATATAGTAAGAAGGAATCAAAAAGAAAATTGTTAAGACAGTAGTTTAACTTAAACCATGGTTATGAAATCAAATGAGAATGTAATAAAATGAAACGAAATGGAACGGAACTGAATGAAATTGAACTGAATGGGACGAAATGGAACGGAACGAAATAAAACATAATGGAAATTCTTTATCAGTTAGACATGTCTTATACTTAAAAAATCGTCTTCGTCATTTTTCTTTTATCGAAAGGGCTCAGCAAACGTAACGGGAACTCGGAAGTAACGGGCCGGTCACATCAAAATGATAATGACCTAAAGCAACGGTGATAAGGTATTTTTTCAATCACTATGTTTCATTACGCCCCTTTCTGGACGAGTCAGAGACGGGGCATGATGGTACTTGGAAAAAATATCTTATTGGCGTCACTTTAAATCGTTATCTGCTTGACGCATCCAGCTCGTCCCGACTGAGTTCCCTTTACGTATGTTGAGTTCTTAACATTGGCTTATTTCGTTTATCCACCCTAAACCAACCACCCTATGGTGGATATTCGGAAACGCGTGACCTTCTACCTACCCTGAAAATAAGATATTAAGTAAATAACGGTTATCAACCCCGTTCAGTGGGGATAGATGGACACGCGTTTCCGAGTATCCACCTTAAGGCTTTCCCTCTCCTCCTTCTGGCCGTTATGTAATAATAAATCATTTCAGAATCCTTTATTATTCATATAACGGGCGGGAGTGTAATGGGATCTGGATTAAAATTTGTGGGTTCTTTATTTCACAGAAATTTCCATTACTTAAATCGATTTTCAGCATTCAGAGTATGCAAGCTGAAGTTGCAATGAGCCGGTCACATCAGCCGAGTAATTGATTGCAGATGAGAGGGGGGGAAGGTATTAGAGTGGAGGCCGCGCGTAGGACGACGAAGTGTTGGGCGCCCTCCTTCTAGATGACCTTAAGAAAGCGGCCGGGAGCGGCTGGATGCGAAAGGCGGAGAATGGTATCTGGTGGAAAGCATTGGGGAAGGCTTATATCCAGCAGTGGGTAGATACAGGCTGATGATGATGATGATGAAATCAATTTTAAGCGGGATATTGTTTGAATCTACCAAGAATTTATTATCTCATCCTGAGCGACACCGGCCTAAGCTATCAAAATGTCAAGAAATATGATCACAAAATGATATTATTATTCAAATATATATATATAATAATAAATTCGATATGTGTATATATTAATTATTTATTTATGTTTGCATGACCACAAGGGAATGAAATGATAATGAAATTAAAACAATCACCACAAAATTTACTCTATTGCAGCCCCCTCACCACCAACTCTTATTGCGATTCAATGACTGAATAGAATGCTAATTCATACCCATGAATAAGCGACTTTATTCAATTTGAAATAGAGTCGCTTATTCATTGGTATGATTAAGCATTTTATTCAGTTATTGAATCGCAATAAGTGTTGGTGGTAAGGGGGCTGAATCCTAAACACTGTAGATATGGTACGAGTATACCTTACCTCCATCTGGGCTAAATACTATGCTACATAAAACAGTGTAAAATGCACTCCCAGATTATTATGAGTTTGTTACTTTTTATGGTTTTATTCTAAAGGGACAAAAGCATTGCTATAGATTAATAAAATCTACTTAGTGTACTTCTGCCACCAGAAAGAAAGAAAAATAATATTTTGAGCGCACTATTACAAAATTTGAACAATGGTTATGTACCTCAAATATGTATCCAGATCAGTATAGCTGAGGCTTAGCCACAGCGCTGTTTTAAGCGCAATTTTAACAAATTACTTCCGAACGACCCACTAATACTATTCTACTACTACTAAATAGTACTATATGAACTAACTAATGACACCTACAGCTGACACCGTAGCACAAAGCAGAAGCACGCAAAGTAACAAAGATCAAATTACTTGTAAATTTTACTTTGGCAAAATAACACCAGTAGCAATTAAATACAGAGACAGTTTCGATATTAAAGATAACAAAGAATCATTTATATTCCAGTTAGGTACCTAAATATCGAATTACCCAAATCGAGCTCTTTTAAACTTATTTCCAAGTCCCCAATACTTAGCTGAAGCAGTAATTCTCGTAAGTGCGCAATAAGCCGACTCTCAAATAAACAATTTCGGTTGATCTGCAAACATAAGACCTTTTGATCACGTCTGAATGTTCAAAGGCGAAGAAACGCCTTTACAAATTGTTTTTGCTTTGATATCTGGGCCACCCGAAATGTCTATTGACGCCATGCTTTGTTATCGGACGTTATTCTTTTTGTCATTCCTTATAAATGGTTTGAATTGGTATTCTACTATTTGGTATATCTACTATCATTTATTGAGACAATTCTATTCAATGGCGCCGCCTACTTTTCTGATTAGAAACTTAGTCATGATTTTTATATTAGTATTAGTCACTGTAAGGTTGCCTGGAAGAAATTGCATATCGATTAGGCTATCTTTTGTGTTTTCGTCTTTTAAACGTTTATTTATATATACAATTAGGAATAGCTACACGTAATACATAGTATGTAGGAGTGGAAGCCTATGAGGTACCAAAGTGTGTCTGTACCTGGCGATTGACCATATCCTGCGGTTTAACGAATGCGCTAAAAAATTAGTTCTTTATTTGTTCTATCGACATACACTTAAGACGTAATTTGTTCCGTCTCAGTATTTATAAAAAAAACCGGACAAGTGCGAGTCGGACTCGCCCACCGAGGGTTCCGTAGGTACGTAGTATCATTATTAAATTTGATATTTTTCATTATAAATAAGAAATAATGCGTCGAAGAAAATAAAGAAAATATTTTGCAATGTGTACATCAGGCCCTTTCATATGATACCCCATTTGAACTAGTAGTTTCAATTTGAAATTTCGACACCTTATAAAAAATATAGACCCCCTATTTTTTAAGATCTATTTACAAATGTATAGTTTTGAGATTTATTCCTGTACTTGTAGTCTATAACGATGTTACTTGCCAAATTTCATAGTTCTAGGCCAACGGGAAGTACCCTATAGGTTTTGATTCCCTTGAGTGTGTCGAAATATGCGTTTTTTGCTGAATAAACGGCCGTAACTTTTTTCTACTTAAACTTAGCAGTTTGATTTTTTTACAACTTCATGGGACCGTAGACCTGAGTATACAGTTCAAATTTCAGCTTGATACCTCCACGCATTCTCGACATAGAAATTCTTGACAGACAGACAGACAGACAGACAACAAAGTGATCTTATAAGGGTTCTGTTTTTCCTTTTGAGGTACGGAACCCTAAAAATTACTTCAACTGTAATGGTTAGCCAGCGATGTACTTTTAAATTATAGGTAATCGTTAGGAAAGTAAAATCTACCTAAGCGATTAGTTCTATGTCAACACTAATTGGCTATTTGACTAACATTTTTTTCTGTTTGATATGTAGGGACGTCTCCATAATATAACCATAGGTGAAAGAATTACTTCGATAGCACAAAAATCTCTCGAGATATATTAATTTGAAAATCACAATTTTTAGACTGCCCCAAAACGCTCCATACAAAAGACTACCGAATTATGACGTCACAGTTTTGTATTTTATATGCATCAAATCAGAAATTTGTACGACAGCTATGTTAAATATTACGTTTATGTAATTATTATCATAATAAAAGTTATAGCATTTTTTATTGCTACTCCAATGGAAATATTATTTTTTAATAATTTCATACTTTTAAAATGGACTTTCCCGCCAAACTTTGATCGACGCTAAAAAAAGTCTGACTGAAGATATTAGAATGAAAGTTTGCAGATCTTTATAGTTTTGTGTATTTTACGATATTGTTAATTTATTTGTACAATTTTTAAACATTGGAAAATAGCCAATTATATATTTACTTTTTACTCGTTCAATTCATTCCATTATCACAATAAACATTATAAACCTAAATGAAAGCTAGCGATGTACTTCTAAGTAAATTTAATTCGCTCGCTTGGTATGGAGTTAGATTTATGTTTCCATGACGATTATGAATTGAGTAGTTTTGTAATTTTTTTATTTAATTTTTGTAATATGCCCGCCGCATGCATCGCCGCGGGCGCCGCGGCGGACTCCGCCACTCTTCCCGTCTCGCATCTCCATGAACAACATCATACATTGCCAATGGCCATATGTTGTGTTTGCGCGTGTGATGACGCGGGCCGCTGCACGCACCGCCTGTCTGTGAACGGAAAAAATGTCCCACGCGCCGCGAGACGCCACGCCGCACTCGACACGCGACTACCCGCGACTCCGTAATTGAGGCCTAAATTCGATAGTAAAGTTCCTTTGGCTGAAATACAGAAGATGATGCAATATAGAGTAACGGTGATACTGTTGATGGAAAATATTTTAGGTAGATATAAGCTGATGATGATATTATTGATTCTTGGCACTTGGTAGAACATTATTGAGATTCCTTCATAATCGAAATACTATTCGACGTAATATGGTAATTAAATGGAACAGTACAAGTGTTAATAAGAGAGTGTTGTATTGTGTTCTGTCTATTCATTCAACTTATTTGTTCATTGCATTTTATCATTTCAGTCAAAGGACGTTAGCTAGAAGAATATTTATTTGGATTAAGTTGATAGTCTTATATTTCGATACTAAAACAGGAGCAGTGCGAAGCAAGGTTCTGTGATACGTCTCGACTTAGATGATAAAATGTTCTAATGTTGCTTAACATCACATATTGTGAATTGTAGGAATGCCTGACAAAATTTGTGTATGTTCAAAATGGTATGTAATATTTTAATATAGTGCGCCCAATTAAACTAAAATTTTCTGATCCGTCCGAATCTCAAATTATCCCAGTGAAATAGATTCCAACTTCTACAAAGAAAAACGTGTATGATGTAAGAATTTGTTGCAAGATCATTATATATTACTATATAAATAAATTATATGTTATTATATAAATCAGCAAATTTTCACTGTGAATGAAGTGACTGTGAACTTGAAGAATTATGTCATGATTATTATATTATAGAAAAAAATACAAACATACAATAACTATCATTTACATCAGATACAGAAGATTGAACTCTCAATTGATTATTTTAGAATTTATTCAGAATGATTTCATTAGAAGATATCAATGTAGTATCACATTTTAACTCAGGTGTACTTCAAAAAACACAAATTTCTTTTGTTACGTCACGTTACAGTCTGGGTTCATAATCTCTCAACAAAGGGAGATGAAACGCAGGCAGTTGTTTGCAGCCACCAGAATTGTGTTTTACGAGTCAACATAGCTTTTATTAACATTCTATTAAGGCTTTATAATATTCCACGTTCCATTTCTTGATGCTCCATCTTCTACACTTTATTAAAAACATTACGGTCTTCCAGGCATTATTTATAACACCGGTACTTCACGCCTTGTTTTAAATATAAACTGGGTCGAGTTTATATATTAATTGCCTCTCCGGAGAATACTTTGCGCTATTTGATTGTCAAGATATTTATGGACTATGTGCAAAATTTATCGTAGAATCCTTTCGAAAGCTGATTTACTGCTGTTGTCAGTAAAGGCAAGCGAGTAAGTATTCGTCGCTCAAAAATTAAGCACACTGACAGTAGTGTAGTGTAGTGTAGTTTGAAATGTGCTTTTGTTTATCTGCACCAATGTTGATGAGTCCCGTTGTCGAAGTAATGACTACTTTGACGTCGAGGTCACGGGTTCGATGCACAAGACAAATATTTGTGTGCATGAACATGTTTGTTTCTCTTGTGGTGTTGCGCAGGTGAAGTTGGATTTGGTTCAAAGATGTTGATGAACCACTTACACCCCATTAACTATATTAAACTAAATGAAACTATATATAAGAAAACTTATTGCACGTCAAACAGAAACTAACATGTCTTAGAAAACGTACTGTGGTAGATCGGTAATTATCAAGATGATATGGATGGAATTTTAACTTTTGGGGAGTTGTACGATAATGGAACTCAGCGGCATGTAACAAATCAAGCATCTGAACAGTCTCCGTAATATATTTTGAGATTATAGAAGACGGGGAACTACTTGGAAACGGCTGTATAATCCGCGTTATCGTATATTAGTACCAATTACTAGTCTGATTCACGAACTAATTGTTCGTAAAATTTCATGAAGCGTATCATATTTCGTTAGGATTATACTTGTCAAAAGTTCCCTCTTAGTCTGCGGTTCGATTACACGGCAATCCGCCAACAAATCAGTGTGCGCTAAATGAGATGATTTTAATTAATAGTTTGAAACCCAATCAAAAACGAAGAACAATAAATCAAAACTGTTTCTGAAAAGATTAAATTTTCTTATTGCAAATGTTTTCTTTCAAACGTTAATCAGAAAAAAAGATCAGTGGTGCCCAACCTTTTTTGTTGGTGGACCACTACGAGGATTTAGTTGGGTGTAAGGTCCCCAACTATCATATAAATCCATTATTCTATAACTCGAGATTTGAGTGTTTTGTATAATATTGTTTTATAAGTTTGTACTATGCACTGACCATAATTTACCTCCCACGGACCACTGGTGGTCCGCGGACCACCGGTTGGTAACCTCTGAGATAGATACATAGATAACCGCTTTATTCGGTCACTACAAAATCACACATACTATTACAACAACAAAATAACAATGAATATACAAGACAAAACATACTAAATAATAAGAAAAAATCATAAACAATAATAAAATACAATCAAATATTACACCATGATACTTCTAAGAATCAAAGGCTTAAAATTTTAAAATTGAATTGCTTTTTTTTAATAATAATTATAATAATAACCGTCCGAGCCTGTTCTGTAATAGTCCATAGAATTACATAATCATTTGTTTTCGAACACACTTAGCAATAGTTCTAAAGCCTGATTTGAAAATATGCCCATGAGACGTGCTCATGGTTATATTGCCCAGTTATCTATTATGGTTATGGATCTATATTATGGATATATCCAAGAGCGGGTCACGGTGGATGTACAACATTACATTAAACTATTCAAAGGGGCCTTTACGCGTTGGATCCATATCCCCGCGCATGCCATGCCTACCATATGACCGGGGTTGAGCCCGTAAACGTAAGAAATATAATAATAATAATTTATTTCTGCTCCTAACTGAAAATCAGTGCCGATTTCTGCTGCATATTTCGGTTTTCATACTGAGTTGGGACCATTTTCACAGTGCTTTAAATTTTCGTATGTTTTAATCTTATTGTGTCTATTGAACTTGTTTGTCTAATACTGTGTAATGTGTGCAAATAAATGTTTTTCTTCTTCTACTTCTTCATACCTACCATGCTAATACAGAGTTTCATGTTAGTAGTCCTGTTATTTTTTTCTCCGCCGACCCGCTGTCGAGCAGCGTGGTGAAGTATGCTCTAAACCCTTTCAATTGAGGGGCGACTCGTATCCCAGCAGTAGGATGAATAAAGGTTGACGAGGAGTCCTGTTTCAGAAAGTTTTGTTAGTGTTAGAGTGAATATTATCTGCAGTATAAAAGAAATAGAATCGCTCATAAATTCAATGCCAAAAAACATAATAATACAGCGAAGGCGATACGGTCAGCAAATTTATTTTAACATAAATAAATTAAACTTGTTATTCCAACTGAAAAATCGCACCCATTGAAAAAGATTCTGGGCAAAACTCAGTTGAAACAAAAGGCAGTCAAAACAAAAGGTTGCACACCACTACAATAAAGAGAACCCTTGGATCTTACCTCCTTGCCTTTTTTATTGTTACCTAACCTTTTCCGTTGATCCACTCTCATTTAATAACCTCTTTTGGAATGTAGCACATGAAATAGGATTTTACAATCCACCGTTTACCAATTTCTTATTTTTTTATACTACGACGGGTGGCAGACAGATGGCCCGCCTGATGTGAAGCGGTTACCGTAGCCATATTAACGCACGCAACATAAAATATCTTACGTTGAAAATAATTGAAAAGTTAATTGAAAAGGACATTGAGAGCGCAGTATATTTTAAATTTATTTGTCATTAATTATATCTGTTCTATATCTAGCAGTGGATTTTTTTTATACTACGTCGGGTGGTAGACAAGCATACGGCCCGCCTGATGTGAAGCGTTTATCGTAGCCAAATTACCGCTCGCAACATAAAATATCGCTCGCGAGCCGACACCCCTGCTACCAACGCAGAATCTCCTTCTTTTCTGGTGACCTCACTCAGTCGCAGGAACACACCAAGCTTCAAGGGAACTGCTATTTGGCTGCGGTATTCTGTGAGGCGGAGGTACATTCCCCATTCGGGTAGCTTACAATTACGCTCCCTACCTCTCTTTAATTGCTTCTCGAAAGATGTTCTGATACCAATTGATTATTGTCCAAAGTTTTCGTTATCAAATATTACTTTTACAAATTGAGTGAGAAATTACGATCTGGTAAACATTCGAGTTGTTATTCGATTTAACGACGTCTGCTTATTTTTGAATACTTAGAAAAAGTTATTTTCTTTAATCTTTTTTTGAACTTGAGAAATTTCATGAAAGTCGAACGAAACTGAATTATTTATTATCTGCAAATCGTTTCTTGGAATTATTTTCATGATTAATTTGTTATTGATGCTTCTTAGTTTTTCTTCTTAGTTTCAGAAAATTTGTTGTTTTGGAAATAATTAGATTTTGCAAAACATGCATAAAAGTCCAGCCAAGGTTTTACCAACAAATGCAATAAAAATGTTTTCCATGTGATTACACAAATACAAAATAATTTATTTGCAATAAATAGGGTCACGTTTATACAGATGTTATTGTAATATAAATCACCAGCCTATTTAGCATGCAAATTTTAGCCTAATTAAAAACATTTAAAATTGATCAATTAATATTAAAGTTGTCAGCAATCATATCATACATTTATCATTTATTAGTGACAAAGGGCATGTAGGCGCTAAGATAGAATGGACCTATGCAAGTGGCACTTGCACAATAACTTGCATATTTAAAAATGTTGGGAAATAACTAATTCAATGGTACATATATAAACTAAAACTAAGGTATTAAAAGTTTTAAGATTAAAAAACAAGCATACAGCCTAGCAGATGGTTAGCAGTTATCGCAGCTCGGCGTTTGCAAATTCAGTAGTATCATCATTTAACCACATCACTTAATTCTTTAAAATATTATGATATTACTCTCTTCCTAATATGCTCCGCTACTTTTGAAATCATATATTATTATAATGAAACTGTGTCCTTCTATACTGATTTAACGATTAATTGATTGTCATTTCAGAAGATCGTATTTTTTTTTAGTTTCCAAAACATTTTACTCTACTAATAGAATTTTATAATAAACATGTTAATGAAAAAATTACCTCCCTTTTTTTTGATATTACGTGAATTTGAACTTGTGACTCTCGATGACCGGTCGAGTGCTCTTCCAATTGAGCTACCAGGAAGGTTTGTGGTGACGAATTTTTCGAGCCGAATTTCATCTGCAACGATGGACTGCTATGCCTTGTTTAGTACTGTATACAAAAATTCGTCACCAACACAAACCTTCCTGGTAGCTCAGTTGGAAGAGCACTCGACCGGTCATGGGTTCAAATCCCACCTAGGCGGGGGAGGTGATTTACAAAAAGATTTATTTATTAATATTCTGGCAAGTTGGACGAAACAACTATTTAAATATAATTACATTATTTATAAGTTTTTTAGAAATAGATTTATATCAAAATGTAATCCTTTCGTATTTGCCCATTATGTTCATTTTCAATTACAGAATAAGAAAATATATATTAAAAAAATATATTTAAAATAAACAGGTTAAGTTCTAAAAGTCCTACCATGTTATTAAATTTACAGTTATCACGGACAAAGCGGCTTGCTTCGGCTACCTCCATTACGCGTTTAAAACCAGTATTCAATTAACCAACACTCTAACTTGTACCTACATCATTAATGATCTTTTCGCATTTCTAAACACCTTTTAAAACTTTGTCAACACCACTTAACTGAATCAATAAACTAAAAACTAGTTCCAATCTAGTATCCACTTCCGTCCGTAACTTATTAGTTTATCGAAAATGACCATTTAATTAATCTTTTTACTTTGATATCGCCGCTGTGATTGGTTTCTTTATTAAGTTATTTGACTTTGTAATTTTAGATTATTAAATTGGGTTGAACTATGAATTATTACATAATACTTATACTTTTGGCTTTTATGTGTCACTGTTCTTGTCTGCACTCTTTATATTATGAGAGGTCGGGAAGCTAGCACGTGGGTCATCTGATGGACCCCCACAGACCATAGAAAGCAACACCAATATGGATACCAAGAGCTCGCCAATCCATTGCAGACTTTCCTCAGGCATAGAATTTTAACTATCCCACTCCTGAGTACTTAAAGTCAAAGTTTCAATGTTTCCACGATACATGACCGAAAACTTTGTTCCAAAAATTCATTTGTATCCTTCTTTACCCCTCTATTTTCATGTTAAATTTGTAAATAAATGGTATTTTTGTTCACATATCGCTGTTAAGTGCTACTTTTAAATCTGGCTAAAACTCAAGTCGCATGAAGTGACGAAAGGTAGAGCACTCCCTCTCTAGATGGACCGAGGTCTTGAAAAATGTGCCTGGTAGCAGTTGAATGTGGAAGAGGATCGCATATAGCAGAAAGCATTGGGGAAGGCCTATATCCAGCAGTGGGAAAATATAGGTTGATAATGATGAAAACTCAAAACAATTTAAAATCTTAACCCTTAGTAGGCCTATCTAGCCAAAATATATTTGTGGTGACATGTTAACATGTAAGGAAAAATTATGGGTCTGAAAGATTTCCACGAAAATAACTTCCAGCCTCGTGCTACAGTATTATTTTGTTATTACCCTTGTCGGAAGTATAATTATGATACGAAATATTATACAGCCAAGAAACCAATCCAGTTTCCTTCCTGTTACTTATTTTTCCTTAGCGATAATTGCCTAAGCACTCAAATTGCCGAGCGAAAACTTTCCTTTTAGCAAAGATTAAACTTTTCTCGGCCAGATAATAAATGTATCTGTAAATCAGCCTCTAAACCTTATTAAGTCAGATATCTCGTTGTGAAGACGGAATAATTTGGTCTCCCATAAAAACGTACTAAAGCTATCCATGTCTCTTTTGGCTCAGGCAACATTCACTGTCCGAGCATTAGTGTCTGAAATTTACGCGCCATTTTATGTGCCACTCGAATTTCAATGGGCTAGTGTGGTGCCTTCTCTTTCGCACTCATAACCAGTTTTATCCCGTAATCCTTTTCGACTATACGCTTGGACGCGGACCTTTTTTCTTGAGCATCTTTTTTTGAAGGGATAATATTTAGCGTTATGTTCAATTGGGGTAAGTGAACTTTGATTTTAGGATCTTGAAACTTGGGGTTCTTTTCATGAAAAGTATTTGTATTTGTTCATTCAGTATCTGTCGAGTGTCATTATATATCAATTTCAATGTTGGTTAAGAATTTGTTTAAGAAATATTATTAATTCCGGACCAAAAAAGAGACCTGTTATTTTAAAACGCGTGTATATATTTAGTGTAATCTGTAGCATCCTAGCATCGTGGTTGCCAAACGGAGGAACGATGTTTAAACTATTTTTTTAAAAGTTACTAGATTTGACGTATGTAGATGGAGCTATAATTTAAGAAAATCTGTCTAGCCGTTTAACAATTATCAGCTCTTTTCTAGTTTATGATGGGATATAAGCAACTACCACGACTTAGAAATCCTAGTTTGATACTGCAGCATACCCTGAAGTTTGCAAGACATCCAACTCTCATCAACTTGAATCGACAGCACGATTCAGCTCATAATGTCAACTTCTCATAATGTCAACCGGACAAAAAATGCACATTTCTTATAACGTCAACTTCTTAGAATGTCAACTTCTGACAATGACAACTTCGTATTTAACAACTTTGTTATGAACAAATGGTGATCATGGTCTGATGATGGACTAGAAAAAAGATATTTTTTTGGCCGAGATATTACAAAATTTTTAAAGTTAATTCATACTGTGCCATTTTAATCTGAATGTAGTGTTAGTGCATGATTATGGCATAATTAAAGTTGGACTCGATGTAATTCCATTGGATTAAGTTTTATAAATGCAGCAACATAGTGCTAAGTTAATAGCCAAGAAATCATTGCTGCGTAATAATTTATGTTTATTGGTCATTTTTTTTCTGTTGCTATCATAAACAATGATAGATTTTATGTAAATTAACAATATGAATTGGTACATAACTATAAAGATTAACATAAAGTTAGTACATACTACTACATGTTATACATAACAGCTTGTTTTCAGCATTTATCTTACCCATAAGGTAAAATTCTTGGCAAGAAACCAAAATGAAGAACCGTAATTTAATGCAGACTATTCTATTTCTCTGAACAAAGTTATTAAAATTAATTCAAGTGTGATGTGATTGACTTGGCCGTGTGGTTTCCGGCAGACTAGAATTGAATCACTCCGTCTCTTCAAAACATTATAAAACATCGATCAGGCCTCCCCAACCCGTCTGGCCGGCGTGGGGAGTGTAGGCCAAATCCTCCTGTCTGGGACGGACGAGAGAGGGTCGTGCTCATGCTCCTGTAGTAGAGACTAAAATGACCTGTTGATAAGAATGATGATTGACTTTTAAATATTCAAAGTGTCGATAAAAATTTACACATTTATAATAATTGTGCAGTGACGTGATTAAGATTAATATTTTGTGTCAACGCATTGAGTTGACAACAAATTCACTTGAAATCCAAAATTAATCCGACTCTAACAGTATATAAAATATTACTCGAAAGTCCGTCTTTTGTATCGCAATGTATTATTAGAATAAAAGTCACGAGTCTTTTAATATATAAGGCCCCTGTAAAGTATTTCAGAAACAGCAATATTTCTGATCAAACGTTCCTTCTACTCCAATAGCCCAGTTTAAGTGTTCCACTTTCAGTTCTTTTGTGGCTTCAAACTGAGAATTGATTTTCGCCAATAACACGCTTTCCGTTGTTACGTTTCATTCGTTGATTTATTTGAGACGCTGAAAACATTTAGCATTTTCGTGACCTGAAGGTAAATGTAATTCTCGTCGTTGACAACCACCGTTCCCTCTTCCCGGTTGAGATTAAAAAACTTTCCCACCGAAGCCTGTGGGTAGAAAAAAAATATTAATGAAATTCCCAGAAACCGCCGATGACCGAAAGAAGGAAGTTCGTCAAAGTATTTTCTCTTTGCGGATGGGCAATTAAGAAATTCAATTTTCAGTAACTTTTCAAGGGAATTCTGAGTGTGTCTGCTGAGTTGATTAATCCGAGTTCAAAAGGGGAGTTTCCGGTTCCTGCTTGTTTTTGCTTTGCCACGTGTGGAGAGAGCTGATTTAGACTGAACAGTCAGGCATTTGGAATTGAATTTTAGCTTTTTTATTTGGTCAATTGGCTAAACTGAACGAAATAGTTTGTCTTTGTTTTAGATAGTCACAGGAATTAAGTTCATTGGATGGTCTGATGGATTTTCCTAGCAAAGTTTCATATGAGCGGACCTTTA
The DNA here is from genome assembly GCA_937001555.2 of Hypsopygia costalis. NCBI lineage: Eukaryota > Metazoa > Arthropoda > Insecta > Lepidoptera > Pyralidae > Hypsopygia > Hypsopygia costalis. The sequence goes on along the minus strand of OW443343.2, from coordinate 2,142,925 downwards.
ACTTCTCTAGTCTTTTATATTTAAATGGAAAAAGATGAAATTTAATTGTGAGCAAAGTATATTTAAAATTTAATATTTGTCATAAATTTCTATAGAACAGATATAATTTATGACAAATATATCTGTCATATCTATATATATAAAAGAAAGTCGTGTTTGTTACAACACTTATAACTCGAGAACGGCTGGACCGATTGCCATGGTTTTTGATTTGTTGGATTTGTTTCCGTCCCGAATAGCAGAATAACTCTTAAAAACATTGGAAAATTCTCGAAAAAACAAAATAAAAGAAAAAACATTTTCCCATACAAATGAAAGTGTCAGTTGAAAAAGGGATTACGATATTTATTGGTTGTCAAATATCAAAACGTCAAATCGATTGGTGTCACTTTTATGTCGCGAAAGTTGTCTGTGATTTGTTATGAAAATTTAAAAATGTCAAATCGATAGGGGTGAAAACGCTTTTCCCATGGGGTTCGAGCGCAAGAATCAAATCAGAGTAAACATCAAAAGTAATGACAATTACAAATCACCAAAATGATAAAACCTATTTCAAAACTAAAAAAAATAAAACAAAACGTTTTTTTTTTTTTAAATTTAACAATAAGGAAATCTTAATTTTTATGAAATCTTCAGTTTTTATGGATACGGGTCTTCCCTCAACCGAAGGGGTTTAGAGCGTACTCCAACACGTTGCTCAACGGCGGGTTGGCGGAGGCCAGTGTTTTCGAACCGCCTAAAGGCCACTAACTTAACTTAACGACTGTCATTAAATGATAACAACCGGGACCGACAGCTTAACGTGCCTTCCGAAGCACGGAGGAGCTCAAGATGAGCTAATGATAACAACCGGGACCGATGGCTTAACGTGCCTTCCGAAGCACGGAGGAGCTCAAGATGAGCTAATGATAACAACCGGGACCGACGGCTTAACGTGCCTTCCGAAGCACGGAGGAGCTCAAGATGAGCTAATGATAACAACCGGGACCGACGGCTTAACGTGCCTTCCGAAGCACGGAGGAGCTCAAGATGAGCTAATGATAACAACCGGGACCGACGGCTTAACGTGCCTTCCGAAGCACGGAGGAGCTCAAGATGAGCTAATGATAACAACCGGGACCGACGGCTTAACGTGCCTTCCGAAGCACGGAGGTGCTCAAGATGAGCTAATGATAACAACCGGGACCGACGGCTTAACGTGCCTTCCGAAGCACGGAGGAGCTCAAGATGAGCTAATGATAACAACCGGGACCGACGGCTTAACGTGCCTTCCGAAGCACGGAGGAGCTCAAGATGAGCTAATGATAACAACCGGGACCGACGGCTTAACGTGTCTTTCGAATCACGGAGGAGCTCGAGGTAATATAAACCCATTCGTGTACAGGCTACGGTCGACGTTGCTTAACTTGCGTGTTCAATTAGACTGACACGCGCAATGACGCCATCGAGCTTCTCTATTATTTTCTACTATTCATTGTTTTAATTCCATAAAATCATAAATTTAGTTCAGCTAATATGTACCACGACATTCATTGATTGTTAGGCGGTACGAAGTTCGCCGGGACAGCTAGTTATAGATATAATTTATGACAAATACATCTGTAATAATATTATATTAACAAATAAATATATCTAGCAAGCTAGCTAGATATATCTAGCAGTGGATGATACAAGCTAATGAAGATTTATCACTTATAATTTATTCACAACTTATTAAATTACAGTTACATACATAGCTACTAGATGGAGCCATCTGATTGGCTTATTTACCAAATAACGAGTTCTCTTACATTTCACTTTAGTTATTTGCAACAAAGCAGAACATTACTAAAATATTTTCTTAATCTATTAGAATTTTCTGAAGACCGTCTATGTATGTGCCAGGATAAACTCTAAATTAATAAAAACTAGCTTTCGCCCGCGGCTTCGCTCGCGTGAAATTTGGGGTAATACATGTTTACTCAGTTATCTATAGAAGTATTCGTGTAAAGTTCAGGATAAAATAGTCAAACTAATCTCGTTGCCCCATACAAACTTTTGACCTGCGTTTCACCCTCTTAGAGGTAAAATTTGAAAAATCCTTTGAAGTAATTTCGTGTCCTCTGTGTTATATTTTCAAATCGATGCTATTTTCGTAATTGACGTCCCAGGCAACCATAGAATCAACACCCATATTGATATTATGACATTTCAACCCCATTGCATCCCCACAGGGGTGATTTTATGTCACGTCGGCTATGTTGGATTATTAAATAGTTGTTTTTTTCGTAATCAGCGACCCGATAAACTATTAAAATACCCATGACGATATTCAGACTTATTCATCCCATTTTAGAAATTTCAACCCAATCGCACCCCATTGGGGTATGATTCTTGACAATCATCCCCTATTGGGGTAGTTATCCACGTTGAATTTTAAAATCGTTGTTGTTTTCGTAATCAGCGACCCGATAAACTATAAAAACAATACCCATGACGATGTTTAGACTTTTTCACCCCACTTTACCCCTTTACGGGTTGAATATTGAAAAATCCTGAAATACGTGTTTACTCATTTATCTATAGAAATACTCGTGTAAAGTTTCGGATAAAATAGTCCAACTATTCTCGTTTCCCCGTACAAACTTTGGACCCCCGGTTCACCCCCTAGGGGATGTATTTTGAAAAATCCTTTCTTAGTGTACCCCTAGACGTCATAAGGAACCTACGTGCCAAATTTCGAATCTCTAGACACAGCGGTTTGGGCTGTGCGTTGATATATCAGTCAGTCAGTCAGTCAGGAAGAAATCGTATCATATCTCCCCCCCCCCCCCTTCCTCCGCGCCAAGCCACCGCTGTCGCCGCCCCACAACCGCCGCCGCGGCCGCGACGTTTATTGGTTGCCACTACCGTGAGCTATAAATTTCAAGTATTTTCAAGCCTCTAACTCGCTTCCCGTTCCCAGGAGAATTTTTAACTTTGCATTCAGGTATATGCATGTCAAATTTCAAGCATCTAACTTATGCAGTTTAGATTTATTCATACAACATTTTTTTCCCGCTAACTGTCGTTCCCATGGGAATTTTTCAAAATACAGCCATAACTAAAATTTATATTTACTAAGGTATGCATGCATGCTAGATAAGGTATGCATGCATGCTAGATTGAAAACATCTATCTTACGTGATTTAGATTTTTACATACAAAAGTTTTTTCCCGCTAACTCCCGTTTCCGTGGGAATTTTGCAATATCCTGTTGCAACTAAGCTTTAAGTTTACTAAGGTACCTGCATGCCAAATTTCAAGCGTCTAACTTAAGCGGTTTAGATTTTTCATACAAAAGCATTTTCCCGCTAATTCCCGTTCCCGTGGGAATTTCGGGAATTCCTTTCTTAGTGCACCTCTACGGTACCGAAGCTACGTCCCTTCCAAATTTCAAGTGCCTACGTTTAGCCGTTTAGGCTGTGCGTTGATATGTCAGTCAGTCAGTTTCTCCTTTTATATATTTAGAAGAAGATAATAGTACTTTGTACAGTATGGCCAATCCCTGCTCTCTCGTATCTACCTCACCTCCCCTCTGAGACCAATGTGGAACAGTTTGTATGGCACCGCACGCAAACATCATGCTCTGCACACTTGCACAGACGTCATTGTTTATGTAATATACGACACGACATTTTTATGAAGTGGCCAGGGTGTGTTAATATATAAGTTAAGCAATATCGGTTACAGTCTACCACTTAAAGGCTTAAACAAAATTTTAAATAAAAATCGAACACTGAATATTTGTTACTAATAACATTATACAACTTTCAATAAATCTTAAAAAAATCTTAGAAGAAAAGTACTAGACAAAAAAATGCTGTAAGCAGAGCGATATCACAGTGATTTATTTCGATATTAGATACAGAGTCTTACCCGCAAAATGGGTAAATAGGGCATAATTGAAACCGTATGATTTACAACCTGGCCGTGTTCTCTCAGCATCGTTTACCCAGAAGGGTTCCTAAGAGGGGAGCTAAATTATGGCCGTTTAAATTCTTTTTTCTTTGTAACGTGGTGACTTTTTCGTAGGCGATAAAGGAGATTACGCCATTTATCTTCCGTTGACCTGGTAAAATGGTGCATTGTATAGTTATCTGATGTTTTAAAATCCTTGACCCTTTTTAGGGTATAGCCGAAGGATAAGATTTTATTGCTAGTTTCTTTTGCTTTTTTTATTGTGATCCGGCATTTGACAACAAAGCCTGTGTGATAGGTCGTAGGACTCTGGAGTCCAGGAATGAAAGCGACGAAATCACACGCTTCATGTCGTTTTGTCGCAACCACTATGTCGGCCTAGAAGGTTCTTCATATACCTTTTGAAAGATCCGATCAGTCTTTTCTACTGGTCAGTTTATATTAAGTTAATTAAAAAAATCAAAAAACCCGACTGCACTTACAGCAGATTTATTAATCCCGAGCAACAATAATGTAATTCCACACACGCCAAGCAAAAACTAATATATCAAATATATATTTGAAATCAGGTCATCGAGACCTTTATTTTGATACCCATATCGATATATTTAGAAGAAGAAAAAAATTTACTTCAACGACAATATTGCGGGTCACAGCCGCCATATTGTTTTTTTTTATATATATTTGATATAATTAAGACGACTCCAACGACACCTCTTATGTTGAAATCTGTCAAACGGTTTAGGCTGTAGAGCGTACCATATAATAAGACATACATACATACGCTCGAAAAACATAACCCTCCTTCGGCAGTCGGGTAAAAACATAGAAACTGTCAATGAGTGTATTTAACATTTGATTAGTATAAAAATATTATGTAATGTAGGAAATGTATGACATATTCCACACTAACATGAAATGAAATGAATGAAAAAACATGAAATGTCGTTAATGGCTTGTCTAATTTATTATTGTAAAAGTGATTTGTATCATACACATAATTGGACCGCTCTGTATGTAAGTACATGGAATCATTAATACAACATACAAATTGCTTTGATATACTGTAGACTGACGTCAAAATGACGTCATAGTGACGTATGACTATGTTTGTCAGTAATCAAAATAAATATCGAACGTTGATCAACAAAAGCTAGATTAGATAGGGTGTAAGGTCCTCATTCTTTGAGCCAAACACAACCTCACCTGTGCTACGCCTGCGATGAAGTTAGGTGCTAGGTTTATTATTTCTTAAAAGTCTCTATTAAAAATTTAAAATCTTCTCGTTAGACATTTTAATTAAACGTACAACGTACGTTTAATATTTTACGTACAATGTACGTTTGATATTTTTTTTGTTTTTACATGTCATGTATGTATTTGATATTTTTTTTGTTTTTACATGTCATGTAAAAACAAAAAAAATATCACAACCACAAAAACCTCAGTCTGCGGTGGACTGAGTTTTTAGTGTTTCTGATATATATTTCGTTCGTTATACATAAACGACAAGCTTAAACTTAGTGTTATATATTTAAAATCCGTGATGCACCGCAGTTGAGCTTCAATTGACCAGTGTATATTATTCAGTGGCTTGACTTCCCATCTCTTTAGACTTTTAATGCTTTATTTGCCATATTGCTGTCTCTCATATTGCCGATAGGGGAAGTCAAATTCCAAAAGCAAGCCAGTGGCTTGGGCTACGTCGAGGTGGGGCGAACAAATAAAAGCAGACAGAGCGCTACTACGTGGACAGTCTTCGCTGCGCGTGCACCTCGAGACTATAGCCGAGAGGAACCTCTCTCCAGCGACACATATAATAATATAATCGAAGTCTGTCTTAACGTCTTAATAGACACATCTAGCCACTACTGCATCTACGTAAACTTTCCCTATCAACCCGAAACCAGTTCCAAACTGTCAACACTTCACTTACTTCACCTTGTATCGTGAAATTGATCGTGTTTTATGATAATTAATTAATCATACATTAAAATGGTCGACAAACACCGATGTTAGTATAACCGTGGAATAACAGTGCATAATTTACTCTTGAATTATGTATGAGAGTGAATTTTCTTTATGTAGATCGGTTCAGGAAATTACGTTTAAGAAAAGAGGTATTAAATATCTCACAATCTTCTGTTAAATTGTGTGCTACTTTTTTCGTATACTACGTCAGGTGGTAGATAAGCGTACAACCCGCCTGATGTGAAGCGGTTAACCCAGCCCTATTAAAGCTCGCTACATGAACTATGGCTCGCACGCCGCCGCTCCCGCTGCCAACATGCCAACACAGCAAATGCTTCCTTTCTGGAGAACTCACTCATTCGCAAGAACGCAGGAACCTTTAAACGGAATAGTTATTTGTTATACAAGAGTGCAAAGTTGCTTTTTAACCGCGTGCTCAATTTTGATGACCGAGCAAGTGAAGGATTCTAAAATCGAATCACGAGCGCAGCGATTGATTCAAAAATTATAAACCTGAGCGTTAGCGATCAAAAGAGCACGAGGTGAAAAATCTTTGCACTCGAGTGCAACACGTAAATTTTCATCCCATCTCAGCGAGGAAATGACTAATCGCAAAAATATCATTTAAAATCATAAGTTTATTAAGGAAGAAAGCTCATTTGCGCATTATTAACAGTTTCAGTCAATGCTGTTGGCGTTAAATAAACTTCTTCATCGCTAGAATCACTCATTTTAAGTTTTTCACTTGTTTTCAAGTTTCTTGTTTTTAGGTTTTAACAATATAACGTGAAAAGAAAATTGCACGCGTAAAGCAAATAAAAAAAAAGTACATCAAGGAGGTTTCGAGTCTGAGCTTTTAACAAATTAAAAAAAGTTGTATGATAAATTCGGCACCATGGAGGTAGAAGTAAATAAATATTGTCACAAAAAAATTACACAGCGCCATCTAACCCCAAAGTAAGCGAAGCTTGTGTTATGGGTACTAGTCAACTGATAAATATATATATATATATATATATATAAATAGGTTTAATGATGTTTTGAATTCACAAACTTAGTGCACACGGTGTTCTAAATTCAAATTTACTTTATCCTCTAGCGGATAAAAACGACTTTTTCACTCAGATATCGAAGAGGAAAAATACTCTTTCCGAGATGGTAGGATGAAAATGTTATTTGGCTATGGTATTCTGTGAGGTTGAGTTGAGTGAGTACTTGCTATGTCAACTTTTAACCAAATACATTTAGCCGTTTCCTCGTGATAGAGTAACAAACATCCATACTTCCATGTAAATATTTATATTTGATATTATTATTCTCTGAAACAATTTATATGCCTTACAATATATTATTTTCTTCTGTTAAAGTACGAAAACACATACTTACATTTTGAGGTGTAAGTAACTCACCACTATCACTTGAGCCAAAGCCAACCTACCAGCCGACGAACCTTGTAGCTGAATAGCCATGGTTACTTTGACTCCGACGCCGCGGGTTCGATCCCTATACAATACAAACATGTCTGTTTGTCTTGGTTGGCAGGTTTTCTATGTATTACAGTAATTATAAAGTTACTTATGTTCTGTTTTTAAGTAAAAAACTTATGTATGTAGGTTTGAGGAAGGTATGATATTATGAGGAAGGTATTAGAGTGGAGGCCGCGCATAGGGCGGCGAAGAGTTGGACGCCCTTCTTCTAGATGGTCCGATGACCTTAAGAAAGTGGCTGCATGCGGAAGGCCGAGGATCGTATTTGGTAGAAATCATTGGGGAACGCTTATATCCAGCAGTGGGTAGATACAGGCTGATGATGATGATGCTTTTGATTTGAGTATTATGAAAATAGACTATAGCATACATACACAATAGTACAAACACGTTTATACCTGTTACACGGGCGACGGCAGTGGGAATATTAACAGTGGTAACGCTTACCTTAAGGGAGCCGCAAGCTTGCTTACCACTACAGTAAAACATCATCACCAGCTGATTCATTTTTTCTCTCGAGAGATAAAAGAAATAACTCAATAATAAAGTATTCGCATGTTCCAAAGCTTCGCTTTTAAAATTATGTTTCTCACGCTTTGTAACATATAGCCTATCATAGTAAAATAAATAAACCATTAATTTGTAAAGAAAACATCTACATATTGCAATCAGAAGCGAAAGTTTAAAGGTATTCACATTTAAAATTTCCGCATTTCTTATTTTCAATCGGAAAAACCGGTTATTACACAGTGAATATTATGGTTTTAGTACGTAATAGATATAACACACAGACCCATAATAACCAACAAAAACCGGCCAAGTGCGAGTCGGACTCGCGCACGAAGGGTTCCGTACCATAAAAACGGCAAAAAAATCATGTCTGTTGTATGGGAGGCCCCCTTAAATATTTGTTTTATTGTAATTTAATTATTTATTTTTAAATTGAATATATAACTCCCCAACCCGTCTGGCCAGCGTGGGGAGTGAGGGCCAAATCCTCCTTCTGTCTGGGACGGACGAGAGAGGGTCATGCTCCTGTAGTGGAGACTAAAATGACTTGATGATGATGATGATGATATAACTAAATATTCTGTGAATATTTCAAGCGTCCACCTGTTGCAGTTATCAATATCGAGCAAAAAAAACCGGCCAAGTGCGAGTCGGAGTCGCGCACAAAGGGTTCCGTACCATTATCTATAAAAATGTTACAAAAATCACGTTTGTTGTATGAGAGCCCCCCTTAAATATTTGTATCTCTTTTTAATCACGGGTCAAACCCGGTCATTTGATAGGCGTGCGCGGGGATATGGATCCAACGCGTAGAGGCCCCTTTGAGAAGTTTAATGTATTGTACGCCCGCCGTGACCCGCTCCAGGATATGTCAATGGAACGACATACCCATGAGCAGGTCTCGGCAGGCGTTGAGACTATTGCGAAGTGTGATGGAAAATAAATGGGCTATGGAGATGAGATCTGGGTGAACTTAATGCCGGGCTATTACAGAAGAGGGACGGACGCCTGCCATAACTGCTTTTATTGCTAGTTATTTGCGGCAGGCGGTGGCTTGCCACTCACTAGATGGGCCCCCGAAATGCCAGGAAAACTGCCAGGGGCAACACCGGTGTGAGTGACTCAGGGGTGTCTAGAGGTGTGCTGCGCTTTCTCCGAAGTTACTCGCGGCGTGATGCCCTTTAACACTTCCACCCCTGGAGCATATAGCTCTAGCGGCTCCTCTCTGGACGGCCAATGAAGGCAAGCCAGAGCTGAGAGTCCTGCGGGCCTTCTTGTGTTTACACTCCGACCGATGAAGACACGTCGGAGACGAAGGTCCTGACCGACTCTCTGGAGACTCGGGTCCGTGGTGTCGCTACTCACACAACAGCTCGCCACACAAGCTGCCCTGCGGACATATTTTGTATTATTATTATTTAATTATTTTTTTTCAAAGTGAATATATAACTAAATATTATGTGAGTATTTTAAGCGTCTACCTATTGCCGTTATCAATTGCGAGCAAAACGATACAAAAAAATCACGTTTGTTGTATGGGAGCCCTCTTAAATATTTATTTTATTCAGATTTTTTGTATTTGTTGTTATAGCGGCAATAGAAATACATCATCTGTGAACATTTTAACTGTCTAACTATCACGGTTCATGAGATACAGCCTGGTGTCAGACGGACGGACGGACAGCGAAGTCTCAGTAATAGGGTCCCGTTTTACCCTTTGGGTACGGAACCCTAAAAAGGCAATGAACTACATTCCCATGGATAAAAAGATGAAGATCACTACGGTTGGAACTATTTTTTTTTGTTTTTAATATGAGAGGGGGGCCAAATGAGCAAGATCCTGGTGGAAAGAGTACTTAGGGTCCGTTCAAACCAAACCGGCTCGGAGAGGAGAGCAGATTCTGGACGCGTTTAAAATAGAGTTTTGTGACATTGGCATAAGGTTTACTTTAAAAATCCGCATCGGCTCTCGACCATTCTCATATAACAAAAGAAGTGAATTTAAAAATAAACCTTTAACTCTGTTTTAAACGCCACCAAAATCTGCTCTCCTCTCCGAGCCTGTGAACGGACCCTTATACTGTGGTGGAAATCAATCACCACCGCCCATGGAGATCAGCAACACCAAAGGGTCGCCGACTCGTTGCCAGCCTTATGCCCTTGTCACCCTGATCGAATAAATAAAACTCATAACGAATTTAATCAGAAGAAAGTAGTAAAGGTAGCAAGCTTTGGAATTTGACTCCCCCCCCCCCCCCCCCCCCCCCCCCCCCGACCCCTCTTGGTAATGGGACAGACAGTAATATGGCAAAAAAAAAAAAAAACTCAACTACCGTGCATCACGGAGTTTAAATATCTATGACTAGCTCGGTGGTCGAATGGTTAGCAATGCCCACTTTGACTCCGAGGTAGCGGGTTCGATTCCCGCACAAGACAAACATTTGTGTGTATGAACATGTCTGTTTGTCATGGTCTGGGTGTTTGCTATGTATTATAAGTATGTATTTACAAAAAAAAATATTTAAGTACATTTATTTGTTGTCTAGTACCCATAACACAAGCTTTGCGCTTAATTTGGGACTAGATGGCGCTGTGTAAATTGTCCAGAAATATTTATTATTTTATTATTATCTAACGTTGTTTGGAACCTAAATATTGAATTGTTACTTAGCACACCGATTCCAGTAATATAAATTGCTGTATAGTTAAACAGCTGGTAATTCTCCCCGTTTTCCCCCGCTACTAAAACAGAATAGTATACCTGGTGCGACATGCAAGAAATTCAACACGTCGTCGTCCCGCTCCCGCTGTTAAAGATTACACTCACAAAGAACACATTCTTATGTTATCCTTTTTACATTTTTTTTTTACTACGTCGTTTGGCAGACATGCATACGGCCCGACTGATGTGAAGCGGTTACCGTAACCATATTAACGCTCGCAACATAATATATCACTTGCGCGCCGCCACCCCCGCCGCCAACGCAGCGTCTCCTTCTTTTCTACTCTACTACTCATTGAATGGTCGACTGAAAGAGATCCCTTGTGGGATAAGTCCACCTGTACGTGTAACTCTTTTATTATCATGGTTATGTAATTTCTTTTGTATATAATAAACACTTTGCAACAACATACCTAGTGTGTTTTTGCGCAAATTCATGATTTGCCAACTTGAATATTTGCATAATGGCTATCGCACTGGCTTCAACGAAGAGAGCCTTAAAATTACCCAACCGAGTGATTGACTTCATAACACTTTTTATTTAATGTTTTAATGATTGAAAGACCAGATAACGGGTTATGAAAAAAATATCCATCTAGAAGAGCAATCTACAATGTATCAATGATAAATGGTCTAATATTTTGGACTAATTTAAGAACCATGACAACCGGAGATTATTCATTTAGGTGCAAAGTGGAAGGCATGTTGATAGTCCAACCCCGTGTGAGCAGAAAATCGAGAGCTCAATGTGATAAATTTGTGGAACTCCGGATGTCTATATCATCAGATATGTGTCTCAATAATTAAATATATCCGTCCGCCTTAAAATTTATCTATTTTAAGGCGGACGGCTTAATCATTAAGGTCATACAAAACCATCCGCTGAGTTCCACTCTCGTTCAAGTCGCCTTGAAATCAAAATTTCATTCATGTCGTATTGATAATTTAATGATCTACCTTAGTGCGCTTTTTGAGAAATTTCCTACCGCAAATTGTGGGCCCAACTTCCCTCAGCAATTCCAAAAAAATATAACATGTGTCTTCAAGAACAGGCTGACAAGGTATAGGCGACTCCTAGTGTTGCTTATATCTACGGAAAATAGGTATTATTACTTTCAATCAGGTGACTCACTTGCTCGTTGGCCCTCTTTTAAAGTGTGTGTATATAAAGGGAGAAAAGTCCATCAAGAAATTGATAGTGGTTGGATTCAGACCGCATAGGAAACAGATAGTTGCTTCTAGACCTACTTTAAGTAGGTCTAGAAGCAACTAATGTTGCGAAGAGTGAAAGAAGAATATGATAGGTGGGTCAATATGATATTTATCTTTGTCTAGAATTCACCATTCTACCGGATTTGTTGTTACTTCTCCCAGGCCTAGCCATCTATCGCAGAGTTCCGACAAAACACTGACGAACAGCAATGTACCTATTTCTAATGTTGATGAACGACAGTGAACATTTGAGGTGTAAGTTAGTCCATTAATAGTTTAAAGTACAGTTAAAAGCAAAAGTGAAAGATTTTATTTTCCATATTTTAAATTCCGCTGTTTCTAAAGAAAAAGTGTCCACTGTCAAATTGTCAATTTTTAACTGCAAAATAGTATTGAGAAATGTCAAACTACCTCTTTATGAATTTTGATTGTGTAAAATATGACGCAAATTTACGGGAAATATGTTACGTTGGGTGCTTTAGACACTAATTAAATCACGCAGACTAGAACTCGCCGGTCCTCAGTCACGAAGTTTGTACATTCTTGCAGCTGCTGCCAATGCCATGATTACTTTGGTCTTCTATGACCCAACTGCTACAGTCGTCTCTATTATGTAAAGACGACTGAAATAGAGAAAGCTGCCATTAAATGTACTAACGATATTGCAATGATTATAGGGAACAATGTGAGCAACACAAAACTGACGATCATAGAAATCTAGGTGGAAACTTTCTAACGAGAGAGATTATTCAATAAAACGAATGATGATTTAAAGAAAATAAAACAAACTTGTTTAAGTGAGAAATTCAAAATATTCTGCGACTTTACAAAAAATAAATGTCTTTACAAAAAATCTCTCATAATTGTCGTTTATTTGAAGTTTCATAACTTCTAAACCAATTTCCAAAATCCTTATTTTTTTCAGCTTTAGCTCCTTATTTTTAGTAGCCTTTTCAAGCATCTTAGCGATAAATAAGGGTCCATCCCACCATACTCGTACATTCCGACCACTGTGTAGTAAGGATTAAAGAACTAGTTTCCTTTGATGTTTATCTATTTTGGGCAATTAAAATTGCCATCAGTTGTCAAAAATGGGACTATAATGTGACAAATTTCATCGATGTTTAGTCCAGAAGGGTAGGTACTTGTAAAAAAAGCTGTTTCTTTCATACATTTTTAAGTTACTCCTTATTAATCTTGTTTACTTAGTTTGAGACTAGATTGTCTTGTCTAATTTGCCACCGAATATTTATTTTCTCTCTGACTGTACGATAAGAATCCGGTTCGTGCCAGTTCCCACCGGACACAGAATTATGTTTACATCTGTTCGCATCTGATTTAGACACTCGTATATTACCGATAATTAACTGTTTTCAATTGATTACACATCGATTTCTCGCTGTTGAAAGTAGAACACAGAAGTTATTTGTTTTAAATATTCAACTTAGGGTTTTACTGTTTGTTGTCTTTTCCATTCATCATCATTATCATCAACATGTGACCTATTGTGACCTGTGTAAGAATTTTCTCTTAGTATTTTGTGTAAGTACAGTAATTTTTTATGAGATCACTATATGAGTTGTATTATTTCAATACAGGCTATTCTTGTACTAATGATTTTTGTTTTTTTTTATATGAGGGGGGGGGGGAGGGGGGGGGGGGTTCGTTGCCAGCTTATACTAATTGTTTCTTTCTTTCTGGTGACCTCACTCACGTACAGGAACAGAACAACCCTCAAGGGAATTGTTTTTTGGCTGCCTGCGATTTTCTGTGAGGTTATTATTTATTTCCCCAGTCGGGCAGCTTAAAAAATATGCTATGTCCACCTCTCTTTTCACCAGATCCTCGTTTGTCAGTCAGCAGGGTGCACCACGGGCAGGTTGGCTTTGGTTCAAAGATGTTGATGAACCACATACACTCCAAATTTCGCCTCCTACTTCAAAATCAGAGATTATTTTGTTCATAATAAAATTCCAATTAGGTATACCCTAATCAGTTGTAATAACTGTCAAATTAAATTAATGCTGTAAGAAACTCCTGCAAAAGGCGATAAATTGGGAAATACCTGAAACAAATTGGGACAACGGAATCCGGATGTGAAAAGTTAAAACAGATTCGTACTAATTGCGGAAAATTACAATTTAAAGTCAAGGATTCTTCGGTGTGTTGTGAGGGTCCATAGGCTACGATGACTGCTGATGACTCAGGCAGGTCGTATGCTTTTTGGCTACTTTAATTTTATGAAAAATACGGATTAGTTATCGCAATATCGATAGGAACACATAAATATTCTCGGACGAATTACGCACTGCCATCTAGTCCCAAACTGAGCAAAGCTTGTATATGGTACGAGATAACTGATATTATACTTAAATACATTTTTTTTTGTAAATACATACATATAATACATAGAAAACACGTAGACCAAGATAAACAGACATGTCGATGCACACAAATATATGTCATGTGCGGGGATCGAACCCGCGACCCAGAAGTCAAAGTGGACATGGCTAGTAATTCGACCACCGGGCTCGATTCACGAAATGCAGGAAAATATAGCAATAGTTAAAAACTTAAGCGTGTAAAATCTGCATTAAAAGTACAAAAGTTTGTCCTTTTTTTCGTCTAAAGGAACCAGTGGATAGACATGGATTAATTCAAAGTGATAGTTTCAGGTCTGGTCAGTGGCATACTATTTGTATCCCGGATATACATGTTAATCTCACAGAAAAAAACAATACCACGCGAACGAAGCCGCAGGTAATATAATAAAGATTATTAAGGTATTATTGTTTAGTAGTGTAATTACTTAATAGGTTGATGACGTCACACTGTGACTCACGCAGTACAATATAATATGCAAAAATCAGCAACACAAACTTTCCTGGTAGCTCAGTTGGAAGAGCACTCGACCGGTCATCGAGAGGGGGGGTTCAGGTAAATTTTTCAAAAAATATTTATCTGGCAAGTTGGCCAAGAAAACTATTTAAATAATAATAAGATTATTAAGGGCACAATGATGATATGATGAATATAATTTTATTTGACATAACTTTCCTTTCATATAATTTGATATCTATTATAGGTTATGTTTGATAATTTAGTCCCTTGCAAGCCAGCAATGAATTTAAAACTATGACGGATGAAATTATATAAATTGGATATTATAACATAATTATTATATACTGACCCAAAGTATTTAGGGTGTAAGTAGTTCATCAACATCTTTGAACTAAAGCCAACTTCACCTGCACGCGGTGCACCCTGCTGATTGACAAACGAAGCTCTGGCATGCTTTGGCGAAAAGAGAGGTAGGGAGCGTAATTGTAAGCTACGCGGACACCTCACAGAATACCGTAGCCAATTAACAATTCTCTTGAGGGTTGTTGTGTTCCTGCGAGTGAGTGAGGTCACCAGAAAGGAAGGAGACGTTAACAGCGAGGGTGGCGGCGCGCGAGCGATATTTTATGTTGCGACCGTTAATATGGCTACGGTAATCGCTTCTCATCAATCAGGCCGTATGCTTGTTTGCCACCCGACGTAGTATAAAAGAAGTAAGACTCTTTTGAAATTTTACCATTTTCTAATAGGTATATAATAAATATCATCATCAGGTTTATTTTAGTCTCCACTACAAGAGCACGACCCTCTCTCGTCCGTCCTAGATGGAAGGAGGATTTGGCCTACACTCCCCACGCTGGCCAAACGGGTTGGGGAGGCCTGATCGATATTTGATAATGTATTTCCCTTAGTCGCCTTGTACGACATCCACGGGAAGAAACGGACTGATTCTATTCTAGTCTGCCGGAAACCACACGGCTTAATACGAGTATCTATATATATAAAAGAAAGTCGTGTTTGTTACAACACTTATAACTCGAGAACGGCCGGACCGATTGCCATGGTTTTTGATTTGTTGGATTTGTTTCCGTCCCGAATAGCAGAATAACTCTTAAAAACATTGGAAAATTCTCGAAAAAATAAAATAAAAGAAAAAACATTTTCCCATACAAAATGTTCGTGGTTGTCGTCAGCCTGGCGCAACTCAAGGTAAAAAAAACGACTCTATGAATCGGAAGCGAATTTGGTACAAATTCTGATTGTTTTCGCTCCCATTTCATACATTTAGAATTTACGCTATTTGTATGGCACATCCGTCTCTTAAAACGTAGTGATTGCATTCTCTTTGGTTGTCGTAGCTGTCAAATGTGACGTTGTCGTACGTGCGTACGCCAAATGTATGCGTGCGTTCAGAAATGTATATTAAGCTCATTATAGAACAAATGTCATAGATTAAAAACAAATGTTAACTCTATTGGTCTCATTTTTACGTCTTGAAAGTTGGCTGTGATTTGTTTTGAAAACAGTTTTGTGGATTTAAATATTTATTGGTTCTAAAATATTTATGCGTGCGTTCAGAAATTTAAATCAAGCTCCATAAATCTATATATCTTATATCTTATATATATAAAAGAAAGTCGTGTTTGATACAACACTTATAACTCGAGAACGGCTGGACCGATTGCCATGGTTTTTGATTTGTTGGATTTGTTTCCGTCCCGAATAACTAGCATAAGCAGAATAACTCTTAAAAACATTGGAAAATTCTCGAAAAAATAAAAGAAAAAACATTTTCCCATACAAATGAAAGTGTCAGTCGAAAAAGGGATTACGATATTTATTAGTTGTCAAATATCAAAACGTCAAATCGATTGGTGTCACTTTTATGTCGCGAAAGTTGTCTGTGATTTGTTATGAAAATTTAAAAATGTCAAATCGATAGGGGTGAAAACGCTTTTCCCATGGGGTTCGAGCGCAAGAATCAAATCAGAGTAAACATCAAAAGAAATGACAATTACAAATCACCAAAATGATAAAACCTATTTCAAAACTAAAAAAATAAAACAAAACGTTTTTTTTTTTTTTAAATAACAATAAGGAAATCTTTATTTTTATGAAATCTTCAGTTTTTATGGATACGGGTCTTCCCTCAACCGAAGGGGCTTAGAGCGTACTCCAACACGCTGCTCAACTGCGGGTTGGCGGAGGCCAGTGTTTTCGAACCGCCTAAAGGCCACTGACTTAACTTAACGACTGTCATTAAATGATAACAACCGGGACCGACAGCTTAACGTGCCTTCCGAAGCACGGAGGAGCTCAAGATGAGCTAATGATAACAACCGGGACCGACGGCTTAACGTGCCTTCCGAAGCACGGAGGAGCTCAAGATGAGCTAATGATAACAACCGGGACCGACGGCTTAACGTGCCTTCCGAAGCACGGAGGAGCTCAAGATGAGCTAATGATAACAACCGGGACCGACGGCTTAACGTGCCTTCCGAAGCACGGAGGAGCTCAAGATGAGCTAATGATAACAACCGGGACCGATGGCTTAACGTGCCTTCCGAAGCACAGAGGAGCTCAAGATGAGCTACTGATAACAACCGGGACCGACGGCTTAACGTGCCTTCCGAAGCACGGAGGAGCTCAAGATGAGCTAATGATAACAACCGGGACCGACGGCTTAACGTGCCTTCCGAAGCACGGAGGAGCTCAAGATGAGCTAATGATAACAACCGGGACCGACGGCTTAACGTGCCTTCCGAAGCACGGAGGAGCTCAAGATGAGCTAATGATAACAACCGGGACCGACGGCTTAACGTGCCTTCCGAAGCACGGAGGAGCTCAAGATGAGCTAATGATAACAACCGGGACCGATGGCTTAACGTGCCTTCCGAAGCACAGAGGAGCTCAAGATGAGCTACTGATAACAACCGGGACCGACGGCTTAACGTGCCTTCCGAAGCACGGAGGAGCTCAAGATGAGCTAATGATAACAACCGGGACCGACGGCTTAACGTGCCTTCCGAAGCACGGAGGAGCTCAAGATGAGCTAATGATAACAACCGGGACCGACGGCTTAACGTGTCTTTCGAATCACGGAGGAGCTCGAGGTAATATAAACCCATCCGTGTACAGGCTACGGTCGACGTTGCTTAACTTGCGTGTTCAATTAGACTGACACGCGCAATGACGCCATCGAGCTTCTATATCTATATATTTTCTACTATTCATTGTTTTAATTCCATAAAATCATAAATTTAGTTCAGCTAATATGTACCACGACATTCATTGATTGTTAGGCGGTACGAAGTTCGCCGGGACAGCTAGTATATAATAAATATCCTTTGACTTAAATATTGCACAGCATTTTATGAAAAGTCGGTTATCTACTGTATTTCTAAGTTAGCCAGTATTATAATCAACATATTCACCAATATTAGTTGATCGAAGTACAGAACCCTAAAAATTAAGTTTGTTTATCTGTTTGGAAGCTACGCCCAACATCTTACAATAACTCCTCCACGATTTCAATAATAACATTTGTAGCAGACCTCGATGGCAAGTTCCGCTCCGGGCGGAACACGTGTTTGTTTGCTTCCCAGACAGCTGTGTTTTGTTAACTCTAATTACCATAACACAGGAGTCCTATTTTGGACCGTGAATAATTTGTACCTCGCTGGAACGTCGGTTCTGTAATTATCCTACGAAAATAGTTGGAAGGTAAGAATCGCTTTGTATTTTGAAGTTCATATAAGAGGCCCACGAGGCTAGCGTTCGTGAAAAAAATACTATAGTCCTATTTCGATCTCTAATTGAGTGGAGAGAGCGGAATGCTCATAAACAACGAAAAGTCACTTTTGGAAATGAATGGGCTCACAATAAGTTGTCACAATAGGGTATTTGACAAACATTTTTTCGGTTTGATATCTAAGGACCTCTCAATAATATAACCATAGGTGAAAGAATTACTTCGATAGCATAAAAATCTCTCCAGATATGTTAATTTGAAAATCACAATTTTGAACTTTCCCGAAAACGCTCCATACAAAAGGCTACTGAGTTATGACGTCACTAGTTTATATTTTGTATGCATCAAATAAATAAATATTGTCATACAAATTACACAGCGCCATCTAGCCCCAAAGTAAGCGAAGCTTGTGTTATGGGTACTAGACAACTGATAAACATACTTAAATACATTTTTTTTTTTTTTTTTGGAAATACATACTTATGATACATAGAAAACACCCAGACTAAGACAAACAGACATGTAATCCGTACAGAAATACAGAAATCAGAAATTTGTACGACAGCTATGTTAAATATTACGTTTATGTAATTAGTATCATAATGAAAGTTGTATTATTTTTTATTGCTTGTCCAATGGAAATATTATTTTTTTATAATTTCATACTTTTAAAATGGACTTTCCTGCCAAACTTTGATCGATCCTAAAACTGAAGATATTAGAATGAAAGTTTGCAGATCTTTATAGTTTTTTGTGTGTTTTACGATATTGTTAAATTATTTATACAATTTTTAAACATTGGAAAATAGCCTATTAAAGATCGCGACATGCTTGAGGTTTGTGTTGAAAAAAAAAAGAGATTGAGATTGAGATCGATCCTGTCCTTGAGGAATGATCATCAAATACATTTTCCATTGAAATCAATTGAAAACATACACTCAGCGAATCCACTCATTCTCGATTTCAGCCCCGTGGGCTAGAATCCGGCCTAATGTGTAATATAGAAACGGCAACCGTTAATGAAGATCTTAACACTCTCACTACCAGCAATGTATAGCATTTTTGTTACTGTTCAGCAGGCCAAGGAGTCCGCTGGTGACCCGCATTGACTCTGCTGTGGTAAACCAGTTATCAAAATAAATAAAACCGGCCAAGTGCGAGTCGGACTCGCGCACGAAGGGTTCCGTACCATTATCTATAAAAACGGCAAAAAAAAATCACGTTTGTTGTATGGGAGCCCCCCATAAATATTTGTTTTATTTTTATTTAATTATTTATTTATAAAGTGAATATAAAACTAAATATAATGTGAGTATTTCAAGCGTCTACCTATTACCGTTATCAATTGCGAGCAAAAACGAGCAAAAAAATCACGTTTGTTGTATCGGAGTCCCCTTAAATATTAATTTTATTCTATTATTTAGTATTTGTTGTTATAGCGGCAATAGAAATACATCATCTGTGAAAATTTCAACTGTCTAACTATTACGGTTCATGAGATACAGCCTGGTGACAGACGGACGGACGGACGGACGGACGGTCGACGGACAGACGGACAGCGGAGTCTTAGTAATAGGGTTCATTTTTACCCTTTGGGTACGGAACCCTAAGAAGTATTACAGTAGGCCAGCGCAAAAGGCTCGTATGTACGTACTAGGAGGGATCAAAAAGTAGTGAGAATGAGATAGAATATAATGACTTTTGATAACTTAATAATTTATTTTTCTACATAGTCTCCGAGTCTCTCTACACACAGAGTCCAGCGCTTTTCCAAGGCTTCAATCCCTTTCAAAAAAAAAGTTTTGTCTTGGTCCTGCCAAAAGCTCTCCACGCATCCATCCCCTCGTTATCGTCTTCATACCTGTTTTCCCTCAAGTATCCTTTAAATTTGGGGAACAGATAAAAATCGCTAGGCGCCAGACCTGGTGAATAAGAGGGGTGGTCAACCAATTCGAAGCCAGCTTGCTGAATGGCAGCCATCGTAACTACCGAGTTGTGCGCGAGTGCGTTGTCGTGATGAAACAGCACGCCCCTTCGAAGTTTCCCTCTCCTTTTCTCTTTGATGGCATTCCTCAACTTACGAATTAAACCTGCATAATATTGGCCGGTAATAGTGGTTCCACTCTCCAGGTAATCAATCAACAATATCCCTTCTGAGTCCCAAAATATTGAGGCCATAACCTTGCCAGCCCATGCCACGGCACGAAACTTCTTCGGGGTCGGTGATGATGGCCGTTTCCATTGCGAAGATTGCTGTTTAGTCTCGGGATCAAAATGATGGACCCATGTTTCGTCCATTGTTACGAAATGAGACAAAAAGTTTTTAGAATCTTCTTGAACTTGTCCAACAATGTCTTCGAAATGACAAGTCGATTTTGTTTCTGACTGTCGGTTACCATTCTCGGCACCTATCTTGCGGAGACTTTTCTCATATTCAAAGATTGTTTCAATATGGATTGAATACTTCCATATGAAATGCCCGTTTCTTAAACTAAGTAACGGATGGTAACTCTTTGATCGCTCAATACAATTTTTTCGAATTTCACAACATTTTCTTGGGTGACTGACGTCGATAGACGGCCGCAACGATGTTTGTCTTCTGTGGTCGTTCTCCCTACTCGAAATTGAGTAGGCCACCTTGCGACAATGCAATACGGTGGAGCAGACTCTCCTAATGTTGTCTCTAAATCGCAGTGAATCTCTTGCGTCGTTAACTTTTTTAAACAGAGGTTTAATAACGTCTCGCACTTCGTTTTTCTCCATTTTCGAGAACACATTCCGGGACGAAGCAAACAAATGACTACATTCAGAAAAAAACAAAAGAGAATCGACGATTTTTTTCTTTATTAATATTACAAATATCTGAGCTATGCCTGACAATATTTATTTTTTTTCTTACTAAGGAGTATATATGTCGTTCTCACTACTTTTTGATCCCTCCTCGTAATGCAACGCTTTGAGCATGCTGTGGGATCGGCTATGACCTCCTAAATTCAAACAGTTCTTAGACCTACTGTTGGTCTGCTAACCAAAGAGAATGTAACCACTACGTTTTAAGAGACGGATGTGCCATACAAATAGCGTAAATTCTAAATGTATGAAATGGGAGCGAAAACAATCAGAATTTGTACCAAATTCGCTTCCGATTCATAGAGTCGTTTTTTTACCTTGAGTTGCGCCAGGCTGCTGCTAACTACGAAAATATTAGGTACTATCTGACCCATGCCCACTTCGTTGGGCGGTAAAGATTTTTACGAAAAGCATTTTCGTTTTTCGGGTTAATATTATAACCCATGACACTCCCAAATAACGTGGTTATTTATTGGTAAAAGAATTTTCACAAACAAACTTACAAACTGTAACTTTTTATAATATTTATTAGTAAAGATATGTTGGCATAGTAACGAGACGGGGCGCCACCACACATTCCCACCACTGTGTCTTCTGTGTAGCCAGGATTAAATGCGGCGACCGCCAAAAAAGGCAATGAACAGTGAAACTGAAGTCCATTGGCATAGTAATCAAGCTTAGCTTAGCTCAAGGTTGACTTGCCAATATAACTAAAGCAAACAATAAGCGACGTACAGAAAAACAATCTTTTCGTAAACGCCGGCGGCGGCCCTCTTGGCTTTAAATTAAACTTTCTTGAAAATAACAGCGACTCTCTGTACTTGAAAAGACCCGTCGGCGGATCACATGGTAGTGAAAGTATTAACGTACAGCTCAAATTACTGGACAACTGGATCGGGCTTAAATGATGGATGTTCGGGTTGAAATTTGTCATACAGGCACCGATTATGAAATAGTACTAGATACAGGTAAATTATGACGTAGATATCCGCTAAGAAATGTTTTCTGAGAATTCCCATGGAGTACCGGGATTCGCGGGTACAACGGCGGGAGCGCAAGCTAGTCTTCTACATCACAAACTGTGCGATGAGAATATATAAATAGTTATTAAAATACTTCTCTAAAATAAATCCAATATTTTAAAATGCACATAATAAATAGTTATAATACTTTGAATTTAACTGAAAATATCAAGCAATAACTCATTAAAATGGCCATCCAATGAATATGTATAGAGTCCATTGTAAGGCTTGTTTTGTACTGTAAAAATATGTTAACAATAAGCATTTCTAAGAAAGTAGGATTTTTAAATTGAAAGATCTTATGCGGTGGGTCGCATCCTCGCATCAGTTGTTGACGTGGCAACACGTCGCCATGTACTCTTAACTTCGCATTTTTCTCAGCACTGGGTTCATGTGTTTGTTCAGCACCACCAAGGCGTCGCCGATCCGTTGCCAGCCTTTAAAGTCAAATATAGGCTCCGTTCTTAAAGGCTCCCATGGCGTGAATATTCGGGAATAGATGATTTAAGGTTTTTTTAAAGCTTCAGGCATCGCATGACGGCTTCATTTTTTTCATGAATGATTTTTATAATAGACCTATCTATCTTCAGTCTGTATCACTAAATGCGATCCTCCACATCCAGCTGCTTCTAGCCGAGTTCTAGCATGGAGGCAATGTTTCGTCATTCCAAGCACGGCGTTCACTGTAGTATATTTCTCCCACATCTACCATCACTTACTCGGCAAATAATAAACCTATAGACGCTTGCGGTACAAAAAGTATTACTCATACTTTAATTAACATAGCATCTTCTTATGTCTGTCGATCTCACTTACTTGCAGGAATAGAATAATGCCAAAAAATAAATGTTTTATTTTAAGTCGATTTTTTTTTGCTAGGGATTTCTCTAAGGGTTCGAATCTAGCACGAAGAAATTCGGCCGAGTACCAAAGTTGTTGATATAACCTTCAGAGTTAGTAAGCCGAACTGGTATTTGTCCGGCCACATCTGGCGAATCAGAGATGGCAGATAGGGGAGGAATGAATTGAAGTGGAGGCCGAGTGACAACGAAGTGTTGGACGCTTCCCTTCTAGATGGTCCAACAACAAGAAAGCGGCTGGATGCGGGTGACGTAGGATCGCATTTGGTGAAGAGCATTGAGATTGAGCATTGGCTTCTCCGGGATATCCAGCTTTGAGGAAGGCCTATACCCATTAGTGGATGATGATATTTTTAACGTGACAACGTCTTATAATTCGATGGAGCCGGCTGCACGCACGAAAAAACATGACTCATGCGGCGTTACCTCGCTCTGAGGCGTTACATTTAAATTTTATTTTGAAAAATGCAAACATTCCATCAGTATTTTCTTATGACGTTGTCGTTCAACTATCGTCAGTAAACCGACTTTACAGACAACCGATTTTTTAAAGAAAGCTATTAATTATTATATCGTATAGCATATTTCAGCTATGTGTACTCTACAAGTTTAATTTCAACAGTAACGTGGAAAATTCGCGCGCGGCCCTTGAATAAGAATGAAGTTTTTCTACCTGAATTCGTTAATGTTGCTGATATCGTATTCCTTTTCTACTTTACGAGTATTTTATACGATGTTGGATAAACAGTGTTACCAGATAAGATGTCTTTGTAAAAAAATATATAGTAATATTCTGTTCTTATTGTTATTTTCTTTAAGTTATTGTCTTTAAAGTACAATACAAGATTATTAAAAAAATAACAATAACACAATGTCGTGTACAAAGACCCTCTATTATCGTAGTCAAACAATTTCCTTGGGAGTGATTGTGTTCCTGCGAGTGAGTGAGGTAAATAGGTATGAAGTGGTTGCTGCATTTGCAGCAGGGCAGCGGCCCACGAATGATATTTTTTGTTGCGTTTATATAAATGGCTACTTAGCGTCGTTGAGGAGCTGATGAATATTTTTTTTTTAATACTACGTCGGTGGCAGACAAGCATACGGCCCGCCTGAAGTGAAGCGGTTACCGTAGCCATATTAACGTTCGCAACTTAAAATATCGCTCGCGCGCCGCCACCTTCGCTGCCAACGCAGCATCTCCTTTTCTTCTGGTGACCTGACTCACTCGCAGGAACACAACAACCCTCAAGGGAGTTGTTATTTGGCTGCGGTATTCTGTGAGGTGGAGGTACATTCCCCAGTCGGGTACTTACAATTACGCTCCCTACCTCTTTTTTCGCCAGAGCTTCGTTTGTCAGTCAGCATGGTGCACCGCGTGCAGGTGAAGTTGGCTTTGGTTCAAAGATGTTGATGAACCACTTACATTTGTATGATATTTATAATTCGCTAATTAGATACCTATTTTACAATGACAGAGATAATTTTATGACAAGTAAAAAAAACACGGACGTGGTGACGAAATCCATGACAATGTTAAACTTTTTACATGATGGAAGTTCCGCCACAGTTACAGTAATTGCTTCACATTAGGCAAACAAGATGGCCAACCTTGCCATCTGATGTAGTATATAAATAAGTAATCTAAGATTGCCTCCCGTTATGCTATCATTTTAGTAATTTTAGATTTAAAATATATAGGCAAAGGTAATTTTGAAATTCATTAACCAAGTTTAAAGTAGAGATTTAAACAATTTATGTAACAACAGCTGGGTCCGACATTTTAAATACTACTGCAACATGGAATATCTCAATTGAATTAAACGTTCCGTAGTCAAGCTATTCAAATATGCTCTTTTCAGTTGTGGAATGAAACTCTCTGCCAAGGTTTACCCAGGAGACTACAGTTTGGGGTAAATGGGGCTTCAAGAAAGGCAGTAATGGGTTTTTACAGGGTCGGCAACGCGTAAGTGATACCTCTAGTGTCGCAAGCGTCCATAGGCTGCGTTCACTGCTTACCATCAGGCGGGTCGTATGCTTGTTTATGACCCTAGTGCATACGACAAGCATACGACATATATCAAGAAGAACAGGCCACCCTTGTGGCACACCCCGGCCACTCCATACAAATGTCGCGTCGTTTACTACTACATAAACAATGACGTCTGTGCAGAGCGTGAATGAGCGTGTGTGCGTGCGGCGCCATACAAACTGTTCCCGATTTGTCTCAGAGGGGAGGTGAGGCACGACGACGTCTGGGGTGTAAGCGGTTCATCAACATCTTTGAACAAAGCCAACTTCACCTGCACGCGGTGCACCCTGCTGAATGACAAACGAAGCTCTGGCGAAAAGAGAGGTAGGGAGCGTAATTGTAATCTACCCGACTGGGGAATGTACCTCCACCTCACAGAATACCGCAGCCAAATAACGGTTCCCTTGTTGTGTTCCTGTGAATGAGTGAGGTCACCAGAAAGGAAGGAGATGCTGCGATGGTAGCGGGGTGGCGGCGCGCGAGCGATATTTTATGCTGCGAGCGTTAATATGGCTACAGTAACCGTTTCACATCAGGCGGGCCGTATGCTTATCTGCCACACGACGTAGTATAAAAAAAAATCTACAAATAAATTAATAATTATACACAAATAAAGAAAAGAATAACACATATAAAATAAATAAAATGATAATACTAAAAACGCGTGTTACCGCACGTCTGGTTGAAAGGAAGGGATGGGACTCTACCCAGCTCAACTTGTGGTGTCGAATACAAATAGTTAGGGATACCGACGTACACGCGAACAACTTTATTCGGGACTTTGACATCTGTATATTGAGATACTTTTAATACTGGGTCCATTAAAGCCTCGGATACACTAAGCGATATATAGATCGACATATTGCAGGGCAACTTCGTGTGTTATTTAGGACAAAGTCGGGCAATATTTTGCTATACTGTCCGTCATGGGGTGTAATTGGTTTATCAACATCTTTGAACCAAAGCCAACTTCACCTGCACCCTGCTGACTGACAAACGAAGCTCTGGCGAAAAGAGAGGTAGGGAGCGAATTGTAAGCTACCCGCATGGGGAATGTACCTCCACCTCACAGAACACCGCAGCCAAATAACAATTCCCTTGAGGGTTGCTGTGTTCCTGCGAGTGAGTGAGGTCACCAGAGAAGAAGGAGATGCTGTGTTGCTAGCGGGGGTGGCTGCGCGCAAGTGATATATTATGTTGCGAGCGTTAATACGGTTACGGTAAGCGCTTCACATCAGGCGGGCCATATGCTTGTCTGCCACCCGACATAGTATAAAATAAAATATAAATATATATTTTATTATATTTACAATTGTACAATGGGGTGTATTTAGAGGAGTTGTTTGACATGCTCACTGCCTCCTTCTACAGTCGCACCGCTCGCCATCGACAGGGAATTCATCCTCACATATTGGAACCTAAGTGGTCGCGTACTGTGCGGTTCCAGAGAAGTTTTCTCCCGCGTACTGTCAAGCTGTGGAATGAACTGCCTGTCGAGGTTTTCTCAGGAGACTAAAGCATGGGATTCTTCAAAAAGGGCGTGAAGAGGTATTTACAGGGGCGGCAACGCGCGTGTGATGGCCCTGGTGTTACAAACGTTCATAGGCGACGGTAACTGCCTTCCATCAGGCGGGCCGTATGCTTGTTTGCTACTTTAGTGGTATAAAAATATTTTTGAGCAATAATTGCTCGGTAACCGTAATCAATAAGAAGCAATTAATACCGCCATCTGCAATTGGTGAAATCTACGGCAATATTTAGTTGCTCATGGTTTTTTTTACACATTTTTTTTTAAAGATTATAATTCCAGATTTGTCGCATATTTATTTCATCATCATCATCATCATCAGCCTATATCTATATACATAAATGTAGAGTGATATTTAAAGTCGGTTTTTTTGTTGTTAAAATGATCTTCATATTGCGTCTTATGGCATAGCGATATCTCCAGGAATCTCTTGGTGTAATCGTGACGTGTCGGCGAGCCCAGTGGCTGAATGGCTAGCAATAGTCTTTGATTCCGCGGTTGCTGGTTCGATCCCCACATAAAATAAATATTTTATGTACATGAATATGTCTGTTTGTTTTGTACTGGATGTTTTCCATATATTATACTTAGAAAAATAAAATGCACATAAATCAGTTAAATAAAATATTGCATTTATCAGTTATCTATTATCCATAAATACAAGTTTTTCTTAGTGGGACGATCTAGTCCCAACTAATCCAAGAAAAACTACAATTAAACAGCGCCAGATATATTATTCTGTGGCCAGATGGCGCTGTTTAATTCTAGTATTCCAGTTGTCGTAGACAACCTTTATTCATCTCACTGCTGGAATACAGGTCTCCCTTCAATCGAATGGGTTTAGAGCATACTCCACCACGCTGCTTAACTAAGGGTTGGCGGAGGCCAGTGCTCTTAAGCTAGCTAAAGGCCACTGACTTGGCTTAACGACTGTAATATAATGACAACTGCCGGGACCGACGGTTTAACGTGTCCTACGAAGCACGGAAGAGCTCGAGATAAATAAACCCATCCATAGACAGGTTACAGTCGACATTGTTTAACTTACGTGTGCGATTAAGCTGATAGGCGCAACTATGCCATCGAGGTCCTAAATACTACTATAAAAATATAAAACTATAAAAAAATAAAACTATAAATAAATAATAAATAAATATTCCTGGACAATTTACACAGAGCCATCTAGTCCCAAATTAAGCGAAAAGCTTGTACTATGGGTATAACTGATATAATACTTATGTAAATACATTTTTTTTTTGTAAATATATACATATAATACATAGAAAACGCGCAGACCAAGACAAACAGACATGTTCATACACAAAAACATTTGTCTTGTGCGGGGATCGAACCCGCGACCTCGGAGTCAAAGTAGACATTGCTAACCATTCGACCACCGAGCTCGTCAAATATGAAACTGCTATAAAAATATAAATATAATGCTTTTTAAGAAAAAATAATAACCGGCTTCAGTTTTTAAAATTTAAGGGTTTCCATCGATTTTTCTGGGATCCCCTCACCAGACCTTGACTTGGTGAATATGTGACTACCTCGCAATCATACCCTTTCAAATAAAAAAAACCGGACAAGTGCGAGTCGGACTCGCCCACCGAGGGTTCCGTATGTAGTATCAATATTAAATTTGATATTTTTCATTATAAATAAGAAATAATGCGTCGAAAAAAATAAATAAAATATATTTTGCAATGTGTACATCAATCCCTTTCATATGATATTTGAATTAGTAGTTTCAATTTTAAATTTCGACACCCTATAAAAAATATAGACCCCCCTATTTTTCAGATCTATTTACAAATGTATAGTTTTGAGATTTATTCCTGTACTTGTAGTCTATAACGATGTTACTTGCCAAATTTCATAGTTCTAGGTCAACGGGAAGTACCCTATAGGTTTTGATTCCCTTGAGAATGTCGAAATATGCGTTTTTTGCTGAATAAACGGTCGTAACTTTTTTTTACGTAAACTTAGCAGTTTGATTATTTTACAACTTCATGGGACCGTAGACCTGAGTATACAGTTCAAATTTCAGCTTGATACCTCCACGCATTCTCGACGTAGAAATTCTTGACAGACAGACAGACAGACGGACAACAAAGTGATCTTATAAGGGTTCCGTTTTTCCTTTTGAGGTACGGAACCCTAAAAAAAGAATTTGACCATACGTGCTTATGAAATTTAAGAATTTCCCTTGATTTCCCTGGGATCCCATTATCAGATCATGACTTGGTGAATATGAGACTACCTTGCAATCATACCCTTTCAAATAAAAAAAGAGTTTTGAAAATCGTATCACAATTCGCGAAGATATCAAATAACATACATACAAAAAAAAACAGTCGAATTGAGAACCTCCTCCTTTTTTGAAGTCGGTTAATAAAATACTAACTCACATTTTCTTTTTCACAGGTAATGAAAACTAACAAAGTGAAGTGATAAGTGTAGTGAAGTGTAAGTGCTATTGATGTGAGTGGACTATGGGGAGTGGGCGCGTGGTTCCCAGGAGGGGGGCCGCGTGGTGCTGGCTCGCTGTGCTGGCGGCGCTAGGTCGCACCACAGCTTACACGGAGACTGATGATTTCCTTAGCGATTTGGATCAACCAGGTATGTTTAATATATTCATTATTACACATTACGAAAAAAAAAACCGGCCAAGTGTGAGTCGCACTCGCGCACGGAGGGTTCCGTACCATTATCTATATATTAAACTAGCAAAGTACCCGTGCTTCGCTACGGGAACACTCCTGATTTGCGTCTATTTTTGTTAAGATTCCAGATATTTAATTTTTTCCCTATAAAGGACTGTTTCTTATTGACCATTATTACAAACATACACCATTTAGGTTAAGACGTCCCGGTAAACAATATTTTTGGCATTCGCACCAGGAGCCAAAATTTCAAGGCTGCCAAGAGAACTTACACCTGAGCAAGCTACATACAACTGATAATGAGTGAAGCAGTCCTGTCTCAAGTCAACCCCAGCGACCTTTAAAGACTGCCCCTGAGCTGTGTTAATGGTCACAGCGAAACACCTTTATGGGAAATTGAAGTATCTTCAATTAAACGGGGTGGTCTGCCGGAATAATAGGAATGCGGGGTATCAAGAGAGATTCCTCAACAGGGCATCCCTTACTGTCCTCACTCAACAACTGTAACTCATCGATCCAGTTGTTTAATACGTGAACAATGGTGGCACGAACCTCCACACGTGATGATACACCTCCGTTCTATGCAAGTGGTAGGAGATGGAGCGGAACAGGCCAGCTCCATCACTTTCCACAGCTATAATGGTATGGGGCATCATCACACCTCCCACAAGTATAAATTAAGTCAATCTTGACGTCATTGTTTGAAAAATACCGAAATTCTTGTATTAAATAGGTAAACCCCATAAAGTCGGTACTTAGAATAGGTTTTTCAATTCGTTTTTTGCACCACATGTAGCTTCATTGGAAGGACGTAGTTTTTTTTTCGCCCTACGTGAGCGATTGACGCGACGAGTACTTTGCGGGGAAAATTAGAAAATTTAAGAAAACTGAACGACCATAATAACTAACTTTTCTAATGTAACTTTATGGAGTTTGACAGAACTTTTAGTCATTTAGACAGTAAGCGCGAAATTAGTTCAATATTCATAGTTAATAAGACAGTACACAACGTCTGTTGGGTCAGCTAGTTTATAATATAATAAAAAAAAATGCTGACTCCATACATTACTCTACATTTATGTATGTAGATACAGCCTGATGATAATGATGATGATGATGAAAAAAATATGTGACCAATCTGGAAGTATACTCTTTCAAATAAAAAAGTTTTTTTTTCAAATCGGTTCATAAATGACGGTGTAATGAAATAACAAAACTAACAGTGGGTAGATACAGGTTGATGATGACGTTGAAGAAAATATGAGACTAATCTGGAAGTATACTCTTTCAAATAAAAAAAGTTTTTTTTATTCAAATCGGTTTATAAAACATTAAAAAAAAAATACAGCCGAATTGAGAACCTCCTCCTCTTTTGGAGTCGGTTAAAATGTACAAGAAGGAAATTTTACTATTCTATTTGATAAAAATGCACCGTCCGTGTACATGAATCTCAGTCAAGTCCATTATTATTCTCTGTCAGACAATGAAGCAATTCCTATTTTCGTTTCATGCTTGGACTCGTAACAAAAGGTCAGGTTTGCTCATTGTTTTTAAAGGACTAATGTTGTTGGCCGGTAATGACCTTTCAGGCGTGGTTTCACCCATAGAAAGTTGATTCTTTTGTGAATTCCACCTCCTGGTTGTGTGGGTTCATGAAACATAAATAGCTATACAGAGTTAAGCCATTAGAAATAATAAATTGGTTATATTGGTATAAATAATAAAGGCCAAATGTTTTTGTACAAATATTAAAATACCGACAACGTTTAGCCATTTTTAGGGTTCCGAACCTCAAAAGGAAAAACGGAACCCTTATAAGATCACTTTGTTGTCTGTCTGTCTGTCTGTCTGTCTGTCTGTCAAGAATTTCTATGTCGAGAATGCGTGGAGGTATCAAGCTGAAATTTGAACTGTATACTCAGGTCTACGGTCCCATGAAGTTAAAAAAAAATCAAACTGCTAAGTTTACGTAGAAAAAAGTTACGGCCGTTTATTCAGCAAAAAACGCATATTTCGACACACTCAAGGGAATCAAAACCTATAGGGTACTTCCCGTTGACCTAGAACTATGAAATTTGGCAAGTAACATCGTTATAGACTACAAGTACAGGAATAAATCTCAAAACTATACATTTGTAAATAGAGCTTAAAAAATAGGGGGTCCTTATTTTTTATAGGGTGTCGAAATTTCAAATTGAAACTACTAGTTCAAATGGGGTATCATATGAAAGGGCTTGATGTACACATTGCAAAATATATTTTATTTATTTTTTTCATGCATTATTTCTTATTTATAATGAAAAATTTAATAATGATACTACGTACCTACGGAACCCTCGGTGGGCGAGTCCGACTCGCACTTGTCCGGTTTTTTTTATTTTTCCATATTTTCATTTGACCGAAAATTCAATAGATAGATTGATTAGATTCCGAAATGAACAATACCAACCAGGAAGGAATTGTTGGATCTCTTATTTATTTAAACTTTATTTACCACAACTTAAGGATATATAGGCAGTCTTTAAGCTTAGAGCATTCTCTACCAGACAACCAGAGGGAAGAGCAGATATTCAAGAATATTATTAAGAGCATTATAAAAAACCGGCCAAGTGCGAGTCGGACTCGCCCACCGAGGGTTCCGCACGTAGAATCATTATAAATTTGATATTTTTCATTATAAATAAGAAATGATGCGTTGGAAAAATATAATAAAATATATTTTGCAATGTGCACATCAAGCCCTTTCATAGGATACCCCATATGAACTAGTAGTTTCAATTTGAAATTTCGACCTCCTGTAAAAAATATAGACCCCCTATTTTTTAAGATTTAATTACAAATGTATAGTTTTGAGATTTATTCCTGTGCTTGTAGTCTATAACGATGTTACTTGCCAAATTTCACAGTTCTAGGTCAACGGGAAGTTGAGAATGTCGAAATATGCGTTTATTGTAACTTTTTCTACGTAAACTGAGCAGTTTGATTTTTTTACAACTTCATGGGACCGTAGACCTGAGTATACAGTTCAAATTTCAACAAAGTGATCTTATAAGGGTTCCGTTTTTCCTTTTGAGGTACGGAACCCTAAAAAAACAATAGTATATAGTAAGACAGGAAATATATATAGATACACATTACATAAATAACAAAATATTTAGTACATTTAAAATTATACATAATACATACATAATGAATAGGAGGATTCGCGATTCGGCTATCGGGTAGCGCATTCCAGAGTCATGAAGCTTGAATTGTAAAGGAGTTTCACATAAAGCCAGTACGAAAAAGTGGGGTAAAAAGCACAAGGGAGTTGTCAGGTTGCAGCTGTCGTGTAAAAGGATCTCTTCTCCTCCAAGATAGAAGATCTCAACAGATTTACTCATAGTCGATAAAAGAAAAAGAGTGATTGCAAATAAATATATTATATAAATACATTTGAACCGACTCCAAAAAAGGAGGAGGTTCTCAATTCGGCTGTATTTTTTTTAATGTTTTATAAACCGATTTGAATAAAAAAAACTTTTTTTATTTGAAAGAGTATACTTCCAGATTAGTCTCATATTTTTTCATCATCATCATCATTATCATCAGGCTGTATCTACATACATAAATGTAGAGTAATGTTTGGAGTCGGCATTTTTTTAGTTAAAATTATTATATATTACTTAAATGGTACTTAAATGCATTTTTATTGTAAATACGTACTCTTGGTCTATACGTTGTCTTGGTCTGGGTGTTTACTATGTATTATATACATTGTAATGACATGTGAATGCACACAAATGTTTGTCTTGTTGTTTGCGGGGATCGAACTTCGGAATCAAAGTGGCCATTGCTAACCATTCGACCACCGAGCTCGTCAATATTGCTAGTTTATTATATTAAAGATAAATATCTAAATACATACATAATAATTAGGCTCCTTTTTCAGTTTGCAAAGTTTTAAATTCTTTCTTATATAGTTAAGTAGCCTGAACAATTAGGGGACTTAATACCACGAACTTTTGGTGTGTAAGCGGTTCATCAATATCTTTGAACCAAAGCCAACTTCACCTGCACGCGGTGCACCCTGCTGACTGACAAACGAAGCTCTGGCGGAAAGAGAGTTAAGGGTCGTAATTGAAAGCTACCCCACTGGGAAATGTACCTCCACCTCACAGAATACCGTAGCCAAATAACAATTCCCTTGAGGGTTGTTGTGTTCCTGCGAGTGAGTGAGGTCACCAGAAAGGAAATAGATGCTGTGTTGGCATCGGGGGTGGTGCCGCGCGAGCGATATTTTATGTTGCGAGCGTTAATATGGCTACGGTAACCGCTTCACATCAGGCGGGCCGTGTGCTTGTCTGCCACCCAACGTGGTATAAAAAAAAATAAAAAAATAAAAAATTGTCCGGCAAAATAGCCACGAGGATCGTCAGACTATCCACATGACCTTTTTTTTTTGGTCACTTATTTACGTAACAATGCTACAAACATTAATGATCAATGGTTAGCAATGGCCTCTTGGAGTCCGAGGTCGTGGGTTCGAACCCCGCACATGACAAACATTTGTGTGCATGGACATGTCTGTGTCTTGATCTGGGTATTTTCTATGTATTATAAGTATGCATTTACAAAAAAAATGTATTTAAATACATTTATCAATTGTCTAGTACCCATAGTACAAGCTTTGCGCTTAATTTGGGACTAGATGGCGCTGTGTAAATTGTCCAGAAATATTTATTATTATTATTTACGAGTATCATCAATCAAAGGCTTGTGTAGCTGGTCTAATGATGTGAAACAGTTCGGATCTATATATCGATAACATACCAATCGGAGGTGTGTGGTCATCGATAAAATTAAAATTCCTTACAGATTGATAATCATCGATTTATAGAACCAAAGTCTTTTTATCTAAGAATTAATTAGACGTTGAAGTCATTTGATGTGATTTTGATAAGGAATGCTATCAAAGTTCTTTATTATTAGATATCTCTTTTTTATAGTTTTTTATACTACATCGGGTGGCAATGAAGTATACGGTTCGCCTGATGTGAAATGGTTACCTTAGCCATATACCTAAATGCTCGCAACACGAAATATCACTCGCACGCTGTCATCTCCGCCAATGCCAATGCAGCAATTCCTTTCTTATTGGTGACTTCACTTACTCGCAGCAACACAACAACCCTTAAGGGAATTGTTATTTGGCTGCGGTATTCTGTGAGGTGGAGGTACTTCCCCAATCGGGCAGCCTGCAAATGTTGATAAACCTCTTACACCCTAACGTGTCTGCATATTTAAGTATGAAATTTCTTTTAGAAATAAAGCGCTAGATTATATCAGTTTGTTGTATAATGTATAAGAATAATATATTAATATAATATAAATATAAAAAAAATATAGAAATTCACCTCTCTCGACTAGGCATATGAACCCACGACCTCTCGATTACCGGTCGAGTGCTCTTTCCAACTCAGCTACCAGAAAGCTTTGTGATGGTGAAAAATTTTTGCATCTTATATTTACTGGCTGTAAAGTTGTAGTGAGGCGCCATCTACCTGTTAAGTATTACACTATTAATAAAAATGGCATAGCAGTCCATCGCTACGGATAAAATTCGGCTATTTTTGATAACACCAAACTTTGATAAACCGCTTACCTTTTTTGCCTTGCTCTGATATTTTTATGTAAGTCGTACAGAACTGTAAGCACCGAGGCACTACCTGTGCTAGCAGGTGTGTTACCAGTAGACTTAGAAGTACAACTGTACTGTAGATCTAAAAATATGGTCCCTGATTTCTTGAAAACGCGTAATCGTGAAAAAATAGTTAGACTATTCAAACCTATTAATGAAGTATTTGAAACATTGCTGTCTGAATGGCAGGAAAGGTGGGAAACTTCTACCAAAGGACGCCACTTGTATCTGTTCTTTCAATCGGTAAGAGATAGATTGAAGAAAAAGTGGTTAGAAGTCGACCACCCCGTTGCGCAATTTTTAACTGGACATGGCATTTTTAAGGCTAAACTCTTTTCGTTTAAATTAGTGCCGTCGCCCTTATGCGAATGTTCGACTGATAATTATGAACCATGTTCTCTGGGAGTGTGATCTTTGGCGGCGGAAGCGGGATGACATGTTGAATTCATTGCAAGTTGCATCCGGGGTAGTATACTATTCAGATTTGGTAGCAACAAGGGAGAATTACCAAGCGTTCAGACGATTTTGCAATTCATATTATTGGAATCGATGTGTTAGGTAACAACTCAATGTTTTAGGTCCCCAATAGTGTTAGAAACTAAAAATCCGTGGAGCACGGCAGTCGAGCTTCACTTGATTAGCCATCTCTTTAGGCTTTTAATGCCTTATTTGCCATATTGCTGTCTCTCACATTGCTACCAGGGGAAGTCAAAAAACACTAAACTTATTCTTAAATTAAATTAAACCCACCTAGACGATGAAGTGATTTTTTCCATTTTTATTTTTTTTATAATATTCCGTCAAGTTAGCCGAAATCAACTATTTAAATAATAATGAATATACAGTTAATCAATTTAAAAAAAAAAAAATTTTTATTTATTTATTTATTTATTTATTTGCAACATTTACAACTATTTTTACAGGTATCAAACCTAATGCAATAGTGTAACAACCTTTTTTTTATTTTTTTTATATGTAACTTATTACAAACAGCGCTACGTTTGTGAATTCATTGAGAGAACACGAAAACAGATCAACCCTTTCCGCTATCTCGTTCAGAGTGCGCAGTGCACGCGTAAGCGGTGCTTTGCCGAGAAGATCGGTGCGGCCGCGAGGCACTGCCAGCAGCTGCGGCCGGCGGCGACGCCACACGTATCTGTCTGGGACACATAGACCGGTAACACTCAACAATTGAGTATTGCTCGTTTTACACCTAATTAATTTAAACATGTAAGATGCTAAATACAACTCCCTGCGTACCCGCAGCTCGTTATACCCCACCATACCCAGTACAAATAAATTAGGGTACATGAGGGGATAAAAAGGATATACCCCATACTTCCTTAAATATATATATCTAATGAATTTATTTTGAATACGCTCCAACATAAGGGTGACAAATCAACATCGAGCTATGCTGCGCTGTACTGCGCTGTGCTGTGCTGTGTTTCTTAAGCTACGTTTTTTTAACAATCAACATCAAGCTGTGCTCCGCTTTGCTATGCTGCGCTGTACTGCGCTGTGCTATGCAGTGTTTCTTTTTTTAACAATCAACATCAAGCTGTGCTTCGGTTTGCTTAGCTCAGTATTAAAAGTAATCAGCAGCTCGTGTAGTCGTTTATCTCGTCAAAAATGACTTAATTTTCAAAAAAACGTAAACATTACGACATAGTTGAATCCGATGAAGATGAAAGTGAAGAAGAAGCGGATATGGATATTTTATGTGTTATTTTGTCGTTAAAAGAGTCCAGTTACGGTAGCTTGTTACCACACAGCATACGTGAAAAATACGGAGAATTTAATTTTCTAAAGAATATTGCCACTGAAAACGATTTTTCATGTGCTCCCTCCATGTTTGAATAACCTAGCACAGCTCGACATAGCGCAGCATGGCAGAGCTCTATAAAAACATAGCACAGTTCGGCACAGCGCGGCTCTGCACGGCGGGTTAGCGCGCCTCGCTCGAGACTGCTGCGTTTTTAAACAGAGCGTAGCCTCACACAGCGCAGCACAGCATGGTTTGTTTGTATCCTCATTTAAATATTAGACGAGCGAGTTGACCAAACATAGCACAGCGCAGTACAGCGCAGCATAGCTCGATGTTGATTTGTCACCCTAAGGCTATATTTAGCTTCATGCGGAGCCCAAATGACTGCGTTGCATTCCAGTTTGCTTCTAACCAGCGCATTATACAAAGCGACGATCGCTCCAATATTTGCAAAACCATGTGCCCAACGAAGTATAAAGCCCAGATTTTTATAAGCTGTTTTACAAATACTGGTAACGTGATCTCGAAACTTCAGATTGGATGTGAATTTAACCCCCAAGTCTTTTACTTCTGTCACTCTTTTTAGTTTCGTTGAATTAACTTCATAATTATGATGAACAGGACTACGAGCTCGAGAAAAAGTAATTGTCATACATTTCGAAACATTAAAGTAAAGCTTGTTAGTATTACACCAAGAAACCACTCGATCTATATCGCCCTGAAATCGCTCGCAGTCTTCGGTGTTTCTGATTGGCCGAAATATCTTCAAATCATCTGCAAATAGCAAGCAACTTGAATCCCTAATAACTTCTGGTAAGTCGTTAACCATAATGAGGAATTCGAGAGGACCAAGGTTACTCCCCTGACTTACTCCCGACCTGACGGAATATGAGTCTGATTTGTAGCCTGCGTACTCAACGAACTGACGTCTATCGCTCATGTAACTTGCCAAGAACTTCAATAAATGAGGGGTACAGCCGACGCCGGCTAGTTTTCTCTACAGAATATCGTTATCTACGACATCAAACGCCCTCCGAAAGTCGAAGTAAGCAGCGTCTACCTGCTCCCCTCCATCCACCGTAGGCACCAGCTGAGCCATATAATTTAGTAAATTTGTAGTTGTACTGCAACCCGGCCGAAAACCGTGTTGCGCCTCTGACAGCTGTGCCTGTACTTGCTCGTAGATGATCTTTTGTAATGCAGATTCAAATACCTTGGCTGGAGTCGATAGTACTGCCACCGGCCTATACCCATCGACAGCCTCACTCATGCCTCCTTTCGGTACTGGAACTACCCGAGTTGTCTTCCACATCTTCGGAAAATCTTCTTCTTCCAGGGACAGGTTGTATATGTGCAACAGTGGCCGTCAACAGTGGAAATATGTCAACTCTATTGACACATTTGTCAACTGTGAAAGAAACAAAGTTTGTAGACGGTACCGGAAAAAATTACACTTTTCATGAAAATCTAAATATTTACTCGCTGACTTACTCATCACGAAATCTCAGAAACTACAAGAGCTAAGAGTCTCATATTTAGCATGAGAATTCCTTTTAGGAACCTTAGGTGCTCACAAATACGGGAATTTGGAAAATTCAACCCCTAAGGGGGTGAAACGGAGGTCCAAAGTTTGTATACATTTTATCTATACCAGCTAGTACTATATATTAACTTACAATAAAGAAAAAAAATAAGTTTTAATTAAAGTTAAAGTGATTCAAGATTTTTTTACATTCATATATCACCACAAAAATATTCATCTATTTGATTCAAACCGTGTGAGAAGGTGACTAGTGTTCCGTACAATGAATTTATCGACATATCCGTAGAACAACTGATTTGATCACGGAGCAAAAATTAGTTAAATAACTAGACAAGATAGGGAATATGAATTCTATAGACGTACGTTTCTAGAATTTTCTTATTTCATTTCTTTCCGATATTTAGAATCTAATAACGTTCAATTTGATATTAGTCCATATTAACGTACGAAATGGGGATTAGGAGCAATAGAAGACAAAACAATTTTATTATTTGTCACATTTTAACGAGAGGTTTTTATTTCCAAATTATATTTAGCAGTTTTGGAGATAATGTAAAAAAAAACATACTCGTATAATAATTTGTTCATAAATAACTTAAAAATCTTTTTATTTCAAAAATGTAAAATATATATGTGTATTTAGGACCCATAAGTTCTTTTATTTAACACGTCAGTTTGCAAAACATTTTTTTTTTTTTTCTACAAAGTTTCACCAAAAAAGACTATCAAACTAAAAATGTATTTAAGTATTGATATTTCACGTTTATGTTTGGTCCATATCTCAGGAATTCTTGTGTATCATATTTCAACAGAATTGGTTCAATATATTAAAAGAAATTGCTCGTGATAGACTAAATGCGATTAACGTGCAGACATCACAAGTGATCCTGTAAGGGTTTCGTTCATTTTATCATCCGAACGTACGAACCCTAATTTAAACCTCAGAATACAATCGACACAAAAAACAAATTAACAAATCTTAACAAAAAAGAGATTATTATTCATAACCTTATTATAACCGTCTCTCTGTTAACCAAAGAATCACATTACAAAATAAATGTACAATTATAAATGTCAAAAAACAATGCAATAAATCTTAGATACCGAGAGATAGGGCTGAGTATATTAATAATATTTAGATGTTTATTCTGCTCATTTGAAGCAACCCTACCTAGTCGATTTGATAAAATTAAATCATTTCATGACCTTTGCTAATTAGACTATTTGCGAATTAAATATTTGATAACCTTTAGACAATTAATCTTTAACTGAATTAGCCCATTCGATACACAGTAGAAATTGTATAAATTAGGTGTTACGTGGCGCTTATGGAAACCATCCTTGGAATGATATTGTTTCATGTTTTCCACAATTTGATAATACGAAAAAATGTAACAGGTGTATACAGCTTTTTATATTAAGATATTTCTTTAATTTACTGCATAAAAATCCCCACATCTATACGAAAAATAATGTTTAACTAATTAATAATGAAAGGAAACAAAAAACCCGACTGAAAATCACCTGAAAATTCAATTTTTTTTTTTCACCTCTATTTTTGCTTTCAAACAACTACCTGCCGCGGCTGGGTAATTAAATTCCTATATCTTATTTGGGGTAAATTTTTGTACTTTTTATATTAAAGCTCATATCCTTCATAATCACTTCTCTTTTACTAAAGTAACAAATGTATGAAGACGTACTATTTTACATTTATATAATCTTTATCGCACATAAATTATTATAGCATAGTTACATATAGTGTGCAAAGGTGAGCTTATCTCTACAAGAGATCTCTTCCAGCCGACCGTATAGGCAGTAAGAGAAAGAGTCACTTGACGGATAATTACATTATGTGCGTACTCAGTGCGAGACGTGAATATTCAAACTTCCTTTAGCGCCAACGAGCACAATATTTGCCAAACGATTCTGCTCCTACATGAAACATATGTGTATAACAGATTTAACAAAATCTGTAGTGTTCATGAACTACCTCTTGCTAGAGCGAAATCGAAAATTAGAGATGAGTTGCTTGACTGGACATATAGTAAAACGGAATTTTTTCGCAGGGGTATATGTTAGGGGCCATATTACTGTACTGATGGCTATTTCGATACTTATGATATGTAATGGAGTTCTTGTTCATATTGTGCCATAATCCAAAGTGTAACTCCTATAATAAAGACTGCCCACAAGACAGGCTTAATTTAGTGTGGGAATCTTCGGTAATACTGTTATTGCATGTTTTAATCATGCTGTATGTAACTCAATAAGTGTAACAACACACATGTAAACTATTTGGCAATAAACTTTACTTTACTTTACTAATAAATTAATAGAGAGAAAAAACAATCAAACGATGTACTGACTCTTTAAATAGGCACATAGCATGGAGGACGGATGACCGATGGGGTCGAAAGGTTCTCGAGTGGAGACCACGTACCGGCAAGCGCAGCGTAGGACGTCCACCCACAAGGTGGACAGACGACCTCATTAAGACCGTAGGATCGCGCTGGATGCAAGCCGCTTCCAACCGGTCTTATTGGAGATCTAGAGGGGAGGCCTATGTCCAGCAGTGGACTTCCAATGGCTGAGATGATGATGATGACTGACTCTTTAAAGCGTCATTAGTTTAACTTTTATTAGTTTTTTCAGAAAAAAAATGACGAGAGATAAAAAAAGGAGCATTCAATAAATCACAGAGAAACAGTCCCGAAGACAGGCAGACAATGTTTTTAATGAGTTATATGACCGTATACATGGAAACACGACGAGTTGTGACTCCGTAGATACATATTTTAACTATCTCTCGTTGAGGTGGGCACACATTTGTTCTTTTAAGAATTATTGCCTGAGAATGTAATTTTTATTGAGTGGTTGTGCGTTTAAAATTATCATTATGTATTTAAATTTATGAAAAAAGATATTTTTTCTTGGCTGGCCCGATTATAATAGATTGTTTTTTTTTTTTGACTTGATAACGTCTTATTAGTCGAGGAATGCCGGCTGCCCGCTCGAAAAAAACATGACTCATTGTCACGTGTCGCCTGAGCCGAGTGTGCAAGCGAGAGCGCGGAACAGCGGCTTTAGTCAGGAACAGCAAAAGAGAGGTAGGGCATATGATAGCGTATTTTTTAAGCTACTAGACTCCTCACACAATACCGCAGCCAAATAACAATTCCCTTGAGGGTTGTTGTGTTTCTGCGAATGAGTGAGATCACCAGAAACAAAGAAAAGAAGAAGTATAGGCTGACAACGGATCGGCGACTCCTTAGTGGTGCTGGTCTCCGTGGGCTGTGGTGTGGATTGCTTCTCATCAGGTGACCCACATGCTCCTTTGCCCCCTACTCATATAAATATAATAAAAAAAGTATTTACTAACTTGTAAATGTTGTGGAGAAACAAATAAAGAAATTATTATAAAATTATCAATAATAAAATCGTAGAAATTTCCAACATATAACAACACTTTTTTTACGAAACAAAAACTCCTAGTCGGTACGCCTCTTTAACCCGTGCATGTCCTTAACCCAGCAGTTAAAGCACAGTGGATGGTACACACGACCGCGCATATCCAAATGCCGTAGAAGTCTGTTTATAGCTTCTTGTCACGCGCTTAAGAATACGAGAAGATATCGAAGATTCTGAGGTTCCGTAGCATAACTTTAAGAAGTAGATATGTCATTTATATTTTTGACGTGACAACGTCTTATAATTCGATGGAGCCGGCTGCACGCACGAAAAAACATGACTCATGCGGCGTTACCTCGCTCTGAGGCGTTCCATTAAAATTTTCTTTTGAAAAATGCAAACATTCCATCTGTATTTTCTTATGACGTTGTCACGTTCAACTATCGTCAGTAAACGGACTTTACAGACAACGGATTTTTTGGAAGTAAAAACTTCTTTATCGCGCCGTGCAATTTGTTGTGGCTAGTCCTGTAACGCATCACGCTCGGCAATGTAAGGTTCGTTCAGGTAAAGTCGATAGAGAAGGCGGGAGACGAAGCAAAATAAAGTTTTCACTTCTGTCGTGCACAGCACAGACCGGTTTTTCCCCGTATTTAATTTGCATTAACAGCTATTTTGTGTTGTATTTACTTTACTACATATTTTATTTTTTTCATTTTTCATTAACCTTTATTTTTTGGGCAATTTGATCTATACTACTTTGTGTGCTTCCGCCACCAATTAGTTAATGCAAACTATTGCCGGCCGGCATCATGCGACTGCCGTGAACTATCTATTAACAGTAGTAGTTGGATGCCGGCCGGCAGTAGTTTGCATGACCTGTTTGGTGGCGGAAATACGCAAAGTAGTATAGATCAAATTGCATGTAAATTTGACTTTCGCAAAATAACACCTGAATCAATTAAATACCTTTATTTTTATATCCTAAAAACATGTGTAGCACATATGTTTTTTTTTTCAGTTTTCTATGACTAGACTTCAAATTTGTTGTTCTACTTTTTATTTTCCTTGCAGTAGTTTCTTTGCTAAGCTGTTAATTGAGTCTTATTCACAAAACAAGCAACAGAACAGGACTTCTATTTATTATTCCATCCCGAAACCGCATACCGGCCCAACACTAAAACATTCATTCAATCACGTATGTCACAACACTAGTTTTATATTTCCCAGTCACGAATAGCCACAACGTGGGATCGTGTGTGGGTTCCGTACAGATTTTATGGAAATAAAACATGTTAGCCGTCCAATTATTAGGGAACGTTAAACGCGTTTAATTGCTCTATAATTGTGTTCATTTTTGTTATTATGGGCCCGAAACTAAAAAGGAAAAAACCCTTTTAAATAAAAATTGAGAAATCGATTATTTGGAATAGATGTTACCTGTTTTGTGGGCTTAGTTTTATGGAAAGTATTCGAAGAGCTGTTTAATTTAATACCAGAAGATCGACTATCTGAATGCTACGCTCTATACCTTCTAAGTAATTTTCTAGCATGTATGGTGAAATTAGGAACCTACTCCCAACAATGATATCCTCAAATAAGCCAAACATTCAAGCCTTTGAAAAACAACCAGCTTTCTAGAAAAGAGTCTTTCCCTAAAAAAAAGCTGATAGCAGATCCTTTGAACATTGAGTACTGTTGATCATCTCATTCCTGCATTGCTTATTTCATATTTTGTTTTCTTCTGTAGCAACGTACCTATTACGAAAGGCACATTAATCCGTCAGTCCTGGCTGTTCTCATCAGATGACAGTCGTTAAGCCAAGACAATGGCTTTAGCGCGGCTTCAAAACACTAGTCTCTGCCAATCCGCAGTTGAGCAGCATAGTGATGTATGCACTACACCAGTGTTTTCTAACCTTTTCCATAGAGTTACTCCTATAACCAATATAGGAAACTGATTTTACCCCCTCCTTATCTTATCTTATGAGTCTGAAGCTGAACTAATTTGTTATCTTTCATCAGCTTTACCCCTTACTGAAACCCCGTTTTACCCCTGTGGGGGAAATTACCCCCAGGTTCGGTAACACTGCACTACACCTTCCTATGATTAAGGAGATATCTGTATTACAGCAGAGGGATAAATGTGGGGTGAAGCAGCACTGGAATTTCTCTTCAAATTTAAATATGATCTTCGGGTTAAACCCATAACAATTTACTTCATTAAATATAAAATAAACTTTT
The DNA here is from genome assembly GCA_937001555.2 of Hypsopygia costalis. Taxonomy (NCBI): domain Eukaryota; kingdom Metazoa; phylum Arthropoda; class Insecta; order Lepidoptera; family Pyralidae; genus Hypsopygia; species Hypsopygia costalis. The sequence goes on along the minus strand of OW443343.2, from coordinate 2,098,891 downwards.
CTATGTTCGGTAATTAGTTCCACAAATATAATTGATTGTCTGCAAAGTCGGTTTACGAACGATAATTTTACGTGACAACGTTATAAGAAAACATCGGCCGATGGAGTGGAAGAGAGATATATGCGTCACAAGCCGAACGCTTAAGCCGACCGTGCCTCTCTATCGCTTGTTCCGCGCTCTCGCTTGCAGGCGGAACGTAACAATGAGTCATGCTTAACCGTGCGTGCTGCCGGCGTTCATTGATTTATGAGACTAACGTCTCAAATGTCAAAAATGAAGGTAATCGGATTTGGCCTTTTCCCGTAAGGGGCAAGCCCACGAATTTCATGATTATTTGACCCCTCCTCCGTCCTTGTCACAGCTGGTCACATTTGTGAGAACCCCCCCCCCCCCCCCTAGTGTGACGTCACATATTTTGTAATTTAACATTTAGAGTTAGTTGCAAATGTTTTTGAATTTTTCGTTAATAGTTCAAAGTTCGTGTTGTTAACACTTAGATTATAATGATTTTGAAATGTCACGTCATGAAAGTTAAAACTCCTTCCACCCCCGTTGTCACACTTCGGCGACACCCTCCCTCCCCTTTAATGTGTGACGTAATTTATGGATGGACCCTATTGTACATACATTTATACAGACACAAACTGACAAGAATCTTACACAATGCTATTCTAGTTTGTATTCGATGCCAGATATCTATAGTTGGAGGATTTTTTTTTAAAATATTTTTAAATTCAGCATATTTTATCATCTATTTTATACTAATGGATTTCACCAATCTACCAATGTAATGTATATTCATAGCTCCAGCACAAGCCTAGCACTAATAAATAGTATTTATAAGTTAAAGCTACTCGGAAGATTCATTTATAACCAGTTTATCAATATGCACGCTTAACTAATATTCCAATTTTATCTAAATTGAAAACTAGGCTGAGATCGTGTCTACTTTTAACTGCAAACTGTTCACAGATGACCGCTACATGATTTTCGTTTTAGTAAACTATTAATTTAGATTCAAGTATAGCAACAATTATAACTTTCTAACAGAAATGTAAGACCGTTGGACAGACATTTACTATAATATTATTAAACCAACGAATTTTAACCGTAATACCGGATGGGTATTGCCAACGGCCTGGAAACCAGTGCTCCAGTTTGATTCTAAAGAGAGTCACGATACAGTCGCCAATGCTGATACTATCAGTTTTTACCACCACATGATAAGCGCACTAGATGATCACGCGCCCGGAGAGATTGAAGAATTGGATCCACCGGCTGCCACTACGTCATCGTCGAAGGCAGCGCTCCACCAATCAACGCACCAACCCCCCACCACCCTTTCCAGTCGTGCGGCGCGCGCATTGGCGTGCAGTGTCCGGCGCGAGAGACAAAGGGTAGACGTGTCTGGACATTCGCCCTGAAGAAGGTCTCCTTTTGAGATCGAAACTAGTCGGCTTTCCCGACAAAAAGACGTGAGTGACCCGTTTAATTTATCGAATTAATTTAGACATTTACTATATTTAATTTAATCTGGATTTGTGAGTTCATGAGGTTTTAAGGTCTCTAATGTCTCTGGAACTGCTGAAATGATTTTGAAAATTATTTTACCAATAGTAAACCAAAGGAAAACGTTATTTGTGAGTATCGTAGGCTTATTATAATAACCCCAATAATGAAAAGACTTTTTCGTAAAAATGTTTATTGCCCAACGAAGTGGGCAAGGGTCAGCTAGTATATTAATATGTTGCGTTATTCAATATAAACAATAAAAAAATTGGTTGTCTGTCGGTTTATGGTCGATAATTTTACGTGAAAACTTCATAAGAAAACATCGGCCGATGGAGTAGAAGCGAGATAGATTCACTTGTTCCGCGCTCTAGCTTGCACGCTCGGCTCAGGCGGAACGTGACAATGAGTCATGCTTTTTCGTGCGTGCAGCCGGCGTTCATCGATTTGTGACACGTTATCACGTCTAAAATCTCTTACGTTTCTGATTTCCATAACTTCCAAAGGAGCCCCAAAAACATATCGTTCCCCATCGTTTTTATTTCAGCAGATAATAATACATCAAAAGCTTAACGTATGGCCTCATCGATAATACGATTCTGAACAGATTACAGTTGTTACTTACACAAAATGACGTTTATATGTAATAAACATGGTATTTTGAATGGCCCGATCAAATTTAACGGGTGGATTTTCGTTAGATTTTTAGGGTTAGGTTCAGATTATAGGAAAACACTAAATGGAACTACACACTAATTGGCCGTGTGGTTTCCGGCAGACTAGAATAGAATCACTCCGTTTCTTCCCGTGGATGTCGTACAAGGCGACTAAGGGAAATTAAACATTATCAAATATCGATCAGGCCTCCCCAACCCGTTTGGCCAGCGTGGGGAGTGTAGGCCAAATCCTCCTTCCGTCTAGGACGGACGAGAGAGGGTCGTACTCCTGTAGTGGAGACTAAAATGGACCTGATGATGATGATGATGACTAAATGGAAATTCTGTGTACTCGTATAAGTTTGCTTGTATTTTTGTAGATATATACATACGAGTATTTGAAGACTAGCTCCGTGGCGTCAATGCCCGTGTCAGTCTAATTGAATATGCAAGTTATGCAACAACGACCGTGACCTGTCCATGGATGGGTTTATTTATCAAGAGCTCCTCCGTGCTTCGGAGGACACTTTAATTCGGCAGTCCCAGCTGCTGTCATTAGATGACAGTCGTTGTGACAAGTCAAGCTTTTAGATGGCTTAAAAACACTCCTCTCCGCCAACCTGCACTAGAGCAGCGTGGTGGGTTATGTGTGTGTATGGGTGTATGCTCTAAACACCTTCAATTGAGGGGATCGCATATAACCAAGGTGAAAACACCTTGATCACGCTTTTCTCATCTAGTCATGTCGTGCTATCTAAAGGGTAAATACCAGTGATATTATAAATACTATAAATATGCCACGAGCGTCAACAACGTACACCCGAAAAGTGCCCCAAATTGGGTATCTCGTATCATAATGTATTTATAACAGCATTAGGAAACAACCAACGTTTCATAAAGCAGCTATAGGATTTTTCTCCGACATCAGTCTTCAGTAGATACTAGTAGTCTATTGGAATTTCACGAAAAAACTGTTCAGAGTTAAATAGTTGAAACATGGTGAAAATACTTCGAATTTTTGCCAAGAGATGGCGTTGTTCGCAGCGCAGACCCGGGGCCCTATTGCCGAAACTGATGCCGATTATCATCTATATCTATCTATAACAGCCCTTGTTGCGTTCGTCTTCGAACGTAGGCCTCCTCTCCCATCCTCCATGAGTCTCTGTCCTTTGCCACCTTCATCCAGTTTATGCCGGCCTGTTGGCGGATGTCATCCGTCCATCTCCTAGGAGGTCTTCCTCTACCGCGGGTGTTGGCGCGTGGTCTCCACTCCAATATTCTCCTATTTTTTTTTTTTTTTAATACAAATATCAAACTTCAGCTTATATTGGTGGTAATTGCGTTTAGCTTAGCTGGTAGAAACCCTAGAGCTCTACCGACTGAGCTGAAGATGTTTGTCAATAACCAAGTTCGGCAGTAGGGCCCCAGAGTCCGACCGAAGTCCATTAAATGGTAGATCAATGTCTGTTTACCTACAAAAACAGATGTATATAAAATGTAAAAAAAACCTACTGAACCTGACCATTCGTAATCAAACTCTATACATCAAATTCTCTACAGTTATTGACCAATAACGTTATTTTTTAATCTTATTTGTATTACAAATTGATTTTTACGGACGGGATAACATGTAATAAAATGTAATAAAACACTGCGTGATCGGGATTATGTCCGTTTGTTTGTTCATCATGTTAAACTCTATGGTCTCGTGTTTTTTTTAATAATAAACAATATGATTTCGTATTAAATATACGTAATTTATTTCTTTTAACATAGGTATTTGTTTTGTTTGAATAATAATATTTTTTACCCCGACTGCAAAAGGAGCTTAATTATTATGTGTGTGTTTAGTTAGTTATCTTTTAATATAATAAACTAATAATATTGACGAGCTCGATGGTCGAATGGCTAATAATGGCCACTTTGACTTGCCGAGTTCGTGGGTTTGATCCCCGCACAAGACAAATATTTGTGTTCATGAACATGTCTGTTTGTCTTGGTCTGGGTGTTTTCTATGTATTATATAAATGTATTTAAAAGAAAAGTACAATATCAGTTAACTAGTACCCATAGTACATGCTTTGTTCAGTTTGGGACTAGATGGCGCTATGTAAATTATCACACACATACACACAATACCCACACTTTTTATCATTTATTATCTTATTAAGTTTATTAGACACAATAGGCTATTTGACTAACATTTTTTTCGGTTTGATATGTAGGGACGTCTCCATAATATAACCATAGGTGAAAGAATTACTTCGATAGGACAAATATCTCTCGAGATATAGTAATTTGAAAATCACAATTTTTAGACTGCCGCAAAACGTTCCATACAAATGACTACCGAATTATGACGTCACAGGTTTGTATTTTGTATGCATCAAATCAGAAATTTGTACGATAGCTATGTTAAATATTACGTTTATGTGATAGTATCATAATAAAAGTTATAGCATTTTTTATTGCTTCTCCAATGGAAATATTATTTTTTAATAATTTCATACTTTTAAAATGGACTTTCCCGCCAAACTTTTATCGACCCTAAAATAAGTCGGACGGAAGATATTAGAATGAAAGTTTGCAGATCGCGCCGCCACCTCCGCTGCCATCTCAGCAACTTCTTCCTTCGTGGTGACCTCACTCACTCGCAGAAACACAACGATCCTCAAGGGAATTGTTATTTCGCTGCGGTATTCTGTGAGGTGGATACTTTCCCAGTCTCTACCTCTCTTTTCGCCAGAGGTTCGTTTGTCAGTCAGCAGGGTACGTTGTTGTTACGGTTGTTGTACATATTTTGACGAGCTCGGTGGTCGGATGGTTAGCAATGGCCACTTTGACTACGCGGTCGCGGGTTCGATTCCCGCACAAGACAATCATGTCTGTTTGTCTTGGTCTGGGTATTTTCTATGTTTTTTTATGATGATGATAAAAAGCTTAATTTGGGACTAGATGGCACTGTGTAAATTGTCCAGAAATGTTTATTATTTATTTATTATTATTATTTTATATTTTATTTTGACTCAGTAAAACTTGCTTTTTCATTAAATGTCATCTCGAAGAGACATTCTGCTATGTTTATTCTTCGGTACCGATGCGGAAAAGCCTCAGAGAGGACTTTTTCAAAACATCTAAATGGAAATCACTTAAGGGATTATTCAGGCAAGGTCTTCCCCGACATTTATGTGAAATATCTAAAGAGCTTTTTGAAACTTAAGCTGACGTTGTCCTGCGCTTCTCATGTAGTTATCAAGTAACAACTTGAAAATGAATTTATTTTTATATCAGTCAGGTAGCAAATGACTTGCCTGATGAGAAGCATCGATTAGTCTATTGACCTTTGCAACACCAGAGTTATAACTGACATGACGAGCTCGGTAATGGACACTTTGACTCCGACGTCGCGGATTCGATCCCTCATATAACAAAATGTTTGTGTGCATAAACATGTATGTTTGTCTTGGTTTGGGTATATTTTTTATGTATTTACAAAAAATAATGTATTTAAGTATTATATCTGTTATCTAGTACCCATAGTACAAGATATAGCTTAGTTTGTGACTAGATAGCGCTGTGTAATTTGTCCAGGTATATTTATTTATAATATACTTTTCGAAGTATAATAAGAAATGAATGCTATAAGCGAAAACAAAAGAAAATAGTAGTTCGATTGTATCAGAAACTCGGCACAAACTGAGAGTAAGTTCGCCCGGTGGTAATAAATACAATTTTTTATTTCTACCCGCAGATATGCTCGGAGAAGTTTTGCGATTCTCATTTATAACCCTTTTTACGATCGGGGCTCAGGCCTGGTGTCGTATATACCTGTGTTATGTTTAGCGGAGTTAGGCAATTGTCTTTTTCTAGCATTGAAGTTGTTACTTGAATGACGTAGCTATAATTCAATTCAAATTCAAAATATCTTTATTCCTTGGATAAAGTCCAAGGAACAAAGATATTTTGAATTTGAAGCACTTAGAAACACTTAGAAACGTCATAACGTAACGTATAAATATCAAAATCGAAATATATTTCATCTTGAAGTTTTTTATCATAGTATTAAAATAAATTATTCAAGTTTACTAGACTAGTATACTGTTTCGTCTTCTGAACATAGGCTTTTAGCTGCGGCGGTAGGGTCCCAGTAGTACCGGCGAAGCCGAAGCCGTTTCCCATGGAATTTTTTTAATGCGAATATTTAACTTTAGCTTAGATTTATGGTACCTGTGTTTAGCTTAGGTGGTAGAAACTCTGCAGCTGTACCGACTAAGCTGAAGATGTTTGTCAATAACTAAAATCTAAAATTTTTCGAATCAAAATATTCGGTGGTAACCGGCTTCAGCTTCGGCGGTAGGCCCCAGCCCCTTATCACCATCTCTTATTGCGATTCAACAACTGAATAGAATGCTTATTCATACCAATGTGTAAGCGACTCTATTAGTAGTTTAATAGTAATGATTAAATAATAAGAAATAAATCATTTTACTATTTAAAAGTTCAGTTGAGAATAGACGCACGAGCTTTCGTAATATGCGGTTATTGAATCGTAATAAGAGATGGTGGTAAGGTGCTGGTCGTTATTAGTACACATACAGGGTGTATGTATTTACATTCACTAGAAATCGAATATTTCCGCGTTCTATCTGCGATATTCGAATATCATGACTTGCCTGTTTGATATCGAAAATGGAATAATTGTATTCAAGTATCGAAATACGGTGTAACATAGATATCAAATACTAGCTTAGAACTGTTTGTTGTATGCATTTCAGTTGAAAGCTACAGTAATAATTTCAATGTAACGTTTTCAACGTGATACGTAGTTCAAAAAGAGTTATAGTATTAAACATATTAATAAGGATAGTAAGTAAATAAATCGAGTATCTAACGTTGTAAAACTCGGCGACTATTATACTAACTTCACCAAGTTATAGTCTCCCTTTTTGAGGGTGTGCTAAGGGTAGGTAAATAATAGGATGTGCTAAAGGTAAATAATATATAATATTATGTGTGTAATACGTTATTACACACATAATACTATAATTATATAACACGGACGAAGTCGCGGGTAGCAACAATTATTTATTTATTGGATAAACAAAAAAAAAATACACGTGTTATATAATTATAGTATTATGTGTGTAATAACACATAATACTATAATATATTAGGTTGGGGAAAAAGTCTTTTCGTATTTTATATGAAAATTCAAAACATTTTTTAATAAAGTTTATTTACATTTAACTAAAGTATGTAGGTGCCATTATGTTCGATAACTTTTTGTCATCTTGTAGGTAGAGACTTGATCCCATTACTATAGAAATTTTGGGACTTCTTCAAAAAACCGCGACAAGTGGTTTTGGCAGTCTTCTCGTGATGTTAACCTGACATTGCCTAAAGAATTCTTAAGAGACCGAAACAGGTGGAAATCAGAAGGTGCAAGGTCAGGACTATACGGCGGATGCATTAACACCTCCCAGTCAAACTCTCTTATTTTTTGCTGAGTGGCTAAAGATGTGTGAGGTTTAGCGTTATCATGATGAAAAATCACACCCCTTCTATTAATTAATTCCGGCCGCTTTCTCTCAACTTTTTGCTTTAATCTCATCAGTTGTTCACAGTAGAGTTCAGAATCGATAGTCCTGCCTGGCGGTAACAGCTCATAATGAATATCTTCCCTTCCAATCCCACCATACACACAGCATCACCTTGTTGCGGGTTAACCCGGGTTTCGCCAGAGTCTCTGAAGCCTCGCCGGTCTTTGACCACATCCTTTTTATGCGCCAAAACTATTATGTGGTCAATTCCTAGTTCTTCAGCTACGTCGTAACTACTGATATGCTGATCTTGCTCCACTTTTTCAGAAATGGCATCCATTTTATCCGTAACAGGGCGACCAGAGCGAAGTGCATCTTTGACATCTAAATTTCCGGATTGAAAACGCTTAAACCAAATTTGTGCTACTCTCACAGACACTGCACTAGGTCCATAATAATCACAAATTTTTTTCGCAGCTTGCGTTGAATTTTTACCTTTTTTGTAGTAAAATTTTAAAATGTATCGAATTTCTTCATTAGATTCACTCATCTTGACAGTAAAAAAAACAAATGAAAATCACACATTTACATAATTTGAATTTGGAATTATCTTTTTTAAAATTTAAACTTTTTACAGATATCAAAACCTGCTAGATACAAATGGTATAACCAAAGAGATTTTATTACAAGTTCATACATACTATAATGCGAAAAGACTTTTTCCCCGACCTATTATAACACGGACGAAGTCGCGGGTAGCAACAATTATTTATTTATTGGATAAACAAAAAAAAAAAACATAAATATTTTAAATACTTCGTTAAAATATCTATTGAAGAAATACTATATCTCATTAAAAAATAACTACAGTATCAATTTCCTAATTAAAAATAATATATTTACTTACAGCGTGTTAAAAATATTTTCCTTAAAAACTTGTAAGAATCCCTCTCGATGCCGGAATATCTTGAGAACACCCGCGATTGCACACAAAAATCCCTTCCATTAAGCAATGTTTAAAATATTAAAACATTCTCCTGCTCAGTAAATCTCGGTGCCTATTTAAGGACGGTTTATACTTAACGGGACGGTAAAGACGTAAGCTTAGAAGATTACGTACAAACCCGCAAGTGTAATATAATGTTCTCGGTATTATTTCAAAATAAAACATTTTATACGATGCTACTTTTATAAATGTTATGCTTTGATACAGGCCTAGTTCAGAAACTCCGGTCTCACACAGTATTTGTATTTCTATGTCAACATTCTGTAGGTAACTAAAAAAATAATGTAAAAAATATTGTGAAGAGAAAATAAATAAATATTACTACTATACTAAATATGGCAAATTGAAGAATGTATTTACGTAATAACACCTTATGAATCTATGAACACCGGCTGCACGCACGAAAAAGCATGACTCATTGTTCCGTCTGAGCCGAGCGTGCAAGCGAGAGCGCGGAACAAGCTATCTCTCTTCCACACCATCGGTCGATGTTTTCTTATGACGTTATAACGTAAAATTATTGTCCGTAAACGGACAACTATTTTTTTTTGTAAATACATGTGATACCTAAAATTTCACAAATAGAATGATAATTATAAGGACAATTCTCAATTACCTAGCTACAATATGTTTAGTTACATATAATATCATTCTATCCACATCGTATCCGTACGTATAAGTCAACATTATAATAATTAGGTAATGTAGATATACTATAATAGTTATGTAATAATCAGCATACAAAGAAAATGAAAGAAATTGATGCTTAATATATTCTATCGGTGAGTCAGATTTCATCCAAATCTGTTCAGACATTGATCGAGTCAAACATTCTCGTAATTCCATCATCACAAACTTCTAAAATTGATATTTTTAAACTTTTACTGAATCATAAAGAAAGTAAATATAAATAAATCTTAAAGTGTAAAGAACGCCATTGTGAGCCTCGTAAAATATTTGGAATGCCGAGTACCACTTCAGCTCTACTGTAGACTTAAAAATACGTAGAAACTTCCATAATTAGACTGAAATCTGAAAAAGAAATAGTGAAACAAGACATGAATATGAATGAAAATTGAAAAACAGTAGTGGAGGAATATATTTTTCTTTTATTTCACGCTATTTGGATGGCTTGTGCTAAGCGGTGTCATAAAAGTGGCTCAAAGGACCTGTCTTAACAACTATTATATAATGATAAAAGATGGGACCGACGGTGTAACGTGCCCTCTGAAGCATAGAGGAGCTCGAGATAAATAAACCCATCCATAGACAGGCTGCGTTCGACGTTGCTTAACTTGCGTGATCGATTAGACTGATACGCACAACGACGCCATTGAGCTCCTCTTCTTTTTCTAGATCTTCCTTAAATCAGATCAATCAGTTATTTCTTTTGAAAATATATTATTTGTCAAACCCGCTGGTCGAACGACTGAACTAACGCTGAACTGAACGCTGATCGAACGCTGAAGAACCCGTGGCCCCGTTAAAGTGGACATTGGTACCCAAAGTACAAGCTTTGCTTAGTTTGGAACTAGATGGCAGTGTGTAATTTGTCCAGGAATATTTATTTATTTATTATAATGGACTCTGTTACATCGGGCGTAACAAATACCTATACTACAATGAATCTAAATCTGGCCGTGTGGTTTCCGGCAGACTAGAATAGACTCACTCCGTCTCTTCCCGTGGATGTCGTACACGGCGACTAAGGGAAATACATTATAAAACATCGATCAGGGCCTCCCCAACCCGTCTGGCCAGCGTGGCGAGTGTAGGCCAAATCCTGCTGTCTGGGACGCAAGAGAGAGGGTCGTGCTCCTGTAGTGGAGACGAAAAGACCTGATGATGAATAAATCTAAATAATAAAATAAACTGAATTAGAACAAGAATAATTAAAGTACGATTTGGCAAAAATTGCCAACAAGTAACGTCAAAGAAATAGGTCAGTAAATATGAACAAAGCTGAGGTCGCTGTGGAAGTTAACGAAGCGACTTCGCTCGATACGGACCGTTTTTTTCTTAGACTATTTGCCCATTATATGAAGTCGTCTAACAGTCGATTTAGTAGCTTTATTTTAATATTTTTTTCCCTGATTTTTGTGACCTGAAATTTACTTTGAATTATACATTATTATAATCAAATAGAAAGAAAAATCTTTGTAAAAAAGGCCGTTTGAAGTTAGCGTCTCCAGTTAATAATTGATGTTAAAGGCGTTGATTTTAATAATATTGGTTTATTAAATTGGTTTATTTTCTTATTAAATGGTATGACAGTTTTTTAAGTGAATTCTTCTTTAGGCGCGGTGTGTACTTGTGTAGTTCATTCACATTCAACATTGATGTAAAACGGGTTTTAGTGGTTCATCAACATCTTTGAATCAAAGCCAACTTCACCTGCACGCGGTGCGCCCTGCTGACTGACAAACGAAGCTCTGGCGAAAAGAGAAGTCCCCACCTAGCGTAATTGTAAGCTACCCGATTGGGGAATGTACCTCCACCTCACGGAATACCGCAGCCAAATAACAATTCCTTTGAGGGTTGTTGTGTTCCTGCGAGTGAGTGAGATCACCAGTAAGGAGATGCTGCGTTGGCAGCGGGGGTGGCGGCACGCGAGCAATATTTTATGTTGCGAGCGTTAATATGGCTACGGTAACCGCTTTACATCAGGCGGGCCGTATGCTTGTCTTCCACCCGACGTAATATAAAAAAAAAAGAGAAAGCTGTAGGCGGACGCGACTTTTGTATGGAGTGGCCTGAGTCTTAATAACTATTAAAAGTCTCGTTGTCAACGCTTATTCATCCCACTGCTAAGATACGGGTCTCCTCTCGACTGAAAGGGTTAGAACGTACTCCATTACGCTGTTCAACTACGGGTTGGAGGAGGCCAGTGTTTTCAAGCCGCCTAAAGGCCACTGAATTGGCTCAACGACTACCATCTAAGGATTATAGCCGGGACCAACAGCTTAACGTGCCCTCCGGAGTATGGAGGCGCTGTAAAGCTATCCATAGACAGGCTACGGTCAACGTTGCTTAACTTGCTTGTTCAATTAGACGGACACGCGCAACCACGCCTTCTAAATAAAAAGTCTATTTAATTTAAATTAAATTTGTCCCGGTTATAAATATTCAGCCCTTATAAAAATACATTACAGCTTCAGGCGGTCCACAGCGGGCTCGCTGCCCGTGGCATCTCATACGCATTGCAAATTTGACCGACCACGAAAGGTGGGTATATATCTTCGGGAGTTATGGCCGCCCTGAACCCTTGGTTTTGTCGTTTCGAATAATAAGTAAAGTAATGTTTAAGAACTTTGTTACAAAATGTACACTCATTTACGTTTCGTTTTTACAAACTTAATTGTCAGCACGGGGAATTTCAAATTTTGTAATTTAAATTTGATCTCTCAGAAGGAGACTGAGATATTTCTTGACACGTTTTATCATTTCCAAAAAATATATAGCATAGAATTTTGGGGTGTATGGATATCACCACGATCTTTACACCTAAACCGACCTCTACTGCTTGAGGTGCACCTTGCCGACTAGTGAAAAAGGCTCTGGTAAAAGAGAGGCAGGGTACAAATCAGCCCCCTTACCACCAGCTCTTATTGCGATTCAATAACTGAATAAAAAGCTTATTCATACCAATGAATAAGCGACTCTATTTCAAATTTCATAGAGTCGCTTATTTGTTGGTATGAATAAGTGTAAGGTGCCGGGGCTGTAAGGTGCCTGACTAACGAAGTGCCTTCACCTCACAAAATACCGAAGCCAAATAATACCTTTGAGGGTTGTTGTGTTCCTTCGGAGTAGGTTACCAGCCCCCCTAGCCAAGTGTAATTCGTAGCGGAACGTCATTTCGAACTCGAACAATTTCAATTCGAACATTTTAGTTTTTTTTATACTACTTCGGGTGGCAGACAAGCATACGGCCCGCCTGATGTGAAGCGGTTACCGTAGCCATATTAACGCTTGCAACATAAAATATCGCTCGCGCGCCGCCACCCCCGCTGCCGACGCAGCATCTCCTTCCTTTCTGGTGACCTCACTCACTCGCAGGAACACAACAGCCCTCAAGGGAACCGTTATTTGGCTGCGGTATTCTGTGAGGTGGAGGTACATTCACCAGTCGGGTAGCTTACAATTGCGCTCCCTACCTCTCTTTTCGCCAGAGCTTCGTTTGTCAGTCAGCAGGGTGCACCGCGTGCAGATGAAGTTGGCTTTGGTTCAAAGATGTTGATGAACCACTTACACCCCAAAATATATATATAGTATGAGCTCCACAGTTCAAATTAGCGATCGCTACGCTTTTCTACTTCGCAAACTGCCTTTTGGCTAGCCCCCCTGAAAGGAGTTGCTGCATTGGTACCGGTAGCAGCGGCGCGCGACCGATATTTCGTATTGCGAGCGTTAATAACAATGGCTTCGGTATCCGCTACACATCAGACGGACTGTATGCTGATCTGCCAACTGAGGTAGTATTATAATTTATTTGTATATTTTTAAAGTGAATAATATAACTCAATATTCTGTGAATATTTCAAGCGTCTACCTATTGCCGTTATTAATATCGAGCAAAAACGAGCAAAAAAAAAATCACGCTTGTTGTATGGGAGTACCCTTAGATATTTATTTTATTCAATTTTTTAGTTGGTTGTTAAAGCAGAAATACATCATCTGTGAAAATTTCAACTGTCTAACTGTCACCGTTCATGAGATACAGCCCGGTGACAGACGGACGGACGGACAGCGGAGTATCAGTAATAGGGTCTGTTTTACCCTTTGGGTACGGAACCCTAAAAACCAATAAAATAAAATATCATAACCAACACATATATCAACATTAATGTTTCCATGTTTTGACGTACATTTCGAATACAAAGCTCTGATTAACCTCTGATACCAATAAATTTAACTGTACACGCCCACATTACCACAGATACTAGTTCGCTATCAGTAGATATTGAGGCTGTGGTTCTTATCTTTGAGATAAGTTTATCTGTAAGGGTGAACAATACTCGATACGGGATCGCACACGACGATTAGTGTTGTTAAGATTGTTGCGTAGCTAATGCTATGTTTTGGTATTACTATAGCATTAGCATGTTGTGCACATAATGGTAGGTAGTGTAATTTGGATGAAGATGAGATGGAATAGAATTGATGCGAGAGATTTAATATGTATATATTTAAGTATAGTTTATGTATAGTATATTAGTTACTATATTATACCCGACATAGGTAGTATAAAAAAAAAATCCTCGTTTTGCACAATCCCCTCAACTGCTTGAGGGAAGGAAGAGATCCCTTAAAGGATAAGTCCACCTTTGTACTATTTTTTTTTTTCTTGTTTCTGTTTTATTATTGTACAATAAAATATTACATACATACACGTATATGTTTTCTCATAAGTTACTTTCACGATATTTATTAATTATTTTCTAATCCGAGAACTGACAATGTGCATTCAGAACGTAAGTTAGATTTTACTCTCATAAATAACGAATGATTTAGCAAATTTTGGTGTTAGTTATGTCCTCGTCGTTGTCGTTGTATTCAACCCTTACTCATTCCACTGCTCGGATACAGGTCTCCCCTGAATTGATGGGATTTAGAGCATACTCCACGATGCTGCGCAACTGCGGGTTGGCGCAGGCGTGCTTTCAAGCCAGTGACTTAGCTTTACGACTGTCTTCTAATGACAACAGCCGGGACCGGCGGGACCTCCGAAGCACGGAGGAGCTCTAGATAATATAAACCCATCCATTGACAGGCTACGGCGGCGTTACTTAACTTGCATGTTCGGTTAGACTGACGCACACCATCGAGCTTGTCATTTAGTTATGTGGTATAAGTATATCATCTTGTAGGTACTGGAGCAACAGCCTTATAAAAACCGTTTTTACGATAACACGAGAGTATTGTGAGATCAAGATTAGATACGTATCAAATACGAACCATTCTCAAATTTAATAGCCCGGTAGCAATTGTATTTTTTTTTTGTACTCTTTTTAGGGTTCAGTGTCATTTTTTTATCTTTATTTATTTGGGGACTTTTATCTTTAAAAGATGTTTGTCCTATCGTAACTTACGCCTAATATACAATGTGTCACTTAGGGACAAACTTTTATCCCGAAAAGCAGATATAAATTTATCGAGAAAAGTAATATTATTTTTTAAAATTGCATTTGTTCATTTGAAGGACTTAACATCTGATTTTTAATTTTTAGCTGCTTGCTATTGGTATGTTTATCTAGAAAATACATTTGTTTTTAGTTAAAGGGCAGATTTTTTTCCTGAATGACGTTTTTTAACATATTGATGTAACTTTCAATGTTACTAACTTTAAAATTGACATAAAAATTTGAATAACGTGGTTATTTCAAAAAATATTATAATTTTTCCTCGATAGTATTATTTTTAGTTTTCGGGATCAATGTTTGTCCATATGTGAAAGTGACACATTGTATAAACTAGATAAAGCTTGATAAGGGCCGAAACACATAACCGCGTCGCGGCGACGCGCCGCAACGCAACGTACCACCGAGCATTGCGTTGCGGCGCCGCGAAACAAAGCGTTATGCTGTCATACTGTTTGGTGGAAAGCAAAGCCTATAAGCCTAACCTAACCAGCGGTAGGTAGACGCAGACAGACTGTGATGATAATCTTGTATTTCTTTACGGCGGAACAAGATTTATTAATACCTAACCACTAAATAAAATCAATTAAATGGCGAATAATGCTCAAAAAATTGATCCCAAAACAGGTCCAAAGTGAAAATTAAGTAATTTAGATTCACATACTAATAGAGTCATCGGCTATCAACCACTTTGCAATGCTAAATGTGCACATAAAAATGTGTTTCAATGTATTTTTGTATCTAAAACCATTTGATCGTAAATCTACCCATTGGAAAGCCAACCGTGATTTATGTTGCGAAGCAAAAAATAATTTGCATACGCATTTAAAATACGATGCGGGTACAGTTCAGTTCAAATGTCATCCATTTTTTTTGCAGGTCATGATTTTTATGGAAGCATGTACTTTATTTTTAACCGACTTCAAAAAAGGAGGAGGTTCTCAATTCGACTGAATATTTTTTTTTTGTATGTATGTTATTCGATATCTTTGCGAATTGTGAACCGATTTTCATAATTATTTTTTTATTTGAAAGGGTATGATTGCAAGGTGGTCCCATATTCACCAAGTCAGGGTCTGTTGATGGTATCCCAGAAAAATCGAGGGAAACCCTTAAATTTGCCCTATGGTAGCCGGCAGAATAAAATTGTGCCACTCCATTGCTCTGCGCTGGATGTCGTACAAGGCGACTAAGGAATCTTGTGTCACGCGATAACTTTTCTCCCGGAAGACGGGCAGCAGCGTCTGCCGGGGTATTCCACCAATAAGCTGTGCTCGCCAACTGAAGTCGGTTTCATATTTTTTTTTAAATCAACTTTTTAATTTGTATATACAAAAGACTCCATTGTATTTTAAAAATGACGATGCAAATTGACGAGCTCGATGGTCGAATGGCTAGCAATGGTCACTTTGACCCCGAAGTCGCCGTTTCGATCCCCGGACAAGACATGAACAAGTATGTTTGTCTTGATCTGGGTGTTTTCTATGTATGTATATATGTATATATAATGTATTTACAAAAAAAGAAAGTATTTAATGTCGTGTTTTATTATATCAGTTAACTAGTACCCAGTGTACAAGCTTTGCTTAGTTTGAGACTAGATGGCAGTGTGTAATTTGTCCAGGAATATTTATTTCCTTAATTAAGTTATTCGAAATGATTTGGATTTCTTGTAGCGTAGGAGTTATATTATGAAGATCATTAATATGTATTAGTACCATTCATCCACTCATTTTATGTATCCGTCTTCGGTCAGGCTTCTTTCATCTTTTTCCGTCTATCGTCTCTCCCGTGCCATCTGCAGCTTCCAGCAGCGGCCTGCAGGACTCTTTATGTCATCCATCCACTAAAACAGTGGGCGGCATCTATCAAAAACCGGACAAGTGCGAATCGGACTCGCCGACCGATGTTCCGTACGTAGGATCATTATAAATTTGATATTTTTCATTATAAATAAAAAATAATGCGTCGGAAAAAGTAAACAAAATATATTTTGTAATTTGCACATCAAGCTCTTTCTTAAGATACCCCATTAGAACTAGTAGCTTCAATTTGAAACTTCGACCACCTATCTTTTAAGATTTAGAGATTTGTAGCTGCAACACTAAACTGTATCCCCCGATTTTTTTATCATTCGTTCTTTTGAATAGCTTTCCGATGAAAACAATTTTAAAGACGTGAATACTCACGTCGAAAACGATAAAACGATCGATGTGCAGCATGAAGCAAACCGATTCTTGTAAACCTTGCTTCCAAAAACTCAAGATCTTAACACTCCCTTCGCTGTATATATACGAAGCTGCGTTACTGGTAAAAACAGATATCAAAAACTTTGGCTCTCTTAACAGTAAACGGCACAGAAATATACTAAGATTAGCAAATTGTAGAACTACATTGTTCAATAATAGTATATTCTGCATGCAAATAAAGATTAATAATAAAGTGCCAAGTTTCCTAAAGGCAATTGAATGCTTACGTATCTATATATATAAAAGAAAGTCGTGTTTGTTACAACACGTATAACTCGAGAACGGCTGGACCGATTGCCATGGTTTTTGATTTGTTGGATTTGTTTCCGTCCCGAATAGCAGAATAACTCTTAAAAACATTGGAAAATTCTCGAAAAAATAAATTAAATGAAAAAACATTTTCCCATACAAATGAAAGTGTCAGTTGAAAAAGGGATTACGATGTTTATTGGTTGTCAAATATCAAAACGTCAAATCAATTGGTGTCACTTTTATGTCGCGAAAGTTGTCTGTGATTTATTATGAAAATTTAAAAATGTCAAATCGATAGGGGTGAAAACGCTTTTCCCATGGGGTTCGAGCGCAAGAATCAAACCAGAGTAAACATCAAAAGAAATGACAATTACAAATCACCAAAATGATAAAACCTATTTCAAAACTAAAAAAAATAAAACAAAACGTTTTTTTAATAAAAATTTAACAATAAGGAAATCTTTATTTTTATGAAATCTTCAGTTTTTATGGATACGGGTCTTCCCTCAACCGAAGGGGTTTAGAGCGTACTCCAACACGCTGCTCAACTGCGGGTTGGCGGAGGCCAGTGTTTTCGAACCGCCTAAACGCCACTGACTTAACGACTGTCATTAAATGATAACAACCGGGACCGACAGCTTAACGTGCCTTCCGAAGCACGGAGGAGCTCAAGATGAGCTAATGATAACAACCGGGACCGACGGCTTAACGTGCCTTCCGAAGCACGGAGGAGCTCAAGATGAGCTAATGATAACAACCGGGACCGATGGCTTAACGTGCCTTCCGAAGCACGGAGGAGCTCAAGATGAGCTAATGCTAACAACCGGGACCGACGGCTTAACGTGCCTTCCGAAGCACGGAGGAGCTCAAGATGAGCTAATGATAACAACCGGGACCGACGGCTTAACGTGCCTTCCGTAGCACGGAGGAGCTCAAGATGAGCTAATGATAACAACCGGGACCGACGGCTTAACGTGCCTTCCGAAGCACGGAGGAGCTCAAGATGAGCTAATGATAACAACCGGGACCAATGGCTTAACGTGCCTTCCGAAGCACGGAGGAGCTCAAGATGAGCTAATGATAACAACCGGGACCGACGACTTAACGTGCCTTCCGAAGCACGGAGGAGCTCGATAAACCCATCCGTGTACAGGCTACGGTCGACGTAGCTTAACTTGCGTGTTCAATTAGACTGGCACGCGCAATGACGCCATCGAGCTTCTCTATTATTTTGTACTATTCATTGTTTTAATTCCATAAAATCATAAATTTAGTTCAGCTAATATGTACCACGACATTCATTGATTGTTAGGCGGTACGAAGTTCGCCGGGACAGCTAGTTTTAAATATAATTTGAAAAAACTATTAATTGAAAAGGCCTATTATTCCATAGATGAATTATTAAATGATGAGAACGTGACACATGTAATATAAATTAATTTTAATATGATAGTTTGATATATCCCTACGTATAAAGCGACATGTCAAAAATGGCAATTTTTTTTATTGCATAAATTTTCTTTTTTATTTTATTGATTGTATCTAATTAAAAAGTAGGAAATTAACTCATTTGTCCAATAATAATATTCTTTAATTACTATATCGTAGTATAAGCAGACATGTCTGAAATGACATGTCGCTTTATACGTAGGGACCGTCGAAATATTCGATATAGTGTAATATTTGATAATATTGTAATATTCGTAAAATTTTATAACATTGTAATTTAATAATTTCGTATTGGATAATTTGTAAATATATTGTAACATGTTTAGTGTAATCTCAGAGTTTACTATGATAATTTGCACACACAATGTATAAAATGAACACCAATAGGCTTGTATCCCATTTTTTTTCGATTTGTTATTTAAAGACATCACAATAATATAAATATACGTGAAATAATTACTTCGATTGCATAAAAACTTCTCGAGATATGACAACTTGAAGATCACAATTTTGGACTATCACGAAAACGTCACACCGTGCTATTTTATATGCATTAAATCAGAAATTTGTATGACAGCTATTTATTAAATATATTTAACAAAATTTTGCGTTTATGTAGCCAGTGCCATAACAAAAGTTATAGTATTTTTCATTGTGTCTACAATGGTAATATTTATTTTTTATAATTTCATACCTTTAAATTGGACTTTCCCACCAAACTTTGACCGAGCATAAAACACGTCAGTCATAAGTTATTAAAATGTTAAGATCGCAGATCGTTCTAGTTTTATGTATTTTACGTTACTGATAGAGAGTTTTTATAATTTTGTAACATGGGCAACAAGCCTATTGTAACCTATATTTATGTAAATAAATTGATTGATTGATTGAAAAAGAATAATTTAATAAAAACAAATCGACGACCATTTCACTCGACAGTACAAACATTGACATGATCAATAATTATGTAAGATGTTCAAGGCCGTCCAATCAGTGTAGGTCAAAGGGTCACTTCTGGTAATTGATTTTATCAATATCCGTGTTTGAAACGAATATTTATTATTATTATTAGTTGTACCAAAATCAAAATATCCATCATCAGTTCTATAATCAATAATAATAATATATAAGTTCTTGGATATTTTATGTTGCGAGCGTTAATATGGCTACGGCAACCGCTTCACATCAGGCGGGCCGTATGCTTGTCTGCCACCCGACGTAGTATAAAAAAAAAAAAAAAAAAAAAAAAAATGGTTATCTGTAAAGTCGGTTTACTGACGATAATTTTACAAGATAACGTCATAAGAAAACATCGGCCGATGAAGTGCAAGAGAGATAAATGCAACACAAGCCGAACGCTTAGGCCGATCATGCCTCTCTATCGCTTGTTCCGTGCTCTCGCTTGCACGCTCGGCTCAGGCGGAACGTGACAATGAGTCATGCTTTTTCGTGCGTGCAGCCGGCGTTCATCGATTGGTAAGACGTTATCACGCTAAAAAAAAGAACATTTTCATATAGTAATGGTGAATCTGAAGAAATACTAAATGATTTAAAAATAACCAGTTACGACATTCATTTATTACGAAACGTTATTTCTGTTACAAATATGTTGAAATGATTTGATGATTTGAGGTCACCAGAAAGGAAGGAGATGCTGCGATGGCAGCGGGGGTGGCGGCGCGCGAGCGATATTTTATGTTGCGAGCGTTAATATGGCTACGGTAACCGCTTCAGGTCAGGCGGGCCGTATGCTTGTCTGCTACCCGACGTAGTATAAAAAAAAAAATTAGAATATATAGCACTTGTACTGATCCACGTAATTACATTGTATACGCCTGAAAAGGAAGGATCAAGTGATACTATTTGTAATTAACAATAAGACCTGAGGGGCAATTCTCGTAATTAAAATATAGTCAAAATTCAGTTTTGATCCAGTCTCGATCTCACAAATGTCACATTTGGTATTCTCGTAACACAATATGTAACTTCAAAATTAAATTTAAGCGGGATTAGATCGAAATATGAGTGAAAATTAAACAAACTAATAATGTTACTTTGCCAACGACAAGAATTGATAATATTTTAGTCAATTTTAGACAATTCAATCTCGATTCCCCTGACAGAAGGAGGATTTGGCCTACAATCCCCACGCTGGCCAGACGGGTTGGGGAGGCCTGATCGATGGTTTATAATGTACTAGCGACCCGCCCCGGCTTCGCACGGGTGCAATGCTGATACTAAATGTACTACAGAAGGTCTTTGCGCTTTGTCCTATCCAGTCCTTCCCCAGTTATAGGCACACGCCGCCGGCTCCGCGGCCGGTACCGCCACAGCCGTTATGTCCCTGCATTTTAAATGTGTAATATCTTCTAAACTATTCATTTAAATTACATGCTGTGAAGGGCCATATTGTTCTATATTAAATGCGCAATGTATTTAAGGTACTTAATTGGATAAGGATTAATTCTGTATTGCTTAAAATCGCTTCGTAAATAAGGCATTATTTCTTGTAAAAAGCAAAGGATAAAATAACGGTTATTGTGTGTTACCACTAAGAGATAGACATATACCATCGCGAACTTTTTTGTAGACCATTTTAAGGTGAACAATACTGTACTACATTATTTTGATCTATCTCGTTGGGTTCAGCCAGCGTTTGCAATGAAAGAGCAAAAAAATGTGTTTATTTACGACATCACATTAGAAACCTCTAAATTATCAGTGTTTTTCTACTATGTTATGCATATATTATACATATAAACTTTCCAGTTGAATCACTCTATCTATTAAAAAAAACCGCATCATAATCCGTTGCGTAGTTTCAAAGATTTAAGCATACATGGGGACATAGGGACAGAGAAAGCGACTTTGTTATAGACTATGTAGTGATTTCCCTTAGTCGCCTTGTACGACATCCATGGGAAGAGACAGAGTGATTCTATTCTAGTCTGCCGTAAACCACACGGCCAATCTTCGCTATAAATAAATAAAATAAATATTCCTGGACAAATTACACATTGCCATCTAGTTCCTCTAGTTACAAATTAAACAAAGCATGTACTGTGAGTACTAGACAACTGATATTATACAAATATCAAATATTATACAAATGCATTATAGAAAACACCTAGACAAATACAAACAGACATGTTCATGCCCAAAAATATTTGTCTTGTGCGGGAATCGAACCCGCGTCCGAGCTCGTCTATATGATAAATCGATCTATAGTATAAAAATATAAAAAATCAAAGATCCTATGTTCAAATGTCAAGTTGACCTTTACATAACCATTGAAATATACTAGGGGTGTAAGTGATTCATCAACATCTTTGAACCAAAGCCAACCTCAACTGCACGTGGTGCACCCTGCTGACTGACAAACGAGGCTCTGGCGAAAAGAGAGCTAGTGCATAACGTATTTTTTAAGCTGCGCGACTGGGGAAGTATACTCTGTCTCACAGATTACCTTAAGGGTTGTTGTGTTCAGCCCTTTTAAAATAAAAAAATAAAATAAAATAAAACACTTTATTGCAGACTTTGTGGTCCATATTTTGTTAGTAACAGAAACTTACAAGCTACGTTAGTTTTATTTAAAATACAAATCAATATAAATTAGGATTATTTCAAATATAAATATTTTAAATAATCCTAATTTTACCACCATCTCTTATTGCGAATCAATAACTGGATAGAATGATTATTCATACCAATGCATAAGCGACTCTATTCCATTTGAAATAGAGTCGCTTATTCATTGGTATGAATAAGCATTCTATTCAGTTATTGAATCGCAATAAGAGATGGTGGTAAGGGGGCAGAAATAAAGATAGGAAGGAGTACAGGCTAGCAACGGATCAGGGACCCCTTGGTGTTGCTGGTCTCCATGGGCGGTGGTGATTGCTTTCCATCATCAGTAACCCACATGCTAGTTTGCCCCCCTCTCACATAAAAAAAAATAATTAAATAAATATTTCTGCACAATTTACACAGCGCCATCTAGTCCCCAACTAAGCAAATTTTACACTATGGGTACTAGATAACTGATAAGAATGTACTTAAATACTTTTTTTTTGTAAATACATATAATAGATAGAACATATCCAGCCCATGACAAAAAGACCTGAGGGGCAATTCTCGTAATTAAAATATAGTCAAAATTCAGTTTCGATCCAGTCTCGATCTCATAAATGTCACATTTGGTATTCTCGTAACACAATATGTAACTTCAAAATTAAATTAAGCGGAATTGTATCGAAATATGAGTGAAAATTAAACAAACTAAGAATGTTACTTTGCCAACAACAAGAATCGAAAATAATTAATTAATGAAATCAATATAATTTAGTATAGTTATTATAGTTAGTATATAATTTTAGTCAATTCAATCAATTTCGATTCAATCTCGATTCGATCAACTTTCAATCTGCGATCGTAGAAAAATTACGAGAATAGGCTAGACGACAATGATAAAAAATTACAAAAAGTACATAGCAGTGTCATAAAATATACAAAACTAGAACGATCTGTGATCTTGAAATTTTGATAACTTATGTCCGACTTGTTCTATGATCGATCAAAGTGTAGTAGGAAAGTCCAATTTAAAAGAATGAAATTATAAAAAAAAAATATTAATTTTGGAAAAACAATCAAAAATACTATAACTTTTGTTATGGCACTAGCTACATAAACGCAGTATTTCACATAGCTGTCGTACAAATTTCTGTTTTAACGTATACAAAATACATAAGTGTGACGTCATACTTATGTAGCCTTTTGTATGGAGCGTTTTCAGGAAAGTCCAAAATTGTGATTTTCAAGTTATCATATCTCGAGAAGTTTTTATGCTATCGAAGTGATTCTTTCACCTATAGTTATATTATTGTGACGTCCTTACATAACAAACCGAAAGAAAAAATTGTCGTCTAGCCTATTGGCCTTCTGATAAGAATGTACTTAAATACTTTTTTTTGTAAATCCATATAATACATAGAAAATACCCAGCCAATGACAAAAAAGACATTTTCACGCACACAAATTTTTGTGTCCGCACATGAGAAAAATTTGTGTGCATGAACATGACATGGATCGAACCCGCGCTTGCTCGCCATTGGACCACCGGGCACGTCTTATGTTCACTTCCTCATAACCACACAGTTATAACATAATGCAAAATATTTTTTGAATTTACGATAAATCATCTTACAATTTAAAGATTCTACGTCTTTGCGGCACAAAATACCGCCGTTGCCTTGTCGTGACAAAGTAATTCTCCTTGCATTTAATAAAAATAACACTTTTTAAAGCACTTTTCAACGTAAAGGGTTTGCGCTAAAGTAATCGAGTGTCATTACTCGACTATGAATAAATTACACAAGTTCTCAGTGCCGAGTGGAGTGTGGTACAAGGTACAAGAGATGCGGGGAATTTAATTATAAATTAATCTTGAGATTGTCTTCAAGAAATTGCCTTTCTAGTTGAAGTAATCTGTTCTTTGTTACAGAAAGGATCATAGTTTAAAAGTCTACTACGTAAATGTATGTCGTACTAAACGATGTTATGTGCATTTTAATTTTATATTGTTGAACGTTGCTAATCCAATTTAACAAGTAATTCTTGTGTATAAACATTAAGCCACGGCGAACTCGCACACGGTTCAAACAATTTCGATTAAATTTACAATACAGGCGTTTACGAGAGTGAAAAATATATTTAGCTAGATTTGTTTTGTCCTAAAGATGACGAATGATGAAGAGACAAGATATAGGTCGATACAACGCCATCTTTTAACTATATGTGATAACTAATGCATTAATTACTCGACAATAGATGGCGGTAATCTTTTCCGATATTCAATACAACATCTACACATATTTTTTAGCTATCTCTTTACATTTATGAAAATATTGATTAGGTATTAAGTAAGTGCTGAAAAAAGATAATGCAAATTCATGATTTTTTTAGAAAGCCAATGCTGTATCATTTTCCAAAAAAAACTTTGCAAGTGATCTAAATCTACTATATCCACCTAACGAGAGCTCTGGCGCAGCATGTAATCGTTCTTCTATATCCAAGATGAATAACGAAAAAAAAAATTCAGGATGTCAATAATTAAGAAAATTGGTAACGCGACAACAAAGCTGTGCATGTAATGAACTTATAGCTATAGCAAAGCTTTTTCGATAACATCTAGACCACAAAATGCTTTCTGAAAATTGATTGTAGGTAACACTGATCTGCATTTATATTTTGCAGTTTTACTACCTACAACAAAAATAAAAAGCAGTATTTTTAAAGTACTTACGTAGTATCTTTTTATGCCATATTTTTCTACATTTACGTAAGGCACTTTAACCGCTAGTCGCTAGTGCCATAATCCGGGCTGAACTCAGGGAGGAAGAAAATTTCTTTATTATACCTATCGTATTTAAGTTTGGCGCTATTAAAATGGTTCTGAACAAGATGGTTTTAAAACTTAACACTTAGAACCTTTCTGGATTTCTTTAACTAGATTTTATATCAGATATTCTCTGAGTAATTGAGATTAATTTTGTTACCATAATAATATAGTGTAGGTTGTTCACGGTAAGCGTTTTATATAATCTTAAACTGAATTTACTCGCAAAAAACAGTCTTATTTCTTCATTTGATTTTCTCGAAGCTGGGGTGTTTTTAATCCTTGATTAATTAGTATTAACACTAAATTAATTAGATAAATTAAACGGGTCACTCACGTCTTTTTGTCGGGAAAGCCGACTAGTTTCGATCTCAAAAGGAGACCTTCTTCAGGGCGAATGTCCAGACACAGAAGGCAGCGCTCCACCAATCAACGCACCAACCCCCCACCACCCTTTCCAGTCGTGCGGCGCGCGCATTGGCGCGCAGTGACCGGCGCGAGAGACAAAGGGTGGACGTGTCTGGACATTCGCCCTGAAGAAGGTCTCCTTTTAAGATCGAAACTAGTCGGCTTTCCCGACAAAAAGACGTGAGTGACCCGTTTAATTTATCTAATTAATTTAGTATAATGTCTCACGTGAGTTTTAATAATATTATAGTATTAACACATTGTAAAATCTGAATATTCACAATATGTTAATACATAAGTATTACACACACCCACACATGGTATTTAGATTTAACCATTCAGGCATCCGGTTTATTATCTTTTGTACGAAGATCACAATGCATTTTTTTATTTCATGTTTTGGAAATTACGTCATTTTATTTAAGCATTCCATTAATGCAATAGTAAATAAATAAATATTGCCAGACAAATTACACAGCGCCAATTACTTTTACCAATAGCCCTGTCTTTGGTGACTGGGCAACCGTATGTATTTATAAGAGTAGGCAAACTTTGTACATGTTATACTATGAAAGACAATTCAATAATAGTGAAGAATTTAAAGAACATGTAAAATCATATTCGAAAATTTTCAAACGCGTTTGTCAAGTAGCAAAATCTATATTTATTAAATCAAAAATTAGACATAGTAGTAATAAAATTAAAGCCACTTGGACGGTTATCAATGAAGAGACTGGGAAGGGTAGGACAAAGGATTCAGAGTTTAAATTAAGTATTGATGGTCATGTTACCAAGTCAGATTTAGAAGTTGCCAATGCTTTTGATAGATTTTTTTCTGCCTTCCCTGTCACTTTAACTAGTGCCTTGGGCTCTTCCACCTCCGTTGCAGAGTCATTAATTAAAGATAATGTGCCTGAATTTTATAACGATTTTCATTTCCGTCATGTTAATGGGTCTGATTTAAAAGTTGCATTTAAATCACTTAATATTAAGAAAACGTACATATTATTTCCGTACATATTATAAAATCTTTATTTGACATTGTTGCTCCCGCCTTAATTGTGATATTTAATAAATGTATTGATTGTGGTGTGTTTCCTGACTTGATGAAATTAAGCAAAATTATTCCTTTGTTTAAATCAGGTAGTACATTAGACCCCACAAACTTCAGACCAATATCAATACTACCTACATTTAGTTAGATTTTTGAAAAACTAATTCTCGCTCAGTTACTTAATTACTTTAATGAAAATAATCTGCTGCACACTAAACAATTCGGTTTCACTCATGGACGGTCAACATGTGATGCTGGGGTAAAATTACTAGAATGTATATATGAGGCTTGGGAGGAGTCACGGGACGCCTATGGGGTGTTTTGTGACATATCTAAGGCTTTTGATTGTGTGCAGCATGAAACTCTAGTCAGAAAACTACATCACTATGGTATAAGAGGCATCGCTCTTGATCTTCTTACTTCTTATCTGAGTGATAGGGTTCAGAAAGTAGATGTTAATGGAAAGCGATCACATGGATCAACTGTAGCGATGGGGGTGCCACAAGGCTCTATTTTGGGCCCTTTCCTGTTTCTCGTGTACATTAATGATCTACCTCATCTTGTAAAGAATAATCACGAAATAGTATTGTTTGCAGATGACACTTCTTTAATTTTAAAGGTAAATAGACAACAATCAGAAATTGACGATGTAAATAATGCTCTTTCAAAAATAGTAAACTGGTTTAGTGCTAATAACCTACTTTTAAATGGTAGTAAAACCAAATATGTTAGATTTTTTACAAAAAATGTGAAACAAGTAAAAACCAGTGTGGTGATGGACAATGAGAGATTGGAATTGGTCAATAAGGTTGTCTTCCTTGGGATAACATTAGACTCTAAATTACAATGGGGCCCACATATAGAAACGTTATCAGGTAGACTCAGCTCAGCAGCGTACGCCGTAAGGAAAATACGTCAACTGACTGATGTTGACACTGCGCGTTTAGTTTATTTTAGCTATTTTCACAGCATTATGTCATATGGTTTATTGCTTTGGGGTAGTGCTACGGATGTAGACTCAATTTTTGTGCTCCAGAAGCGAGCTATCCGTGCTATTTATATGATGAGTCCCAGGGAGACACTGAGAAATAAATTTAAAGAGATAAATATTATGACATTACATTCTCAATATATTTATGAAAATCTTATTTACGTTCATAAAAATCAAACTAAATTTAGGAAAAACAGTGATCTCCATCAATTAAATTTAAAAAATAAAAACAAACTCGCTGTGCATATTACTAGGCTCCATAAAATCTCTAACTCGTTCCCAGGTCAATGTATACGCTTCTACAATAAACTTCCAAATGACGCGTTTAAATTATCCATGGGTAAATTTAAAAGATTTATCAAAACTAGACTATGTCAAAAGGCTTACTATTGTATCTCAGATTACATAAATGATAAAAGTATTTGGAAATGAATTGCTCTTGTTATGTTAATGATTGTATTTGTGTTTAATGTAACGATATTGGCAATTAAAAGAGTCGGCCTTGAGTTTCTTGCCAGTTCTTCTCAAGAAGCCCCGTCGCCGGAACTGGCACTTAAATTCACTTTCACAGATAGTGTGATGAAAGTGCATCTAAGCTCTGCGGATTTAAGTAGATAGTAATGATTTAGATACATGTCTTATATTTAATTTGTATGACGTTTCTAAGTGCTTTATAAAGTCCAAGGAATAAAGATATTTTGACTTTGACTTTGACTTTGACTTTGGCCATCTATTCCCAAAGTAAGCGAAGCTTGTGTTATGGGTACTAGACAACTGATAAACATACGTAAATACATTTTTTTTTTGTAAATACATACATATGATACATAGAAAACACCCAGACCAAGACAAACAGACAAAATAGTAAATGGTTAGTACTACTAGTGACCGATTTTTATATGAAAATCAGTACAAATACGTCATTTGCAGCGCTAAAAAGAGACGTAGTCAAATTAATTATCGTTACGCAATATTTTACAAAAACAATATCGGCTGGACATATATCAATAATAAAATTAATGACTAAAAACATTATTATTATGAATTTGCTTCACAGTTAATAAAATTTGTACCGTTCCTACATAATGGGATCCTTCAAACGAAGCGTGAAGAGGCATCTCTTGCGCCAGCATGGCAGTGTCAACTGATAGAATACTGTTTTGTTTTTGTTTTTAGTCAATTGCCTATGCAATTTGGGTCAATATGCGTCTTTTTGCTACATCAGGCAATGCGGAACCGCTATGATGAGCTAATATAAATAACCGGCCAAGTGCGAGTCGGACTCGCGCACGAAGGTTTCCGTACCATTGTCTATAAAAACGGCAAAAAAATCACGTTTGTTGTATGGTAGCCCCCTTAAATATTTATTTTATTCCGGTTTTTAGTATTTGTTATTATAGCGGCAATAGAAATACATCATCTGTGAAAATTTCAACCATCTAACTATCACGGTTCATGAGATACAGCCTGGTGGCAGACGGACGGACGGACGGACGGACGGACGGACAGCGGAGCCTTAGTAATAGGGTTCCTTTGTACCCTTCGGGTACGGAACCCTAAAAAGCAGTAGATTTAGAAAAGAGCATTAAATTGCCAATTATTACTAATTAAAAATATAGAATTAATGACAAGAATAAGCCTTATACTTATCACATGTTTTTATTTTCGCTTTTGTCGCTCGTCGCTTGTACCACACACACCACAAATTCAAAGTGAATTTGGTTATAAAATTGCATTGAGTGCTGCTGCGTTAAAACGGTGTCAGGCAGTTTAGCTGCAAAGTTAGTTTCGTGGTCGGTCTTGCATCTTGGATTTATAATTTTACTAGTTTTTGTTCGTGGATCCTAGTGTTCAAAAATCGGTGGGCAAATAATCCTGTTATTAATGTAAAAAAAAAATAGTACACGCAATGTTTAAATTATTATTTAATTTAAACATGTAGTATAGGAGCCCCCTTAAATAAAACAACAGAAATAAATCATCTGTGGAAATTTCAACTGTCTAAATATCACAGTTCATCAGATACGGCCTGGTGACAGACGGACGGACGGACGGACGGACAGCGGAGCCTCAGTCATAGGGTCCGTTTTATCCTTTAGGTACGGAACCCTAAAAAGCGATGGTTGGATTGTGTGAAAGATGTGTAAGAAAGGGATAACTGTAGATATGACGGCTATAATTGAATAGAAGACAAATGCGTACTGTAACCCCAACCCGTCTGGCCAGCGTGGGGAGTGTAGGCCAAATCCTCCTTCTGTCTGGGACGGACGAGAGAGGGTCGTGCTCCTGTAGTGGAGACTAAAATGACCTGATGATGATGATGATGATGACGTACTGTAAAATATAGTTTATAAGTTTATAGTCACTATTTATGGTTTTGTTATATATTTTTAAACCGCAATCGTGGATGTCTGCACTTCCCGAAGGTTGACTGGTAGAGAATGCTTTTAGCATTAAGTCCGCCTTTTGTACCATTGGTTTTATTGTGGTCAATAAAGAGTTTAAATAAATAAATAAATAAATACTGCGCCGACCCCAATTAATGGGAAATGAGAAGTTAAAGCTGCACATGATGAATACCTAGTAGCATTTTTTTTATACGTCTTCAGGTGCCTGTTTGGCAACGTAGGACCTGATTGATGTAAACGGTTACCATAGCCATGTAGACGAATCACACTCAGGAAGTCACAACTAAAGGATAATAAATAAATCACAGAGTAATTAAGTAACAAACATAAAAAAAAATGCAGCCGAATTGAGAACCTCTTCCTTTTTTGGAGTCGGTTAATAAATAGAATCGGACCACACTGATATAAATCGGTCCAAAAACAATTAATTTTTTTTTTGAATTGTTTTTGGACAACAATTCAAAATTCAAAAAGCCAAATAACAAATCCACTTAGGGTTGTTGTGTTCCTGCGAGTGAGTGAGGTCACCAGAAAGAAAGGAAGGAGATGCTGCGTTGGCAGCGGGGGCGACGGCGCGCGAGCGATATTTTATGTTGCAAGCGTTAATTTGGCTACGGTAACCGCTTCACATCAGGCGGGCCGTTTGCTTGTCTGCCATCCGACGTTGTATAAAAAAAAAAAAACAAAAAAGACATGCCCTACCTCCCTTTCGCTAGAGCCTCATTAGCTAAACGACAGGACGCACGTGCAAGCCAAAGCCAGTGGCTCTAAAGATATGCGATTTATTCTGCCAGACCACGCTGTTGCTGGTTAATAAAATATTATTCACTTGTCTGTTTACTGTCGACAGTGTTGTTTCTTTTTCTATTAAATTAATACTAACTTCATTACTGTAATGGAAGCTGTAGAGGTGCTTGCTCGCTTTATCTTTTTAATTATGTTTCTGAAGTTGAAATTTCTTGCGAAGTTTTGGAGAATAATGGATTTAATTTGAGTTAATTTGGGTTGTAATCGGTTCATCGACATATTTGAAACAAAGCCAACTTCACCTGCACGCGGTGCACCCTGCTGACTGACAAACGAAGCTCTGGTGAAAAGAGAGGTAGGGAGCGTAATTGTAAGCTACCCGACTGGGGAATGTACCTCCACCTCACAGAATACTGCAGCCAAATAACAATTCCCTTGGGGTTGTTGTGTTCCTGCGGAAGAGTGGGGTTACCGGAAATGAAGGAGATGCTGCGTTGGCAGCGGAGGTGGCGGTGTGCGAGCGATATCTTATGTTGCGAGCGTTAATATGGCTACGGTAGCCTCTTCACATAGGCGGGTCGTATGCTTGTCTGTCACCCGACGTAGTATAAAAAAAAAAACACATCGTGAACGACGCGACATTTGTATGAAGTGGCCAACAAATGTCGCGTCGTTCACTATTACGTAAACAATGACGTATGTGCAGAGCGCGAATGAGCCTTTGAGCGTGTTTTTTAAGGTAAGGTGCCGAATTGGAGGTGGAATATTGTTCCAGCATTTTGTTGCCAGGTAACGGAAGCTGCCGGTGAATGCCACGGTCTTACGTTGTTGTACTGATAAATGAGACCTGATGTGTCTGATGCCGTATTTATTATGACATGCTAAAATTTAAATTTGGTATAGAGATATTCAGGCTTTTAAAATTTTATTACTCCAAATAAGAGTGTTGCCAGGTGAAGTTGTCAGCTCCATATTAAGAATGGATGCATTGTTTAAGAAAGGTGATGATACATGGCTTGGAGGGATATTATAACAGTATCGACAACAAGCATTTTGCATTCTATTATACTTTTTTTTATACTACGTCGGGTGGCAGACAAGTGTACGGCCCGCCTGATGTGAAGCGGTTACCGTAGCCATATGAACGCTCGCAACATAAAGTATCGCTCGCGCGCTGCCACTCCCGCTGCCAACGCAGCATCTTCTTCCTTTCTGGTGACCTCACTCACTCGCATGAACACAACAATCCTCAAGGGAATTGTTATTTGGCTGCGGTATTCTGTGAGGTGGAGGTAAATTCCCCAGTTGGGCAGCTTACAATTACGCTCCCTACCTCTATTTTCGCCAGAGCTTCGTTGGTCAGTCAGCAGGGTGCACCGCGTGCTGGTGAAGTTGGCTTTGGTTCAAAGATGTTGATGAACCACTTACACCCCAAAACTATTACTAATACTGTGAGTACGTACAAAATTATCTTCAAGAACGCACACATAGACGACACTCATGGACGCGAACCAATAAGCTGCGCTCGCCAACTGAAGTCGGTTTCAATTTTTTTTTTAAATCAACTTTATTTCTTAGAATAATTACGATAATACAGATCTATTTATTTTAAATCCTTTGTTGTCTTTTTCTTTTGTTTTGCCACAGGATGTGCATAGATAGCAATAGAACCACGAGGACATGTATATTCTCGTAGTCATACTTTTATGACAAATTAGTATGACCACGAGGAAACGGGGGAGATACCGGGCTAAATCGAACTAGTGCACGCGCGAGTGTCGCTCTATGCTCACGTATGGCGAAGACGATCTAATCACTACGTGACGCGCAACTAGAACGTGAAAATTTTAAGAAAGAAAACTTACTATTTCTGCTACTCGTATGTCAGGCCATGACCAGTTGTTTTAGAAAGGTAAACAGAAAATTATTAATCTGTATGCAGTAGTGTTTGTATAATAATAATTGCATAGTTGAAACTTATTAGAGAATAGTCTAATTCGAAAGGATGGAAGGCTTTCATAGTAATGTTATAGTAGTCATACGTCTTTAATTCTTTTTTTTTTTTATATAAAAAGAAATTAAAAATATTCATCAGTTTTTTTTATTACCGCCATATGAGTAGGTTTAAGAATTGTTTAATTTATTTTCTCTAAATCAAAAACGGGCATCCAATGACCTTAAAAATGCGGCTGGGTGCGGAAGGCCAAGGAACATATTTAGTGGATAGCAATAGAAGGCCTATCCAGCAGTGGGTAGATGGTGGTAGTGGGTAGACATGATGATGATGATGATGGATGCAAACGGTACAATACTGATCATTGTTGCAGTTTAAGGTGGGCTGCCTATGTTTACAAGTGAACGTTCTTTGGCTGGAATGATGAAATAGCTCACTATCTACCTTACGTCATCATTGTTTTTTTTTTCTTTAAACTACGTCAGGTGACAGATAAGCATACGGCCCGACTGATGTGAAGCGGTTACCGTAGCCATATTAACGCTCGCAACTTAAAATATCGCTCGCGCGCCGCCACCCCCGCTGCCAAGGCAGCATCTCCTTCCTTTCTGGTGACCTCACTCACTCGCAGTAACACAATAACCCTCAAGAGAATTGTTATTTGGCTGCGGTATTCCGTGAGGTGGAGGTACATTCCCCAGTCGGTAGCTTACAATTACGCTCCCTACCTCTCTATTCGTCAGAGCTTCGTTTGTCTGTCAGCAGGGTGCACCGCGTGCAGGTGAAGTTGGCTTTGGTTCAAAGATGTTGATGAACCACTTACACCCTAAAAATTGTCAACTGGTATGCATCTCACCACTGGGATATATATCTCCCTTCAATCAAAGGCGCTAAAAGCGTTTCCACGCATTGTTTACGCTACAAGTTAGTGGGGCATGTTTTCAAACCGCCTAAAGGCTAATGAAAAGACTATCATCTAATGAATACAGCCAGATCCAACAGATTAATCATTAATGTGCCATCAGAAGACGGACGAGTTCGAGATGAATAAATAGGCGTAGGTGGCTCAACATTATATTTGAACCAGAGCCAACCTCACTCTGCTGTTCAACTAACGAGGCTCTGCCAAAGGAGAAGTAAGAGCATAGCGTAATTTATAAGAACTAGTTGCCCATTTGGGTAAATAACTCTACTTTACAAAATACTATAGTTAAATAACAATTCCTTTGAGAGTCGTTTTGTTCCTGTAAATCAATCACCAGAAAGAAACGACTTGCAGCGTAGGCATCGCGGGTATCAGCGCGTGAGTAATATTTTATGTAGCATTTATACTGCTACGGTAACAGCTTCACATCAGGCGGCCCCTATGCTTGTCTCCCACCCTGTATAAAAAAAAATGGTTGTCTGACTTTTACGGACGATAATTTGACGTGATAACGTCATAAGAAACCATCGGCCGAAGGAGTGGAAGAGAGATAGATGCGTCAGAAGCCGAACGCTTAGGCCGATCGTGCCCCTCTATCGCTTGTTCCGCGCTCTCGCTTGCACGCTCATTGACTTGTGTGTTCGATTAAACTACACACCATCAAACTCCTGACAACATCACGTAGCGCATCCCAATTCCCATTGATTAGCAATAGAACACCGGCAATAAAAAAAGATGGATTCTTTAGAGGTTCTTCGAGGAAGAAATACAATATTTTCTCGTGTTTTTAATATTTCATAAAAGGCCGTTCTCCCACAAGGAAATTGAAGGTACTCGGGTAACCAAATATTCGAATTCCCGCCGATAATCTCATTTCAATGAAAGCGCTGTGCGAAATAAAAATAAAATCAACAATAGCTTTTATACATACTGTTACTATGTAGAATTTTCATTATTCGTTTTGTTTTTTTGCTGTGAAAATAGTATATCTGACCTATGAGAGCTATGTCGACAACTTTAGTTCTCCGCCAAAGGGTTAGAGATGACAGATTTCGGAAGATGGTCCTAGATTGGATGTCGTGTAGGACGACTATGCTTTGGTAGAATATTGCAACAAAAAGTATATTACAACTTATTAATATATTATTAATTAATATTAAATATATTATTAATTCATATTAAATATATTATTAATTAATATTAAATATATTAATTAAAATGGCCGTGTGGTTTCCGGCAGACTAGAATAGAATCACTCCCTCTCTTCCCGTGAATGTCATACATTATCAAACATCGAATAGGGCTTCCGCAACCGGTCTGACCAGCGTGGGGTGGGAGGGTACAGTGGAGTGTAGGACAAATCCTCCTTCTGTCTGAAATGGACGAGAGAGGGTCGTGGTCCTCTAGTGGAGACTAAAATGACCTGATGATGATGATGAATTAATATCGCATGTCAAAAGACAATTTTTTTTTTTTACTTATTAATAGACATTGGAACTTCATAGATTTGATTATTATAGCACGGCATCATTATATTTAGCTTTAATTATTTGCAATGTAAATTTATATTATTTGCCTTAATTTATTTTGACATTTGTAATTTTCTATGATATTACTTTTTGGTCCTTATTTACTTTTTAATTTTGTAAAATATTGATATGGCGATTATTAACATAGTTTTCTATCCTTAACATGTTAAATAATTCATACATGTAGTTGATGTTAACAATCAACGTCGATTAAATGAATAATGAATAATAACACAATATAATTATTAAAAAAAAAGAGTACAGTTTAATACTAAAGGTCAAATTAAAAATAAATTTATTCTGTCTGATAGAGCTATCTTTATAAAATGATTAGTACTGTTGTGTCTTAATTAATGATTTTTTCTCAATATATTTGATTGATGTATTCAAAAGAACTTAATTGAAGTCGAGTTGTTAGTTCTGCTCATACGGCTTGGCTAATCCAAGCCGTTAATCCGTGCCTCATAAGGAAAAGTAAAAAAAACAAAAGTAATAAACCAATTAACTTTTTGTTTCCTCAACTAGCAGTAATTATTAGCAGTTTCTCCACAGCTTATTGCATCTTTTGCTATTTTTTTAGGCCCACCACAAATTCCCACCACTGTGTCTCCGGTGTAGCCAGGATTAACAGCTGCGACCACCAAAATTGGCAATGAACAGTAATGTCTCTGCTATGGTTATCCATTTATTTCCTGATGATTCAAGTCCCGGTTCTGATTCAAGTCGATCCTGTAGTCTTTTTGATATTGTCCGACCATCTAGCTGCTGGTCTGCCTGCGTTTCATCTTTGTCTTATACTTTGGAGGGTGGCAGACAAGCATACGGCCCGCCTGATGTGAAGCGGTCACCGTAGCCATATTAACGCTCGGAACCTAAAATATCGCTCGCACGCCGCGCTGCCAACTCAGCATCTCCTTTCATTCTGGTGACCTTTCTTTTGGGGTGTAAGTAGCTCATCAACAACTCTCAAGCTAAAGCCAACCTCACCTGCACGTGGTGCACCCTGCCGATCAACTAACGAGGCTATGGCGAAAGAGAGGTAGGACGCAGCGAAAAATTATACTGTGTTCCCCTTTTATTAGTAAGATGGAGGAGGGACATAGTAGGGTTGTTCGTTCCAGGCTTGGCCAGCATCCGTCTGGGGAAGTGCCTCCACCTGGCAAGAGACCGCAGCCATAATGGTTATGCTGTGTTCCTGCGAGTGAGCTAGGTCACCAGGGCTGTTTTAGAGGAGTTGTTATGCTGACGGCGGAGGGACCAGCGGCTGTCGAACCGCCGCTAGCGGTGTAGGCGCGGCGTGTTGGCGCGGCGGTCAGGGAGACCCGGTGAAACGGCTGTCCGCTGGCCGCCCGCAGGTCAGTAGGGTTCCCGAACCCGGGGATCACCTAATCTCCGCCCCGGGAGGCTGAACCGCCAGCCTGTGTAAAGTCCCTGTTGTAGTAGTCGTGCCGGAGGAGGAGACCGGAGTGGACCCGGCTGCTGCAGCAGGGGGGGACCGGGGGCCCTTCCGCCCGCCGCGCCAGCAAACCGCACAACCTGCACTGTGCTGCGGGGGTAGAGACCGCGCTTTTTGTCTCTTGTGCCGTCAGTGAAACAACTTCTCTTATTTATAAACCTCTAACACCTTCAAATGGCCAGAAAGAAAAAGAAAAAGGAGATTTTTCCAGCGGCGTCCTCATCCACGTTCGACGTGGACTTCTGTAACATCAGGGGACTTCATTCAAATATAAACGCAGTTCACCATCACCTCGAAACTGCAAAGCCGACCCTTCTTTTTTTAACGGAGACGCAAATATCTTGTCCGGCCGATACATCTTATTTATTATACCCCGGGTACAAACTTGAACATTCTTTTGTACGTAGAGCCGGGGTATGTATGTACGTCCGCGATGATATTTGCTGTCGACGTCTTCACGGCCTAGAAGACAGGGACCTGTCAGTGTTGTGGGTACGTGTGGATCAGGGCGGCCGCACCCGGATCTACGCGTGCCTTTACAGGTCTCATAGCGGTGATACGGACACAACTCGATTGATCGAGCACCTGCAATTGGCGACTGACAAAGTCATCGAGAGGTACCCCTCCGCGGAGTTAGTGATTTTGGGAGACTTCAATGCCCACCATGCCGAGTGGCTCAGCTCTCGGTCCACTGACTTCGCGGGGAGGTCTGTACATGATTTTGCTCTGGCCTATGGTTTCTCACAGCTGGTTCATTCTCCAACGAGAATACCAGATATTGAGGACCATACTAGCTCTCTACTGGACCTTCTGCTGACCACACATCCGGATGGGTACACAGTCTCGGTGGATGCGCCACTTGGCTCATCGGACCACTGTCTCATCCGGACCCAAGTGCCATGCGCTAGCCCTAACGCTCCCCGGTCTACCGGATGGCGTCGCATGTGGCACTATAAGTCAGCAGACTGGGATGGACTGCGTGAATTTTACGCATCGTACCCGTGGAGGCGGCTCTGTTTCGAGTCAGAACATATAGACATCTGTGCATCTGCGGTAGCTGAGACGATTTTGGCTGGGATGGAATTATTTATTCCAAACCGGCGGGTACCTACTTCAGATGCTAAGAAGCGGCCGTGGTTTAATCGGTCTTGCAGAGAAGCTAAACTCCGCAAGCAAGCTGCATACGAGACTTGGACCACGGCTCGTATTAATGGAGATTCTTGTGTTTCTGACTTGAAACGTGTGTTCAATGCTGCCTCGAGGTTCAGTAAGAGAGTAATTGCCAGGGCAAAGTTTGAGTTCATCGGCAGGATTGGTGAGCGCCTAGCTAAGCACCCATCTGGGAGCCGTGCCTTTTGGTCGCTTGCTAAGGCTGCCGAGGGAAACTTTTGTCAGTCGTCCTTTCCACCACTCCGAAAACCGGATGGTAGTCTGGCCCATAGTGCTAAGGAGAAAGCCGATCTGTTGGGGAATCTCTTTGCCTCAAACTCGACTTTGAACGACGGGGACGCCGTACCGCCTTCCATCCCGCGATGTGGCGAATCCATGCCGGAAATCTCATTTACTCAACGAGATGTTCGGCGGGCATTGCTATCCCTCGACGTTCATAAGTCGAGTGGGCCAGATGGCATTCCGGCAGTGGTGCTAAAGCTGTGTGCTCCTGAGTTGTGTCCTGTACTGACGCGCCTTTTCGCGCTCTCTTATTCCACCAGACAGGTTCCGTCATCGTGGAAGACTGCGAACGTACACCCTGTACCCAAGAAGGGTGACAGATCAGACCCATCGAATTATAGGCCTATCGCTGTTACCTCCCTTCTCTCCAAGGTAATGGAGCGCGTTATTAATAACCGGCTCCTGAAATACCTAGAAGATCACGACCTGATCAGCGACCATCAATACGGGTTTCGTCATGGTCGCTCGACTGGTGATCTTCTAGTGTATCTTACACATCGCTGGGCTTCAGCCGTGGAGAGTCAAGGTGAGGCATTAGCTGTTAGTCTTGATATGGCGAAGGCGTTCGATCGGGTCTGGTACCGTAGTCTTCTTTCGAAGTTGCCTGCGTACGGTCTACCTGAGGGTTTATGCGAATGGGTCGCTAGCTTTTTGTCCTGCAGAAGCATTAGAGCCGTTGTGGATGGCAGTTGCTCCGGTAGCATGGACATTAATGCTGGCGTCCCGCAAGGCTCGGTATTGTCCCCGACGCTGTTTTTGCTGCATATCAATGATATGTTGTCTATTGACAGCATTCATTGCTATGCTGACGACAGCACTGGGGACGCTTATTACACGGGCCGCGCTAATATACCCCGTTCTCTGGTGGAGGAGAGTCGAGAACAACTTGTGTCAGAGATCGAGAGCACATTAAATTGTGTCTCCGATTGGGGGCGAAAGAACCTAGTTCAGTTCAATCCCACCAAGACACAAGTTTGCGCGTTCACCGCTAAGAAAACCCCTTTTGCTGTGGCTCCCCAATTCCAGAACACACCCCTTACCATCGCCAAAAATATTGGGATTCTCGGAATTGAAATCTCCAGCGACGTCCAGTTTCGATGTCACCTGGAGGAGAAGGTCAAGCTGGCGTCGAAGAAACTAGGTGTGCTCAACAGGGCGAAGCAGTACTTCAACCCGCGGCAACGACTTCTGCTTTATAAAGCGCAAGTACGGCCGCATATGGAGTACTGTTGCCATTTATGGGCGGGAGCGCCTAGATACCAGCTTGCACCTTGTGACTCGATTCAAAGGCGTGCTGTGAGGATTGTTGATGATTCCAAACTGACAGACGGTTTAGAACCTTTAAGTCTGAGAAGAGATTTCGCGTCTCTTTGTGTGTTCTACCGATTGTATAATGGGGTGTGTTCAGAGGAGTTGTTTGACATGATGCCCACGGCCTCTTTCTACAGTCGCACCGCTCGCCATCGACAGGGAATTCATCCTCACACATTGGAGCCTAAGTGGTCGCGTACTGTGCGGTTCCAGAGACGTTTTCTCCCGCGTACTGTCAAACTGTGGAATGAACTGCCTGTCGAGGTTTTCTCAGGAGACTACAGCATGGGGTTCTTCAAAAAGGGCGTGAAGAGGTTTTTACAGGGTCGGCAACGCGCGTGTGATGCCCCTGGTGTTACAGGCGTTCATAGGCTACGGTAACTGCTTTCCATCAGGCGGGCCGTATGCTTGTTTGCCACTTTAGTTGTATAAAAAAAAAAAAAAAAAAAGACCTCATCTGACGGTGAAGGTTGCCGTGTTCCTGCGAGTGGTCGCAGGAATACGACAATCCTCAAGAAGGGAATTGTTATTTGGCTGCGGTATTCTGTGAGGTGGACGTACATAAATCTTCTTCCTGTCCGGGGTCACCAATATAGGATTCTCCAGCTTTATCTGTAATTAAAAACAATGGTAGACAATTAGTATAACTAGGTGTTTTCATTAGAATATTATTAAATGTCTCCATAGTATAATTTTGTAAATATTTAACGTACATAAAGCTTGTTATCCCAATTTGTATGTAAATTACTCGTTAAACCATTAACTCCCCGCCGGGTTTAATATCGTTATCCTTTATCTATTTTATTTATTAACTTGTATACACATTCACAATTAGGTGATTTATTTAGAAATGACTTGAACATATTATTATAATAATACGATTTATTTGAATGGTAATGAATACGTTGTGATCTGTCAACTTGCCTTGCTGTATTTTATTTTGAATTAATTGGTTGATTTTATGTTACTAACACATTATGGACTGTTTTTAAGTGGTCTGAAATAAATATTATTTTATTTTTATTTCATCTAAGCCTTTCTTCTACCGTGTTGGTATAGGCCTCCTTCAGTCTTCTCCACTCTGATCTGTTTTAGGCCACATTTATCCCGTTCGTGCCCACCAACTTCACGATGTCGTCCTTCCATCGCATTTGTGGTCGCCCGACAGGTCTTTTTCTGTCCCAGGGTCTCCATTCCAGAACCGTTCTGCACCACAAGTCCGACTTTCTGGCTATATGTCCAGCCCATTGCCATTTGAGCTTTGCTACGCGGCGTGCGATATCAAAAACCAGACTTCTTTTATTATATTATTTTATTTTTATTTATTTATTATAATTAACATTTGTTAGGTTTAGCCTGAAACTGACATGAAATTTGGTTTGGTTAGCTTAATGTATTCGTTTTCGGGCTACATGCCTATCTAGATAGCCTATCCCCCTAGCCAAGTGTAATTCGTAGCATAACGAACGCTAGATAGATCACGTGACATTTGTCAAAATCCAAAAATCTAACATTTTAGTGTGAGAATTGACAAATGTCACGTGATCTGTCTAACGTTCGTTACGCTACAAATTACACTTGGCTAGGGGGCTGATGACCCCAAGCGACTGAAAG
Organism: Hypsopygia costalis; assembly: GCA_937001555.2. Taxonomy (NCBI): domain Eukaryota; kingdom Metazoa; phylum Arthropoda; class Insecta; order Lepidoptera; family Pyralidae; genus Hypsopygia; species Hypsopygia costalis. The sequence goes on along the minus strand of OW443343.2, from coordinate 2,057,847 downwards.
TGGCAGGACGAGGAAAGCGGAGGATCACATTTAGTGACAACTATTGGAGAAGGTATATATCCAACATTGAATAGATACGGGCTGATAATGGTGATAATACTCAGTGTATTCCCATTAAAGCTGGCCTATTTTTCTGACAGCATCTGTGATTATTATTGGACGAACTCGGTGGTCGAATGGTTAGCAATGGCCGCTTTGACTCCGAGGTCGCGGGTTTGATTCCCACATAGGACAAACATTTGTGTGCATGAACATGTCTGTTTGTCTTAGTCTGGGTGTTTTCTATGTATCATAAGTATGTATTTACAAAAAAAAAAAATGTATTTACGTATGTTTTTCAGTTGTCTAGTACCGATAACACAAGCTTCGCTTACTTTGGGGCTAGATGGCGCTGTGAAATTAGTCTGATAATATTTATTTATTTAATTTATATTATAAATATTTTAAAAATGGAAATATTCACCTATTTTGCCTAGGTCGAACCCACGACCTCTCGATTACCGTTCGATTGCTCTTTTCAACTGAACTACCAGAAAGGTATGTAGTAAACACAGCACTTCACAGCAGTAAATCACCCACTTAGGCGGGGTAGGTGAATTTTTCCATTTTTTTAATATTTATAACATCTGTGATCTTACTTTTTGTCTGTACTGTCTGATGCGAAGTGGTTACTCTAGGCATATCAACGCTGGCAACTAGTAATATCGCTCGCGCGCCGCCACCCCCGCTGCCATCGCAGCACCTCCTTCCTCTCTAGTGACCTCACTCACTCGCAGGAAAACAACAATCCTCAAGGGAATTGTTATTTGGCTGTGGTATTCTGTGAGGTCTGTGAATTTCTCCATCTGCGACTTTATCTTTTGTAATGCCACTTATCCTAAAATCTTCAGTAAACATGGCCACATTGTTCACTTAATGTTTCGTCTCAAAGTCACCTGTCGTTTATAACAATATTTTGTTCTCATCTCGGCGGTAACTTAGCCCTTTATTCGCGGGAAATGGCGTCATCTACATGATGGCTCGTTCGTGCACGGATATTGTATATTTTCTCTCTTTTTTGACGTCGTTCCGTGGGTTTTGTTTTAATTTGTCATTTTAACGTGATTTTTGGTGTTGTATAATTAAAGTTAACACGTTTCCCGCCCGCGTTATAGATGTAAAATATGTTTCTAGGGTTCCGTACCCAAAGGGTACACAGGAACCCTATTACTAAGGCTCCGCTGTCCGTCCGTGCGTCCGTCTGTCACCAGGCTGTATCTCATGAACCTTGATAGTCAGTTGAAATTTTTGGTGTTGTATAATTAAAGTTAACACGTTTCCCGCCCGCGTTATAGATGTAAAATATGTTTTTAGGGTTCCGTACCCAAAGGGTACAAAGGAACCCTATTACTAAGGCTCCGCTGTCCGTCCGTCCGTCCGTCTCTCACCAGGCTGTATCTCATGAACCTTGATAGTTAGACAGTTGAAATTTTCACAGATGATGTATTTATGTTGCCGCTATAATAACAAATACTAAAACACAGAATAAAATTAATATTTAAGGGGGCTCCCATACAACAAACGTGATTTTTTTTGCTCGTTTTTGCACGCAATTGTTAACGGCAATAGGTAGACGCTTGAAATACTCACATAATATTTAGTTATATATTCACTTTAAAAATAAATAGTTAAACAAAAATAAAACAAATACAAAACACCATACAACAAACTTGATTTTTTTGCCGTTTTTATAGATAATGGTACGAAACCCTTCGTGCGCGAGTCCGACTCGCACTTGGCCGGTTTTTTATTTTTACACGACTCGGTTCAGAAACGAGCTGTGAGGATTGTCGCCGATTTCAGGCTCACAGACAGTATCGAGCCATTAATGAGGAGAGACTTTGCCTCTTTTTGTATATTCTACCTACTGTACAATGGTTTATGTTCAAAGGAGTCGTTTGGTATGATGCTCACGGCCTCTTTCTATAGTTGTACTGTTCGCCATAGGCAGGGAATTCATCTTCACATATTGGAACATAATTGGGCGCGGACTGTACGGTTCCAGAGGAGTTTTTACTTTGAAATCTCCAGTTGTGGAATAAACTCCCTGTTAAGGTTTTCCCAGGGGAGTACAGTATTGAGTTCTTCAAAAAAAGCGTAAGGGGAATTTTACACGGTCGACAACGCATGAGTGATGACTCTGGTGTCACAAGCGTCCATAGGCTGAGATAACTGCTTACCATCAGGCCGGTCGTATGCTTGTTTGTCACCCTAGTCGTGTAAAAAAAAATGGAATAGATCCCTTCTAGAGATAAGTTTGCCTTTGTACATATTTCTTTTACTCTTAATTATCAGCCTGTACCCATTGATAGATCCAACACTTTATTAAATAATTGATTGAATCTAGCAGATCCAACCAATTATTTTTAATAAAGTGATGATGGAAGAAATATGTCTAAATATAACACAAGCCTCAAAGACAAGACTGTCAAGAAATATAAAAAAAATATATCATGATAACTCACGAAATTATAGTTTCTAATACATTAGAAACTATAAATTCTAATGTATTAATAACGTCTTTACCAATGCTTTCCACCATTTGCAATCCTCCACTTCTTTTCTCTTATTAGTCATTAGTAATTTAATCCATGAACGATATACATGATATGATATTTAATGATATTTAATTTCCTATGACATATGATTCCCCTTATATTCCTAACAATGTTTTTTTTAAATAAAAAGGTCATTAAATTTGCACCCGTGTGAAACCTAGACGATTCGCAAATTTTATACGAAAAAAAGCTCAAAGATATAAAATAAACAGTATTGAGCTATGTGACAATGAACCTTTCTATTTATTACACTACAATGTTAAAACCTAACCGTCAGTTAAAACGTCGTCGGACAATATTTACCGTCAATTGTATGCATGTTTATGGCCGCGACGAGTTTGCGTTTTTGCTATTTCTTGTCTATTTCTCATAAACTTTAGAGTAGTCTTTCTGTTAATTTTCTTTAGTTGTTAAAAAACAATGGCGCCTTCGGAGTTGGCGAACGGAGTTAAACAAGTAAATTAAGTTCTGTATTATTTAAATAAATAAATAAACATTACTGGACAAATTACACACTGCCATCTAGTCCCAAACTAAGCAAAGTTTGTACTATGGGTACTAGATAACTGATATAATACTTAAATACATTTATTTTTTGTAAATATATACGTATTATACATAGAAAACGCCCAGACCAAGACAAACACACATGTTCATACACACAAATGTTTGTCTTGTGCGGGAATCGAACCCGCGACCTCGGAGTCAAAGTGGCCATTGCTAACCATTCGACCACCGAGCTCGTCGTCGTCGAGATTTCTCAAGTATACTATGGTACTATTGTTAAGTTCCTACATTCCCACCACTGTGTCTCCTGTGTGGCCACGATTAACAGCAGACCTAACAGGACAATCAAAAAAGGCAATGAACAGTGAAGTCTATTGCCGTCCCGGTGGTAAGATTACGGCTGCCTTGGAACTTACAAATAATTTAATCAGAAGAAATTAATAGGAGTAAGAAGCTTTTGGAATTTGACTTCCCCTCTTAGCAATGTGAGGGACAACAATATGGCAAATAAGACATTAAAAGCCTAAAGAGATGGCTAGTCAAGTAAAGTTCAACTGTCGTGCACCAGTGATTTTAAATATCTAACACTATTGGGGACCTAAAAATACTTAGTGTAGTTAAAAGGTGTAGTAATACTATTGGGGATGTAAGCGGTTCATCAACATCTTTGAAGCAAAGCCAACTTCACCTGCACGCGGTGCACTCTGCTGACTGACAAACAAAGCTCTGGCGAAAAGAGAGGTAAGGAGCGTAATTGTAAGCTACTCGACTGGGGAATGTACCTCCACCTCACAGAATACCGCAACATGTCAGAATACCTCAGCCAAAATAAACAAAAAAAAAAACAATCTCATCAGGCTGACGTGACAGTGGGTAGGTCACATAGCTCCCAGAAGTGAAGGCCGTTGGAACAAAAAGGTTCGGGAGTGGCAAACAAGAATCGGAGAGCGCAGCGTAGGATAACTCCCCACTAGATGGACAAACGATCTAAGACCGCAGGTAGCCAATGGATACAAACGGCACAAAATCGACCGTTGTGGGAATTTATAAGGGAGGCTTACACAATTTTACACCACTAAGGTGACAAACAAGCATACGGCCTGCCTGATGTAAAGCAGTTATTGTAGCTTATGGACGCCTGTAACACCAGAGGTGTCCTTTTTGAAGAACTGTGTATACACCCACTGTGTATAACCCCATGCTATGTACCAGTGGTTCCCAACCTTTTTTTATTGGCGGACCACTACGAGGATTTAGTTGGGTGTAAGGTCCCCAACAAAATCGTCGTAGTGGTACCCAACTGTCATATAAATCCATTATTATATAACTCGAGATTTGAGTGTTTTCAATTACCCAACTGTCATATAAATCCATTATTATATAACTCGAGATTTGAGTGTTTTCAATTACCCAACTGTCATATAAATCCATTATTATATAACTCGAGATTTGAGTGTTTTCAATTACCCAACTGTCATATAAATCCATTATTATATAACTCTAGATTTGAGTGTTTTCAATTACCCAACTGTCATATAAATCCATTATTATATAACTCTAGATTTGAGTGGTTTCAATTACCCAACTGTCATATAAATCCATTATTATATAACTCTAGATTTGAGTGTTTTCAATTACCCAACTGTCATATAAATCCATTATTATATAACTCGAGATTTGAGTGTTTTCTATAATTATTGAAAACACTCAAATCTAGAGTTATATAATAATGGATTTATATGACAGTCATATAAATCCATTATTATATAACTCGAGATTTAAGTGTTTTCTATAATTATTGAAAACACTCAAATCTAGAGTTATATAATAATGGATTTATATGACAGTTGGGGCACTAGCTCAATCTCTTTCAATATAAGTTTGTATCACGTACCATAATTTACCTCTCATGGACCACTGGTGATCCGCGGAACACCGGTTGGGAACCTCTGCTATAGACTCGTGGGAAAACCTCAACAGTTCATTCCAAAGCTTGATAGTACGTGGAAGAAAACTTCTCCGGAACCGACGTAGTATAAAAAAAAATCAATTACAGTTCTAACTAAAAGACTTTTAATATAATATCAAGTGATTCCATCAAACTCGACAGTTAATTATTGAAGTTATAATTAAACTATCGGAACCAGCGACCGCAGCCATATTATGCCAACAGAATAAACTTTCATAATATCAGAATAGTTTCAGTTATGAACTCTTCCATGTACATTTATATAAAGAGCTAGAATTAGATGGTTGGTTGACTTAGGATTTAATTAAGGGCAATAAATGCCGTTACAGACATACCTTTTGTATACCGAACCGATTTAAATCACTGTGGTCCTATTCTATTTTTTAACAGATTCCAAAAATGGAGGAGGTTCTCAATTCGGCTGTATTTATTTTTAATGTATGTTACTTATTTCAAGACGAGCTCGGTGGTCGAATGGTTAGCAATGACCACTTTGACTCCGAGGTCACGGGTTCGATCCCTGCACAAGACAAATATTTGTGTGCATGAACATGTCTGTTTGTCTTGGTCTGGGTGTTTACTATGTAAGTATTTACGAAAAAAAATGTATTTAAGAATAACATCAGTTATCCAGTACCCATAGTACAAGCTTTGCTTAGTTTGGTACTAGATGGCCAAAAAACAAAGCCGTTTCTGTTATACCCTTTTATATACCGGACCGATATATATCAGTGTGGTTCGATTCTATTTTTTAACCGGCTCCAAAAAAGGAAGAGGTTCTCAATTCGGCTGCTTTTTTTTTAATGTTTGTTACTTAATTTTTGAAAAAAACATTTTTTATTTGAAAGAGTATACTTCCAGAGTCGATTTATTTTTATTAAAATTATAAAGGACTCCATACGATTACTGTGTAAGAAAGTCTCTACGATTACTGTGTAAGAAAGTCATTTTGAGTCGTTGACATTAGACCTATAATTTTCTTATCGTACATCGTCGGATGGCAAACAAGTGAGGCGGTTACCGAAGCAATATTAATGCTCGCAACATGAAACATTGCTCGCGCGTCGCCACCCACGCTACCAACGCAGCTACTCCTTCCTTTCTGGTGACCTCACTCACTCGCAGGAACACAACAATCCTCAAGAGAATTGTTATTTGGCCGCGGTATTCTGTGAGATAGAGGTATTCTTTCGGTAGTCGGCAGGGTGCCCCACGTGCAGGCGAGGTTGGCTATGGCTCTTAAGTTCGCGGTGAACTACTTACACGCCAATAATAATCATAGGATTTAGTTTTTAAAACCTAATGAAATATTCTAGAAAATGGCTTCAATGTGTCAATATCTTACTTAATATTATAAAGCTGAAAAGTTTGTTTGTTTGAACGCGCTTTTCTAAGAAACTATTGGTTCGAATTGAAAAAATATTCTAGAGTTGTATATCAGATTTTTTGTTCAATTGGATAGGTGTTTGTCGTTGCATGGAGTAATTCCTTATAATTATGATTATAAATATTTGTATGCTATTATTATATTATTATGGCTAAATAGGCATGAGCCACTTTACTTTTAAGAACCAACCGTATTTATTGTACTCAACTTATTTATTGCAAATAAATCATTTGTATTTGTATATAATATCACGCTGCGACCAAATGGAAGTTAGTAAACAATAAAGATGTTAAAATGATTAATATATTTTTTTTTATGTTAAAACTACTTTTGCAGCGTTGTGCACTTTTTGGGACGTGTAAAAAATTTTAAACTCCCGTCAGGCCACGTGGCCTGATCGAAACTTCGTGAGACAAAGCTGCGAGACTATAAAATTCAACTTTAAGCAAAGACGATACGATTGAGATTGCTTTGAATGTTTTATTGAATTGAAATACTAGTCTAAGTGCTATAAAATTTTGCGTGATTTTGCTATTCCCTAACAGGTGGCATTACGTATTTCATTATTCTATTATAATTCTCATGTCGTTTCAGTAAGACACAAAATGTTTTCACTTCTTCCGGCACTCCTGGAGTGTATACCGTTGTTTTTTTGGACAAACTTTCTTTGATGAAACGAACACAGAAATATTTTATATAATTTTCACTATGCTCACAAAGTGTATATATATACTACATAATTCTTATGTCTACGTGTACACATTATTTTTCTTCGAATTGCTCATCCGTATTGTCGACAAAAACTCCAGCTTCAAAGCGACGGTTCCGTGTTATGAATAAATTAGAAAAGTTTCGCCTTAAGTGCGGGCCACAAAATCAGCGGGTTGTTGAAGAGTTGAGATCGTTTGCTGATATTGGATCTTTGTTTTTATAGGTGAAAAGGGTAGAAAAGCTAACAAGTTACCCAATATGTAAAATGGTAAACTTTGTTTGATTATATTTTGTAATAAATCGAGTTTTATCTTTGTACTGTTTAATATCGCGATAAGCTTAGGTACTTTACATCGATTTTGACTCTTGTGTGGGTAAGTAATTCTGGTTATGTAATTTTATTTTTAGTTTCCTAATCGCAGTAAAAAATCTTACTTCGTTTACCTCGTAAAACGTTTTTTTTTACTTCGTACTTTACGCAGTAAAAGGTATTTAAGAATATATAATCGCGTTAATAACTATAAACTTTTTCATCGCCTTATAATGTTTGCTTTATTCGACGACTTATGACAGCTATAAATCTATAAAAATGTTTTTTTGTGTTGAAATTATAAGATTTATATATTTTATTTTTATATTCAGCAACTCCATTTCGGGTAGAAGAATATTTGTGGTTCGCTAACAAGAATAAAACAATCCAGTATATTGTCATTTGAACTGTCTTCAGTGAACTGTAGTAATTTCCCTGTCGGGCTCTCTTTATATTCTACCTCTCTTTTACCGGAGCCCTTTGTTAATTAACAAAGGGATGCATGCATGCATGTGGATGAAGGGTCTGAGTACTCTACGGAAACCTTTTCGTTTTCTTTTTTAGCCCTACTCTTTCCGTTTTCGCTCTTCCCTACCACTCGACAATTTCGAAACTTAAGATTTACCTTTATTGACTTTCTACTATTTACTACGACTATTTTCAATCGCTTGTTTTATGGACATACGTAAGCACGCTTTGCGAGGTTACAATGTCCTCAATATCAAAGTAATGGTTATATCGCCGACTGTACAACTTTACTGGTTCGACTGTACTTTTATGGAGCGGACGTTTTCGCCAAAATTTGAAATTAGAACGAGCAACTTTGACGTAACGTCAAAAGGAGTTCGCATTACTTCGTTAATAGTCGTTTGTTTGCGAATTTCAGAAATGGAACGTGTTTCAGATACAACTGGGTTTGTATGTTCTTATATAAGGTTTCAGTGAATTTTCAGTTCATATTAGTTACAAATATCGCAAGTACTATACGTGTAAGGTTTGTTAGTACCAAAGCAAATTTGTGTCTGATGTTGTGACGTCCCAAAAACAGGGACCTACTGCCGAAGCTGAAGCCGATTCCCATTGGTTGTTTTTTTTTATTGCAAAAATTGGTCCTATGTTAAAGTTACTGACAACCATCTTAAGCACAGGCACAGCATAGTAATTATTGTGCCCAAGGGCCGAAGCTCAAGCCGATTACCAGTGGATTTTTTAATTGCGAAAATCAAATCATTGTTTAGATTTTTATTAATTGTGTTTAGCTTAGTGGGTAGACCTCCTAGAGCTTTACTGACTAAGCATAAGATGTCAGTCAATAGCTCTAACTTAAGACCTATTTTTGGGATCAAAAATTTCGTTGGGAATTGGCTTCCACTTTCCACTTGGCGGTAGTGCCCCAGCCCCCTTACCACCAACTCTTATTGCGATTCTATAACTGAATAGAATGCTTATTTATACCAATGAATAAGCGACTTATTTATTGGTATGTTTGAATTCTAATGGAATAGAGCCGCTTATTCATTGGTATGAATAAGCAATACCAATGAATAAGCGACTCTTTTTCTAATTGAATAGAGCCGCTTATTCATTGGTATGAATAAACATTCAGTTATTGAATCGCAATAAGAGATGGTGGTAAGGGGGCTGGTCTCGAATTTGAGTAAAAAGATTAACAATCGCGACGTCTCTGTTCGCGGCTAGCTAGTATGAATACCATATGCTACGACTATCTAGCAAATAGCCAGGTACTTTAACTATTTCATATCTAAAAAGCGGTCATTCGTCAACCGGTGGTTCGTGAACTACCAGTGGTCCTTGAGAGGTAAATTTATGGTCTGTGATACAAACTTATAAGGAAAGAGATTGAGCACTATTATACAAAATAGTAACAACTCGAGATATAGAATAATGGATTTATATGACACTTGGGGACCCTAGTCTCAACAAGAACCTCGCAGTGGACCACGTACAAAAAAGGTTGGGAACCACTGGTTTAAAATTACTAAAATCTATTCGGCATATATGTAGATACATTACACCAAACGTATTCCACCCCAGTTATAGCTTGTAAGTCAATTATGTAAAAGTTAAGTGCGATTTTATGCAAATACTACCCAGTAACCAGTGCTATTGATTATTTTATAACAGCGAGTGAAGTGCTGCAGCTCAGACCGAACTTTATGGTTTCTAGTTATTTCAGCTACCTATATAAACTATTTAACATTTCGCGTGCCGCGGTCCCATAGTGGGTATAGCACTTGGTACAGAACTGACAGCTTGCGGCACTCTTGGGGTTAATGCCATTAGCCATTACGTCACAAAATACCGCAGCCAAGTAATAATTCCCTTGAGGATTGTTGTGTTCCTGCGAGTGAGAGAGGTCACAAGAAAGGAAGGGGTTGATACGATAATATGGCTACTGTAACTGCTGCACAATAGGCAAGCGGTATTGCCTGCCTGCCACCCAACGTAGTATTAAAACGCGTAGTATAAAAAAGTTTTGGGGTGTAAGTGGTATATCAACATCTTTGAACCAAAGCCTGAGGGTTGTGTTCCTGCGAGTGAGTGAGCTCACCAGAAAAGAAGGAGATGCTGCGTTGGCAGCGGGGGTGGCGGCGCGCCAGTGATATATTATGTTACGAGCGTTCATACGGTTACGGTAACCGCTTCACATCAGGCGGGCCGTATGTTTGTCGGCCACCCGACGTAGTATAAAAAAAAAATTTGGATGTCTGTATAGTAGGTTTACGGACGATAATTTTACGTGATAAGTTCCTTAGAAAACATCGCGAAAGCGCAGCACACCTCTTTACACCCCTGAGTTACTCATACCGGTGTTACCCCCGGCACATTTACTGGCATTTCGGGGGCCCATCTAATGAGTGGCAAGCCACCGCCTGCCGCAAATAACTAGCAATAGAAGCAGTTATAGCAGGCGTCCGTCCCTCTTCTGAAATAGCCCGGTATTTAGTTCACCCAGGTCTCATCTCCATAGTCCATTAATTTTCTTTTTACTTACGCGTTAGATCCATATCCACGCGCACGCCTATCATTTGATAGTTCGGTCATTTGACGGGGCTTGACCCATGATTAAAAAAAGACATAAGCATTATTATTTCATCATCATCATCATCATTATCAGGTCCATTTTAGTCTCCACTACAGGAGCACGACCCTCTCTCGTCCGTCCTAGACGGAAGGAGGATTTGTCCTTACACTCCCCACGCTGGCCAAACGGGTTGGGGAGGCCTGATCGATATTTGATAATGTATTTCCCTTAGTCGCCTTATACGACATCCATGGGAAGAAACGGAGTGATTCTACCGGAAATCTAGTCTGCCGGAAACCACACGGCCATTATTATTTATTTTCTTTTAATACCCTAAACAGAAAATAGACAAAAAAAATGTAATATTTTTATCAACATGATTCTTTACAGTCGTTTCTCCCGAAAATACTTATTCCGAATTACATCAGAATGCGTTATTTGAAGGCTTTGGAGCAAAGGGAAAGCTGATATTAAAACGTATTCAGGGAGCAAGGGAAGAAACCCGTTGCCAAGCAACCTTTGTTGTACTCTCTATCCGACGATAAGTATTGCGGCCGTTTCAGTAATTATTTAGATACATGTTCTTATATTTAATTTGTATGACGTTTCTAAGTGCTTTATAAAGTTCAAGGAATAAAGATACTTTGATATTTATTAAATCTCAAATACTTTTTAAGCGCGTCACTTTTAATATATTTTTTTTTATACTACGTCGAGTGGCAGACAAGCATACGGCCCACCTGATGTGAAGCGGTTACCGTAACCGTATTAAGGCTCGCAACTTGCGCGCCACCACCCCCGCTGCCAACGTAGCATCTCCTTCTGTCGGGCAGCTTACAATTACGCTCCCTACCTCTCTTTTCGCCAGAGCTTTGTTTGTCAGTCAGCAGGGTGCACCACGTGCAGGTGAAGTTGGCTTTGGTTCAAAGATGTTGATAAAGCACTTACACCCCTTTTATTTTTGTTTGTTATTTTATTTTGTTATTATTGATTGGAAACCTCAAGAGATATACGTATACCATGAGAAGCTCGATGGCGTTAGTTAAGCAGGCGAAGTTAAGCAACGTCGAGCGCAGCCTGTCAATGGATAGGTTTATTTTTCGCGAACTTCTCCATGTTTCGGAGGGCACGTTAAGCCGTCGGTCCCGGCTGTTGTCATTAGATGACAGTCGTTAAGCCAAGTCAGTGGTCTAAGGGCGGCTTGAAAACACTAACCTCCGCCAAACGTGGTGGAATATGCTCTAAACCCTTTTGATTGAGGGGAGACCCGTATCCCAACAGTAGGATGATTATGGGTTGATATTATCTATGGTGGCAGCACTTTGCACTATGTTCACTCTAGAATTTCATACATAGAAAAATTATCTCTGGTTTGTACAACAAAACGTTAACGAGGTTTTTTAAAAGAATTAATTTAAGTTGTGATTATATGAAATAATATTTGAAGCAGTAGCTTTTAATGTTGTTTCTCTTTACAGGTTAGTAAATAAAAATAGTAATTTGTATATAAGTGTAAAGGTAAGTTGTGTGTGTAAAAATAATATTTATGTGATAATGTTTAAAAAAAAATCTCTTTACGGAGCAACAACTTAAGTTTTTGTTTCAATAAACAACATATTACATGTATATCTGTTATTTTTTCTAAGCACTATAAATTATAAAACAGATTCGTACATGTATTATCTCACTGCAATAAAGTTTTTCTAGAACTGTATTTTTTATAAACATTATAAATTATAAAACAGATTCGTACATGTATTATCTCACTGCAATAAAGTTTTTATAAAACAATATTTTTTATAACGGTAATAAATGTGTCAAAATTAAATTCTCATAAAAAATATCGATTCAAAGTTCTATTATTTATCGATCAAATCGATAAATAATAGACTTCACTCATTGACTTCTACCGATTGACTGATGGAAGTCAAAGGTGAAACTATTATCTATCACAGTATAAGTAATATGCAATTATAAAAGCAACGCATCTTCTTGCTATAAGAAACAAATTAATAACGGGATTACCTTAATCAAAATATTTCTTTTTATAATACGTCGGGTGGCAAACAAGCATACGTACCTTGATGTAAAGTGGTAAAAAATATTACTTGCGCGTCTGCATCCCCGCTGCCAATGCAGCTACTACGTCCTTTCTGGTGACCTCACTCACTCGCAGGAACACAACAACTCTTAAGTTTGAATTGAGAGAAGAATTGTTATTTGGCTGTGGTATTCTGTAAGGTGGAGGTACTTCCCCAGTCGGGCAGCTAATAGTTACGCTGTAATAACAAAGACGATACAAAGAGAAAGAATAAAAAGACAATGTAATAACAAAGAGAGAAGTAGGGACCTCTCTTTTTTCCAGAGCCTCGTCAGTGAATCAACAGGATGCACCACCTGCAGGTAAGATTGGATTAGGCTCTAAAGTTGATTGTGAGCTTACACCCCAATTTTTTTATTTTGTGTAACCTTCCTGCTACAAGTAATTTCTTTGGATTAATTCGTTGCCAGACAGCCGTATTTTTACCACCGATAATGACAAAACATATCATCGCCATTGTGACGTCGGTAGGGTTATGTCCAGCAGTGGACATTGATTGTGACATGAAAATGTGACAATAATTCTGAATTGAACTGAATCTGTATAATTAGAAATCTGTGTCAAAGCACTCACCGGCCACTCCATTCAAATGTCGCAACGGTAACTAATACATGAACAATGACGTCTGTGCCGAGCGGGTATGAGCGTGTGTGCGTGCGGCGCCATACAAACTGTTCCAGATATGTCTCAGAGGGGAGGTGAGGCTAAAACGAAAGAGCGGCAGGGACTGGCTATACTACTACTATTAATAATAACAGAGGCGGATTTGTAGTGTTAGCCGCCCTAGGCCGTGTCTTTGCCGCCCTAGGTCGTAATGTGCCCACCTTAGTTCGTATCTTAGTTCTTATTATGCCTCATCATATAGTATATTGGTTCTAATTTATCAGCTTCATACCTATTTATATAATTCTTCTACGCAAAACTGGCAGACTGACAGAAAATGACAGACTGTAATTTCTAAGAATTTACTTTCGGTAATACCCTGCTACAGCCGCCCCTAACATTTGGCCGCCCTAGACCCGGGCCTAATTGGCCTTAGGGAAAATGTACCATTGACTAGTTATACCATTATCTATACTGTGATCAAAGCACGAATTTGCTAACATCGGAGCTACTCGAGAGTTACTTTGTAGAATATGAGAAACTAAACGTTTATTATAAAGAACTCTGTATTTCTCCGCCATTTTTCTCACTACACAGATCATTTTGCGAACTACTAACAATGGTAGTTTTAATAGAAGTTTGTGAAACTTTAAACAAGCTTCATGAGAATGTATGAATTTTTCATTCAACTCGGGAATTTTTACTGAAGTTTGTTCAGGATGTGCCACTGCGTGGCGGGATGAGAAGAGCTTTGATATTTTTATCTCATTTTGTAGTTTACTTAAATTTATTAGTACGTTGCTGACGGTACTGTATGACGCGTCGTTTGTATAGCTCGCTAGCGAAGTGGAGTCAACAAATTTTATGGAATAAAGTAATTTTGTTTCGTCTGAATTTTATATACCACGTCCTATATTAATATCCTTTCTAATATTAACAAATAATCAAATAAACAAAGACACTTTCATATTTATAATATTAGAAAAAATATTGACATCATGGTCTGGGTGTTTTCTATGTATTGTATGTATTTATTTACGCAAAAAATGTATTTATGTACATATGTACTGGGCAAAATGTCAAGCTATATTTATTTATACACACTTTCTAAAATGAAAATCGTATATGAAAGTATTTTTGTTTATTTGATTGTTTGTTTGTCCTTCTATTGAGTCGAAAGGAAGTAATGGATTGATATGATTTTTTAACGGCAATAGTTTAAGGTCTGGTGAGTGACTTGGGCAACGTTTCATTCAGGAAAAACATCTTATTCACACACAAGGGAAAAAATATTCAATAATGACCACACGGGAGAACCGTGGTTAATTTTAGTATGGAAGTCTATGGAAACCTTACACAAAACCAACTGATTTTTTTTTAAATAACGTTTCATATTTTGATTAGTATCTTCTATCTTAGACATATGAACATTTTGCGAAGCGCTAAATGTATATTTTGTAAAATGCGCCCTATGTAGTACAACCTGAAAGGGGCATTTTTACAAAATATGCATTTAGCAAAATATTTACCACTGTTGCAAAAAAATTACGTCAGGTGCTCATCTTGCGGCAAAACCAGTTTCAACTCTGTATTAAAGAACATAGGCAGCTTACCAGCACTCCTCGCAAGCAAAGCTGCGGGTAGAAGCTAATCTTCTACTGCTCTCCGAGAAGCTACGGCAGCATGTAAATCAAAACAGCCAGTTCATATGTCTCGAAGCTTAGTTCCGTTATCAGCCAATCTCAATTTAATCCCAGGGGAGATTGCCTCTCGCTCCGTACGATGCAAATATGGATTTGCACTTGGGTGCATCGTAGTTGTTGCATTGTTTACTTGTTTGGCATTTGACGTCAATATTAGGTAATATTGTTTTTAATAAAGAAAAATTCACCCTCTCTCCCCTACCACTATCCCTTGCGTGTATTATCGTCATACTTAATAAGTATATGGCGCCACACTGCAACTTTACAGCAGTAGGTAAATAGACAAATTCTTCACCATCACAAACTTTCCTGGTAGCTCAATTGGAAGAACTCTCGACCGGTAAGCGAGAGGTTGTGTCCCACCTAGGTTGGGAGATGATTTTTTTGATTTTAAAAATATTTATTATTTTTCGGCAAGTTGGCCAAAATCAACTAGTCTATATAGAATGACTAAACGGCCGCATCAGTTTACACTGATGATGTTAAAATTTGAAATTTAAGTACAAAATTTCGTTATCCTTACTTAATAATTATAAATGCGAAAGTAAATTTGGTTGTTTATTTATTTCGGTTTCGCGTCCTAACTATACCCTACACATTATACATGCGCATGTTGTCCTACGTGTAATGATCATAAGACAAGTTTTAATCTTAAATTTTAGCTAATTCAAAGAAATGATTACCTGTCTAAACCCAAAATTCAGTAAGAAGTAAAAGTTAAACCTGAAACAAACCAAACAGGTAAGGTAATAATCCATTAACAACAATTGGCCGAAAGGGTTTCACTCAAGAACAAGCGAAAATTTCGAAAATATTCAATAGGAACGGAACGCAAGAGCAAGAGTTCGGAACTTGCAGAAAATGGGTCGGTATACAATGGACGGGGAAGGGTCCAATTCTACGCATAAATCCAGATAGAGGTCTATTGTTTAATTCTAAACACGATCCCTTAGATTTATCGCCGCGAACCGGAACAGAAACAATTACTGCTTGAGAATTGATTTTCACTAATTAAACATTTTTATTGCTTGCTTTGGTTTCTACAATGGACTTCGGTTTGGATAACAGGAAAATTTTGAATATTCTCTGAGTCGAATCTTAAGTGGATTTAATCTGATGTTGTAATTTTGTTTTCTGATTCAGGCACTTAGGGAGGAAGTCTGAAAGTAAAGTTATGAAAGGTTACGTGGAAGTCAACGTTAAATGCGACGTGTTTTATACCGCTTTGCGTGTTCTTCGTTTGTTCATGTGATATACTGCCAACTTCTATTACGGAAACTATGACAATAGTACTTACATGCATTTTCGAAAACACTGCCTGGGTATGAGCTAAAATGACGGGAATAGTCGGGCCAATAACGACGGTAGTCTATCTATATCTTTGAGCTTAAACGGTGGATAATGCTCAGTGACAACTCCGACAGTTAGAGGAGAAGCCTGCCACCAAACGGGTTGCATTAATTCAAGTGCTACAGTTCTTAATTGGGAAATTCAAATTTCAGTTTAGATTAGTTGTAATGATGTCCATTTTCTTTCATTAATGATGTCCTGGAGCTCGAACGAATAAGCTGACAATATTTGTCATTAACTTAAGACCTATATTTGGAATCAATTTATTCAATCTGAGTCAGCTTTAGCTTAGACTATAGAACCTCTGGTAAATATTGCCTGTACTTAAAAATATACTTACATCTCGCGCGTTAAAACCAAAGTCAACTTTATTTGCTATTATTTTATTTTCTTGTATACGCATAGAAATTAACTATAAGGGCGTGTATTTCCCTCTCAAAGTATGGAATGAACTCTCTGCTGTAGTGTTCTGTGGAAACTTAAATAATCAGGTTATTTAAGAAAGATTCACAAGTTCGCTAAGACATAAATGATACCTCGGATGTAACAATGAATGAATCATTATCATCAGACAAGTTGTAATACAGATTTCCATTTTAGTATAATAAAAAAATATTAATAATATGAGTTATTAAATAACCAGCCATCAACAAATCTCCATCAACATATTGAAGGCCATTGGAAACAATAAAACGGTCGGGTGGGTCCTCGGGCATATCTCGCAGACCGTTAAGGGATGTTTTTGCTTGATTAATCTAATCCCTGTAGGACGGTAATTGCTCGTGTTTCTGCGTAGTCTATCATCTCGCTCTGGAATTTGGAGGGTCATTAGTTTCGGGGATTCGTTTAGGAACAGCGGATTAGTTGTATTGTTTTGTGAGGATTATTGGTTTTCTAGATATTTGCTGAATCATCTAAAGTAGTTCACGCCACAGAATAAATATTCTAAGATAGTATCTGCACTCTGAATTGATAATTGAAAAGCGACTGTATGACTGACAACATAGAGTGTAATGTAGCTCGTACTATCATTTTCATTAGTACCCAAAGTCATTTTTCCTCTGTTTAACAGACGATGTAGCCTTGGCTAGTATTTGCAAGAGGCCGAGGAAACATATTTCTACCTGAGTAAGAGAGCAAGCTGGTCAAACAATTTATGTACATAATGAGACGTCGACGACCTTCTTATCAATTATTTTATTAGGTATCTAACTCAAAATTATTAAATTACAAATTAATAATTACATACAAATTATTTTCTAAATAAATGCGGAGGTAGTAATATATTCGATCTCGGTGAAATGGTTAGCACTGGCCACTGTGACTCCCGAGGTCACGGGTTCGATCCCGACGAGACAAATATTTGTGTGCATGAACATGTCTGTTTATCTTGGTCTGGGTGTATTATATGTATGTATTTACAAAAAAATGGATTTATGTATGATATTCAGTTATCTATTACCCATAGTACAAGTTTGGGACTAGATGGCCGTGTGTAATTTGTCCAGGAATATTTATTTATTTATTATTTAATAATGTAAGTAGAAAACGCACAGCGGTTTAGGTAGGTAATTATAAAATTTATTTATTGATAAAAATAAGGTTATATTGACTGATAATTCAATTACATTCCATGCTTTCTTTAATTTTACCTGATTATCGGAACGTAAACTTGTAAATACAACTACTTAGGATGACGAAACTGCTTACCGCCAGGCGAACCGTATATTTGTTTAATCATTATAATTAGTTTTAAATTACAAGTACATCCAACTTTTGGTGTAATTTTAAATTTCAGACAGGGTAGAGTAGACCATACATAATTAAATTACGTACCCTAAAGTATGTGAAATGCTACGAATAACGATAATGCTGAAAGGACGGAGCATACAAAATTAATATCAAAATTCCACCACCCACACAAAATCGTTGAAGTTCCACACTCACGCATAAAAAGAATATCCCATGCACAAAAGCGAGGCTATGGTAAACAGGTCGTAATTTCCAACGGCTATTATCCTTTCAAAAAGCTATAAAATTCGTGGGTGAACTATCTGGTGGGATAAAAAATAATCGCTACATCGCAACGGGTAACCGTAAACTTGACCCGTTGTTGCATCCTTTTTTGGTATAAAGTATGAGCCGAAGAGGGAGCGAGTAGCGGAATAGCTGATGCGAGATTTGAATTGTTGCTGTTGTTATTGTCCATATACCAGCGTAGCTGCGTAAGCGACTCCTGTAGTTTGTCTGCAATGTCACGAACATAAAGGCTACTGTGGATGCGAAAATTCCTGACGCGGTCCTTCCGCGAAACTACGCACATCCAGAGCAGCATATTAATATCCACAGAACAGAAAGTTCATATTCGTGCCTCGCAGATCCTGCACATGTCGCTCAAGTACTGGCCACGCTTCACTGTAATAGCACGTATAAAAGGACAGGTCTAATAATAGATTTATAGATCTGTCCTTTCAACTTGACCGGCATTTTGGGATCACATATGACACGTGTTATCTCACAGTATATTCAGCAGTGTTGTGTGCATTCAGCAGTGGGTAGATAAAGATTGATAGGGACTATGATGAAATTTACAACAAATTTTAACTACACTGCACCGCTCGCCATCGACAGGGAATTCATCCTCACACATTGGAGCCTAAGTGGTCGCGTACTGTGCGGTTCCAGAGAAGTTTTCTCCCGCGTACTGTCAAACTGTGGAATGAACTGCCTGTGAACTGCCTGTCGAGGTTTTCTCAGGAGACTACAGCATGGGGTTCTTCAAAAAGGGCGTGAAGAGGTTTTTACAGGGTCGGCAACGCGCGTGTGATGCCCCTGGTGTTACAGGCGTTCATAGGCTACGGTAACTGCTTTCCATCAGGCGGGCCGTATGCTTGTTTGCCACTTTAGTTGTATAAAAAAAAAAAAAAAAAAAAAAAAAAAAACACTACTTTGCGTGTTTGCGCTACCAGTTACTTCCTCTAAACCAATGCCGCCACCTAATTAATACCGTAAGTAGCAATATGCGGCTTCTATGACGACTTTGGTTGTCTCTTCCTCAGCAGACTAATGTTCTAAGCAAAGTTCTAAGTAAGTTCTTTTCTAAGCAACTCCACTTGGACAAGGTATCGGGATACGAGCGGAGTCATCGCGGGAGCAAGCTAGTGTACTCTGTGTACTAGCTAGGCCGGATTCTAGCTCCCGACCGAGGTTAAGTAGAGCGAGTAGATTCGCTGAGTGTATGTTTTCCATTGATTTCAATGGAAAATGTATTTGATGATCATTACTCATCATGATCGGTCTCAATTTTTTTTTGACACAAACCTCAAGCATGTCGATGTCTTTAATTGTGACAAGTTTCATCAAAATCGGTTCAGTGGTTTTAGAGCCTATTCATTTCCAAGACTGGCGTGTAAGCGTTCCCGTCGCACCGCTGGCTCCACTCAATAATATACAAACTCATTTCTCTTATAACTTAAACCACGACACCAGGTTTCCGCAGCCACATTAGTTATTAATATAACGGTTTGGGGTACCGTAGTGAATAGGATAATGGTCCACTAAACATCTCAGTGCTATGAGGGTTCCGTCGATACCGACGATTTGTTCTGATATTTATCTATTTTGTACTGATATTGTGTAGGCAGAGTTTGATGGTTGTTTGTTAATTAAAATCCAACGACGGCCGTTTTATGTTTAACTTTAAACCTCCTTGCTATGACAGTAGCGCCATTTGAGTAACACTAAAAACAGAGATCAATGGGACGCCATGCGCGAACATAATCCTGTAAGGGAAAGCGACGTGAGTTTGCAAATAAAAAAATAAAATGGAATGATGGCTCCCTAGATAATTCTTGAATATATCTATTCCTCAACAATTGATATTAAAAAAGTTGATTTAAAAAAAAACTATAAACCGACTTCAGTTGGCGAGCGCAGCAGCTTATTGGGGGAATATCCCGGAGACACTGCTGCACGTCTTCCGGGAGAAAAGTTATTGCGTCACACAAGATTCCTTAGTCGCCTTGTACGACATCCAGCGCAGAGCAATGCAGTGGCGCAAATTTATTTTGACGACAACCACACGGCAAATTTAAGGGTTTCCCTCGATTTTTCTGGGATCCCATCATCAGACCCTGACTTTAGGAATATGGAACCATCTCACAATCATACCCTTTCAAATAAGAAAACACAATTTGACCATACCTGCTTATAAAATTTAATGGTTTCTCTTCATTTTCCTTTTTTTCTTGATGACTTGGCGAATATGGGACCACCTTGCAAGTATATCTTTTCAAATAAAAAAAGAATTTTGAAAATCGGTTCACAATTAGCGAAGATATCGTATAACATACATACAAAAAATAAAATCAGTCGAATTGAGAACGTCCTCCTTTTTTGAAGTCGGTTGAAAAGTACAGTAAATAATTTTTTTAATCGTCAAGTTAGTATAGGCTCCCAGTTTTACAATTTTAGCTGCTCGGCCAATTTCTATCCTGATACTAACCGAAGATTATTCCGGTAGAGGTAGAATTCGGCATGATGATATACGACTTTGCAGTAACATAAAAAAATAACAGTTGAATAGTTTTTAACGTGATAACGTTTTATAAATCGATGAACGCCGGCTGCACGCACGACTTTTGGGGTGTAAGTGGTTCATCAACATCTTTGAACCAAAGCCAACTTCACCTGCACGCGATGCAACTTGCTGACTGACAAACGAAGCTCTGGCGAAAAGAGAGGTAAGGAGCGTAATTGTAAGCTACCCGACTGGGGAGTGTACCTCCACCTCACAGAATACCGCAGGCAAATAACGGATCCCTTGAGGGCTGTTGTGTTCCTGCGAGTGATTGAGGTCACCAGACAGGAAGGAGATGCTGCGATGGCAGCGGGAGTGGCGGCGCGCGAGCGATATTTTATGTTGCGAGCATTAATATGGCTATGGTAACCGCTTCACATCCGGCGGGTCGTATGCTAGTCTGCCACCCGACGTAGTATAAACAAAAAAAAACGTACGAAAAATCATGACGTGTTCCGCCTGAGTCGAGCGTGCAAGCGAGAGTGCAGCTTGTGACGCATCTATGTCTCTTCCACTCCATTGGCCGATGCGTCCGAGGTTATCAATGTTTTCTTTACCAACTTTACTAACAACTAATTTTTTTTTGTATAATTTGTTCCAGGTACATTTTTTCTAACACTGAGAACCGAAAACGTACGTAACAGGTTTGAAAACTGTAGAGTAATGGCATAGTACAAAATACGAGGTATGTTCTTAAGCGATAAATGTGATCACGTGATAACCTACGTCATCATCTATATTTTGTATCATCATCATCATCTCAGTCATTGAAAGTCCACTGCTGGACATAGGCCTCCCCTCTAGATCTCCAATAAGACCGGTTGGAAGCGGCTTGCATCCAGCGCGATCCTACGGTCTTAATGAGGTCGTCTGTCCACCTTGTGGGTGGACGTCCTACGCTGCGCTTGCCGGTACGTGGTCTCCACTCGAGAACCTTTTGACCCCATCGGTCGTCCGTCCTCCGTGCTATGTGCCCTGCCCACTGCCACTTCAACTTGCTAACTTGTATTTTGTATGGCAAATTGCAAATTTTTACAACCAAACTCGCGTCTTAGTAAAATATGGGAAGAACACGCCTGGTGTTTTTTACTACTACTATGAGTACCAGAAGATATGCCACTTTTACCCTTTTTAAGTAAAAAAATATTGTGTTGTTTTACTCTGGTGCATAATGTCCGATGGTTTATTCGTCTATTGGCCTTTTGCGATTTTAGTCATATGCCATATTTGCTAAAAGCTAACCTCACCTATATGTGGTGCACCCTGCTGATCCGCTAACGAGGTTCTGGTGAAAGAGAGAGCACGGCGTGATTATAAGCTGGGTAAGTACCTCCACCATAAGGTACATACCGCAGCCAAATAACAATTTACTAGAGGGCTGTTATGTTCCTGCTAGTGAGTGAGGTCACCAAAAAAGGAATTACAAATATTCATTAAAATATATTGAATAAATTTAATTGTATTGAATAAATCTTAATCAAAAACTTTACTTAAAAATTCCTCAAACAAAATTTAAAATTCAATAGAAGCTGGAACGACAACTGAACGAATTTCATTAAACAGAAACAACATTTTCTATAATAAAGTAATAATCCTGCAACTCGCCCGGTAAGAGGATATACTGAAACTCATTAAAACCGGAGAAGAAAACTTTATACTCTGCGAACACGAGACGGGTACGATCCGATATAGAGGCGACAAAACCTAGTTTATCTTTACTACGGATAATATGGTTTGAAACTACGTTATGGATAGAGAAAATATAGTGTTATCTTCGTATGAAAGTGTGCGAGTATGTTATCATTACAACAATACCAGTTTGATGTTCTATCATATTACAACAATATCATAGAATAGAAATCCTAAAACAAAGAGGAATGGATTCTTTATACTAATATAATTGGGTTAACTATTTTCACAGGAAAGTTGATAATGTGGATTGTTTGCACTTGGTGGAATATTATTATCAGAATGTTATAATAAAGTACCTACTTGTACTGTTCCACGTAATAATGTTACCAACCGGTTTCCCCGCTAGGCATTATCAAGGTAAATTAGGTATAATTTTTTTTACAGTTTACATTTCACAGTTATTTCGTTTGGTTTTCTTTTTAAAATATTATAAAATCACTAATTATTAGACAAGATATTTATAACAAATTCTTTAGAAATTAGGTACATTAAACTAAACAACTAACATATATTTTTACCGATACGATGACCTCAAAAAAGCAGTTGGTGCGGTTCGATGCAGAAAGCCGAGTATCACGTATAATGTAAAACATTGGAAAAAGCGTATATCCAGCATTGGGTAACAGGCTGGCGATGATAATGAAACGTTACGATTGAAACGTTTAGAAGGGATTTTAACCTTCCGGCTAAAATCCCTTATTATGGTTAATCTGGTCGATTGGCAGACTACCACAAATAAATAAACTTCATTTTACGAAAAGGCTCCAAAGTCATTTTTTTTTTCTTTTTAATGAATTTAATTATCTGTGCGTATTCTGACAACGACCTGACCGTCTCTAATATTTTTGTAATACACATTATTATCCCGTAGAGTGTAAATGCCCCTACATCGAGTACATTAACTGCACCTTTCAATATTCGTGCTTCGTGCCCTTTTTGTTTTAAATTTCAATTTAAATCTATTTCAAAGGGAACGAAAGACACGCGTATCTATTTTAAATTTAAAATTAATGCTGCATTATTAATCGGATTTATAAGTTGTTTTTATGGCACTTCTGAGATAAAAAACATTAGTACTACCCATTAATGTAAATATTTTAGGGTACATCGTATCTTTAAAGCCTAAGCGAACTTCATCTGCACGTGGCACACCATGCAGACTAGCTAATGACTAGCTAGGCGATAATGAGGCCCCTACCTGAGGTATGTAGAGCCTGACTGGGGAAGTACTTCCACCTCACAGAAGTCACCGAAATAACATTTCCCAACCGGACTATTGTGTTCTTGCGAGTGACTGAGGTCACAACACGTAAGATGGCAACGCCCGCTGCCAACGTAACGTTGGCAGCGGGCGTTGCCAGCGCGCAAGCAATTCCACCGTAGCATACAGCTGTTTTGTAAGCATCTGTATGCTATAATAACATACGATAAAACTAATATAACCGTACAACGCCACCTAGTGACATTTTTTTAAGAATCTCAATATATGAAGTAATGTTATTTTGTTGCTTTGTTGACATTGAATAAATACTAAACTAAGATACAAATTCATTTTATGTATGTATGTTTATATTTTTAGGGTTCCTTAAGTATATAATTATACAATATCATCATAATTCGTCATTAACTTTATACATATTTTAATTATATAGTAAAGCTATTTATTATTATGACGAGCGACGAGCTCGGTGGTTGAATGGTTAGCAATGCCCACTTTGATTCCGAAGTCGGGGGTTCGATCCCCGCACAAGACAAACATTTGTGTGCATGAACATGTCTGTTTGTCTTGGTCTGGGCGTTATTGTTATTGGGCGTATGTATATATTTACAAAATGTGTTATGTATTAAATACCAGTTGTCTATAGTACCCATACTACCTATAGTACAAGCTTTTCGCTTAATTTGGGACTAGATGGCGCTGTGTTAATTGGAATATTGATTCATTGATTATACATTTCTATTAAGATATTCATCCAAATTACAGAAGCACCTAACTTCTAATGTTACTTTAAGGCGTTTAACAGAACTGTCAGTCATTTGACAGCGTGCGCGAAACAAATTCAATATGAATAGTTAAGAAGACAGGACAACGCCTGTCGGGTGAGCTCGTAGGTTGTAAAAGTAATTCTTCGAAAACAATATTTCATATACTCTCATAAACATATGTTCCGCGTATTAACCGTGAATGATCGATAGGTTAATAAAACATGCATGGATAAACTCTTGGGTGAAACATTTTGTTATTTTTACCCGACTGTGAGGAAGGGAGGGTAATGTATAAATTTGGGGTGTAAGCGACTTCTCACCATGATCTTTAGAGCCAAAGCCAACCTCATTTGCACGTGGTGCATACTGCTGACTAGCGAAAGAGGCTCTGGCTAAAGAGAGGTCCCTGGTACAGGATATTTGTTAGCTGCCCGATTGAGGATGTATCTTCACCTAACAGATTACCGCAGCCAAATAACAATTCTCTTAAGGGTTGTTGTGTTTCTGCGAATGAGATTACGAAACAAGCAGCGATGGCAACGGGGGTAGCTGCACGCAAGCGATATTTTAAGTTGCCAGGGTGGCAGACCTGATGTGAATCGATTACCGTAGCCATATGAACACTTGTCGCGTGAAACATCGATCGTATGCCGCCACCCCCGCTGCCAATATTGCTATTTGGCTGCGGTATTCTGTGGAATTACTTCCCCAGTGGGGCAGCTCACAAATACGCCGTGCCATCTGTTTTTCCAATGCCTCTATCGCTAGACGGCACGGTGCACCACGTGCCGGCGAGGCCAACCTCTCCACTTATATTCCAAGAATAATAAAATGTATCTATATGCCAAATTTAAATACGACAACTACACACAAACAATCAGACAATTTCTATTCAACACAGGAGGGTTCCTATAATTTGAGTTTTTATAGATACAAGTTTTTTTTTAATACCAATTGGGGTGACGAACAACGGCCCGCCTGAAGCAAAGCGGCATTTATATTTTATTTTAAGTCCATATAACGTGCATTCGTTATAAGAGTCTCTCATAAATTTTAAATAGAAGCGCCCGTACATATTTATTAATCCAAAAGCTCTCATCCATACAATGACATATTTCGATACTGATTCCTAGAAATTCTGGAAAAGTGAAGCAAAAATTTACACGTTGTTAAGGGCGGGACACATCGCGTGCTATGGCGGCTAAAAGCTATCATAGCTACAAATCAAATCAAAATATTTTTATTACTTGGACTTTATAAAGCACTTAGAAACGTCATATAAATTAAATAGAACTAATATCTACTCTAAATCCGCAGACATAAGAACATGTATCTAAATCATTACTACTCTAAATCCGCAGAGCTTAGATTTACTTTCATCACACTATCGTGAATGTGAAAGTGAATTTACGTGCCAGTTCCGGCGACGGGGCTTCTTGAGAAGAACTGGGAAGAAACAACATCTATTTTGTTAACATGGCTATTCTTAGCATTTTTTTGGTGAAACATCCAAGTTCATCATTCATTTTGTATAGCATGCATAGTA
The DNA here is from genome assembly GCA_937001555.2 of Hypsopygia costalis. NCBI lineage: Eukaryota > Metazoa > Arthropoda > Insecta > Lepidoptera > Pyralidae > Hypsopygia > Hypsopygia costalis. Next base: position 2,031,760 of record OW443343.2, on the reverse strand, counting down.
CTGTGTGTACATATTACATACAATATGACATGTAATTATTTCACATTATTTATTTTACATTCATAATATTGTAATATACGAGTATATAAATATACAAACGATTGTTGTAACTTGCCATAAAGGTTCTTTTATTTAAATAATCAGATAGATTATTTAAATAAAATATAATTATAATAATATAAATATTTCAGGACAATTTACACAGCGCCATATAGTCCCAAATTAAGCGCAAAGCTTGTGTTATGGGTACTAGACAACTGATAAATGTACTTATATACATTTTTTTTGGAAATACATACTGATGATATATTGAATACATAGAAAACATCCAGACCAAGACAAACAGACATGTTCATGCACACAAATGTTTGTCTTGTGCGGGAATCGAACTCGCGACCTCGGATTCAAAGTGGCTATTGCTAACCATTTGACCACCGAGCTCGTCCCATATTGGCAAGTTTCTTTCAAGTATTTCTTCCTCGACATTGATCGCTGCCAAAATGCTAGAGAAAATGATAAAGATCGAAGTAGGTGGATAGATGCAAATAGCATTGGACCTCTCGTTGTAAAGGTTCTAGTTCTTTGTAATGGACGTCCTTTGTTTAAAATGATGACGATGAAGTTAGCTCAGCTTAGCTCACGGTGTAGCTCTGTCTTTACGTTTCACCGTAGAGTGTATACCCGAGTATATGAACCCATCGATCACCGGCATTAAATACAACTTAACGCGCCTTGCTCGGTAAATGGGCTCGAATGACAGACGATTTTACGGGACTGAATATTTTTTTCATGGAGATGTGTATATTACTGGATAAATTTTGTAATACTTTTTTATGTAGGAACAAAAAGGATCAAGTTGATTGAAGATGAAAATATGTACATTTTTTTTTATACTACGTCGGGTGGCATACAAGCATACGGCCCGCCTGATGTAAAGCCGTTACCGTAGCTATATTAACGCTAGCAACATGAAATATCACTCTCGCGCCGCCACCCCTACTGCCAACATACGTGGAGGTGCATTCTCCAGTCGGGTAGCTTACAATTACGCTCCCTACCTCTCTTTTCACCAAAGCTTCATTTGTCATTCAGCAGGGTGTACCGCGTGCAGGTGAAGTTGGCTTTGGTTCAAAGATATTGATGAACCACTTACACCCAAATTGTAACTAACATACAACAGTTAAGGAATTCGATGACATCATTGCGCGTGTCAGTCTAATCGATCACGGAAGTTAAGCAATTGATCATAGCCTGTATATAGATTGGATTTTTATCTCTAGCTGTTCGAAGTGTCCGTTAAGCTGTTGGTCCTTGTTGTTGTTCTTAAATGACAGTCGTTAAGCCAAGCATTTGAGCTTGAAATCACTAGTCACCGCCACCCCGCAATTGAGCAGCGCGGACAGAATGCAAAATCCCTTTGATTGAGGGAGAACCCGTATTCCAACAGTGGAATTAATGAAATTTGATGCAGTGTAGGTACATCAGATGCTGAAAAAAATGGCGTGTAGCTGTGCCATGGACAGAGGTGTGTACGTGAATACGTTACATGTACTAAAATTATATCAAAATGGCAGCGCTTCCCCCTCTCCCGCACGCGATGTTGCACAGTCCTTACTTAGCGTCATAAATTCTTTGTTCCTTCATCTATCCAGTGGTGTGATTATTTTAGGATGGAGATGATAGATTTGTAGCTGCAACATCAAACTGTATCCCCTGATTTGGTTAGTATTCGTTTTTTTTTAACTGCCTCCCTATGGAAGCAGTTTTATATTCATGTCAAAAAGTGGCTATATCAGGCACATTAAAATGTTGTAATGTACACAATCATCATCATCATCATCATCAGGTCCATTTTAGTCTCCACTACAGGAGCACGACCCTCTCTCGTCCGTCCTAGACGGAAGGAGGATTTGGCCTACACTCCCCACGCTGGCCAGACGGGTTGGGGAGGCCTGATCGATATTTGATAATGTATTTCCCTTAGTCGCTTTGTACGACATCCACGGGAAGAGACGGAGTGATTCTATTCTAGTCTGCCGGAAACCACACGGCCAATGTACACAATAGCACAAACATATTGTTATAGTATCGATCGTAGATATGGACTGGGTGGAATTACGACCACTAGCGGCTGTTATAATTCTTCTCCTTCTAATAATTATTAAAAATCACGTGACACATTGTACTAAATTAATTAAATAAATTAAACGGGTCACTCACGTCTTTTTGTCGGGAAAGCCGACTAGTCGATCGATTCAAAAGTTCGATCTCAAAAGGAGACCTTCATCAGGGCGAATGTCCAGACACGTCCACCCTTTGTCTCTCGCGCCGGACACGCGCGCCAATGCGCGCGCCGCACGACTGACGATTGGATCCACCGGCTACCACTACGTCATCGTCGAGGGCAGCGCTCCACCAATCAACGCACCAACCCCCCACCACCCTTTCCAGTCGGGCGGCGCGCGCATTGGCGCGCAGTGTCCGGCGCGAAGGACAAAGGGTGGACGTGTCTGGACATTCGCCCTGATGAAGTTCTCCTTTTGAGATCGAAACTAGTCGGCTCTTCTCCCTCTCTTTCTATTACCAGGTTCACGAGAACATTGAACTATCGAGCAGCCAGTTGCAAATTGCTGAGGTCCATCCACCTTGTTGAATAACTACCTCGAAGACGCCGGCTTTCCCTGCACATCTATACGTGCCATTGAGTCGACATTCCGAGAGACATCTCCAAACATTTTGAGAATTCGTAGTTGCCCAATAAAAGAGAGGTAGGGCATAGCGTATTTTTAAAGCTGCCCGACTGGGGAAGTGCCTCCACCTCACAAAACCGCAGCTAAATAACAATCCCCTTGTGGGTTGTTGTGTTCCTGCGAGTGAATGAGGTCACCAGAAAGAAACGGAGGAGTATATGCTGGTAACGGATCGGCGACGCCTTGGTGTTGCTGATCTCCATGGGCGGTGGTGATTGCTTTTCATCAGGTGACTCACATGCTCGTTTGCCCCCCCCCCCCCCCCCTCCCACTCATATAAAAAATATATGTATTATTTGCCTGCGATATTCTGTGAGGTGGAGGTACTTTTCTAGTCGGGCAGCCTGTAATAAAATATATTTCACATGGTATTTTTTTTTTTCTTTTACTACGCTGGGTAGCAGACAAGCATACGGCCCGCCTGATGTGAAGCGGTTACCGTAGCCATATTAACGCTCGCAACATACAATGTCGCTCGCGCGCCGCCACCCCCGCTGCCAACGCAGCATCTCCTTCCTTTCTGGTGACCTCACTCACTCGCAGGAACACAACAACCCTCAAGGGAATTGTTATTTGGCTGCGGTATTCTGTGAGGTGGAGGTACATTCCCCAGTCGGGTAGCTCGCAGTAGCGTGCAGGTGAGTTGGCTTTGGTTCAAAGATGTTGATGAACCACTTACAGCCCAATAATCATCGTCATCATCATCATCAGGTCCATTTTAGTCTCCACTACAGGAGCACGACCCTCTCTCGTCCGTCCTAGACGGAAGGAGGATTTGGCCTACACTGGGGAGTGTAGGCCAAATCCTCCTTCCGTCTAGGACGGACGAACCCGTTTGGCCAGCGTGGGGACGCTGGCCAAACGGGTTGGGGAGGCATGATCGATATTTGATAATGTATTTCCCTTAGTCGCCTTGTACGACATCCACGGGAAGAAACGGAGTGATTCTATTCTAGTCTGCCGGAAACCACACGGCCAATATAGTACAGTATATAGTCTATAGTTCCAGCCCAATATAGTATTTTAATTCGTGCTATTCATTTCACGAGTATTACAATCCAAATATTAGAATCATATAAATAAACACCTATCAACGAATTCGTAGATTACATACAACACGATAATGTCCAGTGAGATTTAGTGATGAAAAAAAAAACTTATATGCACAGCCCAAAAATGGCCGCTCGGGGAAAATTTACGATCGTCCCGGCCCCTCTGGACGCGAATAAACTGGATATACTTCTACTGAATTTTTGTTACTACTTTCAGAGTTCTGTATGCGATAGAAACTACTATTGTTTCCAAACAGAAAATAAACCTTCTCGGGTTCGGAATGTCGATAATCGTCTGCGTTGTTCGGAAAGTCGAATTTCGGACATAGCCATTAATGCTTATACAAATTCATTCTAAGTAAGATTGAGGTTCTCGATATACTTCTACTGAATTTTTGTTAGTACTTTCAGAGTTCTGTATGCAATAGAAATCACTATTGTGTTCAGAAAATTAACCTTTTCGGATTCGGAATGTCGATAGTCGTCTGCGTTGTTCGGAAAGTCGAATTTCGGACATAGTCACTCAAAACATTAATGTTTATACAAATTAATTCTAAGTAAGATCGAGGAGTTCGATGGCGTCGTTACGCGTGTCAGTCTAATCGAATACGTAAGTTAAGCAAATTTGACCATAGCCTGTCCATGGATGGGTTAATTTCTCCGAGTTCCTCCTGTAGTCGAGTTCCTCCTGCTTCGGAATGCATATTAAGTCATAGGTCCGGGCTGTTGTCATTAGGTGACAGTCGCTATGCTAAGTCTGGCCTTTAGGCGGTATGAAAACACTGGCCTCCGCCAACCCGCAGTTGAGCAGCGTGGTGGAATATGCTCTAAACCCTGTCTATTAAGAGGAGGCCCGTATCCCAACAGTAGGAAGAATGTAAATTGACGACTAAAGATCGACAAAAATGTGAAACGCTGTGCCAGTTGATGTTCGGATGGCGTCTGCGTTGTATTCCCTCGAATCAGAGGGGCAATTCTTGTAATTAAAATATAGTCAAAATTCAGTTTCGCTCCAGTCTCGATCTCACAAATGTCACATTTGGAATTCTCGTAACACAATAGGTAACTTCAAAATTAAATTTAAGCGGGATTATATCGAAATATGAGTGAAAATTAAACAAACTAAGAATGTTACTTTGCCAACAACAAGAATTGATAATAATTAATTAATGAAATCAAGTATATAATTTTAGTCAATTCACAATTCAATCTCGATTCGGTCAACTTTCAATCTGCGTTCGTAGAAATATTACGAGAATTGGCCTTCAGGACTGAAAAAGTACTGAAAAGATTCTTTACTGATGAGACTTGAAGTTATCAACTATTTTCAACACTAAAGTTCTATATAGGTATTTCTTTGTGTATTTTCTTTACAAATTTGTTTGCAAATTCCCATCTCTCATATATAACTTGATGTTCTACTTGTCAATCTGCAATGTCCACTCAGTTAGTCTATTGACTGGAAGGAATCTCCTTTCCCGATGAATCTAATCACAAGACGCTGTGAGCTAAAAGCTACGACATTTTTTTAAATAGACGCACCAGTGAACATCGCGGCAGTAAAAAATAGTTACAAAGCGCTTCCTCAATACCTTCGCAAAGAAAGGCAAATGACATGAACAGACAGGAAGGCATTTTATCATCTACAACTTTCCGTTCTGACTGTATCTACTGTGGCAAGAATAAACTAAGGTAATTGCCCGGCATTTACTCAATCCGATATCATTATTTATCGTCGCGCCAAGATTTTAGGGCTCAATCAATAATGATTGAAAAATTGTAGATGTTAAAACGCCTTCCTGCATATTTAAACAGTGTAAGTCTAATTAAACTGCTTCAGTAGTCATTATATTTTAATGAAAATATAAATTGACTATGTTGTCGCATTGGGTTAATCCTGTAAAGACGATGTAATTCTATATATTATAAATAAATAAATAAATATAGTTTGAGTAAGCGCTTTGTCGCTACTTTTTAGTGTCGTGAAGTTCGTCTATGGCCCATCTACATATATAATAGCATAGAATATCATTCGTTGAACCATTTTTCAAAGATAACTGTTAAGTAATAACAATAATATTTTTCTAATGCGTTTTTGTACGCAAGGTCGTTACCTACCTAAAATATCTTGTGCAAAAAGCTTTCTTTCTTTTCATACGTGAACTAGATTCACCACTTACCATCAGGTGCGCAGAAAGAGCGGTTATTTTTTACTAAGCGACGTAGTTTGCTCCCGTAAGTAATTTTCGACACTCCACGCGAACGGCGAGCTATGTAGAAGATGATCGATGACGCAACAAAACAACGGATTGTTGTCTAAAGCACAAGCGACAGCGGGAAATTGAAAAATATTTATAATAAAACAAAAAACAAATTATATATTTTGCTTGTAAACACACACGTGTACTAAACTTAATATGCAAAGAACATAGAATGATATAGGTTTAAATTTTGTGCCGTTCCTTCCGTCCAAGTCTTATATTAGTTCGTAAGTAACTACTGTTAATTATTATCAACTGTTGTGTACCGCCTTGTCGGCAATGATGCATAATAGAGCTGTACGACGATTCTATCGATTCAAAAATACAGTCATGTTAACATAGAATTAGAAGGAGTTAAATTAGCTGTCAGCTGAAAAGGTCGACAAGTAATTACGATTAAATATAGCCTAAGATTATTTTTATAGTACACTGATTCTGTAAACGTTTTAGCCGGATTGAATACATACAGATATTAAACTATCGTACGTGTTAATCCAGGGAGACTACTTCGAAGTAAAATCCAAAGTTTCGAAATTGCTGATGTTTTCAGTTACCAATTTCATTCGAATCGGGCGGTGAGCGCAAAATTAACATTCGGCATGATCGAATTTATTATCGAAATGACGCAAATCAATATCAAGTAAAGTATCATTTGTCATGTAGAATATTCGTCAAAAATTTGTTTAATAAATAATAATAATAAATATTGTCAGACAAATTACACAGCGCCATCTAACCCTAAAGTAAGCGAAGCTTATGTTATGGGTACTAGACAACTGATAAACATACGTACCTAAATACATTTCTTTTTTTAAATAAATAAATAAATAAAATAATAAATAAATATTGTCATACAAATTACACAGCGCCATCTAACCCCAAAGTAAGCGAAGCTTGTGTTATGGGTACTAGACAACTGATAAACATACGTACCTAAATACATTTTTTTTTGTAAATACATACTTATGATACATAGAAAACACCCAGACTAAGACAAACAGACATGTTCATGCACACAAATGTTTGTCCTATGTGGGAATCGAACCCGCGAGCGAAGTCGAAGTGGTGTCGAAGCCGCGTCATTGACCGCTACGCCACCGAGCTCGTACTTCTCTTTCGTTAATGTCAACAAATGCATGCAGAGATACAGTACAACACTCTGTATTACACCAAATGAGATGATTTTACAGAGATATTTATACTACAGAAGTACAAAAGTCGGTCTTATCGCTAAGCAATTTTTTCCAGACAACCAATGGAACGAGAATGATAGGAGCAAGAAGGAAATACTACGTTAGCAGCGGGGTGCAGGCGCTCGAGCAATACACTTTGTATTCCGAGCGTCTATTTGGCTACAGTAAATGCATAAAGCGGATCGTATGCTTCGTTACGTATGACATTATTGCTCGATTTGACCAACCCCCTTAGCACCAACTCTTATTGCGATTCAATAACTGAATAGAATGCTTATCACCAATGAATAAGCGACTCTATTTCAAATTGATTAGAGTCGCTTATTCATTGGTATGAATAAGCATTCTATTCAGTTATTGAATCGCAATAAAAGTTGGTGGTAAGGGGGCTGTGGTTTGAACTGTTCGTTTAGAAATATATTTTATGACTTGTACCATACCACAAAGGCTGTCACGCGATATTTACACTGAAATGTCGTGTTAAATATTGAATTTTCAGTTACCTCGTGTTATGTAAAGTTGTAAAAGTGTCGTGCCAAAGCAGAATTATCTCTGTGTTAAACACCTGTACTCAAAATTAAATTTTACAAATACCTCACCAGCAAACGAAATCATAATATGTACACCTGTGTACTTACATGTACTGTGTATGTACATATGTGAAAAAATGATTGTTTGTCTTTCTTTCTTCTTGACGAAAGTAATGAATTGATTGTTGAGGCCGCGCGTGGGACGACGAATCGTTGGACGCCCTCCTTCTGGTCGATGGATGGATGGACGACTTTCTTCAGGGCATCGGAATGTTAGTACTACCACAGTATAAGTAATAGTACTACGTACAGAATGGCCACTCCCTGCCGCTTTCTCGTGTAGACCTCACCTCCCCTCTGAGACAAATCTGGAGCAGTTTGTATGGCGCCGCACGCACACACGGTCATTCACGCTCTGCACAGACGTCATTGTTTATGTAGTAGTGAACGACGCGACATTTGTATGGAGTGGCCGGGGTGTGGTACTACTTCACGAGTTTTGCTGTCAAATTTCATACAATATACAGCTGATGACGTATGCAAGTTTAAATCACGTGACCACATGTAATGATCATACTAGTATTTTTTTTTGCCATTGCTCTTAGCATATTATGTCCACGTCCAATGACAACACTGACTAGTAATATATTTATCTGGCAAGTTGGCCAAGTTAGGGGGGCAGGTAAATTTTTCCATTTTTCAAAATATATTTAACACTGACTAGATCGATAACACTTAAGTAGTTCGTTTTTTTTTTAATCCCATCATTTATTTTTATTTCCCAACCAAACAGGCAACCCTGTTGCCGCTATAAAAATAATGGTGGCTGGTATCCCAAAGATTACCGCTTTGACGTGCTTTTATAAGACGTGATGTGTAATAATATTATTTAGGCACGAGAGGGTTAACTTGGCTTATCGTGTCATATTTATTTAAATTGCACTAGCGACCCGTCCCGGCTTCACATGGATAATAGACGTTAAGTTAAGTTTCTGTAGCGCAGTAAGACCGGCTTTGTAAAAAAAGTCAAAGTTCTTTGAAGGGCAGGGGCAGGAGGAGGAGTTGTTGATATATACGAGCGGTGGTGATTGTTTTCCACCAGGCGACCCAGTGCGAGTCGGACTCGCCCACCGAGGGTTCCGTACGTAGGATCATTATAAATTTGATATTTTTCATTATAAATAAGAAATAATGCATCGGTAAAATAAATAAAATATATTTTGCAATGTGCATATCAAGCCCTTTCATATGATATCCCATTTGAACTAAGCTTCAATTGAAATTTCGACCCCCTATTTTTTAAGATTTAATTACAAATGTATAGTTTTGAGATTTATTCTTATACTTGTAGTCTATAACAATGTTACTTGCCAAATTTCATAGTTCTAGGTCATATTTCTTTCCAATTTCTGAAATCTAATTGAATAACTATTCTGCTGTGCGGGATGGAGACCAATCCAACAAATCAAAGATCATAAAAATCGGTCTAGCTGTTCTTGAAGGTTGACTTGGGATGTGGTGCTGAAGACGGATGTTTGGAGTTCGTAGACAGTTTCGTATAAATGATTCCATATTAAAAGAACTCGGCAGTAGACAGCGCCTATCGAGCACAGTGCAGTCCCGCATTCCAACCTTCTTTAGCCATGTATCTCGCCGTGGTAATGACTCCATAGAACGTCTCGTAGTGCAGGGAAAAAATTAATTCACAAGATCACGTAGTAGATCACCAATTAGATGGACAGATAGATTCGTCGGTGACCCAATGATCTCGGATCGATTAGACACTCTCTCTACACGCAGAGATGTAGCGTCTCTTTGCGTTCTATACAAATTATATCACGGGGAGTGCTCGGATGAGCTGTTTGATTTGACACCTGCCGCTGAATTCCACTATCGTACAACTCGCCATAAATTAAAATTCCATCCATATCATCTTGATAATTGGCGATTTACTACAGTACGTTACACATACATACAGGAATCAACTTCCCTCAGCGGTATTTCCGAACAACTACGACATGGGTGCCTTCAAGAACAGAGTTTTCATTTTTCTTAAAAGGCTGGCAACGGATCGGCGACCCCTTGGTGTCGCTGGTCTCCATGGGCGGTGGTGATTGCTTTCCACAAAAAAAAAAAGATCAATGCCGCAACTAAGTGCTCGGTTTGCGAACGTACCCGGAAAGCTGCAGTCCACGACAAATGGCGCTGTATTACCAAAAGAGAAAGAGATAAAAATGGTGTAATTAATCCAACTAATACTCGTATATATAGGGTTACCTACGAACATTATCTAGGTGCACTTGATAATATCACCTATATTATAAATTATTTATATAAGCCTGTGATAAAAACCCTTTTCATGCAAAAAGGTTCTTTAGGGATGGCTATGAAAATAGGGCTGCTCTTGGTCTATTTTGTGTTTTATGCCGTACTTTAAAGGGAACGACGGCATAGGTTGTCAGTAGCATAAGTAATGAGAAAGATAAACAAAAAAATAAAAACAAACAAGCTTTTATTAGTTGTTAGTAAAAAAAAACTACAATGTTTATTTTTATATATTAGAGCGGCACTATGGGAGGGAATCACTTACACTCCAAATAATATAGTATATAATAATCTATTTCGTTGCTTACCATCAGACTCACATGCTCGTTTGCCTCCCTCTCCTGTATAAAAATAATCAATAATGATTTGCTCAGATATAATTCCACCTTCTAATTACAATACACTGTCGTGCCGTGTATCACGGCCTTAATGAATCTAGACTTATTATTATCCATTTCCATTCATTCGTTCATTAATTCTATTTCAAACACAATAAAGTCTAAATTGGCATGAGCAATTATGAGATCACCTGATCCACACAGATGGTCCAAAACCCTTTATACTGAAACAAATAAAAGTCGCTACGTGCTGACCTTTGTAAATTCCGCCACGGCTAATAAAAGGGGCAAGGGAGTAAATAACAATACTGACACACGGTCGTCGCGATTAGTGAACAATTAAAAAATATTAAATTTAAAGAACAACATAATTTGTACTCGTTCGGCTGTTGGTGAATAGGTTCTCAAATGTATTATTTCTTTTTTTATACCACGTTGGATGCCATAAAGCCGTGATGGCACCTCCATTACTAACGCAGTGTCTCCATACGTCTGGCGACTTACTTACTCGCAAGAACACAACAATCCTCAGGGGTGTTGGTATTTGGATGTAATCGTCTGTGAATTCGAGGTACTTCTCTAAACGGATTGATATGCACTTTTTTGTCAAAACTTCATTCGCTAGACAACAGGGCGCGCCGTGTGCATATGAGGTTGGCTTCAACGTCCCACGCACGGCCCGATATTATAAGAAATTACGAACACCAAAGGGTCGCCGATCTAGGGAAATAGATAGGTACTCCGTTCTTGAAGGCGCGACTGGCGATATTTGGGAATAAAATTGCATTATTTATTGTACCATAATTCAAGCAGCAGTGTGTATCGCCCCCAATTTAACAGCTACGTTCCACGTCCGTGTAACACGGTTGCCTTACTTGGAAATTAATCACTATGCGTATAACTTACACTTGGATCACGCAAACGCTTATTTTTCGATAGACCTGGCCTTTCTTTATGTACATCAAAGACCGTGCTTTAACTTGAAGGTCACGTTATGGTGGTTAATTTGAATTAAATTAGTCGAACTTTATACTGGATGTCTTATGCGATAAGGAGGGGAAATATTTGTAATAACGTAAGAAAATTTCATTGAAAAGTAAAATTTGGTTATTCCATAATACATCTCCACTTTCATAATATAAATGTGAATGTGAGTTTGTTTGTTACGCTTTCACGCCGACACTACGAGTACACAACCGATCATCATGAAACTTTGTACACATAATTATTCTCAAAGGTATAAGGAAGGACTTCTATTTACTTGCTGATCTCCAATGGCGGTGGTTTTTTTTTTTTTATACTACCTACTTCGGGTGGCAGACAAGCATACGGCCCGCCTGATGTGAAGTGGTTGCCGTAGCCATATTAACGCTCGCAACATAAAATATCGCTCGCGTGCCGCCACCACCGCTGCCAATGCAGCATCTCCTTCTTTTCTGGTGACCTTACTCACTCGCAGGAACACAACAACCTTCAAGGGAATTGTTATTTGGCTGCGGTATTCTGTAAGGTGGAGGTACATTCCCCAGTCGGGTAGCTTACAATTACGCTCCTTACCTCTCTTTTCGCCAGAGCTTCGTTTGTCCGTCAGCAGGGTGCACCACGTGCAGGTGAAGTTGGCTTTGGATCAAAGATCTTGATGAACCACTTACACCCCAAAACATGTCGAACGTAACTACGAAAGTAAATTCACCTTACAGAACCGCAGACAAATAACAGTTCCCTTGACGGTAGTTACTCCTCCAAGTGTGTAAGGTCGCTAGATACGAGTAGCTACTACGTTAGCATGACGGATAACAGCACGAGAAAAAACTTTCTTTAACTTAACATTTGTGTGCATGAACATGTTTGTTTGTCTTGGTCTGGGCTTTTTATTTATTTATTTATTTAAACTTTATTTACCACAATTTAAGGGTACATAGCAGGGTGCACCGCGTGCAGGTTTGGCTTTGGTTCAAAGGTGTTGATGAACCACTTACACTTACACCCCAGGTGATTGCTTTCCACCAGGTGACCCACATGCTCGATTGCCCCCCTCCTATATAAAAATAAATCCAATAGCGGGAACGACAATCAATCCAACGCAATATAATAACCAAAATTTAAGTACATCACAATATATAATAATATAATATTTACCGACTTTGAACAATAAAAAAAAAACAAAGCAATCTGCATTTTATTCCATACTGCTACAAACTCTAGTTTATTTCGGGATAATCCAATATTGCCATTTTTTTCGAGAATTTTTTATGCTATCGAAGAGATTCTTTCACCTATAGTTTTACAGCGAAATTCATTGAGCTTATGAAATCGTCCGGTCGTTCTGGCTGTCCGTTGCCATGAAACTCAAAATTTAGAAATTCTGACTTCGGATTCGTGTAGAGCATCAAAAAGTAGTAATATAAAGTGATCTTCATTTATCGATATCAATTCGGGATTTCGAAAAAAAAAAATTCGCTACGGTGGCGCATGCTGCGCGTCCGATGTTTTTATACTGCATCGGGTGGCAGATAAGCATACGGCCCGGCTGATGTGAAGCGGTTACCGTAGCTATATTAACGCTCGCGACATAAAATATTGATCGCGCGCCGCCACCTCTACTGCCAAATACTCCTTTCAACTCCGCAAGCAACTCCTTTCTTTCTGGTGATCTCACTCACTCGCAGAAACACAACAATTCTCAAGGGAATTGTTAATTGGCTGCGGGGTATTCTATGAGGCGAGGAATATTATTAATGTGACGTCCTTACATAACAAACTGAAAAAAAAATGTTTCATAATAAGCCCATTATCATAATTTTTGCCGTTGGCGTTTGTCAAAAACTCCACAACTTTATTAAAAGTACAAGAATCAAGATTTCTCACAAATAAACTGTCATTACTTTGAAGTTACAGTTTCAAAACATTTCTATTCATAACAAAATACTTCAATACACTAGCCTTTTCATATTTTATAAAATGCGAAACAAAACGCTATTTTGCTGTACCGTCAGCAAGAACTGCGCTGGCTTTGTTCTGAACTTCGCAGTTCCACTAGGGCTGCCTCTACTAAGTAACTTTGTAAAATAAAATAGAAACTTCTAAATAAATTATAACAACATACAATATGAACTTTTTATTGCATCTTATTCGTATTTTTTACATATTTACATAACTAAGATGGCAAACAAGGATACGAGTAGCTTGATCATAAGCAGTCATCGTAGCCTATGAACGCAACTAACACCTGTGTTGCCGACGCTGTAAAAACCCTTTACGCGTTTCTTGAAGAACCCCATACTGTCCGTAAAACAAAAAACTTAATAACAAAAAAGAAAGCGCATCAACATCTATGAATTCAAGCCAACCTCACCGACACGTGGTGCACCTTGCTGACCGATAAACGTGGCGAAAAGAGATTTAGGGCATAGCGTATCTATTAAGCTGCCCGACTGGGGAAGTACTTCCACGTCACAGAATACCGCAGCCAAATAACAATTCCCTTGAGGGTTGTTGTGTTTCCGCGAGTGAGTGAGGTCACCAGAAAGAAAGTAAGGAGTATAGGCTGGCACCGGATCGGCGACCCTTGGTGTTGCTGATCTCTATGGACGGTGGTGATTGATTTCCATCAAGTGGAACTGTCTTGTGGGGAACTGTACCCATTATACGTGCTGGACCGTCGGACGGTCTTGGATGCGTCGATTGTTTTTTTTAAGTATACCTTGGCTGACGAGGTTCGTGTCGGCACCTGATGGCTATCGCAGAATACCGGCGCTGTGTGTATTCATCATCATCATCATCAGGTCATTTTAGTCTCCACACAGAAGCACGACCCTCTCTCTTCCGTCCCAGACAGAAGGAGGATTTGGCTTACACTCCTCACGCTGGCCAGACGGATTGGGGAGGCCTGATCGATGTTTGATAATGTATTTCCCTTAGTCGCCTTGTACGACATCCACGGGAAGAGACGCAGTGATTCTATTCTAGTCTGCCGGAAACCACACGGCCTGTGTGTATTATACAGCATATATATCGAGCGATGGCCAATTAACATCATAATTATGTACATGTTTGAAATGTTATAATGTTATTGTGTAATGTATAAATTTATTGTTTCATGTTGTGATGTTAATAAACATAACTATATATACACAAGCTTGTTTGCCCACCTCTTATATAAAAAAAAATGATTATTGCCAAGAAATTCCAGTTGATTTATGGAAGGCTTCGTTCTATAATCACACCGCTCGCCAACGACAGAGAATGTTCCTTCCTTCCCATATTGAACCTTCACATATTGAAGCCAAAATGGATGCTCATTGTGAAATTCCAAAGAGGTTGGCTTTCGAGAATTCTCGAACTGAGGAATCAACTTCTTGCATCTACTGAAGGGCTTGCAGCACATTATGTTAGACATGTAATGCATATGAAAACTAAATGATATATTTCAAATAAGTACATAAATAAATACAGCATTGTGAAATAATAATAACAGAAGGCCAATTCTCGTAATTTTTCTACGATCGCAGATTGAAAGTTGACCGAATCCAGATTGAATTGTGAATTGACTAAAATTATATACTTAATTTAATTGATTAATTATTATCAATTCTTTTATTTGGCAAAGTAACATTCTTAGCTTGTTTAATTCTCAGTCATATTCCGATATTATCCCACTTAAATTAAACTTTGAAGTTACATAATGTGATACGAGAATACCAAATTTGACATTTGTGAGTCCGAGACTGGATCGGAACTGAATTTTGACTACATTTTAACTACGAGAATTGCGGTGCTGTGTACAGATGAACTAAAAATTTCAGAAACTGAAGACTGACGAGCCCGGTGGTCGAATGGCTAGCAATGGCCACTTTGACTCCGAGGTCGTGGGTTCGATCCCCGTACATGACAAATATTTGTGTGCATGAACATGTCTGTTTGTCTTGGTCTGGCTGTTTTCTATTTATATTATATTATATGTAATTATTTACAAAAAAAATATTTTACGTTTGTCAGTTATTTAGTAGCCATAGTACAAGCTTTGCTTAAAGGCGCGTTTATTTGCAATCAAAATTCTCTATGACGAGCTCAGTGGCGTAGCGGTCAATGACGCGGCTTCGACACCAACGCTCGTGTGTTCGATTCCCACATAGGACAAACATTTGTGTGCATGAACATGTCTGTTTCTCTTAGTCTGGGTGTTTTCTATGTATCATAAGTATGTATTTACAAATACATATTGTAAAAAATGTATTTACATTATGTTTATCAGTTGTCTAGTACCCATAACACAAGCTTCGCTTACTTTGGGGCTAGATGGCGCTGTTTAATTTGTCTGACATTATTTATCTATTTGTTATTTTGGACAAAGTATGTTTTGATGATTAGGTTGAAGATGTCATTGTCTAGAAAATCCAAATCCTATTCTAGCGACACAATGGATAATAAATCTAAAACCAAACGCGGCATTCTAACCCTGAAAACAAAATTAGTCACTGGTAAAACACGAATTTCATTTCTGAAACTCTATTATGAGCGTGCACACGGAGACGCAAAAACCCTGAACTTCTTTTTAAATAGTTTCCAAAGTTCATCCAACTTGATTTCATTATGGGTATGCCTTCAGTAACAGCGGAGACTAATATCGTTTGGTTTTTTTTTATACTACGTCGGGTGGCAGACAAGCATACGGCCCGCCTGATGTGAAGCGGTTACGTAGCCATATTAACGCTCGCAACATTAAAAATATCGCTCGCGCGCCGCCACCCCCTCTGTCAACGCAGCATCTCCTTCCTTTCTGGTGACCTCACTCACTCGCAGGAACACAACAACCCTCAAGGGAATTCTTATTTGGCTGCGGTATTCTGTGAGGTGGAGGTACATTCCCCAGTCGGGTAGCTTACAATTACGCTCCCTACCTCTCTTTTCGCCAGAGCTTCGTTTGTCAGTCAGCAGGGTGCACAGCATGCAGGTGAAGTTGACTTTGGTTCAAAGATGTTGATGAACCATTTACACCCCATTGGTGAGAAAAAAAAATTGGTTGTCTGTAAAGTCGGCCTATGGACGATAATTTTACGTGATAACGTCGAAAACATCGGCCGATGGAATGGAAGAGAGATTGATGCGTCACAAGCCGAACGCTTTGGTCGATCGTGCCTCTCTATCGCTTGTTCCGCGCTCTAGCTTGCACGCTCGGATCAGGCAGAACGTGACAATGAGTCATGCTTTTTCGTGCGTGCAGCCGGCGTGCATCGATTTATACGACGTTATCACCACAAAAAAAGCCACTTAGTGTCTGAAATTTGATGACCATGTCACTAGCTTAAGACATGACATGAATGTCTATAGATCCTAACTTATATCTTATTTTTTTTTAATATTAATTAAGCTACTACATGAACCTTTGGTGGTCACGATTCAATAATAATGAATTATTGACATTCCATACAATTTTGACGTTGTATTATTTGACATTTGTATTAAATTTACTTGACCATAGTCTAGCATTGACATTGTATAAACGGCAGTATCTATTGATCAAGCCACATGATTGTATAATATTATTTATTTCTTTTTGCAAATGTCTACTTAATGATAATTAAATATTGACATTTTTGTAATTTTTGCACGCTGTTATATACCTACAGCAGAATATGATGCCTATGTAAGTTTTATATCACCTGCATATTACCCATATTCTTCGCAAATAAACTTTTGATTGATTGATTATAATTCAGGAGCACTTCTTCATATATTAACAAATGACCCATCCGTTTCTTAACGCATGGAGAAATAAAACAGATGTTTTTATTTATTTATTTAGGAAAATCAAACAGCTACAATATAAAGTTTACGCTCACAACAAGAAATATCGCTTACGCGCCACCACCCGCAGCCAAAACTCCTTCCTTTCTGCTTACAGCAACTCTTCTTAAAGGAATTCTTATTCGGCTGGGGTATTCTATGAGGTGTTGTATTCTATTGAGGGTTTTGTAAGCCGCCTGATTGGGAAAGTACTTTCGCAATGAGGTGGCTTACAAATACGCAGTGCCGTATAATTCTTTTGCCAGAGCCATTTTCGGTAGTCGGCAGGGTGCACCAGGTGCATGCGAGGTTGGCTCTGGCTCTATAAATCATGGTGAGCGATTTACACCCAAACATTGTTTTTAACACGTAAAAAAATAAACTAATTGATCTAGGTACCAAGGTAGGTAGGTTCGTTATTGCTCTATATATATAACGGTAACAGGTAGACGTTTGATATTTACACAGAATATATTTAATTATATATTCACTTCAAAAATAAATAATAAAATTAAAATAAAACAAATATTTAAGGGATACATACATACAACAACAGACATGATTTCTTTGCTGTTTTTATTGATAATGGTACAGAACAGCGCGAGTTCGACTCACATTTGGCCGGTTTTTTTATTTACATTCAAAACGCGATAATAATAATCAAACCACAGCCCCAAACAGTTAAACATGGTAAGATGAAATCCATAATTTGCGTTGAATTAAAAACCGCTAACAGTCAGACCACACCCTCACCTCAACTTTGAACACAACAAGCGTCAAAACTTGAGCAATTGCGAAGTGTTCTTTATTACGTACCATGGAAAGAAAAATGAACTTATATTTCATAGTAGCAGTTTTCTGTACAAGCTAGTGCTGAGTCCTGTTGGTACGTATTGTGTTTCATTGTTTTGTTTTACTAAGTTTCGATGTTTTTTGTTTCTTAAACTCTGAAATAAGCATTCATTAGTTTATTCGTTTTCTGTCTGAGTGCGTTTTTTATTAAGTTGAAACTTTTACTTTGCCTATGAAATTATTGGAATTCTCTCATAGACCATTGATACTTTTTAATTCCATCTTTATTTGTGCGGATTTGTTTTAGGATAATTAAAACTATTCGAGAGTGAGTCGGATCTTGTATGCTGAATACCTACTCGTATTCATTACCTTGTTTAGGTAACCACTACATGTTATTTTATTTTCTTTTTTATATGAAAAGGAGGCAAACGAGCATGTGGGTCACCTGATGGAAGGCAATTACTACCGCCCATGGAGATCAGCGACACCTAGGGTTCGCGAATCCGTTGCCAGCCTATACTCCCTCCTTTCTTTCTTTCTGGTAACCTCACTCACTCCCAGGAACACAAAACCCTCAAGGAAATTGTGAGGTGGAGGTCCTTCCCCAGTCGGGCAGCTTTTAGTAGTTTAATCTAAAATAAATAGAGCCAGAGTCTTCTTCTCTGTGTATCTCTAAAAGGCAACCGTTTCTGACTGATCTATCAACGCACAGTTCGAACTACTGAACGTTGGGCGTTAGCTATTATATACGTAGCCATCAGCTACGAAAGAATTGTTAAAAATTCCAATGAGATACTAGGTTACGTACGCAGTCGTGGGTGCTAGCTAGTTAGTACACAATATACTCGTACTGCTTGGCCGGAGTTATATCAACAAAGAGATCGATAGACATATTTAAATTGGCTGGGCAGCTTTTGGAAAATTAAGGCATAAACTCAGAGAGAATTTACTCTAACGCTTGAAGACTTCATAAAATCACAATTTGAATACAGCAGCCAAATAACAATTCCCTTGGCGGTCGTTGAGTTCCTGCGAGTGAGTGAGGTCACCAGTTGGAATGGTTAGGGAATAATTTCGCACGAATTGCTTTATTTATCAGTATAAAAGTAATATAATTTATGTGGTAAAATACAATATTCATTTATTGCACTATCGTACACAAACATGACAATTTATATTACATTAAAATAAACAGCAGGAACAGGCATACATTTTCGCCGCGCGGTAGAAAGAGAGGGAGATATTACTTAGGTACTCTTCTACGTCACACCGGCGGTCTACTCTCCCTCCGTCTTACGAATTTTCGATCAGGGGGCCTACCGGGGAAATCAGTGAATTTCATTCAATTTCTTGGTATTTATGTCCATTCCCACCCATGGAATTTCATCCAATTGGTACCGGGGAAACGTTGGACAACTGGGTGGTAATCACTGGGTATCACCATAGACAAAATTCTAGACGTATTAGTGCGGACAGTTCTTAAACGAATGATTTATCTAGTTTTAAGACCTGCGTTTCGTAATAATGTTGTAGCTTGTCTAGAATTTGAGAAATACTTATAATATATAATTTTTAAGAAAATATAGTTTTTATTTTTACTGTAAATTATTATTTTAAATTGTGATTATTACTTTGATAAAAAAAAATAAAACAAATTAAACACAACTAAACGCAAAACTACAATGTAGTGGGGTATAATTTATAATCTGTGGTAAACGAAGTATTTTTAGACTGTGTGTCTTTGTTTACATAACCTACATTTAAATTCTTATTTTTATTTGAAATTATTTGAAGAAGGTGATATTTCACGGCTTTTTTTAAACATCTATCTGTAATTAAATAACATAAGAGGTGAAGTGTACAAGTGACTGACTACGGTCGACTTATATTTTTCTAGATGCCAGCGCTTATGGTTGTATCAAATGCCCAAGAGCGTTTGCTCTTGGATTATATGCACGCGAATCCTGCGCTGGCAACTGGGCGTGTTTCCTCGCATGCGGCACCCTTGTCCAAACGACAAGTGGGTGTCACTTGCAGCTAGGCTGAACGCGGTGGGGTCTGGAACCACCAAACCCCCCATAAAATGGAGAGACGTAAGTACTTTTCTGATGTTTTGTTATGAATTTGCATTATGTAAACAACATACAGTCAACAAAAGAGATATATAATCAGGAGCCGAGAATCAGACGTACAGATATCTTAGTAAATAATTTGTGTTTGATACTGTAGGTATACCTACAAAACAATAGGTGGACTACCTATTGAAATGGTTTAATCCATGTCATTAGGCAGTTCATACGTATCTCTTATAAGTGTCTGTACCTACTATAGGTATGTATCTAGTCAAAACTAAAAATACTGACAAGTTACATCTATTAATGACTGCCAGGGTTATGGTATAACAAGGCTTACGCATGTTTTTGTTACTTTCTTCCTGTCTTTGTTTATGTGCTAATAATCTTATGCCAATAATTTCTACTTTGGTTCATTCCCTATAACACCACCAATATGACAGCACTGACTATCTGATGTAACAAGGCATATTATTATCATACAATACATTATTTCAAAAATACACCGGGGAAGGAGAGGGTAGGCCAAATGTCATCATTACTTCAATACTAATGAAAAAATATACAACGGTATGTGTTATGTTTCAGGATGCACCAATAAAGTTTATACAATTTAACTTTTTTTTTTCAGGCAACCGTTTTAATGTTGGTGCCCCGGAAGGATGAAAATAGATTGGCGAATGCAATTGACTGGTTAGCAACAGCAGCCGAAGAGAACAACAGGGTAGCTCAAGCTACTGCTTCGACACTGGAGCGGCTAGCTGTAGCCGCCGAAGACCTCGCAGATGCTGCTGTTGCCAACAACCAAATGTTGCAGCGACTGGTGAACGCCTTCGCAAGTCCGCGGCCGCAAGTTCGCCAATCCTTTAACTTGTGATTCGTACTATACGTAGTACTGTGACAGCGTGCCCAAGTAGTTTGTTTACCTATTTTAGTTTATAAATCGCAATTTACCTTTTTTATTTATTTTAGTATTTTATAAGCATACATGACAGAGGAATTCCTCTAATTATTTTATGTAAATTGAGCGTATTATATTTGTAATAAAAAAGATACAATTGTCATTCTGAAATGTATGGTTATCGTCAGCTTAGAATGTTGTTTAGCATAATACGAATTGTTAATAAATACATTAATTTTGAAATAAAAACGGAGATGGGTGCAAACGTATGTTGTAACACACACACACCCCGGTCACTCCATACGAGAAACAGACCGCGTCTGCATTTGTGCAAATGTGTGTGAAGAAGCCTTAGGGTTGACTGCATATGCACCTTGCGCTGTAACGTAAGATGTTATACTTTTGATAATATTGTATTAATAAATATCTCTAAACGTTTATTTTGAATGATTGTGATTATGAGACTGCATTAAATACAGTTACCCTGATACAACAAATATTTCACACATTTTGTAATTGGTTATTGTACAATCTAATGTCAGTTCTTTCTTCCCTTTGATTTGTTTTGCAAACTGCTATATGTACGTATCTTATATTTTATAGTGCCTGTCTATACTTAAAGTTCCGTGATTTATGTATGGTATGTAAATTGTTCCGTCTTGACCGAGAGGTGAGCACTGGTGCGCTGAGATACAGGCTTATGCCTAGTTCATAGGCTCCAGTCTCACGCAGTCGATACTACCAATGTTTATTGTCGCATTGGTGTATTTACCTGATTGTTTAATTGCACGTACAGATTGTGTTTGTATTGATTAGTGAGAAAATAAAACATTTTATTATTTTATTATTATTATTAGTTATCTATAAAAATTGTGGAATATAAAAATCCAAAAATGTTGACCTGTCAAATCAACGATTACATTGATATAATGTGTAAAATTCGTTGTTAAAACTGGAAAAAAATAATTTAAAAACAAATAGTTTAATTGTATTGATTAAAAATAAGAAATAAATCATTTTACCATTTAAGTTTAGTTGAGGATAGATTATATACTACGAACGAATTTTCGTAATACGCGGCGCAGTTCCACATTCGACTCGAGGTGGGGTCGCCATACTGTTTGTAGTACTATTATAACTTATGCTGTGGTTTAAAACTAACTCTGTGATTTACGTACATTCTTGTTTTTATATATGTACTTACTGTTAAATAAATGATTTAATTCTTTATAAATGTATGTTATTACGAACGAACTATTTATTTTCCTTGAGTTATTTAAATTATAGTGTTTGCGACCGTGCCGTTTTGGGGTGTTCATCAAGATCTTCGAACCAAAGCCAACTTCACTTGCACGTGGTGCACCCTGCTGACTGACAAACGAAGCTCTGGCGAAAAGAGAGGTAGGGAGGGTAATTGTAAGCTACCCGACTGGGGAATGTACCTCCACCTCACAGAATACCGCAGCCAAATAACAATTCCCTTGAGGGTTGTTGTGTTCCTGTGAGTGAGTGAGGTCACCAGAAAAAAAGGAAGGAGATACTGAGTTGGTGGGTGCGTGGGTGGCGGCGCGCAAGCAATACTTTATGTTGCAATCGTTAATATGGCTACGATAACCGCTTCACATCAGGCGGGCCGTATGCTTGTCTGCCACCCGAAGTAGTATAAAAAAAAATAGAAGCTCGCTGTTTTGTATTACTATAGGCTACAGTGATTACTTTCCATCGACCATCAGGTTTTTTATAGCTCTCGTGATAAATCAACCTACTTTGATTTCTGGGTGCACTGCTGATGAGCGTTGGGCCGTTGACAAAAACGGAGCCAAATCGTTGCACAAAGTCAGAAAATGCGACTTTGATAACCTAAAATTATCAATAAAACTGCTCTCTGACAAGAGCATAGGCTAGCTGCTATCACGTAGCATCCTGCGCTCTAAGGTCTCGAGCTTCTTGAGCCGTTCCTCTTCCGCTGCAGCAGATAATGCCGCTAACGCCATAGTTCGTGTAAAACACAGATTACAAGACACAAACATTCAATATTGCACTAACACACTATAGTAATAATAAAAGCCTTTATTCAGACATATTACATGAAATAAAAATAAAAATAACTTCTTCAACACATTTGTTGCATGTTTCCATTTAAATTGGCAGTATCAAGTCCACTTGTTTTTTTCCATCGATAACCATGCCTGTTTGCCTTTTATAGGCAAAGGCCTCCCCCAACTTTTTCCATTTTTGTCTATCCATTGCCGTTGTTGTCCAGCCTACATCTGCTGTAACCCTTATTTCATCGGCCCATCTTCGAAATGGCCTGCCTCTTTTCCTTTTCCTGTGTCCAGTAAACCAGTGCATTATTGTCTTTGACCATTTGTCTTTACCTCTAATGGTATGGCCTGCCCATTTCCATTTTAGTTTTCTTATTATTACTGTAACGTTGTTTGTTCTTTTCGTTTGTTCTATTATGGTTGAGTTCCTGATTCTATCTGATAGCTTTTTTCCCATCATGCTCCTTTCCATAGCGTTCTGGCAAGTATCCAGTTTCCTGTCATGGGTTTTATTAGTTGCCCACACACACAATACACTATAGTAGAAGGGTTTAAAGAGAGACGAACTTCTTAGCTTCCATGGATTCACCGTGCGGGTGCCAGGTCCATCGTGTGGCAGAGAGAGAAACCCCAAGTAGATCCCGAGACTTATGACACGGGTGTAGGTTTAAGGGGCCCCTTTCCGACGTACATCAACACTCACCTTCACTTCACTTGTGTTTCTCTCCCTGCCCTGCCAAATCTGGTATAAACCTGCTAATGCAGCTTTAGATACTCGTTCTAGTATAGAACTTACTGCACTTCTGGGCAAGCCAAGGTCTTTCAGCAGGTTATAGAGAGATTTTGCTGGTATACCTCTCGCTCCTACTTTTACAGCGTATAGATTAACTACATAGCCGCTTTTTGTTAATTCGTTTAGGAGGTCATAATATTTGTACAAATAGAAACAAAAAATAAGTAATAACTAGCAAAAGTTGGTAGAAATACGAATATTCAGTTCAAACCGACCACAGTAAGGTAGACTGTTTCAACTGACAGTTCTCATTACCGGTGGATCTTCACCCATTGATATTCGTTTTTTCGGCGGTAACTACAAATGTCAAAGTCTAAGCATATCATTCATTCAAAGATCCCTCGAACACGTGTCACTGGTAAAGGAATTGAAGACCGGCGGACATCGTTTCACCGGTGCGACGATATCCGTTTAGTGGACGAACGGTGTCATTTTAGCCAAATGGTAATCGTATTCACGTTGCGCGGTAGACTCCCAGGTCACGTGTCCTGACGCGAGTTTAACATTTTTTACCCACCCCAAAAGTGCACAATGCCGCTAAAGAAGCTTTCACTTCAAAAAATCAGCAACCTTATTTTTAAAAGTCTATAACAATAACACTCTCTATATGGAAATATTCAAGAATAAGTTATTTGGATATCCGCCAAACGCTACCTCATTTCAGCTCAAAGGAGCCTGAACACCGTTTAGAAAGTTAGGCACTTAATATTATGTAGTTTGAACACCATTTATATCATAGTTTGTCTCGAGCTGTTTGTTGAAATTAAACTCAGAATGCTTATGTACATCAGAATTAGTTATAACTTTTAACTGAGTGAGGCATGCATGAAGTTTGAACAGGTTAACAATCGCATGTTGATTAAATTTATGAAATACATGAATGGCGAAAAGAGAGGTAGGGAGCGTAATTGTAAGCTACCCGACTGGGGAATGTACCTCCACCTCACAGAATACCGCAGCCAAATAACAATTCCCTTGAGGGTTGTTGTGTTCCTGCGAGTGAGTGAGGTCACCAGAAAGAAAGAAGAGCGTTATAAGCGGGGGTGGTGGTGTGCGAGCGATATTTTATGTTGCGAGCGTCAATATGGTTACGGTAACCGCTTCACATCAGGCGGGCCGTATGCTTGTCTGCCACCCGACGTAGTATAAAAAAAAGAGTATATTCGATATATATCGGTGATTATCTCCAGTTGAAATCTACTAACAGTCTAATATAAAAAACGTGCGCCGCCGGTAGAAATTATACTGCTGCCTTTGAGACTGCTGCATACTCTCCCGTTGGACATGAATATTGTAAATATAAATATTGTCAGACAAATTACACAGCGCCATCTAGC
Source organism: Hypsopygia costalis (assembly GCA_937001555.2). Taxonomy (NCBI): domain Eukaryota; kingdom Metazoa; phylum Arthropoda; class Insecta; order Lepidoptera; family Pyralidae; genus Hypsopygia; species Hypsopygia costalis. The sequence continues at coordinate 2,006,582 of OW443343.2, read as the reverse complement.
CCCAAAGTAAGCGAAGCTTGTGTTATGGGTACTAGACAACAGTTAAACATACGTAAATACTTTTTTTTTTTGTAAATACATACTTATGATACATAGAAAACACCCAGACCAAGACAAACAGACATGTTCATGCACACAAATGTTTGTCCTGTGTGGGAATCGAACCCACGAGCGTTGGTGTCGAAGCCGCGTCATTGGCCGCTACGCCACCGAGCTCGTCAAATTATGTAATTTTTCGTCGTAAGGGCGAATGAGAAAAATAATAAATAAATATTCCTGGACAAATTACACACGGCCATCTAGTCCCAAACTAAGCAAAGCTTGTACTATGGGTATTGGATAACTGATATTATACTGAAATACATTTTTTTTTGTAAATACTTACATAGAAAACACCCAGATCAAGACAAAGAGACATGTTCATGTACACAAATATTTGTCTTGTGGCCATTGCTAACCATTCGATTACGAGCTCGTCAAAGTCAAAAAGGAAGATTTTTTGACGTGACAACGTCTTATAAATTGGTTAGCCGGGTGACACTTCAAGAAACTGGGTCACGTTATGCGCTTACAATGAGAGCGAGTGAAAGGCGCGTGCCTTTCACTCGCTCTCATTGTAAGCGTGTCGTGGACGCGTGTCCCTTCTAAGAGCGAGAGAGACAGACATAGTCGTTGTCACGTAAAACTTTCGCCCGTATACCGACTTTACAGGCAACCAATTTTTTTTTTATACTACGTCGTGTGGCAGACATGCATACGGCCCGCCTGATGTGAAGCGGTTACCGTAGCCATATTAACGCTCGCAACATAAAATATAGCCGCCACCCCCGCTGCCAACGCAGCATCTCCTTCCTTTCTTTCTGGTGGTATTCTGTGAGGTGGAGGTACATTCCCCAGTCGGGTAGCTTATAATTACGCTCCCTACCTCTCTTTTCGCCAGAGCTTCGTTTGTCAGTCAGCAGGGTGCACCACGTGTAGGTGAAGTTGGCTTTGGTTCAAAGACCTTCATGAACCTCTTACACCCCAAAACTAAACCTTTATAGGATCACTCAGGCCTGCCACAGCAATTTCCTCTGAATGTACTGATTAATATAGGCACCTTAAGCTGACATGCTACTTTTAGCATTGGAATTTAGTGTTTTTGAGATTGCATCGATTCTGCATCGCATTTTGGAGGTTTGTTCCGTTCGATCGTAGTATCCCGCACGAAGCGCACGTTTTAAGAGACTGTGCCAATTCTGCATTGCGTTGTTTAGCGTAATTGGGGTTGCCATCAGTTTGGAGGATATCCGGGGAGTGTGCAGGGCGGGGTTTCATTTGTAACCCAGAGTTAAATTAACCGTCTTGACACAGATTAAAAAATAGTAATAGTACTAAAAACACTGCTGACAACCAGCTAGCTGGCTAGCAACCTGGACACGATGTGTTATTACATCTGTAGTATTTGTACTAGTATTACTACATATTATAACTAAATCATAGTTATACACATTGTCTCGTGCTCATCGTATGGTGGGGCGCACGTCAGTATTGCGTGAGCTACGAGCGAGAGCAGACGTGTTAACTTGTACTGTATTACTGTAAATGCATCACGCTTAGGGTTTCCATCTGGGAACCCTAAGCGTGATCGCATCGAATGTTCAAAATTAGCCGCGACTGGCATTCAAAGGTTTATTTGGTCAGTCGCTGTGTTTAGCAACTCGATCGGGAGATAGGTGTTTTTAAATACAGTCATGTGCAGTGCGGTGCATTCGGCCGCTGCATCTAGCTTCCGAAAAACAGCTAAATCATCGATCGCTGATGCTAAAAAATAAAGTTTAAAAAACTAAAACCCGACTACTAAAAACACTCTCTAAAAAGTACGAAACAAGGAAATAGTCTCCGCTGAAATTATTATGTACATACTATAAAACAATTACCGCCTTTTAAATAAGCAACTTACTTACACGTAGTATATTTTAACGTAGTTTTTATACATCATACTGATAGAGATATATTTAAAGGATAGCCATGGTTGTATGCCACTTTGATTTAATTTCATTATTATAATGAATCTGTTTTGCTACAGCAGGTGGCATACGACCACGGCTATCCTTTAAACATATCTCTATCAGTATGATGTATAAGAAACTACGTTAAAATAAAATATACTACGTGTAAGTAAGTTGCTTATTTAAAAGGCGGTAATTGCTTTATAGTATGTACATAATCATTTCAGCGGAGACTATTTCCTTGTTTCGTACTTTTTAGAGGGTGTTTTTAGTAGTCGGGTTTTAGTTTTTTAAACTTTATTTTTATTTAACTTATTTTGGAGTTATGTGAATTCGTGTTAGATATAATTATTATGCAGAGCAGACTCATATAGCAGTTAAGATTTTATTGTTTCATATTGTATTCAAGTAGTAAAACTTCCACGCCATTTAGATGCCTGAAATTATAAATACTTGCAATTACCAGGTGATTGCAAGCAAACCCGTGAGCAGCAGCTAATAATATTTATATATTTGAAATGTGCTAACAAAGCTCTTTCATTTGATACCCCACACGACACCGTCAAGAAAAAATATTGTTTTACTTCTTTACTTTATGTCCCCTAGAGGGCGCTGTAGCAATTTCAACGTGAGGTCATGTATATAGGCTACATGCGGACGATCAAGAGGCTTCCAACGACACCTCATATGTCTAATTATGATAACTAGTTTAGAAGTTATGAGGGAACAGATGAACATCCATAGCCACATACATACATACATACAGGTCAAAATCATAACCCTCCTTTTTGCTTCGCCGTAGTCGGGTAAAAAGTAGCATGGTTGCTTCAGCTTAAGCTATAAATTTTCACAACGATCGGTTTTGAATCAATTGCCTACCTGTGATCTTTATCATAATACGAGCTGTTGCCCGCGACTTCGTCCGCGTGAATATCGTGGTAAGACCATAGAAAATCAAGTACTTAACATAACCGTATAATTAAGAAAAAAACTTGTGGTGGTTAATTTATGTAGGTACCTACTAATTTTATACTTGCTTTCAAATTTGTTTGCAAATAATGCATTAATTGCAAACAAATTTGATTACCATAAAAAAGGTTATAGGGTCAATCTTAAAAGATAGACATATGCTGTCGCGGACTTTATTTTAGAACTGTTAAAAAGGAACAATTCCATCATACATAATTTTTGCGTAACTTCAACCGTTTACGCAGCGCACTCAACGTAAGCTCTCAAAAGGAATATTTTTTCCCATTTTTCATTGGTGCTCCGCTCCTATTGGTAGTAGCGTGATGTTATATAGCCTATAGCCTTCCTTGAAATATAGGCTAACTAACACGAAAATAATTTTTCAATTCGAACCAGTGGTTCCTGAGATTAGCGCGTTCAAACAAACAAACAAACAAACTCTTCAGCTTTATAATATTAGTATAGATTATACGACTGACAAGTTCGGTGGACGTATGGCTGGCAATAGCCACTTTGACTCCGAGGTCGCGGGTTAGATCCCCGCACAAGACAAATGTTTGTGTGCATGAACATGTTGGTTTGTCTTGGTTTGGGTGTTTTATAGGTATTTGCAATAAAAAAAGTATTTAGGTATAATATCTATTATCTAGTATTCGTAGTGCAAGATTTGCCTAGTTTGGGACTAGATGGCGCTGTGTAAAGTGTCCAGAAGTGTTTATTCATTTGTACTAGTAAATTAGAGATAAATTCACTAGAGTTACATAAAACAGTATTTAAATACCTATACTGGTCGTCTACGGCAGGGAATTTATTATCAGCTCTCAGCTAGTCAAATAACAATTCCCTTGAGGGTTGTTGTGTTCCTGCGAGTGAGTGAGGTCACCAGAAAGGAAGGAGATGCTGCATTGGCAGCGGGGGGTGGCGGCGCGCGAGCGATATTTTTTGTTGCAAGCGTTAATATGGCTACGGTAGCCGCTTCACATCAGGCGGGCCGTATGCTTGTCTGCCACCCAAAGTAGTATAAAAAAAAATTGTTCCTTTTTGACTTTGACGAGCTCGTAATCGAATGGTTAGCAATGGCCACAAGACAAATATTTGTGTACATGAACATGTCTCTTTGTCTTGATCTGGGTGTTTTCTATGTAAGTATTTACAAAAAAAAAATGCATTTCAGTATAATATCAGTTATCCAATACCCATAGTACAAGCTTTGCTTAGTTTGGGACTAGATGGCCGTGTGTAATTTGTCCAGGAATATTTATTTATTATTTTTCTCATTCGCCGTATGTATGACAGGGGGACAAACGAGCTAGTGGGTCACCTGGTGGAAAGCAATCATCACCGCCCAATTAGACCAGCAAAACCAAGCGTACACCGATTCGCTCAGCCAGCCTTTGAACTCCTCATTATTTAACCATGTTAAAGGTACAAAAAAGTAGATGAAAGTTTATTAAAATTTAGTACTGTCGTTTGCACACATCGGCACATAATATTAACACAATACAACGTTTATTAACTAAAACATCCAACATAATTCCCTCACACATAAATAAATTAACACGAAACAATTATCCCATTCGCTCGCTCGCTTTATTACCGCCATGCAAATTTAACACGACGGGAATACCCAGTAATGGTCGGGCTAACCATTATACGCATAATCTTAGACGGTGAAATTAAACACCCCACTTATACGGGTGAGATAGTGGGATTTTGAATCATATAAAATATAATAGGCGCAGTTAGATGAGGCGAAATAATTTTATTAGATAGAAGCCTTAATTAATATTAGGTCTTAGCTACGCTCCTTCTAGTATCTATAAGAATAAAATGTGTCAAAAATAAAAAATAGGTTGCACTCCGGGAGTGCCGGCAGAAGTGAAAACTTAAATTAACGTTGTGCATTTTTGAATATTTCGTACGAATTGCTTTATTTATCAGTATTAATACAATATTCATATATTGCGCGTACACAAACACTTTTTTTCGTTTTGAAATTTGACTTCTCCTCTTAGCAATGTAAAACATTTTCTTTTTTATTTTATTTTTATACTACGTCGGGTGGCAGACAAGCATACGGCCTGCCATTACGCTCCCTACCTCTCTTTTCGCCAGAGCTTCGTTTGTCAGTCAGCAGGGTGCACCACGTGCAGGTGAAGTTGGCTTTGGTTCAAAGATGTTGATAAACCACTTGCACCCCAACACAGAGCAATATGACAAATCAAATCAATTGGGGTTCAACACCTAGGGGGAAGGGGGGGGGGGGGGGGGGGGGGGGGAAGGATTTTTCCATTTTTCAAAAAATATTTATCTGGCAAATTAAAAAATGTATTTAAGTATACATAATTATCAGTTATCTAATATTTATTGATTTATTACTTAACTGAATACAACGAATACAACCGGTAATGCGGCACCTAGCTAGAACTCCGCTAGTATGGCCAGAAGTGTTTGCTTAGTTAATGTCCAACAATCAATGTGATCTTTTTATGGGAGTATTAAGGTTCCATATTTTCCATAGGCAAATTAAAATTGTATAATCTATCATGTGACTGTGAAACAAAACCATCAAGAATGATAAGAAATATTATTTTGCTTAGTGTCCACTTAAAGCCATTATATACTTATAGTGGCCTGACAAGAAATATTCAATGCAATGTGGAAATTCTACTTTTAAGACTTCGATTACGACCCAGAGTGCGGCGGTGCCATCACCGTGAAACAGTGTAGTATGATGCCAGTTCACAGCACTGAGCTGTAAAGTTTCCGGTTCAATTGTCTACTCGATTATGTGAAGTTACTTTATAAATTTGGAAGAAAAAAACTTTTCTTCTGCTGTTGCTAATAAAACTAAGCCTCTGAGCCTTTTCTTCTTTCGAGAACTTTAGGAATGTAAGTGGTTCATCAAGATCTTTGAACCAAAGCCATCTTCACCTGCACGTGGTGCACCCTGCTGAATTACAAACAAAGCTCTGGCGAAAAGAGAGGTTGGAAGCGTAATTGTAAGCTACCAGACCGGGGAATGTACCTCCACATCACAGAATACCGCAGCCAAATAAGAATTCCCTTGAGGGTTGTTGTGTTCCTGCGAGTGAGTGAGGTCACCAGAAAGAAAGGAAGGAGATGCTGTGTTGGCAGCGGGGGTGGCAGCGAGCGAGCAATATTTTATGTTGCAAGCGTTAATATGACTACGGTAAACGGAACAGGGATACATTTTCACCGCGTGGTAGAAAGAGAGAGAGATATCACTTCCTCTCCCACGCCGCGCGGCGGTCTACGCTCCCTCCGTCTTACGAATTTTCGATCAGGCCAGATGTCCTGACGCGAGTTTAACATTTTTTACCCAGCTCAAAAAGTGCACAACGCCGCTAAATAAGTTTTCACTTCAACAAAAACTGGGAGTTAGCGCACCGTCCGTCGTTGAGACATCTTATTTTTTCTAGACATGGGTCCAGTGCAACACTGGTGGCACGTCGACCCTCTTGGATCTTTTGTGTACTCCCTGTCGTTTTGTAACTCTCTCCTGACTAAACGAGACTGACTATCTGGAGACATGTCTCCAGATAGTCAGGAGAGAGTTACAAAACGAGAGTTGTAACATGTTCCTTGTACGCCTTTAATTGGGAAGCGCCTGTAGTTCTCTAGGTCCGGGTACCACCTTTTGGCAGCTAACGCATCACATTGACATATCTCATCTACCTACCAAAGTGCCTTGCCAGTTCATCAGTCTTCTCATTACCCTCAATGCCTGTATGTCCACGAACCCTGAACAACTTCAGTTTATTACTTCTACCCAGTTTATTAAGGCACCCATACTTACTTGCAAAAGCTAGTCTTTCGTTCCATCCTGCCAGAATTCTGAGTCATGAGAGCTTCCTGAATAATCTTTTCTCTGAGATATATAAGTAGTCCGTAACTTCTTTAAGATTTGCATTCTACTTAGCCGATGTCATTATCCTGTACCTAAATTTCTGTACAAAACATTGATCCCTTTTTACAATACGCTTAAATGAGAGATGAGAAAACTACAATACGCTTATTTTGTCGATGTCTTCACCCTGCCTATGCCCATTTACTATGCTTTTTGTCGTCTTTCCGTTTTATTTATTTTACGTGTCTCTGTCCAATTATGTCTTCTTTTTGAATTCTATTCCTTAAAAATACCCCACCGTCAGTTTTTTTGTAGGTCGTTTTTTGTAGAAATCACGTATCGATATTATGTTGAAAACTTTAGTATATGATTTTCTTCTTTGTAATATTAGATCTACTAGATACTACTGATAATATTGAATCGAAGATATTGCAGAGCACAATGTCTAACTACCTACACGCCACGTTTTACTTAAGTTCTATTAAAGCGGGCATAATTTTTGTGTATATAGAAATTGCTCATTTTAATAGAAAGGATTCTAAGTTTTCAGTGACTACTCTTTGTAAGTTTTCTCGATAACTTCTTTGTTATTTTATTACTTTGCTGTACGACCGTATAAAAAAGAAATTTCAGTTCTATATCTAAAGATTTCCATTTCTTGCTGTGGCTACTTTGTACAAAGTAATAAGTAGTTTAGTTTACGAATTCTCAGAACTTTACTGATCCAATCCACCTTAATTCCTTAAAGTTGGACTAGAAACTTTTCTGAAAGCGTGGTACTTATTCATAGGTTTAGCAGTCTGTTCACTTTGTATTTTTTGAGGTCACTTTTGCGTTAGTTTCTTTTTCTATGTTGTGTGACTTTTCATGTTTACTTTTCGGTTTGTTTGTAGGCAATCAGAGTTGAACTGATTTAGATTTTTAATGTGACTTGATGGTAAATGTTCTTAGCTGTGATGAAAAATAAATCTTATCAGCCGTTTGTATGTCATCAATTATTTTAATATTGTTGAAAGGATGTTGTCTAATCAATTTGGAATTTGATTATTCCTTTTACAGCAGTGATGAGATTCGGTAATACCGAAATACTGGTATACCGGACGATATTTCCGGTATTACAATTTGAAACACCGATATTTTGAATATGTAAATGTATTATTTTTAATTGGCTGACAATTGGACTGGGACTATATCGTAAACTTTAAACCCAACTTGAATCGAGCGGTCGTGGATTCAAGTCCCACTTAGACGGGGAAGTGATTATTTTCCATTTTAAAAATATTTATAATATTCAGGCAATTATTAAAATAGTAATTATTTACTAAATACTAAGATTATTTAATAAGTTTGATGTTGTCAAAAAATACTCTAATTTCATCTGCTTCGATGAACTTGATGATGATGATGAAAATGATGATGCTATGCGTTATTTAGCAGTTTATTACTTAAAAATTACAAGAAAGAACACTTGACCGATAATCAGGGGGTCGTGGGTAGTACACCTAGATGTGGGAGGTGAAGTTTTCGTGATGTTGATTGTTTTTATGTTTATTTTATTTTTTCCTTTCATTTATTAGATTTTTCGAATATAATTAAAAAAATATGTACCTACACATAACTAACTCCACGCGTACGGAGTCGCGGGCGACCGCTAGTATATGATATATAATTAGTTTTAATTTAGATATACAAGTATTTATTTAATTTGCCTGTTTTAAGTATTTACTGTATAATATTTATTATTATTATTTAAATCATAGACTTTGGTTATGTCTTTACTATGACCAATATAATGTAATATTTAACATCACTATTACATAGGATTTTCATGAAGTAATTAATATTCATCATCATCATCATCATCAGGTCCATTTTAGTCTCCACTACAGGAGCACGACCCTCTCTCGTCCGTCCTAGACGGAAGGAGGATTTGGCCTACACTCCCCACGCTGGCCAGACGGGTTGGGGAGGAATTAATATTAATATCGAATAAATCAGACTACCTCTTAACAGTATATTTCTTACGATATGCTGCATTCACGATATATAGGAAACTTACAATAAGGAAATATACAAAAAACGTCTTTCTTATATCTTATATCTTTAAGAACGTTTATTTTAAATTAAAGTTAACAGTTAGATGTAAACAATGCCCAAAGTAGTAAATTTCTTGTATAATAGGTATTTACATACGGCTGGTAAACCAACCTAAGTTTTGTTTAAGACTAGTAAATATTGCATAGACCTTGATATAGTTGATTGAATTTGAAAACGCACAATATACAACAATTTTCAATATTACTAGTGGTATGGTTTAAATTTAAAATACCCACCCTACCACCAGAGGTACGGTCAGGGGTACGGTGGGTCTGAAGTGCTAGTCGAGATATTGTTTATCGCATCTGGGTGGTTCACAGGTTAAAAGTTGCATGGCATGCGACTGAGAGAGCTTTGCTCGGGATCCTTGACGGGACACTTCGATCGAGCGACGGAGAAACAAAGTGTCGACACAGCTCTCAGAGTCAACAATCTGAAGTGACAATTGGCGGCATGGACCGGCCACATCTGTTAAGTGGGAAATAGAGGATATAAACGAGAGGGTTTTTTTTTATACTACGTCGGGTGGCAGACAAACATACGGCCCGCCTGATGTAAAGCGGTTACCGTAGCCATATAAACGCATGCGACATAAAATATCGCTGGCGCGCCGCCACCCCCGCTGCCAACGCAGCATCTCCTTCCTTTCTAGTGACCTCATTCACTCGCAGGAACACAATAACCCCCAAGGGAATTGTTATATGGCTGCGGTATTCTGTGAGGTGGAGGTACATTCCCCAGTTGAGTAGCTTACAATTACGCTCCCTACCTCTCTTATCGCCAGAGCTTTGTTTGCCAGTCAGCAGGGTGCACCGCGTGCAGGTGAAGTTGGCTTTAGTTCAAAGATGTTGATAAACCACTTACACCCCTATATTGTTTGTATGTAGTTAACGATGCGAAATTTGTATGGAGTGGCCGAGGTGTGATGCTTCCAACAAACACATATTTTGTTATGTCATTGTTCAAACTCATAGTGTTCAGCTCCCATAATGAATGCTATAGAAATACTAAGTGCGACACTTAAGTATAACATGCTCAAATAGGAATCCATTGTGCACCAACATTGTGGCATCCTGAGAATATCCTGCAATGTTTATGTCCATTGTCCCCGTTGGGTACGGCTTAAGTCACCAACTTATTACTTAGCCAACTGACTTAGCTAAAATCCTTAGCTTTTATTTGACGCTGTGAACGCTAGGACCTTTTGAGAAAATGGTGCAGTTCTTATATAATCACTCAGATAGAAAATGGCTTACAATGAAATGTTAGAAATACAGTTGCTCGAAGAAACAGTAGTTATAGATTTTGCGTCCCTTTGTGTGTTCTACCGTCTGTACAATGGGGTGTGTTCAGAGGAGTTGTTTGATATGATGCCAACGGCCTCCTTCTACAGTCGCACCGCTCGCCATCGACAGGGAATTCATCTTGACACATAGGAGCCTAAGTGGTCATGTACTGTGCGATTCCAGAGAAGTTTTCTCTCGCGTACTGTCAAGCTGTGGAATGAACTGCCTGTCGAGGTTTTCTCAGGGGACTACAGCATGGGGTTCTTCAAAAAGGGCGTAAAGAGGTTTTTACAGGGTCGGCAACGCGCGTGTGATGCCTCTGGTGTTACAGGCGTTCGTAGGCTACGGTAACTGCTTTCCATCAGGCGGGCCGTATGCTTGTTTGCCACACTGGTGGTGTAAAAAAAAGTTAGTTATCCCAGTGCGGCTACTATCTGAGTTACCGTAGCATTTTTTTAGGAGCGTTTGGACCCTCTTATGTGCATGTAGAAATTTTTTAGCTAAGATCCTTTCCTTTGTTAACTAAGATTATAATGAAAAGATAGTTAATTGATTCAGGTGTTATTTTGCGGAAGTCAAATTTACAGGCAATTTGATCTACACTACTTTGCGTGCTTCTGCCACCAATTAGTGCATACAAACTACTGCCGGCCGGCACCTACCCACTATCTAATGAAAAGATAAACAAATAAGTAAGTATTCATCTAGTCTCAAATTAAGCAAAGCTTGTACTATGGGTACTACGGTAACTAGATACTTAAGGTATCTAGTTACCGTTCTTTGTGAATTCTATGTGCACTTTAATCAGTGGGTTTTAAAACATCCATTGAAAGGAAGTTAAGGATTATATGGCGATGTATTAGGAATGGTTTCGATATGTGTTGGGAATAGGGTTAATACGGGTTAAAGATAGTTTTGGGATATGTTAGGGATAAATAAGCTTGTGTTATGGGTATTAGACAACTGATAAATATACGTAAATATATATTTTTTTTTGTAAATACATACTCATGATACATAGAAAACACACAGACCAAGACAAACAGACATGTTCATGCACACAAATGTTTGTCCTGTGTGGGAATCGAACCCACGAGCGTTGGTGTCGAAGCCGCGTCTTTGACCGCTACGCCACCGAGCTCGTCGATGATGGGATGGGGTGGGATGATTTTCAGATGTGTTATTTTTTTATACTACGTGAGAAGGCAGACAAGAAGTATATGGGCCACATGATATGAAGCGGAATGCTTGGTGATTCTCCCTTGTTCCTACGAAATCAGAATAGTATACTACCTCGGATGCAAAATGCAAGGAATTCAACATGTCATCCCGCTCACGTCGCAAAAGATCACACTCCCAAAGAACATGGTGTGTTGTTTGAATGAATTCATGATTTGCAGTAGAACAAATTCACATGAAGACGATGGCATTAGTTTAAACGAAAGTTTAGCCTTAAAATTGCCATGCCCAGTTTAAAATTGCGGAACGGGGCGATCGACTTCTAACCACTTTTTATCTTTCTCTTACCGATTGAAATAAATACAAGTGGCGTCCTTTGGTAGAAGTTTCCCACCTTTCCTGCCACTCAGGCAGCAATATTTCATGTACCTTAGCAATAGGGTTGTACAATCTAAGTATTTTATGTAGTCTATAGCCACTTCAGTAAGCTGCATTCTCTCTATAACAATCAAGTTATAGATTTACTATTTTCTGAACAGTAAACCAGTCACAAGTTTGTCGACTAGGATTGCCCTAACAAACGTTCTATGAATAACTTCATATTTTCTTCGCTTATAATGGACCGTCCTTTACGTACGCTATTATTATTAATGTATTTTAAAAGTTTTTTACTTTTAATATATTATTATCATTCCTACAACTGACACGAAAGATTTAGGTATACATAAATCTATGATCATTTTCTTTCTAGTTCTGATCCCGACTTCTCTCTGGACTACTGACGACAGCTTGTGGCCTTCTATTAATATTAATAATCAGTTTTATATCTGCCGAAATTTGAAGGAAATAATAAAAATACATTTTGTCTATTTTTGGTAAAAGTCCAATCAACCCAACAATTACCCTCTCCCTTTTTGCAGTAGTGTACTATAAAAACTAACAGAAAATATAAAACAAAAGTGAAGTAATCCGTAGAAATATCTTACAGCAACCTTTGAATATTTAAAAAGATTGCAAACTAAATGGAAACAATGAGATAGTAGCGAAAGAAAATAAACAACATGATCTTAGTAAAGACAACAAAGAGCCAAGTATTATTGAGAATGAAATATAATTGTTTGTTACGATACTAATGGTCTTCTACAATCGTGAGGATCGCCATCGGCAGAAAATTCATTCTTTATTATGAAGTGAACTACAACAAATGCGTATCTAAATGGAGGTGGACTGTGCAGTTCTATAGAGAATTTAGATGGATAGAGAGAAAGGTTATTTGCGACAATATTATCACGTCGGGTGACAGACCAGCATACGGCCTCGTCTGATGTGAAGCGGTTACCGTAGCCATATTAACGCTTGCAACATAAAATATCGCTCGCGCGCCGCCACCTTCGCTGTCAGCTCAGCATCTCCTTCCTTTCTTTTCTGGTGACCTCACTCACTCGCAGGAACAAAACAACCCTCAAGGGAATTGATATTTGGCTGCGGTATTCTGTGAGGTGGAGGTACATTCCCCAGTAGCTTACATTACGCTCCCTACCTTTCTTTTCGCCAGAGCTTCGTTTGTCAGTCATCAGGGTGCACCGCGTGCAGGTGAAGATGGCTTTGGTTCAAAGATGTTGATGAACCACATACGCCCCAATATATATAGATAGATAAACAATAATAAATAAATATTTCATGACAATTTACACAACGCCATCTAGTCCCAAATTAAGCGCTAAGCTTCTACTATGGGTACTAGATAACTGATATTATACTTAAATACATTTTTTTTGCATATAATACATAGAAAACATCCAGACCAAGACAAACATATGCACACAAATATTTGCCTTGAGCGGGGATCGAACCCGTGACCCCGGAGTCAAAGTGGACATGGTTAGCCATTCGACCACCGGGGTCGTCAAGATAGAGAGAAAGGTTATTTGCGACATTTGCACATACAATGATAGTACTTATAACAGAAATAAAGCAAATAATGATTTTGCACCATGAAACTATGAGCAGCGCAGAGCAGTATTTCTCCCGCATCCGCATCCTATTAAGTTCCGGAATGATCATAGATTTTTTAAGTAGGTATGAGATATATTATAAACAAAAGGTTTTCACAGACTAGAATATAAAGTACGTTAGTATTATTACTTATACTGTGGTAATACCCATGTAATTACGCGTATTTATAGCATTAGGAAATAGTTTTCATTGTATGCTTGAATGACGTTTTAATGGTATGAAGAAATTACTTTGTTATAAAAAATTTTGATTCATATTAATTGCTTTATATAAACTTGGAAATGTGTAATTGGCCGTGTAGTTTCCGGCAGACTAAAATCACTCCGTCTCTTCCCGTGGATGTCATACAAGGCGACTAAGGGAAATACATTATAAAACATCGATCAGGCCTCCCCAACCCGTCTGGCCAGCGTGGGGAGAGAGGGTCGTGCACCTGTAGTGGAGACTAAAATGACCTGATGATGATGATGAAATGTGTAATATTGTAGCTGTGAGCTTTTAGCCTATACGAAAAAAATTTACTTACCTAAAGGCCTTCCCTCTATTGAACCTAATAAATAAAAAATCCCCAAAACTTGAGCGAAATCGTAGATAAAACGCGACAGATTTATCAGGGGTCCTTTTACACGGTAAAATTCCTCGCGGAATAAATACATCAGTTCGGTTCCTTAATTTATTGCGCCCCGTGGACGCCGGACAGGTTATAAACGACAGCAGCGGCCGTATACCCAACTTGCGGCCATGACGTATTACGTCACTTTTACTGCAACATGTTTAATACCAGTTTGGATATTATTATGCTGGCACTATATAATTTACCAACCGTCCAACTGTTCAATCAATAATTTGTTATGTTTTATGAAAAATGCTTTCAACGTAACGGTAAACCGTACCAGTCAACCTTTGGGACAATATAAATTCACAAGCACTAGTTTTTTTTATACAAATATCAAAAATATATCTAAATTTAAGTAACAGTGGACTAGCTCCAACTGCCGAGACAGCGATGACAGATGGGAGAGAAAAGTTCAAAAGTGAAGGCCGCATATATTGCAAAGAGTTGTTTTCTCCGTCAAGCAATCTAGGCTCTGAAAAGGACATGTTGAGCTAGACTGGAGAAGTACCTCCACGACAAAGAAGATCGTAGCTAAATAACAATGCCCTTAAGGATTTTTGTGTTTTACGAGTGAATCCACCAAACGTGAGGAGATACGGCGTTAATGCTGTTTGTATTGGGATCTTATATCATGCGGGCCGTTTGATTGTTTGATACCTGACGTCATATAAATAAATATAGTTTAAAAAAAAAACATGCTCTATCATCTATCTATCAATCGAACTAAAAAACGAAATAGTAGTTTATGAAACTGTTGCATAATAAGGGTTATTAAAATACGAGTGTGAGTTTATAACATGAGCCGAAGGCGAATGTTATAATAGGCCACATGAGTATTTTAATACCTAATTATGTGCAGTTTCATACACTACTTTATCTAATCTCATGAAATATATGATAATAATATTTTAAATACAACCATGAAGTTAATTTAACAGCTATAATTCTTACTTATAAATCCATTTGCAGATCGAGCATGCGTAGTGCGCATGCGCGACGCGCCGCGCGGCGCTGCGTTCACAGATTATGTAGAAAATTTTTGCAAAGTTGCAATGTATTTGCATTGCAACCTGTTTAAAATACCTGTATCCAGGGCTGAAGCTGTATCGAAACGGTAAAAAAGTTATTTTACGATACAGTTGTCCATAGAAGAGCTGTATCGAAAGATAACTTTTTAAATTTATTTTGATAGCTTGTGCGTAAAGACTGTCATTAAGATAATGTGTAAATTTCAGTATGAGATTAGATAAAATATTTTTTAATATAGGCAGAAAATATAAACGAACGAAAAATATTTTGTGAAAAAAAAGCGTGGGGTGCTTTGTGCCATATTTTTCATTTACCGATCACCCCACGCTTTAATTTCCACTTTTTACTTTGATGAGATATGTGAGGAAATTAATTTATATTGGCGATCATTATAAGAATAATCAAATAAACTTATCAAATTATTGTATTGTCATCGGTCCTTGATAAGTATACCGATTTAAATTAAATCTGACCGTTCAAAGTGAGTCAAATTCAAGTTCAAAGAAGTCAGTAACAAACTGAGAAACCAACGAACAAGCAAACATTTAGGTGAAGATAATAAATGCGTGTTAAAAATCATTCCTTATCTCAACTAGTTTTATGAGTAACTAGCTGCCCGCCCCGGCTTCGTACAGAAAGTGGTATTTTCCTCGCAATTTTTAAATCTTTTCTCTCTATAAGAACCTTCCTTATACCTTAATAAAAATATGAAAATAAAAATTTGCAGAATTGGTCGAGCCGTTCTCGAGTTTTGCGCTTAGCAATTGTTTCGCCTTCCCAGAACCTCTCCACTAACACTTGAACATTTATGGTATGGTATTACAGTTCAAATTGACTTTTAAGTATGATTACAAATCGTTTATATGGGAGAAAAGTGTTGTTTTTAGAATTTTTCAGGCAATTTTTAAATTTTTCTCTACTAAGAACCATCCCCGTACTTGAAGGAATATTCTAAAAATGAATTAGCGAAACCGGTTCAGCTGTTCGCGAGATTTGCGCTTAGCAACACATTCAGGGATTCATTTATGGATATGGATGGAGGGATTATATGTATTATAGTTATTTTTCCTTGTATAAGAACCCTGTCGAATAAAGCGTGTAGCAGTGGTTACTAAGTACCTACATGATAATATGTTTCAATGTCACAATTTTCAGTACGATCCTTCAGCATTATGAAGACAAGAATATCAAGACAAATGATCTTGTTTCAGACAGTTTACACGGTATGTCATTATAATATGGAGCTATATACTCTTTGAAATAATTATGTACATTCCAACGATATTATATATGAAACAAGGTAGAAGATTTGTTTAACTCATTCACCTACTTGTTACCACCCGTACCCTTTGTTAGTTCATGCAAATTACTGCCGACCGGCACCCACCCTGTATCAACCCATATTCATCCCACTGCTGGGATATGGTTATTCCCTGAATCAAAGGGGTTTAGAGCATACTCCTCCACGCCGTCCAACTGTGGGTTGGCGGAGGCCAGTGTTTTCAAACTTGACCTGCCCCCTTACCACCATCTCTTATTGCGATTCAATAACTGAATGGAATGCTTATGGATACCAATGAATAAGCGACTGTATTGCAAATGGAATAGAGTCGCTTATTCATTGGTATGAATAAGCAATCTATTCAATTATTGAATCGCAATAAGAGATGATGGTAAGGGGGCCTGACTTCAATACGCATGTATAATGACAACAGCTGTAACCGATAGCGTATCGTAGTAAAAACTACTGCACCGATTTTGATAAAAATATTTGATCATATACATATACGACGAGCTCGGTGGTCGAATGGTTAGCAATTGCCACATTGACTCCGAGGTCGCGGGTTCGATTCTCGTACAAGACAAACATTTGTGTGCATGAACATGTCTGTTTGTCTTGATCTGGGTGTTTTCTATGTATTTAAGTATGTATTTACAAAAAAAAAAAACTGTATTTAAGTACATTTATCAGTTGTCTAGTGCCCATACCACAAGCTTTGCGCTTAATTTGGGACTAGATGGCGTTGTGTAAACTGTCAAGAAATATTTATTTATTTATTTATATATAATACATGTCTGATAAACTGAACCAATCCCTAAATTACTATACCTAGTCAAACAAAAAATATATTTTTTTAATTCGGCTTATAGGTTTTGAGACAAACATACAAATTAAATTGATAACCTCCTTTTTAAGTCGGTTAAAAACAGCGCCACGTTGTAAACAATATGAAAGTGAAACTATAACGCGATGTCCGATAAAAGCACGTAGACACACCAAACGTTATACTCGTACTAAAACCGATTAAAAAGTGGGTATACAGTTATACACCAAGTATCGGAATTGCCATGGCGCTATCTACGAATAGTGTTGCAGATCGCTAGTCGAATTTATCGACTATCGATACTATATCATTATTATGACGAACCCGGGATCGAATGGCTAGCAATGGCCACTTTGACTCCGAGTTGAAAATATTAGCTGATGGCGTAGTACCAGATATAGTTAAAAAAAACATGTATGCACTATTCAAGTTGGTTCTAATAAGTTTTAATATTTTTAAATTAAATATGGAAATGTTTACTTTTTCAGTCCTACCCGTTGAAAAAACGTTATTTATGTTTCATGGATTATAATGTTATAATAAAGCATTTGTACTGTTCCACGTTATTATATTTAATATTACCGACCGGTTTCCATCTCACCCCGTCCCGGTCGGACCAGTCACCATCTGTTTACCTTGAAAATGCCTTAGCGGCGAAACCGGTCGGTAATCTATATATATAAAAGAAAGTCGTGTTTGTTACAACACTTATAACTCGAGAACGGCTGGACCGATTGCCATGGTTTTTGATTTGTTGGATTTGTTTCCGTCCCGAATAGCAGAATAACTCTTAAAAACATTGGAAAATTCTCGAAAAAATAAAATAAAAGAAAAAACATTTTCCCATACAAATGAAAGTGTCAGTTGAAAAAGGGATTACGATATTTATTGGTTGTCAAATATCAAAACGTCAAATCGATTGGTGTCACTTTTATGTCGCGAAAGTTGTCTGTGATTTGTTATGAAAATTTAAAAATGTCAAATCGATAGGGGTGAAAACGCTTTTCCCATGGGGTTCGAGCGCAAGAATCAAATCAGAGTAAACATCAAAAGAAATGACAATTACAAATCACCAAAATGATAAAACCTATTTCAAAACTAAAAAAAATAAAAGAAATCGTTTTTTTTTTTTTAAATTAACAATAAGGATATCTTTATTTTTATGAAATCTTCAGTTTTTATGGATACGGGTCTTCCCTCAACCGAAGGGGTTTAGAGCGTACTCCAACACGCTGCTCTACTGCGGGTTGGCGGAGGCCAGTGTTTTCGAACCGCCTAAAGGCCACTGACTTAACTTAACGACTGTCATTAAATGATAACAACCGGGACCGACAGCTTAACGTGCCTTCCGAAGCACGGAGGAGCTCAAGATGAGCTAATGATAACAACCGGGACCGACGGCTTAACGTGCCTTCCGAAGCACGGAGGAGCTCAAGATGAGCTAATGATAACAACCGGGACCGACGGCTTAACGTGCCTTCCGAAGCACGGAGGAGCTCAAGATGAGCTAATGATAACAACCGGGACCGATGGCTTAACGTGCCTTCCGAAGCACGGAGGAGCTCAAGATGAGCTAATGATAACAACCGGGACCGACGGCTTAACGTGCCTTCCGAAGCATGGAGGAGCTCAAGATGAGCTAATGATAACAACCGGGACCGACGGCTTAACGTGTCTTTCGAATCACGGAGGAGCTCGAGGTAATATAAACCCATCCGTGTACAGGCTACGGTCGACGTTGCTTAACTTACGTGTTCAATTAGACTGACATGCGCAATGACGCCATCGAGCTTCTCTATTATTTTCTACTATTCATTGTTTTAATTCCATAAAATCATAAATTTAGTTCAGCTAATATGTACCACGACATTCATTGATAGTTAGGCGGTACGAAGTTCGCCGGGACAGCTAGTATTATATATAATAACGTGGAACAGTACAAGTGCTCTATTATAACATTATGATAATAATGTTCCACCAAGTGCCAACAATCAACAGTATCGAATTTATATTTCATGGATTACTTTGCATGATACATGCACATGCACAATGCTCTGAAATTGATAGTACAGTTATGACCAGATAATGCTTAACAGTTACAATGAGATTGGAATCCTTGTTACATACAGCGGTACAAAAATCGAAGTGTCAAGGATGAAGTGCTCTTATGTATACAATGGACCACTGACAGCGCATTACAGTAGTACATACTATAAAAACCATCTCTAATCCAAAGAGATGTTGTTCCAAAAGTCAAACTGTAACGATTGCTCTGCTGTTGACTGTACAAAACCAATGATATCGACGATATTCATATTTTAATAATAAAATTATAAACAGTAAATACGTTATTAATAATAAAGGTATGTAATTATACCCTTATGCACGACCGCGTTAATTCGCTTTGTTATTTTTCATAAATCAAGCAACGCGAAAGTTTAAAAGTTGTTATTATATTATTATTTTTTTATACTACGTCGGGTGGCAGATCGTAGCCATATTAACGCTCGCAACATAAAATATCGCTCGCGCGCCGCCAGCCCCGCTGCCAACGCAGCATCTCCTTCCTTTCTGGTGACCTCACTCACTCGCAGGAACACAACAATCCTCAAGGGAATTGTTATTTGGCTGCGGTATTCTGTGAAGTGGAGGTACATTCCCCAGCCGGGTAGCTTACAATTACGCTCCCTACTTCTCTTTTCGCCAGAGCTTCGTTTGTCAGTCAGCAGGGTGCACCGCGAGCATGTGAAGTTGGCTTTGGTTCAAAGATGTTGATGAACCACTGACACCCCAATATTTATATAATTATCATTCAATAGTACTATTAATATCGATATTGAGGTCTATCGATTAAGTAAAAAAAAAACCTTTTATTCATAGCGCTAACATAACTTTTTTTTGGTTACAGGTGAGCGTTCGTCATGTTGGTATTGATCACAGCAGGTAAAAATAATGGAATATATTTGACGTTTATTATGGATATGCATTTCAATAGCTTGATTTATAGTGGTTTCTTATTTGTTTTGTTGGCCAGTCGAAATTAGTTGATATTTTATGTATGTGTATGTATTGTATTAGAGAATAGATACAACAGTGTGGCCAGCCAAGTTCGCGAAGCAAAATCACTAGTATTATTTCTTATTCTGTGACAGACTAGCGGATATGTAGGCAATGGGCGTGGAATACGAACCATTTTGCGTTCGCCATTTTGCGACACATTTGAGCGTTCTACAACGAAAAAAAGTTTAACCACTTGTATAATTGTTTAATATTTTTTTGTAAAAAATCTAACATATTTGGTTTTATTATCATTTAAAAGCAGGTTATTAGCACTAAACTAGTTTACTATTTTTGAAAGAGCATTGTTTACATCGTCAATTTCTGATTGTTGTCTATTTACCTTAAAAATTAAAGAAGTCTCATCTGCAAACAATACTATTTCATGATTATTCTTTACAAGATGAGGTAGATCATTAAAGTACACGAGAAACAGGAAAGGGCCCAAAATAGAGCCTTGTGGCACCGGCACGTGCACTGCCGTTGACAGCCTCGTCGCAAGTAAACTGGAAGGTACTAGAAGGTACGCGGTTGTCTTACGCTGTGGAAGGGAGTAATTCAACAATATTAGTTTTTCAAGGCCTGAAAGGCCTCCACGTCAGTAGTTAAAGGTTAAATTTAAGCAAAATTAGCTCATTCAATACGATATACATATCTATCATTCAATATCATATGTAACATAATAAAAGGTAAATATTGCTATTACAATATCATTTTTATATGAGAGGGGGGGGGGCAATTGACTACGTGGGTCACTTGTTGGAAATAATAATCACCACCGCCCATAAAAATCAGCAACAACATGGGGTCGTCGATCCGTTGCCAGCCTTTTAGGGGAAAAAATTGATTCTGTTCTTGAATGCTCCTATGTCGTAGTTATTTGGAAATACAGCTAAGGGAAGTTGATTCCACAATTTCACAAATTTTTTTTCAAAAAATGTCTTTAAAAGCGTACTGTGATAGATTATCAACCATCAAGATGATATGGATGGAATTTTAATTTATGGCGAGTTGATAGATATTTGTTTTATGTTACATATGAATGCACATATGGTATATTCTTTGGGTGTATTTTTTTTTTTTTTTTATACTACTTCGGGTGGCAGACAAGCATACGGCCCGCCTGATGTGAAGCGGTTACCGTAGCCATATTAACGTTCACAACATAAAATATTGCTCGCGCGCCACCACCCCCGCTGCCAACGCAGCATCTTCTTCCTTTCTGGTGACCCCACTCACTCGGAGGAACACAACAACCCTCAAGGGAATTGTTATTTGGCTGCGGTATTCCGTGAGGTGGAGGTACATTCCCCAGTCGGGTAGCTTACAATTACGCTCCCTACCTCTCTTTTCGCCAGAGCTTCGTTTGTCAGTCAGCAGGGTGCACCGCGTGCAGGTGAAGTTGGCTTTGGTTTAAAGATGTTGATAAACCACTTACACCCCAAAATGTGTACCTGTGGGTGTACCTGTCGATCGAAAATGTACTTAAACATATAAATATATTAAACACTAAGACAAACAGGCATGTTCATGCACACAAATGTTTGTCTTGAGCTATCAAAGTAGCCATTGGACCAGTTACCGTTACCTTTTGCGAGGCCGTTTCAATAATACTTATCTAAAAGTAATTTTTATGAACTTGACTGTTTTTTACATTTGTGTTTTTCACATCCTAAGCTTTATGAGAACGGGATGAAGCTATATGAATTCATGTTTCTCGGTAACATTAATTACTTCTATATTTAGTATAACATGTTGAAATCCCGCGAGACTGAGATTTGATCAAGGATTGGATTTCATTACCAGCAATGATGTTATGTTATAAATATTATAGATAATATGGCATATCCATACTAAATTGCCTCAGAAACGGTTCTCGTCACTTCGCCTGGGAAATCTATGACTATCGCTATTCTTATCATCTCGGCTCTTTAATATACTTGCTATCTCTTTCCTTTGCTGAGTACGTAATCGGCGCAATAGTGTCATTTTTTCTTGCAAAACATGAAATTAATCTAAAATACGCATTAACATCAAATAGCACACAAGAGCTCGATGATGCAGTTGTGTGTGTCAGTCTAATTGAACGCGTAAGTTAAGCAACATCGACTGTAGCCTATCCATGGTTTTTTTATCTCTTAAGACAAGTCAATGGCCTCTGGGCGGCTTGATAACACTGGCCTCCGACAACCCATGGTTGAGCAGCGTGGTGGAGTATGCTCTAAACCCCTTCTATTGAGGAAAGACCCATGTCCTAAAAGTAGGATGACTGTGGGTTGATTCAGAGAGACTGTTTATATTTACCTTACCCTTACTACACCCCGGCCACTCCATACAAATGTCCCGTCGTTTACTACTACATAAACAATGCCGTCTATGCAGAGTGCGAATGTGCACGTGTGCGTGCGGCGCCATACAAACTGTTCCACGTTCGTCTTAGAGGGGATGTGAGGTCGATACGAGAGAGCGGCAGGGAGTGGCTGTGTAGTACATAGTGATTTATTTATATTGTGCCCTTTCTACCCTTAATAAAAATTTTGCACTCACACTACTTTTTAATATACTGTTTAATTCATCGGCCCCTCTATGTCTAAGGGAACGATTTCGGTTTCGAGAAGTCGATTGTCGTCTGCGTTGTTCGTGGACTCGGATTTTGGACATACCCACTCAAAACACTAATGCGTATACAAACTCATTTACAGTATGATCCACAAAAATGTGGTTACGCATTGCCTGTTGACGTTCGGATGGCTCCTACGTTATTTTCCTTCAAATCAGGACTAACAAGACTCTTTACTGATGAGACTTGAAGTTACCTAATATTTTAATTGCCTGTGTACAGTCATCATCATCACCATCATCAGGTCATTTTAGTTTCCACTGCAGGAGCACGACCCTCTCTCGTCCGTCCGACAGAAGGAGGATTTGGCCTACACTCCCCACGCTGGCCAGGCGGGTTTGGGGAGGCCTGATCGATGTTTTATAATGTATTTCCCTTTGTTGCCTTGTACGACATCCACGGGAAGAGACGGAGTGATTCAATTCTCGTCTGCCGGAAGCCACACAGCCTGTTTTATAATTTAGTTATTTGTGTAGTTTATTTATTTAATTGTTTTGTAAATTTCCTTCTTTCATTTATTACTCGATGTTCTACTTGCCACGCACGTCCATGTCCACTCCACGCAGTTACTCCAAGGTTAACTGGAAGAGATCCCCATGTGGGATAAATCCGCCTTTGTACCGCTTTATTTTCATGTACTTATTCAATATGTAATTTGAACAATATAGATAATACAAACAAACAAACAAAGAAAAATATTACAAATCTATGCATATCTATTCTATATGTATGTTGACACTTTAATATCAAACGCTAAACCGAATCATTCAAACTCATAAAGTTACATTAAAACTCCCCGAGATTCAAAGGGAAACTCAGCACAACTCCCGTTGCCTCATAAAATTTAGTACTTTTTCTTTAGAATCCATTATGAATCCTTCTGCTTGAAGGCAATAATTCATACTTAAATTTTATTATCACTCAAATTTCCTTTCGGATACACAAGAGTATTATGACGCTATGAGAGCTTCAACTCTCACATTATCTTTATGACATTGCATTAAGTGTCAAGTCATGAGAGGTAGCGGGGACGAGAGGCATCAATCACGGAAATTAACTGAAGGATAAATCTTGAGGGAATGTCGTCTCGGTGTCGTTTCATACATTTATGGTAAATAACGGGTGTATTGTTGTCTGAGGCATGAGATTACATGATTAGAATATTACAGCGGCATTTGTTACTTTTGTTAAAGATTTTTCACCCGATTTCCATAATGGTCTCTTCTTTATCACTACTAAGGTGACCGTGTAATATTTTTGAAGTGAAAACTTCTTTAGCGGCGTTGTGCACTTTTTGGGATGGGTAAAAAATGTTAAACTCGTGTCAGGACACGAGGCCTGATCGAAAATTCGTAAGACGGAGGGAGCGTTGACCGCCGGCGCTGCGTAGGAGAGGAAGTGATATCTCCCTCTCTTTCTACCGCGCGCCGAAAATGTAGGCCTGATCCTGTGGTTTGTTTTTAATGTAATATAAATTGTCATGTTTGTATACGATAGCGCAATAAATGAATATTGTATTTTACCACATAAATGACCGTTTACAGTTACCGTAACCGTATTATCGCTCGCAACATAATATATCACTTGCGCGCCGCCACCTCCGCTGCAATGCAGCATCTCCTTCTTTTCTTTTCTGGTGACCTCACTCACTCGCAGGAACACAACAACCCTCAAGGGAATTGTTATTTGGCTGCGGTATTCTGTGAGGTGGAGGTAGAGGTGATAGTACTTTTATACTGATAAAATGGGTCCAAATGGGCTAACCAACACTAAAATATTTTTTCAATTGGAAAGTGCTTCATTTCCGATAGAAGTAACAACAGCAAGTAATCTATACTACAATAATATAAAGCTGAAGATTTTGTTTGTTCGGTTGGATGAATGAATTAATCTCAGAAACTATTCTGAGATCCAAGCGAACAAACAAACTCTTCAGCTTTATATTATTAGTATAGATTACTTGCTGTTGTCACTTCTATCGGAAATGGAGCGCTTTCCGCTTAGACCACACCCCACAAGACCGTCATAAAAGGGGGTGAGCAGTGAAAAAGACATCAGGGGCGTGAGATTTGGACTAGGTGTGAAGTTTGATCGCATGCGACGTGATTACCATTTACGGCTGGAGTGATTTATTCAGGGTAAATGAAAATATGCATGTAGTCTTCTACAAGTTTATGTGTTTTGAACCTTGTGCTAATGGGGCTTATGGATGTGATTTATTGTTTTATAATGATTTTCTTCGAGAGGATTTATTGTTTATAGAAAGTTTTTAATAATTTGGGGTAAGTGGTTCATCGACATCTTTGAACCAAAGCCAACTTCACCTGCATGCGGTGCACCCTGTTGACTGACAGACGAAGCTCTGGCGAAAAGAGAGGTAGGGAGCGTAATTGTAACCTACCCGACTGGGGAATGTACCTCCACCTCACAGAATACCGCAGCCAAATAACTGTTCCCTTGAGGGCTGTTGTGTTCCTGCGAGTGAGTGAGGTCACCAGAAAGGAAGGAGATGCTGCGATGGCAGCGGGGGTGGCGGCGCGCGAGCGATATTTTATGTTGCTTATATGGCTACGGTAACCGCTTCACATCAGGCGGGCCGTATGCTTTCTGCCACCCGACGTAGTATATAAAAAAAAAAAAAATAACTGTCGTGGATGAAGCAATCTATATGTTAATATCTGAAGCAAAAACTTTGTATCTATTCTTTTTTACGAAAATTGCGCAGACGGAGTAGTGTGAAATTTCGCATTTTACTTTTTTTAACCATACATAAAAATACACTAAATCAATAAAAACATTATACACATTATTATTTAATACACACACGCATATATACACTTTTGTTTATTGTCAAATTGAGAATAGATTAATTTTTTTTTTTTATATTTCTGGTAAATTTACTAAGCGCCATTTAGTCCCAAATTAAGCGCAAAGCTTATGTTGAACACAAGCTTTGCGCTTTGCGTTTGACAAACAGACGTGCTCATGCACACGAATGTTTATCTTATATGAGGATCGAACCCGAGACCTCGGAGTCAAAGTGGCCATTGCTAACCATTCGACCACCGAGCTCGTCAAATATTGTTTGTCCTTAATATTATTTGACTATTGTCTTACTGAAGTGATCATAGAAGTATAGTCTTTGACAATAGAAACTTAATAATGTTCAAACTTATAACTTGAATTAATTAATGTCGAATTTCGACCACTGGGCGTCCACTAGTTGTAATAGTTATTGATAAACTGCTTTCACAAATTATCGGCAGCAGGCGCGGATCCAGCCCTCAAAAAGAAGGTTGTAGCTGCAACCATTTTTTTTTTCATTTTTGTTATAGGTACTACGTCGGGTAGCAGACAAGCATACGGCCCTCTTGATGTG
The DNA here is from genome assembly GCA_937001555.2 of Hypsopygia costalis. Classification (NCBI taxonomy): domain Eukaryota; kingdom Metazoa; phylum Arthropoda; class Insecta; order Lepidoptera; family Pyralidae; genus Hypsopygia; species Hypsopygia costalis. The sequence goes on along the minus strand of OW443343.2, from coordinate 1,980,367 downwards.
AAGCGGTTACCATAGCCATATTAACTCTTGCAACATAAAATATTGCACGCGCGCCGCCACCCCCGTTGCCAACGCAGCATCTCCTTCCTTTCTTTCTGGTGACCTCACTCACTCGCAGGAACACAACAACCCTCAAGGGAATTGTTAATTGGCTGCGGTATTCTGTGAGGTGGAGGTACATTCCCCAGTCGGGTAGCTTACAATTACGCTCCCTACCTCTCTTTTCGCCAGAGCTTCGTTTGTCAGTCAGCAGGGTGCACCACGTGCAGGTGATTTGGTTCAAAGATCTTGATGAACCACTTACACCCCAAACACGTATTGCGTTTTTTTTTTAAGTTTTATTAAGGCATAGCCTTGCTATATATATATATATATATATATATAAATATATATATATAGCAAGGCTATGCCTTATATATATATATAAATATATATATATATATATATATATATAATCATCAACCTATCGACCTCAATAGACCGTGATAGTGTGACGTTACCAGTATATTAGGGTTGTGGACGTGCCCACCGTGCCCACAACGATGGATCCGCCCCTTTTTTTTATATTAGCTCAACATACCGCCTCGCCTGATGGTAAGTGAAAAGAGGAGCCCCAATCGCATCGGCAACGGACAAGAGACCTTGACAGTTGTCGCTGTCCTGTCTTGTCAGTTGACGCTGCCATGCTGGCCTACAAGATGTTTCTTCATGACTCGCTTGAATATGGCTTTTAATAAGGCTTCAACACCCGTTAACATCGAACTATTCAAGTGTTGCAAGGGCTAAGCGGTTACTAAATGAGACAATGCTAAGTTCACACTAAGTTAGCAATGCTATTGGCTCCAATCGGAAGAAGATTTAACATAGTCATGAATTAAATATAATAATTACAATTTGGCATCATTCTTCCCTACAAACGTGTTTTTTTTTTGCTCGGTTTTGCTCGATATTGTTAACGGCAACAGGTAGACTCTTGAAATATTCACAGAATATTTAGTTATATATTCACTTTAAAAATAAATAATTAAATTAAAATAAAACAAATATTTAAGAGGGGCTCCCATACAAAAAACGTGATTATTTTGCCGGTTTTATAGATAATGGTAAGTAACCCTTCGTCCGCGAATGTGACTCGCACTTGCCGCCGGTTTTTTTAAATTTATTATTAGGAAATTTAATCTTTCTGAAATGAAAGAGTATATAATGTACTCTACTTTGAATCTACCTCATGAACCCCATTTCTTATCAACAATGTATGCAATTCCTCGCTAAACTCCAAATCGACAGCACCAGAGCAATCCCAGCCGTTCCCACAATTCAGTGTCAGCGCTGAGCTGGACTTGACACCACGAGGGTAGATTTACAACGTCGTAAATTACATTGAGGGCCGGCTGTCTTGTTGAATCGGCAGCGGCCGTGGGAGAGCCGCAGTGGATAGCTCGCCAATTAAACTTCGTAATTGTGACGTTAAATGCTACACTGTTGGCATTTAGAACTCTAGATATATAGCTTTAAGGAACTGGACTAAGGAGGCTTTGATGTTTATTGTGAAACTACTTTGTATGGAGTAATAAACTGCTGCATTTAACTTTTGAAGTTGCAACGTTAAACCACAGCTCGCCCACTTCATGATGGAGTCACTTACAAGGATGAGCTTTTCATGTTTTTTTATAAAAAATATTGCCACATACACATTGGCGATTGCTTAGTCTGCTTACTGGTAATTGTTCCTACTAAACTGAAGCCACTAGACTAGTTTAGTACTTTAGTTAAGTGGCTAGTTATTTAGTAGGAAATTAACTAAAGTAACGTACCCGCTTCAAAATCGTTTGTGGTCGAATACACTACCCAAGTTCAGTGATTTTTTGCACAGAAAACTGCAATGAAAGCAAATCATTCTACTATTTTAGAAAGGGTGGATAAAGAAATTTGTGTGATAAGAAAAATAATTGAGGCTATCAGCCCATCTAGAAGAGGGGCGCGATAACCATCTGTTGTCCCTTACGCTGCTTCCACTCTAGGACTTTTCTCCCCCCTCAGCCTTCACTGACTCGGCATGCAATGCATGTGGCCGGCCCACTGCCGTTTGGACTTGCTGATTTTCAAAGCTATATCCTAACTTTGGTTTTTTCCTAACTTATTCATCATTTCATACATTCATTAATCCTAACCTTAACATTGCATTTTCTCGTTTCGGATTCAATCTCTTAGAAAGAAACATCTAACATACTTCTCTGCATCACTCACTGTGTCACTTTTAGATTGTTAACCAGCCCAGCGGCGAGCTTCCAAGTCTCATCATAAGTCATGTTTGTGAAGATGCACTGGTTAAATTCTAACCACACAGATACCCCAATACTTGAAGATTGGGGTATCTGTGTGGTTAGAATATACCGAAGCATTCCATGACAAAAAATAAATAGTAGTTATAAATACCTTTCTGATCGAATTAGCATTAGAATACCCCAAACACTCCAATAGTGAGAGCAATAAATGTAACAAATTAAATCGATGCAGTTAAATCACTTCCTGAAATGCTCTACTAAATTTACATTGCTAGCACAAGGTTAGTTACCAAATCACTTAACTAAAATACTTACATAGTCTAAACTACGCTAGTACTCGAAGTAGTTAACATAGTTACTCTAGATTAAACCGTAAATTCACAGAACAACCATTTGTGCACTGCACTGACCCATCTTCATCATTTAGCCATCAAAACATCTTCAGTTACAGCACTTAAAAGAACACACAATGGGCCTCCGTCATTTTCTTAAAGGCTTTCCTTTGTTAAGTTTATTCAGGCAAAAATGCCAACTCCAAAGAACTTTTCATATCTTGTTTGGAGTTTACGACCGCGCTCGGTTTACGGCGGCCTCAAAATGCTATGATGTTAAGGAACGGTAAAATATTGGTATTATGTATCTAAAGCGCATCATCGACGTCTTTGAAACCAAAACCAAAAATAATTAGTGCATCTTGCGTGCATTGCCAGACGTACCGATTTTAACGGGACGTCCCGGTTTTTTAAGCTAAAACGTCCTGCGCGGGACACCACATATCCCACTTTTGGCAGTGGAAGCCAAAAAATTTAATTTCGTCAACTGTAATTAATGGACGGAATGCCAGAATCTTTTGAAAAATATAAGGAATTATTTTTTCATATTTTTTACATTATATTTTACAGTACTGAAATATATTTGATCTTTTGATTATGATACACTTATCAATCTATTCTATATAAAAAAAAAATTGGTTGCCTGTAAAGTCGGTATACGGGCGAAAGTTTTACGTGACAACGACTTTGAGTGGTAAAATGTTTTCGAGTGGAAGGGACGCATGCCTTTCACTTTTTATGTCTGTCTCTGTCGCTCTTAGGCGGGCTAACCATGCCCGAGTGAAAGGGACGCGTGCCTCTCACTCGCTCTCATTGTAAGCGCATAACGTGAGCGCGTTTCTTGAAGTGTCACCCGGCTAACCAATTTATAAGACGTTGTCACGTCAAAAACCCTTATCTAATGAATATGTATTTATTTACGTACGAATTTTTAACTTTCAAAAGTTTTTAAATTAAAAGTAATTATAAGTTTTAAAATCTTTGATCTAAAATTAATATGGCAACTCTCCTGCCAATTAGCCAACAAGGGTCTGGCGAAAGAGAGACATGGCATATCATATATTTGACGAGCTCGGTAGCGTAGCGGTCAATGACGCGGCTTCGACACCAACGCTCGAGAGTTGGATTCCCACACAGGACAAACATTTGTATGCATGAACATGTCTGTTTGTCTTGGTCTGGGTGTTTTCTATGTATCATAAGTATGTATTTACAAAAAAAATGTAAGTATTTACGTATGTTTATCAGTTGTCTAGTACCCATAACACAAGCTTCGCTTACTTTGGGGCTAGATGGCGCTGTGTAATTTGTCTGACAAATATTATTATTATATTATCAAGCACCAAGAAGCATCACATTATAGGCTATCGAGCTGACGAAACTGCTGTCCGTTTGTAAAAAGCTTGCGTTATGGGTACTAGACAACCGATAAACATACGTAAATACATTTTTTTTTTGTAAATACATACTTATGATACATACACAAATGTTTGTCCTGTGTAAGAATCGAACCCACGAGCATTGGTGTCGAAGCCGCGTCATTGACGGCTACGCCACCAAGCTCGTCAAAATATTACCAGTTTATACCCTTTGCCTTATTGTTTTTTGATACCACTAGGGTGTCAAACAAACTTACTACTTTACTATTTAAATAGTTGATTTCGGTCAACTTACCAGAGTTTAATGCGATTTCACAGCAGTAAAATGTAAAATGCAAAAATTCACCACCATCACAAACATTCCTGGTAGCTCAGTTGGAAGAGCACTCGACCGGTAATCGACAGATCGTGAGTTCAAATCCCACCAAGGCGCGGAGGTGATTTTTTCCATTTTTAAAATATCATATACATATTATAAAACAAAGTCCCCCGCCGCGCCTGTCTGTCTGTCTGTCTGTCTGTTCGCAATAAATTCAAAAACAACTGCACCGATTTTCAAGCGGGTTTCACCACTCGATAGCGTGATTCGCGAGGAAGGTTTTAGTATATAATTTGTTAAGTTTTTTTATTTATTTCTGTGTACATTAACGATATTTGTTGAAGATGTCGGGAAAAAAAAAGCCGTCTGGGAGCTTTCAACGAAAACGCTGCCTTTGAGATATAACAAAATAATGTATGGTGGAATTGTGTATCTTATATAGGTCTACAGAAAAGCCCGCGGTGGCATATGTATATCTCTTAAGGTTAATATACTATACCCATTTTACTACTTTTAAAAATTGGCATTCATGAAGCGTTTATCGGATAGCTATTTACATAACTACGGTATTAATTCTTATCAAAATAAATTACTTTGTGTTTCAGGCCATATCAGTATCTGTAAATTATTTTTTGAATAATTTAAATCGGATGTACCATTTGAAAGTTATCATAAGTTTAATAATTCTCAAAATTAAATCCGCGCGATAGCTCCCGAGTATAGCGGTACGAAGTTCGCCGGGTCAGCTAGTCTATTATAAACTTACTTCTTGCATAAGGACGCCTGCAACACCAGATGCATCACTAACGCGTTGCCGGACCTATAAAACCCTGTTACGTCTCTTGGGAACAACAACTTGACAGCTTGTGGCAGAAAACTCCTCTGGGACCTCACGCATGGGCACCATATCAAATAACTCCCCTGACTACAACCCATTATACATTACATCTTCTACTTCTGTTTACTTTCTGGTTGCATTTCTCCTACATTCTTTCCACATGCGCTGCGTTTTCCTACGCTCAATTGGTTTCCGCCCATCGGCTATTGTAACCGCTATCCTTCAGAAGGTGTATCCGCATATCAGTAAGCAGTTAGTTAAGCTTACTCTTGATTCGAGTGCCAAACTCATTAGTTTGGCACTCGGCGTACCTACGACCCACCTACTGTAAAGTAAGTACATACACTTCTTATATAAGAAGCTCGCGTAAAGTATTTTATGATGCTTGCAGGCTAATACCCCAATTTTTAAAATTGTAGTAGGTGTTGGTGTATACATTAAGGGTCCTAAAATTTTCAAACTTACTTCCCAAAAAACAGATACTTTCTAGTTTGGGAATTAAGATAGCCATTTTCAGTAACTTCACAGCCAATAAACCAAATGAGTACCTTCACACATCGGCATTTTGTCAGCCGATGCACCTGGCTCTCGAGATACAAACCTATGTTTAGTTCGGGGACGTAGGTCGCGTCGGTAGGACTGAATGGAATCTTATCTATGTTGTTATGTATAAAACCTGATGTGGGTAAACATACTATTATTGTAAAACTTTACTATGGTTTGGCATAAATAAAGATTATTACCTACTGTAAAGTAAGTACACACACTTCCTATATAAGAAGTTCGCGTAAAGTATTATATGATGCTTGCAGCCTAATACCCCAATTGCTAACGTAGGTTCTCTTCACGTTTAGTGACCTCCCTCCCTGTGAAGAACATTACAATCCGTAAGCATCTCAATTTTTTTGAGCTTACTCGCTAAACATAACAACTCAAGGGTATTGTTATCTGACTGAAGTCTTCTGTCTGGTGGAGGTGCTTAGTTGGGCTCGATTTGTCCTACGAGCTACGTCTCTTGCGCCAGAACTTCGTTTGCTAGTTGTATAAAAGGACATTAGAGAGCTAAGGTAGTGATTCTCTAATGATACTTCAACAAAGCAAGCCTAACTCTCAGAATATAATCACAGTATAAGTAATAAGTGCATTTAGCGTTAAGTCCGCCTTTTGTACCCTTATAAATAATTTGTGGTCGATAAAGATTTTAAAATAATACATACTAGGTACAGTACAGTATGGCCAATCCCTGCCGCTCTCTCGTGTTGACCTCACCTCCCCTCTGAGACAAATCTGGAACAGTTTGTATGACGCCGCACGCACACTCGCTCATTTTCGCTTTGTACAGACGTCATTGTTTATGTAATAGTGAACGACGCGACATTTGTATGGAGTGGCCGGGGTGCGGTATAACGTCAAAGAAAATAATAAAACCTGAGAAAAAGTATGATCTTTTTCAAAGACAAAAATAATGTTTTGTTCATAGATTTTTCATTAAATCCAAAGAATGATTCCCATTGTCCAAAACAGACTTACTCGTAGGTGTAATAAAAAGGCGTTTGACCAGACAGACTGAAGTTCGAATTCAATGATAAAATAAATAGATGATTGACTTTCACATTTCAATGAAAATTTCCAATTGGATTCGTGCGAATTGAAATGAATTTATGACATTCAATATTAGGTATTAAAGTACATAATATTTCATCTGTATTTGAAATATTATGATTTAAAAAAAAAAATATAAAGAAGTATTATCGAAATCCAATACTATATTCTCTTTATTCTTCGTATTTTATTTATTTTTAAAGTTGATCAGACGTCGTAGTCGTCAACCCTTACTGGTCTCCCCTCAATTGCTTTTTAGAGCATACTCTACCACACTGCTCAACTGCGAGTGGTCGGAGGCCATTGTTTCCAAGCCGGCTAAAAGCCACTGGCTTGGCTTAACAACTGTCATCTAATGGAAACAGCCGGGACCGAGATCTTAACGTGCCCTCCGAAGTACGGACGAGTTCGAGATAATGTAAACCCATCTGTGGCCAGGCTACGGTCGACGTTGCTTAATTTACGTGTTTGATTTGACTGACTAACTTACTTAAATTCACTTTCACATTCAAGATAGTGTGATGAAAGTGAATCTAAGCTCTGCGGATTTAGAGTAGTAATGATTTATACATGTTCTTATATTTAATTTGTATGACGTTTCTAAGTGCTTTATAAAGTCCAAGGAATAAAGATATTTTGTTTTTTTTTTATTTTGACACGTACAACGACGCCATCGAGCTCCTTGTATTTGAGAATATGGGGTGTAAGTGGTTTATAAACATCTTTGGACCAAAGCCAACTTCACCTGCACGTGGTGCACCCTGCTGACTGACAAACGAAGCTCTGGCGAAGAGAGGTAGGGAGCGTAATTGTAAGCTACCCGATTGGGGAATGTACCTCCACCCCACAGAATACCGCAGCCAAATAACAATTCCCTTGAGGGTTGTTGTGTTCCTGCGAGTGAGTGAGGTCACCAGAATGGAAGGAGATGCTGCGTTGGCAGCGGGGGTGGCGGCGCGCGAGCAATATTTTATGTTGCAAGCGTTAATATGGCTACGGTAACCGCTTCACATCAGGCGGGCCGTATACATGTCTTCCACCCGAAGTAGTATAAAAATATATATATATATATATATTGATGTCACGTGCAACGAGGGACCTAGTTAAAATTAACAAAAACATTTAAGTACCCATTAGTATACGGAAACAACATGCTAAAAATAACTATACGAGTGGGGTCGACTAAGCCCAAACTCGTAATCGATACCCCCTGTGTTACAAGCGTTGATTAGGGGCGACATTAACTGTTTACGATCAAGACGGCTATAAATTTGGCACTTTAGCTATTTTGAAAAAGTATGGATGTTCTATACATATCTTTTGTGGAGCAGCTGTTCGACTTTTTTTAACGGGACGGGACGGGACGGGGGGGGGGGGGGGACCACACATTCCCGCTACTGTGTTTCCTGTGTAGCCAGGATTAACAGTCGCAAATACAAAAAAAAACCGGCCAAGTGGGAGTCATCTCGCGCACGAAGGGTTCCGTACCATTATCCAATTTACATACATTTAAATACATTATCTATAAAAACGGCAAATAAAAAAATGTATGTTGTAGGGAAACACCCTTAAAAGCCCATTAGTATACGGAAACAAAATATATTTTGATACGCTATATACGTTCACCGCAGCCTGTCCATGGATGGGTTTATTAGCTCGAGCGTGCCCTCCGTGCATCGGAGGGCACGTTAAGGCGTCAGTCTCGGTTGTTGTCATTAGATGACAGTCGTTAAGCTAAGTCAGGCCTTTGGGCGGCTTGAAAACATTGACCTCAGCCAATCCTCAACTGAGCAGCGTGGTGGAGTATGAATCCCTTCGATTGAAGGGAATCTCAACCCCTTCGTACGTAATCCGTGGTTACTACACCTGTCCCATAGGATTTATCCCCTCGTACCATAGGACACGGCGGATAGGACCCTCCTTCCGCTCGGAGCGGCGGAACCCCTCGACACCGCTCGTCTATCTAGGTCCGCTCGCAATAATAAAGCAGTAGATACTGCTTGTCATTGAATGAATTTGTTAAAAAATTGAGAAGCAGAATAGGAATTTTATTTGTCTAAATATAGGTAAAGACATGAGCTTGCAACTACAAACTAACAAACAAGGTTTTTGCAAGGAGTACGTAGGCTGCAGTAGAGATGGGCGTTGAATAAACGAACCGTTTTTTTAAACTGTTTTTTGTGCGTGAACGATTAAACTAGTTTACAGTTCACAGATAAACTAGTTTATTCTTCGACTGGTTTGATGAGTCCATTGCGTCGCGTCGCGATCGTCTCGTCCCGTCAAGTGACTTGACAAATGAGATTTTCGTTCGTTTACGTTTACCAATCGTTTATGTGAAGAAATAGTCTTATCGACGACGTAAACTAGTCGAAAATTAGACTGTTTTTTTTAAACTAGTTCATCGTCGATGGTAAACGGTCTCGTTGCGTCGACTGTAAAATCGTCGACGACCCGCCCACCACTAGTCGACGACGTAAACTAGTCGAAAATTAGACTGTTTTTTAAACTGTTTAACGTTGAGGTTTCGTTGATGGCAAACCCGTCGACGACACATCACTAGGATGCAGTTATATGGTGGGTACACACAGCGTTACACCTTGACGTTACATACTATTTACTCTCGCCATCACATGTATGGGTAGGATAGTGTGGTAGGGACGTTAAGGCATAGTAGGGAAGAGTTAGAGTGCAGTAAGCTACATTTGTTTGTGTACGTGTGTACACCCTGACGTTGGTAACTACCTGTTCTCACCATCACATGTATGGGTAGGATAGTGTGGTAGGGACGTTAAGGCATAGTAGGGAAGAGTTAGAGTGCAGTAAGCTACATTTGTTTGTGTACGTGTGTACAGCCTGACGTTGGTAACTACCTATTCTCACCATCACATGTATGGGTAGGATAGTGTGGTAGGGACGTTAAGGCATAGTAGGGAAGAGTTAGAGTGCAGTAAGCTACATTTGTTTGTGTACGTGTGTACACCCTGACGTTGGTAACTACCTGTTCTCACCATCACATGTATAGTTAGGATAGGGTGATAGGGACGTTAGGGCCTAGTAGGTGAGAGATAGAGGTGTGGACTGGACAGAGAGGTAGGTAGTGCAACTGCACTGTACAGAATAGAACAGCTAGCCTACATAACAAGGTAGGCTAGCTGATCTTTTCTGTACAGTTGGTGGTTGCGTCCGTGTACATATTATGTTGGCCGCCGACTGCACAATAATTATATAACGTTCGTTATATTTTTCCCTACAAATATTTATGTCACAAATTTAATTAATATTAGTTAAATTTCAAATTATAATAGTGTTATTATACTCGTACCTACAAATTTCATAATGAATTATCTATTCATAATTCGCATTTTCGAGAAATAATTTTGTTTATATATGCACGAGTGGGGTTATGTTTAATTTCATATAATTTCGCAAACAATTCGACATCGCTATTTACAAAGTTTGCCGTCTCATAAATATACATATGAGGTAGGTGAGAGAAAAGTTAACTTAGTAATTAATAATACTCTCTTGTTAAAGGAATCAAGGTCACCACAGGACAGGCATTTCTGCCTAGTGTGGGGCCTCTGATAAATCAGAGGCTACATACTTTGATTTCTCAGTGGTCCCACGACGAGCTCGGTGGCGTAGCGGTCAATGACGCGGCTTCGACACCAACGCTCGTGGGTTCGATTCCCACATAGGACAAACATTTGTGTGCATGAACATGTCTGTTTGTCTTAGTCTGGGTGTTTTCTATGTATCATAAGTATGTATTTACAAAAAAAAAATGTATTTACGTATGTTTATCAGTTGTCTAGTACCCATAACACAAGCTTCGCTTACTTTGGGGCTAGATGGCGCTGTGTAATTTGTCTGACAATATTTATTATTTATTTAGAAGATCTGTTATTATTATATTTAAATAACTGTATCATAGCATAACTTTTCTTTTATTTAAATAAAATATTTAGTTTATTTTTTTTGCTTTTGAGAAAAGAGTACCTAAGTAATTTAAAAAAAAAATTGACGTGAATATCTACGTCTTTAAAATTATTCTATAGGGAAGAGGCAATTAAAAAAAAACTAATGATACCTAACAAATTCGGGGGATACAGTTTGGTGTTACAGCTACATACCTATTATCTCCATCCAAAATTAAATCACCACTGGATAGATGAAGGATCAAATTTATTACGCTAAGTAAGGATTATTGGACATCGTGTGCGGGGGAAGCACTGCCATTTTGAGATAATTTTAGTTCATATAACGTGTTCACGCACAACCCACGGCCGTTACATGACACAGCCATATCCCATTTTTTTTTCTGTCTGTCTGTATGTGTACACGCTATCTCCAAAACTGTTTTCACAAATAGTTAAAGATCAGCTTCGAGCAACATAGGCTTTTAAATTCTTTTATTTATTTATTTAATCTTCGTGCACATAAAACCTTGTACAAACTTAATATAGCATTCTCTGCCAGTACGCAAGGCGAATTATTGTCATATAACCTTTCGCATGCCGAAAATTTTAGCGCCGTACTAAACGATGTACTAAAGCTGTATCCACCATGGGATCGTGGCACGCGAGGGGTCAAAGTAATTCAAATTCGTCTGTGGTCTTCACAGGCACCACCCAGTTATAAGTAAGCAGAGTAGGTGTACCAAAAATGTATTTTAATCAACCTTTTTTCTGAACAAAAAACACGTTTCTTTTTTTTTTCAAGGAAAAAAATAACCCATTCAAAACAAACGCCTGCCCTTTGACGTTTTTTTTCTCCGGCCATAATTGGAATTCTTTAATGGATTCTTCTGATAGCATTAAAGTGGCCTCTCTTTTGTTTTAGTAATAGATCTAACAATATTGTCATCGAACATTTCTTTTGGTTTAAACTTTGTGTTTTATTGAATTGATTCAAGTGAAATTGATTTGGCTTTGTAGCACCATTTTGATTATAACGCTTTGTTGACAAGAAAAAGGCAATGTTTTGTTTAAAAGGAAAATATTTTATTTCCTGCAAATGTGAAAAACTTTTGTGATTTTAAGTCGTTTTGTTGATTTTTGCTTATTGAATTCATCTATTTAGGCTTTGTTGAGTACAAAATAGACGTATAGAACAGTATTATGCTACACGGGAATCAACGCGATCATGCATGTAAGGTAGTTTTACATACCTTTATTATTACCAGACGTTTCGACCAGGTTGCACCGGCCGTGCTCACAGGCTGACTGTCTCAGCGTTGTCACTCTGTCTCCGTTGTTTAGGTCGATGAATCTTCATCTACCCCCGTGTTGTTCGCGACACACCACACTACCGACGTCCCTATTCTGCGCAACTATCGACGGGTCCTTATTCTGCAAATTACCCGACCTCAAACCAAAACGAGGTTCATCATCATCAGGACATTTTAGTCTCCACTACACGAGCACGACCATCTCTTTTTTATTTATAATATGATATCATGTCAAAAAACGTTTATCTAAAATGTCAGAAAATCTGACCTTTGTACGAATCAAAACTTTGTAATAACGTTACTTTTTAAACAACTTGTCATGCCCATCTTCAGAGACAAATCTCATCTAACAAGATTAGAAAGTCCAATTTAATACCGCAGGTTTAATAGAAGAAGACTCGCTGACAGTTCTCAGCATATATTCGATTATCAAGTCAAGCAGAGACAGTTTGCAATTGAAGCCTCATCATCATCATAAGGTCATTTTAGTCTCCACTACAGGAGCACGACCCTCTCTCGTCCGTCCCAGACAAAAGGAGGATTGGCCAGACGGGTTGGGGAGGCCTGATCGATATTTTATAATGTATTTCCCTTAGTAGGCTTGTACGACATCCACGGGAAAAGACGGAGTGATTCTATTCTAGTCTGCCGGAAACCATACAAATTGAAGCCTATATCTGTTCTTATTTTTTATGTAATAAATCTTTAATGGTGTACACTATTAAAGATTTATTAGTTCACCTAAGAACAAAGTCGGTAACAAATGGCACTAACAATAATTTTAAAGCTTTCATATCCGTCTGAATTGTTGAAGTTCATGGAGATAGAGGGAAAGGAGGAGGAGGCCGGCAGAGATTATTATATTCTTTATTGCATAACTAATACAAACTATTTCATGTTATACAGGTAAATACAAAGGTTATCTCTACGAGAGATCTCTACCAGCCAACCTTACTGGTTGTACTCGAGGCAATACATTTGTTTGTTTGTTTATTATAACTTTATTGTACATAAAAAATAAAATAACCAGAAATAAAATGCACAGTAAAGTAGTACAAAGGCGGACTTATCCCTCAGAGGGATCTCTTCCAGTCAACCTTAGAGTATCAAAAGGATTAGAATTAAAGGTGTGTAATCACAAAGTACAGTAATTACTGTCATATTAATAGACAGGACAAAAATAACAACATAGTTTAAATACGAACACCCATTAACACATGTTTCAATTATGATATCTAAATATATAAAAGGAGAAACTGACTGACTGACATATCAACGCACAGCCTAAACGGCTAAACGTAGGCACTTGAAATTTGGAAGGGACGTAGCTAGGTACCGTAGAGGTGCACTAAGAAAGGAATTCCCGAAATTCCCACGGGAACGGGAATTAGCGGGAAAATTCTTTTGTATGAAAAATCTAAACCGCTTAAGTTAGACGCTTGAAATTTGGCATGCAAGTACCTTAGTAAACTTAAAGCTTAGTTGCAACAGGATATTGCAAAATTCCCACGGGAACGGGAGTTAGCGGGAAAAAACTTTTGTATGTAAAAATCTAAATCACGTAAGATAGATGTTTTCAATCTAGCATGCATGCATACCTTAGTAAATATAAATTTTAGTTAAGGCTGTATTTTGAAAAATTCCCATGGGAACGACAGTTATCTAAATATATAAAAGGAGAAACTGACTGACTGACATATCAACGCACAGCCTAAACGGCTAAACGTAGGCACTTGAAATTTGGAAGGGACGTAGCTTAGGTACCGTAGAGGTGCACTAAGAAAGGAATTCCTGAAATTCCCACGGGAACGGGAATTAGCGGGAAAATCCTTTTGTATGAAAAATCTAAACCGCTTAAGTTAGACGCTTGAAATTTGGCATGCAAGTACCTTAGTAAACTTAAAGCTTAGTTGCAACAGGATATTGCAAAATTCCCACGGGAACGGGAGTTAGCGGGAAAAAACTTTTGTATGTAAAAATCTAAATCACGTAAGATAGATGTTTTCAATCTAGCATGCATGCATACCTTAGTAAATATAAATTTTAGTTAAGGCTGTATTTTGAAAAATTCCCATGGGAACGACAGTTATCTAAATATATAAAAGGAGAAACTGACTGACTGACATATCAACGCACAGCCTAAACGGCTAAACGTAGGCACTTGAAATTTGGAAGGGACGTAGCTTAGGTACCGTAGAGGTGCACTAAGAAAGGAATTCCCGAAATTCCCACGGGAACGGGAATTAGCGGGAAAATCCTTTTGTATGAAAAATCTAAACCGCTTAAGTTAGACGCTTGAAATTTGGCATGCAGGTACCTTAGTAAACTTAAAGCTTAGTTGCAACAGGATATTGCAAAATTCCCACGGAAACGGGAGTTAGCGGGAAAAAACTTTTGTATGTAAAAATCTAAATTGCGTAAGATAGATGTTTTCAATCTAGCATGCATGCATACCTTATCTATCATGCATGAATACCTTAGTAAATATAAATTTTAGTTATGGCTGTATTTTGAAAAATTCCCATGGGAACGACAGTTAGCGGGAAAAAAATGTTGTATGAAAAAATCTAAACTGCATAATCACTACATAGTATAAAACAAAGTCGCTTTCTCTGTCCCTATGTCCCCATGTATGCTTAAATCTTTGAAACTACGCAACGGATTATGATGCGGTTTTTTTTAATAGATAGAGTGATTCAACTGGAAAGTTTATATGTATAATATATGCATAACATAGTAGAAAAACACTGATAATTTAGAGGTTTCTAATGTGATGTCGTAAATAAACACATTTTTTTGCTCTTTCATTGCAAACGCTGGCTGAACCCAACGAGATAGATCAAAATAATGTAGTACAGTATTGTTCACCTTAAAATGGTCTACAAAAAAGTTCGCGATGGTATATGTCTATCTCTTAGTGGTAACACACAATAACCGTTATTTTATCCTTTGCTTTTTACAAGAAATAATGCCTTATTTACGAAGCGATTTTAAGCAATACAGAATTAATCCTTATCCAATTAAGTACCTTAAATACATTGCGCATTTAATATAGATCAATATGGCCCTTCACAGCATGTAATTTAAATGAATAGTTTAGAAGATATTACACATTTAAAATGCAGGGACATAACGGCTGTGGCGGTACCGGCCGCGGAGCCGGCGGCGTGTGCCTATAACTGGGGAAGGACTGGATAGGACAAAGCGTATATATAGTACAATTAAAGGTGCTAAATCAAGGTGGTTGCGCTGCGTGTTAGACTTGGCTTGAATAATAAAATGATCGAATTTCACGCGAGCGAAGCCGCGGGCGAAAGCTAGTGTGTATCTAAATATATAAAAGAAGAAACTGACTGACTGACATATCAACGCACAGCCCAAACCGCTGGGTCTATAGATTCCAAATTTGGCACATAGGTTCGTTATGACGTCTAGGGGTGCACTAAGAAAGGATTTTTCAAAATTCATCCCCTAAGGGGGTGAAACGGGGGTCCAAAATTTGTATAGGGAAACAAGATTAGTTGGACTGTTTTATCTGAAACTTTACACGAGTACTTCTATAGATAAATGAATAAACACGTGTTTCAGGATTTTTCAAAATTCAACCCCTAAAAGGGTAAAATGGGGTGAAAAAGACTGAAAATCGTCGTGTGCATGGTTTTTATGGTTTATCGGGTTGCTGATTACGAAAACAACAACTATTTTATGATCTAACATAGCCGACGGTAACATAAAATCACCCCTGTGGGGATGCGATGGGGTTGAATTATATAAAAGAAGAAACTGACTGACTGACATATCAACGCACAGCCCAAACCGCTGGGTCTATAGATTCCAAATTTGGCACATTGGTTCCTTATGACGTCTAGGGGTGCACTAAGAAAGGATTTTTCAAAATTCATCCCCTAAGAGGGTGAAACGGGGGTCCAAAGTTTGTATGGGGAAACAAGATTAGTTGGACTGTTTTATCTGAAACTTTACACGAGTACTTCTATAGATAAATGAATAAACACGTGTTTCAGGATTTTTCAAAATTCAACCCCTAAAAGGGTAAAATGGGGTGAAAAAGTCTGAAAATCGTCATGGGCATGGTTTTTATGGTTTATCGGGTCGCTGATTACGAAAACAACAACAATTTTAAAATTCAACTTGGCTAACGTGACCATCATCCTCTATTGAGATGCGATGAGGTTGAAATGTCGATATATCAATATACATATGTATCGTTTTTAAGGGTTTTCGGAACATCAATCCATACTAATATTATAAATGCGACAGAATACCTCTTCACGCTTAAAACGCTGGACCGATTTAGATGAAATTTGGTTGAGAGATACCTTGAGTCCTGGGAAAGGATAAACCTAAGATAGTTTTTATCCCAGAAATTACCTATTATTGTTATTTATTGTACCTACACATAGGGCGGTAACGTGACCATCATCCCCTATTGAGGTGCGATGGCGTTGAAATGTCTAAAATGTGGTGATAAAGTCTGAAAATCGTCATAGGTATTGTTTTTATGGTATATCGGGTCGCTGATTATGAAAAAAACAACTATTTAATAACCCAACATAGCCGACGTGATAACTCTGTAGGGGTGCAATGGGGTTGAAATGTCATAATATTAATATGGGTGTTGATTCTATGGTTTTCTGGGACGTTAATTACGACAATGGCATCGATTTGAAAATATAACGTAGTGGACACGAATTACTTAAAAAGATTTTTCAAATTTTACCTCTAAGAGGATGAAACGGCGGTCCAAAGTTTGTATGGAAAAGATTAGTTGGACTATTTTATCCTAAATTTTACACGAGTACTTCTATTGATTAATGAGTAAACACGTGTTTGCCCCGAATGTCACGCGAGCGAAGCCGCGGGCGAAAGCTAGTATATAAATAAAACTTAAAAATAAATCATCAATTTGCAGCCAACATAGCGTTATTGAGAGACCTCCCTAGAGCCGATTTGAAGGAGCCAAGAGTAATTGTTGGAAGGGCAGACCATTATTAACTTGTTAAGGGATCCCATATTCAAAAAAAAATTAAAAACACTGATCTAATAGATCCTGAAGTTATCAAATAAGAAAAGTATTAATAATAAAATGAAAAGAAAAGAAACACTACATTCAAAACTGAAATAAATATCGTCATGAACATCGTTTGATAACAATACACACTCAAGACATTCCTTGTCGAGTGCTTTTTGTTTACACAAAAGGCACGAGCGCTCTTTAGCAGCCCAAAAAAATAAATTAAGTCACTTTGAAGAAGATCCACAGTTGGGGCGAAAAGGGAACAAAAAAAATGGAAATAAAAACTTTGTGAATGGCAACAGCTGCGCATCTCTGAGACAACGATCTGTTTATTGTAACGGGAACATGTGTGGGTGCCGTGTTGTTTTTGGTCCAGATGCAAGTTGGTTTACTGGGAATGTTTAAATTAAGTGTGTTCTTTCTTTGTGTAACGTTACAAACATTTGGAAGGATGTTGGGAGTATCGGTATCATTACATTACTTAGAATATCGATTAAATAAGATACGATACGATGTTTATCAATGTAAATGGATATAAATGAGAGAGGACTCTTGCTTTTTTTTTATACTACGTCGGGAGGCATACGGCCCGCCTGATGTGAAGCGGTTACCGTACCCATATTAGCGCTCGCAACATAAAATATCGCTCGCGCGCCGCCATTCCCGCTGCCAACGCAGCATCTCCTTCCTTTCTGGTGACCTCATTTACTCGCAGGAACACAACAACCCTCAAGGGAATTGTTATTTGGCTGCGGTATTCTGTGAGGTGGAGATTCCCCAGTCGCTTTTCGCCAGAGCTTCGTTTGTTAGTCAGCATATTTGACTCTTCATTCATCTTGCTCTTGTATAATGTTTTAATAATTGCTGGCATTGGCCAGCCATTATAAATAACTTATTACATTGGTATTAAATGGTCAATTATTAATAATTAAGCTTACTTGGCACCACATCATTCATCATCTAGGTTGACGGAGCTCCGCTTCTCGGTTACAGGACACAAGAAAACTCTACCTAACCAAAAATCAACTCAAATCTAACCAAAACATATATTTTTGGGATGTAAGGGGTTCATCAACATCTTTGAACCAAAGCCAACTTCACCTGCACGCGGTGCACCCTGCTGGCTGACAAACAAAGCTCTGGCGGAATGAGAGGTAGGGAGCGTAATTAATAAATAAGCTACCCGACTGGGGAATTACCTCCACCTCACAGAATACAAGGAATGAATAAATAATTTCATTTCATTTCAATGTTCGTGATATACGATTTTTAATTAAAAGTCGCGCCATTTTGACGGTCTTAATCAGCATAGTAGCATCCCACGCAGGTGAGCTTGACTTTGGCTCAAAGACGATCGTATTATTTTACACCCCGAATACTTCGAAAAAATTTTTTTTATTGCAAATAGTTGTTGGAAAACAAGTTAATTAAAAATTTAATATCACTGCGATGTTCATGAGATATTTAATTTCAAAATCAAATTTAAATTTCTAGAAACATTTTCAAGCTAATTCCAGTTATTAATTTATCAACTAACTTTAGATGTATAATATTTGCGTATATTTATTTATTGACTTTAAAATAAATAAATATACGCAAATATTATATTGATATGTATATTGATTAGAATAAAGGTACAGTCAGTAGTCAGTAGAGTGTATACAAAAGGCAGACTTAATGCTAAGACCATTCTCTGCCAGTTAACCTTTGAGAAAAGCCGATTAAACTAGAATATGGTTCACAAAATGCTAATTTTAGATATATACATAATCTTACTTATACAAGAGACACGAGATGGATATTAAAAGTATAAAAGAAATATAAGAGAATTAGGAAAAAGATTGATCGACGTAACTATTTAGTGACCCAAGATCGGGGACATTCCTCGCCCAAAGGATCAGTTTAGCCATCCAGCGACGTAATGCTGCTAGCATCTTGGCAACGATGCCACATGGGCCAAACTTTTCACATTTATTTTAGTTTTTGGTTAGTTTTATTTTAGTGTTATTTAATTTTAGGTACTTTCGTTTTATAGTTGAATTTTATGTATTGTTTATAGCTTAAGTTTATTTGAATTATTATTAGCACACATTTTTAACGTCATTATATTATCATAATATTAGATGTCAATTAAACCGATAACAGTACTGTCATGCTTTAAGCAATTCACCTATCGAATAAAACATTTTATCTAATCTCATACTAAAATTTACACATTAAAAAACTAAACACAGTATCTTAATGACAGTCTTTACGCACAAGCTATCAAAATAAATTTAAAAAGTTATTTTTCGATACAGCTCTTCTATGGACAACTGTATCGTAAAATAACTTTTTTACCATTTCGATACAGCTTCAGCCCTGGATACAGGTATTTTAAACAGGTTGCAATGCAAATACATTGCAACTATGCAAAATTTTTCTACATAATCTGTGAACGCGGAGCCGCGCGGCGCGTCGCGCATGCGCACTACGCATGCTCGATCTGCAAATGGATTTATAAGTAAGAATTATAGCTGTTAAATTAACTTCATGGTTGTATTTAAAATATTAATATCATATATTTCATGAGATTAGATAAAGTAGTGTGTGAAACTGCACATAATTAGGTATTAAAATACTCGTGTGGTCTATTATAACATTCGCCTTCGGCTCATGTTATAAACTCACACTCGTATTTTAATAACCCTTATTATGCAACAGTTTCATAAACTACTATTCTCGTGCAGCCAATTTCGGAGTGCTTGTCTAAACTGGCGTACTGGAAGCTGCTTTATAGAACTAGATATTCGATTATGAGCCTTAATGGACAATGAATACCGATTGCCGATCTGCCGGTTGTCGAATCTAGGAATGGCTACTTTGGCTTTGAGGGTCGCGGGTTGGATACGAGTATACGCACTCCACATGACTCCACTCAAATTAAACATTTGTGTGCATGAACAATGAACGTATATGTCATGTCGTGTTTGTTTTGTATTAAAAAAAAATAAGTATATATTACACATTATTATACACTGTGATCACTGTATAAGTAATAGCACTATGTACTGTGATCTAAGTAATCTGTTTCTAGTAGTGCAAGCTTTCCTTAGTTTGAGACTAAATAACCCAGCGTTTTTCATCATTGAACATTAGAAAAATTAAAAAAAAATATAAAATTCTTTCCCTTCCCAACCCGTTTGGCCAGCGTGGGGAGTGTAGGCCAAATCCTCCTTCTGTCTGTGACGGATGAGAGAGGGTCGTGCTCCTGTAGTGGAGACTAAAATGACATGATGATGATGAAAATTCTTTAATCAGTTTTACTATACGAGTTTATTAGCTATAAATATCTGTTCTTGCTGTCCCATCTCAAACTGTTGCCCTGTATATATTACTCCCAGCCTCTACCAACACTCAAGTCGATTCCCAGTTGCCATTTTCTTCTTCAGAGCATGGATCGAATGCAATTTGACGTATGACGCGATTCAGGATTCAGTCAAGTTTCAGTTGAAATGAAACGGTACGTTGCACTTGTCTTGTCGATAAATGGTTTCAAAAACTCTAGTGATGATTTCCGTTATAGATTGTGTTTACACTTATGCGGTATAACAAGAAAAAAAAAATATCTGATTACGGAAAATAAAAAAGATAAAAATCGATTCCTCTTATTGTTGAAGTCGGCTAAAATACAGCATGGGGTTTTTCAAAAAGGGCGTGAAGAGATTTTTACAGGGGTGGCAATGCGCGTATGATGTCGCCATCGAGCTCCTCGCTGTTCGGTGCCATGGGTATTTTTTCAAAATGAACAAATGTTCTAAGCGAATAGGAAATAATTTCGAGCAAATACTTGATGTATCGCTCGCGTTCGCCACACCCGCTGCCTACGCAGCAACTCCTTCCTTCCTGGTGAGCTCGTTCACTCGCAGAAACACAACAACCCTCATGGGAATTGCTTCTCTATTATATATAATGGAGATTTTATGGAGGTTCTTCTCCAGCCAGACATCTTACAATTATGCTAACCCTACCTCTCTTTCACTAGAACCTCGTTAGTCAGCCAGCTTTGGCTCAAATATGGTAATTAACAATGCGTATACCTACATCTAATACATATATAACTTATAACAACTTATACCCCAAAATCTCACTTACATGTAGCACAATCTATTCCAGTGTAGATCTTACATCTAGGAAAACGAAATTTTTTGGAAGTAACCATAAATGTTAAATCAGTTTTTATTTGTGTAAGTATTTCTTTATAATTTAAATAAATAAATAAATATTCCTAGACAAATTACATACTGCCATCCAATCCCAAATTAAGCAAAGCTTTTACTATGGGTGCTAGATAACTGATACTATACTTAAATACATATTTTTTTATAAATACATACATGTAAAACATCCAGACCAAGACAAACATACATGTTCATGCACAGAAATGTTTGTCATGTGCGGGGATCGAACCCGCGACCTCGGAGTCAAAGTGACCACTGCTAGCCACTCGGCCAACGAGCTCGTCAAATTATTATTTTATATTTAGCTTTATAAGATAACCTAATTTTTCTGAGGCACACCAACTAATGACCACGGTTCACCAATGTGCCGCGGCACACAATTTGCGCAACACTCGTCTATTCTACAACGTGTACTCACCCTTAATACAACTTATACCGTCAATAATTTATCTATCAACGATCCATATTTTCCGATCCCAACCCTCATTTAGCCAACACTATTTCTTTTGTCCATCCCATCCTCCTGTCCCCCACTCACAAAGCACAAATTGCTTATCAAGTGTTCCGTTTCAGACCAGTTTCGCTGACGTGTCCAGCCATTTCTACAGCAAATTGACTGTGCTTTGTTCGGATATGTACACGTTTTGTTGTGTCTAATATTTTGTTTTCTCTAGATGGACTGACGATCTTAAAAAGGTGGCTGGTAGCGGTTGGATGCGGAAAGCAGAGGATCGCATATGGTGGAAAGCATTGGGAAAGGCCTATATCCAACAGTGGGTAGATACTGGCTGATAATGATGATGATGATGAATATTTTGTTCTGATGTTCGAACTTGAAATATTAGCTGGTTCGCGTCTCTTAGAAGGGGAAGGGTCATGCGTTGCAAGTGTTTTATAAGTTGGCACGCATGCTTGTATGTATATAACTGTTAATTGTTAGTTAGTTTATATAGGTGTTATAATAGCTTTTAAACTTTCGGGTTGCTTAATTCATGAAAAAATAAGAACGGGAATTAATACGTAATATATAAGGGTATTTATACCAGTTATCTAGACCCCATAGTACAAGCTTTGCGCTTAATTTGGGACTAGATGGCGGTGTGTAAATTGTCTCAGAAAATATTTATTTATTTATTATTAAGGTCAATTTCGGACTAATAGAGATTAATCTTACCAAGTATGGAAGTCAAATTAATCTCTTGATCAAAAGACCATCATAACCAAATCGTAACGCAGTTTGATAATGCTTCATTTTTCTCTCCATCTTATTTTTATATCAAGTATATAATATGATAATAATTTTAACAAAAAAAAAACCGACTCCAAACATTACTCTACATTTAATTTTATGTATATAGATACAGGCTGATGATGATGATGATGATGAAAATAATATGAGACTAATCTGGAAGAAGAATATGAGATTAATCTCTTTCAAATAAAGAAAGCTTTTTTCAAATCGGTTTATAAATCACGGAGTAATTAAGCACCAAACATTAAAAAAAAAATACAGTCGAATTGAGAACCTCCTCCTTTTTTGGAGTCGGCTCAAAACGATACTTGAGGAGCAAACTCAAGAAACACCCCGGCGAAGGCAAATAGAAATGTTCATACTAATACAAATATAGTATTTCATGGCAAAGCTATGAACATAAAATTTTTACGATTAAGGTTTTCATCTCATCAAAGTTTAGTAGCCACGAGCGGTGGCTAATAAAAACAAAAAAAGTAAAATAACACGGAATATATCCCATCGAAATCTTGCAAACACATCTTGAGAGGTGGTAAAGAGGAACGATTGAACAGGGTTGTAAAATAAGGGTGGTCGTTGGAAACTTCGCAAAACCACCAGGTGCCGCTACTGTCCGAACTTTGCCGGATTACCAATCCCGGCCGGCTTTTATGACGTTAATGCTATTCGGAAAATAAAAGTTAAGTAATGAGTTTAGTTGAGTAACTTAACGAAAGGTTGACGTTATCTATTTCAGATTTTGAGTTTAAATATTTTGGGGTAAAGATAAGATATTTTTAAGGGACAACAGTCACTCTTTACAAATGCCACGTCGTTAATACCTTCGGCACTTCGGCATCAACCCATAATCATTCCACTGCTGGGATACGGGTCTCCCCTCAATCGAAGGGGTTTAGAGCATACTCCACCACGCTGCTCAACTGCGGGTTGGCGGAGGCCAGTGTTTTTAAGCCGATCTAAGGCCACTGACTTGGCTTAACGACTGCGATCTAATGATAACAGCCCGACGGCTTAACGTGCCCTCCGAAGCACGGAGGAGCTCAAGATACAT
This sequence comes from Hypsopygia costalis, assembly GCA_937001555.2. NCBI lineage: Eukaryota > Metazoa > Arthropoda > Insecta > Lepidoptera > Pyralidae > Hypsopygia > Hypsopygia costalis. The sequence goes on along the minus strand of OW443343.2, from coordinate 1,956,821 downwards.
AAACCCATCCATAGACAGGCTGCGGTCGACGTTGCTTAACTGGCGTGTTCGATTAGACTGACACGCGCAACGACGCCATCGAGCTCGTACTACGTGCTCGTAATACCTGCTACTACTTAAATACATATACAAATGATGTCTGTAGAAAGCATGAATGAATGTGTGTGTATGCGTGCTTCGTCAAACAAATAGTTTCAGATCTGGAGAGGTACTCAGAAAAAAAATACGACGTTTGAACCGAAATTCGTATTTTTTTTTTTCTTTATTATTTTTTGTAGAGTCTAAACTAATATCAATATTGTTTTATTTAGATAACAAATTAGGCCTTGATTAAAGAAGGGTCCATATCATCCGACTAAATACAACGAAAAATTCGGCTGAAATTTCGGTTATCAATTCGGAATTGACCCTCAGGTCACATCACAGGCAGGGGCCAGTGAAAACTCCGTGTTGAAATGTAAATCCATGTAAACAGAGTTATGGATCAGGATTGAATTTTGCTTAGGTAAAAATTACAATAAGCAGGCAATTTGATCTACACTACTTTTTTTTTACTCGCTAAAAATATTAAATATTCCTGGATAAATAAATATTCCTGGACAAATTACACTCGGCCATCTAGTCCCAAACTAAGCAAAGCTTGTACTAGGGGTACTAGATAACTGATATTATACTTAAATACATTTTTTTTTGTAAATACATACATATAATACATAGAAAATACCCAGACCAAGACAAACAGACATGTTCGTGCACACAAATATTTGTCTTGTGCGGGGATCGAACCCGCGACCTCGGAGTCAAAGTGGCCATTGCTAACCATTCGACCACCGGGCTCGTCGATTTCAAATACACATATACAGCCATGACATATTCCATGTCAAAATAATACTTCTGCATCACGTTAAATGCTGTTAGCTCTAATTCACACGATAAGAAAATGTATTTGCAACCAAGGAACAAATTTATCTAAGTACCTACGATAAGAAAATATCTTTTTCTTTCACACTGCAAAATACATAAACCATTTTGTTCGCTTCGTTAAATCCATATACAGTCCAATTTGTTAGGATTTCGAGTAACATTTTTTCCTCTTGTTCAAACAGCAGCACTAAATGCCTACCGCCAATTCCAATCGCGTGACATTCATCAAATTTATTTCTAAACCACACAAACATAGCTTTTTGAATTCCCAGGCAGAGGCGTCGTTTTAAATTCGGAATGCATCTGCTTTTTTTTAGGATTCCGCGTTGTTTTTTCGCTTAATTCACTCAGAATCTAACCGGTCTGCTTAGTTTTATATTAGTAGGTCTAGGCCCACGGTGGGAAAAAGTGAAGTTTTCTGTTAATTCTTGTTTCGCCTCAAAAATTTTGTCCAAAATCAACAATTTTATTTTCGTTCGTCCACAATTTAGTTCTATTTTGACCTGTGTTTTTTTTTATTCCTGTATTATTCAAGTTTCGGCCTATTTTTAATTCTTCGTTCGTCTTACAATTGTTTTGTATAGCATCTTTAAATTAATCGATAATTTGTTTGAATTAACACAGTCACAATTAACAAAGACACCTATTGTAAATACTAAATTAATAGTTTTTATATTTTTTTATATTACAACAAAAATCAACGCTTCCGGATACAAAGGTCGTAAAAGCCATTTTGGCTTTTTGGCAAATGGCTTTTACGACTTTTGTATCCGGAAGCGTCGAAATGACAGATAAGCATAATGTCGCTAATGTTTATTGTTAAAATGATTATTGTTGAGTCATATTAATTTTATTAATTCAAAAGGACTTATCTTCCGACAGAAAAGATACAACTTTTTGGAGAGAAAAACGCATAAAAGTTCCCGGAGAACTCCCAAAGCTGCGACGATCTTGTAAAAAAAGACAAAGATTTCGTTGAAATTTGAAATATGGGTCAAAAAAATAATCTAGCTAGGTCTCATTCTATGAAAAATTGTTTTCACCTAAAAGGTCAGTCGCTGACAAATTATAAATATTTTATTTCAAAACTAATGCGGAACCATTTCAAGTTCTGAACCCAACTTTAACTAGCAAATTTTATGTTTTAGACAGTTTTTCGTTGTTTGTAAACTGGTCGACCAAATCCTGCCTATTTTGTGCACTAACCACTGAACCGTGTTGGAAGGCTTTGTTGCAATTTTTTTGTGTCAATTTCAATTTCGTTTACATCAGCGACTCTGTCGGCGGCTTATTGTAATAGTGGTTTTTAATTGGGCGAGATATTTGTCTAGTTTACATCCGCCATTTATAATTCACTGTTGCAATAGCTATTTATAATTTGGATTTAAACCCCTGTTATATACCTAGTTATCAAATGAAAGGGCTTAATGAGCGAAACACATAAACGTTTTAGTTCTTTTTTATTAACAACTAATAAACGCTTGGAAAATAATATTTTGTTATTCTTGTTTATAGTTTTTAGCTTGTAGTTGTAGTTTAATCTGATACTAGCTCCTCAACGCCATAATACACACTAAAGTGATCTACCAACTATACAGATCGGACTTTCTTTTACGGATAAGTCGAAACATCTATGCGTTTAATCTTCTAGATACTCAAATAGATCATCTGAACTCTAGTCCAGTTTGTAAAGAAATCTCGAGTTTATCTGTGCTAATAAGTCAGTCAGTCAGTTCCGAAGATAACCTTTCGTCCAAATCAGTGCTCTGTTTGAAAATACTGACAAAGAAACAGCGTACCGGAGTACGCTCTAGCCCTTTCGGTTGTGAAGAGACCCCATATCTCAGCAGTACAATGGATATGGGTTGATGACGATAAGTCAAATAAATATTTCATGTAACCAGCACAAAAAGATATACTGACCATCAAGAATGGCACATATGAAGCCTTCTTTGTCGCGTGTCACCTATGTTGGTCCATGATTACATACAGATATATATAGGTACGAGATGTCTATGTGTGCGTGTAGGTAAAAGTCAGCTTTGTACCGAACGGCGCTTCTGTTAATATCTATTTTGTGCAATACGATTACGATCACCAGCAACATGGATCGATCAGGTTGAAAGGATTGTCATCCTCCAAATTTTGTACGGCAGTAAGAGATGCGATGGACAGGAAGGGGTGAAGGTGCACTCCAGATGCAACCCAAATCTGATTACGGACAAAGACATATTTTGTGTAAACGGTCAGCCCGCAAACTGGTTAATGAATACGTAGCCTTAGGCGCAAAATAACTATTCTCCAGCACACAAACCCGTTTAACAAAACAAAATACAATGCGGACTTAAAATAGAATCGAGGAAATCCTTGACACCGATACTCCGTTATTTAAATTATTTACACAGACTTCGCGGATGTGTGCTCAACAACTGATTTAAGAGGGAGACACCCCTGGGGGGTAGAATTCTTACGCTCGCATTGTGGAAAAATGCTACATGCTTTTTACGTATCATTTCATTCGGGAAATTCTTTATAAATGGAAAGAGAATATTTGTTACTTTTGTACCTGGTATGCTAAGATTGGATTCAGTTTTCTTTACCATCATTATCCACATCATCATAATGGTAAAAATCTCAAAGAAGAGGCTGGAAGTGACTGGATGAGGAAAGCAGAAGGTCAGATTTTGTGGAAAACATTGAGAAAGGCAGTATTGTATAGATAGCTTATTTATTTTTTCATTAAAAGCTGATGGCTTCTATCTATACAATACTGCCTTTCTCAATGTTTTCCACAAAATCTGACCTTCTGCTTTCCTCATCCAGTCACTTCCAGCCTCTTTTTTGAGATTTTTACCATGCTAGGTAAATAAAATACATGTCGCGCCTGATGTACAGCACTTACTGTAGCCGATATATTAGATATTAATAATACAAAAATTAATTACTCGCATGCTGACCTCTACTGCTAACGCAGCATCTCGTCTCATCTAGTGACCGCCCTTACTCGGAGAAATATAAAAATCGTCAAGGGTATTGTTATTTCAAATCAAGTCAAATATTTTTGCGACTGCATCCTAATGAGGAAAAGGCACTTCTCTAAACGGTCTTCAAATGCCCCCCAACATCTCTTTCATCACTGCCTCGTTTGCCAGTCGTAATGTATCCTATCACGAGCAGATCGATAAGGTTGTATTTGGGTCTAAATATAGTGGGAAAACACTTACAATTCAAAATTTTGATTGAGCAGAGAATTTGCAATTTTGGGATTTATTATCATACTATCATATATATATTACATCATATATATATTACATTTTGGGAAAATCCTTATATTATGTAGTACTAAAATACTTAATAACAGTCAACAATGTCATTTATAACATCATCACTTGTACTTACAATTCTTAATAATGGACTTGACAATAGAGGGCACTGTAATTAATTGACATGATGGTATCAATAAAGTGTAGCTTGATCATCAAGGCTATATTAAGTTTGACAATGACGGAAATATCATTAAGGACAGTCCTAAGCGTCCCTATCGATATTTACACTCATTCTCACTCGATACAGTTTGTACTAAACACATGCAATTCCATGAAAGTAGTCTTCGTCTTAACAATAAAGTTAGTACCCAGAGATCTCGTTACTTCACTTCTCAGAACATTGACTTCACCGCCCAGTTCAAAAGGAACGGAAGTACCGCAGGGCAGTCTTGACGTTTATTTGTGAGTCTTTGTTACGGACTTGTGAGCTTGATAAATAGTGGCAATTAAAATAGAAGATAACAATTTGAATTGAAATAAACTTGTTTTGTCCACGGTTCCGTCTGTGCTTGATTTGGGTTTAATATCTATGACACTGGATAATACAGAAAGTACGAATTTTGAAATTACGAAAGAGAGAAATGTGGTGGATAATCTTGGAAGTTATTTTACATTGGGGTGTAAAAAATAGAGCCAATCTCACCCGACGCCGGCTACCTAACGTAGGCCTGGCTAAGGAGTTCTGACGAGCCCAACTGAGGAATCCACCTCACAGAAATTCTGTACGCCAGTTGGTACATGAGTTTCATGTAGAAGCTACGTACGTGTATATGGGTCTATAGACTATGGCAACTGCTTGATATCAGGTAAACCGTATGCTTGTTTGGCACCCGGTATGTTATACAAGCTTTGTTTAGTTGAATACTAGATAGTATGTAATATATACTACGTAATTTATCTAGAAATATTTATTTCTTCGTATTTTATTAACAGTCTTCAGCAGGTCAACACAGTCCATCTCGTAGCAGTCGTCCCGTTCCTCACTTGCTTTTATGAACCTCTAATATCTCTCTCTAATATGTGCCCCATTGCTACTTTAGATTACCAATCGATGTATTAGAACAATTCACTGGTTTAGATTATCCCCTATAGTGGTGATATTTAAAATTCTTTCCTTAAAAAGCTTTCCTTAGCTAGTCTGGGTTTTTATTTGCCCCATTGTCAAAAGCGAAAGTCAAATTCCAAGAGCTTCCTACTCCTACTAATTTGTTTTGATTTTATTCGTTGTGAGATCCAAGTTAGCCGTAGTTTTACCCCCGGGACTGCGGTTGTTTATTGCCTTTTTGGTGGTCACCGCTGTTAATCCTGGCTACACGAGGGTATGTGTGATGCTGTCCCGTTATGTCGGCATATAGTCATACTGACGTTTGACACCGATCAAGCTCAAAGATTTTTCTATGAAAATATGGTCAATAGCTTTATCACCTTTAATATATTAAATCTCTATGATACTGACACACCTATTTTATTTATATGTACAGATAATAGACTGCCATTTTAATACAACCTTGTCGCTATTCATAACGTTATCAACAACATCGGAATATGACAAATTGTCAGACATTTAAACTTTTACCTCGCCTTTTCCTTCATATTTCGTGTTTTTATCATTCCAATCGTAACTCGAATGTTGACCCTTTGTCCGGTACCCACGCCCGGTATCGATTGCGTAAAGCCACTACAGATCATTAGTTTTTGGCTGTCTCGACGCCATTTGTCAAAATCTCGCCTCGGGAAGCGATTAGGTACAGAACGTAAATTGTTGTGATCGACCGCTGACGTTATGATATTTAAAAAAAATAGTTAATATTTTTGCAACAATTATTTAAATATTAGGGATGTTAATAATAATATGATAAGTTGAAAAAAATAAGGGGCAGTTATTTAATTTTCTGGTGGTTGGTAAATTAAAATTGTACAGCAGCGATTTTCAAACTGTGGGTCGCGACCCCCAAGGGGGTCGCCAAGTTATATTCGGGGGGTCGTGGTAAAAAAAAGTAAGCAGGCCTGATTATTTATCAATAAATAATTCATCAACTCAAATCTATAAGTAAATCTTTTTGCAATTTAAGCCTATTTCTCTTCTTAATTTTTATGTCAACAAAATCGAAAGCAAATGGCACTAACAATTTTAAAGCTTTCATAACCAGCTGAATTGTTGAAGTTTGGAGGAACAGGAGCAGAGTACCGCCAGAAATTTTTAACTTGTAAAGTAGTCCCGTATTCAAAAAGATTGAAAAACACTGATGTACCTACATTAATAAATAGAAACAAAATGCGGTTTGTTTTTTCATATATTAGACAGACAGATGGAGACACTTTCGCATTTAAAATAATGATATTTATGTTGTATAATTATATATAGTACCTATAGATTTATTACATGTTTCTAATTTGTAAAGAAAACTAAATTAAACTAAGTAAAACTAATATAAAAACCTATATATTTTATCTATGAAGAAAAGAAAAAGTTACTCGATAAAAAAAAATAAACAGAAATTTACTTATAAATAAAAAATATGATTAAATTTATGTTGTGATTTCATAAATTTATTGTTATGATAAAAGAGATTTTGCTTAACTAACTATAACATAGGGGTTTTTTTACATTCACCTGTACTCATAATAAATTATACCAAAACATTTTAAATATGTGGAAAAAGGCAAACTCTTAACAATATTTTTTTTAATTTTTTCCATAAATGGGTTAAAATCGACTTACGAAAACGCGCAGTTACGTTCTACAGGTTAACCTTACTGACACGAATTCTTATCAATTTATTTATACGGGAAATATTATACGTATGTACTAATATTAAATACGTCTTAGTGATGAATGGATACAAGTAGATTGACCTACTGAATTTTGAATCAAAGAATGAATGGAATTTTCATTTACTAAGCAATTTCCGACATTGATAGAATGAGTAGCCCGAAGCTCTGAGTTGAAATGAAATGCAATTATTTATTCTAAGATTTCGCCTTCTTAGCTTGTTTCACAAGTTAATTAATACGTTTAGAATATTAAAACATGGTTTTAATTGAACACCCTTTGAGGGGTGGAACTGGCTCCCGCGACCAAGGTCGCAGTGGCCAAGCATTTGAACTACTGAGGGACAATTCTTGTAAATAAAATGTAGTCAAAATTCAGTTTCGATGCAGTCTCGATCTCACAAATGTCACATTTGGTATTCTCGTATCACAATATGAAACTTCAAAGTTTTAGGTGGGATTATATCGAAATAAGTCCGAGAAATAAATAAACTAAGAATGTATTGTTACCATCAATAAGAAATGGTAATTATTAATTAATGAAATCAAGTAGGTATATATTTTTTTGTCAATTCACAATTCAATAGGTATCTATTCGGTCAACTTTAATTCTGCGATCGCAAAATAATTCTGACGGGCAATTCTCGTACCTAAAATATAGTCAAAATTCAGTTTCGATCCAGTCTCGATCTCACAATGTCACATTTGGTATTCTCGTAACACAAATGTAACTTCAAAATTAAATTTAAGCTTGATTATATCGAAATATGAGAAAAAATTAAACAAACTAAGAATGTTACTTTGCCAACAACAAGAATTGATAATAATTAATTAATGAAATCAAGTATATAATTGTAGTCAATTCACAATTCAATCTCGATTCGGTCAACTTTCAATCGGCGTTCGTAGAAAAAAAAACCGGACAAGTGCGAGTCGGACTCGCCCACCGATAAATTTGATATTTTTCATTATAAATTAGAAATAATACGTCGAAAAAAATAAATAAAATATATTTTGCAATGTGTACATCAAGCCCTTTCATATGATACCCCATTTGAACTAGTAGTTTCAATTTGAAATTTCGACACCCTATAAAAAATATAGACCCCCTATTTTATAAGATCTATTTACAAATGTATAGTTTTGAGATTTATTCCTGTACTTGTAGTCTATAACGATGTTACTTGCCAAATTTCATAGTTCTAGGTCAACGGGAAGTATCCTATAGGTTTTGATTCCCTTGAGTGTGTCGCAATATGCGTTTTTTGCTGAATAAACCGTAACTTTTTTCTACGTAAACTTAGCAGTTTGATTTTTTTTTAACTTCATGGGACCTGAGTATACAGTTTAAATTTCAGCTTGATGCCTCCACGCATTCTCGACATAGAAATTCTTGACAGACAGACAGACAGACAGACAGACAGACGGACAACAAAGTGATCTTATAAGGGTTCCGTTTTTCCTTTTGAGGTTCGGAACCCTAATTACGAGAATTGGGCTTCTGGTCGCGCGACCAGTTGGTCGAGTATCGTGCGGTGTTAAGGCGACATAAGTTCGTAATTTCGGATTTTAAGTCACTTTTATTCAATAACTCTATGTATTGAACCATTAAACAAAATATATGTTATAATTGAGCACCTGATCTATCTCATTCCTCGATTCGTTATACACGTAGCTTTGCTTTGCTCGATAGAAAAATATCGCGAGTTTAAAATATAATATATATATGAAAATAATTGACATTAACTGTATGAGATAATCTGGTAGTCAATTTTTAAATCAATTTAATATTCGTCTGAGGTTATGTAAAAACCTTCAAAATCACGCGCGCGCTATTGAGCACCTGGTACAAAATCGGCCCCCGCAAGCGTAGCCTGTAGACTCTTGCAATATAAGCACTATATACATATACACTATATATATATGGCCTGCCGCTCTCTCGCGTCGACCTCACCTCCCGTCTGAGACAAATCTGGAACAGTTTGTATGGCGCCGCACGCACACACGCTCATACAAGCTCTGCTAAGTCGTAATTGTTTATGTAGTGTGCGTTTCCATTACGCAAATACTGCATGCAGGTATGACGTCACACTTGCAAGCAAGTTACTTGAATAGGAAACATGGTTGCTAGAATTTGCACCTCGCATGCATGATACTTGTATAAACGCGTCGTACGTTTTGTTTCAAGTTCGGAACTACCCGCATGCAACCCGCGTCTTGCATGTTTACGTTTCCATTAGTCAATTTGTATGCAACTTGCACCTTGCATGCAGGCTACTTGCATAATGGAAACGCGCCTTTACCGACGCGACATTTGTATGGAGTGGAGATTCGAGTAATGTATTCATTACTAGAGATATGAAACTGGCAACGTGACAGAGTCGACCTAACCAGAACGTCCGTAAGGTTCAACTAACACACACTTTATTTTAGACTTCAATCATCATCATTCATCATCATCTTAGCCCACTCTCTACCATATTGGTATCGGCCTCCTTCAACCTCCTCCATCTTTTTTTTTTTTTTTTTTTTTCTATACTACGTCGGGTGGCAGACAAGCATACGGCCCGCCTGATGTGAAGCGGTTACCGTAGCCATATTAACGCTCGCAACATAAAATATCACTCGCGCGCCGCCACCCCCGCTGCCATCGCAGCATCTCCTTCCTTTCTGGTGACCTCACTCACTCGCAGGAACACAACAGCCCTCGAGGGAACCGTTATTTGGCTGCGGTATTCTGTGAGGTGGAGGTACATTCCCCAGTCGGGTAGCTTACAATTACGCTCCCTACCTCTCTTTTCGCCAGAGCTTCGTTTGTCAGTCAGCAGGGTGCACCGCGTGCAGGTGAAGTTGGCTTTGGTTCAAAGATGTTGATGAACCACTTACACCCCAATCTCTTTCTGTTTTGGTCCACTTTGATCCAGTTGATGCCCACCAGCTTTACGATGTCGTCTTTCCATTGCATCTGTGACCTCCCGACAGGTCTTTTGTCAATACAAACCATGGCAATCCATGGCCTCCATTCCAGAACAGTTTTACACCACGAGTCCGACTTTCTGGCTATGTGTCCGGCCCATTGCCACTTGAGCTTCGCCACAAGGTGTGCAACGTCCGACACCTGACTTTGTTTCCGGAGCCATTTGTTGGTTTTTCTGTCCTGGAGTGTCACTCCTACCAATTTCCTTTCCATTGCTCTTTGTGCAACTTCCAGTTTTTGGACAATGGCCTTGGTTGTTACCCATGTCTCAGCTCCGTATGTAAGTAGACTTCAATTGTATAAGCGAATCATTAAATATGTCAATATTTTCGTCAGTAACTTAGTTGTATTGACTGGACAGGCGAGGGACAGTGAGTGTTTACCTAAGTTACTCGGTGAAAATCTGACATGTAACGGCAGACGAGATTTAACGATGAATGAAGGAACCATCATTTTCAGGCAAAAAAAAACAGAATACGATCTATCAGTAGCACTAATTACAAATGCAAATCGATTTAGTATCGAATACAGCAATCAATACGGGAACTGTACCTATAGAATTGTCCACGATATCCCATTTACATAATATAATTTAAAATCATTAATGTTCACTAAATAATAAGGTTCTATTTAGAATACCATTTTCTACTTTTGTATACTACGAGTATTTATGGATTTACTTTCAAATGAAATTATATTTTAAGCGGCAAACATAAAGTTGAATTTTGAATGTGTTAGGCTTTTGTAATATAGTACATGGTAAAATAGATTCTATCTAACAGACTTATAGTCCAATTTTATATATGTTTATATTTCTTGGTATGTCAAAAGGTTTAATGTAGTTTACTCTAACTGGCTCACGTAGGCGAGAATTCTTTGTTGAAACCTTAAGAATCAAATTCCATACAAATATAATTTTTCAAAATCAATTTATATGATAAATGAGTTTCTCAGCATTTCAGATGCAAGATAGCGGTGCCACCTATCGAGTAATTCGGTAGTTAATTCCAAGATTTAATAGCTTGATATTTACAAAGCAATTTCTTCATGCATAGCAGTGTAGGAGTTTTGTTATTAAAGATGCCATGAAAAATTTCAATTTGACGAGCTCGGTCGTCAAATGGCTACCAATGATACTTTGCCTCCGAGGTCCCCCCGCACAAGACAAATATGCATACATATGTATGTTTGTCTTAATCTGAAGGTCAATTCTCGTAATTTTTCTACGAACGCAGATTGAATGTTGACCGAATCGAGATTGAATTGTGAATTGACTAAAATTACATACTTGATTTCATTAATTAATTATTATCAATTATTATTGTTGGCAAATTAACTTTCTTAGTTTGTTAAATTTTCGGCCATATTTCGATATAGTCCCAGTTAAATTAAACTTTGAAGTAACGAAGCTAAGGCAGACCAGTTCCCTCTGGCAGCACCAGTTCACGAGTTGATGCATAGGGGCTTTCATTGTACCTATTAGAAGCGTTCATAGGCTGCGATGACGTAGGTAATTATAACTTTTTGTGAGCTGACGTCATTCTCTAGATATGGTAAAAGCGGTAATTAGTGTTGCGGACCTAACGCCTACAGTCTCCATTCAAGTAATTAAGAAATCCATTATATTCACGAGATTTTGATGCGGGACCCGCAAGATTAATTGACTTAGATTTATAATTATTCAAGAAATTATATCATTATAAACAACTTCTTAATTAACGTGAACAAAATTATTTTTGAAAAAAAAACTTCTTTAGCGGCGATGTGCACTTTTTGGGATAGGTAAAAAATTATTATTATTTAAATAGTTGTCTTGGCCAACTTGCCAGATAAATATTTTTTGAAAAATTTAAAAATTCGCCTGCCCCCCTAGGTGGGATTTGAACCCACGACCTCTCGATGAATTTCATCTGCAACGATGGACTGCTATGCCTACTTTAGTAGTGTAATTACTTAATAGGTTGATAACGTCACACTGTGACTCACACAGTATAGAAATATAAGATGCAAAAATTCGTCAGCAACACAAACCTTCCTGGTAGCTCAGTTGGAAGAGCACTCGACCGGTCATCGAGAGGTCGTGGGTTCAAATCCCACCTAGGGGGGCAGGCGAATTTTTTCCATTTTTAAAAAAATAGGTAAAAAATGTTAATCGCGTCAGGATACGTGGCCTGATTGAAAATTCGTAAGACGGAGGGAGAGTAGACTGCCGGCGCTTAGGAGAGGAAGTAATATCCCCCTCTCTTATATATCGCTCGCGCAGTAGACCGCGCGGCGAAAATGTATGCCTGCTCCTGTTGTTTATTTAATGTAAGTAACATAAATTGTCATGTTTGTGTACGATAGCGCAATAAATGAATATTGTATTTTACCACATAAATAATATTTCTTTTATACTGACAAATAAAGCAAATCTTGCGAAATTATTCCCTAACCATTCCAAAATATTCAAAAATGCACAACGTTAATGTTCAAGTTTTCGCTTCTGCCGGCACTCCCGGCACTGCCGCACAACCCATTTTTTCTTTTATTTTGTATTAGAAAAAAAATGTTTGTTTGTAAAATCTTTATTGCATTAAATATTACATACATAGATTGTAGTGATAAGACATAGTGTACAAGGGCGGACTTATCCCTATAAGGGATCTCTTCCAGTCAACCTTTGAGTCCCTGAAAGAAAACTGTGAATTGGCGGCGAAGATAATAAATAATTGTATATATATTATATAATTATTTATAGTACATACGTAATATAAAAAAAAAAAAAAACCGGACAAGTGCGAGTCGGACTCGCCCACCGAGGGTTCCGTAGGTACGTAGTATCATTATTAAATTTGATATTTTTCATTATAAATAAGAAATAATGCGTCGAAAAAAATAAATAAAATATATTTTGCAATGTGTACATCAAGCCCTTTCATATGATACCCCATTTGAACTAGTAGTTTCAATTTGAAATTTCGACACCCTATAAAAAATATAGACCCCCTATTTTTTTAGATCTAGTTACAAATGTATAGTTTTGAGATTTATTCCTGTACTTGTAGTCTATAACGATGTTACTTGCCAAATTTCATAGTTCTAGGTCAACGGGAAGTACCCTATAGGTTTTGATTCCTTTGAGTGTGTCGAAATATGCGTTTTTTGCTGAATAAACGGCCGTAACTTTTTTCTACGTAAACTTAGCAGTTTGATTTTTTTTTAACTTCATGGGACCGTAGACCTGTGTATACAGTTCAAATTTCAGCTTGATACCTCCACGCATTCTCGACATAGAAATGTTTGACAGACAGACAGACAGACAGACAGACAGACGGACAACAAAGTGATCTTATAAGGGTTCCGTTTTTCCTTTTGAGGTTCGGAACCCTAAAAAAAGATTAAACATATATCTAAAACAGATAAAGTATAAAATATTATTATCATTTGTACATTCGTGGATATTACGATATGGATAATTATATAGATTATATATAGATCAAACACTACGAATTTACTCGATCTCGTAGTCATGTCGGATTTGCTCGGGCAGTTGTGGGCTTCGAAAAGAATTTGGTAAGTCGTGTCTTGAACGAGTCGATAGATGGTGACAGTCGTAACTCTAAAGGTAATGAGTTCCATAGTCGCGCAGCCTGGACCTCAAAAGAATTAAATAGAAAATTGGTACTACAGGTGGGTATAACTAGCAACGGTTCACCACTGCGACGCAGTCGCTCATCTAAATCACGAAACCTGAACCTTTCTCGAAGATACGAGGGAGCAGAGGGGTTAAAAAGTGCATTAAAAAGAAATGTGAGGATATGGATGTTCCGACGCTGCCTAATCGGGAGCCAATTGAGCTGCTGGCGAAAGTGAGAAATGTGATCGTACTTTCGTGCACCGAAGATATATCTAATACATTGATTTTGCAATCTTTCCAATTTGTCCAGCAACTCCTCTGACAAGTCGAGGTAGGCAACATCACCATAATCTAGGAGGGGAAGAAGAAGTGATTTAGCTAACATCACCTTGGTGTTTATGGGCAGAAAGTTTTGCAATCGCCTCAATGAATGAAGAGATGCGAACAGTTTGCGACTAATTGCATTGACTTGTGGGCTCCAAGATAGCGTTTGGTCCAGCATAATACCCAAGTTTTTTACCGTCGACGAATAAGGTATAATAGAGCCGTCAAATATAACATCAGGGAACTTTACTGCCTGAGATCTAGACACAAAGTAGGGGCTACCTATTACTATTGCTTGAGATTTCGCTGCATTAATTTTGAGACCAAAATTCTCGGCCCATTTTGCAATGGTGGTAAGATCGGAATTTACTAAGTTGATAGCATTTGAGAAGTTTTCTAGAGAGGCAGCTGTATATATTTGTAAGTCGTCAGCATACAAATGAAAAGAAGACTTTAGAGATGACGTGATACCGTCGATGAAGATGGAGAAAAGCACAGGTGAGAGTACGCCACCCTGTGGAACACCAGCACCAAGTTTACACCGGCCAGATTTTATGCCATCGATCTTCACCAGTTGAGATCTGCCACCAAGATAAGATTGGAACCATGCAAGGGTAATGGGTGAAAGGTTGATTCGGTGCAGAACAGCGGCCAAAATATCGTGATCGACCATATTAAAATGCTGACAATAGTTTATGCAAATTATATGGATATCTAGGTTTGACGCAGGTTTGTGGACCCTGGTGGCCGAATGGCCGAACCATGTCCACTTTCACTCCAGGGTCGCGGGTTCGATCCCCGCACAAGATAAATATTTGTGTGCATTAACATGTCTATTTGTCTAGGTCTGGGTGTTTTCTATGTATTATATGTATGTATTTACAAAAAAAAAAATAAGTATAATATCAGTTATCTAGTACCCGCACATAGTACAAGTACGTTAGTACTATTACTTATACTGTGGTACAAGCTTAGTTTGGGACTAGACGGCATTGTGTAATTCTTCCAAGAATATTTATTTATTTAATATCTCGGTAATATTTTTGTATGTCGTAGAAGCGTATTTTAGAATTTTCCTGTATCTAAATTAATTGTCACGTTAAAATTAAGAAAAGTTGCCACAGAAAATACCATTTCTATCATCAGAGTTTGACATTTTACGTACAGTTAGCATTTTCCGTTCATGGTATTGTGCGTCGAAAGGTTTCAATCCGCTTCACATTTTAAAGTCATCATTTGGGGTGTAAGTGTTTCATCAACATTTATGAACCAAAGCCAACCTCACCTGTACGTCGTGCACCCTGCTGACTGACAAACGAGGCTCTGGCGAAAAGAGAGGTAGGGCATTGCGTATTTTGTAAATGCTGCCCGACTGGTGAAGTACCTCCACCTCACAGAATAGCGCAGCCAAATAACAATTCTCTTGAGGATTGTTATGTTCCTGCGAGTGAGTGAGGTCACCAGAAAGGAAGGAGATGCTGCATTGGCAGTGGGGATGGCGGCGCGCAAGCGATATTTTATGTTGCGAGCATTAATATGTCTACGGTAACCGCTTCACATCTGGCGGGCCGTATGCTTGTCTTCCACCCGACGTAGTATAAAAAACCTAGGTTATTCGGTGAAAATCTGACATTTAACGGTGGACGAGATTTAACGGCGAATGAAGGAACCATCAATTTCAGGCAAAAAAAAAACCTAATAAAATGTATCAGTACCACTAATTACTACAAAGTTATTAGTAATACAAATGTAAATCGATCAAGAAAAGGTACTTTATAGCACAAGAACGCAGAACGGTAAGTAAAAGGATTATAAAAGAAAATTGTACACAAATTTGTATTTTGTAAGTAAAAACATCTTAAAGTAAATATATATTTCCAACATGCGTGACAGCAAAATTATACTTACGAGTAATCACAGTGTTCAAACACTGTTGAGCAATGTGGGAGCGTGTAGCTTTAATAGTGTTTTGTACAATTACTTAGGGTTAAAGGTGTGCTGATCGCTCTGTTATCTTGTGCCGGAGATGGAAGATAGCCATTGTTTATGGAAGTTTGGAATGTTGTTTATCATCACTAAGATCGTCAGTGAGGTATGGTGTCGACTGATAGTTAATGTGTTTATTTGTTTCGTTAGCACACACAACATTGGGGTGTAAGTGATTTATCAACATCTTTGAACCAAAGCCAACTTCACCTTCACTCGGTGCACCCTGCTGACTGACAAACGAAGCTCTGGCGAAAAGAGAGGTAATTGTAAGCTACCCGACTGGGGAATGTACCTCCACCTCACAGAATACCGCAGCCAAATAACAATAGGCTATTTTACTAACATTTTTTTCGGTTTGATATGTAGGGACGTCTCCATAATATAACCATAGGTGATAGAATTACTTCGATAGCACAAAAATCTCTCGAGATATGGTAATTTGAAAATCACAATTTTTAGACTACCCCAAAACGCTCCATACAAAAGACTACCGAACTATGACGTCACAGGTTTGTATTTTGTATGCATCAAATCTGAAATTTGTACGACAGCTATGTTAAATATTACGTTTATGTGATTAGTATCATAATAAAAGTTATAGCATTTTTTATTGCTTCTCCAATGGAAATATTATTTTTTAATAATTTCATACTTTTGAATTGGACTTTCCCGCCAAACTTTGATCGACGCTAAAAAAAAGTCTGACTGAAGATATTAGAATGAAAGATTGCAGATCTTTATAGTTTTGTGTATTTTAAGATATTGTTAAATTATTTATACAATTTTTAAACATTGGAAAATAGCCTATTCCCTTGAGGGTTGTTGTGTTTCTGCGAGTGAGTGAGGTCACCAGAAAGGAAGGAGATGCTGCGTTGGCACCGGAGGTGGCGGCGCGCAAGTGATATATTATGTTGCGAGCATTAAAATACGGTTACGGTAACCGCTTCACATCAGGCGGGCCGTATGCTTGTCTGCCACCCAACGTAGTATAAAAAAAAAAACATGAAGTATCACTCGCGTGCCGCCACGCCTGCTACGATCACAGCAACTCCTTCCTTTCCTAGTACCCTGATTCACTCGCAAGAACCCTCAAGGACATAGTTATTTATCTGCGGTGTTCTTGATGAGGTGGACATATCCTCATAATCTCAGTCGGGCAGCTTTCAATATACGCTTTGTCATACTTCATTTTTTTACGGTCTACAATGCTTAACCTGCGTGATCGATTACACTGATACGCGATTTACATTTGATTACATGCACACGTGAAACTAAATAATAGCTTGAATTATTACAGATGACTATAAAACCCCCTCTATTTGCAGAAAGTTAAAAAATATATCCTTCAGTATTTTTTTTATATACGTCGGGTGGCAGACAAGCAAACGGCCCGCTTGATTTATATCTCGATACTATGAAATTATGGAATCATCTTCCCTCAGCAGTATTCCCTAATAATAAATATTGAATAAATATTGTCAGACAAATTACACAGCGCCATCTAGCCCCAAAGTATGCGAAGCTTGGGTTATGGGCACTAGACAACTGATAAACATACGTAAATACATTTTTTTTTGTAAATACATACTTATGACACATAGAAAACACCCAGACCAAGACAAACAGACATGTTCATGCACACAAATGTTTGTCCTGTGTGGGAATCGAACCCACGAGCGTTGGTGTCGAAGCCGCGTCATTGACCGCTACGCCACCGAGCTCGTCTAATGGATATGACACTGTTCTTGAAGGCTCTCGCTTCAAGAACAGAGTCAATTTTTCCCTTAAACGGCTGGCAACGGCGACCCATGTTGCTGATTTCTATGGACGGTGGTGATTACATTCCATCAGGTGACCCACATGCTCGCTTGCAGCGGCAAGCGAGCAAGAACTCAAGCGCAAGTCGGACTCGCGCAGCAAGGGTCCTGTACAAACTTGTAGGCATATAAATTGTATGAAATAACTATAAAACGGTTTTCAGATTTTTTTTCTTTACTTGCGCTATATGACAATGCTTTTTGCCAAATTTCATGATTCTAGGTCAACGTGAAGTATCCCATAGGTTTTGATTTCCTTTTGCGAGTGTCAAAATATGCGATATAAATGGATCATATGCGGCTGTATCTTTTGAATGCGTTGATTTAGAAGCTATATTTTTTTCACTGAATTAAGAGTTTACAAACCTGAGTAGGTATGTGGTATTAATTTCAATTTGATACCTCCACGCGTTCCTAAAAAAAATGGTCTTGGCAGACGGATGGACCACGAAGTGATTGTATCGGGTTCCGCCTTTTTTCCATTGGAGGTACGGAATCCTAAAAACACCCCAAAACTATTATGCAACTAAAATTTTTCTCCAAATTAAATGAAATAATTTCGACACATGAATATTTAGATATTCAGAAACTGCGTAGCCCTCATAAAGCGAGTGTTATGTTAGGTCAGAATTTAACCTTTCCGCGGGCCTGCATACGGACTCAACGGCCATGAAATTAAACCTATTTATTCTAACTTTTATTATAATTTACATTTGTATTATGTTTGTATATTATGTACATAATATACAACCCACCCATAATGTACAGGTAGACATAATGGAGGTGGTGGGATGTACATCCCACCACCTCCATTGTATATTATGTACAGAAAATTTATTAATTTCTTTATTAATGTAGATTTAATATTCGTCTCTCCTATTTGACGAGCTCGGTGGTCGAATGGCTAGCAATGGCTGTTTTGACTCCGAGGACGCGGGTTCGATCCCCGCACATGACAAACATTTGTGTACATGAACATGTGTGTTTGTATTGCACTGGATGTTTTCTATGTATTATATGTATTTACAAAAAAAATGTATTTAAGTATCGTTATCATCAGGTCATTTTAGTCTCCACTACGGGAGCACGACCCTCTCTCGTCCGTCCCAGACAGAAGTAGGATTTGGCCTACACTCCCCACGCTGGCCAGACGGGTTGGGGAGGCCTGATCGATGTTTTATAATGTATTTCCCTTAGTCGCCTTGATAGAATCACTCCGTCTCTTCCCATGTAAAAGCTTGACGAAATATAAGTAGCGAAACTCCGAAATAAAACCGGCAAAATACGGCTTAGATATCTTTTATTGGTCTTTACAGTTCTGCAGTTCGAGCGGGAATGATGTTACTCGTGCCCGCCAGAATTATGGCGGCTTTTCGCATCACTCCCACCCTTACAAGACATTCACTAAAAGTAGTCAAATGCAATACATTTCAACCATTATAAACTTATTATTCAGATATACTATATTTAGATAAATATCTGTATAATTATGGTTTATTTAAACAATATCAAATAACCTCCGTTGATACGCTATGAATTCTCAACTACAAAATCTGTTTATTAAGAGTCATGATTTGTATGTCAATTGAATTACCATTAAATTTATCAACAAAAGTACGTTTTACCGAAATAACAGTTTATAAATCATGTAAAATTTACACAAAGGTTAAATTTAAGGTAGGATTTTAATATAATTTTCCAACAATGAACTACTCTAACTTACAACATCTAACATTCGGCCATCCTGACAATAAAAGTTTGTCCCCAAACTTGTCAATTACATGTTAATCCACTTTAATCAAAGACTGCACCGTGGACTTCACTTATCATTGAGCCATCCACGACTTCCAGTCACATCGTTCTAATCACATCATGCCACATCTGCAGTGGACCCCTCATCACAAAGTCAAAAGCTCAATCGCTGCAGGACTTCGTGACCGTGTCAACCTTCCAGATGTATAAATGAAATCACATCTGCAGTGGACCCCTCACCGCCAAGTCAAGAACTCTACAGGCCACCGGACTTCACGATCGTTTCCACCTTCCAGATGTATAAGTGAAATCAGATCTGCAGTGGACCCCTCACCGCCAAGTCAAGAACTCTACAGGCCACAGGACTTCACGATCGTGTCCACCTTCCAGATACACAACTCTGACTGCATCGCGAACTTCACTACCATCGGAGCCACCCGCGCCTTCCAGTCAATGATAGCATTGTAAATAATATATGTATAATTAACATGATTATTATTTGTAGCGGAAAATAAATATTGCATGTAAAAACTATAATGTACTGTTCCTTCTTTATGTAAATATAAATGTGTACATACAGACACATACACACCAATACACACACATATACACAATATTCAATCAAAATGTAATCATTAATATAGCAAACATAACGAGTAATATTTCTACGTACTGCATATAAGTGCGTGATGCATCACGAATGTACAAAAAGTAAACAATTCTAAACAAAGCTTATCTACCTGATTAATTAACACAAAAATACATTATTTGATCTACTTTATCTAATAAAATACTAGTACGTACATTAACATACTATACAATCAATCTCATGCTAAGCCAGCTTCCTCGTCAGACGTCTCACTATCTCTACTAGAAATTGTTATCCATGGCTGAATGCGATCCACCGACCAAACGTTAGCATACTTCGTTCTAGAAACATGTGAGCCTGGAATGCTAGAAACTTCATAACGGTCATTTCCCAATACTTTGCTGATTCTGAATGGGCCAGTGTATTTAGGCAATAATTTCCGACTTTTTCCATCATTGGAGGGCAAAGGTTTTAAAATTTTAACTAAGTCGCCCACATTATACAGTTTTGGATTTTTCCTATTTTCGTTAAACCTAGATTTCTGTTTTTCTTGGTCCTTTACAATGTGTTCGCAGATCTCAGACCTTATGACATTAGGTTCTTTGTCATTTTGTCTGGTATCTGCGACAATCTCGCCTAACATTCCTTCCCCATGATTTAACGGGCGTTTCGTTTAGCAAACAACGCCTCGGCTGGCGTTTTACCTATTCCTTTGTTAAGGGTGTTATTAAGTCCCCATTGTATCTTTCCCAGTTCCTGATCCCATTTGTTTTCTCCCGAATGATCGGAGTAGACCCTAAGACTGTCTAATATGGTGCGGTTGTAGCGTTCAACCTGTCCATTAGCTCTTGGGGCGGATACTGCATTTAATATATGCTGAATTTCGAACTCAATACAGTAATGCTTAAAGTCCCCGGAAGTAAAACATGACCCACGATCAGTAATTAAGCGCGAAGGACACCCAAAAGTATAAAATACTTCTTTAAGAACTCTAATAGTGATTTGAGCCTTTGTGTTTCGTACAGCCCTGATAATACAGAATTTCGTAAATCCATCCACAATCACAAGGAGGTACTGGTTTCCATGAGAACTTTTCACAAATGGACCCAAGTGGTCAGTGTGTACTGTATGGAAGGGGACCTCTATTTTGGGTATACTATGGAGAAATCCCTCTTTGGGACCCGCAGGTTCTTTTGCAAATGCACAATGTAAACATGACTTGACATATTTAGCAACAAACTTTTTCATCTTTGGGAACCAAAAATCTCTTTTTATCTTTTCCAAAGTTTTTTCTGCTGAAAAATGACCGATTTCGTCATGATTACGTTGGCAAATTTGCCATCTGGCACTTTTGGGCACGACCCATTTCAATTGTTCACCTACTTTTCGATACAATCGATTATTTTTTAGCAGAAAATTCTGTTTTATATCTATTATTTCTTTATAATTAGGGTCCTCTAACGCGGATCGAATATGCTGAATCTTAGGATCAGTCAGTTGTATACTGAGTAACCAATCGTCTTGTGTAATATTCATAACACGAGAAAAGTGTTCAAGTTTGTCACTGTCGTCATTACTAGGAAGAGGATTTCTGCTAAGGGCATCTACATGTTGCATTGTATTCCCCGGTCTATATTCAATTGAACAATCATATTCTTGCAGTGCTATCCACCAGCGTGCGACTCTGGGGATTAGATCTCTTTTTGAAAAGGTTGATCGCAAAGCATTACAATCTGTTACAATAATAAAAGGTTTTCCTAATAAATAAACCCTGAACCGATTTAAAGAGGCAACAACAGCAAGAGTCTCCAATTCGTATGCATGTAATTTTTCCTCATCTATCGTAGTCTTGCGACTAAAAAATGCAACCGGTCTTAATTTTGATGACTCCGATTCTTTTTGTAAAAGAATGCCACCAAATCCGCTCTTCGAAGCATCACAATGTAATTCGGTTATATTCTGCGGATTATATAGAGCCAAAATGGGACGCTGTGTTAGCATATCTCTTAGGGTTCGGAACGAATCTTGCTGTAGCTGTCCCCAATTCCACGGAACATTTTGACGCGTTAGGTCTGTTAACGGTCTAGCTATCACTGCAAAATTCTTTATAAATTTTCTGAAATAGCTAGCAAGTCCTACAAATTGTCGGATCTCGTGAACGTTCTTCGGTTCGGGAAAGGATTTTACTGCCTCTATTTTATTGTTGCCTGGCCTGATCCCTTCAGCAGAAATTTCAAAACCAAGATAATCTATCACAGTATCAAAGAAACGACATTTCTTTATATTCAAAGTTAAACCTGCCTCTTTTAATAAAACAAATGTTTGTTCTAATTTATACAGACATTCTTCAAAACTTACTCCCGAGATTAACAAGTCATCCATATAAGCAATGGCAGCAGTTTTATGCGGTCTACCGAGCATTTTATTAACAGCTCGTTGAAATACAGCAGGACAATTTGCTAGACCAAATGGGGCTCTTTTAAATTGAAATAATCCATCCGGTGTTATGAATGCCGTTAAATGTTTGCAAGAATCTTTAACTGGGATTTGATAATACCCACTCGACATATCGAGGCTGATAAAGAAATTATTTCCGCTGAGAAGATCAAGTTGATCGTCGATACGAGGCAACGGATAGACATCTTTAACCGTTTTTCTATTGAGGGCTCTATAGTCCACACATAATCGGTAACCTCCAGTCTTTTTGGAGACTAATAAAATTGGACTCGCGTACGCCGAATCTGACTCTTCGATTATATCGTTATCTTGTAATTCTTTAATCATACCGCGTACAATTTCTTTTTCAGCAAGACTTAGCCGATAGGGGCGATATACAACTGGCAAGTCATCAGTTAATTTTATGTCTAACTCGGCAATGTTCGTACAACCTATTTCGGACAAATTTTGGGCAAAACAATCCCTATATTTATCTATTAATTTATATACTTTGTCTTTTTCTTCTACAGTCAAATTTTGATTAATATTTATTTCATTTCTGTTAATTGGTTCTAACAAGGACGTTTTATAACAATTTAAGGTTTCTTGTGTTGAGACATCCATATTAGATTCATCAAGACAAGCTGAGGAAGCTCTAACAATCAAGGAATCTTTTAGGAAATAAATAGGCTGATTCGAATCAATATTAATTATCAAAATTTTACATTTACCTTCTTTAATTGTGTAAAGTCCTTCCTGAATGTAATATCCTTTACCTTGTATGTACCGATAGCTACCTTTTATGTAAATATCACTGTTAACATAATCGTTACTATAACAGTGTAATAAACCTGCTCCCTTAATTTCAGAGTCAGATAAGACATACAGCTTTGTTTTATTATTACTTAGATCATCTGTGCAAAATTTTTGTAGTTCAGAAGAAATATCACGAGAAAAAATATTTAAAGAATTTTCTGTTTTAGTGATTACTACATCAGGTAATTCTGTAAAATTTTGACCAACTAAAAGGGGTATATGTAAGTGATTATTATCAATAACATAAGCTACAATTTCAGATTCTACAGAATCAATACGTAAATTGAATGTTGTTTTACCTAACAATGGTATACTGATATTCGCGACGCCATGAATTGATGGCAGGCAATCGATATTTATTACTAAGCCTAATTTAGTAACTGTTTCTTGGCTAATGAGCGTACAATCGCTTCCCAGATCAACAAAGCATTCAATTTCGTGCTGGTTATTAATAAAAGCTTGTTTATAGTATTTGAGGTTATTAGAGCTAACACTATCGATATAAAGTACTCTTTTTTCATTACTTTTAGAGGTATCATTCTTTTTTCTGCAATTATTACTTGAATGACCAAACCGTTTACATTCTTCACATCTTATTATTGGTTTAAGACACTGTTGAAATCTATGTCCCGGTTCCCTGCAATTAAAGCATACGGTAGAAGACGAATTTTGATTGTTCTGAAAACCGATTGTACGACTTTGAACTGCCCTACTCTCGATATTAAGCAGCCTATTCCTATTCCAACTAGAAGTTCTCAAAATGTCCTTTTGTTCTTTACAAACATCCTTTAGAAATTTAAGCAAATCTTCTGGTTCAGTAAAACGCGCAGACGATGCGCCCGCACGAATGGTACGATCATCAATCCCATGAATAATGCAGTCGATAGCTCGTTTACCCGAAATATCACATGCATTTAACAACATAACTTTATCATAATAATACTCATCTAAATTTTCTCCTAACTTAAGCCGGCGCTCAAGCATTTCTAGTAAAAGAACCCCGTAATTTGTTTCTGTCGGAAAAGCTTTCCTTAAAAGTACTTGCCATTCCTCCCAAGTGTGCAAAATAGACGTTTGCCCTTGATACCAACGTTTCGCATTACCAACAAGTTTAGGTAGTGCATGATGCATAATTTGCATTTCATCCCAACGATATATTTTTGCACACTCGTTAACCTTTGCCAACCATAAATCGATACGATGATTTTTTATTGCTGGATCAAATTCAGGTATCATATTAATGTTAGAATTAATACCTGACGGTAAACTAGGCTTAGCAAGCGATTGTAACAATTGTGAAAATTCATTAAAATTTACTATAAAATTAGAATTACCGTTGTGTTCACTGGACGGCCCAGGTCGTGGCGATGACTCTAGCTGTGGCAACGGCTCCGGCAGCGGCAGCGGACCCGCATTGACAGCTGTGGCGGACGTCCTTGCAGGCACGTCCGCTGGGGTCCTCTGAGCTGATGCAGTCACATCTCGTCCGGTCGCAGATTTTCTTGCCTGTACAGCACATAAAGATCTTCTACTGCTACCAGTACTGTCACGTCCGGTCGCCGAAATAGTTCGTATTTCCGGTGTATAACCTCTTGAATCTTGTCGTCTTCCAGCACGGCGCTGTTTAGAAGATATAGATGGGTTTTCCCTCTGGCTATAGTTCTGCCGACTATGCGCACTCGAATCACTATCCGAGACATATTCCGACGATTGATCAGATGTTTCTTCTTGTTTTCGCCTTTTCTTGTGATGGTGGCGTGAGCGTTTTGATCGCTTCCGACCCATAATATATTTTGTCGGTTCCAACTTCTGATAAAAGCTTGACGAAATATAAGTAGCGAAACTCCGAAATAAAACCGGCAAAATACGGCTTAGATATCTTTTATTGGTCTTTACAGTTCTGCAGTTCGAGCGGGAATGATGTTACTCGTGCCCGCCAGAATTATGGCGGCTTTTCGCATCACTCCCACCCTTACAAGACATTCACTAAAAGTAGTCAAATGCAATACATTTCAACCATTATAAACTTATTATTCAGATATACTATATTTAGATAAATATCTGTATAATTATGGTTTATTTAAACAATATCAAATAACCTCCGTTGATACGCTATGAATTCTCAACTACAAAATCTGTTTATTAAGAGTCATGATTTGTATGTCAATTGAATTACCATTAAATTTATCAACAAAAGTACGTTTTACCGAAATAACAGTTTATAAATCATGTAAAATTTACACAAAGGTTAAATTTAAGGTAGGATTTTAATATAATTTTCCAACAATGAACTACTCTAACTTACAACATCTAACACATGGATGTCGTATCCATGGGAAGAGACGGAGTGATTCTATTCTAGTCTGCCGGAAACCACACGGCCAATTTAAGTATAGTATCAATTATCTACCTATAGTACAAGCTTTGCTTAGTTTGGGATTCGATGGTAGTGTGTAATTTGTCCAGGAATATTTTATTTATTATTTATTTATTTGGAATCCAACACAGATATACAGCTTTCGGTAAATAATTCCGTCAACGAGCTCGGTGATCGAATGGTTGGCAATGGTTATTAGAAGTAATACTTCTAGAAGTAGATATATTTGGTAGGAAGTATTGGAGAAATCTTATTTCCATCAGTGGCTAGATTCAGGCTGATGATGATGATGTTGTATAAATAAAAACAACTTAGATGACAATCAGAAGACTGACCTAAGAGTTATTATCAAATAACACACATATGCATCGGTACTTAATACCAATAGAGCAGAGAAAATTCTGGAATTTATGTAATAAACTGCGAAACTAAATCTATTTCAAGTTAAGTAATATTAAAAGCTTTGCGGATAATATCAGTAAATAAGAAAAGAAACATATTAAAATCTTCCATCCTATATTTTATAGCATGGAATTTTTGTCCAGTCGTCGAGATGAAATTTTTAAGCGACCAAAGAGCGCTGGGAATTTGAAACTCCTTACAAGAGTAAATTTCCGAGATCACTACTAGAAAATTCGCAAGGGAATTAAAGATACCGACGGAAAATTTCAACTATACACACTGTCACGGCGATTGGCGAACATCTATGTAGATCTCCGTTTGAGACCGAAACTTTGAGCTTGAGTCGGCTTTCCCGACAAAAATACGTGAGCGATCAGTTTAGTTCAATTATATAAATTAACTATGATTTCTCACGTGAATTTTAACTATCGTAGTCGATAAAAATATTAATCTCACATCTAATACGAATTGTGACGGCGATTGGCGAATATATAAGTAGATCTTCGTTTGAGACCGAAACTTCGAGCTTGAGTTTTTAGTTTAATTATATAAATTAACTATGATTTTTCACGTGACTTTTAATAATACTATCGTAGTAGATAAAAATGTTAATCTCACATCTAAGACGTATCTAATGACACCTCATGTTTGTTAAATTCGTGCCAAAGAATTAGACATACATCGTCGTCAACCCTTATTCATCCAATTTCTGGGATACGGGTCTCCCCTCAAACGAAGAGGTTTAGACCATACTCCACGACGCTGCTCAACTGCGGGTTGGCGGAGGCCAGAGTTTTCAAGCCGCTCTAAGGCCACTGACTTGGCTTAACGACTGTCATCTAATGACAACAGCCGGGACCGACGGCTTAACGCTCCGAAGCACGGAGGCTTCGAAATAAATAAACCCATCCATGAGTAGACTATAGTTGACATTGCTTATCTCACGTGTTCGATTACCTGACAAACATAGTTTTCAAAAACTAGTCTAGCCTTCTTCGGCGGTTCGGTAGCGTAGTAACAAAATAACATTTAATCAATGTGTTGCAACTTCCACAGCTGTGTGTCTCAGTGGTCGTAAGGACCTCTTTAAGAGAGCTCTTAGTAAACGCACTCTCTAATCAAGAGTGCATCAGATTGCAATCTGCAAGCCTCGTTATAATGCATAAGCGAGCGCACCCGCCGGGCGTAGCTAACTCGATTGCTGCAGCTTCGAAGTCGAACAAGCGGTTAAATCGATCTTCTATAAAGCTATTTTGTAGTGCGGATGTTTGGCGTTTGATTATCTGCATTTTTTTATGTCAGTCGCAAACAAGCATACCACACGCCTGATAGTAAGCAGTCATTACAACCTATGTATGGTTGCAACAGCAAAATAATCACATACACGTTGCCGACCCTGTAAAAAATAAAATCCTTTACGCCTTTTTTGCTGTTAGTCTGTAGTGGATACCTCGGCAGGTGAATACATTCTACAACCTGAAAGATCGTGGACGAAACTTAAATAACTAAACAAGGAGTGTAAGAGGTTCTTTAGAGTCTAAGCCAACCTCACCTGCACGTGCCACACCCTGCTGATTCACTGACGAGGCTCTGGTACAAAGAGAGGAAGGTTAACGAAATTATAAGTTGCCCGATTGGGAAGTACCTCCACCTCACCGTTGCCACCCCCGCTGCCAACGCAGCAACTCCTTTCTTCCTGTTGACCTCACTCACTCCCAGGAACACAACAAGCCTCAAGGAAATTGTTATTTGGCTGCGCGGTATTCTGTGAGGTGGAGGCACCCAGTCCCGTAGCTTACAAACACGATGTACCCTATTTCTCTTTCGCCAAAGTCTCTTTCGTTAGTCGGCAGGGTGCACCACGTGCAAGTGGGGATGGCTTTGGTTCAAAGATGTTAATGAACTCTTACACCCCATAAAGAGGTCACCAGGAAGGATGGAGTTGCTTGCGTTAGCAGCTGTGGTGGCAACGCGCGAGCCATATTTCATATTGTCAGCATTGTCGTATGCTTGTTTGCCACCCGACGACGTAGGTAGTATTAAAAAAACAGCAGATTTTTAACCGACTCCAAAAAGGAGGAGGTTCTCAATTCGGCTGTATTTTTTTTAACGTTTGTTACTTAATTAATCTTTTTTTATTTGAAAGAGTATATCCTTCCAGATTGGTCCCATATTTTCATCATCATCATCATCATCATCATCATCATCATCATCATCATCAGCCTGTATCTACATACATAGATGTAGTAATGTTTGAAATCGTTTTTTTTTTGTTAAAATTATATGATAGTCACTTGGTCGTCGTCACGGACGTAACAGATTAACTGATATCTCCAATACCTTACATAAATGGGGATGTTTGATATTTTTTCATACATTAGATGTCGCTAGGTAGGTCCAGATTGTAAAAATGTACTGAATTTTTTGACAGTGAAACTTTAAGACGACAAGACAACACAAGACGTCAACAAGACATTTGACAAGATGCTATGAATTGACAAATGATTGGACCCTACGCTACAGTGCTGCCAAAAGACCCTCATTCGATAAGCTTAATATAAATTGACATATAAGTGGGCTTACAATAGTGACATAATCATACGTCGCCGTCAATAAAGCATAAAGGAGTTTGCCTGCGGCGCGTATAACTCGATTCCAGAGCCGAGCTAAATGGGTTTAGAATCGAACTTTAGGCCGCTTCTCCACGTATATCCGATCCGATATTTTCTCGGATCATGGAAGTGTTTTGATGGAGTACACTGTGTTTTGTTTCAGAAGAGCTATTTTTAACATGTGGAAGTATACTCTTTCAAATAAAACGTGGCCGTGTGGTTTCCGGCAGACTAGAATAGAATCACTCCGTCTATTCCCGTGGATGTCGTACAAGGCGACTAAGGGAAATACATTATAAAACATCGATCAGGCCTCCCCAACCCGTCTGGGCAGCGTGGGGAGTGTAGGCCAAATCCTCCTGTCTGGGACGGACGATAGAGGGTCGTGCTCCTGTAGTGGAGACTAAAATGACCTGATGATGATGATGATTTTAAACGTAGTATGTAGCTTCTTGTGTATGTTGTTGTCCTCCATGCTAAGCTGTCGGTGACGGCTGACGTCATTAGATGCTAGTTGTGAAACCAAGCCAGCGGCCTTTAGACGGCTTGAAAACTTTGGCCTCCGCCAACCCGCAGTTGAGCAACGTGCTCTAATGCCCCTTCGATTGAGGGGAGGCCCGTATCCCAGCAGTGGGATGGATAAGGGTTGACGACGTAGTACTTGATTATAAGAACTATTCGCAATACGCAAGAACTATACGCAACAACATTAGATCAAAATGGCGGCCAAGAGATGGACACCGTAAACAAACTGACTTTTAGATAGATAAGAGATTCAGGTGTTGTTTATACTAGCTCACTTTTATTTGCTAGTACAGCTAGTAAGCTGTGCCCCGAGGTTTCGCCCGCTCTTTTTGATTCTATTGGTCCTATCTATAATATGAAATAGCCAATTTCCACAAGAATTGAGCTATCAGATAAAAAAAAGGATCAGAACTCGGATGTGGGGCGTCGTGTTAGATGATACTTCCGTCTCATGATAGATCCGTCATGACAGACGCAGTGGACATACGTTCTAATGATCTAGTTAGGTTGTAATAGGTTGGTCTTTAGTGGTAAATTGGTGTCTTTATTGATGCTTAACAGCGGTTTTGAGATTGGCTTCGCTTTAGCTTAGACCTTGGAGAATTGTTAACTGATACGTATTGGTCTTTTCTTGACTAAGCATCAAAAATGAAAGGTCTACCGACCCTTTAAAAACATCTTTACAACCGTTTGTAGAAACGACACGAATTCTTATATAGGCCCGGCGACTTTTCTTAGCGTGTACAAGAGGCCTTAGGCAGCGTTGACCGTTTCCCATCAGGTGGGCCGTATGCTTGTCTGCCCGACGTTGTATAAAAAAAACATAACTCAGAATGTTAATTCTATGGTAGGTGGAGTCTCCTTTGAAGTGTATATATTTACTTGTGCTAGGAAATTCCGCTGCTCCATAACAATTAGGTACATACGTATTAAGGTTTGTTATTTATATTGCACGAGTAGGTAAATAAATTAAATTTCTGAAGTAACAGAATATAAATAATACAGAATACTCGACAATCTCCTCAATTTTAAAAGTTGGTTAAATTAAAAGTTTATAGTTTGAGAAACTGCGCTTATTGGTCTACAATATAAGTCGATTGTCAGATCCAATCTGACATTAAATTGATCGACTTACGACTTAAAAAAACAAATAGCTATTATTGAAATTAACATGTACTTAACTTACTTTCAATTACGATTATTGAGCTGTCGATATGAAACGAGTTATTGTGAAAAAAGACGGTGTGTATACCGGATTGAGGCTTTGTTTTTGTTTTAAACCGATAAAAAAAAGGAGGGGATATAATAATGGGAATAGTTACTGGAAGGAAGAGACCTGGACTACAATATAAGTAAAAGTACAACAAGTACAACGTGTAGTATAGCCACTCCCAGCCGCTCTCTCATGTCGACCTCACCTCCCCTCTGAGACAGATCTGGAACAGTTTGTATTGCGCGGCACGCACTCATTCACGTTGTCCCGCTGATAATCGGCTTTAGTTCTGGTAATCGGCAGGCATCATGATGCCATGGTTATGAAACATACGGGTGTGAACTGGAATTACGAGTCCCGGACTCTTTCGTCTAGCCAAAGATAACAAGAAGTATCCAGAGCTGACTGCCTTCATTACATGGAGAGACATCCCAAGAAAAAATCGCCAGACAAAAAAGAAGAGGAAAAGCGAGGAGGTTCTCAATTCTGTTCAGTACAACGGAAAGAGTTTGTAAAGAAGGAGAGACGTAACGGAGAAAGTAAAAAACCGGCCAAGTACGAGTCGGACTCGCGCACGAAGAGTTCCGTACCATTATCTATAAAAACGGCAAAAAAATTACGTTTGTTGTATGGGACCCCCCTTAAATATTTGTTTTATTTTTACTTAATTATTTATTTTTAAAGTGAATATAAATATAACAAAATATTATGTGAATATTTCAAACGTCTACCTATTGCCGTTATCAATTGAGAGCAAAAACGAGCAAAAATCACATTTGTTGTATGGGAGCCCCCCTTAAATATTTATTTTATTCCGTTTTTTTTAGTATTTGTTTTTGTAGCGGCAACAGAAATACATCATCTGTGAAAATTTCAACTGTCTAGCTATCACGGTTCATGAGATACAGCCTGGTGACAGACGGACGGACGGACGGACAGCGGAGCCTTAGTAATAGGGTTCCTTTTTACCCTTTGGATACGGAACCCTAAAAAGAGTTCAACGGTAGTAGCTGCCATCCGGCAGCAGTTTGCATGAACTGATTGGTGGCGGAAGGACGCAAAGTAGTGTAGATCAAATTGCCTGTAAATTGACTTCCGCAAAATAATATCTGAATCAATGTACTATCTAATAAACATCATTGTTTATGCGACGTTATTTTGTATGTAGTAGCCGGGGTATGCCTTCGTAAAGCCGGCGTTGGTTTCTAGTTGCTTTTTTATTGCTTGAAAAAATTCAAGATATAAAAGTAACTAAGAGATCTATAAATATAAAGCGTTTCATACAATCCCACATTATTAAGGATAACTTTTTGCCGTTTTTGACTCGAGATAAATGTGAGATCATGTTTTATTTATCACTCCACTTCATTTGTATTCTGAAGGATCTGAAGTAAACCAATTTGCTGTCGTCTCTCAAAATAAGGTGGTTTTATTTGAAGTGTGTATTGTCTTTATTTACTGCCTAAGAACGGGATAATTTGTTTGAGTTTGTTGTGAATGGGTTTTAGCTATTTTTGCATCGATTCATGCTCTCTTTTCATAGTGAATATGCTATGTATGTCAACAGTCTATTGAATGTCCGTTAGTGCAGTATAGAATCGAATAAATACAATGATGTAAACAATATAAAGATAATTGTTTAGATTTTAAATGTAAAATAAATATTCGTTTTTAACTGGACCGGGTTAAATTGGGAAAACAAACTGAGAATAATCGATTATTTCTTCTCAATAACGGCGAAATAATTAAACCAAAATATCTAAAAATTATTATATAGTTAGGATATTATATATATATAGATATATAGTTTATTTATTATATAATTATATATATATATAATAATAAAATATAATATTAAAATTTTACAACAGGAAAATATGATAGTAAACTATTCCGGGGTGTAAGTGGTTCATCAACATCTTTGAACCAAAGTCTTCTCCTGCACGCGGTGCACCCTGCTGACTGACAAACGAAGCTAAGGCGAAAAGAGAGGTAGGGAGCGTAATTGTAAGCTAACCGACTGGGGAATGTACCACCACCTCACAGAATACCGCAGCCAAATAACAAATCCCTTGACGGTTGTTGTGATCCTGCTAGTGAGTGAGGTCATCAGAAAGGAGAAAGGAGATGCTGCGTTGGCAGTGGAGGTGGCGGCACGCGAGTGATATTTTATGTTGCGAACGTTAAAACGGCTACGGTAACCGCTTTACATCAGGTGGGCCGTATGCTTGTCTGCCACCCGAAGTAGTATAAAAAAAAAGTAGTATAAAATATCCACGTGGATGAAATTGCGGGCAATCGCTAGAATCTTACATAGCTTTCCTATATAAATCCTATTTCACTACAACCCTTTACTTAACAAAATATACATCAACAAACGTACCAAAAAAATATTGAAATTTATCAGAAATATTTGACACAAGTGTTTACCCTTAGGAAATCGTTTTCGCCGTACAATAAACCCGGCAGGCCGCCCCACTTTACAAGGCAAGACATCTCGACAACATCTCGAGGGTAGATTTACAAAAAAAGCATTCAATAAACAAGTAGCGCTGAACACGAGATTTGAAACCGTATCTTATTTGGAAATCAAAAAGCAGACGGGTTTCATTCAAAAACTGAGTATGACTTGCAAACAGACCGTACTGTCAGTTCTCGAAAGGAGAGAATAAACTCGAATGTAAAATTACCGTAAACTTGGCCGTGTGGTTTCCGGCAGACTAGAATAGAATCACTCCATCTCTTCCCGTAGATGTCGAACAAGGCGACTAAGAGAAATACATTATAAAACATCGATCAGGCCTCCCCAACCCGTTTGGCCTGCGTGGGGAGTGTAGGCCAAATCCTCCTTCCGTCTAGGACGGACGAGAGAGGGTCGTGCTCCTGTAGTGGAGACTAAAATGGACCTGATGATGATGATGATGATGACAATCTACAAACATCGGGTAGATCCGTACCTTTTCTTAACAATCTTCTATTTTTACAAGAAAACATTTGTGTGCATGAACATGTCTGTTTGTCTTGGTCTGGGTGTTTTCTATATATTATATGTATGTATTTACAAAAAGGCCGTGTGGTTTCCGGCAGACTGGAATAGTATCACTCCGTCTCTTCCCGTGGATGTTGTACAAGGGGACTAAGGGAAATATATTATAAAACATCGATCAGCCCTCCCCAACTCGTCTGGCCAGCGTGGGGAGTGTAAGCCAAATCCTCCTTCTGCCTGGGACGGACGAGAGAGGGTCGTGCTCCTGTAGTGGAGACTAAAATGACCTGATGATGATGATTTACAAAAAATATAAATATAATATCAGTATAGTATCCATAGCACAAGCATTGCTTAGTTTGGTACTAGATGGCAGTGTCTAATTTTCCTGGTATATATTTATTTGATTCTGATTTTATACAAGTAGAACTCTATTGGTTTACGCGGCGCATGCCACCAAAACTTACTGTAGACATGATTTCTACCTACATCTCCATCAACAATCATCATTATATTTCAGCCAATGATGTGAAGAAGTAAATATCTATAAAAACCGTATAGAAATCCGTTTAGTGGTTTTTAAGTAATTTTAAGTTTATCATAATCAAACAGACAGACAGATTTGACATTCCACACTTCAAACTAAGAAGAAAAATAAAAAATATATTATGTAAACAGCCCTTTGAATGTGGATTCAATTTAAATTAGTTACGTTCGTTATATAATCATTGTAAATTCAATTAAATTTGTAATCTATGTTATTAACTATAATTATCAATAACTATCATTTTATGTTAATTTTTTATTTATATATTTTGGCTTTAACATTTATGCGTCTATCTCATAACTTGTCTATATTTACTGGTCGCCGTAAAACTATTGATAAGTTATTAGTCATACTATATTGACGCCCACGATACAGGCCTAGCCTAGTGTGGGGTAGTAGTACCATAGTACGTAGTACTATTAGTCTTATACTGTGGTACTACTATGCTCAATGTGTAATAATCTTCAGTTAATAATAAATATTTCATTTTCATTTCATTAGATTTAAATTATAAAAAAAAACTCTACTTAAAAATAGTACTCATCAAGCACTTTGATTTGATACCAGGGGCCCTACCGGCTAAGCTGAAGCCGATTGATTACCAATGGATTTTTTTGTTGCAAAAATCGAAATTCAGCTTAGATTTATGTTACTACTAGCTGTTACCCGCGGCTTCGCCCGCGTGGTCCAGGGGCGCTGCCATTCATTTGTGTATATTTTTTTCTTGTTGCATTTTTTTTACATGATTCATAATTACACATATATATATATATATATATATATATATATATATATATATATATATATATATATATATATATATATGTGTAATATAAATATATATATATATATATATATAGTTATGAATCATGTAGGTACTTAGGTACCTGTCGACGTGATAGAAGGACAAATGATTACAAAGTTTATTTTTTATCCCAAGGAAATAAGATGTTTTTCCGGTATAAAAAGTAGCCTATGTAACTCTCCAGGCCATAAACTATCTCCAAAAAATATCTCAAAAAAATCATGTCAATCCGTTCGTTACTTTCGACGTGAAAGAAGGACAAACAAACAAACACACTTTCACATTTATAATATTAGTATGGAAGTATGGATTTTTAGCCTAACTGGTAGCAAACCTCCAGGTTTGCTAATACAACTTTTTTACGTTTGCTAACAAATACCTTCAGGTTAGTCGGTAGAGCTCTACCGACTAACCTGAAGGTATTTGTCAATTAAACGTAAGACCTACACTTCAATAGTATCGGCTTCAGCTTCGGCGGTAGGGCCGCAGCCCCCCTAGCCAAGTGTAATTCGTAGCGTAACGAACGTTAGATCACGTGACATTTTTCAATTCGAACATTTTAGTATGAGCTCCACAATTCAAATTAGCGATCGCTACGCTTTTCTACTTCGCAAACTGCGATTTGGCCTGGGGGGCTATCCCCAGGTCATATATTAGTGAAGAAATCATAAATCGTCCTAATAGACTAAAAATGGCATCATTTAGGTCATTTCACGAGTCGTGCATTCCTACGAGAACCAGACGAGTGTTCTAAATTTAAGTTCAATTTAATTATTACTTAAATAGTTGTCATGGCCAACTTGCCAGAATATTGTAAGTATTTTTGATGACGCCACACTGTGACTCACGCAGTAGAATATAAGATGCAAAAATTCTTCAGCAACACAAACCTTCCTGGTAGCTCAGTTGGAAGAGCACTTGACCGCTCATCGAGAGGTCGTGGGTTCAAATCCCACCTGGGGTGAATTTTTCAAAAAAGTTCAATTTGACGTGGATGAAATTTAACTTCCAAGTTTTTATGTACAGACAGCACGGTAAAATTAAATTAAGTCTTACAAAGTTCACACAAGGAAAGCTGAGGACGTTAGTCTATGATAACATATTTATACGTTGCTCTATGTCATGAGATAGTTTGTCTCTGGTGTCACTATGTGCCGACGTTAATTAATGTTAGCGATTGCTTCTAGTGTAATTTGTCCAACGTTATGTAATTAAATGGATAAAGTCATGTACACACGCCCGCTCAGAGTGTGTGAATATGTACCTACTTAATACTGTAATGTAAATATATGTGTGTACAATTTACCAAGTAAATAAGTAACCCGGGTTGAGTAAACCAATTAAGTTTTCGTTTCTTTTTGATACCACTAAGATAGAATAAATAAATATAAATAAATATTGTCAGACAAATTACACAGCGCCATGTAGCCCCAAATGCAGACAACTGATAAACATGCGTAAATACAGTTTTTTTTTTTTTGTAAATACATACTTATGATACATAGAAAACACCCAGACAAACAGACATGTCCATGCACAAATGTTTGTCCTATGTGGGAATCGAACCCACGAGGGTTGGTGTCGAAGCCGCGTCATTGACCGCTACGCCACCGAGCTCGTCAACGTCAAAGATGACAAACAAGCATACGATTCGCCTGATGGAAAGCAGTTACCGCAGCCTATGGACGCCTATAACACCATAAACATCACATGCGCGTTGCCGACCCTGTAAAAACCTCTTTCCCTTTTTGAAGAATCCCATGCTGTTGTCTCCTGGAAAAACCTCAACATGCAGTTCAGTAGTACTTGGAAGAAAACTTCTCTGGATCCGCACAGTACGTGACCTAATGTGTGAAGATGAATTCTCTGTCGATGGCGAGCATTGCGACTATAGAAAGAGGGCGTGGGAATCATATCAAACAACACCTCTGAACACACCCCATTGTACAATTGGTAGAACACACAAAGGGACGCAAAATCTCTTCTCATATCAATGGTTCTAAACCGTCCGTCAATTTGGATTCGTTAACAATCCTCACAGCGTACCTTTCGAGTGAGTCACAAGGTGCAAGCTGGTGTCCAGGCGCTCCCGCCCATAGATGACAATAGTACTCCATATGCGGCCGTACTTGAGCTTTGTAAAGCAGAAACCCCAAGTTGAAGTACTGCTTCGCCCAGTTGAGCACAGCTAGCTTCTTCGATGCCAGCTTGACCTTTCCCTCCAGATGACATCGAAACTGGACGTCGCAGGAGATTGCAACTTCTAGAATCCCAATAGTTTCTGCGATGGTGAGGGTTTGTTTTGGAAGTGTGGAGCCACATGAAATTTAATAAAACTGTTTCAATTAATTATACCTATCCTAACGATCAATTATACCTATACGAAGCAGGTACTCCGGCTTCAACCTTCAGCTTTTTTTCGTCCCAATGCTGGGATACGAGTATTCTTTCAATAAAGCGTATTCCACCACGTTGGTCAATTACGAACTGACGGAAGCCTGTGTTTTCAAGCCGTCCAAAGGCCACTCACTTCAGCTTTGTCGACGTTGTCACGTCAAAATATATATATTTTAAACTAGCTGACCCCGCGAACTTCGTACGCCTAACAGTCATTCATTATTATTCGTACGCCTAACAGTTATTCATACATTCTTTATTTTTTTAGTTTTTTAACGTGACAACGTCTTATAATTCGATGGAGCCGGCTGTACGCATGAAAAAACATGACTCATGCGGCGTTACTAATACACTGAATATAAAGATGTCTCGTGGTAGGGGTCGACTCACAGTACAATTTCCCAACGGCCAGGTGCAACGCGGTTCAGTAAACACGTGTCTGGGACATGTTTGGAGCTCGCACACAGGGCTGTCCGTCATTATTTTGTGTTTGCGTTTCAGTTACCAAATTTCAGTGATTTTATGGAACATTTTTTAGAATTTTGAATATACAGCAGTGACTGTAGAAAGTTCCGAGGTCATTGGTTAAAAACAAAACAGTTGAATTTTAACTGCAAAGTTGGAATAAATATTTGGTGTGCTCAGTGGTCGAATGCTTAGCAATGGCCACTTTGATTCTGAGGTCTTGGTCTGGGTGTTTTGTATATATTATATATATCATCATCATCATCATCAGGTCATTTTAGTCTCCACTACAGGAGCACTACTACACTTCTATTCTAGTCTGCCGGAAACCACACGGCCAGATATATTATATACTCGTATATGTAATTAAAAAAATGTATTTAATTCAAATTCAAATTCAAATTCAAATTATTTATTGTTTCCATGGTACATTATGATCTTATATAATAGTTTCTTAAAAAACAAATGGCACTGCATGGAACCCCGTTGGGGCACTACAATTATTTAAAATTAAATTATGTTAAAACAATGTAAATATATTCATAAATTGTTAGAGAATTTAATTACAATTTCAATTTCAAGGATAATGTCATGTGATCAAAATAATTACAATATGTCAAGTATCAGTATGGTTAAAAGTCAAATTAAAATAATATTAGCAATAATATGAGTAATATAATAGTGTCAAGCAATTAAAAAAATATAATAATTAGAGTATGTCAATTAACAGTCAAGACAAAAATATTAATATTATAATGCTACTGTTTTCCAAAAAACTCTTCCAGATTATAAAAGCTGTTTTCGATTAAGAAGTTTTTTAATTTCTTCAAAAATGTTTTTTTATCAGTTTCAACTTTATACTGTGTTGGGATTCTATTATAAATTTTAATCGACATAAGTAGTGGGCTAGTATTATACATTTTTATTCTATTAGGTGGTAGAATAAGTTTATCTTTGCCGCGTGTATTTATGCAAGTTTCTCTATAATCACTTTTTGTTTTAAAGTAACTTGGATTGTTCCTTACAAACTTGCAAGTTTCCATGATATAAATGCCTGTCAAAGTAAGGATTCTCCGATTTATAAAATGTGGTCTACAGCTTTCGGTTTGCTTAATGTTGACAAGAATACGTATGCATTTTTTCTGCAGTATAAATAATTGCTGGGCGTCGGTGCTATTTCCCCATAGCAAAATCCCGTATTGTAGCCAAGCATAGGCATATGCATAATACGCAGAAAGGGCCGTTTGCATGTCGGTACTTCGTTTAAGTTCCGATAATGCATATAGGAACCGAGACAATTTATTTTTGATCTTTTGTATGTGGAGTTTCCAGGTGATATTGGTGTCTATTTCTAGGCCGAGTAAGGAAAACTTATTTACGCATTCTATAGGTGTTTGATCAAGGGAGAAGTTTATAATTAAAGGAGACTTTTGATACGGTCTGAACTGTATTATCTTAGTTTTTGAAATATTGATTTCTAAATTGTGATCTCTAAACCAGTGTAGTACATCCACAAAAACCCTAGAGAGACGGGTATTTAGGGTTGTGCAATTGTCATGGGGAAACATTGTAGAAATATCGTCAGCGAATACGACACAGTGTTCTTTCACGACCTTGGGTAAGTCGTTAATATATATTAAAAAGAGCACACACCCAAGTACACTGCCTTGGGGGATTGAATTTGGCATATTGCACTCGTCAGATCTATAGGTCGCAGTTGTTCCCGTTTTCGCGTTTGAACTCTCTATCTCCACATACTGTATCCGATCACTGAGATATGATTTGAACCAGTTGTGCGCAATTCCTCTCACTCCAATGCCATAAAGTTTCGAAAGTAGAATTTTGAACGACACTCGATCGTACGCCTTGCTCATATCTAGTAGAATACCTATTGCATATTTTTTGTCATTTATGTACTCTAAGGACTTTTGTATAAAATTATATACAGCAAGGGTTGTTGACCGATTTTTTCGAAATGCAAATTGATTTTCGTCGAATAAATGAAACTTTTCACAAAAGGAGTACAGTCTTTTATACATGGCTGTCTCAAATATTTTGGAGGATGTTGGTAGTAATGCAATGGGCCGGTAGTTGTTTGGTTCCGTTTTCTCTCCATTTTTATATTGCCTGCCTATATATTATTATTTTAGGCAGGCTTTACTATGGTGACTTTTAGTCGGTTTGGGAAATCTCCTTCGCGAAAAGACTGGTTTACAAGTTGCATAAACGGGTAGGCTAGTTCGTTAATACATTTTTTAATTAATACAGGCGGTAATTCGTCTATGCCAAAGCTACGTTTGTTTTTTAAATTCCTTATAATATTGACAATTTCTTTCATACTCACGGGCCACAAAAATAAAGAATTATCTGTTGGATTAAGAACTGGCCTCCCTATCGCTAGACTGGTGTTGTTTGCATTTTGGCTGACAGCAGAGAAAAAATTGTTAAAAGCACTTGCTATTTGAACTGGATCTTCAGAGGTTTTATTATGTATTTTAAGTTTTATGTTTTATCTGCTTCTTTTAGTCAGCTTGTTTGTCCTTTCTTTTATTATATTCCACATAGTTTTAGTGATGTTTGTTGAGTATTTCATTTTATTGATATAATGTAATTTTTTAGATGTCAATACTGCTTTTTTCAACAATTTTTCATATGACTTGTAATGTATATGTAGAGATTGATTGTTAGTCTGTGATAGGAAAAGTTTTAGAAGACGCTTGTGCTTGCAAGATTTTTTTATGCCAACTGTAATCCAACTTTTTTTAGTCTTATCTTTCATTTTGATTTTGATTTTAGGTATACAAAGGTTTAAAATATCAGTTAGAGCTTTGTGAAATGAGTCATAGTTTTTATTAATGTCACGATCATCTTTAATAATGTCATCCCAATTTAGTTTTTGTAATTCTAATTTAAAATTATTCATATTTGATTTATTATAAATTCTTTTTTTTATCCACCATGTCTCTCTTTGAGTTTGGAGAGATGATTTCATCGCAACAATAACGCTTTTGTGATCAGAGAATCCATTATCCTGTACAGTTACAGATATGTCTTTGTGTTTAAAATTAGTGAAAACTAAATCCAAGCATGTTGCACTATTTTGGGTTACACGCGTTGGTTCTCTAACTTTTTGGTCAAAATTGTACGAAAGCATAAGTTCTAGAAGAGCTTTTGTTTTAGTAGTGTTGTCTAAAACATTTATATTAAAATCTCCTACAATTACAATGTCATTCTTATTATTTTTTATATTAATTAAATTCATTAATTTACTTAAACAATAAAAGAATGTATCGGGATCTCTACTACTATTCGGCCAATAGATAACAATAATGAGTAAATTATTAAGACTAGAAATATTGACAGCGCATACTTCAAATACGTATTCTTCAGACATGTTGACTATATCTCTTCGTTCGCAGAATTCGATTCCAACTTTTAACATTATACACACCCCACCGCCTTCATAGTTTTTGCGGCAGTAGGAAGATGCCAATGTATATCCGCTTAATTGTAGCAACTCTAATTTCTCCACGGAAAGCCAGGTCTCCGAGAAACATAGAGCCGCAATATGAGGTTCATCATCAAGATATGCTTCCAGTAGAAGTTGTTTGTTTCTAATGCTACGGATATTCTGGCTAAATATGATAAAGTTATTCTCGAAAAAATGATGTTTCTTTACGAGACTGTGACAGAGTTTTATCACTTCTACTCGGCTGTTCTGAGCTTTTTAGGTCGTTATTTACAGGTACTACGACTGCGTGTTCACGCATGTATAAGTAGTTGTTTTTTCCCTTATTTTCCTCTACTACTTTAGTGATATTCTTTGTTTGCTGCGTACTATCAGATCCGAGACGACTCATTTCTATGTGTTCATTGGTGATACAGTGGAAAATACAAGCTAGACCTTTTCTATTCAGTTTTCCGGTGGTAGGTGAAAACATGTTTAGTTCTAAGTTCAGGTTGGGATTTACAAATCTTGCATACTTATGATTACTAATATCTAGATATAACAACATATTAAACGTTTCGACTCTGCAATTGTGTAAAATTGCTCCACATATGTAAGTAGGGGCGCAGATGGTAACATTCGTATGTTTAATTTTTGACAGAGTTTCTCGAATGTACGTAACTATTGCGATGTAGTCTTTAGAGGAGTTAAAATCGGCTTCGCCCAGCATTAATATGACATGATCTGACATTTTGAGGTCACTAGTTTTTTGTTCGATATTATTCAATAGCTGGTAAGCTCCACCCCCGGGAACAGCATAGTGACAATAGTCATAATTTTGTGGGATATTAGCATTTTCAATTGTATCCAATACTTTCAGGTTGCTACTTTTGCCAATGCTGCTAATGATGCGTAGTTTACGTTTTTCTGCAGAATTTGTAAATTTTTGTAGTTGGGGTTTTAATACGGTGTTTTGTCTCCTAAGATCGCCGTTTTCAATTATAGTGTTTTCTAGCTCGTTTTGTGTGCAGACGAGACTAGAAGTAAGGTCGATAATTTGTTCTTTAAGGTCCTGAAGCTCCCGGTGCATGTTTATATCTAGCTTTGTATAATCTACGCTTTTTGAGAGGTGCTCACCGATAGATTTATCAATTGTTTCGTCGTCAACTAAATTAAAAGACGGGGTGTTGTATATCTCTGAGTTCGGCGAAGACTGTGAAAGAGGTGTAACGAGAGGGGAAGCGTTTGGTGTTTGCGCTGTCTGTTCCTGAGTAGGGGGTAGTTTTCTTCTGTGAGTAATATGTGTCTCTTCTGGACTCGCTATATCTACGTTTTCGGAACCTTTACCAGATTTTTGTTTTATTATACACGGTTTGCACAGCACTGCTTTCTTTTTTTCGGGTAGCCTAATTCTATGTAGTTTTTCAGACATACCTAAACAGTCAAAATCATATCGTTCATTACAGCCTGAACACAATATTGTGTCCCTCTCTTGTCTAGTAGATTTGCATTTACTACATATTACTGATGCTTTTCGCCCAGATTTTTGTTCCTTAATATTTTTTTATCCATTTTATTTAAATATAATAGAAGAATAGATAATGTCAAAAAAATAATAAAAAATGTTTCACAAAAAGGATTATTCAACTCAGCAGGATCGAACCAACATCATCAGCTGCGAGAGTGACAACTGCACTGTACCGCTAGGCCATGGACGATTCTTGAACTGTTGACGAATAATTGCATCTATTGGTAAATATGCAATGTTATGATGAAGATGACGCAGTAATTATTTCGATGACAGTGTAGTTACCTCGATGAATCACGTACTCTTGCGTGTTGCTTACGCGATTTTTGTGTCCATATATGGTGTTGCGCCGGGTTCTCGCGAATATGACTCAGCGCGCACGCGTCAGCTTCGCTTCTTTAATATTTATTTAGAATTTCGGTTTATGTATTGAATTTGTTCTTGTGCACTTTTATCAATTCTTGAATAGATTGAGGTGTGTTTTTCAATATAAAAAAGAAATATTCAATTTTTTCGATATTTACACAGCTTTTAACAACTTTGTTATTTTTTTGTCGAGAGCGACATAGATTCCGTGTGTACGGGACGGCGCTCGCGCCTCAACCTTAAGTATAATATCAGTTATCTAGTACCCATAGTACAAGCTTTGCTTAGTTTTGGACTAGATGGCCGTGTGTAATTTGTACAGGAATATTTATTTATATTTTTTTATATAAGAGGGGTACAAGCGAACATGTGGGTCACCTGATGGAAAGTAATCACCAACACCCATAGAAATCAGCCACACCATAGGCTCACCGATCCCTTGCCATGCTTGTTAGGGTAAAATTTACTCTGTTCTTGAAGGCTTTCATGTCGTATTTGTTTAGGAATACTGCTGAAGGAAGTTTAATCCACAATTTCACAGTTCGTGATAGAGAAAGCATTGATGCGGAGATGATATATCGGCGTTGTCAAACCAAAATCTGCTATGTGCATTTTTTTTATTTTTTACATTTTGACAATTGCGACTGGTAAATGAACCAAACCATCGTATGAAAAAACTGCTATGTGCTTATAAGTACTACACGACGTACTGTGACAACTATTAAGTTATTTATTTTGAGGTGAAAGTGGTTCACTATATTTTTTTGTGCCAAAGCCAACCTCACTTGCACATGGTACACCCTGTTGATTAGCAAGCGAAGCTCTGGAGAAAAAGAGGTATGCGCATAATGGAGGAGTCTATCTGGGGAAGTATTTCCACTTCATGAAAGACAAGAGTGGGGTGTCAGTTCGCATGCAATATTCCTTACAGTTGCAGTGTCTTGAGGGTCGTATGCTTGTTTGGTACCGTACTCGTGGGAGCACCTTCTCTTACTCGAAGGGGTATAGAGCGTATTCATGACACTCCCATTAGTGCAGATTGATGAAAGCTAGTGTTCAAAACCACCCAAAGGCCAATATCATCGACTATCATCAAACGATAACAGCCGAGTCCGATGCCTTAAGTGCCTTCCGAAACATGGAGGACCTAGTAATAAAAAAAAACCATCCATAGATAGGCTATTATCTACGTTGCTTAACTTGCGAATAGACTGGCACGCGGCGCAATGCCAGCGAGCTCCTCGGACTACTGTCACATCCTAGCCTAGCTAGCTAGTCCTATATATAGAATAGACTATATTTAAACACATTCCATTAGGCCGGATCCGTATATCAGACGGGCATCCAATAGAAATATATAGTCCATCTAACAGTACGGTGGACGTTCCACCTGCGTCCACTAAGCAGAAGTTATGCCTTCAATTTTGTTATATATGGAAGGTGGGTTAGTGACAAGAGGAGCGGATATATATGAGTGTTAGATGTTACCTTTGTCTGTTGTAATCAGAGATCATAGCCAAAGTCTCACTGTTAGTTTGAGAAGCTCATAACTTCTATAACCGGCTGGGTCGCCATGTACGGTGCGAGCGTGGTGACGAATGAAACCAGCTAATCCCTGAGTAGAACTGAACT
Organism: Hypsopygia costalis; assembly: GCA_937001555.2. Lineage (NCBI taxonomy): Eukaryota > Metazoa > Arthropoda > Insecta > Lepidoptera > Pyralidae > Hypsopygia > Hypsopygia costalis. The sequence continues at coordinate 1,912,177 of OW443343.2, read as the reverse complement.
ATATTTGATTAATACACTTATTATAAACTAGCTTTTGCCCACGGCTTCGCTCGCGTTAAATTCGGGGCAAACACGTGTTTACTCAATTATCTATAGAAGTAGGTACCTACTCGTGTAAAGTTTAGGAAAAATCGTTCAACTAATCTTGTTTCCCCATACAAACTTTGGACCCCCGTTTCACCCCCTTAGGGGATGAATTTTGATTGAATGATTTTATAAAGAAAAACTAAGTCAAACATTTTGCGCCTGTTACGAAGGCTTAACAAGCCATACCTACGCAGGGCATCATTATATGACTCATTTAGTATATTGTTGAGATAATTAAGAGATTTAAAAAAAATATTTTGTACTTTTTCGATTGTATGATATATTAATGATCTACCTCATCTTGTAAAGAATAATCATGAAATAGTATTGTTTGCAGATGACATTTCTTTAGTTTTTAAGGTAAATAGACAACAATAAGAAATTGAGGATGTAAACAATGCTCTTTTAAAAATAGTAATAGCCTAGTCAACGAATAATTTGTGGATGGAAAAGTCGAAAGCAGAAACTTTGACTTAGGAACTTTGTTTGGACTAGTTAGGAGATAAACATACTAAAAGTCCTTACCCCTCCGAGGTGAGCCCGAGGGGGGGGAGCACAAAGAAGGTCCCGTTTTTTGGTTTTTTGCTTACTTCTCGAAAACAGTGCTTCGTACGAAATTTTGTTGTACTACATAGTAAAAGCTAATTAAATTCTCTATAACTTTGTCTTTTGCACTTTGTATCTATCTTCTATCATTGCCAAGCTATGAGCTTCTAAAAGTGGTCGATTTTCAAAAGTGTGTTCTACATTCTTTTAGTTATTAAGAGAGGTCTCCTTCTGTTTCGCTCCATACCAACTTAAAAAGCATAAGTTTCCATTTTCTCTTATGTCAGCATGCGATGAAGTGGGGTTCGAAAACACTCTGCGGCTTGACGGATCTCAGGTTTTTCAAGTACAGTTTACAAAAACCAACTTTGCTTCTCCGAACTGCAGTAGAAGTGGTGTCGCATCCCGTGAAGGCGTGTAGAAATAATATGTCTTTCATGCCTACTTGTTGCAATTCCTGACTTGAATAATAGGTGGTAGGTACTTTACCTCTGCTAGGCTTGACAAATATAATATCATGGTCAGGTGGAGTCCTTGCTATAAGCAGAACTACCAAGTAAAAATAAGAAATGATTTTGATAAATTTGTACTGCACTGTTACAATGTGCTCCAGAGAAAAAAACACACTTTTGAAAATCGACCACATTTAGCAGCTCATAGCTTGGCAATGATAGAAGATAGATATAAAGTTCAAAAGACAAAGTTGTAGAGAATTTAATTAGCTATTATTATGTAGTACAACAAAATTTCGTACGAAGCACCGTTTTCGAGAAGTAAGCAAAAAACCAAAAAACGGGACCTTCTTTGTGCTCCCCCCCCTCCGGCTCACCTCGGAGGGGTAAGGACTTTTAGTATGTTTATCTCCTAACTAGTCCAAACAAAGTTACTAAGTCAAAATTTCTGCTTTCGACTTTTCCATCCACACTCCCCTTGTGAGCATTCATTGACCAGACTATAAACTGGTTTAGTGCTAATAACCTGCTTTTAAATGGTAGTAAAACCAAATATGTTAGATTTTTTACAAAAAATGTGAAACAAGTAAAAACCAGTGTGGTCAATAAGGTTGTCTTCCTTGGTATAACATTAGACTCTAAATTACAAGGGGCCCACATATAGAAACGTTATCGGGTAGACTCAGCTCAGCAGCTTACGCCGTAAGGAAAATACGTCAACTGACTGATGTTGACACTGCGCGTTTAGTTTATTTTAGCTATTTTCACAGCATTATGTCATATGGTTTATTGCTTTGGCGTAGTGCCGCGGATGTAGACTCAATTTTTGTGCTTCAGAAACGAGCTATCCGTGCTATTTACATGATGAGTCCCAGGGAGACACTGAGAAATAAATTTAAAGAGATAAATATTATGACATTACATTCTCAATATATTTATGAAAATCTTATTTACGTTCATAAAAATCAAACAAAATTTAGGAAAAACAGTGATCTCCATCAATTAAATTTAAGAAATAAAAACAAACTCGCTGTGCATATTACTAGGCTCCATAAAATCTCTAACTCGTTCCCAGGTCAATGTATTCGCTTCTACAATAAACTTCCAAACGACGTGTTTAAATTATCCTTGGCTAAATTTAAGAAATATATCAAAACTAGACTATGTCAAAAGGCTTACTATTGTATCTCAGATTACATAAATGATAAAAGTATTTGGGAATGAATTGCTCTTGTTATGTTATGTTAATGATTGTATTTGTATTTTATGTAACGATATTGGCAATTAAAAGAGTCGGCCTTGAGTTTCTTGCCAGTTCTTCTCAAGAAGCCCCGTCGCCGGTACTGGCACTTAAATTCGCTTTCACATTCAAGATAGTGTGATGAAAGTGAATCTAAGCTCTGCGGATTTAGAGTAGTAATGATTTATACATGCTTTTATATTTAATTTGTATGACGTTTCTAAGTGCTTTATAAAGTCCAAGGAATAAAGATATTTTGATTTTGATTTTGATGTCTGTTTACCATGGTCTGTGTGTTTCTATGTATTATATGTAAGTATGTATTTGGCCGTGTGGTTTCCGGCAGACTAGAATAGAATCACTCCGTCTCTTCCCGTGGATATCGTACAAGGCGACTAAGGAAAATACATTATAAAACATCAATCATGCCTCCCCAACCCGTCTGGCCAGCGTGGGGAGTGTAGGCCAAATCCTCCTTCTGTCTGGGACGGACGAGAGGGTCGTGCTCCTGTAGTGGAGACTGAAATGACCTGATGATGATGTATTTGCAAAAAAAGAGACTCAAATATCTTCCCACGTGTGGCATCACTTACTCGGAATCACTTACACTTCAGCTTGTAAACTCTAAATGCTATGTTGAGGTGTAAGTGGTTCACCTGCACGCGGTGCACCCTGTTGACTGACAAACGAAGCTCTGGCGAAAAGAGAGGTAGGGAGCGTAATTGTAAGCTACCCGACTGGGGAATGTACCTCCACCTCACAGAATACCGCAGCCAAATAACGGTTCCCTTGAGGGCTGTTGTGTTCCTGCGAGTGAGTGAGGTCACCAAAAAAAAGGAGATGCTGCGATGGCAGCGGGGGTGGCGGCGCGCGAGCGATATTTTATGTTGCGAGCGTTAATATGGCTGCGGTAACCGCTTCACATCAGGCGGGCCGTATGCTTGTCTGCCACCCGACGTAGTATAAAAAAAAAAAAAAAAAAAGTTGACAATTTTGGTTTTCCGTTGCATTTCTTCGTTCTGGATTCGATCCCCCAGAGTCAGACAGGCATTAACAATATTTTATCAAATTTATGAAGAAGCCAATTCTACACTATTTTTAACAGACTCCAAAAAAGGAGGAGGTTCTCGATTCGGTTGCATTTTTTTTTATGTTTGTTACTAAATAACTCCGTGATATATAAACCGATTTGTAAAAAACTTTTTTTATTAATTAATTTGGAAAAAACTTTTATTATGAAAGAGTATACTTCCAGAATGGTCCCATATTTTTTTCATCATCATCATCAGCCTGTATCTACATGCATAAACGTAGAGTAATGTTTGGAGTCGGTTTTTTTTTGTTAAAATTATTGATATAAAGTTTTATAATCGTTCCGCTATCAGCACTATGATCTCACCCAACTTGTCACCACGCTATCAGAAGAACCCACGCTAAATCCTCTGCTGAGTTGTCCAAATTCACCTAGACGTTATTATTTCCAAATGAAAGCCAATATATTTGTTTTCACTGTACAGTTCAGAGGACTGTAGTTATTCCACGTGTTTCTGTATGTGTACATTTGTAGATTTATATTGTAGTAATTTTGGGGTGTAAGTATGATCTTGAGATCCAAGATCGCTAGCACGTGGTACACCGTGACGACTAGCGAGAGAGGCTCTGACGAAAACGAGGTACGGAACAACGTATTTGTAAGTTGCCCGATTGGGGAAGTATACCACATGCGAGCTTTAACATGGCTACGGTAACCGCTTTACATCAGGCGAGCTGTATGATTTGCCATCTTACATAGTATAAAAAAATATATACAACGGTATATATATATTTGCTAAAGACCAGGAAATAATATGCTGGTCTATTGCATCTGATCTTATGCATATATGGAAAAGACTTTCTATTATCAACATTTCATTATATATTATAATATTATTTATCTAATCTCATACTGAAATTTAGAGATTAAAAAACTAAACACAGAATCTTAATGTCACTCTTTTACGCACAAGACATCAAAATAAATTTAAAAAGTTACTTTTCGATACAGTTCTTCTATGGACAACTGTATCGAAAAATAACTTTTTCTCCGTTTCGATACAGCTTCAGCCCTGATACAGGTAATTTAAACAGGTTGGATTTTTTTTTCTATATAATCTGTGAACGCGGCGCGGCGCGTCGCGCATACGCACCACCCATGTTCTATCTGCAAATTGATTTATAAGTAAGAAATGAAGCTGTTAAATTAACTTCATGGTTTTATTTAAACTATTATTGTCATCTATTTCATGAGATTAAATAAAGTAGTGTATGAAACTGCACATAATTATGTCTTAAAATACTCGTGTGGTCTATTATCGCATTCGCCTTCGGCTCATGTGATAAACTCACACTGGTATTTTAGGAACCCTTACTATGCAACAGTTTCATAAACTACTATTATCTAATCTCATACTGAAATTTACACATTAAAAAACTGAACACAGTATCTTAATGACAGTCTTTACGCACAAGCTATCAAAATAAATTTAAAAAGTTATTTTTCGATACAGCTCTTCTATGGACAACTGTATCGTAAAATAACTTTTTTACCATTTCGATACAGCTTCAGCCCTGGATACAGGTATTTTAAACAGGTTTCAATGCAAATACATTGCAACTATGCAAAATTTTTCTACATAATCTGTGAACGCGGCGCCGCGCGGCGAGTCGCGCATGCGCACTACGCATGCTCGATCTGCAAATGGATTTATAGGTAAGAATTATAGCTGTTAAATTAACTTCATGGTTGTATTTAAAATATTATTATCATATATTTCATGAGATTAGATAAAGTAGTGTATGAAACTGCACATAATTAGGTATTAAAATACTCGTGTGGTCTATTAAAACACTCGCCTTCGGCTCATGTTTTAAACTCACACTCGTATTTTAATAACCCTTATTATGCAACAGTTTCATAAACTACTATTAGACAACAGATCAATTGTAAGTCCATTCATTGCCTAAATTATAGAAAAATACACTCGCTTTATTACTCATTAATTACTGATCATTATCATCACCATTAGCCTGTATCTAATGGTAATCTTTGGAAAGGCGTACCCAGACCTGGAGGACGTCAGGTTCTTCCCAATTAAAGGCGTACTAAGGTACATGGAACATGTCTTCAGACAGTCAGGGGAGAGTTACTAAAGAATAGGGAGTGCACAAAAGATCCATGAGGGTCGACGTGCCACCAGTGCTGCGGCGCTGGACCCATTACAAGATAAGACTGCGGTAACCGCTTCACATCCGGCGGGCCGTATGCTTGTCTGCCACGTGACGTAGTATAAAAAAAAGCAGCTCGACTGGGGGAAGTACCTTACAGAATACCGCAGCCAAATAACAATTCTCCCTCAATTGTGTTGTCACCAGGGTGCACGACGTGCAGGTGAGCTTGGCTTTGGTTCAAAGATATTTATGAACGTCTTACACCCCAATTGTTATATTTTATGTTCACATCAAAATAAATACATGTTTGTGATAACACTTCAATTTTCTCCCGCCCTCAATTTTGATGTTAAGCCTGAATTTCTTGAATCGAAGCCAAAATGGCGACGGCGCATCTTGAAACCCCGACGGCTAAGGCGTGAGAGGAATGCAAAATTCAAGAGAAAACTTCGCTAGTCAACAATGTGATCGAAATATTGCAATTTTGTTGAAATATCAATATTAACAGCTCGTAAATATTTACAGTGTCTTATATTAAGGATTTGTATTAAGTTTTATGACACGAGTTTAGATTTAAAGCTAACATTTCTATCCTTTTTCTGAATAGCAACAGTTATTTTTGTTTATTCAGCGAGTTACTTTATAAACGTATTTTTTTTTATACTACGGCGGGTGGCAGACAAGAATACGGCCCGCCTAATGTGAAGCGGTTACCGTAGCCATAATAACGCTCGTAACATAAAATATCGCTCGCGCGCCGCCACCCCATGCTCACTTGCAGGACCACAACAACCCTCAAGGGAATTGTTATTTGGCTGCGGTATTCTGTGAGGTGGAGGTACATTCCCCAGTCGGGTAGCTTACAATTACTCTCCCTCTCTTTTCATTAGAGCTTCGTTTGTCAGTCTGCACCGCGTGCAGGTGAAGTTGGTTTTGGTTCAAAGATGTTGATGAAACACTTACTTACCCAAATAATTATTAATTATGATAATTTTGAAATTACTCAAATGTAGTAATATTCCGATTGTATTAATAAATAAAAGATAAGCCAATTATATGACTATTGTCGGGATACAATAGAGGACTTAAGCTGTAAGTCTGGACTGTCTTCGTTAGATAACAGTTTAAATGCCAAACTAAGAACCCTTGGGATGTCTTAGAATTTCTGGATGGCGTGCCTTCAACATTACAGTAACAATAACGATATTATTGTAATTGACAATATTATGTACGTACAAAATAGTACCATACAGGACAGCCCCCTTACCACCATCTCTTAATGCGATTCAATAACTGTTTAGAATGCTTATTCATACTAATGAATAAGCGACTCTATTTCAATTGGAATAGAATCATGTCAAGATTCATTATTAAATGACATTACAATTATTAAATGTTACAATATAAAATACAATAGTTAGGATACAATAATATTCAATAATTAAATGTCATTACAATGGGTTGCTAAATTATTATTACGATTATATATATTTAATTTAATTCGTCACAATTTATAATCGCCTCTCGATTCGGCATGGTGGGACATGTCGGTCACAGCAATGATATAAGTTAGTGAAGATAGAAAGAGAGATAGTTACGTTTCGTATATTACTGTAGAAGCAAGAGAGAGGTGCGAGGACACATTTTCTTTTACTCATAGCCAGTGTCGAGCCCGGTGGTCGAATGGTTAGCAATGGACACTTTCACTCCGAGAGGTCGCGGGTTCGATCCCCGCACAAGACAAATATTTGTGTGCACGAGCATGTCTGTTTGTCTTGGCCTGGGTATTTTCTATGTATTATATGTATATATTTACAAAAAAACGTATTTAAGTATTATATCAGTTATCTAATCTAATACGAGCTTTGCTTAGTTTGGGACTAAATGGCCGTGTGTAATTTGTCCTGGAATATTTATTTATTATTTATTTACGTTTCTTATAGAATAGTAATGAATAATGAAGTCCATTGCAGTCCCGGGAGTAAGACAACGGCTGCCCTGGAACTCACAACGAATTTAATCAGAACAAATTAGTATGAGTAAGAAGATTTTGGAATTTGACTACAACTCCTAACAATGTGAGAGACAGTTAAATGGCCTAAAGCAGTGGTTCCCAACTTTTTTTATTCGCGGACCACTACAAGGTTTATGTTCGGAGTATGAGTCTCCAAGTGTCATATAAATCCATTCTTCTATAACTCGAGTTTTTAGTGTTTTGTATAACAGTGCTCAATCTCTTTCATTATAAGTTTGGATCACAGACCAAAATTTACCTCTCATGGACCACTGGTGGGTCGCGGACCATCGCTTGGAAACCCCTGGCCTAAAGAGAGTCTAAAGAATCGCGCAGCTTACAAAAAAACGCTATGCCCTACCTATCTATATATATATATATATTTATCCCAGCATAGCGATTGATGTTGCCACCCTGGTTAGTAATGCGAGTAGCCATGATTCAGTAAATGATATGGAATGGCAATAAACAATCATACTTTAGATATCATAAAATCAAATGCCTCTACGACTTCCAGACATCGTTCCAATCTCATTCCATTTTATAACAATTGAAATCTCAGCGTTGGTCGTAAATATTCATTTCACCATGTCACAATCGTGTATGGTCTCCTATGACATGCATTCATGCAACTAACAAAAGTCAAGCTTTGAAGTAGAACCGATTATTTATTATATTAAACAATAATATGACTATTAGCATAATCATCATCATCATTTTAGTCTCCACTACGAACGACCCTCTCTCGTCCGTCCCAGACGGAAGGAGGATTTGGCCTACACTCCCCGCGCTGGCCATACGTATTGGGGAGGCCTGGTCGATGTTTGATAATATATTTCCCTTAGTCGCCATGTACGACATCCACGGGAAGAGACAGAGTGATTCTATTCTAGTCTGCCGGAAACCACACGGCCATTATATAATATTAGCATTATAACGACGTGCAATTAATAAATTGTGACACAAAAATAGAAGATTGTTGAAAAGGTCACCAGATGGACGCCGGGTTTGTAGATTGTAATTATTATCAATAAAAAAAACCGGACAAGTGCGAGTTGAACTAGCTCACCGAGGGTTCCGTACGAAGGATCATTATAAATTTGATATTTTTATTATAAATAAGAAATAATTCCGTCGAAAAAAATAAATAAAATATATTTTGCAATGTGCACATTAAGCCCTTTCATATGATACCCCATTTGAACTAGTAGCTTCAATTTGGAAATTCGACACTTATAATAAAATATAGAATAGACCCCTATTTTTTAAGATTTAATTGTAAATGTATAGTTTTGAGATTTATTTTAGTACTTGTAGTCTATAACGATGTTACTTGCCAAATTTCATAGTTTTAGGTCAAGGGGAAGTACCCTATGCGTTTTTTGCTGAATAAACGGCCGTATCTTTTTTTTACGTAAACTTTGCAGTTTGATTTTTTTACAACTTCATGGACCGTAGACCTGAGTATACAGTTCAAATTTCAGCTTGATAACTCCACGCATTCTTGACATAGAGGGTCTTGACAGACAGACAGACAGACAGACAGACAGACAGACAGACAGACTTGAATGAAATTTAAGTCATTACTTGAATGATTTTTTTTTTCTTAAATACAAGAGATATGTCCGTCTTTCTATAGGCACATGCTGTTCTTAGATGTTTAATGTATGATCTACTAGGTTCCACCTGCAGCTTCGTCTCGTGTGAATACAGTAGGTAGATGGATAAAAAGTATCATATGTGTTAATCCATGTTATATTCTATATGTATGTTTAATAAATTTCACTAAAACCCATTCAATCGTTTACCCATAATAGAGTAACAAACATCCATACATCGATTCATCCATATATCCATACATCCTCACATTTATAATATTAGTAGGAGCATGATAGGATAGGATTTTCTTTTATAAGCACTAAAGTTTTATAAATATTATTATTTCTATTTTTAAGTAATTTAAAGATTAGATTATTTTTATTTAAGTACTTTAGTTTAGTTTGTACTTTGTTATTAAATAGTGTTCATAAATTAAGCAATATTTAAAACAATAAATGATTTAATGTAGAGATATACATATTATAAATAAATTAAATTATTTTCAAAAAAAAAATCAATTACGCCTGTGCGTTTGGAAGCGCGTATCTGGAACATACCCAACGGGTGGTCTGAACACCGAGACAGTCTCACAATGAAAATAGCATCAATATAACCACAATAGCACTTCAATGGCTTTTGAAGTGGCATTTTTATTAAAGATGAAAAGATGGTAGTGTCAAAATATTTCATATTTATAAATTGGGTGATAAAGACAAATTTATGGCAATTAAATGTTGCCGTTTGGAATAAATATTTTTAATATTAGCTTTTATTTGTTCATACTTGTTTTAAGCCCGCCTTAAACTCATTTATTTTTAGCATAACTTGTTGTCTGAGTATTTAAATATATTATTAATCTAAATAATAAAAACATATTCACCATCATCATCATCATCATTCTACCCACTGCTGGATATAAGCCTTCCCCAATACTTTCCACCAAATACAATCCTTCGCCTTCCACATCCAGCCGCTTTCATCGGTCATCGGACCATTTAGAAGGAGGGCGTCCAACGCATCGTCGTTATTAATTACATTAAACAGGATCAAAGGTAACTTTAATGTTAATTACATTAACTAAAGTATTACGTACTAGCTGCCTGCCCCGGCTTCGCACGGGTAGAAAGTAGTGTTTTATTTTCCTCGAAATTTTTGCTTCTTTTCTCTCCATATGAACCTTCCTTATACTTAAACGAAAATATTAAAACAAAAATTAGCAGAATTATTCAAGCCTACTATTTTAATATGGGACCAAATGAAGAGTGTACCCTCTCAAACAAATAAGAATTATTAAAATTGTTGTACAATTGACGGAGAAATTATAGAAACTATATTAAAAAAATACATATAATCGAACATAGAATCGCACAATAAACAACAATAACAGGTAATTTCTGGGACAAAAACTATCTCATGTCCTTTCCCAGGACTCAAGGTATCTCTGAATAAAATTTAATCTAAATCGGTCCAGCGATTTAAGCGTGAAGAGGTAACAGCCTGTCTTAAATTAAATTTGAGAACATTCATGTTTTGCTAGTGTGCGTGCGCCGATTTGGGCGCTACTATGAAGTTAAAGTACTGGTTGTATTACTATGCTGTGGAGATAGCATGCTTTCCATTATGTTTAGACATTGTAATAATTATACTGTTATATATACATAGAGATCTAGTTTGAGTAAGCGTTTTGTCGCTACTATTTAATGCCGTGATGTCCGTCTATGGCATATCTAAAGGTATAATATATCATGGTAAGTCAGCGTCTTTTTAACCGACTCCAAAAAAGGAGGAGGTTCTCAATTCGGCTGTATTTTTTTTTTTAACTTAATTCCTATGTGATTTATAAACCGATTTGAAAAAAAAACGTTTTTTTATTTGAAAGAGTATATATGCATCCAGATTGGTCCCATATTTTTTTCATCATCAACATCATCATCAGCCTGTATCTACATACATAAATGTAGAGTAATGTTTGGAGTCGGTTTTTTTTTTGTTAAAATTATTACTAATGAATGCGTCCATATCCTGGTGGCGTCATCTCATCAGGCCACATAACCGTGAGTCAGTTTCGGTATTTCCGACTAAATTGTGGTATTTTTATAACCGACATCGCATGAACTCATTTACCGGTTTTTTGACTGGAAATTTTATGGACTGTCCTATGAGATACACTTTATACAAAGGAATTATAAATGCGACAGGCAGTTACTATGCTTGTAGATAGGCCACTTGGGCGAGGATCTGGGTCCATGACGGATCGATTCCACATGAGCCTGTGTTCATAATGGACTGGGTTTACAAGGGTATGGTTTTATACTACATAGTGACAATATAGTGTCAGTATAATTGAAGTACTTTTTATTATTTTTTTATACTACATCGGGTGGCATATATAATAAAACACACCTCTTTCTATCCGCGAGAAACCGGGACTAGATGATATTTTCTACTAGCTGCACAGCTAGTAGAAAATATCAACGCCATACAAAGCTGGGGCCTCACCGCCGAAGCTGGAGCCGATTACCATCGGATTTTTTGGTCCCAAAAATTGGTCTTAGAGTTAACGTTAAAGTTATTGACCAACATCTTCATATTAGTCGATAAAACTCGAGGTTTTCTTACAAATGAGCTAACCACAAGTACCATAAATCTAAGCTGAAGTTTGATTTTCGTAATCCAGGGGGCCTACCGCTCCTGAAGCTGAAGCTGATGGTAGGCCCCCTGGGGCCTTACCGCCGAACCTAAAGCCGATTACCGTCGTTTTTTTTTTATTCCAAAAATTGGTCTTAGTATAAAGTTATGTACAAACATATTCAGCTTAGTCGGTAGAGCTCTAGTGTTTCTACCAGCGAAACTAAACATAATTAGCATAAATGTAAGCAGTAGTTTTATATTCGCATTAAAAAATTCCGCTGGTAATCGGCTTCTGCTTTGGCGGTAGTACCCCTGGTCCGTTATAAATAAACCGTTTTCTGCCTTTGTCTTGCCATAATTATTTCTATAAAGGGTTTACAGACACAGAAAACTGCTATTTAAGGCATTCAGTGAACCAACACACACATTCCTGTGCGTGTGCCGTCTATTCCGTTTGGGTGAAGGGAACCAACCCTTGGGTTAATTTAAGCCATGTACACCTATCTGACAATTTTATTGTGGACGCGTGAATGGACTTTGTTTTGGTCCGTGAGTTAAGTAAAGCAGATTTGAAGAGAATTTAGTTTGAAAATTATTTTGTAGTTATTTGTTATATGTTTTACTAGCTGTGCTCGCGACTTTGGGCGGAATAGTCTTTTTAGGGTTCCGAACCTCAAAAGGAAAAACGGAACCCTTATAAGATCACTTTGTTGTCCGTCTGTCTGTCTGTCTGTCTGTCTGTCTGTCTGTCTGTCTGTCTGTCTGTCTGTCTGTCTGTCTGTCTGTCTGTCAAGAATTTCTATTTCGAGAATGCGTGGAGGTATCAAGCTGAAATTTGAACTGTATACTCAGGTCTACGGTCCCATGAAGTTAAAAAAAAATCAAACTGCTAAGTTTACATAGAAAAAAGTTACGGCCGTTTATTCAGCAAAAAACGCATATTTCGACACACTCAAGGGAATCAAAACCTATAGGGTACTTCCCGTTGACCTAGAACTATGAAATTTGGCAAGTAACATCGTTATAGACTACAAGTACAGGAATAAATCTCAAAACTATACATTTGTAAATAGATCTTAAAAAATAGGGGGTCTATATTTTTTATAGGGTGTCGAAATTTCAAATTGAAACTACTAGTTCAAATGGAGTATCATATGAAAGGGCTTGATGTACACATTGCAAAATATATTTTATTTATTTTTTTCGACGCATTATTTCTTATTTATAATGAAAAATATCAAATTTAATAATGATACTACGTACCTACGGAACCCTCGGTGGGCGAGTCCGACTCGCACTTGTCCGGTTTTTTTATTAATTTATTTATATTAATAAAAATAAATTAAATTTCTAAAATAAAAGTAATAAGTTAAACAATATTTATTTTTCACTTTTTAGTTTGATGTGCTATGAAAGCGCCCAAGAGGTCGCCGATCCATTGCCAGCCTTCTTCTTTGCTTTCTTTCTTGTGACTTCACTCATTCGCACGAACACAACGACCCTCAAGAGAACTGTTATTTGGATGAGGAATTCTGTGAAGTGGAGGTACTTCCCCAGTCGAGCACCGTAAAAATACGCTATGCCCTATCTCTTTTTTCGCCAGAGCCTCGTTTGTCAGTCAGCAGGGTGCACCACGTGCAGGTGAGGTTGTATTGTTCCCGATAGGATTCTTATAACCTTGAAACCTGATCGTGTTCAAAGTCCATTACGTGGCCTTTCTCACAAGTGCAAACACGTCTATGATACGATATTCCATCATGGAATGCCAGTGTCTATCTTCCGGCTTCATCATCAGACTTTGAAACCTAATCGTGGTCAAAGTTCATTACAAGACTTTTCTAAGAAATCCAAAAACAGCTATGATACGATGTTCCATCATGAAGTTCCAGTTCATATCTTCCGGCTCCATCATCAGATCAGTTCGAGAGTACCATATTATTGTATTGTCATCAGAACTACATACAGCTGCCAATTTTCATTACGCTACGATCCTTGGATGATGGTTAAATTAGTTGCCTTAGATTCCATTACATAGTTAGTTACATACAGGTCGACCTAATAAAAGTGTGTTAAAAATAGACACTTTACATATATTTATCTCTCCATTTTTAAATAAAACAATACAGATATATACATGCCAATACTGTATGTTTTTATTGGTACGCCTCTTCGTTACCTGCAATAAAAATGATAAAAGTACTAACAATCAATCTCGAAAAAGTAATAAATTGCCACACAATTTAACGTAACATTGCAGAGTGACGTATAAAAGCTTTTTTTATTGCTATCAAACTATGTCAATAAAGGTCAGTATTATTTGATAGGGGAATAAATTTCTGTAGTCATAAAAATACATGCATATAAAAATAAACCTAGGCTTTAAGCCATATTTAAGTGGCTTGTCGTAACCTCGGAGTTGAGAGACGCGTTGAAGAGCTTCTTCAATTTTTTACAAGTGGGAATTAATGTGAGATGCTTTTACCTATAGATGCGTTTTGCCTTTTTTTTATTTATACCACGTCGGGTGGCAGACAAGCATACGGCCCGCCTGATGTGAAACGGTTACCGCAGCCATAATAATGCAAGCAATATAAAACATCGGACGCGCAGCTATGACCGCCATAGCGAAATTTATTTATTTTATTTATTTATTTATTATGGCCACTTTCCCGAATTGATATCGGAAAACCTAGGTCACTTTACAGTACTACTTTTTGATGCTCTACACGAATCCGAAGTCAGAATTTCGAAATTTTGAGTTTCACCGGACGGACAGACAGAACCACCGGACGATTTTATAAGCTCAATAAACTCCTTCCTTTCTGACCTCACTATAATAAATAATAATAATAAATATTTCTGGACAATTTACACAGCGCCATCTAGTCCCAAATTAAGCGCAAAGCTTGTGTTATGGGTACTAGACAACTGATAAATGTACTTAAATACATTTTTTTGTAAATACATACTTGTAATACATAGAAAATACCCAGACCAAGACAAACATACATGTTCATGTACACAAATGTTTGTCTTGTGCGGGAATCGAACCCGCGGCCTCGGAGTCAAAGTGGCCATTGCTAACCATTCGAGCACCGAGCTCGTCACTCGCTCGCAGGACCACAATAACCCTCAAGGGAATTGTTATTTGGCTGCGGTATTGTCTGGCATTCACTCAGTCCCGCGCCATTTGCCGTTGCTGCGAGACGTTAGTGCTAATCAAAAACATGGTACATAACATATGGTATTTTATCTTTATTTTACAGTAAACCATACTCGTACACCACCAACTTTAGAGCCAAAGCCAACGGCACCTGCATGTGCCGACTAGCTAAAGAGGCTCTGTCTATGAAAGTACATCCATTTTATAGAAATCGCAGCCAAATAACAACAATCCTGAAAGGTGTTGTTATTTGGCTGCGATTTCTATAAAATGGATGTACTTTCATAGTATGTAAGTGACGTAACTAAAGTAAAAAAAGGGAAAGAGATACTGCGTTAGTAGCGCGAGTGCCAGCGCATGGGCATTATTTGTTGCATTCCAAACGTCTATATGGCTACGGTAACTGCTTTATATCACACGGGCTGTATCCTAAGTTTGACATCCCAAGTTTCCAATATGTTATATGTTCCAATATGACCCAGATGTGTGTGTATGTGTAGTGAAAACTAAAAATCTTAATTTTTATTTTGTCGATATTTTTTTTATATAATAGGTAGGGGAAAAAGTCTTTTCGCATTATAGTATGTATGAACTTGTAATAAAATCTCTTTGGTTATACCATTTGTATCTAGCAGGTTTTGATATCTATAAAAAGTTTAAATTTTAAAAAAGATAATTCCAAATTCAAATTAGGTAAATGTGTGATTTTCATTTGTTTTTTTTACTGTCGAGATGAGTGAATCTAATGAAGAAATTCGATACATTTTAAAATTTTACTACAAAAAAGGTAAAAATTCAACGCAAGCTGCGAAAAAAATTTGTGATTATTATGGACCTAGTGCAGTGTCTGTGAGAGTAGCACAAATTTGGTTTAAGCGTTTTCAATCCGGAAATTTTGATGTCAAAGATGCACGTCGCTCTGGTCGCCCTGTTACGGATAAAATGGATGCCATTTCTGAAAAAGTGGAGCAAGATCGGCATATCAGTAGTTACGACGTAGCTGAAGAACTAGGAATTGACCACATAACAGTTTTGGCGCATAAAAAGGTCGTGGTCAAAGACCGGTCAGGCTTCAGAGACTCTGGTGAAACCCGGGTTAACCCGCAACAATGTGATGCTGTGTGTATGGTGGGATTGGAAGGGAAGATATTCATTATGAGCTGTTACCGCCAGGCAGGACTATCGATTCTGAACTCTACTGTGAACAACTGATGAGATTAAAGCAAAAAGTTGAGAGAAAGCGGCCGGAATTAATTAATAGAAGGGGTGTGATTTTTCATCATGATAACGCTAAACCTCACACATCTTTAGCCACTCAGCAAAAATTAAGAGAGTTTGACTGGGAGGTGTTAATGCATCCGCCGTATAGTCCTGACCTTGCACCTTCTGATTTCCACCTGTTTCGGTCTCTTAAGAATTCTTTAGACAATGTCAGGTTAACATCACGAGAAGACTGCCAAAACCACTTGTCGCGGTTTTTTGAACAGAAGTCTCAAAATTTCTATAGTAATGGGATCATGTCTCTATCTACAAGATGACAAAAAGTTATCGAACATAATGGCACCTACATACTTTAGTTAAATGTAAATAAACTTTATTAAAAAATGTTTTGAATTTTCATATAAAATACGAAAAGACTTTTTCCCCAACCTAATATTTTCACCCCCTTTCAGGGTTACACTTTATACAAACAACCTCTGAACATGTACAAAGCCAATAAACTATCCTGTAGTTTGCCATATAGGTAACTAATGTGTATAACCAATAAAAAAATATATTAAATAAAAACACCTACGCCGTACCAGTATAGGTAAACATTTTAAAATTAATTTATCAGAACTGTCAGCAGCCGACATTATGGAGTTTTCATCTCAGGAACCCGGAAACATTTAATTTGCCATACCCAACGCAGATACCCGGGGAAATTTTCAAAGGTTAAATTTGCGATACCAAGCGCGGATGCCCGAAGAAATTCTCAAAGGTTAATTAAAATCAGTCGATACCCCTTGACATAACAGAAATTAATTGCACCCCAGAATTTATATAAAGCGATTCTTCTTCTTAAGTGACAGGCATTAGTCTTATGTGTTAGCTTAAAGTATGAGCGGTAGCGGAAACGTCACGAACAAAACTTAAAGAAAAAAAAAATATTATTGTCGGAATTAATTATTTTTATTTGTTCAATTAATCAAATTCGTGAAAAGTTTTAATTAGTATATATTTCGTTGAAATGTTTACTAAGGTTATAAATTCGAAAGTGAGTTTATTTAGCTTTCACGCCTAAACTACGGTGCTGATTGCTATGAAATTTCATACACATTATAGGAGAATGACATGTTCAAATTAAATATTAAGACTGTAATCCCTCAAAAATAACCTGCTGCTGAGGTATGACCAAGAGTTTAAATACGCGTACAATCACGCGGCCAACGCCGCGGGCATAAGGTACTACTATTTATAAATAAAAGTATGACAGTCGTTGCCAACTTTATCTTTGGGCACCTTGAAAAACTTTTAATAGGAGGGAGAACTCCAGCAGTACTCTAGCAGTGGAATAAGTATAGGTTTCTGTTTGTCATGACTAACATGATTGCAAAAGCAAAGCGGAACTTTGTAGCGGTACCTATTCCGCTTTAAGTAGAAGAGTACTAAGTAAAAATTGTTTATGAACGACGGCGTGCACAGATATCAAGAAAGGTAAAAGAGATAGTATGCATAGTAGATAAGAAAATATGTTAGCACTACAAGGAACCACAACTAATCGCTAAGTAAATTTGTAAGTACGCTATCCAAATCCGCTAACCGCTTATCCCTTAAACGCTCAGCTAAGATATTGGATGCCAAAACCTTCTGTCAGCGTGTTACGATAAAGACAGGAGAATAATGACTCGGATGAATGAGTGGGTGGAGGTCCCACCTAGATGGACTCGAAAGTTTAATTTTTGAAAAATTGTCCGCTGACGATGAAATTACACTAAGGTCAATTGCAGTTAATAAATCAGCGATGAGTGATGATAGCGATGTTAATTTTGGAATTGGACAGAAAATTTGACAGAATTTAATCTATTAGGTCAGTAGCTATCTTATCTTATCTTAGACTGTGGTCAGTGCAGCACCGGTGACACGTCGACCCTCATGGATCTTTTGTGCTCTCCCTAATCCTTTAGTCAATCACAAGTCTGTAGCTAAGATAGGTTTTCTTTGCTTTGTCTCTTATCAATTTCAGAGGATTGTGTCTAATCTAAACTATATCTATTTATAAATATAGTTTAAAAAAACTAAAAAAATCACGCTTTTAAAGCACATGGAACTCACTCGCAGGAACACAACAACTCACAAGGAACTTTAGGTGTGAAATTCTGTGAAGTGGAGGTACTTCCCCAGTCGAGCATCTTAAAAAAAACGCTATGCCCTACCTCTTTTTTCGCCAGAGCCTCGTTTGTCAGTCAGCAGTGTGCACCACGTGCAGGTGAGGTTGTATTGTTCCCGATAGATTTGTTATAACCTTGAAACCTGATCGTGTTCAAAGTCCATTACGTGGCCTTTCTCACAAGTGCAAACAGGACTATGATACGATATTGAATCATGGAATGCCAAAGCTATTTTCCGGCTTTATCATCAGACCTTGAAACCTAATCGTGGTCAAAATTCATTACAAGACTTTTCTAAGAAATCCAAAAACAGCTATGATATGATGTTCCATCATGAAGTTCCAGTTCATATCTTCCGGCTCCATCATCAGATCAGTTCGAGAGTACCATATTATTGTATTGTCATCAGACCTACATACAGCTGCCAATTTTCATTACGCTACGGTCCTTGGAAGATCATCATCAGGTCCATATTAGTCTCCACTACAGGAGCACGACCCTCTCTCGTCCGTCCTAGACGGTAGGAGGATTTGGCCTACAGTCCTACACAACAGTATAATAAACCTAAATTAATTCCAATAATAATATGAATGATGTGTAATTTTTTATTGTCAGATTTACATACAATAATCTGACACGCGCGTAGGAAGTCGCGGACGTAATCTATTCGAAAATTTGTGAAAAGTGTTCGTAACCAGGAGAATTATGTTTTACCTTTCGTACAAACTAGCGTAGAATTGGAAAAGTAGCTTCCCACGTTCAAGCTGTCTCACACGACACGTCAGCATAATATGAAAAATTTCCACCGCATTCTTCAAAATGTAACCGAAAGTCCCACATGAAGGAATATTATACTTTAACTACACCCTGGCCACTCCATACAAATGTCGCGACGTTTACGACTATATAAACAATAACGTCTGTGCAGAGCGTGAATGAGCGTGGGAGCCATACAAACTGTTCCAGATTTGTCTCAGAGGGGAGGTGAGGTCGACACGAGAAAGCGGTAGGGAGTGGCCATACTGTACTATTACTTATAATGTGCTTTAACTGTCATCCAATCTAGCGTGGTCATCAGAATCTGATCCGTTCAAACGTGATCTTTGACAAATTAAATTATAATAAGATCTCCTGAAAATAATATAATTTTCTGTTGAGAATGATCATCATTCGTCGTTCTTTTTATCACACGATCTCCCTTCCTCCGCATCACATGCTCATACCACGAAAAACGATTTCCTCTTATCATTTCTCTACTGAGATCTAAAGAAATATTCCATTGAATTCCATTGAAGACATTACGCAATAAAGCTTCTGAGCCATCCTGAAAAGCCTAATCCCTTACACAAACTATGCTAAGTCTTATTTATAAAGCTCGACAATAACCCTTAGAAATGAGGGGACCGGCAGCAATAATAGAGGACTTTGCGTCACAGATTCACCCCTTGTTTAGAACATCAAGCCTTCCCTTATTACGTTTTGGATTCCACTGTTCTTAAGGGTGAGTCTGAACTATTCGTAGGCACTTCACTATAAGTTTGGTGTATAATTGGCTTTGAAACTAGCATCTTCTATGGCTCATCATCTTCTTTAAGCTAAAGCCAACCTTATTTATTTGTCAGTTTGCTGCTGAAAGCGAGGCAAGGTTTATCTGGGAGCATATTTTGGTATTCAACCTTTCCTCCGAAACTTTGCATTTACAGGCACTTTGATCTACACTACTTTGCGTGCTTCCGCCACCAAAATAGTCTACTACTACTTCATCACGGTTGGTAGCGGAAGCACGCAAAGTAGTGTAGATCAAAGTGCCTGTAAATTTGACTTCCGCAAAATAACACTTGAATCAATTAACTAACTTTGCATTTTTACGTTATATTACGCCCGAAATTCAAAATTTAAACGGCAGCTTCGAATTTTTTCGTTCGAATATGTCTACAAGTGTAAGTGGCTTTAAAACTAGCATCATTGGTGACTCACCATATTCTTTAAGATAAAGCCAACCTTATTTGTATGTCACCTTGCTTCTGAAAGAGACGTTGAGTATATCTGGGAGTAAATTTTGAAATTCGGTCTTTCCATCGAAACTTTCATTTGATTTATATTACGTACGAAATTCAAAATTATGTACTTCGAAATTTTTCGTTTGTCTACGAGAACACAAATAGAATGAGAAAAAAAGGCTATATTTTAATGTTTATTCTACCATTTAGAACAGTAGTACTCAACCTATGGCGATTAATGATCCGTGAGGGCACCTCAAGTGGTCCCTGAGCACTCTCGAGGAAATTATGTTCCCGCTTAAAATTTTATAAGAAACGAAACAAACAGCCCTGAAAATAAACCGATAATTCGCTATATGAAATGTCAAACGGATATCAAAACGAGCCAATATAACAGAGATTTAAATCAGAAATATGTCTAAATAACAATGAAAATCTGAAAAAGAGCACAAAGACGTTACCTACTCTTTTTTTTCTCAATAACTTCGTCGACAACCCTTATTCATCCCGCTGCTGGGATACGGGTCTCCCGTCAATCGAAGGGGTTTAGAGCGTACTCCACCACGCTGCTCAACTGCGAATTAGCCGAAGCCAGTGTTTTCAAGCCGCCCAAAAGCTTAAACTCAATAACTTACGAGAGTAGAAATGCTCTGCGTTTATAATAATTACGATAATATGAAATATTGCCACCAACATCATTACGTCAAATTTTTGTTGTCCGTGTCATTATAAAAAAAAATTGTTACATGGTCAGCCATCAACAAAAGGTTTTGAACCATTGATTTAGACAATAAATTCGAAAACACCGAATGAAAACTTCGTTCCCATCGACCTAACTGAAACATTCCGAATGAATACGTTTAAAGCTTGTCTGCAGGCTATTTTAAGAGCCTGCATATAGGTTCTGGCAATTTGATAAACTTTTTATTAATGACAAAAAAGTACAATAACAAGTAAGGCTTCGAAATATGTGATGTGATATTTGATATATTTTAAGCTTCAAATATTGAAAATACCTGGCTAAACATGACTAGACCTTAACTCCAGTTAAAGTTACCCAGCTCGCTCGAGCATTATACAGAAAGCATTTCAGGACACCTGCTCCGGTGTTATGCAAGAGAATGTCACATTTGTGTAAAAGGCTTTTTACACTTACAGTAGATATGGAAGATGTAAAATATAATAAATTGTGGCAATTATTTAATAATAAACAATATAAAACAAACTGTGGGTAACTGACAAATTACTGTTTGACAAACAACGTTTGACGTGTCTGATGGCCTGTGAACCGTAAACTCAATATATTTGGCACAACGTGTTTCTTATATTCAGAGTTATGTCTTGTTGACTTGAGTTTATATCAGTTATTAATTTGAAGTTTTTTAATAAATCTTTTCCCATCTCACCAATCCAGCCGCAGCCAAGGCGGGTATTTGGGAGCAGCGTAGTATGTATGTATTTTGCTTTCTTTTGTCTAAAACATTCACCTACTCGTTTATGTTTTATTATGTCTCTTTAAATAAACCCATCCAGATTCAAATTCCTCAGTCTTTTAGTCACATGAGTTTTATCTTTTTGCATGAAAACATGGTCATGTCGTATACCGTGAAACGTTCATCATTTGTGTCATAAGTGCAAATTTCAAACTCTCTCTAATTATTTTCTTTTTCCATTCTTCCCTTTGATTAACATTTCGTCCATATAGTTTTCGTTACACAATATTACGAAATAAATTATGTTGTGAATCAGTTCACACTTATTGAAGTAAATAGTTTTCCTATTATCCAGATTTATCAAAGAAAAATATCGTATGGATTCCGTCACGTCACGACATCGTGATATATAAAAACTTGCATATGTTATAAGCATAAAATGTATACTCAACAAAATATATACAATATGTGACAATTTATGGCCGTCTATATTTTATTAGTGTTAGGGGATTTGATTGAAAACGTAGTGAGAGTTTATGACAATGATTACTATGAAAAATGCCGTGAAGTTTCGTGGGGGAAGTATTGATGGGTTGGCAGGGTGTTGTGGGCAAGTTGTCGAAGGGTGTTCACCGTGCTTTGTGGCAAGATTTGTTGATAATGTCGGATTGCGTTATGTTTTATTGATTACAGAAATGAAATGTTTTGATGTTTGTACAACGGAAACGGGATGAGATATTGAATAACTTGCATGTCGCATCCAAGGTTGTATACTATTCTGATTTAGTAGCAACAGGAGAGAAATACAAAGCGTGCAAACGAGGTAGTAACACAAAAACCCTCATGGGAATTATTATTTGGTTGCGATATTCGAGGAGGTGAGGTGGAGGTACTTCCTCAGTCAGGCAGCTTACAAGTGCGCTGTACCCTACCTCTATTTCGCCAGAGCCTCTTTCGCTAGTTGGCAAGGTCAAGGTGCATAACGTGCAGGTGAGGCTTTCTAAAGATCGTGGTGAGCTCCTTTTTTTCTTTTTCTATTTTTTACACCACTAAGGATACAAGGCAAGACGAAGGCAAGAGAGCACGTGGCCGTTCACCAACAAGATGGTCTGACCAGGTGAAGGGGGCCGCCTCCTTTTCGAGATTCTATCAGGCAGTGAGGGCCACTTCGGACAGGAATCGATGGAGACAGATTGTCCGTTCGCGATGTTCCTGTGACCACAATCCTCAGCAATGAGGGACCGAGTGAAGAAGAAGAAGGATACAGTCCGCCTGATGGAAAGCAGTTACCGTAGACTATGGACGCCTGCAACACCAGAGGCATCACATGCGCGTTCTTTAAAAACCTCTATACGCCCTTTTTGAAAAACCCTATGCTGTAGTCTCCTGGGAAAACCTCAACAGCCAGTTAATTCCACAGCTTGGTAGTACATGGAAGAAAACTTCTCTGGAACCGCACAGCACGTGACCACTTCGGTTTTAATGTGTGAGAATAACTTTCTGGCGGAAATCAACAAATTAAATAGTAATCAAGTTCGTAATAATTTTAGCAATTACTTATTAGCATACGCCACATGACCGTGACCTTATTTTGTATTTAGCATGATAATTTTAGCAGCAATCTACAAAATAATGAACCACCACCACCATTACGAGACGATTGTTAAAAATATTATCACTAACGTAATAATTGTGTCGAGTTCGCTTTGCATATCAATCAATCCGCCCACGAAGTTGTAACTTACCTATGTTAAACTGCCCACGCTGTTACATAAACTTACGTAAGTCGCAATGTAAGTAATATGAGACGAGCGACTGATCTATTTTTTTCTGCTTATTATAATAGATATACTAAATTTGTATATACACGAAGGGGCGAAAGATACAAATTAAATCACGAGTAAGCAAGGCGCAGGCAAGACCCACTAAACTGCCGGATGGAGCGTCCAACGTTTCATCGTCACACGCGGCCTCCATGCTATCCTACCTCCTCCATTTGCCATCATTGACTCGAAATTCTGTTTATCCGTCTCTCTACAATTCGTCCAGTAGTTTAGTAATATTATATATTAAATATTATAAAGTTGAGTTTAGTAATATTATATATTATCTATTAGGCTCCGCTAAGAAAGTTTTTTTTTTAATTCTCATAGAATTCCAGCATACGCGCTGTCTAATTCGTGAATACTAATCAGTTCTATGTAAAACTCTTACTTAGCTATTATACTATTATATGGAGACCAAATCGTACCAAAAGACGCCACTTGTTTCTGTTCTTTTAATCGGCAAGAGATAAATGAAAAAGTGGATAAAAGTCGATCACCCTTTTGCACAATCTTTAACTGGCCATGCATGGCAGCTAAACTCTTTTCGTTTAAATTAGTGCTGTCGCCCTTAAGCGAATGTTCAACTGCAAATCATGAATTCGATCAAACAGCACACTATGTTCTCTGGATATCTTTGGCTACATGTTTAATCCAGGGTAGTACACAATTCTGATTTGGTAGCAACAAGGAAGTATTACCAAGTGTTCAGACGATTTTGCTGCTGACATATTATAGGAGTATTATTGGAGTCGACGTGTTAGGTAACGAACTCAATGTTTTAGATCCCCAAAAGTGTTAGATACTTAAAATCCATGGTGCACGGTAGTTGAGCTTCACTTATCTACATCTCCTTAGGCTTTTAATGCCACATTGCCGTCTTTCACATTGCTAAGAGGGGAAGTCAAATTCCAAAAACTACTTACTCGTCGTCGCTATTCTGGCTACACAGGAGACACAGTGGTGGGAATGTGTGGTGGGCCCCCGTCCCGTTATATCGAGATTCCGATCGCAAAACACTTCAAATTACAATTCACTTCAAAATTCGATCTTCCAACATATCATCACGCAATTTGATATATATTACTTTGTGTGCTTCCGCCACTAGTATATATAGATACAATATCATAGGTTCTATCGCTTTTAACTTACAACACTCTTTAAAAATATTTCGTAAGTCTACTATAATTACAGTTATTAAATCATAGACCATATTGTATTGGCAAAAAATAATTGATTCCCACAAGTCAAGGTTGGTCGGTGTGTCATGATTTGATTGATGTTCCGCTGTCAACGGTTGTATGTGATTTTTTTTATTTACACACGGATGTATGGCTATAGAGTCATTTATTATATTCATATTTTTTGGTACTTACTTATACTAGCTTTTTCTGTGACAAGTTAAGTCAAGTATGAATTTATTATGGCCCCTAAATGAGTGTTGACGTAGTAATTTTCTCTCTCTCTCTCGTCGACAACCTAACCTTTAACCTTTTTGCATGAAGTAAGAAGGCATATAATGCCGAACCGACGTATAAAAAAAATATAAGTAGCGAACATGCGATTAAATATTCGGAAGCTCAAACTCTTATGTAACTACTTCTTTTAAAACTCTTGCGAATCTTTATTATGGTTCATCGAATTCAGTCTATTTATTTGTTTAATTGTCTGCATATGTTATTCTATGTCTCCTCTTGTAACTTCGTTACAGGCATACTCATAAACTTTTACTGTGTATGTATGTGTATGTATATGTATCTTATATATGTACGTACATATATTATGAATGTATTTATTTTTTTGTGAAACCTTTTTCTTAATAGCCTATAAAGGCTAGATATTGTAGATAAAAGGTGAAAAAAAACAAAAAAGGTAGCTGGCGCAGTATCTACAATATATTTTTATTTTATCTACAATGTCTTTAAGAAATCGCATTGCGATAAGGCCGCCCTTTGTACTCTGTACTTGTACTTTTTTGTAAATTTTTCATCATCATCATCATCAGGTCATTTTAGTCTCCACTACAGGAGCACGACCCTCTCTCGTCCGTCACAGACAGAAGGAGGATTTGGCCTACACTCCCCACGTTGGCCAGACGGGTTGGTGAGGCCTCGAGGAGATCGTTGTTTTATAATGTATTTCCCTTAGTCGCCTTGTACGACATCCACGGGAAGAGACGGAGTGATTCTATTCTAGTCTGCTGGAAACCACACGGCCAAATTCGTTGTTATTATACCAATATAAAAATTGTAAATTATAAATCAAATAATAATGAAAACCAATGACATGATACAAAATCATTCACAAACAATACAATATCTATAGCAAGGGCAAAATACGACATTCGAAATGAAGCCGTTTAAGAGTTAGAGTATAAAAATGCATTGTAAATTGCAACATACAGAGCTGCATACCACGATGACCTGCTATTGCCGGTTGCTTGCGATAGTGGTACTTTACGATGTGCATTTATCAAATAAAATTGGACTTCACATTTCTATTTTATCGTAAGTACAAATTGTAGGCAAAATGTTCGAATAATGCATTGACATGCCGTGTGGTTTCCGGCAGACTAGAATAGAATCACTTCGTTTCTTCCCGTGGATGTCGTACAAGGCGACTAAAGGAAAATACATTATAAAACATCGATCAGACCTCCCAACCCGTTTGGCCAGCCCCACGCTGGCCTGGGAGTGTAGGTTAAATCCTCCTTCCATCTAGGACGGATGAGAGCGGGTCGTGCTCCCGTAGTGGCGACTAAAATGGACCTGATAATGATGATGATGATGCTCGGTGGTGGAATGGTTAGCAATAGCCAGTTTGACTCCGAGATTGCGGGTTCGATCCCCGCACAATACAAATGTTTGTGTTCATGAACTTCTGTTTGTCTTGGTCTGGGTGTTTCCTATGTATTATAATATGTATGTATTTACAAAAATATATATATAACTGATAAGTTATCTAGTACACATAGTACAAGCATGGCTTATTTGGCCGTGTCTAATTTGTCCAGGAATATTTATTTATTTAAAGAGAGAAAGTTATTGCAATGATGACGTCGTTTAGTGAATGAGATTGAGCCGTCACGCTCAGCTATGTAACGCTCGTTTGGATAAGTCGCCCGGGAGAGAGTGAGAGATAAAGTTTTCACTTCTGTAAAGACACACACCGTTTTTAGAAACTTTTATTTAGTCTCACAGCAGTGTCTGTAATTAAATCATACAAATAAAGTTTGACCGACTTCCCAGTGTCCAATTAGTGTGGAAATTTAACACACTCTTTTGGTTCTCGTGACAATACACGATTGTCTAAATGCCGCCATTTTTTAATCCAATATGGCGTCCAAAATGGCAATTTATAATTTCTACATTAACCCCTATGATATGAGTATTACATGAAAAGGCTTGATGAACGAAATACAGTAAGTAAATACAGTAAGTAAAGTTTTTAGTTTTTATAATGTTATAATAAAGCACTTGTACTATTCCACATTATTATATTTAATATTACCGACCGGTTTCGCCGCTAAGGCATTATCAAGGTAAACAGATGGTGTTTGTGTTTCTACAAAACATTTTTGTTTGAAAAAATGTTTTATAGAAACACAAACATTTTTGTTTGAAAAATGTTTTCTGTATTATAACATTAGGATAATAATGTATTATAACATTATAATAATAATGTTCCACCAAGTGCCAACAATCAACAGTATCAACTTTTTAGTTTTTTTTTAACTGATAAGAAAAGCTTGTAGGTACCTTTTTTTTTAATTTACTCGTTTACTCTTTTTATTACTACAACCGTACTACATTTACAAGATAAATAAAAAAAAGAAATGGCTTAGGGACGGTGATCTCAGATGGTTAGAGTATGCAAACAAAATAAAAAGGTACTCCACTTAACTAAAGTACTATTTCTTTTACTAGCTGGCGTTAAACTTTGTCCTGTCAAATTACATAATAATATAAATAAAAAATATAGTTTAAAAAAACTAAAAAAACACGCTTTTATAGCACATCAAACTAAAAGTGAGCACCTTAAAATATATGTTACTAGCGACCCGCCCCGGCTTCGCACGGGTGCAATGCTGATACTAAATGTACTACAGAAGGTCTTTGCGCTTTGTCCTATCCAGTCCTTCCCCAGTTATAGGCACACGCCGCCGGCTCCGCGGCCGGTACCGCCACAGCCGTTATGTCCCTGCATTTTAAATGTGTAATATCTTCTAAACTATTATCTATTATTGATCTATATTAAATGTGCAATGTATTTAAGGTACTTAATTGGATAAGGATTAATTCTGTATTGCTTAAAATCGCTTCGTAAATAAGGCATTATTTCTTGTAAAAAGCAAATGATAAAATAACGGTTATTGTGTGTTACCACTAAGAGATAGACATATACCATCGCGAACTTTTTTGTAGACCATTTTAAGGTGAACAATACTGTACTACATTATTTTGATTCAGCCAGCGTTTGCAATGAAAGAGCAAAAAAATGTGTTTATTTACGACATCACATTAGAAACCTCTAAATTATCAGTGTTTTTCTACTATGTTATGCATATATTATACATATAAACTTTCCAGTTGAATCACTCTATCTATTAAAAAAAACCGCATCATAATCCGTTGCGTAGTTTCAAAGATTTAAGCATACATGGGGACATAGGGACAGAGAAAGCGACTTTGTTTTATACTATGTAGTGATGCCCTACCTCTTTTTTTGCCAGAGCCTCGTTTGTCAGTCAGCAGGGTACACCACGTGCAGGTGAGGTTGTTTTGTTCCCGATAGGTTTGTTATAACCTTGAAACCTGATCGTGTTCAAAGTCCATTACGTGGCCTTTCTCACAAGTGCAAACACGACTATGATACGATATTCCATCATGGAATGCCAGTGCCTATCTTCCGGCTTCATCATCAAACCTTGAAACCTAATCGTGGTCAAAGTTGATTACAAGACCTTTCTAAGAAATCCAAAAACAGCTATGATACGATGTTCCATCATGAATTCCAGTTCATATCTTCCGGCTCCATCATCAGATCAGTTCCACAGTACCATATTATTATATTGTCATCAGAACTACATACAGCTGCCAATTTTCATTACGCTACGATCCTTGGAAGATGGTTAAATTAGTTACCTTAGATTCCATTACATAGTTACATACAAGTCGACCTAATAAAAGGGTGAAAACTTGCCCAACTTGGCTTGTGCCATAAAATAACTAGTTATTTGGATCAAATTGGATCATCTTAGCTGCCCCATATTGTCAGGGCGAAGGGACAAAAGAATGAGATTAAATAATATGTCGGGAGTGAAGACGTGCCACGGCACCGCTGAAGCCAGAGAGCAGAGTGCCGTGAGCATCTCCCACGATTCGGCTCAAATGACCAGGAGGTCGATGGAGCCATGGGTTATGGTGGGTTTGCCCCATATTGTCACCAAAGAAATTTCTGAACGCCACACAGTAAGTTAAGCTAATTCAAATTGGCAATTTGATCTAATATGAATAAGGCCAGCGCGTCGCACAAAAGTTACATTACCTTAAAGCCGCATTTTCATTAGGGGACATTTGTCGTGCGACTCTGTCGCTCGACACGAATTTTACGTGTCCCGTGCGATGTCGCCCGACGTCGCTTGTGACGCAACGCGCAACGCGCAACTTGTCGCTAGTCGATGCTCTGCGAGCGTCGACTCGCGCGACTTTCGTGTCCCTCGACAGTCGCCGGACAGGCTTTGAGTGGTGAAAACGTGTGTCGCTTTGTGTTTTGAAAATGAAAGTTGCACTGAACAACACTACTTCCTCGGGCGACAAACTGATCACGACTTGCCAATGTAAACGAGTCATATGTCGCGGGACATTGTCCCAGAACTTTTGCAGAGGCAACTACGTGAATGTCGAGCAATAAGTATCTGCGACATGTCGCCTAGTGAAACTGCGGCTTAAATTTAAAGATTATTTGTTCTCTACCCTAAGGTTGTCTGGAAGAGATCACTCGAAGATAAGACCGCCTTTGTACTAGTACTTAATGTTTTCACTAGGTATATATTTTTCTTTTCTTTTCTTTTGGTTGCTTCTCAAATATTTCGATCAGATTACCAGAAAATTCTGACTACTTAGAGAAACTGATAGTCATAGGGCAAGCGGAAGGAAATAAGAGTAGGGGAGATCCCCTGCCAGGCGGACTGATGTGATGGAGGCCACGCAGTGCAGCATTCCAAGGGCCCTTTAAAAAAGCTGCATGTCGTGAGGCCTTGAGGAAATTGATGCAACAAACTGGAGATAGTCATGACCCTCAGTCACGAGGAATCGTCGACGAAAAAGATAAATTTCTGGACAAATTACACACTGCCATCTAGTTATGTTACATCAGGGTGTAAGTGGTTAATCAACATCTTTGAACCAAAGCCATCTTCACCTGCACGCGGTGCACCCTGCTGACTGACAAACGAAGCTCTGGCGAAAAGAGAGGTAGGGACCGTAATTGTAAGCTACCCGACTGGGGAATGTACCTCCACTTCACATAGAATACCGCAGCCAAATAACAATTCCCTTGAGAGTTGTTGTGTTCCTGCGAGTAAGTGAGGTCACCAGAAAGGAAGGAGATGCTGCGATGGCAGCGGGGCTGGCAGCGCGCGAGCGTTATTTTATGTTGCGAGCGTTAATATGGCTCGGGTAACCGCTTCACATCATGCGGGCCGTATGCTTGTCTGCCACTCGACATAGAATAAAAAAAAAAGTTCAAACTAAGCAAAGCTTATATTATGGGTATACTATTGTTTGCAGGTTATACCACAGTATAAGTAATAGTACTAACGTAGTTATACTTAAATATTGCTTTCTTTGTAACATACATATAATACATAGAAAACACCCAGACTAAAACAAACACACATATTCAAGCACACAAATATTTGTCATGTATCGGGATGGAACCCGCTTCCTCGAAGTCAAAGTGGCCATTACGTTGCCATTACTTATAGATATTTGTTTAAAGATAATTTAAGTACCTACCTACTTCATTTCCTCGCTAATTACCTACTCTCTTTTAGAGTAATAATCTTTAGAATCCTCCTGCATAATTATCTAAGCTCAACGAGCAATACTTATACCGTAAAATTTCCTTCATTTAATCCCTTAATAACATAATCCTTCAAAACGCCGTTGCCGACAGGTATTACGCTATTCTCCGTAAATCGCGAGCTCCATCCTCATTACAAATTAAATTGTAGTTCCTGCTACCAATAAATACTACGTAATCGTATTAAATTGATACGGAATTAGTATATCGTAGTATTAAATTTCTATAGTGTTGTCGGTGATTCGTTTATCGATACAAATATAACAGTTTTGACGTGGATACGTCTCTAAAATTGCTTCCATAAGGAGGCAATTAAAAAAAAAACCGGACAAGTGCGAGTCGGACTCGCCCACCGAGGGTTCCGTAGGTACGTACTTATTAAATTATCATTCACATATAGTATCATTATTAAATTTTATATTTTTCATTATAAATAAGAAATAATGCGTCTAAAAAATTAAATATATTTTGCAATGTATACGTTTCCTAAGATACCCCATTTGAACTAGTAGTTTCAATTTGAAATTTCGACACCCTATATAAAATATAGACCCCCTATTTTTTAAGATCTATTTACAAATGTATAGTTTTGAGATTTATTCCTGTACTTGTAGTCTATAACGATGTTACTTGCCAAATTTCATAGTTCTAGGTCAGCGGGAAGTACCCTATAGGTTTTGATTCCCTTCAGTGTGTCGAAATATGCGTTTATTGCTGAATAAACGGCCATAACTTTTTTCTACGTAAACTTAGCAGTTTGATTTTTTTACGACTTCATAGGACCGTAGACCTGAGTATACAGTTCAAATTTCAGCTTGATACCTCCACGCATTCTCGACATAGAAATTCTTGACAGACAGACAGACAGACGGACAGACAGACAGACAGACAGACGGACAGACAGACAGACAGACAGACGGACAACAAAGTGATCTTATAAGGGTTCCGTTTTTCCTTTTGAGGTACGGAACCCTAAAAAAGAATGATAACATAGGGGGATGCAGTTTGGGGTGGCAGCTATAAATCTATCATATCCATCCAAAATTTAATCACACCACTGGATAGATGAAGGATCAAAGAATTTATTACGCTAAGTAAGGACTATGGAACATCGCGTGCGGGGGAGAGGGAAGCGCTGCCATTTTGAGAGAATTTTAGTGTATAAAACGTAATCACGTACAATACACGACCGTGTCCATGACATAGTCACACCCTATTTTTTTTTTTATATTCTGCTGTTATATATGCTCGCTGCGCACTGAGATCTCACGATTACTATTTGTATTCGATTTTGATATCACAAACCGACTAAATGGATTGTGTTGCCCAGTAAGCATGTTGATCATGAGTACCATACCATAAACTAGTATACCATAAACCATAAACGTAGATACCATAAACTAATTTGCAAAGACCAAGAAATTATATTCCAAAGTTGTTCGAAATTATATGAATAATAGAAGTATTTATTTTCGCATGTTAATGCTGATACATAAAAAACTACTAATCTGATTTCGGTACTCAAAAACCTTCAAGTTCTGTAGTAGATACGTCTGAAGAAAACGTATTTTTACAAAACTAGCAAATTTCATCAATATCGTCAGCAAACAAGAAATATAATAACTTTCGCACCGCTACTTCGATTGGGATGAAATTTTGAAGATCATTAACTACCAAAATCAGTTCATCAGTTTTTAATTATTATTTCTTTTTAATCACGGGTCAAGCCCGGTCAATTGATAGGCGTGCGCGGGGATATGGATCCAACGCGTAGAGGCCCCTTTGAGAAGTTTGATGTAATGTTGTACGCCCGCCGTGACCCGCTCCAGGATATGTCAATGGAACGACATACCCATGAGCAGGTCTCGGCAGGCGTTGAGACTATTGCGAAGTGTGAATTATTATTATTATTAACGAGATAATAATTATTCCTTTTATGATACTCTTAAAGTGTGGATCATATTTTAAAGTGCTAGAAATGAAGATAATGTAGATAGATTAATATTGCGTTCACAGATCACAGTAATCGGTTGAATAGTATTTGAGATAGCGGAACTGTATTGCAAAAATAAATCACGAGATGCTAGTTCACGGCGAACGACACGACAAGTTCTTGATTTTATGAGTAATTCATTTCATCGACTATTCGATATATATTTCATCGATTTATGTACATCCCTCTGCCCTACATAATACTCCATTCAAATGGGTAACGAGCGTATAATTGGTCGTCGAAGCATTGGATTGCCTTAGAATAAGCACCGGAATAATGAGCCACTTCCATCGGCCAGTGATTTACTGGCGTGGAAACAGCTAATAATTCTCTTAGATACCTAATCTAATACTCTAGAATTGCTTGACTTTCTAGACGACTTACATTGTTAAATGTTAACTCACGAGACCAGTGATCGATTGGCTAGCAATTGCTACTTTGTCAGCCAGATTCTCAAGTTCGATTCCAGCACAAGGCAAACATGATGTGTGATCACAATAAACATTGCGACTCATCCGTAGAACAGAGTGCTATGTGATCATGGAGCAAAAACGAGGATATCAATTCTACCGACGTTCGTTTCTCATTTATTTTACGATATTTAGAATCGAATGACGTTCAATCTGACATAAAAACGCACGACGTGAACGAGACGACGAGTCGATTTGGATTTCAAGCATTCTTTCCTACATTATGCACGGGATTCTAGCTGAGAAGATAGTTAGGTAAGACATGTCGAGTCGAAATGGGGAATACTTTTACTCTGTAGAAAACCGCAGCCAAATAACAATACTCTTGATAAGGATGTAAGTGGTCTATTAACATCTTTGAACCAAAGCCTGCACGTGGTGCACCCTGCTGACTGACACGTTTGTCAGAATCTCTGGCGAAAAGAGAGGTAGGGAGCGTAATTGTAAGCTACCCGACTGGGGAATGTACCTCCACCTCACAGAATACCGCAGCCAAATAACAATTCCCTTGATGGTTGTTGTGCATGGCCCAACATAGCATGGCTCAGTAACCATCACCTTGTAGGCAGTAGGCAACCCTAAAGCTGCCTTAAAGTTACTTTGGTAGTCCAAAATATACCTTACAACACTGAGGTAGCTTCAGAAACTTTTGACAGCTTCGGAATAATCCTGGTAGCGTAAGCAGGTTCGGTGTTTTTCAGATTTAATAAAATAATATTCAATATCAGCTAAGATCTTCTTTTTGAATAAGAACTATACCCAAAACTATAATATAAACTACTTAAATATAATATACAACAACTCTTTACAATATATTCCCGTATCATTCCAATCTGAAGAGAACTTAGATGATTTACTGAGGCGATTGTATGGTTCGATACAATGTATGACTAAGGACGCTTCAGGGATATTTGAGAATATTGTGCACATCATTGTGCTCTTGCACATAAGGATACTAATGGATCCCTTCCCGAGCCATTCCGATGACAAGCAGCGAGAGTGCCAGAGGACGAATGACATTCGATCCTGGTATATAAGTGACAGTTGGTTCCGTAACGGCTTTAGGTCAGGCGGGTGGTACAGTATGCTTGTTTGGTATTCAACGTGTTGTGATTGTGCACCAAGTACTTCGGCAGGCAATCTGCTTGGTCAATCCGTTTGAGTGCTTGGTTGGTTTACTGGGCGAGAGACTCGCAATCCTGTGATATGACCCTATGCCTACAGGGTCGTTGCTTAATCAGGCTATATGCTTCTGTTCTATTTTAATATTATGTATAAAAATTACAAAGGGAATCCAATTCCCATTATCAACGACAATACTTCCTTCAAAGCAATAATTATTTTAAAGTCTTCACCGAAGTTTCCTAACTCAATCCAGCGAGAGTTCAGTTTGTGACGTCCTGAATTCTGAACAGCCGCCATTGTTGGAATTCGATTACAGATTATTTTCCTTGAAGTTTTCAAACGGCCAATCAGTTTTATGGAAAAGTTGTAGCAATAACATAAGTGATTTTGGGTCCAGGTGAATGTCACAAAATCAGTCCGTTTAATGGTTAATCTTTGGAAAGTTACATATTCATCGTTTTTAGATTTGGCAACCAATCCTTTGAGACTTTTTTAAGAGTATTTATTTATTTTATACAATACTTAACTGAAAATGACTCTAGCAAGAGGCCAGAAATTGATTAGTGATGATAACAAAAATCTTTGGAACCGACGGTATTATAGACCACGCGGAAGCATTAGTTAGAAGGAATGCGTCAGGCCAAGGCTGGTCAATCCAAGGCACGCGGGCCACTGAGTGGCCCGCGGACGCATTCAAATGTGCCCGCAGCACAGTAACAGCACTGGTGGATCGGTCGTTGACACACGGATGGTGGTTTCGATGTGACATGGAACATCAGGCCTATATAGATGGCCCGACGGCCATGACCACCGGCCATGTTGACTAGAAATCTAAATTATGGACCATATTCAAAACTAATTGAGCAGCATTGCGTTAGGCGAACCGATCACATTTATTTTGACCACACTGCTAACGCATTAACCCTTCCTTTCTCATAACCTCACTCACTAGAAGAAACACAATAACCCAACAACAACATATTGACCTCTAGAAAGTTTAAAAATTTGACTGCGGTCTTCTGTGAGGTGGAGGTACATCGCCAGGTCCGTTTATAATTACGATGTGACTTTCCTCTCCTTTACTTGAGCCTCAGAGATACCCTGCACTGGGCCTAAGATCTTATGGAGAAGTTGTCGTTTTTTATATATCTGTAGCTGCCAATTGGCCCTTCGTCTGGACAGCCATGGGCTAGCCGTTTCATTAAACAACGCTATTAAACCGCTAGTTGACACGTTGTTTACGTTAGTAGCTGAACACAAAGTTCAACAGTACAGCTAGACGACGCTAAACCAATTCATGAATGCGAGTTTGCTAGATAAACCGTCATTCATTTGAGTTGATTTTCAGTTATATTAGGTTTTTCTTTGTATTGTCAGTGGAAAAATTGATCAATGAAAGAGCTAGCCGTACAATTGCCATTTTAATTAGTTGGCTGCGACGTATCCATATTCAGAATGAAAAAAAAAAGATTTTGCAACTCGCGCCGCGCCGTCCCTGCCAAAACCTCTTACAATATTAATCTGAATAATGAACTTCCGAAAGTAAAATTTGGCACGTCAATTTTGTGTAAACAATATCGGCCACTTTTGAGTATTTGAAATCTGAAACTCGTTAAACTTTATTCGAAAAGACTACAGCTTAAAGTTTATAAGAGGAAAAGAAAACTAATTTTGCAGAAGAAATTGGTAGGAAGCTTTAAATTTGTTTTTTTTTCTTTGGTTATGTTTAGAGAGGTTTATTATGGAGGTGTAAATAGTTCACTATTATATTAATGTCAAAGCTAATCTTACCTGCTCGTAGTGCATTGATGGGAGCTATCAGCTCTATTGAAGAACTTAAAGGATTGAGTCTGACAACTGAAAATAGATTGGCAAAAGAAAAATCTAAATATCGCTGTTGCCTGGGAGTTGGCATTATCAATCACGACAAATTCTGGATAAACCATTGTTTTCTGTTAAGAAAATCTTTTGCATTTCAAATGCTAGCTAATCAGAGTTAGACACATGAAATCAGAACATCCATTTCGTTTGTGATATATGTGGCAAAAAGTGCGGTGCTCCTATCTATCGCCTATTCAGTTATAAAGGAAGATGTGGCATCTCAAGGCCTACAAATTTAATAAATAAGCACACCCGCTGCAACAGTTATTTGAGAAGCTTCTGTGGACAATGTTGGCCGTGTGTTTTCCGGCAGACTAGAATAGAATCACTTCGTCTCTTACCGTAGATGTCGTACAAGGCGACTAACTGAAATACATTATCAAACATCGATCAGGCCTCCCCAACCCGACTGGCCAGCGTGGGGAGTGTAAGCCAAATCCTCCTTCTGTCTGGGACGGATGAGAGAGGGTCGTGCTCCTGTAGTGGAGACTAAAATGACCTGACGATGATGTGGACAATGACAATGACGTCTATTGTAATCACATATATTTTGAGATCCAAACACAGGTGTTTGGATCTCAAAATATATATCAATTTAGTATCAGGATACTGCAATGGATGATGCATGAATTTCATTGTTTGTTGATGCAGTATGTATATGTAGTAAGTATATCTTTAATTTTCAAAAATACATTATCATAGCTTAATATGTAATTGCATCAAACTCTTTACTTTCATTCCATTTCAATCAACATGACTTTTATCCAAAAAATTTGTTAATCTTTTTCCACATACTTACTAACTTGTACAACACTTTTCTTATATAGATTTTAATCTTCTCTGAAATAAATAACTAAAATAACCTTTATGTAACACACTTACAATACACTTACCGATAAAAATTGCTTATCAAAGCAATATGCTCGGCACGTTGCTTAAAATAAAGGATCGCGTGTATTCCGCAGCCTTTGTATCGGTTGAATTAAAAAATAAAGAGGCGATAAGGGCTATTTTCGGCAATAAATCAGAAAGTACCTCATGTCGAATTATAAGAGTGGATTTACATTAATATCGGAAGGGCATGGTAGTGCCCAATTTGGTTCATTGTTAATTTCTTTTCAAGGGAACACAGTTTTATTGACTGCTGGTCGAGGCTTTTTTTAACCCTTTAGTTCGCAATAGAAATTGTGGTAAAAATTGCTGTTGTTTTTTAACTATTCGATCTATGAATGTCATAAATTACTTAAAAAAAATAAAAAATAAAATCTGTAAATAACATTTTTTTGGAAACTGGATGTTTAAAATACATAACATTGCGAAGTAGCTAATGTTTAAATATTAAAAATTTATGTTACGTATTCTTAACTTTGCGAAATGCACAGGAAACGAAAAATAACATTTCTACGGTTGTTTTTAATACAATTTTTTATTAGTTTAAGAAAATTATAAAGGAAATAATTGCAGACAGTACATAGAATATTTATGAAACATTTTTAAACTGTTGCGCTTCCTTAATTCCAGAATTCCTCACGATTAACAGTTATAGACTTCAGTTTTTTTACAAGGTGTACCTATAAATTCGTATTTTGAATAATCAAATCAATAACGTCTAAAAAAATCGTAAAAGTAATCGGATGGCGACTTTGAATCAGAACCAAATTCAATAAAAATAATTTCTTCTAGTATTACACGATTTTAAAATTTACCGCTTTCCCATCACAATCCAATGGTTTTCAAACAAACGGTTTATTTATCTTTATCAATAATGTTGTTAAAGGATTAAATTTGTTTTTTGAACGTGTTTTCTTGGTAACACTAAAAACTTCAGGACTTGATGGATCAGACAAAACATAAGATATAGCTTGGGTAGCAAGTAAATCTTGCGGTAAGATTTGTTTCGCGAGGACCTGACAAATAGATGGAGTGGGTGGTACCAGATCTTCAGGCAACACGGTATCATATAAATCCTCCAAAATGTTAAGTCGTTTAGATGAAGAATTGAAAAATCGAGGTTCAAAGTTATAATCATTATCGTCATGTGTCATATTTTCCCTATCATTTCCTGATATGCTACTATTCCTAGAAGAAGTATCACACGGTGGTGTAAGTGCCAGAATCTTCTTTACACGTTCTAATTGCAGGTTATGCTACAACAAAATAAAGCTAACAATCATGAAAAGACCCTCCAACACCAAATTTACCGAAATAAAAAGCCATTATGTACATCCCTTATCATTTCGCAATGTTAGTTATTCTTTACATTCTTATCCTCATCTCAATCATCGGTATCTTCGCAATGTTAACTATAGCTAACATTCAACTTTAACATGTTTTAGCACATACAAACTTGCATTTTTAATAATACTGTAATTGTACAATTATACAATGCGAACACAAAAACATAAATAACATACAATATTAAGGCAAATCAAGCAACTTAAGTAAAAATATTGATATTTCTTAACTTAGGCGCGGGAGCAGCTCGAGGTTGGGTTGCTATTTTTCACCTTCATGTCAGAATTTACAACACAATGACGTTTTTTATTTTTTTATGCGTGCGTAGTAATGATCTTTACTTATTATTAGAAAAAAACCGTAAGATAATCGATGTTGTATTGTAAATAAAATTTTAGTTATATATACGTTAAGTATACCTAACGTTGCGAACTAAAGGGTTAAGGTCATCCATTGACATCATCAACTTTGGCATTGGCATCGTGTCGTGTCGTATCATTTCTAGTAGTAGGGATCTTTGGTATCGTGAGCAGATTGACATGTTGAATTTCTTGCATG
Organism: Hypsopygia costalis; assembly: GCA_937001555.2. Classification (NCBI taxonomy): domain Eukaryota; kingdom Metazoa; phylum Arthropoda; class Insecta; order Lepidoptera; family Pyralidae; genus Hypsopygia; species Hypsopygia costalis. The sequence goes on along the minus strand of OW443343.2, from coordinate 1,873,263 downwards.
CTGCATCCAGAGTAGTAGTGATATCATATCAGCGCGTGATCTCGCAACTAGTCCTAACTGAAACATCTGTGTTACAGATTTCGATTTTTATGCTAAGTTGGCACCATTTTGCTACGTTGCACAGTTCTTTAATTTTTTTCTTATATATTGTTAGTGTATAAATGACTTGTGCAAACAGTGCTGTGTAATGTGCAAAGAAATATTTTTCTTTTTAGGGTTCCGTACCTCAAAAAAACGGAACCCTTATTAGATCACTTTGTTGTCCGTCTGTCTGTCTGTCAAGACCCTCTAAGTCGAGAATGCGTGGAGGTATGAAGCTGAAATTTGAACTGTATACTCAGGTCTGCGGTTCCATGAAGTTGTAAAAAAATCAAACTGCTAAGTTTACGTAAAAAAAAGATACGGCCGTTTATTCAGCAAAAACGCATATTACGACACATTCTCAAGGGAATCAAAACTCATAGGGTACTTCCCGTTGACCTAGAACTATGAAATTTGGCAAGTAACATCGTTATAGACTACAAGTTCAAGATTAAATCTCAAAACTATACTATTGTAATTAAAAAAATAGGGGGTTAGATTCCTGAACTATTTATAATGATCCTACGTACGGAACTATCGGTGGGCGAGTCCGACTCGCACTTGACCGGTTTTTTTTTCTATCAGGCGGGCTGTATACTTGTCTGTCACCCAACGTAGTATAAAAAAATACTATTCCGGTTTTGGTGGCAAAGAAGGAAAATTCCAGGCGATTTTGCAATCCGTACCATTGAAATCGATGTGTTAGGTAACAACTCACATTATTGTGCTATCTCTTCACTAATTCTTTTCTCGTTGTGTTTGTTGCCTTGCCAGGAGAAGGTTCTTACAAAAAAAGTTCACAAGTTGCGCGAAAAATTTAACCAATTCAAATTCAATATTCCTAATTATGACAGGACAACGACAACGTTTGTCGGATCAGCAAGTAAATAAATAAATGAGTTCGCAGCATCAATGAAAAGTTTTGCAAAAACAGGGAAAATCCCACACAGGCGACGTTAAAGAACAAACTAGCCATTAAATTACTCCGAAGGCACAAAGAATCGTCGGATATAAAGTGGCTGCAGGAAAAATACAGTTGTATTATTACAAGATACTACAAAAAACGAACTCCCAACCGTTTGTATAATTAGTGATCCCTCAGTGCTCGAGTGTAGTGCTTCACTTGTGAAGTCAATGCTAACCAGCCGGAGTACTTTGAACAATCTGTTGTTTTAAATATCGTTTAACTATAACTGTAATTACTTCTTTTATAAACGCTTTTCTCTTCTGGATAAGGTCTTATTTTTCTTTTATTACGTCAGGTGGCAGACAAGCATATGGACTGCCTTTTGCAAAAAGCTTTGCTTTTTAAAATAATTGTGTTATGGATCGAGCATACTGAGTAGAGAACATTGTGTGTATTGAACATTCTGCTATCGAAAAGTGAAGAAGGTACATTTTGCGTTTTGAATATTTTACGTGTTCTGCGCGTGCGAGGTTCTCGTCGCAACGAACTATGCGTTGCGACGAGAACCTCGCACGCGCAGAACCACAAAAACCCACTAAGCTACTAGGAAATTGTTATCTGACTGCAGTCTTCTGTGAGGAGTCGGTACTTTCCAGGATAGGCAGCTAATAAAGGTAAATCCTGTCTCTATTTTGCCAGAGTAAAGGTGATGACTAGCTTTTGCCCGCGGTATAGTGGAGAGATTAAATACAATACAGTACAGTACCGTGGGTACAGTATCGGGACAAAAAGTATTCTTCACTATTTCACTCATCATCATCATCAGGTCATTTTAGTCTCCACTACAGGAGCACGACCCTCTCTCGTCCGTCCCTGACAGAAGGAGGATTTGGGCTACACTCCCCACGCTGGCCAGACGGGTTGGGGAGGCCTGATCGATGTTTTATAATGTGTTTATTTCTGTTAGTCGCCTTGTACGACATCCACGGGAAGAGAAGGACTGATTCTATTCTAGTCTGCCGGAAAGCACACGGCCAAACGATTTCACTAGAGTTTTAATAATAAAAGTTATTCAGACACTGACAAGTATTATTGTAACGTAATCTTGTACTACGAGTATTTCACAATTTTAAAGTGATCAAGATTAAGGTCCAGATATGTTGTATAAACATTTATTATTTGTTTTTATTTTTTATTTGAATTTTGCGAAGTTTCATTTCAAAATTATAACATAAATATAATAGGCCATTACCTAAATCAAAAGTGTTAGGATGAATACGTTTGGGAGAACCGATCAGAGACGTGAGCCGGCTGCTGATCGCCGTCGATTGTGGATCCAACCATAAACGACGCTTAATGCTTACTGATTTGTTGGATTTATACAATTACATCCGTAATTTAAAAATCTGTTTTTTATAATATATTATAGGTACCTATATAATTTAGTTAAAATTATATTTTTAAAAGCTTTTATTTAGTTTCACCGCGGTTTTTTTTAATACTACGTCGGGTGGCAGCCAAGCATACGGTCCGCCTGATGTGATGCGGTTACCGTAGCCATATTGATATTGTAGCCACTCCCGCTGCCAACGCAGCATCTCCTTATTTTCTGGTGACCTCACTCACACGCAGGAACACAATAACCCTCAAAGGAATTGTTATTTGGCTGCGGTATTCTATGAGGTGGAGGTACGTTCCCTGGTCGGGTAGCTTACAATTACGCTCTCTACCTCTCTTTTCACCAGAGCTTTGTTTGTCAGTCAGCACAACTAGGCATTTATTGGGCATTTACAGGTACTTACTGGGCACTTATTGTGAATGCTTGGCATTTTGCCCATCTCTACTCATACCACAATTACGGCAATCAAGAGCGGCTAAAAAACTTTAACGAGTTCATTTCGGCTGAAGTTGAAGTTGGCGTGTTCGTGGCAAACTCACGTCGGCCTGAGTTTACGAGAAATGCTGTTGTGAACAAAATTATAATAGGAAATAACGAGAATTCATACTGTTTCTCTTCGTGTTTGGAGTCGACGGCAAATAGCAAATTTTGCAACAAACAGAAACCAGTGAACTGTTTAAGTACTTAGTTGTTCTGATCTCGAAATTTGCTACGGCTCACATCTACTCTGTCTACTGTTATACATGTACACTAAGAGGCAAAGAGTAATAAAAAAGTAGCGCTCCTAAACAGATTAATAAGCATATGAAGAAATTACAATAGGCTATTTGACAATGTTCAAAAATTTTATAAATTATTTAAAACCTACACCCGTGTCACTAGTCTCGGGATCTGCTTGGGGTTTCTCTCTCTGCCACACGATGGACCCGGCACCCGCACGGTGAATCCATGGAAGCTAAGAAGTTCGTCTCAAATACACAAAACTATAATGATCTGCAAACTTTCATTCTAATATCTTCCGTTCGACTTATTTTAGGGTCGATCAAAGTTTGACGAGAAAGTCCATTTTTAAAGTATGAAATTATTAAAAAAAATATATTTCCATTGGAGAAGCAATAAAAAATACTGTAACTTTTATTATGATGCTAATTATACAAACGTAATATTTAACATAGTTGTCGTACAAACAGATTTATTCCATACACAATACAAACCTATGACGTCATAACCTAGTAGGCTGTTGTTTGGACCGTTTTCTGGAAAGTCCAAAATTGTAATTTTCAAATTAACATATCTCGAGAGATTTTTGTGCTATCAAAGTAATTCTTTCACGCGTGGTTTTATTATCATGACATCCTTACATATAAAAACGAAAAAAAAAAACATTGGTCAAATAGCCTATTAGATATTTTAGCTAACTAACCGACTATACTATGGTGAGTGCTTTGAAGAACTGTTTTCCCTTATCATATAACGTTATAACAATAATATTCTCTCCTTGTCCACAGTGCCAACATCAGATGTGCAAGGTGTGCTTGGTAAGATAGCGTCTCTACCCTGTGATATTCAGCCTTTGAACGCTGAAGACGACGTCGTGATGGTGCTCTGGTTCAAAGATTTGGATGGAGAGCCGCTTTATAGGTGAGATTTGCATGTGATGTCGTTACACTACAAAAAATATCAGCTCTGAATATGTAGGTGTTTGTAAACGTTTATAAAACAGGGGACAACCCTACCACAGCATAGTAATACAACCTGCCCCCTTACCACCATCTCTTATTGCGATTCAATAATTGAATAGATTGCTTATTCATACCAATGAATAAGCGACTCTATTCCATTTGCAATATAGCCGCTTATTCATTGGTATTAATAAGCATTCTATTCAGATAATGAATCGCAATAAGAGATGGTGGTAAGGGGCCAGTACTTTAACTTCATACTATCGCCCAAATCGGCGCACGCACACAGCCACACGTCGTTACTCGACCGCTCGGGAAGATTTGGTGCGCGGCGCACCAAATCTTCCTGAGCGGTCGTCTTTTTTTTTTTTTTTTTTATACTACTTTGGGTGGCAGACAAGCATACGGCCCGCCTGATGTGAAGCGGTTACCGTAGCCATATTAATGCTCGCAACATAAAATATCGCTCGCGCGCCGCCACCCCCGCTTCCATCGCAGCATCTCCTTCCTTTCTGGTGACCTCACTCACTCGCAGGAACACAACAGCCCTCAAGGGAACCGTTATTTGGCTGCGGTATTCTGTGAGGTGGAGGTACATTCCCCAGTCGGGTAGCTTACAATTACGCTCCCTACCTCTCTTTTCGCCAGAGCTTCGTTTGTCAGTCAGCAGGGTGCACCGCGTGCAGGTGAAGTTGGCTTTGGTTCAAAGATGTTGATGAACCACTTACACCCCAGAAGTAGTATGAAGTTAAAGTACTGGTTGTATTACTATACTGTGACCCTGCCGCCGAAGCAGAAGCCGATTACCATCGGATTTTTTGAATGCGAAAATCAAACGTTTGGTAAGATCGTCGGTAATTGTATTAAGCTTAGCTGGTAGAAACTATAGAACTTTACCGACTAAGCTGAAGATGTTTGTCATTAACTTAAATCTAAGATCTATTTTCACGATCAAAAAATCCGATGGTAATGGCTTCAACTTCGACGGTAGGGGAGGTTCGTATTCAGATGGAATATAATAACAGTGTTTTCAGCAGCATAAGTGACTTTATGAAAATAACAATGGGAATTAACGCGATCATGCATAAGGGTATTTGCATAGTATAGGGTAGCCTTTGACGGCCGGTGCAACCTGACCGAAACGTCAGGCAATAATAAAGGTATGTAAACACCCTTATTTTGCACGATTGCCTTAATTCTCGTTGTTATTTTCATAAACCATGCGACGCCAAAGTTTAAAAGTTATTATAGCACAAGTAACAACTTTATGAAAAAGTTGAATACTTGTACGGTGTAGGGTTTAACCTTTAAAAAGTACTTTGCTTATGTCAATACTTTACCAACTTTATTAGATACAAGGATGTTATAAATACTATAGATATGGCATACCCATACGATCTCTCTGAATACGTAATCGGTGCAATGGTGTCTATTTTCTGTCTGTTGTTGCGAGCGACCATAGGCTGCGATGACTGCATACCATCAGGCATGTCGTGTACCCGTTTTCTATCTTAGTTGTATAAAAAAAAAATGCCACAATTGTCAGTGTCGTCGGCTTGCTTGTGCGAACTAATTACGAGGTGAGACAGTTGGCTCACTTTGTAGGTGTACATTTTAGGTTGTGGCATAACTATAGCATTTATATTGTAACATCTTTTATTAGATATAAGTTATTATAACTAATATGTATATCTATATACATATATATGTATAGGTATACATATTAGTTATAATAACTTACATCTAATATACTAAAGGCAAATAAACTATTTGATTTGAATTTGAAGGGATAGATTTTGGCGCTTCTACTTTTCTATTGAACGTTATACGTATTTTTATTGTATTCCATCCCAATCCAATGCATTCCGTTATATTAATTTCCATTCCATTGCGTTCCATTATCCTACTTTACTTACAAAATATTATTTTTTGTAATGTAATCTTCAAACAATTCTATTTAGCTACGACATCCGAGGTCGCACCATGACGAAGCCGAAACTCTGGTCTTCCCCCCTGGTCTTCGGCAACCGGGCTTTCTTCAGAGGTGGAGCAAACCCTGCCATCCTCATGATAGATAACGTCTCTGCCGTTGATGCTGGGATGTACAGGTGCAGGGTCGACTTCAAGAACTCGCCCACTCGGAACTTGAAAGTCAATTTTACAGTTATAAGTGAGTACAATTTTTAATAATTTTTTTAGTAGATTTTTTTATTTTTTTAATATCACATCCAAAGACACATCGCTAAGAATATTTAAGACGCTATCTTTCGGCATCATCCCACTGTTGGAATGCATGTCTCCCCTCAACCGAAGGGGTTCAGAGCATGCCTACGCTATCACGCTGCTCAACTGTGGGTTGGCGGAGGCCAGTGTCTTCAAGCCACACGAAAGCCACTGACTTTGGTTTAACGATTGTTATCTGGTGACAACAGCCGGGACCGATACCTTAATGTTCCCTCCAAAGCTGGAGATAAATAAACCCATCCGTAGACAGGCTGCGGTCGCCGTTGCTTAACTTGCGTGTTCGATTAGACTGACACGCGCAACGACGCCATCGAGGTGAGAGAGGTAGGGCTCATAAAATACATGCATTTGTAACAGGAATTGCTTAATTGTAATAATTATTATCGTATATTTGTTTTGCTTGCATGTTGCAAGAGCGAGGCGTATACTAATTACCTCCATTAGGACGATACCATCAGCCAGTTGTTCCCGTCCATATAATGGATTTGTTTGAATGTTTTAAGTGTTATTTTCTTTATGTTCATTCACTCACTTCACTCGAGCAGCCCCCCTCCCACCATCTCTTATTGCGATTTAATAATTGAATCGATTGCTTATTCATACCAATGAATAAGCTACTCTATTCCACTTGAAATAGAGTCGCTTATTCATTGGTATGAATAAGCATTCTATTCAGTTATTGAATCGCAATACGAGATGGTGGTAAGGGGGCTGGTCTGAAATCCCATCCTCATAGAATACAGTTGTTTCCTTCCCTCACCAGAAAGATCGGAAGGTCATTTCTCTGCCAAACCATTTTTTTTTATGTGAGAGGGGGAGCAAACGAGCATGTGGGTCACCTGGTGGAAAGCAATCACCACCGGCCATGGAGATCAGCGACACCAAGGAGTCGCCGATCCGTTGCCAGCCTTTTAAGGGAAATGGAAACTCTGTTCTTGAAGGCACCCATGTCGTAGTTGTTCGGAAATACCGCTGAGGGAAGTTGATTCTACAGTTTCACTGTTAATATGTCTTAGGAAACGTACTGTAGTAGATCGCCAATTATCATGATGATATGCATGGGATTTTAATTTATGACGAGTTGTACGATAGTGGAATTCAGCGGCAGGTATCAAATCAAACAGCTCATCCGAGCACTCCCCGTGATGTAATTTGTATAGAACGCAAAGAGACGCTACATCTCTGCGTGTAGAGAGAGAGTCCAATCGATCCGAGATCATTGGGTCACCGACGTTTCGAGCTGATATTCGTTGTATGTGGTCAAATGGAGCAAGCAAGTACTGGGGCGCACCGGCCCAGAGATGCGAACAGTTACAATGTGAGGTCGAACCAGGCTTTGTATAGTTGAAGGCGGTGTAGCTAAGGGGAGTACCTTCCAAACTAGGAATTGTCCAGGAATATTTATTTATTTATTTAATGTATCTAATATATCTGTAATATATATATCTGTTGTGCTAAACGCTTAATTTCTGTTTTCAGTCCCACCAAATCGTCCCACCATTTACGATTCAGAAAGGAGAGACAGGACGAAACTTGTGGAACCTTACAATGAAGGTTCCAACGTGATGCTCAGTTGTGAAGTTGAGGGAGGTAAGAAATTGTTTCTGATATAATTCCTAGCATATTAAGTAAGATAATCCTGCATAAGGGTCCGTCCGCACAGACCGGCTCGGAGAGGAGAGCAGATTTTGGTGGCGTTTAAAACAGAGTTTTAGCTCATTGGTATAAGGTTTATTTTTAAATTCACTTCTTTTGTTATATGATGAGTGGTCGAGAGCCGATGCGGATTTTTAAAGTAAACCTTATGCTAATAACACTAAACTCTATTTTAAACGCATCCAGAATCTGCTCTCCTCTGCGAGCCGGTTTGGGTTGAACGGCCCTAAACGTACACATATGTATATATGTGTACGTTTAGGGTACCTACTAGGCTCTGGTGCGAAAACAGAGGCAGGGAATATGGTATTTTTAAGCTGTCCAACCGAGAAAGTACCTCCACCTCACAAAATACAGCAGCCAAATAACCATTCCGTTGAGGGTTGTTGTGTTACTGCGAGTGAGCGAGGTCATCATAAAGAGAGTATAGGAAGGAGTATAGGCTGGCCACGGATCGGCGACACCTTAGTGTTGCTGATATCCATGGTCAGTGGTGATTGCTTTCCATCAGGTGACCCACATGATCGTTTGTCCCCCTCTCATAAAAAAAAAATTATCCAGCCCCCTTACCACCAACTCTTATTGCGATTCAATAAATGAATAGAATGCTTATTCATACCAATGAATAAGCGACTCTATTTCCACCACAATAGAGTCGCTTATTCATTGGTATGAATAACCATTCTATTCAGTTATTGAATCGCCATAAGAGTTGGTGGTAAGGGGGCAGTTATTGTTAGTTGATAGACTTTATAAGTCCAGCTGTCTATTTTCTTTCAGTTAATTGCTAAATAAGCAAATAAGTATTGTGGTGTAGTGGCTCGCCACGATAAAGCGAAAAAAGGTCTAGCAAAAGAGCGGTAGGGTACAACGTTGATACTCGTGATTGTTGGGACTTGGTGGAATTTATGGATTTTACAGCATTATCATTCATGAATGTTTTGTAGCCATCTGAAAGGTTTTGCAATCAACTAAACACCTTTATCTAATACCATACTGAAATTTAGAGATTAAAAAACTAAACAGAGTCTTAATGTCAGTCTTTTAAGCACAAGACATCAAAATAAATGTTATCTAATCTCATACTGAAATTTACACATTAAAAAACTAAACACAGTATCTTAATGACAGTCTTTACGCACAAGCTATCAAAATAAATTTTAAAAGTTATTTTTCGATATAGCTCTTGTATGGACAACTGTATCGTAAAATAACTTTTTTACCATTTCGAGACAGCTTCAGCCCTGGATACAGGTATTTTAAAAAGGTTGCAATGCAAATACATTGCAACTATGCAAATTTTTTCTATATAATCTGTGAACGCGGCGCCGCGCGGCGCGTCGCGCATGCGCACTACGCATGCTCGATCTGCAAATGGATTTATAAGTAAGAAATAGGCTGTTAAATTAACTTTATGGTTGTTTTTAAAATATTATTATCATATATTTCATAAGATTAGATAAAGTAGTGTATGAAACTGCACATAATTAGGTATTAAAATGCTCGTGTGGTCTATTATAACATTCGCCTTCGGCTCATGTTATAAACTCACACTCGTATTTTAATAACCCTTATTATGCAACAGTTACATAAACTACTATAAATAGTTACTTTTAGATACAGCTCTTCTATGGACAACTGTATCGAAAAATAACTTTTTCTCCATTTCGATACAGCTTCAGCCCTGGATACAGGTATTTTAAACAAGTTGCAATGCAATTGCAATGCAACGCTGCATTTTTTTTTCTATATAATCTGTGAACGCAGCGCCGCGTGGAGCGTCGCGCATGCGCACCACGCATGCTCCATCTGCAAATGGATTTATAAGTAAGAAATAAAGCTGTGAAATTAACTTCATGGTTTTATTTAAAATATTATTGTCATCTATTTCATGAGATTAGATAAAGTAGTGTATGAAACTGCACATAATTAGGTCTTAAAATACTCGTGTGGTCTAATAACACTCGTATTTTAAGAACCCTTAGTATGCAACAGTTTCATAAACTACTATTATGGTACAACTGATTTTATTACATCGAATGGGTAAGCACCTCCGTTTCACAGAATACCGCAATAAAATAACAATTCCCTTGAGGGTTGTTGTATTTCTGCAAGTGAGGTCACCAGAAAGGAAGGTGTTGCTGCGTTGGCAGCGGAGGTGGCGGCGCGCCATCTAATCTAATCTCATGAAATAGATGACAATAATATTTTATTATTGTCATCTATTTCATGAGATTAGATAAAGTAGTGTATGAAACTGCACATAATTAGGTCTTAAAATACTCGTGTGGTCTAATAACACTCGTATTTTAAGAACCCTTAGTATGCAACAGTTTCATAAACTACTATTATGGTACAACTGATTTTATTACATCGAATGGGTAAGCACCTCCGTTTCACAGAATACCGCAATAAAATAACAATTCCCTTGAGGGTTGTTGTATTTCTGCAAGTGAGGTCACCAGAAAGGAAGGTGTTGCTGCGTTGGCAGCGGAGGTGGCGGCGCGCGATGCGATATTTTATGTTGAAGACGCGGACCGTATGCGTGTCTGCCACCGATGTAGTATAAAAAAATACAACAATAAAACACCAATAATTACAAAAAAAAGATGTAAACACAAAATCATAGTATCTAAGCAAATCGATACCGAGTTATTTCCATACATTTTTGACCAGTATTTTTTCATATACCAAAGTCCGCAATTAATGTTACGTGCAGTCACCCTAACATCAATCTTGTTGTCAACTTGTGAATGTTTCATTGCTTTCACATCAAACGACACGATTACGATTTTCAGTCATTTCGTAATGATAAAAATAGTAATTTTTAAACCCAGAAAAAAAAAAGTTTGCTGTTAAAGTTGAAGAAATTAATTGCCGTAAAATAAGAATATGTAAGAGAAATATATTATTAATAAAGCACTTGTACTGTTCCACTCAATTAAATTCAAACAAATTCAATTAATAACAAATTGTTAAAAATGTTCCACCAAATGCCAACAATCAACAGCATTAACAATATAAAAATATGTATATATTTATTTGCTATTGGGCCCTCGCGGACAATTAGTTTTTTTTTAAATATTGTCAGACAAATTACACAGCGCCATCTAGCCCTAAAGTAAGCGAAGCTTGTGTTATGGGTACTAGACATCTGATAAACATACGTAATTACATTTTTTTACGTTGCGTCATGCATTGTTTTTTTTAAAGGAAAATAATAAAATGAGCAACTAAAATTCCTAAATAGTGGGATTATTTGAGTCGCCCTTAGATTAGGTTAGTTTTAGGTTTACCTTATTTAGGTATGTTTATATCATCTTAAGTCGCCAAGTTTTTTTGTATATATATGAGAAGGGGGCAAACGAGCATGTGGGTCACCTGATAGAAAGCAATCACCACCGCCCATGGAGATCAGCAACACCAAGAGGTTGCCGATCTGTTACCAGGCTTTATATAGTAAAAGTTAAAATAATAGTTGTCCAATTTCATAATTTTAGATGTTCGATAAGATAAAGATAATTTATTATCTACTACGGTATTGATACTACCTTTTTTTTTAAATATTGTTTATCACGTAGTACATGTTTTCTATTTTCCGAAGGTAAATATAATTGAAATTTAGGATCATCCAAGACCTTGCTTTTTCTTTAATCAATGCTAGCTGTTTTTTTTCTGTACACAAACGTATCTCTCCGATTTTCTACTGAATTTTGGGGTTTAAATAGCTCATCACCATCTACACATGGTGCACCTTACTACTGTTATAACCCGTGGGTAGTCGTTTCCTAATCAAAAATAGCCCCTATAAGGAACTTCAAAGATTTAATGTATCTATCTAAATTGTTTGTTTTTTTCCGAAGACAAAACCCTGGAAAAAAATATTTTCGAAATAATTCAATATATATTTATGTATGCGTGTTGTTATTGAGTGAAGTGTATTATTAATAAAGAAAACTAGTTTTCTTTGGAAAATGAGTTATATTATAATTAGATACGTTTACAACGAGGACATTAGACCCCAAGAGTCACTATTTTTATATAAAAAACATAGACAATAAAAAAGAAATATAATAATATTACGACCAGTCCGAAATACGTGTTATTCTATTAATATTATAGAATATGAGTTTTAATATTACAAATACGATATCCCGCAAAATGTTTGTCTTTAAATTAAAAAATAAAATTTTCTCTCCAAACCAAATTCATACTATTCCAATAGAATTTTACCCGCACTAATAACATCGGTTTGAATAATCCTTATCGCAAATTCTAACCGTATTAGAATTTAAGGACATATTTGCTATCAAATCCCGCAGAGAAGTGCAATATGCTATCGCTCTCTCGATTCCAAATCGGATCATCATCCATACAACTTGGAATTCGCGTTCGTTTCTAGAATACCCAATTGCCATCGATTCACTGGAAGCAATCGTCACGTATAAAATCGATTCGCGTTATCGCTTCGATCATAATCGAGTGGTGATATTGACAAGAGGACCAACCTATTTCCTATCATTAAACACCTACATCGTTCCCACAGATTGTTATGGTATTGTTTGTGGACACTTTGGTTTCCTCGAATGGATTACCGGGTGTTTTATGGGCTTAAGCTTTTTTTAATTATTATCCTATACGACGTATTTGGTTTGACTTCACAGTAATGTCTTAATGTGTATTCCCTGTTGTTATTTTATTATCTACTAGCTGACCCGACATAGGTTGCCCTGTCTGCTTAACAATGAATAGTGAATCCGAATTGGTTTCGCGCAATCTGTGAAATGACTGACAGTTCTGTCAAACGGCATAAAGTTATATTACTAGTAGAAAAGTTAATGTGGTCGTTAACTTTTCTTAACTTTTCTAATTTTTCACGCAATTTTCTTATTTTTTAGGGTTCCGTACCTCAAAAGGAAAAACGGAACCCTTATAAGATCACTTTGTTGACCGTCTGTCTGTCTGTCTGTCAAGAATTTCTATGTCGAGAATGCTAAATGGAGGTAGCAAGCTGAAATTTGAACTGTATACTCAGGTCTACGGTCCCATGAAGTTGTAAAAAAATCAAACTGCTAAGTTTACGTAGAAAAAGTTACGGCCGTTTATTCAGCAAAAAACGCATATTGCGACATACTCAAGGGAATCAAAACTTATAGGGTACTTCCCGTTGACCTAGAACTATGAAATTTGCAAGTAACATCGTTATAGACTACAAGTACAGGAATAAATCCCAAAACTATACATTTGTAAATAGATCTTAAAAAATAGGGGGTCTATATTTTTTATAGGTTGTCGAAATTTCAAATTGAAACTACTAGTTCAAATGGGGTATCATATGAAAGGGTTTGATGTACACATTGCAAAATATATTTTATTTATTTTTTTCGACGCATTATTTCTTATTTATAATGAAAAATATCAAATTTAATAATGATACTACGTACCTACGGAACCCTCGGTGGGCGAGTCCGACTCGCACTTGTCCGGTTTTATTTGTTGCATAAGATCCTTCTCCTGACTATAATAAATACAGCATATATATAGATATATTATATACTCGTAGACTAGCGTACTGTCACGGCTTCGCGCATGAACGTGTCTGTTAGTGTTGATCTTTGTTTTCTTTGTATGTAATTTGTATATAATTTTATTGTATGTAAATATTTACATTCAAAAGAATTTATGTATGATTGTTTATCAATTGTCCAGTATGCTGTCTTTTAACTATCGTAATTATTCTGGGGTATAGGTGGTTCAATATATGGCACTTAAATTCACTTTCACATTCAAGATAGTGTGATGAAAGTGAATCTAAGCTCTGCGGATTTAGAGTAGCAATGATTTAGATACATGTTCTTATATTTAATTTGTATGACGTTTCTAAGTGCTTTATAAAGTCCAAGGAATAAAGATATTTTGATTTGATTCCATTTCATTCGAATAACATCTGTGAACTACAGGCAACCACATCTGCAAGCGGTGCACCCTGCTGAATGACAAACGAGGCTCTGGTCGTTTGTGCATTCAGCAGGGTGCACCGCTTGCAGATGTGACGAGGCTCTTTCGCCAGAGCCTATTTTGTCATTCGCCGCGTGCAAACGAGTTTGGCTTTGTTGAGGAGATTGTTTTGGCGTTGGCAGATAAGAGAGGTAGTGCATAACGTATTTTGTAAAGTGGAGATACTTCCCCAGTATCTACTACTGGGGAAGTATCTCCACTTTACAGAATAGCACTGACAAATAAAAGTTCCCTGGAGGGTTTTGTGGTCCTGCGAGTCACTAGGAAGGAGGTACTTGCTGCGTTGGCAGTGGGAAAGACATTTCACTTTGCCAGCGTATATATATGGCTATGGTATCTGCTTCATATCACGCGAGCCATATGCCTGTTTTCCACCCGATGTAGTATAAAAAAAAACATAGAATAAAGACGAAATCATAGAGAAACTAAATTGCCCGTGTAATTTGTCTTAAAATATTTATTTATAAATATGTTTCATATGTTATTTTTGCAGTTATTATTTTTAGAGTAAAATATCTCAGGCTGAATATTGGTATGGCGCCGCGCGCCGCCTCCCACACGCCCGTAACTAAGCAACGACCTCTCAGTCTCCCCCCGCTCGATTCGATGATCTCCTATATCCTATCCTATACTTTACAAAATACTTACTAATTTCCACATCTGCCAAGCGTACCCTAAAATCTATTTTTAACAGACTCCAATAAAGGAAGAGGTTCTCAATTCGGCTGTACATGTTTTTTTAATGTTTGTTACTTAAATACTCCGTGATTTATAAACCGATTTGTAAAAAACTTTTTTATTTGAAGTAGTATACTTCCAGATTGGTCCCATATTTTTTCTACATCAGCATCATCATCACCCTGTATCTATATACATAAATGTTTGAAGCCGGATTTTTTTTTGTTAAAAATATTGGAATCAAAATATTCAATCTGAATCGGGTTAAGCTTAGGCGTTTCGCACCATATACTACATAGATCAATAGATAAAGATTTATGCACAATAACTACAATAATATTATATTTGTTCACAGGCAGACCACGTCCTCGAGTGACCTGGTATCTCGAAAATGTAGTAATAGATGATTCGTACGAACAAAGACATGATGACATAACAGTCAACACCCTGACCTTTCCCAACGTTGGCCGACAGCATCTCAACGCGAGACTAGTTTGTCAAGCATCAAACACTAATTTAGCACCACCGGAAAGCAAAGTATTGATCTTGGATATTAACTGTAAGTATATGTATTTAATTTGGTACTTATAATGAAATTAGATTAAATATATTAGAAACCACCGTTTGGCCGTGTGGTTTTCGGCAGACCTAGAATAGAATCACTCCGTTTCTTCCCATGGATGTCATACAAGGCGACTAAGGGAAATACATCATCAAATATCGATCAGGCCTCCCCAACCCGTTTGGCCAGCGTGGGGAGTGTAGGCCAAATCCTCCTTCCGTCTAGAACGAACGAGAGAGGGTCGTGCTTCTGTAGTAGAGACTAAAATGGACCTGATGATGATGTTAGAAACAAACAAAATTAAAACTACTTACAAATAAAATACTAAAATATCTTAAATTTAAATTAAAAGGAATATAACTACAACAACTAAAAAAACATTACCTATATTAATTGTCCCGACAATCTTCGGGGATTGTTTCCAAAAGGATGGCCGCATTTTGGCATATATTATACGTAAAATCTAAATTTAAGCGCACCAATCAATATATGATTGGTGCGCTTAGATGTCGATGGAATTTTAGCATTCATCTCCAGCACCACATCTCGAAGGCGGCTCTTCGTTGCTATTGTCTGGCTTTCATTGTCCAAGTTTCCACACCATAGGTTATATAGGAAACTTTTGTGCTCGCACAAGTCGAATCTTTGTAGATTTAGTGATTCCACGAATGGGTTTGCCATATTCTGACCGGTATATTTCGATCTGATTTTTAAGATGTTTCATGGCCACTATACTTTTCGAAAACCGTTGCTATAGAAGTTTCACCTAAAACATATAATAACAGATTCAGTAATCAAATTACACGATTCGGCGTATTTGTTACAAAGTTACTTCTAAAGTTAGGACTTTGGAAGTTATGTAACGAAAGTGGAACTATATATTGATCGAAGCCTAACAAATAAAATATTATAGACGGAATTAAAGTTACGTATTGTTTCAGAAAGTGAAGATTTCCAAGCATTTTATATCAAAGTAGTTGTCATTTTGTTGAAGGTTGTAGGTCATTGAAAAAAAGGTTACAATAACTTATCAGTGCTTGTACACTATGCTGCAAAGAAAATTTTCTAAACTTAAAAAATCTAAGATAACAAAATTTAAAAGCAATAAAATAAAAGAATATGTTTATTTCAATTGCTGGTAACTTACAACGCATTCAAACAATTTCTAATATGATTATAAATATTTTGTCATCAAAGTTGGTACAAAAAGACAACTTGAAATTTATAGTTATATACATAGTTTTTCTATGGAACAAATATTTTTCTATATTCGTCATATTTTTTGAATAGGTATTCTATATTTTTTTATTATTTCAATATATTTTTCATTCACAAGTACTCATAGACCTACAATCTTAATGAATGGTAGATCAATTACTTAACTAATTAACTTAAGGTAGGTACTACACCAATTTCTTTACCAACTCCTTGAATACCATTCAAATAGGGACGAAAGGAAGCCTCAAAGTTGATTTAAAAAAAAATGTGTGAGAAATTTTGTTATAGATTCCAGTTTCATAAATTTTTTAGGGAGCAATTTTTTGGACTCAACTTTCTCACTTTTTTTAGGTATAGTTTTAGGTAGTTTTGTACTAACTAGGTAGTTTTGTGTGGAAATATAGACGCTGAACCAGTTTCGTTGTCTCCCAATTTAGTATGGCTAATGAAAAAACTATGTTACTATTTTAACTAGTGCACATCAGTTCTATAGTTTTATACACGACCAAATGATCGTGTATAATTCGTACGTTTCGTCCCTATTTTTAACCGGCTTCAAAAAAGGAGGTTCTCTGTTCGTCCCGTAAGTATATATGTTTCAGATTGTATCAAAAACTACTTAATCAATTTTATTTGGCTGCATATTTTTCTGAGTAGATTTAATATATGTAATAAGGGTCCGGGTAAGCACCAACAGCGCCCTGGGGCCTTACCACAAGCTCTAAACGCAGGAATGGAACCATCATAATAAATACGCAACCATCATAGTTCCATTCCTGCGTTTAGAGCTTGTGGTAAGGCCCTGAACGTGTTGATGACTTATTGTCAGTTTCCGCCTGAACCTAGCGTGCAAACGAGAGCGCGGCTTGTGACCTCTCGCTTCCACTCCATCGGCCGATGTTTTCTAATGACGCGTACAAGCCAGAACGCGGAACAAGCGATAGAGAGGGACGATTGGCGTATGTTTCATAATAATTATGACGTTATCACGTAAAATTATCGTCCGTAAACCGACTTTACAGACAACCACTTTGTTTGTAGTGTATCACTGATATTACTGATATTATGATGTTATTTTATGTTGCAGTAAAACCACTAACCGTGACAATCCTGACCAAAGAGAAGCAGGTGTCAGCAGACAAAAGATACGAGATAGAGTGTAAGACGACCGGCTCGAAACCAGAGGCGTTGGTCACCTGGTGGAAGAACAATATACAGCTCAAAAGGATGGCAAAAAATGTATGTAACAATACCTGCTTGTGACATAGTTTAATAAAATATCCTAAAATGCACATTATTAAGTTTTCGTTTCGATGTTTTCGTGTCGAGTACCTCGCGGGTGTGAGTGTAACTGCACAAACAAATGTTTGTTCCATGTTGCAATGAGTAGAACCCGTTATGCAGAAAATGATTTTATTAAGCGTGCATGCAAATATTACAATGAGCACATGTCTGATGTTGATTTATTTAAGAATTACCTACACATTGACGTCTTTTAAAGCTAATGTACTAAAAGTTCTCATCTAATGTTTTTTTATGAATACATCTATACTAATATTATAAATGCGAAAGTAACTCTGTCTGTCTGTCTGTCTGTCTGTCTGTTACCTTTTCACGTTAAAACCGCTGAACCGATTTTGATGAAATTGGGTATGGAGATAGTTTAAGACCCGAGGAAAGACATAGGATAGTTATATTTGATATTATATAGACGTATATGTTTTGTGTTTCGTTTTCGATCCTTCGGCGTCAGATGGCGCGTGTCCGCGGGTGTATGTGGTGACCATTTTTTTTTGTCTTGAGTGTGGGCGTTCCATCCATACTAATAATATTATAAGTGTTAAAGTAAGTAAATTCGTTTGTTTGTTATTTCTTCATGCCTTAACTATGCAGCCGATCATCGTTAAAATTTGTACAGATTGAAGCGTTTGTGCGTGAGGTGCTATAAATGAGCAACACAACACTCAATTAACAAAATATAATTTATTTAAAAAAATATATATAATAGCTCAGGGGTGAGTTTAGAGGCCCTACTATGCCGGTAGTTCTGGTTTCCCTGTCAAGAGGTACTGTCCTGGGGTCCAGTGCTGGGGAGTGGAGTTGCCGGTGGCTTGATCTTGCGGCTGTCCAGGACTCAAGTAGGCAGGTACTTATGTGCCAAGGTAGTATGTGCCCGTATGGGTATCTCTTAATCTGTAGTCCGTAACTGGAACCCTGGAAGTGATGGCCAGTGTCAGTGAAATGCTATAAATATATTATGACGGCCAGCCATTTTGCCACGAGAAGTGATGATGATGATATGAGGTGATGGTGATGGACCTAGGTACCTACGTTTAGTGCAATGACTGTGGCTGATGGACTGACAAGAACAGAGTTTACAATAGAAAACTAACTACTTGTTCTCAAAGATAACAATGCAATAAAAAAAAATGTTCTAGATTCAATTTATTTTTATACCGGGCGGTAGCAGAAGATATCCACGCCCGTGCGAAAAATCTATGAGTTTCTATACTCGACGTAATGTTACTTTTATTTAGATATTACCAGAAACACTATCTAAATTCACAAATTTAATTTAAAAATTATCTAGAAAGTAAGATTACCTAAGGGATACTAAAATGAAATATTAGTTCGCCACTTACCGAATTTCGGGTTTGAATAGCACTTAGGTCTTAACACTTTAGTTAGTTGTTAGGTACTCGTATACTGGTATAAGTTTAGTATAAAACTTTCACTTCTTCCACAATTCAAATCACGACGCAAGGACGTTCTGGGATGAGAACGTATATCGTGTGTCTCGTAGCAAGGAAATGATGCCAATGATGACCGGTTAACGGTGCATCGAGATATAAGAAATAAACTACCTACATAAAAACGCGGCATGTTGCAGACACTAATGCAGAATCAGCCGTTCTTGAGTTGACCAATTTTTATCGTAAGTAGTGTTGATAAATTAGTTTGTTTTTATGTGAATATATGTTTATTATTATTTTAATTGTAAATAAGTTTAGGTATTATATATTTTAGTTTAGTTTTAAGTAAATTTGTTTAAATTTTTAAATAATAGACATTGTGATAATTTTATATTAACTAGTACCGTGTACTACGTTACAAGATTGGTACTACTTTTTATCCCACGAAGTAAAAAAATACAAGAAAAAAATATACATAAATCAATTGCAGCCCCCCAGGACCACGCGGGCGAAGCCGCGGGTAACAGCTAGTTTTGTATATTTTAAAGCAATAATCTAAAATTGTATCTGGTTGGAAAGTGTAGTTGTTCCTTAACGTAGTATATTCTGAAAATATAGGAAGCTAAAGGTCTGTAAGATAAAAACTATATAATTATGTAAAAGTACTTAAATGACTGTTTGTTTCTATTTAATAAATAAAATTAAGTTCTTGTAGCCGCGAAAGTTGCGCCACTACGAATAATAATACATATCTTAGCATTTAGAATGTACAATTATTACTTAAATAGTATATTTCGGCCAACTTGCCAGAATATTAGAGGTATTTTAAAAATGGAAAAACTCACCTACACTGGCTAGTTGGGATTCGAACCCACGACCTCTCGATAACCGGTCGAGTGCTCTTTTCGACTGAACTACCAGGAAGGTTTATAGTGGTGGCGAATTTTTGCATTTTATATTTACTGCTGTGAAGTCCTAAAAATATTAACACCCCACAACTCAACCCCAGCAACCCATATAATTAGTCATTATTGGGTGGGACTGACCGTGTGGTTTCCGGCAGACTAGAATAGAATCACTCCGTCTCTTCCCGTGGATGTCGTACAAGGCGACAAAGGGAAATACATTATCAAATATCGATCAGGCCTCCCCAACCCGTCTAGCCAGCGTGTGGAGTGTAGGCCAAATCCTCCTTCCGTCTAGGACGGACGAGAGAGGGTCGTGCTCCTGTAGTGGAGACTAAAATGGACCTGATGATGATGATGATGATTGGGTGGGACTCCTACCCTATACCTAACTGCTAATGCGCCCTTGTGTGCCAACCTTCCGGTTATATCACAGAAGTGTCCCTATTGACTGGGACTGTTAAATATGACATGGGTACATGTTTACTAATAATTAACAAATACTGTTGTGTCTCCCGCCTTAATTAAAGGGAAACACTGGTCATGGCGGGCCATCCGTCAGAGAGCTGTCTTCAAACAATGGCCACTAGAAATAAAAACATAGCATAACAATAGACTTTCCTCAAAAAACACTGAAGTGAATCGAATAATTTATGAACAATGACACAGTAAATTAAATAGCTGAAAGGCATAAAATAATAAATATTACTTGATCTAAATTTATATACTAACTACCTGACGGGGCAAACGTTGTTTGCTATATACATAAAATATTTAGGGGTGGGTCATCCATATCACTTCCGACCATTTCTAACCAATGGTCTAACGAGTTTATGAAACACTTGATGTGTCAATGTGACGCCCTAGCCGGCAAACGAATGGAAATCCTAGGCGGGAAAGGCAAACCCGGACCTGGAGGACTACAGACTCTTCCCCATAAGCGGCATACTGAAGTACGTAGAACATGTCTCCAGACAGTCAGGGGAGAGTGACTAAAGGATTAGAGATAGCACAAAAGATCCATGAGGGTCGACGTGTCACCGGTGCTTCAGCACTGGACCCACTCTAAGATAAGATAAGATAAGATCCTTATCACTTAGGGGTATGAAAAATAATTGTTGGCCGATTCTCAGACCTACCCGATATGCGCACAAAATTTCATAAAAATCGGTCCAGCCGTTTCGGAGTAGTTTGGTAACAAACACCGCGACATTTTTATTCATTTAATTCAACATTGCATTACATATGGGCCTTAATTAAATTAAATTAATTAAATCTGATACATATGCACCTTGTCAGGCATCGCAATGGTCGAGAGCACATGATATTATAAAGTTAAATAGTTTGGTCGTAACTCCATAACACTTCAGCCTTCTTCGTTAATCCTTATGCATACCACTGCTGGGATACGGGTGTCTCCTCAATCGAACAGGTTTAGAACATGCTCCACCGCGCTGCTTCAAGCCGCCTAAAGGCCACTGACTTGGCTTAACGACTGTCATCTAACGACGACAGCCGGGTACACAAATGTACGTATATTACTGAGAGACGAGATCGGTGGTCGAATGGCTAGCAATGGTCACTTTGACTCCGAGGTCGCGGGTTCGATCCCCGCACAAGACTAATATTTGTGTGCATGAACATGTCTGTTTGTCTTCATCATCATCATCATAATCAGCCTGTATCTACCCACTGCTGGATATAAGCCTTCCCCAATGCTTTCCACCAGATACGATCCTCCGCCTTCCGCATCCAGCCGCTCCCAGCCGCTCCCAGCCGCTTTCTTAAGGTCATCAGACCATCTAGTAGGAGGGCGTCCAACACTTCGTCGTCCTATGCGCGGCCTCCACTCTAATACCTTCCTCCCCCATCTGCCATCAGTTACTCGGCAGATGTGACCGGCCCATTGCCACTTCAGCTTGCAAATTCTGAAGGCTATGTCGACAACTTTGGTTCTCCGTCGAATTTCTTCGTTCCGGATTCGATCCCGCAGAGAAACCCCGAGCATAGCCCTCTCCATCGCTCGCTGCGCGACCTTTAGCCTGTGGACCAGTCCGATGGTCAGTGTCCAAGTCTCTGCACCATATGTCATTGCAGGGAGGACGCACTGGTTGAAGACTGTTTGTCTTGGTCTGGGTGTTTTCTATGTATTATATGTATATATTTATAAAAAATGTATTTCAGTATAATATCAGTTATCTAGTACCCATAGTACAAGCTTTGCTTAGTTTGGGACTAGATGCTCGTGTGTTATTTGTCCAGGAATAATTATATTTATTTATTACTGTAAATACAGACTCATATTTTGTTTTCAATGAGAGCAGACGTGTCTACATAATCATTTTAAAGAATAATAATCACTCGCAAAATTTCGACCTAGATATCGAGTAAGCAGTAAATGTGTTGTGTACTTTTATTGATTACTAATAAGTGACATTATAATGTATAGTGATTGATTTACAAATAAAAATATGATGGACGGAAGCAGCCCCTTCAACCGGAGCAGCATAACGCAACGTAGCCCTCCGCCCACGCCCAAGCGTCCACCCCCAGTGACAAACCAAGCAGACGATGGGGTTGAAATAGTGTCGACTTCGGAGATCTCCGGTTGGATGACTTCCATAGAACAATGCCTATCAGAGGTCTGCGCTATCTCGGCAGAAGGGAAGCTTAATTCGGAACAAAAGATCCGGATAAATAATCTTTGCCGTAAAGTCTCCCACGGTTCATCCCAAATGGCTGTCCAGTACCAGTCGTTAAAAGCACGAACCCTACTAGCACACCAAAATATACGAGCCTTGACTGAGAAGCAGGAATTGTCTCAACGACTACAGGACCTAAAAGAAAGCATAAAGGAATCATCGAAACCTAGCACAGAACCTATCTCTTTTGCCGACATGGTCAGAAAAACATCGGACAAATTCATCCGCCCGAGTAATTTAAGTGCTGTGGCTATCTATCCGAACGATAAGATGAAGTCAAGCGAGGAGACTAAAACCCTCGTTCAAAAAATTATAAGCCCTGAGCAGATGAAGCTGCACGTGAGAGGTTTGCGTAAAACCAGGAACGGTGGAGTGATAATTAGCACCGACAGCAAAGACGATATTATGAAGCTGAAACAATCAGAGCAGCTGACGACCTCTGGCCTTACCATTGACGAGCCTCAAAAACGCAAGCCTAGAATTGTGATCATAGGAGTGCCCACGAATATGCAAGAAGAGGAGGTCCTTAAGTGTATCTATCACCAGAACTTGGCTGAAAAGTTGCAAGGTACGTCTCTTGACCTATTTTTATCAAACATAAGGCTAAGTCATAAGTCAGGGAAGAAAGAAACAGAGACCTGTAATTATATTATTGAAGTGCCCGCACATTACCGCAAGGCCCTAATAACACAGGAGAGGGTCTTTATAAATTGGTCTTCTTGCCCTGTACGAGACTTTACACTCGTCACAAGGTGTTTCAAGTGTCAACAATATGGACATGCGGCCAAGACGTGTCGAGAGCCTATACACACTTGTGGACACTGTGGAATATCAGGGCACTCAACAAACGAATGTACGAAGAAAGAAGAACCGCCTAAATGTGCCACATGCCTGCACTACAAAAAACCGTCTAATCACAAGACTGGTGATCTTGACTGTCCAGCAAAAATCATGGCTGAAAAAAGGTACATTAATTCAGTAGATTATGAAGGCGCCTAGAGCGCCCTTAATTAACTATATTTAAGAACTCTATCCATTTATCAAAAATAAGTATGGCTGACTCTATAATCAATGACCTAGATAATTTCTCCGTATCCGAGTCAAAAATGTGTGACGTCGAGGACTGCAAACAATATCTAGTCCCTTACAATAACAACTCACTAACTAACGCAAAATATTCGAAGTATTTTTAAGAACTTTGATAGTTTTAATACCCTACAGCACAGATTGAACACGGATTGTGATATCCTTATCTTAACAGAGTGTTGGCTAGGTAAAAATAGACAGAATTTGCCGAAAATACCGGGCTATAATGTGTACAGCACTACGGTAAACTGCAATCAAAATGATGGGGTAGTGGTTTATGCACGAAATTCGCTAGATATTACCGTCGAGGAACCTAATATGGAAGACTGTAGTCGGCTCTTGGTTAAAATTTGGTCAAATATTGCAATACTAGCTGTATATCGGTCTCCTTCTTATAAAAATTTAAACAGTTTTTGTAAGTCACTAAACAATACACTTCAAACTTTAACAACATTTAATAGTATGATATTGATGGGAGACTTAAATATTAACATTCTTCCAGAAGACTGTGATACCATGGCACAGGAATACCTTAATCTATGTGCTTTTCGTGGCTTACTGCCCGCGCATACAATGCCTACATGTACCACTGGATCCTGTTTGGATCATGTCATGCTCAGAACCAAATATCCATCAATCACGTTAGTAACAAACTCCACAATTACCGATCATAGCGCTGTCCTACTAACCCTTAACCTAAAAACACGTAAGGTAAATAATGCAATGCAAACAATTTCGAAATTAAATATAAATAAAATTGAAAACGATTTGTGCAAAATCGACTTTGACATAGTTTACAATTCTGTTGACGCGGACACAAGTATGTCATACTTAATAAAAAACGTCCAGCAAGCAATTCAGAAAAATACGTCAGTTATTCGATTGAATAATAAAAACAATAACATCAAGCCGTGGATAACGCCCGGCCTTATTCGATGTATGAGACACAGAGACAAACTGCATAAAAAGGCAAAAGCAAATCCGGGCAATTTAGTTTTACAATTAACATATAAAAGATATCGCAACTTTTGCAATAACCTTCTAAAAAAAGTGAAAAATATGTATGATAAAAACGAACTACAAAAAGCGGGTAATGATACGAAAAAAGTATGGAGATGCGTCAAGAATGTCACATACACATCTAACCAACGCGAAACGTTTTCAGGTTTATTGCAAATGCATTCATCTCAGCTTGCAGCGGCAAATAGTGTAAATAAATTCTTTGTAAATATCGGGAAAAAACTAGCGAATAAAGTACAAAGCACAATTCCAATACCCCAAAATGGCACTAGCCACACAAACACTTCATTAAAGTCATTTATGTTGTTAGGAACAGATTCTGACGAAATAGAAAGAATAGTTATGGGTTTGAAGGATGACTGTGCTAGTAGTTGGGATCATATAACTAACAAAATATTGAAAAAATTCAAACATATTCTAATACCGCCGCTAACTCATATTTTCCAAAAATGCTTAACTGAAGGAATTTTTCCTAAATGTCTGAAAAAAGCCCTCGTCGTTCCTGTATACAAGTCTGGCAACAAAACCGATGTTACTAATTACAGACCGATTTCTTTACTACCCTCGATATCTAAGATATTAGAAAAAATTATAAACAAGAGACTGGTAGATTACTTAGAAAAACAGTCAATTTTGTCGAAAACACAATTCGGTTTTAGGCCTAAACTATCAACTGCCGATGCAGTGCATCAACTGACTGACTTCATAGTGCAGGAACTAGACAAGGGTAACCAGACGATAGGAGTTTTCCTTGACCTTTCCAAAGCCTTTGACACAGTTTCCATTCCTATCCTATTAAACAAGCTGGAAGCGATAGGTATAAGAGGTACTCAATATAAGTTACTGGCAAACTATTTAGATGAGCGAACCCAGTGTGTGAAGATAGGCAATGTCGTCAGCGATGATCTGAGAAATACTTCTTTCGGTATCCCGCAGGGAAGCAGTTTATCATCTTCCCTGTTCTTAATATATATTAATGACCTCTGCAATCTTCAATTAGTCGGAGGAAAAATCATATCATACGCTGACGACACCGCGCTACTATTTTCGGCAAATACCGAAAATGAGGTCTTTGAATACGCACAACGAGGCTTCAATATTGTAAATGTCTGGCTACAGCAAAACCTACTTACATTAAATGCTGAGAAGTCAAACTTTATTAAATTCTCTATGCGCAATACAAATTCGGCTTCGCCAACATTGTATGCCCATCAATGTAAAAACCCCGAAGATGATCTGTGCCAGTGTCCCTGTATAACTAAAACAAGTTACATAAAGTATCTGGGTATTATAATTGATGAAACTTTTACTTTCAGACATCATATCGAGGCTCTATATAGTAGAATGCGCAAGTTAATATTTATTTTCAAAAAACTCCGTTCCATTGCAGATTATAAATTAATCAAACAAGTTTACTTTGCCCTATGCCAGTCAATAGTAACGTATTGTATCACGTCATGGGGCGGAGCAGCTAAAACGGCTATGCTAAAAATCGAGCGAGCCCAGAGAGCAATATTAAAAGTGTCAACCTTCCGCTCATTTCTCTATCCTACAGACCTCTTATATCAATCCTGCAACGTATTAACAGTTCGTCAATTATTCATACTAAACATAGTACTGAAACAACACACTGCACTACCATACCGCACTGAAATCACTAACAAACGACGTAAAGACATTGTTTGCACTCAACATACTGCTACGTATCGGGCCTTCTCATCCAGGTTCTTTTTGTTTCTTGGACCACTACTTTATAATAGAATAAATGCAAAGTGTTATATATATCCTCTGACCTACAGAAATTGTAAAAAGAATCTCCAGCAGGCCCTACAAAGCATGTCTTATGAAGATACGGAGGAATTATTAAGAGCATTGGTTTAACATAGATATTGGAAGTCAGTAAACATCGTTGTAGGTATTATATATAATAGACTAGCGTACCTAATAGATTTAAGTTCATCAGAGTACTGATGCCTTTAACAATATTTTATACAATCTGTACTTAGTTTAGAATAGTAATGTGATTATTTAAGGTAAATTATTTAAGAACTATTACGCCTGAAACACAGGAATATTCCTAGTTCAGGCACATGGCAAATTACTCCATTATGTTAATTTAGACTTAAGTTTTTGTTACTTATGTTTTTTCAATAAATATTTATTATTATTATTATGTATCTCTTTTTAATCACGGGTCAAGCCCGGTCATTTGATAGGCATGCGCGGGGATATGGATCCAACGCGTAGAGGCCCCTTTGAGAAGTTTGATGTAATGTTGTACGCCCGCCGTGACCCGCTCCAGGATATGTCAATGGAACGACATACCCATGAGCAGGTCTCGGCAGGCGTTGAGACTATTGCGAAGTGTGATGGAAAATAAATGGGCTATGGAGATGAGGTCTGGGTGAACTTAATACCGGGCTATTACAGAAGAGGGACGGACGCCTGCCATAACTGCTTTTATTGCTAGTTATTTGCGGCAGGCGGTGGCTTGCCACTCACTAGATGGGCCCCCGAAATGCCAGGAAAACGGCCGGGGGCAACACCGGTGTGAGTGACTCAGGGATGTCGAGAGGTGTGCTGCGCTTTCTCCGAAGTTACTCGCGGCGTGATGCCCTTTAACACTTCCACCCCTGGAGCATATAGCTCTAGCGGCTCCTCTCTGGACGGCCAATGAAGGCAAGCGAGAGCTGAGAGTCCTGCGGGCCTTCTTGTGTTTACACTCCGACCGATAAAGACACGCCGGAGACGAAGGCCCTGACCGACTCTCTGGAGACTCGGGTCCGTGGTGTCGCTACTCACACAACAGCTCGCCACACAAGCTGCCCTGCGGACTCGCCACACAAGCTGCCCTGCGGACTTATTATTATTATTATTTGTATCTCTCTTAAATCACGGGTCAAGCCCGGTCATTTGATAGGCGTGCGCGGGGATATGGATCCAACGCGCAGAGGCCCCCTTTGAGAAGTTTGATGTAATGTTGTACGCCCGCCGTGACCCGCTCCAGGATATGTCAATGGAACGATATACCCATGAGCAGGTCTCGGCAGGCGTTGAGACTATTGCGAAGTGTGATGGAAAATGAATGGGCTATGGAGATGAGATCTGGGTGAAATTAATACCGGGCTATTACAGAAGAGGGTCGGACGCCTGCCATAACTGCTTTTATTGCTAGTTATTTCCGGCAGGCGGTGGCTTGCCACTCACTAGATGGGCCCCCGAAATGCCAGGAAATCGGCCGGGGGCAACACCGGTGTGAGTGACTCAGGGATGTCGAGAGGTGTGCTGCGCTTTCTCCGAAGTTACTCGCGGCGTGATGCCCTTTAACACTTCCACCCCTGGAGCATATAGCTCTAGCGGCTCCTCTCTGGACGGCCAATGAAGGCAAGCCAGAGCTGAGAGTCCTGCGGGCCTTCTTGTGTTTACACTCCGACCGATGAAGACACGTCGGAGACGAAGGCCCTGACCGACTCTCTGGAGACTCGGGTCCGTGGTGTCGCTACTCACACAACAGCTCGCCACACAAGCTGCCCTGCGGACTTATTATTATTGAGATTGGCACCTTTTGGTGCGATTAAAAAAAACTGTGCAATAATGAAATTTCATACATTTTTATTGCTCTAGAGCATTAAAGACTCGTTTTGTACTGAGTTTTTAGTGTGATTGTGATGAAATTAAAGCATAGTTAAAGCATAGACTCCATTTTGTAAAGCACAATGGTCTATGAATGATGCCATTACAAAAAGTAATAGCATCATTCGCATCATTCATAG
Source organism: Hypsopygia costalis (assembly GCA_937001555.2). Taxonomy (NCBI): domain Eukaryota; kingdom Metazoa; phylum Arthropoda; class Insecta; order Lepidoptera; family Pyralidae; genus Hypsopygia; species Hypsopygia costalis. The sequence goes on along the minus strand of OW443343.2, from coordinate 1,844,639 downwards.
ACCATTGTGCATTATCAGTTAATATTATTACGTCGATAATTGCATTAATTATTCATTAATTTCATTCGTAGTGGGTTATAAATTTTAAGGGTTTACAGCATACATTAATTAAATTCGCAGTCCAAATTATTTGTGAAATAAATACCGCGCAGTTACACTGTAAATCATTATTTTGCGTTACTGAAATTTTATTTATTTATGAAAACAAATAAACCAGAGGGAGAGTCAGCTTTTGCTCGGGTACCGGGATATAAAGCATAATATATACAAATGATATCCATATCATATATTAATTATGTATTCTATATGTGAAGACTATATTGGATTTTTTTTTCCTGCATTTCTTTTTGTTGTTATTGTTATTGCATTATCTTTAATGTGCATCAAGAAAATCATCAAACAATAGTATAAGGAAATGTTATATACAAATCCGGGCTTATCTCCTTTAAAGATTATTTATGGTCACTTTCGAAGTGCAAGTAGATAAAATATAATGGTATAGAATCATCATCATCATCATCAGGTCATTTTTGTCTCCACTACAGGAGCACGACCCTCTCTCTCGTCCGTCCAAAGGACAGAAGGAGGTTTTGGCCTACACTCCCTACGCTGGCCAGACGGGTTGGGGAGGCCTGATCGATGTTTGATAATGTAGTTCCCTTAGTCGCCTTGTACGACATCCACGGGAAGAGACGGAGTGATTCTAATCTAGTCTGTCGGTAACCACACGGCCCAATGATATAGAATAAGGCTACTCAATTATGTTTGGATACGGGCATATATATTTTTGAATCTAAGCTCTGCGGATTTAGAGTAGTAATGATTTAGATACATGTTCTTATATTTAATTTGTATGACGTTTCTAAATGCTTTATAAAGTATAAAAGTCCAAGGAATAAAGATATTTTGATTTGATTTGATTTGGAGGACACGTTTAAGCCGTTAAGCTGTAGGTCTCGGCTCTTGTAATTAAATGTTAGACGTTCAGCCAAGTTAGTGGTTTTTAGACGGCTTTGAAAACACCTTTACTATATCAGCCCACGGATGAGCAGAATAGGAAGTACGCTCTAATCCCCTTTGATTGTAGTGAGACGCATATCCCAGTAGTGGTATAAATGAATGTGGACGACGGGTACCTGCCACGGAACCTGGCTTTACCAGCTCGAGCGTGCATATGCTCTAAAATACAATGATATTAACTTATATATATAATATGATGGAAAGCAGTTACGGTAACCTATGAACGCCTGTAACACCTGGGGCATCACACGCGTATTGCCGACCCTTTTTGTACGCGCGTCTTTGTTGACGCGCGTTGTAAAAACCTCTTCAGGCCCTTTTTGAAGAACCCCATGCTGCAATCTCCTGAGAAAACCTCAGCAGGTAATTCAATTCACAACCTAAGAGTTCGCGGAAGAAAACCTCTCTGAAACAGTACAGTACGCGACCATCTTAGTTCCAATGTATGAGGATAAATTCCCTATCGATGGCGAGCGGTGCGACTGTAGAAGAAGGCTGTAGACATCATATCGAACAACTCCTCCGAACACGATGTTTTCTCAGGAGACTACAGCATGGGGTTCTTCAAAAAGAACTGAAGAGGTTTTTACAACTCGCGTCAACAAAGACGCGCGTACAAAAAGGGTCGGTAATGCGCGTGTGAAGCCCTGGTCTTACAGGCGTTCATTGGCTATGGTAACTACTTTCCATCAGGCGGGCCGTATGCTTGTTTTCTTTAGTGGCCGTATGTTGTTTGCTTTAGTGGTATAAAAAAAACACACCTCATTGTATAATCGGTAAATTTAACAGCGAGCTAAAATGTTTATTGAAAAATGAGGTTAACCTGAGGGTTAACCTCATTTTTCAATACTCACTTGCGCCGAGTTAAAGTACCTAACCCTTGCTCCCTTGTCCACACTGTCAAAACTTTTAAATTAAAATTTTCGTTTAATTTTTTGCAGTTTTCTGAAAACAACGAAACATTAAGCGTGTTAAGTCTCGTGCCAAGCGTTGAGGACGACGGGAAGTACCTGACATGCAGAGCAGAAAACAAACATATACCTGATTCAGCTATTGAAGATAAATGGAGACTCAATGTACATTGTAAGTTATACTTATATAAATTGGGGTGTAAGAGGTTCATCAAAATTTGCATCAAAATTTAAAAAAAAACCCTGCGGCACATAAAGGTATAAACGAACATAAAGATATTGACGAGCTCGATGGTCGATTGATTAGCAATGGCCACTTTGACTCCGAGGTTTAACGGGTTCGATCCCCGCACAAGGCAAATATTTGTGTGCATGAACATGTCTGTTTGTCTTTGTCTGGGTGTATTTTTTGTATTATATGTATATTTTTTCAAAAATAATGTAGGTATAATTTCAGTTATCTAGTACTTAAGCAAAGCTTGTGGCCGTGTGGTTTCCGGCAGACTAGAATAGAATCACTCCGTTTCTTCCCGTGGATGTCGTACAAGGCGACTAAGGGAAATACATTATCAAATATCGATCAGGCCTCCCCAACCCGTTTGGCCAGCGTGGGGAGTGTTGGCCAAATCAATCCTTCCGTCTAGGACGGACGAGAGAGGGTCGTGCTCCTGTAGTGTAGACTAAAATGGACCTGATGATGATGATGATGATGAAGCAATGCTGATATGAGCTTTGCTTAGTTTGGGTGTAATTTGTCCCGGAAAATTTATTTAAATTCATAAATTTATGAACAGATGTACCAGTAGCGGACCTCAAGATGGGTTCAAACCTCAACCCTGATGAGATCAAGGAAGGTGACGACGTATACTTCGAATGTACTGTCAAAGCCAATCCCAAGACACACCGGCTGGTCTGGTTTCATGATGTGAGTATTCTGAAAATTCATGTTGTTATAGTGTCCACAATGGTAGAGTTTGGTACGGCTCTACCATCATAATTTTGAGGTGCTAGTAGCTCACTACCATCTTTGAGCCATAACCAAGCTCATCAGCACATGGTGCAGCTTGCTGATTGACTAACGGGGCTCTGGTTAAAGACAGGTAAAGCACAGTGTAATTTTAAACTATCTGGTGAAACCCTTACAGAATACTGCCGCCAAAAGCAACTCCTCCTTATTCACTCGCAGGAACACAACTCTCATTAAGGTCACCATGATGAAAACAGATTTTTTTTTATTAGTTATTAACATAACAAACATGTTTTTACACATTAGTTATATGCCAAACTGCAGAAAGTTATGCAGTTGTTTATCGGCAGTTGCTGCGGAAGTGCCAGCGTGCATGCCATATATCATATTGCGAGCATTTATATGGCTACGGTAATCACTTTACATCTGGCAGGCTGTATGCTTGTTTGTTACCGGAATAGTATAAAAAAATACAATAATAATATATGTATAGAAGCGATACTCATGAAATTTTAAAAAAAAATGGGAACTGGAATTTTATTGCATAACTCCATCCAATTATTCTCTTAACTCTTTTTATAAATATACTAGCAGACCCGGCCAACGTTGTTTTGCCTTAAAAATAGATAACAACCTATTCTCAGACCTACCCGATATGCACACAAAATTTCATAAAAATCAGTCAAGCAGTTTCGGAGGAGTATAGTAACTAAAATTGTGACACGAGAGATTTACATAAATATATTTTTCTGCAAACAGAATACTGAAATCTACCACAACGAAGCTGCCGGCATCATCCTCAGCGCTCAAAGCCTGGTACTGCAGAGCGTCACCAGAGCTGCAGCTGGCGATTACACTTGCATGGCTGCAAACAGTGAAGGCAAAGGGACCAGTAATCCAGTGACTCTACTTGTTAGATGTGAGTATGGTTCATATTGAAGATGTGAGTGAATGAAAGTGATATAATTTTGACAAATATATATCTTAAATATATTATATGATAAATCATATAGATTTATAATAAATCATCGATATATATATTTATATTTTTATTTATTCAATAATTGCATTGATTATATTTATTCAATATTTGACTGATTACATAGGTACTGATTACATAATATTACACAGCACTTACATACACATGTACCTGTTCAGGCATAGCAATATGGATAAGAGGGAGACAGACATTTATAGTCTATTATCTTCAAGGTATTCCTTGATAGTATAATAAGTTTTCTCAAGAAGTAGCTCTTTTATTAATTTTACGTATTTACTAAACACAGTTTCATTTTTAAACGGTTTTATTTAGCTCACCCCGTTTGTTTTATTTATTATTTATTCTTGGGTCAAATTTAGTAATTCAAATTTCACCCTCTTCCTGTCAACCGATTAATTTGAAATTTTGTATACACTTTGGATTTTGGTGACAATACAATTATGTTTATTCATTATCATTATAATTTCAAGATGGCCGCCGCTACAAAATGGCGGATATTTTATGTTTTATTAATCCCATCAATATGGGTATCAAATGAAAGGGCTCAACAAGCAGAATACAATATACTATAAAAAATTGAAATCCAAGATGGCGGCCGCTACAAAATGGCGGATAACGTAGGTTTTATCAATCCCATCAATATGGGTATCAAATGAAAGGGCTCAACAAGCAGAATACAATATACTATAAAAAATTGAAATCCAAGATGGCGGCCGCTACAAAATGGCGGATAACGTAGGTTTTATCAATCCCATCAATATGGGTATCAAATGAAAGTGCTCAACCAGTAGAATACAATGTACTATATAAAATTAAAGGGACTACGTATAGAGGAGTTGGACTGCAATAAACTAACGGGCAAGAAACCTTGCAATAATGAAGCACTAAATGAATTAAACAGAATGCGAAATAAAAACTAAAAACTAGAAAATAAAAATAGGTAAAAAAACTTTTTAAGTTAAACGGTTTTATGTTAAACATACATTGCAATGTTTAAGATAAATGTACTAAAAACCAAAAAATAATAAAATAGATACAGTCGTGGGAATTATAAACATATGCATAGACTAGACTAAAATAAAACCGTGGGGCACGTCAGTAGTTTATTTATTGGGGATTCTGGCTCACATTTCGCTTGACTCGCTTCGCTCGTATCGCTCGCTCCGCTCGCTCATCGCGAAATGTAAGCCAGAATCCCCAATAAATAACCTGTCGCGAAATGTAAGCTAGAAACCTCAATAAATATTGTAGAACGCTGCGAATCTACAGCCACAGCTTAAATGTTATAACTTACCGAATTGTGTTGCCAGTTCATTCGCATTTGACATGTTCATATTTTTCATAACAACTCAATGAAATCAATCGATATATATAGATGCGAATTGCACACGTAACAACCAGTTTTGCATTGGACATAAAGAGATAGGTTAACATGAAATTTATTAAACAACCTCAATCACTTCGTTTCGAAAACGTGTGTTTGGAACCAAAAAATAAAATACGTCGTCATGGAAAACTACTACCTAATAGTGTGAGATGTATCATATGTGGCCCATCTAACTGTGGTAAAACAAATTTGATTATAGGATTGCTTTTGCATGAGAATGGTTTAAGCTTTAGGAATGTCTATATTTACTCAAAAACACTTCATCAAGCGAAGTACATATTCTTAGAAAAAGTTTTGAAATCGGTATCAGGTATCTCATTTTCGAAATATAATGACAAAGAAGAAGTAATTAATCCTCAAGATGCACAAAGTGATTCAATAATAATATTTGATGACGTAGCATGCGAGAATCAAAATAGCATGCGTGACTACTTTGCGATGGGCAGACACAAAAACATAGACTGCTTTTACCTAAATCAAACTTATACTAAGATACCGAAACAACTGATCAGAGATAATGCCAATTTGATAATACTTTTTAAGCAAGACGAAATAAATATGCGACACGTGTATGATGAGCATGTAAATACAGATATGACGTGGAATCAATTCCGTGAAATGTGTACAAGAATTTGGCGAGAGCCTTACAGTTACTTAGTTATAAACAAGGATTGTAAAAGAAATGAAGGCTGTTACAGGAATAAATTTGATACTTTTGTAGTCATTGATTAATGATCTTATAAATACTTATGCTCTTTCAATTAAAAATTATTCCTTCGTTAAACACTGAAGCTATTGGGTGGTCAATTGTTGTATTCGAAATGGAACAAACATTGAAAAAACAAATTGTTAAAGCTGCGCAAGCAGTAAAAAGAAAGGTGAAAAAAATACGTGACACAGAAATAGAAAATAACAATGTTCTGGAGACAGTATTTAAGCCGGTCACTGGCCCTCTTACCGAAATGATTAATACAAAAAAGAAAAAATACAAGGAAGAAACAGATATTAATAAAGGTGACTACGATTCACCGATTAATAAAACTCTAACAAAACGTATATCAGATATAACTGATGATTCTGAATTTTTGCAAAAACCTAAGATTGAAGACCGTAATAATGAAGATTTTGAAGCAAATGATTATGCTACTCAAGAGGATGATGATGATGAGAATGATAGTGATGATTATAGTAATGACGAAAGTTTTCATTCTATAAATACAAATGATGTTAGTAAGATTTCAGATCCAGATACCTCGTCTTGGTCGTTAAGCAGCGAAATGCACAAAAATGTTCCATTCGGAATTAGACGTGAACGGGGTAAATTGATGTTAGGCTCTGCTCGCGTTACATTTAATGATGATTTCATCACAGTAGGTGTACAGAAACATGTTACTACACCTGGACTAAAAGAATTATTGTGTCGCAAAACTCCCAACTTAACAAAAGTCACTGAAAATGATCTTCATAATTATAAATCTTTGTTGATATACACTAACGCTCATAGACGAGATTATGATAAAAAAAAGCAGATCAAAAGCAATAAAGGTCAAAAATATTTACACGTTATAAAGCCCATGTTTAAAAACTGTCGTACTGACTCCGAGTTGACAGATGGTAGTGTTTCAAAAGGTGAAGGCCTTCCGGTGATGAAGAAATGGCGAAAAAAATGTGACTTTGTATATTGGGATGATCCAAATGAATTGGTCGAAAGATTAAAATTGTTAATTGCATCGAAGGAAGCAGGTAACACTGGATTAGATAATGAGATCATTTCAATTATAGAAGAGTTGCATGAAAGTGGGCTTCTAAGTAAATAAATACAATATTTTAAGTTGAAATGTTTCATTTAAAACCCAGCTTGACAATATACCACACCTTCAAAATGAATGTAGATAAATTTGGACACCATATTCATAAAAGGATGCGTTTTTCAAATATATTCGACTTTTCTGAAAATGTTTTAGTAAAGTCAGAATACGGTGATTTCAATTTGAAGATGAGCACATTACGTGGTGTGAAGTATCCTATAGAGGCAGATGAAGTTGTAAATAAAGAATACGTTGATAAAATCGCAGAGAATGTATATACCAAGAAAGATTTAGATGAAATAATCAAAAAGCATATGCGTAGAATTAAAACAGACGTTGACGCCGTGATAAAAGATTTAAAACTAGAAATTAAAACAGGCGTTGACGTCATAATAAACGATTTAAAAGTAGAAGTAAGGAGTATTGTGCATCAGTATCTGAAGAACCGCAACTCGGACGAAATCAAACAAAAGTAATGAGTACTGTTAAGGAAGAACTCGTTAATGAATTGCATAAAGCAGCTAGAAGAAATTTTTCACGGCGTTCAGTTATTTTAAGAAAAATTGATGATTTGTGGCAAGCTGACCTCATTGATTTTAGAAATCTAAAATCACACAATAATGGTTATCAATTTATCTTAGTAGTGATTGATTGCTTCTCAAAATTCGCATGGGCCATACCATTGAAAACCAAATCAAAGGTTGAAGTAACGAATGCCTTTAAATTTATATTGGAAAAGAGTAAACGTTATCCTAACAATTTACAGACTGACTTGGGAAAAGAATTTTACAATGACATTTTTAAAAAGTTGATGGGTGTTTTCAAAATAAATCATTATTCTACATTTTCAACTAAAAAAGCTTCAATAGTAGAAAGACTGATAAAAACTTTGAAAAATAAGTTGTTTAAAATATTCAGTTTCAATGGTAGTTATAAATGGATAGGGAAATCATTAGATAACGTTGTGAATTCATATAATAACTCGAATCATAGAACAATAAAATTCAGGCCTTCAGATGTAAATATTTCGAATGAATCAATTGTTATGAAAAACATTTTAAACTCTCATATTAGGACTACTAAAACTATTAAGGCAAAATTTGAATTGGGTGACTTTGTTCGTATAAGTAAATATAAAACTCCCTTCGAAAAGGGTTACACGCCTAATTGGACTAGTGAAGTTTTTAAAATAATAAAAGTAAGTCAAACTAACCCAGAAACATATTATATTGAGGACCAACGAAAACAACAGGTTTTAGGTGCCTTTTACAAGGAAGAGCTTCAAAAAACTCACCATCCTTATGTGTACTTAATTGAAAAAGTGATAAAGAAAAAAGGAAATAAATTGTACGTGAAATGGTTAGGTCTCAGTGAAAATGAAAATAGTTGGATTAATACAAATGCTCTTGTAAAATAAAATATATAAGACAGTATAATATTATTTTTTATCATTTCATTATTAGTAATGCGGGGAGGAGGACTGGTTAACTCTATAATAAATAACCTACCATTCGAAGCCCATTTACCAGGGTATCAGTATTGTGGTCCCGGAACAAGGCTCCGCGAACGACTTTTACGCGGTGATAGAGGAATAAACAAATTAGACGAAGCTTGTATGCATCACGATATCGCTTACACTAATCACACAGATTTAGCGAATCGACATAAAGCTGATACAATACTACTTGACATGGCAAATCGACGTGCTCGATCTAAAGATGCCGGCAAGGGTGAAAAACTAGCCTCATGGTTAGTAAGCAAAGTTATGAAAGCGAAATTAAAAACAGGATCAGGTGTAAACACATTCAGAACTTTAGTATCAGGAATTCGTTCCCGAATTAAAAAACTGAAACGAAATAAGGACAGCAAAGCGATTATTAAGCATGCTTACTTAGCAGCAAAGAAAATGTTCCCCAAAAATTGTAAGATTCGTCTACCACGTGTTATACCACTACCAAAATGTGGAGGATTTTTGCCATTGATACCAATATTTGCTGGACTGTCTGCATTAGGCGCACTGGCTGGAGGTGCAGCAGGTATTGCCAAAACAGTGAATGAGTACAAAACAGCTCAAAAAAAATTACAAGAGTTGAAGCGTCATAATCAAACAATGGAATCTATTGCCTTAGGTAAAGGCTTGTATATTAAACCATATAAAAAAGGCAATGGGTTGTTTGTAAACAATTCAAAAAACTAGAGACAAAGCTACCCGATCGACCGCTTACTAATATAGACATCATGAAATTCTCTGAAAATATACCATATTTTCGTGGAGTTTTTATGAAAGATCAGTTACCAAAAAAACCTAAACGTATTGAATGTGGTATCATTAATTTAGACAATTCTACGAATGAAGGTACACATTGGGTAGCTTACGTGAAAATCAAAAACCATTGTGAATATTTTGACAGCTTCGGCGACTTAAAACCTCCAAAGGAGTTAGTGAAATATTTTAAAAATTATAATATTTTATACAATTACACAAGATTTCAAAATTTTAACAGCGTTAATTGTGGTCACTTATGTTTATCTTACTTATTAGATTTTTGGAATAAAAACGTATAAAATGTCTACTTTTGTTTAATTTACGTCATTTACACAATGTCATTCACACTGTCTATTACTGGCAATTCATCAAATTTGTCTACAACACATTCACCACCATTACAACTTGATGGTGAATATGAGTGTGCATTGTTATATTTATCTACTTTCAACTCGGTGCCCAATATTGACAACAATAATAATAGATTTTATTATAGTGACAATGAAGTTATTGAAATACCAGAAGGTGCTTATGAACTCGAAGACATTAATGATTATTTAGTGAGCAAAATTAAAAATGCAACTTTAAAACTCCATTGCAACAATAACACGCTGAAAACATCTTTAATCTGTTCGAAAAATGTAGATTTCGAAAAAACTAATTCTTTGGGGAAACTATTAGGTTTTAGTGGGCAGATTTTACAAGCAAATATATTATACGAGTCGCAGTATCCAATCAACATTTTATCGACGTCCGTGGTGCGGGTTGAATGTGACATAGTCACAGGCTCGTATATTAACGGAAAGCCCAGTCATATTATTTACGAATTTGCACCATCGGTTCCTCCTGGTTACAAGATCATAGAAATCCCTAAGAACGTTATTTACTTTCCAGTAAGTCAAACAAGTATTAACTGTATACAAATACGATTATTAGATATAAACAATAACTTAATAAATTTACGTGGTGAAGAAGTACAGTTGTACTTACATTTGAGGAAAAAATGATTGACTACAATAAATACTGCATCACACGCTGCCAAATCAACAGTCCTGAACGAGCAGTCCATAAAGCGGCAGCCACCAAAAAATCATTCAAAAAAGAAAAAAAGAAGAAATTAACGCAGGAAAATAAGTTATTCCTAAAAACAATAGGATTATTAAAATGAGTATCTTGGATATATTATCGACTCCTAGTTACGACAATACCATCGACAGCATCGAATATCATTCATACAAACCGTACGTTACGAGTTTTGGCAGAAATGACGAAATTCGCATACCCATCAATCAGCAAGATTTGTATGTGCTACCATCAGCAAGTACATTATATTTGGAAGGAGCTGTTAACGTGTATAAAGGGCCATCAGGAGACAAACCGAGAGAAAAAGTAAAAATTGTACATTTTACCAATAATCCACTGTTATATCTTTTCCAAGATATTCGATACGAGTTAAATGGAGTTGAAATTGACCGAATAAAAAATGCTGGTATTACAACAACAATGAAGTCGTTAATTTCTATGAGCAAAAGTGAATCGCGAATATCTAAAGCTTGGGGATGGGATATTGATGGAACGCCAAACAAACAAGGTGGATATTTTTCAGCTTCTATTCCACTCAGTAAAATTCTCGGTTTTGCTGAAGATTATAAAAAAGTTATTATTAATTGCAAACATGAACTCGTACTTTTGAGAAGCAATACCAATTTGAATGCTCTGCTATTGAATGAGGGTGAATTCGTTGAAAGTATAGATATACATAAATTAATATGGCGGGTGCCTCATGTCAAAGTATCTGATAGAGAAAAAATACAACTACTTAGACTTTTGGAGAAAGATCGCGCTCTTCAACTAACATTTAGGAACTGGGACCTTTATGAGTATCCCTTGTTACCTCAAACCTCGAAACATACTTGGGCTATTAAAACATCTTCTCAAATTGAGAAACCCCGATACGTAATCATAGGGTTACAGACCCATCGAAAGGACAATAAAACGTCTGATATGTCATATTTTGATCACTGCAATATACGCAACGTTAAAGTATACTTAAATTCAACTTATTATCCATATGAAAATTTTGACGCAAGCTTTTCTAAGAATGCGTATGCTTTAATATATGAACAATATGCAAAATTCAAACAGTCGTTTTACGGATGTCACTCAGAACAACCGTTGCTTTCCGTAGAAGAATTCAAAAATAAAGCGCCACTGTTTATCATAGACTGTTCTAGACAAGACGATAATTTGAAAACGGGAGGTGTAGTAGACGTAAGAGTGGAAATTGAAAGCGAAGCAACTTTACCGGATCAAACAGCTGCTTATTGTCTTATTCTTAACGACTGCATTGTTGAGTATAGACCATTAAGTAACGTAGTAAAGAAAAGATGAACTCGAGCACTATAATAGTCGACGTCCAAGGCTTTAAAGATGCTAACAATGAATTTTTGATAAAAGAAATGGCGATTTCTACCGGAGAATACACTTTAATGTTTCTTATAAAGCCGCCCTGCGCTTTCAATACACTGTCAAAAGAAGAAAGAAAACAAGTAAAATGGTTAGAATCTAATCGGGGTATCTATTGGAGTGAGGGACACATTGCCTACCGTGAATTCAAAAAAATTATTTTTCCATACTTGAACAATATGAAAATTTTTACTAAAGGAAGGGAAAAAACTAAATGGATACAAGAACTATGCTCCACTTGTGTAGTGATTGATTTAGAAGTTAGGGGATGTCCTAGTATTTCAGAACTGTCTAATATATATTGTAAAGGGCAAGAATTAAACTGTATAAATCATAAAAAGATGTGTGCGTTAAAAAACGTGAATTGTATAAAGAAATGGCTCTATGACAAAAGTTGTATTGGTTATTTAAGTAAAAATAAAAGTTAATTTGTGACGTAATTCGTAATTTTATTCAAACTCCAAAACCCTAATATACAGTATATTTTAACTATTCAACTTTTTATTTTTTATTAATCAATTAAACAACTGTACATAGTGAAACAATAAAGAATTATCTTATCTTACAACTGTTTTCATCATTAAAATTAAATCGAGTTACAGTTTTCCTATTATTTACTTTCAATGTAAATTAACAATCTTAAACTAAGTAAATATTCTTAATTACTACGTCATACAACACCATAAAGAATAAAAATAATCCTTCTACTTATGTGCCTAATTTTTTTTATTTATTTTTTTTATTTCATATTTTTTACATATTTTATTATTATTATTTTCTTTATTTTTTGACATATCTTAACTTTACTAACTACATTTACTTCATACTGTCATTATTAAAAGTTATCACATACAATTTTTTTTGAAATTTTGCCAACTATCATTTCTGTGAGGTCCAATATTTCGTCAAAAGGGTCTTTTACCACATATTGTGTTCTCATCACCACATTATCACTAGTTGTGCACTCTGCATCAATTAAATCTCCATTCAATTCGCCGACAGCAGGATCATTCTCTACGTCCAAAACACAAATTTGAATTACTTTTTTCGCTTTTCGTTGCTCCTTACTAATAATGTATGATTTCGACAGCAGCTCCCTCCGTTTCTTTGCATCGTCTCTTCTCTGCTTCGCTTTTTTTTCTTCAGCTGCAGTCGCTCTGCCTTTCGTCCTTAGCTCTTGAATAAACTCGTCAAGTCCTTCTTCAGGATCTTGACCGTACTGAGAAAATATTATTTCTTGAGACTCGTTCATTTTCTGTAACCAAATATAATATTTTATTAGTCAATATATAAAAATAATAGTAAAATCAATAAATATGTACTTATAGTTATTAACTAGGTACTTACGATTTTTAAAAAAATAGTCAACTCCAATGTGCGACTGCTGCAAAATGCTCTGTCGAAATGATCGTTTTTAATAGCAGAGATTCAATTACATAATGACAAATAAATAATATAGTTCAACAAGTATGGACTTGTTTGCACGTGGACAGTACATGTGCGGAAACTTTTGTAATTTGAATTCCTAAATAAGTATGTTCAGCATAATTAAAAAGAAAATTATTTGTTTAGCATCGTATTACATGCGGAACATGACTTACAAAAATTTTAATGAAAGTAGGTATGTTGGTAAAAAACAAACGAAGTATCTAATTTTCAAGTTGATATATTTATTTCTTTATATGTAGGTAGGTACCGTGTCTATACATACAAATCAAGTGTAGGTAATTTCAATGCACTTCTAGAGACAATAAGTTTAATTATATATAATTATGTTTAAACCTATTATAACATACAATACAACTGCTGTACTAAGCGCAAAAGTGGTATCTCAGTTACAGCAAGTTTCAAAATTTAACTTGCTTAATAATAAAGTACTTATAAAATCATTACACTTTTATGCCTGCATAAAGGCATATTATTAGTATACCTTTCTAAGTATTCACATATCTTGTTGTATGCATAATTATAGTAATCTCTTCAACCAGTGTATATTTTACAAACAGTTTTAAAATAAACTAGACTTATGACCCCAAGCTATAGTTGATATTTTATCCTTGAGTATGATCCGTTTGTCGTCATTTGATGATAACGCGACTTTATTTACCGCCTGAGTAAAAATTTCGTGTTTTAACGATTTAAATACTATGTTCTTTTTTTTAATTAATTTATTGCGCACTAACACTTCATTGTAATCATTAAAACTCAATTTTTTTACTACAGGTTTTCTAATGCCTTTCGCTTTTTTAAATTCCATTTCCTCAGTTTTTACACAATATAGTTTTGCTCTAAGACCGACAAATTCTGTAATAAGTTTTCCTGCCATCTCATCTTTAAATAAGCCCGGAATTTTATTATTTTGTGGAATAATATTAAATTTATTATTTTCCTTGTAATTGCTTGTATCAAAATATGTTTGAAAATTATGTTTTATATCTTTGTATATATCAAGAGTCTCTACTGAATACAAAAGTGAATCTGTATCGGTATAACACAGTTTCAAACTAGTATCATAGAAAGGTTTCATAATGGAATAATGAAAATCGTACATATGATTTTTAGATATTTCTAAAACAGTAAAGCCAATATAAATAGGTTTATCTAGAACAACTTCTTCTGGCTTCATTTGAATAGCTACAAAATTTTCTGTAAAAATTGTAGAACTTTTGTAATTAGGTCTCGATATTAATTGTTCCGCTGTTTTAATTTTTTTTGTTTGGTTTCTAGTATCATTCCACCGATTAACTAGATGAACGTTAAGCCTTTTTTCGTTATCTTCTAGAGTCTTCCCAAAAATGCTGTTATTTAATAATTTAAAGAAATCTTGTTCAAATCTTGATTTAGCCTTCTGACGCAATTCTGTGTTCAAATCTATATACTGCTTCAAAAATGGACGTTGTTTGAACTTTATGACCCTATGAATATTTTTTAACCTTAGTCCGTGCCGCATGCATGTTTTTAAGTGTATATAATGAATGACATAATTAAATTTGTCGTATAAATTAGGAATTAATTTAGAACACTTAGATCCGGGTGGTGTAAATTGTTGAGGACAGAATGGCAAGTCATTATGCAAATCATGCATGTACTCTGGGTATTCCAAGTCGACTTCTAGAATATATCCATATTCGGAATCATCCGGTACGTGGAGAATATCTAGTTTGTCAATTTCTGTTCTATCGATCATCTCGAAATCAGAATAGGGCAAATGAGAACACATCGCATAACCATACAAATTATTGCAATCAATATAAAGTAAGAAATTATCAGCCTCTGACGGGTTATAATCTGCTAGGTATTTGTTATTCGCCTTGGAATACCTTGTAGAGCATAAGCATACTCCACCGCGGATTCCTTTTTGAATCATTCGTAAGATTTCATGATTATCTATAAGCTGCAATTTTACTTTTGTTTTAAGTAACATTGCATCAAAACTTAGTCCAGGGGCTGTCATGTAGAATGCAGGGTCTAGTCTATAATTTTTTTTGCAAGTTTGACGAAATTTTTCAAAAACATCTGCCAGTAAAATAACGTCTGTTTTGAGATATAAATCGGTATATTCACCTAAATTTTTGATATTAAAAGTTTTCCATACTAAGTTGGCGTAGATATAATCGGATTCAGAAATCGTTTCATCGTTTAAAGTATTATAGAAACACTCTCTCGGTGGTAAACTGTGTTCATCGTAGGAATTCCAAGTGGATATGTATTCATAGGGATAAACACCCTTGCGTGTTAAAAGGTCAAAGTGGATTTTATTCGGAAAAAAATTTAACAAATGTACAAAGTTCTTGTTATTTAAGGTATCTACCAATTTTTCTAAGCTTGTGCCTAAAAATTTAAATGAATCTACAAATCGAACGGGTATAAAATTTCTGTTTCCGATGCTAAAAAATTTGGTGAATGATATATAGTTTTCTTTATTTTTAGCTATTACTCTTATTCCGCCAGGTGTTTCTCCTAATTGTCGTATGAACAAATGACTGTCATATCCAGCTAGGTTGTGAAAAAATACCGGAATAAATTTTGGTAAACAAAATTTAAGGTTACAAAAGGAATGACATTTTCCTCGTATTTTTCCTGTCAAGTGACAGTGATCAGTTACTCGGTCGTCTAATAGCAGTTGATCGCAGAGAAAACAATATTTTGCGCTCTCTAAATTTCTATACTCCTCGTCTGTTAACGGTAACATTGGAACAGTTTTTTTTAAAATTGCATTTATTTTAGTCGCGTCTTTAGTGAGGTGCTCAATAAATTTTTCAACACAATCGGACCCGCGATAAGTTACGTATTTATTCAGAGAGCTGTTATATGAACAAACAATGTAATAAGCAAATGCAGCTGGTACATGTCTTTGTAATTTTTCTGTATTTTGCGAATGCTGCTTCTCCCGTTTAGATGTTGTTTCTAATAAAGATTCAAAATCCGCATAGATAACGAACGGCATATCTTGCATTCTTTCGAAATGTTTAAATTGGATAACGGTGCCCGATTCAGGTAGTGTTGTACGGACACCACTACAAATATGAGAGTTTAATTTTGTATCATTATCAAAAAATATCATACAGTCCTCACAAAAAAAAATTGATTCGCGATGTTTTGTGAGCTGCGCTCGAAGTAATTTATTCAAATTTTTTATTAAACAGTAATGTTTAATGTCGCCGTTTTCTAACAGTAATAGATTAACATGATGTTTTTTTTTATATTGAGTCTTATATAGCGGGCCAACTATTTTTGATTTACTTCCAATACCATAGACGTTAATACTAAAATGAGGATTATTTTTCTCAAATATTTTGATGTCCAAAAAACCTACAGGAAATGTCATATCTCGAGTATTGAGAAAGTTTTCATAACTGGGATAAGAAGATATTCGATTAGTGTTTCTTTTAGCAGGAAACAACGCTGCCATAATACAGTATAAGAAACAAAACGAGTCAGAGTTTCGTATATTTATGCAAGCATGCCTAGATTGCAAGCATTTAGGTAATTCAATAAAGCGGCCTGCCCTCAAAGGGTTGTATTTGTTAATATTAACTTCTAAATACAAATTACGTATAAAAGCCCAACCACTATCTCTCTCCTGAAATTCATCAATCTTCGAGATAATGGTGTTAGTTATTTTTAAAAAGATATCATTGAACTCATGATCATTATGAAATACTACATTTTCAGTAGCAAATGATTTTACGTCAGTAGCGCTGTTTTGCGGTAAATTAAATTCAGCGAAAAGTTCAAAATTTACTTTAATAGAGTGGTAAGTAGCTCGCCTCGCAGATATTAATTTCTGAACTCGAGACCGAAGCTGTCTTAAAAATTGAGCTGGCGGGCACGCGTCAGTTCCTCTGTTATCGCTCCTATCACCTGTCACCCGCGCACCACCCGCCGCCGGCCGCACTCTGTATGACGCAATTCGATTACGAAAAGCGCTAGAAATTATTTCTATGGCATCATCTCTTTCAACAGTGCTATTATTTTTATGTATATTACTACGCAAATGTGCCGAAAATGCGCTACTTTTAATAGATAAATTGCAAACAGTACAATATACTGTACGTTTTGACATATTTGTGTTCAATTTATTTATAAAAAATAAATAAGTACCTACGAGTAACTACTGAACAAATGTACGTTTTTAAAAAGTTTGTGAAAAATACCTGCTGGTTGAAGAAAATTATTACACAAATAAACTATGTACCTAATTGAAATATTTAAGTAATATTATTATTGAATTAATTAACCAGTCTATCTTAACATAACACATCAAAACCAAGGAGGACATAAAACAAAGATTAATTTTGTCTAAGTAATAGAAAATAATAAAAAATCCTTCCTCAGTGAAGCTTAAAATTAAATAAACAATGTATCTACCTATATACGGAGGATATAAAAATCAAAATTAAACATTATTTATCAAAAATTATTTTTTTGGAAAAAAATGTCCTTCGTCGGTGAAGTGCTTCTTACACTGACCGACAAAATTTTTTAGAGAATGAATCTCAGGGGAGTCTGCCTCGCTCAGCAATTTCAGAGAAATCACGGCGTGCTCCCAGCGATCCTGGGGCTTAACGGATTTTATATCCTCCGTATTATAAATTTTTAAATCTATGTATACGCCTCCTGACAGGTTGGCAGTACGGCGTAAGACGCCGTCTGCGACTCGGCGAGTGAGCGCAGATTGTAGAGGCAAAGGCTTGGCTTTTGCTGCCGCCCTATATGCCTCCCCCTCGCCCTCGCTGTCGCTGTCCCACTGCCAACCCGCTTTTTTGGTTGACCGCGGCACTTTATTCGCACCTTTTGCGCGCTTCTTCTTTACATCCTTTTTCCTGCAAAGGAGACAAAAATATAAATTAATTTAACCCAAAAATAAACCGGACTCCAACTAAAAGATATTAAATAAAGTACTTATGCAATATTAAGTATTACACTATCGTCTAAGTAACTTTTAAACTTTCGCGTTGCATGATTTATGAAATATAAGAACGGGAATTAATGCGATCATGCTATCATATAGCTATCATATAGCATGATCGCGTTAATTCCCGTTCTTATATTTCATAAATCGTCTAAGTAGTTCAATTCACTGCTAATGCACAAATGAAACATAATGTGTTATAATAATGAACTATTAAATTTTAAGTTTTGAATGTGATTAAAATAAATAGATAAATCATCATCATCATCATCAGGTCATTTTAGTCTCCACTACAGGAGCACGACCCTCTCGTCCGTCCTAGACAGAAGGAGGATTTGGCCTACACTCCCCACGCTGGCCAGACGGGTTGGGGAGGCAAATAAATAAATATTTCTGGTCAATTCACACAGCGCCATCTAGTCGCAAATTAAGCGCAAAGCTTTTGTTATGGCTACTAGACTGATATATGTACTTAAATACATTTTGTAAATACATACTTATAATACATGGAAAACACCCAGACCAAGGCAAACAGGCATCTTCATGCACAAAAATGTTTGTCTTGTGCGGGAATCGAACTCACGTCCGTTGGTGTCGAAGCCGTGTCATTGACCGCTACGCCAACGAGCTCATCAAATATGAGGCAGCGACTTTGTTTTTAGACATTAGTCAGTAAATAATGTAAAGTGACATTTTCAAATGTAAATGAATAAAAAGAGGAACATACGGTAATGAAATCGAGGTCTCTTCGTAGTCCGACGCGAGCTCGTCGGCTACCCGCTTGGCGGCAGACTTATGTTTCTGTTTATAATACTCGCTGTCAGACCTGTAAAGTAATTACACAATATGTTTATATTTTTAACATTTTAAATGTTCTTACCTAGTTTTGGAAGGTTATAATAATTGCAGAACTTTTAAGTATAGGACATAATCATGGTCAACGATGAGGTGACGTATATGCTTGTTTGCCTTTTATGACCACAAAAATTTATCTAATCTGCCTGACTGTCTGAAAGAAAAACTGGCTGAAAGTCAAAGTCAAAACTTACGAACATTATGGAAATGCACTGGATCTTCGTTACTGGAAAAAGGACAGGAGCTGGAGCACGTAGGGCTGGCTGGCCTCAACAGAAGGGCAGAACCACGTGCAGCGTCTTGTTGTTGCAGGCAGTTTCTAGGGCTATCGATACCCACGGACGGCCTCTCGTACTTTTGGGAAACTTGAATTGCAAATGCTTAAGCTACCTTTTGCACCGGCTTAAATAAGTTTCTTTGCAAATTTCCAGGTCTTCTCAACTCAAATAAAATACGAAAATTAAATTTCCATACCACAATTAACCGATAATCCAGTTCAAATTAAATTAAATATGATACTTCTAAAAGGCCGACAGTTGACTACCGCAGAAATTTTTGACGCGTTAGCAATAACTTCATAATTCGAAAAACAATTTCAAAATATTAATTCTCATTATAATTATGATAACTTGATACTCAAAGAACCCGACAATGTACAGGTAAAGGAGAATATACATTGTACACTTTATTTTGATGGGGTGTAAGTGGTTCATCAACAGGGGTGTAAGTGGTTCATCAACATCTTTGAACCAAAGCCAACTTCACCTGCACCCGGTGCAACCTGCTAACAAACGAAGCTCTGGCGAAAAGAGAGGTAGGGAGCGTAATTGTAAACCATCCGACTGGGGAATGTATCTCCACCTCACAGAATACCGCAACCAAATAACAATTCCCTTGAGAGTTGTTGTGCTCCTGCGAGTGAGTGAGGTCACCAGAAAGGAACTAGATGCTGCATTGTATTATCTCGTATAACTTTTTTCATTGCGAAAAATAGGAGAGATGTAATGTCATTATGGAGTTGTACCGTTTGTCTCATTCTTTAAATATTAGGTAAAACTATTTTGGGGCGGAAATAGATAAGACAGACAAATTACAAAATGTTTTATTTCCTGAATCAATTTAGATACCATCACAAATTAGGTTGCTTGATATCTACTCAAGCAAAACATTAGCTAGTTGATAAATATTATGTACAGTATGTACACCTCTTTATAAAGTAAGTAAAACAGATATAGATACAGATAGATGTGTCTAGTACCAATGACGATTTGTATTGAGACCAAGCGTTTTTTTAACACTTTTTAACAGGTAAGTAGGAAATAATGTCCATAACTTTGGGGCTCGAAATTTTTGGGGTAGGTACTGTAGTTATATCACGCAACCAAATTTTTTTTGATTTGGCGCAAACTGTGTAGGCTGTCAACCTTATGGTGGGTGTTCGGAGACGGGAAATCCTTGAATTTGGGTTGAAAGTGGTCCATCAACATCTTTGAACTAAAGCCAACCTCGCCTGCACTTGGTGCAGCCTGCTGACTGATAAACGAGACTCTGGCGAAAAGGGAGGTAGGACGCAGCGTATTTTTTAAGCTGCCAAATATCAATTCCATTGAGGATTGTTGTATTTCTGCGAGTGAGCGAGGTCACCAGAAAGAAGGAAAAGAATGAGTATAGGGTGACAACGGATCGGCACCCCTAGGTGTTTCTGATCTCCATGGGCAGTGGTGATTACATCAGGTGACCCACATGCTCGTTTGTCACCCTCTCATATAAAAAAATAATAATGCCGTATCTAGCGAATCTATATCTGTGGTATGTAATACGATGATTCACCTAAAGTACTTTATTCGCAGAATCCGCCTCGGTAAAGTTGCTTACGAGCAGTTTGAAGCACGTAGTAGAATAATATTAAACAATGTAATAAGTGCTTCTATTCCGGTCAGTTCCAATTTAGTTCTTATGACATAGTATATAATATCTTTTTTAAGTTATACATACGTAAACAGGTTTATATTGCATTCCCATATTACGTCATCGCAGTATTGCATTAGAGTGGTTAATACCAGAATTTTATAGGGTTTAATTTTGACGAGCTCGGTGGTCGAATGGTTAGCAATGACCACTTTGACTCCGAGGTCGCGGGTTCGATTCCCGCACAAGACAAACATTTTTGTGCATGAACATGTCTGTTTGGCTTGGTCTGGGTGTTTTCTATATATTATAAGTATGTATTTACAAAATGTATTTAAGTACATATATCAGTCTAGTACCCATAACACAAGCTTTGCGCTTAATTTGTGACTAGATGGCGCTGTGTAAATTGACCAGAAATATTTAATTATTTATAATTTATTTAATTAAATACATGGTTTCTCTGTGTGATATATAAATTCCAGACGTCAATTATGTATTACCGATTACAGACAGCATTTCGTAATTTTTAAAAAGTTGTATGAGGCAGTATTTAATGTAAAGTGACATTTTCAAACCATTTTTTAAAACTAGAATACTAAATATCACGAGCGAGTGGTATTAGCCGCTCTATGAAAATATGCTTCATTATGTTGAACAATATAAACATATTCCAGTTGACGATTATGACTCATTACTGTATCTTCCTTCATTACGTTAAGAGGTAGTAAAGTTTGAGCCAACAACCAAGGCTTGTTACTGCTGGATTTTTGAGAAGTTTTTAGCATTGTACGCTTCAGGGGAACCCATAAGTACCTATGTTACAGAAGGATCATAAAGGTTAGACGTCAATACCCATCTTAGTGACCGACGTGAGCAAACGGCCTGGGAGGTCCCAAAATCCAGATGTCAACAGCTGACATGAGCAATCGGCCTGGATTGACGGTTGACCACAAATCCCAGACGTCAACAGCTATTTGGGCAAACGACGTGAGCAAACGGCCTAACTTTTGAGAAATTCTTAGCATTTGTTACCGACGGGTTATCCTGATAGTGAACATGCCAGAGACCGATCAGAATACCAGCAGAAGTAAACTTGGTGAAAGGCAACCGAATAGTGAGTGAAGTGAAAACCGTGTAGTTAAAATGTGATTGAACCGGCTACACAATTCGGTAAGTTATAACATTTAAGCTGTGGCTGTAGATTCGCAGCATTCTACAATATTTATTGAGGTTTCTAGCTTACATTTCGCGACAGGTTATTTATTGGGGATTCTGGCTTACATTTCGCGATGAGCGAGCGGAGCGAGCGATACGAGCGAAGCGAGTCAAGCGAAATGTGAGCCAGAATCCCCAATAAATAAACTACTCACGTCAATTGTCTACAAATTATCGACTTAATGTGCGATAGAAGAATCGTTTAATTCGTCGTTAGGCAGTTGGCCCGCACTTATCACACGTCCATCGTTGTCGGTTGAACAACTGCCTAATTATAGTGTAACATTACAAAACAAACATTTTAATCAACGATTGTAGACAATTGACGTGCCCCACGGTTTTATTTTAGTCTAGTCTATGCATATGTTTATAATTCCCACGACTGTATCTATTTTATTATTTTTTGGTTTTTAGTACATTTATCTTAAACATTGCAATGTATGTTTAACATAAAACCGTTTAACTTAAAAAGTTTTTTTACCTATTTTTATTTATATCTGAAGGCAATTTATTATAGATTTTAACAGACATTGAATATGTGCCGCTACTATGTAATACCATATTAGATTGCATATTGAGGAGGTTGTTTTTTGTATTTTGATTCGTACCGACGGGGTACATCACCAAGCGTATATAAACCCTAAATTCCGAAAACTTCCAAAATTGCCTAAATTCCAAAAAAATGCACATAAATGTGTATATATGGAATCGTCGTCGTCAATCCCTATTCATCCCAATCCCGGGAAGATACGGGCCCCCTTCAATGGAAGGGGTTTAGAGCGTATTCCACCACGCTGCTCAACTGCGGATTGGCAGAGGCCAGTGTTTTCAAGCCACCTAAAGGACACTGGCTTGACTTAACGACTGTCATCTAATGACAATAGCCACGACCAACGGGGACGACTTAACGCGCCCCTCGAGGCACGAAGGAGCTCGAGATAAACAAACCGATCCATGGACAGGCTACTGTCGACATTTTTTAGATCTGTTTAAGAGGAACTATTCCGTCATAAATAATTGTTGTTTCTTTAACTGTTTACATAGCGCACGCAAGGGAAGCTCTCAAAAGGAATATTTTTTTCTCTTTTTGTAACATTTTTCATCGGTGCTCTGCTCCTATTAGTGGTAGAGTGATGTTTCATAGCCTATAGCCTTCCTCGAAAAATAAGCTATCTAACACTAAAATAACTTTTCAATTCGAACGGGTAGTTCTTGAGATTAGTGGGTTCAACCAAACAAACAAACAAACTCTTCAGCTTTATAACATTAGTAAAGATGTATAATGTAATAAGTTCCAGAATTTGTCATACCTAAAGCCTAATACATTGTATTCTTAACAGCTGAGAACAAAAACTGCTATATCCAATTTCAGTCTTGCGAAACTTTTATAACGTGCAATTCATCTACTAAACAAGCCTCAGATGTCTCTTGAGATATTAATTTCCTCATTAAAACGACCGTAATTATCTCAAGTCTTCGGATTTTGCGACAAAGTTGTATCAATGTTTCAAGTTTAATAGTTTTTCAACTTTGACCCTTGTCATTAGACCTTTAAGTCTGTTCTGCCTCGCTGCAGTTCTATAACGATCTCCTTTGTGAAACAATTGGACGGTGCTTTCTGTTTATAATCTTTTTGCTCTTCTTTTTTGCGCTATTGGTATCTGTGGGCTTCTATAATGATAATTTGTTGTGACATTTTATATATAGACGGGCCTTCACGGCACTAAAAATTGGCTACAAAGCGCTTACTCAATAAATAAATACGCAAAATAAATAAAGGAAATGATCGTGAACACACAGGAAGACATTTTATCTACTTTACAATAATTATTTTTGATTAGCACTAACGTCGCCACGACGTTAAGTGGCGCTGTGTGAGTATCGGGCAATTACCTTGCTTTTTTTTTGCCATAATGGAGGCAGGTAGAACGCATCTTTGT
This sequence comes from Hypsopygia costalis, assembly GCA_937001555.2. Lineage (NCBI taxonomy): Eukaryota > Metazoa > Arthropoda > Insecta > Lepidoptera > Pyralidae > Hypsopygia > Hypsopygia costalis. Next base: position 1,820,478 of record OW443343.2, on the reverse strand, counting down.
AAAACTACATATCTTACTTATTTTGTAAATGATAATTTGACATTACTAATATTTTGCATATATTTCAAGCAAATAGTTTATAAATTAAATTAAATTAGAGTACAGACAACTTGAAATAAACTTAAAATTACATAATACTCGTCGCGGAGGCCAAGATTCACTTGGGGTCGTTGACCTAGCGAATTAAGCATGTATAACTCTGACAGGAAAGTTGTTTCAGCACAGTCTGGTGCAACAATATACAAGAACTTATTGTAACAACTTAAATCAATGTCATTATATAAAATTCCAAAGCAAAGGAAAGTTTCATGAAGTTTTTGCGCGTCTCACGTAACTACGAATAAATAACAAATAATACTAGGAATTGATAATAATCTCACAACCTACGCAACTACCGAAATACACTTCTGGGAATACGAAAATATGATTACAACAACAAACTGAAATATAATAATATTCCTAACTAGATTTATGAACAATTACGACATGGGAGCCTTCAAGAATAGACTCTTTAATTCCCTTAAAAGGCTGGCAACGGATCGACGACCCTTTGGTGTGGTGGATCTCCATGGGCGGTGGTGATTGTTTTCCACCAGGTGACACACATGCTCGTTTACCCCCTCTCACACAAATAAAAAGAATATCAACTTTAATAAACTGAGCCGCAATGAAAGCGGATCGGTAACGAAAACATCAATAACTTCCAAAATATTTTAGCTAGCTTTATGAAATAAATACTGAATTAAAGTTTATTTCCTTAAAAATATAGGCAGAAGTAAAATCTTTTTATTTCTTTTTGGTGATTGTATTAAAACCATAAATAAAAAATAAAGACGATTTCAAAAATTGATGTTTTTGTTACCGACCCGCTTTCATTGCGGCCCAGTGTACTCGTATATTGAAGACTATCTTTCTAAGAAGTTATATGTAGTTATTAAGAGGGATATAGGAGCGTACCAACGCCACTTCTGAATAAAAAATCTGATTTCGCAACTAAAATTATATATTTTTGGGGTGTAAGTGGTTCATCAACATCCTTGAACCAAAGCCAAGTTCACCTGCACGCGGTACACCCTGCCGACTGACAAACGAAACTCTGGCGAAGAGAGAGGTAGCGAGCGTAATTGTAAGCTACCCGACTGGGGAATGTACCTACACCTCACAGAATACCGCAGCCAAATAGCGATTCCCTTGAGGGTTGTTGTATTCCTGCGGCTGAGTGAGGTCACCAGAAAAGAAGGAGGGCGTCAAGTCGTTAAGGTCAGCGTCCTCCGTACCTCACTCCTCCTCACTCCACCTCCACGCCTCACTGCCATACAATAATACAGGTCTTATTACGGTCTTGTATATAACGATTTTCGTGTTGCCGATCTCCATGGGCGATGATGATTGATTTTCATCAGGTGACCCACATGCTCGTTTGCCCCCCTCTTATGTATAAAAAAACATTTCTGTATTATATTTAGAATTGTTTGAATTTACACGTATTTTAGATAATTTCATATTTTTGCGAAGAGAATAGGCTATTTTCCAATGTTTAAAAATTGTGTAAATTATTTAACAATATCGTAAAATACACAAAACTATAATGATCTGCAAACTTTCATTCTAATATCTTCAGTCAGACTTTTTTTAGGGTCGATATAAGTTTGGCGGGAAAGTTTATTTTAAAAGTATAAAATTATTAAAAAATAATATTTCCATTGGAGAAGCAATAAAAAATTCTAAAACTTTTATTATGACACTAATTACATAAACGTAATATTTAACATAGCTATCGTACAAATTTCTGATGTGATGCATACAAAATACAAACCTGTGACGTCATAATTCGGTAGTCTTTTGTATGGAGCGTTTTCGGGACAGTCTTAAAATTGTGATTTTCAAATTAACATATCTCGAGAGATTTTTGTGCTTTCGAAGTAATTCTTTCACCTATGGTTATATTATGGAGACGTCCCTACATATCAAACCGAAAAAAATGTTAGTCAAATAGCCTATTGGCCCCGTTTTGGCCTTGGTCTTCACCAACCATATCAAATAATTGCTGATATGATAAGGATGGCGATAGTTATGTCCCCATCTATGCAACTAGTTTTAGGTCTATGCAACAGGAAGATGAAAGAAGGAAGAAGGTCTAAGCCGTGTGGTTTCCGGCAGACTAGAATAGAATCACTCCGTCTCTTCCCGTGGATGTCGTACAAGGGAAAATGACTAAGGGAAATACATTACCAAACGTCGATCAGGCCTCCCCAACCCGTTTGGCCAGCGTGGGGAGTGTAGGCCAAATCCTCCTTCTGTCTGGGACGGTCGAGAGAGGGTCGTGCTCCTGTAGTGGAGACTAAAATGACCTGATGATGATGATGAACAGGAAGAACAATTTTCTAACGCAATTTAATATAGGTGTGCCATATCTATATTATACTAATCAATTATTGTGTCACGCTATTTGTCAAATGACTGACAGTTCTGTCAAACGCCATTAGAAAAAAGTTACATTACATTAGAAAAGTTAATATGGTGATTCGGTTTTCTTAATACTTTTAATATTCTTCTCAACTTCCTTAATTTTTTCTTTCATGTGAACCTTACACATGAAAGATAAAATTAAAAAAGTTGAGAAGAAATTGTTCCATCCGATCACGCGTGATGCGATGACAAATGAAAATAGAGATTCATTTTTATATATTACTAGCGACCCGCCCCGGCTTCGCACGGGTGCAATGCTGATACTAAATGTACTACAGAAAAGAACTTTGCGCTTTGTCCTATCCAGTCCTTCCCCAGTTATAGGCACACGCCGCCGGCTCCGCGGCCGGTACCGCCACAGCCGTTATGTCCCTGCATTTTAAATGTGTAATATCTTCTAAACTATTCATTTAAATTACATGCTGTGAAGGGCCATATTGATCTATATTAAATGCGCAATGTATTTAAGGTACTTAATTGGATAAGGATTAATTCTGTATTGCTTAAAATCGCTTCGTAAATAAGGCATTATTTCTTGTAAAAAGCAAAGGATAAAATAACGGTTATTGTGTGTTACCACTAAGAGATAGACATATACCATCGCGAACTTTTTTGTAGACCATTTTAAGGTGAACAATACTGTACTACATTATTTTGATCTATCTCGTTGGGTTCAGCCAGCGTTTGCAATGAAAGAGCAAAAAAATGTGTTTATTTACGACATCACATTAGAAACCTCTAAATTATCAGTGTTTTTCTACTATGTTATGCATATATTATACATATAAACTTTCCAGTTGAATCACTCTATCTATTAAAAAAAACCGCATCATAATCCGTTGCGTAGTTTCAAAGATTTAAGCATACATGGGGACATAGGGACAGAGAAAGCGACTTTGTTTTATACTATGTAGTGATATATAGTTTGTGGATTATGATTATTTATTTTAAAGTGTCGTTAGTTAGCACACACATTCCTTTTAAGAAGCAACTGAAGCAAGCTGACAATATAAGTCTCACAGAGAGAATAAGTATGACGTAGATCGCCGCAATCCCCTCTGACACCCACTTTACACAGAAAATTTATAGAAATGAACCGAGCACGTTGTATGTGAGATTAGGGATATTAGTTTATTATTTTTTATATTTATGTTTCGCGAAGGAAGTCGCGCTCGATTGCTATATATATATATATATATATATATATATATATATATAGCAATCGAGCGCGACTTCCTTCAAAAATATAAAATTAACTAAAGTTAAAAAAACTTTATCTAATTTATCTCACAAGGAGTTGACCATTTCAACTCCTTGTGAGATAAATTAGATAAAGTTTTAGGTACCTACTTTAGTTAATTTCATATTTTTGCTAAGAGGGTAGGCGCCATTTTGAACTTGGTGAGGTAAAGAGATATCAAATAATCGTTGATATGATAAAGATGGCGATAGTCTATGCCCCAACCTACGTAACTAGTTAAAGCTTGCTATCATTGTTTTATGCTTTTCAGCAAAATTCATTGAGCTTATGAAATCGTCCGGTCGTTCTGTCTGTCCGTTGCCATGAAACTCAAAATTTCGAAATTCTGACTTCGGACTCGTGTAGAGCATCAAACAGTAGTAATGTAAAGTGACCTTGGTTTTCGGATATCAATTCGGGATCTCGAAAAATAAAAAAAACCGGACAAGTGCGAGTCGGACTCGCCCACCGAGGGTTCCGTAGGTACGTAGTATCATTATTAAATTTGATATTTTTCATTATAAATAAGAAATAATGCGTCGAAAAAAATAAATAAAATATATTTTGCAATGTGTACATCAAGCCCTTTCATATGATACCCCATTCGAACTAGTAGTTTCAATTTGAAATTTCGACACCCTATAAAAAATATAGACCCCCTATTTTTTAAGATCTATTTACAAATGTATAGTTTTGAGATTTATTCCTGTACTTGTAGTCTATAACGATGTTACTTGCCAAATTTCATAGTTCTAGGTCAACGGGAAGTACCCTATAGGTTTTGATTCCCTTGAGTGTGTCGAAATATGCGTTTTTTGCTGAATAAACGGCCGTAACTTTTTTCTACGTAAACTTAGCAGTTTGATTTTTTTTTAACTTCATGGGACCGTAGACCTGAGTATACAGATCAAATTTGAGCTTGATACCTCCACGCATTCTCGACATAGAAATTCTTGACAGACAGACAGACAGACAGACAGACAGACAGACAGACAGACAGACAGACAGACGGACAACAAAGTGATCTTATAAGGGTTCCGTTTTTCCTTTTGAGGTTCGGAACCCTAAAAAAGAAAATTTCGCTATGGTGGCGCATGCTGCGCGTCCGATGTTTTTTTTTTTTGCAAACTATGATTTTTATTCAAAAGTGCCTTTATTTAGCACAACATATGACTGTATTCCTTTTAAAAAGCATCTGAAGCAAGCTGACAATTATAACTCTCACAGAGAGAATAAGTATGACGTAGATCGCCCCAATCCCCTTTGACAACCATTTCACACGGAAAATTTATAGAAATAAACCGAGTACATTGTCTGTGAGCTTAGGGCTATTAGTTTATTGTTTTGTATTTATTTTATTGATGAAATATTAAGAAATTTATAACGTTAAATTTGATAGTGTTTTTATGGCCTATATTTTATAGATACACTAGCTGACACGGCAAACGTTGTTTTACCAAAACAAATAAATAACAACCTATTCTCAAACCCACTGAATATACATATAAGCATTCATAAAAAATCGGTTGTCTGTAAAGTCGGTTTACTGACGACAGTTGAACGTGACAACGTCATAAGAAAATACTGATGGAATGTTTGCATTTTCAAAACAAAATTTTAATGGAACGCCTCAGAGCGAGGTAACGCCGCATACGTCATGTTTTTTCGTGCGTGCAGCCGGCTCCATCGAATTAGAGAAGACGTTGTCACGTCAAAATCGATCAAGCCGTTTCGGAGGAGTATGGTAACTAACATTGTGACACGAGAATTTTACTGTATTTTAAAGATAAAAATCTTGCATAATCTTGAACAGACTCAAGTATAAAATAAACTTTCTTCTTTATCGTTACTGGCAATCACTCTGCTATCTCTTCATTTCGACATTATAAAGTAAGAAATTGTAGAATAGAAAAATTTCAATATTTTTACGGCACTTAATGCATTGTAGAGATAGAAATTAATAAAATTAATTATAGAATAAAATGAAAAACAGACTAAATTTACAAAAAAAAATACCTGCTGTTATATAGTTGGGGTACTAAGAAATAGTGAGTTGCTGCATACAGTCAATGCAGCAGCTCCTTTCTTCCCGGTGACTCCACTTTCTCGTAGGAACACAACATACTCTCTGGATCTCTAGGAAAATTATATTTGGCTACGGTGTTCTGTCGGATGGAGGTACTTCAATAGTAGGGAACCTTATGATTACACTATGCCCTACCTCACTATTGCCAAACCCTTATTGGTTAGTCAGTAGTTTACCGCGCGCAGATGAGGCTGGCTTTGGCTCAAAAATGATTTTTTATATTTTTTAAAAGAAGAGGACAAATGAAAATAATCCTAGGAAAGGCGTACCCAGACTTGGAGTACAACAGGCTCTTCTCAATTAAAGGCTTATTGAAGTCTGGAGTCACGGAACATGTCTCCAGAAGTCAAAGTTGACATTGCTAGCCATTCGACCACCATTATTATCATCATCATCATCATCAGGTCCATTTTAGTCTCCACTACAGGAGCACGACCCTCTCTCGTCCGTCCTAGACGGAAGGAGGATTTGGCCTACACTCCCCACGCTGGCCAGACGGGTTGGGGAGGCCTGATCGTTGTTTTATAATGTATTTCTCTTAGTCGCCTTGTACGACATCCACGGGAAGAGACGGAGTGATTCTATTCTAGTCTGCCGGAAACCACACGGCTATTATTATTCTATCTTTAGATTATAACATAGAATAAGTTGAAAAATCGTGAACGTACAAACGGATGAAACAGAGAACCTCCTCTTTTGTAACTTGGTTAAAAATTAAGCTAATTATAGCAACGTTAGTAAGAAAACTAAAATCTTATGAAACATCTGGAATACAATTTCTGTGAAATGCTTACTCTCTGCAAGTAATTTTACAAAATGGAAAAGGAATTCATAATATTTGCTTCTAAAGGATATTTTGTTTTGGATATTTTGCTTAAATGCAAGATTAAGTTTGCTGCACTCGACAAGCATGCAAATATTTTACTTGCAATCTCTTCGTGTTCTTCCGTTTTTGATATAAATGGTTTATTTCTATGCATTTTACTAATTTTATATTCAGTAAGAAGACATTTACCTAGCAAAAATTCATATGTTTTATGTAGGTGGAAGACGTTAGGGAACGTCTTTATCTAGCAGTGGATAGATGCAAGCTGGTGATGATGATGATGATGACGATATTGATAATAAATCTTGATAATCGACAATTTTTTTTTTTAAATAAATGTTAATGCATTAAAATAAGTCGCCAATAAATAGCTCTATAGCCAGTGACGCTACAGTGGTGGTGGAGTACGGGACCGAATCCGGAACTCTCAGATTCCGCAGGCTAAGGTGGCCGTGGCTAGCCGTGGGCGTAGCGTAAACTGAGTTGACTGGATGGAAACATGGGCCCAACGATTTTATTTTTTTGTCTGATCAATGCCTTATATTGATGAGGGAGAGGGGTGTGATGACTGAAATCTCGGACCTACCGAATTATTTTTTTAGCTTTTAGTACATTATTTTCAATAAAAATGTATATATATTTTTTTTTTTACATAATTATTATTTTCAAGTTTTTAGTTTCTAATTTCATAGTACTTCTCATAGTCGTGGCAAAATGTGTAAACCACCATTTTGTAGCGGCGGCCATCTTGGATTTTCATTTTTTTCATGTGAACTGTGTTCTACTTAGTCAAGCCAAATTTCAATTACTAGATTTGACCCAAAAATATAATCAAAAAGGTCAAGCTAATTAAAACCATTTAAAAAGAGAGGTGGGGCACAGCGTTTTTGTAAGCTGCCTGACGATGGAAGTACCGTACCTTACAGATTACCGTAGCCAAATAATAATTCCCTTAACGATTGTTGTATTCCTGTGAGTGAGTGAGGTCAATACCAAGGAAAAAGTTGCTACATTGTGGCACCCGTTGCCAGCGTGTGAGCGATATTTTATATCACGAGCGTTTATATGGCTATGGTAACCGCTTCACTTCAGACAGGCCGTGTGATTATTTGCCACTCGACGTAGTATAAAAAAACAATTATTATCATGCCATTTTTTCATTTAGATGCTCCAGTGTGTGCTGAGAGAAGAGATGGTGAACTATTCGGGGCGCTCAAACACGAAACTGTGTCTCTTCACTGTTCAGTGGACGCCAATCCTGCTTTGGTTTCCTTTCATTGGACCTTCAACAATTCTGGAGAACAAACAGAAATACCACCAAAGTAAGTATTAAATAATTATATTACTATTAAAAACGCTTCGCAAATTATTGTGAACAACGGGTCATAAAGTAGTTACAAAATTAAAATAGTTCTTTTCTTAGTTCTAGATTCGATTGTGTGGTATATTTTACAAATTATTTTCATATAAATAATCAATTATATTATACTAGCTCTACGTCACAACGTCCTATATTTATTTACTTCACTGGCGATGCTATTCAAAAAGGATCTTGGAGAACTCCACCTGTTTCTATTTTCGCCACTTCAACATTAGTTTGTAGAGCATCAAGATTACTGAACTCTTCATCTTTGAAATCCAGGAGCTATATCAGGTACGTTTCTATTAGTTGATCTTACACGCGCTCTTCTTACTCCTCGAGTTTCTTTCATCCTATTTGGTACCCAAACGCAAAGTTATATTACATTGTATTTGCTAACGATGTTCAGCTCAGCTATCTGCTCTTCCAACTTCTTATTTTTGTGATATCTATGACTATCGAGTTATTGTTCTCCTTTAGTGGATCACATAATTTGGCGGTAGGTCTTTCACTGAAAGTTTATTTTTCTCTTTAGAGTGTCAAAGTTTCTCATTCCTACATCTGGATTGATGACCAGTTTAGTGAGATATCTCGACAACACTCTTTCTTATTTTGATGTTTTGGCGTTTTGAGTATGGATATCTAATTCGTCTTCGGTTCATATCAATATCGATGTTGCATTATCAAAAAGTCTAATAATACTTGATTGTATGTCTTTGACAGGCTGAAGAAGCAGATCTACAGCTTTCTTTATTTTTCCGAATCAATGACTAGTTTTTTTATTTTTTATGAGTCTGATTGATATTACCTCTATGGGCTCTAGTAGATATGCTACTTTTAGCAATGGCAAACAATGATTTAGTTCCTTTTCGGATCGGAGTTACCTAGCGAGCGAACACTCCGCAGTGCACTCATTTGAATGTCGATTGCAGTTACTTTTTTGGACGCACGTTGAAGTGACCGAACGCCACACTTCGCTCACGTTCCAATACTAGTAGCAGAGTAAGTCGATAAAACGCGACATTAAGCATAGATGCAATCTCAAAAATGCTAATCGCCGATGCTAAAAGTCAAAAAGCATGTCTGCTAGGACCGATTATGCTGGAGACAATATTGGAATTGATCTTGATTCAAGTGCCTGACAATTACATTCGTGCTCCATCACGTAATTTATTTATTCCACCTAGCACTAGAACGACTCCAGCGTATCATGCTCCACTTACTCAAGCGGTGCGACTTATCAATGTCATGATTGCAACGAACCCGACGCTAGACCTATTTAGCTGCACTAAGGAGCAATTTCACAAAGTATACCTACACTATACCGAACATGTTATTTAATTATTATTGTTTTATTTTTATTATGATTTTTAATTCTCTTATTATTATCTTTTAATCGTTAGTTAGGTATAATTCAAATAATATTATTATTTTCAGCGAAATTTATTGAGCTTATAAAATCGTCCGGTCGTTCTGTCTGTCCGTCCGTTGCCATGAAACTCAAAATTTCGAAATTCTGACTTCGGATTCGTGTAGAGCATCAAAAAGTAGTGATGTAAAGTGACCTTGGTTTACCGATATCAATTCGGGAAACTGGCCAAAATAAATAAATAAGTAAAATAAATAAATTTCGCTATGGTGGCGCATGCTGCGCGTCCGATGTTTTATATATGAATTACTTTGTTTATTATATTAATATGATTATTTAGTTTTATTATCATTTATGACATTATGTGGCGAATAGTTAAACTGTAATGCTAACAATAAGTTAAAAATAAATAAATATTATTACAGCAATGAATGTCGCTCTGAAAGAGAAAGAGAGCAAATATCATGTTGAAGTTGAAGAAAAAATACGTTGACCTCATGAAAAATCACAAATTTCATACGTGAAGTTTTCGTATACTTGCTAAGATGTATAAGTTAATAAATGCTTGAAAAATAGATTTAGTTTGATGAATTTTTTAAAACTTTAAAAGTAATCCGTTTTAGAAGTCTAAAGCGAAGAATCCTGAGTCTATGGTGGTAGTACATTACATTTTGTTCAATAACAATTTGTTCAAGTTAGCCGAAGTAACAAAATAAGAAAATATTAAATCAATATACTTAGCACGCCATTTTTTCTTTACTGAAATTTGAACTTGTGACCTTCTTGACTTGTGACATTTCGAGTAAATTTATCTTTTTTCGTTAAAGCACTAACAGCTACCAAGTTACGAAACTTTATTTTTTTGTTGAGCAGTTTATTACCTAAATATTTTTTAAGTAGGCGTACAGTATGTAGTTACATGTTATGTCCATTAAAGCGATCCACTTTTAATTTTCTAAGAAATTTTTGGGAACTTTAAATGTTATCCAAACTAACAACGAAATTAAGTGTACTTAAAAATTCTAATGGTTTATTTCAAACTAGCTGACCTGATACACGATGTCCTGTCTTCTTAACAATGAATATTAAATTCGAATTGTTTTTTTTTCTTTTTTTTTTATACTACGTCGGGTGGCAGACAAGCATACGGCCCGCTTGATGTGAAGCGGTTACCGTAGGCATATTAACGCTCGCAACATAAAATATTGCTCGCGCGCCACCACCCCCGCTGCCAACGCAGCCTCTCCTTCCTTTCTTGTGACCTCACTCACTCGCAGGAACACAACAACCCTCAAGGGAATTGTTATTTGGCTGCGGTATACTGTGAGGTGGAGGTACATTCCCCAGTCGGGTAGCTTACAATTACGCTCCCTGCCTCTCTTTTCGCCAGAGCTTCGTTTGTCAGTCAGCAGGGTGCACCGCGTGCAGGTGAAGTTGGCTTTCTCATGAAAGGATGAAAGGAGATATTGCCAAAAAACTGCTATTAGGCGACATTTTTTCAATATGGCGGCGCGAGCGGCAAAAATACGAGGTGGCAAAGTTGAAATTCGGAAAGAGCACATCAAAATCTATGAAATTACCTATTTGCAAAACTCCCGGGAAATCCACCGTGTGTCGGCTGGGCTCGCGCTACTTCGTCCCCTCATCGCGCTACTCGCAATGCACTTTTTAAGGAGCTAGCTTCATCTAGCGGTCGTATTTAACCATAATATGCATAAAATGCGGATAATTAACCGCTAATAACGAAAAATGCATATTTAACCGCATGGTTAAAATTGTTAATAACCCGCTTCGCATCTATAGTTGTGTTCCTGCAAGTGAGTGAGGTCACCAGAAAAGAAGGAGATGCTGCGATGGCAGCGGGGCTGGCGGCGCGCGAGCGATATTTTATGTTGCGAGCGTTAATATGGTGACGGTAACCGCTTCACATCAAGCGGGCCGTATGCTTGTCTGCCACCCAACGTAGTATAAAAAAAATTGAAAATTTAGTCGGGTAGTTCAGTTTTCTTTATTTTTTTTATTTTCGGTGCAACTTTTTTATTTTTCCTTCATAAGAATTTTCTTCTGTACAATAACAAATACAACATAAAAGAAATAGCGTATATATATTTTACGTTTATTTGTAATAGTGATATGATTACTATAAGCTAGATAATGATATTATAGGTATTTATGCCTCAAAGACTTATAATATGATTTCTGGCAAATTAGACTGCGTATATGTCAGCCATTCCTGTGCCATTTCGGGGGGAGTGGTGCAGGAATGGGCACTTCAAAATTAATATATCAACTTAATATCTTTACTAACATAGTTTATAAGCATTACTAACAACATGAGTCTTTGTTACTTAATGCAATAAAAATATTCAAAAATATTCATTCATTCATAATTTTGTAATCAAATTGTATATAACATTTTCACGTGATACGCACGAGAAATCGTGAATCATAGTCACGTTCCGTCTGAGCCGAGCGTGCAAGCGATAGAGAGGCACGACGGCCTAAGCGTTCGGCTTGTGACGCATCTATCTCTCTTCCACTCGCCGGAACTCGCACTTAAATTCACTTTCACATTCAAGATAGTGTGATGAAAGTGAATCTAAGCTGTGCAGATTTAGAGTAGTAATGATTTATACATGTTCTTAAATTTAATTTGTATGACGTTGCTTTATAAAGTCCATGGAATAAAGATATTTTGATTTTGATTTTTTTTTTTTTTTTGACTCCATCGGCCGATGTTTTCTTAGGACGTTATCACGTAAAATTATCGTCCGTAAACGGACTTTACAGACAACCATTTTTTTTTTTCTAGATTATACAATAGCCACGGCCACACGTCTACGCTTAATTACACGCCAGCTACAGAGATGGAGTATGGAACGCTCGCTTGTTATGGAGAAAATACAGTTGGTCAACAGAAAGTGCCATGCCTCTTCCAATTAGTGGCTGCTGGTAAGCTAATTAAGTTAATTTCTGATACGTTCATAACATTTTCCATTAGCAACAGGAAATATGTCCATACAAATGAACAAGATGGAAACGTATATTTGTAATACCAAAATCACTGCTTTTTACTTTATACATAAGGAAGTATAAATGTACTTATAACAACAAGACGAGCTCGGTGGCGTAGCGGTCAATGACGCAGCTTCGACACCAACGCTCGTGGGTTCCATTCCCACATAGGACAAACATTTTGTGTTCATGAACATGTCTGTTTGTCTTGGTCTGGGTGTTTTCTATGTATCATAAGTATGTATTTACAAAAAAAATGTATTTACGTATGTTTATCAGTTGTCTAGTACCCATAACACAAGCTTCGCTTACTTTGGGGCTAGATGGCGCTGTGTAATTTGTCTGACAATATTTACTTATTTATTATTTATACAAATTAAAAAATATGTCTGCCTTTCTATTCTGGCTAATCTCTAAAACAACAGGATCAATTTCACAAAACTCATTTGCAGGCAGCTTTAATATAATATAAGCAAATATAAATATAAATTTATATACGTATAATATGCGCAGTGCCAAGGAAGCCTTAGTTTTCTCTATGGAACTGTCACGAACTTCAGTTAATTTACTTTTGAGTTGTCGCTTCTGTTAATTCTCATTTACACCGGAAAAAATGTTGCGAACATAGGTCTACTGTACATCGTCGTCGTCAATCCTTATTCATCCCACTGTTGGAATATGAATCTCCCCTCATTCGAAGGGGTTTAGAGCGTACTCCACCACGCTGCTCAACTGCAAGTTGGCGGAGGTCAGTGTATTCAAACCGCCTAAACGCCACTGACTTGGCCTAACGACTGTCATTTAATGACAACGGCATGTCCTATGAAACACGGACTTCCAGATAAATAAACCCATCCATGGATAAGCTACGTCGTAGCGTAGCGTAGTCGTTGCGTGTTCGATTAGGGTCCGTTCGCACCGCAGAGTTCGCACCACAGAACATAAAGTTCGCACAGTCCGGCTCGGAGAGGAGAGCAGATTTTGGTGGTGTTTGAAACAGAGTTTTAGCTCATTGGTATAAGGTTTATTTTTTAAATTCACTTCTTTTGTTATATGAGAATGGTCGAGAGCCGATGCGGATTTTTAAAGTTAACCTTATGCCAATGTCACAAAACTCTATTTTAAACGCGTCCAGAATCTGCTCTCCTCTCCGAGCCGGTTTGGTTTGAACGGACCCTTAGACTGATACGCGCAACGACGCCAGCCACGTTGCTTAACTTGCGTGATCGATTAGGCTGATACATGCTAAGTTGATATCGAGCACCTTCACTATACATGTACACTACATCTCATCCCGTCAGATACAATCTGTCCCGATTCAAACAATACGTCAATATTTCTGATAAGATGTTCTTATTATATATTTTGTTCATACTCATTTCATTTCTTTTAGGGCGTCCATTCCACCTCCAGAATTGCACCGTTGCCAACCAGAGCATTGATTCTTTGTATGTGGAATGTGTGGAAAACTTCGATGGTGGTCTACCTCAGACATTTCTTATGGAGCTGCTTGAATTGCCTTCATTGAAAGTAAGTCATATTGTATTTATACTTTGCGGTTTATTTTCATCCTGATTACAATATGTCTTCTAGTGTAAGTAATATTGTCCACAAAATCGTTGAAGAGTCTATCTGTCTAAATACGTTAAACTCAGAAACGATTGAGGGGATGTCCATTATGGTTCAGCAATGGACGAATGTTTGGCGGAAAAGCTTCAGGTATATAGTTAATTATGGTTTTGTGTAAATTGGCTGAAATGTGGAGATGATTGTTGAAGATGTCGAAAGAAATCTTGCCAGCTGGTAGCATTACTTGCCTGAACCGTGTAAGCCTATAGAGTTCTACTTGTGCGAAGCCGGGGCGAGTTACTAGTAATACATAGTCTCTGCAATTTGTAACTGTACCTTGTCACGATCTTACGACTTAAGAGTGCTTAAATAGCTTGCTTGTAGGTGAAAGAGGGGTAAGAGCTGCTACCAATCTGCTTAAGTGCTTGGTTGGTTTACCGAGCGCGAGAGCGGTGCGGATAAAGGTCCTCTCGTCTGGTTGGTTTACTTGACAAGAGACTTTATTTTGACCCTCGACGCGCGTGGAGGGCACCCCCACGCTGTGTTGGAGGGAGCCTGGTTGCTCAGTCTGGTAGCAACCAGGCTGATAGGATTTCGAACCTTTCAAGAGCGAATTAGGCTTTAACTGACTTGCCTAACTACTTTTAGCCAAGATGGCTTTAAAAGCGCAAACGGAACCCGCAATCCTGTGATATAACCGAAAAGTTGGTGCACAGGGGCACATTAGGTAGCTGTAGGCAGATGTCCGTTGTACCTTCTCACGAATTTTTTTTTTGACATCAGGTACGTTACAACGTCTCCACGAACAGGACTCCACCATACTTCGAAATCAAAGGGCTTCCACCAGGTGTGAGCTACCGGATAGACTTGTATGCTGTCAACGCTAGGGGTCGAAGCGAAGTGTCTACCATAGAAACTGTGACGCTTAGAGGGCAGGCCAAGTTTACAGGTAAGTGCGAATAAGTACGACCACATATGGAACACTATTGTACAAATTGTCATGGGGCGGGAGCATCCAAATATCAGCTAGCACCTTATGACTCAATTCGAAGGAAAGCTTTGATGAATTGTTGATAATTTCAAACTAACAGACTGCCCCCTTAGCAACTCTTATTGCGATTCAATAACTGAATAGAATGCTTATTCATACCAATGAATAAGCGACTCTATTTCAAATCGAATAGAGTCCCTTATTCATTGGTAGAATAAGCATTCTATTCAGTTATTGAATCGTTATAAGAGTTGGTGGTAAGGGGGCTGTATAGAGGAATTCGAAAGCGTCGTTGCGCTTGTCAATCTAGTCGAACACGCATGATGCAATATTGATCATATCTTGCCTATACATGTTTTTTTTTTATACTACGTCGGGTGGCAGACAAGCATACGGTCCGCCTGATGTGAAGCGGTTACCGTAGCCATATTAACGCTTGCAACATAAAATATTGCTCGCGCGACGCCACCCCTGCTGCCAACGCAGCATCTCCTTCCTTTCTTTCTGGTGACCTCACTCACTCGCAGGAACACAACAACCCTCAAGGGAATTGTTATTTGGCTGCGGTATTCTGTGAGGTGGAGGTACATTCCCCAGTCGGGAAGCTTACAATTACGCTCCCTACCTCTCTTTTCGCCAGAGCTTCGTTTGTCAGTCAGCAGGGTGCACCACGTGCAGGTGAAGTTGGCTTTGGTTCAAAGATCTTGATGAACCACTTACACCCCAAAAATTAATGTAGGATAGGTTTATTTATCTTGAGCTCCTCCATGCTTCAAAGGCCCGTTAAGCCATCGGTCTCGGTTGCTGTCATTAGGTTGTTATCTAATAATAAGCATTCGTTAAGCCCCCATATAATATAAAAAATAAATAACAATATGGAAGATAAGTGGCAGCAAGTGCCAAATATATATATTTGAATTAAAAAATGAAGAAACTACCATAGCAAAGTTAATTTCTAAACGACTGTTGCGTAGAGCTTCAACGCAAAAGTCATTTAGAAATTAATAATGGAATAAAAAGCTTACCAACATATATATAACCCTGAAATATTATTTTGAAGCAATCATATAAAAAAGAAACTTATTGCCGGCAATTGTATTTTAGAGGTTAATAAGAATTGCAGACCAGTTTAAAAAATAAAATATAAATCCGGAATACTAATTGTCGGCAATTTAAATACCTAAGAATGTTATGGAGAAATCAGGGCAATTTATCAACAAAACGGAACTCAGGCCTACAATTCGTGGTTTATTGCCACAATTGTGAATGTACCCTAATAGTGAATTGTAAGTCACGCTACTGAAAACAACGATGTTATTAGCAGGTAGTACATTCTTTTCGACTTTACCTTAGTAAAGAAAATACCTCTTGCTTCAGGAAATTGCATACCTTGCCTCATTATAGAATGAAGTTGACTCAAAGCTCATAATCATATTTATTATGCGAATGTTCAAATCAAGCATTCGATCAAACAGCACGCCATGTTCTCTGGGAGTGTGATCTTTGGCGGTGAGAGCGTGACGTATGTTAAAGCCGTTGCATGTCGCATCCTGGTTAGTATTATTCTGATTTGGTAGCAACAAGGGAGAATTACCAAACGTTCAGACGATATTGCAATAATTTTTTTTTTATACTACGTCGGAAGGCAGACAAGCATACGGCCCGCCTGATGTGAAGCAGTTACCATATTAACGCTCGTAACATAAAATCGCTCGCGCGCCGCCACCCCCGCTGCCAACGCAGCATCTCCTTCTTTTCTGGTGACCTCACTCACTCGCAGGAACACAACAACCCTCAAGGGAATTGCTATTTGGCTGCGGTATTCTGTGAGGTGGAGGTACATTCCCCAGTCGGGTAGCTTATAATTACGCTCCCTACCTCTCTTTTCGCCAGAGCTTCGTTTGTCAGTCAGCAGGGTGTACCGCGTGCAGGTGAAGTTGGCTTTGGTTCAAGGATGTTGATGAACCACTTACACCCCAAAATATTGGGGTGTATATATAAATCATATTATTGGAATCAATGTGTTAGGTAACAAACTCAATGTTTTAGGTCACTCCGTCGCTGAATATCATATTCTCAAAAGACCACATTCGTAAATCAGCACATTCGCAAAACACGATATTCGCAAAATATCATATTCTCATAACATCATATTCTCAAAATATCATGATCTTATAATACCACTTTCGCAAAACACAACATTCTTGTAATACGACATTCAAAGTACAGTCACTGGTGGTTTAATTTTTTTATTAAAATCGGACAAAAGTAAATAAATGAAATTATTCTTAAACAAAACCAAAAATTTATCCTATCCTGATAAAACATTTCTTAGTGCTTATTATTCTTATTATTATATATTTATTTAGTCTCTATTATTGGGATATTACGTACTAATTGCACATAAGCGTTTTAAACAAACTTCAATGCATATTGTTTCTTTTACACAATCATTTACTATACTTGTAATTTTTTTATTTCTTTCCATTACTTTTTTATTTCGTTTTACATCAATGCAATGTACATCATTTTTTTTTAATTTTATGTTTTGCAATTTGGCTTCCTTTTTTAGTAGTGATATGAACTGGTACATACTGGGTTTGGATGGAATCCTCGTGTTGATTCGGCGATGCCAACCCTCAACACCATTTGTTGTTCTGTTCTTTTGGTCGTGACAGCATAACAATTCACTACTTATCTTTTTCATCCATTGGCTGTTGAAGTAATCCAGAAATTTGCAGGCACGTGGTGATGACATTTCAATAATTGCGTTAAATGCTTCTGGCATCAATTTCGAAGGCAGTAAAGGCAAGAGTGAACAATATTTTGCTACTTTTTGATCTTCAGATTTTTCAAGATGTAATTTTTTGCCCATTTTGAACACGGCGTTACAAAAATGATAGTAGCAACCTTTAACCACTATATTTGGGAAAACCTCTTTTACTGCTTTTATTACTGCTAACTCATAGTCGCATTTGTACATATTTATTTTTAATCCAAATTGTTGTTTTAGTATTAAAAACAACCTCTTGTATGTACTCTGTTTTTTATTGGGTAAGAGAGCAAAAATTATGGGTATGAAGTTCACCATATCATCATTCCGTGCTACATCTACATGTAAACTATACATTTGATAATAAGGAGCTGGTACAATTTTAAATGTACCGTCGCCATATAAGGTTTCGACGGATTTGAAATATTCTCGTAACTCTGAGCGTGTTAACACTGAAAATATTATTATTCTTTCGGAGAAATAATATTCGTCATATAAAAAAAAATCTTGCACCAAACTTTGCGGCAGTTTTACATTTTTCGAATCGGTTACTTTTAAACTGTTCATATTTAAAAAATTCTTACGAGCTCTATAAAGAGTATCCTTCTTAGATGAAAACAATGGCATTTCATGTTCTTGACCCTTAAAATCATGGTTCATGAAATGTCTTTCGAAAATCTTCTGTACTGATTCAAAGTTATCGCATACTTCTTTTTTGCAATCGTCTATAACCGTGTCTATTAAATTACGTATTAAATTCGGAGAATCACATGTATGCTGAGCGGGTCTCATGATCTCATTATTAGTATTTAGTGTTATGGAGGTGCGACAATTCTTTTGCTTTGAACACCGCCAATTCGTCGTTCCGCACTTATTTTTTAAATATAAATTATACCTATATCCTCCATGTAGTAATACTGGTTTATTTTTTTGACTTCTAATGAATTTAATTTCACTTTTACTGCAACTGGGTTGATCCATTTTCAGTATTTGTCTCACACGAAATATTAATATAACAAGAAATTGCAATAAATTATGACTAAACGATGACATTGTCATGTATTATTCATAAAACAAAATAGTTCGCCGGCCAGTATGAGTCTAAGAAGTTTCGTATGTTTATTGTTCTACCATATGTGCATATAGCCGCTGTGGGCATAATTTTTTTGGAGCTCAGTGTCCTTTTTTACCTTTTCTGATAATATGATGTTTGGAGAATGTTGTGTTTTGCGAAAGTGGTATTATAAGATCATGATATTTTGAGAATATGATGTTATGAGAATATGATATTTTGCGAATATCGTGTTTTGCGAATGTGCTGATTTACGAATGTGGTCTTTTGAGAATATGATATTCAGCGACGGAGTGCATATTCTCAAAAGACCACATTCGTAAATCAGCACATTCGCAAAACACGATATTCGCAAAATATCATATTCTCATAACATCATATTCTCAAAATATCATGATCTTATAATACCACTTTCGCAAAACACAACATTCTCCAAACATCATATTATCAGAAAAGGTAAAAAAGGACACTGAGCTTCAAAAAAATTATGCCCACAGCGGCTATATGCACATATGGTAGAACAATAAACATACGAAACTTCTTAGACTCATACTGGCCGGCGAACTATTTTGTTTTATGAATAATACATGACAATGTCATCGTTTAGTCATAATTTATTGCAATTTCTTGTTATATTAATATTTCGTGTGAGACAAATACTGAAAATGGATCAACCCAGTTGCAGTAAAAGTGAAATTAAATTCATTAGAAGTCAAAAAAATAAACCAGTATTACTACATGGAGGATATAGGTATAATTTATATTTAAAAAATAAGTGCGGAACAACGAATTGGCGGTGTTCAAAGCAAAAGAATTGTCGCACCTCCATAACACTAAATACTAATAATGAGATCATGAGACCCGCTCAGCATACCTGTGATTCTCCGAATTTAATACGTAATTTAATAGACACGGTTATAGACGATTGCAAAAAAGAAGTATGCGATAACTTTGAATCAGTACAGAAGATTTTCGAAAGACATTTCATGAACCATGATTTTAAGGGTCAAGAACATGAAATGCCATTGTTTTCATCTAAGAAGGATACTCTTTATAGAGCTCGTAAGAATTTTTTAAATATGAACAGTTTAAAAGTAACCGATTCGAAAAATGTAAAACTGCCGCAAAGTTTGGTGCAAGATTTTTTTTTATATGACGAATATTATTTCTCCGAAAGAATAATAATATTTTCAGTGTTAACACGCTCAGAGTTACGAGAATATTTCAAATCCGTCGAAACCTTATATGGCGACGGTACATTTAAAATTGTACCAGCTCCTTATTATCAAATGTATAGTTTACATGTAGATGTAGCACGGAATGATGATATGGTGAACTTCATACCCATAATTTTTGCTCTCTTACCCAATAAAAAACAGAGTACATACAAGAGGTTGTTTTTAATACTAAAACAACAATTTGGATTAAAAATAAATATGTACAAATGCGACTATGAGTTAGCAGTAATAAAAGCAGTAAAAGAGGTTTTCCCAAATATAGTGGTTAAAGGTTGCTACTATCATTTTTGTAACGCCGTGTTCAAAATGGGCAAAAAATTACATCTTGAAAAATCTGAAGATCAAAAAGTAGCAAAATATTGTTCACTCTTGCCTTTACTGCCTTCGAAATTGATGCCAGAAGCATTTAACGCAATTATTGAAATGTCATCACCACGTGCCTGCAAATTTCTGGATTACTTCAACAGCCAATGGATGAAAAAGATAAGTAGTGAATTGTTATGCTGTCACGACCAAAAGAACAGAACAACAAATGGTGTTGAGGGTTGGCATCGCCGAATCAACACGAGGATTCCATCCAAACCCAGTATGTACCAGTTCATATCACTACTAAAAAAGGAAGCCAAATTGCAAAACATAAAATTAAAAAAAAATGATGTACATTGCATTGATGTAAAACGAAATAAAAAAGTAATGGAAAGAAATAAAAAAATTACAAGTATAGTAAATGATTGTGTAAAAGAAACAATATGCATTGAAGTTTGTTTAAAACGCTTATGTGCAATTAGTACGTAATATCCCAATAATAGAGACTAAATAAATATATAATAATAAGAATAATAAGCACTAAGAAATGTTTTATCAGGATAGGATAAATTTTTGGTTTTGTTTAAGAATAATTTCATTTATTTACTTTTGTCCGATTTTAATAAAAAAATTAAACCACCAGTGACTGTACTTTGAATGTCGTATTACAAGAATGTTGTGTTTTGCGAAAGTGGTATTATAAGATCATGATATTTTGAGAATATGATGTTATGAGAATATGATATTTTGCGAATATCGTGTTTTGCGAATGTGCTGATTTACGAATGTGGTCTTTTGAGAATATGATATTCAGCGACGGAGTGCACTTCACTTGTTTAGTCACTTCACTAGTCATCTCTTTAGGCCTTATTTGACGTATTGCTGTCTGTTATATGGCTAAGAGGTGAAGTCAAATTCCAAAAGCTTTTTACTCTTTCTAATTTCTTCTGATTAAATTATTATTACTTGTCTCGGCCAACTTGCCAGATAAATATATTTAAAAAAATGGAAAAATTCACCTTCTCTCGGCTCGGTGGTCGAATGGTTAGGAATGGCCACTTTGACTCCGAGGTCGCGGGTTCGATTCCCGTACAAGACAAACATTTGTGTGCATGAACAACATGTCTATTTGTCTTGGTCTGGGTGTTTTCTATGTATTGTAAGTATGTATTTACAAAAAAAAAATGTATTTAAGTACATTTATCAGTTGTCTAGTACCCATAACACAAGCTTTGCGCTTAATTTAGGACTAGATGGCGCTGTGTAAATTGTCCAGAAATATTTATTATATACGTGGTATTCAGCGTTGTATACTATTCTGATTTGGTTGCAACAAGGCAGAATTACCATGCGTTTATGCAATTTTGAAATCTCTATTACTCTTTAAACGAAGATAAAAACATGCAACATGAAATATTACTCGCGGACCCGCCCACTGCCATCGCAGCAACTCCTTCCTTGGTGGTGATCTCATCCCATAACACCCCGTAAGAAAAATTGTTACTTAGCTGCATTATTCTGTGAGTTTAAGATACTTCCCCAGTCGTTTATATAAATAGTCTCCAAATTAAACCGCCAGAAGCAAACTAAGGAGTAGAGTTACAAAATTTAACTATGCAACAATAGTTCACAGTTCTGCAAGTTAGCATTACCCTAATCTCGAGCGTTAGCTAATAACAGAGGATTTCTAGTGTGGCTTCAAGTCACGCCACATGAATGACTTAATTCGCAAAATCTAATACCAAGTTTTCGTGCCTCTATTACAGGCATGAGTACTAAGTAAGTCATGCTTTTCGTGCAGAAATCTAACGTTTCAGTTGTATATTTTAAAAGAATGTTTTTTTCCTAGTTTTGTTACGATACAAGTGTAACGACACTAAAGATGATTTACGAGGCAACGTGTAGAAAACTTTATTAGACTGCCCTTCAATGAACAGCGCACATTATCTAACATATTTTTACTTGTGAAAGTAGCCCGATCTAAAATAAATTTCTCCACACCTACTCTTTATGATAAACCTCTGTTTTTCTAACAAAAGCCCTCTTTGTCCACTAAAATCTATTGAAAAGAATTACCTTTTGATAAAAAAAATACATCAAAGTATTGATGTATTTTTTTTATCACATCATCCTTAAAGTGTAACCAGCTACAAAAAATTATCACTATTCTTCATCTATCTTGTAGTGTGATTGAGTATTGCATAGAGCTGCAGCTGCAACACCAAACTGTATCCCCTGATTTTGTTATCATTTTAGAATTAAAACCAACCTCACCTGCACGTGGTGCATCCTGCTGACAGACAAATGAGCCTCTGGTCGAAAGAGAGGAAGGGCATCGCGTATTTTTTAAGCTGCCCGACTGGGGAAGTACCTCCACCTCGCAGAATACCGCAGCCAAATAACAATTCCCTTGAGGGTTGTTGTGTTCTTGCGAGTGACTGAGGTCACCAGAAAGAAGAAGGAAAATGAAGGAGAATAGGCTGGCAACGGATCGACAACTCCTCTGATCTGACCTCTCATATAAAAATAATCATTTTTTTTGAATTGCCTACTTACTAAAACAATTTTAAAGACATATACACGTCAAAAATCGATAAAATAATCATCGTTCGTAATCAATCAATCAATCAATCAATCAATCAAAGGTTTATTTGCGAAGAATATGGGTAATATACAGGTGTTATTAAAGTTACATAGTCCATCATATTCTGCTGTATATAACAGCGTGCAAAAATTACAATAATGGCAATGTTTCGATTATTAAGTATACATTTGCAAGAAAGGATATTATACAATTATGTGATACTGCTGTTTATATAATGTCATTGCCAGAATATGGTCAAACTAATTTAATACAAATGTCAAATTATGTAATCAAAAGAAAAAAAAATTAAGCCCATTAAAATAACAAAATAAAGGTAGGAACAACTAAATACGATCATTAATTTAAATATTTTAAATATGTACTGCACATTGTATGTATGCAGTGCCGGCTTACCGTTCATGAATATACAAATTGCAAATTTTAAAATGAACCATTTATTATCCCGCACTTAACCGTAAACCACTTTCGCATTTTATTGCACCTATTAAAATAATTTGACTATCGTTAAGTTACTGTTGGTATGAAAATTGTTTTGTTTACTTTGTAATAACTAGTAACGAAATAAAGATAAAATCCAGCATACGTCACACAATACAGCCATCTTTGATGGGAGCGTCTTTGGAATGGCTCCTAAACTATACAATAGGTAAAATATATTAAAGAATTGACTTTAAATGAATTTAAAAAGAAGTTGATATTGCTTTTGATATATAAATGTTATTGTTACGAGCAGTTATATCCGCCGGCAAGGGTTCCCGAATGTTCTCGTATGTACATGTATGTACTTCCCTTCGTAACGTGTCTCGAACATTTTCATGTCATGGTGTTATGAACCTTATGACAATAGATGTACTGGTCATTATTGCTTGCAGCAACGTATGCGGCGACTATTCTAGAAGGTTTCATTCTAGATGGTTCGAGACAGAACCGCGACATTATTATTCTGTAAACGATTTTGTAATAACTAGTACCGAAAGAAGGATAAAATCCGGCACACATTACACAACACAGCCATGTTTAGTGGGAGAGTCTTTGGAATGGCTCCTAAATTGGCTAAATTATATAATAAACTAGGAAAAAATATTAAAAAATGGACTTTAAATGAATTTAAAAATAAATTTACATTGCTTTTTATATATAAATGTTATTACTCTGTAAACGTTTTTGTAATAACTAGTAACAAAATAAAGATAACATCAGGCACGCATCAGGAGCCATTCCAAAGACGCTCCCACCAAATGTGGCTGTGTTGTGTGACAACACAGCCACATTTGGTGGGAGCGTCTTTGGAATGGCTCCTGATGCGTGCATATAATACGTGTATATAATAAACTACCAAAAAATATTAAATAATTGACTTTAAATTAATTTAAAATGATATTGACATTGCTTTTGATGTGTAAATGTTATTATTCTGTAAACGATTTCGTAATAATTAGTAACGAAATAAGGATAACATCAGGCACACGTCACACAACACAGTCATGTTTGATGGCAGCGTCTTTGGAATGGCTCCTAAACTATGTATATACCTAATAAACTACCAAAAATATTATAGAACTGACTTTAAATGAATTAAAAAAAAAATTGACATTGTTTTTGATATATAAATATTATTATTCTGTAAACATTTTTGTAATAACTAGTAACGAATTAAGGATAAAATCCGGCACACGTCACACAACACAGCCATGTTTGGTGGGAGCGTCTTTGGAATGGCTCCTAAACTATATAACAGGTAAACTACCAAAATATATTAAAGAATTAACTTTAAATGAATTTAAAAAGAAATTTACATTGCTTTTGATATATAAATGTAATTATTCTGTAAACGTTTTTGTAATAACTAGTAACGAAAGAAGGATAACATCCGGCACACGTCACACAACACAGCCACGATTGGTGGGATTGTCTTAATAATTGACTTAAAAATATTTAAAAAATTTAAAAAGATATTGACATTGCTTTTGATGTGTAAATGTTATTATTCTGTAAACGATTTTGTAATATTTTGTAACGAAATAAAGATAAAATCCGGCACACATTACACAACACAGCCATGTTTAGTGGGAGAGTCTTTGGAATGGCTCCTAAATTATATAATAAACTACCAAAAAAATATTATAGAATTCTTCTTCAACTTCAAATGAATTTAAAAAGAAATTGACATTGCTTTTGATATATAAATGTTATTATTCTGTAAACGATTTTATAAATGATATTCTGACTGACTATTTTATAATATTTTTTTGTGTAATTAGATTTTATTATTTCGATGCCTTACAGCCGAAAAGGGATAAGCGGCATATTTCAAACTTTACAGGAGAGTGATTTAAAGTTAAAATTTTATGAAAAAAATTCATAAAAACTATAGTTTAGTTCCCGAGAGGCTGGAAATGTGTTTATGTTGTATTTAACATACTATCTATTGAATTACAGTGTTATTTTTTTTATAATTCAACTTGCAACCCCTATTTACTGTCGGTAATCCTCAAATGATCTCAATTCACAAACAGGCAAAATGTCGTAAATGAAAATACAAGAATTATTCGCTTCCAGCAAAAATTATATAACTACACCTCATGTTTCATTATAATTGAACTAAAATAGCACAAGTGTGTGATTATTGAAAATAAAATTGAGGAAATATGGTATAACCGGCTATGAAATGAAAATTTACTGAATGCGAAATTGTATAAATAGACTTTTTTAATAGGAATAATTTGCTTAGAATACTCTTTCGATGTGTTTCTTCTTAAAAAAATATTTTTTCGAGTAGAAAAGATTTCAGGTTCGCCATATGGGTACTAAAAAAAAAAAAAAAAAGAATCAAATCAGTCTTTAATTGACACAGAAATGAATGCCACATACTAAAATGTAATAGGTAATACTTAATAACAATTGTTTGTAATAAACGCTCTTATTACGGTCATAAGTACCCGAGATCAAATCAACTTAGAATTATCACAATTGAAATATCTAGTCGAAATCAATTTTCATTTATCTATCTAAATCTTTATAAGAAGCAACTGACGGACAATATCAACGCACAGCCCAAACCTCTGGGTCTGGAGATTCCAAATTTGGCAAGTAGGTTCCTTATGACGTCTAGGGGTGCACTAAGAAAGGATTTTTCAAAATTCTACCCCTAAGGGGGTGAAACGAGGTTCCAAAGCTTGTATGGGGAAACAAGATTAGTTGGACTATTTTATCCGAAACTTTACATGAGTACTTCTATTGAGAAATAAGTAAATACGTGTTTCAGGATTTTTCAAAATTCAACCCCTAAAAGGGTAAAAAGGGTTGTATGAGTCTGAAAATCATCATGGGTATTGTTTTTATGGTTTATCGGGTCGCTGATTACGAAAACAACAACTATTTTATGATGTAACATAGCCGACGTGACATAAAATCACCCCAGTGGGGATGCGATGGGGTTGAAATATGTAAAAGAAGAAACTGAGTGACTGATGATATATATCAACGCACAGCCCAAACTGCTGGTTAGAGCTTCCAAATTTGGCACGTAGGTTCCTTGTGATGTCTAGGGGTGCACTAAGAAAAGATTTTTCAAAATTCATCCCCTAAGGGGGTGAAACGGGGGTCCAAAGTTTGTATGGGGAAACAAGATTAGTTGGACTATTTTATCCGAAACTTTACACGAGTACTTCTATAGATAAATTAGTAAACACATGTTTCAGGATTTTTCAAAATTCAACCCCTAAAGCGGTAAAACATGGTGAAAAAGTCTGAAAATCGTCATAGGTATTGTTTTTATGGTATATGGATTACGAAAAAACAACTATTTCAACATACTCGACGTGACAACTCTGTAGGGGTGCAATGGGGTTGAAATGTTATAATATCAATATGGGTGTTGATTCTATGGTTTTCCGGGATTTACGACAATGGCATCGATTTGAAAATATAACGTAGTGGATACGAATTACTTAAAAAGATTTTTTTAATTTTACCTCTAAGATGGTGAAACGGAGGTCCAAAGTTTGTATGGGAAAACGAGATTAGTTGGACTATTTTATCCAAAATTTTACACGATTACTTCTATTGATTAATGAGTAAACATGTATTTGCCCCGAATGTCACGCGAGCGAAGTCGCGGGCGAAAGCTAGTTAATTATGAAATTGAAGTTTACAACGTTCATTTAAGTATATACAAGTATTTTTAAGATTAGTACACTGTTAATATCACAATTGTTTGTCTCAAGTCTTTGTTTTATTCATAAAATATTTTAAAGTATCAACTATAGGATACACTCCTATAGTTGATACTTTAAAATATTTTATACAAAAATATAACTTATTCTTTATAGAATTATCATAATTGAAGGTTCGTCTTGTTGTCGCTTGGACCCGTAGTTTCAATAGAACGATACCGACAACTGACATTTGAAAATTATTATTGAACAGGTAAACGACAAAGACGTTGAGAATGGACTGGTATAAGGATAACTTTTAGTTCTACCTTTTTATCTAACCGCCGGAATCGTTTAATTATTGGGAGGGAAAAAAAAGGATAAGCGACAAACTAATTCTAAATATTTACAGGGGCTATATGTAATAACCTCCTTTTTGCTTTCTATTTAAGAAACGGGAAAAATATACTAAACGCCAAATAAAGTCTCAAAAATGTGGCCTAACTACAATAAACGACCAATATATTTTATAAAGGAACAGGCATAAAATACTAACCCGAATTTAACAAGTAAGTATTTATAAGCAAAATATCATAAACGTATGTTTCTGAATGTTTGCTTCCAGCAAAAATAGGTTAACGTTCTAATGATTGAATATTACAGAGAGCCCAAAAAGCATAAGTTATTTTGTTTTCAAATATTCTTTGATCAACAACCAAAAAAAAAAAAATCTTCAAAATTTCTGTCGTTTACAGCGAATAAATTTTGCTCATGACCCTATTATTACTACCGCCTAAGCGACATAAAGTGTCACTTAGAAACATGTAACCCAGACCAAACGACGCAGAAAAAAAAAGACGATTCTGGCCATATATATAAGTCCATTCTCCAAAAAATGGCGCTTATCCCTTTTCGGCTGTAAGGCATCGATTTATATTTTCATGTCTCAAAGAATACAAAATGTATATGTAAAATAATATATGTCATCTTATGTACCTATATTTTGAGCAAATAAAATGTATATATATTTTCTGTACAAAATTACAATAAGTAACTAAATTAAAAATTACAATAAGTCTTTAACGTGTTCCTTGCATTTTTGCATCTGGGGTAGTGTACTATTTTGTTTTGGTAGTAACAAGGGAGAATTACAAAGCGTTCAGACGATTTTGCAATTCATATTATTAGAATCAACATGTTAGGTAATAAACTCATTGTTTTAGGTCCCCAATAGGGTTAGATATTTGAAATCTGTGGTGCACGGCAGTTGAGGTTCACTTGACTAGCCATCTCTTTAGGCTTTTAATGCCTTATTCGATAAATAGCTGTCTTTCACATTGCCAAGAGAGGAAGTCATGTCCCAAAAGCTACTTCTACTTCTGCTAATTTCTTCTGATTAAATTCGTTTTGAGTTCCAAGGCAGCCGTAGTCTTACTTGACTTCATTGCACGTTGCCCTTTTGCTGGTCACTGTTGTTAATCCTGGCTACACAGCAGACACAGTGGTGGGAATGTGTAGTGGTCCGTGGTGGGAATGGGTAACTTATCCGTAGCCGTAACATTTTTATTCAAAAGAATATCGATGTTATTGCCGATAAAAATTTCTTTAATCCATAAAACGAACCTAATTTTGTTACTTTTGTCATACAGGTGAAAGTAATGCGCTAGGAATGTCGCCAGTTCTCGCATCTATAGCAGCAATGGCGGCTTTGCTCGCGGCAGCGGTGTGTGGAGTACTCGCCATATTGTACAGGCGACATGTGGTGAGACAGCGACATCTACCGGCCAAACATGCTCCGCTCAGGTAAGCATTATTTATTTAAACTCTTTATTGAACACAAATTAAGACGAATGGTACAAAAAGCGGACTTAATGCTAAAAGCATTCTCTACCAGTCAACCTTCGGGAAGTGCAGACATCCACGAATGCGGTTTAAAAATATATAACAAGAAACATTAATAGTGACTAATATATTATACTTAAACTATACTTAAACTTATTATATTTATACATACACATTTTATCATACACAAATCCATATACGTACATCGACTTATTCCGAAAATCTTCAATAACTTTGATGACTTTTGCATTGCATTTTTAACAAGCGAATTCCAATTTAATTGACAAAACCTTTTTTCTCTAAGATCAGATTTGTGTACTGCTGGAAACTAAGCTTAAACTATTTGTGAAAACTGCAATAATAAAAATAATCAAATCTGTTCAATAGTATTGGAGATAAGCGTATACACACCGACAGATAGACTTTTTTTTTTGTTATCTGTTACTTTTTTCTTAATGCCCACACAACTTTTATTGGTAATAGTGGAAATGAGAAATACTTATAATGTATATAATAATAAATTATATTAAATCCCATCATAACCCATGTATTCTCCATCAGTGAAGCAGTGTACGTGGAACGTGCTGGCCACTGTCCCACGCCTGTGAAACAAGAAGCGGAGTCTCGCTCCAGCAGCGCCGAACCTCGAGACAGGATGGGTGCGCGAGGAGCGTTGCTTCACGCGCCAGACCCTAGAGACGCTGATGATGCAGACCCTGACATCATACCGTGTTTGTATGGTGAGTATTGTATAACAACGAGCACTTTAAATTTGGTCCTTCGTCATTTGTACCGATGTTATCCCATACTATATTAATAAGAGTTACTGGCGTTTTGTGATTGTCAAGCAGATCTGGGGCCCTACCGCCGAAGCTGAAGCCGATTACCATGTCGAATGTCTTGATTTGAAAAATAGGTCTTACGTTTAAGTTATTGCCAAACACCTTCAGCTTAGTCGGTAGAGCTCCATCGTTTCTACCAGCTAGGCTAAACACAAGTAGCATAAATCTAAGTGGAAGTTTGATTTTTGCAATCAAAAAATCCGATGGTAATCCTTCATACTTCAGCTTCGGCGATAAGGTCTCCGCTCTTAAGCCCTCTTAAGTACCTCATAAGGTGTTGCTACGCCTCTTTGTTTAGATGTTTATACATAATGTTTCGAAAAAAAAAGCAACTTGCAGGAGAATCAGCTTTAGCAGTAACGATTTTTATGTCATCTCGCTGTCTCACTCATTGTTGGAATACGATTCTCTCCTTAATCAAAGAAACTTAGGCCTCTTGTACACGCTAAGAAAAGTCGCCGGGCCTATGCAAGAATTCGTGTCGTTTCTACACACGAACTGTGTACACTGCTTCCGCGCTGACCAAGAAAAAAATCTTGTCAGCGCTAGACATGACGCGCGACGTTTTGCTACGGTGCGGTGGTTTTCGTGCCTAGATCCGACAAAATTCTTGTTGTGTACATGATGAATTGGTCCTATCTGCAGTAGACACGGTGAAATTTCTTAGCGTGTACAAGAGGCCTTAAAACGTAAACATACTAGCAAATTATCTTAATTATGTCGCTAGTTCACAACGACCTACTATCATTGTCCACTTTTATATGATTTTCCATAATACAGAGATCTCAAGATATTAGCATAACCTGCTTCATGAATTTTGCTTTTTGAGATCATCGGTCTACCTATTATGTGGCATCCAATACTTCGTTACTCCAAATGTGACCTTCATTCTAAAACTTTCCTACCCCATCTGCCACAATTGACTCAGTAGAATTATAAAACAGTCTACCGTCACCAACTCTTATTCATCACACTGAATACGGATCTCCCTCTCTAGAGCATACTTCACCACGCTGATCAACTGCACATTGGTGGAGGTCAGTGTTTGCTGCCTGAAGGTCACTTACTTGGCTCAAGGACTGTCAATGACAACAGCCAGGACCGATGGCAGTGGATTTAAAAAGGGCGTGAAGAGGTTTTTACAGGGTCGGCAACGCGGCCATAGGCTGCGGTAACTGCTCTCCATCAGACGGACCGTATGCTTGTTTGCTACCTTAGTGGTATAAAAATAAAATCTCGAGATAATAAACCCATTAATGGACAGGCTACGGTTGACTTAAACTGATGCCCGCAACGGTGGCATCGAGCTACCATACATAATAGAAATACTTGCCATTTAACTTCTAATAGTCGCAGTGTGATGTTAAAAAATCTATCAAACACCTTCTTCAATTTTCTCTGTCAACAAACTCTAGCTTTACTATATTAATATAGATAAAGATAAACTATACTGTAGTTTTTGTCTCCAGAACGGAGGCCAGTATCAAATGGGTACATGAGCCTGCAGAGGCCTCCGTCTGCAACCAAAATCACCAAACTGGGCGGCGATGATGTCCGCTCGGAGCCGGATGGCGGGGCCTACTATACAGACTATAGGAAGAAGGATTATAGAATACCATTAACTAGTGTAAGTATATAACACCACTTAATTTGGACCTAAATTTCAGTCAGAAAGACATAAAGATGTTGATTTTCCTGCAACAGCTCTTCTTACACAACGATTACTTTTAATCTGTTACTAAAAATCCATCTCTCCATGTGCGGTGGTGATGGTTTTCCATCAAAATAAAAAACTAACTGAAACGTTGTTGGCACTTAGATCTTCTTATATTTCTGATATTTACTATTCATGCTCTATTCAGCTTTACCTCTATTTGTATCGCGTGTAAGTTTATTGAATATCAGTTTATGAACTATGTAAATTATAGTACAAAAACAGGAAGACAATTAGTTTATTTAACACCTCATACTTAACGCAATAACAACAAAAAGATCGTCCTGTTAGTATGACTTCAAAATAGTTTCATTTACTGAGTTGATCATCCTCTGTCTCATCAAGTTGATCCTCTCATACTGATGAGGATGCGATTGCACAAGCGCCTTTAGCTGGTTTAAATAGATCATCCACCAGGAATTACTATACGAAGTTTGTATTTGACTGCTGTAGATCTATGCGTAGGTGCTTCTCAGCAAGAGCATCTCTCTTCTTTCGAGAGCATCTTTTAAGTCTATCAAGGCCTCTTAGTATTGATGAATGTATCTTTACGACTAAATATACTGTTTCCATTGTTTCAGTCGTATCATAGTTTAGGACGCGTCAACAAAGGCGTTAACGCGTGTAGTCCAAGTTCGGCAACGGGAGTAACATCATCGTTAACTGCTCATAGATTACGACCCGAGGTTGTCACGACCTCGCACCGTGTGCAAGAGTCTTGTATATAAACCCCTCCGATGTACATATCGTTAAGTATTGACTGTGTTCCTTTAATAGTCCTAACTTTTGTAAATTCCTCTTTTAAAGTGTAAATTGTATGTGATATGCTTGGGATATGTGACGTCCAATCTTCCTGTGAATTAGTTTTGTATGATATAAGAATGATAGTGACCACGCAATTTTTTTCATTCAAATGTTTACAGTAATTGTAATTAATTATTAAAATGCCAGACATGCAAAATATCTGGTATTATTAACAAAATATGCAAAATTCAAGTTTCGCATATTATCTGAAAGACAATAAGCTTCATCTTTTTCAGGTTAAAATATTATCGTCTACCATTATTGTTGATATTACATTAATGTCATTAAGGTAGTAAAAAAAGCATGCGATCCGTTACGCCAGATGGGCAGTATGTAGAATGCGTTATCTGAATCCATAAGTCAAACGAATAAGATTGTCTTACAAAAATAATGTTCAAGCTCATCTGCTGAACAATTTGTATACACAATAATCTTCATCGTCCTAATTTTTCTTTTTGATCCCTCCTGACGTATTATTTCATCTTCTTCATTTATTGTACATACCGCCAAAGTGAACCTTCCAGTGTATGATAGTACTTATTTATGAATACAACTTTTCCTTAAGCGGTTCCTCTGAATTCGCCAATTAAGAACACTGTTCCATATCACAATGTTTGTACCTAATCTTTTTTGGCGATTTCAGAAGACCTTTCAACTATTTGTAGCAAAATTTGATGATATTTATAGAACTATCATGGTCAAAACGAAGTGATACTTAATTTCTTCCGCATAGTATAAGTAATCAAGAAATGACATTCTAGAAATGTTGTATGCTCGTTTACGACCTTAGTGGTATAAAAAATAATTGTGTGGTCGCTATTTTGCATTACGATTCTTTTTTACTAAAAGTCTTTCTTCCACTAATCAGACGATAATCTGGCAAATAGTAAATATAATAATGTATACTCGTATTTGAAATTGTTTGCTAATTGCAAATGCAGCCAGTCTTTGGGTCATAATAATATGGTACTTTTAAGGTTCCTGCGGTGTTAATCTCATTTTTATTGGATACATTGAATTCGCAAAGAATAGTATGTAGCGTGGCAGCATACCTATCCGCATCGCCATTGTAAACGGTAAACCTTACATAAACGCTCAAAAAGCTTTAAGTACTTACTCGATTTCGATAGAATTCGCATATAAACCTTGTCCTGAAAATTACATCATTTTTTTGTTCGTACTGTTTAGGATGGCAAATCCGACAAATCAAAGATCATTTAAATCGGTTGTTTAACCTGATTTTGTTTTGTTTATCATAAGATATTGCTATCTTTAATAGGTAGTGATTTCTTCTGTAATTCTACAACAGCTGTAGTTAAACCCCTGTTGTATATTTCACTGTTCATTGATATTTTATTGGTTGTCGATAGTCATTCTGGCTACACAGGAGACACAGCTTACTGAATATATGATGGCCTTATACTCGTCGTTGTTGAAACGAAAGGTTGAATGTGAATTTTGCACATTTAGTTATCATTAAAAAAATTAAAAGCTAAACTATTTGTCCATTAGTGCGATCATGTTTAGTGGAAGAAAGGAAGTTTAGTTATAATAACGCTGAGAGCTTGGTTCAATCCAATCTTTGAGACTCAATAGGCTATTCGTATTCTTCTGTTAATAAATGTTTCTCTACGACTGATCCAGAATAAATTTTATTTGTAAATAAACCGTATAAGACTACCTTCTAAGTATGTTTAAAAATCTGTAACTAACTTCTGATAGTCTGACATGAATGCAATTGCCATATAATTTAAGGATGTTTTTGTTTATTTATGTAAGTGAACAACCTGTAGACAACTTTTATTTTGCAGTGTATAATTTCGTATATAATTTGAAACTTAAGAGTATACGTAAGCAAATTGTGTTTACTCTTGAAATGAATCAAGTAGTAACATAGATATTTAACGATACACTCTCAGATGCCGATTCAGAAAAATATGTTTACACAATACCAACAAACCTATTCCGTCTTATAACAGAACGTAGTAAAAATAGTCCCAGATGTCGATCAAAATTAGAAGACATTATTTCTTTAATGTGTACAATGACCGTATGCATGATGGTTACGTAAAACTTTTTATCTTTTTATAAACCTATGACTATTACGGCTATGGATACGTTCTGGTTCTAGAATAAGTTTGTTTGGAATAAATTACTATACTAATGTACTAAATCAGCTACGTTTAATGATTGATGATAATTGATTTGATGATGATAATTTTGTTGATCAAGGAAGGAATTTAGACTGATTTCGTGCTGCGTTTTTTTCCGTACCAACTATTACCAAATAAAGCCACTCTTTCATTTAATTTACTAATCAGAGCCTGTCGCCTAAGCTAAAGCCGATGCAGATTCATTTTTAGTTCCGACAATCGGACTTCATTGCTTCTTCATCTCGTCATATAGAACTATTAGGTTTCTAGCAGCTAAGTAATGCAATGACTACGCTAAAATAATATAATGTAATGTCTGATTCTAGCAATAAAAATCTGAAACAGCTTCAGCTTAAACGATTGGGATTGCTTAGAGATTTTTAATAACTATTTTTATATTATCCATACTAAGTTTATGAACATTTCCATTATAATTATTTGGAAGTATCTTTGAGAGATATTCGTCATTTTACTATTTATTAATGAAAGAAAAATATAATCAGTTCGCAACTAGCTTCGATTCGTTCGGTGTATTTTACTTATTCATAGTTATTAGTTAGAGTTGTCATTTGAATACATCAAAAATTTAATAGACTTTTTAACTGTATTATTGAATGCAGTAGTAGACTGTATTGATTTCAAACACGCAAAATCCCAAACTACTACCAAGACAGATAGTTTAGAATTAACTGGTACACAGTTTAAAAATAAATCTACATCATGTTACATTCTTAATAAGCCTATAAAAATTGTAAGAATGAAAAATTTGTCACTTGGGCTCTAAATAATAGACACACATGACATTGAAATTAAAATTGTAACACATCTTTAAGAAGTTGACAAGTTATTGAAACTAGTTAAGGCTCTTGACTATGTGACATACCAAAAATGTAAACCAACGTTGGAACGTCATATCATAACTAAGTCTATTTACAAGTTTATTCCTGGTAAAGAAAACCAAGCGGAATCTGACGGATATGATAATCCATCAGTGTGAGCATATTTTACAAGTAGGAAGGATATATTGGCTGATGGTGATGATCTTATTATCCCAAATATTCATCAATAAAGTATACAGCTAATAAACTAGAAGGCGATTCTTCTATTCGAGAATATAAGAAGCGAATCGTGATCGTGAAATCTCATTACATTTTGGTCGGTTACTTATGTTTTTTATAAGAACCATATAAAAAACATAAGTAACCGACCAAAATGTAATGAGATTTCACGATTGCAATTTATATTTTACGTTTATAAATAAAAATATTAGTACGCCAAAAACAAATGATTAATAATCTTTAAATATGATCTGCGAGCTGCCGTTGGAAAGTTATTTCTCATAGACAAGATAGAATTATCAGATAACTAATTTGTAGATAAAGTGATATAACAATAAAGTATTGTTGACTCAGTTGATTGTTACCACTTGGTGGAACATCATTAACATTTTGTTATTAATAAAGCACTTGTACTGTTCCACGTAATTAATAAATCACTTGTACTGTTCCACGTAATTTATTTTTACCGACCGGTTGCCTTAAGTCAAGCATTATCAAGGTAAACAGATGGTGTTTGCGTTTACATAAAATAATTATAAAGAATGAACTAAATAATAAAATACATTGATATTATTAATGATGTTGTAAATCCTTATTTACAATTCACTAGTACTGTAATTTATTTTAGTACAATAACAACAAAGAAATAATGGTTTTACAATATAAATCTCAATGTTATGTATTTGCCAATAAACACGTTTGATATTATTATAAATGTAATTATACAACTCAATTCTACAATTAACATGTGAAAACACAAATTGATAACTAACGCATTACATGAGAACAATTTAACTGGAATTAAATGATATTATACAAATATTTCGAATGCGGCATATAGTGGCCAATGCCAGATATAAACGTGACCAGAGAGAATATTACTTTACTAAAATACTATTCGGATAACGCTTCAACCTCTATACTAATATTCTAAATGTGAATGTGAATTTGTTTGTCACGCTTTCACGCCGAAACTACTCAAACGATCATCTTGAATCTATGTACACATATTCTCAAAGGTATTGAGAAGGACATAGGTATCCTATTTTTTTTATAAAAAAAAAATAAACGTGGGCGAAGCCGCGGGTGGAATCTAGTATTTTATAAAAATGAAATATTCACTCGAAACATCATCATCATCTCTGTATTTATGTATTTGTACATATGTTTATTAAATATATAATTATGTTATGTAGGTTTAATTTTTGCAGCAATTATAAATACTATTTTATTAGTTGTAGCATTTATATTTATTAGTTGTAGCACATATATTTTATTACTTAAATCTGGTGTTGTTTTGCTTCTTCAGAACTGCATTAGTGATTTTCTACTTGTCCTGACGGTTGACTGGTAAAGCTTTTAGCGTTAAGTCCGCCTATTGTACACTTATGTAATTTGTGGTCAATATTTTTTTAAAATAAATAAATTAAATATCAGAAGTGAGCTGCCCTCTTTGCCAATAAGCCAAACCCTTTAAAGATTTGAGACCTTAATAAGACAGCGTTTCTTAACCTTTTCCGGTCCGCGAACCTCTACAAATTCAAGCACATTTTCTGGGGACCCCCTTAAAAGCAGTGGAATAAATTTTAGATAGTTTATTTTAGTACTGAAAACTGAAAACATTTTTATAAAAATTAAAAATACAGAAATAATGCCAATAACATATAAATTAATAAATAATACCATTATTATATCTATGAATATTATTATATCTTATGAACTATGAACATATGAATTAATAAATAATGCCATTATTTATTAATGGCATTATTTATTAATTCATATGTTCATAGATAAGACGGCGGACCCCCATACACATATTCGCGGACCCCTGTAATAAGACAATGAAGCGTGGCTAGTTTTGGCTTTGGTTGTCAGGCTGCCCAAAATTAGGAAAAAATATATTATTAATATCGTCATTGATCGTGACTAAGCATGCAAACTATCATCGTCTACCCTCATTCATCCCACTGCTGGGATACGGATCTCCACTCAAACGAAGGGGATTTAGAGAATACTTCACCACGCTGCTCAACTGCGCGTTGGCGGAAGCCAGTGTTTGAGCCACCTAAAGGCGACTGACTTGACTTAACTACTGTCATGTAATAATAATAGCCAGGTCCGACGGCACAACGTGCCCTGCAAAGCGCGGAGGAGCTCGAAATACATAGTCATTGAAACCAATCTATGGACAGGCTACGGTCGATGTTGCTTAAATTTGCATATTCGATTACACTGAAACTCGAACCGGCGCCATCGAGTTCCTCATAATACATGCTGTATATTGATAAAATTCAATGTATTGTAACATTCTCAAAATTTGAATACGTAGAATACTAAACACGTGTAATTTCTTACCTTTGAGAGTATATTATTCTGTGCCTTTGATAAACAAAGCGGCTCGCTTTCGAAGTTATTAGTTCAGTATTAGTCACTATAATAATAAGAACATATTACGAAGAGTGTGCTAGATTGCTTTTGAGAACAAATGTTTGTTCGGCTATCATGATTGATACTAGGAATCTGGAGGAGTAAGAAATCGAGAACGTTTCCGTGAGATGTCACTGTGGAGCTATGACATCAGCGGGTAAACTAGCTGAATAATTCATTCATCAACTTTCCATATTTTAAAAAGAACTCCATGAACTAAAGGTAATTTTGTCTATCTTTTGAGATTTATGCAAAGCTTTTGATACATTATCGAACACGCATAAGCAGTTACCACATCCTGTGGGCATTGTTGAGGCATCTCTATAATAAATTTATGTATAAATATATATATTATATATACATAACACAAATAATAGAAATATAATAAAATGTAATCTATGAAGATTGACAATGCGCATGAAACACTAATTAATAATGAATTTCTCTTTTACAAGCAAAAAGGGCAAGCAATTGAAAATTTCGAACGTATTTTTTAGAAAATTTGCTTCAAATTCGTCATCAAATTTGAGATAACTGTTGTCACATCAAGACGGATTGATTAAAATTAATGCATTAAATAAACTATGTAACACCTTTCTTTCGTCCGAATTGGAATGGAATTGGAGTTGTACTATGTGTGCTTTCTGGAAAACGAAGGGTAAAAGGTAAAGAATTCTTTTACAAAATCGGCGTAATTTCAGAAACGTAATATTGTAATTTATATAATTTTGGTATTGAATTTTGTTATTAACAAGTACTTTCTCAGAACTACATACTACTTATTACGTTATTCGTTGGAACATTGAATTGGTATTGCGAACGCCGACTTTGTGGCCACCTTCTAACGCCTTCGCGGCCACACGCGAAGTGTCGTTAAATTGAACGACAACATTTATCTACAGTTAAAGCAGAGATAGTTGAACGTTTGGTTTGTAGTAAATTGGTCGGTTAGGGCAACAGCATACCATCAAACTTACAATGCCTTTTTAACCGAATCCAAAAAAGGAGGAGGTTCTCAATTCGGCTGTATTTTTTAAAATGTTTGTTACTTAATTACCTCGTAATTTATATAGCGATTTTAAAAAACTTTTTTATTTGAAAGAGTATACTTCCAGATTGGTCCCTTATTTTTGTCATCATCATAATCATCACCAGCTGTATCTGTAGAGTAATGTTTGCAGTTGGTATTTTTTTGTTAAAAATGCAGATATGTATGAAAATATACCATTTTTTAATCATATACGGTAAGACAAAGTTTTGTGTGCATAATCCAAAAACTTTTATTATAAATTTTATTCTCAAATTGCAAAATGAAAACCTCAATCCTATAGATTTTAATAGATAGACTAAATGTAAAATTTTGTGTGTATAATTATTTTCTACATATATTTGCAATTTTTTATCTTCCTTCACTGCCATAACCACTGAAGTCTAAGTAAAACTAATTTCGTATACGGACTATATACCTAATGAAATCCGCAACTTTTGCACAGTATGATCTTATTCAAGACCATTATACTTCGTAGTCATCAACCCTTTTTCATCCCACTGCTGGGATACGGGTCTCCCCTCAGTCGAAAGAGTTTAGAACATACTCCACCACACTGCTCAACTGTGGGTTGGCGTAGAATAAATATAATAAATAAATATTGTCAGACAAATTACACAGCGCCATCTAGCCCCAAAGTAAGCGAAGCTTGTGTTATGGGTACTAGACAACTGATAAACATACGTAAATTCATTTTTTTTTTGTAAATACATACTTATGATACATAGAAAACACCCAGACCAAGACAAACAGACATGTTCATGCACACAAATGTTTGTCCTGTGTGGGAATCGAACCCACGAGCGTTGGTGTCGAAGCCGCGTCATTAACCGCTACGCCACCGAGCTCGTCAAAATGCTATTATACTTACTTATTAAGATCAACTAAAAGTGTAACAGCATGTAGACGCCCTAATACCACACAAGACATATGTTACTATCTATTTGACAAGTAAATTGGTTATTACCGACTTTTATTGAACAAATGACGCTTCTTTGTTATTGTTGTAATTTGTTTAAAAATTTAAACTGGCCCTTCATCAGTTTTATGTTTAAAATGAATTAAAATCGACCTAAAAGGCAGGCCAGGGTTTCTAAAACATACCAGTCGTACCCGTATTCATTTATCATGCGATCATCATCATCATCATGAGCTCTTATTCGGCCATTGCTGAAGATAGGCCTCCCTAAGTGAGTGACAAACCCCTGAGCGACCTGCATCCATCAACTGCGCGTGTGATGCCCCTGGTGTTACAGGCGTTCATAGGCTGCGGTAGCTGCTATCCATCAGGCGGGCCGTAAGCTTGTTTGCCACTCTAGTGGTATAAAAAAAAAACTCCGTACAACTTTCTTAAGTTCGTCGCTCCATCTAGAGGGGGTCGTCAGAATCCAGCAAGTGCTGGGTCGCCACTATTCTATATTATGATAAACTGGATATATATGTAGAATGTTGGTGAATTGGTTGATATAATCATTATATTCACTGTTTTTATTTTGTACTATTATATAGCAAAGCCATATTGATCAGATGACAGGCAAAGATTATTAAACCTTCACAGAATGGATACTCAATGATAATAAACAATTACTATTATATTTATGTTAAACTTGACGAAGTACGAACTAGACGGGGTGGTTTGGTAACTAACCGACTAACCCGGGTTAACCCTGTCAATGACTTTAGTCGGATTAACCCATCAAGAATCGGATAAGCCGTCAAGTTTTTTGCAACTGGTAACTCGACGACTCATTATACTTGGACCTGGGGCCCTATCACGGAAGCTGAAGCCAACCACCATTGGGTTTTTTTTATTGCGAAAATAAAATTTCAGTTCAGATTGGTAGTAATTGTGTTGACCTTAGATAGTAGAAATCCTAGAGCTCTACAGTTTAAGCTGAAATTGTTTGTCATTAAATTTAACCTAAGACAGTGTTTCTTAACCTGTGGTCCGCGGACCCCTGGGGGTCAGCGAGTATGTGTATGGGGGTCCGCTGTCTTATCTATGAACATTTGAATTAATAAATAATGCCAGCAAGACTTGCAAAAAACCAGCCCCAACCTTCACATTAATACAATATTTATATATTTGTTAAATGTATTTCTTTTTCAGTACTTACTAATATAAATTATTGTTTATTTATATTTATTCCTGTACTTTTTATTAAGGGGGTCCTTGAAGTTGTGCTTGATTTTCTAGGGGTCCGCGGACCGGAAAAGGTTAAGAAACGTTGACCTAAGACATTTTTGGAATCAAAATATTAGATCGGCTTTAGCTTCGCGCGGTAGGGCCCTGGAGTCTTCTGAAATTGTGTTAGTCGTCTTAATGATATAATAAAAGCAAATTTGGGCTACAGTTTTGGTATGATCATGTTGAAACTGAAATGCGATGAATAAATAACGATGTCACACACACAAAATATTAATAAGGTACATTAATTTACTTAAACTATTACGACAAAATTCAATTTCTGAATACATCAAAATAGAATATTGTTTGAACTAAATTTAAACTGAAATTAAATTAAATTTTATTTAAATTACATTTTGAATTCTAAATTGAATGTTGTTTATTTGCGAAATATTTACTCACATTTTTATTTTATTTTACAAATCGAAATTGAAATTTCGAACGTAAGTTACAGTTTGAAATAAAAGTTCCACAATATTTAATGGAAAATTGTATATTAACTGCTCACAGAGTGTTATTAAAATATCGGCCTCAGTTAATATTTTATTAAATTAAACACAAAATTCTGTCTTTGAAGTTGTAAGTTAGAAATTCTAAATATTATTTTGTTACTGTAATATTAACTGAACGAATCGCTCAAATTATTTGAATTGTAAAATAAAATTAACTCGATGCCTAAGACTAAGTAATAATAAGCAGACAGGACATTTTAATTAAGATTCGATTAAGGACTCTTTGGAATTTTGTTTTATTTGAATTTCAAAAACTTGTTTATTTAATTATTTCACATATTTGTGCGGGATGCCGGTTTAATTACTTGCAATATGAACTTTAGGTTGCTTAACTTTATTAATTTGAAGTCGCGAAGTCTAATCAACCGTTATTGAATACTGGTTTTTTACGTGGTTTCAAACTCGATGTAATATTTAGTTATAATTGTATTTTATTCATGAGTGTAATTCCTTTGCATTCCAGGAGACCTACCGCCGAAGCTGAAGCCGATAACCATCTGGTTTTTTTGAATGAAACTATTGCTTAGATTGTCGGTAATTATGTTTAGCTCAGCTGGTAGCCCTAGAGCTCTACCGACTTAGCTCAATATATTTGTCAATAACTTTAAAGTAAGACCCGTTTTTGGAATAAAAAAACTGATGGTAATCGCCTTCAGCTTCGCCGGTAGGACCCCAGGTGACTAAATCGCGATTAGGTAGGTAGGCACGAGTGTATAATAGTGCACGAGTCATAATGAGTTCGTTTTTGTGAATTCAAAACTAAAATGAATAATTTTCAGTTACCAAAATTCGTTAATATAAAACGAATTATAAATATTATTTTATTGCGTAATCGATGCTCGTTATAAATTTGGCATTATCAGCAAAGTCGCATCAAACATAAGTCATTAATTTTGAATTTACCAATTTTCGCATGCATTTGATTGTCATATCATATTGCTTACATAACATATCGAATTGTTTCAATTACCTATATGAAGTTTTCGTACTGTATTTGTATTTCTACGTCGTTGCACATGAAGAATTTTGTTATTATATTTTAAGCCAATCCTGCAATTTAAATGCCTATTACAATGGTTATAGGTAGTATGTATGTGTGTACGAGTTTTAGTAAAAATGTATGCGTGTATTTTAGGGCTGCGACTCTTTCTCTTTTAATTACTTTCATAATATAAATATATAAATCAGTCCCATCTTCGAAATTTTATATTTTGTATGCTTTCTTGCATAAAAATACTAATCTTTTTTGTATAAAAAAATATACCCTAATGGTTCTTTATGGGTTTTATAGCTACTTTAGTCCCTTCGATAGGTAGAATACTTATATCTGTAAAGTGTCATGTCTGCTGATATTATAAATAGTATTTGACATTAATTGTGTATGTATGTAAATTGTATATAGGAATTCTAACGAAATTAAAAAATCTAGTCTAATTTAGATCTAAAGGTGCTAAGTATTGTATTATATATTAGGTTATGTCAATTTCCGAACGGAATCCATACTAAGCATGGAACTTGCAAAACTATTGTTAATAATGTTTCTTGTAAATGTTTCCAAATACAATGTCAAGCGTTTATGAATTTCGTCGTTTCATTTCATCATCATAATTCTTATCAAAAAACGGCAAAGTTTTTGTGCCTATACACAAGTCGAACCACGTTTGTGTATGCGGACAACCCTTAAAAATGCCGCGTTTAAACCGCTTTAACTTCAAAAAAGCATACCATCCACCTAATGTGAAGGGTTTATCGTATTATTTTTCAAGTGAGGGAAGGAGCGAAGTGAGAGAAGAGCAAACGGGCATGTGAATCACTGTATCTTACAGACGTTTGCGATACAATATCACTTAGGCGTTGTCACTATTGCCGCTAAGGTAGTACTTCTTCAGGAGCTTCCTGATCATCTCACCAGGCCTCCGTCACTCCATGTACTTGCGCGTTATAGTTACCTACCGCCCGGCCGAAGCGGTCTCGGGCCGTTTGCGGACCAAATTCAGGCTCTGCGATTGCTGTGGGATCGCGCGGTTTGAAGCAATCACAACTGTACGCTTGAGCATTTAGGCACATTTTAGCATGCAGCGGTTGCTGACGCGACGGAGTAGGCTATTATAGCAGTAAGTATTGGAAATTTTGTACTGAGTGAAGTATCTGTTACGTAGTAACTATTATGTAATCTGTGATCTCACTTACAGAATTGAAACTATATGACGTTTTCGATCTGCTATTCCTTTCACTTTACAATGCCTCCTAATTTTCTTTCGCATACTACATTGGATGCAAATAAGCACTGGTATCGCCTAATACAGCAGTTGTCGTAGCCTATTAACACTTGTAATACAGAAGCAGATCGATCGCGTACTGACACCAAAAAGCTAGCTAAGCATCCTGTCACTCCTGGCCTCACCCATAATCATCAAGGATCTTTGGTCTTGCGGTGTGCTGTGCTTTGGATGGAGGTACTTCCTTAGTTGGGCTCGGTATGCGATACCTCTCTTTCACACGGGCCTCGCCTGTTAATCGGTAGGGTGGGAATATGTGGGAGTGTATAGCTGAGATTAGTTTTTGCTCTTAAGATGTAGGTATGCAAGAAATATTTTGCGTTAAAAATATCTCACTTTTATCATACCGCGGCCACTCCATACAAAAGTTGCGTCATTTACTACTACATAAACAATGGCGTCTGTGCAGCGCATAAATGAGCGTGTGTGCGTGCGGCGCCATACAAACTGTTCCAGATTCGCCTCAGAGGGGAGGTGAGGACGACACGAGAGAGCGGCAGGGAGTGGTCGTAATGTACGTAGTACTATTACTTATACTGTGATTTTATACTCGTACGTAATTTCTATACCAATAAGCTGTATTTGTAGGAATTGTTTGATGTGTACGAGATTTTATACCACCGAAGAATTTTATTCATCCTCACATATTGGAGCTAAGATGTTCGCGCACTGTGAGGTCCCTGAGAGATTTTCTTCCTCAGAGTCTTACTTAGTGAAATTAGAACCGAGGTTTTCCCAGGAAACTTTTGTGTGGGGTTCTGAAAAAAAGCGTGATGGATTTTTTTCAGGGTAGGCAACGCATGAGTGATGCCTCTGGCGTGGCGAACACTGCTTATCGTCAGGCAGGTTGTTTGCTTGTTTGCCACCTTAATCTTACTGGAAAAAAAAACGTTTTGAAGGATATTAAATTCATCGAATATTTATTCTTAACGCTATAGGTACTTCCTTGAAGCCCAACAGTAAATTGGTCCCATATATAAAAAGGCCCCTTAATTGACTGCTTGACTGACATATAACACGGCCCAATTCTTTGGA
Organism: Hypsopygia costalis; assembly: GCA_937001555.2. Lineage (NCBI taxonomy): Eukaryota > Metazoa > Arthropoda > Insecta > Lepidoptera > Pyralidae > Hypsopygia > Hypsopygia costalis. Next base: position 1,775,500 of record OW443343.2, on the reverse strand, counting down.
TCTTGAATTTACATGTGGATTCCTCAGGGAATATTAACACGGATTATATAGAAACAAAGCGTGACGTAGCGTGGACAATATACATAATGGAAACGATAATTGATTTCACTATGTTAATGTTTTAATTTAAATATAAATGTCTCATTTGTCAAGTCAAATTCCAAAAGCTCTTACTCCTACTAATTTCTTCTGATTAAGTTCGTTGTGAGTTCCAAGGCAGTGAACTTCATCGTTCATTGTCTTTTTGCTGACCACCGCTGTTAATCAAGGATACACAGGAGATACAGTGGTAGGAATGTGGGGTGAGCCTGTTCCAATAATATGAAAATGAAAAATGTTTATTCTTTCACAATTTACATATAATAATATACATACGTGTGATTTTGACGAACAATTAAAGTAAATAGATACAGCCGTGCCGCTTTTTGCTCGACTTGGCGGGGCACTGCCGTGCCCCCAGATATAATAAAATAAATAAATATTTCTGGACAAATTACACATCACCATTTAGTACCAAACTAAGCAAAGCTTGTACTGTGGTAACTGAAATTAACAAGACCCAGACGAAAACAAACAGACACGTTCATGCACACAAATATTTGTCTTAAGCAGGAATCGAACTCGCGACCACGGAGTGAAAGTGGCCATTGCTAACTGTTCGACTTGTCTTATAATAATATTAAATATCTATTTCACTTCGTATTTATATACGAACCATATTTTGTTTTCTTTTTATATGTTGTACTTATATACTACAAAGATCTGAAAACAATTTAAATTAATAAGCATACTCAGAAGGAATTAATTATCTTTCAGAGTCTAAATTACCTACTTTACAAAATTTTCCCAAAGTTTCCACGTGAGCTTAACAAGGCTGTAGAAGACAGTGAACAAAATAGAATATTAACAGATTTTATGAAATAAATTATGTGGAATACGTTGATTTTGACAAACAAGTGGTCGATGTGACATTGAATAAATATATATTTATCACGATATAAAAAAAAAATATGTAGATTTTTTTTATACAACGTCGGTTGGCAGACAAGCATACGGCCCGCTTGATGTGAAGCGGTTACCGTAGCCATATCACGGGTCGCAATAATAAAAATCGCACGCGCGCTGCGACCCCCGCTGCCAACGCAGTACCTCGTTTCTATCTAATGATCTCACTCACTCGCAGGAACACAGCAGCGAAATTCCAATTCCCTAGAGGGTTCTAGGGAATTGGAATTTCGCTGCGGTATTCTGTGAGCCTTATATTGTTATGTAGCGGCGGTGTTCTGGTAGGTGAAGGTAATTTCTCAGCGATAATGTTCTTTCGGTGGCAGATAGATGAAATAATTTGGACTTGCCTCGTCATCAGCTGAATTTTGGATGGAAAACTCGTAACGTAGTCTTGACAATAAGTCTTAAAGAAAGAAGAATTATGGTTGTCATCAACTCTTATTCATCCCACCGCTGGCGTACGAGTCTCCTCTCAAGACATAGAGCGTACTACTCGACGCACTCCGAAGTACGAAGGATATCGGGTTAAATAAACCTATTCACAGAGAGGCTACGGCCGACGTTGCTTATCTTGTATGTTCGATTAGACTGGTGACTGGTACGAGCAACGTGGCTATCAAACTTCGTACATCATATGATTGAAGTTTAGTTAACGATTAATCTTTGACTTCCCGCAGAGGAAGTCAACAAGTCAACATAATTTTTTTTAACAAAAAAAAATCTAATAAAACTGTTCATACTATTCTTTCATAAGGCATCCTTAGATCAAGGAAAGACCTTTCTATTTATTTATTTTTATCCAATTTTATCTCCAAAAATTGACATTTATGACGGATTATCAAATTTCAAAACCGCGTTTGTTATATTAATAATTGGAAACAACCGATACCCTTCAGGGTTGTCAACGGAATGCCTAATTAATTTACACCGGTACGGTTCCCGGAGCGGGGAATTTAATTATTTATGTGGGTACGAACGAAATTTGTAATTTATCCGTATCGAGTCACTTAGGTTTGGACGTCCGATCTGGTGTCGAGGTGTAAAAAAAATAATAATGTGATTCTGTTGTGTTTTTTATTGTATATTGGGTTTGTTTAGTCATATTTTTAAAATATTAATAAATTAAAGGTCTTATTAATAAATTAATGGCCGTGTGGTTTCCGGCAGACTAGAATAGAATCACTCCGTTTCTTCCCGTGGATGTCTTACAAAGCGACTAAGGGAAACACATTATCAAATATCGATCAGGCCTCCCCAACCCGTCTGGCCAGCGTGGGGAGCGTAGGCCAAATCCTCCTTCCGTCTAGGACGGACGAGAGAGGGTCGTGCTTCTTTAGTTGAGACTAAAATGGACCTGATGATGATGATGATGATGATAAATTAAAGATAAGTTATCTAGTACCCATAGCACAAGCATTGCTTAGTTTGGGTCAGGATGGCCATGACAATTTGTAATTTGTATCCAGGAATATTAATTTGTTATTATTATATTTTAAACATGTACAACAATGAGCAAAATAATAGGTGTGTTATTCGGGCTGCTAATAAAAATTTTCTTAATTGTACCTACTCCAAAATACAATACTTTCTTGCATCACGCAATTAAATTCTAGACATAAAATACCAATAATTGACGTCCGCTACACATCACTATCAAAATATATCACTGTCAATGATTAACGTTCAACGTAATAAATACTTTCTGGTTATTGTAAAACAAAATATCACATTATAATTTAGATACAACACGGAACGGAAACATTTACGTTTACGTTTCAATCTTAAATTTGAATAAATCGAATTATCTGTACACATTTCACAATATTCAATTTACAGTTTTAGAGTGCTTTATTTTGTATGCGGTAAGGATGTAAGTTGTTTGCTTTTGGGTTTGTTAAGTTTGTGGATATATCGAACGATATCTGTCGTATAGGGCAGTCAGGCGAACGCGTAGAATTTTACAATACCTCCCGCTGTGGCATCTCGAGTCAAAGTTTATGACGGACGGGGTTCACTATGATTTTATATTTCTGCTTTAGTACCGTCGTTAAAATTGATAAAAACGTACGTCTTTATTTTAATGGAATACTGCGACATAAAGTATACAATAAACATTGGAATGCGGCAAATAAAATTTTCATAAAATTTTACGCTCATTAGTATCAACCCTATCCTAACAACAAAAGTTGTAAAATGTAATGACTACTGCATAATGACACCAGTATAATAATTGCATTAATTTATAGAATGTACCTTTTTACAGCTTTTATTTACTTTTATAGCTCTGTGTGTAATAAAATCCATAAAATAATAATAATTAATAAATACCTATTAATAAATATTGTCAGTCAAATTACACGGCGCCATCTAGCACCAAAGTAGGCGAAGCTTGTGTTATGGGTACCTACTAGACAACTGATAAACATACGTAAATACATTTTTTTTTGTAAATACATATTTATGATATATAGAAAACACCCAGACCAAGACAAACAGACATGTTCAATAATAAATATTCCTTGAGATATTTCACAGCGCCATCTAGTCCCAAACTAAGCAAAGCTTGTATTAGGGGTACTAGATAACTTATAAGTAAATATACATAAATACATTACATAATATTCAACTACCTTTTTGTAAATAAATACATATAATACATAGAAAACGCCCAGACCAAGACAAACAGACATGTTCATGCATAGTCATGTGCGGGGATCGAATCCGCGAACTCGAGTTAAAGTACCCATTGCTAGCCATTAGACCACCGGGCTCGTTATCAAAGTAAAACTTATTACAGACAACAATATAAATAATTGATGATTAAACGAACTTACCAAGTGATGTTCTATCATAATTATACGAAGACTTCGTCTGAAGAGATTAGGATACTAGTAGTAGCACGAACCGTGTGGCCATTCATACACTATAGTTTATATAAAAATTTAACATAGATTAAATATCTTAAAAATATTTTTTATTAGTCCAAATTGTACTTTTCGTAGGGCAATCCTAAGTCGCCATCTTCATTTAGTTCAGAGCTGATATATTCTTACATTTTTTTTTTTTTTTTTTTTAATTCACCCATGGGAATCTTAAATGGGTGGGGGGGAGCTAATCTCTTCAGACGAAGTCTTCGTATAATTATGATAGAACATCACTTGGTAAGTTCGTTTAATCATCAATTATACTGGTCTTCGTCTTCGAGATTAGGATACTAGTAGATATTTAGAGATGTGAATTTGAGAAAAAATAATAACATACTTATGTTTATATAATCAGTTATATTTATTATAACAAGTAAACATATCACAAAAAAAGGATTAACTTTAGTGATTTAAAAAAATATACATCTTTACTGCTAGGAACTATGATTTAAAATAGACATTGCAAAATCATTGCTATTATCTGAAATCACAGCTTTTTGGTAAAAACGAGCAAATACTGATGACGAATCTGACCATCCAGCAGTTTTGCGTATGAGATCAAGATTAACCCCATTTCTATATGCGGTAGATGTGGACGCATGTCTAGTTGAATGAGCACTAAAAATATTTGTATCTACGCCACTCTTATTTAAAACCTCTTTTATCCATCGGCTGATTGATTGGGAACAAACTGGTTTATATGGGGTTTTGAAACTGATAAATAATTGATCATGGTTTCTTAAAGATTCGGTTTTGTTTATATATATTAATAAAGCACTTGCTGGGCAAATTTCTGGCTTCTCTTTAAAAAATGGCAGAATCAAAAGTGGTTGAAGTGAACCCGCCCGTGAAGTTTTGATAAAATCTGGAATTTTTATAATGATTTTTTCATTGGTGATAATTTCAACATTATGTACGTTAATTTTACTTAGAGTTTGCACTCTATGTGCCGTTATAAGAGCTAACAAAGTTACAATCTTTTTTGTTAGGCATTCTATACTAATATCCTCATTTGGATACCATGTTTCTAGAAACCTTAACACAATTGAGGGATTCCAAGTAATATTATATTTTGGCAAAGGAGGACGAATTCGATAAAAGCCCCTGAACAATCTAGTTACTCTGTCATCAGTGCCTATTTTTGTACTAATAATCAATGATAAGGCAGACCTATAACTATTCAATGTACTATATTGAATTCCTGTATGAAACATTTCCGTTAGAAATGTAATTATATAAGGTATTGAAGCCTCATATGTATCAATATTGTGGTCTTTACAAAAAGCAAACCATTTTTTAAAAGCAACTCCATATTGTTTAACTGAGTTGTCCGATATTGATGCACACATGATGTCTAATGCATTTCGAGGGATGCCCCTTCGGGATAATGCCGTGCGGATGACCTCGCGGCTACTAACGTGACCTTGTGTTGCAGTTGCCTGTTAGGAACAGATAACAAAACATTTGTATTGGTTCCGAGTACCAGCATATCGCGACATAATCTTTTAAATATAGGAAACCATGGTTGAGTGGGCCAGAAGGGAACAACCACTATGCCTTCAGCGTCATCAGATATAATTTTACGAATCATTTTTAAAATTACTGATACTGGTGGAAAGGCGTAAAAATTTAAATTATTCCAATTCAGTGTAAATGCATTTATTGCTGAGGCTCCTGGGTCTCTATGCCAGGAAATATATGTGTCGCATTTTTTATTTAACCTAGTCGCAAAAAGATCTATATCAGGTTTTCCAAATAGTTTTACAATTCTGCTGAAGGCATGGTCGCTTAATTCCCACTCAATATCAGGGTGCGATCGTCGCGATTCTGCATCTGCCACTTCATTGTCCTGAGAACTAATGTACGATGCGTACACAAAAATGTTTCTGTCCTCGCACCACTGCCATAATTTTTTGGTAATGCTAGTTAGATGAGGAAATCGCACACCACCCATTTTGTTAATATACGAAATGGCCGTTGTATTGTCTATGCGAAGGAGTATCTGACAATCATTTAGATTCTTTGCAAATACTTTCAAACCAAAGTATGCTGCCATTATCTCTAAATAGTTGATGTGCATATTTTTCTCATCTTCACTCCATTTTCCATTGGCTCTATCATTATCACATGCTGCCCCCCACCCTGTTTTGCTGGCGTCTGAATAAATTTCCAAACAATAGTAATCATCTCTTATTGGATTTATAGCACTGTCGATATGGCTTAACCACCATGCGAAATCATTTATTAAATATTCTGGAATACTCATATAACAATCATAGTCATCTGTTTTTTGAAGCGCAAGGTATTTACACCGTTCAATATTTTTTGTGTACAACCAACTATATTGAATGGCGGGGCAGGATGAGGCAAGGAGACCTGCTAGTCGAGCGAATTGTCGTATAGTACATCGTTTCAGTTTTATGAACTTTAATATTTCGCGTTTTATCAAAATTCTCTTTTCATTTGGAAGAGCAATATGAAAATTTTTGGTATCAATAATCATTCCCAAGTATTTACATATAGTGCTAGGTGTTAATGAGCTCTTTTCATAATTAATTATGAAGCCTAATGATTCCAAGAGAACTATTGTTTGGTTTACATTTTGTTGACACTCATGATGTGAGTTTGCTATGATACATATGTCATCTAGGTATATAGATGATATGTATCCTAGAGACCGTAATAGAGATATAACCGGCTTCATTAATTTCGTGAAGACTAATGGAGCCGTGTTCATTCCGAAAGGGAGGACATTAAATTCATATAATTTGTTATCAAATGAAAAGCGAAGGTATTTTTTAAATTCATGATTAATGGGCAATAAAAAATAAGCATCTTTTAAGTCAATTGTACATAAAAAGGAATTTTTTGAAATTAATTTTAATGTTGTCCTTAAGTCCTCCATTTTAAAGTGATTTGTTGATATATAATTATTTAACGATTTAAGATTTAAAATAAATCGTTTTTTGCCATTTGGCTTTGACACTAAAAAAATACTTGATATGTATTGTTCATTACATGGTGTGCATTCGGATACTGCACCAGAGTTTAATAGTTCATTAATGATAAGATGAAATTCATTAAACTCTACTTGGGAATAATTTTTAGAAAATGGTGTAAAAACCTGTTCAGGGTCTTTGTGAAAAGGTATTTTATACCCCTCTAAAATCCATGATAGGATTACTGTATCATTTGTAATGAAACGCCATCTATCGTAAAACGAAGACAGTCTACCAGCATGATGACGTACCTCAGCTATCGGCGAGTCAGCGTGCGCCCTCGTGAGCGCTGCGGCTGCATTGGCGGCGGTGCCCGATACAGTGGAGGCGGCGGCGGTAGCGGCTGTGGCGGCGGCGGTACTGGTGCCTCGTATCTGCGAGGTTGTTGCGCTGTAGGCGCTAATCTCCTCCCTGCTCCCGGCTGCCTCGCCAGTGGAAGCGGAGGTCTCACGTTTAAAGAACGTGGTTGGTTAGGCTTAGGCTGTGAAACTGCAGATCTAGGTTGAGAAGCAGTTTTCATTTCAGCTCCTGATTTATTTATTGCTTTTGCAGCTTTTAGCGTATCAGCTAGTTTTTCCCCAAATAAAAAACTGTCAATATTCGTTGTATAAAGATGATCTTTAATCTCTTTTTTAATTGTAGAGGTAACAAAACTTCGTCGAGACATTGATTCGACATATTGATAGTCGCATAGAAGTCTAACTCCATCTAACAAAAATTTTAAGACGTCAGTATCCTTGTCTTGACTCGCAAACATTTTTGTTAATGCCTGGCTAATGCAGGTTATAGCAATCGCTAGTTGGTTCTGTTTGACTTCAATGGCTTTGTCTTTTTTTACTAAAGTGTCAGACAATGCGGCCCTTAGTTCTGGGTTCAACTGAGGGGACCCAACTCTAAGACAGTTTTCAGACAATAGGTACTTGTCGAGGATATCCTTTTTTATTTCTTTCGTCAAGCCAGAAGTGGCTATGTGTTCCCAACGTACAGCCAGTTCGGACTGTATTGGTGAGCTGTAGTTTTTACTTTTTGAGGGGGTTTCACCTAATAAGTTAAGTATGTCATCATCCAACGCAATCTGAGTATCACTATTCTCTACGGAGGTTGGTGTCATATCGAGTTGACTTAATTCGATTGAAGGTGATTGAATTTTACTCATTGCATTATCTATGCTATCCGTTATGACGGGCGCATCTTCGGATATATCCGGTTGGTTGTCTACAAGTAAACAATAACAGCAATAAGAACCAAATTTGGTTAATAAGTTCATAATATAAGACATAGGCTCATAACCTATGCTCAAATAATATAGACGTGAAGGCATTATCCTCAAGAGATAAGCTCATCACTTTAATCATTATTTTTTTTTACAAAGGCGATAGTCTCAACAAACTACCCTCAATGTACTTTCGTGAAGGTGACACTCTCTAATGAAGTGTACTCAACACTATGAATTTTACCTACGATTAGATTAAATATTTATTTCCAACCTTTTAACTAAGCGTTACAAAATATAATTGATTTTACATACCTTCTTGTAATGACAATGCCGCAACGGAATTATCCGAGGATGATGAACTCGATAGTTTTCGAGAACGTTTTTGTATCTTCCTTTCGATTTTCTTTAGTTTTCGTAGGAGATAATCATTGCTGTCCGAGTCCTTATGCTTACGCTTTGGCATCTTTAAACTCAATAGACACTAAGAATATATATTTTTTGGAGCGAACGTGTTGAACGGCCGAGCACTAGAACGCGAAAATGAAGATGGCGACTTAGGATTGCCCTACGAAAAGTACAATTTGGACTAATAAAAAATATTTTTAAGATATTTAATCTATGTTAAATTTTTATATAAACTATAGTGTATGAATGGCCACACGGTTCGTGCTACTACTAGTATCCTAATCTCGAAGACGAAGACCAGTATAATGGCAATATCACAGCATAAGTAATAGCAATACGTGCAGTATGGCCACTCTCTGCAGCTCTCTCGTATCCACCTCACATCCCATCTGAGACAAATCTGGAACAGTTTGTATGGCGCTGCACGCACACACGCTCATTTCGCTCTGCACATACCGCATTGTTTATGTAGTAGTTAAGGACGCAAGATTTGTATGGAGTGGCCGCGGTGTGGCAATATGCAACTGCAGACTTATAAGAGATATCTCTATGAGAGATCACTTCAAGCTAACCTTTAGTACTTGGTAATATTTCATACTTTAAGCATTATTTTTCCAAATTTCACAAGAGAATTCTCAAAGAACAAGGAAGCCCTTAGTCGGTATATTAAATCTCGTTAATTCGGCCCATTCACGCGGGTCATATTACAAGGTAATTCTCGGCCTTAATGAAATTCCTTATTAATTAGCCGATAAAAGTTATTAATACATCCTTTGGTAGCTATTGTACGGAAAATTATCTTGGAAACCTGATTTCTTAGTTAGGTTCTATTGATGGCTCTTCCTAGACAGTTTATTATAGATTTTCATGATCATTTATTATAATTTATCGTCACACATTGTAGCCTAAGTGGTCGCGTACTGTGCGGTTCTAAAGAAGTTTTCTCCCGCGTCAATGAATGACGTCTGTGGAATGAACTGCCTGTCGAGGTTTTCTCAGGAGACTACAACATGAGGTTCTTCAAAAAGGGCGTGAAGAGTTTTTTACAGGGTCAACAACGCGCATGTGATGCCCCTGGTGTTACAGGCGTTCATAGATTACGGTACCTGCTTTCCATACAAACAAGCATAAGGCACGCCTAAGGACAGATCCGACTGAAATTTGTTATACACTTAGGGTACACTTAATTTTGTACCTGGCGCTCAATGCGCGCGTTATATTTGAAAATTCATTTAATAAAAAAAACAACGGGTTGCACTCCGGGAGTGCCGGTAGAAGTGAAAACATTTTGTGTCTTACTGAAACGACATAAGAATTATAATAGAACGATGAAATACGTAGTGCCACCTGTTAGGGAATAGTAAAACCACGCTAAACTTTGTAGCGAGATCTAGCGTTGAATGGCGAAACTATTTCAATTAATTAAAATATTCAAAGCAATCTCAACCGTATCGTCTTTGCTTAAAGTTGAATTTTATAGTCTTGCAGCTGTGTCTTACGAATTTTCAATCAGGCCACGTGTCCTGACGCGAGTTAATCATTCCATACCCATCCCAAAAAGTGCACAATGCCTTTGAAGAAGTTTTCACTTCAAAAAACAAAAGAAATAAAACGAGAAATAGTTTTGTACGGAATTTTCTTTTCTATGAAAACTGAAATAGATTAGCTGCTTAATTAAAACATATATTTTGTTCATAGCTTCAGTACGTATTATAAATCTGGTTTGAAAATCCGAAACGATTAACTTGCGTCGCTTTAATAAAATCATATCTTCATCCATGTCTCTAAGTACGCAACTGTTTGAAAATAATGAAACACTCACAGCTTCGACACCGACGAAAGCAAAGACGCCAAAATACTCGAGCACTATGTATGTGCTTGATGTACTCTCGTATGTATGTTATTCGTATTTTTTTTTATTTGACAGGGTGGGGGGGGGGGGGGGGGGGAATGAGCATAATTATGGGTTACTTGATAGAAAGCAACCACCACTGCCAATGGAGATTAGCAACACCAAGTTGACACCGATCCGTTGCCAGCCTATACCCCTTCCTTTCTTTCTTTCTGGTTATCTCACTCACTCGCAGGAACACAAATACCCTCAAGGGAGTTGATATTTGGCTGCGGTATTTTGTGAGGTGGAGGTACTTCCCCAGTCAGCTTTAAAAATACGGTATCCTATCTCTCTTTTCACCAGAATCTAGTTTGTTGTACGTCAGCAGGGCCACGTGCATGTGAGGTTGGCTTTGGTTCAAATATGTTGATGAACCGCTTACACCCCGCAAAAAGGCAAAAAATATTCATGGTTTTTTTATATTACAAGGTCAATAAACTTGTCTAAGAATAATGAGTAACAGGATAATATTGCTATCACCCGAAGTTTTGAACAAACAGATCCTCAACGTCAGCCATTCTAAACGGAACTCTATTTCCTATGGCCAAGGTCGATATTTCTTTCCTTGATTAGGACTAACCACGGTTTAAGTGACTTGCAAGATTTGGTATCTCAGATCCGTGAACCATTAATATTGTGACGCGTTTGGTGAATTAGAAACGTGCTTAGGCTTTGAATTACAAATGAACAAAATACCTAAGATAGTTTCCAAAACCATCTAGTGTTGGCGTGTTTTAATAGTTCAAGTGAGTAATAAAAATATTTATCTAATCTCATACTGAAATTTAGAGATTAAAAACTAAACACAGAATCTTAATGTAAGTCTTTTACGCACAAGACATCAAAATAAATTTAAAAAGTTACTTTTCGATACAGCTCATGGACAACTGTATCGAAAAATAACTTTTTCTCCATTTCGATACAGCTTCAGCCCTGGATACACGCATTTTAAACATATTGCAATGCAAATGTATTGCAACGTTGCAAATTTTTCTATATAATCTGTGAACGCGGCGCCGCGCGGCGCGTCGCGCATTCGCACCACGCATGCTCCATCTGCAAATGGATTTATAAGTAAGAAATAAAGCTGTGAAATTAACTTCATGGTTTTCTTTAAAATATTATTGTCATCTATTTCATGAGATTAGATAAAGTAGTGTATGAAACTGCACATAATTAGGTCTTAAAATACTCGTGCAGTCTATTATCATATAGATAAACTCACACTCGTATTTTAAGAACCCTTATTATGCAACAGTTTCATAAACTACTATTATGTTTATAGCAGGTACATGGATGGCTGAACAAGTGTATTTTATAAATGGCTATCTTACTTTGTAATATGAAGACTGTGAGAGATGAGAATAAATAAACAAAAATATTATATTTATTATTTTTTAAGAGACGGCTTTTTCTAGGTTTTATTTTAAATGAAAGGGGGCAAACGAGCATGTGGGTCAAATGAAATGAAAGCAATCATCACCGCTCATGGAGATCAGCAACATCATGGGGTCGCCGATCTGTTGCCAGCTTTTTAACCCTAGATAGATAACCTACGTCGAAACGACGTAATCGATTTTGAGAAATCGATATAACTCATTTGTTTTTCGCGTCAATAAACTGGCCGTTCCTGCCAACTCAATCGGCTATTGGAGCTTGCAGAACACCCCCATATCGCTCCGGTAAGTGCAATACTTTCGTCAATATTTACCTATCGTACGTCGAAGTGACGTATGGTTATCTTTAGTGTCAGTTTTTAGGCTTTGGGGAAAATGTGTTATTGCGACCAATTCAGAATAAATGAATATACTTTTAATTAGTTTTTTTAAGTGTTATAGACCACGATAAAAATAACATAATGACGTCACAAAAATGTGCAGACGATGCATAAATCAGTCGGTTGTTATATGAAACGAGCGATGAAGAGATTCAGGGGTCGGACAGTGAAACTGAAGACAATTTATTAGAAGATGAAGTACAGAGTGAACCGTAGGATCATAAGGTGAGTGCTCCACCAGTAGTAAACCCATAGGATACTGAAAATGACCCCGAGCCTTTCGAATGTTTCGGTAAATTTATTACTGTTGACATTGTGGAAAAGATAACAAAATGGACCAACGCTGAAATCCAGCTGAAGATTCAAAAACCACCTTTGGGCTTGATGTAAATACCATCTTTAAAACTACAACTTGTGAAGAAATTCGGCAAACTCTTTTTGGCGTACTGACACTAACAGCTGCAATCAAGGAAATATTTGATTGTTTGTATTCAGAAAACAGATATGTTGCTGCCATGAGTAAAGGTAGATTCGATTTTTTGATAAAATGTTTAACAAAAAGATAAGCCGAACCTTTCACATAACCAAAGAAAAGAAATATTGAGCCTTTTGTCCACCAAAAATTAGAACGATGACAAAGACAATATGCGACCGCTGCAAAAATCCTATTTCTGGAGAGCATAAGCACAGAATAATATACTCTAACAGAAGATCCACTTACGACACGATTGGAATAAAAATTAATAAAATATCAACCTTCGATACGCGCTAATACGGTCCAAAATAATTCTGCAGCTGTATTCGTACCTAAGTCTTTCAGCGGCAGGGGCAATCGAAAGTAACCCCTATATGTAACGCGTTACGAGCGACCGCCGCTGCTTTTGCAAAATGGTTTGTCTCGCCGTTGACGTAACCGGGCTGCGTATCGCTCATAGGGTTGAACCACGTGTAGAACATGAAGCGCTCGCGTAGATAGGTATAAATACATACGCTTGTTTATTAATGATCAATAAAATACATATACTTAAACTACCAAAAAATGTAGTAGGTTTACGTATGTGTATGTTTATTACTCTGCTGTATTTACTTATATTACTATATCATACTCTGTGATTATTAAGTACATAGGTAGGTACTTAGTAACAATAATGTTACGTAATGTTGACACTGATAAAATGTATAATTTTAGAGTAAGTTTTAACAGGAATCATGACTGTACGTACTTACAGATCAGGTTTACTATTCACATTGTCCCAATAATAACTCGGATGTATCTTTAACACGGAAAGTATTTGTAAAATAGATGTAGGTATGTATTTTAAGCGCTAAACAAAATAACCGACCATAAATACCGATATATTTAGTAGGCGTGGTGGTCATCGCATACCGCGTGCGTAAGAGAGCGCGCGTGACACTCGACTAATTATTGCTCTCGGGGGCGTCGGGCGTGTAGGTAAATAACTCGGCCGAATGGCGGAGTGACACAGGCCTGGCATAAGTCCAGCGCCTGACCTAAGTGCCTTTGAGGCCAAAATTAATAAAAATATAAATTTATTTAGATTCGTCATATTATAGAGATTACAAAAATTAGATTTTGAAAGGTTTACATAATATATCATAAGACTACCGGCGAGATTCCTAAATGTTTAAGTTTTGTAAAGTAAGAAGTACCTTGTTTTGTTCTTTAATTTTATTGTCTAATAAAAATGTAAATAAACTCTATTGTTTTTCATTTACTCCGAACACAATTACATACATTAAAACATTAAATTACATTCATTAACCTAGGATATACATAATCCAAAATATGCTCACTCAACCATTCGCACGTCGATTCGACGTATGGTTATCTTTAGTGTACAGTGAAATATGGTTATCTATCTAGGGTTAAAGGTAATACAGACTCTGTTCCTGAAGGCTCCCATGTCGTGATTGTTCGAAAATACCGCTGACGGAAGTTGATTCCAGTTTCACCGTTTGTGGTATAAAATGTCTTAGGAAACGTACTGCAGTAGATCGCCAATTATCAAGATGATATGAGTGGAATTTTAATTTATGGCGAGTTGTACGATAGTGAGTAGAGCGGTAGGTGTCAAATCAAACAGCTCATCCGAGCACTTCCCGTGGTATAATTATGTACGTAAAGTGATATATTTGCCGAATAAGTGATGGCAGATGGGGAGGAAGGTATTGGAGGCCGCGCGTAGGATTACCAAGCACTGGACGGCCTCCTTCTTGATAGTCCGATGACCTTTAGAAAGCGCTGTGTAATTTGGCCAGAAAAAAAATGTTTATTGTCGTGTATTGTTCATACCAGATAAAATCAGACAAGCTCGGTGGTCGAATAGCTTATCAATAGCCACTTTGAATCCGAGGTCGCGGGTTCGTTCGCCGCACTGTATGAACATGTATATTTTTGTCTTGGTCTAGGTGTTCTCTACGTATTATATGTATGTATTTATGAAAAAAATGTATTTTAGGATAGTAACAGTTATCTAGTACCTACATGGGGCACACTAAAAGTTTTGCACTTCTAGCTAATCGGAACTATTTTAATTTCGAATGTTATATTTTTTGAAACGACTTGCAACCGCCTTAGTAATGAAAAAAAAAAATTGGCGGGAAATCATTTGTCAATTGTTTTTTATCACACATCAAAGTTCTACGTACGCAGCGAAAATGGAAATATGTCGAAAAGATTTTAGAGAGATGATTTTTTATGATTTTAAAAGTTCTCTCTCTCCGCAAGACTGTGCCGCTCGTCTTCAAAATGCTTTTGGGAGAGAAGCACCGTGAGGCGATGGTTTGCTGAATTTGAGAGAGCTTGGGTTTCTTTACATGAGGAATTTCGTAAAGAGCGGCCTTTAACTGCCGTGAACGAAAATAATGTGGCTACTGTTAAACGGCTAATTGAAGAAAACCCGCGGTTTACCTATGAGACAATTCGAGGACTATTAGGGATTGGTATGAGCCAAATTCAGAAAATTTTACATGAAGAATTAAAAGTTCGGAAACTTTGTTGTCGTTAGGTCCCTCATGAACTGACAGCGGAGCAGAAGCGGGCTCGCGTGGAATGGTGCTCACAGATGCTACTGAAATACGACCACGGACATTCTAATGCTGTTTATGACATTGTCACAGGAGACGAAACGTGGATTTATTGTTATAAACCCGAAAAAAAACAGCAATCTTGTGAATGGGTATTTGAAAATGAGAACAGGCCACCAAAAGTGAGGCAGGCGAGAAACGTTGGTAAAAAATTGATCGCGTTTTTTTTCTCAGCTACAGGTCCCATCTGCACAATTCCACTTGAAGATCAAAAGAGTGTTAATGCGGAGTGGTATTCTACCATTTGTTTACCCAGGATGTTAGAAAAAGTTCGCGAAAGACGACCAAAAAGCCGCGTTCTCCTACATCATGACAACGCTTCTTCAGACACGGCCAACAAAACAAAGTCATTTTTAGCTTCCGAAAAAGTACAACTAGCACCCTGTGATTTCTGTATTTTCCCCAAAATCAAAGATTTGATGAGAGTTTTCACTTTTACCAACTCCGAAGAGGCAGTGATAGCGTTCAATCAGCACGTAAAAACATGCCTTCAGATCTGTGGTCCTCCTGTTTTAAAAAATGGTTCGATCGCATGAAAAAATGTTTAAAATGTAAAGGAGAGTATTTTGAAAAGCAATAAACATAATATTTTGTTTATAACATGTTTTTTTTTTAAGTTACGCAAAACTTTTAGTGTGACCTACGTATAATACAAGCTTTGCTTAGTTTGGGACTAGATGGCATTATGTAATTGATCCCGGAATATTCATTTTATTTATTCATGTTGGCAAATAATTTCATTGACAACACATCACATAGTATTATCAGGCATCTTGATTAACATGGTTAACACATTAGCTAATGTATTAATAATGCCACAGTTGCTATTCTTACCACTGAGCCTCGAATGAGTCAACGAACTCATCATTAATCGAGCTTCAAATGAGACACAGCGAACTATGTCATTCAGTCATTATGTCTTTTCCTTCCGTACTTTCTTTATTTAAAATTTATGTTAACTACATTAATTTAATCCTCATCATCGTGTACAAAGCAACATAAATGTTAAATCATCAATTACCGATCAAATAGTAATTGAAACGTCATCGCGCGTGAGACACAATTAATCAAAGAATTAGTTTTCGATTGTAAAGCCTTTGTTGGAATGGAATTTGGGGCCACGAAATGTGATAAAGAACGGGACGGAGGCCCATCACACATTCACACCATTGTCTCCTGTGTAGCCAGGATTAACAGCGGCAATCACCAAAAAAACCGGCCAAGTGCGAGTCGGACTCGCGCACGAAGGGTTCCGTGTATATCAAAACGGCAAAAAAAAAATCACGTTTGTTGTATGGGAGCCCCCCTTAAATATTTGTTTTATTTTTATTTAATTATTTATTTATAATGTGAATATAAAACTAAATATTATGTGAGTATTTCAAGCGTCTACCTATTACCGTTATCAATTGCGAGCAAAAGGAGCAAAAAAATTCTTAAATATTGAATTTATTCTATTTTTAGTATTTGTTGTTATAGCGGCAACAGAAATACATCATCTGTGAAAATTTCAACTGTCTAACTATCACGGTTCATGGGATACAGCCTGGTGACAGACGGACGGACGGACGGACGGACAGCGGAGCTTTAGTAATAGGGTTCCTTTTTACGCTTTGAGTACGGAACCCTAAGAAGGCAAATAAAATAATGAAGTCCACTGTAGTCCCCATGGTAAAACTACGGCTGCCTTAGAACTTATAACGAATTTAAAGAAGTCAGAATGAGAGAACACTATATCTAATATATAAAGAAGAAGTCAGTATGAGAGAACACTATATCTAATATATAAAGAAGAAGTCAGTATGAGAGAACACTATATCTAATATATAAAGAAGAAGTCGGTATGATAGAACACTATATCTAATATATAAAGAAGAAGTCAGTATGAGAGAACACTATTATCTAATATATAAAGAAGAAGTCAGTATGAGAGAACACTATATCTAATATATAAAGAAGAAGTCAGTATGAGAGAACACTATATCTAATATATAAAGAAGAAGTCAGTATGAGAGAACACTATATCTAATATATAAAGAAGAAGTCAGTATGATAGAACACTATATCTAATATATAAAGAAGAAGTCAGTATGAGAGAACACTATATCTAATATATAAAGAAGAAGTCAATATGAGAGAACACTATATCTAATATATAAAGAAGAAGTCAGTATGAGAGAACACTATATCTAATATATAAAGAAGAAGTCAGTAAGAGAGAACACTATATCTAATATATAAAGAAGAAGTCAGTATGAGAGAACACTATATCTAATATATAAAGAAGAAGTCAGTATGAGAGAACACTATATCTAATATATAAAGAAGAAGTCAGTATGAGAGAACACTATATCTAATATATAAAGAAGAAGTCAGTATGAGAGAACACTATATCTAATATATAAAGAAGAAGTCAGTATGATAGAACACTATATCTAATATATAAAATTCTCGTGACGCGGTGTTTGTAGCCAAACTTCTCCGAAACGGCTGGACCGATTTTTATGAAATTTTGTGTGCGTATCGGTTAGGTTTGAAAATCGGTCCAATTTTATTTTTTATACCACTAAATGATAAGGGTGACCCACTCCTAAATATTTTTATGGACAAAATATTTTAGGTATTTGGTACAACCGCACCAGAGAACAGCCCCCTTACCACCAACTCTTATCTTATTTATTTATTTATTATCCATTCATCAATCAGTTATTGAATCGCAATAAGAGTTGGTGGTAAGGGTTCAGTACAACATTCTACGTACAGATGTTCTACTAATTTACTTTCTATTTGTTACTAAACTAAAACTAAAGTAACTTAACAAAAACTAAAGCTGACAAACCCGCTGTATATGTGGCCCCACTGCTAAGTGACACAGTAATTTATGTATGTGATAATCCGTAAGTGCTCAATATATTAAAAGTTCGTTTATCAGCGCGCGCAATTAATTGTATTCATTTTGATAAAACGCCTACGTAATAATTTTGATATTACTTTTATTCTCATCTGAATCAAATGCTTCTTGGGGTATAGAAATAGGCAATAAGTAAGGACAAGAAGTAGGATTTCTCGATGTGCCCTTACAGTTTTATCTTATAGTTTAATTTTATTATTTACTTACCAACAAAAAAATGTTTTAATCTCAATAATTGTATTATCGAGATTGCACATCTTTTTGTATATTCTACCATCTGTACAATGGGTTGTGTTCGAAGGTATTACATAATAACCACGATTTATTTCTACAGTCGCATAACTCACCATAGGCATGGAATTCCTCCTCACACGTTGGAATTGAGCGCGTACTGTACGGTTCCAGAGAAGCTTTTTACCTAGAGCTGTCAGGTTGTGGAATGAACTACCTGTACAGTTTTCCCAGGAGACTACAGTAATTTTTCAATAAAGGGGTTAATGGGTTTTTGCAGGGTCAGCAACGCGTGAGTCATAAGCTACGATGACTGTTTTTCATAAGGCGGGTCGTAACCTTGTTTACCATCCCAGTGGTATAAAAAAATGCAATTAAGATGATAGTTTAAAAAATCATGTTTTTCTGTAGACTTAGCTTTAATTTAACAACATAAATGATGTGTAATTTGTTATTACATAAAAGTAGCCTTCCTATTCTATTTAAAAACCTGCAACTCCATTTTAGACGAAGAATATGCCTATATTCTTCGTCTAAAATGGTTAATAAAATAATTAAAAATAAAGTTGCAGGAAATAAAATGGATATGCAGGTTTTTCAATACAATATTTTTTCCCGTTCTTTTGTACATAATATTTTTTCTCGTTTCTTTCTTAGAAAATTGTCTGAAAACTTCCAAACTTAAAATATTGAGCACTTACTTACTCTCGGTTTGTATGAAAAATCCGAAAATAATATTGACACAAACAGAGTAGCGCGTAACCTTTTCAACGTCAGCTGCCGGTAGTCAAATAAAATAAAAGATATTGGTCAGTCTTTTATTTTTGTAGCAAGCTTCATTAAAAAATTAAAGACCTTACTGGTAGGCAAATGTTATTACACTCTTGACGAATTTTTAAATGATAAATTAGATGACATATAATAAACCGTTCCGTACACTTCAGACTGTTGCCATACCCTTTTAGGGTCATAATATGTAATAACTTAAAACTAACATGTATTTTAAGATCGACATGTACCTACATATTATATGCAATAAAGATATTGAGTATTGTCTTTTCGACGCCTTCGTCGAAACCAAAACAAAAGCTATTTTAGGCAAAAAGGTGTTCAAGAAATAGTGGTTTATAGATGTTTTTTTTTTTTTATTATTTATACTACGTCGGGTGGCAGACAAGCATACGGCCCGCCTGATGTGAAGCGGTTACCGTAGCCATTTTAACGCTCGCAACATAAAATATCGCTCGCGCGCCGCCACCCCAGCTGCCATCGCAGCATCTCCTTCCTTTCTGGTGACCTCACTCACTCGCAGGAACACAACAGCCCTCAAGGGAACCGTTATTTGGCTGCGGTATTCTGTGAGGTGGAGGTACATTCCCCCGTCGGGTAGCCTACAATTACGCTCCCTACCTCTCTTTTCGCCAGAGCTTCGTTTGTCAGTCAGCAGGGTGCACCGCGTGCAGGTGAAGTTGGCTTTGGTTCAAAGATGTTGATGAACCACTTACACCCCAAACGTGAACACGTCTTTAAAATTGCTTCCATAGGGAGGCAATTAAAAAAAAACTAATGATAACAAAATCGAGGTATATAGTTTGGTGTTGCAGCTACAAATCTATCATCTCCATCCAAAATTCAATCACACCACTGGATAGATGGAGGATCAAAGAATTTATTACGCTAAGTAAGAACTACGGAACATCGCGTGCGGGGGAGGGGGACTCGCTGCCATTTTGAGATAATTTTAGTGCACATAACGTATTCACGGACAACACACGGCCGTGTCCATGACACAGCCACAGCCCAGTCCATTTTGTTTATAGTCGATTCTCCTACGCGACCGCTTGAAGGTTAAGAGAGTAGTTCTTAAGAAAGTTTTATCTACCAATGCAGCACTCGAAAAATGTTGGGTAACTAAGTGGAAATGGCAGGGGGAAGATAAATAATAATAATAAATAAATAAATAAATATTCTCAGACAAATTACACAGCGCCATCTAGCCCAAAGTAAGCGAAGCTTGTGTTATGGGCACTAGACAACTGACAACATACGTAAATACATTTTTTTTTTGTAAATACATGATAGGTACATAGAAAACACCCAGACCAAGACAAACAGACATGTTCATGCACACAAATGTTTGTCCTGTGTGGGAATCGAACCCACGAGCGTTGGTGTCGAAGCCGCCTCATTGACCGCTACGCCACCGAGCTGGTCACATAGAACTCACGTCACAAGATCACGTAGAACTGGCAGCTTTTGTCCATCTAGTGGGAAACTTTGGCAGAAATGTGTCCCGCTGGACGGACGGGGACGATCTCGTGAAGATTGCAACGAACGAATGTATGCAAACGGGACAAAACTGATCATTGTGGTCTAGGGTTCTGTTGTGGACGTCCTTTGAATGAAATAGCCCGAATTTTGTATGATAAATTGAATAGTTACATCACTGTATGTAACAACAAATATTTTAATAGACCAAAACTAGTGTTTTATACGGTACGATAAAATACTATCTACGTGTCCATTCACTATTATTAAGTTAGCAGTCTATTAAATAGAGTATATAAAATTCGTTGTCATGTCAAAGGCCCTTTTAGCTATGAAGCGTGGTCTAATTGACAAACGTCGAACCCATAGCTTTATTACCACGGTAGAGACCAAATTCAATGTTAATTACTAAGACTTGGAAGGAGTAACTAAATCTAAACTTCACTGGTAATATCTTCATGGCTAAGATGGGCAGGAAGTATATCAGGCGAACGTTATTTTAATGTGCCACTTCATCGTCAGCTAGTAGCCAACTACTGCTGGACATATGTCTTCCCTGATGTCTTCCACCTTTTGCGTTCCTCCGCTTTCCACATCCATCCGGTTCCGGCCGTTCTCTTGAGGTCATAGGTCTATCTAGAGGAAGGGCGCCCGACGCTTGGTCGTTCCATACAAGGTCTCCACTCTAGGACTTCTCTCCCCCATCTGCCATGACTGACTCGGCAGATGAACTTGACACCTATACTGTGTTAATTTTACAATAGCAATAGCTTCATTTTGTATCATATACACACTTTGTAAATTTTATATTGTGCAGTCAAATTTTTTGTGCAGCTACCTTACCTTTAACTTTGAATAATGTACTAATTTATTCTTTATATAAACTTCACTAATTTATTAGGATATTAAAATTTTTTTAGGTTACTTTTAGTGCCAATCTTTCTCTGCGATGTAATTATGGGAAATTATAATTTCATAATAAATGCATGTTTTATTCAAAATTATTGATAAGGTCTCATAAACCTTGACTGTACATTTTAAATTAATTCCAATTTTGGTATTGAGAACAAAAGCTTTGTAACAATACGTGTCCTTGTTTACATTAACACATTTTTATAGTAAGCAAACATTATTAGTTATTCATGTGACACATCTGCACTTACATTACTTTATAGATGTTTAAATTACTACAACTTGTATTTTATACTATATATTTTAAATACACTTTAAGCTTTGCGACGTGCTGTCGCAAAGCTTATAAAGCGTCTCTGTTTATAATTATACGTTTTTATAGTGAATAATACTATATCAATTATTCGTGAGACACTTCTACAATTACATTACTTTTCAGACATTTAAATCGCTACTACTTGTACCTTATACTATACGTTTTAAATACACTTTAAACTCTGTAACAGCACGCGTCCCCGTTTACATTTACACGTTTTTATATGGTAATTGTATAGAATATTAATTATTTGTGTGACACTTCTACACTTACTTTATAGATATTGAAATCGCTACAACTTGTATCTTATACTATACATTTTAAACACACTTTAAATTTTGTAACAGCAAGTGTCTCTGTTTATACTAATATTATATCAATTATTCGTGAGACACTTCTACAATTCCATTACTTTTCAGACATTTAAATCGCTACAGCTTGTACCATAAACTATACATTTTAAATACACTTTAAACTTTGTAACAGCACGCGTCCCTGTTTACATTTACACGTTTTTATAGTGAGCTAACACTAGTTTAATTATTCGTGTGACACTTTTACACATTCATAAATTGTTACTGTTTGAACTGACAGTTTGAAATGTTTTAGGTTATCGTTTGTTGTTTATGTTTTACTATTATTACGTTAGTACTATTACATAGACTGTGCTATTATTGTAATTGCGTTGTTCCCGTAACTTAATTAACAAATCTGGTATTTGGGCTGTGATTTGGGGTGTAAAAGGTTTATCACCATCTAGTAAACAAAGCCTACCTCACCTGCATTAAGTACACCGTACTGATTTACTAACGAGGCTCTGGCGAAAAGAGGTAGGGGATAGCGTAATTATAAGCTACACGACTCGGGGAAGTACCTACACGTCATAGAATCATCATCATCATCATCAGGTCATTTTAGTCTCCACTGCAGGAGCACAACCCTCTCTCGTCCGTCCAAAAGACAGAAGGAGGCTTCGGCCTACACTCCCCACGCTGGCCAAACGGGTTGGGGAGGCCTGTTAGATATTTGATAATGTATTTCCCTCAGTCGCCTTGTACGACATCCACGGGAAGTGACGGAGTGATCTATTCTAGTCTGCCGGAAACCATACGGCCAAACTATCTATACTGAACACCATTTATACAATAATTCCTTGAAAGAGCAAAAACAGTATTCATAATTCACTTCCAAAGTAGCTTTTATAATATTTCCAGCTACTGACCACAACTCCGCCTTTACGGCATTCGCAAATGAGTGTAATTGTGGACTAAAAAACTGCAGAGCGTTGTCCAGTAAATTGGTATTCGTAATAGGCAGCGGAACAGCGGGTAAATTTTATTCAAGCGCCTGGAAAGGGTCTAATGAGGTGTCAATTACTAGACTATAGCTGCACAGCTGATCCGTACAAAGAGTGGCTATTAAAAACAGACGGGACTCTTAATTCAGAGTTCTGTATCAACGTAATCGACGCAGGTACTGTTTTATGTGCGTTGCTTTGTGTTTATGATAAATGTTTTTTTTAAATATCATATTTAATACTGTAAATATAAATAAATATAAATATTTCTGGACATTTTACACAGCCCCATCTAGTCTCTAAAAGCGCAAAGCATGTACTATGGATACTAGACAACTGATAAATGTAGTTAACTATTTTTTTTTTTGTAAATACATACTTATAATATATAGAAATCACCCAGAACAAGACGAAAAGACATTGTCATGCACACAAATATTTGTCTTGTGCGGGGATCGAACCCGCAACCTCGGAGTCAAAGTGGCCATTGCTAACCATTCGACCACCGAGCTCATTAAAATGCAATACGTATAGTGACAGTCTCTTAGAGATAAGAATTAATTATATAATAAAAATATGAAAAAGGTTTTATTAGACCTCTGTTTATATTAATCTACGCCAATCGATAGAACAGTCGGCACTCTCAATAATGCAACGGGAAATGTTTAAAAAGCATCTCGAGACTCGGTAGAGCGCTCTCAGAGAGCGACTGCTCCACTTTCGTTTAACGAGTACGATGCGCAGTGATAAGCGTTAGCGGAGATTACAGAGGATATACACCAGGTAAGGTTTAATTTAATTTATTTCGGTATATCCATTGATCTTCCATTCAGTGGACGTCAGATCTACGCTCAAAAGTAGGCTTAACGTGGTCTCCGAAGCATGAAGAAGCTCGAGATAAATAAACCCTAAGACAGGCTACAGTCGACGCTGTTTAACTTGCGTGTTCGATTATAGTGACAAGCGTAACGACGCCACCGAGCTCCTGAAGCTGTCCTCTAGCTTGAGCTTCGATAAATACGTTTTTCCTGAAGACCGAGAAAATTCTTATAGCCCTTTATAGCCTTTAATTAAATATATGTAAATAATCATGCCATTACTTTAGACAATTATTAATATCAACATTGTGGTAGTCCAGATAGAGATGTTTGAACCTTTGTTGATTTTTCGTGTGGCAAACCTTTGATGCCATTAGGTAACTTGCCCAAGTTTAATATCAAATGAGAAAAGTTTTCATTTAACTTCCAAAGCTTTTTCTGCTAATTCTTCCCACTAAAGCCTCTACCACTTATTCGTCGAGTGTGAGAGCTCACAGCTGATTACATACGTTCTATTCTCGATGCTCGATTTGAAATTAAGATAGACGCCTTGTTCTCTCACATGTTACGATAACGCTGCGTCTGTGTTCTTTTTTTTTCTTTTGCTAATTCAATTATCCAATTGAATTTTATCGGAATGGGGCAAAACAATTGCGATGAAACTTAGCAAAACTTTGTTTAAATAAAATATTTTGAACGTGGAACCAGTTTTATTGAAGACGGCGTCTATGACTAATAGTTTTCTGTTAAAAACAACATATTTTCGAGTGTATGTATGTATATTTCTCTGGCATGCTCTACAGCGGTACTAGCTGGACGGATTTCTTTAAATAAAAAAAATATCGGTACATACATACTCAGTGCTATTTCAAAACTTCGTTTAAAATTTGATATGAAAAACAAACGAAAACAAGTCAACAAATGCAATTATGCAGTTTAACATGCATCGCAGTTTTTCAGCAACTCATGAAAACTGAAGCTCATAGTTCAGACTGAAACAATTGTAATTACGGAAGCCGAGCGCAGGGTTGTCGCAACATGCAATGGAATAAAAATTCATATACGCTTCAGAGTTTTTGTTCAATATATGTGAAATTTCTAGTAATATTTTTTCCTGTTTCTCTCAATCCTCTTTACTTATTTTTCCATTCTTTTTATTTATACTTCATGCACAATAAAAAAAAAATACACAGGCAGATTTAATACTATACAACAATACATTCTCTACCAGTCAATCTTAGGGTGATGTAGAGGTGAAGATAGTACGTGCAAAAGACAAATAATGTGTAATAAATTAATTAATAAAAATTAAACACGAACAAATCGTTATAGATATTCCATATATTTACACATAATATACTATAGATATACTAAGTTAAATACATTTTTTTTTTTTTTTATACCACTAAAGTGGCAAACAAGCATACGGCCCGCCTGATGGATAGCAGCTACCGTAGCCTATGAACGCCTGTAACACCAGGGGCATCACACGCGCGTTGCCGACCCTGTAAAAACCTCTTCACGCCCTTTTTGAAGAACCCCATGCTGTAGTCTCCTGAGAAAACCTCGACAGGCAGTTCATTCCACAGCTTAACCGTACGCGGGAGAAAACTTCTCTGGAACCGCACGGTACGCGACCACTTAGGCTCCAATGTGTGAGGATGAATTCCCTGTCGATGGCGAGCGGTGCGACTGTAAAAGGAGGCCGTGGGCATCATGTCAAACAACTCCTCTGAACACACCCCATTGTACAAACGGTAGAACACACAAAGGGACGCAAAATCCCTCCTCAGACTTAAAGGTTCTAAACCGTCTGTCAGTTTGGGATCGTCAACAATCCTCACAGCACGCCTCTGAATCGAGTCACAAGGTGCAAGCTGGTATCTAGGCGCTCCCGCCCACAGATGGCAACAGCACTCCATATGCGGCCGTACTTGAGCTTTGTAGAGCAGAAGCCTTTGCCGCGGATTGAAGCACTGTTTGGCCCTGTTGAGCACGCCTAGTTTCTTCGACGCCAGCTTGACCTTCCCCTCCAGGTGACATCGAAACTGGACGTCGCTGGAGATTTCAACGCCTAAAATCCCAATACTTTTGGCGACAGTAAGGGGTGTATTCTGGAAGTGAGGAGCCACAGCAAAAGGGGTTTTCTTAGCAAATACATATACGCATACTTACATACACGTAAATAAATATTCATAACATATAAAATTATTCACATTTGCTTCCTCGTGTGCTCTCGCTTGATTTTCCTCTTTCCTTCTAACTGTCATGTCGGTGCATTTCACAAATTGTCTCTCGCAGTTACGTAACTATCACAATAGTTTTATAAATAAATATATATGAAAAATACCACGTTTAATACAATGAGGGTCTTTTGGCAGCACTGTAGTGTGGGGTCCAATCATCTGTCAATGCATAGCTTCTTGTCAAATGTCTTGTTGACGTCTTGTGTTGTCTTGTCGTCTTAAAGTTTCACTGTTAAAAAAATCAGTTCAAAGTGTACTGATTTTTTTAACAGTGAAACAATCTGGACCCGACGCATACCTAGCGACATCTGATGTCAGAAAAAAAAATCGGTTGTCTGTAAAGTCGGTTTACTGACGATAGTTGAACGTGACAACGTCATAAGAAAATATGGATGTTTGCATTTTTCAAAAGAAAATTTTAATGGAACGCCACAGAGCGACGTAACGCCGCATGAGTCATGTTTTTTTGTGCGTGCAGCCGGCTCCATCGAATTATAAGACGTTGTCACGTCAAAAAAAATCAAACATCCCCATTGAAACTACATCCCTTCGAAAATATATTTTAAAAATATCAATACTCGAATTTCCGTATAAATTTCTCTCCAATTTCGTCTAAAACGCAAAACGTTTGGAGTGTAAGTGGCTCACCACGATCTTTAAAGCTAAAGGTAACCTCACCTGCACGTGGTGCACTCTGCCGACTTGCGAAAGAAGCTCAGCCAAAAGTGAGGTATTTTACAGCATGTTTATAAACTGCCTGGATAGGGAGGTACCTCTTCAAATAACAATGACCTTAATTTCTTGGCTTGTTAGGCTCTGCAAGTGAGAGAAGTGACAGTTAGTGGCGGCGTGCGAGCGGTTAATATGGCTACGGTAACCGCTTCACATTAGGCAGGCTATATGCTTGTCTGCCACCCGACGTAGTATAAAGAAAGTGTGTGCTCACATGTAGACACAGAGTAGAGAACTTAATTTTTGGTCTCATTTTGTTCTGTCCATTTGTTTTGCCAATCTTTACTATCCTACATCAATGAATATTCTACATAATGATATTCGTGCGAGTGCGTCTTCCCCGCTATGACCTACAATGCAGAGACTTGGATGCTGACCGTTGGCTGGTTCACAGACTAAAAGTCGTACAGCGTGCGATGGAAAGAGCAATGCTTAGAGTTTCTATAAGGGATTTTATCCGGAACGAAGAAATTCGACGGAGAACCAAATTGGTCGACATAGCTCTCAGGATCAACGAGTTGAAGTGGCAGTGGGCTGGCCACATCTGCCGAGTCAGCGATGTCAGATGGGGGGAAAAATTCGATAGTGGAGGCCACGTATTAGACTTTTTTGTAAATACATATTTATAATACATAGAAAACACCCAGACCAAGACAAACAGACATGTTCATGCACACAAATGTTTGTCTTGTGCGGGGATCAAACCCGTGACCTCGGAATCAAAGTAGCAATTGGTAGCCATTCGATCACCGGGCTCGTCATAGATACCCACATTTGACAACCCTTGCCACAACTGCCAATCTCATAACCCTGATTGTTAAACTTTTTATAATACGTCGGGTAGCAGACAAACATACAGCCCCCTTGATGTGAAGCTGTTACCGTAGCCATATTGACGCTCGCTCACTGCCACCCGCTTTGCCTAACGCAACGACTTCTTCCGGCTTTTTTGACGAGCTAGGTGGCGTAGCGGTCAATGCCGCGGCTTCGACACCAACGCTCGTGGGTTCGATTCCCACATAGGACAAACATTTGTGTGCATGAACATGTCTGTTTGTCTTAGTCTGGGTGTATTCT
The DNA here is from genome assembly GCA_937001555.2 of Hypsopygia costalis. Classification (NCBI taxonomy): domain Eukaryota; kingdom Metazoa; phylum Arthropoda; class Insecta; order Lepidoptera; family Pyralidae; genus Hypsopygia; species Hypsopygia costalis. The sequence continues at coordinate 1,747,361 of OW443343.2, read as the reverse complement.
ATGTATCATAAGTATGTATTTACAAAAAAAAGATGTATTTACGTGTGTTTATCAGTTGTCTAGTACCCATAACACAAGCTTCGCTTACTTTGGGGATAGATGGCGCAGTGTAATTTGTCTGACAATATTTATTATTATTATTATTTAATTATTCCTTTCTGGTGACATCACTCACTCGCAGGAACACAATAACCCTCAAAATAATTGATAGTTGGCTGCGGTATTCTATGAGATGGATGTACTTGCTCGCAGTCGGGCATGCTTACAAATGCGCTGTGTACTCTACCTCCCTTTTGCTAAAGCCACTTTTTTCTAGGTAGTCGGCAGGGTGCACCACGTGCAGATGAGATATTTTTTGTGTGCATGAACACTTTTTTTTAATGAATAATTTTAATTTATGCAACGTGCAGATGAGATATTTTTTTGTTTGTAAGTAAATTTCTGTTTATTTTCTTTTTAACACATATTTTTTTCTTTTTATAAATAAATAATCTATTTTATAAATAAATAATTTAATAAACAAAAATAAAAAATAAATTTCAGGCAAATTATTACAAAAAAAAAAAACAAATACATATAATATATACCTTAACCTATACATAATGATATTGTATTATATAAAAACTATTTCACACGTATTGTCATCAGCGACGTCTAGGGTGATTCGTTACGCATTGCTCCGCAGAATTTGCGAAACTCGACTCCATGCGACCAGAACTCCTCCTTCACAAATGTCAAAATTTATCAAATGGAAAAATTGTGAAATGGAACTCTCACCGCAAAAGAACTAAAAAATCTATTTATGGCCTCACTCCAACCGTTTCTTGGATTCTTGGTTATAAAATTATCTATAGATCTATAATATCCTGATGATTGATATTCCATATTCTATATTTTTTTTATATATGAGAGGGGGCAAACGAGCATGTGGTTCACCTGATGAAAGAATCACACACACACTCACAGTCACCGAAAGCAATCACCACCGCCCTTGGATATCAACAACACCAGGGGGCCGCCGATCCGTTGCCAGCCTATACTCCTTCCTTTCTTTCTTATTGTTGACCTCACTCACTCGCAGGAACACAATAACCCTCAAGGCAATTGTTACTTCCCCAATACGGTAGCTTGAAAATACGCTATGCCCTACCTCTCTTTTCTCCAGAGCTTCGTTTTTCAATGAGCAGGGTGCATCACGTGCAGGTGAGGTTGGCTTTGGTTCAAAAATTGTTAAGCTCATTCAATAAGTCAAATTCCAAAAGCTTCCTAATCTTACTAATTTCTTCTGATTAAATTCGTTGTGAGTTCCCAGGCAGCCGTATTTTACCCCCGGGACTGCATTGGACGTTGCTGTTCATTGCCTTTTTTGGTGGTCGCCGCTGTTAATTCTCGCTACACAGGAGACGCAGTGATGGGAATGTGTGGTGGGCCCCCGTCCCGTAAAAAAAAAGCTGGGTGATCTATAAAGCAAGTTTCATCACCGACACTAATTTATTATGGAGTTATAAATTATGCCGGCGATAAACTAGGCCGAACAACGCCAACACGAATGATAAAGTCGCGATAGAATTTATAACTTTTGTTTTAAACGTGTTTCGATGTTACATAACATTAATATTGAGTTTGAACATGGATACTTACGAGTACATGAATAACATTGAAGCTTTCGTTCTATTTGTTCAAGGTAATCTTCGTCGAATATTCATTTACGAGTCCTAAAATTTTTCAGCGATTTTCTTTTTATACATTCGTCATCACCCTGTATCTACCCATTGCTGGATGGCTTTCCCCAATGCTTTCCATCAAATACGATCTTCCGCCTTTCGCCGTCAGTCGCTTTCCAGCCGCTTCAGGTCATCGGAATATCTAGAAAGAGGTTGTCCTAGGCTTCGACGTCCTACGCGCGGCGTTCACGTTAATACTTTTCTCCTCCATCGGCCATCACTTACTCGGCAGATGTGACCGGCTCAATGCCACTTCAGCGGTCGATCCCGGATGTTCGATGACAGTCTTTAGGCCAAATCGCTAGGCTTTTAGGCTGTTTATAAACGCTGGTCTCCGCCAACACGTAGTTGAGCAGCGTGGTTAGCACAAAATCTATCCTAGCATTGGAATTAATATGGGTTCATGCAGATACAGCTGTAGTGACAAGCAAGAGGACGACGGGCCATCGCTTCTGTCTTCCCGGTCATCCTACCGTAGGTCAGAGGTTTGCGTTCTCTGGGTGTCGGGAAGAGAGCGTGGCTTAAAGCTCCGGTATCTGTCATGGACATCAGGTAGCCAGATATCTGGCGCCCAAGTGTGGGTACATTTACTCTAGGTGTATATAATAGTCGTCGAAAGTGTGCGTCGGAAAGTGACCGAGTGACCTTCTTTAGGGAAGCGCGCCTATAGCTCCTGTACCCAACATGGAGATTGGGGAGCCCCGATGCTCGGGAAACCAAGCATCAGTTTTCACGTGCTACTCGACTTAAGAATAAGAATGCCTATCTATGTAGTTTGTTTGTAGGTGAAAGGGGATTAAGACTACTCTGCTTGAGTGCCTGATTGGTTTACAGGACGCGATAGCGGTGTGGCTAATGGTTCTCTTCCCTGGCTGGTTCACCGGGCGAGAGACTCTCTATCCTGAGATATAACCGAAAGGTGCATAAAGGAGCATTAGGTGTAGGCATTGGGTCGTTCTAGTGACCCGCTTATTTATTTGTTCCCTTTAATATAAAAATATCCTTTAGTTTAGAACCCAAAGAGATTCAAAACGTTTTTATTAGAGCAGGTAATGAAACCTCGGCATACCTCGATTTTGACCTTCAAATAACAATGCCCATCCAATGTTAGTTTAGGATATATTTCCCAGTACACCCAACCACCTCATTTACCATTCAATTACTAAGACAAATTATGCCCAACTGGTCTGCAAATTACATGGGTTTGATTCAAGTCGGTCGAAATCCAACTGAACGTAATGTTACTAGGTATGTGGACTTTAAAATAACATAACATAACAATGAAATACAATAACATACAAATCGTATATACGTTATTATATTTCATTACCTAAAGAGCAAACGTCCCACCTATATTTGACAGTTTCTTTTATAATCTTTTACTAGCTGGTAAAATAATACACACGCGGGCCGCGAGGCTTCGCCCGCGTGTGTATTATTTTAATTTTTTTTTTTCCGTGAGAATAAAACGTTTTTTAGGATAAAAAAGTTGCGGTGTAAGTGGTTTATCAACAACTATGAACCAAAGTCAACCTCACATGCACGAGGTACACCCTACTGACTGACAAACGAAGCTCTGGCGAAAATAAAGGTCGGGCATAGCGTATTTTTTAAGCTGCCGGACTGGGAAAGAACCTCCACCTCACAGAATAGCACAGCCAGGTATCAAGCTGAAATTTAAACTGTATACTCAGGTCTGCGGTCCCATGAAGTTGTAAAAAAAATCAAACTGCTATGTTTACGTACAAAAAAGATACGGCCATTTATTCAGAAAAAAAACGGATAATTCGACATACTCAAGGGAATCAAAACTCATAGGGTACTTCCCGTTGACCTAGATCTATGAAATTTGGCAAGTAACATCGTTATAGACTACAAGTACACGCATAAATCTCAAAACTATACATTTGTAATTAAATCTTAAAAAATAGGGGGTTAGATTTCTGAACTATTTATTATACCTTAAAATATTACGATCTAGCTTATGGGCTAATAAGTAATTTAACTTAAACATAAACTTCAAAATATTATAGTCTAAGAACATTGTGCATTGACTTTTCTTAGGGTCTATTAAGGTGAAACACTTTCTTATTGTGTTATATTTAATGCACTATCATTGATATTCGACAGGAGTTGCCGGATTTTATATGCGAAGACATGTTCTCGACAGTGGAATGATGACATCGCAAGGGTGCACGTGTAATTCTATGGTAGAAGGTCTGCAGAGCACTCACCATGGTAGAGGTGATGAAATACGCATAGCGAGCAAATATTCCTACTAAGTTGAAGAGTTATGGGGTTTTAGTGACTTATTGATCGTTGATTATGCGGAAGCCGTTACAGCAACCTATCGAGTGCCTCAAGAAGAAAATGACTTTGGCTCTAAAGGAAGAAATAAAATTGCAATCATCCCACTATTGGGATACGAGTCTCCCACCACGCTGCTCAACTGCGGGTTGGCGGAGGCCAGTATTTTCAAGCCGCCCAAAGGCCATTGACTTTGGCTTAACGACTGTTATCTGGCGACAATAACTCCGAAGGTCTAGATAAATTAACCCACCAATAGTCAGGCTACGGTTGACGTTGTTTAACTTGCGTGATCGATTATACTTGACACGGGCTTGACATAATTCAGACTAAACCTCGAAGAAGAAAAACCCCAACAAATAATATATTTTACACAATATAGCTGAAAGCAGATATGTTTCGTGTCTTTAAGCGAAGGCTTCAGTACCGTGTAACATAAATCGAAATTGTATTCCGATCCGATTCAACAGTATTTCTCCGTTTAGATGAACGATAGAATATCTCGTTACCGAAAATGGCGGACAAATCGGCTATGTAGGCACACATTAGTCAGTTGTCGGAATTTGGGATTGATTCGAGCCGAGGCGATTTGTAGACGTGTTCCAATGATTTGTCTTCTTAATTGAAAGGTAAATGGGGCCAGAATTGTAGTATCAGCTTAATGTGGTGACAAGATGGGAAGACTATCCAGTCTGGTGAAGTTTGTAGGGTGTATATGGATTTGTGACAGGATGGGCGGATAGTCTGGTGAAGTTCTTCTTCTCTGTTGCTTCACTCTTGCCAGAGTGGTCGTGGTTATCATGATGAGGCAGCAGACAGGACTCGCCTCACGATGTCTCGCCACCTCTGTCTGCTGGTAGTCAATCGGGTACATTCGTGTACGGGGGCCCACCGCCGCCTTTACCTGATCGGTCCAACGCATGGGGGATCTGCCCCGTGGTCTAGTGCCTTCAACCTTCCCCTGTACAACAAGTCTCTCTATGGAGTCGTTTCCTACTTTATTTAATGTATCCGTTACCGTAAGGTTGCCTTGAAAAGATTGCTGTTAGCAATAAGGCCGCCTTGTTGCACATACATATTCTAAAAGTGGATATTTTCTGTATGCTAACTAAAATGTTTCTGTAGTTTGTATATTGCAAACAAAGCATATTCTATCTATCTATAACGTGAATGCGTTTTGTATTCAAATTCAAGTTCAAATATCTTTATTGTTGGACATAGATATTTATAGGTACACTTTATCAGTCTCACCATGTCCTGTCCTTGGTTGGACGTACATTAATTAATACAAATATTATAACAATATATTTACTTGTATTAATTATGAGTCTTTTAAATTATGAATCTCAAATATAAAATAAAAAAAGAAATAAACAACGTCAAATTAAAAATAATAAGTCAAGTTATATTCTACGTTATCAATTATTAATAATGTCATTCTATTCCAAAGTGTCTATATATTATTATTCTATTATAAATTACGAATTTTAATTAAGTATAATAAAAATCATGTACAGGTGAAGTATTACAAACTACTACGCTGATTCTCACCTTGCCCCCAGCCTTTATAATCAGTTAGCAGAAAATAATAGGGCAGTAGGAGGCACAATCAGCGAATCGATAAGTGTGTCAACAGCATCGAACTGACGGCCGTACGGCTGCTAATGCTGTGTCAACATTGCATGCGGGCGACCCTCCCTTTATGTACTAACTAGTTGTGTATTTAAACTTGGAATTTTGGACGAGTTTATTCTGTAAGTAGCACATTTTGTATATTAAATAGGTAAATATTAGTTAAATTTACAAAAAATTGATGAACACTATATAATAACAAAGTACAAACTAAACTAAAAATAAACTAATCTTAAAATTACTTAAAAAAAACTATTAAAAGAAAATACTTGACTATTCGTCAAAAATATCGACGCCATGCGGCAGGGAGGCATGAACACTGCCTGACTTTCCTCGCTGAATCGCAATACTGACTTTTTGAGCAAAGAAAGAGCCAGCCAGACCTCCTGTTCCCAGAGAGGGCAACCAGCTTTGTAGAAATCACGGAAAGAAAGTTTTTCAAATATATGTAAATAATTAATATAAAAATATGTAAATAATAGTATCCGAGACTGACTTTTGCTCTATTCATTGATTTTTTTCTAATTTTATAGTTTATGTCGACGTCGTCAATTCTAATTGATCCCACTATTGGGATATGGGTAACTCCTCATTCAAAGGGGTTTAGAGCGTACTCCACCACGCTGCGCGCGAATTAGCGGAGGTCAGTGTTTTCAAGCCGCCTAAAGGCCACTACACTGACTTCACTTAACGATTATCATCTAATGACAACAGTCCGATCGACGGCTTACTAAATAGACGGCTGAGTAAATAAACCCATCCCTGGACTGGCTACGGTCGACTTGCGTGTTTGTGTACACTGACATGCGCAACTATGCCATCGAGTTCCTGTATAATAAAAGTTTATGTAAATGACTTTTGATGTATATACGATCGTCAGGGAATCCGGGAATGATAACTTCAATGAAACAACCGCTACTGTTGGTGCAATCTATTACGACTAACTGGACACACGAAATACATTTACTGAGTACCGAAGTACCCTCTTATTATGATATTAACAATTGCTATTTTATCGGTTTACCTACATACATTACACCTCACCACTTAAACCTAAACATACTAAATCTTAAATCTAACAACAGGCTTACGAGTACGTCTGGAACGTTCCTCCGGTGGTGGTGATACCGGATCTGATTCAGGCTCGTCCGATTGTTTAATTTGCTCATTTGTACAACTATCTTTGCCCTCACACGAATCAGATGTCGTACCCATATCTACACCCCCTTCTGGTACAACTACCGCACCCCCAACTTCAACCGGCCGTTCTGACGTTGATGCAGAATTATCTAACGTGATACTATCAGGACAAGCTAGATCAGATAATCGCGATCTACGTTTAATGTGATCAACATGTTTCCTAGCAAGTCGACCGTCACCATTATCCACAATGTATTCACGTGTACCTGCCCTAGCTTCAATAACACCCTTCTGCCATTTATCGCCGTTGGCATAGTTCCTCGTCCAGACCGCATCTTGAGGAGCTAACTCCCGAGTTACACCTCCCACTCTATCAACTTGACGCTGTTGCAATGCGCGCACGCGTTGTTCAAGCGCATGGTCACTGCGCAATAAATCCCACCGTGTACGCAGAGTGCGTCGTTGCAACAGCATAGCCGGAGCCTCCCCTGTCGTACTATGCGGTGTGTTTCTGTAGCTTAACAAAAAGGTTTGTAAAGCTGCATCTATATCTATATTATCCCTATACGCTTTTTTAATAGCTGTTTTACTGCATTCTCTGCGGCCCCATTAGATGATGGATGATATGCGGGTGAAAATAATTGATGAATACCGTTATTATTCAGAAAGTTTCTAAATTCGCTACTTGTGAACGGAGGGCCCTGATCTGATACTAATTCCATAGGAAGACCAAACCGAGAAAAAATGCTACGTAAAACCTTAATGACATGACTGGCATTAGTACGGGGCATATCAAAAATCTCTAACCACTTCGAACTTGCATCTATTAAAACCATAAACGTCTTGCCACGAAAGGGTCCAAGAAAGTCTATATGTAATCTACTCCATGGTCGAGCGGAATAAGGCCAAGGCTGTGGTTGTGCTCGTGGTGGAGAGGAGCCTTCCACTGCGCAAGTTTCACATCCCTGACAAAGTTTCTCAATGTCAGCATCAATGTCTGGCCACCATACATAACTACGCGCCACAGACTTTGTTTTCACTATGCCCATATGACTTATGTGTAATTGCTTAAGCATGCTTTTCCGTAACGCCACCGGTATTATAATGCGATAGCCCCACATCAAACATCCGCGATCAGAATATAGTTCGTGGCGTCTTAAGAAATAGGGCTTAACTTGTTCTTGCGGGCACGAGTTAGGCCAACCTGACTGTACATATAACATTACCCTACTCAACAAAGTATCTTTTGCCATTTCTTTCCTTACATCACTATGAGTTACGGGCAAAAAATCTTCAACAAAATTTAAATACGTGATCTCCCCGCTAGACATTTTTTGTTTACTATGTGGTAACCTCGATAATCCATCAGCGCAATTTTTTTTAGATGACACGTACTCTATATCATAGTTATAACCTGACAATAAAATTGCTCAACGCTGTAATCGTGAAGCTGCCATAATCGGTATACCCACCTTATTACCGAATATATAAGTTAACGGCTTATGATCCGTTCTAAGTATAAACTTTCGGCCGTAGAGATATTGATGAAATTTTCTAATCCCAAATACTATGGCTAGAGCCTCCCGATCTATTTGAGAATAGGCCCGCTCTGCGACATTGAGCGAACGGGATGCAAAAGCTACGGGTCGTTCACCAGCTGCGGTGATGTGTGAGATCACCGCCCCTACCCCTACACTACTCGCGTCCGCTGTCAACACGAGCGGAGTATCTGGAGAATAGTGGACGAGCACCTCACTTGAAGCTAATATACTCTTGACCTTCTGGAATGCTCCTTCACACTCCCCACACCATTTGAAAGGCACATTAGCTTTAAGTAATTTATATAAGGGTGAGAGAATCATACTAATATTTCTTATAAATTTAGCGTAATACATAGTCATTCCTATGAACGCACGCAATTCTGACACGTTCGTAGGAGGTGGTGTATTAACTATAGCACTTACCTTATCAGGACATGTTTGAACCCCTTCTTTGCTAATCACATGTCCCAAGTAACTTATAGATTTGGCGAAAAACGAGCATTTTTCTTTTTTTACCTTGAGGCCATATGTTTCTAATCGATCAAATACCTTATGTAAATTACTTATATGCTCTCCAGTATCTAACCCCGTTATTATAATGTCATCCAGAAAAACCCCTACATGTGGTAAATCCGCAAATAACTGTTCGAGGCGTCTTTGAAATATACCCGGACTCGACGAGAGACCATACACGAGTCTGTTGAACATAAATAAACCCTTGTGTGTATTTATAACTGTGAACTTTTTTGATTCATCTAATTCCATTTGTGCATAGGCCTGCGATAAATCGATTTTGCTAAAATGTTCCCCGCCGTGTAAGCGAGCCAATAGATCTTCTACACGTGGTAAAGGATAACGGTCGACTTCTATGACTTTGTTCAATGTTACCTTGTAATCCGCACAAATCCTGATAGTACCATCTTTCTTAACCACGGGCACAATAGGCGTGGCCCAATCAGAGCGGTCGACTGAAGTGAGGATGCCGTCGCGCACCAGCTGATCGAGCGCGCGCTCCACCGGCCCGCGCAGCGCGTACGCCAGCGGCCGCGCGCGCATGAACACCGGCCGCACGCCCGGGCGCACGTGGATGCTCACCAAGCCACCAGTAAAACGACCCAGACCGTCCTCGAACACCTTACAGTATCTGGAACTGAATTCAGATATGTTAAATTCCTGATTATTCAAACTATTAATTGACGTTACACGACTTCCATACTTAAGAATAGGTATTTGAATCTTTAATTCGGCCATCCAGTGCCGTCCTACTAACATAGTTTTACCATTTCTAATTATGTACAAATTTAATTCCTTACATTCATTTTTATACTTTACTAAAGGTTTAATTACACCCATCGGATAAACACTTTCTCCTGTATAATACCTTAAAACAAGGTTACATTTCCCTATTTGTAAGTCACTAAATAACTCTTTGTAAGTATCGTAACTAATACATGAGATCGCGCTGCCCGTATCACATTCCATACTCATAACCCTCCCGTGTACATTTAATGATATATAAATGGGTGGACACTGGGCGATCGATAAGTTATTCATATTGCAAACTATTACCTCGTCACTGTCCTCGCTGTCCCTTACGGCCTCTAATGTTTCCATACTCCTTAAGTTATGATGCCCTACTTCTAGCGGGCACACACGCCGTAGATGCCCCTGTTTGTTACACACGCGACAAACATATCGCGTAAACCGGCATCCGTCCGTGTCATGTCCGCCTCCACACGCCCGGCACTGCCGGCCCCGATGAGCACGCTCCGCCGCCGCTCCCGATGCTGTCGCCGGCGCGTCCACTAGCCGCGTGCCGCGCGCACCCGCGCGTCGCGCACCGCTCAGTGCCGACCGCCGCCGCTCGGGTTGCGCCGCGCTCGAACTGCGGCCGCTTCGCCCGTCCGGTACGATAGCTAGACAATCGGTCGCCGTGTTTGACCTCGTATGACCTTCCACCGCTGCTGCATTTCTCTCCGCCGCTTCCAAGCTCAATGCTACCTTATACGCCGTAGCATAATCTAAATTCTCCTCGGAAAATAAACGCTGGCGTATTACTTCACTACTAATACCGCACACAAACTGATCCCGGATACTTTCCTCCAGCCAAGTTCCAAATTCGCACCCTTTCGTCATCTTCTTTAGGCATGCAAAATAGTCGGCCATGCTTTCGCCCTCCTTTTGTCTCCTTTGTCTAAATTTGTAACGTTCGGCAAGTAGACTCGGTTTTGGCTGCAGATGTTTCCCCATAATTTCCGTTAACTGTTGAAACGTTTTTGATGCGGGTTTTTTTGGCGTGCATAAATTTACCAATAATTCATAACTATCGGCACCCATTACGGTAATCAACGTAGCTACGTGTAATTCAGCTTTGATGCTATTCACCAAGAAATAATTTTCTAAACGTTCAACGTATAACTTCCAGTCATCCGATTGGACTTTGAACTCGCCTATTTTACCGATAGACATTGTTGCCGCGGCGCTTTTTTTGTTTTTTTTTTTTTTTTATTTCCACGAAAAAACTATATTAACGCACCGCACACGTAGAATTCTTGTATCTCGTCGCCACTGATGTATATACGATCGTCAGGGAATCCGGGGATGATAACTTCAATGAAACAACCGCTACTGTTGGTGCAATCTATTACGACTAACTGGACACACGAAATACATTTACTGAGTACCGAAGTACCCTCTTATTATGATATTAACAATTGCTATTTTATCGGTTTACCTACATACATTACAACTTTATTTGCCGAGTGTCAGCTTGATCTAAAGTATCATAAGTATGTATTTACAAAAAAAAATGCATTTACGTATGTTTATCAGTTGTCTAGTACCCACCCATAACACAAGCTTCGCTTACTTTGGGGCTAGATGGCGCTGTGTAATTTGTCTGACAATATTTATTTATTTATTTCTATTTTAGATTACTACTACTTTACTATCTTAGCTTATTACGTAGATGCACCAGCCGGACAGTCTATATTACGTTGAGACCTATCTTATTTACCTCGTTAATTAATCAGAAGGTTGTATTACGCCAGATTAGGTTGACTTTGATTAAATAAATAAATAAATATGTGGGGAATGGAACGTAGCGCATAATGTACGGAATGGAACGTAACGGGTGTGAGACGTGGCGAGAGAGGAAGGAAGAAAGGGAAAAGAGGGAGGGTGAAAAAACTGGGAAAGGAGCTAACGTGTGCGTGGAAAAAAAGCTATTTAATTAAAATAAGGAGTTAAATTTTTCTAATTTACACAATTTGCACTGTTTATTATTACTATTCCACATAAATATTTGTGGACAATTTACACTGCGCCATCTAGTCCCAAAATAAGCGCAAAGCTTGAGCGCGGGGACCGAATCCAGAAATTCCGTAACGAAAAAACCTCACGCTCCCCACTCCGACGGGCAAGGAGGTGTGGCTTGAAGGCCGTGCATCGTCTAACGTCGTTTCAGTTCGGCAGTCTTCGACACGGCGTTGTGTGCGTGCGATTAGACGTATTGTACGACTCTACGATACTCGTTTTATTTATTTAATAATAGAAAAATTTGTTTTCTTATCGGTCACCACGCTCAAAAAGTGTAACTTGAATTAATATCAAAGAAAAAGCAATACTGCATGAATAAAATAAATAAATAAAATTATAATTGCATAAGTTGATACAAAATGCTATGCAATAGCTTTACCGCGGCAGTTCCCGAGTGCCACACGTCTTTTTTTTGTAAATACATAGAAAACAAACGAGACAACACACAAATTTGTGACATGTTCATGTACACAAATGAATGTCTTGTGCGGGTATCGAACCCGCGACCTCGGAGTCAAAGTAGACATTGCTAGCGATGCGACCACCGAGCTCGTCGATTGCAAAATGACCATGATCCACTTACATCCTCACTGAGATTCTGCAATTTTCCGTTAAAAAAACAAAATTAAATCACACAGGCTGTAAGATCAAAAGGTTAACTTTTAGAAATTCGGTTAACGGTAACAAAGTTCGTTGGTAAAATCGCTAAACTCACAAAATGGTATGCATCGCTGCTTCCACGGAGCAAGGACTCAACGTTCTTGAACACCTTGGTGTTCAAGAACCTTGAGTAAACCCTTATGTTTACAGCTATCAACGTAGATACTATGACTTGAAGAAAGGTAGACTTATTTTGCACAATATTCATATTTTTTTAAGATTTTAAAAATTAAACAATGAGGGTTATAAGGGGCTCACCACTATCTTGAATGAATGAATGAAACTAATGAAAAGGTTATTACATAAATCAGAAAGACACTTATACAAATATACAACACAATGAATGATTGTATGTAGTATAAAAACACGTTTATCAAAAACTATCAAAATTGACATGTGTGTCGATAAATCGGATTAATAGTTTTAGAGAAAATTGCGAACATACAAACACACATCCATACAGGTGTATGTACAGTACACCTGTATGTACAGCCCCCTTACCACCAACACTTATTGCGATTCAATAACTGAACAGAATGCTTATTCATACCAATGAATAAGCGACTCTATCTGGGCACGGCAGTGCCCCGCCAAGTCGAGCAAAAAGCGGCACGGCCGTACCATTCTTTTCTCGAAGCAATTCAGGCCATTTTCGACCCTTCGTTTATTGAATAGAGTCGCTTATTCATTGGTATGAATAAGCGATCTATTCAGTTATTGAATTGCAATGAGAGTTGGTGGTAAGCCCCCTGGTCTTTTTTGAAGTAGATCAAAATAGGAAAATATGTACATAAGAAGTCATCGCAGTTAGCGCTGGTCGTCAACCCTTATTCATCCCAGTGCTGGGATACAGGCCTCCCCTGAATCAAAGGGGTTTAGAGCATACTCCACCACGCTGCTCAACTACGGGTTGGCGGAGGCCAGTGTTTTTAAGCCAAAAGTCTCCGACTTTGGCTTAACGACTGTCAAGTAATGACAACCTACCGATACCGATGGCTTAACGTGCCCTCCGAAGCCCGGCGGAGTTTGAGATAAATAATGGCAGGACAGGCTACCGTCGACGTAGCTTAACTTGCGTGTTCGATTAGAGTGACACGCGCAACGACGGAGTGATTAAGTAACAAACATTAAATAAAAATACAGCCGAATTGCGAACCTCCTCTTTTCTTGGAATCGGTTAAAAATATAGTGCACTCTTTTCTAAGATACCCTGAAAATCTGTGAGTGGAAACATCTGCCCTAGAATATTTATCGGGGTCTTACCCCTATATAAAAGTAAAAGGGTTAATTCTATTATCCCAGATAGAGCCTAGATTAAATTATAAGAAGTAGACCGTATGAAAACATTCATTTTATGAATTAACGAGCCTGGCGGTCGCATTGCTAACCATGTCCACTTTGACTCCGGGGTCGCGGGTTCAATCCCCGCACAAGACAAATATTTGTGTGCATGAACATGTCTGTTTGTCTTGATCTGGGTGTTTTCTATGTATTATAATGTATGCATTTACAAAAATAAAAAATATTTATCAGTTTTCTAGTATCCATAGTACAAGCTTTGCTTAGTTTGTGACTAGAGGGCCGTGTTTAATTTGTCCGGGAATATTTAATATTTATTTAATTTACAAAATGTATTTAAGTATATATCAGTTACCTAGTATCCATAGTACAATCTTTGCATAGTTTGGCACTAGATGGCCGTGTGTAATATGTCCAGGAATACTAATTTATTTATGTATTAATGTACCTACAAATATTTTTACCATATTCTTTGAATTCCCAATTATGTTTACAATTTTACAGGAGATTATTACGCAGATATTTTTCACGGAAAACACGAAACTTTCCAATTATTTCCACAAATTGAATCCAAAGAAATGTATTGGATATTATTCAGAATATTCAATAACATAGGTCATATAGTATTTTTATTATAATAAAGTATTAATTGACTACTTTTAATGCTATAATCGTATTATTTCGCTACTGTGTTGTAATTTATTAATGATAATAAGATTTATATGACGATATATGACGATGGTTGCTTACACCCCTGTAGCTGAGATGAATACAGTCAATCACTTTAAACATGATACTTGATACCCATAACAAAATAACAAACATTTTTTTCTTTAATTGCCGCGTGTAAAGTGTCTTGTATGACAAGATAACATTTCTATTGAATGCAATTCAATTGTTCGACAATAGTTATATCAAACGGACAATGCGTGCGACTCTCACGTGTTATTATAATACGGATAGCAGAAAAAGATCTACATATTTTGGCAGCAAAAAAATAATATTTAAATTTATTTGTTTGATGTGGGTCTTGCTTGCCAATGCTTCACCAAATGCAATCCTTCGCTTTTCTCATTCTGCCAGTGCTGACCGTTTTTGGGTAGGTTCAACGCTTCATCGACGCACAAGACCTATTTTAGATATACGTTATACAAAATAAGTAGGTAAGGGTGTAAGTAGCTCATTACCATCTTTTCAGCCAAAGCCATCCTCACCTGCATGTGGTGCAGCTTGCTATCTAACAGAGAGGCCTTGGCGACAGTCGCCAAGCGTGGCGACTTAAGGGCATTTCTCCTCAATAAATTTTACTCGAAATTTGCCCGTCCGTGAAATAGCAGATTCGGGGACTGTCAGAAATCCGACGACAGGGTGGGTGGGTGTGTAGTGGCTAACCACGACCTTTAGAGCCAAAGCCAACCTTATCTATGCGTGTGCACCCTGCTGACAAGCAATAGAGGCTCTGGCGAAAGAGAGGTAGGGACAAGCGTATTTGTAAGCTGCCCAATTGTGGAAGTACCTGCACCTCACAGAATACCGCAGCCAAATAACATTGTTAATTACACTATTATCAAGACGAATATAAGTCATGAAAGTTGGTTAAGCCATTTAGTAGTTAGGCCAAATATATAACTTTTATCAATCCATTTATTTATTATTTTATTGTCAGTATAAAATAAAAGTTTTTGCTTTTTTTTCTAACGCTACATTATAAAGTAACAACACAATCAAATCACAATGATATCCGAAACGAAATTGAATGAAAACTCTCCCAAGGTCCGTTCTTGACATTCCTGTCACAATAACTTCAAACGTGCTATGAATATTTATACTGCATGTGCAATACATGTGGGAGGCATGTTGTTGTAGCGTGGACACACACGTGGTACTGTAAGGGGTATCTGAAATTTGTCATTCGCAGGCTCATTCGAATAGTCGTGTATATCTAATTTACTTTTGAAATAATAAACAAATTTTATAAAATATTATTATTTAAATAGTTGTCTTGGCCAACTTGCCAGAATTTATAAATAGGTGTTTTTGAAAAATAGAAAATTCACATGTCCCCCCTAGGTGGGATTTGAACCCACGAACTCTCGATGACCGTTCGAGTGCTCTTCCAACTGAACTACCAGGAAGGTTTGTGTTGCGGACGAATTTTTGCATCTTATATTCAACTCTGTGAGTCACAGTGTGTCGTCATCAACCTATTAAGTAATTACACTACTAAACAAGGCATAGCAGTCCATCGTTGCAGATGAAATTCGGCAATTTTTTGATAACACCAAACTAATAAAATTATTATTATTTAAATAGTTATAGTATACAATAATTTACTCTGTAACACCCTATGTTATATTAAATCCTCTTCCTAACGTTGTCTAGAAGAGATCCCACAGCACTAAGATTACTGTACTTTAGATCTACTGTTGTTTGTGGTACATTAAAGAATATTGTGCAATAAATTTATGCTAGACATGTTTATTTATCTTTCATTGTTTTCTGAGAATTAGAAATGAAACAGCTATTTACATTAGTAGTAAATAAATAAAACGCCTTGTCTAGACATGTTGCCCTTTATATTGAGGCCGCGAAGACCTAAATTGGTTTACTTGTAACTAAATACTAAATAAAACAAACTCAATGTCCAAACGGAAAGAAAATTACATATAAGAAATTTATAAGGTACCTACCTAAGTAACTAAGTTTAGTAAGTAATCGCGTTAACAAGGGTAAGGTATACATGCTCTTTTAAAATAAATGTTTTAAACTTGGGGTGTAAGTGGTTCATCAACATCTTTGAGCCAAAGCCAACCTCACCTGCACGTGGTGCATCCTGCTGACTGACAAACGAGGCTCTGGCGAAAAGAGAGGTAAGGTATATCATATTTTTAAGCTGCTCGACTGGGGAAGTACCGCAGCCAAATAACAATTTACTCAAGGGTTTGTTGTGTTCCTGCGAGTGAGTGAGGTCACCAGCAAGAAAGAAAAGAAGGAGTATAGGCTGGCAACGGATCGGCGACCCCTTGGTGTTGCTAATCTCCATGGGCGGTGGTGATTACTTTCCCACCACATGCTGGTTTGTCCCCCTCTTATATAAAAAAAAAACAAATTCTTGTGACAGTGTTTGTTGTAACCTGTTCTACATTCCTATTGGGAGTGAGCTATCATCATCATCAGCGTAAGTTTTATTTATCCTACTTAGAAAACCTACGAGTTTTTTTTTTTTTCATATAATACGAAGGCGTTTCCAATTACAAAGAACCTTTGAATAAAAATACATCAATGTTAACTGTTTACAACAAATTGTTGTGGCATTTACCAAATTATTCAACTCGGAATACCAAGAGCTACCCACTTAGGATAACTACCCACTTACCGGCGTTTAATTGAAATAAGAAGACGTCAACACGGGCAAGTAATAGACAATAAGGAAGGTAGGCGTGGGGTGAACAACATTTTAAAATAACAAGCATTTATAGACAGGTATGATTCTGTGTAAATATCTATACATTTATAAAACAAAGACAGGTTAGTTACACCATTTGTAGAATACACACACAATATGGTCATACGTACAAATATTTGTCTTGTGCTGTAATGGCTCCTATACTATTCTTGTATTAATCATATATATGAACGCTTCTTTTAATATAATAAACAGTATTTATCCAGCAATCAATCGTGTCATTTCAACTCCGATCTCGGTATCCCTACATGGCGGCGGGGTCCCACCACACATTCCCACCACTGTGTCTCCTTCCTGTGTAGCCAGGATTATCAGCGGCGACCACCATTGAAGGCAATGAACAAAGAATTCACGACGAATTTATTCAGAAGAAATTAGTAGGAGTAAGAAGCTTTTGGAATTTCACTTCCCCTCTTTTAAATACCAATTAAATACCATGTCTCACATTGCTAATGTGAGACAAATTGGCATGGTATTAAAAAGCCTAAACATGAGAGATGGCTAGTCAAGTGAATCACATGCTATATGGAAAAACCTCGAGAGGGACTTTATTCCACAACGATGGGACATTACCAAAAAATAAAACAAAATTATTTCAAAAACTTAGCAATATCACAAAATCCTTTGAAAAACAGATCAAAAACAGCTAATATCAGGCAGAATTAAAACGTACATGGTTTAATAACAACATCTTTTGTATCGTCGTGCGCAGATTACGAGAGCTTCTTATAAAGGCGAAATTTATTAACATCGCGAGGGAGACCAGGGATTTTTCCATGACGAGGGTACAAAAACGAGCAAAAGGAACCCAGAGCTTGCCCTAATTGAATGTGGAACAACATTTATGGAAATGCGAATATAATTTTATGCCACGTACATGGATTTTCGGCGACGTTAGGCTATTATGGCGGTCTCAATGGATATTAATATGAAAAGTTATCTTTGGAGCGGAAAATTGAGGATATGATAGTGGACATTTGGATATGACTTTTTGTGTATCTGGTTTGCGTCTCAAAGGGACCTTGTTTCTGAGAGTTTTGGAGTTTACTCCTTAAGAACTCGTCTGGAGAAGTATCAGCATCGCACAAAACACCCCAGCCACATAACCAAGCTCTTGAGCATTGTCGTGTTTCTGGGAATGAGTGAATTCATCAGATGTAAACAGATAATGAGATAACAGCGAGAGTGTCAGCGCACGAACAGCACTCCTTGTATTGCTATCGCCTATATGTTTACGGCTTTAAATCAGGCAAGCTGTACGTTTATTTCACAACCTTAAAAAAAGGAATGATCAATGGTTTCTAGTCGATTGCGGAAGTTACGCGATGTCGAACGAAGCGTATCTCTGGATGGGTTTATTCATCTTGTTTCTTTCTATGATATGAAGGACATATGAATTCATCAGTTCCGGCTATCCAGGTAGGTAGCTTATCACCATCTTTATAGACAAAGGCAATCGTACCTGCTCGTAGTCCTCGACCGAGGTACACCCTGCCGTTATGCAAAATCGGGTTTTGATAAAAGAGAGGTAGGGTATGTCGAACCAACTGCAGAAGTACCTTGACAGAATCTGACAGAATTTTTCAGTCAAATAACAATGCCCTTGGTGTATCGAATCAATGTGGTCACCAGGCCAGCACGCGAGCTATACTTTATGTATTGCGAGTAACTAAACGTAGCCATAGTTACAGTAACCGCTGTGCATTAGGCAAGCCGTACGTACGATTGTGTAGCATCCAGCATCGTATTAAAAAAACATAAATCCTCTCTAGAAAATTAAAATTTATCCTGTATTTTTAATTTACAATAAAAAGCAGAACATACGAATGAAATTTTAAATTCCACCGGAGAGTAAAATCGCAATTGTATTTTTCACTACACCTCTGCTGGAGTTTTATAAAATACTAGTTTACCACTACTACGATAAGCAACGCAATCAAATAACGATGAAACTTTGTGATGAGCGAAGCGGGAGCGATTTAGTATGGAACGAAGCGCTATGAATTTTTACATAAATGTTATATTAAATAATGATCATTATGGTCACATACAATAATTTATCACTTCACTTTTATCTTCTCTAGACGGGGCCATCTACATACCAGCTGGCAACGTATGACTCAATTCAGAGACGACCAGTGAGAATTGTTGATGATCAGTGATCTCAACATTAACTTTTTCGTCTCTCTGTATGTTTTACCAACTATACATTAGGTTGTGTACAGAGGAGGACACGCCATAGGACAAAAACTCGTCGTCACATATTGGAACTGAAATGGTTGCGAACTGTGCGGTTCCAGAAGAAGTATCTTCGCGAACTCTCAGGTTGCGGCATGAACACCGTTCCGAGTTTTTCCAAGAAACTACAGCACTAGGTTCTTCAAGTCGTCAACGCATAAATCATAAATGATCCTGACCTCTGGTATTGTAAGTATTCATAGGCTCCGAACACTAAAAACTTACTATCAAGCACATAGTACGCTTGTTTGCATTCATGCCAAAAACTTTGTAAACATAACAAAGAATTCATAGCTCTGTGATTAATACTAAATAGTACACGCACTCGCTTCATCATAACAAACATTATGCATTAATTTCTTATTATAATAACCACTCGCGTACCGTGTTCCTAATCACGCAGACCTTTATTTGCCGCGGGATTTCCATAGATACTACGATGGCTATTGGTTGCCTTGTCATTCCTAATAATTTTGTAATAAGCTTGAGCATCAAGAAAAAACTTTCTTGATGCTACAAAAAGCAAGAAGGTTTTTTTTCCGCTGTACCCATATCGGGACCTCGGCATGTGAAAGGATAGTATTTTTGTAAAATATATATTTATGTTCAAATTTTACTTTTACTGTTATCACAATAATTGATTGCGAAACCCCGTTGCGTTGGCAGCAATGCCTTAAAACTCAAACTTTTTTTTATTCAAGGAATAGGTCTTCTCAGGCGCTTTCTCGTGTCAGAATTACAATTTCTCATTAATAATAATATAATAATTGATTTAAATATGAGGATTTAACATTAGAAAATAAATACACACATTATTTATAAACAACTAGCGGCCCGGTACGTGCTTCGCTACGTATAAAGTGGAATAATAAAAAAAAAAAAATTGGAACACCAAATTCATTTATTCAAACAAAAAAATATTTTATTACTTGCTAGCTATTTTAAAACTTAATCCAAAACATTTGGATAAACAATATTTTTTATTTTTCCATTTTGAGCATGAATAAAAAAACTGCTGGGGGTACCGACTCTTTTATTCATTTATTCATTTATTCATTTATTCATTTATTTATTGCTTTCATGTGGTACATTAGGTCTTAAAACTATATAGCAGCCGTAACATGAACCCTGTAAGGGCATCGCAACAATTTGTCACTATAATTATATACTATTTCTACTTAACATTTTTCAATTAAAAAGTCTGTATAGGGCACAGCAAACGCTAACATTAATAATAAAATACATTTTTGGAAATAAATTAAATTAAATTATGTTTTACAATATCAATAATAGTGAATGTCAATTTATCTTGTCATATAATTGCAAATAATGAATGTAATGTCGATTTATTATATAATTATACATTGTCAACTTAGAATAAAATGCTGTAAATATATTAAGTTTAGTCAATACTACTATATTAAATACAAATCAATACCTTTTATAATGTCAATATTATAGTAATGAATTTTATTATAATTATTGTACATATCAGATTCATTTGTTTCGACTATCATTAAAAAACTCATTTAGTGAATAATAACATTTTGCAATCAATAGCTTTTTCAATAATTGTTTGAATTTTAGAGCATTTTCTTCTGATTTTATGTCGCTAGGTAACTTGTTAAAAATTTTTACACACATCGAATAAGGTCCAGATTGGAACAAATGCAGCTTAGCAGGCGGTAGAGCCAATCGATCTTTTGGTCTAAGATGTTGGGGCCGACTATAAACTGGGAACTTATGCATGTACTTTTTAACAAAGTTGCAGGTTTCTAATATATAAATTGATGTTAGAGTCAATATATTGTTTTTTATAAAATGAGGCCTACAACTCTCCGTAATATCTATATTTGCTATGGTCCTAATACATTTCTTTTGTAGACGAAAAAGTTGTGCAATATTTGTGCTGTTTCCCCAAAGTACTATTCCATAAAGGAGCCATGAGTGAGCATAAGCATAATAGGCGTTTAATGCCGTGTCAATATTTGTGGTTCTTTTTAATTCGTATAATGCATAGGAAAATCTAGATAATTTGGAGCTAATCGATTCTATATGTTCTTTCCAATTCAAATTTACATCTATATGTATCCCTAATAGATTACATGTGTCTACACAGTCTATTTTTTCTTGTTGAAATATATAATTTATAGCCATAGGGCTTTTTTGGTATGGTCTAAATTGCATTAACTTCGTTTTTGATAAATTTAATTCAAGGTTATGCTCGCGGAGCCAAGATGTGACAGGAGACAGAATATTATTTAATTGATTTTCTAGGTTCATAGTATTTTGACACGGGAAAACTATAGAAATGTCATCTGCATACACTGTACAATGACTGTCTATTACTTTAGGAAGGTCATTTATATAGATAATAAACAGTAAGCACCCCAGTACGCTTCCTTGAGGAATTGACATGGTTACCTTTGCTTTTTGTGATCTTATCCCATAAATTTTTCCGGTTTTATTATCATGATGTTCTATTTCTACATATTGCGTACGGTTTGACAGATACGATGAAAACCATTGATGTGTTATACCCCTCACTCCAATATCATATAATTTGGCCAAAAGTATGTCAAATTTTACCCTATCGTATGCTTTACTCATGTCCAGGAGCAAACCTATAGCATATTTTTTATTGTTAATAATATTCAGTACTTCATTAATGTAAGAGAAGACCGCTAGTGTGGTGGACCTGCCCCTTCGGAAACCGTTTTGATTGTCATCAAATATTTTATACTTCTCGCAGAATGAGTGAAGACGTTTGGACATAGAGGATTCAAAGATTTTTGCAAATGTTGGCAACAATGCTATAGGGCGATAATTATTACGCTCATATTTCGATCCTTTTTTGTGCAAGGGTTTGACAACTACTAATTTTAATGCATCAGGTACGTGTCCTTCAGTGAATGATTGGTTAACCAAAATGGATAAAGGTATTGCTAGTTCCTGTGCACATTGTTTTATTAGAAATGGTGGAATTTCGTCAAACCCAAAGCTTCTCTTATTTTTCAAACTACGTATAATTTTATATATTTCATGAGGACTAGTTGGGGTCAAAAACATAGACTTTTCATTAGCTAAGCGCCTACCGGTGGGTCGGTTGGGGGTGTCATTTTTTGTATGATTTATGCCAATGTTAATAAAATAATTATTGAACGCGTTAGCAATTTGTTGTGGGTCATCTATTTTGATATTATCGATTTCTAGTGTTAAGTTTTCTTTATTTTTATTTGTAATTTTATTTGTTTTCTCTTTAACAATTTGCCACATGGTTTTAAGAACATTTTGGGATTTTTTTACTTTTTTAATATATGCAAGTCTTTTGGAACATATTACGGCTTTCTTAAGTAGCTTTTCATATTTCTTATAATTGTCATGTAAAATTTTACTGTCTGTTTGTGAAACAAAGATTTTTAAAAGTCGTTTATTTTTACAAGATATTTTAAGTCCACGCGTTAACCAAAATTTCTTATTGTTATTAATCTTGACTTTAACCTCTGATTTTTTTATACATTTTTCAAAAATTTTATTTATATGATTGCAAAATTCGTTATAGTTATCGTTCACAGTCCGTTCACCAATGATAATCTCAGTCCAATTTGTCTTTCTTAATTCTGCCTTAAAATGCTGGATATTTTCATCACTGAAAAGCCTCTTTTCGATATACCACGTGTCCCGTCCAACGTGTTCCTTTGTTTGGATTTGTGTCAAGATACCGACATGGTCTGAAAACCCATATTCATGTGTTTTGACGCTAACGGATAATATGTTTTTAAAATTTGAAAACACCAAATCCAAACAAGTAGCACTGGATGTAGTTATTCTCGTGGGTTCAGCTACGTGTTGATAAAAATTGAAGCTCTTGAACTCGTTTAAAAGAGTCACGCTGGTACTAGAACTTTGCAAAATATCTACATTAAAATCCCCGCCAATAAGTATATTACGTTTATTGTATTTCTTAGTCAATAATTGAAGTAATTTGTTTAGGGAGGTGAAAAATATATCCGGCATTCTATTTTTATTCGGCCAATATATGGTTATCAATACTAAATTATGTTTAGGAATCTCTACAGCACAGGCTTCAAATATATATTCCTTTGTCATGATTGCTACATTATTCAACTCTATGTACTCTATGTTTTTCTTCAGAAATATACAAACACCTCCTCCGTCGTGGTTTGACCGGCAGAAACTTGAAGCTAGGTTGAAATTATCAATTTTTAGTAAATCTATCTTTGCTTGTGTAATCCATGTTTCTGTTAGGCAAATGGCATCTATGTTATCATGTTCTTCAGTTGCAGCTTCCAGCAAATGTCTTTTATTTTTTATACTTCTTATATTTTGATAAAGTATAGTAAAGTTGTGCTTATAATTAGTTAGCGTCTGTATAGGATCATTCTTCTGCGCGAAATAAATTTGTCTCCTGGGTCTCCTGTATTCCGTTTGATTTCCCTTCTATTTCATTACCTATATCTATTGGACGTGATTCGCTACTATTTTGCTGTGTAATCAAATGGTTTCCCGTTATAGTGTTTATGAGGCTGCTTAGATTCTTGAATATATTTTGTATTCCTTTGTTTGTCAATCTTCCTGTGTAATAAGAGAACATGTCGAATGACAGATCTCTGTTAGAATCGAAAAAATAGGCATAGTTATGCTTTTGTATATCATCCATCAGGAGAGAGTTGAATATTTCTACTCTGCTATTGTAAACAGGGGAACCGCAAATATATGTCGGGCATGCAATAATAACATTCGTATGATTTATTATTTTTAGCTTTTCTCGGATGCTTTTTACTAGTTCATCATAGTTTTGAGATTTTTGAAAATCTGCATCTCCTACTAATATTATGCAATAATCCAATTTAGTGTATTTTTGTACTTTTATATGTAGACTTTTTAGAAGCTCATTTATGCTGCCTCGTACGTTTATGTAATGACAAAACTCGTAGCCGCTGATATTTTCGCTGTTTTCCAAATTTTGCAAAATTTTATGCTTATTATTTGAACTTAAAACACATAGTTTGTGTTTGCATTTTGTTATGTTCGTTTCTGTATTCGCTTTATCAGTCGATTGTGAAATTGGAACATCTTTGTTGCATATCAATGTAGAACTAGCAAAATCCAGTCGCTTTTTGTTTAATGTGGCTCTTTTTTTGTTACTGGATCTTAGTTTTAATTGAGATCCATTGCAAGCTCGCTTCAAAAAGTCCATTTTACTATCTTGTTTCGAGAGCTGTTCTTTCAACATATAATTTTCAGATATAAGATTTTCAATTTCACTATTTGCGATTTTTAATTCATTCTGCAGTTTATTTACTAACTTCTTCAATTCACAGATCTCCTCAGATACTTTTAAAGTTGAATTTGGATAGCTTCTGTTTAATTTGTTCTCAGTGGGCAATGTATCATCGTCGTCGGTTATTGATCCTGATAATAACTCGAATGAATTTTGTGTCTGTATTGTGGTAATATATTTAGACCTGATAGTGACATTATCGTTTGTAGATTTAGGTGATGATGTACGTTGTGCCTTTCTAAGACAGGTCGTGCATCTCCAATTTTGTTTGCGTTCCGGTGTCATAATATCGTATCGTTTTTCTGCATTTGTACATTCCAAATCATACCTATTTTTACAAATTCGACAAGTCAAGAAGTGCTTCGTTTTTATAATATTTTTGCACTTGTGGCATTGTTTTATTGTGTCGTAGGTTTCTGATGATCCTGTTAACGACATAGCGTATCCTTTGTTGGTGACACTATTATTTCCGTAGTTGTGACTGTTCACTACAGATGATTTATTATAAAATATTATGTGTAAAAAGATTTAACGCGCGGCGGCTCGAACTCTGGACCTTTGACGTAGATAGGATGCCGCGCTCACCGAAGACGCCAACGAACAGTTAAGTGGATCGACGAAAATTTTGTAGCTATGCTATCTGAGATGACGTATTGACAATGTTCGTTATACTTTATTTTGTACAACGCACCCGCACTTTCTGTTATCACAAATTTATAAAAAAAGAAAATTAACGAAATTATACACAAAACTACATCAATATATTATTGTTTCTATTATTCAATATTAAACTTTCACAGTAATTTAACTATCTTCTATGTAAATACTTATTTGTCGACAACATCTTTGTAAAAGAAAGATGCCTATTTTAATTTTTTTTTTTGTAACATCACTGTTTTTTATTATTATTAGTTATTCACTTCTATTAACACGTATTGTTCCTTCGATATTCAAGTATTTATATTTCACTAACATTATTTGTTTACATAGTTTACATTTGTTGTTGTTGTTATTACGTTTTTGTTCTTTCACTTCACTTGTTTATATTTTTTTTTTATTTACACTGGACATATTTCACTGATAACGTTTCCACTTATTTATTTTTATGTATTTATCGTATAAAATACTTTTTATTCGACATTAATTCACTTATAATTTTATGTAATTAAAAAATATACGGAGACCGTGTTTTCGTGCAGCACACTAGCGCCGCTTGTCTGGAACAGGCAACTTAAAGTCGAAGCACGTCCAAAACGAAATGACCGCATGAATGACATAACAACATGCTTGTACTGTCAACACTGAAAAAAGTTTCAATTTGACAGCACAATCCCCATCTGAAAAAAGTTTCAAGTTGACAGCAAAATTCCCATTAACAAAATGATCCGCCATTTATTGAATTCATTTGTTACAAAAAATGTGATAAATGTGAAAACCGCTCTACCGATTTTGTGCAAACTTCACCTAAACCATCTACTAAATAATCCGAATAAACCCTAAATATTTGGTTTGGATAGGTGAGCCCGTTCTTGAGTTATAAAATTACAACGAAAAGTGGCATTGATTTTTATATATATAGATTAAAATATTATCATTGCTTCCTTACTGGTAATACACCTACTCGCAGGAATTTAACAAACCTCTAGGAATTGTTATTTGGCTATGGTCTTCTGTGTACTTCTTTAGTCGAGCAATCTTTAATTACTCTTTTATAATTTGACTAGCCCGGTGGTCGGATGGCTAGCACTGGCTACTTTGACTCCGAGATTGCGGGTTCGATCCCCGCACAAGAAAGTCAAAGTCAAAGTCAAAATTCTTTATTCTGTGGGCCCTCGCGGGCACTTAGACACATCTTTTACAATTAAGTATATTTTTTATCTACCAGCATTTCGGAATGACCATTGACGAGAAGAAATGCCGAAAGAAACTCTGTCAATATAGGTCTTTTTTAAATAGCCATACAATATTATCATTATACATAATACAATAAAAAAAATGGTATTCAACCAAAATAAGAGAAAAAACAATTGAAGTAAAATAAAATAGTAAAAAAAAATATATAAAAAATCATAGTATAGAGTGTATATACATATTGTATAAAAGTCTAAATATGTATATCCACAATACTACTTGTAAAGATAAGACGCCTGTGCTTCACATCCTGTGCCGAGAATTTGCCAAACATTTTTATCATTAAGGTAATCGTCGGTCCTGTAGTAAGCCTTTTTGCATAAGGTGGTCTTGATAAGCTGTTTGAATTTAGTGTCGGGTAAAATCAGGACCGACTCCGGCAACTTAGGCAAGACAAACATTTGGGTGCATTAATAACATGTCTGTTCGGTTTGGTCTGGGCATTTTCTATGTATATAAGTATGTACAAAAAAAATGAATTTAAGTACATTTATCTGATTTATCAGTTGTCTAGTACCCATAGTACAAGCTTTGCGCTTAATTTGGAACTGTGTAAATTGTCCAGAAATATTTATTGTATATATTATTCATTTATTTACTCTGCTCTCTATCTTTCTTCTACCCCGATAGTCTATAATCAGGTTACACCCTGTGCAGGCGAAGTTGGCCAAGCTCAAGAACGTACATTTACGTACGTAGCGTGGTTTTGTTTTTGTTAATATCCTACGAAGTAAACCGCTCCCGCTTCCTCTCACCGCTATGCTACAGTCTTTCCCCACACGCACAGCAGCAATTTGTATTTTTTTTTCTGTGCGTGCAGCCCAAGTAATTGTTAGTATTAATTCAGCGCCATGTTATAAGGTAGGGCACGCAATTGGTGGCAGTTTGGAAACCGAATTTTTATTATATCGCGCGGTATGGGTATAAAAATAGATTGAAATAGTGTAAGTAATAATTAGGTATTAGTTGAATGAGGGTTACGCGATAGGTGATATGTTGTTACCAGATTTTTGGGTGGTTTTTTTTTATTTTATTTGCTTTATTTAGACAAAAAAACAGCTGTACATTAAAATCTTAGCTGATTATTACTATTATTATATATATTTTTTAATGCATAACCAATATCATTTTCCACAAAATGATTTTCTTGACTATGGGTTGTACCTCTAGAAAACATATATAAATTTATACAGAGCAAAGCTAGGTCCAGAGTAGTATCTGTTGATACAAATATTTTTTTTTTTTTTTTTTATACTACGTCGGGTGGCAGACATGCATACGGCCCGCCTGATGTGAAGCGGTTGCCGTAGCCATATTAACGCTCGCAACTTATAATATCGCTCGCGCGCCGCCACCCCCGCTGCCAACGCAGCATCTCCTTCCTTTCTGGTGACCTCACTCACTCGCAGGAACACAACAACCCTCAAGGGAATTGCTATTTGGCTGCGGTATTCTGTAAGGTGGAGGTACATTCTCCAGTCGGGTAGCTTACAATTACGCTCCCTACCTCTCTTTTCGCCAGAGCTTCGTTTGTCAGTCAGCAGGGTGCACCGCGTGCAGGTGAAGTTGGCTTTGATTCAAAGGTGTTGATGAACCACTTACACCCCACTTAAATAAATATACTTCGGCGTCAATAAATAAAATAAATAAATAATGGGATACCTACCTGCCTGGTAGTTAACCAGCTTTCGAGGACACGTCAGCTATCATATAAATAAGTTAAGGACATATCAACATCAACCCGTAACCATCCCACTGTTGGGATACGAGTCTCTCCACAATCGAAGAGATTTAGAGCATACTCTGCCACGCTGCTCAACTGTGGGTTGAGCAGCGGGCCACTGAGTTGGTTTAACGACTGTCATCTTGATAACAACAGCCGGGGCCGACTATTTAACGGAGGAACTCAAGATAAATAAACTCATCCATAGATGGGCTATGGTCGACATTGCTTAACTTGCGTGATCGATTAGACTGACGATGCCATCGAGCTCCTCAATAAATCGATCTCTATATGTCTTATATTTAATTTGTATGACGTTTCTAAGTGCTTTATAAAGTCCAAGGAATAAAGATATTTTGACTTTTGACTTTTTTTTTTACTTTTTATAGCTCGCTGAACGACGTTGAGCTCTCCCACACAGCCTGCTGTGAAAGATCACGACACCATGTTAGACTGTCAAAAAAAACGTCATATTGTCATAGGCCCTTTATAATAAATAAGGATAAAGTTTAAATGTGCTTCCATGATCACTCGCCTACGTGCTAGCCCCAACAGCATCCTGAAAAATATCTCCGATAGCTGGGACAGTCCGCTGCTGGCTCATTGGAATAAGTTACATTGTTCCCCATACCGATAGCAATGGTTTATTCACTAACATAGATTTTTAAGGAATATTGTTACTAACATTATGGACTCTAGTCTGAAATAAACAATTATTATTATTATTATTATTAAATAAATATACTTCGACGTCAAGCTTCCCACTGATGGAATACAGGTCTTCCTTCAATCTAAGTGGTTTTGTTTAGAGCATTGCTAGCCATTCGACCACTGGATTCATCACTCGATCACCGCACTGAGCTCGTCAAAAAGAAAATAAGTAAATAAATAAATATTGTCAGACAAATTACACAGCGCCATCTAGCTCCAAAGTAAGCGAAGCTTGTGTTATGGGTACTAGACAACTGATAAACATACGTAAACATATTTTTTTTTTGTTAATACATACATGATACATAGAAATCACCCAGACTAAGACAAACACACATGTTCATGCACACAAATATTTCTCCTATGTGGGAATCGAACCCGAACGAGCGTTGGTGTCGAGACCGCTACGCCATCGAGCTCGAAGAAGTAACTATGCTAGGCATTTCACCCAAGAAATATTAAAACAATTATGTTAAACCAGAAATATACAAAACAATTAATATTCCAGGCCTATATTCGATACTTACGTACGACGGGGTCCCATAACTGCCTCCAAGCAAGCATAAAAGCCAGGAAGCTGCTTACAAATGAATACATAAGTTTTTCCGAAGGGTGCATAAGTAATTTTATGGGAATTCGTAAGCTAGGAATAAAATCTGTTTCGACTGGCTTCTCGTTATGATTCAATTAATAGTTCATGGAATTTGCTTTTAGTATTTGTTGCATGATATAAGTGTGTAAGATGGGGTGTAAGTGGTTTATTAATATCTTTGAACCAAAGCCAACTTCACCTGCACGCGGTGCACTATGCTACCTGACGAAGCTCTGGCGAAAAGATATGTAGGGAGCGTAATTGTAAGCTACCCGACCGCGTGCGATATTTTATGTTTCGAGCGTTAACATGGCTACGGTAACAGCTTCACATCAGGCGGGCCGTATGCTTGTCTGCCACCAGACTTAGTATATAAAAAAAGTGTACTTGGAGCACCCTGCCGATTTGCAGACGAGGCTTCAACAAAAGAGATGGTTGCCTTGATATTGATTTTGGGGTGCACATCACAATGCCACTCAGCGGAGCAGTGCGGTTATATCGGAGTCTGCTGCCATGGGTCACACAAAAGTTTTGCACTTCTAGCTAATCGGAACTATTTTAATTTCGAATGTTATATTTTTTGAAACGACTTGCAACCTTCTTAGTAGGTAAAAAAAAATTGGCGGGAAATCATTTGTCAATTGTTTTTTATCACACATCACAGTTCTACGTACGCAACGAAAATGGAATTAAGTCGAAAAGATTTTAGAGAGATGATTTTTTATGATTTCTCTCTCTCTCCGCAAGACTGTGCCGCTCATCTTCAAAATGCTTTTGGGAGAGAAGCACCTTGTTTAAGCACCGTGAGGCGATAGTTTGCTGAATTTGAGAGAGGTCAGGTTTCTTTACATGACGAATTTCGTGAAGGGTGGGCTTCACGAAAATAATGTGGCTACTGTTAAGCGGCTAATTGAAGAAAACCCGCAGATTACCTATGAGATAATTCGAGGACTATTGGGGATTGGTATGAGCCAAATTCAGAAAATTTTACACGAGAAATTAAAGGTTCGGAAACTTTGTTGTCGTTGGATCCCTCATGAACTGACGGCTGAGCAGAAGCAGGCTCGCGTGGAAACTCTCACTGATGACAATGCTCACAGATGCTACTGAAGTACGACCACGGACATTCTAATGCTGTTTATGACAATGTCACAGGAGACGAAACGTGGATTTATTATTTTGAACCCGAAAAGAAACAGCAATCTTGAATGGGTGTTTGAAAATGAGAACAGGCCAACAAAAGTGAGGCTGGCGAAAAACATTGGTAAAAAAATTATCGCGTTTTTTTTCTCAGCTACGGGTCCCATATGCACAATTCCACTTGAAGGTCAAAAGAGTGTTAATGCCGAGTGGTATTCTACCATTTGTTTACCCAGGGTGTTAGAAAAAGTTCGCGAAAGACGACCAAAAAGCCGCGTTCTCCTACATCATGACAACGCTTCTTCACACACGGCCAACAAAACAAAGTCATTTTTAGCTTCCGAAAAAGTACAACTCGTCACCCATCACCTACATAGCCCCGACCTAACACCCTGTGATTTCTGTTTTTCCACAAAATCAAAGATTTGATGAGAGGTTTCACTTTTACCAACTCCGAAGAGGCAATGATAGCGTTCAATCAGCACGTAGAAAACATGCCTTCAGATCTGTGGTCCTCCTGTTTTAAAAAATGGATCGATCGCATTAAAAGATGTTTAAAATGTAAAGGAGAGTATTTTGAAAAGCAATAAACATAATATTTTGGTTATAACATGTTGTTTTTTTTTTTGGTCTACGCAATACTTTTAGTGTGACCTATCACAGTATATTAGCATGCAGGGTCACTCTCTATAACTTTCTCATATCGACCTCACCTCCCCTCTGAGACAAATCTGGAACAATTTGTATGGCGCCGCACGCACACGCGCTCATTCCCGCTCTGCACAGACGTCGTCCTTCATGTAATTGTCAATGAAGCGACATTTGTATGGAGTAGGCGGGGTGTGGTATATTATCATCAATACATATAATAAAATCGTAACTGGCCGCTGTCTGTACATTGAAGATATATAAAAAAAACTAATATAGGGGGGCTTTATGAACGCAATAGAACCCAAAACAATGATTTTTAGAATTTTTGTCTGTTTGTCGGTTTGTCTGTTTGTCTGTTTGTCTGTTTGTCCGTACGTTTGTGCACGCTAATCTCAGAAACGGCTTAACCTATTTGAATACGGTTTTCACTATTGCGTTAAGGTTGGCTCAATTTAACATTTAGTGTTTGTTTCATTTCAATCGGTTCATAAATAAAAAAGTTATATCAATCTAAAGAATCCCATATAAAATGGTACAAAATAACCAATCAATTGAATTGACTGAAACTTTTCAGTTGAATTAACTGAAACTTTATGAAGGTATTATGTTATCATCGTTAAAGTAAATAATACAAAGAGAGAGATGTTTAGAGGCCGTAGCGCTAACGCAAGTTAAGCAACCCCTGTCGTGGTTCCAACTAGGATGGGTGACCACAATTGACACAAAAAATATATCAATTGGCTTAGTAATAACTCTGTGTGCAGAAATGGAAGATATATAAGAAAATCTATTACAGGGGGGCTTTATGAACGCAATAGAACCCAAAACAATGATTTTTAGAATTTTTGTCTGTTTGTCTGTTTGTCAGTACGTTTGTGCACGCTAATCTTAGAAACGTCTTAACCTATTTGAACGCAGTTTTCACTAATGCGTTACGGTTTGCTCTACATAACATTTTGTGTTTGTTTCATTTCAATCGGTTCATAAATAAAAAAGTTCTATCAATCTAAAAAATCTATGTATATACATAAAATTCAAAGTCATGACTGACTGACTGACTGATATATCAACGCACAGCCCAAACCGCTGGGTCTAGAGTCCAAATTTGGCGCGTAGGTTCCTTATGACGTCTAGGGGTACACTAAGAAATGATTTTTCAAAATTCATCCCCTGGGGGATGAAACTGGGGTTCAAAGTTTGTATGGGGAGACAGGATTAGTTGGACTATTTTATACGAAACTTTTCAAAAGTACTTCTATAGATAAATGAGTAAATACGTGTTTCAGGATTTTTCAATATTCAACCCCTAAAGGGGTAAAATGGGGTGAAAAAGTCTGAAAATCGTCATGGGTATTGTTTTTATAGTTTATCGGATCGCTAATTACGAAAAAGAACAAATATTTTATAATCCAACATAGCCGACGTGACATAAAATCACCCCTGTGGAGATGCGATGGGGTTGAAATGTCATAATATCAATATGGGTGTTGATTCTATGGTTGGCTAGGTCGTCAATTACGAAAATAGCATCGATTTGAAAATATAACACAGTAGACACGAAATTACTTCAAATGATTTTTCAAATTTTACCTCTAAGAGGGTGAAACGGAGGTCAAAAGTTTGTATGGGGCAACGAGATTAGTTGGACTATTTTATCCTAAACTTTACACGAGTACTTCTATAGATAAATGAGTAAACATGTATTACCACAAATTTCACGCGAGCGAAGCCGCGGGCGAAAGCTAGTATTATAGAATATAATATTGAATGTTTAACTTGTTAATAAGGAATGCATAATTTACACATACCTGAAGCTTATATTAGACCCATAATATGACTTTCCATCAACAATAACAATTCACAGGAACAAAGTTGCAGGCATAGCTAGTTTTACTAACATTTCCAGATGTGATATTATTGAACAGGTACTTTAATGCAATAACAATATGTAATACAATTCTAACTTATTGATCTTAAATAAGAAATATACATATAACAACAAAATACAACTAAACTATAGTAAATAAAAATAATCTAATCTTAAAACTACTTAAAAATAAAACTAATAAAAAGAAAAACAAAATACTAATCTATTCTTCGAAAATATCGGTCCCATGCGGCAGGGACATTTCCAACATTTACTCAATTTTATCAAAATCACACCATGACCGTGGCCAGTGGAACGCCATGTATTCGAGAGTTATCGTGAAACAATTTTTTTTTTTTTTTTTTTTTTTTTATACTACGTTGGGTGGCAGACAAACATACGGCCCGCCTGATGTGAAGCGGTTACCGTAGCCATATTAACGCTCGCAACATAAAATATCGCTCGCGCGCCGCCACCCCCGCTGCCATCGCAGCATCTCCTTCCTTTCTGGTGACCTCACTCACTCGCAGGAACACAACAGCTCTCAAGGGAACCGTTATTTGGCTGCGGTATTCTGTAAGGTGGAGGTACATTCCCCAGTCGGGTAGCTTACAATTACGCTCCCTACCTCTCTTTTCGCCAGAGCTTCGTTTGTCAGTCAGCAGGGTGCACCGCGTGCAGGTGAAGTTGGCTTTGGTTCAAAGATGTTGATGAACCACTTACACCCCAAAAATTTACTTACATGAAACATTTTCTCGCCCCTATTCGATATGGAGCTAATTATACCTACTTGTAGAAACAAGGTTGAAAAAATATATAATAAACCAACCTGCCTGCCTGGTAGTCAACCAGCTTTCGAGGACCCGTCAGCGTATAAATAAGTTAAGGACATATCAACATCAACTCGTATCCCAACAGTGGGTTGGTTAACCCACTGTTGGGACACGAGTCTCCCCACAATCGAAGAGATTTAGAGCATACTCCGCCACGCTGCTCTGCGTGGTTGAGCAGCGGACCACTGAGTTGGTTTAACGACTGTCATCTGATAACAAAAGTCGGGACCGACGGCTTAACGGAGGAGCTCGAGATATATAAACCCATCCATAGACAGGCTATGGTCGACGTTGTTTAACTTGCGTGATCGATTAGACTGACATGTGCAACGATGCCGTCGAGATCCTCAATAAATCAATCTGTATAGCTCGCTGAGCGACATTGAGCTTTCCCATACCACGTTATACTGTCAATCGTTATACTGATATGTCTTTATCCATAGACAGGCTATGGTCGACGTTGTTTAACTTGCGTGATCGATTAGACTGACATGTGCAACGATGCCGTCGAGATCCTGAATATAGCTCGCTGAGCGACATTGAGCTTTCCCATACCACGTTATACTGTCAAAAAATCGTCATACTGATATGTCTTATAAAATATTTTAAGGCTCACAGTGTACCTAATGAGTTTTTTCTCATGGCAACCGAACATTTTCTTGACATGTCTTAATGAGTGTAATATCATCGTAAAATAAAATAACCCTCCTTCTGTTGCAGTCGAGTCTTTTGGGGTGTAAGTGATTCATCAACATCTGACAAACGAAGCTCTGGCGAAAAGAGAGGTAGGCAGCGTAATTGTAAGCTACCCGACTGGGGAATGTACCTCCACCTCACAGAATACCGCAGCCAAATAACAATTCCCTTGAGGGTGGTTGTGTTCCTGCGAGTGAGTGAGGTCACCAGAAAAGAAGGAGATGCTGGCAGCGGGGGTGGCGACGCGCAAGTGATATATTATGTTGCGAGCGTTAATACGGTTACGGTAACCGCTTCACATCAGGCGGGTCGTATGCTTGTCTGCCACCCGACGTATTATAAAAAAAAGACCCTTTGCATGTTGGAGAGGTAAGGTTGAATATATCGTGTACTGGCTCATTTCTGAGGTAAAGACTCATTTCAGGTCACTGAAATAAAATTGTAAGTAAGTAAATCAAAGCGTAAGTTTTATTGAAAATTTTCATCAAGTTCGTTTGTGCTTAACGAATAATAATAAGGCTTACTTAATTTATGCTACTAATTTGGGCTTAAAGTTATAACTATTGTAACAATTAAGTTGAACAAAACTTAACGACTAAAGCACAGCTCAAAGCGTCGTTTACACATCAATTATTTTGACTAGCTACAAATTACAGTCCAAATTCATTAGGTTTCAGGAATCAGATTTAGGCTCTAGCTCGTCACGCAACTTAGTAAATGTATGGTTCTGAAACGACGTGACTAATAAATAAGGTTATGTTTATTGTGTAGTTACAGCATGAGGTTATATATACTAGTTGATCCGGAAAAGATTGTTTTGCCATATACATTTAGAGGCTGATGGAAGAACGATGAAAATTTAGGGTTGTTTAAATTTTTCAATGCTAAATCATTATAAAATAAAAAAAATAAAAAATGACAATAATATAAAAAAAATAATTTAAGGGTGGGTCATCCTTGTCATTTAGTGGTATGAGAAATAGATGATGGCCGATTCTCAGATCTATATGCAAACAACATTTCATAAAAATCGGTCCAGCCGTTTCCGAGGAGTATGGTAGCAAACACCGCACCACGAGAATTTTATATATTAGAAGATATTAATTTCTAATAATTCCTAGACAAATTACACACTGCCATCTAGTCCTAAACTAAGCAAATCTTGTACTATGCACTATACAGCCGCTTTCAGCCAGCTATTCGACTTTCTCTTCGTTGAATTTCCTCGTTCTGCATTCGATATATTAGTAAACACCCACAGCATAGATCTTTTCATCGCTCGCTATTCGGCTTTTAGTTCGTGAACAAGCAAGTGCTCAAGTCTCTGTACTGTCAGTCATAGTGCGAAGGACACACTGGTTCAACATTTTAAGTAGAATGTATCTGTGTAAAATGACAAGCTACACCCTAACTGTTAAAAGCCTAATAAAGGGCCTTCGTAGAACCGATTTAAAAAAAAATACAGGATTTTATGGGCGAGAATATCTGAAAAATGAATGATTATTATTATTAAACCCGGTCATTTGGTAGGCGTGCTCGAGGATATGGATCCAACGCGTAATATTGTATACCCGCCGTGGCCCGCTCCTGGATTTATCAATGGAACAATATACCCATGAGCAGGGCTCGGCAAGCATTGAGACGATTACATAATGTGGGCTATGGAAATGAGTTCTGGGTGGACTAGGTAATGGTCTATTACAAGCTTACAGCAGACAGGCAGGCTTCCTTGCTATAACTACCGTTATCGATCGTCACACGCAGCGGGCGGTGGCTTGCCACTCACTCGTCTATTGAGTGGCATGTGGCCACCTAAATGACAGGAAATCGGCGGGGGTAACACCGGTGTGAGTGACTCAGGGGTGTCTAGAGGTGTACTGTACTTTCTCCGAAATTACTTGCGGCGTTATGTCCTTTAATACTTCCCCTTATGAGTTAGGAGGAGTAGGAGCATATCGCTCTAACGACTCTTCTCTAGACGGCAAATGTAAGCAAGCCAAAGCTAAGAGTCCTGCGGGACAACTCGCCACTAGCTGACCTGCGGGCTTATTATTGTTATTAGTATAAGTTCTTACTTCACCAAGTATAAGGTAAACCAAATTTTTATTTTTAAGTAAATTTTGCAACCAAATTATAAAATATATAGTATAACCAACATAAGAAAAATCAATCCCTTTCTGGCTTAAACGAAATCAATTCGGAATTCCAGATTAATCCGGTTACGACTGAATGGTACCGGATTTTTGAGCGGTTAACCGATTGATTGGCGGATATGTTTGATGAATTAATTAATTTGCGGTCCGTGAACTGAAATAATTTATCGGGATAATATCAGATATTCGGATACAGTTAAGTATATTTATTTGTTTATAAAGTTAACATCGGTGTATGAACATCATTGATAATGATACGACCTTTATGAAATTAAGCGTGTAAATTACATATTATAATCTATATTATACTGCTGGCCCGGCGAACTTCGTATCGCCTTTAAATATTTTTACGTTAATTTTTCCGATTAGTTATGAGTTATCCTATATCTCAAGTTGGATCAAACTGCACACACTGTGCAAAATTTTATTAAAATTGGTTCAATAGTTTAGGATTCCATCGCGGACAAACAAAGTGACACGAAATTTTTATATATTAAGATTATTGGATTTAAAATAATGTATATAAAACAATAAACCATATTATTATATAAGATGATGCCCGCGGCCTCCTTCTACAGTCGCAGCGCTTGCCATCAACAGAAAATTTATTCTCACACATAGGCTAAATCACGGTTCCATAGAAGTTTTCTCCCGCGTACTGTCAAGCTGTGGAATGAACTGCCTGTCGAGGTTTTCTCAGGAGACTACAGCATGGGGTTCTTCAAAATGGGGACGTTTTTACAGGGTCGGCAACGCGCGTGTAATGACGCGCCTTTCCATCAGCCGTGCCGTATGCTTGTTTGCCACTTTAGTAATTTAAAAAAAAAAAGATGAAAAATCTTAAAAATCACTAGTCTCTCTTTGGGACGCTATTTTTATTCTACGTAGAAAACTAGCATAGGACCCGCCTGATGTTAAGCGGTTACTTCTGTCATATAAACGCTTGGAAATCGCAGCCTGAATTATTGCAAATATCGCAAGGGAAGTGTTATTTGGCTATAATATTTTATATTTGAGGTACTTCCCTAGTCGAGCAGCTTACAAATACGCTTTATCCATCCTCTTTTCGCTAAAGCCTCTTTCGCTAGCCCACAGGGTGCATCACGTACAGGTAAGGTCAGCTTTAGCTCTAAAGGTTGTGGTGAGCTACATACATCCCTTACAATTATTTGTGATAGTATACTCGTAACATTGAAAATTACAAAGGCATAACGTAACTTAATCAAATTCCAAATTTAATTAAATCAATCTTATTATAATGGTCTAATTTAATAACTTAATAAATTTAAGCGCCTCTTAAAGTCAAAGTAAGTCAGATTACTCCTGTGGGTAGCAGAGCTATATGGTCCATAATTATTTCCTGCAAGTTCCTTACTTAGTAGACATTTTAATAATCCCTCTAGTTTCCTTAGAGCTTAAGGCATTAACACATGATACAAATTAACGGCACGGGGGCCCACCACACATACCCACCACTGTGTCTCCTGTGTAGCCAGGATTAATAGCGGCGACCATCAAAAAGGCAATGAACAATGAAGTCAATTGCAATCCCGGGGGTAAAACTACGGCTGCCTTGGAACTCACAACGAATTTAATCAGAATAAATTAGCAGGAGTAAGAAGCTTTTGGATATTGACTTCCCCTCTTAGCAATGTGAGAGACAGCAATATGGCAAATAAGGCATTAAAAGTCTAAAAAGATGGCTAGTCAAGTGAAGCTCAACTGCCGTGCACCACGGTTTATTACGGATTAGTAATTACTAAACCTAATACCTAATTCGGTATTATGGGTATTCATTGTTGATTTCTTCGAGAGATATAAGTTATATCGAGTCAAACTAAAGGCTTTAATAAAAGTATTAATGTCGATAAATTATGCAATTGTCACTATGCTATGATGAGTCAAAGTAACTTTTAAACTTTCGCGTTGCATGATTGAAATTATAATAAACACGGGAATTAACGCGATCATGCATGTAAGGTAGTTTTACATACCTACCTTTATTATTGCCTGACGTCACATGCTGTCAGCCTGTGACCACGACCGGTGGCTGACGTTTCGACTAGGTTGAGTCGAAACGTCAGGCAATAATAGTATGTAAATACCCTTATGCATGATCGCGTTAATTCCCGTGTTTATTATAATTTCAGAGTCAATGTAGTAATTATGAATTGTAGAATTTGAGACTAGCAACTACTGTAATGGAATGCACACAATCTTCAAAACATTTAAATTTAATACAGGCTCATGATGATGATGATGTGTATGTCAGTGTTGTAGAAGAGCTAGATCGCCTCAACGTTTAGATGATGAAACAATCTATTTCTATCCACCTTGTTCGAAATAGAAACAGAAAAATTACCAAAGTTTGTAATATTTTCCAAAGTTCCAAAATCTGCTAATTCCGTGTAATATGAATGTGGTGCAGCAGCAAAAAAATTGCGGTTACGTTGCATTTGCAATGTATATAGATTTAGTTACTTTGGGATGCAAATAAAGTTGGTATTCTTTTTTAATTTCTATTTGAAACAGGGTATAAATATAACAGAGGAGCAATTCTCGTAATTAAAATGTAGTCAAAACTCAGTTTTGATCTCACAAATTTCAAATTTGGTATTCTTGTATCACAATACGAAACTTCAAAGTTAAATTTCACTTAAATTTAAATTTGAAACCTTTATTTATCAAACACCTCGATGAGGCCATTGCTGACGGCTGATAGTTTCTGAATAATAAAATATTAAGAGTGAAAAAAACACAGTCTGTTATCCAGTCCCGAACTAAGCAAAGCTTGTACTAGATAACCGATATAATACATATTCTTTTTTAAAATTATATACATAAACAAATACGTAAAAATACCCACCCTAGACCAACAGCATGCAGCAGATATATTCATGCACACAAATATTTGTTTTGTGCGGGGATCGAACCCGCGACCTCGAAGTCAAAGTAGCCATTCAACCACCAGACTCGTCTAATATTAGTAGGTTATCAATAAGGCATTTAATAAAATATTTGATTCCAGGTAACTCATGTGACGCCATATCCAAGGAAAGACCCTCCTCCGAAGCTGCATCGGATTATATCCAAATATGACCGAGAATTAAACAAACAAAGAATGTATTGTTACCAACAATAAGCATTAAAAATAAATCAATTAATGAAATCAAGTACATACTTTTTTGTCAATTCACAATTCAATCTGGATTCGGTTAATTTTAATATTGCTTCATTCATCTTCTAATTTCTAATTATTAGAATTGGCCTTCTGGTATGTACGATCAAAGTAAAGTCGGTTCATTTAAGATATTAAAGATAAGATATTTATGAGAGGTAGGGAGCGTAATTGTAAGCTACCCGACTGGGGAATGTACCTCCACCTCACAGAATACCGCAGCCAAATAACAATTCCCTTGAGAGTTGTTGTGTTCCTGCGATTGAGTGCGGCCACCAGAAAGGAAGGAGATGCTGCGTTGGCAGCGGGGGTCGCGCCGCGCGAGCGATATTTTATGTTGCGAGCGTTAATATGGCTACGGTAACCGCTTCACATCAGGCCGGCCGTAAGCTTGTTTGCCACTCAACGAAGTATAAAAAAAAGAAAAAAGATATATATAAATAAATATATTGCAAACATTGTAACATATTGGCAACCCTAAGAAAATCTAACCCTCCAGTCATTACAGGTTATTAATTGTGTCAGATCGTACCATCCAAGTTTTCACTCTTACAACCAATATGGCACTTCAATTAAAGTGGCTCGTGTACGCGTAAAAATCCTCGCGTGTACCGAGCCAGGAATTGAATTAACATCAGTAATTACGCGGTGGCATGGCACGCGAGTACAAATTATAGTCTTCACTCCTGTTTACCCTAATAGACGATACTATGGTCTACTAGTCGACACCCAGAATTTTTAGTTAGTTTATTCTGTTGGAGATGACAATTACAATAAAATACTCTGTCCTATGGTGCAGAGACTTGGACACTGACCATCGGACTACTCCTTAAGCAAAAGGTCGCGCAACGAGCGATTTAGGGCTATGCTCGGGGTTTCTCCGAGGGATCGAATGAGGAACGAAGAAATTTGACGGAAAACCAAAATTGCCTATATAGCCTTCAGAGTATGCAAGCTGAGGTGGCAATGGGCCGGTCACATCTGCCGCGTAAGTGATGGCAGATGGGGGAGGAAGGTATTAGAGTGGAGGCCGCGTGTAGGATGACTAAGCGTTGGACGCCCTCCTTCTAGATGGTCCGATGACCTTAAGAAAGCGGCTGGAAGCAGCTGGATGCGAAAGGTGGAGGATCGTATTTGGTGGAAAGCATTGGGGAAGGCTTATATCCAGCAGTGGGTAGATACAAACTGATGATTCTGATGAGTCTATACTGTCAGAAATGAGAGGGGGTGAATCGTTGCACATGTCGATTCTCACAGGCACTTTTTTTTAATAATTACTTGATTTTATTAATATAAAGTTTATTAATTTGGGTAACTTGCCAGAATTAATTAAAATGTTTCATCTCCATTATAAACCTTCACCGTGTGGGGTGTGATTACTATTAATATATTTTGTAATTATATTCTCGAAAATGATTATTACGATTCTAATGAAATTTAATATTGTAAAATTATAGAACAATATTAAATTGCATAGATTCATAACGTAGAGGTTTTCAATTCTGAGAAAACTCATGAAATACTGTAAGATTTAAAGAGACGTACGTCACTCGTTTATATCAACTAATTTAATTCCACGTCTACAATTTATAATATCTATGTATTTACCTTTCCGTTCGTTTAACTTATTACCATCCCACTCGTCGATTGTCTATCGTCCTTCCATTCTCTTTTCAGTCTTCTCAGTCTTACTTATATAAGAGGAGTTCCGTCCATCTTTCATGTAATATAGTTACTTATTAGGTGCAGACTTGTATTAGCTGTGAAGAAAAGACTGAATAATGAAGTATGACTTTAATTTTCTGCTAACAACTTCCACGTACGACAGTCGAAGAAAGAATATTCAAAAGACCGCTTGTGCTCCAAGTCTCGGTCTGACTTTCGCGGTATAATCAAGTGCTATGATTGGTTGTTTACCAAACACAAATGTCTGAATGCTAGTTTGTGATTGGTCAGCCAATCACAAACTAGTGCAGTCTTAAGTTTAAAGAATAAGTTGCCAGTGCTAATAATTTAAATAAAAAAATAGAAAATGATACCAAAAATAACGAACCCTAACACTTAATACTTTGTCGGTGGCCAGTTGCAAGGCTGCCCACTAAAGAGTCCGCAACAAGTACTGTAGCCTATAAGTGAGGCCTTATGAATCTTATAGAAGCCGGCCTTATGAACATTATGAGAGAATGTTTTAGTACGCACGGCATACTTTGTTCAAACAATTATGAAGCTTGTTTATATTGCGCAAATCCGATGCCTAACTTCGAAACTTACCTGTGTTATGAGCGAGGCAGGCACGCTGCCAGCATGTTCCTAT
The DNA here is from genome assembly GCA_937001555.2 of Hypsopygia costalis. Classification (NCBI taxonomy): domain Eukaryota; kingdom Metazoa; phylum Arthropoda; class Insecta; order Lepidoptera; family Pyralidae; genus Hypsopygia; species Hypsopygia costalis. The sequence goes on along the minus strand of OW443343.2, from coordinate 1,704,962 downwards.
ACTCGTATACTTAGTCACACTGTGCATATTTAGCAGTAATCTACTTTTAATTGCCTTGTAAACTTTAAATAAAATCATAATAATTTTAGGGTGTAAGCGCGTGTGGGCTCGCCACGATCTATAGAGCCAAAGCCAACCTGGTGCACACATGGTGCACAATATTATTATGAATATTTAAAAAAAATGGAAAAATTCACTTACCCCTCCTAAGTGGGATTCGAAGCCACGACCTCTATATAACCAGTCGAGTGCTCTTTCCAACCGAGCTACTAGGAAGGTTTGTGATAGTGGCGAATTTCTTATTATTACTGCTGTGAAGTCACAGTGTGGCGCCATCTACCTATTAAGTATTATTACTACTAACCAAGGGATAGCAGTTCATCGTTGCAGGTGAAATTCGTCTATTTTTCGATAACACCAAACTTATTAAGTAATAATAATATAAATTGTAATTATTTTATAAGTTTGGCGTTATATATTTAATATATAAAGTTCTATTATTCATTGAAGACAAATTAGCAGAAGCACGACTAGAAAATTCCTTGAGCTCGAGCCAGTCCCGAGAAAACGTATGAGACCCCGATTCACGTGGACAAAGGTAGTAGAAGCGACAAAAAAGACGAAAAAAGTCGACATTGCCCCAAGGACGATCCAGAATCGCCAGCTCTGGAGAAAAGCGGTTAGGAGAGCCGACTCTACTTAAAATGGAAAGAAGGCCGGTAGAAGAAGAAGATTTTTCTCTTTTATGTTCCTTTCTTTTAATTTTCTTGAAAGTTGTTCAGGTATCGCACTTGCGCTTAACGGTTCGACCTCATTGAGCACTCGTGATGTAATCTGAGCCTTACACTCCTGGATAATAATAAATATCAAGGAGAATAAACTACTCTTACTTTCGTGTACGTTTTTCATAACCTTTTTATTGAAGTTAACAATTACAGCCGAATTAGATCCATTTTTTTTGAGAAATTAGTTAACTTTCATCAAAAGAACTGCAGTATTCAAATATGCTCATTTTAAAATTACGTTGTTTACCTACTGTTTGCGATTCATATATTGTGAGTCAGCTCAAGTTATTGGTAGTTCTCAAAGCTGAAATACCAGCAACTTGAGAGACAACTTTTAATGAGCAGTTTGCAAACGCGGTTACTGAACAAGTATTGACTTTTGCTGTTGCCATGTTACATGTTTGGATTTCCTGATCAGGCGAGTTACGATAACGTTAATAGGAGCAAATGACCAAGAATATTACTTTTTTTGTTCTAATCTACATAAATCATCATCATCATCATATATATATTTTGGTTTGTATCCATTGGCGGGTAATGACCTTAAGTCGCCACGCTGGGCAGGCAGGTTGGCGACTGTCGCCAGAGCCTCGTCCGCTTATCCGCACGATGTACCACGTATATTCACTCGCAAGAACACAACAACTCTCAAGGGAATTGTAATTTGGCTGCGGTATTCTGTGAGGTGGATGTACTTCCCTAGTCGGGCAGTTTAAAAAATACGATTTGCCCTACCTCTCTTTTCGCCAGAGCCTCGTTTGTCAGTCAGCAGGGTGGTTTGTCGTGCAGGTGAGGTTGGCTGTGACTCCAAAGATGGTAATGAGCCTCTTACACCCCATCTACATAAAACCAATAAATTAAATCCTAGGTTTCTTCAAAAGGACAACAATGAAAATGAAAAAAATGAGCTGGTGTTCTAAGTGTACTCCAAATTGAATGCCGGTGGTGTTGCAAACATTAATATGGCGAGACACCCATTTACCATGGGGTATAAGTGCTTCATCAACATTTTTAAACCAAAGCTAACCTCACCTGCATGTGGTGCACCCTGCTCATAGACAATCAAGTCTCTGGCGAAAAGAGAGGTAGGGCATAGCGTATTTTTAAGCTGCCCGACTGGGGAAGTACCTCCACCTCACTCACACCTCACACCTTACACAGCACGGCCGAAACTTTAGTTTTTAATTTCGGAGAAGACAAGAAGAACCTCTGAGGAGTCGCACCAATCACCCAGATACTCACCGAAACCCGTCTCAGATGGTACGGACATGTCAAAAGAAGAAGTGTGGTACAGATTGCACTAATCTGCCTGAACAGAAGAAAGGCAGAGGCCGCCCGCCACTAACCTGGTGGTCTAAAATACAAAGAGACCTCAAGGAAGCCCAGTTGCCTGAAAAGACAATCCAGGATAGGACAATCCTGGTGCAAAAGAGTGAGGAGACCCGACCCCAAATAATGGGAAAAGGACAGGACAAAGGAGAAGAAGAAGAACCTCTGAGGAGGAAGTGCTATATGACTATAGTGTATAGTAGACTGCAGTAGACGAGCCCGGTGGTCGAATGGTTAGCAATAGCCACTTTGACTCCGAGGTCGCGGGTTCGATCCCCGAACAAGACAATCATTTGTGTGTATGAACATCTCTGTTTGTCTTGGTCTGGGTGTTTTCTATGTATTATAAGCAAGTATTTACAAATCAATTTACAAAAAAATTTGCGCCGTGTGGTCTCCGGCAGACTAGAATAGAAGCACTCCGTCTCTTCCCGTGGATGTCGTATAAGGCGACTAAGAGAAATACATTATAAAACATCGATCAGGCCTCCCCATCCCATCTCCAGACTCTCAGACAGAAGTCTGGGACGGACGAGAGAGGGTCGTGCTCCTGTAGTGGAGACTAAAATGACCTGATGATGATGATGATGATTTACAAAACAAAAAATGTATTTAAGTACATTTATCAGTTGTCTAGTGCCCGCATAGTTTTGCGCATAATTTGGAACTAGATGGCGCTGTGTAAAATGCCCAGAATAATTTATTTATTATTTATAGAAATACTGAGATATGTTAACTTGCCTGTCGAAGTTTTCGCAGGCTCAAGGGTTTTTTTTATATTACGTCGGGTCGCTCGCGCGCCGCCACCCCCGCTGCCAACGCAGCATCTCCTTCCTTTCTTTCTGGTGACCTCACTCGCTCGCAAGAACACAACAACCCTCAAGGGAATTGTTATTTGGCTGCGGTATTCTGTGAGGTGGAGGTACATTCCCCAGTCGGGTTGCTTACAATTACGCTCCCTACCTCTCTTTTCGCCAGAGCTTCGTTTGTCAGTCAGCAGGGTGCACCACGTGCAGCTGAAGTTGGCTTTGGTTCAAAGATCTTGATGAACCTCTTACACCCCCAAAATTTTTCTGTTGTTGCAAGAAGGTAAATTTTAGGCAGTTACAGAGGTTACATAAGTAATTATTTGTTAATGAATGGCGTGCTTCAATACGTTGTTGTGTAACATAAAAAGTTGACAGTTGTAATGGGGACCACGTCGCCTCGTATAAAGGTAGTTATTTTTTACATGCGGCTTACCTTTTTTCAATGGTCACGGGTTAGGCTTAGAGTATGGTATCCAAATATTTGTTGTTTACTGACGAGATTTTAAGACAGGTAGGGCAAAGCGTATTTTTTAGCTGCCCGGCTCTCCAGTCGGGCAGCTTAAAAATACCTCCACTTCACAGAATACCACACCACAGTCAAATAGATAGATAGATAGATAACTTTTTTATTTGCACACTGAACACACAAAATACAGAAACTTAAAATAATTCTATTAATAAAACAGAACTTGAAACACAACTCCAGTCCAACCGCGAGCCATCATCTAATAATATAGGAGCTCAAAAACAAACCGAAGCCCCATCCCCCGCTCCGTTGTTCGGCGTGTGTTGCAGTGATACCAACAGGCAACAACTCAATGTTGGACTTGCTTATAGAGCAAAACACTGATTTTCATTTATTGCCTATTCCCTTGAGGGTTGTTGTATTTCTGCGAGTGAGCGAGGTCACCATAAAGAAAGAAAGTAAGGAGTGTAGGCTAGCAACGGATCGGCGACCCCTTGGTGTTGCTTGGTGATGACTGTGAGGTGGAGGTACTTCCCCAGTCGGGCAAAATTTTAAAAATTACGGTATGCCCTACCTCTCTTTTCGACAGAGCCTCGATTGTACGTCAGCAGGGTGCACCAACTGCGTTGGCTTTGGTTCAAAGATGTTGATAAACTAATTACACCCCAAAATGCAGTTACGAAAGTACACAGTTTCTGGGAACATTAAAAGCATTTTATTGCAACACTGGCAGAATTTAAATATAGTAGCATTTTAAAGACATTTCCACGTTAATACCTGGTCCAAACAAAATATTTGGGCACCCTGCTTGCGTGCCGATGTACCCCAGTTGAATTCAATTCGACGAGGGGCAATTAAGGGCGGGGTGTGTATAACTACGTAGAAAGTGCCACTTTACTGATTTACAGCACTTTTCAGATTAATGCGACCCTTTAAGAGTGTCTTTTAATGGTTTCTCATATGGAATTTGGGAGAGAGTTTGGAAATATTTGCGTTGGCAACACTGATGGCAATAGATATGGCTGGTTATAGTCACGATAGATCGGTTCGTGGGGCTACTGAGGAGCACTAGGCCAAACGCATATTATAACATTATTTGACGAGCTCGGTGGTCGAATGGTTACCATTGGCCACTGTGTCTCGTCGTTTCTTAAATTTTCTAATTTCCACGCAACTTTCTTATAATTAATTATATATTTCTCAAGCTACTATTTTTCTTTCATATGACTCTCATTGTAAGACTTGTGTTATCCTAATAGGTTTTTAAAATTGTATTTGGCTTTGCGATCGCGAGTAGCGCGGCGGGAGCGGGACGGATGTAGTAGTTATCGGGAAAGTTCTTGCATCCGTATTTAGTACACTTAAAGGTGCTATATGAAGGTGGTTACGATGCGTGTTAGACTTGGCTCGGGTAATCTAAAATACCTGAATTTCACGCGAGCGAAGCCGCGGGCAAAAGCAAGTTAGTTAAAAGAAAAGGGTGTGGCTGTGTTGTGGATACCGCCGTATGTTGTATGTATGTAAATACGTTATAAGCACTAAAACTAGGTAGGTATCTCAAAATGGCAGCGCTTCCCCCTCCCTCGCACGCAATGTTCCATAGTCCTTACTTAGCGTAATAAATTCTTTGATCTATTATTTATTATTATAATAGATATGTAGGAGAGGCAATCTTTGCTTTTTTTTTCGGAAAAAAAGTTGTGGTAGAATTATTAACTTCGGAAAGTTAATTAACTCTTGAATTCCCAGTGTCACTTGTAGGTGACAGAAAGCAAAATACACTACAGTGTTACACTACAATACAGTACAGTGTCAAATTCAAGGGTTAATTCTTGAATTCCCAGTGTCACTTGTAGGTGACAGAAAGTGAAATATTTTTTTCTACCACACTGAAACTTTATTTTAAAATCCTACCATTACAATAGCAAAGTTAATTAGTAACAGTATTCATTATTTAATTAGAGATCATATTATAGATGACAAATCAAGAGTTATTGTAGTCTAGCAACAAAATAGACAAGGATCATTATGTACACAGACTCCTTGCATCCTATCTACTATTTTTTTTATTTTTGTTCCTTAGCACAACATTTTACGAAAATATATCAGAAAAAGCCTACTAATAATACTCATTTTATAACCCAGATCACTTCCATTAAAGTATTAAACTTGCATGTCCATTTCGAAAACAAACATACTCTAACTCCCTAGAGCAATTTGCAATGTCTAACGCAATTTACCAGACAAATACCGACGCCTGAAAAATTTACAGTGACCGACTGATCCATTTGTAAGGCTGTCCCGGACCCGGAACGTGTTCCTGCACGGTACTACTTCCGACGTCGCGTGACGCCACTTTACTAACATGTCATTTGATACAACAGTATTGGTACACAGTGTATTTTGGGAAATTTGTGGTATACTCGTACTTAATTAATTTTGGGTTGCACTCCGGGAGTGCCGGCAGAAGTGAAAACTTGAACATTAACGTTGTGCATTTTTGAATATTTTGGAATGGTTAGGGAATAATTTCGCACGAATTGCTTTATTTATCAATATAAAAGTACTATCATTTATGAGGTAAAATACAATATTCAATTATTGCGCTATTGTACACAAACATTACAATTTATATTACATTAAAAATAAACAGCAAGAGCAGGCATACATTTTCGCCGCGCGGTAGAAAGAGAGGGATATATTCCTTCCTCTCCTACGCCGCGCCGGCGGTCGACTCAAAGTCAAAGTCAAAATTCTTTATTCTGTGGGCCCTCGCGGGCATTTAGAGACGTCTTTTACAATTAGGTATATTTTTTTTTATCTACCAGCATTTCGGAATGACCATTGACGAGAAGAAATGCCGAAAGAAACTCCGTCAATATAGGTCTTTTTTTAAATAGCCATACAATATTATCATTATACATAATACAATATTATCATAATACAATAAAAAAATGGTATTCAACCAAAATAAGAGAAAAAAAAAATAAAGTAAAATAAAATAGTAAAAAAAATTAAAATATAAAAAATCATAGTATAGAGTGTATATACATATTGTATAAAAGTCTAAATATGTATATCCACAATACTACTTGTAAAGATAAGACGCCTGTGCTTCACATCCTGTGCCGAGAATTTGCCATATATTTTTATCATTAAGGTAATCGTCGGTCCTGTAATAAGCCTTTTTGCATAAGGTGGTCTAAATAAGCTGTTTGAATTTAGTGTCGGGTAAAATCAGGACCGACTCCGGCAACTTATTGTAGTAGCGGATGCAATTTACGACAAACGAATTATTGACCTTCCCTAGTCTATGTTTTGGAATAACCAATTTGTTTTTGTTCCGCAAGTTGACATTAGTTATATCACATACTTTTGTAAAATTCGGGGGTGGCGGCGCGCGAGCGATACTTTATGTTACGAGCGTTCATATGGCTACAGTAATCGCTTCAAATCAGGCGGGCCGTATGCTTGTCTGCCACCCGACGTATAAAAAAAAAAGATTTTTTTTTAGTTACCCGGAGCATCCTGAGGTTTTCTCGCTTGACTACACTTCTATCCGTCGGTGCTTCTACACTACCGGTTAAAAAACAAACTGTATGTATATTTATGAGTACATACACCCTCGACCCTCAAGCTACTTATACAGCGTCATAATTCTCAAACCAATATATACCGGGAACTCACAATCCATTCTGAGGGTCCCGTTATTCATCCGACGTGCAGAGCGAGGGGGTGCATAAAATAATACTCTCAATGAAGGAAACTGAATACATCGAAGGAAAACGGCGAATTTTTTGTAACTTATGAGTGTGAAAAATAATAAAGTAGGTGCCACCCGCGACTTCGTCTGCGTTTCTTTTTATATGAGAGGGCAAACGAGCATGTCGGGCAAACGGGCCACCTGATGGAAAGCAATCACCACCACCGATGAAGATCAGCAACTCCAAGGGGTCGCCGATCCGTTGCCAGCCTATCCTATCTTTCTTTCTTGTGACCTAGGAAATGTTATTTGGCTGCGGTATTCTGTGAGGTGGAGGGACTTCCCCAGTCTGGCAGCTTAAAAATACGTTATGCTCTAGCACTCTTTTCGCCTCGTATGTCAGACGGCAGGGTACACCAACGTGGTGTACCCTGCCGTCTGACATACGAGGCCCTGCACGTGCAGGTGAGGTTGGCTTTGGTTCAAAGATGTTGAACCACTTACACACCATGCGTGACCTTCGTTTTTGTGGGAATAAGGTATTCTCTTACCATAAGAAGTAGCCTATGTGCAATTATTCTAGACTATAATCTACCTCTGTGTTGAATTTCATCTAGATATATTCAGCCATTCGGGCGTGATTGATAAAATGATAGCAAATTTACAAAAATGACACCAGAAAGAAATTTCCCTTTAGGTCACAAGAAAGATCGATAGGATAGGCTGGCGGGTTGTATGTTATTTGCTACCTTAGTTGTATATAAAAAAACCGGATAAGTGCGAGTCGGACTCGCCCACCGAGGGTTCCGTACGTAGGATAAATATAAAATAAATGAAATAATGTCAGACAAATTAACAGCGCCATCTAGCCCCAAAGTAAGCGAAGCTTGTGTTATGGGTACTACACTACAATAAAATAATCATACAATAATAATGAACATTATATTCAACAAATATCTAAAAAGGTTTTTAGAAGTATATTATCTATTTTTGGGAGGGTGTTTACTGTTTTGTTTACATTTTCATGAAATGAAAGCTGCAAATCTTTTTCCAAGTGAATCCAACCCTACCTTTATAAGAAACTAACAAAATAAATAAACATTTCACAATTGATTTGGCAGCGTTTGCGGGAAGGCTTTGTTGGGGCTCGCTGGAAAATTGTTGCGTGTAATGCCAGGAGCACACATGTACATAAGTAATATTTGATGCATGCTGACCTATTTACACCGAAATTGTAGAATAACTTGATTGAATATAACCTGAATTGCTGAAAAACTGCATCTAATGTATGGTTGGGTAGAAAAATAAATATATTTTTTTTATATGTTTAGTAGCATATATTTTTAGTGTATAATAGCTTTCACCCGCAGGTTCGCCTGCATGAATGTCGTTTATCGCTCTAAAAGAACAAACCTTTTGTCATTCCTCGGGAACGACTCATTTTTTTGATATTAAATGCGATAAAATTATTTATTCTGGATTATTCCTAGCAAGATTCCAACCGCGATTACGAAAAAGTTTTTAAAATTTTTCGGGTTAATATATAGTCTATGACACTCAGAAATAACGTGGCTTTCTGTTGGTGAAAGAATTTTCAAAATCGGTTCAGTAAGTCCAGGGATTACCCACTACAGCCTCACAAACTTCACCTGTTTCTAATATTAGTAGGTATAGATATAGATATGATGTATGCATAATTTCACGGCATTCCGTTGAATAGTTAAGCCATGAAAGCGGAACAAATAAATTCATTTACCCATTTATAATGAAAGAAAGGAAGGATGCTCGTGATGCAGTTATTTTTCTAATTTCAGAAGAAACAACAGAAGGTAAATGTTAGGCAGTTACAGAGGTATAAGTAATTATTTGTTAATGAATGGCGTGCTTCAAAACGTCGTTGTGTTACATAAAAAGTTGACAGTTGTAATGGGGACCACGTCGCCTCGTATAAAGGTAGTTATTTTTTACATGCGGCTTAGCTATTTTCAATGGTCACGGGTTAGGCTTAGAGTATGGTATCCAAATATTTGTTGTTTACTGACGAGATTTTAAGACAGGTAGGGCAAAGCCCGGGGTGTAAGTGGTTCATCAACATCTTTGAACAAAAGCCAACTTCACCTGCACGCGGTGCACCCTGCTGACTGACTAACGAAGCTCTGGCGAAAAGAGAGGTAGGGAGCGTAATTGTAAGCTACCCGACTGGGGATTGTATACCGCAGTCAAATAACGGTTTCCTTGAGGGCTGTTGTATTCCTGCAAGTGAGAGAGGTCACCAGAAAGGAAGGAGATGCTGCGATGGCAGCGGGGGTGGCGGCGCGCGAGCGGTATTTTATATTGCGAAAGTTAATATGGCTACGGTAACCGCTTCACATCAGGCAGGCCGTATGCTGCTTGTCTGCCACCCGAGGTAGTATAAAAAAAACGTATTTTTAAGCTGCCCGACTCCTCAGTCGGGTAGCTTAAAAAATACCTCCACTTCACAGAATACCACAGTCAAATAACAATTCCTATAGGCTAGCAACGGATCGGCGACCACTCGGTGTTGCTTGGTGATGACTGTGAGACGACTGTCGCCAGAGCCTCGTCCGCTTATTCGCACGATGTACCACGTGTACTCACTCGCAAGAACACAACAACTCTCAAGGGAATTGTAATTTGGCTGCGGTATTCTGTGAGGTGTGCGGTAATCCTCCTTCTGTCTGGCATGGACGAGACCGGGTCGTGCTCCTGTAGTGGAGACTAAAATGACCTGATGATGATGATTCTGTGAGGTGGAGGTACTTCCCCAGTCGGGCAAAATTTTAAAAATTACGGTATACCCTACCTTTTCTTCTTACTCTTTTCGTCAGAGCCTCGATTGTCAGTAAGCAGGGTGCACCAAGTGCGTTGACTTTGGTTCAAAGATGTTGATAAACTAATTACACCCCAAAATGCAGTTACGAAAGTACACATATTAAAGTTTCTGGGAACATTAAAAGCATTTTATTGCAACACTGGCAGAATTTAAATATAGTAGCATTTTAAAGACATTTCCACGTTAATACCTGGTCCAAACAAAATATTTGGGCACCCTGCTTGCGTGCCGATGTACCCCAGTTGAATTCAATTCGACGAGGGGCAATTAAGGGCGGGGTGTGTATAACTACGTAGAAAGTGCCACTTTACTGATTTACAGCACTTTTCAGATTAATGCGACCCTTTAAGAGTGTCTTTTAATGGTTTCTCATATGGAATTTGGGAGAGAGTTTGGAAATATTTGCGTTGGCAACACTGATGGCAATAGATATGGCTGGTTATAGTCACGATAGATCGGTTCGTGGGTCTACTGAGGAGCACTAGGCCAAACGCATATTATCACATTATTTGACGAGCTCGGTGGTCGAATGGTTACCATTGGCCACTGTGTCTCGTCGTTTCTTAAATTTTCTAATTTCCACGCAACTTTCTTATAATTAATTATATATTTCTCAAGCTACTATTTTTCTTTCATATGACTCTCATTGTAAGACTTGTGTTATCCTAATAGGTTTTTAAAATTGTATTTGGCTTTATGCGATCGCGAGTAGCGCGGCGGGAACGGGACGGATGTAGTAGTTATCGGGAAAGTTCTTGCATCCGTATTTAGTACACTTAAAGGTGCTATATGAAGGTGGTTACGTTGCGTGTTAGACTTGGCTCGGGTAATCTAAAATACCTGAATTTCACGCGAGCGAAGCCGCGGGCAAAAGCAAGTTAGTTAAAAAAAAAGGATGTGGCTGTGTTGCGGATACCGCCGTATGTTGTATGTATGTAAATACGTTATAAGCACTAAAACTAGGTAGGTATCTCAAAATGGCAGCGCTTCCCCCTCCCTCGCACGCAATGTTCCTTAGTCCTTACTTAGCGTAATAAATTCTTTGATCCTTCGTCTATCTAGTGATGTAATTGAATTTTGGATGGAGATGATAGATTTGTAGCTGTAATACCAAAGTGTATCCCCCGATTTGGTTATCATTAGTTTTTTGAAATTGCATACCTATGGAAGTAATTTTGAAGACGTATTCACGTGAAAAATACTACTAAATAATACGTCATATATAGTGCACTACATAAAACTTTTTTTAACTTATTAATAGATATGTAGGAGAGGGAATCTTTGCTTTTTTTTTCGGAATAAAAGTTGTGGTAGAATTATTAACTTCGGAAAGTTAATTAACTCTTGAATTCCCAATGTCACTTGTAGGTGACAGAAAGCAAAATACACTACAGTGTTACACTACAATACAGTACAGTGTCAAATTCAAGGGTTAATTCTTGAATTCCCAGTGTCACTTGTAGGTGACAGAAAGTGAAATATTTTTTTCTACCACACTGAAACTTTATTTTAAAATCCTACCATTACAATAGCAAAGTTAATTAGTAACAGTATTCATTATTTAATTAGAGATCATATTATAGATGACAAATCAAGAGTTATTGTAGTCTAGCAACAAAATAGACAAGGACCATTATGTACACAGACTCCTTACATCCTATCTACTATTTTTTTTATTTTTGTTCCTTAGCATCGGACTCAGCATCGAGCATCTACAGCACGCTGGTGTACACCTGCCCAGAGTTCTTTCGATGCTATTTTCATTGTGTCTGGGACACTGTTATCTGCCTGATGAGCTAATAAAAACTGTTGTCGTGCCTGTTCTAAAAAATAGGACGGGCGACGCATCTGATATGGTGAACTACAGACCTATTTCTCTTGCTACTGTCATAGCGAAGGTGCTGGACAGTGTGCTTGACAGGCATATGTCTGGACGCATAGAATTGCACGATGCGCAGTACGGTTTTAGACCAGGTCTTTCTACAGAAAGTGCAATTCTGGCTCTGAAGCACACTGCCCAGTACTATACGGCTGATGGGAAAACCCCTATTGTGGCATGCTTCTTGGATCTCACCAGGGCCTTTGACTTGGTGTCCTATGACCTCCTGTGGCAAAAATTGAAAGAGGATACACAGGTGGCGGGTGAAGTAGTGTCTGTACTAGAGTACTGGTACAGTAATCAGTCTAATCAGGTCAGGTGGGCGGGCTCCCTGTCTGATGCATATGGATTGGAATGTGGGGTCAGACAGGGAGGGTTAACGTCACCTCGACTTTTTAATTTATACATAAACCGCTTGATTGGGGAGCTCAGCAGGGCAAATGTCGGTTGCCAGCTGCCAGATGGAACATGTGTAAATAACATCAGCTATGCAGACGACATGGTCTTGCTGAGCCCCTCAATTAGAGCCATGAGGAAACTGATTCGCATTTGTGAGTCTTATGCGGAGGCCCATGGGCTCAGATACAATGCGAAGAAGAGTGTAATACTAGTTTTTAAAGCAGGAAAGAAAACATATACTGATCTGCCAGACATCACGCTAGCTGGAGTTCCACTCTGTAGGGTCGCCAACTTTAAGTATCTGGGCCACTGGGTCTCTGAGGACCTTAGTGACAACTTAGATATAGAGAGAGAACGCAGGGCGTTGTCTGTTCGGTGCAACATGTGGGCCCGCAGATTTGCACGTTGTACGAGGGAAGTGAAGATCACGTTATTTAAGGCCTATTGCTAATCCTTCTACACGTGTAGTCTGTGGGTGGACTATACGCGTCGGACATACAATGCCCTGAGAGTTCAATATAATAATGCCTTCAGGGCGCTCTTGGGTTTGTCACGGCGCTGCAGTGCTTCTGGCATGTTCGTGGAGGCACGAACTGATGGTTTCCATGCAATTATTCGAAAGAGATGTGCCTCCATGCTCACTCGCCTACGTGCCAGCCCCAACAGCATCCTGAAAAAGATCTCGGAGAGCTGGGACAGTCCGCTGCTGGTGCATTGGAACAATTTACATTGTTAGAGCGGTTACAGTGCGCTTGCTGATGGTTTTCCCGGATCCCCATAATAATATTATCACCATTTGTTTTTATTATAACTAACATAGTTTTTAAGAAATATTGTTACTAACATCATGGACTACGGTCTGAAATAAAAAATATTATTATTATATTATTATTATTAGCACAACATTTTACGAAAATATATCAGAAAAAGCCTACTAATAATACTCATTTTATATCCCATATCACTTCCATTAAAGTATAAACTTGCATGTCCATTTCGAAAACAAACATACTCCAACTCCCTAGAGCAATTTGCAATGTCTAACGCAATTTACCAGACAAATACCGACGCCTGAAAAATTTACAGTGACCGACTGATCCATTTGTAAGGCTGTCCCGGACCCGGAACGTGTTCCTGCACGGTACTACTTCCGACGTCGCGTGACGCCACTTTACTAACATGTCATTTGATACAACGGTATTGGTATACAGTGTATTTTGGGAAATTTGTGGTATACTCGTAGTTAAGTAAGTTTCAGACGAGCTCGGTGGTCTAATAACAATAATTAGCAATCGCCACTTTGACTCCGAGGTCGCGGGTTCCATTCTCGCATAAGACAAACATTTGTGGGCATGAACATGTCTGTTTGCCTTGGTCTGGGTGTTTTCTGACCTCTTGGTCTTGGTCTATATCTAATATATAAAATTCTCGTGTCACAGTTTTCGTTGCCATACTCCTCCGAAACGGCTTGACCGATTTTGATGAAATTTTTTGTGCTTATCCGGTATCTATGAGAATCGGCCAACATCTATTTTTCATCCGCCTAAATGTTAGGGGTAGTCCACCCCTATTTTTAGACAAAATTTTTAATTTCTATTTTTTTATGATACAACATACAAAAATACATACAATCCTCAATTTTCACCCTTCTACGATCAACCCTTATTTTTTAATAGCCATTAGGAAATTATTTATATGGAAAAACAACGTTTGCCGGGTCAGCTAGTATAATATATATTTGAGAGGGGGACAAAAGAGCATGTGGGTCACCTGATGGAAAATAATCACCGCCGCCCATGGGGATCAGCCACACCAAGGGGTCGCCCATCCGTTGCCAGCGTTTTAGTGTTTTTACAAAAAAAAAAAAAGTATTTAACTATAATATCAGTGGGTACTAGTATCCATAGTACAAGCTTTGCTTAGTTTGAGACTAGATGAGTGTGTAATTTGTCCAGGAATATTTATATTTATTTATATATTTAGAAGGGATGAAAGGGACTCACCACCCTCTTTGAGGCAAAGCCAACCTCACCTGCACGTGGTGAACCATGCTGACGCACTAACGAGGCTCTGGAGAAAGACAAGTAAGGCGAGCGAGCAAGTAGGGGTGTCGGCTCGCGAGCGATATTAGCAATATTTCATATTGAGATTTGCGAGCGTTTTGCTACGATATTCGCTTCATATCAGGTGGCCCGTATATGCTTGTCTGCCATCGAACATAGTATAAAAAAATACGGGTTGCACTCCGGGAGTACCGGCAGAAGTGAAAACTTGAACATTAACGTTATGCATGTTTGAATATTTTGGAATGGTTATGGAATAATTTCGCACGAATTGCTTTATTTATCAGGTTAAAATTACTATTATTTACGAGGTAAAAAACAATATTCATTTATTGTGCTATCGTACACAAACATGACAAATTTATATTACATTAAAAATGAACAGCAGGAGCAGGCATACATTTTCGCCGCGCGGTAGAAAGAGAGGGAGATATTACTTCCTCTCCTACGCCGCGCCGGCGGACGACTCTCCCTCCGTCTTACGAATTTTCGATCACAACACTTGTCCTGACGCGAGTATAATATTTTTTACCCATCCTATCTGGATTGTATCTAGAACGGATGGTTCCCTTCCACCGATTTCTGTCCATGGCGACTTGTGACTTCTGTTCTGACGTGTCTTGAATTTAGAAACCAACTCAATGGCGAGATAGATCGTGAGATCTCTTGCCTTCGGTATTTCAAACTATATTCTTACTAATTTTTAAAAGATCAAACTATATTACTCCTTTAATTATTATTTATTTCTTATATTTCTCAATTTTTTTACATTTTTAAATATACATCATATTAAAAAAACATATAAAAATACAAAAAAGGGACACCCATCGATAGCGGGGCGAAGACCCAAACTACCGGTGGTCAGGGCTCCAGAGTGAGGAACCTTCTCACGATGCGGGCCGTGTCCAGGAGAACCGCCTTCTTTATCTAGTTCTTGATCCAAATGCCTAGCGAGAGCCTTTCGAGGTGATGGTCGAGGCTCTTAGTAATAAGTCCGTTTACTGAAGTGAAGACGTACCTTTCCCACAATACCCCATGTACCATATATATATATATATATATTCTTTTGAGTTTTCTTTTGAGTATCTGCAACAGCAATAATTTGTCCTTTAAGCAGATGTGGTGGAGGCTGCAGTCACGTTTAGAGTGAGTCCTCCAGTGAGAACCTCTACTCATTTCTCATCGATCAGGATATCCTTCCTTTTGAGTCGCTTCCGATAACACCGTGTTGTCAGCTTGGCAGCCAACATTAGGGTGCACCTCTAGTTTTCTCCGATATTTTTCGGCAGCGATAAGGATTTCTTCCTTCACAGTGTTCATTTGCAATTCCTTATATATTTCGGCATTAGTAATAAACCATGGAACACTACATATTGATCTAAGGATTACATTTTGCAGTCTTTGTAGGATTGAGATGTTTGAGTTGCTACAACTTCCCCACAGCTGTATATATGTGCCCTCCCAATGCCGGTATAATAAAAGCGATGAGATGACATGAGGTGTAAGTGGCTCACCATAATCTTCAGAGCCAAAGCCACTTACACAAAAACCCTAAAAAAATCTGTCGTAAAATATCATTTATAAAAATGATTTTTTTTAGTTACCCGGAGCATCCTGAAGTTTTCCCGCTCTACTACACTTCTATACGTCGGTGCTTCTACACTACCGGTTAAAAAACAAACTGTATGTATATTTATGAGTACATACACCCTCGACCCTCAAGCTACTTATACAGCGTCATAATTCTCAAACCAATATATACCGGGAACTCACAATCCATTCTGAGGGTCCCGTTATTCATCCGACGTGCAGAGCGAGGGGGTGCATAAAATAATACTCTCAATGAAGGAAACTGAATACATCGAAGGAAAACGGCGAATTTTTTGTAACTTATGAGTGTGAAAAATAATAAAGTAGGTGCCACCCGCGACTTCGTCTGCGTTTCTTTTTATATGAGAGGGCAAACGAGCATGTGGGCCACCTGATGGATAGAAATCACCACCACCGACGGAGATCAGCAACCCCAAGAGGTCGCCGATCCGTTGCCAGCCTATCCTATCTTTCTTTCTTGTGACCTAGTAAATGTTATTTGGCTGCGGTATTCTGTGAGGTGGAGGGACTTCCCCAGTCTGGCAGCTTGAAAATACGTTATGCTCTAGCACTCTTTTCGCCTCGTATCTCAGACGGCAGGGTACACCACCACCAGGGTGAGGTTGGCTTTGGTTCAAAGATGTTGAACCACTTACACCCCATGCGTGATCTTAGTTCCTGTGGGAATAAGATATTCTCTTACCATAAGAAGTAGCCTATGTGCAATTATTCTAGACTATAATCTACCTCTGTGTCGAATTTCATCTAGATATATTCAGCCATTCGGGCGTGATTGATAAAATGATAGCAAATTTACAAAAATGACACCAGAAAGAAATTTCCCTTTAGGTCACAAGAAAGATCGATAGGATAGGCTGGCGGGTTGTATGTTATTTGCTACCTTAGTTGTATATAAAAAAACCGGATAAGTGCGAGTCGGACTCACCCACCGAGGGTTCCGTACGTAGGATAAATATAAAATAAATGAAATAATGTCAGACAAATTAACAGCGCCATCTAGCCCCAAAGTAAGCGAAGCTTGTGTTATGGGTACTACACAACTGATAAACATACGTAAATACATTTTTTTTTGTAAATACATACATAGAAAACACCCAGACTAAGACAAACAGACATGTTCATGCACACAAATATTTGTCCTATGTGGGAATCGAACCCACGAGCGTTGGTGTCGAAGCCGCGTCATTGACCGGTACGCCACCGAGCTCGTCATCATTCATTCACTCAGGATTATTATAAATTTGATATTTTTCATTATAAATAAGAAATAATGCTTCGGAAAAAATAAATAAAATATATTTTGCAATGTGTACATCAAGCCCTTTCATGTGATACTCCATTTGAACTAGTAGCTTCAATTTGAAAATTCGATCCCCTATAAAAATATAGACCCCCTTATTTTGTAAGATTTAATTACAAATGTATAGTTTTGAGATTTAATCTTGTACTTGTAGTGTATAAGGTTGTTACTTGCCAACAGACAGACAAGTGATCTTATAAGGGTTCCGTTTTTCCTTTTGAGGTACGGAACCCTAAAAACATTATCAGTTCTGTTCATTTATTCGACGAGCTCGGTGGCGTAGCGGTCAATGACGCGGCTTCGACACCAACGCTCGTGGGTTCGATTCCCACACAAGACAAACATTTGTGTGCATGAACATGTCTGTTTGTCTTGGTCTGGGTGTTTTCTATGTATCATAAGTATGTATTTACAAAAAAAAATGTATTTACGTATGTTTATCAGTTGTCTAGTACCCATAACACAAGCTTCGCTTACTTTGGGGCTAGATGGCGCTGTGTAATTTGTCTGGTAATATTTATTTATTCATAACGATAATTACATTGTGTTGAATTTCATAGTATTCAATAAAATAATCATACAATAATAATGAACATTATATTCAACAAATATCTAAAAAGGTTTTTAGAAGTATATTATCTATTTTTAGGAGGCTGTTTACTGTTTTGTTTACATTTTCATGAAATGAAAGCTGCAAATCTTTTTCCAAGTGAATCCAACCCTACCTTTATAAGAAACTAACAAAATAAATAAACATTTCACAATTGATTTGGCAGCGTTTGCGGGAAGGCTTTGTTGGGGCTCGCTGGAAAATTGTTGCGTGTAATGCCAGGAGCACACATGTACATAAGTAATATTTGATGCATGCTGACCTATTTACACCGAAATTGTAGAATAACTTGATTGAATATAACCTGAATTGCTGAAAAACTGCATCTAATGTATGGTTGGGTAGAAAAATAAATATATTTTTTTTATATGTTTAGTAGCATATATTTTTAGTGTATAATAGCTTTCACCCGCAGGTTCGCCTGCATGAATGTCATTTATCGCTCTAAAAGAACAAACCTTTTGTCATTCCTCGGGAACGACTCATTTTTTTTGGTATTAAATGTGATAAAATTATTTATTTCTAGCAAGATTCCAACCGCGATTACGAAAAAGTTTTTAAAATTTTTCGGGTTAATATATAGTCTATGACACTCAGAAATAACGTGGCTTTCTGTTGGTGAAAGAATTTTCAAAATCGGTTCAGTAAGTCCAGGGATTACCCACTACAGCCTCACAAACTTCACCTGTTTCTAATATTAGTAGGTATAGATATAGATATGATGTATGCATAATTTCACGGCATTCCGTTGAATAGTTAAGCCATGAAAGCGGAACAAATAAATTCATTTACCCATTTATAATGAAAGAAAGGAAGGATGCTCGTGATGCAGTTATTTTTCTGTTCAATGTAATACTGAGCGTACGAAATTCCACTGATAGATAAAGTGACCGACGACCCTATCATCATCAGGTCATTTTAGTCTCCACTACAGGAGCACGACCATCTCTCGTCCGTACCTGACAGAAGGAGGATTTGGCCTACACACTCCCCACGCTGGCCAGACGGGTTGGGGAGGCCACACACCACACGGAAACCACACGGCCCTATGTCTACAGCTAATGTTCCCCTGTGCATCAACCTTACGGTTATATTGTGATATAAGGTTGGTGCACAGGGGATTGCGAGTCTCTTGTCCAGTAAACCAACCAGGCAACAGAACCTTTAGCCGCCCCGCTATCGCGTCCAGTAAACCCACCATCCCTGGTGGGTTTACTGGGACCTCTACCGCCGAAGCTGAAGCCGATTACCATCGGATTTTTTTAACTCTACCGACTAAGCGGAAGGTGTTTGCCAATAACTTAAACGTAAGACCTTTTTTTTCGAATCAAGATATTCGGTGGTAATCGGCTTCAGCTTCGTCGATAGGGTCACAGGCGCTCGAGTGGATTGATAGCAGCCCCCCTAGCCAAGTGTAATTCGTAGCGTAACGAACGTTAGATAGATCACGTGACATTTGTCAATTCTCATACTAAAATGTTCGATTGTTAAAATCGAACATTTTAGTATGAGAATTGACAAATGTCACGTTATCTAACGTTCGTTACGCTACGAGTTACACTTGGCTAGGGGGCTGGCCTTTCTCCCTTTTCGCCTGCAAGCAGACTACTTAGGCACTCTTAAGTTGAGTAACTCGTGGCGACTGACGCTTGGTTTCCCAAGCATCGGAGCCCTACCACCACTCCCCAATCTCCATGATGGGTACTGGAGCTGTATGGCGCGCTTCCCTATTCTCCTCTCCTCAGTCGTTCACTCTTGACAGAGTGGTCGTGGTTTCACGATGATGCGTCTCTGGATAACGCAGCTCTCGCGATACGCCTCCACTTGTTGTGGTCTTCAGCATTACGGGAACATTGTATATTATGTATATAGTATTTTGTATGGCAGCCTTTATGCAGTCTGTCCAACGCGTAGGTGATCGACTTCCCTATCCCTCGCTTCCCTATTACACTTTACATATTCGACAACTATGGTAAGGCAGATTAAAATGCTCAACCTCCGTAGCTAAACCACATGCACGTGAGTGATTACACGCACGGGTATGTTTGTGGCACCACTTGTTTTCATGCAACTTGGTGCAAACTATGTGCGTCCTTAGTGAGACCAAAATCTATTGGCGTAGTACTAACGAGTCGTATCGTAGTATCAAGTCGTTAACTTTGTAAATTATTTTTACGGGCAGTTTATAGTATCGGAAATAAATGAATCTGAATAATTGTTAAAAGGACAATCAATAATTTTGTGAGCAAATGTTTTTTTTTTCGTAATGTAATTTTATTAATAAAATGCGATGTAAATTTACTTATCTTTTACTTTTTCTTAATAAAATGTATGTAAATTTCTTAAGAGGTTTTAATGAATATATATGATACGTTAATAAGTGAGCAATTGTTATTTTAAATTAACATAAACTTGGTAGTATTAAATCTTAGTAATCAAAATATTAAATTAATGAAATTAATTGTGTATTTGTCAGGAAAGTTGACTAGTTTTGATCCCAAACGGAGTACTTCATCAGGGCGAGTGTACAGATGCATCCACCATCTCTCTATCGCGACGAACACATCAAATCAAAATGTTTTTTTAGAAAGTTCCTTGTAATTTTTTTTTTATATTGCTTGTTATTATGATAACTTTTTGCTGACATTTGAATGGTTCTAATATCTGTAAGACGAAAAAAACAGATTCAAAAATCTATCTGAACCAAGCTTAACCCATACCCAGAAACATACAATAAGAAAATAAACAGAAAAGATGGCCACGGCGAAATTAAAGCGGCCTCCCGTCCGTTCTGCAGAAGCTCATTGGGTTAACATTCACCTGGGGATCTTTAGCGCTGATATACGGGAGGACATTTCGGTCCAATTCGCAGCGTTTATATGCCTTTATCCGATTGCCGAAGAAGAAAGGGTAATATTATAAAAACAAAATAAAAACGGGTTGCACTTCGGGAGTGCCGGCAGAAGTGAAAACTTGAACATTAACGTTGTATATTTTGTATAGTTTGTAATTTTTGAATATTTTGGAATGGTTAGGGAATAGTATAAAAGTACTATCATGTATGTGGTAAAATAATAGGTAGGGGAAAAAGTCTTTTCGCATTATAGTATGTATGAACTTGTAATAAAATCTCTTTGGTTATACCATTTGTATCTGAAAGGTTTTGATATCTTTAAAAAGTTTAAATTTTAAAAAAGATAATTCCAAATTCAAATTAGGTAAATGTGTGATTTTCATTTGTTTTTTTTTACTGTCAAGATGAGTGAATCTAATGAAGAAATTCGATTCATTTTAAAATTTTACTACAAAAAAGGTAACAATGCAACGCAAGCTGCGAAAAAAATTTGTGACGTTTATGGACCTAGTGCAGTGTCTGTGAGAGTAGCACAAATTTGGTTTAAGCGTTTTCAATCAGGAAATTTTGATGTGAAAGATGCACGTCGCTCTGGTCGCCCTGTTACGGATAAAATTGATGCCATTTTTGAAAAAACCGGACAAGTGCGAGTCGGACTCGCCCACCGAGGGTTCCGTAGGTACGTAGCATCATTATTAAATTTGATATTTTTCATTATAAATAAGAAATAATGCGTCGAAAAAAATAAATAAAATATATTTTGCAATGTGTACATCAAGCCCTTTCATATGATACCCCATTTGAACTAGTAGTTTCAATTTGAAATTTCGACACCCTATAAAAAATATAGACCCCCTATTTTTTTAGATCTATTTACAAATGTATAGTTTTGAGATTTATTCCTGTACTTGTAGTCTATAACGATGTTACTTGCCAAATTTCATAGTTCTAGGTCAACGGGAAGTACCCTATAGGTTTTGATTCCTTTGAGTGTGTCGAAATATGCGTTTTTTGCTGAATAAACGGCCGTAACTTTTTTCTACGTAAACTTAGCAGTTTGATTTTTTTTAACTTCATGGGACCGTAGACCTGTGTATACAGTTCAAATTTCAGCTTGATACCTCCACGCATTCTCGACATAGAAATGTTTGACAGACAGACAGACAGACAGACAGACAGACAGACAGACAGACAGACGGACAACAAAGTGATCTTATAAGGGTTCCGTTTTTCCTTTTGAGGTTCGGAACCCTAAAAAATGGAGCAAGATCGGCATATCAGTAGTTATGACGTAGCTGAAGAATTAGGAATTGACCACAAAACAGTTTTGGCGCATTTGAAAAAAGCTGGGTACACTAAAAAGCTCGATATTTGGGTGCCTCACGATCTCACTGAAAGAAACCTAATGAACCGTGTACTCATTTGCGATTCTTTACTAAGACGTAATGAAAGCGAACCGTTTTTGAAGAAGCTTATAACTGGTGATGAAAAGTGGATCACGTACGACAAGAACGTGCGAAAAAGGTCGTGGTCAAAGGCCGGTCAGGCTTCACAGACTCTGGCAAAACCCGGGTTGACCCGCAACAAGGTGATGCTGTGTGTATGGTGGGATTGGAAGGGCATTATTCATTATGAGCTGTTACCGCCAGGCAGGACTATCGATTCTGAACTCTACTGTGAACAACTGATGAGATTAAAGCAAAAAGTTGAGAGAAAGCGGCCGGAATTAATTAACAGAAGGGGTGTGATTTTTCATCATGATAACGCTAGACCTCACACATCTTTAGCCACTCAGCAAAAATTAAGAGAGTTTGACTGGGAGGTGTTAATGCATCCGCCGTATAGTCCTGACCTTGCACCTTCTGATTTCCACCTGTTTTGATCTCTTCAGAATTCTTTAGGCAATGTCAGGTTAACATCACGAGAAGACTGCCAAAACCACTTGTCGTGGTTTTTTAAACAGAAGTCCCAAAATTTCTATAGTAATGGGATCATGTCTGTACCTACAAGATGGCAAAAAGTTATCGAACAAAATGGCACCTACATACTTTAGTTAAATGTAAATAAACTTTATTAAAAAATGTTTTGAATTTTCATATAAAATACGAAAAGACTTTTTCCCCAACCTAATACAATATTCATTTATTGCGCTATCGTACACAAACATGACAATTTATATTACATTAAAAATAAACAGCAGGAGCAGGCATACATTTTCGCCGCGCGGTAGAAAGAGAGGGGGATATTACTTGCACTCCTACGCCGCGTCAGCGGTCTACTCTCCCTCCGTCTTACGAATTTTCGATCACGCCACGTGTCCTGACGCGAGATTAATATTTTTTACCCATCCCAAAAAGGTCACAACGCCGCTAAAGAAATTTTCACTTAAAAAAAAGACGAGTGTGATCAGACGACTGAAGTAAAAATTCTTTAGCTCTACTAACGTATATCTCTCTCTCAACTTCCGTTCGCCGTTTCCGTAACGCTCTCGTCACGCATTCACCAGCTTACTCCCCAATTCAAGCGTGCGAAAAGAAGTTTTTTTTTTTATACTAAGTCGGGTGGCTGACAAGCGTACGGCCCGCCTGATGTGAAGCGGTTACCGTAGCCATATTAACGCTCGCAACATAAAATATCGCTCGCGCGCCGCCACCCCCGCTGCCATCACAGCATCTCCTTCCTTTCTGGTGATCTCACTCACTCGCAGGAACACAACAGCCCTCAAGGGAACCGTTATTTGGCTGCGGTATTCTGTGAGGTGGAGGTACATTCCCCAGTCGGGTAGCTTACAATTACGCTCCCTACCTCTCTTTTCGCCAGAGTTTCGTTTGTCAGTCAGCAGGGTGCACCGCGTGCAGGTGAAGTTGGCTTTGGTTCAAATATGTTGATGAACCACTTACACCCCAGAAGTTTTACTAATTTCACTATTTAAGTTTTACTTCAATTAGTATTATAACATTAGTTTTATTAACGGAACTGGGGCTGACCATACATTTCCACCAAAGTGTCTCTGTAGCCAGGATTAACAACGGCGAGCACCAAAAAAGGCAATTATCAATGAAGTCCTCTGCAGTCCCGGGGATAAGACTACGGCTGCCCTGGAACTCGCAACGAATTTTGATATGGAGAAATTAGTAGGAGTAGGAAGGTTTTGGAATTTGACTTCTCCTCTTGGCAATGTGAGAGACAGCTATATGGCAAATAAGGTATTAAAAACTTAAAGAGATAGCTAGTCAAGTGAAGCTCAACTGCCGCGCATCACGGATTTTTTAACTAACACTATTGGGGACCTACATAAAACAATGAGTTTGTTACTTATCACTCGATCTATTCAGACGGTTTTGCAATTCATATTATTGGGAAATTATTTGAATTTCAAAACTGTGACTCAAGTAGTTTCAAAAACTGTGACGCAGTACAATATAAGATGCAAAAATTCGTCAGCAACACAAACCTTCCTGGTAGCTCAGTTGGAAGAGCACTAGACCGGTCATCGAGTGGGTTCAAATCCAACCTAGGAGGGGCAGGTGAATTTTTCCATTTTTCAAAAATATTTATAATATTCTGGCAAGTTGGCATAAACAACTATTTTGCAAAACCTTCTAAACGCTTGGTAATTCTTCCTTGTTGCTACCAAAGCAGAATAGTATACTACCCCGGATGCAACATGCAAGGAATTCAACATGTCGTCCCGCTCCCGCCGCCCGGATTAATTTCATTACTTTATTTTTCTATATTTTCACTTAGCTTTATATGTTAGCCGGTAAAAAATAAATCTAAAGTATAACTAAGTACTATTACTTATACTGTGGTATAACAGAGCATAAACTACTAATTCCATACAAAACAAAACTGAAGCAAAATTTAATCTCCCTTAATACTAAAATAGAACCAATAATGGCGTTGTTGTCTAAAGAAGATTTGAGCCTCCATTTCTATTATTTTTAAATATATCCACAGATATGGTTTATAATTTATATTATTTAATAAGTAGTCATCGTGATCTTTAGAGCCAAAACCTACTCACTCACCTCACCTGCACGTGGTGCACCCTGACGACTATCGAAACAGGCTCTGACAAGAGAGGTAGGGTACAGCACTTTTAGTACCTCCACCTCACAGAATACCTCACAAATAACAATTTCCTTGAGGGTTGTTGTGTACAAGCGAGTGAGTGCGGTCACCAAAAGGGATCCTTCTTTCAAAAGGGATTATTCTATGGTCAATAAAGTTTAAATAAATTTTTTAAAAAAAAGCATGGCCTGTTTCACTGAGTAGTAGATGAGAGATCTAATAGCTGTATTTGTGTAATAGACTAATTTATGCGATCTTAATTGGTAATGCAAATCCTACTTAATATACTATTCCATCGGTAAACGTAATGCATGCATTCTCATACAATTAAGCTAAGTAACCGCAGTAGACTTAGTAATATTGAATACAAATTCTGTTAGTCTAATGCAAACATACTTGTCTTATACCAAAATATATATATATAAAGAAAGAGCATATGATTTGCGATTCAGTCTGATTTTGATGTCTATCACCTATTTCATACTTATTTCATATATGACAGGGTTCCCTGCTTGAAGGGTATCAATGGGAGCCAGTTACTATGCCTTCGGTAACAAGAAATTTTCGGCACTTTTAAAATAGGCAATTTGATCTACACTACTTTGCGTGCTTCCGCCACCAATTAGTTCATGCAAACTACTGCCGGCCGGCACCCACCCACTACCGTTAGTAGTTGCATGCGACTGCCGTGGCTGCTTTGATCGTCTCTGCTCCAGCTGCTGTGGTCGTCTCGGCGAATCTCCAGCATCTGAAACAGAAGATACATGCGACCGCCACTGCCCCGACTGCCGTGGTCGTCTCTGCGACACGTGTTTCGCCTCTACGCGAGGCATCCTCAGGCGATCTGTAGATGTTGACGGTTAGAACAACAACCTACAAATGACAAGTCCATCGCATTGCCGGCCTTTATATAGTGTTGGAAGTGGAGGGGGTAGTGGGGGTAATGGAAACTAGTGGAAAGAGAACCAGTGGAAAGTGATGCTGGTTGCTCTATCGCCGGATCTTATGATCTGGGGCCCTACCGCCGAAGCTGAAACCGATTACCATGGGATTTTTTGATTACGAAAATCAAGTTTTTGTTTTGATTGGCGGTAATTGTGTTTAGCTAAACTGGTAGACTACGACTCCATAGAGAGACTTGTTGTGCAGGGGAAGGTTGAAGGTACAAGACCACGGGGCAGATCCCCCATGCGTTGGACCGATCAGGTGAAGGCGTCGGTGGGCGCCCCAGTACACGAATGTGCTCGATTGACGACCAGCAGGCAGAGGTGGCGAGACGTCGTGAGGCGAGCTGCTGCCTCATCATGATAACCACGACCACTCTGGCAAAAGTGAAGCGACAAAGAAGAAGAAACTGGTAGAAATCATAGAGCTCTACCGACTGAGCTGAAGATGTTTATCATTAAGTTAGACTACGTAGTACTATTACTTATACTGTGATTAAACCTAAGATCTATTTTCGCGATTAAAAATCCGATAATCGACTTCAGTTTCGACGGGCCCCTGACTTCAACAGGCGAGAGATACTCGTAGTTTTTGCAGTTCCTTCCTACTCTGCATAGTGACAAGAGAGAGTTGTCATAGACTATGCAAAGTAGGAACTGAAAAACGCTTTGTTAATTAGCATGTCTTGTTTCTTCAAAAGTAAATAATATCTATAGGTATAGGTGCAGTCATCATCATCAGTCTGTATCTATCCATTGCATAGGCCTTTTCTAATGCCTTCCAGCATATGTGATTCTCTGCTTTCCGCATCCAGTCCTTTCCCTTGAGGCCATTTGTCCATATAGTATTTTTGGGGTGTAAGTGGTTCATCAACATATTTGAACCAAAGCCAACTTCACCTGCACGTGGTGCACTCTGCTGACTGACAAACGAAGCTCTGGCGAAAATAGAGGTAGGGAGCGTAATTGTAAGCAATACCGCAGTCAAATAACGGTTCCCTTGAGGGCTGTTGTGTTCCTGCGAGTGAGTGAGGTCACCAGAAAGGAAGGAGATGCTGCGATGGCAGTGGCGGCGCGCGAGCGATATTTTATGTTGCGAGCGTTCATGTGGCTATGTGGTGGGTAACCGCTTCACATCAGGCGGGCCGTATGCTTGTCTGCCACCCGACGTAGTATAAAAAAATAATAGTATGTTTATAGTAACGTCTACATTATTTTGCCGTGTGTTTTCACGAACTGTAGCCCTTCCGAACGTATCACATTAGATGATATTAGATTAAAAGCCTGATCTTTAACAATGCCTGCGGGGCTACCTTTTCGTATTTAAACGATTTTACGAACACCCTTTGTGGGCAGTGAAATACATTTGTGTATTTCTCGACATTGTATATTCGATTAATATAACATTGATTGCATATATATATTATTTCTACTTATTTTATCTACTTAGTTTACTTATTGGCCGTGTGGTTTCCGGCAGACTAAAATAGAATCACTCCTTCTCTTTCCGTGGATGTCGTACAAGGCGACTAAGGGAAATAAATACATTATAAAACATCAATCAGGCCTCCACAACCCATCTGGCCAGCGTGGGGGGTGTAGGCCAAATCCTCCTTCTGTCAGGGACAGACGATCGTGCGTGATCGTGAGGGAGGGTCGTGCTCCTGTAGTTGAGACTAAAATGACCTGATGATGATGATGATATTCTTCCAACCTTGATCTATTTGCACAGTTATTGCATTTGGTCATTCTTTTTATCCTCTTTTTATACCACGTCCCATTTTTTTAAAACGATATTCACTTCTACCAAGCATGTGACAGGTTGCAAATAATGAATTTCATTTATTGCCATAATCATTGAATTGCTTTCACCACATTATCACACATTCACAATATTTTATTATAAGCTATATTCGGACATGGCTTTTCACTAGTACATTTTCTTTTAAGTAACAAATAATCCCCATTTCAGCCAAAAGCGGCTCATTACCCACGCATTTCTCCCCCCAAAGGGCATTCCACATAATTATGTGAGGCATAAGAAAGGATGGCCTAACGCAAGCTTATCGTTTCTTTTGTGTGTTTCACTTAACTGGTAACTAAGTAGAGGCACGCGAGCTAATGCTTGTATGCTAGCGGCTCGTCCACATTATACGATTTTTATTTTTACATTACGTCAAGTAGCAGACAAGCATACGGACCGTCGCGTCGTGGTCATCAGAAATCAGAATTATTTATTCTACATGTACACTACTACTATAAACAGCAAATATTTGAATTTTTGTGTGTGTATGTAAAAACTACTGTGCTGATTTCAAAAATTCTTTCGCCATTGCAAAGCTATATTCACCCTGAGGAACATAGGCTATATTTATTGCTATAAAAGGTAAAAATATAAAAAAAAAATCTTATGTCCACACGTGCGAAGCCGGGACGGGCTCCTAGTTGTGGAATACAATTTGTTACATATTTTCTTTTTCCTTGTATAGGTACATTGTCAATCATGAAATATAGTGTTATCGGCCTAGAATACTCATTTGTTCCATTTGGAGTCGAAACCCTTGGTCCATGGGGTCCCAGCACAAAAACTTTATAAGAGAATTAGAAAAAAGATTGGTCGACGTAACTGGATGACCCAAGATTTGGCACATTCCTCGCCCAAAGGATTTGTTTAGCCATCCAGCGAGGTAATGCTGCTTGGAACAATGCCACATTAGCCAAACTTTTTACATTTATTTTAGTTTTAAGTAAATAAAAATAAATAAAATAAATATTGTCAGACAAATTACACAGCGCCATCTAGCCCCAAAGTAAGCGAAACTTGTGTTATGGGTACTAGACAACTGATAAACATACGTAAATACATTTTTTAATTAAATACATACTTATGATACATAGAAAACACCCAGACTAAGACAAACAGACATGTTCATGCACACAAATGTTTGTCCAGTGTGGGAATCGAACCCACGAGCGAGCTCGTCAGTACTTTAGTTATAATAGTTGCAATTATGATACAGACACATATTGTTTTGTGAAAAAAAATAAGATAGATATTAATAAAGTTAAACCATTAGATCTAGCACATTGGTCTTATTCACAGTACTTGCAACATCGATTAAATTATAGTCCATGTTAACCAGGATAGAAGCACAGAATATTAACACTAAGACATAAACGAATCTAGGGAGCTAACGGCGCTAGAGAGAACATTCGTAAATACAAACGAACATACATGCATACATACATAGACTGCTAAAATTATGAACCTTTATTTTAGCTTTACCATAGACTGGTAAAAAGCCTTAGACCATTCGCACACGCGGCGACTCGAGTTTGATACACGACTGCGACACAACCCATACTGGTATACTACTCCAGTAGCTTGGTGTCCGCACACGCGACTATCCACGCGTGCCATCCTGAAGGCCAATTCTCCTAATTTTTCTACGATCGTAGAATGAAAGTTGACCGAATCAAGATTGAATTGTGAATTGACTAAAATTATACACTTGATTTTATTAATCCATTATAAGCAATTCTTATTGTTGACAAAGTAATTTGCTTAATTTTCGGTCATATTTCGATATAATCCCACGTAAATCAAACTTTGAAGTTACAAAATGTGATACGAGAATACCAAGTTTGACATTTGTGAGATTGAGACTGGAACGAAACTGAATTTTGACTACATTTTAATTACGAGAATTGCCCCTCAGTGTTTTAAGTCGCATGCGACTGGCGTCAAACGCGTTGTCGACTCGTCTTACCGTGTGCGGACTAGAACGAAATTGTATAGCGGCGATTCACGAGCGACGCGTAGGGCATGCGTATCAAACCCGAGTCGCCGCGTGTGCGAATGGCCTTATACAAAAATATGTAGCTGCTTAATAATCAACAGTTTACTTTACACACTGTAAATATTCTGAATGTGTTTACACTTAAAAATAACCTTTTCAACAAAAAAAGTCGTTCAATGTGTACCCGTTCTCACAAATACGACTGAAGTGAGGCGGGTCGCCGTTGGTTTCGCGGTGGCTAAGTAAACTTCCGCCGAAGCCTGCATCCGCCGGATGCGAATTCTCCCATTTGGCGGCCTCGGAGAACATCCGCAATTATTTTGTATCGTTTTGTCTCATTTCGGTGTGGTGGGTATCGTGTGGGTCATTATGTGTATGTAGGGTCAAATTTATTAGATTATGTTTTTTATATCACTAAGGTGCCAAACAATCATGCGGCCCACCTGATGGAAAGCAGTTACCGTAGCCTATGGACGATTTAGAACCGAAGTGGTCAGTGGAAGACGTTTTGCCTCATATACTATCAAGCTGTGAAATGCCTGCCAAGATTTTCTCAGGACTACAGCATGGGGTTCTTTACAGGACAACGCGAGTGTGATCACCTGTAAACATATCCAATGTTAATATTGTTGAATGTCACGTGAGACATTATAATAAATTAATTAAATTAAACATAATTTATGTCGGAAAAGCTGACTAGGTTTGATCTCACATCCAAGCAGGGATCGTCGCAATAGAGAGAGGGAGTACACGTCTACCTCTTCACCGTGATGAAGATCCCCGTTTAACATCGAAACTAGTCATCTTTACCGACAAAAATTTAAGAGTTTCCCATTTAATTTATTTAATTGATTAAATATCCAATGTTCCTACAAATAAATTACTAATTCTATTCTATGCCAAATGACTTTTCTAAAACCAAATAACAAACTCAATCATCATCATCATGAACCTGTATCTACGATCCTCCGCTTGCATTATCCTGCCGCTTTCTTATGGTCATCGGACCGTCTAGAAAGAGGGTATCCGACGTTTCATCGTTCTACGCGCAGCGTGCACTCTAATGGCTCCCCTCCACAATGGCCCATGATGGACGATTACAGACAAGCACGATTGTGTAGAGGGCGTGATATGGTGTGATTGTCTGTAATCGGCGATCATCGCCGATAATCGGTAAGTTGTCGGTACGATGTGTGCGCGTCCACACAAACGCCGATTACTTAGTACGTAATTGTCTCGGGTACAGTGTAGACGTGTAGACCGTTTTAAAGTATTCTGTGGTGTAGACGTCTCGGTAAAAAAATAAAGAGGGACATATTCTTAGTGTTCTGTGCTTATGTATCTAGTTCTTTCTGTCGATCTACAAACACAATATGGTGACGTGGACGAATGAAAAAACTTTTCGGTTCATAGAACTATATCAAAATGAGAATTGCATTTTACAATTCACAATTCTGTTTTCGCCCACATTATGTAAATGATTATAAGAGCTAAGTAGAAATATTGCCGCAGCCGCGATCACTTTGATATCCATCTTCGATAGACGTCTTATCATAACAGTAGACAGTCAGTAAATGAATAGACACGATTGTGTGGAGAGCTGCCCTATCATGGCGGCGATTATGGACGATCATTTGATGGGCCATCATGTCCCATTGTGAAGGAGCCATAAAACTGTCCTTCCCATCTGCCATCACTTACTCTTCAGATTTAACCGGCCTATTGCGACTTCAGCTTGCAAACTCCGTTGAACTTCTTCGTTCCGAATTCGATACATCAGAGAAACCCCGAGCATAGCCCTTTCCATCGCTCATTTTTGTTTTTATATTTGTCAGACAAATTACATAGCACCATCTAGCCCCAAAGTAAGCGAAGCTTTTGTTATGGGTACTAGACAACTGATAAACATACGTATATACATTTTATATTGTATATACATACATATGATACATAGAAAACACCCAGACCATGACAAACAGACATGTTCATGCACACAAATGTTTTTCTTGTGCGGGAATCGAACCCGCGACCTCGGAGTCAAAGTGGCCATTGCTAACCATTTGACCACCGAGCTCGTCAGACAATAAATAATGTGTTTATTGTTTCTTCGCCGCACTGATACTCCAATGCTTGAATACTGGACAGGGCTATGCTATGCTATGATATATCGGGGTTTTTCTGACGAGCACAGTGGTCGAATGATTAGCACTGGCATTTGGCCACTTCCCAACACACGTTCCCAACCACCATCAGCTTTTCCAAATTATCGTGGCCTCTGCGCATTATGTGGCCGAAATGGAAATGTGACCATTTTGGAAATTAATAGGCTCTAAAACCATTGAACCGATTTTGATGAAACTTGTCACAATTAAAGACCTCGACATGCTTCAGGTTTATGCTGAAAAAAAATTGATATCGTTCATGTCGTTGAGGAATGATCATCAAATACATTTTCCATTGAAATCAATGGAAAACATACACTAGGCGAATCTACTCGTTTCACTCAATCTCTGTTTCAGCCCCGTGGGTTAGAGTCCGGCCTAGTAGGAGAAGGAATGCATGGAGGTAGCACTGGTTGCAACGTTTAGTATTCAAGCATTGGAGTATCTGTGCGGCGAAGATTACTTTAACAAACAAATTATTTATTGTGTATATACTAACCTAACATATCATATAAGATACAACGTATTGAAATGTTTTGTAATCACGTATACAAACATACACAATAGCTTAATGAAAGTGCAAAAAAAAAAAAATCGGCATTCTGAATCGTAATCAAAGGCACTGTAATCGATTAACATCAAAGGTAACCCTATAAAGGAGTGTTACAAAACATACGTAACAAACGGGAACAAAAGACCGGAACTGCGGTGTCTGTGTAACGCATACGGCGACCCGTAAACTGAGCTCCTTTCAGCCGTACGCAACCGGCCTTAATTCCAGCCGAGGTCGTCCAATAACTGTCTCTGGCATTCCACACGATTTGACCTCTTGGGCACGTTTCAAATAGGCCTTTTTGGTATATTTGCTTTTGAAATTATATTGAGTTGTATAAACAATTGATGAGCTCGATGACGTTGTTGTTGCGTGTGGCAGTCTAGTCGATCATGCAAGTTAAGCAACGTCTACCGTAGCCAGTCTGTGGATGGGTTTATTTATCTCAAGCTTCTCCGTTAAGCCGTCGGTCCCGGCTACTCTTGAGAGTCGTTAAGCCAAGTAACACACTTTGTCGGCTTGAAAACACTGGTCAATCCGCAGTTGAGTAACGTAGTGGATTTTTTTTTATACTACGTCGGGTGGCAGACAATATACGGCCCGCCTGATGTGAAGCGGTTACCGTAGCTATATTAACGCTCGCAACATGAAATATCGCCGGTGCGCCGCCACCCTCGCTGCCAACGCAGCATCTGCTTCATTTCTGGTGACCTCACTCACTCGCAGGAACACAACAACCCTCAAGGAAATAGTTTTTTGGCTGCGGTATTCTGTGAGGTGGAGGTACATTCCCCAGTCGGGTAGCTTACAATTACGCTCCCTACCTCTCTTTTCGCCAGAGCTTCGTTTGTCAGTCAGCAGGGTGCACGGCGTGCAGGTGAAGTTGGCTTTGGTTCAAAGATGTTGATGAACCACTACGCACCAAGCTTCAAAACACTGGCCTCCGCCAACCCGCAGTTGAGCAGCGTACTCCACCACGCTGCCCAACTACTCTAAACCCTCTTCGATTGAAGGGAGAAGCGCATCCCATTAGTGAGATGATTATAGGTTTATTCCGAATCTATTAATAAACCCGACTGTTGCACTTATAAACTGAAAAGTAATGCATTTTAACAGGTAAGGCTATTTAGTCAATATTAGTCTGTTTATACTGTGGCAGCAAGCATACAGCTCGCCTGCCCCACCCCTAGCCAAGTGTAATTCGTAGCGTAACGAACGTTAGATAGATCACGTGACATTTGTCAATTCTCATACTAAAATTTTCGATTTTGACAAATGTCACGTGATCTATCTAACGTTCGTTACGCTACGATTACACTTGGCTAGGGGGGCTGATGTGGAGCAGTTAACGTAGCCATATAAACGCCAGCGACATGTAACATCGCTCGCGCGCCGCCATCCCCACTGCTATCCCAGGAACTCCTTCCTCTCTAGTGATCTTCAAAGGAATTATGGTTTGAATGCTTTATTCTGTGGTGTGGAGGTACTTCCCCAATTGTGCAGCTTATAACTACGCCGTACCCAAAGACATTCCAATAAATCTACTTAAAAGTTAATCTACATAAGTAAAGAAAAAAATGAACGTTTTTAAGCGCTAATCTCGAGAACGACTCGACCAATTCCGCTAATTTTTGAAATGTTTTCGTTAAGGTATATAGAAGGTCCTTATACATAAGAACCTTCTTTTCTCTCCGGAGAAAAGAAGTAAAAATACAAAAATACAAGACAGGGCAGCAAGTTAATAGACTTTTTAGGGTTCCGAACCTCAAAAGGAAAAACGGAACCCTTATAAGATCACTTTGTTGTCCGTCTGTCTGTCTGTCTGTCTGTCTGTCTGTCTGTCTGTCTGTCTGTCTGTCTGTCTGTCTGTCTGTCAAGAATTTCTATATCGAGAATGCGTGGAGGTATTAAGCTGAAATTTGAACTGTATACTCAGGTCTACGGTCCCATGAAGTTAAAAAAAATTCAAACTGCTAAGTTTACGTAGAAAAAAGTTACGGCCGTTTATTGAGCAAAAAACGCATATTTCGACACACTCAAGGGAATCAAAACCTATAGGGTACTTCCCGTTGACCTAGAACTATGAAATTTGGCAAGTAACATGGTTATAGACTACAAGTACAGGAATAAATCTGAAAACTATACATTTGTAAATAGATCTTAAAAAATAGGGGGTCTATATTTTTTATAGGGTGTCGAAATTTCAAATTGAAACTACTAGTTCAAATGGGGTATCATATGAAAGGGCTTGATGTACACATTGCAAAATATATTTTATTTATTTTTTTTGACGCATTATTTCTTATTTATAATGAAAAATATCAAATTTAATAATGATACTACGTACCTACGGAACCCTCGGTGGGCAAGTCCGACTCGCACTTGTCCGGTTTTTTTTTATTATTTTTTTATTTTTAAGGGTGGCAGAGAAGCATACAGCCCGACTGATGTGAAACGATTACCGCAGCCATATTAACGCTCGCAACATTAAAAATATCGCTCGCGCGCCGCCACCCCCACTGCCAATGCAGCATCTCCTTCCTTTCTGGTGACCTCACTCACTCGTAGGAACACAACAATCCTCAAGGGAATTGTTATTTGGCTGCGGTATTCTATGAGGTGGAGGTACATTCCCCAGTCGGGTAGCTTACAATTATGCTCCCTACCTCTCTTTTTGCCAGAGCTTCGTTTGTCAGTCAGCAGGGTGCACCGCGTGCAGGTGGAGTTGGCTTTGGTTCACAGATGTTGATTAACCACTTACACACTAAAATAAATATTCCACACTGCCATATAGTCCCATACTAAGCAAAGCTTGTGCTATGGTTACTGAATAACTGATTTTGACATTGTTTATACATACATACATAGAATATAAAGAAAGCTCCCAGACTAAGACAAGCAATCGAACTGCGAAATTGTGGAATCAATTTCCGTCAGCGGTATTTTTTTTACTTTCAAATGTTTAAAATCTCCCCTTTGATCGAAAATAAATACTACTGGTGCACCTGTAGGTGAGATTGGCTTTGGCTCAAATATGGCAACGAACCACTTACATCCCAAAATGTACAATAAAAGTGTATGTCAAATTGCCAGTTTATATCTCATTAAAAAAACAGCTATAAAAGGGGATAAAAAGTAATAAAATCAGTACTTACAAAGAACAACATAGAACATTAGCTTAACGAGTGCAGTCTAGTTGAAGTTGCTCTCGGCTTATTAAAGGGGTAGAATAAGACTCGGGCATAAAAGACGTCAGTTTTTACATCTAGGAAGTAATTATCTCTCGAAGTTGTAAAGAATCAGGAGTAGGAAAGTTGGGCGGCATTTTTACGAAACGCAGATCATTATTACAAAGTTCACGTTTTCGCCATTCGTTTGTTTTATTCATCACTTAACGATGACCTCGGTGGTCGAATGGCTAGCAATAACCACTTTGATGTGGGTTCGATTCTCGCACAAAACTAACATTTGTTTGCATGAACATGTCTGTCTTGATCTGAGTATTTTCTATGTATGTATACACAAAAAATGTATATAAGTACGTATCTATCAGTTATCTAATTCCCATTGTACAAGCTTTGTTTACTCTGGAACTAGATGGCGCTATGTAATTAAAAAAAACTTAAAATAAGAAATGTTTATATATAATAGGGCCAGCTTCAAAATTAGAAATTTTACGCAAAGGTCCCCTTTGTAAAAGTCACCAGACGTTATAAGATCCTGCGTTAGAAGTACGGGTGCCAGCGTGTGAACAATATTCCCTGTAATAGAAGCGTCAACAACTGTGCCAGTAACTGGTTAACATCAGACAGTCCGTATGCTTGTTTACCAGGGGTGGTATGAAATGTAAGTTAGTTAAAATATACGGAAAATTCTTTCTTAATCGCGACCAAGATACATGCGTAGAAAAGCCGAGAGGGAAAGCTAATTGTTAACAAAATAAAAGTATTTAATACCATACACTGAATCAGCGCACCTAGATTTTTTTAATCATACAACAGTTCGGCTTTACGCACACTGGTTCGGCCGGAAGGCGGGTGATCATTTGACCAACTTTTTTCATTATCCCAACCAACTCGAACACTTTTATAGTAGTCCTATTTCGTTTTAGTTGTGATTTTCTTTTTTCTTTATTTTTTCTTTTTAACTACAGCTCGTTGGCTCTTACCAGGCCATTTCGCTTCATTTTTAGAGTTCCTTAAGCATTAATATAACTGGTAAACTTTATGATATATTTCCTTTTTTTTAATGTGTTCGGTCAAAATGTCTCGACCTTGTCTGATGGAAAGCACAAGTGAAGACTAAATGTGAGGACTGCCATCACTGCAATGAGGGTCTTTTGGCAGCTCTGTAGCGTAGGGTCCAATCGTCTGACAATTCATATCTTGTCAAATGTCTTGTTGACGTCTGTGTTGTCTTGTCGTCTTGAAGTTTCACTGTCAAAAAATCAGTACAATTTGATAATCTGGACCCGACGCCTACATAGCGACATCTGGTGTCAGAATAAATATCAAACATCCCCATTAGCGCAACGCTGTCCACCCCTTGATGGTGTAAGTATTTCAGGCTTCGCCTAAACGGCCCTGGGTTATAGGAAGAGTCCATTATCATCCCACTGTTGGGATATGGGTCTTCCCTCGAATCGAAGGGGCTTGGAGCATACTCTACCACGGGCATGCTCAACTGCGGGTTAGCAGAGGTCGGCGTTTTCAAGCCGCCCAAGGCTGACAATTCATATCTTGACTTGGCTTACCAACAAGACTTGGCTTACCGACTGTCATCTAATGACAACAGAAGGCCAATTCTCGTAATTTTTCTATGAACGCAGATTGAAAGTTGACCCAATCGAGATTGGATCGTGATTTGACTAAAATTATAAACTTGATTTCATTAATTAATTATTATCAATTCTTGTTGTTGGCAAAGTAACATTCTTAGTTTGTTTAATTTTCACTCATATTTCGATATAATCCCGCTTAAATTTAATTTTGAAGTTACATATTGTGTTACGAGAATACCAAATGTGACATTTGTGAGATCGAGACTGGATCGAAACTGAATTTTGACTATATTTTAATTACGAGAATTGGCCCTCTGACGTAATTTTAAACAATATAGGTAGGTGAAAATTGTTAATATTTTATCGTCTATCAAAAACATAATGGCGGAAGCAAGGGTCTCTAATAACAAGATACAAGACCCAACTCAAATGGGGCTATTAGTTAGCCTCGTAATTTGATTCTAATCTGATACGACGTGACATGTTTGGGAATTTTACATTATGGTTATATAATGCTATTTGTAATTAGTGGAATACCTTATAGAATACCACAGCCAAATTACAGTTATTAAACCCTACACTATTCTAACTATAACAGGTAACTAGGGTTGCGTTGGACGCCCTCCTTCTAGATGGTCCCATGACCTTATTGGTCCGTGAGCCAGCAACAGAATATCATGACCAATTTCCTCTCACGCGATAACTCGGCAAATACTTCAGAGAGTTCTATTATGCCGTTGCCGTATGGTATACGTCAGCTGCCGCTCCGTGGGTGGGTTGGGCATCGGCAGCATCATCAGCATATAAACACGTAAAAAAAAATATATTTTCAGTCATTTCCTCCCGACAATTTGTTAAATGATAGTTAACGCAATTATTCGAAGATAAAAAAGTCAGCTGGCCGTACCGTGGTGGATTATACGTAAGCTGGTCACACGATGGTCAGCTGGTCTCTAGATGGACCGACGATCTCAAAAAATTGGCTGGTA
This sequence comes from Hypsopygia costalis, assembly GCA_937001555.2. Taxonomy (NCBI): domain Eukaryota; kingdom Metazoa; phylum Arthropoda; class Insecta; order Lepidoptera; family Pyralidae; genus Hypsopygia; species Hypsopygia costalis. Next base: position 1,666,998 of record OW443343.2, on the reverse strand, counting down.
GCGGTTGGATGCGGAAAGCGGAGGATCGCATATGGTGGTAAGCATTGGGAAAGGCCTATAACCAGCACTGGGTAGATACAGGCTCATAATGATGGTCACACGAACATGCAAAAAAAAATATTTTTTTTTTCAGTGATTTCCTCTCACTTGAAAATTTGTCAGATGATAGCGTACATGCAACTTTGAATAAATAAAAACGTCAGCTGCCTCTATGTTGGTGGACTTTTTTTACGTGATTAAGATGCTGCCGCTGCCCAACCCACCCACGGAGCGGCAGCTGACGTTTACTATACGGCATAATACAACTCTCTGAAGTAATCCACAATTTATCGCTTGAGAGGAAATGACTGACAAAATATATTATCTGGCTCACGGACTATATGAAAGCGGCTGGATGAGGAAGGAGATCATATTTGGTGGAAAGCATTGGCGAAGGCTTAACTTGTATCTACCCACTGCTGGATATATCCAGCTGTGGCTATATACAGGCTAATGAAGATGATGACGACTAGAGTTGCGATGTCTTTTTTCATATATTTTTCACATTATGATTTTTTATCGATTTGACAAGCCCGGGGGTCGAATGGCTAGCAATGGATAATTTGCCTCCAAAGTCGCGGGTTCGATCCCTGCTCAAGCCAAACATTTGTATGCATGAACATTTCTGTTTGTCTTGGTTTGGGTGTTTTCTAAGTATTATAAGTATGTATTTACGAAAAAATATGTATTTAAGTACATTTATCAGTTGTCTAGTATCCATAGTACAAGCTTTCCGCTTAATTTGGGACTAGATGGGAGTGTGTAAATTTTCCAGAAATATTTATTTATAGTTGCGATGCCATTATTTAAAGTTAAAACATGAATCTTTGTATGATTTTTTTGCGATTGAAAAAAATTCAATAAAAAATCTTCGACTTCAATGAAAATTTTACTGACATCTAACTGAATATAATACAATATAATTGATTTTATAAATATCTATCTACTATCTTTTATGCTATAAACCTTAAAAGATAGTAAAAAGTTGTTTTTTTAATTGAGAAGGGGAAAACCATCATATGGGTCACGTGATGGAAAGCAATAACCACTGGCTATGGAAATCAGCAACACCAAGGGGTCGGACACTTGTTTTTTGGACAACCTCATCTGCACGTGGTGCACACTGCAGACTGACTAACGAGCCTCTGGCAAAAGATACAGCGAGCATAAATGTAAGCTGCCCGACTGGGGAAGTACCTCAACCTCACAGAAGACCTCCACATAACAATTCCCTTGAGATATTTGCAGTATTTCAAGTTGCGATTTCCTAGCGTTAATACGGCTATGGTAACCGCTTCACATCAAGCGGGTCGTGCTTGGTGATCCAAAGGCTAGCAATAGCTATTTTGACTCCGAGGTCACGCCATGAGGATCAATGACATTGACAATGGGCACAAGACAAATATTTTTGTGCAATAAACATGTCTGTACATATTATACTTAACATCAGACTAAGACAAACGTCTTAGTCTGATGTTAAGTATAATATGTATTTACAAAATAAAACCGGCCAAGTGCGAGTCGGACCCGCGCACGAAGGGTCCCGTACCATTGTCTATAAAAATGGCAAAAAAAAATCACGTTTGTTGTTGGGAGCCCCCTTAAATATTTATTTTATTCTGTTTTTTAGTATTTGTTATTATAGCGGCAACAGAAATACATCATCTGTAAAAAATTCAACTGTCTAACTATCATTCTGTTCCTGAGATACAGCCTGGAGACAGACAGACGGACGGACGGACGGACGGACGGACGGACGGACGGACGGACGGACAGCGGAGCGGAGCATTAGTATTATGGTTCCTTTTTACCCTTTGGGTACGGAACCCTAAAAATTGCTTGGTTTGTGACTGGTACTGGACTGAAGACGGTAGTGTGTCATTTGTCATGGATTATTTATATTTTATTTTTGTGGTGATGTACTTCTCTGTAATTTAATTAGTAATATCAAAGTAAGTATAAGTAATGTTGTATAAAGTAAAATTAAAGTACAAAATATTACAGCTAATGAAACCATAATTATATTGCAATCCCGGGAATTATTACCACAAAATTTTTCATTATCTATGTTGTGAATTCGTGAGAAAACCTAATCATGGTTGTCGGAAGTAACCAATTATTTCTTACAAATACAAATTATTTATTTGCAATAAATAGGGTGGATCTTAAAGTAAAAGTTGCTTATATGCCTATTCAGCCCTAATATATAATAGCATGCTTTTTGTAATCTCGAATTTTACCTTCTACGAGTTTCCTATAATAATATAAAACTACCATTTTATGATCACATATGAATAAAATTGTAATTCTGAGGAATTTTCCACAGAATTTAGTTTCAAATGGGAACTAATGGATTCGTGCGGAAAATTCGTGACATTTATTGTTTTAATTTGCATTTAAGACCTGAAACTGAAAGCCACTGCCAATATCCTTACGTAACCATGATTTTTGAACCTTAAGACCTCTTATTTGGAATATAGCTTTTAGGTATACACGGAAATGATAAAGATGTCAAGCTGTAACACAAGCACCATTCGTTTGAAAATGTATTATTCGTCTAATCTTTATACAAGTCGCAAGATTATTTTACGTGATTGTTTTAAAGCTCCACAGTTGTTTAATAAGTATTTTTTTAACAAGTCATAAAATTAAGTAATCATTATTTAAATTCGGCCGTGTGCTTTCCGGCAGACTAGAATAGAATCGCTCCGTCTATTCCCATGGATGTCGTACAAGGCGACTAAGGGAAATACATTATAAAACATCGATCAGGCCTCCCCAACCCGTCTGGCCAGCGTGGGGAGTGTAGGCCAAATCCTCCTTCTGGCAGGCACGGACGAGAGAGGATCGTGCTCCTGTAGTGGACACTAAAATGACCCTGATGATGATGATGATTTAAATACTTGATTTCGGTCAACTTGCCAGAATATTATAAGTATTTTAAAAATGGAACAATTCGCCTTCTCTGCATAGGTAGATGGCGCCACACTGTGACTTCGCAGCAGTAAATATATAAATGCAAAAATTCGCCACCATCACCAACCTTCCTAGTAGTTCAGTTGGAAAGACAGACCGGTAATAGAGAGCATAAGTGCATAGGTGGCATTTGAACCCACGACCTCCTAGGTGCCTAGGTGGTATTTGAATCGAGAATATAAATTTTTCCATTTTTAAAATACTTATGGGCCATCCATAAATTACGTCACACGAATTTCATGATTTTTTGCCCCCTCCCCCCGTCTTTCTCACAGCTGGTCACATTTGTGAGACTCCCCCCCTCCCTAGTGTGACGTCACATATTTTGCAAATTTACATCTAGAAAAATGTTTCTGAGTTTTTCGTTAATAGTTCAAAGTTCGTGTTAGCGCTTAGATTATAATAGATTTTGAAATGTGACGTCACGAAATTTAGGACCCCTCCCACCCCCTTGTCATACTATGTCACATTTCATCGACCCCCTCCCTCCCCCTTAACGTGTGACGTAATTTATGGATGGACCCTTATGTCATAAAATTCACAAAACATTATACCTACTCTGTATTTGTTGAAAAGGAAAATGTGTCAAATAATTCTAAAACCTTCTCAATATTTATGTTAACTTAAATTTTCCAACATTGCACATCGTCGAACATCCCTCGAATTCTTTTGCATCAACACTTGTCTCCTTGACTGACAACCCTATATTATTTTATAATCTTTCAGAATAAGTGTCGTAACACAAAAATAATAGAAGGCCTCGTAGACCATGATATTTTTTAATATGAAAATTCACCAACAATATTCACTGAACCGGTCTCAAGTGGCATTTTTAGGATTCCGTATTAAACCAAGGAAATCATTGTACAGAAAAGTCTTTCAAAAATGTTTAAGATTAATTAATATTTAAGAAAAAACTTAAAAAATATTTAATTGATAATTGTTTTTATTCAATTAAAGAGTTTATTAATTGCTCAAAAGAGACATTTTTCTAATTCATTTTTTTTTTGTTAATTATTGATGTATAATTATTAATTATTGTGATTGCAATGTAATTTATTATTGACTACAAAAAAATTGTTATTACTTATTAGTCAGTGACATCATATTATTTTATTTATATAATTGAATCTTAATAATGACAATTTGCCTAATGTTTTCCCACACAATATTGTATTGTTATTGGAATAAATGAATTGAAAAGTTACGTCATAACAGCTATCTGTATCGAAATTTTCAACCCGTTCATTTAATTCAGTGGCTTAATCTATGCCTTGTAGGTTCATTAACTAACGCTTGACTTTTATAGATACAAATTAATAAATGAAATTCAACGAGTCACTCACATATTTTATTTGAAAGCCAACTAGTTTCGATCTCAAACGAAGATCTTCATACGCGGATGTCCAGACGCATCCCTCTCGCTATTGTGACCAATACAAAAACAAATATCGATAATAATATTATAAAGAAAGCGTAATTGTTTGTTTGTTTGGTCCTTCTTTCACGTCGAAAATAAGAAACGGTTTGACAGGTTTTTTTTTTTTGAGATAGATAGCGAAGCTGCCGGTAACAGCTAGTTTAAAATAACTCAACGCCGAATCCGATAGTGTATGTTTGCTGCCATGTTCCAAGACTTATTGTCGCAATCTAATAGCGGCGATATACGTTTGATTAGAAACCCCTATAATAATTTTGTCTTATTCATATAATATATCGCTTCCAACCGGTCTTATTGGAGATATAGAGGGGAGGCCTATGTCCAGCAGTGGACTTTCAATGGCTGAGATGATGATGATGACGATGATGATTCATATAATACTTTTATTATTTGTGTTGCTTCTGTTTGTCTTGCTTAGATGTCATTTGTATTGCTACTAATCTGCTTGAGTGCCTGGGTGGGTTACTAGGCGCGATAGTGGAGCGGATAAAGATCCTCTCGCCTGGTTGGTTTGCTGGGCGAGAGACTCGCAATCCTGTGCTTTAACCGAAAGGTTGGTGCACAGGGGCGCATTAGCTGTAGACATATAGGGTCGTTGTCCTAGGTGTCACATGACAGACTAGTCCCAACTGAAATTAGCGCCGGGGTCTGACTCGGCACAATGCTGATTTGGATCCAATTTGTGGCACCATACAGCACTTGGCCGTGTGCTTTCCGGCAGACTAGAATAGAATCACTCCATTTCTTCCCGTGGATGTCGTACAAGGCGATTAAGGGATATCGTACATTATCAAATATCGATCAGGCCTCCCCAACCCGTTTGACCAGCGTGCATGGGGAGTGTAGGCCAAATCCTCCTTCCGTCTAGGACGGACGAGAGAGGGTCGTGCTCCTGTAGTGGAGACTAAAATGGACCTGATGATGATACAGCACTATATTGTCTTTATATTTCTATCTTATATTTATCTTTTATATTATCAATAAATATTCCTTCTTGTTGAATACCGTGTAATCATTTATATGTAATTAAAATCGATTGTACGGAACCTACACATTCTGAAGCCAACACTCGCTTACCTGATTTTTTAAGTTACGCAAGCCACTTCCAACAAGTAATAAGATTAGTGTAGCATGAAAAATGGTACCCTTTATTTATAGAGAAAAGTAATTTTGGAGTTATGAAGATTAGAAAGTAATAAACGCGCTCCCGGGAAATCTGTTAGTTATTACTGAAATATTTTAGAACTGCGGAATTTAAACTGTATACCAAGAGCTTTCTACTAAGATTTTTAATATTAATTTTCAGTGGAGATAAGATGGTGTTAATTTTTTGTTTTTAAACGCTGCAATGTTTAGTATACATCTCTCGTCTCGGTTTTCTGTAGGCGATTTTTTTTATTATGCTGGATAGATTTGTCGCTTTATTTTATTATATTTGGGAGCAGTGGGGTGTAAGTGATTCATCAACATCTTTGAACCTAAGCATACCTCAGGTATTGCATTTGACTTTTACTGATAAATGAGTCTCTGGCGAAAAGAGAGGTACAGCATAGCGTATTTATTGAGCTGCCCGACTGGGGAAGTACCTCCACCTCACAGAATACCGCAGTCAAATAACAATTGCCTTGAGGGTTGTTATGTTTTCTCCAGAAAGAAAGAAAGCAAGGAGTATAGGCTGGCAACGGATCGGCGACCCCTTGGTGATGTTGGTGACCCGGTGACACGCTTGTTTGCCACCCTCTCATGTAAAAAATCATCATCATCATCAGGTCCATTTTAGTCTCCACTGCAGGAGCACGACCCTCTCTCGTCCGTCCTAGACGGCAGGAGGATTTAGCATACACTCCCCACGCTGGCCAAACGGGTTGGGGAAAAAAATATTTATTATATTTCATGAGGAAACGTACAGCTATTACAGATGCTGAAAAACAAATCGAAATGCATTATCTAGAAGCCATTTCCAAGTTTTCACATATGATTTACTATAATACGCAAGATTATATTAGAAGTGTTACTAGATTAGGTACAAGTAATATCAAATAAAAAATCGGCCAAGTGCGAGTCGGACTCGTACACCAAAGGTTCCGTACCATTATCTATAAAAACGTCATAAACATCACGTTTGTTGTATAGGAGCCCCTTAAATATTTATTTTATTCTGTTTTTAATATGTGTTGTTATAGCGGCAACAGAAATACATCATCTGTGAAAAATTTAACTGTCTAACTATCACGGTTTACGAGATATAGCTTGGTGACAGAGGGACAGACAGCGGAGTCTGAGTAATAAGGTCCGTTTTACCCTTTAGGTACGGAACCCTAAAAAAGGAAAGAGATTAATCCGCATCTCTTCAGTAACAATAAAGTCTGCAAATAAATTAGTTAGAAAATATTTAAATAATTTTGCGACTTAAAATACAAGTCATTTAATTTCTGCTGGTTTAGTAGTAAATATGTCGACATGCATTGAATTGCTCCGTATTAGTTCGTTAAATTGCGCGCTGGCTCTGCACATAAAAGCATTCTCGCGACAGTTGGTACTGCAATAGGGGACAGGGAATGAAAGATATTATGGAATTCGTTTAATGGGAACACGTAAGTATTCATATAACAATTGTGGACAATCTACATAGTTGTTTAAAATTTTACTGAGATATTAAATAAATACATATTTCTTGACAATTTACACAGCGCTATCGAGTCCCAAATTAAGCAAAATGCTTGTACTATGAGTATTAGACAACTGATAAATGAATTCAAAATACATACTTATAATACACTAGCAAACCCAGCGAACTCCGTTTCGCCACCAGATGGCGCTGTATGTGAAAAAAGATTTTCCCGCTTTTCTTTTCAAATTTTTCCAGAATTTTCTTTGCTATAAACCTCACGGAGCCCGAGACCTTTCTAACGAATGCAAAACCGTGGAAATCGGTTCGTGCGTTCTGGAGTTATAGCATCAGGAAGGAAAACCCGACTTATTTTTATATAGTAAAAAAGATAGAAAACACCCAGGCCAAGACAAACCGATATGTTCATGCACACAAATGTTTGTCTTGTGCGGGGATTGAACCCGCGAGATCGAAGTCAAAGTAGCTATTGATATTTGACCCCCGCCTCGTCAATCTGCGGTATTTCTACGAAGTTTAAGCAGTAGAAAATGGTATTTTCTACATCTGACTTCATGGCTGGGAAGAATGTGCTATAGGAATGTGTTAAAGGTATATATACTTTTAAACTTTCGCGTTGCATGATTTATGAGAGACGAACTTCTTAGCTTCCAAGGATTCACCGTGCGGGTGCCGGGTCCATCGTGTGGCAGAGAGAGAAACCCAAGCAGATCCCGAGACTTGTGACACGGGTGTAGGTTTAAGGGGCCCCTTTCCGACGTACATCAACACTCACCTTCACTACTTGTGTTTCTCTCCCTGCCCTGCCAAATCTGGTATGAACCTGCTAATGCAGCTTTAGATACTCGTTCTAGTATAGAACTTACTGCACTGCACTTCTGGACAAGCCAAGGTCTTTCAGCAGGTTATAGAGAGATTTTGCTGGTATACCTCTCGCTCCTACTTCTACAGCGTATAGATTAACTACATAGCCGCTTTTTGTTAATTCGTTTAGGAGGTCATAATATTTGTTTTGTTTTATCGCGTGGTCTTTGGGTATGTTAGTTTCCCACGGTACGGTAAGCTCTACAAGTACTATACGTTTTGTAGCTCTGGAGAAAAGGAAAATGTCCGGTCTGGATGTCGAAACACACACATCTTCTGGGATTTTATAGTGCTTTTCACACGTGTCCATTAAAATAGTCCAGTCAGGTGCTGCACTGAGGATTGAGTAAGGCTTGTTCTTGGAGTTTGAAGTTGAGCCTCCTTTTATAAAGTTAATTTGTCTTTTGTTTGTCGTTAATCTTTTTTGGGCTCTAGCTATTGAAAGGCTTATGGCTTCACGTATGATTTGAAGTACTCTGTCATGGCGATGTGAGTAATGACCCCTATCAAGGAGCACCTTGCATCCCACCAATAGGTGCCTTGCTGTACATATCGCCTCTCCACAAGTATAGCAACATTTTTCAGAGGCTTTTCCCCACCTAACTAAGTTACTCTGGTCAGGGAGGGTCATATAAGAACGGGAATTAACGCGATCATGCATAAGGGTTTTTACATACCTTTATTATTGCCTGACGTTTCGACCAGGTTGCACCGGCCGTGGTCACAGGCTGACTGGCTCAGCGGTGTTACTCTGTTGCGGTGTTAGCGGTTAGCGGTGTGTGAAAGGTATGTTAAGAAACGTTTTTGAATGGACTCAATTCAATTATCATATTCGCTATACTGTGGTTTCTACACCTCAGAAGCGTATTCGAGAATACTCCGCACATATGAGCAATAATGAAGAGCTTGATGGCGTCGTTGCGCGTGGCAATCGATCACGCAAGTCAAGAAACGTGAACCGTAACCTGTCTTTGGATGGGTTTGTTTATTTCAAGCTCCTCCGGAGTGCATGTTAAGCCGTCGGTCCCGACTGTTATCGTTAGATGGCAGACGTTAAGCCAAGTCAGTGACCTTTAGGCGGCTTGAAAACACTTTGGGTTCATTAATAAATAAATATTCTTTGACAAATTACACACGGCCATATAGTCGCAAACTAAGCAAAGCTTGTACTATGGGTACTAGATAACTGATACTATACCTAAATACTTTGTTTTGTAAATACATACATATAATACATAGAAAACACCCAGACCAAGACAAACACGCATGTTCATGCACACAAATGTTTGTACTATGTGGGAATCGAACCCACGCCTCCCACCCATTGACCTACGCTACGCCACCGAGCTCGTCGACAATCATCGCTAGTTGGCTGTGTCATGGACACAGCTGTGTTGTACGTGAATACGTTATATGCACTAAAATTATGTCAAAATGGTAGGCTTCTTCTCCACCGCACGCTGTTCAATAGTCCTTACTTAGCGTAATAAATTCGGTGATCGTTCATCTATCCAGTGGTGTGATTGAATTTTAGATGTAGAGCATAGATTCAAAACTGCAAAATCAAAATCAAATAATTTATTTGTAGAAGCAGGTACATACAATACGTTTTACAATTAATGCATTGAACAGACCACTTCTTGCTCTAAAAAGAACATACAAATGTTAATAATGTAATAGTTTTAAGTTACAAATTAATCTACAATATTTACAGTAATGCATGTCAAGCTAATATTCATGTCATAATTATTCAAAATTTTGTTATTATAAAAATTTTGTCATCGATATAATGTTTAATGTCATAATAGCAAACTGTATCCACCGATTTTGTATTCATTAGACTTTTCAGATTGCCCCCGTATGGTAGCAAAATTAAGGAAGTACTTAGACACGTCAAAAAAGTATGTAATATTTAGTCTGCTACTCTTTATAATGTCTGAGGTTTATATGTTGTTTATTCTTTGCGACCATGACAAAGAAAGTCTACATCCTCCAGCTGAGGGCATACAATGGTAAACGAACTCGAGACGACATTGCATCGGCTATTGTCAAACAGTCCGGCATGTCTTTCCGGCACGGAAACGTTCCGGAAGTTTGCTAAAAGGTGGTGCAGTCTGACTCGATCGTTAGGCATATTTAGAGGTACGATAATAAAACGTTGCATTGACGTAGTAGAAGAACGGTTTTAAATACTTAGGTTGCTATATCTTACATCTGGGGTGTAAGTGGTTCATCACCATCTTTGAACCAAAGCCAACTTCACCTGCACGCGGTGCACCCTGCTAACTGACAAACGAAGCTCTGGCGAAAAGAGAGGTAGGGAGCGTAATTATAAGCTACCTGACTGGGGAATGTACCTCCACTTCACAGAATACCGCAGCCAATTAACAAATCCCTTGAGGGTTGTTGTGTTCCTGCGAGTGAGTGAGGTCTCCAGAAAGATGCTGAGATGCTGCGTTGGCAGCGGGGGTGGCGGCGCGTGAGCGATATTTTATGTTAAGAGCGCTTGATGTGAAGCGGTTACCGTAGCCATATTATATAGGCTTCACATCAAGCGGGCCGCATGCTTGTCTACCGCCCGACGTAGTATAAAAATAAAATAAAAACATGTAATTAAGTTGTAACTGTATTTAGGAAATAGGGTCTCTCTATTTAGGAAGTAAAAGGGAAGGAAGTAACTGCTGCGATAACAGCAGATGTGGAGGCACGTGTCTCACATCAGGCAAGCCGTATACTTATCTGCCACTCGGGATTGTATTAAAATATCTATATACGAGCAATAGAAGCCAAAACCATTATCTTTAGAATTATTATTTAGCTATCTGTAAGTTTGTTCGCACATCACGCAAAAACGACTAATTCATTGGTATATTTGCATTAAATGTAATGCGTGAGTTATCTCGATACGGTACTTAAATGCACTGTTATTAATAATATTCCTCCCATTTTTTAAGTCCACTTAGCTACTTATATTATGTATGCGAAAATATATTTATTTACATATTTTATAATTATATTGTGTTTTGCTAATGAACTAATGAACGCATAATCATAAATACACAATAATAAATATATTGAAATAAATAATTTTGACTTCTTGACCTATATGTCGCCTTCGAAATGCATTTATGTCACCACTGCCATCCAAATACAATGTTTTTAATAGGCCACAACATTGTGACTAATAAAACTATCGCTTTCTTATCATTTTAAAACCGTTTTTCAAAATAACCGCGCTAGTGTTGTATCAAGTGACATGTCACAAGTACGGTAGCGTCCATCCTCACGCGACGTCGAAACCAGTTACGAACCGGAACGCCTTACAGACAATTCGGTCAAAGATTGGCTGCACATACCACATAGCGTAACACCACCGCACAAACAAACATATTTACATGATTACATAAAATCTATATAAATAAAAATGAATCGCCAAATGTCACTAAGCGTAAAACACAAGAACGGTTCGACAAATATTTTCGTTCAGGTATAAGGAAGGTCTTAGGAAGAAAAAAAAAACGTAAAAATTGTGAGGAAATTGACTTTGTGTTTTGTCTTCTACGCGGGTCGCTAGTTATAAATAAAAATACTCGATACTCAATATCTTTATTGCATATAATATGTAGGTACATGTCGATCTTAAAATACATATTAGTAAAATACATTCATAGATACACACGTATTCTCCATACATACTCATAATATCATCTTTTTTTATACTACGTCGGGTGGCAAATAAGCATACGGCCTGCCTAATACGGTTACCGTAACCGTACCGTAAGTTATTGACGCGTACTACATGAAATATCGCGTAATTCATTCATTTCTTGAGACCGCACTTACTTGCAGGAACACAAAAAGCCTTAAGCGAACTGTTATTTAGCTGCGGTATTCTGTGAGATGGAGGTACATAATCTAGTCCCTAGTCAGGCAGTGTTTAGAAATCGAAATCCTGTATATTCTTCATAAACGTTTATTTTTCGTATTAATTTACAAATTTCGTTTTGATACGATGACGAATTATACAAGACAAAAGAAAATGGAGCCCGGCCGTTACCGAGCCTTTTTGGTGCGAAGTTCACGCCGCCGCGCCGCCGCCAGTTGCTGCATTCACACCGCGCGGTTAGTTCCAATATTTGGCGCGCGATGGCGCTTCGATGCTTTAACATGCCGGCCACCTTGGAAGGACCGTCTTCCAAAACATGGCTTGAGCGAGAGGTTGATAGCCGCTGGACTCGTACAGTAGATGTATACCCCTTGCAATATTATCGTTCGTCTTCCCCTGGTTGCAATAGAGCAAAGATGAAAGATGCGTATTCTCAGATCTTTTGTGCGTTTTTATGATGATTTTGGTGCAGACATCTCGTCCGTTTGCACAGGCAGTGGGCATATCTTCGAACACGCCCGTCGAATATGTCCTGCTGCTGTTCGAATTTCTGCAACTCTGGAGACTCCATCTTTACCTGGGTATAGGCATAAAATTCTGCCCATTTTCCATTTCAAGGGAGGCAAATTGTCCTCTTTAATTAAGACTAGGCTGTTTTCAACTAGGTCATCGCTGTTAGATTGCCATTTCGTTCTTCGTTGCAATTCTGATACATACTCCTTCGACCAGCGTTCCCAAAAATGTTGCCGCAACTGTTCTACACGATCATAGCGTCCCAAACGCATAGGTGATGCTCCAGTCAAGTTCTCGCTGGCTGGTGCAGTCAACGGTCGACCAATTAGGAAATGTGCTGGGGTGAGAGGTAAGAAATCGTTGGGATCTGTGGAAAGAGGAGCCAAGGGACGGGAGTTCAAGACGGCCTCAATTTGTGTTAATACCGTGTAAAACTCCTCGTACGTCAATTTTGCATTTTGTAATACGCGTCTCAAATGATACTTACACGACTTTACTCCTGCCTCCCACAAACCACCAAAATTTGGAGCGTATGGGGGAATGAAACTGAAGCGAATACCATCATTGCTACAAAAGTTTAAAATATCTTGCGAGTTTTGAAAAATGAGCGACATTTCCCTTTCAGCTCCTACAAAGTTTTTACCATTATCAGAGAATATCTGAAAAGGTTTTCCACGCCGCGAAATAAAACGTTTTAATGCTAACAGATAATCCTGTGTAGTCAAACTACCGACCAACTCTAAATGTACAGCTCTTGTGGTAAAACATACGAATAGGCAAATATAACATTTAACTAATTTAGATCCTCTGCCGCTGCGATTCAACACAAACATTGGGCCCGAGTAATCGACACCGCAACATCTAAAAGCAAAACCGGTTTCTAGACGTTCAGACGGTAAATCGCCCATGATTGGATTCAACGTTTGCCCCTTCATACGTGTACAGGTGACACATCTATGAACCACTCGCTTGGCTAAATTCCGAGCTCCCAGTACCCACCACATGTCACGCATGGTAGACACGAGAAGCTGAGGTCCCGCATGAAGAAGCCGAATGTGTTCATGTGTACATAAAAGTAATGCAAGTCGATGTTTACTCGATAACAACACTGGATGTTTTTTATCATAATTAAATTCAGTAGCATTCCTTAGTCTGCCACCTACTCTAATAACATTATTATCCATGAAAATATTTAATCCTGATATTTTATTTATATGATTAACGCCTTTAATTTTAACAGGTAAATTCGATTTAAGATTATGATATTCATTAGATAATGATTCTTGTTGTGAAATACGACATAATAACAATTCTGATGAGTGAAGCTCATCCACAGATAAGGGACCGGTTCTACGATCGCTAGGATTGCGTGCGTTATGAATGAATCGCAACAGATACGCACAGGATCTTTTTAACCGATTAAATGATGAAAATCTATCGAAGTTGATAAAATCATTCGATTCCGTAATTAAACTGACTGTTAAACTGACTGTTTTTACTTCGGGTAAATCAGTGCAAATCTGAATCGATTCATTACGTTCACAATGCCATTTAACATTTGGTTCACGCAAAAATGCAGGACCGCCCCACCACAAACTATGTTTATCGTATGTGAGGGAATCGAGATTGACACCTCTTGATAGCAAATCGGCAGGGTTCTCCTTGCCTCTTACGTGCCGCCAAATAGTATCACCAGTTAACTCGTTAATCTGTGCTACTCTATTTTGTACGAATGTCTTGAGTAAATGCGGTGACATACGTAACCAACCCTGGACAATTGTTGAATCTGTCCAAAAATAAACCTTGTCAAATTCCAGATGTAACGTATTTTTTATTTTATGATATAATTTAGCTCCAATCAAAGCACCACACAATTCAAGTCTAGGTATACTAATCGTTTTAATAGGAGCCAATTTACTCTTGGCACATAATAATCGACAAAGACGGGCAGGCGCGTCAAGCGTATCGTATGACCGAACATATGCACAAGCACCGTAAGCAAATTGAGAACTATCAGTGAATATATGCAGTTCCTTGTACCGAGCATCGTTTACAATAACACAGCGAGGGATACGAATCTCATGTAAACACTGCAAATTACGAATAAAATTATGCCATAATGATACGACCTCTGTGGGTACCTCCTCATCCCAATCTATCTTTATTAACCACAGTTTTTGTAATAAAATCTTAGCCGTGATCACTGCAGGGGCCAAAAGACCTAAAGGATCGTAAATCTGCGAAATAACTGACATCATTAATCGTTTAGTGATAGCACTTTCACTAGTTTCTAATTTTGTAGTGAAATGTAATTCATCGCTTTTGCTAGACCAGCCTATCCCTAGAGTTTTAGATTGACAATGTTCACCTATGCTTAGATCTTTTGCTATGTCTTTGTTGACATTATGATTAAAAGTCCACTTGCGCAAAGGAAAACAACCGCTATGCAAAACCTGTGACGTTTCAGTACAAATGTCCAACAAAGTGTCTAAGTTATCATGACCTGTGATTAAATCGTCTACATAAAAATCCTCGTTGATAACCCGTGAAATGACGTCATCGTCGCATTCTTGCGCTAACTGTCGTAAGCAGCGCATACTAAGGTATGGCGCCGAAGAGGTCCCATATGATATGGTATTTAGGCGGTATAATTGTATCGGTGTGTCAGTATTAGGTCTCCACAAAATAAGTTGTAAGTTTCGTTGATCCGGTTGTATTAAAATCTGTCTATACATTTTCTCAATATCCGCGCATGCTACGTACTTATATTGTCGGAATCGAAGTAAAATTGAGAAAATGTCATTCTGGAGAGAGGGACCCACATGCTGAATATCATTTAATGACTTATTGGAGGTGGTAGCCGCACTTGCGTCGAATACCACTCGCAATTTTGTCGTAGTGCTACCCTCCCGATAAACACCGTGATGTGGTAAAATATAGTAAGGTTGTTTTGTATTTCGTATGTCGTCTAATATAGGTGTCATGTGACCTAAGTCTTCGTATTCTCGCATAAAGTCACAATATAGTTTTTTAAATTGTGGTGAATGTGACAATTTACGCTCTAATGATAAGAAACGATTCCGAGCCATAGTATATGAATCTCCCAAAACAGTAGGTGAATCCTTTAGAGGAATCCGAACCGAAAATCTACCGTGTTTATCGCGTTCAGTAGTTTCAGAGAATAATGATTCACAGATTCGTTCCTCACTGGACATCGTATGAGTTGGGTTAGACAATTCTTCAATTTCCCAAAACTTTCTTAATTGAGAATCAAGTTGAACAAAGTTACAGTTAACTTGTTCATTCGCATGTATACGTTTATTATGGATAGGTCCGGATAGAATCCAACCTACCTTCGAGTTATGTAGATATGGACCAGACCTGAGCCTAATTTTTTCGTCGTTTAATAAGTCCCAGAAAATATCCGCACCTAATAATAAGTCTATTTCAGAAGGAATATTGAACGTAGGATCTGCAAGTTGAATATGGCTAGGTATACGTATAGAATCGATAGAAACCTCTGTAGAAGGTAAATTCGAAGTAATCTTTGGTAAAACCAAACATTGTAAATCCGTATTAAAATCGTTCACTTTTGAACGTATATGTACTTTGCATTGCTGTGTAGTTTGTGAAACGACTTGACCTACACCTAAAATTCGAATAGTGGACTGTATAGTACGTATATTGAGGCGTTTACATAATTTTTCAGTAATAAAGCAATTCTGACTTCCGTTGTCAAGAAGTGCACGTACTGTGTGATATGTATTGTGTGAATCGATCACTTCGATAAGCGCCGTAGACAACAAAACCTGTTGTGACATTGGCGTATTTGACGAAAACGCATTGCGCTCGAGTTCACGAATGTGCGAACTAGATACATTACTCATACTATGCAGTGCAGCCGACGATTGCGCCGGTGTATGACCCGATGTGTTATTGCAACTTTGATTGTAAGTGTCGGTGTGTAAAAGTGTATTGTGTTTCTGGTGGCACAATTTGCAAGAACTAAAAACACAATCATTTATTGTATGAGTGTTTGAACGCATGCAATTTGAACAAAGTTTATTACTTGTGACGAACTTCCATCGCTCTTGTACTGACATATTAATAAATTTAGAGCACGCATAAAGAGGGTGCATATCACTACATAATAAACATGATCGTGTATGTTTATTATTTTTAGATAAGGTATTTTTGTAATTAGTGGAAACGAATGTGTGTGTTTTTTGTGTGTTCGAATTAGATTCTTTCTTAAAATTAGTGTTATATTGTTTTGAACGATTATGACTGGGCTTAGAATAAAAATTGCCTTTATTGTTACTAGAATTCTTCATATCTAACATGTCAGCCCTATTTTTAAGAACGGTCAGTAAGTCATCCAGCTTCAATCTTTTCGAATTATTTTGTGGATCAGACATGAAAGCACCTTTATACTCTTCCCACTTCTCTACTGAGGAGGGGTCGAGCTTAGAAACCACTAAATAAATTATTAAAGTATCCCACGAATCCGTAGGCTCGTTCAAAGACTTTAAGGCCCTTAGGTTACGTAATACGGTATCTATAAGTTTCCTAATCTGCGCGGAACATACTTTGTCAATTGATGGAGCACAAAATAAAGACCTGACATGATTTTGAACAAGTAGGCGATGATTGTGGAATCTATTTTCGAGTAACTCCCATGCATGAAGATAGTTAGTAGCCGTAAATTCTAATGATGCAATGACTTCTAAGGCAGAGCCGCTGAGAGCCGATTTTAAATAATGAAATTTCTGTATCGAGTCTAAGTCCTGACGTTTGTGTATCATCGCAACGTAAGAGTTTCTAAATTCGAGCCATTGATCATGATGAGAACCATCAAACTCTGGTAATTTGACCTTTGGTAGTTTGACTAACTCAGGTGTAATTAACGTAGGTAGTTGAGAAATTTGTTCATCTACGTTTAAAACGCTTTTTGCAGTAGCTAAAAGAGAATAATACTCATTTTCAAACTGTTCTCTATATTCAATATGACTCACAAGATCTTGATCATCAATTATATTCTCAATTTCACACTGAATATCATCGAAATTTTGATAAATATTAGACATAGACTGAATACGCATATTTAACTCAGCTTTAATACTAGAATCTAAGCTAGAATAATCTAATTGACTAATAAATTTATCAAATAAAGTTAACCTGCACTTGAATACACCCCGCTGCTTTTTAAGATCAGCCAGGCGACTCATTTCAGTTTTGGAATATGGAGATTTTGATCTATCTCTATTCCTATTCCCTTGGCTCGCTTCAGGGGCTAACTTATTCTCCTCATCAGGCATTTTGTGGTATATAAAAGGAAAGAGTACTTACAGTCGTGTAGGTAGGTATCGCGAAGTTGCCGAACAATGGACAACTTGTTCCCGTATTTACCGCACTGAACTGTAATTATACACAATATTAACACAAATGTCGATAGGAAAGGGAGTAAAAAGGAACGATACGAGGATGGTCTACCGCTGATAGCTGCGAACCTGATCCTTTCTTCTTTTCGGTTATTTCGTGTAGTTGCAAATGACCGTTATTCAATAGTTTTCGTATAAAGTGGTCGCTGATTTCTTCTTTCTTCGTATTTATGTGGTTCGAAGGTCCAAAATATGTTTAGAAATCGAAATCCTGTATATTCTTCATAAACGTTTATTTTTCGTATTAATTTACAAATTTCGTTTTGATACGATGACGAATTATACAAGACAAAAGAAAATGGAGCCCGGCCGTTACCGAGCCTTTTTGGTGCGAAGTTCACGCCGCCGCGCCGCCGCCAGTTGCTGCATTCACACCGCGCGGTTAGTTCCAATATTTGGCGCGCGATGGCGCTTCGATGCTTTAACAGGCAGTATGATTAATGCTTGATGCAGATTATTTCATAATAATTTAAACATAATATTAAAATACTCATCAATCAGGTCATTTTAGTCTCCACTACAGGAGCACGACCCTCTCTCGTCCGTCCTAGACGGAAGGAGGATTTGGCCTACACTCCCCACGCTGCCCAGACGGTTTGGGGAGGCCTGATCGATGTTTTATAATGTATTTCCCTTAGTCGCTTTGAACGATATCCACGGGAAGAGACGGAGTGATTATATTCTAGTCTGAAACCACACAGCTAATCTTCAAAAAAATTAAAATACTAATATGTATAATATGCATAATATTTACATACTAATACAACATATTATGAACCTAATTCAAATATAATATGTACAAAGTATTTTCAATAGTGATAACAGCTTTCAGTCACAGGACATTTCACAACACATTTATATGCGTACTGGAATGTAATTAACTAAACCAATAACAGTTTATATCGAGCACTCATCACACAGTAAGTCGTAAAGCGGCTACACTAACACATTAATTAGATTTCCATACAACTATTTTAGAGCCATCGTACATTGATAGACTTTGTATTGACCTATATTTACCTACGTGTATAAAATAAGTACGTGTAATCTATATACCATCATCAATTCTTATTTAGTTCACTGGCTGGGATACAGGCCTCCCCTGAATCAAAGGGATTTAGAGCATACTCCACCACGATGCTCAACTACGGGTTGGCGGAGGCCAGTGTTTTTAAGCCGCCTAAATATCACTCCATGAAAAAGCTACTGTAGACATTGAATGTATAATATATATATATATATATATATGACTTTGTTGAAGAACCCCAAAGTGTAGTACCCTGGGAAAATGGTTTCATTCCATAACTTAAAAGATCGAGGTAGAAAATACCGCATCACGGTCGAATTTTAATAAGCATCTTAAAGCTTTTCACTTTTGTCTTGTTCCGTAAGTATGTGCCTTTGATACAAATATTTTTTATACCACTAAGGTGACAAACAAGCATAGGGTCTGCCTGATGGAAAGCAGTTATCGTAGCATATGGACGCCTGTAACACCAGAGGCATCACATGCACGTTGCCGACTCTATAATAAACTCTTTACGCCTTTATTGAAGAACCTCGTGCTTTAGTCTCCTGGGAAAAATCTCAACAGGCAGTTCATTCCGCAGCTTGATACGTACTTGAAACTTCTCTGGAACCGCACAGTACGTGTCCTTATTAATAAATGTCCGAGAGGCACAATTAGTCTGTCAGTGTACACAGAAACTTATTTCACAGTGACTCGTAAATAACGCGTTAATAGCTTTTGGCAATAACATAACATTATAAGTTATTTTAACAACCATATCTGGTTTCACGAGACCCGTTTGTCACTGAATTACTGAAACCGTTAGTTTTATTGACCACACTGAATATTACAATCAATTAATAAATATTCCTGGACTCATACAACGCCATCTAGCTCGACTCGAACACCGCGCTCGTCATATATATATTTATATATGTTACTGAACTTCATTATTTTCTAACATAGTCAAAACATTCGTATACACATACATACAATATAATAAAAATCGAAGGCTTTGCCGCAGCGCCAAGGACAGTGACGTCACCGGAAGCTCCCTCCCCGCCCAGACAAACTTCCTGAACGAGCGACGTCCGGAAACCGGAAGTAGTCTTCCATTCGGAAAAACTCCACAAAGGAGCCGACTTAGTTATTATCGAGTCTGTGCTGGATTCAAAGAGTAATAGTATTGTTGGATTCCAGTAGTCTGGTGTTTCTTTTATTGAACGATCAACAGAAGTTCTTAAGGATCGGATATCGGAGAGTTTTTAGACTCAAACTCGAAAAAAAGGTTTATTTCTGCAAATGTAGGTACAGTCAAAAGATGTTTTATAGATAATTTTATTATCACTACCTTTATACCTTATCTCCTTTTTATCACAGGTCATGCCCGGTTATTTGATAGGTGTGCGCGGGATATAGATCTAACGCGTAGAGGCCCGTAGAGGCTTTGAGAAGTTTGATGTAATGTTGTACGCCCACCTTGACCCTCTCTAGGATATATCAATGGAACGATATATCCATGAGCAGGACGCAGGAGGACGGACGCTTGCTGTTTTTGCTTCTATTGCTTCACTACTTTATTATTATTATTGTTTTTATATGAGAGGAGGTCAAACGAGAAAGAGAGGGTCACCTGATCGTAAGCAATCACCACCGCCAACGAAAGAACCAACCAAATAGTTAATAAATAATTATTCCTGAACAAATTACACAATGCCATCTATTTTTTTTATACCACGCTGGGTGGCAAACAAGCATACGTCCTGCTTGATGTGAAGTGGTTACCGTCGCCTATAGACGCTTGCGAGTGTCGCTCGTGCGTTTCCTCCCCCGCTGCTAACGCAGCAACTCCTTCTTCTGGTGACCTCACTCACGCGCAGGAACACAAAAACACTCCAGGGAGTTGTTATTTGGTTGCGGTATGCTGTGAGGTGGAGGTCCTTCCCCAGTCGGGCTAACGTTGTGTACTACCTCTCTTTAAATCTAGTCTTAAAACTTTAAATTTAAATCTATCTAGTCCCAAATTAAGCAAAGCTTGTACTACTTATATCGGCGCATTACTATTAAAGCACCGAGATAACAAGGAAAGCGATAGACAAAAGAGATAGCAAGCCTATGTTTGCTATCTCTTTTCTTACCTCAGTGCGTGCGTGTCTGGCGCAATGGCGCCTATACACTTTACAAAAACATGAAATTAAACTGAAATACCCGTTAAAATCAAATATTATTGTGTACTTTCGTGTGATATGTGATCCCTTGGGCTATATTTACTTTGTCAACATAAATTGCGAATTTTCATACTACATGCGATGTATCTGTACTGTGATGTTTGTGATCTGCCGCAATCAGTTGTCATAAATGTTAGATTCGTCGGCTTGTTTGAGCAAAGCTTAGTGACATATCTACATATAGAAATAATATAACATCATTGTTTATTTATACAATCTGTCCCGAGATAAACTGTAATCCTGAAAGGGAATAAAAATAGATCAAAAATTATCGACAAGAAAAATTAAAAAAATATGATTTCTATTTTTTTTTTCATGAATTAAAATTTTTATAAAGCATAGTTCAGGTAATGACAGTCACTCTTTGCTGGCAATTTGGTATCGTATTCTCATTGCTTACTAACTGAGACGATTACTTTCTTTTATTTCAACGAAATCAACCGATTATTTTGAAAGAAATCGATATTTCACATAATAATCCTTGTGAATTTTTTTTATTTTTTATATTACGTCGTGTGGCAGACAAGCATACGGCCCGCCTGATGTGAAGCGGTTACCGTAGTCATATTAACGCTTGCAACATAAAATATTGTTCGCGCGCCGCCACCCCCGCTGCCAACGCAGCATCTCCTTCCTTTTTTTATGGTGACCTCACTCACTCGCAGGAACACAACAACCCTCAAGGGAATTATTATTTTGCTGCGGTATTCTGTGAGGTGGAGGTACATTCGCCAGTCGGGTAGCTTACAATTAGGCTCTACTTACCTCTCTTTTCGCCAGAGCTTCGTTTGTCAGTCAGCAGGGTGCACCACGTGCAGGTGAAGTTGGCTTTGGTTCAAAGATCTTGATGAACCACCTACACCCCAAATCATCTTAATTCATGAAAAGAAAAAATTGAAAATAATTATATATGTTTATTTTATTTTTTAATATGTTTTGTTCTATTTTCCCCATTTATCAGGGTTCCACTTTATCCCGGGACACACTGTACGTGATCATAAATAAGTTGGTTTTCGAAATAAGAGCTCGCTACCATCTCCTGTCCTGGGGCCCTACCGCCGAAGCTGAAGCAATCGGATGGCAATCGTGCCATCGGATTTTTTGACTGCGAAAATCAAACTTTATCTTAAGTAAGCGGTAATTGTGTTTAGCTTAGCTTGTAAAAACCAAAGAGCTCTATTAAGCTGAAGAAGTTTGTCATTAACTTAAACCTAAGATCTATTTTCGCGATCAAAAAATACGGTGGTAATCCGCTTCAGCTTAGGCGATAGGGCCCCAGCACGATGCCTCGACATCCGTTGCGTTGCTGGAAGCTTGCGCAAGTCATCTTCAACCTTGTTACTTCAGCAATACCTTTGACGACCAAGCGGACGAGGTCCACTCGTATTTAGGCATCACATAAGAGTCGCAAAGCAAGTAAGTGGCGCACAACTTTCTTTTAGCCGAAACCAACTTCATCTGTCACGTAATGCACCGTATCGAGTAGAGAAAGAGGTAGAAGAGAGGTAGCGTGTAGAGGCCGACTGTGATAGAAAACGACTGGATGTGGAAAGTAGAGCATCGCATATGCTAGAAAGCAGTGGTTAGATACAGGCTGATAGTAACGACGATAATGGCGTGTCAGTTGTTGAAGAGGTAACTCAGATTTTTATTTTTGACTTGAATACGTCTTTAAAATTGCTTCAATATTGTCAATCAAAAAACCTATCATCTCCATCCAAAATTTAATTACACCACTGGATATATGAAGGATCAAAGAATTTATTACGCTAAGTAAGAACTATGGAACATCACGTGCGGGGGTGGTGGAAGCGCTACCATTTTGAGATAATTTTAGTGCATATAACGTATTCATGTCACACGGTCGTGTCCATGACAGAGGCCACACCCCATTCTTACTTAAAAAGCAAGTAGAAATAACTGTTTGCAAAAAAATAAAAGTGTTATTGCCTACAGCTATCCAATATTAAACACAAAAAGACCACAATATCCATCGAACACAATGCCCAAAAAATGTAATGAAACGTCGAAATTCCGTGCGTCCCCGTTGTAAGTCCAAAACGTAATTACGCAGAAACCTCCCCTTACATGTTTACACGGAGTTTATCGCCCTAATAGGGACGGCAGTTGTATCGTGCAATAAATATCGATAAATTTTTTAATTATTTTTTTAGATAAATCTTAGAGTCATTTATAGCAGTAATTACTGTCACATATGAGAGATCTACGAAGCGTTTAGGTGCCAAAAAGCTTTTGTGTGATCCCTCCCTTGCCAGCTTACTAAATAATACAATAGTCACACCATTTGATATTTACCAACTCAGTTACTTATCAATGTCTACCTCTTCAAAGTCAAGATTTTAAAATTTAATTTTTATAGTTGTACGGCAATTTGAAAATTGAGAAATGAAACATGTTCTAGACCAGAGGCTCATACAGTTTTTTTTTTCTTTTTTGTATTTTTTATTTTAGAAGTCTTGCATACAATATTTCTTATTTTGGCAGACTATCATTTTAATATCCTTTTTTTTATGAAAATGTTATTTCCACTTAGTTTGGGTGAAAGAGATGTGTACACAGAGGTACACAGTTCATGTCTTATATACAAGTACGGTTGCTTAGGTAACATTCAAATAGTTGCTTACATACCATCTATACGTTTCGCTACGCGTGCCGGTTATTTCCAAGTAAGTCTTCGATCATTAATACTGAAATGAAATTACTTATTCTGCTATTGGGCTCTTATTTTTTGTAAATATATAATTATAATACATAGTAAACACCCAGACCAAGACCATTTTTGGAAAAGATTACTAGACCTAAAGTCCAATTGCTATCGATAAATCGTTCCCAACACTATCATTCAAGGATATTTAGATACGACTCGCTCGACGATCAGCGACCAAATTACTCGGTATTACGTTCGTCATTATAATAATACCGACTCACACATAGCTAATATCCCGTAAAAATATGCCGAAGAGCGATCAAATGATCGATGCGATATTGTGTGGGAAAATTACAGGTGTTATGTTTCATCTCGGGGCGTTTTGCAAAGGTGCGGAGTAAATATGCTAAAAGGATTTTAAGGACTTAAAATTATATGGTGTAGGCGAGAATGTTATTACATTTTTAATCCAGTGCGAAATGGCTGTCAATCATAAGCTTATTATGTCTGTGCAAGTTATTTTTATACTTTATTACGTTCTGCTCGCGTCATCGCTTTGAAATTTATTATGAAATAAATTTATTGCTATACACACACTGCTATTGAGCCCTTGTTTTCTTTTGTCATTCTGTTATCTACTAGCATTTCGGTATTGACCATTGGCTAAGAAGAAATGCTTGAAAGAAACTTGCCAATATGGGTCTTTTTTTTAATATTGAGATAATATATCAATTACAATTTAGTATGTATGTATATTTTGGTGTGTAAGTGGTTTATCAACTTCTTTGAATCAAAGCCAACTTCACCTCCACGCGGTGCACCCTGCTGACTGACAAACGAAGCTCTGGCGAAAAGAGAGGTAGGGAGCGTAATTATAAGCTACTCGACTGGGGAATGTACCTCAACCTCACAGAATACCGCAGCCAAATAACAATTCCCTTGAGGGTTGTTGTGTTCCTGCGAGTGAGTGAGGTCACCAGAAAAGAAGGTGATGCTGCGTTGGCAGCGGGGGTGGCGGCGCGCAAGTGATATATTATGTTGCGAGCGTTAATACGGTTACGGTAACCGCTTCACATCACGCGGGCCGTATGCTTGTCTGCCACCCGACGTAGTATAAAAAAATATATATATACTGAATGAACGCAATGTAAAAAGTAATCACAAGGCGATCTCGTCCAGTCAACCTTAGAGAAACTGAGTACACATTACAAATTAGCAAAGAAAACAACAAGTACTAAATGAGAGATAGGAATTAGCAAACAAATGAATAATTCTACATATTATTCATTTGTTTGCTAATTCCTACTGTATTCGCCACCCCCGCTGCCAACGCAACATCTCCTATGTTGCGTTGGCAGCGGGGGTGGCGGCGCACAAGTGATATTATTATGTTGCGAGCGTTAATACGGTTACGGTAACCGCTTCACATCACGCGGGCCGTATGCTTGTCTGGCACCCGACGTAGTATAAAAAAATATATATATACTGAATGAATGCAATGTAAAAAGTAATCACAAGGCGATCTCGTCCAGTCAACCTTAGAGAAACTGAGTACACATTACAAATTAGCAAAGAAAACAACAAGTACTAAATGAGAGATAGGAATTAGCAAACAAATGAATAATTCTATATATTTGTTTATATCACTACATAGTATAAAACAAAGTCGCTTTCTCTGTCCCTATGTCCCTATGTATGCTTAAATCTTTGAAACTACGCAACGGATTATGATGCGGTTTTTTTTAATAGATAGAGTGATTCAACTGGAAAGTTTATATGTATAATATATGCATAACATAGTAGAAAAACACTGATAATTTAGAGGTTTCTAATGTGATGTCGTAAATAAACACATTTTTTTGCTCTTTCATTGCAAACGCTGGCTGAACCCAACGAGATAGATCAAAATAATGTAGTACAGTATTGTTCACCTTAAAATGGTCTACAAAAAAGTTCGCGATGGTATATGTCTATCTCTTAGTGGTAACACACAATAACCGTTATTTTATCCTTTGCTTTTTACAAGAAATAATGCCTTATTTACGAAGCGATTTTAAGCAATACAGAATTAATCCTTATCCAATTAAGTACCTTAAATACATTGCGCATTTAATATAGATCAATATGGCCCTTCACAGCATGTAATTTAAATGAATAGTTTAGAAGATATTACACATTTAAAATGCAGGGACATAACGGCTGTGGCGGTACCGGCCGCGGAGCCGGCGGCGTGTGCCTATAACTGGGGAAGGACTGGATAGGACAAAGCGCAAAGACCTTCTGTAGTACATTTAGTATCAGCATTGCACCCGTGCGAAGCCGGGGCGGGTCGCTAGTTATTTATAAAGAAATATGGAGAATTACACAGCACACATCCGATGAAGGTAGCAGGTAATTTCAAGTCTCACTACAAAGTCACCAGTAAAATTAATTTGACTTGGATTTATATAGTTTATTAATGTTATATTGTTTTTTTACCGACTTTCAAAACCGATGTTCCAACGATTTAAAGTATGGACGGAGAAGGATCAAAGTGTTAGTGAGTGAAATGTATTTAATAGAAAAAAAAACGTTTTATCGATAGAAATAGGTACGTTTTCATGGCAACACTAATTCAAAAGTGTCAATGTTACAAAATATGCACATAATAATAATAATTATTATTTTTAAAACATAACTAATGAAAGACGTTCTGAGATAAAGAAAAATATATTTTAAACTATGAATATCTTTATGAAGGAGACGTGAGAGCAATCAGAAGTTAACGGCGAAAGGAAGAGAGTAATCAAAAGGAAATTAGCGTCAAGCACCTTCTTACAATAAAATTGGAAATGGAAAAAGTTATGGTGTTTCGGGACCGACTCGCCATTCTGACGACACTTTGGATTAATTAAAAGTGAATGAGAAAATATCATTGTGCTGGTAGAAATATATAAGTAGCTCACTACCGGAGTGTAAGTAGGATTGACGGAGCAAAAAATGCAATTTCCTGATTTTAAATTTTCTACACGACAACGGCGAAAACTTCTCGCTCCCTCCCTATGCATATGGCCCGCCCGATGGGAAGCAAGTTACTGTAGCCTATGGACGCCTATAACAACACCAGGGGCATCACTTTCTCACATTCTTACCATTGATATTTAAAAGAATAAGATCAGGTTTCACAATTACTCCGCAACTTAACTAAAAGTATCAAAAGTTGTATTCCCCGGAGCACCTCGCAAAGGTACGGTTGTTCGTGAAATTCAGAAGTTTCACCGCAGAAACTTAAAGCCGTAAAGTTATATAATTGGTACTATCATGCTTTGGAGGCTTTGTCAAAGTTTACCATGGAGCCATGGATTCGTCTGTAAAAAGTATATTGAGGATGAATTCCCATTTGTTACTTTAAAGTTTCGGACAGCAAGTTAAGTCGTCGATATCGGTTGTTGACATTAGACGACAGTCGTTTTGCCAAGTCAGTGGTGTTTGGGCGGCTTGAAAACACTGGCCTCCGTCAATCCGCAGTTGACATCGCGGGGCAGTATGCTCTAAACTTTCTCGATTCTTAGATTGAGGTGAGACCCGTATCCCATCCCAACAGCGAGATGATTATGGGTCGATGTCGATATTGTAAAGTTTCAGTGTATTTTGTATTGATTGTTTTTTTTTTATGTGAGAGGGGGGCAAACGAGCATGTGGGTCACCTGGTGGAAAGTAATCACCACCGCCCATGGAGTCGATCCGTTGCTAAACACTTTAACTTTAAACACTTACTTGTTACACACGTTACTTGTTGGACCCTGTAGTTTCATCCGCCCTTTTAGCTCCTAATCCTTTTTTTATGGAAGAGAGGGGGGCGAACGAACACGTGGGTCACCTGATGGAAAGCAATCACCACCACATTTACAATATTAGTAGGGATTAAGACCTGATTCACAAGCCAAAAATCGAAGAAATGCAATCGAGAATCAAAGTAGTCGACATAGATCTCAAAATCAGTGAGCCTAAGTGGGCTGGTCATATCTGCCGATATAGCGATTGCAAATAAGAGATGAAAGCTCTAGAGTGGACGCTATGTATGGAGCGAGAAGCGTAGCCTTCTCCCACCCCCCACTCCTCTCTATGGGACGATGACACCAAAGAAGCGTTTGGAAGCGGCTGGGTACTGAAAGCAAAAGACGATTACATAATAATATGGTGCAAAGCAAGAGATGCCTATATCTATATATATAAAGGCTGATAATGATAATGATGATGATGAAAAAGCAATACAAGAGAAGCCCTCGACTTCTCTCTTTGCCCTCACAAAAGTCAGCATCACGACAAGTGTTTTTACTCATTAAATGAATATTTAAATTGACATAAATTGACGATTAAACATTGTTACTGTTCTATTGATTTAAAACTTAATTGTAATTTGTTGCACGTGCATATTATGTACGTTTTGCATGCCATTATTGGCTGAATGTCAAGGCTCTAAACTTATGTGAATAATATCTGTATTCAACCACATTCATAGCAAATAAACAAATAATTCATTCATTCAACACAAAATTAAACGACAATTACCAACCCAAAACAGAACAAAATATAATTTCTATCTACATGTAAAAAACATTTTGTCCTGAATACTAAATGATAACGAACTCTAAATGTCTGCGGTGTAATCTTCGAGGAGTTAATCAAGAAATGGAGGCACCAGATGGCGCTCCGATGGGGCATTAAGCAGTATTTTATAATAATTGTGTAATTCGCTAATTGGACACCAGGCCTGTAATCAGAAAATTGGGTAATGACATTTCGTAGCGGAAGCCTTACGATGCAAATGTTGGGAGATGAAAAGATGATTTCATCTTTAGGATTCCGTATTAAATTAAAACTTCAAGTGAAAAAATGTTACGAGTCTGCCTCTGAAATATGTTCTTAGAATGTCTACAGTTATGTATTGTGTATAGTTATTATTTAGTTTTATTTGTAGATTTTAGATACATGCATACCGCGTATATATTGACTTCTCTCTTTCAAGCATTCTATGGTTGACTGGAAGAGATCCCTATTGGGATAAGTCCGCCATTGTATACAGTGTAATTATTTTTGTATATTATGTACTTATGTTTTATATACAATAAAGATTTACAAACAAATGGGTGCCAAAATTTTATCATCTTAGGTAGGTATTTTAATTTGTATATAGTTAGTTTATATAGTATAGGGTGTAAGTCGTTTATCAACATCTTTGAACCAAAGCTAACCTCACCTACACGTGGTGCACCCACCTGACTGACAAATAAGGCTCTGGCGAAAAGAGAGCTAGGGCATAGTGTATTTTTTATGCTGCCCGACTGGGGAAGTACCTCCACCCCACAGAACACCACAGCCAAATAACAATTCCTTTGAGGATTGTTGTGTTCCTGCGAGTGAGTGTGATCACCAGAAAGAAAGAAAGAAAGGAGTATAGGCTGTCAACGGATCGGCAACTCTTTGGTGGTGCTGATCTCCATGGACGGTGATGATTTCTTTCCATCACGTGACCCACTTGCTCGTTCGCCTCCATTGCATATACAAAAAAAAAAAGTTTTTCTCTCTCTATTTATTTGGTTTATATACATATTCTTTAATTTTAAGTTTATTTTACGATAACACATTAATCTTTTTTAATTAAAATTTGTTGAATTGACAAGTCCGGTGGTCGAATGGCCACTTTGACTTCAAGGTCGCAGGTTCGATCCCCGCACGAGACAAACTTTTGTGGGCATGAACACGTATTTCTGTCTTTGTTTGTGTATTTTATATGTATAATTACGATACGTATTAATAAAAAAACATTAAGAATATGCTCTTCGTTCAACGGCAGACCCTTATTCCAGTAGGAGGATAAATATGAATTCAAGACGACTTACATTTCTTTATCTAAGTACCTATATAAAAAAAATATGTAATAAATAAAATTAAACGGTTTTATTGAAAATGATGTAGGTACTAAAAGCTAAAAATTAATTCAGTAGGTCCCAGGTTCCAGTCATCACACCCCTCTCCCTCATCAATCTAAGGCATTGATCAGACAATAAAATAAAATCGTGGGGCCCGTGTTTCCATCCAGTCAACTCAGTTTTACGCTACGCCCAACGATTTTTTTTTGTTGTAGCGGCCATCTTGGATTTACAATAAACATAATTTATTTAATTGTTTTGTCACCAGAACTAAAGGTGTGTACCGAATTTCAGGTCAATCTGTCAACAGGAAGGGGGTCAAATTTCAACTTCTACATTTGACCCAAACAAATGTATAAACAAACAGAGCAAGCTTAATAAAACCGTTTAAAAATGAATCCCTATTTCCTTCGGTCGCAGCATCACGCGTGAACAGCAGGACCAATTTAACTAATTCCTTTTTTGTCCTGTTGTTATTGTCACGAGAAGGTTCTTATGAAAGATATTATGAAAGTTGCGCGGAAAACGGAAACTTTAAGAAAACCATAATTTTTAATTTTTCTAATGTAATATTATTAAAACTCACGTGAGACATTATACTAAATTAATTAAATAAATTAAACGGGTCACTCACGTCTTTTTGTCGGGAAAGACCGACTAGTTTCGATCTCAAAAGGAGACCTTCATCAGGACGAATGTCCAGACACGTCCACCCTTTGTCTCTCGCCCCGGACACTGGACATTCGCCCTGATGAAGGTCTCGTTTTGAGATCGAAATT
The DNA here is from genome assembly GCA_937001555.2 of Hypsopygia costalis. Classification (NCBI taxonomy): domain Eukaryota; kingdom Metazoa; phylum Arthropoda; class Insecta; order Lepidoptera; family Pyralidae; genus Hypsopygia; species Hypsopygia costalis. The sequence continues at coordinate 1,636,613 of OW443343.2, read as the reverse complement.
AGTCGGCTTTCCCGACAAAAAAGGCGTGAGTGACCCGTTTAATTTATTTAATTAATTTCTAATGTAACTTTATGGCGTTTGACAGAACATCAGTCATTTGACAGATAGTGCGAAACCAATTCAATATTCGGTTAAAGTTAACGTCTGTCGGGTCATCTATTAAAAAAAAATTGTTATATCATTTTGCAAGGCAAAAAAATATACCCAACCACATCACCAGAAAACAGATACGAACAGGAAAGATGGTGCAGATATCAAACAACGTAATAAATTAATTAGTAAGACCAACTTCCGATAGTCCACAAAAGAAAGTCATTAATTAAATGTATTAGGAAGGACTAGTATCAGCCCTCGCGAAGTAATAGTCCCTTTGGGGCCATCCGTCTAACTACTCGACTGGTGTAAGACAGGTTATGTTGTTGGTAGTTTTATGTCAAGGGTTGTCAAACATTTTCGTAACTCAATTTCATTATTTACTAGCTGTTACCCGCGGCTTCGCCCGCGTGGTACAGGATTTATTTTTGACGCACCACGCGCACCCCCAGCTGTGCTGGAGGGAGGCGGAAAATCCTCTTCGACACCTCCTCAGCCTGGTAGCGCAAACGGAAAAAGCGCCTAATACTCCGAGATAAATAGTAGCCTATGTCACTATACAGACCTTATGCTATTTCCAAAAAAATAAAACAATGTCAATCCGTTTGTCACTTTCTACTTGAAAGAAGGACAAACAAATAAACAAACATACTTTCACATTTATAATATTTATTAGATTTATATCTTTAATGACCACAAACCTCGGTACAATAGGCGGACTTAATGCTAAATGCATTCGCTACCAGTCAACCATTAGAAGTGCAGAACATCACGAATTGCGGTTTTGAAGTAAAAACTGCTTTAGCGGTGTTGTGCACTTTTAAGGATAGGTAAAAAATGTTAAATCGCGTCAGGACACGTGGCCTGATCGAAAATTCGTAAGACGGAGGGAGCGTAGACCGCCGGCGCGGCGTAGGAGAGGAAGTGATATCCCCCTCTCTTTCTACCGTGCGGCGACAATGTATGCCTGCTCCTGCTGTTTATATTTAATGTAACATAAATTGTCATGTTTAATGAAATAAATAAATGAATATTGTATTATACCACATAGATAATTGTACTTTTATACGGATAAATAAAGCAATTCGTGCGAAATTATTTCCTAACCATTCCAAAATATTCAAAAATGCAAAACGTTCCAGTTTTCACTTCTGCCGGCACTCCCGGAGTGCAACCTTATTTTTATATAATTCGTGGTACAACCACAAATTATAAAAAATCAATAATATAATAAACAATAATATATGTAGATTATAAAAATATCTATCAGGCGATCCATATGGCAGTTTTCCACCTTGTCGTCAACCCTTATTCATACCACTGCTGGGATACGGGCCTCCTTGATCGATGGGATTTAGAAAACACTCCACTACGTTGCTCAACTGCGAGTTGGTGGAGGTCAATGTTTTCAACCCACCTAAAGGGCCCTTATGCGTATGTTTTACTGCTAATTCTGAATTCGATCAAACAGCACACCATGTTCTCTGGGAGTGTGATCTTTGGCGGCGGGAGCGGGATGACATGTTGAATTCATTGCAAGTTGCATCCGGGGTAGTATACTATTCAGATTTGGTAGCAACAAGGGAGAATTACCAAGCGTTCAGACGATTTTGCAATTCATATTATTGGAATCGATGAGTAACAACTCAATGTTTTAGGTCCCCAATAGTTTTAGAAACTTAAAATCCGTGGTGCACGGCAGTTGAGCTTCACTTGACTAGCCATCTCTTTAGGCTTTTAATGCCTTATTTGCCATATTGCTGTCTCTCACATTGCTAAGACGAAGTCAAGTCAAATTCCAAAAGCTTCCTACTCCTACTAATTTCTTCTGATTAAATTCGTTGTGAGTTCCAAGACAGCCGTAGTTTTACCTCCGGGACTGCAATGGACTTCATTGTTCATTGCCTTTTTTGGCGATCGCCGCTGTTAATCCTGGCTACACAGGAGACACAGTGGTGGGAATGTGTGGTAGGGCCCCGTCCCACAAAATTAAAGGCAATTGACTTGGCTTAACGATTGTCATCTAATTACAACTGCCGGAACAACGGCTTGACATATCCTCCGAAGCACTGACGAGCTTAAGAAAAAAACCAATCCGTGGACCGGTTATGCTCGACGTTGCTAAACTTGCGTGTTCGACTAGACTCCAGCTCCTCAACCACCTTAGTGGTATAAAAAAAACAAATAACATTACCTCTGAGGTACCCGTTCCCACTTTGAGAACTCTTGAAATATTACAACCACCTTATACAAGGTATGTTTAGTAAACAAACTACAGATGTGAAGGCTTCTGTTTTGTAATTGTAAGTCAGTTTTTGGGGTGTAAGTGGTTCACGACCGTCTTGAAGCCAAAGCCAACCTTACATGCACATGGCGCACCATATTTATTTACTAACGAGGCTTTAATAAAATAAATAAATATTGTCAGACAAATTACACAGCGCCATCTAGCCCCAAAGTAAGCGAAGCTTGTGTTATGGTTACTAGACAATTGATAAACATACGTAAATACATTTTTTTTTTTTGTAAAAACATACTTATGATACATAGAAAACACCCAGACCAAGACAAACAGACATGTTCATGCACACAAATGTTTGTCCTGTGTGGGAATCCAACCCACGAGCGTTGGTGTCGAAGCCGCGTCATTGACCGCTACGCCAACGAGCTCGTCTACTTTGGCTTTGGCGAAAGCATAGCGTAATTTGATGCACCTTGTCGACTTTCGAAAGTGGCTCTGAAAAAAAGGGGTAGGGCATAGAGTATTTTAAGCTACGCGACTGAGAAAGTACCTCCACCTCACAGAATAACACAGCCAAATAAGAATTCTCTTAAGTGTTGCTATACACCAGTATGCGAGCGTTTATATGGTTACGGTAACCGCTTCACATCAAACGGGTCGTATGCTTCTCTTCTACCTATTTGAGGTAGTTATGAACAAAAGTATGACTTTTCAGAGCATAAATGTATAAGGCATTGAAAACGATACATGTGATTTTTTTTAATATACAGGTATAAAATATTTTTTGTATATTTTTTTATTAATTTTCCCAAAAACTAGTCCCGTTTTCCTAACATATATATTTTTCTAGACAAAAACACGGTAGTATGCAACGGGTTGAACTCCGGGAGCAGTGAAAACAGCAGAAGTGAAAACTTGAACATTAGTTTTAGTTGTGCATTTTTGAATGGTTAGGTAATAATTTCGCTCGAATCGCTTTATTTATCAGTATAAAAGTACATACTATCATTTATGTGGTAAAAAAAAATCATTTATTAACGAGCACAAACATGATAATTTATATTACATTAAAAATAAACAGCAGACATACATTTTCTCCGCGCGGTAGAAAGAGAGGAGGATATCATTTCCTCTCCTACGCCGCGCCGGCGGTCTACGCTCCCTCCGTCTTACAAATTGTCGATCAGGCCACGTGTCCTGGCGCGATTTTAACATTTTTTACCCATCCCAAAAAGTGCATAACGCAGCTAAAGAAGTTTTCACTTCAAAAATTAAAATATTGTTAATAGTACCCGTATACAATAAAAACAAAATGAAACATAATATATATTGAACGTTAAACATCTAAAGCCACTGGTATAGAAATGAATCTATCGAGATTTATTTTTGTATATTCCCGATATTCGAGCAGTGTTGCGGAATAAGTAATGAGCAAACAATTCTATCTAGTCTCTATGGGCGTCATTTATTATTTAAACTTTCAACACTATTCTGGCTGTGACCAGTTAAAAAGTCAACCACGTCTGCACCTGATGCACCAGCTATCGGAAGAGCTCTTACAGGAATAGAACTAGCGTGTAGGGTTTGGCAAATATGAGACGTATTGAAACACTGACTGCTCGTCGAATACTGTCTTTATTACATAAATTTACTCACTATATATTACCTTACCACTACAAGCGCTTTGGGGTGTATACATATAACGCTACACGATCTTTAAAGTCAAAGCCTCAGCTACATGTTGTGTATTGCCGTCTAGCAAAAGAAGCTTTGGCAACAGAAAGTTCGGGCACAACGTATTTGTAAGCTGCCCGACTGGGGGACCTCTTTCGGCATCAACCCATAATCATCCCACTGTTGGGATATGGGTCTCCCCTCAATCGAAGGGTTTTAGAGCATACTCCACCACGCTGCTCAACTGCGGGTTGGCGGAGGCCAGTGTTTCCAAGCCGCCTTAAGGCCAATGACTGTGATCTAATGACAACAGCCAGGACCGACGGCTTAACGTGCCCTCCGAAGCACGGAGGAGCTCGAGATAAATAAACCCATCCGTAGACAGGCTGCGGTCGACGTTGCTTAACTTGCGTGTTCGATTAGACTGACACGCGCAACGACGCCATCGAGCTCCTATCACCTCACATAATACCGCAGCCAAATAACAATTTTCTTAAGGGTTATATATTGTGTTCTTGCGAGTGATTGGGGTCACTAGAAAGGAAGGACAATCGAAAGAGCGGTAGAGCATAGCGTAATTTTAAGCTGCCCGACTGGGGAAGCACCTCCACTTCACTCCACAGAATAACGCAGCCAAAAACCAATGTCCTTGAGAGTTGTTATGCACCAAGATGGAAGGAGCTGCTGCGTTACAAGTGGAGATGGCAGCGCGCAAGCGATATTCAATGTTGCGAGCATTCGTATGGCTACGATAAGCGCTTCGCGTCAGGCGGGCCGTATGCTTGTCTGCCACCCAACATATTATATATAAGCAATTGCGAGCAAAATGGAGCAAAAAAAATCCCGTTTGTTGTATGGGAGCCCCCTTAATATGTAATTTATTCTATTTTTTAGTATTTGTTATTATAGCGGCAACAGAAATACATCATCTGTGAAAATTTCAACTGTCTAACTATCACCGTTCATGAGATACAGCCTGGTGACAGACGGACGGACGGACGACAGCGGAGCCTTAGTAATAGGGTTCCTTTTTACCCTTTGGGTACGGAACCCTAAAAATATTAGGAGTATTTTGACGACTACAGTCACCTAGATTGACTTCCCTGTTCAATTTACACACGCGCACGACAGGGACATTAAGTTCCCCATAATCAACCAAAGCAATTTTGTGAAACAATCACAGAAAATAGGACATAGCAGAATCAGCCTGAATATCAGCATTAATTTAGATGTCGTAATCAAGCCCCAGTATGTACCAGGTAGGCAATTAGGCTTATCTACATAATGTCTATATCATACGACCGCGTTTGCCCTAATTAGGATTTGGCCGGCACTAAATCGACCCGCAAATATTGTCTTCGCAGTGTGGTTGCCAAACCAATTATTTATTAATTATTAATTTCAAAAGGGATCTGGAATCGTGTAACATTCTGTACAAAGGAGAATTAATTTTGAGGGTTGCTGATTATTTAATTTTGTAATTAGGGATTGTAATTAGAATATTATTGGAGTTTATTACTTTTTGGTTTGGTACCTATTATGCTGGGGCCCTACCGCTGAAGCTGAATCCGATTATCATCAGATTTTTTGAACGCGAAAATAGATCTTAAGTTTAAGTTAATGACAAACATCTTCAGCTTAGTCGCTAAAGCTCGATGGTGTCTACCAGCTAAGCTAAACACATTTTTTTTTTACAAATTACACAGCGCCATCTAGCTCCAAAGTAAGCGAAGTCCTTTCCATCTGCCATCGCTTACTCTTCAGATGTAACCGGCCTGTTGCGACTTCAGCTTGCAAACTCCGTTGAACTTCTTCGTTCCGAATTCGATACATCAGAGAAACCCCGAGCATAGCCCTTTCCACCGCTCATTTTTTTTTTACATATGTCAAACAAAATTACACAGCGCCATCTAGCCCCAAATTAAGCGAAGCTTGTGTTATGGGTACTAGACAACTGATAAACATACGTAAATACATTTTTTTTTTGTAAATACATACTTATAATACATAGAAAACACCCAGACCAAGACAAACAGACATGTTCATGCATACAATTTGTCCTGTGTGGGAATCGAACCCAGGAGCGTTGGTGTCGAAGCCGCGTCATTGACCGCTACGCCACCAAGCTCGTCGCTACGCCACCGATTACCGCCAATCTAAGCTAAAATGCAATTTTCGCAACCAAAAAATCCGACGGTAATCGGCTTCAGTTTCAGCGGTAGGGCCCCCTGTTCAGTATTCTGATCTATTTATAACAGTGTTATTTTTTTCACGTGATAACGTTCTAAAACTCGATGAACGCCGGCTGCACGCACGAAAAAGCCTGACTCATAGTCACGTTCCGCCTGAGCCGAGCATGCAAGCGAGAGCTCGCCTTGTGACGCATCTATCTCTCTTCCACTCCATCGTCCGATGTGTTCTTAAGACGTTATCACGTAAAATTATCATCCGTAAACCAACTTCACAGACAACCAATTTTTCATACGGCCCGCCTGATGTGAAGCGGTTATCGTAGCCATATTACCGCTTGCGACATTAACTAGCGCGCCGCTAGCCCCGCTGTCAACGCAGCAACTCCTTCTGGTGACCTCACTCACTCGCAGGAATACAACTGCAGCATTCAGGGTTGACACACGCATTTTCATTAGTGTTGTTTTTGCCTAGATACACTTATACACAGAACACTGGCATGTGACATAAGTTACTTAACTTCCCAAGCGAGAAAAGCCTTATAGCAAAAGTTAGTAAGTAAATAAATCCAAAGAAAGGTTACAAGGAAACAAAAATAATTCTTGACGATTATCCTCGGCGGGTCCCCAGGTGATCGTTGAACGAATGAGTGAGCGGACGAAGGGACGAACGAACGGGCGGCGGCTAATGGGCCGAGTCAAGACTGCTTTGTGCCGCGAAACAAAACGCTAGGATTATAGCCGTAGTGCTTATTAATCATTGACCCTTTCTTGGGAGTAATTTTGTTTTGTTTGAAATGCGTGTGGGAAATGTATTAGTTCAGCCACATAGGGATGTCATCTTGGCTTAAAACGGTTGGTCTTTTATCAGTTCACTCAAAATTCTTCTAAGTCTTTTTTAAGAGAGGTAGGGAGCGTAATTGTAAGCTACCCGACTGGGGAATGTGCCTCCACCTCACAGAATACCGTAGCCAAATAACAATTCCCTTGAGGGTTGCTGTGTTCCTGCGAGTGAGTGAGGTCACCAGAAAGGAAGGAGATGCTGCGTTGGCAGCGGGGGTGGCCGCGCGCGAGCGATATTTTATGTTGCGAGTGTTAATATGGCTACGGTAACCGCTTCACATCAGGCGGGCCGTATGCTTGTCTGCCACACGACGTAGTATAAAAAAAAAGTCTCGTTTTCGCGAGTCGATATATTCATCTGCTTCACAGGTGTACGATATTAGGTCTTTCAAAAGGAATGTGAAGAGGCACGTATTTTATCGCACATGCCATGGAGAGTGCTCTGAAGAACTGTTTTCCCTTATCCTTTCCGTCACAGAACGTCACGTGCAGGCTTGCGATATCACAAGTTTACCGTTGGGATCATTCCTTCCCGTACTAAAAAGTTTGGCAACCCTATATATTTCGCACTATTAAAAAGTGGAACGCATTGCCGGCATATGTATTTCCTCATTCATACAATATGAGATCCTTCAAGCGAAGCGTGAAGAAGCATCTTGTAGGCCAGCATGGCAGCGTCAACTGACAAGACATCAAGGTTTCTTGTCCGGTGCCGATGTGATTGGGGCTCCTTTTTTCGCTTACCATCAGGCGAGGCAGAGCCAATGCTGATGATGATGCTGAGCTAAGGTAAAAAGAAAACCTACATATCACGAGACCACATGAAATACATGCGATTTCGTCACCCGTCTTCCGTCAATAGAAGGGGTGAAGAGCATAGTCCGCTATGCTGCTCAACTGCGGGTTGGCGGAGACCAGTGTTTTCAAGCAGCCTAAAGACCACTGATTTGGCTTAACGACTGTCATCGAATGACAACAGCCGAGACCGACGGCTTAACGTGCCCTCCGAAACACGGAGGAACTTTAGATAAATAAACCCATCCATAGACAGGCTAGGTGGTTGCTAACTTGCGTGTTCGATACCATCGGGATCCTCATTACGTCCTCGACCACAATATGAACCGATTGACGAAGTGGCGCTAATTTCGTAGTACGGTACCGTCCGCATAAGTTCTTGATGAGCTAGTCTCTTTTTAACCGACTCCAAAAAAGGAGGAGGTTCCTCAATCGGCTGAATTTTTTTTTAATGCTTGTTACTTAATTACTCGTGATTTAAAAACCGATTTGAAAAAAGTTTTTTTTAATTGAAAGAGTATACGTCCAGATTGGTCCCATATTTTTTTCAACATCATCATCATCATCAGACTGTATCTACCCACTGTTAGGTTTGTTATTTAATTACTCCGTCATTTATAAACCGATTTGAAAAAAAAAATTGTAATGAAAAAAATATGGGACCAATCTGGAGGTCCCATATTTTTTCATCATCATCAGCCTGTATCTACATACATAAATGTAAAGTAATGTTAGGAGTCGGTTTTTTTATTGTTAAAATTATGTCTCATCTTGATTAACTCAGCATTCCATCATCGGAATAGTTACATCTTTGTTTACAACCGTTACTAGCACTACACTATATCTCCCAGAAAGAAACGTGCCATATTAAAGGTTAGGTACTCTTGCAAACAAGCCCGACGCGCTGCAATAACGAGGAAGCTTCGCAAGGATGCGGTATGTGTCATTATTCTCCACTCTTAAGATGCTGAAGAGCATCCCCTTGTATCTGCACCATAATTGGCAAGTGTATACGCACTGGTAATAGCCACTGAAGATCAGTACGCTTCAGTTAACTAGTATATTTTGAATATTATTTGAGCTATAAGTGGTTCATCAACATCTTTGAACCAAAGCCAATCTCACCTGCACGTCACCACGTGCAGTTGAGATTGGCTTTGGTTTAAGCACTCTGAAAAACAAAGCTCTGGCGAAAAGAAAGGCTAGGGAATAGAGTATTTTATACAGCCTGACTAGGGAAGTACCTCCACATCACAGAATACCGCAGTCAAATAACAATTCCCTTGGGGGTTGTTGTGTTTTTGCGAGTGAGTTTTCACCAGAAATAAAGAAAGGAAGGAGTATAGGCTGGCAACGGATCGCCGATCCCTTGGAGATGCTGATCTCCATTGGCGGCGGTCATTACTTCTTTTAGGTGACCCACATGCTCGTTTGTCAGTGGGCCAGCCACATCTGCCGGGTCAGTGAAGTTTTCCCATACACTTTGACATTATCATGCCATTCATAATGGACTCTTTGCAATATTCCTTATATTATAAAAAAAATATTATAACTAAATTAAACTATATATATGCAAACAAAAAAAATCGGAAATAAAACTAATTAAAATTAATAAAATATAATATCTAAATAGCGCCAATAAATTCTACTGCATCGCCATCAAAGGCTAACGTGGCCAGAAGGCTAGCATTGCACGCTGAATGGCAATGCTTATTCGCTGAGCGAGAAATAGACCAGCCCTCTGGTCGCGGGAAAAGTCGACCAAAAGTTTGGAGATGTCTCTAAATTTTTTTTTTTTTTTGCGCTCAGAACCCATGGGTCAAGCGTTTCCACACCAAACAGCTCAAAAACATAACTACCGATGAGGTTTAAATATTTGCGACGTTTGAGGGTCTCCGCTGATGCAGCAGCAGTCCCCGCAGAACCCGACGTATATGGAAGATAGGAAGGCGCGAGGGTGTCAACGCATGTTGCGTCCCACACCAAAGGTCTTATTATTATGCCTTAAATCTATTCATGCCAATAATACATTACAAATATTGGAAATATTTCGTATTCACCATTCAAAAGGAACCCACCACTATAGATCACCAAAACAGCCGTTCATTCGTACCAATGTTTGCTCAAACAGAATAAACAAGAACGATATAACAATAAGTCATGCTATAATGTCGGGTTTCACTTAGGGGCGGATAGGAACGTGACGTCAAGTAATGGCCACTCGCAAATTTATAGAAAGACGAATTTATCGCGCTTCGTGCATCGCCACGTGGGTGGCCCGATGTTGCCACTACCATGAGATCTCATATAAGAGAGCACAAAGGAACTCGAAGCTATCTCATTTGGTCTTCTTCTGGGGTGCAAGTGATTCATGAACATCTTTGAACCAAAGACAACTTCACCTGCTCGCGGTGCACCCTTCTGACTAACAAACGAAGCTCTGGCGAAAAGAGAGGTAGGGAGCGAAATTGTAAGCTATCCGACTGGGGAATGTACCTCCACCTCACAGAATACCGCAGCCAAATAAAAATTCCCTTAAGGATTTTTGCATTCCTGCGAGTAATTGAGGTCACCACAAAGGAATGAGATGCTGTGTTGGCAGCGGGAGTGGCGGCGCGCGAGCGATATTTTATGTTGCGAGCGTTAATATGGCTACGGTAACCGCTTCACATCAGGCGGGCCGTATGCTTGTCTGCCACCCGTCGTAGTATAAAAAAAATGTTAGCATATTAAAAATACAAATAATAAGACTATGAAAACACCCTACGTAACCTCATCGTGGTGCATCCTGCCTACTAGCGAAAGAGGCTCCGGCAAGAGAGGTAATTGTAAGGTGACTGACTGGAGAGGAACCTCCACCTCACAGAATACCGTAGCCAAATAACAAGTGAGGTTACCAGGAAGGAAAAAGTTGCTTGTAGTGGGGGCAACGGCACGCGAACGATAATTTATATCACACTAGCGACCCGCCCCGGCTTCGCACGGGTGCAATGCTGATACTAAATGTACTACAGAAGGTGTTTGCGCTTTGTCCTATCCAGTCCTTTCCCAGTTATAGGCACACGCCGCCGGCTCCGCGGCCGGTACCGCCACAGCCGTTATGTCCCTGCATTTTAAATGTGTAATATCTTCTAAACTATTCATTTAAATTACATGCTGTGAAGGGCCATATTGATCTATATTAAATGCGCAATGTATTTAAGGTACTTAATTGGATAAGGATTAATTCTGTATTGCTTAAAATCGCTGCGTAAATAAGGCATTATTTCTTGTAAAAAGCAAAGGATAAAATAACGGTTATTGTGTGTTACCACTAAGAGATAGACATATACCATCGCGAACTTTTTTGTAGACCATTTTAAGGTGAACAATACTGTACTACATTATTTTGATCTATCTCGTTGGGTTCAGCCAGCGTTTGCAATGAAAGAGCAAAAAAATGTGTTTATTTACGACATCACATTAGAAACCTCTAAATTATCAGTGTTTTTCTACTATGTTATGCATATACTATACGTATAAACTTTCCAGTTGAATCACTCTATCTATTAAAAAAAACCGCATCATAATCCGTTGCGTAGTTTCAAAGATTTAAGCATACAAAGGGACATAGGGACAGAGAAAGCGACTTTGTTTTATACTATGTAGTGAAGCGTTTCTAGGCTATGACCACCGCTTCGCATCATGGGTCGTCTGTATTATCATCAGCCTACCTTATCAGCATGTATCTACCTACTGCTTAATATAGGCATTTCCTAATGCTTTCCAGCATATACGATCCTCCGCTTTCCGCAGCCAACCGCTATCACACGCTATAACACGCTTAGGGGTGTAAGTGGTACATCAACATCTTTGAATCAAAGCCAACTTCACCTGCACGCGGTGCACCCTGTGACTGACAAACGAAGCTCTGGCGAAAAGAGAGGTAGGGAGCGTAATTGTAAGCTACCCGACTGGGGAATGTACCTCCACCTCACAGAATACCGCAGCCAAATAACGGTTCCCTCGAGGGCTGTTGTGTTCCTGCGAGTGAGTGAGGTCACCAGAAAGAAAGGAGATGCTGCGATGGCAGCGGGGGTGGCTGTACGCGAGCGATATTTTATGTTGCGAGCGTTAATATAGCTACGGTAACCGCTTCACATCAGGCGGGCCGTATGCTTGTCCGCCACCCGACGGATATATAAAAAAAAAAAAATCAGCCACTTTGTTGAGGTCGTCGCTCCATCTAGAGAGGGGGCGCCCTACGCTTCTTAGCCCTATACGTGGCCTCCACTCTGTGGAGAAATTCGATGGAGAATCAAAATGGTTAACATAGCTCTAAGAGTCAGCAAGCTGATGTGGCAGTGGGCTGGCCACATCTGCCAAGTGAGTGTATCGCGATATGTGGAAATTAAACAACACGGGGGTAGATGAAGATTCATCGACCTAGACAACGGAGACAGAGTGACACCGCTGAGACAGTCAGCCTGTGACCACTGCCGGTGCAACCTGGTCGAAACGTCAGGCAATAATAAAGGTATGTAAAAATACCTTACATGCATGATCGAGTTAATCCCCTTGGTTATTATAATTTTGAATCATGCAACGCGAAAGTTTAAAAGTTACTTAATCATAAAATAATAAATAAATATTTCTGGACAATTTACACAGTGCTGTCTAGTCCCAAATTAAGCGCAAAGCTTGTGTTATGGGTACTAGACAACTGATTTTTTTTTTGTTGTAAATACATACTTATAATACATAGAACTTAAAAGAATATCTTAAAAACTACTAAAGGAATACCTAGTCGATACCTTAGTAGGGGCAAATCTATGTTAAATCTGAATAAAATGCGGGCACATATAATTAATAAAACCTATATCGTGTACCTTTGTGTTGTTCCTATTTTTGCTACCGACAGATAAATCTGTTCTTGGTATCAGTACTGTGAATAATTACATTGTAATTGTAATACATAGATACCCACTTAATTGCTCGCTAGAGGCGAATTACATTTAGGAAATTAGGTAGTACAGCTCTGAGATTTGCTTATATTGTTAAATTATGCTCACCTGAATTATATCAAAGTTAATCTTTATCCATACTCCATACTAATGTTATATTGCTGCTTCATACTAATATGATATATATCTTAATATATAAAAATTTCGTGTCACGTTGTTTGTCAGCGATGGAATCCTAAACTACTGGACCGATTTTTGATTTTATGAATTTTTACTCGAATATCTGACTTGCCGTAGATCATTCCCATATAGACTGACATGATTTGTTTTACTGGGATAATCTAACATCTAGAGAGTGATATAGGCTACTATTGATCCCGGATAGACACCTCTGACAAAAATTTAATTAATTAAATAAAACATGAGGGCTAAGCTGCGGTTAACAGGTAGTTTTGAATATAACATGCATTTACATAATATATTTTGAATAAAAATTACTTTGCAGAGAATGACTAATACTGTTGGCAGCAGGTATTGCTATGCGGACGACAGCACCGGGGACACTTATTACACTGGCCATGCAAATATCCCTCGCTCTCTGGTGGAGGAGAGCCATGCACAACTTGTGTCAGAGATCGAGATCACGTTGAATTAGTCCGATTAGGGGCGACAAAACCTATTTCAATTAAACCAGCTTACACCTACTTCCATCAAGCGGGCCGTATGTTTGTTTGTCACCGTAAGGTTGGTGATATAGTAGGTACTTATGAACCTTGACTGTGCATCATTGTCAATTAACAAATTAGGGATAGAGACACTTAGTGATGCGTAGCAAGGTTCCTCCATTTACTTACAGGGATAAATTAACAGAATTGACATGTCGATCGACATTCGATAAAGCGACAGAGAATGAACACAACATTACTCCCAAAGTCAAAATACGCAACAATATCTTTTTTTTTTTTATTTATTCTACGTCGGGTGGCAGACAAGCATACGGCCCGCCTGATGTAACCGTATTAACGCTCGCAACATAATATCACTTGCGCGCCGCCACCCCCGCTGCCAACGCAGCATCTCCTTCTTTTCTGGTGACCTCACTCACCAGGAGCACAACAACCCTCAAGGGAATTGTTATTTGGCTGCGGTATTCTGTGAGATGGAGGTACATTCCCCAGTAGCTTAGAATTACGCTCCATAGCTCTCTTTTCGCCAGAGCTTCGTTTGACAGTCAGCAGGGTGCACCGCGTGCAGGTGAAGTTGGCTTTGGTTCAAAGATGTTGATGAACCACTTGCACCCCAAACTTGCACACCCGTGTCCATGACATAGCCGCACCTATTTTTTTTTTGTATTTAATAAAAAATTGCAAATATTAGTACTTATTCTGAAAAAAAAAAAAAAAATTACAAACGAGTCTCAGTTATTTGCAATAAGTCAGTTATGAAAAGTTCAAAAGGCAGCGTGGGGGGAAGAGCGATGGAATCTCATATCCTTCAAACATACTTCAGCGTATGATATATAACTGATATACATATATATGTGTACCATATGAGAAGTAATAACACTGTTGAAATGAGAATTTATTTTTCAGCTACTCACATTTTAAAACGTAATACCAAATTAATCCGTTTTCAGTCCACAATTGGGACACTCCCCAGCTACTTCATTTAAAATAATGTCGCATATCGTGTCGTTACCTATTGTACGTAGTACTATTACTTGTACTGTGGATTACCACATTATAGTACTACGTACAATATGGCCACTCCCTGCCCCTCTCATGTGTCGACCTCACCTCCCCTCTGAGACAAATCTGTAACAGTTTGTATGGCGCCGCAGGCACACACTCTCACTGACACTCTGCACAGACGTCATTTTTAGGGTTCCGAACCTCAAAAGGAAAAACGGAACCCTTATAAGATCACTTTGTTGTCCGTCTGTCTGTCTGTCTGTCTGTCTGTCTGTCTGTCTGTCTGTCTGTCTGTCTGTCTGTCTGTCTGTCTGTCTGTCAAGAATTTCTATGTCGAGAATGCGTGGAGGTATCAAGCTGAAATTTGAACTGTATTCTCAGGTCTACGGTCCCATGAAGTTAAAAAAAAATCAAACTGCTAAGTTTATGTAGAAAAAAGTTACGGCCGTTTATTCAGCAAAAACGCATATTTCGACACACTCAAGGGAATCAAAACCTATAGGGTACTTCCCGTTGACCTAGAACTATGAAATTTGGCAAGTAACATCGTTATAGACTACAAGTACAGGAATAAATCTCAAAACTATACATTTGTAAATAGATCATAAAAAATAGGGGGTCTATATTTTTGTAGGGTGTCGAAATTTCAAATTGAAACTACTAGTTCAAATGGGGTATCATATGAAAGGGCTTGATGTACACATTGCGAAATATATTTTATTTATTTTTTTCGACGCATTATTTCTTATTTATAATGAAAAATATCAAATTTAATAATGATACTACGTACCTACGGAACCCTCGGTGGGCGAGTCCGACTCGCACTTGTCCGGTTTTTTTAAGTAGTAAACGACGCAACATTTGTATGGAGTGGCCGGGATGAAAAAAACCGGCCAAGTGCGTGTCGGACTCGCGCACGAAGGGTTCCGTCCATTATCTATAAAACGCCACGTTTGTTGTATGGGAGCCCCCCTTAAATATTTGTTTTATTTTTATTTAATTATTTATTATTAATGTGAATATATAAATATTATATGAGTATTTCAAGCGTCTATCGATTACCGTTATCAATGACGAGCAAAAACGAGCAAAAATATCACGTTTGTTGTATGGGAGCCCCCTTAAAGTAGCCCCCTTAGTTTGAGACTAAATAGCAGTGGGTAATTTGTTCAGGAATATTCATTATACAACTTTAGTTGGCTTTGACTCTAAAGCTACTTACACCCCAAATGTTATTTATTTACCTTCAATTCACCTGAGCAGTATAAATACATATCTACGAGATATTTATCATCGCTCACGATCCATTAGCGGCAAACTTCCGGGTAAGCCGGAAGTCGGAACATAGACTCATAGCTTATGGACTATTTCCGAATGTATATGATTGAGGTTAAAAATAGCTGAAATAATGTAGCTATTAGTAGTTCACCAAAAACTCACACTTGGCCATTGTATTTAAAAAAAACATCTCAAAAAAGTATACATCAAACACAAAACGGCCAGTGAACTTATCAAGTTGTGTAGGGTGTTATATTTTTTTTTTTTTGAGACGGGGCAAACGAGCTTGTGGGTCACCTGATGGAAAGCAATCACCACCACCCATGGAGAACAGCAACACCAAGGGGTCGCCGATCCGTTGTCAGCCTATACTCCTTTCTTTCTTTTTTTCTGGTGATCTTACTCACTCGCAAGAACAGCGTACTACGTATACTTCCGCTGCCTTGCTTATACTGCTTAGTATACTACGTATACTTCCGCTGCCTTGCTTATACATTAAACAAATATGTATCCTAGTTCGTGAACACCCTCAATATTTTACTAAAAGAGGTGATACCAAAAATAAGCCTACAAGACATGATTCTATGATACTATTGCCAAATATCCGATTGACACTCCATAAGAATAACTCTTATTGTATGGCCATTAGAGTGTTCAACAATTTACCGGAACAATTTAAACAATTAACTCTGAATAGTTTTAAAAAACAATTGCACATCTGGCTACTAGATAAATGTTTTTATTCTATTCAAGAGTATCTGGAAACTAAAAATAAATAGGTTTTGACATTGTTTTATCAATTTAATGTCCATGTCTTTATTTTTTCTCTTATGTAATTTTATAATTGTATTATTTAATTGTATTGACATTGTATTGAATTATCTGTTTTGATTCTCAAAGATCTTAATGTTAACTGAAGTCTGATTTTGACATGACAATGTATTAATATTTTTGACTGTTGTTTTAAACTTGTATTTGATATAATATTATTAACTTAATTATTTGTAATAGAACTTGCGTAAATTGAAATTGTAACATTTATAATATGACTGCGTTTACATATATTGCACGCCCGCAATGGGCAGAGTAAGAGAGACCAGATTTAATAACTTATTAGTACCTAAGAACCTACTTGTACCTTACTTCTGCAAATAAAATATTATTATTAAACACAACAACCATCAAGGGAATTGTTCTGTGAGGTGGAGGTACTCCCCCAGTCGGGCAGCTTAAAAATACGCTATGCCTTACCTCTCTTTTCGCCAGAGCCTCGTTTGTCAGTTAGCAGGGTGCACCACGCACAGGTGAGGTTGACTTTTGTTCAAAGGTGTTGATAACCACTTACACCCCAAATATAATAATAACGAATGTTATAATAATCAATTAAAATTTCATTTCATAATTTTAAATACATTGTTGGCTTGCAATGGGCTAAAAAAATCAAACCCGATCCCAAAATATAATGAATATCAAATTATATTACATGAAGAACGTTCTGCCGAATGAAATTTAATTATTTATTATTATAATTATGTTTTATTACACAACAAATTGTGTGTAGTAATTTTAATAATTAAATTACAATTAACATTTAAATATTTAAATTATTATTAACATTTAAATAACTACTTTTTAACAATAACTACAAACGTAATTTTAAAATTGCATTTATGTTTCCAATGTACGTGCATCTGTGTAGTCATGTATATGTGTGTATTAGCGTGTTCATTCATGCACACAAATGTTTTATGCGGGGATCGGACCTGTGACTCTTGGTGTCAATGTAATGGAATTGAAATGAAATTATTTTATTTAGCCATTATTTTATATATGTAAATGTATACACAGTGGAAAAATACAATTATTTCTAAGAAACTAAATTAAAAATAAAAATAAAACTAAATATTATCTAAAAAAGGCCCCCGTGGCATTGTACCGAAGATGCTGGCAGCGTTTCCTCGTTGTATGGCAATACTAATGCGTTGTGCAAGAAAGCCATTGATAAAACTTAGACACGTTTTACACTTTTAATAAATAATATTCTTATTTTTATTTGTATTTTTTTTTATCTCCACTCAAACGTCCGTGGGATACTCTGCAAGCATTTGGGTATTGACCGTTGGCGAAGGTGAAATGCTCAAAGAAACTTGCCAATATGGTTCTTTTTTTTAAACTAATAATGCTAATAATCAGATAATCTAACAATTTTGACAGCTGGTGAGGTGAGGTGAGCTGGTGAGCAGTGGTCGAATAGTTAGCAATGGCACTTTGACTCCGAACATGTCTGTTTGTCTTGGTCGCATGAACATGTCTGTTTGTCTTGGTCTGGGTGGTTTCTATGAATTATATGTGTATATTTATAAAAAAAATGCATTTGAGTAATATCAGTTATCTATTACTCTTAAACTAAGCTTTGCTTAGTTTGGGACTAGATGGCAGTGTAGAAATTGTCCAGGAATATTTATTATATTTGTTGATATTTAGGTGGAAATAAATAAACGAATAATAAGAAAATGGACGTATAATGTTCACACATTAGCCGGTTACAAGAATCTACACGTAGACAGAGTTTTTGAAAAAACAATGTTGCCAACTTATGACAAACATTAGTAGGGTTGCGTTCTTATTTACCAACACTCCCCACAGAACGCAGACCCATTTTACTGATACAGAACAAATGTTTTTCATAAGTAGTAGCTTTAGTCAAGTTATCAGCTACCATGTTGCAACCATTTACAAATTTAAATTTAACTTTATTATTAACTATGTTCTCTCTAAGAAAATGCAAACGAATATCTATATGTTTAGTTTTTGGTTTATAACAGTCTGTTGATGCCAGTCTAATTGCACTTTGGTTGTCACAGTGGATGAGTAGCGCGCTGTCCTCGCCTTGACCGAGCTCGGCCTGCAGTTGCCGCAGCCACAGGGCCTCCTGGGTCGCCGTCGCCATCGCCATGTATTCGGCCTCCGCCGTAGAGAGTGCCACGGTTTGCTGTTTACACGAATTCCAAGATAAACAAGCATTCTGAAACAGAAAAGTATAACCCGTACACGATCGTCTATCCACTGGGTCGCTCGCCCAGTCAGCATCACAATATCCAGTTATTTCCTTTGAGTCATCTTTGACATAGCATAGCTTTAGGTTCCTGGTTCCTTGAAGATACCTCATAATCCTTTTTATTCCAAGCCAATGTTGATTTCCTGGACTATTACAGTACTGACTCAACTTGTTAACTGCATAGGTAATATCAGGTCTCGTGACATGTGCCAGATATATCAGACATCCCACTGCTTCCCTGTATGGGATATTTGTGTTTCCATCTTCGGGATTTTTGTCAAATTTTGCATTCACCTCTATCGGGGTACAAACTGGTTTGCATTCAGACATATTAAAGCGGTCCAATACTTGGTTAATGTATTTTTCTTGATCTAACATAATCATACCTGCCTCTCGGTTCCTACTTATATTTATGCCGATACAATTCTTCATTTCACCTAAGTCTTTCATACTGCATTCTCCTTTTAACTTGTTTTTAATCTCTGTTGTTTTATCCTTATTATTTGTGAATATCAAAAAATCATCCACCCACACTGCAATGAATATAGTTGTAGACTCATTTACTAAATAATAAATACAGGGATCCACATTTGACCTTTGTAAGCCAATTTTTAATAAAATATTGTTCAATTTAAGGTTCCACTGCCGACTAGCTTGTTTGAGTCCATAAATTGATTTATGTAAAATACATACTCGATCATTTTCTTTGTAGTATTCTGGTTGTGACATGTATATCTCAGTATCTATGTCACCCTGAAGAAAAGCACTTATGGCATCCATCTGAAACATTTCTAAATCATACTTCGCAGCCAGTGAAAGTAAAAATCGAACAGATGTATATCTTACAACAGGAGCATATGTCTCATCATAGTCACTTCCTTTTCTCTGAGCATACCCTTTGATGACCAATCTTGCTTTAAAACGGATAATCTCACCTTTTTCATTTGTTTTAGTTTTATAGACCCATTTACATGGTAAGACTCTTTTCCCAGATGGCGCATCAACCAGTGACCAAGTTTTATTTTTGATCAGAGAGTCATACTCTTCTTGCATAGCCTTTTTCCATTGGTCAGCATGAGATGATGATAATGCTTCATCTACTGTTTGTGGATCATTTAAATTAAGTATTGGACAGAAGTAACTTACATCATGGTCATCTATTTCTGCATGCTGATTAGCTCTCCGTGGACGTAAATTTATGTTTCTTATTGGTGACTCGAGATCAATCGATTGCTCTGGTATGTAAGTTGAATCGTCATTCTCACCAGACTGGTAGTCATCGCTTGTCTCACCAGTAAAATGGTCTGTGCTGTCGCCTAATTCTTCTTTACAGGTTTCTTCGAGTGGTTGTATCTCTGAACTGCTGCTGTTGGATGTACAAGGTAAGTATATATTATTATTATATTTTTCCACATTTTCTAAAAATACTACATCTCTACTTTTTATGATTTTATTGGTATCTGGATCAAGTATTCGGTATCCTTTGGTAGATTCACAATAACCAACAAACAATAACTTTCTGGATTTGGAGTCCCATTTTTGGCGTTTTTCTTTTGGAACTTGTGTCATTACTTCACAGCCAAATACTTTTAAATTAGACAAGTTAGGTTTCTTACCAGTCCACATCTCCATAGGAGTTTTGCAATTAATCGATTTTGTAGGTGAGCTGTTAATTATATATGCTGCCGTTGCAAGGGCCTCTGCCCAGAATTGTTTTGAAAGCTGAGCATCAAACAACATACATTTTGCTCTTTCCACCAGAGTCCTGTTCATCCGTTCAGCAAGACCATTCTGCTGGGGTGAGTACGGAGCACTTGTTTGATGTTCTATCCCATGTTTGTTCAAAAAGTTTTCAAATACTCTATTGCAGTATTCTTTTCCATTATCGGAACGAATTACTTTTATTTTTCTGTCATGTTCATTCTCTACTTTGTTTTTGTAATCTTTGAGAACTTCTACAATATTCAATTTATTTTTCAAAAAATAGACATGAACTCGTCTTGTGTAATCATCTATGAAAGTAATAAAATATTTCATACCTCCCAAAGATTCCTGCTCCATGGGTCCACATAAATCAGTATGGACTAGCTGCAGTGGTTGTGAAGATCTTGAACCAATGTTGTTGAAGGGCAATCTGGTCTGTTTCCCCGAGAGGCAGGTAGTACAAGTAATAGAACCTTTATTTTTGTCTGAGAACGGCTGAACTCCCTCTGCACACTCCGGCAGCTTGTTAACATCTGAAAAATTCAGGTGTCCCATGCGTCTATGCCACAGGACAAAATCATTTAAGTTATCTGAACAAGACAGGTTAGAAAATACCTCTCTGTGTGTGTTTAATAAATATAAATTGTTAACTAGTGTGGCCGAACACAGGAGCTTGCCATTTATATCATAGATATCACAACCTTCATCTCTAAAATTTACATTACAGCCATTTTTCACCATAGCACTGACTGACAGGAGGTTTACAGCAAGTTTAGGTATGTATAAAACTTGTCTCACCTGAATTTTTCTTTCATTATTACCACTTAGCAATAAATTGACTTTTCCCATACTTTCCACAGGTAGCGGTGTCCTACTGGCAACAGTTATGGTGGGTATCGGTGAACTTGTAACATCATACATCCAGTCACATCTATTTGTCATATGCATGGAGGCACCCGAGTCCACATACCACAGGTCCGGATTCATTGTCTGAGGAGATGCTGAAAAAGCTGCAACAAAACCTTTATTTCCTTCTGTATTTTCTACATTTTTCTTTTTCGGAGCACGACAATTCTTAGCAAAGTGTCCATGCTTGTTACAATTATAACATCGGGGTCCTTTGTAGAACTTTGCTGAATCGTATTGATTTCTTTGAATGACCTTTTTCCTTGTGAAGAATGCTGAATTATCGGAGCATTGAACTTCCTGCAGGAGTTTAGTTTTAATAGAATCAGCACTTATCTTGATGCCAGAGCTCTCCAGTCCCATGATCATGGGCTTATAAGCTTCAGGGAGACCGGCTAACATCAGTGTACCGAGCCATTCATCATCAATGTCAAACTTAATATTCCTGAGCTTGTGGGCGGTCGACATTATTTTATTCACATAATCATCTACGCTTCGAGACGATTCCAATGTACTTGTTATCAGGTCTCTCAACAAGGCTACCCTCCTGTATAACCCGCTGTCATCAAAAGCCTGTTCCAAACTCTCCCAGACTTCTTTACAAGTAGTTGCATTCTGAACATGTACGTAAATGATAGGGTCCAGTAACAAAATCAACTTGGATTTCGCCTTAGTTTCCTTATTTTGGTCTTTATTGGTACCGGTGACACAACTCCATAAATCGTCGAGTTCGAAATATGCTTGGACTGCAAACTTCCAACTGGCATAGTTGTCTCTTCCAACTAGTCTGTCGATATGAAATGGATTGTAACCTGATTTCGACATCTTCTATACGATTTTTACTCGTTTTCTGACCGAGCACGCCGCCCCGGTTAACCTCAAAATGTATGACGGACAAAACACGCCGGCCGGTTTTCTTACTTTTCACTGCGTTTACTTTACTTTTATTTCCACAAGTAGCAATCAACCACGCTCTGCTACCATGTTGATATTTAGGTGGAAATAAATAAACGAATAATAAGAAAATGGACGTATAATGTTCACACATTAGCCGGTTACAAGAATCTACACGTAGACAGAGTTTTTGAAAAAACAATGTTGCCAACTTATGACAAACATTAGTAGGGTTGCGTTCTTATTTACCAACAATATTTATAAAACGTATATAATAGGAACAATTATATCTATTAAGTTACAGAACTAAAATTATATATAAATATCTTAAAAGTAAATTAATACAACTACATTAAAAACTAAAACTATAAAAAATACACAGAAAAAATAACAAAATATTTACCTATTATAAAAATCCATACTAATAATATTATTAAAACTCACGTGAGACATTATACTAAATTAATTAAATAAATTCTCGCGCCGGACACTGTCACACACAGTGCCGGACAGTGTCCGGCGCGAGAGACAAAGGGTGGACGTGTCTGGACATTCGCCCTGATGAAGGTCTCCTTTTGAGATCGAAACTAGTCTGCTTTCTCGACAAATAGACGTGAGTAACCAGTTAAATTTATTTAATTAATCCATACTAAGTTCAGACACGCGCGCCCCGCATACATTCCATGTCTACTTTAAACTTGGTCTGTGGTTTTAACCCTGTAAAAGCTACTTTTACGAACTCCAAATGAGTAGAGTCGTCTAGAGAGGCAGACAGTAATATATCAAGTCAGACCAACTTCATCTGAGGTGTCAAGAATAATTAAATTTCAAAGTTGCAACCCTCTTTGCGTAAAATATCGTTACCCACTGACCCTTTGCGACATCTGCTACAGTGATCGCTGCACGAATTGCACTCTGGATAATATTTATTTACTATAAATCATCATCATCAGCCTGTATCTATCCACTGCTGGACATAGGTAGGGACAATGCCTTCAACCTTGCCAAAGCGATCCTTCGTTTTCCGCATCCATCCGCTGTCTTCCCTAATGCCTTCAACCTTAAGCGATCCTTCGTTTTTCAGTTTATATATGAGGGGGGGGGGGGGGGGGACAAACGAGCATGTAGGTTACCTGATAGAAAGCAATCACCACCACCTATGGAGATCAGCAACACCAAGGGGTCACCGATCCGTTGCCAGCCTACTCCTTCCTTTCTTTCTTTCTGGTGACCTCACTCACTTGCGGGAACACAACAACTCTCAAGGATATTGTTATATTAGCTGCGGTATTCTGTGAGGTGGAGGCACTTCCTTATTCAGACAGCTTAAAAAATACGCTGTGTCTTACCTCCCTTTTCGGCAGAGCCACGTTTGTTAGTCAGCAGGGTGAACCACGTGCAGGAGAGTTCAAAGATGTTGATAAACAAAAGTTGTTGTCAAAAGCAACTTATTTTATAGCCGTGCGTTGGTTTTTCATCTCAGTCGTGAAAAAAAAAACGGGTTGCACTCCGGGAGTGCAGGCAGAAGTGAAAACTCGAACATTACGTTGTGCATTTTTGAATATTTTGAAATGGTTAGGGAATAATTTCGCACGAATTGCTTTATATATCAGTATAGTACTATCATTTATATGGTAAAATACAATATCGTACACAAACATGACAATTTATATTACATTAAAAATAAACAGCAGGAGCAGGCATACATTTTCGCCGCGTGGTAGAAAGAGAGGGGGATATAACTTCCTCTCCTACGCCGCGCTGGCAGTCTAATCTCCCTCCTTCTTGCGAATTTTCGATCAGTTCTCGTCTCCTGACGCGTGTTTAACATTTTTTACCCATCCCAAAAAGTGCACAACGCCGCTAAAGAAGTTTTCACTCCAATAAAATACTGTAAGAACCAATTCACAAAGTCATCATTATACACAAGCCAGTCTTATCGGTATTCGAGTCCCGATTCCGACCCGTAAGTTAAGGGACCCTATCAGTACGGACGTGTGGCAGTTCGCACTTCTTGTTCGTCTTTGCAGCATAACTCCCAAACTCTGCTCGTGTTCATATAGGTTATTGGAATATTTCATAATTTTAGACAGACAAAATTTACATGGTAATGGTTGTTATAGTCATTCAAGTGATACATTTTGGTACCATTATAAACGTCTAATCTTTATCTTGACTCCAGCTTAGCGAAAAAATCAACATTATATGTATTTGGATTATTTACTATAAACAGAAGCGCATATACAAATGAGAGCGCATATAACACGTTTTCAATGAAACTCGGCTCACGGAAATACTATGAGGCCAAAGCGAATAAAGAATAAGGCGAACCAATTTTGTTTTTATCATTTTGAAAAATATTTTTATCTAATCTCATATTGAAATTTACACATTAAAAAACTAAACACAGTATCATAATGACAGTCTTTACGTACAAGCTATCAAAATAAATTTAAAAAGTTATTTTTCGATACAGCTCTTCTATGGACAACTGTATCGTAAAATAACTTTTTTACCATTTCGATACAGCTTCAGCCCTGGATACAGGTATTTTAAACAGGTTGCAATGCAAATACATTGCAACTTTGCAAAATTATTCTACATAATCTGTGAACGCATGCGCACTATGCATGCTCGATCTGCAAATGGATTTCTAAGTAAGAATTATAGCTGTTATATTAACTTCATGGTTGTATTTAAAATATTGTTATCATATATTTCATGAGATTAGATAAAGTAGTGTATGAAACTGCACATAATTAGGTATTAAAATACTCGTGTGGTCTATTATAACATTCGCCTTCGGCTCATGTTATAAACTTACACTCGTATTTTAATAACCCAATAAGGGTTATTAATGCAACAGTTTCATAAACTACTATTAAACGACAAATCCAAGACCTATTAATATTTACTACATAAAGGTGAAGCTGAATTTTTTGATTGCGAAAGGCGGTAGGCCCCCTGGTCTGTCCATCTCATTGGTAATATACCATGTGGTCTGGTGTCTTCCACTTTTCCCTGTGCCCGTAAAGTAGTGTAGATCAAATTGCCTGTAATATTATATTATCTTGAATAATAAATGTCTATAAATAAGAAAATAGAATTTGAACCCAAATTTACTTTCTATATATATTATGTATATTTAATCCTTATATAAGTGATGTTTATATTACACTGTGCAGTTTCGACTTTGATGTGTTGGGACGCTCATAAAGGTTCAATAGGATGTTTCCTCAGAGGGAATAATCTATTGGGTCACGGGACGTTTTTATTAGAATCACTAAAAGCTGTAGCATTTGCATAATTTCTGTTTTGGCATAGAAAATAAAAAAAGACGTGTAGCACTCGGGGACTGCCGCGGTATAAAGTAAAGCATAGCATTTTGTATCAACTTATGCAATTATAATTTTATTTATTTATTTTATTCATGCAGTATTGCTTTTATTGATATTAATTCAAGTTACACTTTTTGAGCGTGGTGACCGATAAGAAAACAAATTTTTCTATTAATAAATAAATAAAACGAGTTTCGTAGAGTCGTACAATACGTCTAATCGCAGGCACACAACGCCGTGTCGAAGACTGCCGAACTGAAACGACGCTAGACGATGCACGGCCTTCAAGCCACACCTCCTTGCCCGTCGGAGTGGGGAGCGTGAGGTTTTTTCGTTACGGAATTTCTGGATTCGGTCCCCGCGCTCAAGGCCCGCGATAGAAGCTATGCAATAGCTTAATAAAAATTCCTAGTGAAATACTCAAAACCTTACGCACTTTCGGTTGACTAAAGTCCCCTCACTATTCGGCATCAATCCATAATCAATCACCAATGTCGGGATACGGGTCTCTCCTCAATCGAAGGGCTTTAGAGCATACTCCTCCGCGCTGCTCAACTTCGGTTCGGATTGGACTTGGTTTAACGACTGTCGTCTAAAGACAACATCCAGGACCAACGGATTAACATGCCCTGCGGAGTACGGAGGAGCTCAAAATAAATAAACCCATCCATAGACAGGCTACGGTCGACGTTGCTTAACTTACGTGATCGATTAGACTGACGCCATTTACTATTCGCCTTATACGAATCGAGCACCTGGATGATCACAGCTTTTTCTTTTGCAGAAATGTATTTTCCCAAAATTGCAATTGGGGATCTACCACAATACGTTTCTTATGGTATTTTATCCCACGAACAGAGTGGAATCAATTTCCATCAGCAGTATTTTCAAACATTTACAACATGGGAGCCTTCAAAACCAGAATCTATATTTTCGGATCGGTGGGGACCCCTTGGTGTTGGTGATTTCCATAGGCGGTGGTGATCGCTTTTCACCAGATGACCCACATACTCGTATGCCCCACTCTCATATAAAGGTTGTTGAGAGGTTGACAGGAAAAAGAAGGAGGAGAAGATCCCCTCCCAGGTGTTTACCTAAACTTGCTTTGATATCGTCAAGTAAGCCACGCAGTGCAGTATTCTAACGACATTTAAACAAGCTGCATTACATGAGGCCTGGAGGATATTGACCCAGAAAACTGATGGTGATGGTCACGACCTTTGAGGAATACTGAAGGCGGTTTCTAGTCAGTTAAAGCCTGATTCGCCCTTGAAAGGTCAGTTTGATAGGCTGATGGGGTGTCGAAGAGGATTTCTCGCCTCCTTTCAGCACAGCTAGAGAGAGACCCCGCGCTCGACGGGCGTCAAAAAATGGGTTGCATTCCGGGAGGGCCGGCAGAATTGAGCGCTTGAACATTAACGTTGTGCAGTTTTGAATATTTTGGAATGGTTAGGAAATAATTTCGCACGAATCGCTTTATTTATCAGTATAAAAGTACTATCATTTATGTGGTAAAATACAATATTCATTTATTGCGCTATAGTACACAAACATGACAATTTATATTACATTAAAAATAAACAGCAGGAGCAAACATACATTTCCGCCGCGCGGTAGAAAGACAGGGGGATATTACTTCCTCTCCTACGCCGCGCCGGCGGTCTACTCTCCCTCCGTCTTATTCGATCAGGCCACGTCTCCGGACGCGAGTTTAACATGTTTTACCCATCCCAAAAAGTGCACAACGCCGCTAAAAAAGTTTTCACTACAAAAAAAATGTAGGCAGCCGTTCTTCGACTACTTTGTTGACGTTATGCTCTAATTATAGACGATTGTTAACAGCACAAAGTTATTACTGATAAACCTGACCACTTTCCGTACTAGGTGCTTAAACGACATTAATTCATTTTAAATAGAAGCGACGATTAATGACGCTTACAAGTTATCCAAGTTCAATTAGCCGTTCCAATAAATTAAGATAGGAAGTCCCACTTGCTATCACTTATGAGATCGTGTTACACGCTCCTAAAACTGAATGGCCTCGAACAAGTCTCAACTAGTTAGTTACTCATACCCAAACTACAAAGTATCTATTTTGTTAACATGAAACTTTATTCACAGTTTCCATCAGGTTCCCGGTCAGTTTGCAACGTAGTGATGGGAAGGTACGGATTTGGATCCGTTAAATACTGATTTAATAAACTAATAAGCTGACCCGTGCAAGTTCGTCTGCATGTGAGAGAGTGATAGGACCATTAAAAATGTTATAGTGAGCCAATATTAAAAGATATGCTAAGGACTATTCTGTCATACATGATTGTTGCATAACTTTAACCGTTTACGCAGAGCATGCAGCGGATGCTCTCAAAAGGAATATTTTCCCCCTATTTTTGCAAGGTTTTTTATTGGTGCTCCGCTACTATTAGTCATATCGTGATGTTATATCGCCTGTAGCCTTTCTCGATAAATGGACTATCTAACTTAAAAAAAAGACGTGTGGCACTCGGGGACTGCCGCGGTAAAGCTATTGCATAGCATTTTGTATCAACTTATGCAATTATAATTTTATTTATTTATTTTATTCATGCAGTATTACTTTAATTGATATTAATTCAAGTTACACTTTTTAAGCGTGGTGACCGATAAGAAAACAAATTTTTCTATTATTAAATAAATAAAATGAGTTTCGTAGAGTCGTACAATACGTCTAATCGCACGCACACAACGCCGTGTCGAACACTGCCGAACTGAAACGACGTTAGACGATGCACGGCCTTCAAGCCACACCTCCTTGCCCGTCGGAGTGGGGAGCGTGAGGTTTTTTCGTTACGGAATTTCTGGATTCGGTCCTCGCGCTCAAGGCCCGCGATAGAAGCTATGCAATAGCTTAAAAATATTTTTTGATTTTGAACTTTTGGTTTGTGAGCGCTTTCAACCAAACAAACAAACAAATTCTTCTGCTTTATAACATTACTGTAGATAAATCGAAAGAAATGTATTTATGTTAGTCTGTGTCCAGTAGTATATTGAAAATCAATGTCTGGCTCATGTCAAGGTTTATTTGGAATGAAATTCTTTTTATGGGGCTTTAGGCGATTTGACACTTCTGACACTGTTAATACTTTGCTAAATGTGCTTCAATATTAATTCTTAATATGTTTGTGCATAATATATTAAACTTTAAAAAAATATTTAATGAATGAAACAAAAAATATTGATAGAGCTGTGCAGCTTTTGATTTGTTTCAGCACACAGATGCTTAAAGACTGAAGTCCTCAACTAGAACAGGGTTTCCCGCTATGAACTCCTTATAGTGACTAAGTCACAGTATAGTGACTTGGTCGCTGGCTATCAGGACGTTTGACAGGCTAAAGTCTCACATGGAGCAATGGAGAGCTATGGTCGAGGATTTTTTTTGTCAGAAATATGATCCGGAACAGAGATTATTGACTAAAAACCAAAGTTGTCGACATTATTCTCAAAAACAGTACGCTGAGTGACAGTTGATCAGTCACATCTGCCCTGTTTGGGGCCTAGAGTGTCCCAGAATAGAGGTCAGGTTATAGGAATGCAAGGTGCATTCCATCCAGCTAGATAGTAGACGAATGCTCTCAAACAATTGTTTCAATTCGGAAATTAGAGTGCGTATGCACAAGATAGATATTTGTGAGTCAAAGTTGATCAAAATTCAACATTGCTCTACGACATCGAGCTATCATTTCACATCGATCCATTTCCTTCGAAAAACTCATTAGTTCGGTATCAACTTCAACCTATAATCATTCCCCTATTGGATAAAGGTCTCCAGTCAATCGAAGGGGTTTAGAGCATACTCCACTACGCTAGTCAACTGTGGGTTGGCAGATACCAGTTTTTTTTTTACTCCGTCGGGTGACAGACATGCATACGGCCCGCCTGATGTAAAGCGGTTATCGTTAGTAGCCATATTAACGCCCACAACATAAAATATCGCTCGCGTGCCGGCACCCCCGCTGTTAACGCAGCATCTTCATCCTTTCTGGTGACCTCACTCATTCGCAGGAACACAACAACCATCAAGGGAATTGTTATTTGGCTGCGGTATTCTGTGAGGTCAAGGTACATTCCCCAGTCGGGTAGTTTACAATTACGCTCCCTACCTCTCTAGAGCTTCGTTTGTCAGTCAGCACGGTGCACCGCGTGCAGGTGAAGTTGGCTTTGGTTCAAGGATGTTGATGAACCACTTACACCCCAACCATTTAGATACCAGTGTTTTCAAGCTCCCATAAGGCCACTGACTCCGCTAAACAACTGCTGTCATCTAATGACAACAGCCGGGACCGAACAAGTAACTCTAGATAAATAACCCATCCATAGACCGGCTACGGTAGATGTTCTACGTTACTACGGTCGACGTTCTACGTTACTACGGCCAACGTTCTACGTTACTACGATCGACGTTCTACGTTACTACGGTCGACGTTCTACGTTACTACGGTCGACGTTCTACGTTACTACGGTCGACGTTCTACGTTACTACGGTCGACGTTCTACGTTACTACGGTCGACGTTCTACGTTACTACGGTCGACGTTCTACGTTACTACGGTCGACGTTCTACGTTACTACGGTCGACGTTCTACGTTACTACGATCGACGTTCTACGTTACTACGATCGATGTTCTACGTTACTACGATCGATGTTCTACGTTACTACGATCGATGTTCTACGTTACTGCGATCGATGTTCTATGTTACTACGGTCGACGTTCTACGTTACTACGATCGATGTTCTACGTTACTACTACGTTAGTACTATTACTTATACTGTGTTACTATGGTCGATGTTCTACGTTACTACGGTCGACGATCAAGCTCTTCATTAGTTAAAATTTCCATATCCGCAATCCGTCTGCCCATCCCTACGACCGACCCATAAAACTTGGCCCAGCAGTTAATCAAATACATAGTTTGGAAGCAAATGCGTAATAGGGCCGGAGTGGACCCCAGTTAATAACAAAAACACGTTCCACTGATTGTAGTCAAGTCGAAATTAACTACATACGTGAGTGGTTTACACTGCTGGTTAAATTGGGGACATATTTCATGAGTTATAAATATATGTAAAACTAGTTTTTTTATACTACGTCGAGTGGCGACGTAACCTATACCTAACAGCTAGTGCGACCTGTGTGCCAACCTTCCGGTTATATCACGGGGATGCGAATCTCTCGTCCAGTAAACCAACCAGACGACAGGACCTTTACCTGCTCCGCTCTTGCGCTCGGTAAACCAACCGAGCACGCAAGCGGAACAGTAGCAGGTCTTACTCCGCTTTCACCTGCATGCAGGCTACTTGCGTACTCTTAAGTCGAGTAGCTCGTGGCGTACGTCGAGTGGCAAACCCGTATACGGCTCGCCTGATGTGAAGCGGTTACCGTAGTCACACGCAACATGAAATATCATTCGCGCGCCGCCATCCCTGCTGCCAACTCAGCAACCCGTTACTGGTGACCTAACTTACTCGCAGGAACAAACATCCCTCAAGGTACTTGTTATATGACTGCGGTATTCTGTGAGATGGAGGTACTTCTCCAGTCGGGCAGCTTAGAAATAGGCTGTGCCCTACCTCTTTTTTGCTAGTGCCTTGTTTATCCTTAAGCGGAGTACACTAAGTGCAGGTGAAATGAAAGCATATGCTGATGAACTTCTTACACCCCATCGACATCATTCCAAAATCATCCCACTGCTTTGATACGGGTCTCCCCTCAATCGAAGGGGTTTAGAGCATGGCACTGGTGGAGGCCAGTGTTTTCAAGCCGCCCAAAAGCCACTGACTTTGGCTTAACGACTGTTATCTGTTGACAACAGCCGGGACCGACAGCTTAACGTACCCTACGAAGCGTGGAGAAGCTCGAAGTAAATAAACCCATCCAAAGACAGGCAATGGTCGACGTTGCTTAACTTACATGATCGGTTAGACTGAAATACGCAACGACGCCATCGGGCTCCTCCATCCTAATTAATATCCTGTTAATAAAATGAATAAAAGAAATAAAATGAAATATTTATGTCAACATAAAACCACAGGAAATGTTGAAACAAAAATGTATTTAACTGTGTAAAATTTAAATTTTTATTTAATGTTGATTTATTTGAGCACGGCGCGGGCGTGAGGTAGTTGCGTTACGATAGGGATCGCGGAGAAATTACACTTCCTTCCTTATTGTGGCGGCGTGAAATACGACACCGAGCAACACGAACACAATGTGTGTGTATAGATATTACATGATACTGTTATGTAATAGCTTTGTCTATACCATACTATCAGAAAATATAATATAATAGAAACATGGCATGAGTGAACCAGCGTGGTGGAGTCACTACATAGTATAAAACAAAGTCGCTTTCTCTGTCCCTATGTCCCCATGTATGCTTAAATCTTTGAAACTACGCAACGGATTATGATGCGGTTTTTTTTAATAGATAGAGTGATTCAACTGGAAAGTTTATATGTATAATATATGCATAACATAGTAGAAAAACACTGATAATTTAGAGGTTTCTAATGTGATGTCGTAAATAAACACATTTTTTTGCTCTTTCATTGCAAACGCTGGCTGAA
This sequence comes from Hypsopygia costalis, assembly GCA_937001555.2. NCBI lineage: Eukaryota > Metazoa > Arthropoda > Insecta > Lepidoptera > Pyralidae > Hypsopygia > Hypsopygia costalis. The sequence continues at coordinate 1,604,362 of OW443343.2, read as the reverse complement.
CCCAACGAGATAGATCAAAATAATGTAGTACAGTATTGTTCACCTTAAAATGGTCTACAAAAAAGTTCGCGATGGTATATGTCTATCTCTTAGTGGTAACACACAATAACCGTTATTTTATCCTTTGCTTTTTACAAGAAATAATGCCTTATTTACGAAGCGATTTTAAGCAATACAGAATTAATCCTTATCCAATTAAGTACCTTAAATACATTGCGCATTTAATATAGATCAATATGGCCCTTCACAGCATGTAATTTAAATGAATAGTTTAGAAGATATTACACATTTAAAATGCAGGGACATAACGGCTGTGGCGGTACCGGCCGCGGAGCCGGCGGCGTGTGCCTATAACTGGGGAAGGACTGGATAGGACAAAGCGCAAAGACCTTCTGTAGTACATTTAGTATCAGCATTGCACCCGTGCGAAACCGGGGCGGGTCGCTAGTATGCTCTAAACCACTTCGATTCAGAGGAGACCCGTGTCCCAGCAGTGGGATTAATAAGGGTTGTCAACGCATGAGTGCACCACAAGTGCCTCGAAATGTCGCACATGTTACACTGTTCACATTAACAATAATATATCTGCAGCATACTATATACTAGGATCGACAACGCGCGTGTGATGCTCCTGATGTTACAGGCGTTCATAGGCTGTCTTCCATCAGCCTGGCTGTATGCTTCTTAGTGGTATAAAAAAAACTATAAATTGATAGACACTGACACATCACTTTCTCCAGGTCAAGATTCCCGAAAAAACTTTTATTTATGAACTAACTGGAACTGTAATAATTATTGATGCATTGTTTTCAGAGTCAATATTATTAAATTAATAGTGTTATCATTGTAAAACTTTGTAAACCGACAAACGAAGTTTGTTAGCAGGCTTGTCTAGGGGTGGCCAGCCATTTTGTTGTTTGACGTTTGTTTTAATGCCAATGTTGCCATAGATAGACGCATTGTCTTTTTTGCTTTGTCTGTTCTGTTAAGTATCCCACTGACGACGATGAGTCCGAACATCTAAACGGTGTGGACGTCTTCCGAGGACTGCCAAAAATCTAAGTCCAACACGCATGTTATTTTCAAAACCGCGTCCTACTGAGGCTCTTCCGCTACCGCACCATATGTCTAGGGAAGTTTTATTGAAGACGAAGTATTTGTGGATACATCGTTGGTGTGGATTTTTACAAATTAGTATCTGTTAAAAGAATCCAAGATATATTTTTTTTTTCCCGTCCATAACCTGGCCTGGTGCCATGCAACCATATGGCTATTCAAGCAGATGGTTGCATGGTGGCACGTGGTATATTTTTCCTGTATGTTACCAAGACTAAGTCAAGGCTTTTGAAAAACTGTCATTTTCCATGTGGCTTTTCAAAATAAATAAATTAATAATAATAATAAATATTGTCAAACAAGTTACACAGCGCCATCTAGCCCCAAGTAAGCGAAGCTTGTGTCATAATAAAAATAGAGAAGTAGGAGAACTCAAGCCCCGAGCGAGAGATAATAGCCTAAACACGTAGGGCTGTCGCTTAATAGTTTATCCAACCGTCAAAAATACTTAGTCCATCTCTATTATACAAAATTAAGTAAGGTACAAAATACAAAATTAAGTAGGGTAAGTGTTAGGGATCTGTAACAAAAAGCCGGCCAAGTGCGAGTCGGACTCGGTCACGAAGGGTTCCGTACCAAAAACGACACACAATTACGTTTGTTGTATGGGAGCCCCCCTTAAATATTTATTTTATTCTGTTTTTATTATTTGTTGTTATAGCGTTAACAGAAATACATCATTTGTGAAAATTTTAACTGTCTAGCTACCACGGTTCATGAGATACCTACAGCCCTTGGTGACAGACGGACAGACAGACGGACATCGGAGTCTTAGTAATAGGGTCCCGTTTTTACCCTTTGGGTATGGAAATCTAAAAAGAATAAAAATAATTATTTTTGTACATACACCAGGAGTGACTGCAATTTTTTCATTACCTACATTTTAATGCATGCTTACTCAGTGACAAACGAGCAGACAGCCCACCTGATGGTGAGCGGTAACTGTCGCCCATAACATCCACGATTCACGCATTCAAGCTGTTGGCAACAAAAATGCAGAATCGCAGGTGCGTTGTCCTTCAAACCGGAACACAAAATACAACAATGCAACATTGTTGCTTGGCGGCAGAAATAGATAAGGCAGTGGTCCTCACCCAGGCGGACTCCTACCATTTGATAAAACCTACTTCATGTTATCTATGTTTAGTGATTTGAAAAATTACGGTCTAAATAGGATTAATTAAAACGTAGCTTTACTGAATCATAATATTTATTCAAATAATCTAAATTGTTATGAAAATATATTTTTATTAAGTACCTATTATATATTATTTTTTACACTAAACTATTTTTAATACTTTTTAATTTACACACTTATCATGTGTTTATTAGGAGTGTCGGTGGCCGAATGGTTAGGGTATCCGACAATTGTTATTGAGCCATCCATGAACACTGCAATGTTTTTTATGGCTAGTCGACTTTGTAGCCATCTTTAACGAATTTGTAGTTATATACGACGTAGGTAGGTACCTAAATGTTCAAATTATTAACGAACGTCAGCGCAGGCGCGAATCTTGCGCGGTTTTGCGTACGGCGCAGCTCCGACCCCGACTGGCGCTCCATATAACCTCCTATAAATGTTGTCAGTGTGTGCGTGAGACGGCCATACGTACGGGCGCGCTCCCATACAAACCGCGCTCGGTGCGTTTGTATGAAGTTACCTTACTTCTCTGTTTATACTATGCTTGTGTTATGGGTAGTAGACAACTGATAAACATACGTAAATACATTTTTTTTGTAAATACATACTTGTGATATATACAAAGAAAACATCAAGACTAAGACAAACAGACATATTCATGCACACAAATGTTTGTCCTATGTGGGAATCGAACCCACGAGCGTCGATGTCGAAGCCGCGTCATTGAGCGCTTCGGCACCGAGTTCATCAAATATGTCATTTTCCAAAGTGTGGCAGATGTCGTGGGCAGGTCAACTAACTGAGAAATAAATTTAAAGAGATAAATATTATGACATTACATTCTCAATATATTTATGAAAATCTTATTTACGTTCATAAAAATCAAACCAAATTTAGGAAAAACAGTGATCTCCATCAATTAAATTTAAGAAATAAAAACAAACTCGCTGTGCATATTACTAGGCTCCCTAAAATCTCTAACTCCTTCCCAGGTCAATGTATACGCTTCTACAATAAACTTCCAAACGACGCGTTTAAATTATCCATGGGTAAATTTAAGAAATATATCAAAACTAGACTATGTCAAAAGGCTTACTATTATATCTCGGATTACATAAATGATAAAAGTATTTGAAAATGAATTGCTCTTGTTATGTTATGTTAATGATTGTATTTGTATTTAATGTAACGATATTGGCAATTAAAAGAGTCGGCCTTGAGTTTCTTGCCAGTTCTTCTCAAGAAGCCCCGTCGCCGGAATTGGCACTTAAATTCACTTAAATTCACTTCAAGATAGCGTGATGAAAGTGAATCTAAGCTCTGCGGATTTAGAGTAGTAATGATTTATACATATTCTTATATTTAATTTGTATGACGTTTCTAAGTGCTTTATAAAGTCCAAGGTATAAAGATATTTTAAATTTGAATTTGAATTTAACGTCACCACGTTTCTCGAATGCTCTATAAAATATAGTGTCTGGTTTATTGAGTATTTGCTATATGCAGGTCAACTGACGTGACCACATTTGTTGCTAAAGGACCATGCCATAGTGTCCTTGTACCTTGGATGGCTGTTAGTTAATGTATTTGTTTGTTGTACCAGAGAATTAACCATCGGGTGTTATCTGGATGGTTTCGTCATGGTTGGAAATGTGTGGTAACTTTTTTCTTGTAACATATATTAGTATAGTTTTAAAATCGCTCGTCGTATCCATAATGGAGCTATTCGGATAGCGCTTTTTTTGGGTACCCTGGTTTAATTCCATAGAGGGCGCTCGTGGAGTCTCTGTGATGGTTCCAATTGAAACCAGCGCTGTGGCTACGTTCCAGCTTTGATGAATTGGAACCATTTTGGCGTCGCACGTACTTCAGAATTATGCACCTACTTATGTTTTGTAATATTTTGCTATGTTAAATAAAAACATTTTCTCTTCTAAATTAGCATATTGCTGTCTCTCACATTGCTAAGAGGGGAAGTCAAATTCCAAAAGCTTATTACTCTTTCTAATTTCTTCTGATTTAATTCGTTGTAAGTTCCAAGGCAGCCGTAGTCTCACCCTCGGGACTGCAATGGTCTTCACCGTTCATTGCCTTTTTTGGTTGTCGCCGCTGTTAATCCTGGCTACACAGGAGGCACAGTGGTGGGAATGTGTGATGGACGTCTTCGAAATCCGCCATTAGAGAAACCCCGAGGACCTCTGCTCATCACTCGCTATGCAACTTTTAGACTAAATGAATGAACCAGATTGAATTATACAGACTAGTAATCTCAAAGAGCAACTAGCTATAAAACAGAAGTCGGTCATTCCTCCACGGATCTGCATTAAAGCGAGTCCCCGACACAGTTGGTATCTTAATTCCAATGGATTAATTTGCATTTTGATTTCGTACCATTGTTTACTCTAAAGTCTCGAGTGTCGAGTCTTTGTGCTTAAGTGACAAGCAGTGCTTGCTTTGAGCTGCCTTTGTTGCTGTTAAGATGTTTATACAGCGCTAGCTCTTCGTTGAAAAAACTATATTTCGTTAGTGGAGATGAGAAGTATGTAGTTTTTAATTGATTGTCAAAAGAGCATAATGCTTTTCGTAGGTATATTGACGAGCTCGGTGGTCGAATGGTTAGCAATGGCTACTTAGACTCTGAGGTCGCGGGTTTGGTCCCCGCACAAGACAAATATTTGTGTGCATGAACATATCTGTTTGTCTTGGCCTGAGTGTTTCCATGTATTATTATGTATGCATTTACAAAAAAAAATGTATTTAAGTAAAATATCTTTGCTTAGTGTCGGACCAGATAGCCGTGTGGTATCTGTCCAGGAACATTTATATAAAGTGCAGGCCTTGGCTACACCGGCCTAACTTCAAAGAGAAGCTAACTTTGTTTAGCTTCGCTCCAGTCGCTACCACGTCTTTTCATGCTTCGTTTTACTCAGTTCTGTAGTTCGCGGCGTTAGAGAATGAATCTTGCTTCAGAGGGCACGTTAAGCCGTCGGTCCCGACTGTTGTCATTAGATGACAGTTCTAAAGCTAAGTCAGTAGCCTTAGGCCGGCTTGATAACGCTGGCCTTCGCCAACCCGCAGTTGACCAGCGTGATGGAGTAAACCCCTTGGATTGAGGGGAAACTTATCCCAACAATGAGATGATTATAGGTAGATGACGTATATAAAATAGAAAAGTTATTCAATTCCTCTCCAAATCCTTTTGTATTCAGGCTGTCCAACTATGGAACTCTCTTCCGCTTGCTATATGACAAGCTCAAACAATTGATAATTTTAAGAAGCAAGTCAAAGATTATTACCTTTCAATGGTCTCAGTATAGCATATATATATTTTTCCTTGTTCCTCTTCCATGTATAATGCATAATTTATTTAATTTTTAATGTTATTGTTTAAGGTTATCAGTAAAGTTTAATGTTTATATATCTACATATGTGTATGTGTGTATGTTTTTAGTTTTTCATTGTGCCTTTACTTTGTTTACAGCGCCACCTACCACTTATATGTATTTCTTTTTTCCTATACCCAAAGATTGCCTGGAAGAGATTGCTTATAGCGATAAGGCCGGCCGTTGTACTTTATAATCATTGTTACAACTTTGTCATCCTGTATTTAGTGCAATAAAGAGTAATGTATTGTATTGTATTGTTACCTATATCACACCAAATCAAACCAAGAATATATAGGTCCAAATTAAAAGAGAACTACCTCAAAAAATTAATGGCAGTCTCTTTGGTCATGCTGAATAAATTATTATTTTAGATATCCCTCAGCGTAACTGTAAATTTTATAAAGTCCCATGTATGGCTATTAAATTGGTTACCCAGTTAAAATTCAAGTATCATCACAAAATTAATCACCACTTCATTTCGAGCCATCATTACACCTCTATCAATGTTCCCGGAAATGATTGGGAAGTGGTTAGGGTATTCACAATTTGGCCGTTTAATCGGCGCGTTTTTAAAAAGCATTTTTAAATATTGTTTTTTGATATATTTTTTTTGTTTTAACAAACATTTCCAGATTCAAAGTGCTAAGATTTAATAATTTAGTAAAAATAGTAAAACATCATTTTGTTTCTCATTAATGTGGTAAATATATATATACAATAACATTAAAGCTATAATATCTAGATACTAAGCTAATATAATAGTTTGTTTTTGGTTCCCTATTAAAGGGGGCCGACAGAACCCTATTCATTTTTTTTGTACCACGCTCGTTACCAGATAAGTACACGACCTGCCTGATATCAGGCGGTTGCCGTAGCATATAAACTCTTACAATATAAATAGTATTGCTTGCGCACTGCCACCCACGCTGCCAATACAGCGTCTCCTTTTCTGGTGATCTATACTCACTCGTAATAACACAACAATCTTCAAGGGTATTTTTATTTGGCTGTGGTCGTTTGTGAGGCGACGTACTTACTTCTTCAGTTGAGTTCGATATGCAATACCTTTCTTTCGCCAAAGGTTTAATAGCTTGACGAAGGATGCACCATATGTTGAAACACTATTTTCATACGGGATTGGAGTATTATTTTTGAAAAACTATTTTTTTACATTCGAAGGAAAAAACAGATTACACACAGAACATATTACAAAGAAAATTTCACTGATTTCTATATTTCAATTCACAGCTCTGATATATTATTCCATGGTCAATGTTTTATACACTGAAAACATCCCAGATATGCTATTAAGCAGCGAAAATTACATCCAAATCAGATAAGTAGTTTTATTTAACCTACCTATTTGCTTTCTTCACTTTTCATCTACCCTATGAGTTGGAAGAAATCTCACTGCGATAAAGTTCCCCTTATACTATAATTATGAACGTATTTATATTAACAATTTTATATTGGTGCACTAAAGTGTATTGAATTGTAACTAATATAATATAGATTTTTAGATACAATACAAAAGTCACTCGGTGCGAAATAATTTCATTTCTATAAGGTATAAATATAATTTCATTAGGCATAACGTTCATTTTTCTATGATTCGATATCCATTGTAGGTTAAATGAGGTTTGATATTTTTTAGTCCATTGCAAGCCAGCGATGTATTATGAAAAAATAACAAATGAAAATACATATATTTTAAATTAAATTTAATATCTTAACATATTATGGTAATATAAATAAATAAATATTCCTGTGCAAATTATACACTGCCTAGCCCTATACTGAGCAAAGCTTGTACTGTGGGTACTAGATAACTGTTATAATACTTAAATACTTTTTAGGGTTCCGTACCTCAAAAGGAAAAACGGAACCCTTATAAGATCACTTTGTTGTCCGTCTGTCTGTCTGTCTGTCAAGACCCTCTATGTCGAGAATGCGTGGGGGTATCAAGCCGAAATTTGAACTGTACCTATATCTACTCAGGTCTACGGTCCTATGAAGTTGTAAAAAAATCAAACTGCTAAGTTTACGTAAAAAAAAGTTACGGCCGTTTATTTAGCAAAAAACGCATATTATCGACACATTCTCAAGGGAATAAAAACCTATAGGGTACTTCCCGTTGACCTAGAACTATGAAATTTGGCAAGTAACATCGTTATAGACTACAAGTACAAGAATAAATCTCAAAACTATATATTTGTAATTAAATTTTAAAAAATAGGGGGTCTATATTTTTTTATAGGAGGTCGAAATTTCAAATTGAAGCTACTAGTTCAAATGGGGTATCATATGAAAGGGCTTGATGTGCACATTGCAAAATATATTTTATTTATTTTTTCCGACGCAGTATTTCTTATTTATAATGAAAAATATCAAATTTATAATGATCCTACGTATGGAACCCTCGGTGGGCGAGTCCGACTCGCACTTGTATGGTTTTTCTTATTTTTTTCAATATTCAAATATAATTCAAATACAACACCCAGACCAATACAAAAAGACATGTTCATGCACACAACGACCTTGAAGTTAAAGTGGCCATTATTAGCCATTCGATCAGAGCTCGTCATATTGTTATTATGACATGTTATATTACATACCCCTATTTACTAGCACTTTAACTGTCGCATAACATACATAAAAACATAACTTTTAACAAGTCATTTCTTGAAATCTATTAAAAACTCAACGTCTACCCATCGAGTAATACATCATTACCATGCCGGTACATGTACACAGCGCCTCGTTTGCGCCTGCCCTTAACGCGTCAGTTAATTCACACCATTAAGAACAAATCGGCCGGCTCCGGAGGCTGTAATGACGCGGTATCGCGACGATCTTGCAAATTGCTGTCGATGACGCTGATCAACAAGTTTTATAAAATGGTAATGATCGTTCGACTTCATAGCGTGTTGCATTTCACGTGAACAATTTTTTAAATGTTTCATTCAATCAATCAATTTTATTCAATAATCTATATATAATTGTCGTGTCACAATGTTAGTTACCATACTCCTCCGAAACGGCTTGACCGATTTTTATGAAATTTTATATACATATTCAGTAGGTCTGAGAATAGGTTGTTATCTATTTTTTTTATGGCAAAACAACGTTTGCTGGGTCAGCTAGTATACTATATAATTGTGTCTGAATATGAATGAAATGAACTGAAAAAACAAGTTTACAATACATTATAAATAGTTTGATAAAATATGATAATTTATAAAAAAAATATTTTTTTCTACTAATTAATATTGACGAGCTCGGTGGTCGAATTGTTAGCAATAGCCACTTTAAAAAAATAATAGCAAAAAATAAAAAGATTTTATTTCAAGCATGGCTCATATAGTGTTAGTAACATTTTGTATATACATATTAGTAACAATTTGCACTTACAACTTTAGTAGTAGTGTTAGTATCTATCTATATACTTAAATTAGTGGTAATACATTTTTATTTATTTTGCCGTCCCTATAACAACTCCCACCCAGTGCTTCTGTATGGGACAATCGAAACTAGCCGCCATTGTTTTCAGAATGCTGTTGTTGCTACCGCGAACACGGTTCAGTAGACACATGACAAACATTTGTGTGAACATGTCTGTTTGTCGTGGTCTGGGTGTTTTCTATGTATTATATGTATGTATTTACAAAAAAAATGTATATGTTAGGTACAGTATCAGTTATCTAGTACCCATAGTAACAGGCTTTGCTTAGTTTGGAACTAGATGGCAGTGCGTAATTGGTCCAGGAATTTAATTGTGTCTGAATGTATCAAAAGTTATCATTACAAATATCAGTTTACATTACATTATAAATAGTTTGATACAATAATGATAATATATATAAAAAAATATTTTTTCTACAAATTAATACATATACAATTCGTCGGTGCCATAAAAAAATGTGCAGTAAAAATCCTTTTTAATTATTTTAATTTTTTTTTTATGTCGTCAATTTTTATTCATTATATACGTGAGGTTGACTTTGGTTCAAAGAAGTTGAACTATTTACACCCCAAACAGATTTGTATGTGAACCAAGCGCCCACTACGACAGGCAAGCAATACAACCAATTATAATACGAAGTTTTAGTATATTTAATACAAAAAATTACGTATTGTTATATTGTCATTGTTTGTATAGTATTGTGACATGAAAGTATATAAAATTAACTTACCACGGTTTATTACTTATGCAACAGAAAGAAATCCACACCAAGTTAAGGAGATGAAGCCGGTGGTCGAATGGCTAACAAACCCACCAACTCCCATGGCTCCACCGACCTCGCGGTCATATGAGCCGAATCGCGAGAGATGCGCGCAGCACCGTTGCTCTAAGGCTCTTTTGTGCCGCGGGCAATTCTTGACTCTCTGCAAATTATTTAATCTCTTTGCTTCGTCCCATTTGTGCCTTCTCCCTCTTCTGGGGCAGCGATGGGATGTAAGTAGTTCATCAAGATCTTTGAACCAAAGCCATGCGGTGCACCCTGCTGACTGACAAATGAAGCTCCGGCAAAAAGAGAGGTAGGCAGGGTAATTGTAAGCTACCCGACTGGGGAATGTACCTCCACCTCACAGAATACCGCAGCCAAATAACGGTTCCTTTGAGGGCTGTTGTGTTATTGAGAGTGAGTGAGGTCACCAGGAAGGAAGGAGCGAAGTGGCGGCGCGCGAGCGATATTTTATGTTGCGAGCGTTAATATGGCTACGGTAACCGCTTCACATCAGGCGGGCCGTATGCTTGTCTGCCACCCGACGTAGTATAAAAAAAAAAGCGACGATCACTCCTACGCCTTCGCTGCCGTCCAAGAGCGCCCCTCTTCTGATTCCTGCTCGCTGCTCGAATGGCTAGCAATGGATGAGGTCGGTGGTTGAATCAAAATTTCATTAAAGTAAAAAGTTTCATTAAGAGCCAACACTGACGCCCGGTTGACGAATGGTTAGCAATGGCCACTTTGTCTCCGAGGTCGCGCGTTCGATCCCCGCACAAGACAAATATTTATATGCATGAACATGTCCGTTTGTCTTGGTCTGGGTGTTTTCTATGTATTATATGTATGTATCAAAAAAAAATGTATTTAAGTATTGTATCAGATATCTAGAACCCTTAATACAAGTTTTACTTAATTTGGGACTAGATGGCCGTGTGTAATTTGGCCAGGAATATTTATTTATATTTGGTCGGATGCATACTGTCTACAATGTACCTACTAGGTCTGTGGACCACTCTCATTATTCTTAGAAAAATTGGTTTCTAAGGATTGGAACACTATTCCTCCTCAGTCATGTATATGTTGTGGTCGATGTGTTACATTAGTTATTATTCATAATGACTAATACTAGTTCAAAGTGATAAATCATGTTTTGGTTAGATTTGAGTCGATTTTTGATTAAATTTGGGTTTTCTTGTGTCCTATCACGGGAAATAGGAGCTCGGGAGCGGAGCTCCGTCAACGTAGATGATTAATGATGTGGTGCCAAGTAAGCATAATTATTCATAATTGACAATTTATTACTTTGGCCAGACATTATAAATAATGACTAATTTATCACATTGACTGTAGCATAATATATACATGTTCCAGAACTCTTCAAATTATTTTTTCTATACTACGTCGGGTGGCAGACAAACATACGGCCTGCCTGATATGAAGTGGTTACCATAGCCATATTAATGCTTGCAACATATAATATCGCTCGCACGCCGCCACCCCCGCTGCCAACGCAGCATCTCCTTCTTTTCTGGTGACCTCACTTACTCGCAGGTACACAACAACCCTCAAGGGAATTGTTTTTTGGCTGCGGTATTCTGTGAGGTGGAGGCCCATTCCCCAGTCGGGTAGCTTACAATTACGCTCCCTATCTCTCTTTAAATGTATTATTATATATAGATAATACTGATGGTTAGTGTTGTAGCGTTATTTGCCGTATATACCATGTAAGATTATCGTTTACGTCAAATTGCCGAGGTGCGAATCGTCCCATTTAGCCGTGTACCATTTAGCAGCTGATAGAGCCGCCGCAAACCGGCTTCATCCGGATCAGGATTGCATTTCAGATGGCATGCCACTTGTAACGCTCAAATACGGACTGCACTGTGAATTGAAGATGCTCTTAGACTATTTTGGAACACTATCGTCTTAGCTGTTACTGAGAATTCAAAGGATTGGATTCTAGACAGAGTGATTGAAGTTAATAGTGACGTTATGCATTTCAATAGAATTGGGTCGTCGACTGTATTATATGTTAATAATAATGCTTGGTTTATTATTAACATCTAAATGGTTTAAATATTTTGTCGATATGTTTCTCAGACCCGGCTAAATCTATTGATATACGGTGTACACTGTATCTACATACAGAATTATTTGCTTAGGTTTTTATACTGCTATTTTGCTACACGACGTTGATGATCCTAAATTGACAGATGGTTTAGAACCTTTAAGTCTGAGAAGAGATTTTGCGTCCCATTGTGTGTTCTACCGATTGTACAATGGGGTGTGTTCAGAGGAGTTGTTTGACATGATGCCTACAACCTCCTTCTATAGTCGCACCGCTCGCCATCGGCAGGGAATTCATCCTCACACATTAGAGCCTAAGTGGTCGCGTACTGTGCGGTTCTAGAGAAGTTTTCTCCCTCGTACTGTCAAGCTGTGGAATGAACTGACAGTCGAAGAAGCATGGGGTTCTTCAAGAAGGATGTGAAGAGGTTTTTACAGGGCCGGCCACGCGCATGTGATGCCCCTGGTGTTACAGACGTTCATAGGCTAATCCACGCGAGTGAAGCCATGGTTGGAAGATAGTATTTTGTAATATGGAATGAAAACAAATATATTATACTATACGATGATGATGATGATGATGATCCATAGATCCCGGCTGTATAGTTTTTCGATAAAGCACACATAATCTGCATCGCTGATTACAATATAAACTTTACATATTCAATTTGGTAACGTCTATTATTTTAAGAATCCTTATTATGCAACAGTTTCATAAACTACTATTATTTTCCATTTCGATACAGCAGCAAGCAGGTTGCAATGCAAATGCTTTGCAACTTTGCAAAAATTTACTACACAATGCAGTATGCGCACCGCGCATGCTCGATCTGCAAATGGATTTATAAGTAAGAAATTCATTCATCATCAGGTCATTTTAGTCTCCATTACAGGAGCACGACCCTCTCTCGTCCGTCCTAGACAGAAGGAGGATTTGGCCTACACTCCCCACGCTGGCCAGACGGGTTGGGGAGGCCTGATCGATGTTTTATAATGTATTTCCCTTAGTCGCCTTGTACGACATCCACGGTAAGAGATGGAGTGATTCTATTCTAGTTTGCCGGCAACCACGCGGCCAAAGTAAGAAATGAAACTGTTAAATTAACTTCATGGTTTTATTTAAAATATATCATCCATTTCATGAGATTAGATAAAGTAGTGTATGAAACTGCACATAATTAAGTCTTAAAATACTCGTGTGACGCTATTATCACATTCGCTTTCGGCTCACGTGATAAACCCACACTCGAATTTTAAGAACCCTTATTATGCAACAGTTTCATAAACTACTATTTTATAATTTTAGATCATTGTCTTCTAGCCTATTCAAACAGTCTACTCACATATAGCTATGTACATCTAATTAAAGCCTTTGTCAACATAATTAGGTAATCCAGCGCCGCCTAACACGCCGTGCTGTATATGTGTGTACTAAATTGACCGGAATGTAATTATCAGGCGTTATGACGCTATAATTATTTCGTATCACAAGGTATGCATACAGATGGATCTTATCTGTTTGAATACAGTGTAAAAATATGGTTATGATTTCTGATTAAATATGACTTTTTTTAATCTATACAAATTGGAAAGAAAAATTTGAATTCTATTTGAGGAGTTAAATGTCAAAAATAATATAATTAGTTTGTAGGAACGTCTTTCGAATAGGCAAGATAAAAAACCGACTTGAAAAACAGTTTGTTTTTGTATATTATTTTTAAAATGTAATAAGCCATAACAACCAATTACATTGAATTATTATTATTATTGGATACAATTTTCGGTGTGTAAAATGCGCATCCTGGTTGCCTTTGGATCTTTGAAGTCGGTTTTTTTTTCTGAAAAGTTTTTATTACAAAAAAAATATATTGAAAAATTTATATATAACAAAATACCTATCTATCTGTCTATATTAAATTTAGCTAGTATCATTTTGTTAAATTATTTAATTTTATTTTAATTTTTTGTTATATATTGATTACTAGCTGTCCCGGCGAACTTCGTACCGCCTAACAATCAATGAATGTCGTGGTACATATTAGCTGAACTAAATTTATGATTTTATGGAATTAAAACAATGAATAGTAGAAAATAATAGAGAAGCTCGATGGCGTCATTGCGCGTGTCAGTCTAATTGAACACGCAAGTTAAGCAACGTTGACCGTAGCCTGTACACGGATGGGTTTATATTACCTCGAGCTCCTCCGTGATTCGAAAGACACGTTAAGCCGTCGGTCCCGGTTGTTATCATTAGCTCATCTTGAGCTCCTCCGTGCTTCGGAAGGCACGTTAAGCCGTCGGTCCCGGTTGTTATCATTAGCTCATCTTGAGCTCCTCCGTGTTTCGGAAGGCACGTTAAGCCATCGGTCCCGGTTGTTATCATTAGCTCATCTTGAGCTCCTCCGTGCTTCGGAAGGCACGTTAAGCCGTCGGTCCCGGTTGTTATCATTAGCTCAACTTGAGCTCCTCCGTGCTTCGGAAGGCACGTTAAGCCGTCGGTCCCGGTTGTTATCATTAGCTCATCTTGAGCTCCTCCGTGCTTCGGAAGGCACGTTAAGCCGTCGGTCCCGGTTGTTATCATTAGCTCATCTTGAGCTCCTCCGTGCTTCGGAAGGCACGTTAAGCTGTCGGTCCCGGTTGCTATCATTAGCTCATCTTGAGCTCCTCCGTGCTTCGGAAGGCACGTTAAGCCATCGGTCCCGGTTGTTATCATTAGCTCATCTTGAGCTCCTCCGTGCTTCGGAAGGCACGTTAAGCCGTCGGTCCCGGTTGTTATCATTAGCTCATCTTGAGCTCCTCCGTGCTTCGGAAGGCACGTTAAGCCGTCGGTCCCGGTTGTTATCATTAGCTCATCTTGAGCTCCTCCGTGCTTCGGAAGGTACGTTAAGCTGTCGGTCCCGGTTGCTATCATTAGCTCATCTTGAGCTCCTCCGTGCTTCGGAAGGCACGTTAAGCCATCGGTCCCGGTTGTTATCATCAGCTCATCTTGAGCTCCTCCGTGCTTCGGAAGGCACGTTAAGCCGTCGGTCCCGGTTGTTATCATTAGCTCATCTTGAGCTCCTCCGTGCTTCGGAAGGCACGTTAAGCCGTCGGTCCCGGTTGTTATCATTAGCTCATCTTGAGCTCCTCCGTGCTTCGGAAGGCACGTTAAGCTGTCGGTCCCGGTTGTTATCATTTAATGACAGTCGTTAAGTGAAGTCAGTGGCCTTTAGGCGGTTCAAAAACACTGGCCTCCGCCAACCCGCAGTTGATCAGCGTGTTGGAGTACGCTCTAAACCCCTTCGGTTGAGGGAAGACCCGTATCCATAAAAACTGAAGATTTCATAAAAATAAAGATTTCCTTATTGTAAATTTTTTTTTTAAAAAACGTTTTGTTTTATTTTTTTTAGTTTTGAAATAGGTTAATTCATTTTGGTGCTTTGTAATTGTCATTTCTTTTGATGTTTACTCTGATTTGATTCTTGCGCTCGAACCCCATGGGAAAAGCGTTTTCACCCCTATCGATTTGACATTTTTAAATTTTCATAACAAATCACAGACAACTTTCGCGACATAAAAGTGACACCAATCGATTTGACGTTTTGATATTTGACAACCAATAAATATCGTAATCCCTTTTTCAACTGACACTTTCATTTGTATGGGAAAATGTTTTTTCTTTTATTTTATTTTTTCGAGAATTTTCCAATGTTTTTAAGAGTTATTGTGCTATTCGGGACGGAAACAAATCCAACAAATCAAAAACCATGGCAATCGGTCCAGCCGTTCTCGAGTTATAAGTGTTGTAACAAACACGACTTTCTTTTATATATTAGGTTGGGGAAAAAGTCTTTTCGTATTTTATATGAAAATTCAAAACATTTTTTAATAAAGTTTATTTACATTTAACTAAAGTATGTAGGTGCCATTATGTTCGATAACTTTTTGCCATCTTGTAGGTAGAGACATGATCCATTACTATATAAATTTTGGGACTTCTGTTCAAAAAACCGCGACAAGTGGTTTTGGCAGTCTTCTCGTGATGTTAACCTGACATTGCCTAAAGAATTCTTAAGAGACCGAAACAGGTGGAAATCAGAAGGTGCAAGGTCAGGACTATACGGCGGATGCATTAACACCTCCCAGTCAAACTCTCTTAATTTTTGCTGAGTGGCTAAAGATGTGTGAGGTCTAGCGTTATCATGGTGAAAAATCACACTCCTTCTATTAATTAATTCCGGCCGCTTTCTCTCAACTTTTTGGTTTAATCTCATCAGTTGTTCACAGTAGAGTTCAGAATCGATAGTCCTGCCTGGCGGTAACAGCTCATAATTAATATCTTCCCTTCCAATCCCACCATACACACAGCATCACCTTGTTGCGGGTTAACCCGGGTTTCGCCAGTGTCTGTGAAGCCTGGCCGGCCTTTGACCACGACCTTTTTATGCGCCACAACTGTTTTGTGGTCAATTCCTAGTTCTTCAGCTACGTTGTAACTACTGATATGCCGATCTTGCTCCACTTTTTCAGAAATGGCATCCATTTTATCCGTAACAGGGCGACCAGAGCGACGTGCATCTTTGACATCAAAATTTCCGGATTGAAAACGCTTAAACCAAATTTGTGCTACTCTCACAGACACTGCACTAGGTCCATAAACGTCACAAATTTTTTTCGCAGCTTGCGTTGAATTTTTACCTTTTTTGTAGTAAAATTTTAAAATATATCGAATTTCTTCATTAGATTCACTCATCTTGACAGTAAAAAAAACAAATGAAAATCACACATTTACCTAATTTGAATTTGGAATTATCTTTTTTAAAATTTAAACTTTTTAAAGATATCAAAACCTGCTAGATACAAATAGTATAACCAAAGAGATTTTATTACAAGTTCATACATACTATAATGCGAAAAGACTTTTTCCCCTACCTATTATATAGATTTCTAATAGAGAATCTTGAAATAGCAATTAGATTGATTAATGCGATTATTGTATGACGTATTAAGTAGTAACAGAATGTATTTCCACTGACTTTAAATAATATAATATGTAACTACGACAAATCTAAAACCACCACAAGTGCCTCAATAAGGTGATTTGTAACATTTTTAATTGTCCATCTTCTTTACCACTATGTGCATGTACCCATTGTTATAAATCATTGTGAATAAATGAATATGAATTAGCTAATCTCTGAAATCAGATTGCCGGTTACGTACGTCTGTCACAAGGAATTGACAGTTATTAAACTTTAACAAGTAACGGGTAAACATAAAAATACTTAGCTCAAACGCTAACTCAATTGTCTACATATTGGCACCATCGGGTCCTAGGGGAAATGTGACATATATTAAGTCACAAAAACTGCAAAGGACACCTTCATGCCGCCTCATAACATGCAAATTGTAGTACTTGCCAAAAAAATGTCCGTCTTAATGAAATATTCAGCAGGCAGGCTCGTGAGCGAAGTTATATCAAAAGTTTTGTATGAATGTTCGCAGCGTTGGATTTAGATGGATATGTTTTCACTTTTTTAGTTAAGGACCCACATTCTAATGTAGGCTTGAGTTGAAGATTTGGCACAGTATTTATTTTATATTCATTGTATTTCTTCCATAAAATCATAAATTTAGTTCAGCTTATAAGTAACACGACACTCATTGACTGTAGGGGCAGCTAGTTAGTACATATAAATTCGTATAAATAAAGTTAGTATATTTTATAGTCAAAAACTGGGCATACGAGTATATATATAATAAATAAATAAATATTGTCATACAAATTACACAGCGCCTTCTAGCCCCAAAGTAAGCGAAGCTTGTGTTATGGATACTGGATAACAGATAAACATATGTAAATACATTTTTTTTTTGTAAATACATACTTAGAATACATAGAAAACACCCAGACTAAGACAAACAGACATGTTCATGCACACAAATGTTTGTCCTGTATGGGAATCGAATCCACGAGCGTTACTTTTTTTTTTTTTTTTTTTTTTTTTAAACAGGGGTTGGCAAGCGAGCATGTGGGTCACCTAATGGAAAGCAATCACCACCGCCCATAGAAATCAGCAACACCAAGGGGTCGCCGATCCGTTGCCAGCCTTTTAAGGGAACTATTGACTCTGTTCTTGAAGGCCCCCATGTCGTACTTATTTGGGAATACCGCAGAAGGAAGTTGATTCCACAACTTTACAGTACGTGGTAGAAAATGCCTTAAAAAGCGTACTGTAGTAGATCGCCAAATATCAAGGTGATGTGGATGGAATTTTAATTTTTGGCGAGTCGTACGATAGTGGAACTCAGCGGCAGGTATCAAATCAAATAGCTCATCCGAGCACTCCCCGTGGTATAATTTATATAGAACGCAAAGAGATGCAACATCTCTGCGTGTAGAGAGAGACTCCAGCCGATCAGAAATCATTGGGTTACCGACAATTCGAACAGCTCTTCGTTGTATGCGGTCAAATGGGGCGAGTAAGTACTGGGGCGCACCAGCCCAGAGATGTGAACAGTATTCCATATGAGGCCTAACTTGGGCTTTATACAGTTGAAGGCGATGCTGTGGTGTAAAATACCTTCTGGCTTTACAGATGATGCCAATTTTCCTAGAAGCCAATTTGGCCTTGCACTCCAAGTGACCACGGAACTGTACATCTCTGGATATGTCAACACCCAAGATACCAATGCTGGAGCTAATAGTAAGGGGAGTACCTTCCAATGTTGGAGCCACGACAAATGGGGACTTTTTTGCAGTAAACGCACATACTTGTGTCTTTGATGGATTCAGCTGGACTAAGTTCAGTCTACACCAATCAGAGACGTGTCCAAGAGACGTCACAATCTCAGACACAAGTTTTTCCCGGTACTCATCGACGCAATCCCGAGAAACATTACATAGACCACTGTATCTTGCGTCCACGGTACTGTCATCTGCATAGCAATGGATGCTGCATACATGCAGCAAGTCATTGATATGCAGAAGAAACAATGTAGGAGACAATACGCAGCCTTGTGGCACGCCAGCGTTCAGAGGTAATGGATCCGAGCGTGCACCGTCAATCACAACTTTAATGATCCGCCCAGTGAGAAAGCTGGCAATCCATGTGCAAAGTCTCTCGGGTAACCCAAAAGAGGGAAGCTTGGATAGTAGCGCTTTATGCCACACCCGATCAAAGGCTTTTGCTATGTCCAGACTAACAGCCAAAGCCTCGCCCTTGCTTTCCACTGACTCTGCCCAACAATGAGTCAAATATACCAGAAGATCACCAGCCGAACGACCGTGGCGAAAGCCATATTGGCGATCATTAATCAGCTGGTGATCCTCTAGGTATGTTATCAGCTGTTGGTTGATAATATTTTCCATTATCTTGGAAAACAAGGAAGTTATAGCAATGGGCCGTTTTTAAACTATAAAAACGGCAAAAAAAGAAATCACGTTTGTTGTATGGGCCCCCCTTAAATATTTGTTTTATTTTTATTTAGTTATTTATTATGTGAGTATTTCTAAACGCTAACAACATTTCTCCAATGTACAAATTTTAGAATGCCGATACAAGCTTATTTTTATACTACGATGGGTGACAGACAACCAACCATACGACCCACCCGACCCACCTGATGTGAAACGGTTTCCGTTGCCATGTTTATGCAACATGAAATATCGCTCGCACAGCACCACCACCACTACCAATGTACCAACTTCTTCCTTTCTGGTGACGTCACTCACTCGCAGGAATACAACAACCCCGGGAATTGTTATTTAACAGCGGAGTTTTGTAAGGTAAAGATACGTCCCCAGTCGGACAGCTTAAAAATGTACGCTTTAACCAACTTCTTTTTGAAACCTGCCACATTGTTGCCTTATCCATACTAAAATCGTCGCCTTATATGGAAACTTTGGCACTAACTCTTGCCATTCCTCAAGAGTGCCGCAACTCCCGCTCACTGTTATCAGTTGTCATACAGTCCGACGGAGTTTAACTAAGTTTTTATACTGGTTCACTCGTGGAAAATTCTCTAACGGGGCGCGCAATTCAACGCAATTCACAAACGGTTAACGCGAAAATGTATGGTTTTATCTGATAGAGTGGAAATGAATGTTCAGCTCGGAATAAGTAACGAGCGCATAGAAGTTTTCCATCCAAATAAAGCAAATATGAATCTCTAACAATAAAGTGCATAGAAAAGAATTGTACATAATTGCAAAGATATTATTTTGTATACTTACTATATATCGTTTAGAAGTGTAATACTTAAGAGGTAGTTAACAGGCAATTTGATCTACACTGCTTTGAGTGCTTCCGCTACCAATTAGTTCATGCAAATTACTGCTGGCCGGCACCCACCCACTACTGCTAGTAGTTGCATGCGACTGCCGTAGCTGCTTTGGTCGTCTCTGCTCCAGCTGCTGTGGTCGTCTCGCCGAATCTCCAACATCTTCAACAGAAAAAACGTGCGACTGCTGCCGCCCCGTCTGCCGTGCTCGTCTCTGCGATACGTGTTTCACCGCTACGCGAGGCATCCTTAGGCGATCTGTAGATGATGATGGTTAGAACAACAACTTACAAATGACAAATCCATCATTTCGACCAGATTGCACCGGTTAGTCAGTCAGCCTGTGCCAAGTCGCAACCTGTTCGAAACATCAGTCAATAATATAGGTATGTAAATACCCTTATGCATGGTCGCGTTAATTCTTATCTTATCTATATATATAGTCGCGCGAGCGCTGCAGCCGAGGTGCCGCGTGTTGTTGACAGCGCTGAATTATTAGCGAATAAAAATGACGAATACAATTAAGTGTAGTAATTGTAATATTGTGATCGACGAAATGCTATCTTATGTGCAAAATAAAGTGTCGGTTATTGACGAAATGACGTTGGTGCGAGTTTGTACTGCGTCATATACCAGTGAAGAAATAAAAACCTCGAAATGTTTGTTATTTGATTCTTTATCAACGGACTTCCGAAAAATAACAAGAAAAAACAAAGGCAAAGAAGAGCGGGACCTGGCAGATATCATACATCTATTCAAAAGTGCGGAACCGGACGAAATACCTGTGTTTGTAGCTAGACAACTTGATAGGCTACCACCTCTTGATTTTGAACACTTGGACTGTTCCAAGCTTATGAAGGATCTCTCAAGAATGAAAGCAACAATTGAAGAGATCAAGTCGTCATATGCTACGGTAGATTATGTACAAGAATTAAAAGCCGAACTCATGCAAATGAGAAATGATTCGCTGCCGCCTACATCTGCGTTTAAAGTAAACACAAAAAGAGGTGCCTGGTTATTGGATAGTGGCCCGATAGGTCTCTCACATCTACAAAACTCATCTTTAGATGAGTCAAATAACCAGCATAATTGTAACGCTGATAGTAAAGTACCTGAATATAGAGAAATTATGCAGGTACAGCAGAAAAAAGTTTCAAACGCACAGCAACGGTCAGCTGATAACGATAACGTGTCACAAGTCGTTGCCGCCCCGAGTCAACAACCGAGCGAACACGATCATGTAGGAGTGAAGAGTGCAGCCGTATCGCCGTCACGCCCGAGCTCGGAGTCGAGTACGGCGGCGGTGGCGTCGGCGCAACTGTCAGCTGTCACGAGTGATGATCGGCGACTGGAGTTAAATGTAAACAAACAAGACGAAGGATGGCAAAAAGTTTCGTATCGTAAAAAACAGTCAAATAATTATCGTTACATGGGAAAATCGGGCAAGTCGAGAGATTCTGAATTTAATTTCAAAGCGGCAGATAGAAAAGTTCCGATATTTATCACAAATATACACAGAGATACGAAGGAAGATGACATAATTCGGTACATACAAAATAAGACAAATGAATTGGTATTATTAGAAAGAATTAACATGAAGATAGAAAGAAATCACAAGGCCTATAAATTCTTCGTATCAGAATCGAAGTTATCGGTTTATTTGGATGAAGACCTGTGGCCTCAGGGCATTGTGTTTAGGCGTTTCAATAGTTTTAAATACAGAAGAGCGAACGGAGTTTTATCTGTTGACGGCCAGACACAAGAAGTTAATGGATAAATATCGGTTTGCAAGTTTTAATTGCAAAGGCATCAAACGTTGTGTTGACAGTGTTAGAGACTTATGTCGAACCTGTGACCTGATTGCTCTGCAAGAAACGTGGTTACTGCCGGAGGATATACCATACCTGGGCACGATCGACAGCGGGTTCGGATATGTGGGCACATCGGCGGTCGACACGTCCGCCGGTATGCTCATAGGTCGACCTTATGGAGGTGTTGCTTTGTTGTGGAGAAGCAGTGTTTTACAGCAAGTGTCAGTGTTGCAGTGTAACAATACTCGTGTATGTGCAATTAAGATAACGACAAACGATAGACCTGTGATTGTGGTGAGTGTTTATATGCCCACAAATTCTAGTGACAACCTGCCGGATTTTATTGACTGCCTAAGTTCGGTAAGTGCTATTATTGAAGAATATGGCATTGAATCAGTTTTTATGTTGGGTGACTTTAATGCAGACTTATCGGGGTTATTTTATTGTGAACTGTTAAAGTACTGTAACGAGCAGTATTGGACTTGTATCGATGTGGATTTATTGGGCGCTGATTCGAATACATTTACCTTTGTTAGTGACATAACCGGGACATGTAGCTGGTTAGATCACTGTGTGGTTACCCAATCAGCAAAACGAGCCGTTGTAAATGTTTATGTTAAGTATGACACTCTATGGTCTGACCATTTCCCACTCATAGTGGAATGTAATTTAAATCTTATAATCCCAAAGCTGTTTTACCAACACACTGTCAACCATAACAACACATCAACCGTTATATGGGGAACTCGTAATGATGAACAAATTGCAAAATTTACCGTAGAGTGTCATAAACGGCTTAAATGTATTGATTTTCCTTCCGAATGCTTAAAATGTGCTGATTATTATTGTGACGATCCCAACCACCGGAGTGTTCTTGATAGGCTGTACTCCGACATTGTGGCTGCTCTTGGCAATGCATCTCTGGTGAGTCGAGGAGGCACAAAG
The DNA here is from genome assembly GCA_937001555.2 of Hypsopygia costalis. NCBI lineage: Eukaryota > Metazoa > Arthropoda > Insecta > Lepidoptera > Pyralidae > Hypsopygia > Hypsopygia costalis. The sequence continues at coordinate 1,581,405 of OW443343.2, read as the reverse complement.
GCTGGTGGGCGTGGACCGCGTATCATGGGGTGGAACAAGCATGTTAGCGAGGCTCATAGGGACGCTAGAAGGTCCTTTGGTGAATGGGTTGCAAGTGGTAGGCCTAAAACCGGGATTATGTATGATGAAATGTGTAAATGCAGAAGGATATTCAAAGCGCGGCTTAAATGGTGTCAGGATCATCAGGACCAAATTAAGATGGATGCTTTGGCTGAGAAACATTCCAAGGGCAATTTTCGCGAGTTCTGGAAAAGTACAAATAAAATGAATGCAAAGTCTGGTCTCCCTATGAGCGTCGATGGCGTGAATGACCCTAAAGGTATTGCTGATGCCTTTAGGTGTCATTTTTCTGTAAAATCGTCTTTGGGACTGCCGGGGGAGGAGCTTAATGGCGGGACGCGAAATGGGAAAGTAGGTGTACAATTCTTTGCCAAAGATGTGGCTAATATCATTAAAGGGATGACGAGGGGTAAGTCACCAGGCTGCGACGGACTAAGCATTGAGCACCTCCAGCACGCGGGACCGCATGCACCCAGAGTACTGTCGATGCTGTATTCACTTTGCGTGAGCCACTCCTACCTGCCATTAGACCTTATGAAAACTGTTGTAGTGCCTATAGTGAAAAACAAAACCGGAGACCTTGCTGATAAAAGTAACTATAGGCCTATCTCACTAGCCACGGTCATAGCCAAAGTGTTTGATGGTTTGCTCAACATACAGTTAGATAAACACATGAACTTACATGACAACCAGTTTGGATTTAGACCGAAATTATCAACTGAAAATGCAATATTATGTCTGAAGCACACCATTAGATACTATACGAAAAGAAAAACGCCCGTTTATGCGTGCTTCCTCGACTTATCAAGAGCTTTCGATCTGGTGTCGTATGACATCTTGTGGAAAAAGCTTGAGGACATTAACTTACCGCAAGAACTAGTGTCTATTTTCAAGTACTGCTATACGCATCAGATCAACAATGTTAGATGGGCGGGGACAGTGTCGGAGCCCTACAAGCTCGAATGCGGAGTTAGGCAGGGTGGACTGACTTCGCCCTCACTGTTTAATATATACATGGACGCACTGATCGTCGCGCTCAGCAGTCAACATATAGGTTGTCATATTGATGGCGTATGCGTCAACAATTTGAGTTACGCCGATGATATGGTGCTGCTGAGCGCGTCGATCTGCGGCTTGAGAAAACTGATGCGGACCTGTGAGGAATATGCTGGTGTCCATGGGCTAAAATACAACGTCACCAAAAGTCAATACATGGTATTTGAGGCCACCGGTGCTAAATGTCCACAGAAAATACCACCTGTTCGACTCAATGGCATTCCTCTAGAGAGAGTAAATCAGTTCACATATCTGGGGCATATAGTTACCGAGGACCTCAAAGATCATGGTGATATCGAGCGGGAACGGAGGGCTCTGTCTAGGAGAGCAAACATGTTGGCCCGCAGGTTCGCGCGATGTTCCACGGATGTAAAGATTACTCTTTTCCGTGCATACTGCACGTCTTTATATACGTGCAGCCTATGGGCTAAATACTCGCAAAAGGTCTACAGTTCCCTCCGTGTCCAATTTAATAACGCGTTTAGGGCGGTAATGGGGCTGTCTCGGCTCTGTAGCGCATCGGGCATGTTTGCTGCGGCGAACACCGATTGCTTTCACACAAGTATGCGCAAAAGAGGCGCTTCGATGGTACGCAGGGTTCAAGCCAGCTCCAATGCCGTCCTAGCAATGATAGCTAGTAGGTTTGACTGTTCCTACATTCGGCATTGCTGTGAAAGACACTTCCCGCAATGCCGGATGGAGAGACTATTATAATGTAGGTATTAATTCTTATTGTATTTAAATATTCAAATGTAATTGAAATGAAATGAAATTTAATATTATATAGTCATAAACATTAAACTGTCAATATGGGTTGTCATCACCTGAAATAAATATATTTTATTTTTTTTTTTTTATATAAAAATCAATGCCACTTTTCGTTGTAATTTTATAACTCAAGAACGGGCTCACCTATCCAAACCAAATATTTAGGGTTTATTCGGACTATTTAGTTGATGGTTTAGGTGAAGTTTGCACTAAATCGGTAGAGCGGTTTTCACATTTATCACATTTTTTATAACAAATGAATTCAATAAATGGCGGATCATTTTGTTAATGGGGATTTTGCTGTCAAATTGAAACTTTTTTCAGATGGGGATTGTGCTGTCAAATTGGAACTTTTTTCAGTGTTGACAGTACAAGCATGTTATGTCATTCATGCGGTCATTTCATTTTGGACGTGCTTCGACTTTATGTTGCCTGTTCCAGAGTCGGTACCCCCAGCAGTTTGTTTATTCATGCTCAAAATGGAAACACAAAAAATATTGTTTATCCAAATGTTTTGGATTAAGTTTTAAAATTGCTAGCAATTAATAAAATATTTTTTTGTTTGAATAAATGAATTTGATGTTTCAATTTTTTTTTATTATTTTAATTTATACGTAGCGAAGCACGTACCGGGCCGCTAGTATTTCATAATTTATTTGTCATTTTTCTCAATGGGATAGGTAGATAGATTATAGCTGAAAATCACATCAAAACCTCGAAAAGACCAATCGCGTGCCGACGGCCGGTCGGTCACTGCTATTGACGGGCATATTTGAACTTGCAGGTTTAATAAGAGTTTGAAGACCGAGCCGCAGGTGGCTTCAGTGGAACGAGACAGACAATTGCCACATCCGCTGAGGCATATAAACTGCTTTACTTAAACAAAACCGGTCAACTGCGAGTCGGACTCGCGCAACGAGGAGGGTTCCGTAAAATGTGTTTTTTGTTGCAACTATATGGTTTTCGGATTTTTTCCTTTACTTGTGCTACATGACATTGCTTCTTGCCAAACTTCATGATTCTAGGTCAACGGGATGTATCCCTATAGGTTTTGATTTCCTTTGCGAATGTCAAAATACTCAATACTCAATATTTTTATTGCATATAATATGTAGGTACATGTCGATCTTAAAATACATGTTAGTTTCAAGTTATTACATATTATGACCCTATAAGGGTTTGGCAACAGTCTGAAGTGTACGGAACGGTTTATTATATGCCATCTAATTTATCATTTAAAAATTCGTCAAGAGTTTGGCTACCAGTAAGGTCTTTAATTTTTTAATGAAGCTTGCTCCTTGGTCAATATCTTTTATTTTATTTGGCAATTTGTTAAATATTTCGACGGTCATTGAATTCGGGCTAGAACTATGCATAGCAAGATTTGATTTTGGTTTTATTAACTTGTGTCTGAACTGCTTTCTAACTTTACGTGATCTATTGATTGCTTTTGTAAAGAAGTCGGGATATTTTTTGACAAATTTATATATCTCTAGGATGTAGAAAGATGTTACGGACAGTATTTTATATTTTACAAAATAAGGTTTGTGAAAGTTAAGTTTGTGTAAGAGTTTATGACCTGAGTGTGTGATATTAATTTTATTTCATTTTGATACCTCCACGCATTCTTGAGAAAAAGGGTCTTGACAGACGGACAGACCGATGGACGGACGGACGGACGGACGAACGGATGAACAAGTGATCCTATAAGGGTTCCGGTTTTTACCTTTGGAGGTACGGAACCCTAAACAATGCAAAGAAATTAAGTTTTTCGTATTTTATACGGGGTCTATCTGTAACTAATTATGGGTAGTACCTACTAATATGTCAAATTGGAAAGTTAACAACATTACCTATATACATAAAACAAAGTCGGGTTAGTTTCACAACTTATAAGTGATGAATAGGTTGACCGATTTTTGTGATTTTTGATTTGTTGGATTTGTTTTCATTTCGAGCAGCAGAATAGTTGTTTATAATAATTTGTCAGAAAAAATAAGATGTAATTGTCAGGATAAGGATAGGAAATCCACTCTCAGGAATGAAATGGAAATGGAAAGATTGGGCTACAGCGAAGCGTAGGCGGGCCGCTAGCTTTATATAAGCTTTTATTTATTTTCACCGTGTGTCTGTAATCAAATCTTGCAGATTAATTTCACACATTTCCCAGCATCCAATTGAGCTGAAATTTAACATATTCGTTTGGTTCTCATGGCAATGCACGATTACTTATTTAAGAAATGACATTTGCCATTATTTAAAATTCAAAAATGGCGATATATAATTTCCACTTTCCTGAGGGTATACCTCATGACATGAGTATCAAATGAAAGGGCTAGAGCGAAACACAGTAAGTAAACATTTTTAGTTTTTAACAACTAAAAAAAGCTTGTTCCAAAAAAAGAAAGAGGCTCTGTCGAAAGAGAGGTAGGGTACAGCGTATTTGTAACTGGGGAAGTACCTCCACCTCATAGAATACCGCAGCCAAATTCCTTTAAGGATTGTTGTGCTTCTGCGAGTGAATGAGATCACCAGAAAGGAAGGAGTTGCTGCTTTGGTATCGAGGGTGGGTCCACGCGAGCACTTTTTCATGTCGCCAGCGTTAATATGGCTACGGTAATTGCTTCATATCATGCATGCCGTATGATTGTCTGACACTCGACGTAACATAAAAAAAACCGGCCAAGTGCGAGTCGGACTCGCCCACCGATTGTTACGTACGTAGTAGATCATTATAAAGGACAATGCCCATTCGTGTATGGAAAAAAGTACTGATAATAAAATTGTTGTGTCCTCACTAAATAACATTCACTTAGTTCTAAATCGTCACTAGATATGTTCTAGAAAGTTTGGAGGGCATTGGTTGCCGGAGTTCCGAAATATTTAAGAAATAAAATGCGTTTGATTTTAGGTTATGTGCGACCATACCACAGAATAAGTACTAATAGACCTACGTAACCGTACATCCAGCGAATTAGCAGTATCATTTTCAAGTTAATTATTGTTAGTACTATATGAAGTCGGGTTTTAAAAACGCAAAACACACAATGATTTAATTAATCCTAATCGATATTATTTGATTCACGAATCACTAAGAAACCCCATCCCTATCGTGTGACATATTTATAGTAGTGTTGCCAATTTAGCGATAATTTCACTAAAATTGGTGATTTTTGTTTAAGTGTTAGCGACAGAAAAAGATTTTACGACAAAATCGTCAGATAGAAGCGGGTACAGGTGTATGGCCTGAATGGTAATGTGGTATAAATGGTGGTATAAATGTGTAAAACACTGGTTTTAGCGATTTCCTAGCGATTTTCGTTAATTCTTGGGACTTGCATTTATAGATGTTGGTAACTCTCATTAGTCTTCTAAATCGGAAGTCAACAATAAACTTAAATATTCTGATAAACTTATCCCCGAAGAGAAGTTGTATGAAAACCTACTGTAAAATCTATTTTTTATTTTAGAACTTTGACAGTAAACTTTTTCCTAAGACACAACTAATTACCTAAGAGTACTGCCCGTGGTCAATCTCCTTTGAAATTATTTTTCATTATAAATAAGAAATAATGCGTTGGAAAAAATAAATAAAATATATTTTGCAATGTGCACATCAAGCCCTTTTTGGATATCCCATTTGAACTAGTAGCTTCAATTTGAAATTTCACCCCATATAAAAAATATAGCCCTCTATTTTTCAAGATTTAATAACAAATGTACAGTTTTGAGATTTATTCTTGTATTTGTATCTATAACGATGTTACTTGCCAAATTTCATAGTTCTAGGTCAATGGAAAGTACCTTTTGGGTTTTGATTCCCTTGAGAATGTGTCGAAATATGTATTTTTTGCTGAATAAACGGCCGTATCTTTTTTTTACGTAAACTTAGCAGTTTGATTTTTTTACAACTTCATGGGACCGTAGACCTGAGTATACAGTTCAAATTTCAGCTTGATACCTCCACGCATTCTCGACATAGAGGGTCTTGACAGACAAACAGACAGACAACAAAGTGATCTTATAAGGGTTCCGTTTTTCCTTTTGAGGTACGGAACCCTAAAAAGAACATTTTTTGTTTTATTCAAGTTTCCTGTCTCAATAATGAATTGTCGTATTCAAGTGACCATTGTTAATCAAGTGCATATTTGTTCGGTTTGGAGTCGAGACTTTCAGTCCATGGAATCCGACTGTCACAATAGAAATCTCTTCGCGTTTGATTATTACTACGGACTGGAGAGCGGACGGCTGGCTTTCTTGTGGTTCGCAATTATTTCTTTCTGTATACCACTTCAAGAAAGAGGTCAAACTCGCGTACTCTTTATTGTGTTGTTACTTCCGTATTTGAAGTCAAGAAATTATCGAGCGTACAGTGCCACAAACTTATCTGGCCCGGTGGCGGGGGCGGTACGATCGACTTAAGTGTTGCCATTAAACGAAATGCCGCCCGTTTTAGAGAAAACATTAAAATTAAAGAAATATATACATTGTTAAAATAATAGCATTGATATACTGATAAATAGTGATGTGTGGTGTTTCAATTAAATATCAATTGCCTTCTATTTTTTGTTGATTAGTTTTAAAAATGCACCACGTTAAGTCGCGATCAAATATTAAATATTGCACAGAAACAACTCGTTGACGATTTTTTTATTGTATGTCTAGAAATATATATATATATATATATATATATATATATATATATATATATATATATATATATATATGTATGTATGTATTTAAAAAATACACCTCAATGGAATGTGTATACGTGGTAAATAAATTAATTGTACCTGGCGATACTAACTGATAGCAGTATTTCAAGATGGCGGCTTTAGTTCTAAATTTGGCCACCGGGTCAGATAAGTTTGTGGCACTATACTGTGAATTATTGAGTAGAGTGAGCGAGCGGAACGCTTCGTATTTAAGTGTTCCGCTTATATACGAAGTCAGTCTTGGAAATGAATAGGCTCCAAAACCATTGAACCGATTTTGTGGTTGTGTTATGATGTGAATTAAAGACCTCGACATGCTTGAAGATTTTGTCGAAAAAAAATTTAGATCGATCATGTCCTTGAGGAATCAAATACATTTTCCATTGAAATCAAAGGAAAACATCAGCGAATCTATTCGCTCCATTCATACCTGATTTCGGTCCCCAGCAACTGGCCCAGTTGCATATTATACGATTCCAGAGATGTTTTCTACATACTGAATGGTTATTTTCTTCTTTTTTTTAATATGAGAGAGTGGCAAACGAGCATGTGGTTCACCTGATGGAAAGCAATCACCACCGCCCACGGAGATCAACAACACCAAGGGGCCGCTGATCCGTTGCCAGCGTATACTCAGCCATAATAACGCTTGCAACATGAAATATTGCTCGCGCGCTGCCACCCTCGCTACCAACGCAGCAACTCCTTTCTTTCTTTCTGGTGACCTCACTTACTCGCAGGAACACTACAATCCTCAAGAGAATTGTTATTTGGCTGCGGTATTCTGTGAGGTGGAGGTACTTCCCCAGTTGGGCAGGTTAAAAATTATGCAATGCCCTACCTTTTCGCCAGAGCCTCGTTTGTTAGTCAGTAGGGTGCACCATGTGCAAGTGGGGTTGGCTCTGGCTCAAAGATGATGTTCATACCATTAATTACCATCGACAGGAAATTCATCCTCTCACATTGGAGCCTAAGTGGTCGCGTAGGTACTGTACGATTCCTGAGAAGTTTTCTGCCGCGTACTATCATGCAGATATATTTTTTTTTGACAATTGGGACACCACGTAGAAAAGCTGTTTTGTACAGTCAGATAAAAAAAATATAATTAATAAATAAATATTTCTGGACACATCGCCATCTAGTCCCAAACTAAGCAAAGCTTGTACAATGGCTACTAGATTATTGATATAGTGCCTAAATACATTTTTTTTGTAAATACATACATATTAGGTTGGGGAAAAAGTCTTTTCGTATTTTATATGAAAATTCAAAACATTTTTTAATAAAGTTTATTTACATTTAACTAAAGTATGTAGGTGCCATTTTGTTCGATAACTTTTTGCCATCTTGTAGGTAGAGACATGATCCCATTACTATAGAAAATTTGGGACTTCTGTTCAAAAAACCACGACAAGTGGTTTTGGCAGTCTTCTCGTGATGTTAACCTGACAATGCCTAAAGAATTCTAAAGAGACCGAAACAGGTGGAAATCAGAAGCTGCAAGGTCAGGCCTATACGGCGGATGCATTAACACCTCCCAGTCAAACTCTCTTAATTTTTGCTGAGTGGCTAAAGATGTGTGAGGTCTAGCGTTATCATGATGAAAAATCACACCCCTTCTGCTAATTAATTCCGGCCGCTTTCTCTCAACTTTTTGCTTTAATCTCATCAGTTGTTCACAGTAGAGTTCAGAATCGATAGTCCTGCCTGGCGGTAACAGCTCATAATGAATAATGCCCTTCCAATCCCACCATACACACAGCATCACCTTGTTGCGGGTTAACCCGGGTTTTGCCAGAGTCTGTGAAGCCTGACCGGCCTTTGACCACGACCTTTTTCGCACGTTCTTGTCGTACGTGATCCACTTTTCATCACCAGTTATAAGCTTCTTCAAAAACGGTTCGCTTTCATTACGTCGTAGAAAAGAATCGCAAATGAGTACACGGTTCATTAAGTTTCTTTCAGTGAGATCGTGAGGCACCCAAATATCGAGCTTTTTAGTGTACCCCGCTTTTTTCAAATGCGCCAAAACTGTTTTCTGGTCAATTCCTAATTCTTCAGCTACGTCGTAACTACTGATATGCCGATCTTGCTCCACTTTTTCAAAAATGGCATCCATTTTATACGTAACAGGGCGACCAGAGCGACGTCCATCTTTCACATCAAACTTTCCGGATTGAAAACGCTTAAACCAAATTTGTGCTACTCTCACAGACACTGCACTAGGTCCATAAACGTCACAAATTTTTTTCGCAGCTTGCGTTGCATTTTTACCTTTTTTGTAGTAAAATTTTAAAATGAATCGAATTTCTTCATTAGATTCAATCATCTTGACAGTAAAAAAAACAAATGAAAATCACACATTTACCTAATTTGAATTTGGAATTATCTTTTTTAAAATTAAAACTTTCTAAAGATATCAAAACCTGCCAGATACAAATGGTATAACCAAAGAGATTTTAATACAAGTTCATACATACTATAATGCGAAAAGACTTTTTCCCCTACCTTTTATAAAACACCCAGACCAAGACAAACAAACATGTTCCACAGAAATGTGTTGTCGTGTGCGAGGATCGAACCCGCGGCCTCGGCGTCAAAGTAACCATTGCTAGCCATTCGACCAACGGGCTCGCCATATCACCAAGACGATATCAACGGTAAGTAGGTACTTTAATTGTAAAATCCGTTTGGATAAAAAATATTTCCGTTATTAATATTATTCCGTTTGGTAGAAAAATAGAAGGTAAAAATGGTGTTGTTAGATGACTGCGGTAGCTCACAAATGAGGTAGTTCTCACCATCTCCGGTGAGGCTATATATTATTATGCTGTGCCTCACTTTTTCCAGACCAGCGTTTACTAATAAACAGGGTATACCACGTGCAGTTAAGTTTAACTTTGGGTACAAATATTATAGTGAATCCGTTGTACTTAAAAATATATAAATAATAAGAACAATAATAATAAGAATAATAACGGTGTTGCCCCCGGCCGATTTCCTGGCATTTCGGGGGCCCATCTAGTGAGTGGCAAGCCACCGCCTGCCGGAAATAACTAGCAATAAAAGCAGTTATGGCAGGCGTCCATCCCTCTTCTGTAATAGCCCGGTATTAAGTTCACCCAGATCTCATCTCCATAGACCATTTATTGTCCATCACACTTCGCAATAGTCTCAACGCCTGCCGAGACCTGCTCATGGGTATGTCGTTCCATTAACATATCCTGGAGCGGGTCACGGCGGGCGTACAACATTACATTAAACTTCTCAAAGGGTCCTCTACGCGTTGGATCTATATCCCCGCGCACGCCTATCAAATGACCGGGCTTGACCCGTGATGAAAGAGAGATAAGAATAATAAGAACAAAAAATATATAAATAATAAGATATTTATTATTTAAATATTGTTTGTTAATGATGGCAACAAATTAAATTAACTTAATCGTAGCCATTACTTTAATGTTTCATTTGAAATTACTAACAATAGCAAACGGGTATAAAAAACCCGAGTAGATGTAGCGGGTCATTTTTTTAGATTGTGTTCTTAAAGCAAGTTGACGTTTAATAATGGTAGATACGCGTAACGAATGGTCTTCAGTGAACAATAATATGGCTAAATATTTGTACTTTATCATTGCATTTATTTTATTTTAAAATTGATAAAAATAAATGCTTGTAGTGTGCGGGTCACCCGTGACCTATATGATATTAAAGTAATCATCGCTGGTCTTATTATAACACTAGCTTCCGTCCACAACTTCGCCTGCATTCGGATTTCAGATTATCATCATCAGGTCATTTTAGTCTCCACTACAGAAGCACGACCCTCTCTCGTCCGTCCGTGACATAAGGAGGATTTGGCCTACACTCCCCACGCTGGCCAGACGGGTTGGGGAGGCCTGATCGATGTTTTATAACGTAATGCCCTTAGTCGCCTTGTACGACATCCACGAGAAGAGACGGAGTGATTCTATTCTATTCTGCCGGAAACCACAGTTTTATATACATATATTTCTTATATGAGAGGGGGCAAACGAACATGTGGGTTACCTGATGGAAAGCAATCACCACCGCCCATGGAGATCAGCAACACTAAGGGGTCGCCAATTCATTGCCAGCCTTTTAAGGCTCTTTTCTTGAAGGCTCCCATGTCGTAATTATTCAGACATACCTATTTGTTCACGAAACGTATCCAATGGTGGTGATTGCTTATTTTGATTTTTTTATTTTTTTGCATTGATTCAGGAGCCCGGTGGTCGAATGGTTAGCAATGGCAACTTTGACGCGGGTTCGATCCCCGCACAAGAGTAACATTTATGTGCAAGAACATGTTTGTTTGTCTTGGTCTGGGTGTCTCCTATGCAATATATTTACAAAAGATGAAAAGGAATTTGAGTACATTTCTCCAGTTGTCCAGTAGTAAGTAACCAATTGTGACTTGCGATGCAATCTTTAAGTGCATCTTTCTATGGCCTAACATAATAATCAATGCCTTATGGTGTGACCAAAGCTATTACGATCACAATTTATTATCCCCATATAAAGACACATTCAGAAGCGGAGATGTTATCACTGGCAGTGTATAATTTGTGTTGAATATTGGATGCAAAGCCTATTGAACACTAAATCAATGCCGAGATCTCGTGGTTGTAATTTGTTGACGATAAAATCTTCAATGGTAAATGTTTCTTTATCTCATGTGAATATAATGTATAGGTAATTTTTTATTGCATGTTGCATAGCAGACAAGTATTTTTTTATACCACTGAGGTGTAAAATAAGCACACGGTTCGCTTGTTGGAAAACAGTTACCGTAGCCTATAGACGCCTGTATCATGACAGGCATCATATGTCCTTCTTCACGCCCTTTTTGAAGAACCTCCTGGGAAAACCCCAACAGGCAGTTCATTTCCACAGCTTGATAGTACGTGGAAGAAAGCTTCTCTGGAATCGGACAGTATGTGACACTGTGGTTCTAATGTGTGAGGATGAATTGCCTGTTGATTGCCGGCGGTGCATCGGTAGAAAGAGTCCGTGGGCATCATGTCAAATAACTCCTCTGAACACACTCCATTGTACAATCGATAGAACACACAAAGGGACGAGAAATCTATTCACAAACTTAAAGGCACTAACTCGTCTATCAATTTCGTCCGTCAACAATACAAAGTATAAGGCAGGTGTAAAGCAGTCTATAAAATATAACCATTTAACCATGATTAGCAACCATTTGATAAATACGTTCCGTTAGTAACTTGAACCGTTCAAGTTGCTCACGAAACGTACCCAATCCAATTAGAAATCGAAGAAATTTCCACATAGTATAACGTACTTGGCAATCCTTCTGTAACAGATTTCTTGAGATATAGAGAGTTAATTGATTCAGCTGTTATTTTGAATGTTAGAACAACAAACTACAAAGATCCTTTGTAGTTTGTTGTTCTAACATTCAAAATGTGGTCATTTGTAGATTGTTGTTCTAACCATCAACATCTACAGATCGCCTAATGATGCTTCGCTTAGAGGCGAAACACGTGTCGCAGAGACGACCACGGCAGTCGGGGCGGCAGCAGTTGCACGTTTCTTCTGTTTCCGATGTTGGAGGTTCGCCGAGACGACCACAGCAGCTAGAGCAGAGACGACCAATGCAGCCACGACAGTCGCATGCATCTACCAACGGTAGTGGCTGGGTACCGGCCGGCAGTAGCTTGCATGAACTAATTGGTGGCGGAAGCACGCAAAGTAGTGTAGATCAAATTGCCAGATAGGGATTTCCTTTTCTGGACGTGGATAACCCCCTGCGTTCATATCGACTTGCATTCCGCTAGCCACATGGAATACGAATAAAAACGTATGGATATTTTTTTTGTAAGAAGTTGGTTGGAAGACACGGGTTAGGTTCGCTTGTTCGGGAAGCTTACCGTGGCCTATGATCTAATTCAAATCTTCCAGTACAAGATGAGTCAAGGTATATCGGTTGCACGCTGCTTTATTACGTGACTATTGTCTAACATTTGGGGTGTAAGTGGTTCATCAACACCTTTGAACCAAAGCCAACTTCACCTGCACGCGGTGCACCCTGCTGACTGACAAACGAAACTCTGGCGAAAAGAGAGGTAGGGAGCGTAATTGTAAGCTAGCAAATAACAATTCCCTTTAGGGTTGTTGTGTTTCTGCGAGTGAGTGAGGTCACCAGAAAGGAAGAAAATGCTGCGTTGGCAGCGGGGGTGGCGGCGCGCGAGCGATTATTTATGTTGCGAGCGTTAATATGGCTACGGGAACCGCTTCACATCAGGCGGGCCGTATGCTTGTCTGCCACCCGACGTAGTATAAACAAAAAAAAACATATTTTTACCTGTAGATGCGTTCTACTTGCCTTTCCTCTGTCTCTCCATGTCCTCTGAGACAGAGTAGCTATAGCCAGCCATTCAACCACCTAGCCACCTAGCTCGTCATATATTGCATCGTTGCTATAACCAACGTTATAGTGGAGATCACTCTCAATAGAATGATCTTCACTAAGTCAAAGTCAAAGTCAAAATTCTTTATTCTGTGGGCCCTCGCGGGCACTTAGACACGTCTTTTACAATTAGGTATATTTAACACTAGTCTCCACAATTAAGCATCTCTCAACAAGCAGCAGTTATTTTCCAATTTCCAAAACATCTAAACCAGATCAATCCTCATCGAAAGAACATTTGTAATAACAACAAAGTAATTGAAATCCCATTAGGTGTTGTGATGAAAATGAAAAGGGCCCTAAGGCGTGTGAATCAGATGGCAAATAAAATGCGAATCGACCTTTTGTCTTGCCCCGAGCGGACGAGTAAGATTCAATTTGTCAGGAATCTGTTTGTGGTCCAAGTCACTAGCTGTTAAATACTGAAATACAGGTAAGGCTAGAATCAATGAAGGAAGCAATAATAAATAACTGTTTCTAGTCATACAACACACCGTCATCTAGTGCCAATGAAATGAAGTGAGGTAAGATGGGGTGGGGTGGGGTGAGGTGAAGTGAAGTGAGGTGAGGTGAGGTGAAATTATTTATTCTGTCATTGGGCCCTTGTGTGTACTTAGACACGTCTTTCACATTTTAACACGCTTTTATTAGCTTCACCTGTATGTTTGTGTGTCGGTTTGTCAGTTTGTAACCAACTTCTTTGAACTTGATTTTGACTCACTTTGAATGGTCAGATTTAATTAAAACTTGGTAAACTAATTGGAATACTAATCTTTTTTCGTTCATTTATATTTTCTACTTATATTAAAAAAATATTTTTCGTTTTATAGTTCGATTATTCAGTGTTTTTAAACTATATTTATTTATTAATATATTTTTTTTGTCATTTACCAAACTAAGCAAAGCTTGTAATGTGATTTTAGTCTCTATGCTATATGGGCTTTTGCAGATGAAACTTGCATGAACATTTATCTAAACCATAGTATATATAAGCTCTGGTTAGTTTGAGATTAGATGGCACCGTGTAATTTGCCCACGATTATTTATTTATGTTTTATTGATTTGTTTAAATAGGGTTATTTTAAATGATGTTTCTATTCTAGAAATACAAACAATATTCATCAATTGATCTTCGTTACTGACTCATCAGAAATCGCTCTTATCTCGTAACTTACACAATTAGTGTCAGGGAGAGGACAGCCCCGGGGGATCCAGAGCTTTTTGTCCTCCGACACCTGCCAAAAGATCCAGTTTCTTGTTTGTGAATTCTTATTGAAGACGACTGATAAGTGACAATTTAGATTTGGCGACAGGTATCGTCGTGACGTGTTATCGGTGTCGAATCGAAATCGAATCCTATAAGGATACTTAGCGCGACCAGATACAGTTCGTCACGTTATGTTGTTGGGGTGTAAATTGTTCATCAATATCTTTCATCAATCTCACCTGCACGTGGTGCTCCCTGCTAGTTATCAAAAGAAACTATTTGTGGGACTATTACTAGCCTTGTTGTATGCCAACCTCACAGAATACATTAGTCAAATAACAATTCTTTTGAGAGTTTGTTTGTTTGTTTACAAAAATTAAATTCAATAACAATTAGTAATCTAAATTAACTAAAAATAAAATAATCTTAATCTTTGGCCGTGTGGATTCCGGCAGACTAGAATAGAAACACTCCGTCTCTTGCCGTGAATGTCGCACAAGGCGACTAAGGGAAATACATTATAAAACATCGATCAAGCTTCCCCAACACATCTGGCCAGCGTGGGGAGTGTAGGCCAAATCCTCCGTCTGTCTGGGACGGACGAGAAAGGGTCGTGCTCCTGTAGTGGAGACTAAAATGACCTGATGATGATGAAACTAATCTTAAAATAAATATTATTATATAAATAAAAACGAAGAAAAAAAAATTTATAACTAAACCGCGTCAAAAAATTCCTCCGCATCACAGTCAAAAGGCATCGTGCCCAGAACGCTGGCAGCATTGCCACGCTGAATGGCAATGCTTATACGTTGTGCCTAATATAGGCCAGCCCTCTGGTCATGGGAAGTAATCAACAATTAGTTAACAAATATTATAAAATAAACAATTGTTTAATTGATGTTTTTCTGCGAATGAGTGAGGTCATCGGGAAGGTAGGAGTTGTCGCGATGGAAGTGAGGGTGGCGGCACGCGAGCGATGTTTCATGTTGCGAACGTCTATATGGCTACGGTGGTTGCTTCACATTAAACAGCTCGTATGCTTGTTTTCCACCTGGCGTAGAATAATACAAAGTACTTGTACACCATGCGAGTTATGCGTGTATCAATTTATGGCTGGTATATAAGATATGCGGGGGAGGTGGGCTTTTAACTATATAATAAAACCATGAAAGTATATTGTAGGTTTGTATAATAACACCATTTCAGTAACATTGGAGTTAATAATAAATCCTTATATGTTGTAATTAATATTGATATAATCGTATTAATTACTGTTTTTATTTTTCTTAGATTGCAAATTACTAAATTTATTATCAATTGAGGCATTTTTAAAATAGTAAAAACGCTTATCTATTCATCTATATATATAAAAATCAATGCCAATTTTCGTTGTAATTTTATAACTCAAGAACGGGCTCACCTATCCAAACCAAATGTTTAGGCTTTGTTCGGACTATTTAGTAGATGGTTTATGTGAAGTTTGCACAAAATCGGTAGAGCGGTTCTTTATTTATCACATTTTTTGTAACAAATGAATTCAATAAATGGCGGATCATTTTGTTAATGGGGATTTTGCTGTCAAATTGAAACTTTTTTCAGTGTCGACAGTACAATCATGTTGTTATGTCATTCATGCGGTCATTTCATTTTGGTCGTGCTTCGACTTTATGTTGCCTGTTCCAGAGTCCAGAGCCGTTTGTTTATTTATGCTCAAAATGGAAAAACAAAAAATATTGTTTATCCAAATGTTTTGGATTAAATTTTCAAATAGCTAGCAAACAATAAAATATTTTTTGTTTGAATAAATGAATTTGATGTTCCAATTAATTTTTTTTAGCATTTCACTTTATACGTAGCGAAGCACGTACCGGGCCGCTAGTTTCATATATTTTGACACGTTAAGGCGCTTTTCTTGTTACTGTAATATTTAAATAAATCTATCACGTGCATCATGAAATATTTGTATTGTATTGTACCACATCTATAGTAAATAAAGTTCGTTCACTCTGTCCATTCATTCATTGAGATCGTCATTATCACATATTGTGTAACATTTTATTTATTTATTATATTATGATGAGCCCGGTGGTCGAATGGCTAGCAATGGCTACTTTGACTCCGAGGTCGCGGGTTCGATCCCCGCACAAGACAAACATTTGTGTGCATGAACATGTTTGTTTGGCAGGGTGTCTTACATCACTACATAGTATAAAACAAAGTCGCTTTCTCTGTCCCTATGTCCCTTTGTATGCTAAGTTCTTTAAAACTACGAAACGGATTTTGATGCAGTTTTCTTTAATAGATAGATAGTTTATTATGGAAGGTTTATATTTATAAAACATACATAATTTAGTAGAGAAACACTGATAATTTTAGAGGTTTCCAATGTGATGTCGTAAATAAACATATTTTTTTGCGCTTACATTGCAAACGCTGGCTGAACCCTACGAGATAGATCAAAATAATGTAGTACAATATTATTCACCTTAAAATGGTCTACAAAAAAGTCCGCGACGGTATATGTCTATCTCTTAGAGATAACCCACAATAACCGTTTATTATACTCTATTTTTTTACGAGAAATAATGGCTTATTTACGAAGCGATTTTAAGCAATACAGCATTAATCCTCATCTAATTAAGTTCTCTAAAAACATTGTTCATTTAATGTAGATCAATGGCCCTTTACAGCATGTAATTTGAACGAATATTTTCGAAGATATTACAGATTCAAAATGCAGGAACATAACGGTGAGGCGGTATTGGACGGGGCGGCGCGTGCCTATAACTGTGGAAGCTCTGTATAGGACAATGCGCAAAGACCTTCTGTAGGATATTTAGTATCAGCATTGCACCCGTGCGAAGCCGGGGCGGGTCGCTAGTGTATTATAAGTATGTATTTACAAAACAAAAATGTATTTGAGTACATTTATCAGTTGACTAGTACCCATAGTACAAGCTTTGCGCTTAATTTGGGACTAGATGGCGCTGTGTAAATTATCCAGAAATATTATTATTATTATATTTGAGAGGGGGAGTAAACGAGCATGTTGGTTACCTGATGCATAGCAATCACCACCGCCATGGAGTTGAACAACACCAAGGGATCGGCGATCCCTTGCCAACCTAAACACCTGCCTTTCTTTCTGGGGACCTAACTAAGTCGCAGAAACACAACAATCCTCAAGGGAATGGTTATTTGGCTGTGGTATTTTGTGAGGTTGAGGTGCTTCCCCAGCCAGGCAGCTGACAAAAATTCGCTATGCTCTACCTCTTTTTTCGCCAGAGCCTCGTTTTTCAGACAGCACGGTGCACTACGTGCAGGTGAGGTTGACTTTCGTTCAAAGATGTTGATGAACTACTTACACCCCATATTAGTTATTAATTTAAACCTTATTGCCCACAAAATAAGGGAACAAAATGCGGAATTAATGCTAAGAGCATTCTCTACTAGTCGGCTTGACGGACTGTGTGCGGTCTTTTTGTGACTTGTATGCACTTGCAATATTCTCCTATTGCATGCAACATCCAAGCGGCGTGCACTACGATTACGCAATGAGCCATGGTCTTAGAATCTCGCAAAGGAATGCTTGATCCGGCGTTATTACTGATATTGATGTTGATTTGATGTATCATTTTGTTAGCTGTCATTAAATTTAAAAGCATAATTTATAATTATTTAGTATGTTAAATACATATGATTTCACATTGTATGCGTATGATTTTGATTATACAGTCATGATTTCACATTGTATAGAAGATTTGATTTGACTCCAAGCTTGTAATTCGTTGCGCCAGCATTTCGACCAATCACGATGACGCACACCTCTCTTCAAGAGTGGTGTAAGTGTAGAGGAATTTTGATAATTATTTTACCAAAAGAAAGCCATATTTGTGAGTGTAGCTTATATATTCGACAACGACGTCGATGACCAGTTTGGTGATCGAACGGCTACTTTGATTCCATGGTCGCGAGTTCAATCCCCGCACAGGACAAACATTAGTGTGCATGAAAATGTCTCTCTGTCTTGGCCTGGGTATTTTCTATGCATTATAAGTATGTATTTACCAAAATAAATAAAAAATGTATATAAGTACATTTATCAGTTGTCTAGTACCCATAGTAAAAGCTTGATTGCGCTACGTAAATTGTTCAGAAATATTTATTTACATATTAATTTAATTCTAGCAGTTACCCGCGGCTTCACCGTTTTTTTTTGACGCCCGACGCACGCGGGCTCTTTCCCAGCCGTGCTGGAGGGAGGAGGAAAATCCTCTTCGACACCCCCTCAGCCTGGTTGCTACCAGACTGACCTTTCAAGGGCGAATCAGGCTTTAACTGACTAAAAACCGCCTGCCTAACTACTTTTAGCCACGATGGCTTTATAAGCGCAAACGGAATGCGTCTGCTATTGATTTGTGTATATTTATATATAGCAACATAGCGCGATTTAGAAATGAGACAGCACCATCTAGTGATCTAGTGAAAAGACAAACGATTATAAACTTTATTTTTTAACGTTAAGATGTTTTTTCCGGGATAAAGAGTAGTCTATGTCACTCGCCAGACCTTAAACTATCTAAAAAAAAAATATGTCAATCCGTTTGTTAATTTTGACGTGAAAGAAGGACAAACAAACAAACAAACACACTTTCACATGGTTTCACATTCCTTTGGGTTCATATGGTCTAAAGTATTAAAATGTCCTTAATATCAAAAAGTCTAGTTATTCATTAGGTCTAAAGTATTCAAATGTCTACAGTATCAAAAAGTCTATTATGTAATATTAGTATGGATTAACCCGAAAAATAAAATTATTTTTCTTAAAAATGCTGACCCGTCCGTGAAGTGGGACGGGTCAGCTAGTTAAAAATAAAACAATCGTATGTTGTGAATGCAATATCAGTTTCACATCGTGTATGGCTCAGAAGGGAAATCTATTAGCCCTCGCAGAGAAACCTTCGGTTTTGCGAATTGCCAGCGTTTCCATGTCGTCGCGGACTCTTACAAGGGTTGTTTATGTTTTGGTCCCTTACAATACCCTGCGAAAGTTCTATTTGAATGCCGTTGACCCGTTTTGGTTGTATTTTTTTAGATAAATCGCTTCCTAATTTGTGAATTGTTGTTTCCAAGACGGTCAAAGCGCAGTAAATGTACAGTACAATCTATCTATAAATATAAAATTCAAAGTCCTGACTGACTGATATATCAACGCACAGCCCAAACCGCTGGGTCTAGAGATTCCAAATTTGGCACGTAGGTTCCTTATGACGTCTAGGGGTACACTTAGAAAGGATTTTTCAAAATTCATCCCCTAAGGGGGTGAAACGGGGGTCCAAAATTGTATGGGGAAACGAGATTAGTTGGACTATTTTATCCTAAACTATACACGAGTGCTTCGATAGATAAAAGAGTAAACACGTGTGTGTCCCGAATTTCACGCGAGCGAAGCCGCGGGCGAAAGCTAGTATAATATAAATACTTTTTTAGGCACCAAAGAAGAAAAAGATTACAAAAATTGTGAAAACTTACAGATATATTGTAAAAATGTGATAAATATAGTTAATTGATTCAGGTGTTATTTGCGGAACGACGTAGGTACAGTCGTTAAGCTAAGTCAGTAGCCTTTGGTCGGCTTGAAAACACTGGCGTCCGCAGTAGGTGGAGTAAACTCTAAACCCCTTCAATTGAGGGGAGACCCAAATCCCAGCAGTGGGATGAGTAAGAATCGCTTCACATCAGGCAAGCCGTATGATTATCAGCCACCCAACGTAGTATAAAAAAAAGCTTCTATCACGTAATCAAAAACCTATGCTAGCTAAATGTAATTGTAATTATGGTACGATCTGCACCTTAATCGACACTCAACGACATCTAGTTGCCATCTAGGTAAGTATCGCTTATAATATCTAGCCTAGAGCAATAAAGCTTTTATATACTCTCATACTAAACACAGAATCTTAATGTCAGTCTTTTACGCACAAGCCATCGAAATAAATTTAAAAAGTTACTTTTCGATACAGCTCTTTATCCACAACTGTATCGAAAAGTAACTTTTTTTTCCATTTCGATACAGCTTCAGCCCTGGGTTCAGCTATATTAAGCAGGTTGCAATGCAAATGCATTTTTTTTATACTACGTCAGGTGGCAGACAAGCAAACTGCCCGCCTGATGTGGAGCGGCTACCTTAGCCCCGCAATTCCTTCCTTACTTGTGACTTCACTCACTTGCAGGAACACAACAACCCTCAAGGCAATTGTTATTTGGCTGAGATATTCTGTGAAGTGGAGGCACTTCCTCAGTATGGCAGAGTACAAATACGCTTTAACTCTCTTTTGACAGAGCCTCTTTCGCTAGTTGATAAGGTGCACCACGTGCAGATTAGGTTGGCTTTGATTCTAAAGATCACGGTGAACCACTTATATCTCAAATCAAATTTATCGATATAAACCTATGCATTGTTATTAATAAGAACAGAGTTTTCATTTTCCTTGAAAGACTGGCAAGGAACGGATCGGCGACCCCTTGGTGTGGCTGGTCTCCATGGGCGGTGGTGATTGCTTTCCACCAGGTGACCCACATGCTCGTTTGCCCCCCTCTCACATAAAAAAAAAATATATTTTTAAATAATTTTTAGGTTAATTTATTTTAGTTACATTAGTTAATTTTATAATGTTTATTATAATAACACACCATCGTTTTTGCGTCGGGGGTTATAAAAAACAAAACGTACTACAAAATATAACCAGTCCTGAACTATGATAGCTCGGTAGCTTCCCATTTCAACATCAATTGTTTGCACGAGCCGCGTTACGTCCGCTATCGCACGAAGCAAGGAAGCGGAGTTTTACTCCAGATACAATCTCCTGGCGCTGAATAATGAACGCGAGTTCCGACACACGCCTGCTTTATTGATTATTGCACGGTATTGTTGGGAACTGATGTAACTAGGTACGCTGCAGCACAGAAATATCTAGACTTACGTTACTACAACTTAAGTGAATCCGGAGTTACGCGATTTTAAAAACTTTATAAACATTATTTATTGCACGTAAATTACCATAACATAGTTAAATCAAAAGCGTACAAAGGTGAGCTTATCGCTACAAGAGATCTCTTCCAGCCGACTCTACAGGCAGTAAGAAAAAGAGTCACTTGACGGATTATACACTATGTGCGTACTATTAATTAAGAAAGATGTTATATATATGTACATTGATCATCGAAGTACGAGCGTGCCCGCGTGCACGCTAATAAACGTCGGTGGACGAGGGCGACGAAGATGATGGTAAGTCACATACGTTACAAAAGATAAGAAAAATATCTTGATGACTTTTCTGGCAAATTGGGAGGGGGGGGGGGGGGACACTTGCGTCTTAGAAAAATTTGCACGTTAAATGTAAATGATTCGTAAACGGATTACTATATCGAAAAATAATCTTCACACACTCCCAATGTTTCTAAAAGACCTATCCAACGACACCCCACACCATGGGGTAGGTGCAGAAAAAAAAATCATCCCCATTTACGTGAAGGGGCGGTACCCCGGAAAAATAAATTTCCAAATTTTATTTACCACTTTGTCAGCACAGTTAATATGTGTCTACATGCCAAACTACAGCTTTCTAGTATCAAGCGTCTCTGAGCTAGGCCGCGGACGAACGGACAGACGGACATGGCGAAACTATAAGGGTTCCTTGTTTACTATGGAACCCTAAAAACGGTGTGCACTCTGGGAGTGCCGATAGAAGTGAAAACTTGAACAATAACGTTGTGTACTTATGAATATTTTGGAATGGTTAGGTAATAATTTCGCACGAATTGCTTTATTAATCAGTATAAAAGTACTATCATTTATGTGGTAAAATACAATATTCATTTATTGCGCTATCGTACACAAACATGACAATTTATATTACATTAAAAAAATAAATTTCCGCCGCGCGGTAGATCGAGAGGGCGATATTATTTCCTCTCCTACGCCGCGCCGGTCCGCGCCGCTCCGTCTTACGAATCGCTCAGGCCACGTGTCCTGACGCGAGTTTAACATTTTTTATCCACCCCAAGAAGTGCACAACACCGCTAAAGAAGTTTTCACTTCAATAATACTTATTTCTTTAAATTAAATTAACATCAAAACCACAAGCAAAAGTGTAATATTTCAGTATTTGTCCACAAACACGTCTATCCAGTAATAAATTATAAGAGTACATTAGTTTTGTTTTTATTTATGGCGTGATATCACCAGCTCTCCGTCTTGTCGGCCGGAGAATTATGGCGGACGCGTGACGACTTAATCTACCCGAATGCCCTGACTTACCGCCAAATGTGTAAATAATTTTTATGCTCTACTTACTTGAGAAATACTGAGTAATGTTGTGGCTTTATTGTTTTATATACTTTTATAGTGCGTTGAGTGGCAAACAGAGCATGCCTAATGTAACCATGGACTCTGCCACCGAAGCTGAAGCCGATTATCATCTAATATTTTGATTCGAAAATTAGGTCATACATTATTGAGATACAACTTAGCTCAGTGCGTAGGGCTCAATGGTTACTACCAACTAAGCTATTATTTTTTTTATACTACGTCAGGCGGCAGACAAGCATACGGCCCGCCTGATGTGAAGCGGTTACCGTAACCGTATTAATGCTTGTAACATAATATATCATTTGCGCGCCGCCACCCACGCTGCCAACGCAGCATCTCCTTTTTTTCTGGTGACCTCACTCCCTCGCAGGAACACAACAACCCTCAAGGGATTTGTTATTTGGCTGCGGTATTCTGTGAGGTGAAGGTATATTCCCCAGTCGGGTAGCTTACAATTACGCTCCCTACCTCTCTTTAAAAGCTAAATACAAGTACCTTAAATCTCAGTTGATTTTCGCAATCAAAAAATTAATCGTAAGCGGCTTCAGCCTCGGTGGTAAGGCCCCGGGGCTAGGCATTACCTATTTTCTAATCTATTTCAGATAATGTTGGCTTTAATTGTAAAAGTGGTAAGTCTCTCTGTCGTGCTTGTCTGTAATCGTCCATCATGGACCATTGTGAAGTCAAATGTCTGACGCGCGCATTTCGTATTATCAATCTCATGGCTAATGATTTGGACCTATTCTGTTGTACTATGAGTGAACTCACAAGGGTATTACTTTTTATTATAAGTTATAAAATATAATTATTTTCATACATTTATATTGCTACACTGTCGCATTAGGTTCCGTCCTGTAAAGATAGTTGTAAGTTTGGCTAAATAAATAAATAAATGTTTGTACGCCGACAAGGCAAGACATGATGAACTAAAATTCACAATTTCAAAGACACTTGCATGCAAATGTATGTAATCTACTCATGTTTTGTGCAAATAAATAAATTCTTTATTCTTTATCTTTATCTTATCTTTATCTCTTTACTACAATGATAATCTTACTTTAAAGTAATGCGACAAATCGAGAGATCAACATACAGAGGTATTTCATATTTGTCATTACGTTATATCTTATATATAAAAATGAATTGCTTTTTGTTAGTCTCGCTAAAACTCGAGAACGGCCAGGCCGATTTAGCTGATTTTGGTGTTGAAATATTTGTCTTAGCCCAGGGAAGGTTTAAACGGTGAGAAATTTTGGAAAAAATTCAAGAAAGATAGTGAAAACAACAATTTTAATTTCCCATACAAAGTGTTCCTACTATAGTCGTATGTCAAAACATCAAAGATGGCGAACCTACCTATCAATAGTGTCATTGTCACAAAGAATCGACGTCATATTTGTTGGTTGTCAAATATGACTTTCTCAGAAGTGACATAGAAATGACACAATACTAATAGACATCAAGAAAGGAGTTGAAATATGTAGTGACTGTTTATGGTAAATTATGCTTTGTACAGTACTAATAGAATAAAAAATAGAAATTTGTAAATTTCATAAACACTCGGATTGTACATTACAAAAATGATTGCAAAAAATGTAACCAGTGTCAGCAATGCGAATAGACCAGAAAATGGGGGCTGAACGCAGAACGAGGTTTGTGGATTCACATAGAGTTGTATAACTTTGCATATGGTAAGACCTACATCACATTATATAGGTCTGTCATGTTAACCAAGGTGATACCTATTACAAAATAAAACGGATCCTCATTATTTTCTGAAGTACCTAAATCTGTAATTTTAATATAATCATATTT
This sequence comes from Hypsopygia costalis, assembly GCA_937001555.2. Lineage (NCBI taxonomy): Eukaryota > Metazoa > Arthropoda > Insecta > Lepidoptera > Pyralidae > Hypsopygia > Hypsopygia costalis. The sequence continues at coordinate 1,556,953 of OW443343.2, read as the reverse complement.
TATCATTTAGTCTTAAAATTTATTTGGCGAGAACTTTCTGTACTGAAGTCTAAAAGGCTGCCAGGTTTTTATATCGACATCATCCGAGACATGTACCGAAATTCCAAATCCATAGTTTAGACCTCTGTCGGAGAGGAGTGACAAAATTCCCATTAACGTCGGTGTCCTCCAGCGATCAGTCTTAGTCTGTTTTTGTTCATATTAGGCATATTCTTATATATTAGACATTTGTGGTTTCTTATATATTAGACGAATTGTCAAGTAGTATCATGGATCCACATGGACCAGGGGCCTTACCGCCGAAGCTGAAGCCGATTACCATCGAATATTTTGATTCCAAAAATAGGTCTTACGTTTAAGTTATTGACAAGCATATTCAGCTTAGTCCGTAGAGCTCCAGAGTTACTGTCAGTTAAGCTAAACACAAATATCATACTTCTAAGTTGAAGTTTTATTTTCGTGATCAGAAACACCGGTGGGGATCGTCTTCAGCTTAGCCGGTAGGTGTCCATGTATGCTGATATAATTGCACTGGCGGATGCGGATAGAGGGCAGTTGATGCGATGAGTGAATTAATGGAAGAGGTCACTTGAGAACTATGGGCTGAATCCGAATTCGGGAAAGATCAAGTACTTGGGCTGCAAAACAACAGATCCCCGAACGACCGTGCACATAAGGATATGGTCGAATGCACGGACAGTTTAAGTACTTGGGTTCTGTTCTTCGATCATCGGATAGCATCGACTGCGAGATTTCAGTAGCTTGGACTAAGTGGCTTGAGGTAACCAGTGTCATCTGTGACTAGGGATTGCAATCCCGCAAAGCGGGATCCCGCATTCCCGCGGGATCATGATGGTTTAATTAATCTGCGGGATCCCGCAAATTCAAAGGGCGGATCCGCGGATCCCGCAAATAAAGAATTTGGCGCTAAAACTAAGTAAATTTTTATTTATTTCCAAAATCCAAAAAAGTACGATGAAGAAACCAAAAACACAGATCGTACATATACATTCTTCATGCCAAGAAAAGTTGCAATACTTACGCCAAGAAATAAATAAAATTATAGAAAAAGTCGTAGTTCAAGACGATGAAATATATGCAGATGACGTCTTGGAAAATACACCTATAGCTAGAACATCTGCTACTGATACAAATCCTACTCTAACGCTAAAAGAAGAATGAGAAAAAAGCTTCTACAAGAAAAAAAATATTTAAGAAAAAACCAGACATTGTTGTCTGGCTTTTTCATTCATTTGACATTCGTGGTATTAGACGAATTGTCGACGTTGGCAAAGTAACATATTGCCATAAGGGAAAAAAAAAAAAAAAAAGTAGTATCATGTATCCACATGGTCCACCTCTGTGCGGTGGGTCGACGGGTGTTCATGTATGCTGATCTAATTGCACTGGCGAATGCGGATAGAGTGCAGTTGATGCGATGAGTGAATTAATGGAAGAGGTCACTTGAGAACTATGGGCTGAATCCGAATACGGGAAAGACTTGGGCTGTAAAACAACAGATCCCACGACCGTGCATTTAAGGATATGATCGAATGCACGGACGGTTTAAGTACTTGGGATCTATTCTTCGATCATCGGATAGAATCGACTGCGAGATTTCAGTAGCTTGGACTAAGTGGCTTGAGGTAACCAGTGACATCTGTGACTCCAAAATTTCGTCAAGTTGAAAGGACAAATATATAAATCCAAGATTAGATCATTTTATAAGTAAGTAAAATATCGTCAATACTTAATAGACACGTACAGGTGTTTTCTTTCATGGAGTTGAATATGCTGCGCAGTATGCGCGAAGTTTCGTAGAAGGACCGCGTCAGGAATTCTCGGACATGGCAAGCAAACTGCAAGAGAGTCATTTAAGCTGGTATTGTCAAATTTTATGGAAAGCGGCAAGTTAGGAAACAAATGTCTTGCAATGGCACATCCTCTAGGTTCGGGCACACAGGGTAGGCACTTCTTAAAGAGACACAGATCTTAGATCGTATATATTTGTTAAGTAGATAGATGTAGGTGAAACAAAGTTCACCGGGTCATCTAGTCTTATATATAAAAATGAATTGCTTTTTGTTAGTCTCGCTAAAACTCGAGAACGGCCAGGCCGATTTAGCTGATTTTGGTGTTGAAATATTTGTCTTAGCCCAGGGAAGGTTTAAACGGTGAGAAATTTTGGAAAAAATTCAAGAAAGATAGTGAAAACAACAATTTTAATTTCCCATACAAAGTGTTCCTACTATAGTCGTATGTCAAAACATCAAAGATGGCGAACCTACCTATCAATAGTGTCATTGTCACAAAGAATCGACGTCATATTTGTTGGTTGTCAAATATGACTTTCTCAGAAGTGACATAGAAATGACACAATACTAATAGACATCAAGAAAGGAGTTGAAATATGTAGTGACTGTTTATGGTAAATTATGCTTTGTACAGTACTAATAGAATAAAAAATAGAAATTTGTAAATTTCATAAACACTCGGATTGTACATTACAAAAATGATTGCAAAAAATGTAACCAGTGTCAGCAATGCGAATAGACCAGAAAATGGGGGCTGAACGCAGAACGAGGTTTGTGGATTCACATAGAGTTGTATAACTTTGCATATGGTAAGACCTACATCACATTATATAGGTCTGTCATGTTAACCAAGGTGATACCTATTACAAAATAAAACGGATCCTCATTATTTTCTGAAGTACCTAAATCTGTAATTTTAATATAATCATATTTTATCATTTAGTCTTAAAATTTATTTGGCGAGAACTTTCTGTACTGAAGTCTAAAAGGCTGCCAGGTTTTTATATCGACATCATCCGAGACATGTACCGAAATTCCAAATCCATAGTTTAGACCTCTGTCGGAGAGGAGTGACAAAATTCCCATTAACGTCGGTGTCCTCCAGCGATCAGTCTTAGTCTGTTTTTGTTCATATTAGGCATATTCTTATATATTAGACATTTGTGGTTTCTTATATATTAGACGAATTGTCAAGTAGTATCATGGATCCACATGGACCAGGGGCCTTACCGCCGAAGCTGAAGCCGATTACCATCGAATATTTTGATTCCAAAAATAGGTCTTACGTTTAAGTTATTGACAAGCATATTCAGCTTAGTCCGTAGAGCTCCAGAGTTACTGTCAGTTAAGCTAAACACAAATATCATACTTCTAAGTTGAAGTTTTATTTTCGTGATCAGAAACACCGGTGGGGATCGTCTTCAGCTTAGCCGGTAGGTGTCCATGTATGCTGATATAATTGCACTGGCGGATGCGGATAGAGGGCAGTTGATGCGATGAGTGAATTAATGGAAGAGGTCACTTGAGAACTATGGGCTGAATCCGAATTCGGGAAAGATCAAGTACTTGGGCTGCAAAACAACAGATCCCCGAACGACCGTGCACATAAGGATATGGTCGAATGCACGGACAGTTTAAGTACTTGGGTTCTGTTCTTCGATCATCGGATAGCATCGACTGCGAGATTTCAGTAGCTTGGACTAAGTGGCTTGAGGTAACCAGTGTCATCTGTGACTAGGGATTGCAATCCCGCAAAGCGGGATCCCGCATTCCCGCGGGATCATGATGGTTTAATTAATCTGCGGGATCCCGCAAATTCAAAGGGCGGATCCGCGGATCCCGCAAATAAAGAATTTGGCGCTAAAACTAAGTAAATTTTTATTTATTTCCAAAATCCAAAAAAGTACGATGAAGAAACCAAAAACACAGATCGTACATATACATTCTTCATGCCAAGAAAAGTTGCAATACTTACGCCAAGAAATAAATAAAATTATAGAAAAAGTCGTAGTTCAAGACGATGAAATATATGCAGATGACGTCTTGGAAAATACACCTATAGCTAGAACATCTGCTACTGATACAAATCCTACTCTAACGCTAAAAGAAGAATGAGAAAAAAGCTTCTACAAGAAAAAAAATATTTAAGAAAAAACCAGACATTGTTGTCTGGCTTTTTCATTCATTTGACATTCGTGGTATTAGACGAATTGTCGACGTTGGCAAAGTAACATATTGCCATAAGGGAAAAAAAAAAAAAAAAAGTAGTATCATGTATCCACATGGTCCACCTCTGTGCGGTGGGTCGACGGGTGTTCATGTATGCTGATCTAATTGCACTGGCGAATGCGGATAGAGTGCAGTTGATGCGATGAGTGAATTAATGGAAGAGGTCACTTGAGAACTATGGGCTGAATCCGAATACGGGAAAGACTTGGGCTGTAAAACAACAGATCCCACGACCGTGCATTTAAGGATATGATCGAATGCACGGACGGTTTAAGTACTTGGGATCTATTCTTCGATCATCGGATAGAATCGACTGCGAGATTTCAGTAGCTTGGACTAAGTGGCTTGAGGTAACCAGTGACATCTGTGACTCCAAAATTTCGTCAAGTTGAAAGGACAAATATATAAATCCAAGATTAGATCATTTTATAAGTAAGTAAAATATCGTCAATACTTAATAGACACGTACAGGTGTTTTCTTTCATGGAGTTGAATATGCTGCGCAGTATGCGCGAAGTTTCGTAGAAGGACCGCGTCAGGAATTCTCGGACATGGCAAGCAAACTGCAAGAGAGTCATTTAAGCTGGTATTGTCAAATTTTATGGAAAGCGGCAAGTTAGGAAACAAATGTCTTGCAATGGCACATCCTCTAGGTTCGGGCACACAGGGTAGGCACTTCTTAAAGAGACACAGATCTTAGATCGTATATATTTGTTAGGTAGATAGATGTAGGTGAAACAAAGTTCACCGGGTCATCTAGTAATATATAAATATAGTCTTGCAGTGGAATATAGTAGTATAAATTATCGTAGAAATTCATACTTCATTTGTACACCTAATACTTTAAATAAGCTGGTCGACACATTAGATATAGATTTAGTTAATACAAAAATTAATTCTTTAAAGAATATTTTGGCGAGAAATTGGTTCGACATGGTTCCCTGATATTCTTCTTGTTTACTTCTGTAGTATAAGTAAGCATGTAGATTTTTATATGCGAAAACATGTTAATAGTTTGTAGACTTTAATCTTTAATACTGTAATTAGTAATATTATTAAAACTCACGTGAGACATTATACTAAATTAATTAGATAAATTAAACGGGTCACTCACGTCTTTTTTGTCGGGAAAGCCGACTAGTTTCGATCTCAAAAGGAGACCTTCTTCAGGGCGAATGTCCAGACACGTCCACCCTTTGTCTCTCGCGCCGGACACTGACACGGACGCGCAAGTTTGTTTTCCGAATAAAATAAAATAAAAATAAAATAATATATTTTTTATTACATGATATCTAATGTGTACAAACATTAACTAGGTACAATTTTATTATTATGTAAGTATTTAGATATAATTTTTTAATCAACTATTATTATCCTTTTGTGAACAATGCCTTTTACGTAGGGTATCAAAATTGATAAAAAAAAAACAGATAAGTTTATAATTTAACATTATTATACATCCGATTTATCTTTTTGTAATTTCAGTAACTCTAGATAAAATTCGTCTAGTTCAAACGAACGACTGCACAAACTCGCGCTTTTACGCTGAGCACGTGAGCGAGTGACGACCGACCGCTTAGTCATAGTTTTAAAAGCATAGCTTAGTCCCGTCGACCGGGAACCGCGTCTTTTCATACATAAAATCGGAGTGAACACCTGCCTCTAGTAGGCGTCCATAGGCTAAGGTAACTGCTTGCCATCAGGCGGGCCATATTGACGTGACAACATCTTATAATTCGATGGAGCCGGCTGCACGCACGAAAAAACATGATGTATGCGGCGTTACCTTTCAATTCGGCAAACATTTCATCAGTATTTTCTTATGACGTTGTCACGTTCAACTATCGACAGTAAACCGACTTTACAGACAACCGATTTTTTTTATACTACTAAAGCAGCAAACAAGCATACGGCCCGCCTGATGGAAATATGCTTGTTTTGCCACCGTAATGGTATAAAAAATGCAACCAAAACCTTATAGCTTTAATATATTTAACTTAAAAATATATTTAACGTGTCGCGTTAAGTATTGCCGCATATCCGTTATCTCACTGGGCCGGTGTATTCAAATCAGCAATTTTCAGCAACGTCAATATTTAACCATAATTTGAGCTGATTTCGGTTGTTGGAGCTTGAATTCATGAAGTTTAATGAACATTTATTTCGGTTTTAATTAATGAACATGTTTTATAAATATAACTGCCATATTTAGAGCTTGATAGTCTTTAGATGTATTACATCATCATCATCATGATCAGCCTGTATCGACCCACTGCTGGTTATAGGCCTTTTCCAATGCTTTCCACCATATGCGATCCTCCGCTTTCCGCATCCAACCGCTACCAACCACTTTTTTGAGGTGGTCGGTTCATCTAGAAAAGGAGCGCCCTACCACAGATTACATAATAGTTACTACGTAACAGATACTTCACTCAGTAGAAATTTTCCAATACCTACTGCTATAATAGCCTACTCGGTCGCGTCAGCAACCGCTGCATGCTAAAATGTGACTAAATGCTCAAGCGTACAGTTGTGATTGCCACGCACCGCGCGATCCCACAGCAATTGCAGGGCCTGAATTTGGTCCGCAAACGGCCCGAGACCGCTCGGCCGGCCGGTAGGTAACTATAGCGCGCAAGTACATGGAGTGACGGAGGCCTGGCCCTACGATTATTTACCCCATATGTGGCCTCCACTCTTGGACTTAAAAGACAACAGTTACTGTCTATCAGCTTAAAGTACTAGACGGATCTGATTGAAATTTGGCATACAGGCATATACTACGTTAGTACTATTACTTATACTGTGCATATACTAAGACATCTACTAAGTAGTACAACTAATTAAAAAAATTGCACGGGATACCGTGTATGCGCATCCCACGCACGTACGAAGCGGGCACAAGCTATAAAGTTAATAAAAAATCTACCACAATTGAATCGGCTTTACCAAGTTCCAGTCTCCAAAATTCCACGAGCCCGGTGATCGAATGGCTATAGCCATGTCCACTTTAACTCCGAGGCCGCGGGTTTGATCCCCGCACAAGACAAATATTTGCGTGCATGAACACGTCTATTTTTCTTGGTCTGGGTGTTTTCTAAGTATGTATTCACAAAAAAAGTATTTAAGTATAATATCAGTTATCTAGTACACACAGTACAAGCTGTGCTTAGTTTGGGACTAGATGGTGCTGTATAATTTGTCCAGGGATTTTTATTAATTTTATTTACATACAAACATACAAACTTTTTAAAAGAAAACAAAATACAAATTAAAAAATGGTTTCACAGGCGCTGTTGACGAATCATCTCCTGTCGTCACGTGGACACACTAACACACAACAATCCTAAAGGATATTGTTAATTAGTTGCATGTTAATTAGGGCTCGACATCTCCTATCTCTCTCACTAGAAACTCATTACCGCAAAGTGCACCACGTGCAGATAAAGTTGGCTTTAAAGGTAATAAGCCTCTTACACTACAATGATAATCCTAAAGTGATGCGATAAAACGTTAGGTCAATATTCAGAGATCGTTTGTTTATAACATCTTCGTTGTACATTAAATTTACATTTATAAAAAAAAATTGTACAAATGCTGACTTGTCCCTATAAGGGATCTCTTCCAGTCAACCTTTGAGTGTCTGAATCAGTTAATTATGTAAACAAATTCATTCAGACACTAAAACTAAAGCTTTGGTATTTCTAAGTACAACGATAGACGCCTTTGTTGCTATAATTACAGCACAGTATAAGTAAAAGTACTACTTACAGTATGGCCACTGCCTACCGCTCTCACAAGGCGACCTCACCTCCCCTGTGATTCGAAATATGGAACCGATAGCAAGGGCTGTCACGTATTGCGAAAGATAGTTCGTAGTATATAATATATTCTCAACTGAACTTTTATATGATAAAATGATTTATTTCTTATTATTGAATCATTAAACTATTTGTTTTTTCATTACAAAATCTATTTATTTTTCCAGTTTTAAGTTATTGAATTTTACATACATTGTACATTCGAAATAGTTGATTCGACAGTTCGACGTTTTTGAATTTTTTGAACGAAGTTTAATATTGTCAGTTTATTCCACTTACCACAATATCGTCTCAATAGACAACCTAAAGTAAAACGTCTTACGTCACAGCGCAAGGTACAACTACTTTATTATGCAGTCAAACACACACAGTTGCACGTGTACAGGCGAGGTCTGTTTGTATTGTCGCTTTTTGTATGAAGTGGCCATGGTATGATTACAGTTAAGTTTATATACGAGTATAATATATTGTAACGCGTTGGATTTGTTGGACGTGACAGTCCAAGTATTAACATCTTTTATTTCTTCGCCAACCCTATACTTCATGGCGACCCTGCCAAGTTCCACATTATAGATAACAGTACTATATACATGAAGACTATTGAAACTCAGACAGAAGGCGTTTGTACGTAGTTACTCGCGTACATACTCGTCTCATCGAACTTGATATCCGTCACAATGCACAGACCCGCACCTGGTGCTCGCTCCACTCAAAATTACTTCACAGGGTAAGGTCATATTAGCGTAGATAATGCGATAAATTCATTGAAGAACAAGAATGAGCATATTTTTTTGACGTGAAAACTTCTTTAGCGACGTTTAGCACTTTTGGGATGGGACATGTTAAACTCGCGTCAAGACACGTGACCTGGTCTAAAATTCGTAAGACGGCGGGAGAGTAGACTGCCGGCGGCCACGCCGGAGGAATAGTAGAGGAAGTAATATCTTTCTACCGCGCGGCGAAAATGTATGCCTGCTCCTGATGTTTATTTTTAATGTAATATAAATTGTCATGTTTGTGTACGATAGCGCAATAAATGAATATTGTATTTTAACACATAGATAGTACTTTTAACATAAATTAACTTAACTTTTTACATAAATAAGGCAATTCGTGCGAAATTATTCCCTAACCATTCCAAAATATTCAAAAATGCACAACGTTTTTTCAAGTCTTCACTTCTGCCGGCACTCTCGGAGTACAACCCGTTTCTTTTTTTGACGTGATAGCATCTTATAAATCGATAAACGCTGGCTACACGCACATAAAAGCATGACTCATTGTCACGTTCCGCCTGAGCCTAGCGTGCAAGCGATAGCGCGGAACAAGCGATAGAGAGGCACGATCGACCCAAGCGTTCCTCAATGTTTTCTTATGACGTTATCACGTAAAATTTTCGTCCGTAAACCGACTTTACAGACGAGTAATTTTTCTGTAAAGTCGGTTCAGTAACAAGCGTTACTGGCTATAATGACTTTTAAACTTTCGTGTTGCTTATGTTATGAAAGTAATAATGGGAAGTAACTCGATCATGCATAAGGGTATTTACACAGGTTACGTTACGTTTCGACCAGGTTGCACCAGCCGTGGTCATAGGCTGACTGTACAGATTCATCGAATTCGCTGAGACTATAATCCTAACAGCACCCGTTTGAATTGAGTCACAAAGTGCAAGCTGATATCTTGGCGCTCCCGCCCTTAATTGACAGAAGTGCTCCATATGCGGCCGTACTTGAGCTTTGTAAAGCAGACATCTTTGCCTCGGGATGAAGTACTGCTTCGCCTTGATAGGCACACATAGTTTCTTCGATGCCAGCTTGACCTTCCCGTCCAGGTAACAACGGAACTGGACGTCGCTGGAGATTTCAACTCCGAGAATCCCAATATTTTTGGCCATGGTAAGGGGAGTTAATAGTAAGGAGTTACCAAATCTTATTGAAAAATATTCTATGGTAGTTTGTAAAACATTTCAATAACTTTCACTCAATAAACCTTAGCTATATTGTAAATTTATTTATTCACTGAAAATATCAGTTAAACTTCAAATTTAACCATAATTACAACAATTCCAATTTTTTACCACCAAGATTTGCTAAATTAAATTTACCACTATTTGAAATATTGTTAGAATTACATATTTAAGTAAAACCTACTTATTTAAATTGTTAGAATTACATATTTAAGTAAAACCTACTTAAATATGTAATTCTAATAATTTTTAAGTAATGCATTCCCCATGAATATTATTATTTATTTTAGACCAAAGATATCTGTATTAGTTGGAAACAATATTTCTAGCTTTTTCTTTATATAAGGACGCGGCAGCAATGTCATGCCTTTAGGCTCGTAAAATTATTCCGCTACCTTTTATCACTATGTCCTCATCGCCACTCCCGGTTCGATAGAGCTGTAGTTTGTGTATTTTCCGCTAATGATCAACAATGTAGCAAGAAAGGCTTTCACTCAGCGTCCTGTTTATTAAGTTTCTCTCTAAGGAACTCTTCTTAACAAGCCTGGTATTTTAATGTTGTAGGAGCCTTTTTATACCCCGTCAGATAGCAAAAAATTTATGTTTTTGTATATACTTACATATAATATGTAGTTAACATCCAGACCCAGACAAACAGACGTGTTCATGCACACAAATATTTATCTTGTGCGGGGATTGAACCCGCGACCTCGGAGTCACAGTCGCCCTTGCTAACCATTCGACCACCGAGCTTGTCAAATCCAATTGCTAAAAAAAAAAACAAATGCTAGATCGTTGTTAATTTCCTATAAAAAGCCTAACCTGTCCACAAACTCTTTAACTAAGTTTTCGCGACATCAAATAACTTATTTCCTTGTTATGCTCACGTGAACTTAAAACTCGTCCGAGATTTACCGCCACGTAATCAGAATTTTTTCGCCCAAAACACGACGCCGAACTCCTAACAAAGTTTCGTTATGAAAAGCCGTGTTTTGAAGAAAAACATTCTATTGAGAACTACATGACAACCTTAGAGTCAGCGTGCCTAGATACAGCTTATTAATTTCATTGTTTATCTGCCTATAATAACATGGTGTACAAAAATGAGCTTTTATCTCTTTAAGAGATGTCTTTCTGCCAACCCTAGCGCACACACAGAAATTTAATTGGCTGGAAGACGAAACAAACTAAGTATCATCATCAAGTCATTTTAGTCTCCACTACAGGAACACGGCCCTCTCTTGTTCGTCCCAGACAGAAGGAGGATTTGGCCTACACTCCCCACGCTGGCCAGACGGGTCGGGGAGGCCTGATTGATGTTTTATAATGTATTTCCCTTAGTCGCCTTGTACGACATCCACGGGAAGAGACGGAGTGATTCTATTTTAGTTTGCCGGAAACCACACGGCCAAGCTAAGTATATCACTTTATTATTATCAATACCAAACGTGTCATTTATCTAATATTCGTTGTAATATATTACAGTACTTTTTTACAACATGAGAGTGAGTGAGGTCACCAGAAATAAAGAAAGGAACGAGTATAAAAACACAATGTATCTCAAAAGTGATACATATTATATTAAATTAGATTGTTTAGTGCGATTGCCAAGTCAATCTGTTTATTTAAATCATACTAGTAGTTTATGAAACTGTTGCATAATAAGGGTTATTAAAATACGAGTGTGAATTTAAAACATGAGCCAAAGGCGAATGTTTTAATAGACCACACGAGTATTTTAATACCTAATTATGTGCAGTTTCATACACTACTTTATCTAATCTCATGAAATATATGATAATAATATTTTAAATACAACTATGAAGTTAATTTAACAGCTATAATTCTTACTTAGAAATCCATTTGCAGATCGAGCATGCGTAGTGCGCATGCGCGACGCGCCGCGCGGCGCCGCGTTCACAGATTATGTAGAAAAATTTTGCATAGTTGCAATGTATTTGCATTGCAACCTGTTTAAAATACCTGTATCCAGGGCTGAAGCTGTATCGTAATGGTAAAAAAGTTATTTTACGATACAGTTGTCCATGGAAGAGCTGTATCGAAAAATAACTTTTTAAATTCATTTTGATAGCTTGTGCGTAAACACTGTCATTAAGATACTGTGTTTAGTTTTTAAATGTGTAATTTTCAGTATGAGATTAGATAAAAGATTTTTTAATATTGATATGGTCGCTATAAGATTTTGTTAGGTTAGCTAATTACGTAATAACTTAAGACAGAAGGTCACTTAAGTAGGGACTGAATAAATTAACTGACTTGGTATTACATGGATCTCATAACTTTTTACGGTAGAAGATCTGAGTTGCGACTTATTTTTTTTTAAAGTTATATTTTTGATGGCATCTTATATTTTTTGTAGCTAGTGATCCTTTTTTACCTTTCCGGTACTACTTCTTGAGCTTTAGCTATAGTTTTTCTCAATACCCACTCCCTGTCTATATGGGTTTTTTCTTGGAGGATTTTAATATTTAGGGCCGCACTCGTCAAACGTCAGTTAAAGTTAATCCTTATGTAAAATTGTTATGTCTCATTCACTAGAAAATTACAACATGAAGCTTGACAGAGAATTAACTTGAAGAAAAAAATAAATATGTATGCCATTCTGCAGAACTCAAAGTTTTTTAAATTAATAAATGACTTAAGCCATTATTTTTCTATAGAATTACATTTATAAAGAAATAAAATATATAAATACTTACATATTTTAAATTTTTATACTGATACAATTTGCGTAAGTTAAATAAAACATGGTTTGTTTTTGTGTGTATACCTGCGATATCGCAGTAAGACCCAAAGGTTGCCGGAAGAAAGTGGTCGCCTTTCTATAACGGACGGGAAGCCTGGAAGCCGCGGCGCGGGCAAGCCATGTCATCCGGCCGCGGTTATGATTATTACTGTTTTTTTTTCTTTTGTGGCAATTTCAGATAGTTTAAATCTACTTAATACTTTACGGGATTTTGGTACAACTTCATTATTACATTCCCATTCTTGCTTTTTCATTCCGTTGACCATTTTACCCCAGACAAGTTACTTTTGCACTTGCTTGTTACCGCAGACATACCCCAATGCTTGAAGACCAAAGTGTTCAATCAGTGCGTCCTCCCCGCCATGACCTACGGTGCAGACTTGGACGCTGACCGTTGGGCTGGTTCACAGAATAAAAGTCGCACAGCGAGTGATGGAGACAGTAATGCTTGGAGTTTCTCTAAAAGATCGAATCCGGGACAAACAAATTCGACGGAAAACCAAAGTGGTCGACATAGTTTTCAGAGTCAGCGAGTTGAAGTGACAGTTTATTTAGAGAGGAGATTACGGTGGAAAGCTTTAGGAAAGGCTTATAATCAGCAGGGGATATATACAGGCTGATAATGATGATAATGAAGTTACTTTTAAAAACAATCTGGGGGCACGGTAGTGCCCCCACCAAGTCGATTATATCTTTAGTAGCATCTGATTCATTCACTGCAAAAGTAACTTTGTAATCTTGTATATTTATATGGGATTACAAAGTTATTTATGCAGTTGGTGTATCTAGAAAACTGGACCGAAATTGTAAAATATTTTAGTTTTTCCTTCACTACATAGTATAAAACAAAGTCGCTTTCTATGTCCCTATGTCCCTTTGTATGCTTAAATCTTTGAAACTACGCAACGGATTATGATGCGGTTTTTTTTAATAGATAGAGTGATTCAACTGGAAAGTTTATATGTATAATATATGCATAACATAGTAGAAAAACACTGATAATTTAGAGGTTTCTAATGTGATGTCGTAAATAAACACAATTTTTTGCTCTTTCATTGCAAACGCTGGCTGAACCCAACGAGATAGATCAAAATAATGTAGTACAGTATTGTTCACCTTAAAATGGTCTACAAAAAAGTTCGCGATGGTATATGTCTATCTCTTAGTGGTAACACACAATAACCGTTATTTTATCCTTTGCTTTTTACAAGAAATAATGCCTTATTTACGCAGCGATTTTAAGCAATACAGAATTAATCCTTATCCAATTAAGTACCTTAAATACATTGCGCATTTAATATAGATCAATATGGCCCTTCACAGCATGTAATTTAAATGAATAGTTTAGAAGATATTACACATTTAAAATGCAGGGACATAACGGATGTGGCGGTACCGGCCGCGGAGCCGGCGGCGTGTGCCTATAACTGGGGAAGGACTGGATAGGACAAAGCGCAAAGACCTTCTGTAGTTAGTATCAGCATTGCACCCGTGCGAAGCCGGGGCGGGTCGCTAGTAATTTATACACTAAACACTAATTTTGTTCTAAATTTGAAGCTTCTTTGTCTGCTAGAAGTACCTTAGAGTTTTGATGATCGGTCAGTCAGTGAGTGTCAAAATTAAGAAACTTTGACTAGTTATAATTCTTAAACTACTGGTTCAAATTTAATGAACTTTGCAATATACTGTATTTGTACAATGCCTGCTTTGTTATTAAAAATTCAGGCTTCTTGTTTCACCCACAACGAAGTTATAGGGGGTCGAAAATGGCCTGAATTGCTTCGAGAAAAGGATGGTATGGTACGGCCGTGCCGCTTTTTGCTCGACTTGGCGGGGGCACTGCCGTGCCCCCAGATTTGGCTGCAGTATTCTGTGAGGTAGAGGTACTTTCAAGCAGGGCAGCTTACAAATACGGTGTTCCCAACCTCTTGTTTGCCAGAGGCTCTTTCGCTAGTAAAGCGGGCCATTACATTTTGTTTCGCCTGACACAGAACAAAAAAAAAACCTAATCAAGCTCGGTGGCGTAGCGGTCAATGACGCGACTTCGACACCAACGCTCGTGATTTCGATTCCCACATAGGACAAACATTTGTGTGCATGAACATGTCTGTTTGTCTTAGTCTGGGTGTTTTCTATGTATCATAAGTATCTATGTATTTACAAAAAAAAAATGTATTTACGTATGTTTATCAGTTGTTTAGTACCCATAACACAAGCTTCGCTTACTTTGGGGCTAGATGGCGCTGTGTAATTTGTCTGACAATATTTATTTTATTTATTATTTATAATCACCGGCTAATTTGAGTTGAAATGGTAAGTTTGTTTATTTATTTTATTTTATTTTTTTATACTACGTTTCGTGGCAGACAAGCATCGGTCCGCCTGATGTGAAGCGGTTACCGTAGCCATATTAACGTTCGCAACATAAAATATCGCTCGCGCGCCGCCACCCCCGCTGCCAACGCAGCATCTCCTTCCTTTCTGGTGACCTCACTCACTCGCAGGAACACAACAACCCTCAAGGGACAACGCTGAGACAGTCAGCCTATGACCACGGCCAGTGCAACCTGGTCGAAACGTCAGGCAATAATAAAGGTATGTAAAACTACCTTACATGCATGATCGCGTTAATTCCCGTGTTTATTATAATTTCAATCATGCAACGCGAAAGTTTAAAAGTTATTTTAACCCTCAAGGGAATTGTTATTTGGCTGCGGTATTCTGTGAGGTGGAGGTACATTCCCCAGTCGGGTAGCTTACAATTACGCTCCCTACCTCTCTTTACTTTTGAATTTTGCAAATTTCTTTGATACGCTTGGTCCAACACCAGAGACGACTAGTGGTATCTAATCTATTTGAAATCCAAGATAAAAACGCTGAACTGTGAACTGACTCACTCAGGTACACAAAATATTTCACAGTATGCCTTGTAGTTACGCGCCTACACAAAGAAACCGAACTGGGATGAACTGTGTTCCTACTAATTTTGCTTCAACACGACAAGCGGTAAAGTGTGTGCGTGTTAACAAAGTATGTAGTAAGCAGTGAGTTTCCTCAGTACTTTCCTGTATGTGACGCTATCTCGGCACTCGTGTTGTCGCCGCATCTAATTGGCTTTGAGCTATCTCAAAAGGATCTTGGCGTGAAATGGGTAGTTTTCCACTGGTGTATTTCAAACCGCCAGGTAGAAAATACATGAGTGTTACTAAATGTTTGGTGCATATAGGAATCTTGACATATATTGACGTCACAAGCACCTGATTAATCGATTTTATTTTATATGTGAGGGGGGCAAACGAGCATGTGGTTCACCTGATGGAAAACAACACCAAGGGGTCG
This sequence comes from Hypsopygia costalis, assembly GCA_937001555.2. Classification (NCBI taxonomy): domain Eukaryota; kingdom Metazoa; phylum Arthropoda; class Insecta; order Lepidoptera; family Pyralidae; genus Hypsopygia; species Hypsopygia costalis. The sequence goes on along the minus strand of OW443343.2, from coordinate 1,541,014 downwards.
CGTATCCGTTGCCAGCCTCCTGTCCCTCTTTCTTACTTCTTTTGTGCCAAACCGGTGCAAGAAAATTGGTGATAAGTTTTTGGTGTGTAAGTAATTCTTCATTATCTTTGAACCAAAGCCAACCTCGCCTACACGTGGTGTAGTCTGCTGACTGACAAACGAGGCTCTTATAAAAAAGTGGTAGGGTGGGGCACAACTTAATGTATAAGGTGCTCTAATGGGGAAGTACCTCTACCGCACAGATTACCGGAGCCAATTCTCTTGAGTGATACTGTGTGAGACTGAGTGAGATAAACAGTAAAAAGTTGCTACGCTAGCAATTGCAGTGGCCGCGCACATGTTATTTTCCATATTGAAAGTTTATATGGCTACGCTTCCCACCAGGCCACTGCCACTTGCCACACAATTGAGACACCGGGTGGCAGTCTGGCCTATAGTGCTAAGAAGAAAACCTATTTATTAGGTAATCTCTCTCTCTAACTCGGCGTCAAATGATGGAGACGACGTGCCACGTACAATCTCGTAGTGCGGTAGCCATGCCAAAGATGAGATCAAGTCGGGTGAGCTGAACGGTATAACGGCAGTGGTACTGAATAGTGGTACAGTGTGTACTCGAGTTGAATTGGGCTGCGATGATTGCTTACTATAAGACCAGTCGCATGCTTGTTTCCGCCTTAGTAGTGTAAAAAACAAAGGCCGGCTGTACGCTTGTCTCCCATCCGACTCAGTGTAAAAAAATCCAGAATATCACTTATTATTTTTTTGCTAATTATTAACAAAATGAACGCACTATTATTGACGTCAAGTGGAAAACAGCACAGTACTTGTACCTTCATTGACATCTACGCCATTCATACGCTCAAAATATTGACAACCCCTTTCATTCCAGCTTGAAAGCGCTGGAAGAAAAAAGGGGAGGGCCGATTTTTCCTTACTTAGCCTGAGTCAATGGGACGCATAGAGAGCCGAACTCTTTTTACTCGCAAACTTCGACTCTGGAGTGTTTTCGTTGCAAATTGCAAGATACGGCTCGCTTTGGACGAGTGTTTGCCGAAAGTGCTGGCTTTTCGAATGCTTTAGTGGACTATTTTGAGAGCGGTTATTTGCTGATAACGTTTTGAGTTGGTTTTCTTTCAATCTACTCTACGTTTTGCTTCCTTTATGTTTAATACACTACGAGTATGTATACTTAAATAAACAAGTCACAATAACTTTTAGACTTTCGCGTTGAATGCGATCATGCATAAGGATATTTATATTCTTCTATTATTGCCTGATGTTTCCAATGCCGTAGTCATGGCTGATTCAGTCAAAGGTCAGTCTGTGCCGGTGCAACCAGGGGCCCTACCGCCGACGCTGAAGCCGATTACCATCGAATATTTTGATCCGAAAAATAGGTCTTATGTTTAAGTTTATTGACAAACAACTTTAGTTTAGTCAGTAGAGCTGTATGGTTTCTATCAGCAAAGCTAAACACAAGTATTATAAATCTAAATTGAAGTATTATTTTCGGAATCAAAAAAACCAATGGTAATCTTCAAAAGGCTTCAGCTTCAGCGGCAGGGCCCCAGGATGCACCAGCCTGTGACCACGGCCCGTGCAACCAGGTCGAAACGTCAGGAAATAAATGTAGGTATGTAATACTCTTAGGCACGTTAATTCCCGTTATCATTTTCATATAACACGTCAATTGTAGACCAACTTCATGTGAAAACCACATTATCCTTGCTGTTATTAATAAAGCATTTGTTTCGTTCCACGGAATTAAAATTACGTTGAATAGTACAAGTACTTCAATAATAATGTCCCACCATGTGCCAAAAATCAACAGTATCGGCAAGATTCATCATCGTCATCAATATCAGCCTGTATCTACCTACTGCTGGAAATAAGCCTTCCCCAATGCTTTCCACCAAATACAATCCTCCGCCTTCCGCATCCAGCCGCTTTCTTAAGGTCATCGGACCATATAGACGGAGGGCGTCCAACGCTTCGTCGTCCTACGCGTGGCCTCCAAACAAATACCTTCCTCCCCATCTGCCATCACTTACTCGGCAGATGTGACCCGCCCATTGCCACTTCAGCTTGCAAACTCGAAAGGCTAAAAAACTTTAGTTCTCCGTCGAATTTCTTCATTCCGGATTCGATCCCTCAGAGAAACCCCGAGCATAGCCCACTCCATCGCTCGCTGCGCGACCTTTAGTCTGTGGAACAGTCCGATGTTCAGTATCAAAGTCTCTGCACCATAGGTCATTGCAGGGAGGACGCACTGGTTGAAAACTTTAGTCTTCAAGCATTGGGGTATCTGTGCGGTGAAGATGTGCCGAAGCTTTCCATAAGCTGCCCAGCCCAATCGAATGCGTCTATCGATCTCTTTGTTGAAGTTACCCCGGCCAAGCTGTATGGAATGTCCGAGGTAGACATAGTCTTTAACCACTTCAATCTGTATATTCTCTACCATAACCGGGCTAGGGATGACAACATCGTTGTACATGACTTTCGTCTTGTCGAAATTCATCCCCAGCCCCACGGATCGAGATACAACATTGACATCGGTCAACATGCGACTGAGATCTTCCAGCGATTCAGCCATTATGACCACGTCGTCGGCAAACCGAAGGTGTGAGATGTACTCGCCATTTACACTGATGCCCCGTTTTTTCCAGTCCAGCGTTTTAAATACGTCTTCCAGAGCAGCGGTGAATAGTTTCGGGGAAATGATATCTCCTTGACGTACTCCCCGCTGCAGCTGGATAGGCTTAGACTGCTGGTCCTGGACGCGGACAGTCATTGTCGCAGAGCTATATAGCCACCTCAGCACCTCGATATAGCGGTGGTCGACTTGGCATCGCTGTAATGATTCCAAAACAGACCAAGTTTCCATGGAGTCGAAGGCTTTTTCGTAATCCACAAAAGCCACACAGAACGGCAAATTGTACTCTGTGGTTTTCTGCACAATCTGCCGCAATGTATGTATGTGATCCCCGGTACTGTAGCCTTTACGAAACCCAGCCTATTCCGGTGGCTGGTACTCATCAAGCCTTCGAGCGAGACGATTCGTGATAACCCTTGAAAACAGCTTATACACGTGAGTCAGGAGTGAGATTGGACTGAGATTGGATTGAGATTTGATTTTATTCTTCAATAATGTTTTGTCACGTTTTTTGAAGAACAAGACGATCAAACTCCTGGTCCACGCGATTGGTGCGTCCCATTGTGAATGACGGAATCAAACAGACGTTGTAGTTCTTTTAGAACCGGAGTTCCTCCAGCTTTGATGGATTGGTGAGTTATGCCCTTAAGTCGCCACGCTGGGCAGGCGGGTTAGCGACTGTCGCCAGAGCCTCGTCCGCTTATCGGCAAGATTATCCATGGTTTATTATCAGTGCATTCTCATATATTTTGGTCATATAGCATGAAGGTAGTCAGATAATTTGGAGAAACATGTTGTGGTGATACGTTGAGATGAAAAGATCTTGTCACTTACCTGATGGTTCGACTAGATCAAGAATCTCACTGGTCTCCATATAATCAATGTCTCAAGGCAGGCGGAACATCGGACAGCATGGAAAGACCTGGGGTACTACCGCCTGGGGTACCGCCTACGCTGAAGTCGACTACCATCGATTTTTTTAGATGCGAAAATGACACTACTGCTTGTATTGTTGGTAATTAGGTTTAGCTCAGTTTGAAGAAACCTTAGAGCTCTACCAACTAAGCTGAAAATGTTTGTCAATAAATTTAACCTAAGACAATTTTTGGGAATCAAAAAATCCAGTGGTAAACGGCTTCAGCCTCGGCGGTAGGGTTCCATGTCCACAAAATAATCTTATGATGGGCACGACCTTCTAGAATTAAGTTCGCGACATAGCTAAAGAAAAAAGTATGTAATGCCAGTATCTCTCTAAAATCACGGGTCAAGCCCGGTCATTTGATAGGCGTGCGCGGGGATATGGATCCAACGCGTAGAGGCCCAATGTTGTTAAAGGCACGACCTTCTATAATTAAGTTCGCGAGACAGCTAAAGAAAAAAGTATGTAATGCCAGTATTATTATTATATGAAATAAAAAGTTAAATTAATTAAATTTAACGTATAACACTGTTAAAACATACAACAGGATACTGTTATTTTTAATGTTCTGTTAATTTTATATTAATTACTGCCATCAACTCAAGTATGAAGGAAAGTCATTGATTAAAATTCCATTCATATCATCTTGATAATTGGCGATCTACTACAGTACATTTCCTAAGACATTTTATACCACGAACAGTGAAACTGTGGAATCAACTTCCCTCAGCGGTATTTCCGAACAACTACGTCATGGGTGCCTTCAAGAACAGAGTTTTCATTTTCCTTAAAAGGCTGGCAACGGATCGGCGACCCCTTGGTGTCGCTGGTCTCCATGGGCGGTGGTGATTGCTTTCCACCAGGTGACCCACATGTTCGTTTGCCCCCCTCTCACATCCCTAAATAGACAAAAAAAAAAAAATTGTTATTTTATCTAACCTCGCGATTTGTTTGTTTTAACATTTGGATGGAAAGTTAATAGACAACACAATGAAATTAGGAGTTAATTTGAACGTGCCTGAATAAATAACATGTTATGTTAGTTAATAGTTTCCTTGACATGTTATTGTTTTAACTTTTAACTCGTTAAAAATACCCTACCTCCATAGGATATGCCTTCAGCTTGCTTAGTGCGAGTTTGTTGTTTCGCGTGTGATCATATCAACGTAAACAACAACAAAGGGTGTAAGTGGTCCATCAACATCTTTGAACCAAAGCCAACTTCACCTGCACGTGGTGCACCCTGCTGACTGACATACGAAGCTCTGGCGAAAAGAGAGGTAGTGAACTTTGACCACGATTAGGTTTCAAGGTCTGATAATGAAGCCGGAAGATAGGCACTGTCATTCCATGATGGAATATCGTATCATAGTCGTGTTTGCACTTGTGAGTAAGGCCACGTAATGGACTTTGATCACGATCAGGTTTCAAGGTTATAACAAACAACAATACAACCTCACCTGCACGTGGTGCACCAGTAAGAAACACATCAAACTATGTGCTTTAAAAGCGTGTTTTTTTAGTTTTTTTACACTATATTTTTATTTCCAACAGTCTGTTACTATCTTGTCATTAAACATCGCATTTTCAAAGTTGTTCGTATAATGATTAGACAACACCTGAACGGGTGCTTGAGTAGCTCAAACTCCGTCGGCGGAGTTTCACCCCCGTTTAATTAAGGGCGGCAAGTTTGCTGCTGCTGTGCCACGGGAGAACTCTATGAAATATATAATCATGTTTAAATTAAGCTAATACGGTTTTGATGAACGATAGATATTTAAGCCACGAGTCCTGTTTAAAAGGGGGAAAAGATAATATAGCGGCTTTGTTACATATATTATTTCGGTGGAACTGGGTCACCACGATCTTTAGAGACAAAGTGAACGTTACCTGCATTTGCACCCTTCCGATTATTTTATCCGCATGAATTTTACACTTCTTCACTTAAAATTAAATTAAATAATATTTACATATTTAAAACATAAAATTATATACGTACGGTACATAGAATTATGCTAATTATACTCATATTATACATAATTGTACACGGAAACGCAAAAGATAAGCAATAGGACAATGATGATTATTGCTTGGAGAAATTGTCAAGTAAACAAGCTTGAACATTCTTTTTGAAATTCAGGTGACCCCCCCCCCCCCCCTTACCTAGAGATTCTATTTATTTATAAGTTTTATTTATTGTACAGTCAAGAACTCGTGAACCCTTACACGGTGGACTCTGAACCGTTATTATTACAATCGCTGTAGATGTAAGGCTCGTACTACAAGTGAAAAGCTTCATGAGCTCTCGACTTTACCTACAATTCATACCCCCCCCCCCCCCCCCCCCCCCCGCAGTTGGTAGCAGGTAACGTGTCCTAGAGACGTAATGCTTGTAAAGCAAAGGAGTCATTTCGGAAAAGTAGAACAAAAAACAAGAATGTTCTTTTATTGAGATACCAGCAAAAAATCACCGACAATCCACTATATACACAATCTTACACTACCCCAAATAGAATTAAAAAAAAAAAATACTAATAAAAATTACTACGTAAACGAAACCGTGGAGCGGCCGTGCAAATTAATGTAGCAATTTTAAATCCTCAAAAAGGCGGAGTTGATTTACTTAATAATCAATCTTGGCTTATCTAATTAGAAGCTGACTCGACGAAAGTTTGTATTAAAGATTTAAGTGAGATAGTCCTTCCCTTGGGGCTCTAGAGAGAAGTAATTCTTCTTTTACCTTTTGGAGTTTATCAGCTTTATGAGAGTTTTAGTTCACTTTATAAAAGTCACTGGGAGATTAAAGTCTGGATGTTTCACTCTATTATGTATGGAACTAAACGCTGAAACGAAAAGAGTGTAATAGACATTGATTTGTCAATTGTAATTTTTTTATTCTTAACATTAATATCATCAGGTCATTTTAGTCTCCACTATAGGAGCACGACCCTCTCTCGTCCGTCCTAGACGGAAGGAGGATTTGGCCTACACTCCCCACGCTGGCCAAACGGGTTGGGGAGGAGGTGAACATTAATATCCGTTTACAGTATACTAGTATATCAATATACTGACCGTATATCCTTAGGGCTTAGGTATTAAAACATGATACAAATACAATACTTTTATTTTATTTTATTTAAACTTTATTGACCATAGAGTAAAGGTACAAAAGGCGGACTTAATGCTAAGAGCATTTTCTACCAGTCAACCTTTGGGAAATTCAGATAACACACGAATGCGGTTTACAAAATAACAGCTATGAACGTACACACAATAAATACCTATGAAAACATAAAATTACATACATACATAGAAATATGCTTTAATTACACACACACATACATAATCATATACATAAATACATACATAATCATATACATAAATACATAATCGTACATCTACATAATTATACACGGAAACGCAAAGGAAAAACAATAGGACAATTAAGATTATTGTTTGGACAATTTCTCAAGTAAATAAGTTTGAACATTCTTTTTGAAAATGAATTTACTGGAAGATTCTCTGATGGCCTCCGGTAACGTGTTCCAGAGACGCGAAGCTTGCAAGGCAAAGGAGTCCGACATGAAGCCGGATCGAAAGAGTGGGGTATAGAGTGCAAGAGATTTGTTAGAACGGAGTTCGCGATCATGCGTGTCACGGAGATACTGAAACTTACATTTCAAGTAATCAGGAGAAAGAGGGTTAAAAAGAATAGAGAAAAGAGTGCAGAGTAACCTCTGTTGTCTACGCTGGCGGATAGGAAGCCATCTAAGTTGGGACCGATACTGCGATATATGATCAAATTTTCGAAGGCAAAAGATGAAGCGGATAGCATTATTGATAAGCCGGTCCAGCTTATTGAGTAGATCTTCATTCAAATCAGGATAACAAACATCAGCATAATCAATGAGCGGAAAAATGAGAGATGTAACTAGTGTGACCTTTGTATAGATAGGTAGAAAATTCCTGAACCGATTAAGAAATCGTAACGTAGAAGTAACTGCACGGCTAACTTCCGCAATATGTGTGATCCAGCTCAACGTAGAGTCAATGTGGAGACCAAGATTTTTGACACTAAGACTCAACGGAATGACAGAGTTATCAAACAAGATAGGTGATACATTACAAGAATCAAAGTTAGCGACCTGCTTAGAGCTACCCACTAAGATAGCCTGACATTTTACAGGATTAACTGGTATCCCAAAATCTTTAGACCAAGAGCTAATGTTATTCAAATCAATATTCAACTGTACAATCGCAGTATTTACTTGCTCTACAGGTGTTTGTACATATATTTGCAAATCATCAGCGTATAAGTGGTAGGAGCAACTTAGCGAGAAAGATAAGAAATTTATGAATATTGAAAATAATAAAGGTGACAATATCCCACCCTGGGGTACGCCAGCAGTGAGATCATTCCAATCAGACAAGTCATGACCAACTCGTACAGCTTGCTGACGACCACGAAGATAAGATTTAAACCAGTCCAGAGCGAGGGATGAGAAATTTAGTGACTCAAGGATAGCAAGGAGAATGTCATGATCTACCATGTTAAAAGCGTTGGAAAAATCAATAAGCACAATAATGGTGACCAACCTTTTCTCCATGCCCATTCTGATATCTTCGGTGACTTTAAGAAGGGCTGTAGTTGTACTGTGTCCAGGACGAAAGCCAGACTGAAGTGAAGTGAGAAGAGAGTTAGAGTGAACAAAAGAAGATAATTGCCTATGTGCAGCAGCCTCTAAGATTTTAGAAAGAAAAGGTAATATAGAAATAGGTCTGAAATTATTCAATTGAACAGGAGTAGGAATTTTAGGAAGGGGAAATACATAAGCTTTGCTCCAAGGAGTTGGAAAACTTCCTGTCAAGAAAGAAAAGTTTATGATGTGAGCAATAACAGGAAGAATTTGTTCTAAAATACATGTTACCATTTGTCTACTCACATCATCACAACCGACTGCTTTAGACTTTATAGACAGGATAATCTTGCGTATCTCATCCATGGACACTGGGGAAAATACGAAGGGACTACTAGTGTGAGATTGAGCTTTGGAATAAATTTCAGAGAAGGTTTTAGATCTGATCAACGGATCAATGGAAGGAGTGAAAGAGAAGTAATTGTTAAAGTCATTGAGAGAAAACGGGGAACTAAGAGGTTGAGTGGGGCATTTGCCCACACCAAGAGAATGGAGAAACTTCCATACATTGGCTGACGACGAATTCGCAATATTATTGTGAAAATGTTGCCGCTTAGCTGCTCTTACCACTTGGTTACAGCGGTTTCGTGCTAACTTGTATAGATTCCAGTTAGCATCGGTCCTATCTCGTTTGAAAACACGAAAGGCTCTATCGCGTCGCGTCATGGCCATACGAACATCCTTGCCGATCCAAGGAGCGGGTGGCCGATTTACTTTTACAGCTCTTAATGGCGCATGAGCATCGAACAGTTCAAGCAATAACCGATTAAAGTGAGAGACTTTCTCATCAACTGTTGACGCTGCAAATACTGAAGTAAAGTCTATGTCGGCGGCATCGTTTTTTAATTTTGTTTGGTCAACACGTGCATAATTTCGCATCCAAATTATAGTAGGTTTAGCCTTGGGGGGTCTCAATTTGTATTGTAGGAAAATCAGATCATGTTTTGAGAATCCTGGGGCAGGTAATTGACCATAGTTTGTGACATGATCCGGAGAAGTTATTATTAAGTCAAGCCACGTGTCGCAAGAAGTGGAGTTATGGTGCGTCGGCCCCAAAGGCAAAATAGATAAATCGACTGACTTGACTATATCCTGAAGTCTTAAAGAACGAGTAGTATTACTCATGAGATCGGTGTTGAAGTCGCCCATGATTATGAGATGTCTGTAATCAGCGCAGAGCGGTTCCAAAATAGACTCGAGTTGGGAGAAGTAATCAATAGTTGGTGGACAGTAGATGACTCCGAGAACTGCCTTCGTACCCTGAACAGAGATTTCAATGAAGAAATACTCAGCAGAACCAGTATATGAAGAAGGAGAGGAGCATAAATGCACGTAGGGTATATCGCAACGTAAGTAGATGGCTACACCACCGCCACCTTTGCCAATACGATCGTTACGTAACAAAACATACCCAGGAAGTGTATACGATAAGGAGGAAAGACATGGTTTGAGCCAGGTTTCCGAAATGAGAATAGATTGAAAAGTAGTAGAAGAGAAGGTATCAAGAAGATCGGAATAGTGTGAGGGTATGCTTTGCGCGTCCAGATGACAAACATTAAAAGAGTGAGGTGCGCCAATGACTGCATCACTTAACAGAGTGCCTAGGGAATTTTTTTTTTTTTTTTTTTTTTTTTTATACTACGTCGGGTGGCAGACAATCATACGGTCCGCCTGATGTGAAGCGGTTACCGTAGCCATATTAACGCTCGCAACATAAAATATCGCTCGCGCGCCGCCACCCCCGCTGTCATCGCAGCATCTCCTTTCTTTCTGGTGACCTCACTCACTCGCAGGAACACAACAGCCCTCAAGGGAACCGTTATTTGGCTGCGGTATTCTGTGAGGTGGAGGTACATTCCCCAGTCGGGTAGCTTACAATTACGCTCCCTACCTCTCTTTTCGCCAGAGCTTCGTTTGTCAGTCAGCAGGGTGCACCGCGTGCAGGTGAAGTTGGCCTTGGTTCAAAGATGTTGATGAACCACTTACACCCCATCTCATCAGGTCTCCGGTACAGATAATGAGTCATTACTAGTGTAGGACCCACTGAGGTCCAAGGCGGAATGAAAAGAATCATCATTATCAGACATAACAAAAATACCAATACAATATATATATAAATATACAATTTAAAATATTTATCACAAAGAAAATATATATTTATAAATTATATTACCTGCATGTCCTGCCGGTTGACAGATAAAATAATAATAAACAATGAAAAACGTATACCACAAAAATACTTTATATCAATTCAATGTTTTAGGTCCCCACTAGTGATAGAATTTTTAAGCTATTGTATTAGCTTTTATCGCGGGCTTTGAGCGCGGCGACCGAATCAAGAAATTCCGTAACGAAAATAAAACCTAACACCCCCCACCTAATATGACCTTTGGACTCGACCTGGCTTAAGAACATTTCCTTATACAATACATACTCGTATTTCGCCAGTGAGTATTATCGAGTCAATGGCGCAGTTGTAAATGTGTGACCAATTTGAACTATCTTTTCTACGTTCGCGCCTCGATGTGGTCATTACTCTTTTTGTAACTTTATTCGATGTTGGTGAATGACTAAAGACTTTTTTTGAACTTTTTCGCTATTATTATTTTTGACATTCGATTTTGACATCATTACTGATTTTGGGATAACAATTTTATTTAATAAAAACTTGAATTAATATCAAAGAAATAAATAAATAATTATAATTGCATAAGTTGATAAAAAAAGCTATGCAATAGCTTTACCGCGGCAGTCCCCGAGTGCCACACGTATTTTATACTACGACGGGTGGCAGATAAGCATACGGCCCGCCTGATGTGAAGCGGTTACCGTAGCCATATTAACGCTCGCAACATAAGATATCGCTCGCGCGCCGCCACCCCCGCTGCCAGGGCAGCATTTCCTTCCTTTCTGGTGATCTCACTCACTCGCAGAAACACAACAATCCTCAAGGGAATTGTTATTTGGCTGCGGTATTCTGTGAGGTGGAGTTACATTCCCCAGTCGAGTAGCTTACAATTACGCCCCCTACCTCTCTTTTCGCCAGAGCTTCGTCTGTCAGTCAGCAGAGTGCAACGTGTGCAGGTAAAGTTGGCTTTGGTTCAAAGATGTTGATGAACCACCTACACCCCAACTTAAAATCCGCGGTGCACGGCACTTAAGCTTCACTTGACTAGTCATTTCCTTAGGATTTTAATATCTTATTTGCCATTTTGCTATCTCTCACACTGCTAAGAGGGGAAGTCAAATTCCAAAAGCTTCCTACTCCTACTAATTCCTTGTGATTAAATTCGTTGTGAGGTCCAAGGTAGGTGTAGGTTTACCCTCGGGACTGCAGTGACATTCATTGTTCATTTCTTTTTAGGTGGTCGTTGCTGTTAATCCTGGCTACACATGAGACACAGTGGCGGGATGTGTGGTGGGCCCTCGTCCCGTATACCGATTGGATATGCAAATTCAGATACCGTCATATTTATTTCAATCAATCAATCAATCATCTTTATTTGCAAAATACAGTTACATAAGTTGTTATTCGGGTATACAAAGTCAGGTACAGTGTATTCAGCCCGCAAGCAGGCGTGCAAATTTTTTATGTCAACTTATACTAATACTACTTAATAACAATTATTATTATTACAATGAATCATCAGGTTATTTTAGTCTCCACTACATGAGCACGACCCTCTCTCTTCCGTCCCAGACAGAAGGAGGAGTTGGCCTACACTCCCCACGCTGGCCAGACGGGATTACAATGAATGCGTTACAGAAAATTATAAAAAATGTCAATTATATAAAAAAAATATCATATAATATATTAATTTACTATTTAAATTTCATGAATTCTGAGACACTGTAAAAGCAGTGTCCCAGAATCCAATCAGTCAGATGTGTTTTAAAACTATTTTCTTTTAAGCTTTTAAATTCATCAGGCAAATTATTATAAAATGTCGTACACATATGCGAAACGTTTTTTTCGTAAATGTACTTATGGCAAGAAGGTTGATATAATTTATTCATAATCCTTGTTCTTGTTTAACTAGTGAATATTTCACTTCTCTTTTTCCAATTTTGAGGGTGGGATATAACGAAAACACAGATATCTCTAATGTACATGCTCGGTAATGGTAATATACTTAGTTGAATAATGGTTTACAGCTGTCATCAAACCACGCATTACATATAGCTCGTACGCACTTTTTTTGAATTTTGGAAACTCTGTCCATATCAACAGAGTTTCCCCAAAGTATCAAACCGTATCGAAGTACCGATGACACGTATCCATGGTAGGCTGATAATGCAGCTTCCACCAGCGTCGGACTGGCCATATAGTCGAGGTGGCATTTGCCAGCCGGGCCCCAGCCTGCGCGGGCACCCCACGGGCTTGGCTTGCGGGGCTTGCGGCAACCGTAAGATAATATACCATCTACTATCATCTAGTCTCGGGCCCCGGGCTTGACAGCCACCCGGGCCCTTCCGGCCCAGTTCAACCCTGGCTTCCACTGAAACTGTCTGCCGCCAATCTTCTTAACGCAAATACGAATCTATTTAGTTTATTGCATACCTGATCGATATGCTCCTTCCAGTTCAAATGCTTGTCCAACGTGATCCCCAAAAATTGAAATGCAGCAACCTCGTCTACCAGCTTGTTATTGTAGCTGATACAAACAGGCATAATATGCGAGTTGTAGGAGGTGAACTACATGACTTTAGTTTTATTTATATTCACCTGGAGGCCGTTTACTTCCATCCAGTTAACAACGTCTTTTAGTGCATTGTTTATGTCTAATTCATAGGAATCTTTATTGCTACGTTTAACGAAAAGCATGTATTTGACAAGATAAAATTTTTTTTTATACCACTAAGGTGGAAAACAAGCATACGGTCCGCCTGATGGAAAGCAGTTACCGCAGCCTATGTGGTGTGATAACGCACATGTGATGCCTCCGGTGTTACAGGCGTCCCCTGTAACACCGGAGGCATCACATGTGCGTTGCCGACCCTGTAAAAACCTCTACATGCCCTTTTTGAAGAACCCCATGCTGTAGTCTCCTGGGAAAACCTCAACAGGCAATTCATTCCCCAGCTTGATAGTACGTGGAAGAAAACTTCTCTGGAACCGCACAGTACGTGACCATTTCGGTTCTAAAATGTGAGGATGAATTCCCTGTCGATGGCGAGCGGTGCGACTGTAGAAGGAGGCCGTGGGCATCATGTCAAACAACTCCTCTGACCACACCCCATTGTACAAACGGTAGAACACACAAAGGGACGCAAAATCTCTTCTCAGACTTAAAGGTTCTAAACCGTCTGTCAGTTTGGGATCGTCAACAATCCTCACAGCACGCCTTTGAATCGAGTCACTAGGTGCAAGTTGTTATCTAGGCGCTCCCGCCCATAGATGGCAACAGTACTACATATGCGGCCGAACTTGAGCTTTGTAAAGCATAAGTTTTTGCCGCGGGTTGAAGTAATGTTTCGCCCTGTTGAGCACACCTAGTTTCTTCGATGCCAGCTTGACCTTCCCCTCCAGATGACATCGAAACTGGACGTCGCTGGAGATGTCAACTCCTAGAATACCAATACTATTGGCGATGGCGAGGGGTGTGTTTTCGAAGTGTGGAGCCACAGCAAACGGGGTTTTCTTAGCGGTGAACGCGCACACTTGTGTCTTAGAGGGGTTAAATCGTACTAAGTTCTGTCGCCCCCAGTCGGACACTCTACTTAGTGTGCTCTCAATTTGCGACACAAGTTGTTCGCGGCTCTCCTCCACCAAAAAACCGGACAAGTGCGAGTCGGACTCGCCCACCGAGGGTTCTGTAGGTACGTAGTATCATTATTAAATTTGATATTTTTCATTATAAATAAGAAATAATGCGTCGAAAAAAATAAATAAAATATATTTTGCAATGTGTACATCAAGCCCTTTCATATGATACCCCATTTGAACTAGTAGTTTCAATTTGAAATTTCGTCACCTTATAAAAAATATAGACCCCCTATTTTTTATGATCTATTTACAAATGTATAGTTTTGAGATTTATTCCTGTACTTGTAGTCTATAACGATATTACTTGCCAAATTTCATAGTTCTAGGTCAACGGGAAGTACCCTATAGGTTTTGATTCCCTTGAGTGTGTCGTTTTTTGCTGAATAAACGGCCGTAACTTTTTTCTACGTAAACTTAGCAGTTTGATTTTTTTACAACTTCATGGGACCGTAGATCTGAGTATACAGTTCAAATTTCAGCTTGATACCTCCACGCATTCTCGACATAGAAATTCTTGACAGACAGAAAGACAGACAGACAGACAGACAGACAGACAGACAGACGGACAACAAAGTGATCTTATAAGGGTTCCGTTTTTCCTTTTGAGGTACGGAACCCTAAAAACGAGGGATATTTGCGCGGCCCGTGTAATAAGTGTCCCCGGTGCTATCGTCCGCATAACAATGAATGCTGTCATTAGACAACATATCATTAATATGCAGCAGAAATAGCGTCGGGGACAATACAGAACCCTGCGGGACGCCAGCATTGATGTCCATGCTATCGGAGCAACTGCCATCTACAACGGCTCTAATGCTTCTGCTGGACAAGAAGCAAGCAACCAATTCGGATAGCCCCTCGGGCAGACCGTATGCAGGTAACTTCGAAAGAAGACTGCGGTGCCAGACCCGATCGAACGCCTTTGCCATATCCAGGCTAACCGCCAATGCCTCACCTTGACTCTCCACCGCCAAAGCCCATCGGTGCGTAAGATACACTAGAAGATCACCAGTTGAGCGACCATGGCGGAAGCCATATTGTTTGTCGCTGAACAAGTCGTGATCCTCTCGGTATCCAAGGAGCCGAGTATTAATTACATGCTCCATCACCTTGGAGAGAAGGGAGGTAACAGCAATAGGCCTGTAATTCGATGGATCTGACCTGTCGCCCTTTTTAGGCACAGGGTGCACATTCGCAGTCTTCCACATAGACGGAACTTGCCTATTGGAGTATGAAAGCGCGAACAAGCGCGTAAGTACCTTTAACACCACGCCGGTATGCCATCTGGCCCACTCGACTTGTGAATATCGAGGGAGAGCAACGCCCGCCGGACATCTCGCTGTGTAATCGAAATGTCCGGCATGGAGTTACCGCACCATGGGATAGTAGGTGGTACGGCGTCTCCCTAGTTCAATGTCGAATTAGAGGCAAAGAGATTGCCCAGTAAGTCGGCCTTCTCCTTAGCACCATAGGCCAGACTACCATCCGGTTTTAAAAGATTAATAAGATATGTACTTTTTGTCATACCGGTATTAATAAGATAAGTACTTTTTGTCATATCTGCTACAGTAGTTTCGAAGTTAGAAAAAAAAGAAGTAGAAGATAGAGAAGTAGAGTACAGCGTATTTGTAAGCTGTCCGTCTTGGGAAGTACCTCTACCTCATAGAATACCGCAACCAAATAACAACACCCTTGATGGTTGTAGTGTTCCTGTGAGTGAGGTCATCAGAAAGGAAGGAGTTGTTACGTTGGCAGGCAGGGGGGAGCGAGCGCGAGCGATATTTCATATTGCGAGCATTAATATGGGTACGGTAACCGCTTCACATCAGGCGTGTCATATTCTTGTCTGCCACTAACACTAATAAAAAATAGCAAATCGCTATTTATGCTGTTCATATTGTTTTTTTTTTTTTTTTTTTTTTTTTTATACTATGTAGGGTAGCAGACAAGCATACGGCCCGCCTGATCTGAAGCGGTTACCGTAGCCATATTAACGCTCGCAACATAAAATATCACTCGCGCGCCACCCCCGCTGCCATCGCAGCATCTCCTTCCTTTCTGGTGACCTCACTCACTCGCAGGAACACAACAGCCCTCAAGGGAACCGTTATTTGGCTGCGGTATTCTGTGAGGTGGAGGTACGTTCCCCAGTCGGGTAGCTTACAATTACGCTCCCTACCCCTCTTTTCGCCAGACCTTCGTTTGTCAGTCAGCAGGTGCACCGCGTGGCTTTGGTTCAAAGATCTTGATGAACCACTTACACCCCAAGTCCCAAGTCAAGTAATGTCTATCTCTACTTAGCATAAATTCCCCTATTGTCTACTAATTACTGAATATAACCACTATCGACAATGGTTTCACACAATCATTTAGCTTTATTAAAAAATAATTACTTTGTCTGTTTAATAAAATCCTAAAAGGAAAATCTAGTCCAATGGAGAAACTCAGACGGTATATATTAAAAGTGCAATAATAGACTTGGTATTCGGAAAGAGGAATGTTCAAATTATCTTTTTAAAACTTTGTCCTCCGAAGCGTGGAACTTTTTTCATTGGTATCATTTTTAAATAAATGTTTTTGCAGGTGCGCCGTGTACCGAATAGAATTGGAGTTTAAATTAAAAGGATTGATTTGTAAAATCTTTTAGTGTTGTGGGATACATTTATCGAGGGAGGCTATATACACGGTGAAATTTACATGGTTGTTTTCCTGGATAATACATGGTTGTTTTCCCGGATAAGGATGATTTGCCTTCAGCAGTACTATCAATTCATAGAGTTAAATTTGAAAAATACAAATGTTTCTTTATTTTCAAATAAATAAAAAAATATTCCGAACTCGAAAGCGTGAGAAACAATAGTACGAACCGTCGCAGCGCGATGCCGAAAGGTCTTCTTCTGCCTGCGCGCGCATCTTTTGTAATACGCGCGCCGCCTGCTTTGTATACGCCGCGCCGGCCGGATCGTGCCGAGCGTCGCAGTCGCACCCAAAGAGAATGTAACCACTACGTTTTAAGAGACGGATGTGCCATACAAATAGCGTAATTATAGTATGTATGAAATGGAAGTGAAAACAATCAGAATTTGTACCAAATTTGCTTCCGATTCATAGAGTCGTTTTTTTACCTTGAGTTGCGCCAGGCTGGTCGCACCGGCGAAGCGGAAGCGTAGTCGACCCGCCGGTTCCGTGCGAGTTACACGCGAAACACGCGTCGCGCGCGGGCGCGACGATGGACCGCCACTACGTTTATTCCAATTTGGAATACCTTTCTATGGTGCAATTATACGCTAGGGCTAATTATGACTCTCATGCCGCCGTACGTCTTTATGCTGATTCGCGACATTTAGAGTCGCTCCGTCTTCGTGGAATTTTGGACCCCCAAGTACCACAGGCTCGGTCATCGGGTGCGAGAGGTTAATGAACGCGCACGGTGGTGGCGCGCCAGCCGTTGCCCCCGCACCCGCGTGTCTGTGTCTGTGCGAGCGGTCCTACTATTGTTTCGCGCTTACTTTCGAGTTCCGTTTTTCACATTTGTTAATTTGTTACTTTTTGTTCAAAATAAAAAAAATATTACGTATGTATAGTACTACTAAAGGCAAATCATTCTGCCGCGGGAAAACAACCACGTTCATTTCACCGTGTATACTCGTAACATCACTCTACGACGAATAGGAGTGGAGCACCAATGAAATATGTTGCAAAAACGGGGGGGGGGGGGGGATCCTTTTTAGAGCTTCTATTGCGTGCGCTGTGTTACGCAACAACATGTATGAAGGAATTATTCTCCTTGAAAAGAACCGGCCAAGTGCGAGTCGGACTCGCGCACGAAGGGTTCCGTATCATTATCTATAAAAACGGCAAAAATATTATGTCTGTTGTATTCCCATACAACAGACATAATATTTGTTTTATTTTTATTTAATTATTAAACTATTGCATAGCTTCTATCGCGGGCCTTGAGCGCGGGGACCGAATCCAGAAATTCCGTAACGAAAAAACCTCACGCTCCCCACTCCGACGGGCAAGGAGGTGTGTTTTCATAAAATTTTAACTTTAAATCACTCTCCTGTAAAGTTTGAAATATGCCGCTTATACCTTTTCCGCCGTAAGGCATCGATATTTAATTGCACATGTAGGTTTACAACTGTGGGTTTTTCTCAATACCACTACTAACAAAAAAATTCCGTACAACAGGTATATGAGTAACAAAGAAAATCTTACAGTTTTGTTACTATTTTGCCACTAACGCCATCTCGTATCGAGTGACGATAAATTACGCTTAAGGTTTAACTAATCCTATACACACAACCATAGCGCGATGTAGAAATACCACTAGTGCCATCTAGTGGCCAGTGGCATCAAATAATTGGACAGGTTTGCTATTGTTGTTAGGTGAATGAGTGGGATAGAAAGTCTATCTATCCTGCTCATTACATCAATTTATTTATTTATCTACAAAATAACCATTGACCGCTCCCGCAAGGGTCCTGTTCAAACAACAACAACTCTTAAAGTATGACATCCATAGGAGTAATTTTGATACCGTTTTGTAGATAATCTCAAAATGTATTCTCAGAATACAAAAAGCAAATACATTAATAGGGTTAGTTTTTGTAAAAACTTTGAAAAACTGGTAAATTTAGATAATTTTATGGAAAATTTTTAATACTTCATAATGTTATAATAAAGCACTTGTACTATTCCACGTTATTATATTTAATATTACCGACCGGTTTCGCCGCTAAGGCATTATCAAGGTAAACAGATGGTGTTTGTGTTTCTACAAAACATTTTTATACAGTGCAATCAATGACAAAAATTATTAAAAATAAAAATATTAAAAGGGTATTCCGAAATAATTTACCCACCTGTATTGTCACTTTATGGAGATTTACCACTAAATCGGGGTAAATTTAAGTATGTTATGTTACGCGTGTATAATTAGATAATGTAACCAACCAATGTGAAAAATCATCGTTTTAATAAAAATTAAATTCATTCAATATATTTAAATTATAAATATGTTAATATAAATTACGATAAAAAAAAAAATTATGTCAGTTGAAATTTTAATAAATTGTTTTGTTAATGTCATAAAAAGAAATTAATAATATGTCCAGTATGAATAGTTATGTCAAGTATTAGAATAAGTCAAATTATAAATTAAAGATTAAAAATTATGTAAGTCACTCCATGCATGTAAATAATATATCATCATTATGTGAAAATAAAGTCATATGAAATAATTTAATAAGGGGGATCTATTTATATCCAGTTGTAAATTCAAAACCCTGCTTTGGTCATGGTGTAACAGTCTATTGATTTCTAAAGCCTCCAAAACCCATTACACCATGACCAAAGCAGGGTTTTGAATTTACAACTGGATATAAATAGATCCCCCTTATTAAATTATTTCATATGACTTTATTTTCACATAATGATGATATATTATTTACATGCATGGAGTGACTTACATAATTTTTAATCTTTAATTTATAATTTGACTTATTCTAATACTTGACATAACTATTCATACTGGACATATTATTAATTTCTTTTTATGACATTAACAAAACAATTTATTAAAATTTCAACTGACATAATTTTTACTTATCATATTTTTTATCGTAATTTATATTAACAAATTTATAATTTAAATATATTGAATGAATTTAATTTTTATTAAAACGATGATTTTCCACATTGGTTGGTTACATTATCTAATTATACACGTGTCAAATTATGGCTGGTATATATATAAATATAAGTATATAGGGGTGGTCTTTAAATTATACAATAAAACCATGAAAGTATATTGTAGGTTTGTATAATAACACTATTTCAGTAACATTGAAGTTAATAATAAATCCTTATAACCAATATTTACTTTTATTTTACATCTTGTACACAATTCAGCGTAGTAATGTTTTTAAATTATCATTCTGTTTCTATATAAAATTATATACATACACCATATATGTATATATAACATCATACACCTATAGGACCTTATATACATCCAGTCAGCTTATATACCTATTAGTATATAATTTATGTATCCATATATATAACAATATATACCCACACTGTATTTGTAACATTATATACTTCTAGACACTTTATATACTTATGAACATAATTGATAAATGGTTTAGAAATTATATTACTAGTTATAGAAATTATACTTAGCTTGTTTATCTTTCATAAACAATAGCAGCACGTGGCCTACTGGCGAACTTGTCTACAAGACTACGAGCAGAGCTTCCGCTCTCTCTTTATACTTTCATAAACAATAGTAGCACGTGGTCTCACCGACCCGCCCACCAGACTACGGGCAGAGCTTCCGCTCTCTCCGACGATCAGACGGCAAGTGTCGTGTCCGACCGAGCTCCGGCCATTTTATAGCATAGCATAAACAAGATGGCGAGGACACGTGATTCACCAACACTATCAAATTCAATACTATTTTATCAATGAATTTACAGTAATTTGATTAGTTTTACAAAATAAAATATTAAAAATGTATCCAATACGTATAATATTAATTACAACAAATTATGTTGTAATTAATATTGATATAATCGTATTAATTACTGTTTTCATATTTCTTAAATTACAAATCACTAAATTTATTATCAATTGAGGCATTTTTAAATAGTAAAAATGCTTATCGATTCATTTCATATATTTTGACACGCTAAGGCGCTTTTCTTGTTACTGTAATACTTATATAAATCTATCACACGCGTAACATAACATACTTAAATTTACCCCGATTTAGTGGTAAATCTCCATAAAGTGACAATACAGGTGGGTAAATTATTTCGGAATACCCTTTTAATATTTTTATTTTTAATAATTTTTGTCATTGATTGCACTGTATAAAAATGTTTTGTAGAAACACAAACACCATCTGTTTACCTTGATAATGCCTTAGCGGCGAAACCGGTCGGTAATATTAAATATAATAACGTGGAATAGTACAAGTGCTTTATTATAACATTATGATAATAATGTTCCACCAAGTGCCAACAATCAACAGTATCAACTTTTAATACTTCAATTTATTTTTTGCTTTTTAGTTAAAATTTTGCTTTAAATGTTTGTATTAGTTCATAGGCCATATCATTACCTTTAAAACGAATACCTGTAGGACCTCCAGATCAATAGAAAAATTGTTTTTTGTCTGCAGTACCAAAAGTAAAAAAAATAAAAAATTAAGATGGCGGCCATTTTAAGAGGGGGAGAGTCAGACCCCCACATGGGGGGTATTTTGTCGATAAAATTGGATGAATTACCCTTAAATTATCCTTTATAATGGCCCTTAAATTATCGCCGGTCGAAACCCAGACACACTACTGTATAAAAAACATCAACACAAAGCATCTGTCTACGTGCGAATGTGTGTGTAGATCGAAGCGAACAACAAACTCCCACAAAGCACTCGAATTAATATATTTCAGATATTATCATCCATAAAATGTTAGTAACAGTGATCTTAAAAGCTATTGTTAGTAGGCCTTTAGGTTCATAATGTCCAAATCTCAAAATATCCAGAGGGTGCAAAACGTCCATACACATAGGAGTGTCTATTTTACTTTATTCAAACAAAGCTATATGGTGGATTGAAAAAACAAATGTTGTCAAACTTATATAATACTAGCTTTTGCCCGCGGCTTCGCTCGCGTGAAATTCTTTTTCGTAAAAAAAAAATATTTTTAAGCTATTTTAAGCTATTGCATAGCTTCTATCGCGGGCCTTGAGCGCGAGGACCGAATCCAGAAATTCCGTAACGAAAAAACCTCACGCTCCCCACTCCGACGGGCAAGGAGGTGTGACTTGAAGGCCGTGCATCGTCTAACGTCGTTTCAGTTCGGCAGTCTTCGACACGGCGTTGTGTGCGTGCGATTAGACGTATTGTACGACTCTACGAAACTCGTTTTATTTATTTAATAATAGAAAAAATTGTTTTCTTATCGGTCACCACGCTCAAAAAGTGTAACTTGAATTAATATCAAAGAAAAATGCATGAATAAAATAAATAAATAAAATTATAATTGCATAAGTTGATACAAAATGCTATGCAATAGCTTTACCGCGGCAGTCCCCGAGTGCCACATGTCTTTTTTTATTTTGAAAGTGAATATATAACTAAATTTTATGTGAGTATTTCAAGCGCCTACGGGACGGACGGACGGACGGACGGACGGACGTATGGACGTATGGACGTATGGACGGACGGACGGACGGACGTATGGACGTATGGACGGACGGACGGAGCGGAGCCTTACTAATGGGGTTCCTTTTTACTCTTTGGGTACGGAACCCTGAAAAGAGTCAAATTGGCTCACTATAACCTTTTTAATTGAAATGCTACACTTCACTCTCAATCCTCCCTGTCTCTCACGCACACGAATTGCGTGGGTCAGCTAGTATAATAATATAATAGCACAGCCCTGCCACTCCATACAAATGTCGCGTCGTGTGTCTACTTAGACACAGACGTCAGTGCAGAGCGTGAATGAGCGTGTCTGCGTGCGGCGCCATACAAACTGATCCAGATTTGTCTCAGAGGGCAGGTGAGGTCGATACGACAGAGCGGCAGGGAGCGGCCGTACTACTATTGTACTATTGTATTGTATACGTAGTACTATTGTACTACGTACAGTAAGGCATACAATTATCACAGTGTAAGCAGTTTAAGTTTAAGTAATAACTTAAACTGTGATAATAGCCTGGGCCTATAGTAATAGGTGCCGGTCTAAAGGATGATATCTTAATTTTAACACTAGAAAGACGGGTAAAACTATCTACCTACAAAGACGGCGAAGGGTCAAATGACTCCTCCAATTTATTATATGTTTTTAGGGTTCCGTACCTCAAAAGGAAAAACGGAACCCTTATAAGATCACTTTGTTGTCCGTCTGTATGTCTGTCTGTCAAGAATTTCTATGTCGAGAATGCGTGGAGGTATCAAGCTGAAATTTGAACTGTATACTCAGGTCTACGGTCCTATGAAGTTGTAAAAAAATCAAACTGCTAAGTTTACTTAGAAAAAAGTTACGGCCGTTTATTCAGCAAAAAACGCATATTTCGACACACTCAAGGGAACCAAAACCTATAGGGTACTTCCCGTTGACCTAGAACTATGAAATTTGGCAAGTAACATCGTTATAGACTACAAGTACAGGAATAAATCTCAAAACTATACATTTGTAAATAGATCTTAAAAAATAGGGGGACTATATTTTTTATAGGGTGTCGAAATTTCAAATTGAAACTACTAGTTCAAATGGGATATCATATGAAAGGGCTTGATGTACACATTGCAAAATATATTTTATTTATTTTTTCGACGCATTATTTCTTATTTATAATGAAAAATATCAAATTTAATAACGATACTACGTACCTACGGAACCCTCGGTGGGCGAGTCCAACTCGAACTTGTCCGGTTTTTTTTTTATTTAAATGCTAAAACTGGTAACTGTAGTAATAAAATAGAGTATAATGTATGATTATATATTGTAACAATTTAAAGGCAAAAGTAGTACCTAGTAGTTTAATATTGTTAATTAATGTATGCACATATATATTTGGATGTCTAATTTGACTAAATGTGAAATACTTTATTATTGATCAGGACACCATCCATGTAATAACTTTTAATGCGAATAAACTCTATTCTATTCTATTATATATATATACATATATATATATATATATATATATATATATATATATATATATATATATATATATATATATATATGTCCTACCACTCTTAAATATATATATATATATATATATATATATATTTAAGAGAGTCACTCTTAAATATATATATATATATATATATATATATATTTAAGAGAGGTAGGACGCAACGTATATATTATTATAAGCTGCCCCATTGGGTACCTCACAGAATACCAAATAACAATTAATCGCTTCACATCAGGCGTATGCTTGTCTGTTATCCGACGTAGTATAAAAAAACATTTTACAACTTATCGGAAAAGCCCACAGACAGTTTGTTTAGGTCTGAATGTATGCGATGTATTTTATATACTGTATGTTTTGGGCGTGTATCGAATCGGGGATCATGTATTATCATGAGACAATATTCCTTTCATTTATACTAGCGTTATGAATACCAGGCTATGTTGTGTGTATAGACATTTAGCTCGTAGCACTTATCTCTTAAGAAAGTATATGCAAATACATTTAAAAAGCGCTCATGTGCTACGACCACAGAACTAATAATTAGTTCTGTGGCTACGACATTGCGATAAAAGGATCTGGGGTTCAGGGACCTTCTACGACGCAGCGGGTGCTATGAAAGTGCTACGAGGCTATAGAAAGACGCTTTAATAACATCAGTGGAATAAAGTTGTTATAGTACACTATACTATGATAATTGCAAGCAAGCGCCAACCCTCGCTGCATAGTAACACATTGCGACATCGCCGCGTGACCATTTCCAGCGATGCGCGCCCGCCACGTGTGCTGACAACGCATCACGCCACTTCGCCGGCCGCGCACCGTTTTGCAAGCCAAGCTTTTCCATTGTTAATATAGAATCCGGTAATTGTGAACATTCTCGATCTAACATCGATCTAGTATTAACATATTTACTTTGTAATTCTTTATAATTAAAGTAGTTTATAAAAATCATTTTGGTTTTTTTTTGGGTCCTTCGGCAAGGACTTACATATTTGGCGCAGTCTAGGTCGGGAGGATACTCGAGGCGTCTCGAGCCGGATTTGGTATTTCTCGCATCGAATACCGTACCGTCTAAAATCGCTACCGCCGTCGCGAGCGATCGCGTCTACGAGACTCCCATAAGAAGAACCTGAAGTCCCGGTCGGAGGAAAAGTCAAGACATCGACCCCAGAGGTACCAAAATGCTATTCATGTGAGTACACTTAAATCATTTCTGTGTTGCTTTCATTTTTCCCTAGTAGATAATTTTAGTAGTCATAATTTTTCACCCTAAGCAAACCACCCCTAGAGGGCCTGCTCGTAATAGAGAAGCCCGTAGGCTCAATTTAGATTCTAATAGGAACATTAGTATAGATTCAAATAGTTCAGTCGAGGACTCTCCTAATTCAATTCTTATCGAGAGGACTATAATGGCTGAAGTAGAAGGAATTTTTAAGGCCTTACGCCTCGTCCCGGAATTTGACGGGAACCCTCATATTTTACCCCGATTTATTAACTTGTGTGACCAAATTGTACGGGAATTTGAAGGTACCGAGCTAACCAGACTCTGTTTAGTAAACGGTATCCTTAATAAGATTACTGGACCCGCCGCACGTATTATAAACTCTAACGGACTTACTGAGAATTGGGATTGCATTAAAACGGCCTTAATTAATAATTTCTCTGATCAAAGAGATGAGACCGCCCTTTACAACGATCTCATGTTGGCAACGCAAGGGAACAGTTCACCCCAAGAATTTTATGACAAATGTGTTAACTTATTCAGCACTATCATGACCTACGTAACGCTTCATGAGACCATAGCCACGACTATCGAAGCAAAGCGTATATTATATAGAAAACTAACTATGCAAGCATTTGTTCGCGGGTTGAAAGAGCCCCTTGGCTCTCGCGTAAGATGTATGCGTCCTGATAGTGTTGAAAAGGCCCTTCAGTTTGTGCAAGATGAGTTGAATGTGCTATATCTGCAAAATCGTAGCGACTCAAACGTAGATAAGAAGCCTCAGTTGCCTAAACCTATGCCTATCACTCCGGTAATGATGCCGACAATGAGACCATTTAACTTCCCTGCACAAGCTCCTCATGTTTCTAGCTGGCAAGCTCAACAGCAGCCACCAAAATTCAATGCTCCTTTTAATCAGCCCATTTCACATAGACCGGCACTAGTTGGCCCTATGCCATCGCGCACGCAACAAATGTTCCGAGCGCCACCTCCTAACTATAATATACAACAGAATAGGTTCCAAATGCCGACTAGGAACGAGCCCCACTACACAGGGCCCAAACCCATGAGTGGCGTAAGCCACTACGTCGCTAGGGACCGGCCGCAACATGGTCAGATAACTGGCCATGACTGGCGTAAGCAGGGGAACCCTCCGCCATCTAACTATTTCAAAACCAGAGAGATGAACGTAAACGAGTGTGCTAGCTATAATGATTTTTATTATCCACAGTACTATATGCCTTTATATTATAACGACCCTAATGACTATTACTATACTGATATGGTAGAAGACTATCACTCGGAGGAGCCTTATTACGAAGGTGAGTCCAGACACGAGGCATTGGAAGACGTTCCAATCTCGAACCAGCATCCGGTGCCCTCTGCTAGCTCGACCGATGATCAGGATTTTCCGAAGCGCGGGAAATTCGACAGCTTAAAATAGAATTGAATATACAATCTCAGCGGCAGCTTCCGTTTATTCAAATCTCTAACCCACCGCTGAGATTATTAGTCGACACCGGTGCCAACCAATCGTTTCTTAGCCCAGAAGCCGTAGGTAAATTCTATAGCAACGTACCCTTGCTATACGACCCATTCGAAGTAACTAACGTACATGCGACCACGCGTAGTAACCATTCAATCTTGGTGCCATGTTTCCCTGAGTTCCAGGAACAGGACCATATTAAGTTATTCGTCTATAAATTCCATAATTACTTTGACGGCCTCATAGGACTCGATCTATTAGAAAAATGGGAAGCTAAAATCGACCTTAAAGATAAGGCGCTTATTACCCGCAATGCCATTAACCCTATAGCTATGTACAACTCGCGAAATATAAATTTATACGAAGACGTTATACCCGCCAATGCGACGAAATTAGTCAGGCTCCCTATTAACCTACACGACGGTGACGCGTTTATTAACAAGCAGACCGTAAGTAACTGCGTAATTAACGAATGTCTGACGTCAGTTAAAAATAACCGCGGTTATCTCGAAATTACGAACCCCACGCCGTATGACATAATATTCTCTATGGACCGTGCCCTATGTGCCGAAGCTTATAATATGGAGAGTAAGCCCATCGAGGCCTTACCCTTGCGTACTCGGGAAGTACTATCGCGGCTACGTACAGACCACCTCAATCCGGAGGAGCGTGCTAACCTAGAAGCACTATGTGGTAAATACGCCGACGTATTTTACCTAGACGGAGAGCCACTAGCTTTTACGAATAAAATCAAACACCGAATTAAGACTACTGACGAAATACCGGTGTACACCAAAAGCTACCGGTATCCTTACATACATAGGGATGAAGTTAGAGACCAGATAGGCAAAATGTTATCCCAAGGTATAATTAGACCATCCGAGTCTGCCTGGAGTTCACCTATCTGGATAGTCCCAAAGAAAGCAGACGCGTCAGGCAAGACTAAATGGCGTCTAGTCGTAGATTTTCGTAAAATTAACGACAAAACATACGACGACAAATACCCCATACCTAACATTAACGACGTTCTCGATAAACTCGGTAATTGTCAATATTTTTCAACCCTCGACCTTGCGAGTGGGTTCTATCAGGTAGAAATGGACCCCGCGGACATCCCTAAGACCGCCTTCAATGTGGAGCATGGGCATTACGAGTTCCTACGTATGCCCATGGGATTAAAAAATTCTCCATCCACCTTCCAGCGCGTGATGGACAATGTCCTAAAAGACCTTCAGAACACTGTCTGTCTGGTGTACCTAGATGACATCATTGTCTTCAGCACATCGCTCCAAGAGCACATGCTGAATCTAGAAAAGGTCTTTTCAAAGTTGCGTGAGTCCAATTTTAAAATCCAACTCGATAAATCCGAGTTCCTCAAATTAGAAACCGCTTACTTAGGCCACGTCATCGCAAAAGACGGTATAAAACCGAACCCTGATAAAATACAAGCTATCGAAAAATATCCACTACCCAAAACTCCGAAAGAGATCAAGCAGTTCCTCGGACTATTAGGGTATTACCGGAAATTTATCCCGGACTTCGCTCGAGTCACGAAGCCCTTTACTCAGTGTCTTAAGAAGGGTAGAAAGGTCATAGTTAACTCCGAATATATAAATTGTTTTGAGAAATGTAAGCAGCTCTTAACTAATGACCCGATTCTGACCTATCCTGACTTCACAAAGGACTTTGTGCTTACTACCGATGCTTCCAACGTAGCACTAGGTGCTATACTATCGCAGGGGCCCATTGGTACAGACAAACCGATCTGCTATGCATCACGTACTCTCAATGAGAGCGAGATAAACTATAGTACGATCGAAAAGGAATTGCTTGCGATAGTTTGGGCCACCAAGTACTTTAGGCCTTACCTATTCGGTCGAAAGTTTAAGATCGTTACAGACCATAAGCCACTACAGTGGGTTATGAATCTAAAAGAGCCTAACTCTCGACTTACTAGATGGAAGCTCAAGCTGTCCGAGTATGACTTCACTGTCGTCTATAAAAAAGGACTATCTAATACTAACGCCGACGCGCTTTCCCGGGTGGAAATACACAACGAGGAAACCGACTCATTAGCGGTTAATGCCTCAGAACGCCCACCATCGTTAGCTAACTCTTCCACGGCTACCGCGCACACGAGCCAGGAGAACCCCATATTAGAAGTCCCCATAGTCGATGAGCCATTAAATAAATACCATAGACAGATATGTATAACAGTAGTTGGCGATATAAAAAAACGCCCCACAGCATCCAAGCCTTTCGATACCCATACAAGGACCGCTGTCCAAGTATCTCAAACGAATCTTGAGGACGATGTCATAGCAGTAATTAAAGAATACGTTAACCCTAAAGTAAAAACAGCCCTTCTAATAAATCCACCCTTATCTATGTACGATGTTATACCCATTATACAAGATAAATTTAAAAGCTCGTCAATGAACTTAGTACTATCCAAATTTGAAGTAGAAAACATAAAGGACAATTTAAAACAGCAGGACATAATAAGGCAATATCACGAAGGTAAAACGAACCACCGCGGGATAAACGAATGTTATCTGGCTCTTTCCCGACGTTATTATTGGCCAAAAATGAGGGAACATATAACAAAGTTTATTAACGACTGCTCTATCTGTGGTCAAGCCAAATACGACCGTAAGCCAATTAACCAAAAATTCAATATTGTACCTCCCGCTACGAAACCCTTCGAGATCGTGCACACAGACCTATTAACCATACAAAGTGAGAAGTACTTAACTATCGTAGATGTGTTCTCAAAATACGCACAAGCGTATCACGTCCGCGATGGTACAGCCATCAGCATCCTTCAAGCCCTCTTAAGATTTTGCACTCATCATGGGCTACCTATAACTATAGTTTCAGATAATGGTACAGAGTTCAATAATCAATTATTTAACGAGTTTATAACATTACATAAGATCAATCATCATAGGGTATTAGCTCACTCACCGAATGATAACGGTATTGTAGAGAGGTTCCACTCTACGCTATTAGAGCACCTGCGTATTCTCAAATTACGGCATAAAGGCGAAGATGTAGGTAACCTCATTCAATATGCGATACTAGCATATAATAGCTCCGTCCATAGTTTTACGAAGTGTAGGCCTTATGACATTATGACTGGGCATTTCGACCCACGTGACCCATTTGACGTAGATCTGAGTAAACATCTAATGCAGCAGTACATACAGAATCATAGAGATCAGATGAGATTAGTATACGACAAGATAAATGAATCCAGTCTCGCTACTCGTACTAATATCATAGAGAATCGTAACAAAGATCGGGAACCGGAAGTCGAGTATCAACCCCATCAGCGCGTATTCGTCAAAAATCCTTTTGCTTCCCGACAGAAATTAGCACCTAGATATAGTAAAGATACGGTCTTAGCAGATTTGCCCATCCATATATACACATCGCGTAAACGTGGGCCCGTTGCCAAAAATCGTCTAAAGCGAGTCCCTAAAAGTGCCCAATTGTTACAGGGTGCTACTGGTCCTGATTGTTCCTATGATAACATCCCAGGAAATGAATCAGGAGATAACACTTGAGAGTCTGGACGAAGGACCCGGACTACTACCGTTCCGACTTGGCTCAACGAGGCTTATCACCCATTTTCATACGTTCCTGCAATTCATAGATCTTCGAGATATCGACGAGAATATCCAGTTGATACAAAATCAACTAATAGATTATAAGCGTAGGTTAAGCAATGATACTTATCTTTTATATGAAACTCAATTTGAGTACTTATCTAGTAAGTTAGTAGTTATATCAAACCACTTAGATACTTTAAAGCCACCCCGTGTAAAGAGAGGACTCATAGATGGATTAGGTTCAATAATCAAGAGCATAACCGGTAATTTAGATCAAGCAGATGCTGTAAGGTACAATGATGCAATCAAAATTCTCCAGAATAATAATGACGCGATTACTCAAGAATTTAATAATCATGTAAGTCTCAGTAAGGAGTGGATGGTCCAGCATTCTAATATTATAAGTAAGTTAGTAGAGAATCAATCTAAGATTAACGATACTCTGCAGTTCATTTTGGATAACCGGACTTCTAGTTTAGCTAAGTTCGCTAAAGTTTCCCAACACTTAACTATTATTACCGAAAATGTAGACGAAGTTTTAAGTGAACTAATCAGGATAGAAAACATGTTAGCTTTTATCCATGCTTCTAGCTCCCATCACTCTATGATAAGCGTTCAGATTCTTAGTCAAATGATTCAAACGCTAGTTAAAGTCTATGGTAAAAATAAAGTACTCGAGCTAGAACCTAGGGAATACTATGATCTAATTAAACCAGGCTATTACTATTCAGGATACCAGATAGTAATTATTTTTAAGTTACCCCTATTCACTAGCGATAGTTACGATCTATACAAATTGTCAGTAGCCCCTAACAAGTATAAGCAGGCCCTTATCCCTCCTTATCCTATGATAGCAACCAACAGGAATGGCTACGTGTATATAGAGGCAGAATGCCCGAAGTATAATAACTGGTACCTCTGTGAAGAGAAGATGGATCACCAACTACGCCATGCTCCGGACTGTATGCAGAATCTCATCATGGACCAACATCTGGATAATACCTGTAAAATAGCCACCGTCTCGCTATCTACCGCAGCTATGGAACAACTGGATGAGAAACACTATGTAATATCTTTCCCCAATGCAACGAAGGTGCACACCGTTTGCGGAAAAGAGGATTACAACATACTGAAGGGTAGTTATCTCGCGACCATCCCTGCAAACTGCCATCTTTATACATATGAATTTACATTAACTAATTCATATGACAGAGTGGAAGGAAGGCCTCTGAAGATAAAGAATCTCTTCTTCAACGCGGAAACTGCATCTAAGGACATAATCCACGTGAATCTGAACTCCATAGATCTTCGCAAATTACGAGAAGCTCATAATCAAATCATGCAGCAGCCTCATCTAAGACTAGAAGATATACCTTCGGCTTATATTTATCACACGACGATACCGCTATACATAATTCTACTAAGTATTTTGGGATTTGTTGCATTCATTATCCTAAAACGCTACAAGATATTTAAACGCAAGTCAAACGACGTGCTCCAGAAGGACAATAGAATATATTCTGAACCCGAGAATCTCCAGAACCAGGCGCAGCAGCATCCAGGATTATTTTCTCAACTGAAGTCTCAAAAATAATCGCTGATCTGAGGGGGGAGGTGTTATAGTACACTATACTATGATAATTGCAAGCAAGCGCCAACCCTCGCTGCATAGTAACACATTGCGACATCGCCGCGTGACCATTTCCAGCGATGCGCGCCCGCCACGTGTGCTGACAACGCATCACGCCACTTCGCCGGCCGCGCACCGTTTTGCAAGCCAAGCTTTTCCATTGTTAATATAGAATCCGGTAATTGTGAACATTCTCGATCTAACATCGATCTAGTATTAACATATTTACTTTGTAATTCTTTATAATTAAAGTAGTTTATAAAAATCATTTTGGTTTTTTTTTGGGTCCTTCGGCAAGGACTTACATATTTAAGTTAACAAGCATGTTTATATTCCTGCGGCTTATCGATACAGCATGAATGGTAAAACGTCTGGGGAGTGTTCATTAAAACAAGTTTTCTATTGCTATCATTTTTTTTATGAGTCGAGGGGGAACGAGTGATGGAGACCATCAACATTAAGGGGAAGCCAATCCGTTGCCAGCCTATACTCCTTCCGTTTTTTTCTTTCTGGTGAGCCCACTCACTCGCAGGAACACAACAACCCTCAAGGGAACAGCCACTTTGAGGTGGAGGTTCTTCCCCAGTCGAGCAGCTTAAAAAATACGCTATGCCCTACCTCTCTTTTCGCCAGAGCCTCGTTGGTTAGTCAGCAGGGTACACCACGTGCAGGTGAGGTTAGCTTTGGTTCAAAGATGTTGATTTCACTTACACTTACAGCCCTATTGATAATATTTACAATCTTTTTTAACTTCGTCGGGTAACAGACAAGCATACGGCTGGCATGATGTGATGCGGTTCATCATCATCATCAGGTCATTTTAGTCTCCACTACAGGAGCACGACCCTCTCTCATCCGTTCCAGTTAGAAGGAGGGTTTGGCCTACACTCCCCACGCTGGCCAGACGGGTTGGGGAGGCCTGATCAATGTTTTGTTGCTAGTCGGTAGGATGCATCAAGTGCGCTTATGTTAGCTTTGGTTCTAAAGATCGTTATAAGTTACGCCCGCATGGGCACATATTTGTCAAGTTTTTTGACGTGACAACGTCTTATAAATTGGTTAGCCGGGTGACACTTCAAGAAACTGCGTTACGCTCCGCGCTCACGTTATGCGCTCACAATGAGAGCGAGTGAGAGGCACGCGTCCCTTCCACTCGGGCATGGTTAGCCCGCCTAAGAGCGAGAGAGACAGACATAAAAAGTGAAAGGCATGCGTCCCTTCCACTCGAAAACATTTTACCACTCAAAGTCGTTGTCACGTAAAACTTTCGCCCGTATACCGACTTTACAGGCAACCAATTTTTTTTCTTAAATGAATTACTAGCGGTCGTCCGCGACTCCACCAACTTTTTACAAACTTTCCTTACCTATTTCAACTCTTTTGGACATGAATTAGATGTCTCACCCACGCTAATGTCCAGAATGTCTTCGGTGGCCACGAGACGAGAGTTTTATGAACGAAGATCCCTACACCGCCCTACCAGGGCGGTGAAGGTGGTGGTGGAAAAGGTTGCCAGATTCGAGTATCACGGTTTCCTCTCCCTCTCGTCAGGTTTCCGACAGATTCAGAATCTGCCATTTGACTGACTTCAATTCTATTTCCAACTCTTCCACATCCTCGTCACGCCTCAGTGTTCGTGTGTTATACATGACAATAGTCAATACCACGGCAGGGTGTACCACGTGCAGGTGAGGTTGGTTTTGGTTCTGAAAATTGTAGGGGGCCACTCACCCCCCTTAATTATATAATATAATATAATATAATATAATGAGGTACACTATTAGGTAGTGTAATCTACTAACAATACTTTGCCTCATGATAATCATGGTATCTTGAGGAAACAATATTCCCCTGTGTATTGATGCTGCCGTAAGATTGTAGTTTATGTTTCTCTTATTTTTGCCTACTAAACTAACATTTCCACAAATTTTCGTCTAAAACATTTTCTGCGCCCTCACGGCGAAAAGTTCTTTAACGTCAGACCGAGTGACGTAGATAGCATCGTAGCCGCCGTCAGAGCCCAGATGCGATACGATCACGGCACTTCACTGCATGTTGAGTTAGTCTCTGAAATGCAGTTAACAAGCTTAATTATTTTTTATATCAGTGGGGTTAAAATGAGCATGTGGGTCACCTGATAGAAAGCAATCACCACCGCCCATGGAGATCAGCAGCACCAAGGGGTCGCCGATACGTTGCCAGCCTATACTCCTTCCTTTCTTCCTTTTTGATGACCTCACTCACTCACAAGAACACAACAACCCTCAATGGCATTGTTATTTGGCTGCAGTGTTCAAGAGATATTTTTCAGAAATATGCTAAGCCGGGCTTCCTCATTTTTCGCCAAAGCCTCGTTTGTCAGTCAGAAGGGTGCACCACGTGCAGGTGAGGCTGGTTTTGGTTCAAAGATATTGATGAAAAACTTATACCCCAAAGGATATTTTTTTTTTCTTTTACTAGGCGTTCAGAGCATGTCGGGAAGTGAACGGGCGACCCTCTTTAGGGAAACGCACCTTACAGTTACGGCATCCATCATGGAAATTGAGGAGTGGTGATATGCTTGGGAAAACGAGTATCGTTCGCCACGAGCGAAGTCTGCTTGCAGGTGGAATGAGAGTAAGACCTGCTACCAAACTGATTGAGTGACTGGGAGTGTAAAGGTCCTTTTGTCTGGTTAATTTCTCTGGTGGGGGGAGGGGGAGGGGGGGGGGGTTAGAGAATACTCCACCACGCTGTTCAACTACGGGTTGGTGGAGGTCAGTGTTCTCAAACCGCCAAAAGGCCACTGAGTTGGCTTAACGACTCTCATCTAACGACAACTGAACAGCCGGGACCGATGGCTTAACGTTCCCTATGAAACACGGGCGATCTCAACATCAATAAACCCATTCATAGACTGGCTACAATAGGCTAGTTGCCAATGTTACATAATTATAAAAACTCTCTATCAGTAACGTAAAATACATAAAACTAGAACGATCTGCTATCTCAACATTTTAATAACTTATGTCCGACGTGTTTTATGTTCGATCAAAGTTTGGTGGGAAAGTCCATTTTAAAGGTATGAAATTATAAAAAATAAATATTACCATTGTAGAAACAATAAAAAGTACTATAACTTTTGTTACGGCACTGGCTACATAAACGCAATATTTAACATAGCTGTCGTACAAATTTCTGATTTAATGCATATAAAATAGCAAGATGTGACGTCATAACGTGGTGGCCTTTTGTATGGAGCGTTTTCGGGATAGTCCAAAATTGTGATCTTCAAGTTATCATATCTCGAGAAGTTTTTATGCAATCGAAGTAATTATTTCACGTATATTTCTATTATTGTGATGTCTTTAAATAACAGATCGAAAAAAACATGGTATACAAGCTTAACTTGCGTTCAAGTGACACAATAAGTCAACTTGAGAAGCAGCTGTGCAAGGGAAAATTTAGAATAGATGTAACAAATGGCTTAAAAAAATAATTAAGTAAAATATGGAAAAAAGAAATAATTCTTCTCTCACAACCACTTATCAAACCGCTAAAGAAAAATCTTCTATCGTAACTGGTTACGCAAGATTAGTTACCAAAATGGACAAAGTAACATAAATACTTTGTAATCACAGAACTTCAAAAGCAAGTACCAGCTTATCGCAAAATAAGGCAAGAATAAAATAAACAAGCTGCAGCATTTAGCAACCGCCTCACGTCACGAGGCGAGGCGCGATAACATCGCAATGCACACTACACGTGCTAAACTGCTCGTTTAAATTTACTTTGAAATCTTTAGAGTTATTTAAAATTGTTTCAGGTGAAAGGGTCCCATCACACAATCCCATCACTGTGTCTCCTGTGTAGCCAGGATTAACAGCTGGCGACCGCCAAAAAAGGCAATGAACAGTGAAGTCCATTGCAGTCCCGGAGTAAAACTGCGGCTCTTGGAACTCACACCGAATTTAATCAGAAGAAGTAAATTTGTATAAGTAAGAAGCTTTTGGAATTTGACTTCCTCTCTTGGATATGTATATATACAATATGAGATTGGATATATACAATATGAGAGACAGCTATCTAACAAATAAGGCATTAAAAGTCTAAAGAGATGGCTAGTCAAGTGATACGGATTTAAAATATCTAACACTGTTGGGGACCTTGAACCAATGCGTTTGTTACCTAATACATCGATTCCAATAATATGAACTGCAAAATCGTCTGAACGCTTGGTAATTCAGGTGAAACATATCAAAAGTAAGAAGAAGTCAGATATTTTCTGTTTCTGATATTGGAAAGGCGCAGGATGACTGCAGTGACCGACAGGGATGATCAAAGCAGTCATGGCCATGTCAGGCATGCATTTTTTTTATACTACGTCGGGTTGCAGACAAGCATACGGCCCGCCTGATGTGAAGCGGTTACCGTAACCGTATTAACGCTCGCAACATAATATATCACTTGCGCACCTGGTGACCTCACTCACTCGCAGGAACACAACAACCCTCAAGGGAATTGTTATTTGGCTGCGGTATTCTGTGAGGTGGAGGTACATTTCCCCAGCTTACAATTACGCTCCCTACCTCTCTTTTCGCCAGAGCTTCGTTTGTCCGTCAGCAGGGTGCACCACGAGCAGGTGAAGTTGGCTTTGGTTCAAAGATGTTGATAAACCACTTACACCCAAAAATGCACCTACTCTCCACTCAAAGTGTACGCTTTAAACCCTTTTCAAACACCATCAACCTCATTATCATTACATCCGCCTGTACCCACTCCCCCTCCCATTAAGTGAGTGAGTAAGTTATACATAGCGATATAGCTCATAAGTGACGACAAGGTCACAACATACGTCACAGGACAGCGGACGCGACGGGTACGTGACGATAAACGACGTAAGGTGACGGCGATACATTATGACCGTCAGTTACAAATTCCTGGTTATGTACCATAAACTTGTTGGTATTGGACCATATTTTAGCTCGAAATACCTATTTAATTCTTCTAATAAATAATTGCTATAGCATACAGAACTGGGTATCTTTTTCAAGTACCGTTCCGACTCCGACCTGTCCGTTTTCTCGTTACGTGTATTTTGTTACATTTTCAACATAACGTATCTAGAAATCGATCCGTTCCGTCCGGATTGGGACACGTTATGTTGCTGAGATTTTTATTTTCCGAAATACAACCTACCGTATAATTGTAATGCAATTAAAACATCCACTATTACGTAATCAGAAATAATAGTAGTACTAGCCCACGGGGCCGAAATCGAGGTTAAGTGAAGCGAGTACATTCACAGAAAAATTTGATTTAGAGCTTCGCCGTCTTATATTAAAACAAACAATTTAAACAATTTATTTACAAAATAACAACAACAAATACATACAACATATTTGCCTGTTATACATGTGAACGTTTGAAATGTATGTTGTTTATTAGACTTTTCTTTATTTTTTAACCAGTGGTACCCACACTAGACTAAGGACTGGGTACCGATACGAATGTGCTGAACATTGGCCTACCTCATAATATAAATATTATGAAGTAGGTCACGTGAAGTTGGCGCTAAAATAAATTTTTAACATTTTTTTTTTCTCTATCTCTATTTTTTTTTTCATTGCAAACGTCATGCATGTCGAAGTGTTTAATTGTAACAAGTTTCATCAAGATCGGTTCAGTTTTGGAGCCATATCCAAGAGTGACCTTTCGGCGTATAGAAGCGTTCCGCTCGGGTCACTTCACTCAATTATGTAATTACAAATAAGCTCGATTGGAATAAGAGGCGTTTACTTCCCCAGTCGGGCTGTTTACATTTGAATGAAAAATATTTACATGCTATTTTTGGTAGTGATTGCTGAGGATAACGTAATTTATTATATCTTTTTGTTAACCATATTTTGCGATAGTATCGTTCATTCACCCAATGACTTTTATTTAACTTAAAACTTACTTAATTCAATAGCGGTAGCGCGAGCTAAACGGCATTATTGCGCGTTTCAAGCTAATCAAATAGTTCAAATACACAAGTTAAGCAACATCGACCGTAACCTGCCCATGGATGGGTTTATTTATTTCGAACTCCTCCGTGCTTCGGAGGGCACTTTAAGCCGTCGCTCCCAGCTGTTGTCATTAAATGACAGTCGTTAAGCCAAGTCAGTGGCATTTAAGCGCCTTGAAAACACCGGCCTCCGCCAACCCGCAGTTGAGCAGTGTGGTAGAGTATACTCTTTTGATTACATCTCTTTATACGGTTTAGAGCATACTCTTTTGATTGATTACATAGATTGAATGGACAGCCGTATCCCAACAGTGGGATGATTATGATACGTAATCTTCTTCTTCTTGGTCGATTCCTCATGACTGAGGGTCGTGACCATCACCATCAGCTTGCTGGACCAGTTTCCTCCAAGCCTCACGGCATGCAGCTTGTTTCAGGGCCATAGGAATGCTGCAATGAGTGATTTCCTTGATGGCCTTCCACTTGCCCTACGACTATAAGCTTTTCAAAGTTGTCAGGTTCTTTTCGGGCAATGTGGCCGAAATATTTGAGGAGTCTCCGCATGCATATAGTCGAAAGACGGATGGTAATTCTCAACTCCTTGAGAATAGACACATTTGTGCGTCGCGCCGTCCATGGTATTCCCAACATTTTGCGCCAGCACCACATTTCGAATGCATCTATTGTCGACCTAGTGCGTGCTTTGAACGTCCAAGTCTCTGAAGCATATTGAAATATGGAGAAGATGAGGGTTCGCATGAGTTTAACTTTGGTTTTGCGATTAATTTTACGGCTCTTCCAAATCTTCTCCAGTTGCTTCACCGCCGATTTTGCCATCTGCGCTCTCCTTATGACTTCGCTATTACAGTCGCCATCATGATACGTAATAGTAGGTGTTTTAATTGCATAAAAACTATATGATAGATTGCATTTGGAAAAATAAAAATCTCAGCAACGTAACGTGTCCCATCCAACGAGTATGCTCTAAATCCCTTCGATCGAGGGAAGACCCGTATCCCAGCAGTGGGATGAACAAGGATTGACAACAGAGTATATCTATTTTGCCAAAGTTCTATGTATAATAAACAAAACTAAAAATTAAGTTGAAGAGACTGACAAAGTTCTATGTATGGACTATTTTGACAAAGTTCTATGTATTATAAATAAAACTAAAAATTAAGTTGAAGAGACTGAAAAGATTTATTCATAAACTTGTCTAACGATGTACACAAGTACGCCATCGCGTGATCAAATGGAGGGCGAAATATCAGATCTACATAATTGCGTAGGTAGCGGTGTTTCATAAAAAAAATGTTAAGAGACACCTGCGCACGAATAACTTTTGCCCTTAAAAATTATTTTTATCAAACTTCTTTCATAAATCTGGTTAAACTTGTTTACAAAGTAATTTAGATGCGACCCGTTTTTCATCGCGAATGTATTAGCGGAAACGTGTTGTTGGGGCGGCTACGGAAGTATCATGATTTTAGTTTTATATAGGTTGGTACCACTGAGGTATATAGGTTGGTACCACTGAGGAGTAAATGTAGATAGAACACTATTAAGTAGAGATCATAAATAAATAAATATTTTTGGACAATTTACGCAGCGACATCTAGTCTCAAATTAAGCGCAAATCTTGTACTATGGGTACTAGACAACTGATAAATAGATATAAATGTATCTGGACAATTTACACAGCGCCATCTAGTCCCAAATTAAGCGCAAAGCTTGTGTTATGGGTACTAGACAACTGATATACATACGTAAATATTTTTTTTATTTTTTTGTAAATACATACTTATGATACATAGAAAACACCCAGACCAAGACAAACAGACATGTTCATGCACACAAATGTTTGTCTTGTGCGGGAATCGAACCCGCGACCTCGGAGTCAAAGTGGCCATTGCTAACCATTCGACCACCGAGGTCGTCTTAAATATACTTAATTACATTTTTTTTATGAAAAAAAAAACAACAACTTCCAACCCCCAGGTAAGCAGCGTGGTAGAGTGTACTCTAAACACCTTCCATTGATGGAAAATCCGTATCCGAGTAATGGGATGAACGAGGGTTGCGCCCGACGCTTCGTCATTTAGCTATTCGTTTATTATCGCAAGAACCAAATTAATGTGTTTTTTTTGCTCAATTGGACACTGGAAATTGGGTCAAATTTAATTTGCAAACCGGGACACGTGAATCTAAAAGCAATGTAAGTTCGTAATTCGGATTTTAAAACCACTCCTTTTGATAATATAAATAACCATTGATAAAAATATATATTACAATTGCTTACGTTACAATGTCTTCTTCCTCGATTTATTCAATGAATAAATTTACTTGCTCGATAGAAAAAAATCGCGAACGAAGGTCGTTTTCAAAACTATTTCTCGTCTTTTCCTGCTGTTGCTATCAAAACAGTTGTCATTACCTGTACGAGTGATCTGGAGCCCTACCGTTGAAGCTGAAGCCGATTACCATTATTTCATTGCGAAAATCACTTTTTTTTTAATACTACGTCGGGTGGCAGACAAGCATACGGCCCGCCTGATGTGGAACGGGTAGTAGCCATATTATTGCTCGCAACGTAAAATATCGCTCGCGCGCCGCCACCCCCGCTCCCAACGCAGCATCTCCTTCCTTTCTGGTGCCCTCACTCACTCGCAGGAACACAACAACCCTCAAGGGAATTGTTATTTGGCTGCGGTATTCTGTGAGGTGGAGGTACATTCCCCAGTCGGGTAGCTTACAATTACGCTCCCTACCTCTCTTTTCGCCAGAGCTTCGTTTGTCAGTCAGCAGGGTGCACCGCATGCAGGTGAAGTTGGCTTTGGTTCAAAGATGTTGATGGACCACCTACACCCCATAAATTCTCCCCCCCTCCCTTCATAAACTAAACATCCCATAAATTAAAAAATAAATTTTCAGCTTAGATTGGCGGTGTGGGTTATATATTTGAGCTTAGGTGGTAGAAAACCATAGAGCTCTAGAAAGCTGAAGATGATTGTCATTAACTAACCTAATTTTAACCTAAAATTAACTATCCTAAGATCTATTTTCGCGATCAAAAAATCAGAATCAGAATCGGCTTCAGCTTCGGCGGTAGGGCTCTGGACGTCAATTTTTAAACCAAATAAATATACGTAAAAAATTTCAACATCAACGGGCGCTCTACTCTGCGCCGAGTACGAAATCAGCCTCCGCGAATGAAGCTAAATAAAAGCTTTACAAGTTTTACAAGCTTTTATTTAGTCCTCGTTGACTTTTTAATCCAATATGTTAATGTGAACAGGCCACATCTGACGAGTTAGTGATGCCAGATAAGGAGGAAAGTTGTAAAGTGGAGACTAGAAGTAGAGACTGCCAAT
The DNA here is from genome assembly GCA_937001555.2 of Hypsopygia costalis. Classification (NCBI taxonomy): domain Eukaryota; kingdom Metazoa; phylum Arthropoda; class Insecta; order Lepidoptera; family Pyralidae; genus Hypsopygia; species Hypsopygia costalis. The sequence continues at coordinate 1,499,943 of OW443343.2, read as the reverse complement.
TTTTTTGCACCCTACCTTGGTTAACTGTTACTGTAGTCATATTAAATTATGAACTATACTACCTCGCGACTTCACTCACGTTAATTTTGGTCAAATTTCATTGATCATTTACTATAGTGCAATATCTTGTTTCGATACGTTATTAAATTTATAATAAAATAATAAAAAAAAACTGAGGAGCTCGATGTCGCGGTTGCGCATGGCAGTCTAATCAATCATGCAAGTTAAGGAATATTAGCCTATCTATAGATGGGTTTATTTATCTCGAGGTCCTCTGTGCTTCAGATGGCACGTTAAGCCGTTGGTCCCTGCTGTTGTCATAAGATGACAGTCGCTAAGCCAAGTCAATAGCCTTTGGGCGGCTTGAAAATACTGACCTCCGCGAACGCTCAGTTGAGCAGCGTTGTGGAGTATACTCTAAACCCTTTTGATTTAAGGGAAGACCCGTATCCAAACAGTGAGATGATTATGGGTTCATGTCGTATTATGCCGTAATAAAAAAAAAACACTTTAAATCCCTCTATCAAAGTCTGAGGTTTATTAACATAATAACACTATTATAAGCTAATAAAATTTCAAATCTATCTAAGTCTTATCCAAGACTAGCTGTTACCCGCGGCTTCGCCCGCGTGGTCCAGGGAAGCCTGCTGCCATTGATTTGTGTATATTTTTCTTTTGTTGTATTTTTTTTTACTTCGTGGGATAAAAAGTAGTACCAGTATGTACAAATTTTAATGATGATTGGCTGCATAGCTAAGGCATGAAGAAATAACAAACAAACGAATTTACTATAACACTTACAATATTTGTATAGATGGAACGCCCACACTCAAGAGAAAATAATTGTTCACCACATAAATGTTTGCCCTCTTTATTTTTCCTTCGAATAAAATATTTTTCCTGGATAAAAAGTAACCTATGTCACTCTCCAGACCGGAAACTATCCCCAGTTAAAACATCACGTCAGTATGATTTTTTTAACATTTTTTTTGTCTTGATCCATACTAATACTGTAAGTGCCAAAGTAAGTAAATTCGTTTGTTTGTTATTTCTTAACGCTCTATGTAGCCGATCATCATTAAACTTTGTACCTATTTTTCTTTTGTTGTATTTTTTTTTTACTTCGTGAGATATTATTATTTATATAATATTGATAATACTATTTAAGGAACGTTTGTTATTACTATTTATATCTCACGAAGTAAAAAAAATACAACAAAAGAAAAATAGGTACAAAGTTTAATGATGATCGGCTACATAGAGCGTTAAGAAATAAAAAACTAACGAATACTTACTTTAACACTTACAGTATTAGTATGGATCAAGACAAAAAAAGTTGTTCACCACGTAAATGATTGCCCTCTGCGGGGATCGAATTATTTTTTCCGTGGGAATAAAATGATTTTTCCTGGATAAAAAGTAGCCTATGTTACTATCCAGATCGGAAACTATCCCCTGTTAAAAAAATCATGTCGGTACTTACGTTCCTTTCGACATGATAGAATGCCAAATGATTACAAAGTTTATTTTTTCCCATGGGATTAAGATGTTTTTGAGGGATAAAAGGTAGCATATGTCACTTTCCAAACAGTAAACTATCCCCATTTTAAAAAGTCATGTCCGTACTCTACTACGTAACTATCCCGTTAAAAAAAATCATGTCGGTACTTAGGTTCCTTTCGAATTAAAAGAAGGGCAAATGATTACAAAGTATGTATTTTCCCGTAGAAATAAGATGTTTTTCCTGAATAAAAAGTAGCCTATGCCACTCTCCATACCGTAAACGTACGTTATTAAAAAATAAAGTTCATTTGTCCTTCTTTAACGTCAAAAGAAACCTAAGTACAGACATGATTTTTAATAGGGTAATCGAGAGAGCGACATAAGCTACTTTTTATCCCGGAAAAACAATTTAATCCCATGGGAAAAAATAAACTTTGTAATCATTTGTCCTTCTATCACGTCGAAAGGAACGTAAGTACTGATGTGATGTTTTAACAGGGGATAGTTTCCGGTCTGGAGAGTGACATAGGTTACTTTTTATCCAGGAAAAATATTTTATTCGAAGGAAAAATAAAGAGGGCAAACATTTATGTGGTGAACAATTATTTTCTCTTGAGTGTGGGCGTTCCATCCATACAAATATTATAAGTGTTAAAGTAAATTCGTTTGTTTTTTATTTCTTCATGCCTTAACTATGCAGCCAATCATCATTAAAATTTGTACATACTGGTACTACTTTTTATCCCACGAAGTAAAAAAAAAAAATAGAACAAAAAAAAAGTATACACAAAGCAATGGCAGCAGGCTTCCCTGGACCACGCGGGCGAAGCCGCGGGTAACAGCTAGTTTTATATATAAAATTAATCTATACTATCTAATTCTGTACTAATATTATAAAGCCGAAGAGTGTGTTTGGTTGAACGCGCTAATCTCAGGAACTACTCTTGAAAAAATATTTTAGTGTTAGATACTTAGCCTATATTTCAAGGAAGGCTATAGGCTATATAACATCACGCTACGACCAATATGAGCGGAACACCGGTGAAAAATAGGAAAAAAATATTCCTTTTGAGGGCTTATGTCGCGTGCGCTGCGTAAACGGTTGAAGTTACGCATAAATCATGTATGACGGAATTGTTCCTCTTTAAAAGATCTAAAAAAAAGTCCGCGACCGTATATGTCTATCTTTTAAGATTGACACACTATAACGTTTTTTCATGGTAATCAATAGGAGAAAGTAGGTAAAAAAAGGTTATAGTGAGTTAATCTTAAAAGATAGACATATGCTGTCGCGGACTTTTTTTTAGAACTTTTAAAGAGGAACAATTCCGCCATACATGATTTTTGCGTAACTTCAACCGTTTACGCAGCGCACGCGACGTAAGCCATCAAAAGGAATATTTTTTTCCTATTTTTCATTGGTGCTCCGCTCCTATGAGTCGTAGCGTGATGCTATATAGCCTATAGCCTTCCTTGAAATATAGGCTACCTAACACAAAAAGAATTTTTCAATTCGAACCAGTAGTTCCTGAGATTAGCGCGTTCAAACAAACAAACAAACAAACAAACTCTTCAGCTTTATAATATTAAAGTATAGATTCCACTCAACCTAAAATCAAATGCAAACCAAATAGACGCAAAAAAAAAACATCCCCCGAAAGTTTACTCCATATTACAATATTCAGTAGCAATTTTCATAGTAAAAATTTACGATTATTCGAAAAGTAATCTGAACCTGACCCTTGGGGTTAAGCAGCCATTGTTCTTATATATTACGCCCAGAGGAATTACCTTTTATAAGGAATAACTTAACTTATATTTGGCATCGGATCATAGAATATATTAAATGTGGAATTCTAGTTTGTATTTAGTTCGTGTATTGTTCTCCAGCTAATATTATGATTACAATATTTTATCATCATCAACTTTTTTACATTCTTTATTGCATCATTATCATCATCATCAGGTCATTTTAGTCTCCACTACAGGAGCTCGTCTGTCCCAGACAGTAGGAGGATTTGGCCTACACTCCCCACGCTGCTGGCCAGACGGGTTGGGGAGGCCAGATCGATGTTTTATAATGTATTTCCCTTAGTCGCCTTGTACGACATCCACGGGAAGAGACGGAGTGATTCTATTCTAGTCTGCCGGAAACCACACGGCCATAACAACAACAAATATAGAAATTAGTGAATAGAGAAGTATTATAAATATTTTGAAAAATGGAAAAATTCACCTGCCCCCCCTAGAACAACAGACTCAGTTGGAAGAGCACTCGATCGGTCATCGAGAGGTCGTGGGTTCAAATCCCACCTAGGGGTGGCAGGTGAATTTTTGCATTTTTCAAAATATTTATAATATTTTGAAAAATGGAAAATATTTCAAAATATTTATAATATTTTGAAAAATGTAAGACAAGTTGGCCAAGACAACTATTTAAATAATAATAATAGACAAGTACACAAGGTGAGCTTATCTCTTCAAGAGAATTCTTCCATTTCTTCTAGCCAGCCACAGTAGGGTACTGTGCATAAATATTTTTTTCATGGCTGGGAGTCAAACAAACTATGCATAACATCTTAGCATCTTCTCAACAATAAAATACTAATAAATTTCTCACTCGTCTTGAGTAAGGTAGTGCTCCTTTAGCTTCTTTTTAAAAGTTCCCTTCCTTTTCATTGCTGAAATTATCGTATTCAATGGCTTGCCACTAAAAGCGATAATCCATCAACCATAATTTGCCTTCCGCATCCAGCCACTTCCAGCCAATTTAAGGTTAACGGACTAGAGGTGGTATATCCAACGCTCCATAGCGTCGCTCCATACGCAGCCTTTACTGTAATATTCCTCTCACATATAGCTTCACTGATTCAGCAGATATTGCCGGTTCGCTGTCAAATCAGCTTGCAGACTCTGAAGGCTATATCGACAACTTTGGTTCTTCGTTACTGATTCAGTCCCTTTAGAGAAACTTCAAGCATAACTCTATTCATGGCTCGCTGTGCGATCTTTAGTGTGGCGGCAGGGTGCACTTGTTGAAGATTTTAATCTTCAAGTATTTGTACATCTCTTTGTTAAGGATGTGTAGAAGCTTTCTGAAAACTCCTTTTTATATTGTTCCATCTTATTTTTTAATGTTGACAAGCTACATTTCCATCACTGTATCTCCTGTATAACCAGAATTATCAGCAGCAACCACTAAAAAGGACTCAGTCTCGGGAGTGAAACTACGGCAGCCTTGGACCTCACAACGAATTTTAGTAAATTATTAGGAGTAGGAAGCTCGATCTCTTTGTTGAATTTACTTCTGCCAAATTATATGGACTATCTGAGGTAGTCGGAGTCATTAACTATTTTAATATTTGCATTCTCTATGATAACTGGGCCAAGGATGGTTTTCTTGTCGAAATTCCCTCCCAACCCCATGGATCGGGGAGTAGTAATCTTTTAGCATTTGAATAAGATCCTCCAGCATTTCAGCAATTATGACCACCTCATTCCAAACCGAAGGTGTGAACATGCCCTACCTTTTCACCAGAGCGTCGTTAGCTACTCGAAAGGTACCATCACGTACAGGTGAGATTGTTTCAATCTCTGAAGATGGTAGTGAGTCGCTTACACCTTAAAACTTCAATATGCACAGTAAAGAGATGACTAGTCGACTAATGCTTGAATAAATCTACTACCCTGCAAATGCAGACTATTTTACACCTTATGTCCTGTTATAACTTCAAGTTGAACTAAATATTCCTTGAATCCCAGCACAGCTGGAACAGGTCAGATATAACGATTGTTGTAAAGCTGTGGAATGGACCGAGCGGTGTTAGTTTATTTTATTACACTGTCGGGAACGCTCCGGTATTCTGTATTGTATTTGTATTTTATATTTTATGACAACTAGAAGGAATATATTACAATATTTATGAAACAAGTGCGGTAAAAGGGCAATTGAGGTGTAAGCGGGTTACTATTATCTTTTTTATACCATTAGGGCGAGAAACAAGAAACGAGTTGCCTGATAGTAAGCAGTAATCTCATCCTATAGACGTTTGCGATACTAGATGCATCGCTCACGGGTTGCGGCCCCTATAAAAACCCGTTTTCGCATTTCTTGAACTTGAGTTGTTCAAGAAATCCTCCTGTCGGGGTTTTGTCAGAAGACTACCTTCTGGCAAGGAGACAAATCGGCAGACAGTCACCAACCAATCTTTAAGTCAAAGCCAAACACACCTGCACGTAGTGTGCCCTGCTGATTGACTAACGTGGCTCTAGCAAAAGAGACACAGCGTAACGTTAACATGCCTGACTGGAGAAGTACCTCCGCTACACAAAAGATCGCAGCTAAACAATAATTTCCTAGTCGTCTAGAAGATTGTTTCGGGTTTTAGTTTTTTCTTTTGCTTGTCAGTTCTTTAAACAAAATTGTGGTGTCTGTGATTTCCTGATACCCAAGTAACAAGTAATGTAATTGTATTCTACAAATAAAGATCATTTGATTTTGATTTGATTTCAAAATACGCAAGAATAATTGCCGCCATTTTGCGCTCGGTAAGGAAAAGAGATAGCATCTTAATTAAATTGCTAATATGATAAGGATGACAATGTTCTATGTCACTATTTATAGCTGCCTATACATGCAAAAACAGGAACCGATTTCTGATGCTATTTAGTATGGATATGCCATATCTTAACATCATTGTTTATATACTTTTCTTTCATTTTGAAGTTAGCCCTTTAATAAAAAAAAGTAAAAGTTTGCTTTAGACCACATGACTGAACTAAAACTTCTTTAGCTCCATCTATATGTAAAATATTTATCTATATGTAGAATTTTAGAATGAATTTACAATATTATTCACTTTAAACGTAGAATATTTAATGTATTGAACAAAATATTAATGTATAAAATTGTTGAACTTGAGAGAAAGAGAGAAAGAAGATGTATGCTCCCATCTCTCTCTCTTGCCCCTACAGTAATATACGAAACGCAACTCTCTTTCATTCTATCTTCACTAAATTATATTTCCCTCTCAACTTCCGTTCGCCTAACGTCCGTAACGCTCTCGTCACCCATTCACCAGCGTGCGTTAGGAAGTTTTACTTCAATAATTTGTTTATACAGATGAGTTAGAACACCGCCTTCTGAATTTGCTCATTCCGACATATACCCCAAATGCACCCTTCATATAATATAAAGTTTAAAATAAACTGCATTTGTCACAACAAACCAACAAAGTTTGCGAAATGTTTTCATTTCAACGAGGCCCTAGTATAAAATAACTGTCCCAGTTAACTGTAGCACGGAAGTTTAACGCGTTACTGTCGTATGTACTGCGTATGTTGTTTAATTAGAGCGTAGTTATATGCTACTTCCGAGTTGCAGTCATGAGGAATGGGTAGAAACGGAGTTACTAATAATAAATGTTTTATATTAATAAATTAATAATAATAAACTCAATAACAAATGTTTTAAATTAAAAATTCAATAATAAATGTTTTTTATTAACAAATAAGTCACTAAACATTAACTGCGGTAAACGCTTACCATCAGTTGGGCTGTACACTTGTTTGGCACATAAGTGATGACAGGACAGGGGGGACTAGATGGCAGTGTGTAATCGTCCAATAATATTTATTTATAGTCTGCGATGACTGCTTACCATCAGGCATGTCATATGCTTGTTTTCCATATTAAATATATTAAAAAAAATATCTTGGATTTACGTTTATTTTATAAAAATAACTTTTATCTACAAAATGTATTTTTTTGTTTGAATGAAATAGCATTCGCAGTTTATAATGCATAGAATTTGAGTGCAGTGGAGTGAACAACTAGCGACTCCACCTTCGAGCAACTTGTTCAATAGTCGTTCAAACAGTGCATTTGCGTTCGAAGAGGTTTAGTGAATTCAATTCCTTAGTTTCTATCCACATTCCGGGCACCTGCGCCGACTTTATCTTTATTTTATTGTCACTTTACAGTTTTACCGACTGAGACAGACCTTAGGGATCTATAGATGTGAAAATAATACCATGTCGGGACAAGCCCACTATACATTCTCACCACTGTGTCTTCTGAGTAGCCAGGATTAACATCATCATCATTGTATCTAGCCATGCTGGATATAGGCCTTTCTGCATTTCTCAATGTTTTCCACCAGGAAAGAAAGTTGGATGCAAAAAGCAGAGCACATGGTCATGCGATGCTCTGTTTTCCGCATAGCATCGCATATGGTCATGCGATGCTCTGCTTTCCGCATCCAACCACTACCAATCACTTTTTTGAGATCGTCGGTCTATATAGAGAGGGAGCTCCCTACGCTTCGTTGCCTCATACGTGGCCTCCACTCTAGGAATTTACACCCCCATCTGTCATCGCTGACTGGGCAGATGTGGCCAGCCTACTGCCACTTCAACTCGCTGACTCTGAGATGAAGAAATTCTACGGAGAACCAAAGCGGTAGATCCTATTTCGACCACTTTAGAACTCCGTCGAATTTCTTCGTTCCGGATGAACAGCTGAGACCAAATTGATAAAAAAAAAATTATCAAAATCGGACTACTCAATAAAAAGTTGAGCACGATCATACATTAAAAAAAATATATATATACGCGTCGAATTGAGAACCTCCTCCGTTTTTTCGTCGGTTAAAAAGGCAATGAACAGCAACGAAGTCCACTGCAGTCCCAGGGGTAAAACTACAGCTGCCTTGAAAGTCACAATGAATTTAATCTTAGGAATTGACTTCCCTACATGGCAATGTGGAGACAGCAATGAGGCAATAAGGCATTAAATGCCTAACGAATGGCTAGTCAAGTGAATCTCAACTGCAGTGTACTACGGATTTTAAAAATCTATAAACACTATTAGGGACCTAAAACTGTGAGTTGTTACCTACCTAGTTTTGGGGTTTAAGTGGCTCACCACGATTTTTAGAGCCCAAGGCAACCTCTCCTGCACGTGGTGCACCCTGCCGACTACCAAAAGAGGCTCGGCCAAAAGAGAGGTAGGAAACAGCGTATATGTGAGCTGCCCTACTGAGGAGCTACCTCAAGCTCACATAACGCAGCAATCTAATAACATTTCCCTTGAGGGTTGTTGTATTCCTGCGAGTGATTGAGGTCAAATGAAAGAAAGGAAGCAGCGGGAGTAACAACGCGCGTGTGATATTTAATGTTGCAAGCGTTAATATGACCACGGTAATCGTTTGCCATCAGGCGGGCCGTATGCCTGTCTGCCACCCGACGTAGCATAAAAAAAATATATACATAAAACAGTCGTCATCAACCTTTACTCATCCCACTGCTGGGATACGTGTATCCCCTCAATTGAACGGGTGTAGAGCATACTCCACTAAGCTGTTCAACTACGTGTTGGCGGTTAAAAGAAGTTGCATGCTGGGCAGCCGGGTTGGCGACTTTCGCCAGAGCCTCGTCCGCTTATCTGCTGTAGGGTGTACCACGTGCAGGTGAGGTTGTTTTTGGCTTCGAAGGTAGTAGTGAGCCATATGCACCCTACAAATGCTTTATTAATAAAAAACACAGTATGGTAACAATGTTCAACCAAGTGCCGACTATGAACAGCATCAAAACCTTATATTTTTCTCTGAACAAAAAACTTCAAAATTTCAAGTATAGAACACCATTCAAAATAATGTCACCTTGGGTATAAACAAAAGTGTCGCTGGCGGTCGCGAGTACGCTCGAGAGCGTTCGCGTGATTACGCTCTCAGCGCGTTTATTGTTCGCATTCGTACAAACTCCACATAATTATAGCGTCGACTGTACAATGCTTTATATTTGGCGAATCTATTTCATTGTTGTCGGGATTAAGTCATTAAAATATAGAATGTGGCTGTATTTTATGGCGAGCTCGGTGGTGGACAGGTTATCAATGACCACTTTGACTCCGAGGAGAAAGGAAGGAATATCTGCGTTGGCAGCGAGGATGGCAGCGCGCGAGCGGTAAATTATGTTGCAAGCGTAAATATGGTTACGGTTACCGCTTCACATCAGGCGGGCTTGCTGCCACCCGATGTAGAATAAAAAGAAATCTGGACAATTTACACAGCGCTATCTAGTCCCAAATTAAGCGCAAAGCTTGTACTATGGGTACTAGACAACTGATTAATGTACTTAAATACATATTTTTTTGTAAATCATCATCATCATCATCAGCCTGTATCTACCCACTGCTGGATATAAGCCTTCCCCAATGATTTCCACCAAATACGATCCTCCGCCTTCCGCATCCAGCCGCTTCCAGCCGTTTTCTTAAGGTCATCGGACCATCTAGAAGGAGGGCGTCCAACGCTTCGTCGTCCTACGCGCGGCCTCCACTCTAATACCTTCCTCCCCCATCTGCCATCACTTACTCGGCAGATGTGACCCGCCCATTGCCACTTCAGCTTGCAAACTCGAAAGGCTATGTCGACAACTTTAGTTTTAAAGTTTTTTATAAATACATACTTATAATACATAATAAACACCCAGACCAAGACAAACATGTTTATGCAAACAAATGTTTGTCTTGTGCGGAGATCGAAACCACGACCTCGAAGTCAAAGTACCTAATCATTGGTAGCCACCGAGCCATCGCCCGCCTGGCTCGTCATTAGAAGGAGTTGCTACGTATGCACACAGATTACTAAATTACTAAAATAAATTTTAATACCACTTTTACATGTTGAAGCTTTATTAATTTAGCGTGACAGCAATTAGAGCTAGATTTTCACTAGTTGGTAGTTCAGACCTAATGACGTGCTGTAAGGGTTACTGTTAGGTTGTGAACATAGATGTGAAAGAAAGCGTATTGTTAAATAAAATCAAGTTACCTTTGACCACACGACTGTAGTAAAACTTCTTTAGCTCTACTATCTTAGCACATGGGCTGAAAAGTCCCGGGCCTAACACATATATGGCGCAATTTTTATTGCTTTCACCGCTTTTTCAGTTAAACCTTCAAATGAGAGCTGTTAAAATTTCATGATATTCTACTCAGAAGTTTGTGAGTTATTGTGCTAAGGGTGACACTACTTTTGTTATTTTCAAAACAATGGATGAAAAACAATTTCATGCTTTAATTTTACACTGCTTCTTGATGGGAGAAAATACCGTTTAATCGAAGAAATGGCTTGAAAAGTATTATAAGGATTCTGCTCCATGCAAAACATCAATAAAACGTTGGTTTACTGCCTACAAACGTGGTCTTAGAGACACCGATGATGCAGAACACAGTGGACGTCCAAATGAGGCGGTAAAACTAAAAAACATCAAAAAATCCAAAAAATAATTTGAATGATCGAAAAATGAAGTTGCGTGAGTTAGCTGACATCGTAAAGAGATCAAAAGAACGTGTTAGCTTTATATTGCATGGGCATTTGATTATGAGAAAGCTATGTTTAAAGTGGGTGCCGCGGTTGCTCTCTGTAGATCAAAAACATGAACGTGCTGATGATTCTGAGCAGTGTTTGGCCGTAAACGTAACAAATCTGAATTTTTCCGTCGATATGTGACAATGGATGAAACATGGATCCATCACTTCACTCCGGAATCAAAACAAACGTCATCTGAGTGGAGAGCAACTGGCGAACCTCCTCCAAAGGCCCCAAAAGCACAACTGTCAGCTGGAACGGTTATGGCCTCGATATATTGCGATGTGTGTGGTGTAATATTCATCGACTATAATGAGAAGGGAAATATCATCAACAGTGACAACTATATAGCATTATTTGAGCGTTTGAAGTCCAAAATTGTAAAGAAACGACCGCACATGGCAAAGAAAAAAAATTCGTTTCGGTGCGTTGTCTTAATGGCAACACACCTTGTCACAAGTCAATCAAAAAATTGCGAATTGAACTTCGAATTCCTCTCACATTCATCGTATTCGACAGATTTGGCTCACAGCTCCTACTGGCTGTTCGCAGACCTAAAAAAATACTCACCGGTAAGAAATTTCTCTCGAATGAAGAGGTCCTCGCAGAAACTGAGGCCTATTTTGAGGCAAAATATAAAATGTTCTACAAAAGTCATATTGAAATGTTAGAGCGGCGCTGGAATGATTGTGTGGCTCGTGATGGAGATTACGTTGATGAATAAAGGCCCGGGACTTTTCAGCCCATTATATCTCCTTCTCGACTTTCATTCGCCTCCCCCGATCACACTTTTCGTAACACTCACGTCACGCATTCACCAGCTTGCTTCCCAAATGAAATGTTATAATGTTATAAAAAGACTCATCGTGTTCTAAACTTTATACGGCTGTAAGAGACGCGCTGGACAGAAACCGGTGGAAGCAGATCATTCGCTCCAGATGCAACCCTGATGCTGACCACGATCCTCAGATATGAGGGACCGACTCGAGAGAGAGAGATTGTTTCATGTTGTGATAAATATAGTTTCTTTCTTTCAAATCAAGCGTGCGTAAAGAAATTTTACTTCAAAAACAATAAAGAATTTTTTGTGGATCTATTGAGACATTGGGACAGTACTATTTGTGTACTATTTTAATCTTAATGAAGAACCAAAAAGCGTTATAGTAAAGTTAACTTTCTGAGTCTATAAAAGGCAACCGTTAATTAATGATCTTATTTTTATATGAGGGGGGGGGGGGGGGGCAAACGAGCACGTGGCTCACCTGGTGGAAACCAATCACCACCGCCTGTGGAGATCAGCAACACCAAGGGGTCGCACATCCTTTGTCAGCCTATACTCCTTCCTTGCTTTCTTTTGATTTTTTTTTTCCTCTCTCGCTTGCACTCTCTGCTCAGGCGGAACGTGACAATGAGTAATGCTTTTTCATGTGTACAGCCCGGGATCATCGATTTATAAGATGTGACCACGTCAAAAAAATTTCCCGCTGACTGCCACCTAATATAACGTCTTCCTAACGCCACGTACTAAAAAGGGCGACATCATATGCAATGCAGATAAACTGTAACGTTTCATATTTAATTTAATTAGTGCATTTCAATGGCTGCTCATTACTATTAACAATGTCGCGAAGCTTTTAATTAAACTATATAATCTGTGAATTACGACTTATGTGGTTTGCCACAACCACATGATCTATAATTTTATTATGAAACTAACTGACTTGCGCAACTTCGTCTGCATGTGACAGAGCGTTGAGAGTAAAGCGTAAGGTTTTTATTTGAAATCGTCCTATAGAGCCAATCTTAAAAGATAAACATATGCTATCACGGACTTTTTTTCAGAACTTTTTAAGATGAATAATTCCGTCGTATATAATAGGCTTGTTGCCCATGTTACAAAATTATAAAAACTCTCTATCAGTAACGTAAAATACATAAAACTAGAGCGATCTTAAAATTTTAATAACTTATGTCCGACGTGTTTTATCGTCGATCAAAGTTTGGTGGGAAAGTCCATTTTAAAGGTATGAAATTATAAAAAATAAATATTACCATTGTAGAAACAATAAAAAATACTATAACTTTTGTTACGGCACTGGCTACATAAACGCAATATTTAACATAGCTGTCGTACAAATTTCTGATTTAATGCATATAAAATAGCATGGTGTGACGTCATAACGTGGTGGCCTTTTGTATGGAGCGTTTTCGGGATAGTCCAAAATTGTGATCTTCAAGTTATCATATCTCGAGAAGTTTTTATGCAATCGAAGTAATTATTTCACGTCTATTATTGTGACGTATTTAAATAACAAATCGAAAAAAAAAATGGGATACAAGCCTATTGTTGCGTAATTTGAACCGTTTACGCAGCGCACGGAACGGAAGCGAAGCTGAAGCGGAAGAAAAGGAATATTTTTTTCCCATTCTTGCAACATTTTTCATTGGTGCTCCGCTTCTATTGGTGGTAGCGTTGTGGTAGCGTGATGTTTTGAAATTTTCGTAGAAAGGGGTACAAAGTTTTTGCTTTACGTATTAATATACTTATGGATAAAGCGAATATTTTCTAAATCTAACTGTACATTCTTACTTAATAGTAGTAATGAAATAAGGACATAGCTATTGACTGTGCACTGGTCATATACCTCGGATCACGTATTTGCCATCACGCGTCCAACACGTGCTCGTCGCGACGCCTTACGACGTGAAACGTCGACCAAATACCTTTTGCTTCCAAAAGATTTAAGTTTTATTGATATCAAGGATAAACACTTGATTTTCATGAGTAGAAGTTTTTAAGAAGAGAGACTTTGAGCAACTCCAAGCGTTGCAATAAGGCCCATAATAATGATGCTTTATTTGACAGTCCTGTTGGTCGGATGGCTAGCAATAGCTACTTTGACTTCAATCGCCCGGGTCGACCCCGCACAAGATGAAACATTTGTTTGTATGAACATGTCTGTTCGTCTTGCCGTATTTTCTATGTATTTTATTTAAGTTTGTATTTACAAAAAAAATGTATTTAAGTACATTTATCAGTTGTCTAGTACCCATATTACAAGCTTTGCGCTTAATTTGGGACTAAATGTAAATTATAATAGATATGTATATAATAATTGTTTATTTCGACGACGAGCTCGGTGGTTGAATGGTTAGCAATGGTCACTTTGACTCCGAGGTCGCGGGTTCGATTCCCGCACAAGACAAACATTTGTGTGCATGAACATGTTTGTTTGTCTTGGTCTGGGTATTTTCTATGTATTATAAGTATTTATTTCCAAAAAAAAAAAATAAGTACATTTATCAGTTGTCTAGTACCCATACCACAAGCTTTTGAACTTAATTTGGGACTAGATGGCGCTGTGTAAATTATAATAGATATAATAATTGTTTATTTACTACACTATGTGTTGTGTGTTGTTTGTTCTAGCGCTCCAGCGCTAGTTGTCCACAACTGCAATTAGAATGGTCATTGCAAATGTGAGCTATCAGGTTATGATCATGAGAAGTTGTTACTTCTCGAATCGAAAAACATATGTACTTAGTTTTAGTAGTTTTTAGTGAAAGGATATTAAGATAAGATAAGATACGGCAAGGCAAGACAATACAACATAAGACAATTTATTCGCGAAATTAAGGTAACTACAACAAAAATGTTACACATATTTACATGTCCAACTTTTTCTAACCTTGCAGGGGCGTGGAAATATTTCGGTCAAATTATTAAATCAATCAATCAATCCAATACTTAATTAAATTAATAATTACATTTTATATCAATAAATCGGTCATTTAAATACTCACTTACAGTATTTTAGAATGCAATGAAATACTGGCTTCTAACGTAATTGTGTTGGCCTAGAGAAGTACAGTAGTATTTGCGTTCTGGGAGATATTTTTGTGACTTCATATAAACATGTACCTATTATATCGATTCTGAACTGCACTGCAAAGCCGGATAGGCTTTGCAATGTAGTTTATTCCATTATTTTGCATGCCTACATGCTAAAGGCAATTTACAGTTGCCTAACTATGTGACATTGGCCTAATATCTACAATAACGACTGTAAATGAGCAAATAAAGAATTTCATTTCATTTCATTTCATTATAATATTATTTGTTCAAGAGACATTCATGTATTTTTTTTCTAAATTATGTCAGTCCTAAGTTTTTTAAATTGTATATTAAATGATTAAAAAAATATAAGTCCATGCAATGCACATTATCAGATTAAAGTGTAAGTAGCAGATTAGGGACAATTAATCGGGTTTTATGTCTACTTCTAGAGGATGCATAATTACTATGTTTTAATGAACGAATGATCATATTTTTTAACAAATTTACTATGAAGAGAAGATGATTGTCCCAAAATGTTTATTTGTTTATTTACCATAGATATGGCATACCTTGGCCGTGTGGTTTCCGGAAGACTAGAATAGAATCACTACGTTTCTTCCCGTGGATGTCGTACAAGGCGACTAAGGGAAATACATTATCAAATATCGATCAGACCTCCCCAACCCGTCTGGCCAACAACGTGGGGAGTGTAGGCCAAATACTCCTTCTGTCTGGGACGGACGAGAGAGGGTCGTGCTCCTGTAGTGGAGACTAAAAAATGACCTGATGATGATGGCATACCTACCCAGTACCCATACTATATTGCCAGGACGTTTGAGTGGATATGTCAGAAAACGATACATACAGATCCTGTTGCATACAGATAACTAGGTAAAGCGAATTACGTAGGCGGAGACATAGACTATCGCCATCGTTATCATATCAACAATTTAATATACTTGCTATCTCTTTTCCTCACTAAGCGCATAATGGCGTGAATTTCCCTTGCAAAAAATTAAAATTAACTAAAGTACGTGTTAAAATCAAATTATTGTCTCGTGGTCGTCGTTATCATCAACCTTTATTCATCCCACTGCTGGGATATGGGTCTCCCCTCAATTGAAGGCGTTTAGAGCATACCACGCTGCTCAACTGCGGATTTGCGGCAAATGATTGTGTACTTTCGTATAATATGCAATCCCTTGGATTTCTTTCGTATAATTGCTTTATTTACTTTATCAGCATAAATAGGAGTGCATTTTCGAAGTATGAAAGATGGCATTTTTACCTATTTCAATCAATTGTCATATACATTAGAATCTTCTTTCTTGTGCCGAATATGACAATTGGATCATTTTGGGTGTTAATTTTTGACGCTTAGTGGCATACATAGAAATATATCTAAACTTGGTTCCACCCGCGGCTTCACCCGAGTTTACTTTTTTGTAATAAAAAGTGTCCTATGTCCTTCCTAATACTTTTCAGAATATGTGTACAAATTTTCATGATGATCGGTTGAGCAGTTTCAGCGTGAATGCGTAACAAACAAACTCACATTCACATTTATAATATAAAAGGGATTGGATCATGCCCATTCAGCATTATTTTATTGAGTGAAGGGAGCGGAATGCCTATATCATCATAATCAGGTCATTTTAGTCTCCACTACAGGAGCACGACTCTCTCTCTTCCGTCCCTGACAGAAGGAAGATTTGCCCTACACTCCCCACGCTGGCCAGATGGGATGGTGAGGCCTGATAGATGTTTTATAATGTATTTCCCTTAGTCGCCTCGTACGACATCCACGGGAAGAGACGCAGTGATTCTATTCTAGTCTGCCGGAAACCACGCGGCCAAATGTTTATATACCTACGCCGAAAAGTCACTTTTGGGAATAAATAGGCTCCAAAACCACAGAACCGATTTTGATGAAACTTGTCACAATTAAAGACTTCGACATGCTTGAGGTTAGTGTCGAAAAAAATTGAGATCGATCATGCCCTTGAGGAATGATCATCAAATACATTTTCCATTGAAATCAATGGAAAATATACACTCAGCGAATCTATTCGCTCCACCACAGCTCCACTCGACCTCGATACCGAAATCGAGCCTAGTAATTCTTACATCAAAATACTTTCCGTTTAATTCAAACATAACCATCAACGTACCATCTTATTATTCACCGCATAAATCCACTTATTGAATTCCAAACGTCTATTTATAAGGGTTTTACATAAAAAAACAATTTCGTTCATCGCAAAACACGGCAACGCTATCTAATTTTATAATCCGACCACCTATAAACAATTCAAACGCGATTGAGCCGCCCTAATAAATCGTAGGCGCGCGGAATTCAGTATCGAAACATTTTTTATCAATACTAATCAATTTCGGAGCAATAGGGACCCCTCGCCCACGAGTATTAGACCAAACATACATCAATTCGCGATAAAAGATCGGCAAGGTGTTATCGGCCGACCCGAGTTTCGTATGCTGGTAACGCAGCGGACGGAATGAAATCGTACCGAAAGTCGAAAGCATAATCCCTCCATCGATCTAGATACACGTACCTTAATCGCTCCGTAGCGATTTATTTGTTTCTTGAAGATAGAACAAATTGTAACAATTGGCACAGTGATTCGAGCGAGGGATTTCAGTCGGTTCATTTGCGTTGCAGATCTGTTTTAAATTGGGGCTGATACGGCTTCGAGTCGGAGGACAAATGTTTTATTTAGTGTCCGGGTAACGTAATTAGGTATTCAAATTCAATTTCGTTCTGTATCGAATTACTGTGTCACGTATCTTTTTTGTGTTTTTGTTTTAGCCGAAATCAAATGAAATTTAATTAAACTCTTTATTCTTTATTCTACCATTGGGCCCTTGTGCCCCACAACACTTCCTTTCTGGTGACCTCACTCACTCGCAGGAACACAACAACCCTCAAGGGAATTGTTATTTGGCTGCGGTATTCTGTGAGGAATTTTTTTTTTGTTTTTTTTTTTTTATACTACGTCGGATGGCAGACAAGCATACGGCCCACATGATGTGAAGTGGTTACCGTAGCCATATTAACGCTCGCAACATAAAATATCGCTGCCACTCCCGCTGCCAACCAGCAACTCCTTCCTTTCTAGTGGCCTCACTCACTCGCAGGAACACAACAACCCTCAAGGGAATTGTCATTTGGCTGCGGCACTCTGTGAGGTGGAGGTACTTCCCCAGTCGGGCAGCTCAAGGAATATGCTAGGCTCTACCTCTCTTTCGCCAGAGCCTCTTCTGTCAGCCAGCAGGGTGCACCACGTGCAGGTGAGGGTGACTTTGGTTCAAAGATGTTGATGAACCACTTACACCCAATTTTTTTCGGTATCTACGGTTTTTTACAGGTCCTGTCGAGTTAACATGCCGCGAGATTCTTATTAGAATAAAAGTTAGGAAGTTGACAATAATATTTTTATTAGTCAATAGTGAATAGCTGCATTAGTCACATCACAACCTATAGTCGCTTATGACATAAAAGGTCCCTTGCACGCAACACCTCCTATTCAAACGCAGCAGCTCTTTTCTTTCTAGTGATAGTCACTCGCAGAAATAAAACAACTCTTTGGTACTCTAAGAATTTGTTATTTGTTTACGTGAAGGTATTTCTCTAGTCAGGCAGTTTAGAAATGCTGTACCCTACTTATCTTTTTCAGAGCCTAATTTGGTAGCTAGCAGGATATACCAAATGCAGGTGAGGTTGGCTTTGGCTAAAATCAAATCTTTATGCCTTGGACTTTATAAAACACTTAGAAACGTCATACAAATTAAATATAAGAACATGTATCTAAATCATTACTACTCTAAATCCGCAGAGCTTAGATTCACTTTCATCACACTATCTTGAATGTGAAAGTGAATTTAAGTGACAGTTCCGGCGACGGGGCTTCTTGAGAAGATCTGGCATAAACTCAAGGCCGACTCAAAAAATAAACTTAATTTAGACACGTTAAAGTCCAGAAAACTGTACCCGACTACGGAATAATACTAAAAGGTAAAAGTTCCTTCTATAGTTGAAGTCGGTTAAAATGTAGCCTTATTCATCAAAATCAGGGGCCTACCGCCGAAGTTGAAGCCGATTACCATCGGGGTTTTTGATTGCGAAAATAAGACTTCTGTTTAAAATTGTGATACATATCTTCAGTATAATCTGAATGCCTCCGTCTCTACCACTTAAGCTTATTACAATTAGAATTAATTTAAGGTTAAGTTAGATTTGGCCGTGTGGTTTTTCGGCAGACTAGAAAAGAATCACTCCGTTTCTTCGCGTGGATGTCGTGCGACAAGGCGACTAAGGGAAATACATTATCAAATATCGATCAGGCCTCCCCAACCCGTTTGGCCAGCGTGGGGAGTGTAGGCCAAATCCTCTTTCCGTCTAGGACGGACGAGAGAGGGTCGTGCTCCTGTAGTGGAGACTAAAATGATCTGATGATGATGATCTTGATTCGAAAAATATGTCTTACGTTTAAGTTATTGCCCAACACATTCAGCTTAGTCAGTAGAGCTTCATTGTTGCATTCCTAGGAAACGGCTCGACCGATGTTATGTTTTTTTTATGTGTAGGTGGCGCCACTCGTCACGTAAACATTGTACTGCATAATTAGTTCAATTTAAAATTATTAAATGTCCATAAATAAATATAAAAATTGACGTAACGTGATGACAAACGTGTAAATATTTTGTGATAGTGTTTGTGACTCTTTTTAACAACAATAAAGTAGCAAAAATATGCGAAAAATATATAATCTAATGGTTGAAACATTACGTAAATATTGTGCCATAAACTGATAAGAAATTAAATAAACAATGATTATTCAATAAAAACAGTGATTATAAAAGTGTTATTAAATATAAAAAGTGATAAATAAAAGAGGACGGTAGTTACGAGTGAATATTTCTGTGTAATGAAGAATATTTAACCAACTTATTGGCATTATATGGTTGCTGTAACCAGGCAATATATAATTTCGCCATTATTAGTAATCAGAAATTGGCTGAATGGTATCTCCTTACCTTTTTGTAACTTAGACGCCAAATCGGTACTGGTTTCAAATCTCAACCACTGTACACTTTTTCTAAGTATATTTTCTATGAAAAAGATTTAATATGAATATGAATACAATATTGGATACGATTAATAATATTACAATGCGGAGAACACGAGTGCAATCACTGACAGAAACATCAAATGAAACTAATAAATCAATTGAATCGACACTAGATGGCACCACTAGTAGCTTACCAAATATTTCTGTCAGCGAAAATGATGATCAAGTGCTAGAATTAAAAAATCAACTAGAGATATTGCGTATTCAACTGGCTTCTGCCCATGAAGAAATAAATAACTTGTCAACAGAAAATACACAACTTAAAAAAACAATAGAAGAAATCAACATACAACATAAATTATACAAGAAAGTAACAACAGACGTAATTAGTGGTACTCCAAAAAAGAAACGCAGGGCCTCAACACCACGTAAAGAGACACGAACGGAGCGGCAAAATATTTTTTTACCAACATCGATTAAAGATCAACACAATACATTAAAGGACGATAACAATATACTGGATAAACAACAACGAGACAATATTTCACATGAGAAGAAAAGAATATGTATGATAAGTAGTAATAAAATTAACAAAATGTTGTCCATTGCAGAAAGTACATTCCAGGATTATCAAATATGTCATTATATTAAAACGAACTGTGGAATTAATAAACTTATTGATGATATTCACACTAAGGTGGAAAACTTCACTCTAAAGGATTATTGTATTATATTCATTGGTCAGGAAGACTTTAAGAGGACACGAAATTATTTTGATTTGATAATCTATATTAGAAAAACCTTGCAACGACTCACACATACAAATATCATAATATGTGCGCCAACTTTTAAATGTAATGATTATTCAAATATGTACAACTGGAGAATAGAAACATTCAACAATTTGTTATACCTTGACAACCATACACATAAGTATGCTTTTTTAATTGACTCGAATAAAGACTTGTCATATGATTATGACATGTTTTCTAAGCGTTACGGAACAATAAATAATACAGGTATAAGAATGATATTTGTCAACCTTAGTGACTTAATATGGAACATTGAAACCTGCTACAATGATATGGATGAGACGCGGGAAAATTTGGATTTTTTTCGGCAATAATGATAACAATATTTATATTTTCCATCAAAATATTGCGGGACTATTGAATAAAACTGACATATTGACGATTCATTTGGATGAACTATTAAACAAGAGAATTGACATCGATGTAATTTGTATAACGGAACACTTCATGATCGCAGGACATGAAAAGTTATTGAATATAAACAATTTTAGATTAGCAGCATGCTATTCAAGGAAAGAGCAAAAACGAGGAGGGTCCTGTATTTTAGTAAGAAATCATCATCAGTTTAAAGAATTACACACCATCACCAACTACTCCGTTGGAGGCTCGTTAGAGTGTTGTGCTTTAGAGTTGTTGGATTATCGTACAGTAATTGTTTGTATATATAGACCACCGTATCATAGTAATTTAAATGTATTCTTCGACCACCTAGACATGATCCTAAAGAAGTTATGTCTCAATTCAGATAAGAAAATTATATTGTGCGGAGATTTCAACATAGATCTTTTTAAAAGAAACAGAGTATGTATAGATTTTGAGCTCTTTCTCTTGAGTTATAATTTTACTTTGCAAATAAAACAACCGACTCGTTTAATCAGTAATACCTGTATAGATAATTTTGCTCATAATGCTCAATGTGAATATAAAACACAGGTTATCGATCTTGGGTTATCTGATCACACAGCTCAAATTTTACAAATACCGGTAAAAAACAAAAGTCGATCATTTTCCTGGCGTGTAAAAAAAAGAAATCTCTCATTGAAGCACCTAAAAATGTTTAACCAATATTTGAAATGTCTTTCTTTTAATGAAATCTATGAATCGGAAGACCCAAATGTTGCATATGACAGTTTTCACGAAAATTTCCAAATGTTATACGATCTTTGTTTTCCACTTAAGACAGTAACAATAAAACCTTACAATAAATTGAAATGGATTTCAAAAGGCATAAAAAATTGTGCGAGAAAAAAGAGACAATTACTTTGGAAATTTAGATCATCGCCTACAAAGGAAAACAAATTAAACTTTAAAACATACTCAAAAAAATTTAAAAAGATCATAAAATTAACACAACTGTCTCAAAATGCTCATTACATAAATAATTCTGAAAATAAATCAAAGGCAATTTGGAAAATAATAAATAAACAAAAGTTTAATGAATTTATTTCACAAATTAAAAGAGATGGTGAAATAATATCTAATCCTAAAAAAATTGCTGAGGCTTTCAATGATCATTTCATAGATCATATTGACAAATCCTCAAAACAAAGCATCATAAATTTAAACGTACCTAGAGAAAACCAATCAATGTTTATGCCACCGGTTTTGCCTCAGGATATTATTAATATAATAAAAAAATTGAAGAATAAGAAAAGTGTAGGTTACGATGGCTTTGCTACGAAAGTAATTAAGTTTGTTTCTGTGTGCATAGCACCGCATTTGTGTCACATATTAAATTTGTGTATTGGACATGGCATATACCCTGAAAAACTTAAACCATTAATAATTAAACCACTTTATAAAAAGGGCGAGAAAGAGAATATGACAAATTATAGACCAATAGCGTTAAGTTCAGTATTCTCAAAAATATTTGAAAGATATATTTATGATGCAATTTATGTATATCTATGTAAATTTAATATTCTATGCGACGAACAAATGGGATTTAGGAAAAATAAAACAATTGACATGGCTATTTTTGACTTATTAAACAATATATTGACGAATGTGGACAGAAGGATTCCTATATGTGCAATTTTTACTGACATGACAAAAGCATTTGACTATGTGGACCATAAAAGGCTTATAATGAAACTTGACGCATATGGCTTGAGAGGAAACGTGTTAAATCTTCTAGAATCTTACCTTAAAGGACGTACGCAATATGTTGAAATTTCACGAGTTTGCTTAAAAACCAAATATGAACTAAGATACTTGTCGAGTTCTAAAGAAATAAGATATGGGGTGCCTCAAGGTAGTGTTCTTGGACCATTGTTGTTCCTCATATATATAAATGATTTACCTAGGAACATTCAGCAACAAATGGTTCTATTTGCCGATGACAGCACGGCGATAGTAAAATGTGACAAACCAGTTGACTACGAAAATGACATTAATGAAACACTGACTAATATATTGTATTGGCTTGACATAAATAATTTAAAAATTAATTTGCAAAAAACTTATATTATGCATTTTCGTCAAAAAATGTGTGCTCCTACTATAAAATTAATTAATAACGGACGAACTATTGAGGAAGTTCACGTGACAAAATTTCTTGGATTGCTTATCGATAGTCAATTCACTTGGAAATTCCAAACAGAGCATATCTGCAAACGTTTAAACTCAGCCGCCTATGCCTTATATAACCTATCGCAAAAGGTAAAACCAAAAACATTACTAGTTGCTTATCATGGTATGGTAACACCGATATTGAAATATGGCGTAATTTTTTGGGGTAACTCAAGTGAAAGAGAAAGTATTTTCAAAGCTCAAAAACGATGTTTAAGGTCTTTTCTTGAAATGTGCACCTTTGTAAAAACTAATCAGCATCTGTTTATTAAAATATCACAATCTCGAAGTAGAACAGTTGAATTTCGATCTCAATATATAAATAAATTTAGAGTTGGTGGTCACAATACTGCTTTGTTACGTAAAAGTGTAATTGGAATGGGACCTGTATTATATAATAAATTACCAGACAACTTAAAAATATTACCCACACAACTGTTCAGAAATAAATTAAAATTATTTTTGATTGACAAATGTTACTATTCTGTTAATGATTATATAACTGACGTAAATATTATAATTTAATGCCTTATTTATTATTGTTTGTATTGAATGTATTTATAATGTAATTTTAAGAACTTGACTTTATGAATTTAATGTTTAGTAATTGTTTTTTTGACATATAATTGCAATTGTTTTAATTTAATAATTATCAAGTTTTTGCATGTCTTATTTAAGACGAAATGTATAAGGGTCGAATTCTGTACATCACCTAATTATTGTACCTACATTTCTAGCAAATAAATATTTATGATTATGATTATGATTATGATTATTGTTTCTACTAGATAAGCTAAACACAAATAGTATAAATATAAGTTGAAGTTTGATTTTGACAATCAAAAAAATCGGATGGAAATCGGTTTCAGCTTAGCCGGTAGGGCCTCAGGTGAAGTTTAGGTGCTACGGAGAACATAAACACAAACATACATAGACTACTAAAATCATAACGATATCTTTTAGCTTCGTAGTACAAGAAATAGTTATGATGTGGTAAAAAAAATTGGTTGTCGGTAAAATCGGTTTCATCATCATCATCATCAGGTCCATTTTAGTCTCCACTACTGGAGCACGACCCTCTCTCGTCCGTCCTAGACGGAAGGTGGATTTGGCCTACACTCCCCACGCTGGCCAAAAAAATCTGTTTACGGACGATAATTTTACATGGTAACGTCATAAGAAAACATCGGCCGACGGAGTGGAAGAGAGATAGATGCGTCAAAAGCCGAACGATAGCACGCTCGGCTCAGGCGGAACGTGACAATGAGTCCTGCTTTTTCGTGCGTGCAGCCGGTATCATTATCACGTCAAAATGCACTAGACATACACTTTCGTTCTGACCAGCTGCAGCGTTCGTATTGTATTTCCATAGATTATCAAAACTAGAATATAATAGAACCTATAAAAATGAACTGCATCCGAACACAACGGGCGCAATTAGTTCCACATTAGTAATGGCTTTTGTCATCACACAAAAGGGGTCAAACACAGCACACCACTTCGCCGGTTATGCCTAAAAACCGGTAGCGTTTAACATTAATTACCGCACTACAATCCAAATTTTGTAGTATTACATCGACACACACGGTCGGTATGGTCGTAAAATAAAATTGTTAAAATTACAAACCGAAACTCAGAAATCTTTGGCGAGGAACTAATTTACTTAGTATTAATACTAAATAATAACGAATGGGCCTACGAGGATTTGGAGCCCTTCCCCCCGTCTCCCTTCTCGATGGATCGATGACCTCACGGAAATGGTCGGAAGCAGCTGTATGGGGGATCGTACATTGAGATACAGGCTGATGATATTCCTGGACAAATCACATAGCTGTTATTTAAACCTAAACTAAGCAAAGGTATGGGTACCAGAGACCTGATAAATATAATAAAATATATTATTTTTTTTGTAAATACAATTTTAAATTATACACATAACATATCACACATTGAAAACATCCAGACCAATACAAAACAGACCTGTTCATTCACACAAATGTTTGTTATGTCCGGGGATCAAACCCGCTACCTCGGTGTCAAAGTGAATATTGCCATTCGACCAGCGGGCTCGTCTTTAAAATTATCTATAAAATTAATTCTATCTTTATTATTTTGCAAGTCAAAATTTTATAAATAATAAATATAATAACTACTTCTGGACAATTTACACAGCGCCATTTGGTCCCAAATTAAGCGCAAAGCTTGTGCTGTGGGTACTAGACAAGTGATAAATATAATTAAATACATTGTTGTAAATACATACATATAGATAATATATAGAAAAACTCCCAGACCAAGACAAACAGACATGTTCATGCACACAGACATGTTTGTCTTATGCGGGGATCGAACCCGCGACCTCGGGGTCAAAGTAGCCATTGCTAGCCATTCGATCACCGGGCTCGTCAATAAAACAAACTAAGCAGGAAAATCGAGTCGCAGTTGCTTGTTTGCAATTCCCAAATGGATAATAAAAAATACGAAGGTTTAACGAAGGTTTACGAACTCTTTGGCCACGTACAGTCGAGCAGGGATAAAATTAGCATAACATTACCTTTGGAACCAAAGAGAATCTAATCTGCACGTAGTGCATTACGCCAAGTAGTGAATGAGGCTTTAGTTTTCTTCATTCGAGGCATTAAGATCAGCCTGATTGAGAAAATGTCTTAATTTTTCATATAACGTCGCCAAATAATAATTCCTTGAAAGGCAATCGAAGTAGTGAGTTAGATACTGGGATGTTTCTGGGAAGGTTCAGTAATGTCAGCGGCAAAAACCAAGTATATAGTAGACATGAGATATGGACGTGGTGTGCATGTCAACAATAAGAAGTCCGAACGCTTAACTTGCTTTAACATGTTGTGGATTTCTATTAGTAGCATACGTAATGAAAAGTTTATTTTTACACAAATATAAAATATAATTGGTTGAATTTATTTGTACAGTAAACACAATAAATACCGCGCGCGCCTGGATATACTACCAGTAAGGCAACGGAGAATCCTTCACATCCTTTCCTTTCTTTATCATGTTCTATTTAATCCCACGGCTCCTTATTATCTACGTCAACGTTTTGAATTTCGCACTATTGATGATCGTCTTCGATCTTGCAACACTCCTTTATTGAATATCCCTGTCCCAAACTCCTACTCCTACACTAAATCCTTTACTGTGCAAGCAGCTCGTTTATGGAATTCGCTACCGCCTAACGTGATGATGTTGCAAAGTATCGCATCGTTCAAGCTGCACCTGAGGAAGCATCTGGGTGGTGCATGTGATTAGTGATGCTTCAGTATATACTTCATTATTATTACATTTTTCTTTTTTTGTTATTATTGTTACCATGTGATTGTGTTGTACCTTAATTCGCCATGTTACATGTTTTTCCTTTGTATATTAAATGGTTGGCTGGAAGAAATCCCATGTGGGATAAGTCCGCCATTGTACATGTAGCTATCCTATTTTTCTAACATATTTGTAATCCTTG
This sequence comes from Hypsopygia costalis, assembly GCA_937001555.2. NCBI lineage: Eukaryota > Metazoa > Arthropoda > Insecta > Lepidoptera > Pyralidae > Hypsopygia > Hypsopygia costalis. Next base: position 1,473,268 of record OW443343.2, on the reverse strand, counting down.
TGTACAATAAAGATTTTACAACAACAACAACAACAACAATACGGTACAACCAAATTCAGCCAATTACAATACAAAGTCATTACCAGTATACTCATAGGACTTGTCTTGTCATTGTGTGAGTGTGAGTTTGGCATACTTAATTCCTGTTATGTATTATAATTCAACTGACAGTCGTTAAGCCACGTCAGTGACCTATTGAGGGGCTTGAAAACACTTATCAGTTGAGCAGTGTGGTAGAGTAATCTCTAAACCCCTTCGAGTGAAGGGAGACCCGTATCCCAACAGTGGGATGAGTATGCGTTAATGCCGAATATAGCTACAGCCGAAATTATGGTATTAAACGCGCATACCACTAAGTTAAATGAGTTAAATGTGCACTCTAAATAGGAGACTATATTACAGTCGAACAGTTACCTATGTGTATCGTACAGTTCAATGTTATCCCACTGTTTGCCTCTGACACAAGCGCATTGCATCAACAATCCCAACATACAATATTTTTTTTCATATTCGCCAATGGCAACAGCAGTGTGTCTCAATATAAACCGTTGCCAATGCGGCGCGGCTACTGCAAATTTATAGCATGCATTTAACGCGCATACTTTACACGGGCACTCTTAACGGGATGGTATATTACCGTCGCACGGTTTCGCCCGCGGATACAACCGTAATGCCTCAGCAATGCCGCTCTGCAGTATTACAGAGAAGTATCCTAAATAGTGCCGTATAAAATTCGTCTATCTCGCGCAATATCCCATATAGACGCAATGTTTCTATTAAAGCTGCTATATTATGTTAGCTAACAATCATGTTGCTTATCAATTTAGACGCGTATGGAAACGAAATGAAATGGAATGGGATGGAACGGGAATGAAATGGAAATGAAACAAAACGGAACGGAATGGAACGAAATTAAATTAAATTAAATTATTTATTCAGTCATATAACATGTCAGTATAACAATTTAATTTGTATTTTATATGTAATAAATTGAGAAAATACAATCTAATTATAGAAAACTAAATTAAACTAAAACTAATCTAAAAACCTATATAAATTTTTTTGTATATACATTTCGTAATCAAGATATCAAAGATTTGATTTGGATATTGTTATTTATTACTCGTCTGTGCTGATCCATCCATCGTTGTCACTAAGGTATTCATCAATTCTAAAGTAAGCCCTTTTAATAAGAGTCTTTTTAAAATGGTTCTTGAAAATTATTTTCATATAAGGAAAGGACTTTATCGGGCAGTTTAATATAGAATTGAATACTATGACATGCTACCTCTTGGAAACATTCATTGCTATGCTGACGACAGTACGGTTCATGGGCGATATTTCGGTCGACCTGGTGCTGGTAGGTCAGAAATCGGTGAGAAACGGGAGACTCTTGTCGTTGAACTGGATCGGGTATTGGATCTCATTAGTAAATGGGGTTCCAGCAATCTGGTCGAGTTCAATGCTAAGAAAACCCAAGTGTGCGCGTTTACCACAAAAACATCTCCATTCCTTCCTACCCCCAGCCTTCAGAGCACAGAGGGGATGTAAATGGTTCATTAACATCTTTGAACCAAAGCCAACTTCACCTGCACGCGGTGCACCCTGCTGACTGAAAAACGAAGCTCTGGCGAAAAGAGAGCGTAATTGTAAGCTACCCGACTGGGGAATGTACCTCCACCTCACAGAATACCGCAGCCCTCACAGAATACGGTTCCCTTGAGGGCTGTTGTGTTCCTGCGAGTGAGTGAGGTCACCAGAAAGGAAGGAGATGCTGCGATGGCAGCAGGGGTAACCGCTTCACATCAAGCGGGACGTATGCTTGTCTGCCACCCGACGTAGAATAAAAGAACTGTTTTCCCTTATCCCTTCCTCCCCTTTCCGTCACCGAACCTACGTACAGGCTTGCGATATCACAAGTTCACCATCGGGATAATTCCGTCGCGTACTAAAAAGTTTGCCAACTCACCATGTCGCACTATTAAAAAGTGGAACGCGTTGCCGGCATATGTGTTTCTTCAATCATACAATATGAAATCCTTCAAGCGAAGCGTGAAGAAGCATCTTGTAGGCATATATGGCGATGTCAACTGACAAGACATCAAGGTCTCTGGTCCGTTGTCGATGCGATTGGCTACTCTTTTTGCTTACCATCAGGCGACGTGGAGCCAATATGCTGAGCTAATATTTAAAAAAAAACTATTTCCAACAAGACCTACTGGTTCTAGCAAGGAGGAACTCGATGGCTTCTTTGCGCGTGTGAGTCTAATTGAATATGCAAGTTAAGCAACGTTGAACGCAGTCTGTCCATGGATGGGTTTATTTATCTCGAGCTACTTCGTGCTTTGGAGGGCACGTTAAGCTTTCGGTCCCGGCTGTTGTCATAAGATGACAGTAGTTAAGCCAAGCCACTGGTTTTTAAGCGGCTTGAAAACACTGGTCTCCGCTAACCCGCAATTGAGCAGCTTGGTGGAGTATGCTCTAAACACCTTCGATTGAGGAGAAACCCCAGCAGTCGGATGAAAGACAATAAAACTTAAACATTGGAGCGTAAGTAGTTCATCCACATCATTGAACCAAAGCTAACCTCACCTGCACGACGTATTTGATTGATACATGACCTATTTTGTAAGCTAGGCGACTGGCGAAGCACTTTCACCTTACGGAATACCGCAGCCACACAATTCCTTTGAGGGTTGTTATGCTCCTACGAGTGAGTGAGGTCAACAGGAATGAAGGAGTTACTGCATTCGCATTGGGGATGGTAACGCAGCAAGATCATGTTGCGAACGTTTATGTGATTGCGGTCACATCAAGCGGGCCGTATGTTTGTTTGCTATTCGACGTAGTAGTAGACGTAGTAAATAAAACAAGCAATGTTATAGAGAACCCACAAATTCAATTTACAACAATAACATGATTTCTTCAGAGGTCGGCTGTCAACAGGGGGACCCACTTGGACCTGTTAGTTTAGGCATACATCCTATTATCCAATCTCTAAACTCAAAATTTAACGTGTGGTATTTAGACGATGGAACCCTAGGTGGTGATGTTGCTACAGTGTTTAACGATCTGCAAGACCTCATTAACCAATTAAATAGCATAGGACTAAAATTAAACTATTCAAAATGCGAACTTTACATTTATGATTCCATTTTTTTTTTTATACTACGTCGGGTGGCAGGCAAGCATACGGCCCGCCTGATGTGAAGCGGCTACCGTAGCCATATTGACGCTCGCAACATAAAATATCGCTTGTGCGCCGCCACCCCCGCTGCAAACGCAGCATCTCCTTCCTTTCTGGTGACCTCACTCACTCGCAGGAACACAACAACCCTCAAGGGAATTGTTATTTGGCTGAGGTATTCTGTGAGGTGGAGGTACTTCCCCAGTTGGGTAGTTTACAATTACGCTCCCTACCTCTCTTATCGCCAGAGCTTCGTTTGTCAGTCAGCAGGGTGTACCACGTGCAAGTGAAGTTGGCTTAGGTTCAAAGATGTTGATGAACCACATACACCCCAAAAATCCTCCAATAGAGACATAATAAAAGAATTATTTGAGACTATATGCCCAGGCCTAACAATTTTAGGTAAAAAGAAACATCACCTCCTAGGCGCTCCTGTATTTGATGATGCTTTCGATAGTTTTGTGCTCAAGAAACTTAAAAAAAAATATGATATCTCATTTCGTTTAGATGAATTAGATTCTCATTTGGCTTTTTTTAACCGACTTCAAAAAAGGAGGAGGTTCTCAATTCGACTGAATTTTTTTTTGTATGTATGTTATTAGATATCTTCGCGAATTGTGAACCCATTTTCAAAATTCTTTTTTTATTTGAAAGGGTATGATTGCAAGGTGGTCTCATATTCACCAAGTCAGGATCTGATAATGGGATCTCAGGGAAATCAAGGGAAACTCTTAAATTTTATAAGCACGTATGGTCAAATTCTTTTTTTTTATTTGAAAGGGTAGGATTGCGAGGTGGTCCCATATTCACCAAGTCAGGGTCTGGTGAGGGGATCCCAGAAAAATCGATGGAAACCCTTAAATTTGCCCTGTGGTTGCCGGAAGAATAGAATTGCGCCACTCTATTGCTCTGCGCTGGATGTCGTACAAAGGAATCTTTTGTGACGCAATAACTTTTCTCCCGGAAGACGGGCAGCAGCGTCTCCTGGGGTATTCCACCAATAAGCTGCGCTTGCCAGCTGAAGTCGGTTTTAATTTTTTCTTAAAAATCATTATATTTTATTATCTTTCGGCATGTTTACTCCTAAATTTATATACTATTTGAAATGTTACAATCTTGGAAACATACTGATCTACTTGAAAAATTGGATAATAGTATCAAAATTACAGTCTAAAAATCCTCAACATTAATTTTGACTTTAACTCTTGGACACAAGCTTCTTTACCGATTAGGTTTGGTGGTTTGGGTGCACGCAAAATTTCTATTGTATCTCTACCGGCATTTTTGTCCTCAGTTCATAGTACCAAAAATTAGTAAAAAAAATATTAGAACCTTCAGAAACCAATACAGAAATAAGATTTTTGTCTGAGGCTTGAAATGCCTGGCTTCATCTTTCAAGGCATCAGGATTTACCATCGAATCTCTCTTCTTAGCGGCGCGATGGAACGAGCCGTTCAGCGATGTGGTTGGGAAACATCTGCTTATTATTACCACCACCGCTGTAGAACGTGCTCGGCTTCTCGCTGCTGGGGCTTGGGAGTCAGGTTTATGGCTTCAGGCCCTACCTTCTAGAAATATAGGGACTCTTCTTGACAACCACACTTTTAGACTGGCGTGCTGTCTACGTTTAGGTGCCACAGCTGTAGTGGAACATCGCTGCAGGTATGATACTATGGTAGACAGATCATGGTCTCTCGTGCTCACGCAGTGCAGGTAGAATTTCACGACATGCCAGCCTCAACGATATCATCCGTCGGGCCCTAATTACTGCTAACCAGCAATTTTAGAGCCTCCTGGCCTTAGTCGTAATGATGGGAAACGGCCCAATGGAATGACTTTGGTGCCTTGGACGATGGGAAGACCTCTAGTAAGGGATGTAACATATGTTGATATCTTAGCGGCTTCTCATCTCCACGGAACCAGCTTTGAGGCTGGCTCGGCTGCACGCGGTGCTGAACACCTTAAGTATGGGAAGTACTCAAGACTGAGTACTTCCTATATATTTAAGGCATTCGGTGCAGAAACGTTGGGGCCGTGGGGGCCATCGGCACGAGATTTATTCAAGGAGGTTGCCAAAAAGCTGGTCTTGTCTTGTCTTGACTTGAAAGGGCTGGCCAATATCTCGGCCAAAATATTACCATCGCTATACAGCGTGGAAATTCGGCCAGCCTTTTGGCCACAATCCCCGAAAATTGTCGGGACAATTAATACAGGTAATCATATTTTTTTTTTCTGTGTATTTCATTATAATTTTTGTTTTTAATGTTGTATTAATTTTATTTTAAATTTAATATACTCATTGAAACAAATACGTAAATGCGTAATTAAATATCGTTAAAAAATCTACTCCTTAGGGGTTGAAATGGAATAAAACTTGGAAAATCCTACGCGGGCAAATTCCATTCCATTTTCGACACTTTTAAGTAATCATAATTAAAAACCAGGCTCCGCGTCGACGCGTCGAGGTAGAAAATTATAACACTGGTAATTAACGGGGGCGTCTAATTAGTACTATAACCACACATTTAATATCTAATTTCAATTAGCAAAGAAGCCGTGCCGTGTTGAAAACCCGACTCAACACCAGACATAGCAGCGTGATACAGTAATAATTAAAAATCCTGATCTTAGGGTTTCGGAGCAGTTGTAGACGGGCGACTTGAATGGATGAAAATGGTAACTTGGATGAAGAAATTAACACTGTGGAACAATTTCAAAATGGGCTACTTGCAACCGCAAATCACTGGCCGCAAATGAGCCACGGGAGAATTTTAAATTTAATTTAATTTTACTTTTTTTTTTTTGTTTTTTTTTTTAGTATATAATATATTTATTGAATGATAATTTAAGTTATAGAAATTTTACATAATAATCTATATAAACTACTTACCGATAATTAAAAATATACAATTCAATTAAAAACTAAATATGGCTAACTATATATACAAATAAAACGGAAATGACAAAAACAAATTAATTATTTCAAGCTTTTATTTTATTTTATTTGACAGGAGGCAAACGAGCATGTGGATCACCTGATGTAAACAATTGTAATTGAGATAGCATTATTGTATTGTATAATTTAATTTTTTAATACAATTTGTTATTTAAATTTAATTTTGCATGCCGATACCGGTTAAGTATGCGATCTATTACCTTTTAACGTGTTCCACCTTTGTAACCACAACTTAATGTGAAATAAATATCATTCATTCATTCATTCATAAAGCAATCACCATCGCCCATGGAGATCAGCAACACCAATGGGGGCGCCGATCCGTTGCCAGCCTGTCTTCTGTTGCGAAGATCGCTGGTATCGGTGACAACAGTGACAGAAAATGGTGCTACAAAAAAGTAGCTCGTATGCACCCGAATATCACAATAAGTCAAACCGCGCGGCTCAGTTTCGCCAATTTAGTATGGAGAAACATTTACAATTCGAGTATTAATATTTCACATACCGGCTCATACAATACTCTGCGGTTTCAACGGCCTGTACAATAGAAATATCATACGTATTCAAATACCTAATATTAATTTATTATAATATTACTGTTACTACCCACTTCAAGTCTAAAATCTACGATGGCATTTTGCATTTATAGTCAAATATGGGGTGTAAGTAGTTCATCAATATCTTTGACCCAAGGCCAATTTCACCTGCACGCGGTGCACCTGCTGACTGACAAACTTGGCGAAAAGAGAGGTAGAGAAAGTAATTGTAAGCTACCCGACCAGAGAATGTACATCCACCTCACAGAAAACCGCAGCCAAATAACAATTTCCTTTGAGGGTTGTTGTGTTCCTGCGAGTGAGTGAGGTCACCAGAAGGGAAAGAGATGCTGCGTTGGCAGCGGGGGTGGCGACGCGCGAGCGATATTTTATGTTGCGAGCGTTAATATGGCTACGGTAACCGCTTCACATCAGGCGGGCCGTATGCTTGTCTGCCACCCGACGTAGTATAAAAAATAAAAGTCTCGGTCAACGGTCAGCTCATCGGTCTAAATCACAATAACATGTTATTAATGTAAATAACATGTATTATTTAATCTAATAAAATATTATTTAGATTTCACAGCCAATGCTGCGAATCTACCGATTATGTTGAAACCACACATATGAATTTCTGGCATGTAGTGTAAATATATATTTTTTTAATCTTAAAAGATCGAATTCACCTGACAAATGGAAAACTGATTTCAAACTTCACACTAAATGGTGAATATAATGCCGTGTGAGGAAAATGGACACTCCCTGCTTGTCTCGAATCGAGCTCTTCTCTCTGAATTGAATCTGGAATTCTGGAACAATGTGTTCGACAACGCACGCACACACGCTTCTTCACGTTCTGCACAGAAGTTATTGTTTATTAAATAGTTAACGATGCGAAGTTTGTATTCGGTGGCGAGGGTGGTCCAAAAGCCAATATTCTCTTTACAAAAATCCGTTGTACAAAATATGCCACTTCACATTGGATCATTCATCAAGCACTATCTCAACTGAAAAATTTTGACATTCAATAATTTCCGAGCGGCCGCCGTGAATCATTGTCCGTTACTATCGTTCGTTTATTAATAAATGGCCGCTTTTAAAAATCGCAATCTATACATATTTTTTATACTACGTTGAGTGGCAAACAAAGTAAACTGATATACAATCAATTATACATGTTATATCGTTCGCTAATTAGTCATCATCATTATTAGTCTGTGTTTTTACACTGCTGAATACAGGACTATTGCAATGCTTTCCACCTTATCCCATTCTCCCTTTGCCGCTGAGACTCTAAAATTTTCCTTCCCCCATCGCCATCACTGACTGGGCAGATGTTGCCGTCTCACAACCTCTTTCGCTGACTCTATTTCGAAGCGAAGTTCTTATTAATGTTATTAAGTTTTTTGTATCTCTAAACGACAGTGGCGAATCGGTTCGGCTGGCCTCTCACAAGCGAGAATCACCAGCTGGATTGAGAAGGCGCATACACTGCATATAGAGTGCAAGGACACTGAGATCTACAACGAACCAACGCAACGCTCTACGCCTGTCACCGTCAACTACGTGCCAGATACCCGGAGCTATAACTTCAACAAGCTTGTCTCGGGAACGTAAGGACCGTGCGTGTCAACCATCGCAAGGATTCTTCGTCTCGAGATACACAACTAACTGAAGCAACACTATATCTGTCATTAATCCGTGCCAGATATTTACACAACTAACTGAAGCAACACTATATCTGTCATCAATCCGTGCCAGATATTGTAAGTTATAACAACACAAACGCAACAACATGGAGAAGCTGGAACTTCAACAAACCTGTTTTGAGAACAACAAGACCTTGTGTGTCAACTATCGCAAGGACTCTTCGACTACAACATAACTCTGGGAAGCTCTTCCGTCAACTACGAGGAGTGGACCGCTATAGTCTAACTTGACTACAACAGAACTCATAGCTAAACTAGCTATCAACTTATAACTATAGTCTAACTGGACTACAACAAAACTCTGGGAAGCTCTTCCGTCAACTACGAGGAGTGGACCGCTATAGTCTAACTTGACTACAACTCAACTCTGGGAAGCTCTTCTGTCAACTACGAGGAGTGGACCGCTATAGTCTAACTGGACTACAACACAACTCATAGCTAAACTAGCTATTAACTTATAACTACAGTCTAACTGGACTACAGCACAACTCTGGGAAGCTCTTCCGTCAACTATACGAGGAGTGGACCGCTATAGTCTAACTTGACTACAACTCAACTCTGGGAAGCTCTTCCGTCAACTACGAGGAGTGGACTACAACAGAACTCATAGCTAAACTAGCTATCAACTTATAACTACAGTCTAAATGGACTACAACACAACTCTGGGAAGCTCTTCCGTCAACTACGAGGAGTGGACCACTACAGTCAAACTGGACTGCAGCACAACTCAAGAACTATCTATCAACTATCATCTAATTCTACTACTCTCAACTTATAACTACTAACTACAAGAAGGATGGTTCATCTCGCAAAACGATGAATTATCTAACAAAACGACTACTGTCTCTGGAAACACGATGTGACAGAAAACGCCAGATCAACTAAAAAGGGAAATACACCGGCTGAAAAATCATCTCAATGGAAACCTTCGCCGAAACAAACATAAAAAAAATGGAATTCAAGAAGTCATACAACTATCATACTACTTACGGAAATTGCCCACATTGCACCGGAAATCATGTGCTGATGCATTGTCCTAATTTCATTAACATGGACATAGCTCAACGCAATAACACAATTGCAAAACTGAGACTATGCAAAAACTGTCTATTTCGACATAACGAAGTATGCAAGTCGCAGAAAACGTGCAGGGAATGTAATTTGAAACACCACACGCTATTGCACAATCCCAACTGGAAAAAACAATTTTCTAATAAACCAAATTATATGGAGCAACATCCTTCAACATCTTCACGACTTCCAACTTCGAATCACTTAGCTAACTGCAATACGGAGATATTACTTACAACAATTCAACTACAAATTTTTTATTTTTATTTATTTATTTATTTGCAACATTTACAACTATTTTTACAGGTATCAAACCTAATGCAATAGTGTAACAACCTTTTTTTTTATTTTTTTTTATATGTAACTTATTACAAACAGCGCTACGTTTGTGAATTCATTCAGAGAACACGAAAACAGATCAACCCTTTCCGCTATCTCGTTCAGAGTGCGCAGTGCACGCGTAAGCGGTGCTTTGCCGAGAAGATCGGTGCGGCCGCGAGGCACTGCCAGCAGCTGCGGCCGGCGGCGACGCCACACGTATCTGTCTGGGACATATAGACCGGTAACACTCAACAATTGAGTATTGCTCGTTTTACACCTAATTAATTTAAACATGTAAGATGCTAAATACAACTCCCTGCGTACCCGCAGCTCGTTATACCCCACCATACCCAGTACAAATAAATTAGGGTACATGAGGGGATAAAAAGGATATACCCCATACTTCCTTAAATATATATATCTAATGAATTTATTTTGAATACGCTCCAACATAAGGCTATATTTAGCTTCATGCGGAGCCCAAATGACTGCGTTGCATTCCAGTTTGCTTCTAACCAGCGCATTATACAAAGCGACGATCGCTCCAATATTTGCAAAACCATGTGCCCAACGAAGTATAAAGCCCAGATTTTTATAAGCTGTTTTACAAATACTGGTAACGTGATCTCGAAACTTCAGATTGGATGTGAATTTAACCCCCAAGTCTTTTACTTCTGTCACTCTTTTTAGTTTCGTTGAATTAACTTCATAATCATGATGAACAGGACTACGAGCTCGAGAAAAAGTAATTGTCATACATTTCGAAACATTAAAGTAAAGCTTGTTAGTATTACACCAAGAAACCACTCGATCTATATCGCCCTGAAATCGCTCGCAGTCTTCGGTGTTTCTGATTGGCCGAAATATCTTCAAATCATCTGCAAATAGCAAGCAACTTGAATCCCTAATAACTTCTGGTAAGTCGTTGACCATAATGAGGAATTCGAGAGGACCAAGGTTACTCCCCTGACTTACTCCCGACCTGACGGAATATGAGTCTGATTTGTAGCCTGCGTACTCAACGAACTGACGTCTATCGCTCATGTAACTTGCCAAGAACTTCAATAAATGAGGGGTACAGCCGACGCCGGCTAGTTTTCTCAACAGAATATCGTTATCTACGACATCAAACGCCCTCCGAAAGTCGAAGTAAGCAGCGTCTACCTGCTCCCCTCCATCCACCGTAGGCACCAGCTGAGCCATATAATTTAGTAAATTTGTAGTTGTACTGCAACCCGGCCGAAAACCGTGTTGCGCCTCTGACAGCTGTGCCTGTACTTGCTCGTAGATGATCTTTTGTAATGCAGATTCAAATACCTTGGCTGGAGTCGATAGTACTGCCACCGGCCTATACCCATCGACAGCCTCACTCATGCCTCCTTTCGGTACTGGAACTACCCGGGTTGTCTTCCACATCTTCGGAAAATCTTCTTCTTCCAGGGACAGGTTGTATATGTGCAACAGTGGCCGTGCCAGCACAAACCTACAATCCCTGAAGATAAAAGCCGGGATACCGTCAGGTCCTGCAGACCTTTTCGGCTTCAGCTTCGCGAGAGCCCGGCGCACGTCAGCCAAGTCTAGTCTGCCCAGGTGTATACGCGCTGAGCCATTCGCACCGCCCGCCTCCGCCACCGCCGCGCGTACGTTTAGCTCAGCCGGCACGGTGCCGTAGGCCGACTGAAAAAAGTCCGCAAACTCGTTCACACACTGTTGCCCATCTAGAACCACCCCATTCTTATATATTTTCCGAGTATTGCCATTTTGTCTCCTAGATTTTACATACCTCCAAAAAGCCTTCGGATCCTCCATCAAGTGTTTTTGGACCCGATCCATATACTGTGCATGAGCTTTCCGAATCATGCCTTTTACCCGTGCCCTATACCTAGCGAATTCCTCATAATCATCACGCGACCTACTTCTCTTGTACCGCTTGTGAAGAACTGCCTTATACTTTATGTCGCGAATTATTTCAGCGTTGTACCATTCGGGGTAATTGTACCTCGACGTTACATGCTTTCGCTTTTTATTTGGCACACAGTCACTGATTACATTATTAATAATATCATAAAAATATTTTAAACTAGATTCCGCATTATTTACATTATACAACGGTGTCCAATCTATGGAAGCTAATCTATGATATAACAACGGATAATCGGCTTTACCAAAATTCCACAATAATTGGGTATGTTGCATATCGGTAACACTCACGCTAGCCCTCGCCTGGTGTGGCGTCGCCGCCGGAGCGCAGCCTTCCAATTCCACCGATATCTCAAGCGGCGGATGGTACATATCCACTGGAACCAGCAGCAATTAAAACTATGGATGGAAGTTATCTTACACTTCGAGCCCTTCTGGATCAAGGCTCGCAAGTCAACTTAATCACTGAAAACGCAGCACAACTGCTACGTCTTCCCCGAAACAAATTCTCAGCTACTGTCACCGGCATCGCATCGGTGTCCGAGGATTGCAAGGGACAACTCAACTTATCTTGCAAGTCGATACACTCTGACTTCACCTTTGAAACTCAAGCACTTATTATGAAGAAACTAACTAATAACTTACCCAGCTCAACTTTTGAAAAATCTAACTGGCCACACCTGGAAAATCTGAAACTTGCAGATCCAGAATTCAACAAGTCTCGCCCTGTTGACCTTCTATTGGGAGCAGACGTGTATTCTGAAATAATTCTGGACGGGGTACTAAAGGGAAGCCAACAATCCCCTGTTGCCCAACAGACACACCTAGGGTGGATATTATGCGGGAAAATGAAAACATTTAACTGTCATATGACACTGATCAATTTGGAGGAACTAACAAAATTTTGGGAGACCGAAGAAATCCAGAACTCTAAGGATATTTCTAAGGACGACCAATGCGAACTTTTTTACAAGGAAACAGTACAACGAGCCTCGGACGGAAAATACATCGTCAAGATGCCACTTTGCTCCGATTACGAGGAAAAACTGCGAACATCAAGACCCATCGCTGTTTCCCAATTTCTACAACTAGAGAAACGCCTTAATAAAAATAAACAACTATCTACTATGTACAAAGATTTTATTAAGGAATACAAAGAACTAGGACATATGAAGCCATCGTCTCCTATATCAACTACTATGTGCTATTTACCGCACCACGGAGTCTTGAAAGAAAGCTCCACAACTAGCAAACTAAGAGTTGTGTTTAACGCATCTCAAAAAAATAGCAACGGCCACAGTCTCAACAGCCTCCTTGAGAAAGGCCCCAAACTTCAAAAGGATATTCAAGCGCTCATTTTGAAGTGGAGATCATACAAATACGCCTTTACTGCGGACATTGAGAAAATGTACCGTTGTATATGGATCACAGCAGAACAACAACCCCTGCAAAAAATAATCTGGAGGGATACACCAAACGAACCCCTCAGGGAATACCAACTTTGCACCCTTACATATGGCCTGAAATGCGCCCCATGGATTGCCCTGCGAACTTTAAAACAGCTAGCGGACGACGACGGGCACAAGTTTCCCGAAGCCGCAAACGCATTGAAACACGCATTTTATGTCGATGACCTTATCAGCGGTCATAACTCGTACGATGATGCGAAACAACTACAGCAATCACTCATCGAGTTGCTAAAGGGTGGCGGAATGAACCTCCGCAAGTGGTCAAGCAATCATCTTCCACTATTACAAGATTTGCCAGAAGATCAGACTTCGCAACGCAGCACAACTGCTACGTCTTCCCCGAAACAAATTCTCAGCTACTGTCACCGGCATCGCATCGGTGTCCGAGGATTGCAAGGGACAACTCAACTTATCTTGCAAGTCGATACACTCTGACTTCACCTTTGAAACTCAAGCACTTATTGGGAAGGAACTAACTTTGTCGGAGCAGCAAAAGTACTTCGATAGGAATTCGATGAATTCAAGAAAATTATAAACACAGACTTTTTCAACGAACTTACGAAGCTGGAAGTCCAATGGCACTTTAACGCGCCTGCCTGGCCTAGTGCAGGAGGCTTATGGGAAGCCGCAGTAAAGTCGATGAAGCGTCATCTACGCCGAGTGCTGGGCGACCAGAAATTAACCTATGAGGAGTTTACCACACTTCTTACCAAAATCGAGGCGTGCTTGAACTCGAGGCCACTGTGCCCGTTGACCGAAGACCCGGAGGAGTTTTATAACTGTTTGACTCTCGGACACTTCCTCACCGGCAGCTCGATAATGACCCTGCCACTCTCAAACTACACTGACGACAACATCGATATACGTCGCCGATGGCAGATGGTTGAACAAATGTTCCAACGATATTGGAAAACCTGGTCCTTTGACTATCTATCTCAGCTACAAACACGGAGCAAATGGAACCAGCCTACCAAAAACATTCGGATTGGTGACATTGTACTGGTTAAAGACAATAACTTGCCGCCAGGAAAATGGGCTATGGGTCGCGTCCTGGAGACACATCCTGGATCCGACGGATATATTCGCGTGACTACCATCAAAACTCAGACTGGAGTCATCACACGTCCTATCGTCAAACTGTCGCCTCTCCCACTGAGCTCTGAAAGTGAATCAGTACCGGAAACTGAAAATAAACAAAAAAAGAACTCAGAACAGAAAAAACGGAAAGGAAATAAACTTATTAATTCCAATCTATTAATAACAATGCTGACAATGTTTACATTGTTATCGCCATCATATGGCTCCCTCGACGCCGGATCGTCTGGAGCTCGGGTTACGGCCTTAGAAAACAGCCGACCTATTTATTATGACACGGTGGGCAAACTGCGTACGGTGCATAATGAGTGGACGCTTATTATGTATTACAACTTATCAACTTATTGGGAAGGAACTCGCCGTATCAACGACTATTTCAATAACTTGAAAAACTTGTGTCATAACTCCAACTTACTACAATGCAACACTACAATGGAACAATTAAGTCACGAGATGGATCTTTTACAACATTATAACGACATTTTAATAAACCCACACAAACATCTAACTGCAAGCCGAAAGAAACGAGGATTAGTGGACGGAGTGGGATACCTCGCTAATAGCTTATTTGGCATTTTAGACCAACGATTTGCTGACAAATACGAAGAAGATATTGAATCTCTTCGAAACAATGACAACTATCTATTGGAACTTATCAAAAACCAAACAACTATTGTGGAACTTGAGAATAAGATTCTAAAGAAAAGTGAAGATAACATTCAGCGCCAATTCACTATGATCGATCAATTCGTGAATCAAACTAACCAGAATATTGGTGCACTAGAGACAGAAATACAAGTCCTGTCAGCTACAACTTACATCAACTCAGCTTCACTAACTTTGTATCTCCTGATGAACAGCCTGAAAACTTTTCAAGAGATGCTCTTTGACACACTGACTAACGTCTATCAAGGACATGTCGACGTTCATTTGATAACGCCTGCTCATCTCATTCAGCAACTCAATGAGATATCTGGAATCATCCCGAAAACATTATCTTTACCGGCAGATAACTATAAGGAAGAAATCCAAGACATTTACAAGCAGATACATGTCAAAGCACGAGTAACTGAAAACTACTTTCTTTTCGAAATGAACATTCCACTCATATCGAACGAGGACTTCACACTCTATAAACCTACTGCACTGCCCATAAAAGGAGACTCAGAAGCGGTTTATATACGAGTGACTTCGAAGTACATAGCTGTTAACTTTGAAAAGAATATCTACATGTTGATGAGTGATGATGACTTCAAACATTGCTCACTACAGAAATCGAACAAGTTTACCTGCAAATTGAATCCACCTATATTCGATTTACACAACAACAAGGCACCTTGCGAAGCGAAACTGCTGTCGCATCAAAACATTCAGCCTTGTGAAGTCGAGCGCCGAGCGTGCTACGACTCGTGGATTGAATTACATACACAGAACAGCTGGTTGATCATATGTTGTGAAACTTGTCCACTACGTATTATATGTGGTAATGACGTTACCTCTTATACTATAACGTCATCCGGGATAATCACCCTGCCGCAAGGATGCGTGGTGCAATCTAAGGGACTGACGATCCACTCTCATCGCCACTATAACAGCCGCATGAAGATGGATTATGATTTTTCGGTCCCAGCTTTCAACAAGTCTATCAACAAGATAGTTAACTTGACAACTTACCACGATGTCCCACGATTGCTACAGACAACAAACTCCGACTTTGCGAAGATTGAAGAGGATATCGCCCATCAAAAGGAACAAGAAGCCAGATTACCAACTCTATCTACTCATGACGTACATCAATACGCCATTTGCTATACTCTACTGATAGCAGTCATTTTTACTGTGCTGGTGCTGGTTGGGAGGAAGCGCCGTCACTACTGTGCAAGAAACCGACCAC
Organism: Hypsopygia costalis; assembly: GCA_937001555.2. Classification (NCBI taxonomy): domain Eukaryota; kingdom Metazoa; phylum Arthropoda; class Insecta; order Lepidoptera; family Pyralidae; genus Hypsopygia; species Hypsopygia costalis. The sequence continues at coordinate 1,457,110 of OW443343.2, read as the reverse complement.
GCGCACCAGCTCGTCAACACTCTGAAGATATCGAGCTTCAAGTAATACAGCGACCGGACGAGCCCCAGCAACGGAGCATCCACATTGAGGTCCCGCCAGCAGAGACGTCACGTCAGAGCGTCACCGGTGGAATTAAGAACCTCGCGTTTAATTTCGAATAATTTCAAATTATTTTGTTATGGCATTTCCTTATCTCTTTGTGTTGAGCATTTTCTTTTAACTTTTTATCTCTTTTCTGGTGTTCCCAAAATGTACGGTTTACACCACACATGTTAATTTTATATTTTGCTGATGCGGCGACTCCGCGCGCACGCGTCATATTTGATTAACTATAAAAGTAAATATTGTCACTAATATCGAGTATGTGAGTGCAATCATAACATCGAACCAATACACGAGAGAAAGGAATTGCCAGTATCTGAGTTATAATCACCATAACTAAGAAATTATACTAACTACAACTATTAGTGACTTTCCTTTCTGCACTCCACATCAAGCAAACAAGTAACTAGTAACGTAAGGGAAACCACCCTTACAGGATGAATAAATAAATAATAAATAAATATTGTCAGACAAATTACACAGCGCCATCTAGCTCTAAAGTAAGCGAAGCTTGTGTTATGGGTACTAGACAACTGATAAACATACGTAAATACATTTTTTTTTTGTAAATACACAATAACACAATAATACATACATACTTATGATACATAGAAAACACCCAGACTAAGACAAACAGACATGTTCAGGCACACAAATGTTTGTCCTATGTGGGAATCGAACCTACGAGCGTTGGTGTCGAAGCCGCGCCACCGAGCTCGTCAGTTGAAAAGAAAGAAGAACTTGAAGAGATGAAGATTATAGTAAAATTTCGAATACCAGAAACGTGGAGTCACTCAAGGTTCAATACTCGACCCGTTCTTGTTTTTATGTTTTTATTTTGGAGACTTGTACAATAGTAGAACCACGTAAAACTCAGCGACAGGTATCAATTGTACACGCAAAGAGTTGGAATAATAGATATACATATCTATATTACCTCTTGTGTTACGTCCACACCTAAGACGAATCTAATGACATCCCATGTATTAAAATCCGTAAAATCATTAATGTGTAAACCGTACCGAAAAATTAGACACACAAATATAAATAAATATAAATATTTCTGGACTATTTACACTGTTTTATCTAGTCCTATTTTATCTAATCCTAAATTAAGCGCATAGCTTGTACTATGCATACTAGACAACTGATAAATATACTTAAATATAATATTTTTTAGTAAATACATATCTACTTAAAATAGGTACATAGAAACCACCCAGACCAAGACAAACAGACATGTTCACGCACACAAATGTGCATGAACATGATTATGCATGCATGAACATCTTGTGCGGGGATCGAACCCGCAACCTAGGAGTCAAAGTAGCTATTGCTAGCCATGGCAATAAGAGGTAGGGAGCGTAATTGTAAGCTACCCGACTAGGGAGTGTACCTCCGCCTCACAAAATACCGCAGCCAAATAACAATTCCCTTGAGGGTAGTTGTGTTCCTGCGAGTGAGTGAGGTCACCGGAAAGAAAGGAAGGAGATGCTGCGTTGGCAGTGGGGGTGGCGGCGCGCGAGCAATATTTTATGTTGCAAGCGTTAATATGGCTACGGTAACCGCTTCACATCAAACGGGCCGTATGCTTGTCTGCCATCCGACGTAGTATAAAAAAAAATGAGTAGCCTATTTTTATTCAGAATTCATAAACAAACCATTTTAAATGCACTAACAGCATAGTTGAATTACAAATATCCCTTTGTGACCGGGTTTTGTGGGAGCCGTCCGAGCGCCACTCAGCGGGTTCCAGGTTCGACGAGAAAAATTGCATTGTCCATGTCCACGTCGACCTCCCCGTGTTTGATTTGTATTGTTTGAAAGGCTTTGTAGGATTTTCGGAAATTTATTTAATCTTTATGAATTTCTCCTTTTTTAACACAGCATTCAACCTAAACCTCTATAAAATATTCATTTTAATTTCAAATTTATTCGTTTATTGCAAATATATTATGATAAATAGCATGTTTTGCAAAAAAAAGTTTAGAAATTGTAATTCATTTTTTTTTTATATTACGTCGGGTGGCAGACAAGCATACGGGCCGCCTGATGTTCAGCGGTTACCGTAGCCATATTAACGCTCGCAACGTTAAACATATCGCTAGCGCGCCGCCAACCCCGCTGCCAATGCAACATTTCCTTCCTTTCTGATAAGCTCACTCACTCGCAGGAAAACAACAACCCTCAAGGAAATTGTTATTTGGCTGCGGTATTCTGTGAGGTGGCGGTATTGCCCCGATCGGGCAGATTACACAACACAAGTTTCATTATTTCAATATAGCATCAACGAAAAATGTTATATTATAATAGGTAGGGGAAAAAGTCTTTTCGCATTATAGTATGTATGAACTTGTAATAAAATTTCTTTGGTTATACCATTTGTATCTGAAAGGTTTTGATATCTTTAAAAAGTTTAAATTTTAAAAAAGATAATTCTAAATTCAAATTAGGTAAATGTGTGATTTTCATTTGTTTTTTTTTTACTGTCGAGATGAGTGAATCTAATGAAGAAATTCGATACATTTTAAAATTTTACTACAAAAAAGGTAAAAATGCAACGCAGGCTGCGAAAAAATTTGTGACGTTTATGGACCTAGTGCAGTGTCTGTGAGAGTAGCACAAATTTGGTTTAGGCGTTTTGAATCCGGAAATTTTGATGTCAAAGATGCACGTAGCTCTGGTCGCCCTGTTACGGATAAAATGGATGCCATTTTTGAAAAAGTGGAGCAAGATCGGCATATCAGTAGTAACGACGTAGCTGAAGAACTAGGAATTGACCACAAAACAGTTTTGGCGCATAAAAAGGTCGTGGTCAAAGGCCGGTCAGGCTTCACAGACTCTGGCAAAACCCGGGTTAACCCGCAACAAGGTGATGCTGTGTGTATGGTGGGATTGGAAGGACATTATTCATTATGAGCTGTTACCGCCAGGCAGGACTATCGATTCTGAACTCTACTGTGAACAACTGATGAGATTAAAACAAAAACTTGAGAGAAAGCGGCCGGAATTAATTAACAGAAGGGGTGTGATTTTTCATCATGATAACGCTAGACCTCACACATCTTTAGCCACTCAGCAAAAATTAAGAGAGTTTGACTGGGAGGTGTTAATGCATCCGCCGTATAGTCCTGACCTTGCACCTTCTGATTTCCACCTGTTTCAGTCTCTTCAGCATTCTTTAGGCAATGTCAGGTTAACATCACGAGAAGACTGCCAAAACCACTTGTCGTTATTATTATTATTAGAAGTCCCAAAATTTCTATAGTAATGGGATCATGTCTCTACCTACAAGATGGCAAAAAGTTACCGAACAAAATGGCACCTACATACTTTAGTTAAATGTAAATAAACTTTATTAAAAAATGTTTTGAATTTTCATATAAAATACGAAAAGACTTTTTCCCCAACCTAATATTAATAAAAAAAATGTAAAAAAATTGTATTCGCCTTTTCTTGTTTCTATTAACTATCCATTTGTTGTAGGTTACAACGTCAGAAACTAACATAGTTTTGAAACTAGAGTCAACGTCAAAATGTCCTCGTGCATCGTACAGCGGTGCGGTCAGCCCGGGATTATGCCCATTACTCCGGCGACAGGTCAGAACACCTGCCTCTCTGACATGAGGATTAACACGTGCTCCTATCATTTTTAGTAATCCAGGTCGAAATCATAGACTACTAGGTTTATTTCACACCAGCAAGAGTCTAAGGAGTGAGGTGTAAGAGTGTGAGTAATGAGTTGCCGAACTTTTTGTTGCGAAGAAGGCAACAACTGTTTCCTATGTGGATGGGATTTCAGACCAGCACGAGAGGCTTTAAGGAGAAATGTAGAAGGATGGACCAGGTTAAAGATTCAACTTTTTTTTTTATACTACGTCAGGTGGCAGACAAGCATACGGCCCGCCTGATGTGATGTGGTTACCGTAACCGTATTAACGCTCGCAACATAATATATCACTTGCGCGCCGCCACCCCCGCTGCCAAGACAGCATCTACTTCTTTTCTGGTGACCTCACTCACTCGCAGGAACACAACAAGCGTCAAGGGAATTGTTAGTTGGCTACGGTATTCTGTGAGGTGAAGGTACATTCCCCAGTCGGGTAGCTTACAATTACGCTCCCTGCCTCTCTTTTCGCCAAAGCTTCGTTTGTCAGTCAGCAGGGTGCACCACGTGCAGCTCAAGTTGGCTTTGGTTCAAAGATGTTGATAAACCACTTACACCCCAATCAATTACACATGTCTAGTCTAATTATTGAGACTAGATGTCCCTCCAGTTCCATTTCTCCCTAAAGCATCTCTAAAGTACTGGTCTAAAATCAATCCATCCATCCAAAATCCATCAACATAGGAAACAGTTGTTGGCTTCATGTACCAAAAAGTTCGGCAACTCATTTCTCTGCCGAACCATAACGTTGTGGAATTTACTGCCGGCACACGTGGTTACCTCTTCCTATAACCCAGGGTCGTATAGACGAAGCGGTAAGAAATACTTACATGGATTGCCAAGGGATGGACCGCCAGTACTGTGCGAATCGCAGTGATGTGCTTTCCATCAAGCAAGGTGGAGACGTTTTGACCGACCACATTAAAAAAAGTGAAGCTTATTTCTAAAGTCCTATATTACTTCTGTTTACGAAATTCGTTCGCAAACAAGAGACGCGTTTCTCGCCGTATTATTACATGAAAAAACTTACAGCGTTGGCCGTGGTGGTCTTGATTTCACTGGTATCTTGACGATAGGGGGCGCCCCCGTCTTCTTTCTTCAGGGCTCGTACTTCAAACCCACACAACACCAACGACCAACCGCTGTCTTTAACAGTTTATCATAATACAACCACGGATTAACCGATTACAATTCCGCACAATTAGATTAATTAAGTCAACCAACTCTCAAGTGTAGCACATCAAAACAAAACACAATCAAATACTGCACATTCTCACGGAAGGCAAATATTTTCAAACGGCGAACGGCGCCGGCGAGCTAAAGGAGTTTAATTAATAAAAAAATCAAAGTGAACTCATATTTAATTTTGATCCATATTCCTAATAGCGAATTCATTCGTACCTCACAAAACCGCAGCGATGAAACTGCGCGGTTTGCGCCGGGTGACAAATCAGGGTATAAATCAGTGACGTCGCACCTGCCTGACCTACCTCACGCTGACCCGCATTGAACCAACTCAGGGCCTGTTCGTTAGTCAACATTAAATGATTTATGACTAACTCTTACCCGCGGCTTCATCAAATCAAATCAAAGTATCCTATGTGATATCGGGACGGGGGCCCACCACACATTCCCTCCCCACTGTGTCTCCGGTGTAGCCAGGATTAACAGAGGCGACCACCAAAAAAGCAATGAATAACGAAGTCCATTGCAGACCCGGGGGTACAACTACGGCTGCCTCGGATCCCAAACAGAATTCAATCAGAAAAAATTAGCTAGAGTAAGAAGCATTGGAATTTTCCCTCACATTGCTAGAGGGGAACCTCTTTTCAACACACACACAAAGGACAGCAATTTGGGAAATAAGGCTTTAAAGCCTAAAGAGATGGCTAGTCAAGTGAAGCTCAACTGCTGTGCACCACGGTTTTTAAGTATCTGACACTATTATGGATCTTAAACATGGAGTTATTACTTAACACATATTACTAAACTAGCTGTTACCCGCGGCTTCGCCCGCGTGGTCCAGGGAAACCTGCAGCCATTGATTTGTGTATATTTTTTTTCTTTTGTTGTATTTTTTTTTACTTCGTGGGATAAAAAGTAGTACCAGTATGTACAAATTTTAATGATAATTGGCTGCATAGTTAAGGCATGAAAAAATAACAAACAAACGAATTTACTTTAACACTTATAATATTTGTATGGATGGAACGCCCACACTCAAGAGAAAATAATTGTTCACCACATAAATGTTTGCCCTCTTTATTTTTCCTTCGAATAAAATATTTTTCCTGGATAAAAAGTAACCTATGTCACTCTCCAGACCGGAAACTATCCCCTGTTAAAACATCACGTCAGTACTTACGTTCCTTTCGACGTGATAGAAGGACAAATGATTACAAAGTTTATTTTTTCCCATGGGATTAAATTGTTTTTCCGGGGTAAAAAGTAGCTTATGTCACTCTCTAGATTACCCTATCAAAAATTCATGTCTGTACTTAGGTTTCTTTTGACGTGAATTAAGGACAAATGAACAGAAGCAGAAAGTAAATTCGTTTGTTTCTTAACGCTCTATGTAGCCGATCATCATTAAAATTTGTACATACTGGTACTACTTTTTATCCCACGAAGTAAAAAAAAATACTACAAAAGAAAAATATACACAAATCAATGGCAGCAGGCTTCCCTGGACCACGCGGGCGAAGCCGCGGGTAACAGCTAGTTTTATATATAAAATTAATCTATACTATCTAATTCTATACTAATATTATAAAGCTGAAGAGTGTGTTTGGTTGAACGCGCTAATCTCAGGAACTACTCTTGAAAAAATATTTTAGTGTTAGATATTTAGCCTATATTTCAAGGAAGGCTATAAGGCTATATAACATCACGCTACGACCAATAGGAGCGGAGCACCGGTGAAAAATAGGAAAAAAATATCCCTTTTGAGGGCTTATGTCGCGTGCGCTGCGTAAACGGTTGAAGTTACACATAAATCATGTATGACGGAATTGTTCCTCTTTAAAAGTTCTAAAAAAAAGTCCGCGACAGTATATGTCTATCTTTTAAGATTGACACACTATAACGTTTTTTCATGGTAATCAACAGGAGAAAGTAGGTAAAAAAAGGTTATAGTGAGTTAATCTTAAAAGATAGACATATGCTGTCGCGGACTTTTTTTTAGAACTTTTAAAGAGGAACAATTCCGTCATACATGATTTTTGCGTAACTTTAACCGTTTACGCAGCGCACGCGACGTAAGCCTTCAAAAGGAATATTTTTTTCCTATTTTTCACTGGTGCTCCGCTCCTATGAGTCGTAGCGTGATGCTATATAGCCTATAGCCTTCCTTGAAATATAGGCTACCTAACACAAAAATAATTTTTCAATTCGAACCAGTAGTTCCTGAGATTAGCGCGTTCAAACAAACAAACAAACAAACAAACTCTTCAGCTTTATAATATTAGTAATATTTGTATGGATGGAACGCCCACACTCAAGAGAAAATAATTGTTCACCACATAAATGTTTGCCCTCTTTATTTTTCCTTCGAATAAAATATTTTTCCTGGATAAAAAGTAACCTATGTCACTCTCCACACCGGAAACTATCCCCTGTTAAAACATCACGTCAGTACTTACGTTCCTTTCGACGTGATAGAAGGACAAATGATTACAAAGTTTATTTTTTCCCATGGGATTAAATTGTTTTTCCGGGGTAAAAAGTAGCTTATGTCACTCTCTAGATTACCCTATCAAAAATTCATGTCTGTACTTAGGTTTCTTTTGACGTGAATTAAGGACAAATGAACAGAAGCAGAAAGTAAATTCGTTTGTTTCTTAACGCTCTATGTAGCCGATCATCATTAAAATTTGTACATACTGGTACTACTTTTTATCCCACGAAGTAAAAAAAAATACTACAAAAGAAAAATATACACAAATCAATAGCAGCAGGCTTCCCTGGACCACGCGGGCGAAGCCGCGGGTAACAGCTAGTTTTATATATAAAATTAATCTATACTATCTAATTCTATACTAATATTATAAAGCTGAAGAGTGTGTTTGGTTGAACGCGCTAATCTCAGGAACTACTCTTGAAAAAATATTTTAGTGTTAGATACTTAGCCTATATTTCAAGGAAGGCTATAGGCTATATAACATCACGCTACGACCAATAGGAGCGGAGTACCGGTGAAAAATAGGAAAAAAATATCCCTTTTGAGGGCTTATGTCGCGTGCGCTGCGTAAACGGTTGAAGTTACACATAAATCATGTATGACGGAATTGTTCCTCTTTAAAAGTTCTAAAAAAAAGTCCGCGACAGTATATGTCTATCTTTTAAGATTGACACACTATAACGTTTTTTCATGGTAATCAACAGGAGAAAGTAGGTAAAAAAAGGTTATAGTGAGTTAATCTTAAAAGATAGACATATGCTGTCGCGGACTTTTTTTTAGAACTTTTAAAGAGGAACAATTCCGTCATACATGATTTTTGCGTAACTTTAACCGTTTACGCAGCGCACGCGACGTAAGCCTTCAAAAGGAATATTTTTTTCCTATTTTTCACTGGTGCTCCGCTCCTATGAGTCGTAGCGTGATGCTATATAGCCTATAGCCTTCCTTGAAATATAGGCTACCTAACACAAAAATAATTTTTCAATTCGAACCAGTAGTTCCTGAGATTAGCGCGTTCAAACAAACAAACAAACAAACAAACAAACAAACTCTTCAGCTTTATAATATTAGTATAGATTATAAAAAAAAACACAGTTGGTGACGGGAATGGCTTTGCCAATGGTTTTTTTAGGGTTCCGTACCTCAAAAGGAAAAACGGAACCCTTATGAGATCACTTAGTTGTCCGTCTGTCTGTCTGTCTGTCAGTCTGTCTGTCAAGACCCTCTATGTCGAGAATGCGTGGAGGTATCAAGCTGAAATTTGAACTGTATACTCAGGTCTACGGTCCTATGAAGTTGTAAAAAAATCAAACTGCTAAGTTTACGTAAAAAAAAGTTACGGCCGTTTATTCAGCAAAAAACGCATATTTCGAGCATACACTCCACCAGGTTGCACAACGGTCGGTTGGCGAAGTTAAGTGTTTTCAAGCTACTGGCTACCAGGTACTAGCCACTGACTTAGCTTCATCATCATCATCAGGTGCATTTTAGTCTCCACTACAGGAGCACGACCCTCTCTCGTCCGTTCTAGACGGAAGGTGGATTTGGCCTACACTCCCCACGCTGGCCAAACGGGTTGGAGAGGCCTGATCGATATTTGATAATGTAGTCGCCTTGTACGACATCCACGGGAAGAGACGGAGTGATTCTATTCTAGTCTGCCGGAAACCACACGGCCACTGACTTATCTTAATAAATATTGTGAGACAAATTACACAGCGCTATCTAGCCCCAAAGTAAGCGAAGCTTGTGTTGTGAGACTAGACAACTGATAAACATACGTAAATACATATTTTTTTTTTGTAAATACATACTTATAATACATAGAAAACATCCAGACTAAGACAAACAGACATGTTCATGCACACAAATGTTTGTCCTATGTGGGAATCGAAACGATCCATTGCCAGCCTATACTCCTTCCTTTCTTTCTGGTGACCTCACTCACTCGCAGAAACGCAATAATCCTCAAAGGTTGCGACTGTTGTAACTTTGGAGTACTTTTCCAGACGGGCAGCTTAAAAATGCCCTCTCCATGTCCTCTCTCTTTTCGCCAGAGCCTCGTTTGTAAGTCAGCAGGGTGCACCACTGGTAGGTGAGGTTGGCTTTGGTTCAATGATGTTGATGAACCACTTACACCCCAAAGGAATGAAGTGCTATTGTACACATTGTATTCATTTTGCAAAGCATCATTCATAATCGACGAGCTCGGTGGTCGAATAGCTAGCAATGGCCACTTTGACTCCGAAGTCGCGGGTTCGATTCCCACACAAGACAAACATTTGTGTGCATGTCTCATGTCATGAACATGTCTGTTTGTCTTGGTCTGGGTGTTTTCTATGTATTATAAATATTTATTTACAGAAAAAAATGTATTCAAGTACATTTATCAGTTGTCTAGTACCCATAACACAAGCTTTGCGCTTAATTTGGTACTAGATATATAATAGACTGTGTAAATTGTCCAGAAATATTTATTTATTTTATAAGGGCACAGTGTAATTTTAATGTCTATGAATCATTTGCAGGGAAAATTTTGCACGCCTGTAATGGCAAGATGTAGCGGTTGCTTTTATAAATACTGTAACAACTATATTGTACCACATCTATAGCAAATAAAGTTCATTCATTTATTTCTTCATTCATTCATTCATAAGCTACCCAAAGGGTGAAGTACCTCCATCTTACAGAATACCGCAGCCAAATAACAATTCCCATGAGGGTTGTTGTCTTCCTACGAGGGAGTGAGGTCACCAGGATGGAAGGAGTTGCTACTTGGGCAGCTGGGGTGGCGGTTCTTATGTCGATGTTGCGAGCGTTTATATGGCTTCTGTAACCGCTTCATATCAGGTGGGCCGAATTCTTGTTTTCCCTCCAGATGTAGTATCAAAAAATATTAAACATAACATCACGCTATTTCCGGCATAATAATAATATACTTGTTTAGTAGTGTAATATTTAATAGGTAGATGGCGCCACACTGTGACTCACGCAGTAAAATATAAAAATGCAAAAATTCGTCGCCAACATAATCCTTCCTGATAGCTCAGTTGGAAGAGCACTCGACGGGTCATCGAGAGGTCGTGGGTTCAAAACCCACTTAGGCGAGGCAGGTTAATTTTTCCACTTCTAAAAATATTTATATTTCTAGCAAGTTGGCCGAAAACAACTATTTAATTATATATATTAATAATTTTTGGGGTGTAAGTGGTTTATCAACGTCTTTGAACCAAAGCCAACTTCACCTGGTCGTGGTGCACCCTGCTGACTGACAAACGAAGCTCTGGCGAAAAGAGAGGTAGGGAGCGGAAATTGTAAGCTACCCGACTGGGGAACGTACCTCCACCTCACAGAATACCGCAGCCAAATAACAATTCCCTTGAGGGTTGTTGTGTTCCTGCGAGCGAGTGAGGTCACCAGAAAAGAAGGAGATGAGAAGGAAAAGAGTGGCGGAACGCAAGTGATATATTATGTTGCGAGCGTTAATACGGTTACGGTAACCGCTTCACATCAGGCGGGCCGTATGCTTGGCTGCCACCCGACGTAGTATAAATCTATATATATAAAAGAGAAAATCACTCACTCACTCATCACGAAATCTCAGAAACTATTACACCTACAAACTTCAAATTTGGCAGGTAGTTTCCTTATAGGGTGTAGACATCCGCTAAGAACGGATTTTACGATACTCCACCCCTAAGGGGGTAGAATGGGGGTTGGAAGTTTGTATGAAAGTCCTATGTTTTTGAAGCAAGAGACTTGAAATTTAAAATATATGCTCTATAGATGGTGTGGAGGTATACTAATAATGAATCTTTGGAAACCAACCCCTTTTCGGGGTTAAAACGGGGGTTGGAAGTTTGCATGAAAGTTCTATGTTTTTGAAGTAAATGACTTGAAATTTAAAATGCATGCTCTATAGATGGTGTGGAGGTGTACTAATAATTTATCTTTAGAAATCAACCCCTTTTTGGGGTTAATACGGGGGTTGGAAATTTGTATCAAAGTTCTATGTTTTTGATGTAAGAGACTTGAAATTTAAAATGTATGCTCTATAGATGGTGTGGAGGTGTACTAATAATGTATCTTTAGATATCAACCCCTTTTTGGGGTTAAAATGGGGGTTGAAAGTTTGTATGAAAGCTCTATATTTTTGAAGTAAGAAACTTGAAATTTAAAATGTATAGATAGTGTGGAGGTGTACTAATAATGTATCTTTAGAAATCAACCTATTTTTGGTGTTAAAACGGGGGTTGGAAGTTTGTATGAAAGTCCTATGTTTTTGAAGTAAGAGACTTGAAATTTAAAATCTATGCTCTATAGATGGTATGGAGGTGTACTAATAATGTATCTTTAGAAATCAACCCCCTTATGGAGTTAAAACGGGGGTTGGAAATTTGTATGAAAATCCAATGTTATTGGAGTTAAAGTAATTATGGCAGAAGGATTTTAAATGATATTTAAGTATAAAAAATATTGAAAACAACTACATACTTACTATTATAAGGAGGGATGTATTATTATAACAATAAAAAGTACTTTAGGTTTTACAAAGAGGTTTTAAAAAATAATATCCGTCGACTTCATTGATTCTAAAAATTCGTCTAGATATTGATTGTTTTTAACTTTTTCATCTTTTTCCTTTCATTAGGTATTTAGCTTTTTAGAATGTAATTAAAAATTATTTGCAAATAACTAACTCCACGCGTACGAAGTCGCGGGCGGCCGCTAGTATATATATATATAATAGTAATATACACTAGTATATTCAGTATGTTCAGCCACATACTATATGTACGTATAGTGAACAAAACAGTTTCTCATGGGATTAAGTCCATGATTAATTACGACTGCACGGCACCGGGTGTTACAGTGAAATGTGAATTTTTAAAGCATTGTAAACACTATAATGCACTATACTGCAGAATCTAGATTAGGTTTCTTATTATACAGGCAATTTGATACTACTTGGGGTGGAAGTGGTTCATCAACATCTTTGAACCAAAAAGAACCTCACCTGCACGTGGTACACCCTGCTGACTGACAAACGAGGCTCTGGCGAAAAGAGAGGTAGGGCATAGTGTATTTTTTAAGCTGCCCGACTGGGGAAGTACCCGCATCTCACAGAATACCGCAGTCAAATAACAAATCCCTTGATGGTTGTTGTGTTTCTGCGAGTGAGTGAGGTCAACAGAAAGAAAGGAAGGAAAGAGTATAGGCTGGCAACGGATCGGCGACCTCTTGGTGTTGCTGATCCTCTGCCCATGGACACATGGGCGGTGGTGATTGCTTTCCTTCAGGTGACCCACATGCTCGTTTGCGGGGGGCAATTTTATATAAAAAAAAACTTTGCGTGCCTTCATCACCAGTTAGTTCATGCAGTCTTCTGCTGGCCGGTGCCTATCTACTACCATTAGTATATGACTACCATGGCTGCTTTGGTCATCTTTAATATTTCTTCTTCAATTCTTCTCATTTTTAATCTTAAAATCTTCTAATTAATCTTTAATTCTTCTCCAATTGCTGCGGTTGTCTCTGCGCCTCCTTAGCAACTGTAATAGAAGATTTTGTCGCAGCCCTGGCTGTCGTGATTGTTTCTGCCACATGTGTTTCCATAATGATGAATGACCATAATTTCTAGGTGGACGTTCTAACGATCATAATCTACAGATAGCCTGAGGATGACTCGTCGAGAAGGGAATCGCAAAAACACAAGCTGAGGATGCCTCGCCGGGAAGGGATTCTCGGGCATATACAGTACGTAGACACGAGTCATTCGACCACAGCAATCAGCGCGGTGATGATCAGGAGCAGGTATCATCTGTTTCAGAAGTTATCACACAACTAACATTTGCATCAACTAACAGGAGATGGAAGCACGCACAGAAGTACTGTAGATCAAATTATCTGTAAATTTGACTTACTAAAGTGTTAACTTCAGTAAAATCAAATCAATGTAAATTTGATTTGATTCAGTAATCTGAAAAATATTGAAAAATAACACCTGGACCAATTCGTCTTCGTTTTCAACCCTTATGTATCCCACTGCTGGGATACGGGCCTCCCTTCAACCGACCGACCGGAGTTTAGAACATATTGTACCACCATGGCAAGAGAGCACGTGGCCGTTCACCAACAAGATGGTCTGACCAGGTGAAGGCGCCTCCTTTTCTAAATTCTATCAGGCATTGAGGGCCACTTCGGACAGGAATCGATGGAGACAGATTGTCCGTTCGCGAGGTTCCTGTGACCACGATCCTCAGCAATGAGGGACCGAGTGAAGAAGAAGTACCACCATGCTGCTCAACTGCGGGTTGGAGGAAAACCCTGGTGACCTGTCCTCCTGTGTGTGAAGTCCTCTCTGTAATCCACCGTCACAAAGTCCCCCTTACCCACCGCAGGTGTTAGAGTTATTATACAACTTTCCAAATAGCTGAACAAGTAAGTAGTTTTCCAAAAGCAAGTTTCAAACATGCGCCTGTATACGTAGTGATAGCGACCTCACAACAACTTGGAGCTCTGCCAAATACCCACCCTAATGTAATAAGCTGGGAATGAGCCCTTTATGAGCTCGTGCCTGAGTTTCATCATTATGTCCCTCTAGATACTAATTCTTTTTAATATATACTGTTACAGAAAGTTATTAGCACCATGTATCTGTCCAATGCTGGAAGGTTTCTTCACATTATTTGATAGTCCAACCACGCTCCGGGCATTTCTTGTTTCATCTTTTATATATATAATTTTACTGTGCGTGTGAATGTCACTGGACTCCTAAACGGCTGGACAAATTTTAATGAATTTTTTGTATGCGTTTGGGTGGCGCCCTGGATGGTTTAGATTCACAAAACAGACATCTGTCGCGTCCATAAACTTAATGTCATCATCATCAGGTCATTTTAGTCTCCACTACAGGAGCACGACCCTCTCTCGTCCGTCACAGACAGGAGGATTTGGCCTACACTCCCCACGCTGGCGAGACGGGTTGGGGATGTAAACTTAATGTATATTAACTTTATGGTCGCGTCCGCTAGTAGATATCGAAATAGAAATAGAAATAGAAATAGAAATAGAAATAGATTTATTTCAACATCACATAACAGAGTACATACAAATAAACACAAATACAACATTACATATAAAGAAAGTGTGATGTTGAAACTTTGGCCCACCCTCAGGTCATTGCTGAGATCACAGAGTGATCTCAGCCCTGTTTTTCAGTGCAGGCCAAAAGTGACATCACCGATGCCAATACACGGTATTTCACACAAAAAATACAAAAATACATACAAAAAGAGAAAAAAAAAAAAAAAAATCTAAATAATATCAGACAGTGTACATATCATATTAAAAAATAGGCTATTATTCGTTTTGTCCGCTGAAGCGCATTAAATTCAACCACGATACTGGCAACATTTCGAACAGCGGTACCAACATGACAGTCCACTCAAATCAAGCCAACATGTCATCCCTATGTCATCATTTAATTGTCAAAATCGTTTCTCAATTTTCTTGAGCTAACTTTAATTCTTTCCATCGTTCAACTTTATAATTACAAGGAAGTGATGTGGCAAATATAGCACAATACAGTATTTAAATAATGTAACTATACTGCTCTTGTTTATAGTGTTTGTTAAAATAAAATGAAAACGCACCAAAGCCATACCACAGAGCCACGCTATCGGAATCAGTACCTGACTTATGTTACAATATGGCTAGGATTCTTGTTAAATCCAGGAGAATAACATAACACTATTGCACAAACTAGTGCCCCATGCGCACAGTGCTCACATACAGAGACTGGTATAAAAGTTATCAAAATCCCGAAACATAACCTCACTTTTATGTCAGGTACTAGATCACTATGATTCTTACAAAATGTGGAAGAATCACACATGTTGAGCATGACAGCACAGTTCCCACTGCACCAGAGTTTTATTACAAATACCATTGTAAACTTGTATGCCGTGCAGAGACAGTTAAACATTCAACGGCACTACGCGACATATCTACCCTATTGCATATTGATTCTTACAAAATTCGTTTCGAACGACTGGATTCTTACAATATTCGTTTAGAACTGTTATGCTAGAGGATTACAGTGCACTCAATGGTGGAATTCCCGCATGTCGTGCAGAAGCACAGGTTAGTACTATTAATGCTACAAAATATAACCAGATTGTTGTATATTCAATAAATGGTTCCGGAAATGTAATCGGAATGTATTTTTATGTTGTAGCGCACGCAGAGGAGGAGGTATATCATTCCAACATTTAGAAGCACTGAATCTAAAACTACCACGAAATGCCGTCGTTCTATGGCGAGGTGTGAGCAAGAGATAATAAGAGGCCCTCGTATGATAACTGTGCATATTCTTCGCCCACCGCAGTTTCTCAAAAAGGTAACTAGGGCTTTTTGTATTAATGACATCAAAAAGTAGGCAGGCAAGGTGGAGACGCATGCGACAAGACATTTTCAATCGTTTATCCTTATTAAGAAAAGGTGTAACATGTGTTCGAGGAGGGATGTTGTAGCAAAAGCGAGCACATGCGTTTTGCACTCGCTGGATTAAACGCTCTGTCCTCTTCAATAGACATGGACCAAACACAACATTTGCATAATTTAATTTAGATAATACTAGGGATTCGCATAGCCTAACTCTTATTTCTGTACTGATGTAAGGTCGTATTTTATATAGTAGCCTTAAGCGATAGAAACAATTTCTCACCGATACTGACACATGTTTTTCAAATTTTAGATGGGAGTCCATAACCAAACCCAAGTTTCGTGCCTCACATACCAGATCAATCGGCTCCCCACCAACCATAACCATGGGTTGCGTGCGGCGTAAATCCAACACTTGTCTACGTGTACCGAGCAACATGAATTTTGATTTACTGGCATTAAGAACAAGCCCATTTTTATCTGCCCATGAGACTATACCTTTCAAATCATCATTAATCATCTTGACAGCTATGTGAGATTGTTTGGGATCACATGGACAATAAATCTGAAGATCGTCTGCAAACAAATGATACTTACAATGATGGATGTTACTGACTAAATCTGCACTGTACAGAATAAACAGAAGTGGACCCAGCACCGAACCCTGAGGCACACCTCTATTCACTGGCATCAAAGAAGAAGTAGAACCCTCAGAATCACTATCCCTGCGTAACTGCACAAATTGAAATCTTTGATTTATGTAACTCTCAAACCAATTAATTGTCTCTGGAGTAAAGCCGTAATAAGAGAGTTTAGAGAGTAACAGTTTGGTATTAATTGTTTCGAAGGCCCTTGAAAAATCAAGCAGAACCAGAATGGTTCCCAGTCCATGATCCATTGAAGCAAGAATATTATCAGTGACATCAAGTAACGCTGTGGAGGTACCACGTCCTTTGCGAAAACCAGATTGGAAGCTTGGTAGTATTCCCTCACTCTCCAGATAATTAGACAACTGTATAGTAACTACTTTTTCAAGAATTTTGGAAAGGCAAGGCAATATACTTATAGGACGTAAGTCATTAAAATTTAACGGATTTGATTTTTTAGGTGTAGGTCTAATTAAAGCAATTTTCCAAAGCTCAGGGAAGACACCCGTTCTTATAGAAGTATTTATAATGTGTGTAATTATTTTAAGAGTTATGGGTAAAGTAAGTTTTATCATTTGTAAAGAAATATTGTCAATACCCAATGCATTGGAATTAAGGTTATTAATTATTTTGCTTATGGTAACCTCACTAACAGGTTCTATGCGAAATGTAGAAGTACCATAACGGTCGAACTCAAAGCGAGTGAGGTCTGAGAGGTTAACTGATGTGTTCCCAGGAACATTAAGAAAGTGCCTGTTAAGCTGGTCAGGGTCATTACAAAACTGCGGTAGATCATCTATTTTTGTTTCTGAATTGAAAATAGTATTTTTTAGATTTTTCCATAACTTATTAGGTTTATTAATATTAGCATTAATGTTTGTTCTAAAATAGGCAACTTTTTCTGAGTGCAAAGCCGAGGACACAGCTGCCTTCATCTGTCTATAAAAATCCCTATGAGTGTCATGTTTGCTAGCTTTATACCTTCTGTAACTACGATCTCGAATTTTCATCATTTGTCTTATAGTATATGTGATCCAAGGTGGAGTCTTTTCCTTAATTGATATAGTCTTTAATGGCGCATGTAAATCAAAAAGCCATACTAAATTCTCATTAAAGCACTTTACCATTTCATTAACATCAGTTAAACCCATTATATGGTTCCAATCTAATTTTCGGAGGTCCTCATCAAATTTATCAAACAATATGTCTGTAAGGGGTCGAAATTTAATTTTTTTGGGAATAGGCTTATTTTTCCTAATTACTAACTGGGCTGTTATAAACGCATGTTGACCCAACTCAGGAATATGTTCAACCGATACCTGATTCAGGCAGTTATCTGCACAGACTACATCAATTAGTGTCTGACTGTGGTCCGTGAAATGTGTTGGTACAGTAACCGACTGAACCAGGGATGTATGGTAAAGAAAATCTCTCAGTAGACTAGTCTTCCTATCTGTAGGATCGAGCCAATTGATATTGAAGTCCCCCAGTAGTATCATATGGTCATATCCTGAGAAGGATGTAATTGACTCAGTCAGCGCCTCCACAAAAACATTGACATCCTGCCAGGGAGGCCGATAAGCAGTTCCAATGATTATATTTTTTTTATTTAACTTTACTCGCAGCCATACTTGTTCAACAGTATTGGTACTAGGATGGTTGCATATTCGAACATGAAAATTCTTTTTTATATAGAATCCAACACCACCCCCTCGTCCATCACGAGTGGTTAGGGGCCGAGGGACATGGTGCAGCCTATAGCCTGGCAGCACTGGAGCACGTGCGTCTTCACCTTCCCTGAGCCAAGTTTCATTAATTGCTAGTATGTCAGGTGACAGACGAGTCGTTGCCACTATAAGTTCATCGTGACGGGTACCCAGCGATCCAGCGTTAAAAAGACCAACTTTAAATAAATTTTTATTAGCCATTAGAAGATACGTGAAAAAGTAGGTCCTATTGTATCAGGTACTAATAAAAATAATATATAGATCGCTGGCAGAACATAAAAATTGCATGGCATGCTAACGTATTTGACACTAGCTGTTTCGACTAAAGTCCTCGGAGAGCAGCAATAGAAATTTCTATTAGATAAATATAAATAGCTGGTTTTGATTCTTAATACAAAGATACTTATTTTATAAATTTTAGCAACATATATATGCATTATGTAACAATTGTCACAAAAATAACAGATATTTTTTAGAATTTCTACTACATTGCCAAAAGATATGGCCACCCCATCAATTCGACAGCATTGATGATTGAGAACCAGCAGGTATCGGCGAATAAGGGGCCCTGAAGATATGGTGTAGATCATCATCAGAGCGCACACGAAACGACTGTTTGCCAGGGCCTTGTCGTGCAAATATACGGCCGCCTCTCGTCCACACATACCTCCACCCGGTCGAGCCGGCAAGCTCACGCGCCTTGAAGAGCAGCCGTCTGTTGACTCTGGTGAGCCGCTCATTGACGTAGAAGCGCCGTGGTGGGTCAGAAATGCCCAGATCTGCAGTAGTCACCTCCCGACGAACGCGGGCTGCACGGAGGAAGTCATCACGGAGTGATCGACGCGCCAATCTAACGGCTACGGTCCTAGGCCGGCCCCGACTCGCACCACCATCATCATCATGACCTCCCTCGCCGCCACCGACGCCGGCCCTCGGCAACCCCACTCTGTAGGCACTAACGATGTCACGCTCATCAAGTTTTACTCCAAGCTTACACGCAATCAAGCCCACTGTGTGCAGGATATTCTCACTTGCGGTCTCTGGTAAATTTGAAATCTCAAGATCCTCAGCAAGGAGGCCCTGATCGCGCTCATTGAGCTCCATTTTGAGCTGGTTTATAGTAGTAGTGAACTGCTCCACCTCAGCCATCTTCAACCCTTCAATTTTGTTTTCAATGACCGTCACCCTGGCCTCCATACTCTGCACTGACTGAACGCTGGCTGTGACCGTCCTCCTGAGGTCCAACATTTCCTCTCGTAAGGCAGCAAACTCCACCGTAAATGCACGCATCTCTGCTCGGAACGATTTTATCTCCGATAGTATTTCCTCGGATATGTTGCTGACTTCCGTGGTGACCATCTCGCCATCCAACAGAGTGTCACTGTCCTCACTTAAGGCCTTTACGGGTGTATCCGCGTTGTCCCCTCTGGGCTTCCTAGCCTTGCAACCGGGGCACAACCAATTTGCAGAAACCTTCGACGTTTCACTCATCCCTACACAACTTCGGTGAAACACCATTGGGCACTTGTTATTTGAGCACTTTGCTCCATCCGCATGCTGCAAAAATCGACCACACGCACCACACTTAGCCATTTTTAATTAATTATACCAAATAAGACGACAAATAATTATATAAATCACAAAAGTGCCTGATAAACACAATATACGTAATATATTATGTACGGTGGGTACATAAACATTAGCCGTTTAATATTTTAATTTCGAGATTATGTAGAAAAACTTGATAATATCACTAGCTAACACTTGATGTCAGTTATTGTTACTAATACATAACATTGAGCAATAAATTATGTTAAATAACTACTGTTGTCTATATATTGAATAATTAATACTGTAGACAAGACTATAACGTTTGACATCCGTGACGTCACTCCTCCGTCATATCATATAAATATGGGATCCTTCAAGCGAAGCGTGAACGAAGCATCTTGTAGGCCAGCATGGCAGCGTGAACTAACTAGACATCAAGGGCTCTTGTCCGTTGCCGATGCGATTGGGGCTCCTCTTTTCGCTTACCTTCAGGAGAAGCGGAGCCAATATGCTGAATTAATATAAAAAATAATATATATGTCGCGTCGTTAACTATTTAATTATCAATGACATCTTGGACTGTGGTGCAAAGAATGAATGAGCGTGTGTGCGTGCGGCGCCCATCAAATTGTTCCAAATTCGACTAGGTGCCAGAATACCTGAGACGTGAGGTGAAGGACGTGTTGCAGAGACCAGCATGGCAGCTAGGCGACAGGTGTAGGATGTTGAAGAGGCGCAGCTTCTGGAGCAGGGGCGACCAAAGTAGCCATGACAGTCTCAAGCGTATACTAATGGTAGTGAGCGAGTGCTGGCCGACAGTAGTTTACATGACCTAACTGGCGTAAGAAGCAAAGTAGTGTCTGCAACAACCTAAATTCATCCCAGTGCTGGGATATGGGCATCTCCTTAATTGAAGGGGGGTTTACAGCCAACTCCAGTTGCTTAACTGCGGGTTGGAGGCCAGTGTTTACAAGCCGCCCTAGGGTTCCGTACCCAAAGGGTAAAAAGGAACACTATTACTAAGGCTCCGCTGTCCGTCCGTCCGTCCGTCCGTCCGTCTGTCACCAGGCTGTATTTCATGAACCGTGATAGTTAGACAGTTGAAATTTTCACAGATGATGTATTTCTGTCTCCGCTATTACAACAAATACTAAAAAATAGATTAAATAAATATTTAAGGGGGCACCCATACAACAAAAGTGATTTTTTGCTCGCAATTGATAACGGCAATAGGTAGACGTTTGAAATACTCACATAATATTTAGTTATATATTAACTTTAAACATAAATAATTATCTATAATAATAAAAGGCTTTGTCCTCACTGACTGACTGACTGACTGACTGACTGACTCACTAATCAACGCACAGCCCAAACTGCTGGGTCTAGAGATTCCAAATTTGGCAAGTAGGTTCCTTAAGACGTCTAGGGGTGCACTAAGAAAGGATTTTTCAAAATTCATCCCCTAAGCGGGTGAAACGGGGGTCCAAAGTTTGTATGGGGAATCAAGATTAGTTGGACTATTTTATCCGAAACATTCCACGAGTACTTCTAAAGATAAATGAGTAAACACGTGTTTCAGGATTTTTCAAAATTCAACCCCTAAAGGGGTAAAATTGAGTAAAAAAGTCTTAAAATCGTCATGGGTATTGTTTTTATGGTTTATCGGGTCGCTGATTACGAAAACAACAACTATTTTATAATCCAACATAGCCGACGTGACATAAAATCACCCCTATGGGGGTGCGAAGGGGTTAAAATGTCATAATATCAATATGGGTTGGTATTCTAAGGTTTTCTAGGACGTCAATTACGAAAATGGCATCGATTTGAAAATATAACATAGTGGATACGAAATTACTTAAAAGGATTTTTCAAATTTTACCCCTAAGAGGGTGAAACGGAGGTCCAAAGTTTGTGTAGGGAAACGAGATTAGTTGGACTATTTTATCCTACACTTTACACGAGTACTTCTATAGATAAATGAGTGAACACGTAAACGTAAAAAAAAAAGGAGTAATATGGGGTCAAAAAGTCTGAAAATCATCAAGGATATTATTTTTTTTATATTTTATCTGGTCGCTCACTACGAAAACAGCAACGATTTTAAAATTCAACGTGGCTAACGTGACCATAATCATGTAATTTTTGTAAACTTTAATTTATCCTTTTTTAGCGGATGGAATAAGACTTGTGTGTTGACTGAAGTGTTATCCTAATAGGTTTTTAAATTTGTATAGGGCGGAAAGGTGTAGTAGTTATCTGGAAAGGTCTTGCATGCGTATTTAGTACAATCAAAGGTACTACATGAAGCTCAACCAGCTTCATGTAGCGTTGCGTGTTAGACTTGATTTGGATAATCTAAAATGCGCGAATTTCACAGCTAGAAACCTGAAACTTTGGATATGTGTTCCCTATACAATGTAAGCGCACACTAAGACGGGATTTTCCGGAATTTCACCCCTAAGAGGTTGAAAATAGGGGGTTGAAAAAAAACCCTCTTTTTGGAAATCGATTCACCTACGATTTTGAGACTTACTGGAATA
Organism: Hypsopygia costalis; assembly: GCA_937001555.2. Lineage (NCBI taxonomy): Eukaryota > Metazoa > Arthropoda > Insecta > Lepidoptera > Pyralidae > Hypsopygia > Hypsopygia costalis. The sequence goes on along the minus strand of OW443343.2, from coordinate 1,434,746 downwards.
GTTGTTCATAAAAAAAGGGGATGTTTATGGGTAACTGATTAACTTTTGACCAGCGCCCAGCCAAGAAATGTCTAAAAATGTTATATTTATATTTTAATTAACTCATCACTAGATGCATTTGTACAGCGCGCTATGGTTTCGTTATTAAGGAAAGGGTATACACGAGAGATTATTTCAAACCATGGGGTTATCCGTGACGGTTTATCGCTCACTTCATCCCAGTAGTTACCCCCGGAGGTTGTCCATCGCGCGCGTAGTGCGTAAAAAAACTGCGTCCTTCAAATGAAGCTACATCTGGTGCCGAAAACTAATTGAAAAACCTATTCTAAGTACCGACTATATCTACTTGATATAAGAATTTCATCGTGGAATGTGTGATGATGCCCCATACCATTATAGCTGTGGAAGGTGATGGAGCTGGCCTGTTCCGCTCCATCTCCTTCCAATTGTATGGAACGGAGGTGTATCATCAGGAGGTTCGTGCCACCATTGTTCACGTATTAAACAACTGAAACGATGAGTTGTTGAGTGAGGATAGTAAGGGGTGCGCTGTTGAGGAATCTCTCAGCTTTATACCCCGCATTCCCATTATTCCATCAGACCACCCCGTTCAATTTAAGAGACTTCAATTTCCCATAAAGATATGCTTCGCTATTACCATTAACAAATCTCAGAGGCAGTGTCTAAAGGTTACTGGAGTTGACTTGAGACAGGACTGCTTCTCTCATGATCAGTTGTATGTAGCTTGCTCTGGAGTAAGTTCTTTTGGAAGCCTTGCAATTTTGGCTACTGGTGCGAATGCCAAAAATATTGTTTACCGGGACGTCTTAATTTAAATGGTTTATGTTTGTAATAATGGTCTATTGATCATTATTACAAACATAATCAGGACGAAACAGTCCTTTATGGGGAAAAAATGAAATATCTGGAATGTTAACAAAAATAGACGCACATCAGGAGTGTTCCCGTAGCGAAGCACGGGTACTTTGCTAGTATATAAATAAAACAAATATTTAAGGGGGGCTCCCATACAACAAACGTAATTTTTTGCCGTTTTTATAGATAATGGTACGGAACCCTTCGTGCACGAGTCCGACTCGCACTTGGCCGGTTTTTTTTTGTATACACTACGTAGGGTGTAGATATGAAGCAGTTACCGTAGCTAAATTATCGCTCGCAATATGACATTACTCGCGAGTATAAGGCGTTAACGGCGCGCGCGCCGTTAACGCCTTCTGCCGACGTAGCAAATCCTTTCTTTCTTTCATCATTGTCATCTAATAGCAACAGCCGGGACCTTGGCTATTGGTGCCTCCAAAACACGGAGAATCTCGAGGTAAATAAACCCATTCATACTACCGCTTTGACCGTGTGGTATTCGGCAGACTAGAATAGAATCACTCCGTCTCTTCCCGTGGATGTCGTACAAGGCGACTAAGGGAAATACATTATAAAACATCGATCAGGCCTCCCCGCCCCGTCTGGCCAGCGTGGGGAGTGTAGACCAAATCCTCCTTCTGTCTGGGACGGAAGAGAGAGGGTCGTGCTCCTGTAGTGGAGACTAAAATGACCTCATGATGATACTACCGCTACGGTTAACGTTGCTTAACTTGCGTGTTTGATTAGACTGATACACGCCACTCCTCAAAGTAGTGTAGTTAGAAGAATTGCCTAAAATATTTTTTTTCGCCCCGATTTGATAGAGAAATCGCTGGCTCTGCATGCTGGGTCAAATGTGCACTATATACACTATGTAGGTTGATGTGTACTTGCCTAATTCGACTATTAATCAACCAACCGCAGGGTTCTAGAAACACACGTGCTCTGAAATTCCGAGAAGTGACACGACAAGGCTATTCGCTTCTGAGTACAACCCATGAACGTTTAATTTATAATAAACTAGGGTCTATTACTAGATCAGCCCCTTTACCACCAACTCATATTGCGATTCAATAACTGAATAGAATGTTTATTCATGCCAATGACGACGAGCTCGGTGGCGTAGCGGTCAATGACGCGGCTTCGACACCAACGCTCGTGGGTTCGATTCCAACATAGGACCAACATTTGTGTGCGTGAACATGTCTGTTTGTCTTAATCTGGGTGTTTTCTATGTATCATAAGTATGTATTTACAAAAAATAATGTATTTACGTACGTTTATCAGTTGTCTAGTACCCATAAGACAAGCTTCGCTTACTTTGGGGCTAAATGGCGCTGTGTAATTTGCCTATAAAAAAATGAATAAGCGACTCTATTTCAAATTGAATAGAGTTGCTTATTCTATTCAATTATTGTATCGCAATAAGACTTGGTGGCAAGGGGGCAGTTCTATAAGTGAGTAATTAGATCCAAAAAAAAACAAGCACATAATTTTGACTCAAATAGTACGCACTATTTGAGTCAAAATTATGTGTTTGTTCACGGCGATGCCATCTGGGACCCTAGCAGAATACACTTTCTATGCTGTGACCCTACCGCCCAAGCTGAAGCCGATTACCATCTTCAGTTTTTTTTCATCGCCAAAATGGATCTTACGTTTAAGTCAAAGACAACATATTTAGCTTACTCGGTACAGCTCTATGATTTCTACCAGCTAAACTAAACACAATTACCGCAAATCAGGTAAACAGCCCCCTTACCACCAACTCTTATTGCGATTCAATAACTTGAATAGAATGCTTATTTATACCAAATAATAAGCGATTCTATTTCAAATTGAATAGAGTCGCTTATTCATTGGTATGAATAATTCTATTCAGTTATTGAATCGCAATAGGAGTAGGCAAGGGGGCTGATTTTGGCAATCTGGTGATAATTAGTTTAAGCTTCGGCAGTAGGCCCCCTGGAGGGAGTAATTTAGATAATGCACTGTCTGCATTATTTAAATTACTGAGGTAAAGGTAATATTTGTATTATATGAGAGAGAACCGTCGAGTCATATTCTATTTGACATATATTTTATTTGACATGTTTTTTTTTTGATGAAATTAATTTATTTTGTTTTTTCATTTTTTGTTAATTTGATTACATGATAAAGTTTATGTGTTTAACGATTATAATGAAAATGTAAATTGACTATGTTGTCGCTTTGGGTTAATCCTGTAAAGACGATGTAATTCTATATATTTTAAATACATAAATAAATAGAACTAGACATCCAATAATTTCTAAGTCTTTCCACTAATATAAATTTCTGATTTAGGGGGGGGGGGGGGGGAGCGAGGTTAGCAGAGCAGAGAGCTTATGATTTCAATATTAAAATGGTTTTCATACGACACTATCGTATCGTATGACATGATACCTTATATATATATATATATATATTTTTTTTTTTTTTTTGAATTGCCCTGTTTCGTTAGTTATATTATTATATACCTTAGGATGTGCCAAAAACGTCGATATTTTTTTCTTACTCTCAGCCCAAAATTTTCTAGAATATGTCCAAATAAAATCCTGTCCAAAGGGCAGCTCGAAATTTTAATTTTAAGAGGTTCTCCATCGAACCTGAAGTTTCCCCATTTAAATAACACGGGAAACAGTTTTTTTTTACATTATTCACCTCTGCATGGGTTGATGGATTTAAATTTTTCAAAAAATAAATGAAAAAATTAAAAAAAAATAAAATACATTGAGTTAAATTAACAATGATGGCAGGGACTGGACCGTTTTTACCTTCAATGGTTTTTGGGGAGAGTTTAGTAAAGTTTGCTTACTAAAGTCGTTCAGTGCGAAAGCTTACCAGTTTACTTTTTAAGTGCTATCTATACCATATGGGAAGCCGCAGAAATATTGCAGGCACTGCCTCTATGGTATAATGGTTAGAGAGTTCAGTTCGAATACGGAGTGCGCGGGTTTGGCGGTATCGTATAACATTTATGTGTTACTCGCGCTCCTCAGTCGACTCACAGACTAAACGTTCATAGATACGATTAAGTGGACTGATTCTTTCATTTTGAGAATCCTGTGATAGTCGTGAACGAATATAATTTCTCATTTGAGATAGCCTTTCATTTCGAACCAAAAGTGAGTCTCAGGAACGAGATACAGCCCCCTTACCACAATCTCTTATTGCGATTCAATAATTGAATAGATTGCTTATTCATTGGTATGAATAAGCAATCTATTCAGTTATTGAATCGCAATAAGAGATGGCGGTAAGGGGGCTGCATTATTCTTACGATTTTTTGATAGTCGTTGATTATTTTCAATCATTGTTTCTTTATTCCCAATTTACATCAAACGGGCTGCACCTTTACTTGGCCTACCCATTGTAATACTTAATAAAATAACTGCGTAATTTATTGAGTAAACATCTAACATTAAAAAGAGGAAAATTAAATATTTAAAAAACAAATTGAACCGACTTCAAAATATTAATAAGAAATTCTCTAAAAAGTAAATAAATAATCAAACTTATGTTTAACACAAGTAAAACGTTTTTAAATAAAATGTGTACATAAGTAATAACCGTAGTAATAACTAAATAAAAATAAACAAAAACCTTATGTATTTTATATTCTACTATATACACACAATTTAGTTTATTGCCTACCTTCCGCCTACCGCACTAAACAATCAAATTTAATAGAATATGTACTTGTGAGATACATTATGTTTTCATGCGATTGCCAAGTCATTCTGTTTATTTAAAACATAAAAGAATTTCAGCGAAATTTATTGAGCTTATAAAATCGTCCGGTCGTTCTGTCTGTCCGTCCTGAAACTCAAAATTTCGAAATTCTGACTTCGGATTCGTGTAGAGCATCAAAAAGTAGTAATGTAAAGTGACCTTGGTTTTCCGATATCAATTCGGGAAAGTGGTCAAAATAAATAAATAAATAAATTTCGCTATGGTGGCGCATGCTGCGCGTCCGATGTTTAATATTGATATAGTCGCTATAAGACTTTGTTAGGTTAGCTAATTACGTAATAACTTAATACAGAAGGTCCCCTAACTAGGGACTGAATAAATTAACTGACTTGGTATTACATGGATCTCATAACTTTTTACGGTAGAAGGAGTTGCGATTGCGAGACTTGGTTTTTTTACAAGTTATCTTTTTGCTGGTATATATTTCATAACAAATAATATACTTGCCAAGATATTGTAGTGTTGACTATTGAGCTCACACTCACACACATTCTAATGAGATACCTATGAAGAACTCTGCCAAACTAGCCTTACGAGGTTTCATGATATCTTAGAAAAATTTAAAATATTGGAATTTAATCTTGGAAAATCGTTAATGTATAAAATAGAAATCGCGATAGTATTATAGAATCCCACGTAACAAACCATAACCTTAGCGCTATCTAAAATGATATCAACGCCATCTAGTGATTATATTGCAATAGTGTTGTAAATTGAATTTTGTTTTTCTTTTTAACCGACTTCAAAAAAAGGAGGAGGTTCTCAATTCGTAAAGCGGCCGCCTTCACTTTGGATCACTAAGGCAGTCCTTATGGCGATGACTAGGCGCGATCGTGCTTTTCGAAGTCTCAAGACAGTTCCGATGCAAACTGGAGTTTATACAAAATAGCACGGAATCGATGCAATCAAGTGGTCACAAGGACAAGGCAATACTACCATGAAAATATAGTTAACTCGCCCTCGTCCAATCACTACATAGTATAAAACAAAGTCGCTTTCTCTGTCCCTATGTCCCTTTGTATGCATAAATCTTTGAAACTACGCAACGGATTATGATGCGGTTTTTTTTAATAGATAGAGTGATTCAACTGGAAAGTTTATATGTATAATATATGCATAACATAGTAGAAAAACACTGATAATTTAGAGGTTTCTAATGTGATGTCGTAAATAAACACATTTTTTTGCTCTTTCATTGCAAACGCTGGCTGAACCCAACGAGATAGATCAAAATAATGTAGTACAGTATTGTTCACCTTAAAATGGTCTACAAAAAAGTTCGCGATGGTATATGTCTATCTCTTAATGATAACACACAATAACCGTTATTTTATCCTTTGCTTTTTACAAGAAATAATGCCTTATTTACGAAGCGATTTTAAGCAATACAGAATTAATCCTTATCCAATTAAGTACCTTAAATACATTGCGCATTTAATATAGATCAATATGGCCCTTCACAGCATGTAATTTAAATGAATAATTTAGAAGATATTACACATTTAAAATGCAGGGACATAACGGCTGTGGCGGTACCGGCCGCGGAGCCGGCGCCTATAACTGGGGAAGGACTGGATAGGACAAAGCGCAAAGACCTTCTGTAGTACATTTAGTATCAGCATTGCACCCGTGCGAAGCCGGGGCGGGTCGCTAGTATATTATATAGAAGTTCTGTCATTCACTTGGTATTGGAAAATGTACTACGCAACTGCAAATCACTTTCATAAGACTGAAGAGAAATTACATTCAAAAGATTGCTCTCAGTAATAATGCCGCCTTGTTGCATTAATAGGCTGGAATAATTTATTGATTCACTATACTGTAAATTTGCATCATGCAAAAAAATAAAAACCTATTTTATCTACTTACTTATCTAAAAACGAATACGAAAGAGTACAGTCAAAACTAAACCATTAGGTAATTTAGAATCTCAATTTATTTACCGAGCACCTAAATAAATAAAGCTCGTACATTTTTCTACTAATATTTCTACCATGAACTATGCATGCGGGCTGAAAAATGAAGGCTCCGTACTATTTATGGCATGACATTTACAGTCGACGATTTCAATCTTATCCTTTTTGTTTTAATCTAAGGTTGCAAGTATTAATTATTACTATTAATTATGACTACGGTAAACACTTCACATCAAGCGGGCCGAATGCTTATCTGCCACATATGACGTAGTACAAAAATTTTTGCGTTTTTAACAATCAATTATATATGTAGATGTTTATAGTATTTGATCACTAGTATCCCGGTATAAGTAATAGTATTATGTATAACAGAGATAAGCCACGAACCCTATTACAGTGACTATGGTAGTTCTATCCCTGTTTAAAAATAGTGCTTTTCAATCAATCAATCAATAATGATTTATTTGCACAAAATGTAGGTACAAATAAAGATAGCATTAGCCAATTTCCCATGTACACTGTGTCTTTTATAAGACATGGAAACGTAAGTCTTTTTTGATAATTTTGATGCCATATAAAAACATACATGAAATCTATTCTAATGCATATATATAATAAAGTAGTAGGAAATCGCAAAATCCAATTCCCCAACATCTTGCTAAGGGATAATTTAGGAAAATCGAGCGATGAGCGATATTTATCATCAGAAAAAATATAGTATATTTTTATTGCTATTGGGCTCTTGTCTATGAGTTGGACGCTTACAGTAATATCGTGTCGTCCCCGCATCGTTATGTTTAAACGCACCTATATTTATGATGCAGTGCGAGTAGTGCAGATGGCGTCGACCGCGGCCGCGTGATTAATAGTCGAATTACCAACGTATACCTCGGGTACACTACACCACACACTGTTCACTACGTCAACACTTTAACGTTATTAAATGTAAAACTATGTCAAACCACACCCAATCAACTGCTAGGGTATGGAAACTTGCCTCTCGTCAATCTCAATGCCATCAAAAACATAACTTGTAAAAAAACCAAGTCTCGCGACTTGGCTTTTTTACATCAATCAATATTAAAAATCTTTTATATTTTAAATAAACAGAATGACTTGGCCATCGCATGAAAACATAATGTATCTCACAAGTATACACATTATATTAAATTAGATTGTTTAGTGCGATTGCCAAGTCAATCTGTTTACTTAAAGTCTAAAAGATTTTTATATTGACTTGATCGCTATAAGATTTTGTTATGTTAGCTAATTACATAATAACCGAAGACAGAAGGTCCCTTAAGTAGGGACTGAATAAATTTACCGACTTGGTATTACACGGATCTCATTACTTTTTACGGTAGAAGATCTGAGTTGCGAGACTTGGTTTTTTTACAAGTTATGTTTTTGATGGCATCTCATATCTTTTTGTAGCTAGTGCTCCTTTTTTCTTTTCCGGTACTATTTCTTGTGTTTCGGCTATAGTTTTAAGCCCACTCTCAGTCTCTATGCTTGACAGAGAATTAACTTGAACTACGGCATCGCTGCCGCACTCAAAGTTTTTTAAATTAATAAATTATCTTGAACCATTATTTTTCTTTAGATGTAGATTTACATAGAAATAAAATATAGAAATTGATTATTTAATTTTTTATATCCATACTGACTGATACAATTTGCGTAAGTTAAATAAAACGTGGTTTGTGTTTGTGTGTATACCTGCGATATCGCAGTAAGATCCAAAGGTTTCCTGGAAGAAAGTGGTCGCCTTTCTGTAACAGACGGAAGCGTGGAAGCCGCGGCGCGGGCAAGCTATCTCCGCCGGCCGCAGTTATGATTATTACTGTTTTATTTTTTAATGGCAATTTCGGACAGTACAAATCTACTAAATACGGGATTTTGATACAACTTCATTATTATATTCCCATTCTTGCTTTTTCATTCCGTTGACCATTTTACCCCAGACAAGTTACTTTTGCAATTGCTTGTTACCGCAGACATACCCGAATGCTTGAGAAGACCAAAGTGTTCAATCAGTGCGTCCTCCCCGCCATGACCTACGGTGCAGACTTGGACGCTGACCGTTGGGCTGGTTCACAGACTAAAAGTCGCACAGCGAGTGACGGAGAGACCAATGCTTGGAATTTCTCTGAGGGATTGAATCCGAAACGAAGAATAACAAAGAAATTCGACGTAGAGCCAAAGTTGTCGACATAGCCCTCAGAGTCAGCGAGTTGAAGTGGCAGTGGGCTGGACACATCTGCTGAGTCAGCAATGGCAGATGTGGGAGGAAAGTTCGAGAGTGGAGGCCACGTACTGGGCGACGAAGAGTAGGGCACCCCCTCTCTAGATGAACCGGTTGGATGCGGAAAGCGGAGAATCGCATATGGAGGAAAGCATTGGGAAAGGCTTATAACCAGCAGTGGATAGATACAGGCTGATAATGATGATGGTGAAGTTACTTTATAAATTATAACTAGGTACCGATCTACACCTATGATTCATTCACTGCAAATGTAACTTTGTAATCTTGTATATTTATATGGAATTACAAAGTTATTTATGCAGCTGGTGTATCTAGAAAACTGGATCGAAATTGCAAAATATTTTAGTTGTTCCTTGATTTATACATTAAACACTAATTGTATTCTAAATTTGAAGCTTCTATGTCTGCTAGAAGTGCCTTAGAGTTTTGATGATCGCTCTGTCAGTGAGTGACAAAATTAAGAAACTTTGAGTAGTTATAATAATTCTTAAACTACTGGATCAAATTGAATGAAACTTGCAATATACTGTGTTTGTACAATGCCTGATTGGTTACTAAAAAATCAGGTTTCTAGTTTTATCCACAACGAAGTTATAGGAGGTGGAAAATGGCCTGAATTGCTTCGAGAAAAGGATGGTACGGCGTGCCGCTTTTTGCTCGACTTGGCGGAGGCACTGCCGTGTCCCCAGATTGAACGCAATGCCAAGGTTATGTACAGAAAATTCGAGACTACCTGCAGTGGCACTGTTTCTAAAATCCGCCGTGGGCTGTGCGCAATGGCGAATTTTAGAAACTGTTTCTAAATCTTGCCATATAGTATACTCAATGGCGAACTGTAGAAACCGTGCCATAGCACTGAAGTAGCAGTATTATGTTATACTGTTGAGTTGTTTTTATTTTGTTACTACGTCGGGTATTAGGTACTCTGTATTCTAATTATGGTATTACATAGAAGCGGCCCATATTCAATGTCTGTTAAAATCTGTAAAAAAAATCCTTCAGATACAATAAATATAACTTAAAAAAGCTAAAAAAAACACACTTTTGATAGGTAATAATAATCATTATTTGCCATAAATATGGTGATTACAAGGTGTCACATTTACTTCAAAAGGTACATTCCTATTTAGCCATGTCATATGGCATGCAAATTTGTGTTAAGTTAACAAGATAAGTCCGTATTATATCTGAAGGTAATTAACAGCTACAGATTTTTACAGACATTGAATATGGGACGCTTCTACGTAATACCATATTAGACTGCGTATGAAGGTTTTTTTATATAATGATCAGGGGTCAAACGAGCATCAGGCAGAACATCACCTGATGGAAAGCAATCACCACCGCCCATGGAGATCAGCCACACCAAGGGGTCGCCGATCCGTTGCCAGCCTACACTCCTTCCTTTTTTAGGGTTCCGAACCTCAAAAGGAAAAACGGAACCCTTATAAGATCACTTTGTTGTCCGTCTGTCTGTCTGTCTGTCTGTCTGTCTGTCTGTCTGTCTGTCTGTCTGTCTGTCTGTCAAGAATTTCTATGTCGAGAATTCGTGGAGGTATCGAGCTGAAATTTGAACTGTATACTCAGGTCTACGGTCCCATGAAGTTAAAAAAAAATCAAACTGCTAAGTTTACGTAGAAAAAAGTTACGGCCGTTTATTCAGTAAAAAACGCATATTTCGACACACTCAAGGGAATCAAAACCTATAGGGTACTTCCCGTTGACCTAGAACTATGAAATTTGGCAAGTAACATCGTTATAGACTACAAGTACAGGAATAAATCTCAAAACTATACGTTTGTAAATAGATCTTAAAAAATAGGGGGTCTATATTTTTTATAGGGTGTCGAAATTTCAAATTGAAACTACTAGTTCAAATGGGGTATCATATGAAAGGGCTTGATGTACACATTGCAAAATATATTTTATTTATTTTTTTCGACGCATTATTTCTTATATAATGAAAAATATCAAATTTAATAATGATACTACGTACCTACGGAACCCTCGGTGGGCGAGTCCGACTCGCACTTGTCCGGTTTTTTTCTTTCTGGTGACCTCACTCGCGGAAACTCGAAGGAAACCTTCCTTCGAGTTTTTTCATTGTTGAAGGATCAAAGTCAAAAAATAAAACAAAAATCAAAATGTACCTATTAATTGTGGAACACAGGTATTACCTGTGTTCCACAATTTACCTTATTAGGTACAATTGTAACAAGTAGTGTATCACTATGCCCTGTTCAGGGCATACAATAATTAAATAAATGTTTACATGAATTGAAACACCCGTCTGGCCAACGTGGGGAGTGTAGGCCAAATCCTCCTTCTGTCTGGGACGGACGAGAGAGGGTCGTGCTCCTGTAGTGGAGACTGAAATGACCTGATGATGATGATGATTATTTTATATTATAATAGCATTTATTAGTCAAAAATAATTTCAATTTAATTTTAAATGTCACAAAATCTAAAACTTCTGGTAATTTATTAAAAATAATGGGGGTCATACCAGTCACATTTTTACACAACAAAGGTGTTTTATGTCTACCATAATATGCCAACTTCTGTTTGTATTGTGACCTAAGTTGAACTGGCTTGCTTCTTGTTTCTGCTAATTTAACAAATAAGTCTGAATTTGCTTTTACAAGCAAGCATATTTCCATTATGTAAATACTTGGTAGAGTAAGTATTTTAAGTGACTTAAAAATGGGCACACAACTGTCTCTAGATTTTAATCCGCACATTGCTCGTGTACATCTTTTTTGCAAACTAATAAACACTTTGACAGCTTCAATTGAGTTACACCAAAATATAACACCATAATTTAAATGTGGTGTAACTAGACCATGATAAGCCACTAATGCCACTTCACATGTGACTTTTTTTCAACTTTAATAACGCATAAGCCGACTTGCTAAGTTTTTTACAAACTTGTTCAACTCGTAGGTGATGTACGCTGTCGTCGGTAGGATTCGTGCCGACAGCGTACATCATCTAGCATAGTATTTCTTCCACTCCATCGGCCGATGTTTTCATAATACGTTATCACGTAAAATTATCGTCTGTAAACCGACTTTACATACAACCAATTGAGGATCCCAAATTTACAGATGGTTTAGAACCTTTATAAGTCTGAGAAGAGATTTTGCGTCCCTTTGTGTGTTCTACCGATTGTACAATGGGGTGTGTACAGAGGAGTTGTTTGACATGATGCCAACGGGCTCCTTCTTCAGTCGCACCGCTCGCCATCGACAGCCAATTCATCCTCACACATAGGAGCCTAAGTGGTCGCGTACTGTGCGGTTCCAGAGAATTTTTCTCCCGCGTACTGTCAAGCTGTGGAATGAACTGCCTGTCTGTTTTCTCAGGAGACTTACAGCATAGGGTTCTTCAAGATGGGTGTGAAGAGGTTTTTACAGGGTCGGCAACGTGCGTGTGATGCCCCTGGTGTTACAGGCGTTCATAGGCTACGGTAACTGCTTTCCATCAGGCGGGCTGTATGCTTGTTTGCTACTTTAGTGGTATAAAAAAAGTCCTAACCATTCCAAAATATTCAAAAATGCACAACGTTAATGTTCAAGTTTTCACTTCTACCGGCACTCCGTGAGTGCAACCCGTTGTTTTTTTTTTTTTGATGTATCTAATATGCATAATTAAAAAAATATATATTAGCATTCTGCACTTCATCTTTATATTAAATATAATTGTGCAAAATTTCATACTCCCTGTCCGCGAAATTGTCTTTTGAATTATTGAATAGGGGTACAAAGTTTTTGCTATTACGTATTAATATATAGATAGATGATGGTATAGATAGATAAGTAAATAGTCTTATCAGCAGACCTATCAACTAACCGCTCCTTACTACCATCACATACAGAACGAGCCAATAGGATTGGCTGTAATTGAAAGAAAATACGTCCAGTAAATTGATACTGAACGACATTTCCCTTCAATATATAATGACTGCATCTAAGTAAAATGAAGTTGTAAAGTCCAGCGGTTCTTAGACGACGAAGACATAAAATATTAAATATCAAAGTTGAAGTTATACCTTTACCCGACTATGAAACTTAAAAGTAAGGTTATGTATTTGACCTTTAGGATTCCGTACCCAAAAGGTAAAACGAACCATATTACTGAGACTCCGCTGTACGTCCGTCTGTCACCAGGCTGTATCTCATGAACCGTGATAGTTAGACAGTTGAAATTTTCACTGATTATGTATTTATGTTTCCGCTATACCAATAAATACTAAAAAGAGAATAAAATAAATATTTAAGTACAACAAACGTGATTTTTTTGCTCGTTTTTGGTCGATATTGATGACGGCAACAAGTAGACGCTTGAAATATTCAAAGAATATGTAGTTAAATATTCACTTTAAAAATAAATAATTAAATTAAAATAAAACAAATATTTAAGGGGGGATCCCATACAACAAACTTGACTTTTTTTGCAGTTTTTACAGCGGTACGAAGTTCTAATTGTCACATTAACGTCACTCAATGGTTTTGCCTTCCACTAACCTTGAACTTTATGGTATGGTATTAAAGTTCAAATTGACTTTTAAGTATTATTACGAATCGTTTGTATGCGAGATAGAAAAGAGTTGTTTTTAGACTTTTTCAGACAATTTTTTATTTTTTCTCTGCGTAAGAACTATTCTCGTACTTGAAGGAATATTCTAAAAAAAAATAGCGAAATCGGTTCAGCTGTTCTCGAGATTTGCGCTTAGCAACACATTCAACGATTCATTTTCATATTATAGATAATATGGAACCCTTCGTGCTAGAGTCCGACTCGCACTTGATAGTAAACCAATACCAAACTCACCCGCATGTTTCACCAGAGCCACGTTTATCAGTCAAAAATGCACCCTTTTGACTGATAAACGTGGCTCTGGTGAAAAGTGAGGTAGGGCATAGCGTATTTAGCTGCTCGACTGGGGAAGTACTTCCACAGAATACCGCAGCCAAATAACAAACAGCAAGTGAGTGAGGTCACCACAAAGACAGAAAGGAAGGAGTATAGGCTGGCAACGAATCGGCGACCCATTGGTGTTGTTGGTTTAGGTGTACCACATGCATGTTTGCGCCCCCCCCCCCCCCCTTATATAAAAAAAAAACGGGTTGCACTCCGAGAGTGCCGGCAAAAGTGAAAACTTGAATATTAACAAATTTCTTTATTTATTAGAATATAAGTAGGTACTATAATTTATGTCAGTGTTTCTTAACCTATGGTCCGCGGACCCTTGGGGGTCCGTGAGTATGAGTATAGGGGTCCGCCGTGTTATCTATAAACATTTGAATTAATAAATAATACCAACAAGACTCGCAAAAAGCAGCACCAATCGTCTTATTAATACAGTATTTTAATTTTTTATAAAAATGTATTCTTATTTCAGTAGTAAAATAAATTGTCCTTTTATTACTGTGTTATTTTATTAAGGAGGTCCTTGAAATTATGCTTCATTTTCTACGGGTCCGCGGACCGGAAAAGGTTAAGAAACGCTGATTTATGTGATATTCGAATTTTCGATCAGGCCACGTGCCTGACGCGAGTTTAACATTTTTTACCCATCTCAAAAAATGCACAACGCCGCTAAAGAAGTTTTCACTTCAAAAAATCAATATGCGAGTAACAAGCGCATGTTTTTCGTTTGTTTGTTTATAAAACTTTATTGTGAAAATGAAAAAAATGTTTATTTCTTTCACATTTTACGTTTAAGAATGTGGAGGGTGGGCTCCTTCTTTTAAGTGTGAGACACCTGTGTCAGAAGGAGCCACTCTTCCATAACAAATGGTTTTACATAAATTAAATTAATATCATTATATAATGTATAATAGCCTGCAGAATACATATTTATTTATTGTGTGAGTGTGTGTGTTTGTGTGTATGTGTCTGTGCGTTTGTGTGTGAGTATATGTGTAAGTTTGGGTAGCAAGTGTAGTGTGACCTCAGCCCTATGATAAAATCTTGGGATCGGGAACCACCAACTACCTAACTTAGTTAGTGATTCCCATTGCCATTTCCCATTCATTGTACACATACATAAAACTGCAAGTACAGAATAACATACACAATGGCGGACTTATCCCAGAAGGGATCTCTTCCAGTCAACCAAAGAATGCTTGTAAGTGAAATTTTTAGGTCCGGGTGAGGTACAATAGGTACAGTTGATAAAAAATAAGTTCTTACAAACACACATATAGAATATGTAGACAAATACAATACACACAGTAATATACACAACTGCAAGCAATAAGATACATTTAGATACAGTGAATTCAAACGTCGGAAACATCAGCGAAGTGCGATCTTAGCTGGCTTTTAAAAGAACTAATAGACTGAGCCATCATCACATTAATTTGGAAGTACATTCCAGAGACGAGCAGCTAACACTGCAAAAGATTTAGAGTAGGTAAGGGAGCTATGGGGCTTTTATTTGTGTTAGTTTCCAAGAATTTTCCAACAACTCAATATACTTACCATCTTTATTACAATGTTTTCTCATAATATATTCCATTATCTTACACTGTGCGAAGTGAAATTTTGTATGGTACACTATTCCTTTGGGTACATACATATAGTTGCTGTAAACGAGTACCTTATACCTAGATGTTTTTAATCTGCATTAACCCATATTCATCCGACATGGATGGGATAATTAATCACGCAAGTTAAGCAGGGAGACCGTAGCTTGTTTATGGATGGGTTTATTTATCTCCAGCTCTCTTATGATTCGGAGGGTACATTACGCCTGCGGTCTCGGTTGTTGTAATTCGATGACAATCGAGTCGTTAGCTTTTGGGCGGCTTCGTTATATTAAGATATAATGATATAAGTTAACTTAAGTGTATTTTTTTGGTTTAAGCAAAGTTAAGAACTTTGTTTAGTTTGCGACTAGACGGCAATGTGTAATTGTCCAGGATATATTTATTAGGAATATTTAACTCGTTGGGAAGTTTTGCGCGGGATTGTGAGTCTAGTGCTATTATTGTATGTCAATGGCCACATATTACAGTACCAAAAGCTATTATTAATATAACTTGATGAAATTCACAGCGCCATCTGAAGCAAATAATGTCTTTCGTAATTCCATATTAGAACACGCACAGATTGACGAACAAATTGAATCAATTTGATGTGAATGTCTACATATACATGCATGCAATTGGAAAGGATTAATTATTATATTCATATACTTTGTCAAATAATTTTGAGGATGAAATCGAAAAATAACTTAGATCGGATTATATTTATACCCCACCCCCATCAAGGAACGAGTTCTTTTTTATGTGCGAGGGGGGGGGGGGGGGGGGGGAGGGCGAACATGTGGATCACTTGATGGAAAGCTAACACCACTGCCCATAGAGATTAGCAACCAAGGGGTCGCCGAGCCGTTGCCAGTACTCCTTCCTTTATTTCTTTTTGCCCCCTTACCACCGCCTCTTATTGCGATTCAATAACTGAATAGAATGCTTATTCATACCAATGAATAAGCGACTCTATTTCAAATTGAATAGAGTCGCTTATTCATTGGTATGAATAAGCGTTGTATTCAGTTATTGAATCGCAATAAGAATTGGTGGTAAGGGGGCTGGTGACCTCACTCACTCGCAGGAACACAACAACCCTCATGGAAATTGTTATTTGGCTGCGGTAATCTATGAGAAGGAGGTACTTCCCCAGTCGGGCAGCTTAAAAATACGTTATGCCCGACATCTCTTTTCCTCAGAGCCACATTTGTCAGTCAGCAGTGTGCACCACGTGGAGGTGAGGTTGGCTATGGTTCAAAGATGTTGATAAGGAACTTACACCCCAAACCTTACCCTTTCTCTGTAGAGGAATAGTTTACCATTCCATACAAAGGCCGATAGATCTAGTAGACGGAAACAGACTATGAAATACAAATCTGAAACGCAATCCCCAATATACGCATACTCTATTCGCAGCGGCTATTTTGTGTTTTTTTTTTAATTCTACCAAACCGCAATAGTAGTTGCAATAGTGTCAGAATTGCACTGAAAACCGCGAAATGAAAGCGCGAACGGGTTATTGGTGTCGTACGCTTAACTGCCTGTTGTAACTGTAAAAAGTTATTATCTATTTGAATAGTTGATTTCGTCATTAACACAAACCTTCCTGGTAGCTCATTTGGAAGAGCACTCGTCCGGTCATCGAGAGGTAGTGGGTTCAAATCCCACCTAGGCAGGTGAGGTGAATTTTTTCATTTTTTTAAATCTTTGTAACTGCAAAAAGTGCTGAAACTATATATTTCCTAAGTGATCCGCTTAACTTCGTCTGTATCTGAGAGAGAGTGGGTTGGGACGGAACCGTAAGATTACCATTAAAAGGGTTATAGCCTATTAAAAGGGTTATGTCTGGCCAGCGTGGGGAGTTTATTTTTTTTATATACTACGTCGGGTGGCAGACATGCATACGGCTCGCCTGATGTGAAGCGGTTACCGTAGCCATATTAACGCTCGCAAATATACAATTTCGCTCGTGCGCCGCCACCCCCGCTGCCAACGCAGCATCGCCTTCCTTGCTGGTGACCTCACTCACTCGCAGGAACACAACAACCCTCACGGGAATTGTTATTTGGCTGCGGTATTCTGTGAGGTGGAGGTACATTTCCCAGTCGGGTAGCTTACAATTACGCTTCCTACCTCTCTTTTCGCCAGAACTTCGTTTGTCAGTCAACAGGGTGCACCGCGTGCAGGTGAAGTTGGCTTTGGTTCAAAGATGTTGATGAACCATTTACACCCCAAAAGTGTAGTAGGAGTGTAGGCCAAATCCTCCTGTCTGGGACGGACGAGAGAGGGTCGTCCTCCTGTAGTGGAGACTAAAATGACCTGATGATGATGATGATGAAATGGGTTATATGGTGAGCCTGTGAGAAGGAGGACGCTGATTGTTTGCTATTGGTTTAACCTCAAATTAAACTCATGTAAACCACGATTAACTATCTCTAATATTTGCCCACAAACAGGTAATAAATGAAGGAAACCCCGTCGTTATCTCAAAGGCAACAGTAAATTGACCAAGTTTTAACGAGAAAAACAACCATTTCTAACCTCATCCCACATTGTTACCGAATTCACCCCTAAAAATTACCACAGCACACAGAAATCACATTCAAACTTATTGATGTACTGGAAAAATTGTAAAGATCATCAAAGAGTTTTGTTACACTGTGGTTGTTGTGTACACGTTTTGAAAAGGTTCCAAAACTGACTAAACGAGGAAGCATTTGTAACTAATTACGACTTTTTCGTTTTTATATCAGGAATTACAGCGATACTGCGGAACTATGATAATGCAGAGACAGTTATTGGTTTTTAATCGCCACAGATATCATTATGTATAGGTGGGGCTAGTCGTTTAGTTGACTACAGTGGCCAATCCTCGTACTTATTTTACGATCCCAATATGACAGTTCTATTAATTTCTTCTGATTCTTTTTATTGTGTAAACGATTATCTGAATTATAAATTTTAAAAGTATCTGATATCGAGAGAAGAACATAAAAAAAAAACTTGACATTAACATCCTTATCGAATGACATTTTATTGATTTTTGTTATTAATTTTCCAATATGCGAAAATGCTATATGCGTAAGGTGATTGCGCTGTTGTAGTTGTTAAAATTGACTTTAAAAAAAATCTGACATTTATTTTAATTATTTTAATTGTGTAGGTAGGTATCTTTTATAAAACAAACTTTATTCAAATAAACTTAAGCTCTAAACAATACATATAATTAAACTATAAAACTAAAGTACCTAAAATTAAATAACACTAAAATAAAACTAACCTAAACTAAAATAAATGTAAAAAGTTTGGCCCATGTGGCATCGTTCCCAAGATGCTAGCAGCATTACCTCGCTGGATGGCTAAACTGATCCTTTGGGCGAGGAACCAATGTGCCAGATCTTGGGTCACCGGTTACGTCGACCAATCTTTTTCCTAATTCTCTTATAGAGTTTTTGGTGCTGGGACCCCATGGACCAAGTGTTTCGACCCCGAGTGGAACAAATGAGTATTCGGGGCCGATAACACTGTATTTCTTGATTTTAAGCCGCTCAGGTAGGTATCTAGTTTCTATGTAATAATATCTAGTTTAACTGGCCAGAGAAAATATTAAAAATGTAAACTTGACATTCAAAGTTAATAATTCAATTATGTAACAATCACCAATAATTTAATTTAATTTATTTTATTATCAAATCTTTTATTATGGGATCGGAATGGATAGATTAATAGACTTATTATAAGGATAATTCGAATGTTTAAAAAAACTGACATTTCTTTATTAAGATTTTATTGTACCTACTATATTTTAATGTACCTACTTCAATATTTTGCATGCCTACATTTTTAAGGCAATGTACAGTTGCCAAACAATTTACTACCTTGGCCTAATATTTATATAAATGACTGTATGTGCGCAAATAAACAATTTCACAATTTCATTTCATTTCGTTTCATTTCGTTTCATTTCGTTTCATTTCGTTTCATTTCGTTTCATTTCGTTTCATTTCGTTTCATTTCGTTTCATTTCGTTTCATTTCGTTTCATTTCGTTTCATTTCGTTTCATTTCGTTTCATTTCGTTTCATTTCGTTTCATTTCGTTTCATTTCGTTTCATTTCGTTTCATTTCGTTTCATTTCGTTTCATTTCGTTTCATTTCGTTTCATTTCGTTTCATTTCGTTTCATTTCGTTTCATTTCGTTTCATTTCGTTTCATTTCGTTTCATTTCGTTTCATTTCGTTTCATTTCGTTTCATTTCGTTTCATTTCGTTTCATTTCGTTTCATTTCGTTTCATTTCGTTTCATTTCGTTTCATTTCGTTTCATTTCGTTTCATTTCGTTTCATTTCGTTTCATTTCGTTTCATTTCGTTTCATTTCGTTTCATTTCGTTTCATTTCGTTTCATTTCGTTTCATTTCGTTTCATTTCGTTTCATTTCGTTTCATTTCGTTTCATTTCATTTCATTTCATTTCATTTCATTTCAATTCGTTGTGAGTTCCAAGGCAGCCGTTGTTTTACCCCCGGGACTGCAATGGACTTCACTGTTCATTGCCTTTTTTGGCAGTCGCCGCTGTTAATCCTGGCTACACAGGAGATACAGTAGTAGGAAACTGTGGTGGACCCAAAAAAAAATAAAGTTCCCAGAATTAAAATTGACCGAATCTTGATCGAATTACGAATTGAATGAAATAGGTGAATTCATTCATCATTCATAATATTAATTTTTATATTATGAATTTTATAATAAGACCGCAATAGTATTCTTAATTTGTTTAAATTTAGGTCACATTTCGATACAATCACATTACAGTTAAAACGTTAGTACTATTACTTATACTGTGGTTAAACTTTAAAGTTCCATGTTTTGATATGTGAATACCAAATGTGGCATTTGTAAGATCGATTGGGATGTAAGTGGTTCATCAACACCTTTGAACCAAAGCCAACTTCAGCTGCACGCGGTGCACCCTGCTGACTGACAAACGAAGCTCTGGCGAAAAGAGAGGTAGGGAGCGTAATTATAAGCTACCCGACTGGGGAATGTACCTCCGCCTCACAGAATACCGCAGCCAAATAACAATTTCCTAAAGGATTGTTGCGTTCCTGCGAGTGAGTGAGGTCACTAGAAAGGAAGGAGATGCTGCGTTGGCAGCGGGAGTGGCGGCGCGCGAACGATATTTAATGTTGCGAGCGTTAATATGGGCTACGGCAACCGCTTCACATCAGGCGGGCCGTATGCTTGTCTGCCACCCGACGTAGTATAAAAAAAAAAAAATCGAGACTAGATCGAAACTACATTTTAATTACGAGAATTGCCCTGCTGATCAGACCCCTTAGCACCAACTCTCATTGGGATTCAACAACTGAATAGAATGCTTATTCATACCAATGAATAAACGACTCTATTTCAACTGAAATAGAGTCTTCATGCCAATGAATAAGCGACTCTATTCCAGTTGAAATAGAGTCGCTTATTCATACCAATGAATAAGCGACTCTATTTCAACTGAAATAGAGTCTTCATACCAATGAATAAGCGACTCTATTCCAGTTGAAATAGAGTCGTTTATTCATTGGTATGAATAAGCATTCTATTCAGTTATTGAATCGCAATAAGAGTTGGTGGTAAGGGGGCAGACGTTGCATATGTCGCAGCCATATAGTAGAACCCGCCGCATTAACGGCTAACTTAAGGCGGATTGTCTTTAAATAATCTTTTGGTTAGGTTTGTCTTGTGATTAATTAGAAATGCGTGGTTCCACAAACTTGGTGGATACCCAAGTGAATTGTCGCTGGATAGATAAATGCAGAAATCAACTTCCCGATTATATCGCCAGATGTAAGAAGTATCATTTTCTTCCACTTGAACTACGCAGAAATACGTCTGATGTAATCTTTATGAATAAAATATTGAATAATAAAATAGATTGTCCCCAACTCCACAATGAAATTAAATTCAATGTTCCATATAGACGACTAAGAAAATTCCAACCTTTTAATGTCCCGCGATGTAACACAAATTATCGTCAAAACTCTTTTATCTGCAGAGCAAGCAAGCAATACAATGTGTTATCGTATGATTACCCGACAATCGACATTTTTACAAGTAGTCCTGCGGTAATTAGGCGAGCTTTGTCCGGTCGGTTTTTCAGCGACAAATGATTCTCTCTCATATTATTTGATTAAGATACTTAATGGTTATAATAAAGGGTATATATTGACTTGTGTGATTTCTTGGATGTGGATATTTTAAATCTACAATTTTAAAGTTTTAATTTGAACTAGTATCATGAGTGTATTTGTTACCTGTGAAAACTTTTTAATGGCTTTTTGAAGTTAATCAGTACTGTATATTTTGATGCTTATAGCTGTAAGTTTTCCGAATGAATAAAATAAAATAAATAAAATAGCTGGCCACATATCTGATGACAATTCACTAATATGATAAAAGAGCGGTTTGAAATAATGGCTTGGCCATTTTATAAAACAGTTAGCCGTTATGTAATGCGGCGGGTTCTACGAATTGGCTGCGACACATATAAAAACAATTACACCTTATTATTGTACCTTGAACACCTCTACAGGTTTGCGTAAGGTACTCTCATCTTCGTCGAAGCTCGATGGCGTCGTTGCGTGTGTCAGTGTAATCGATCACGCAAGTTAAGCAACTTCGACCGTAGCCTGTCTATGGATGTCTTCTACCTCATTCACTCGCAAAAATACAACAACCCTCAAGGGAATTGTTACTTGGCTCCGGTATTATGTGAAGAGGAGGAACTTCCCAAGTCGCGCAGCTTACAAATACGCTGTAATCTACCTCTCTTATGCCAGAGTCTTTTTCGCTAGTCGGCAGGATGCACCACGTGCAGGCGAGGTTGACTTTGGCTCTAATGATCTTGATGAGCTATATACACCCCAAAATTGCAAATAAAAAAATATAGGGTGTGGCTGTGTCACGGACACGGCCGTGTGTTGTACGTGAATACGTTATATGCACTAAAATTATCTCAAAATGGCTTCCCCTCCCCCGTACGCGATATTCAATAATCCTTACTTAGCGTAATAAATCCTTTGATCCTTCATCTATCCAATGGTGTGATTGAATTTTGGATGGAGATGATAGGTTTGTAGCTGCAATACCAAATTTTATCCCCCGATTTTGTTATCATTCGTTTTTAGGGTTCCGTACCTCAAAAGGAAAAACGGAACCCTTATAAGATCACTTTGTTGTCCGTCTGTCTGTCTGTCTTTCTGTCTGTCTGTCTGTCTGTCTGTCTGTCAAGAATTTCTATGTCGAGAATGCGTGGAGGTATCAAGCTGAAATTTGAACTGTATACTCAGGTCTACGGTCCCATGAAGTTGTAAAAAATCAAACTGCTAACTTTACGTAAAAAAAAGTTACGGCCGTTTATTCAGCAAAAAAACGCATATTTCGAGATTCTCAAGGGAATCAAAACCTATAGGGTACTTCCCGTTGACCTAGAACTATGAAATTTGGCAAGTAACATCGTTATAGACTACAAGTACAGGAATAAATCTCAAAACTATACATTTGTAAATAGATCTTAAAAATTAGGGGGTCTATATTTTTTATAGGGTGTCGAAATTTCAAATTGAAACTAATAGTTCAAATGAAAGGGCTTGATGTACACATTGCAAAATATATTTTATTTATTTTTTTCGACGCATTATTTCTTATTTATAATGAAAAATATCAAATTTAATAATGACACTACGTACGGAACCCTTGGTGGGCGAGTCCGACTCGCACTTGTCCGGTTTTTTTTTAATTGCCTACCTTTTAAAGACGTTATCACGTGAAAATCGGTCTACTTAACGTGCTTTCAATTGTACATATCCATAACACCATTATCATCTCTAGGCGACATTAGTGAGCATTAACAGGCTCTAGTCGTAAGTCAAAGCCTTGGTAATTCCATTAAGGGGGATTAGCTTCTAGACGTCGCGAAAATACGAAGTAATGACGTCGTTTGAAGTCGACGTGACTTTGATGATGTTTGTGGCTAAATATAGATCGTTAGCGGGATCCTAGGTATGTGGAAAGTTTTTTTTTTATACCACTAGAGTGGTAAACAAGCATACGGCCCGCTTGATGGAAAGCAATTACCAGTACCGGTAACAACAGGGGCATCACACACGCGCGTTGCCGACCCTGAAAAGTACACAAAATACATATATTATGAGACAGGATCCCTGTGGTAGAGGTAGAGGATAGGAGCCTAGAGTCGATTCCTACTCCTGATAAATAAAAATAATATATAATAAGTATTTAAACTATAATAAATAAATATTCCTGAACAAATTTACACAAGGCCATCTTGTCCAAAACTAAGCAAAGCTTGTATTATGGGTACCAGATAATTGATATAATACGTAAATACATTTTTTTTGTAAATATATACTTATAATATTTGTGTGCATGAACATGTCTGTTTGTCTTGGTCTAGGTGTTTTCTATGTATTATAAGTATGTATTTACAAAAAAAAATGTATTTAAGTACATTTATCAGTTGTCTACCCATAACACAAGCTTTGCGCTTAATTTGGGACTAGATGGCGTTGTGTAAATTGGCCAGAAATATTTATTTATTTATAAAACATAGAAAACACCCAGACCAAGACAAACAGACATGTTCATGCACACAAATATTTGTCTTGTGCTTGAATCGAACCCACAACCTCGAAGTCAAAGTGGTCATTGCTAACCATTCGTCCACCGAGCTCGTCTTTAACTTTTAAACTTTCGCGTTGCATGTTTAAAATTATAATAACCATAATATAATAATGAATGTACTCTGTTATTGAAATAAACTATTTTTTTTTAAATAATAATAATAATCATCATCATCATCTCAGCCATTGAAAGTCCACTGCTGGACATAGGCCTCCCCTCTAGATCTCCAATAAGACCGGTTGGAAGCGGCTTGCATCCAGCGCGATCCTACGGTCTTAATGAGGTCGTCTGTCCACCTTGTGGGTGGACGTCCTACGCTGCGTTTGCTGGTACGTGGTCTCCACTCGAGAACTTCCACTTCAACTTGCTAATCCACTGGGCTATGTCGGTAACCTTTGGTTCTTCTACGGATCTCCTCAATTCTGATTCGATCTCGCAGAGAGACTCCGAGCACAGCCCTCCATAGCTCGTTGGGTTACTTTGAGCTTGTTCATAAGTTCATAATATAATAATACCAATCATTAATGTGATCATACATGTAAGGTATTTTTAGATGCCTAGCTTAAAACTCGTATTGCCTGAAGTTTCGACCAGGGGCCCTACTGCCGAAGCTGTAGCCTATTACCATCGGATTTTTGGGTTGATTTTTACCGAGAATGTACCTCCACCTCACAGAAAACCGCAGCCGGTTGTTGTGTTCCTGCGAGTGGGTGAGGTCCCCAGAAAGAAAGGAAAGTGTTGCTGCGTTGGCAGCGGGGGTAGCGGCATGCGAGCGATTATTCATATTGCGAGCGTTGATATGTCTACGGTAACCGCTTCACATCAGGTGGGCTGTATGCTTGTCTGTCACCCGATATAGAAAAAAAAGGCAATATTAACAATTTATTGTTATAAATTATTACCCGCTGTCGGCACATCACCAATACCACTTTATAAATCGACGACTCAAAATGGACAAAATAGTTTACTGCCTAACGCAATTAGAAGCATAAAGCGAAACGCGCTCAAAACGAACATGTCACTATGGAGCCAGTTATTGGCGTGCCACGTTATATTTACCACTATTCTGTTTCGCCATGGTCTTTATTGCGTTATTGATAAAGTATAGAATGTAGTTTCGAATGTTTATCATTTGTATTTGCATCGCGAGTTGGCCCGAGACAAATGGTTGCGATATTGGCAGTTAAGCGACTACTGGCCGAGGGCGTTTTGTCCAACGTTTTTAAGTACGCCTCTCTCGCGAGAGCTGGTTTGAACGTCAGTGATTTTTTAAAAATTGCATGCGGTATTTTAGACATCCTATATTTTTCCCTTCGATCAAAGATTTTACCTTAAAATTTTTATTTATACCTTGTCCATTTTGAACCGACGAATAAACAGAGGAGGTTATCAATTCGACGTGTATATTTTCAGCGAAATTTATTGAGCTTATAAAATCGTCCGCTCGTTCTGTCTGTCCGTCCGTTGTCATGAAACTCAAAATTTCGAAATTCTGACTTCGGATTCGTGTAGAGCATCAAAAAGTAGTAATGTAAAGTGACCTTGGTTTTCCGATATCAATTCGGGAAAGTGGCCAAAATAAATAAATAAAAATAAAATGGCTATGGTTGCTGCTGCGCGTCCGATGTTTTTTTTTTTATGTATTGTTACGCACAACATTTGCTTAGTCCGATTTTGATAATTCTTTTTTTATTGGAAAGAGTATACCTCGAAGTTGATCCCATATAAATTTGGAAAAAAAATTCAACCCTAAGGGTAGGAAAACAGAGGAAGATTGATTGTTCACTCACTGGTTGTAAAGTATGACCACGCATAACTTTTTACAGAGTAGTACGATTGTGATAATTATATTTTTTATTTATTAACGGTTTTTTGACAGCCAACTTCACCTGTAAGTGGTGCACACTGCTGACTGACAAACGAAGTTCTGGCGAAAAGAGAGGTAGGGAGCGTAATTTTAAGTTACCCGACTGGGGATTGTACTTCCACCTCACAGAATACCGCAGCCAAATAACGATTCCCTTGAGGGTTGTTGTGTTCCTGCGAGTGAGTGAGGTTACCAGAAGGGAAGGAGATGCTGCGATGGCAGCGGGGTGGCGGCGCGCAATATCTTATGTTGCGACCATTAATATGCCTACGGTAACCGCTGCACATCATGCGGGCCGTATGCTTGTCTGCCACCCGACGTAGTATAAAAAAAACATCAGTTTTATTATTGTCGTTTTGACAGCTCACACAGTACGTGACTGTTTCACATTACGTATTAATTAAGTTCATTATGTATGCGTCGTAATAGAAATATATTAACTGAATAATCTTATTCAATTAGCTTGTAATTTATTACTCAAAAACGATATTATAAGATCGTAACAGTAACAGTTCTACAAGATAACGAATAATTGATCTGCTTATTAGTTATCTTACAAAACCAGAAACCAGGTAATAGTAAAGAGCATTTTGTTTTTTTTTAGAAATATAACATTATCGAACAGCAAATTAGCTACAATGAAACGGTTTACGATTGAACGGTTGAAGCATACGGCCTGCCTGATTTAAAGTAGTTACCGTAACCTAGAAACGCCTGTAACACCAGTGGCATCGCACGCGCTTTGCGGATCCTGTGAAAACCTTTTCACGCCATTTTTCAAGAATCCCATGCTGAAGTGAATACGTAGGACGTTGCGTGGGTGCGTAGAGAAAGTCTAAAATTATTTATTTAATTATTATTTACAGAAATTACTTTTTAGTTAAAGTATTTAACCGCCTATACCAAGGAGAGTGTTCTGAAGAACTGTTTTCCCTTATCCTCCCCTTTCCGTCACAGAATGTCACGTGCAGGCTTGCGATATCATATGTTCACCGTTGGAGTCATTCCTTCGCGTACTAAAAAGTTTGGCAACTCCTATCTATGTCGCACCATTAAAAAGTGGAACGCGTTGCCGGCATATGTAGTGCCTCATTCATATAATATGGGATCCTTCAAGCGATGCGTGAAGAAACATCTTGTAGGCCAGCATGGCAGCGTCAACTGACAAGATATCAAAGTCTCTTCTCCGTTGCCGTTGCGATTGGGGCTCCTCTTTTCGCTTACCAATAGGCGAGGCGAAGCCAATATGCTGATTGCATATTTCGCGCACCCCTGCAAAATGTTAAGGACGCCGCTATAGGAAGACAACCAGCCCTCTGCTACCCAGGCCTCAACAAGAGGGACAAATATCATCACGTCTTCGCCTGTTACGAATGTTAGGAAGAGTATTGGGGCATGGAAGGCAGGGGCTCCGGTATGCAACACCCCCCTCAAAATATATGACCTACCCTGGCGTCGACGACGGTCACCAGGGTGAAAATGTAGAAATAAATTTATTGACTACTGTGTGAATAAACTACTGCGAATTTAAGATCTAACTCAGGATCGTGAACCATTTCATTGTGCTAATTTGCAGATCGATAATGTTTTAAGTATTTCTGAAAAGAAGAAAAAAAAAGAAATTACAACACTAATGCAATATAATCACTAGATGGCGTTGATTTCATTTTAGATCTCGCTATGGTTTGTTTCGTGGGATTCTATTAGAATTATCTCTATTTCTGTTTATAAACATTCAAATTCAAATCAAAATATCAATTTTTGTGTACTTTTACATTAGTTTACTGGTGTAAAAGTAACGAAAAAAACCTTACCCGTATGTACTCGTTACTAGTTACTACTGTATCGTTACGTTACCAGTTACTCCGGTTACATTTCCGCATTCGTTACTTGTAGATAGAATAGAAAACATATCTTGTATAGTGCTTGAACTGTTAAATAAGATAAACATAATTATAAATAATTTTGTTGTTGTTCCAAAATCAGACTTTGTCTTAATAAATCCTTTAATTAAAGAATAAAAAACTTGGAAATAGAATTTAAAAAATCAAAATATGAAAATAGTAAACAAACATCATTCATTGTAACGTACGTTTTTAAATTCATCAAATAAATAAGCGCGCGCGAATGTGCAAAACAAAACACACGATCAGTAACCCGTTTCAATACACGCATCAACCAATGATACTTGCGCCAATTGAAACAGTTGTACCCAAAATACACGCGAGTATCGAAATGCATTGGTGAGTAACGTTTCGTTACTCGGTACTTGACAGCGCACCCGTTACTCAGTACCGAATACATATACGGTTTGCTACAGTACTAGGTACATTACTTTACTCGATAAATATTTTTAGAAGATACCATGAAACATCTTAAGGCCAGTTTGGCAGAGATTTCATAGGTGTCTAATTAGAATTTTCGTACTGGTGCCTTACCACAAGCTCTAAACGCAGGAATAGAAATATGATGGTTGCGTATTTATCAATGAATTTCACTCATAAATCCGCAACCATGATGGTTCCATTCCTGCGTTTAGAGCTTGTGGTAAGGCCCCTGATCTTGTTATATCTGAAGTAGTGTGAACTCAGTACTGCCCCCCTAGCTAAATGTAATTCGTAGCGTAACGAACGTTAGATAGATCACGTGACATTTGTCAATTCGAACATTTTAGTATGAGCTCCACAGTTCAAATTAGCGATCGCTACGCTTTTCTACTTCGCAAACTGCCATTTGGCTAGCCCCCCTGAGCTTGTCATTGCGACTCTCCAACATCTGAAACAGAAGAAACGTGCGACTGCCGCCGCCCCGACTGCTGTAGTCGTCTCCGCGACACGTATATCGGCATCATCAGGCGATTTGTAGACGTTGATAAATCCATCGCATTATGTACCTCCCACCTCACAGAATACCGCAGCCTCTCAAGGGGATTGTTAATTCCCCTTTAGAGAGTTGTTATGTTCTTACGAGTGAATTATGTTACTAGGAAGGAGATGCTGCGTTTACAGCGGGATGGCAGCTAGCAATATTTCATGTTGCGAGCGTTTATATGGCTACATACGTACGTATAAAAGAGTTAGCCAAGAAACCTGAACGATAAAGTGACTAACAGTAGTAGTAGTATAAGTAATTATATTTCCATTGTTCTGCTGCACAATGTATATTTTAAGCTATTGCATAGCTTCTATCGCGGGCCTTGAGCGCGGGGACCGAATCCAGAAATTCCGTAACGAAAAAACCTCACGCTCCCCACTCCGACGGGCAAGGAGGTGTGGCTTGAAGGCCGTGCATCGTCTAACGTCGTTTCAGTTCGGCAGTCTTCGACACGGCGTTGTGTGCGTGCGATTAGACGTATTGTACGACTCTACGAAACTCGTTTTATTTATTTAATAATAGAAAAATTTGTTTTCTTATCGGTCACCACGCTCAAAAAGTGTAACTTGAATTAATATCAAAGAAAAAGCAATATTGCATGAATAAAATAAATAAATAAAATTATAATTGCATAAGTTGATACAAAATGCTATGCAATAGCTTTACCGCGGCAGTCCCCGAGTGCCACACGTCTTTTTTATTAGAGAATAAACTTTCTAAGTATGTAAGTTTATCTTATTCAATATTTTCAAACAAACGAAGCTTTAACATTTAATTTAAGACGCAACCTAAGAACTGAACCTTCATTCATGTTATTTAGCTAGATAGAACGAACGGTATAGCATAATATACACAAGTTTCTCGGGTCAAATTTTCTACACTACGTATTAAATACAAAGTCATCTGTATGAGAAGTTTTTTCCCGCGTACATTACTTTACGCGTCAAGCTATGGAATGAACTGCCTGTCGAAGTTTTCTCAGTAGACTTACAACATGGGGTTTGCCAAAAAGGGCGTGAAGAGGTTTTTACAGAAATCGGCAACGCGCGTGTGATGCCCCTGGTGTTACAGGTATTCATAGGCTACTGTAACTGATTTCCATCAGGCGAGCCGTATGTCTGTTTGCCACTTTAGTAGAAAAAAAATGCAACAGAAACAGTTCGCAATATAAATGCTGTGTTTGGAGAGGATATGGAACTTTATGAACGCACGTTACTGGTATAATCTCTATTTTTTTTTTATTTTTTTTTTATGTGAGAGGGGGCAAACGAGCATGTGGGTCACCTGGTGGAAAGCAATCACCACCGCCCATGGAGACCAGCGACACCAAGGGGTCGCCGATCCGTTGCCAGCCTTTTAAGGAAAATGAAAACTCTGTTCTTGAAGGCACCCATGTCGTAGTTGTTCGGAAATACCGTTGAGGGAAGTTGATTCCACAGTTTCACTGTTCGTGGTATGAAATGTCTTAGGAAACGTACTGTAGTCGATCGCCAATTATCAAGATGATATGGATGGAATTTTAATTTATGGCGAGTTGTACGATAGTGGAATTCAGCGGCAGGTATTAAATCAAACAGCTCATCGGAGCACTCCCCGTGATATAATTTGTATAGAACGCAAAGAGACGCTACATCTCTGCGTGTAGAGAGAGAGTCCAATCGAACCGAGATCATTGGGTCACCGACGATTCGAGCTGCTCTTCGTTGTATGCGGTCAAATGGAGCAAGCAAGTACTGGGGCGCACCGGCCCAGAGATGCAAACAGTACTCCATGTGCGGTCGAACCTGGGCCTTGTATAGTTGAAGGCGGTGTCGGGGTGTAAAATACCGCCTGGCTTTATTAATCACACCAATCTTCCTGGAAGCCAGTTTGGCCTTGCATTCCAAGTGACCGCGAAACTGAACATCACTCGATATGTCGACACCCAAGATGGTAATGCTAGTTCTTACACTAAGGGGAGTACCTTCCAAACTAGGAGCTACGACGAATGGGGACTTTTTAGCGGTAAAGGCACAAACCTGTGTCTTGGAGGGATTTAGCTGCACCTATCCTAGTGGAACTCTATCTATCCTAGTGGAACTACAACTTGGAATTTAAATCACGAGGAAGACCTCCCTGCTAAGGCACATAATGACGAATTGAATGCGATGGTGGAAACGGACCAAGCTGCCAAGGAATTAATTTGCATCAAATCGGTAAGATAAAAAATTTAGAAAAATGAGTGCCCAATGATTTGACTGATCTGCCCCCTTACTCTCTTATTGCGATTTAATATTTGAATAAATTGCTTATTCATACCTATAAATAAGCGACTCTATTGCATTAGAAATAGAGTTGGTAGTCTGTGATTGTACATAACTTCGAAGAATGATAGCAAAACTCGCAGCGAGACAGCCCAGACTCGTCACCCGAGCTTCACCACTATTGCTCCATGATAGCGCAACACCTCAATTTACTCGAGAAATCGTTTTAACACTACAGAACCTACAGTTTATTTTTATAAT
The DNA here is from genome assembly GCA_937001555.2 of Hypsopygia costalis. Taxonomy (NCBI): domain Eukaryota; kingdom Metazoa; phylum Arthropoda; class Insecta; order Lepidoptera; family Pyralidae; genus Hypsopygia; species Hypsopygia costalis. The sequence continues at coordinate 1,403,432 of OW443343.2, read as the reverse complement.
TGACCCACAGAGTATTTTTTGTTATCAAAATGGTTAAAACAGTGTAGATTAAGTTTTCTATTAACGCTTCTGAAAATACTTTCATAAATAATATTCACAATACTTTCGCACAGACCTACTTCACTTTTAGTTCGAAAATAAATAAAAAAGTAACTCCATTTCTCAACAACGACGTAATATTCCTCGATACCAATCCTTATCTATAAGATATCTCCAATTAAACAAGTTTCAAAGCAAATTTTCTAATTAGCAAAGTTACTCAGTTTGTTTATCTGGACATTTGAAGGCGACCTCTGCTGCCTTTGACCGCCGCAGCGTTAACATCGAAAAGTCGTTCCAACTAATAAATATAATATATTCCAACAGTATCTAAAGCGCTCCAACTCAACCCCGACTCAACTTGGAAATTCGTATGAAATTTACACACTGCCATCTAGTCACAAAATAAGCAACGCATGTACTATGAGTAGGTACTGGATAACTGATATACTATTTTTGTAAATAGAGATTTTGACCCTGTAGGGTCGGCAACGCGCGTGTAATGTTCCTGGTATTACAGGTGTTCATAGGCTACGGTAACTGCTTTCCATCAGGCGGGCCGTATGCTTATTTGCCACTTTGGTGGTATAAAAAAATAGATACCTACATATAATACTCGTATATAGAAAACACCTAGACCAATTATAAAAAAAGATGTTCCAGGAGACAAATTTTTGTTAGTTAATTGATTCAGGAGCTATTTTACGGAAGTCAAATTTACAGGCAATTTGAGCCAGAGCCTCGATAGTCAGTCAGCAGGGTGCACCACGTGCAGGTTAGGTTGGCTTTGGTTTTAAGATGATGGACCTCTTACACCCCATACATAAACTTCATTTATTGTTAGAGCTTGTTTAAATTGTAAGGGTAATATTAAGTATGTACCTATTGTAAGTTCTAAGTTATGTTTAATCTATGTACCCATTTATATTAAGAGTATTAATCAAATATAGTTCAGTTCTACTCAGGAATTAGTTAGTTTCAATCGTCACCACCCTTGCACCTTAGAAATTAATCAAAGAATAAGATACTACATTCTTCAGGTACAAAGTACTTATTTCTAAGAGATACTGCACCATATAATGATCTATATGTGGGCCCTTTGACCGCCACAGCGTTAGAACAGGCAAACGTTTCTTGTTTCGCTGCAACGCGAGCGATTCAGTAAATTGCAAACTACTCGTACATACTTCAAAGTAATTGGTCGACTGTGTTACCGAGTTCTATTACATGCAACTGATTCAATGGAATCGATGCATAATACTATCCAATTTCCACTTAACATAGGGAACTGCTTCAATTCTTTGCACGTTTTTAGGGTTCTGTACATCAAAAGGAAAACTAGAACCCTTATAAAATCACTTTGTTGTCCGTATGTCTGTCTGGACTACCTCTATGTCGTGAATGCGTGGAGGTATCAAGCTGAAATTCGAACTGTATACTCAAGTCTACGGTCCCATGAAGTTGTAAAAAAATCAAACTGAACAAAAACTAAGTTTACGTAAAAAAAAGATACGGCCGTTTATTAAGCAAAAAGAAAACGCATATTTCGACACATTCTCAAGGGAATCAAAACTCATCTTCACGTCACTTCCCGTTGACCTAGAACTATGAAATTCGGCAAGTAACATCGTTAGACTACAAGTACAAAAATAAATATCACAACTATACATTTGTAATAAAATCTTAAAAAATGGGGGGGGGGGGGAGGTATATATTTTTATAAGAGATAAAATCCAAAGTTCAAATGGGGTATCATATGAAAGGGCTTGATGTGCACATTGCAAAATATATTTAATTTATTTTTTCCGACGCATTATTTTTATTTATAATGAAAAATATCAAAAATTTCTATTGATCTTACGTACGGAACCCTCAGTGGGCGAGTCCGACTTGCACTTGTCCGGTTTTTTTATACCACTTAAAGTGAAGCGATTACCATAGCCATATTAAAGCTCGTAACGTGAAGTGAATCGTGAAATTTAAATTTGGGAACAGATACAGATGTGACAAGAGAACAGAGAACTTTTCAGAAATAAAGAGACGAATGCGTAGCTGGCGTCTATGCAGATACGACAGTTAGCGGGGAGGGTGACGATATCGCTCACGCGCCGCCACCCCTGCTGCCAACGCAGCAACTCCTTCCTTTATGGTGACCTCACTCACTGGCAGGAACACAACGACCCTCAAGGGAATTGTTATTTAGCTGAGGTATTCTGTGAGGTGGAGGTACTTCCCCAGACGGGCAGCTTATAAATACGCTATGCCCTACATCTATTTCGCGAGTCGGCAGGGTGCACCACGTGCAGGTAAGGATGGCTTTGGCTCTAAAGATCGGCGGTGAACCACTTACAATCCAATGTTCTCTCCTCTTGCCAAAGCCAATATAATAAAACGCCATCTAGTCCCAATCCCAAGCTAAGTAAAGTTTATATTAGGGGTATTACACATGAATGAATGAATATTTTATTTATTTAAATAACAAAGACTCATGTTGTTAGTAATGCTTAGAAACTATGTTAGTAAAGAAATTAAGGCAATAATTAAATAATTTTAAAGATATTATATATCTTGACAAACATTATTAAATACTTCTTGTAAACGCATACATAAAATACCCGCGACTCTTGGTGTCAAATTTTAGATTGATCATCAGACTGTATCTACCCACTGCTGGATATAAGCCTTCCCCAATGCTTTCCACCAGATACGATCCACCGCCTTCCGCATCCAGCCGCTCGCAGCCGCGTTCGTTCGTTCGGTCTTCGGACCATCTAGAAGGAGGGCGCCCAACACTTCGTCGTCCTACGCGCGGCCTCCACTCTAGTATCTTCCTCCCCCATCTGCCATCACATACTCGTCAGACGTGACCGGCCCATTGCCACTTCAGTTTGCAAACTCTGAAGGCTATGTCGCCAACTTTGGTTCTCCGTCGAATTTCTTCCTTCCGCAGAGAATCCCCGAGCATAGCCCTCTCCATCGCTCGCTGCGCGATCTTTAGCCTGTGGACCAGTCTTTGACCTGAGCCAAGCGTGCAACCGAGAGTTCGAAACAATCTATCTCTCTTTCACTCCATCGGCCGATGTTTTCTTATGACGATATCACGTAAAATTATCGTTCGTAAACCGACTTTACAGACAACCACGTATTTTTTAAATATAAATGGTCTTACAAACCTGTTTGTTTGTAAGACCACTCTAATATCTGACAAACAAGTTCTCTCAAAAAAGTAAATTATAAATCTCAGTACATTGTTTGTATGTGAATGCTCTTTAAATCAACATTGCTCCCGCAGTGCACAGAGGTTGTAATTTGGTGTACATACGTGTACTCCCGGCTTGTAATTTAGCGCTGCAGAACAATGCCGAGCGCTACGTAACTCACTATAATGAGCTATCATAAGATCACAGTCGTTATATCAACCAGTATGGCAAATCGATACAAATCGCTGATTACTATTTAAGATTTCAGGCCGTGGTTTCCGGCAGACTAGAATAGAATCACTCCGTTTTTTCCCGTGGATGTCGTACAAGGCGACTAAGGGAAATACATTATCAAATATCGATCAGGCCTCCCCAACCCGTTTGGCCAGCGTGGGGAGTGTAGGCCAAATCCTCCTTCCGTCTAGGACGGACGAGAGGGTCGTGCTCCTGTAGTGGAGACTAAAATGGACCTGATGATGATTTATTTATTTATTTCATACAATTATTAGCATAACAGTTTCCCAATTCGCATAATAATGTCATAAATCATAATAAAAAATAATCAAATCAACATAACAAACAAGTTAATTGGATACATAATTATACACAATAATAATATGAGACAATAATATGAGACAAATTAATAATAATTTAAGGTTTAAGCCAACTTGGCGACATTAAAAATAATGACAAAAAATAAGAATATTAGTAATAAAAATGTGTAAGGCGTATTTAAGTGACAACCACAACCACAAGGGCTTAATGACATAATAAATAATTTCATTTCATGGCAAAATTCACCTAACCCGCCCAGGTGCCAGAATACCGCTGAAGCTGAAGCCGATTATAATCGGTTTCATCCTGAAAATGTGCCGTTCTGTCTGAGGAATAGTCTGGGCAATGCAGGGTATTGCAAATAGTAGCTATAGTGACTTATTTTGTAACTTATTTTGACTTATTTTATTTTATTTTGATATATGTTTGTTGTATAATTTGTGACATGTTTAATTAATGAATGTTTTAGATTATAACCAAAAATTCAAATACAATTGTAATATTGTTATGTGAATAAATGAAATGAAATAAAATGTCATAATGTTATAATAAAGCACTTGTACTATTCCACGTTATTATATTTAATATTACCGACCGGTTTCGCCGCTAAGGCATTATCAAGGTAAACAGATGCTGTTTGTGTTTCTACAAAACATTTTTATCTCTGAAACTGAAATAAAATGTTTTTTGGTTCCAAAAATTGGTCTTAGGTTAAGTTAAGTTAAAGTTAAAGTTAGTTTAAGCTTTCTACCAGCTGAAATAAGCCAAATAACAATTCCCTTGAAAGTTTTTCTGTTCCTGCGAGTGAGTGAGGTCACCAGAAAAAAAAACCGGCCAAGTGCGAGTATAAATATTTAAGGGGGCTCCCATACAACAAATGTAATTTTTTTTGCTCGTTTTTGCTCGCAATTGATAACGGCAATAGGTAGACGCTTGAAATACTCACATAATATTTAGTTATATGTTCAATTTAAAAATAAATAATTAAATAAAAATAAAACAAATATTTAAGGGGGGCTCCCATACAACAAACGTGTTTTTTTTTGCCGTTTTTATAGATAATGGTACAGAACCCTTCGTGCGCGAGTCCGACTCGCAGTTGGCCGGTTTTATTTTTTCTGACTCCCGACACGCGCACCACCGAGCTGTGCTGGAGGGAGGCGGAAAATCCTCTTCGACACCCCCTCAGCCTGGTTGCTACCAGACTGACCTTTAAAGGGCGAATCAGGCTTTAACTGACTAAAAACCACCTGCCTAACTACTTTTAGCCACGATGGCTTTAAAAGCGTAAACGGAACGCGACGGAACTACTTTTTTTTTTTTTATACTACGTCGGGTGGCAGACAAGCCCGCCTGATGTGAAGCGGTTACCGTAACCGTATTAACGCTCGCAACATAATATATCACTTGCGCGCTGCCACCCCCGCTGCCAACGCAGCATCTCCTTCATTTCTGGTGACCTCACTCACTCGCAGGAACACAACAACCCTCAAGGGAATTGTTATTTGGCTGCGGTATTCTGTGAGGTGGAGGTACATTCCCCAGTCCGGTGGCTTACAATTACGCTCCCTACCTCTCTTTTCTCCAGTGCTTCGTTTGTCAGTCAGCAGGGCGTACCACGAGCAGGTGAAGTTGGCTTTGGTTCAAAGATGTTGATAAACCACCTACACCCCATATGCTGGTGAACTACTTATATAACCAACTCACTCTCTTGACCAACACCATGGACCCTACCGCCAAAGCTGAAGCCAATTTTTGGATTTTGAACGCGAAAATGAAACTACTGCTAAGAATGCTGCTTATTATGTTTAGCTTAGCTGATAGAAACCCTGGAGCTCTACAGACTAAGCTGAAGATGTTAGTCAATGATTTTAACATATGACCAATTTTTGGAATCAAAAAACCGATGGTACGGCCTAAGCTTCGGCGGTAGGGCCCCAGTTAATTTTCATAGATCCCAGTTGATTTGACGAGCTCGATGGCGTAGCGGCCAATTTTTTTTTTTTTTTTTTTATACTACGTCGGGTGGCAGACAAGCATATGGCCCGCCTGATGTGAAGCGGTTACCGTAGCCATATTAACGCTTCCAACATAAAATATTGCTCGCGCGCCGCCACCCCCGCTGCCAACGCAGCATCTCCTTCGTTTTTTTCTGGTGACCTCACTCACTCGCAGGAACACAACAACCCTCAAGGGAATTGTTATTTGGCTGCGGTATTCTGTGAGGTGGAGGTACATTCCCCAGTCGGGTAGCTTGCAATTACGCTCCCTACCTCTCTTTTCGCCAGAGCTTCGTTTGTCAGTCAGCAGGGTGCACCACGTGCAGGTGAAGTTGGCTTTAGTTCAAAGATCTTGATGAACCACTTACACCCCAATGACGCGGCTTCGACACGAAAGCTCGTGGGTTCGATTCCCACTTAGGACAAAAATTTGTGTGCATGAACATGTCTGTTTGTCTTAGTCTGGGTATTTTCTATGTATCATAAGTATGTATTTACAAAAAAAAAGTATTTACGTATATTTATCAGTTGTATAATAGGTAGGGGAAAAAGTCTTTTCGCATTATAGTATGTATGAACTTGTAATAAAATCTCTTTGGTCTGGCAGGTTTTGATATCTTTAAATAGTTTATATTTTAAAAAAGATAATTCCAAATTCAAATTAGGTAAATGTGTGATTTTCATTTGTTTTTTTTACTGTCAAGATGAGTGAATCTAATGAAGAAATTCGATTCATTTTAAAATTTTACTACAAAAAAGGTAAAAATGCAACGCAAGCTGCGAATAAAATTTGTGACGTTTATGGACCTAGTGCAGTGTCTGTGAGAGTAGCACAAATTTGGTTTAAGCGTTTTCAATCAGGAAATTTTGATGTGAAAGATGCACGTCGCTCTGGTCGCCCTGTTACGGATAAAATGGATGCCATTTTTGAAAAAGTGGAGCAAGAGCGGCATATCAGTAGTTACGACGTAGCTGAAGAATTAGGAATTGACCACAAAACAGTTTTGGCGCAATTAAAAAAGCTGGGTATACTAAAAAGCTCGATATTTGGGTGCCTCACAATCTCACTGAAAGAAACCTAATGAACCGTGTACTCATTTGCGATTCTTTACTACGACGTAATGAAAGCGAACAGTTTTTGAAGAAGCTTATAACTGGTGATGAAAAGTGGATCACGTACGACAAGAACGTGCGAAAAAGGTCGTGGTCAAAGGCCGGTCAGGCTTCACAGACTCTGGCAAAACCCGGGTTAACCCGCAACAAGGTGATGCTGTGTGTATGGTGGGATTGGAAGGGTATTATTCATTATGAGCTGTTACCGCCAGGCAGGACTATCGATTCTGAACTCTACTGTGAACAACTGATGAGATTAAAGCAAAAAGTTGAGAGAAAGCGGCCGGAATTAATTAACAGAAGGGGTGTGATTTTTCATCATGATAACGCTAGACCTCACACATCTTTAGCCACTCAGCAAAAATTTAGAGAGTTTGACTGGGAGGTGTTAATGCATCCGCCGTATAGTCCTGACCTTGCACCTTCTGATTTCCACCTGTTTCGGTCTCTTCAGAATTCTTTAGGCAATGTCAGGTTACCATCACGAGAAGACTGCCAAAACCACTTGTCGTGGTTTTTTGAACAAAAGTCCCAAAATTTCTATAGTAATGGGATCATGTCTCTACCTGCAAGATGGCCAAAAGTTATCGAACAAAATGGCACCTACATACTTTAGTTAAATGTAAATAAACTTTATTAAAAAATGTTTTGAATTTTCATATAAAATACGAAAAGACTTTTTCCCCAACCTAATATTAACCATAACACAAGCTTCGCTTACTTTGGGGCTAGAGGATGCTGTGTAATTTGTCTGACAATATTTATTTATTTATATATAGAAGAAAGACTAACATGTGGTACGATCGTTGATTTAAAATTGTGATACTGCGTGATACATTTTATTATTACAAGATACATAAAACTATAATTCAAGTACAAACGGTATTAATAACTAATATACCTGGAGATTTAAGTGAACTTCCGCGTTACAGGAAATTAGAATTCGGTGGCAATTTACAAGTTTATTAATTGCTTTTGTTGTAACTTTAATTCAGATGTGGGTTTATTATTAGTTATATTACTAACTTGTTACCAATTATACGTGCTAGATAGTTTGATGGCCCTAAATGTTTTTAAAAGCCTGTAAAGTTAACTAGTACGATAAGTCAGATGAGATGTAGCGTCATTTTGCGTTTAATACAGACTATATCACGGGGAGTGTTCGGATGAGCTGTTTGATTTGATACCTGCCGCTGAGTTCCACTATCGTACCTACAATTCGCCATAAATTAAAATTCCATCCATATCGTGTTGATAATAAAATTGGCGATCTACTACAGTACATTTCCTGAGACATTTTTTACCACGAACGGTGAAACTGTGGAATCCCCTTAGCTTCCTTAACTTCCCTTACGACATGGGAGCCTTCAAAAACAGAGTCTTTATTTCCGTTAAAATCATGGCATTGGATCGGCGACCCCTTGGTGTTGCTGATCTCCATGGGCGGTGGTGATTGCTATCCATCAGGTGACCCACATGCTCGTTTGTCCCCCTCTCATATTTAAAAAAAGTGTACATACCTCGTTCGACGATGTATACACAGCATTAATGCCGAGCGATGGCCAAATTATCATCATGATTATGCACATTATGTTTAAAATATTATATGTTATTTTATTTTATTTTATTAAATATAGGTAGTTATATTATACATGTTCAACAGAAATTGCCTAAAAAAAAGTATAAGTATATAAATAAATAAATATTGTCAGACAAATTACACAGCGCCACCTAGCCCCAAAGTAAGCGAAGCTTGTGTTATGGGTACTAGACAAATGATAAACATACGTAAGTACATTTTTTTTTGTAAATACATATGATACATAGAAAACACCCAGACCAAGACAAACAGACATGTTTATGCACACAAATGTTTGTCTTGTGTGGGAATCGAACCTACGAGCGTTGGTGTCGAAACCGCGTCATTGACCGCTACGCCACCGAGCTCGTCATATAGTTCATTTTAAAATAGTTAAGTACTTTGATTACATACATAGGACGGAATGTTTTTAAATTCATCACAACACTGTAACAGCCACAGATTATAATAGACAAGCCAATCAGGAGACTTATAATGGAATTTTGGGAGATGGGGAGTAGTAAAATATATTTTATTGTGTTTTGTTTCGTCATATTATGATGTTAATAAACATAATATTTTCTATCTTTCTTTTTATGCCAGCGGTTTTACTGGCATGAAGGCAATACGACAAATTCCATTCTATAGTACATAATATACATATATATATATATATTTTGATATTACGTCGGATGGCAGACAAGCATACCGGCCGCCTGATGTGAAGCGGTTACCGTAGCCATATTAACGCTCGCAACATAAAATATCGCTCGCGCGCCGCCACCCCCACTGCCGATGCAGCAATCTACTTATTTTCTCTGTGTTTCTTCTGGTGACCTCACTCACTCACTGGAACACAAAAACCCTCAAGGGTATTGTTATTTGGCTGCGGTATTCTGTGAAGTGGAGGTACATTCCCCAGTCGATTAGCTTACAATTACGGTCCCTACCTCTCTTTTCGCCAGAGCTTCGTTTGTCAGTCAGCAGGGTGTACCGCGTGCAGGTGAAATCGACTTAGGTTCAAAGATGTTGATGAATGACTTACACCCCAAAAATTCCTGATTTAAAATAATTTCAAATCGTATTTTGATATGGCAGTAATGAGTTCAAACTCTCAAACATAGTAGGTAGATGAGGTACTACATCAGCTTGTTGGACATTTTAAATCTGACTGACACCTATGAAGAACTCTGCCAAAGCGGCCTTATGAGGATTCATGGTATCTATCTTCAAAAATTGTTTATACAAGGTTTGAGTACATTATTTTAAAAAAGAAATCGAGCTAGAGTATACTTCTACCACTTGACAAACCATAGCGCGATCTAAAATGATATCAACGCCATCTAGTGATTATATTGCAATAGTGTTGTAAAGAGAATTTTGTTTTTCTTTTTAGGAGTAATAACGTTATCGATCTGCAAATTAGCTACAATGAAATGGTTCACAATTCTGGGTTACATCTCTACAATACCATAGAGTAAATAAATTAATATAGAGTTTTAATCCCATACAAAATATCGTGCACCGAACGAAAGTCAAAATTCCGTATTATTTCTAGACGGTGCTGGCAATAAGACATGAAAAAAATTAATACCGAATATTTCACAACGAAATTTGATACATAATCATAAAATAATTTTTAAAATTACACAAAATAGTTTTTGTCTGATATTTAACACTAACAATAAAGTTAACAAATGATGCTTTTCACTAAAAAATAATCTTCAACTTTACCCTTACCAATAGATGTCGCTCTGATATGCTTTTATGTTTTTTTGTACAACGTACAAACTAGCGCCGCGGTCGAAGAAAAATAGCAACTTGTGAACGAAATCTTTGTTGATAGGAAAGTAGGTAAATATTATTCTTATCGTATCTCAGGCTGACTTATTGTCAGCCTAAAGGATGATAAGAATATTTTTTTTGTCATACAGTCACCATATTCTTTTAGTTAAGGGGCCAGATCGTGAAAACTGTGAAAAGAGTGTTACGATTTTTCATATTTAACCTATTTAGATATGATTGATATCAATGATAATTTGTATATATTACAATCAAAGACCAAAAATTATGGTATGCTTATATTAAACTCTTAAAACCTAATAGTTGTTTTATAATAAAGGTCAACAAACGCACAAAATTGAGAAAAATGGCAAAAACATGCCTTCGTATTTTTCAGATTTAACCCAATAAATCAACACAAATTGATAAAAAGAAACACTTTTTGAATACTGAAGAAACCAATAAATATAACATATACTTTTTTTTTGTACCTTTACAAACAAAGACTTCCTCTTTTAAAGCCCTAAAATCTAGATATGTTTTACGAAAATTCTCCATAGAAAAATGTATGAAAAATAACGCACATTCCGATATTACGAATTAGTACTCAGCGTCGCCACTAATCGCGCCAGTGCGTTTTTATATGTCAAGGTGACACCACGCATGTCAGATGCTCCAGCAAAATTACGTGTTGTGAATTTGTGTTTTTTGTGAAAAACTGTAAGTATAACTAATTTACCGATATAATGAATGTATATAAATCGTAAAAAATACAAAGAATGAATTAGATACTTTGTTGAGTAGGTAATTTTATGAACCTTGTAAAGTATGTATCAATTCAGGCTTGAAACATGATTTCAACATGATAAAGCCAATATCATAAACGTATCTAGTCGGTAATCGAGGGTTTTTTTCGCAGGACTGATTGAATTTGAATTTGCTGAGTGCCATGCCAGGGAAAAGAAAATTTAGTACGCATTATAAAAATATGAAAGCCAAAAGATCTCGGAATAAAATGTAAGTTCCTTCCTACTTATTTATTTATCTGCCTACTTTACTACGTCTTGTCCTAAATACCTACCTAGAAAAAAATTACGAGATTTCTGTGAAAGTGTCATGTAAAAATCCTAGTTTTATTTGTGTGCTTATCCTGTCTAAGTAGTAATAATAATATAATTTATTTGCATTTGAACAGGGTACATTACAAAGCTAATACAATACCTATGTCATATGATTTAGATCGCTTGATTCAGACATATACAATAGCATGTAAATATTGGTTTGTATTGTAAGTAATAAAGTCAATTTCTATAGGAACAATTTTTATTAGTTTTCATGTTCATCATTATTGTCTAAATATCAGATTGAGGAAGTAGGTATGTTTCTTAGCAGAAATAGCACGGGCGCGCGGCTTTGTCGACATACTTACCGCCAAAGAGACGCGACGCGCCTAGGGTCTGGCTTAGTGTTGTACAAAAATTGCAAAATAAATAAAAAGTGGATAATAATGATGAATAATATTTCCAGAATTGAAAATAAAGAAAACCTTCAGGCCGAGACTACGAGCAACACTGCTACGCGCTGTATAGACGTAAGTTGTTATACGTAATTCTTGTAGACTTTTTTTTTTTTTATACTACGTTGGGTGGCAGACAAGCATAAGGCCCGCCTGATGTGAAGCAGTTACCGTAGCCATATTAACGCTCGCAACATAAAATATCGCTCGCGCGCCGCCACCCCCGCTGCCAACGCAGCATCTCCTTCTTTCCTGGTGACCTCACTCACTCGCAGGAACACAACAACCCTCAAGGGAATTGTTATTTGGCGGCGGTATTCTGTGAGGTGGACGTACATTCCCCAGTCGGGTAGCTTACAATTACGCTCCCTACCTCTCTTTTCGCCAGAGCTTCGTTTGTCAGTCAGCAGGGTGCACCACGTGCAGGTGAAGTTGGCTTTGGTTCAAAGATGTTGATGAACCACTTACACCCCAATAGACTTATTACATAAATAAACAAACTACCTAGTTAGTGATGGACGAAGACAAAATCTCAGTAGGGTGAAGTCTCCTAGTATCGGCCTCCTCCTAATATCGGCCTTTGCGAGAAAATGGAATATAGGGTAAGTGCTCAATTGAATGAACCCTTAAGGGCATTCCAAACTTTGAAAATTACAGCCAGCTACTTATGAGATCCTAACCAAAAAATATTTTATTATATTATGTTTACAATTTATTCATGATTGATACAGTATACATATTTTAGCATAAATGCTGATAGTTATTGAGATAATCTGCATTTTATCAAACCCCGGCCACTCACGTGCCTATGTTTGAGTGACGTTCTCTAGGGCTGACATTATTCAATTATTAGTCGGACATGTAAGGGGGTGTAAGTGGTTCATCAACATCTTTGAACCAAAGTCAATCTTACCTACACGGGGTACACCCTGCTGACTGACAGACGAGGCTCTGACGAAAAGAGAGGTAGGACATAGCGTATTTTTTAAGAGCCCGACTGACGAAGTACCACCACCTCACAGAATACCGCAGTCAAATAACAATTTCCTTGAGGGTTGTTGTGTTCCTGCGAGTGAGTGAGGTCACCAGAGAGGATGGAGTTGCTGCGTTGATGGCATGGCGCGAGCGATATTTAATGTTGCGACCGTTAATATGGTTACGGTAACCGCTTCGTAGATATAATAGACGATATGATTACTATTATAATTTCGTGTTACTTGATATTTTATAACCTAAAGAGAACTATCTAACATAATATTAATACTGGATTATTATTATAAAATATTTAATATTATTATTCGTCACTTCTATGTTAGATTCTCCTTTCTCTTCTAAACTATTATATTTCTATAATAGAAGATTGGTTCTATATGTCATCATTATTTATTAAAAATTTTTAAGCTTGCATTTTGCTGTCTTTCCATGGTCGTTTTAGCTGAAAGGCACTTCTATGTGGAGATCTTTATTTATTTTATTTAATCAGTTCACTTCGTCTGGTTTTCGTCCTGGGCACAGTACTATTACTGCACTTCTAAAAGTTACTGAAGATATCAGGCTAGGCATAGGTATGGAGGATAAACTGGTAATAATAAAAGAACACCTCGTTCGAATATTGGTCCAAAAATTGACAACCGTTTATAAAAGCTGTGTACAAAAAATTAGCCAACTGCAGGCTAAGATGCCAAATGCTTAAAACTATAAAATAAGTCAATTCCTATGAATGAACCGTCTGTTCATTGACTAGATTTTCTTCAATTTCGTGATCCAATTATCGAACACCCCTATAATTTATTTATGATAATTAAAATTTATGCAATCTGCTTTTTATAAGATAAAACAGTCCTTTTTACATCCTACTACCAAATTTTGTTAACACTATCACACTTATAGTGACTACAAAGTGAATATCAAAACACGAAGTCTCAGCAATGCCCTAAATTCTGCTCCATACCATCAAAAATACGACAGAATACTTTCATTTTGGGCGGTCGCGATTTTGAAACTACAGGTCACAGGCAAACACCTGTGTGTCCAGTTGACGTAATATAATGTTTCGATTGAGAAAAAAAATACTGGCTTGAGTAGAAAAGCTTAGATTTTTTATTATATTGAAAAATGTGTGTTTTGTTCATTCACTGGTGGGTGTTCATTCACTGGAGCACTTACCCTAACTATTAAAATAACCCTAAAATTATAATAGTTTTTATTCAAAAAGCGACTCTATATACGAATAATCCATATTTTGGTGCGGGTGCTTCAATATTTGAACGTTCAGTTGGCAATAGAGCACGTGCCGGTACCGACTTGTGTCGTTTAGTGGCAGTGGCGAGTCAAATCCCGGTTGCGAACGCATTGAGTTAGTTAGTATTTCAATGGAACTATGGTATTTTATATTGTTTTTTATTGAAGAAAAACACACGTTTTTACATTTACTTGTCTTTTTTATGAAATAATCGCAGGGTCGAGGTTAGGGATCTTTATTTATTGATAAATCCCAATATCGGCCACCCGGCCGACATTAGGAAAATGCATGAAAACGCTAAACAACATGTTTAGCTATTTTATATATTAACAGGAATATTAATAAGGTTAAAAATGAAACAACCGGTTTTTTTTGTTCACTAGATCCTGACGTTATCCCATAAAATTATTGTCCTAAACCGACTTTACAAACAACCAGTTTTTATTACGTTTATTTATATAAAACGTTCAAGATTTTGATCTAGTGTTATGTGTTTCAAAGATGTATTCTAAGGGAGTTCTTAGCTATATTTGAAGAAATTTGGCCCATTCTTTTTTAATTATTTTTTATAAAAAAAAAATAAAGCCATTATCTTTCTTTACAGGAACTAATTATTGAAAACAGTCAAGAGGGAAAGGTGGATGAAGTGGAAGTTGGGCGTAGAGTAGTAGATATTTCTTTTTTTTTTAAAGCTCTTCAGGCCATAGGGGACCACGGTCCAATGGATTGTAAGTTAAGTTACCTCAGTATAATAGGTGAAGTAAAAGTTGGTCTGGACTCAAAACTCATCATGAAATGTAGTATGTGTAGTATGAAATTTACTGTGTGTTTGGTTGAAAAGAAAGAAGATAGCATGGAAGTGAATCATCAAATTGTATCTGGTATCATATCATCTGATGGGAGCTACTCTCAGTTAAAAACATTAACTGCCGCAGTAGCCCTACCAATCATGTCACCTTCATTATACAATGAAATTAATAATACGGTTTGCGATTGGTGGGAAAAGACAGCAGCACATTCCATGGCAGAAGCTGTCAAGGAAGAAGCAGAGTACTCAGTGTCTATAGGTAGTGTTGATAAAAATGGTACACCATTAATATCTGTTGCTGTTGACGGTTGTTGGAGCAAGAGATCTTATGGTAAGAATTTTTCCGCCTTATCCGGCGCAGCTGCGATAATTGGCATTAAAACTAATAAAGTATTGTTTTTTGGAGTTAAAAATAAATACTGCGTAGTCTGTGCACGAGCCGCAAAGAACAACAGTCAGCCCCCGGAACACCATTGTTTCAAGAATTATTCAGGATCATCTACCGGGATGGAATCGACCATAATAGTTGAGGGGTTTAAACGTTCCATTGTTGATCACGGTGTAATTTATAATAAATTTGTAGCAGACGGCGATTCCAGTACTTATAAAAAAATATTAGATTCGCGTCCGTACGATAATTTAATAGTAGAGAAAATTGAATGCAAAAATCATCTTTTACGAAACTACTGCAATAGCTTGGAGAAACTGTCGAAAGACACTAAGTATCCTTGCGAATTGCGGAAATTCCTAAACGAAAGGTATTTGCGTTTAAGAACGGGTGTAAAATGCGCGATTAAATATTGGGCGGATCAAAATCAGTCACTCGAAGAAAAAATAAAAAATCTTAGTGAAGATATCCTAAATGGTCCACAACACGTATTTGGCAATCACCAACATTGCAAGGAGTATTTCTGTAGACCTGATACTCGTCGAATAGAACCTGTTGGATTACTTCCAGCAATTGTTGGATGCGGATTAATGGACGCGGTAGAAATTTTAAGTAAAAGACTGTCATATCATTCTAGAAGTTTAATTCATAATTGCACAAGTAATATAGTTGAAAGTTTTAACGGAGTAATTGCCAAATTAGTTGGGGGTAAGCGTGTAAATTATTCTTCCCGTGGTTCTTATGCGGGCCGATGCGCAGCTGCTGTTGTGTCTTTTAATACGGGATCGATTCATAGTAAAACTCATGAAGTCATATTTAAATGTAGTCCGAATCCTTTGATCGCGAAAGTGGAAAATTGTAATCGTAGAAACCGTTTAATTGCTAAACCTAAATTAAGATTGAAAAAAAGCCACAACGCTGTATCGAAAGACGCTCACTATGGACCAAACTGCGAAAAACCTGATCTGAGTCCAGAATTATATGAGAAAGCCAAGTCATCTTTTCTAGCCGATTTAAACTTGTCTTGTGCTGAAAGAGAGGAGCTTGAAAGGTCGACCCATTTGCAAAGAAGTAGTGCTGAGTGGATGAGTACAAGGAGAAAATTACTAACCTCATCATCATTCGGGGAAGTTTGTAAAAAACGAGAGAGCACAAGTTGTGCTGCTCTTGTTGGTAAAATCGTTTATGGTAGTAATATCTCCAGTTTGCCTGCTGTACGGTACGGTATCGAAAACGAAGAAACCGCAATTAGACAGTTAGAAATTCAAGAGAATATTAGTATACAAGGTTGCGGTTTGTTCGTCGACGATCAATATGAATTTCTTGGTACTACACCAGATGGCATTTATGCAAACGGTTTAATTGAAATTAAGTGCCCACATTCTTTAGCTGGCATGACTCTTGATGAAGCAATGGCCAAACATACCTTTTGGGTTAAGGACAAGGCTTCCAAGGGTTATGTCATAAATAAAAATCATAACTGGTATTTCCAAATTCAGGGACAGGTACATATTACTAAAAGAAACGTTTGCATGCTTGGCATCTGGTTTGGTGCTACTGTACCTATGAAAGTTTATATTATAGAAAAGGACGACAAATTTTGGAAGGAGAAAATGGAGATGAAATTAGTTAGGTTTTATTACGATTGCCTACTTCCAGAATTAGTTGATCCTCGGCAGTCACGAAGCATGCCCATTCGTGACGCGCCCAGTATCATAGAGGCTATGAAAGAGAGGAAAGAAAGAGCTTTACGTGTTTTGAAAGAGAAGAACGCCTAATGATTTTGAAAGAGACTGAGGTAACTTAACTATCCAGCCGGTCGATTCACGTAAACACGCCAGTCCAAAAGTCGTTTTAACTTAGAAACTTAGAAATCGCCTTTTGGTTTTCTGTTTTAAACGCACTTACTTATCTAGTCTTGGATTGTCATAAATCTTTCAATAGCTCAATTACTATACAATTCCTATATGATTTTGAAGAGTTACCTGGTGTAAAGAATCATCAAAATCGTTTTAAAAATACAGCGAATTGAGAAGCTTCTTCTTTTTTTAAGTCGGTTAAAAGGGCTTAATTTGCAAAAAACGATGTGACATTTTTAAGCCCCTACGCTACGGTTTTTATTACGTGAATCGGGCAGCTGGTAACATTTTAATTCTGATAGGTTTTGCAATAGCAATTGATTTTATCATCAAATTAGCAGAAATCAGAATTTGATCAGTAATCGTAGAATTTTGAACTCATATTTTGTTATTGTTTACTTACTTTTAATTAGTATATTAATAATTTATAAACTTGTGATTCATTTATTTTTGTACAACCCTAGCACGCTTTTTAGATGGCGACTCATATTTGTTATTGTTTACTTACTTTTAATTATATGAATCATTTTTATACTTTCCTATACTAGCGTAGCAAAAGTGCAAACAAAGTTGAAAAAAAGTTGACATGGCCGATAATTGGTGCCACCACCCTATTTGAGTTTACGCAATAGGCACATTTCCTTGCGTACAGATATACACAAGCGAGGAAAGCTCGATGTTATTTCGACCGTACTTCCTACTGAATTTGCAATTATTTTGTTGAATTAATATTTTACGAAATAAGAATAAACTTTGGTAGTAAAATTACAAAGAAATACATAGTTGGAATTTTTGGTAAGTAGAATACAAAAAGGTCAGTCCGGACCTGCTCTTGATTGTTTAATAAAAATAGAAAAACATAAAAATTGTGTCTCAACTACTCTTATTATTCTAGTAATTAGGATCATTTTATAACGAAAAACTAGTCTTAGAATATTTTACACTCGTCGTTTATTTCCAATTAGTATTTCCATTTTTGTTATGCTGTAAATATTCAACTTCAATAACAATATAACTCAACGTGGAACGTTTGTCGCAAAACATTTTGAAAATCGCGCTGTCTTTGGGTCATTCACCCGCCCCGTCGGTTGTTTCAGTAAACAGTAGCGCTGCGGTCGCTCAAAAACGATGTCGCGCCTAGGCAATCTGGGCCCTTAAGTTGCACAATATTGTGAACTCCGTGAATGACGGGACTTAAGATTTTTAACTGTTTGCTCGAGGGACGCTATATATTTAACTAGCTTTCGCCCGCGGCTTCGCTCGCGTGAAATTTGGGGCAAACACGTGTTTACTCATTTATCTATAGAAGTACTCATGTAAAGTTTGAGATAAAATAGTCCAATTAATCTTCTTCTGTTTCACCCTCTTAGGGGTGAAACAGAAATTTGAAAAATCTTTTTAAGTAATTTCGTGTTCACTACATTATATTTAAAATCGATACTATTTTCGTAATTGACGTCCCAGAAAACCATAGAATCAAGACCCATATTGATATTATGACATTTCAACCCCATCGTACCCACACAGGGGATTTTTTATGTCACGTCGGCTATGTTGGATTACAGAATAGTTGTTTTTTCCGTAATCAGCGACCCGATAAACTATAAAACAATCCCCATGACGATTTTCAGACGTTTTGAGCCCATTTTAGACATTTCAACCCCACGCACCCCAATAGGTGATGATGGTCACGTTAGCTACGTTGAATTTTAAAATCGTCGTTGTTTTCGTAATCAGCGACCCGATAAACCATAATAACAATACCCCTGACGTTTTTCAGACTTTTGGGACCCATTTTATGGGGTAGAATTTTGAAAAATCCTGAAACACGAGTTTAGTCAGATAACTACATAAGTACTCGTGTAAAATTTAGGATAATATAGTCTAACTAAGCTCGTTTCCCCATACAAACTTTGGAACTCCGTTTCACCCTCTTAAGGGTAAAATTTAAAAAAATATTTTAAGTAATTTCTTGTCCACTATGTTATATTTTCAAATCGATGCCATTTTCGTAATTGACGTCCCAGAAAACCATAGAATCAACACCCATATTGATATTATGACATTTCCACCCCATCGCACCCCCACAGGGGCGACTTTTTGTCACGTCGGCTATGTTTGATTAGAAAATAGTTGTTATTTTCGTAATCAGCGACCCGATAAACTATAAAAACCATACCCATGACGATTTTCAGACTATTTCACCCCATTTCACCCCTTCAGAGGTTGAATATCGAAAAATCCTGAAACACGTGTTTACTTATTTATCTATAGAAGTACTCGTGTAAAGTTTCGGATAAAAAGTCCAACTAATCTCGTTTCCCCATACAAACTTTGGACTCCCGTTTCACCCCCTTAGGGATGAATTTTGAAAAATCCGTTCTTAGTGTACCCCTAGACGTCATAAGGATCTACGTGCCAAATTTGGAATCTCTAGACCCAGCGGTTTGGGCTGTGCGTTGATATATCAGTCAGTCAGGACTTTGAATTTTATATATATAGATACAACATTTTTTTCCCGCTAACTGTCGTTCCCATGAATTTATATTTACTAAGGTATGCATGCATGCTAGATTGAAAATATCTATCTTACGTGATTTAGATTTTTACATACAAAAGTTTTTTCCCGCTAACTCCCGTTCCCGTGGGAATTTTGCAATATCCTGTTGCAACTAAGCTTTAAGTTTACTAAGGTACCTGCATGCCAAATTTCAAGCGTCTAACTTAAGCGGTTTAGATTTTTCATATAAAAGGATTCTCCCGCTAATTCCCGTTCCCGTGGGAATTTCGGGAATTCCTTTCTTAGTGCACCTCTACGGTACCTAAGCTACGTCCCTTCCAAATTTCAAGTGCCTACGTTTAGCCGTTTAGGCTGTGCGTTGATATGTCAGTCAGTCAGTTTCTCCTTTTATATAATAGGTAGGGGAAAAAGTCTTTTCGCATTTTAGTATGTATGAACTTGTAATAAAATCTCTTTGGTTATACCATTTGTATATGGCAGGTTTTGATATCTTTAAAAAGTTTAAATTTTAAAAAAGATAATTCCAAATTCAAATTAGGTAAATGTGTGATATTCATTTGTTTTTTTTACTGTCAAGATGAGTGAATCTAATGAAGAAATTCGATTCATTTTAAAATTTTACTACAAAAAAAGTAAAAATGCAACGCAAGCTGCGAAAAAAATTTGTGACGTTTATGGATCTAGTGCAGTGTCTGTGAGAGTAGCACAAATTTGGTTTAAGCGTTTTCAATCAGGAAATTTTGATGTGAAAGATGCACGTCGCTCTGGTCGCCCTGTTACGGATAAAATGGATGCCATTTTTGAAAAAGTGGAGCAAGATCAGCATATCAGTAGTTACGACGTAGCTGAAGAATTAGGAATTGACCACAAAACAGTTTTGGCGCATTTGAAAAAAGCTGGGTACACTAAAAAGCTCGATATTTGGGTGCCTCACGATCTCACTGAAAGAAACTTAATGAACCGTGTACTCATTTGCGATTCTTTACTACGACGTAATGAAAGCGAATCGTTTTTGAAGAAGCTTATAACTGGTGATGAAAAGTGGATCATGTACGACAAGAACGTACGAAAAAGGTCGTGGTCAAAGGCCGGTCAGGCTTCACAGACTCTGGCAAAACCCGGGTTAACCCGCAATAAGGTGATGCTGCGTGTATGGTGGGATTGGAAGGGCATTATTCATTATGAGCTGTTACCGCCAGGCAGGACTATCGATTCTGAACTCTACTGTGAACAACTGATGAGATTAAAGCAAAAAGTTGAGAGAAAGCGGCCGGAATTAATTAACAGAAGGGGTGTGATTTTTCATCATGATAACGCTAGACGTCACACATCTTTAGCCACTCAGCAAAAATTAAGAGAGTTTGACTGGAAGGTGTTAATGCATCCGCCGTATAGTCCTGACCTTGCACCTTCTGATTTCCACCTGTTTCGGTCTCTTCAGAATTCTTTAGGCAATGTCAGGTTAACATCACGAGAAGACTGCCAAAACCACTTGTCGTGGTTTTTTGAACAGAAGTCCCAAAATTTCTATAGTAACGGGATCATGTCTCTACCTACAAGATGGCAAAATGTTATCGAACAAAATGGCACCTACATACTTTAGTTAAATGTAAATAAACTTTAGTAAAAAATGTTTTGAATTTTCATATAAAATACGAAAAGACTTTTTCCCCAACCTAATATTTAGATATTTTGTATGGGACTACCACTCTACTTTTGTCTAATTTAGTGCATATGTTTTAAAAATATTTTTTAAAAGCAAATTAAGGTTTGCTTTTAAAAAAAACATAATGAATACGAATTAACAGTAATACAGTATAATACAAAAATTCGCCAATCACATAAATCATCCTCATAGCTCATTTGGAAGAATCCTCTGCTAGTAATACTTAAGTCCCTAGTTCAAATCCAACCATTGTCCTCCTTTTTGTCATTTTTAAAATATTTTTTATAACCAATTAATGTTTTTTAGGAATATTTTGTACCTATTTTTAATATGTTGTAGATATTTTTTTTTTAATATTATTCATAACGTATTCAGGCTGACTTATTGTCAGCTTAATGGATGATAAAAATATTTGTTTGTCATACAGTCATCATAATCTTTTAGTTAAATTGCACAATATTGTGATTTCAGTGAATGGCGGGACTTAAGATTTTGCAACTGTTCTCTCGAGGGACGCTATATTTAATATTTTGTATGAGATTACCACTCTACTTTTGTCTAATTTCGGGCATTTGTTTTAAAAATGTTTTTTAAAAGCAAATTAAGGTTTGCTTTTAAAAAAAACATAATGAATACGAATTAACAGTAATACAGTATAATACAAAAATTCGCCATTGTTACAAATTACCCTCATAGCTCATTTGGAAAAGCACTCTACTCGTAATACTTATGTCCCGAGTTCAAATCCCACCATTGTCCTTTGATTTTGTCATTTTTAAAATATTTTTTATAACAAATTAAGGTTTTTTAGGAATATTTTGTAGTAGACTACTTAGCAATGTACTTAGTAGAAACATTACTAAAAAAACCGTAACTTGCTTTTTTGTGCAATGTTGGATGAAAACAAGCATACCACCCGCCTGGTGTGGAGCAGTTACCGTAGCTGTATAAATGCAAATCGCAACGTGAAGTATTGTAGCCCACGGTCGCCTTCGCTGCCAACGCAGAACTCCTGGATTTTCTTCTTGGTGACCTCACTCACTCGCAGCAACACGACCCTATAGGGATGTTTGGCTGCCGTATTCTGCCCATACATCATACATCCCCAGCCGGGCAGCTAATGAATAAACCTTTATAGGATGGAAGATAGGAATAAAAATGGTCGCAAAAATAGAGAAATATCACCTAAAAGAAAAACCACAAACAATACAGTCTATTCGATGTGAGAAAAGTTGAAAAAAATTCCGCGCCGTGTCAATAAAGTCCAATTTACGCCACAGAACTTTCGATAAAATATCGTTGTTATTAATAATATAACTATTAGCATACTACTATTTTAATTGATAATGCATATTAAAATTTTATGCCTATGTTGAAAACAATAATTGTCGTATGAAACTTTTTTTCATTTTAATAAATCATTCTATTTACAGCACATGACTTCTTGTGTCAAGCGATTGGTACGTAAAACGGAACGGTTTTAAAAACTCTCGGTTATCGGCGCGCGGCCATCCCATTTTTGATACAACGTTACGTAGGTGCTATGGTAGGTAGGTATCTACGTACCTACTTAAGCATTGATAGAGTGCTAGTAGTTTGAGCGCCATCTAGCCATTTTTGATTAAAACAGAAAAGCATAATTAAACAAATTGAACCTTCGTGTACTGATTTTGTTACTAGTCAAATTACCTATATCTAATTTGAGACTCTTAGCGACCTCTGTTGCTCTTTAGAGTAACTAAATTCCGGTGTACGCAATTTACTATGAACATTGTTCGTCCTTTATCTCTCGTCCCTGACAATACCAAACCTTGACCACACCTTGACATCAAATCTTTGATTTTGGGGAAAATACAGAAATCACAGGGTGCTAGGTCGGGGCTATGTGCAGGATGGGTGACGAGTTGTACTTTTTCGGAAGCTAAAAATGACTTTGTTTTGTTGGCCGTGTGTGAAGAAGCGTTGTCATGATGTAGGAGAACGCGGCTTTTTGGTCGTTTTTCGCGAACTTTTTCTAATACCCAGGGTAAACAAATGGTAGAATACCACTCGGCATTAGCACTCTTTTGATCTTCAGGTGGAATTGTGCAGATGCTACCCGTAGCTGAGAAAAAAAAACCGCGATCATTTTTTTACCAACGTTTCTCGCCTGCCTCACTTTTGTTGGGCTGTTCTCATTTCCAAACACCCATTCACAAGATTGCTGTTTTTTTTCGGGTTCAAAACAATAAATCCACGTTTCGTCTCCTCTGACAATGTCATAAACAGCATTAGAATGTCCGTGGTCGTACTTCAGTAGCATCTGTGAGCACCATTCCACGCGAGCCCGCTTCTGCTCCGCTGTCAGTTATGAGGGATCCAACGACAACAAAGTTTCCAAACTTTTAATTCCTCGTGTAAAATTTTCTGAATTTGGCTCATACCAATCCCCAATAGTCCTCGAATTGTCTCATAGGTAATCCGCGGGTTTTCTTCAATTAGCCGCTTAACAGTAGCTACATTATTTTCGTTGACGGCAGTTGAAGGCCGCCCTTCACGAAATTCGTTATGTAAAGAAACCCGACCTCTTAAATTCAGTAAACCATCGCCTCACGGTGCTTAAACAAGCTTCTCTCCCAAAAGCATTTTGAAGACGAGCGGCACAGTCTTGCGGAGAGAAAGAACTTTTAAAATCGTAAAAAA
This sequence comes from Hypsopygia costalis, assembly GCA_937001555.2. Lineage (NCBI taxonomy): Eukaryota > Metazoa > Arthropoda > Insecta > Lepidoptera > Pyralidae > Hypsopygia > Hypsopygia costalis. The sequence continues at coordinate 1,379,482 of OW443343.2, read as the reverse complement.
TCATCGCTCTAAAATCTCTTCGACTTAATTCCATTTTCGTTGCGTACGTAGAACTTTGATGTGTGATAAAAAACAATTGACAAATGATTTCCCGCCAATTCTTTTTTATTAATAAGAAGGTTGTAAGTCGTTTCAAAAAATTTATCATTCGAAAATAAAATAGTTCCGAGTAGCTAGAAGTGCAAAACTTTTAGTGTGCCCCATGTAATAAATCACTTGTATGTATCGTCACAGAATAATATGTTCCACGTTATTATATTTAATATTATTTTTTTAACCGACTTCAAAAAAGGAGGAGATTCTCAATTCGACTGAATATTTTTTTTGTACGTATGTTATTCGATATCTTTGCGAATTGTGAACCGATTTTCATAATTCTTTTTTTATTTGAAAGGGTATGATTGCAAGGTGGTCCCATATTTACCAAGTCAGGATCTGATGATGGGATGCCAGGGAAATCAAGGGAATCCCTTAAATTTTATATAGAAACAGAAAAATCGAGGGAAACCGTTAAATTTGCCCTATAAAATTGTGTCACTCCATTGCTCTGCGCTGGATGTCGTACAAGGCGACTAAGGAATCTTGTGTCACGCGATAACTTTTCTCCCGGAAGACGGGCAGCAGCGTCTGCCGGGGTATTCGACCAATAAGCTGCGCTCGCCTACTGAAGTCGGTTTAATTATTTTTTTTAAATCGACTTTATTATTTGATAAAAATGTTTTATAGAAACACAAACACCATCTGTTTACCTTGATAATGCCTTAGGTAGCGGCGAAACCGGTCGGTAATATTAAATATAAGAACGTGGAAAAGTACAAGTGCTTTATTATTATCATTATGATAATAATGTTCCACCATGTGCCAACAATCAACAGTATCAACTTTATCAAGATCGGACTTTATTCTACGGATGAGTCGAATTATGAGTGAAATAAGACTAAGAATCTATTTAACATAAGAAAGAACATCCGCGTTGTTCAGCTAAGATAAACAACTCCGTTTGGGGACCAATTAGTTTCACAGTTCTAATTAGCAAGCAGATCGCGCCGTATGGGACGAAATACAAAACTGCTAAGTAACGTCGCCTTATGCAGAAAGCTGCAAGTTTGCATAACGCATTCAACGCGTCGTGCTTCGTTTTGTATTATGCACCTAAAAATACATCTTTTAATGACGAGCGCGGTGGTCGAATGGTTAGCAATGGCCACTTTGACTCCGAGGTCACGGATTCTATTCTCGCACAAGACAAACATTTGTGTGCATAAACATAACCGTCTGACTTGGTCTGGTTGTGTTCTATGTATTATAAGTATGTAATTATAAAAAAAATGTATTTAAGTACATTTATCAGTTGTCTAGTACCCATAACACAAGCATTGCGCTTAATTTGGGACTAGATGGCTCAGTGTAAATTGTGTAGAAATCAATCATCATCATCATCAGGTCATTATAGTCTCCACTACAGGAGCACGACCCTCTCTCTCGTCCGTCCCAGACAGAAGGAGGATTTGGCCTACACTCCCCACGCTGGCCAGACGGGTTGGGGAGGCCTGATCGATGTTTTATAATGTATTTCCCTTAGTCGCCTTGTACGACATCCACGGGAAGAAACGGAGTGATTCTATTCTAGTCTGCCGGAATCCACACGACCAATTTAATTGAATTATAAGTATGTAACTATTAAAAAAAAATGTATTTAAGTACATCTATAAGTTGTCTAGTACCCATAACAGAAGCTTTGCGCTTAATTTGGGACTAGATCGCTCAGTGTAAATTGTCCAGAAACAATTATTAATTATTTATTTATCTTCATATTCCATTGAACGGTATACATGAGTACTCTCAACCCAACCATAACACCAAGATGCCTTGCCCCACGAAATCGCGCCATACCGATTCGAATTCGATTCGATTTGCAGGAATAAGGTACTCGTGCTTACAGTTTACAAGATGTCGATATAAAAAGTAGTTGTAGTATTCTGCCACGTTGAGAGACATCGCACCTCAGCCTCTCCATACAAATATCGCATCGGAAAATACTACAGAAACAATGACGTCTGCGCAGAGTTGAGCCCACACGCACATAGCGTGTGGCGTTTTACAAACTGTTCCAGATTAGTCGACTTAAGAGTACGCAAGTAGCCTGCATGCAGGTGAAAGCGGAATAAGACCTGCTACTATTCCGCTTGCGTGTTCGGTTGGTTTACTGAGCGCAAGAGCGGAGCAGATAAAGGTCCTCTCGTCTGGTTGGTTTACTGGACGAGAGACTCGCATCCCCGTGATATAACCTGAAGGTTGGCACACGGGGCGCACTAGCTCTTAGGTATAGGGTACGTTGTTCCAGATTTGTCTCAGAAGGAGGTGAGGTCGACACGAAAGAGCGGCAGGGAGTGGCCATACTGTACGTAGTACTTACACTGCGGTAACGTGCTGAAATTAAAATAAATATTTTTTACACAGGTCAAATTCATCATCATCATCATCAACAGCCTGTATCTATCCACTGCTGGACATGTGTCTTCCCTAATGACTTTCTCCACACGCGATCCTCCGCTATCCGCATCCAACCGCTTCCGGCCGTTCCCTTGATGTCGTCGGTGCTCATATGGGGCGCCCAAAGCTTCGTAGCCCCATACGCGGTCTCTACTCTAGGACTTTCCTTCCCCACCTAACATCACTGACTCGGCAGATGTGGCCAGCCTACTGCCACTTCAGCCTGCTGGCTCTGAAGCTATGTCGCCAACTTTGGTTCTCCGTTGAATTTCTTCATTCCGGATTCGCTCTTTTTTTTTATACTACGTCGGGTGGCAGACGAGCATACGGCCCGTCTGATGTGAAGCGGTTACCGTAACCGTATTAACGCTCGCAACATAATATATCACTTGCGCGCCGCCACCCCCGCTGCCAAAGCGGTATCTCCTTCCTTTCTGGTGACCTCACTCACTCGCAGGAAGACAACAACCCTCAAGGGAATTGTTATTTGGCTACGATATTCTGTGAGGTGGAGGTACATTCCCCAGTCGGGTAGCTTACAATTACGCTCCCTACCTCTCTTTTCGCCAGAGCTTCGTTTGTCAGTCAGCTGGGTGCTCTGTATGCAGGTGAAGTTGGCTTTGGTTCAAAGATGTTGATGAATTACTTACACCCCATAACGACTCGTGATTGAGCTTATACAGTGTGATATGACTAAAAGACTCTTAACTATAGTAATGAACCTTGTCGTACGAAATCGCACCCCACCGATTCGAAGTCCTTTGCCCCCATTAATAGATCTTCATATATATATTTATATACCCTGAAGCCGTATACACTAACTGGGCTATAAAAGGCTAAAGTCCATTGACTTCCAACATTAGCACAAGACGAGAAAGAAGCGACGTTTAGTGCTTTCTGTTTTATTAGGTATTTCACTAACGAACTCGTTAAACAGGCGGTAAACCCCATTTTAATGGAGTCCGCGATAATGGCCCATTACGGGTAGTATTTGGGCTCTACTTAAATATTTTAAATGATACTTAAGACAGTAACTAGTTTGAAGCTTTTGCATTATTCACAGAATTTTGACGTGACAACGTCTTATTCGATGGAGCCGGCTGCACGCACGAAAAAACATGACTCATGCAGCGTTACCTCGCTCTGAGGCGTTCCATTAAAATTTTCTTTTGAAAAATGCAAACATTCCATCAGTATTTTCTTATGACGTTGACACGTTCAACTATCGTCAGTAAACCGACTTTACAGACAACCGATTTTTTTGTATGAGAGGGGCAGTCGAGCAAATGGATCACCTGGTGGAAAGCAATCATTACCGCCCATGGAGACCAGCAACATTAAAATGTGGCCAATGAGTTGCCAACCTTTTAAGGGAATTAAATACTCTATTCTTGAAGGCTCCCATGTCGTAATTGTTGGGAAACACCGCTGACGGAAATTGATCCCACAATTTCACCGTTCGTGGTTAAAACGTCTTGTTTCGTCTTAATAATGGATTAATTCAAAAAATGTTTTTTTTTAATTAATCCATTATGTCAAAAATTGGTCGACTCGTCCTATAACCAGAAGGCTGGCCATTACCTTGCTCAGAGAATAAGTATAGCTATTCAGCGAGGTAATGCTGCCAGTGTTCTGGGGACACTGCCGAAAGACAACGATCTTGGGGATATTTTTTATTTGTAAGTAAATTTGTATTTATTTTATATTTATTTTTTATCGCACAACTTTTTCTTTGTTATAGATAAATTATGTCAATAGTGTTATTTTTGTTGTTATTGTATTAGATGAGCCCGATTCTGGTGTGTAAGTGGTTTATCAATATCTTTGAACTAAAGCCAACTTCACCTGCTCGTGGTGCACCCTGCTGACTGACAAACGAAGCTCTGGCGAAAAGAGAGGTAGGGAGCGTAATTGTAAGCTACCCGACTGGGGAATGTACCTCCACCTCACAGAATATCGCAGCCAAATAACAATTCCCTTGAGGGTTGTTGTGTTCCTGCGACTGAGTGAGTTCACCAGAAAAGAAGGAGATGCTGCGTTGGCAGCGGGGGTGGCGGCGCGCAAGTGATATATTATGTTGCGAGCGTTAATACGGTTACGGTAACCGCTTCACATCCGGCGGGCCGTATGCTTGTCTGCCACCCGACGTAGTAAAAAAAAAACACGAATGGCTAGCAATGGCGTCTTTGACTTCGAGGTCGCGAGTTGGATTCCCGCACAAGATAAACGTTAGCGTGCATGAACATGTTTATTTGTGTTGGTCAGGGTGTATTCTATATATTATAAATATGTGTGTATACTAAAAAATGTATTTAAGTACACTGATCAGTTGTGTAGTCCCCATAGTATATAGTACCCCATAGTACTCATAATTTGAGACTAGATGGCGCTGTGTGAATTGTCCAGGTATGTTTATTTATTTATATATTGTAAAAAAAAGTTGCGATACACAGTAGAAATACAATTAATACAACGATGAAACGAAATAGTTTCATATCTTTTAGTTGAATTTATGTACATTTTTTTTATAGCCGCCTTCTTTCCCTATCGAGCAGATTACAAGATTAAATACGCTGTACATTATCTCTCTTTCGGCAGAACACTTTGTCGGCAGGGTGAACCGCGTGCAGGTGAGGTTGGCTTTGGTTCTAAAGATCGTGCTGAGCCCCTTATTCCCCCAATAATGATGGTACATTTATCTTATTATATATCCAAAATAACTATCGTTTACCATGTATTACCGCCTAAATAAATAGCGTACTCGTACCTAGAGCAAACAGAGCATGCGAGCGTGAATCTCTCGCGGTTTGGCGCGGGGACAAATCGCGTGATAAATCAGCCGGCGGCTGCGGCAATGCGCGGCCGTAATACATTGTCATGTTTGTACAGCGGTCACCCATCCTATGACATACTATTGCAGCCGGTGCTTACCATACGTGATCACCAGTTAGCGAGTGTCATATTGAGGAGCTCGATGGCGTCGTTGGGCGGGGCAGTCTAATCATGCAAGTCAAACAACGTCGACCGTAGTCTGTCTTTTGATGGGTCTATTTATCTCGAACTCTTCCGTATTTCGGAGGGCACGTTAAGCCGTCGGTCCCGGCTGTTGGCGTTAGATGGCAGTCGTTAAGCCAAGTCAGTGGCCTTTAGGCGGTTTGAAAACACTGACCTCCGCCAACCCACAGTTGAGCAACATGGTGGAGTACACTCTAAACCCCTTCGATTGAGGGGAGACCCGTATCCCAGCAGTGGGATGAATAGGGGTTGACTACGACGAGTTCATATTAATTTTATTAAGCTATATTCTATTTGGCCGTGTGGTTTCCGGCAGACAAGAATAGTATCACTCCGTCTCTTCCCGTGGATGTCTTTTTTTTTTTTTTTTTTTTTTTTTTTTTTTTTTTAATCGCCAATCGCAACATGCGCACACTCAGGGGTGTAAATAGCCGCTGAGTATGCGCAGATCGGCTTACTTTAGAAATGGCGTGCGCACACCCCTGTCGTGGACAAGGTTCTGTTTTTGATCAAAATAAATTTTTTTACGTAGTTTAAATTATTTCCTAAATATAACCTATATATAATTTATACTACATTATTAGCCATGACGCAATAGCGATAGAATTAAAATTATAATAATAAGACAAATGGAGCAATAGCTTAAAATACAATTAAAATAAGTATGTCACTTAAAACAAATTTAAATAGTACAAAATATTGTGTCCACTTATGGGACGCCGACAAATTGGAGGCGATGGCTTGGTCAAACTTACGATCTGATTATTGTCAATCCATCCACAGCTGTCCTCGGCAGACACTTAACTCAATAGCCCCACCTAGCCACCGCGATCGAGACGCCTATCGGAAAATATAGGCGCCCAAGTCAACATTGGTCCTAAGTGGAGCCATTCTGCTTGTTCCGCCTGATGACAGCCGTGGCTAGATTGACACAGTAGTCAATAAACTTAAATCTATTTTTTCCAGCCATCACCTCGGATACGTTCGTTTCAGTGACCCGCATTCCCAAACGCTGCTCCAACTCCCATCTTTGTTTGGAGAATGCGGGACACTGAAACAAAATGTGCTGCACTGTCTGACCCTCGCCAGCTTCACAGAAACACGATGGATCGTCCGCGCACTTGAACCTGTACAAGTACGCGGCAAACCCACCATGTCCCGATAAGACCTGCGTGGTGATGCCAGACGGAGCCATTTTGCCCACGATACTGTACGCGGCGGTCGCACTCGGGAAAAACAGCTTCGTTGTTGAAGCTGTAGTTCCCGAGCGATATCTCCTGTCCCATTCGTCAATAGTCGCCTTACGGATCATACCCTTGACGAATGAGACAGGGCAGCGGTCGTAGTCGGGCCTCTTCTTCGACCTCAGGGCCGCACTCTTGGCGAGTTCATCGGCTCGTTCATTCCCCTCAAGACCCACATGCGCCTTAATCCAGAACATCGAGACGCTCTTACCTTGCGCTTTGCACAGTTTAAGAGCGTCTCGCGTCTGTACCGCAAGGGGGTGAGGAGAATCAACGTTACCTATCGCCTGGAGCGCCGCCATGGAGTCGCTGAAGATGCCCACGCTGGATCCATTACAGCTCAACGCGTATTTTGCCGCGGTGCAGAGAGCGAGTAGTTCGGCCTGGTAGACGGTGCAGTAGGACGACAAAGTAAGCTTGATGGCCTTGGTTTCGGCATCGTTGTTCCAAATTGAAACAGCGGCACCTACCCGACCCTCAATCTTACTGCCGTCCGTGAACATTCGCAGGGCAAAGATGTTGGCTGCCCTGTATTGTTCCTCGTCCACCAGGTGATCGAACTCGACCCTCTCCAGCTCCGCTGGGTGCGGGGCCTCGATCTTAGAGGCCATCCGCTCGATCTCCCTGTCTCCCAGCACCGGATGGGGCAGTCCCCTCCTGGCCTCGTAAAGAGATGCGATTTCTCGCACCCTAAGGTCAAGGGGGAGCACCCCAGCCAGCAGCAATGCGGAGTTCAAGGAAACCGTTCGGTAGGCCTTGCAGATCTTCAGCGCGAAGCCTCGCTGTACGCTGTTGAGCTGCTTTTGGATGCCTAGCTTGTTCACCGCTGGTGCCCATACGGCCGCGGCGTAAAGCATCGTCGGCTCCACTACAGCTGTATATATGATCTTCACTACCTCAGGATGAAGACCCCAACCGACGCGGGCCGTACGTGCAAGGCGCTTATATATGTCCACCGCCCGTTTACAGACGGTGGCCACATGCGCATTGAACGTAAGACCCGCGTCGATGGTCAACCCGAGGAGTTTGATCTGCCGAGACATGCCAATGCCCATCCCGCCCATGCTGAGGCGCGGAGTGTCATACCTGAGTTTGCGCGTGACCAGCATGGCGCTGGTCTTTTGCGGCGCAAACTTTAACCGGTTTCTGACCCCCCACGCCCTCACGTGCTCGAGAGTGGCATTGGCACATCTCTCTATATCCAGTGCAGTGGCTCCGTCAAACACCAACACGACGTCGTCAGCGAAGGCCTGACAGTACACCCCCGCTCTTTCTAGTTGCCACAAGAGGGGGTCCAAGAGGAGGTTCCACAATATCGGACCTCCTATGGACCCTTGTACGCAACCTCTTGTGGCAGCGCGTACGCATTCCTCCCCCCCGAAGCGCACCCTCACCGTCCTATTGCTGAGGTAACTGTCTATCGTTCGTCTCAAGCTCAGAGGGCAGTTTTCCTCCGCCAGTCTGAGTTTGATAGCAGGCCACCAGGCGCCGTCGAAGGCACCCTCTATATCCAGCGAGACGAGAGTAAGAATCTTACGCTCGTCAAGCTTGCTGCGAATATGGTGCAGCAGGTTATAGAGGGCGTCTTCGGTGCCCCTCTGTGGCATGAACCCGTACTGGCGAGTACTAATCCTCGGCAGAAGATGATGCTTGAGACGAGCGACCAACATTTTTTCGTATATCTTGCCCAAAACAGACAGAAGCCCGATCGGCCTGTATGATTTGGGCAGGCGATACGATTCCTTTCCCGGTTTCCGAAGGGCAATTACGATGGCCTCCTTCCACAGCCGGGGGAAGTATCGGAGGGCCCGACACTTGTTAAGAAGGGCCAGGAAGAAACCCGAACCATCGTCAATGGCCCGAGCGCAAACGTCAGCCGTGAGGCCGTCAGCGCCAGGGGCCTTTTTTGGGTTGAAGGACAATACAGCCGCCATGAGTTCCCTCTCGGTAAACGGCGGGTCATGATCATCATTGGCCCGTTCGTTTGCCGTACGGGCTTGTTCTCTCATTTGGCGGTGATCTGTATTGTCGTCCAACCCGCTGTCGGCGGGATAAAAAGTGTCCGCCAACAGCTCTGCTGACTCCCTGGCGTCCAACGCCCTCCCGTCGACTTCGAGGAGCGTGTCCTCCTTTCGCTCGGTTACCCTGCCGATGACCCTGTAGATACCTTCCCAGACACCTTCTTTGTCCTGCCTCCCACAAAACTCCCTCCAACTGCGGGTTTATGCTTCTCGCACCGCGGCCTCGTATTTGCACTTCTGTTCGAGGTACAGTTGGACCACCATTTGTCTACGCGACGGCGCAGCGTTTCGGATCCTGCGTCGCCTGGTGTTGGTCTGTCGTCTCAGCTTCTCCAATTCCTCCGACCACCACGGCAGTCTAAATGACGCCGCATTGCTCTTTTTAGGCATCGAGGCCTCACAGGCCTCGCCTATCGCCCTGGTGTATCCATCCACGATCACCTCCAGTTCCTCACACCCTTCGACAGCCTCCACGCGTGCAGCGGTGAGACTGTCTCTCAGCATGATTGAGGCGAGTTTCTCACGAAACTTACCCCAATCAGCCTTTTTGGTGTTGAAGATCCTGGTGGTTCTCGCGATCGATACCCCCTTGGCCTTGACCATGCGGACGTCAAATATGATGCCGTTGTGGTCCGAGGACGTGAGTGCTTCCTCGACGTGCCATCCATTCACCAAGCTCAACATATCCTCCGAGCATGCCGTCACGTCGACATGGCTACTGTACCTCTTTCCACCTCTGACAGTATCGAATGTTGGGACGTCGCCACAGTTAAGAATCTGGAGGCCCAGCTCCCCTAAGGTCCCAACCATCTCCTCTCCTTTGGAATCCTCATGAGAGCTGCCCCACCAGACACTCTTCGCGTTGGCGTCCCCGCCCAGGATCAACCCACCTGCTCCGGCATCGCGCTCAATCCGCCGCAACTGCTCCAGGTATGGCCCAATGGGTTTGTCGGGTTCGAAGTAGTAGGAGACGAGTGTGATCTTCCAGGCGCTGGTCCGGATCCCCACCACTGTGATGTTGTTTGTGGTGAGTTGCGGGTACTGTATGACATCTAAGTCATTATCGAAGACGACTATGGCCGCCTTCACAGTACCCTGCCCGTTCTCCTGCGCCTGAAAGACCCTCACTCCCTGATAACTCCTAACGCTTCCAACCCGACCCACGTAGGGCTCCTGTAGCAGTGCAACGGATATGTTGCGTTTGCCTGCGGCCAATAGCAACTCTTGAGTTGCTAATTGACTCCTCTGGAGATTGACCTGAGCCATTCGGTACGGTCGGCGAATGGTCCCCGAGGCAACCTCAGCAATAAGCTACGGCGTCCCGCGCCAACCGGTCCCACTTCGTTCTCACCGGGCATTCGCCGTCGAACGCGTTATGTTTCGCGTTCGACTGTTTCGCCCGGTGGCAATTAATGCACGCCGGCGGCTTCCCAGTGGCTGCGTCCGCGCATTCCGACTTGTGATGCGGGCCACCGCAGTGGCTACACACGTCGGCGGCTTCTTTACAGAACCGCCGCCCGTGTCCGTATCCCAAGCAACGGGTGCACTGGACGAGGGGCGTCTGATCTTCGACGACGCACCTCTGGAGGTCGATACGCAGCTTCCGCTCTGCTATCGACCTCCTCCAGACCACTGGGGAGACACCCAGTACGACATGGCGGTTGTGCGGGTTTCGCGCTCTCCTGCTGTGCCGAACCGTGACGCGGCTTTCGTGGGCGTCGAGTCCGCGAAAAACGTCCCGGTTCTGGTTGCGAAGGGCCCGGACAAGTTCCTCATCCGAGTGTACCTTCAGGACGTCCCTCACAACCAGCAGCGGGTCTTTGTTTTTCGCGTCTTCGACGACCAAACCCCTCCCCGATGTCAAGAGCCGCTTCCTAATTTTTTCCCTTTCCGCCTCATCGGCACAGCCTATTACCACTTTCCTATCCTTTATTTTCCGCACGCGCTCTACTTTAACCCACCCTTCCTTTGCGTCAACCACTTCCCTAATCTTTTGGAGCACCTCGTCGCCCGTTTCTTCGACTGCTGTCGAGGAGACTACCACCGAATGTAGTGTGGCGCGCTCGGACTCCGGCATGGTGGTAGGCTGGCTCGCCGCCACTACCTCTGCGTATGTCGTCCCCCCGACCGATGGCTCCTGCCTTTTTAGTTTCTCCTTAATCTCCTGCAGGAGCCGTGCGTTTTGGACGAGGAGCTCCTCATTTGCCTCCTTTTCTTTCCTAATTCTAGCCATGGTGCCCCGCACTCCCCCACAGCAGTATGCGCAGGTCCGATGGCAGGTACAAGGCGACTAAGAGAAATACATTATCAAACATCGATCAGGCCTCCCCAACCCGTCTGGCCAGCGTGGGCAGTGTAGGCCAAATCCTCCTGTCTGTGACGGACGAGAGAGGGTCGTGCTCCTGTAGTGGAGACTGAAATGACCTGATGATGATGATGATGATAGTCTAGTTTGCTTTTGTTGTCATCGGTCTATCCATAGGGTCTATGGATCCATCCATACGGTCGATGGATGGATGGAGTGATCCATCCATCGTCGAGCAAGGAGCAAGTGGAAGAAGCAAAAGTCTTTCACTTCTTTTTTGTTCTTTCGTAATAAACTATATACGCTTTTATAATAAATTGCCCAAGGCAGTCCTTCATTTACCTGAAAAGCAATTCAAATCATTGTTAAAGATTATATGTAAAATAGCTTATTATAGAATTAACCCTTAATTACTCGCATGAAGAAAATTAGGTACATAACTGCATGGGGTCACTGGTAACCCCAAATTATGTGAATAATTTTGAATATACATTAAATATATAGGCAAATAAAGCTTTTTTAATCTATTTAACCTATTTTTTTTTCTATTTTAGTCGACGAGCTCGGTGGTCAAATGGTTAGTAATGGCCACTTTGACTCGTGTTCGATTCCCGCACAAGAGAAACATTTGTGTGCATGAACATGTCTGTTAGTCTTGGTTTGGGTGTTTTCTATGTATTATACGTATGTATTTACAAAAAAAAATGTATTCAAGTACATATATCAGTTGTCTAGTACCCATAACACAAGTATTGCGCTTAATTTGGGATAGATGGCGCTGTGTAAATTGTCTAGAAATATTTATTTATTTATTTATCAAAATGCTTTATTAATTTATTTACGATTTCTTAAGTATTGATTTTTTTTTATCATAAACATTGTTTAATCAGATATTATTTCAAGTTGTACTTTTTAAATGCTTTATTAAATATTTAAAAAGTACAACTTGAAATAATATCTGTTTAAACAATGACAAGCTAAATTAAAATTTGTACTTTTATTGTCAGTAACCCAATCATAACAATGGCCCCACGTTGGGCGCCATTGTTATGATTGGGTTCCTTGAAGGATAAATTATAGACTTTTGTTAAATAACCAGCAATCACTTTATTGCCCAAACTGAACAAAATAAAATAGTGGCGTAAAGGACAATTTCTACTTGAAATCTGCTTATCGAAACTAAAAGTAAATTCTTAACCTAATTTCCAATTTCCTCAGAAATGACACATAGTGATACTACATTTATAATTTAACTTAAATAACGGTTGCTTTCTAAAGTACCGCACTAGCTGTACTTCACACGAACAATTCACAAACGCCAATATATGTTTTTGTTTCGGTGCATGATAATATAATTACTTTTAAGGGACATGCACCAAACAAATCCGTAGCTCTTAACAGACAAATTTAACTTAAATGATGGCTACTTTCGAGGCACCGATAGTGAAATTATTTCCCCAATCGCTAACATATATTTTTGTTTCTGTGGATGACAATTACTTCTCAAAGGACAGATACTAAAACAAGCAATACATAACACATAACTAAAAATTTACTTAATGAGCGTTATATAATATTTTTTTTTAGGCATACATCATAAACCGAATCCCCAAACAATAAGGTGTATTTCCATTCGGGTGAATGAGAATTACTTTAAAGTACATGCATCGAAAACAAACATATATAAAATCTTAACTCAAATATATTATTTCACCAAAGAAGAAGGTTTCCCCTTAAGGGAGATCTATTCCCCAATGCGATGATGAACCAAAGCTCTGCATAAAGTACCAATTGGTGTAGGTACACGTCACTTGTAGCCTAGCGATGAAGCTAGATTCCCAGCTGCGTCGGTGAGACAATTCTTTAAGGCAAGATGGATTCGTTATCTATCATCAATACAGGCAACTAACCGGGTGTACTTGGTACCTTGAATCGAATCTCCGTAAAGGCTGTAACAAATACAGTAGGCCCCTTAATAACCTTAGTACACCGATATTAACGTTTCGATAATTAGAGTAATTACATAAAAAAACATGTCACGCCATATCAAACAAAATCACTTACCCCATGTCCAGTCCGTTACATTACACGTGAAATTATTTTTACAAAGTTAATACTAATAGTTCCATATTCATATCTAAGGGGAGGTGAAGTACAAGAAAGCGGCGTGGCGTGATCATTCTTAATTTAACTCTAAAGAATATGAAATTAATTCAACCCTATTTAATCTGCACAATATTTGGAAGTTAAGTAATATGACAAGTTCCCTGTAACTATCAAGGAGTTGTCAGTGAATTTCCATAATGGTACAGCTGAAATTATTTCCAATAGCAAAAGACGCCGCGCTAGACGTTTCGGATGAATCGAGTTAGTTTCTGTAAATAAGGCGGTGGGCGTCGGTCTTGTTGACAGCGAGCAATAAGTTATTTAAACAAGTTAAATTAATTAAAAAAATAAAAAACCCGACTGCACCTACTACAGATTTATTAATCACGCGCAACTATAATATAAATCCACAGGCATAAACTAATATATCAAATATATATTTGAAATCAGGTCATCGAGACCTTTATTTTGATACCCATATCGATATATTTAGAATAAAAAAAAATTCTCCAACGACAATTTTGCGGCTCACAGCCGCTACCTTGATTTTTTTTATATTTGATATAGCCTATGCTATATCAAATATAAAAAAATATATCACTTGCGTGATTAAGACGAATCTAACGACATCTCTTATGTTGAAATCTGTCAAACGGTTTAGGCTGTAGAGCGTGCCAAATAATAAGACATACATCACGCTCGAAAAACATTACCCTCCTTGGGTAGTCGGGTAAAAAATATCACCGACTTCAAAAGGCAAAGCTTACACTGAAAATCTTAAAATAATAATACCTAATCCTGTACGAGGATTTTTTTATTATCACAATAATTGTCATAAATTTATTTTTATAATATTACATATTAGCATATTGATCAGCTTGGCATTCACTGGAATGGTTTACTTCAAATCTTGTACACTCGCATGTCCAGGTTCGCGACCCAAGGAGGCCTCGCGTGTCCGCAGGAATTTTGTGCCTAAAATACGGACAATCGGCCGCGGACGTAAACGAAAATCGTTATAACTGGCGTAATACTACAGCTATATTGAAATAAAAAATACCTATGGATAGCTTATAATATACAGAATGAGACTACATTGTCACAAATTGCTATAATTGAAGCTAAAGTAAAAAATAAACAAAGTAAAAGTCAAGTATATCAACATTTTGCTCGAAAATTTTTTTTCGAACAAGTTTTTATCAATAAACTTTTCATTTCGAAGCAATCAGACTTATATTGAAATAAACTACACTATTTCAGCTTTAAAATGACATATAAATATCTTTCGTAGGTTTACACAGCGTGGAGAAATAAAATAAATAGTATCAGTACTACTCACCAGTCACGGATTCGTCTCCATACAAAAATCACGACGAAACCCGGCGGCCGCGCTGACATAAAATGTCATTATTTACACATCCCACTATATTTCTGTTAAAAACTATTTTTTTTATGTTCACAATACACTATTATTCACTTATCTTGCTTTTAAAACACTAAAATAGCATATTAATTATTGTAAACAAACAAACACAACACCGCCATTCCTGCGCGAAAGTACTGCGCAGTGCGCAGTCCACTTTTCGTGTTCACAGATAAACATGAGTGTTTCGAAACTCATTTATCTAAACACACACACGAAGTACACATCACAACGATTCTTTTGATATATAATAACCGTAGTAATAAACACTTTAATCACAATAAATAATTAAAATACCCGAGCCGACCGCCAAAAATAATGGCGACGCGCAAAAAACTTGACAATAATAAACAAAACTTTTGATTTCATAAAAATTTTGTACTGTCAGTGTCACTTTTCAAATTTGACGCGTAGTAGACTATATCCATCTTATTCTTAATAAAAGTTTCAAGGTTCTGGATAATGAGAAGTTGGAAAAATAAATTTTTGAAATAGGGTCGGCGCGCTGGGATAGCGGACTATGCCCAGGCCATGCGGGTCTACTTTTTTCTCGGGATAGGCGGGACCATGCATCCCAGTACATGCGAGTGGGTATGAAACTAATATTATAACAATAAATTTCGCATTAATGACAAAAAAGTTGAGATATTTTATTTCAAAAACTTGAGATATTTTATTTCAAAAACTAATTAGAGATAGGTACCTATTTAATTAATTTGTGAAATAAAATAATGGCTTACAAGATTCCATAATCAGATCCCAATGAAATATACACACAATAGGCTATTTGACTAACATTTTTTTCGGTTAGATATGTAGGGACGTCTCCATAATATAACCATAGGTGAAAGAATTACTTCGATTCGACACAAAAATCTCTCGAGATATAGTAATTTGAAAATCACAATTTTTAGACTGCCCTAAAACGCTCCATACAAAAGACTACCGAATTATGACGTTTGTATTTTGTATGCATCAAATCAGAAATTTGTACGATAGCTATGTTAAATAATTCGTAAGTAGAATTATAATAAAAGTTACACTATTTTTTATTGCTTCTCCAATGGAAATATTATTTTTTAATAATTTCATACTTTTAAAATGGACTTTCCCACCAAACTTTGATCGACGCTAAAAAAAAGTCTGACTGAAGATATTAGAATGAAAGTATGCAGATCTTTATAGTTTTGTGTATTTTACGATATTGTTAAATAATTTATACAATTTTTAAACATTGTAAAATAGCCTATTGTAATAGGAGAGCACTCATTTGAATTGAATTGATTTGAATTTAAAGGTTACCATACTTTAAGACATGTTGCATTCGCACCACGGTACCAGTGCGGGAGTATTACTCCTTGTATCGTATCGCTCGCGCGCCGCCACCCCCGCTGCCAATGCAGCATCTCCTTCCTTTCCGGTGACCTCACTAACTCGCAAGAACACAAAAACCCTCAAGGGAATTATTATTTGTCTGCGATATTCTGTGCGGTGGAGGTACATTCCCCAGTCTTAGCTAGCTTACAATTACACTCCCTACCTCTCTTTTCGCCAGAGCTTCGTTTGTCAGTCAGCAGGGTGCACCGCATGCAGGTGAAGTTGGCTTTGTTTCAAAGATGTTGATGAACTTCTTACACCCCAAAATTTTCACTCCCCGCTAATCTCGACCAATAAAACCGTAGCCGAGGCAGCTGCAGTATGCTACAGCGATGCAATTACATGAGCGAACAATTACTAGATCCAGTTTAAGACGAATTTTAAATGAAACAGTTCGGACTGGCTTTGGACTGAACTCATGAAATATTTAAACTGTCTTCAGAATAAAGTTTAAATGTTGAAAGTGGGAAGTGATTTACTTAGTGTTTAAATATTCGGATTAAGCATGTTTCTGTGAATCGCTGATTAGATTATATTCAACTGACTCCAAAGAAGAAACTTTAGGTTTCCTTAAAAAAAATAGTTATATAAGGGGGGATGGGGGCAAATGAGCATGTGGGTCACTAAACGGAAGCAATCACCACCGTCCATGCAGATCAGCATCACCAAGGGGTTGCCAATCCTTTGCCAGACTATTGCTTCCTTTCTTTCTTTCTGGTGAGCTCACTCATTCGCAGTAACGCAACAATCCTCAAGGGAATTGTTATTTGGTTGCGGTATTCTGTGAGGAACTTACCCAGTCAGGCAGCTTAAAAAATACGTAATGCCTACCTCTCTTTTCGCCAGAGCCTCGTTTAACAGTCATCAGGGTGCACTACGTGCAGATGAGGTTGGCTTTGGTTCAAAGATGTTAATAAACCGCTTCCACCATACACACTACAACGTTATATAGTAACGTTTAGTAGACGGGATGTAAGTCCTGCCATCTTTAAAGTCAAAATTAACCTAAACTACATCTGATGCACCTTACCATCTTACTTACGGAGCTCTAGCGAAAGAGAGGAAGGGTATGCTAGCTTGACTAGGGAAGTACTTCCACCTCAGAGAAAACCGCAGCCTTTAGGCTGCGGTTTTCTCTGAGGTGGAAGTGTACGTAGTGTAGTGTAGTGTGTAAACTGTACCCTCAAAGATTGTTATGTTCCAGCTAGTCAGTGAAGTCACCAGGCGTAAAAGGATACTGTGTCAGCAGAGATGCGAGAGCGTGTAAAATACTTCTGCGTTAAAAGCGTCTATAAGCTACTGTAATTTCGTCACAACAATAGGTGTTAATAGCTATAAGTTTAAGTTTTGCCGACAGATTGGACTGCCCCTATATTAGGCATTGCTGTGACCAACATGTCCCGCCATGCCGAATCGAAAGGCAATTATAAATTGTAATTAATTGTGAATCTAATTATAAGTAATCGTAATAATATTTTAGTGATCTATTGTCATCATCATCAGGTCATTTTAGTGTCCACTACAGGAGCATGACCCTCTCCGCACCAGACAGAAGGAGGATTTGGCCTACACTCTCCACGCTGGCCAGACGGGTTTGGGAGGCCTGATCGCCTTGTACGACATGCACGGGAAGAGACGGAGTGATTCTATTCTAGTCCGCCGGAAACCACACGGCCAAAAGTAATCTGACATTTAATTATTGAATCTGTAATAATTAATGTTGACATGTTATTTTTTAGGGTTCCGTACCTCAAAAGGAAAAACGGAACCCTTATAAGATCACTTTGTTGTCCGTCTGTCTGTCTGTCTTTTCACGCCATTTTTCAAGAATCCCATGCTGAAGTGACGTTTAGGTTTAGGACGTTGCGTGGGTGCGTAGAGAAAGTCTAAAATTATTTATTTAATTATTATTACAGAATTTAGGGTGTAAGTGGTTCATCAAGATCTTTGAACCAAAGCCAACTTCACCTGCACGTGGTGCACCCTGCTGACTGACGAACGAAGCTCTGGCGAAAAGAGAGGTAGGGAGCGTAATTGTAAGCTACCCGACTGGGGAATGTACCTCCACCTCACAGAATACCGCAGCCAAATAACAATTCCCTTGAGGGTTGTTGTGTTCCTGCGAGTGAGTGAGGTCACCAGAAAGAAAGGATGGAGATGCTGCGTTGGCAGCGGGGGTGGCGGTGCGCGAGCAATATTTTATGTCGCGAGCGTTAATATGGCTACGGTAACCGCTTCACATCAGGCGGGCCGTATGCTTGTCTGCCACCCGTCGTAGTATAAAAAAAAAAAAAAAAAAAAAAAAATACTTTTTAGTCAAAGTATTTAACCGCCTATACCAAGGAGAGTGTCCTGAAGAACTGTTTTCCCTTATCCCCCCCCTTTCCGTCACAGAATGTCACGTGCAGGCTTGCGATATCATATGTTCACCGTTGGAGTCATTCCTTCGCGCACTAAAAAGTTTGGCAACTCCTATCTATGTCGCACCATTAAAAAGTCGAACGCGTTGCCGGCATATGTAGTGCCTGATTCATATAATATGGGATCCTTCAAGCGATGCGTGAAGAAACATCTTGTAGGCCAGCATGGCAGCGTCAACTGACAAGATAACAAGGTTTCTTCTCCGTTGCCGTTGCGATTGGGGCTCCTCTTTTCGCTTACCAATAGGCGAGGCGGAGCCAATATGCCGATTGCATATTTCGCGCCTCCTGCAAAATGTTAAGGACGCCGCTATAGGAAGACAACCAGCCCTCTGCTCCCCAGGCCGCAACAAAAGGGACAAAAACCACCACGTCGTCGCCTGTTACGAATGTTAGGAAGAGTATTGGGGCATGGGAGGCAGGGGCTCCGATATGCAACTCCCCCTCAAAATATAGGACCTACCCTGGCGTCGACGACGGTCACCAGGGTGAAAATGTAGAAATAAATTTATTGACTCCCGTGTGAATAAACTACTGCCAATTTAAGATCTAACTCAGGATCGTGAACCATTTCATTGTGCTAATTTGCAGATCGATAATGTTATAGGTATTTCTGAAAACAAGAAAAAAAAGAAATTACAACACTAATGCAATATAATCACTAGATGGCGTTGATTTCATTTTAGATCGCGCTATGGTTTGTTTCGTGGGATTCTATAAGATTATCGCGATTTCTTTTTTTAGAAACAATCAAAGTCAAATCAAAATTTCTATTTTTGAGAACTTTTACATTAGTTTACTGGTGTAAAAGTAACGAAAAAAACCTTACCCTTATGTAAGTAAATAATAGTAAATATGGGTATGGGTAAATCAGTAAAATTTCGTGCTAATAACCCAGTAGCGCTAGCGCATTTTACTGCGCCGAGGGTAACAGCTAGTAATATTATAAAGAGGAAACTTTGTATTTTTTGTATGTTTTTTTAGGGTTCCGTACCTCAAAAGGAAAAACGGAACCCTTATAAAATCACTTTGTTGTCCGTCCGTCTGTCTGTCTGTCAAGAATATCTATGTCGAGAGTGCGTGGAGGTGTCAAGCTGAAATTTGAACTGTATACTCAGGTCTACGGTCCCATGAAGTTGTAAAAAAATCAAACTGCTAAGTTTGATTTTTTTACAACTTCATGGGGACGTAGAAAAAAGTTACGGCCGTTTATTCAGCAAAAAACGCATATTTCGACACACTCAAGAGAATCAAAACCTATAGGGTACTTCCCGTTGACCTAGAACTATGAAATTTGGCAAGTAACATCGTTATAGACTACAAGTACAGGAATAAATCTCAAAACTATACATTTGTAAATAGATCTTAAAAAATAGGGGGTCTATATTTTTTATAGGGTGTCGAAATTTCAAATTGAAACTACTAGTTCAAATGGGGTATCGTATGAAAGGGCTTGATGTACACATTGCAAAATATATTTTATTTATTTTTTTCGACGCATTATTTCTTATTTATAATGAAAAATATCAAATTTAATAATGATACTACGTACCTACGGAACCCTCGGTGGGCGAGTCCGACTCGCACTTGTCCGGTTTTTTTTCTTTGACATTATGGTTATTTTTACATGAATTAAATGATTTTTTTTCATTTATTATTTATTTATGATGTCTGTCAATGACGAGGCTCTGGCACAAAGAGAGGTAAGACACCATAATTATAAGCTTTCAGACTGGGCAAGTACCTCCACCTCACAGAATACCGCAGCCAAATAACAATTTCATTGAGGGTTGTTGTATCTGCGAGTGAGGTGACCAGGAAGTAGGGATGTGTCGTCGACGGGTTTGCCGTCAACGAAACGAGACCGTTTATCCACAACGATAAACTGGTTTAAAAAACAGTCTAATTTTCGACTGGTTTACGTCGTCGACTAGTAGTGGATGGGTCGTCGACGATTAGACAGTCGCCGCAACGAGACCGTTTACCGTCGACGATGAACTAGTTTAAAAATAAACAGTCTAATTTTCGACTAGTTTACGTCGTCGACTAGTGGTGGGTGTCGTCGACGATTTTACGGTCGACGCAACGAGACCGTTTACCGTCGACGATGAACTAGTTAAAAAAAAAACAGTCTAATTTCGACTAGTTTACGTCGTCGACGTGGTGGGTGGGTCGTCGACGATTTTTTTGTTTGTTTGTTTGGTTTTGGTTTTGGTTTTGGTTTTGGTTTTGGTTTTGGTTTTGGTTTTGGTGTTGGTTTTGGTTTTGGTTTTGGTTTTGGTTTTGGTTTTGGTTTTGGTTTTGGTTTTGGTTTTGGTTTTGGTTATGGTTATGGTTATGGTTATGGTTATGGTTTTGGTTTTGGTTTTGGTTTTGGTTTTGGTTTCGTTACGGAATTTCTTTATTCGGTCGCCGCGCTCAAAGCCCGCGATAAAAGCTATGCAATAAAAACAGTCTAATTTTCGACTAGTTTACGTCGTCATCGATAGACTATTTCTTGACATAAACGATTGGTAAACGTAAACGAACGAAAATCTCATTTGTCAAGTCACTAAACGAGACGAGACGATCGCGACGCGACGCAACGGACTCATCAACCAGTCGACGAATAAACTAGTTTATCTGTGAACTGTAAACTAGTTTAAACGTTCACGCACAAAAAACAGTCTAAAAAAACGGTTCGTTCATTCAACGCCCATCCCTACCAGGAAGGAATTACTGCATTGGCAGCGGGCGTAGCGTATTTCATATTGCGAACGTTGATATGTGGCTACGGTAACCGCTTCACATAAGGCGGGCCCTACGCTTGTTTTCCACCAGACGTAGTATAAAAAGAAAATATACCTAATTATAAATAAATAATAAATATTGTCAGACAAATTACACAGCGCCAGCTAGCCCCAAAGTAAGCGAAGCTTGTGTTACGATTGTTATGAAGCTTGTGGTACTAGACAACTGATAAAAATACGTAAATACATTTTTTTTTCGTAAATACATACATTATGATACATAGAAAACACCCAGACTAAGACAAACAGACATGTTCATGCACACAAATGTTTGTCCTATATGGGAATCGAACCCACGAGGGTTGGTGTCGAAACCGCGTCAGTGACCGCTACGCCACCGAGCTCGTCGAATATATGTTCTATACTTTTTGCTATCATGTATTAAGTTTTTTTTTGTAGCTGATTTCTATGGGTTGTGATTGCTTTCATCAGGTATCCCACAGCTCGCTTGCCCTCCTATCATAGAAAACAATATAATACTTTTGAATTTGACAAAACATTAGAGGTTCATAAATATATTAACAAATAACTAAATAAAAATATTCCTGGACAAATTACTCACGGTTATCTAGACTAAGCAAAGGTACTAGATAACTGATATTATACTTAAATACATTGTTTTCTGTATGCATATAAATACGATGCCACATGAGCCAAACTTTTTACATTTATATTAGTTTTATTTTAGTATTAATTAATTTCAGGTTAGTTTTATAGTTGAATTGTATATATTGTGTATAGGTTAAGTTAATTTGAATAAAGATTATTTAATAGAAAACACCCAGACCAAAACAAACAGACATGTTCATGTACACAAATATTTGTCTTGTGCGGGGATGAAACCCGCAACCTCGGAGTCAAAGTGGCCATTGATAACCATTCGACCACCGAGCTCGTTATAGGAACATATTCTCTCGTCATATGTTTATTTATTTATTTAAACTTCATGCACAGAATTGTACACAGGCGGACTTAATAATACACAAGCATTCTCTACCAGTCAATAGGTTGATGCAGAGATAAGACATGGCAGGTGCACAGGTACACACACACACACACACACACACACACACACACACACACACACACACACACACACACACACACACACACACACACACACACACACACACACACACACACACACACCCACACCCCACCACACACACACATACACCACATATGTTCATACCGAGCTCGTCATTATCATTATGAGAACAATAGTAGGTATTTGAATATTAAGCTCAGTCCAATCCAAAACATAGCCGAGTGAACGACAGCTAACTGAAGACTTAGATTCATTAAGACCGTCGCACTCATATGCAGCTAACTAATACACTGGAGTTTCTTCAAAGAGGATCAGCACCATTAACTCCCGAGTGCTCGCAATTTCGCTACTAATTTGCATATTAGCTCGTAGATGTTTAATAAGCACCCGCAGCGACGCAGAAGATCTTTATAGAGTTGTTGTGAGTTAGTTTGAATTGGTTATAATAGAAATTGAAGTGGTGTTAACTAAATAAAGCCTTTATAATTAGGCTAGACGACAATTTTTTCTTTCGATTTGTTATGTGAGGACGTCATTATATATAGGTGAAAGAATTGCTTCGATAGCATAAAAACTTCTTAAGACACGATAGCTGATAAGCAACAATGTCTCAACCCACATGGACTTCATTTCGAGAAAATGGCGTCTAAAAATTTCATACATAATATCAATTATTTGTTTGAATAAAAATGTGTCAAACGCTTCTGTTCTATTTTTTATGGAAGGAATAATGAGTGGCATATAGATAAGTATCATAAGTAGACAAAAAACTTGCTAGTTTTTCCAAAATCTGAAATTATTTATTGTTGAAAATGACGAATACGTCATTTTATTCGTAAAAGTGTATTAAGGAACTTAGCACTATATTACTTAATGTGATTCCGTGATTTTTCAACAGTAAAATGTATTTTAAGGAACTTAAACGATTGTTGATTAAAACACATTCTCAGTTAAAGATTTTTGTTTCAGTAAGTTAAGGTCATAGATATGAATAAAAATATTAATAAAAAAATAAAATATATAAAATATTTATTTAATCTTTATTAAAATGAAACTCTTTTTATGATAATATCAAATTTATTACCTGTTTTAACAAAACTTTTACATTTAGCTTGACCTAACAAAAAAATGACAATATTTTTTACAACTTTAGAGTCTGTGTAATTTTCAAGTACTCAAATAAAATTATTATAACAATGTTTATTTATATTTTATAAGTAAATAGGTAATCAAAAACTAAAAGTCCTTTAACAACGCTTTGGGATAGTTTCTGACAAGTCCAATTATATATCAATTATTAAATATGAATGAATAATATGCGAATAATATAATAAATATAATAGGCGAATAACATTAATGAATGAATATAATACCCACTGCTGGATATACGCTTTCCTCGATGCTTTTCCACCAAATACGATCCTTCGCATTCCGCCTCCAGCTGCTTTCTTGAAGTAATCGGACCATCTAGAAGGAGGGCGTCCAACACTTCGCTCGCTGCGGGACCTTTAGCCTATGGACTAGTCCGATGGTCATTGTTCAAGGCTCTGCACCATAGCTCATTGCAGGAAGGACGCACTTGTTGAAAGCGTTAGTCTTCAAGCATTGGGTTATCTGTGCGGCGAAGATGTGCCGAAGCTTACCAAAACCTGTCCAGCTGAATCGAATACATTTATCGAACCCTTTGTTGAAATTACTCCAAGACGAGCCAAGCTGTATGGAATTTCCGAAGTATACATAGTCTTTAACCATCTTAATATCTGTGTTCTCTACAATAACCGAGCTAGGAATGACAAAATCGTTGTAAATGACTTTCGTCGTGACGAAATTCATTCCCAGCCAAACGGATCGAGATGCAGTATTGAGATCGGTCAGCATACGACCGAGATCCATCAGCGATACACACCACATCGTCGGCAAACCGAAGGTGTGAGGTGTATTCGCCATTCACACTGTTGCCCCGTTTTTTCCAGTCCTATTTTTTCAATACGTTTTCCAGAGCAGCGGTAAATAGTTTCGGGGAAATCCCATCCCTTGACGTACTCTCCGCAGCAGCTGGATAGGCTCAGACTACTGGTTATCGACGCGGCTAGTCATTGTTGTAGCGCTATACAGCCACCTCTGTACCTTGATATAGCGGTGGTAAACTTGGCATTGCTGTAAAGATTTCAGAACAAACAGACCAAGTTTCGATGGCGAAAGTTGAAGGTTTCGTCGAAGGCTTTCTCGTAATCCATAAAAGTCATACTGAACGGCATATGCCGTGTGTGACTTTTGTGGGTTACAGAATGACTACCAACCACCGGAACAGGCTAGGTTTCATAAAGGCGGCAGATTATGCAGAAAACCACAGAGTAGAATATTCCACTCTGTGGTTTTCTGCACAATCTGCCGCAGTGTATGTATGTGGTCTGGTATCCTTTGTGAAACCCAGCTTGTTCCGGTGGTTGGTAGTCATCAAGTCTACGAGCGAGACGATTCGATACAATTTTGCAGAACTTGCGGGGGTATTAACTCCTCATAACTACGCTTTTTATTGGAGTTCGCAAGATTGATACGAATTTGTCCTCTTAATTTTGACAGCGACATCTTCATATAGTAAAATACTATTAGTAGTGACAGTGTATGAAAATAATGCCTAAACGAGTCGACATAACCCAAGTAGGCAGACAATTTTAGTTTGGGGATTGCAGGATTCTAGTTTTTTTTTTTTTTTTTTTTTTTTTTTTCAACTTTAATTCAAAGCATTTAAAACATTTATTGTCCGTCCTAAAAAGTACAATCAACTATTCTACATTCTGGAGCGACATAGTAGTTAAACGACAAAGCCCGTCACAATAAAGAAAAAAAAAAAAACTATTCTACATTCAACAGCAATATGTTAAGTACCTTAAACGATGTGTACAGGTTTACTTAAAGGTTCTTATACATTTCTCAATAATGTGTTAAGTTTCATAGTTGTACGGAAAGTGTTGTTTTGTATTAAGCAACAATCAATCAAGTATAACATCGTTTTATTTTGTTACATACAGTAATCTGAGAACTCCAAGATAGGTTAAAATATAAACTTTAGCCTGTGCTTTAGCTATGATATAAACTTAAACACTTCTCAAATTGATTCGCTTTCAAACTTAAATCGGCAACCTAACCTACAAAGAAACAATCTCAATTAATTGCAATAATTGCTGACTTACCTTGGTCACTCCAGCATGGATAGGATTCCAATAATGTCTTTCAAGTAAACATTGTAAATTAATTTAGTATAACACTTCTATTAAATATTTTAAAGGGACGTTTCTGTTTAACACAGCGGCGAAAAACTAAATATTATTTAGCAACACTGTGTCAAATCTCATAACATCTTTATCGGACGAAGAAAGGAGTCACTTTGAATGTAAACTATGTTAAGGAGCTTGATGGAGTCGTATGAGTGATTTTCCATTTATGTTAAGAGCCCTATTACATTTGCACGCTGACGAGCTCTCGCGCAGTACTAAACCCGCGAAGGCCGCCGGTGCATCGTTTTTTGTAGTAATTTTGAAGTTATATTTATCGTTTTTATTGAAATAAGATAATAAATTCATGCTACAAAGTTTATTCATCATGAAGTAACAATTATTCTCGAATAAATTTTGCTCAATAATATTATCGTTTATTCGAGAAATTAACAGTTTACTTAAAGCGATTTTCGAAGATTTTTTGGTTAAAAGAATGTTTTTTTTCTATATTAAATCAATGATATTTCAAAATTCCGAGGCCGCAATGTACTATTATATATTGGAATCGATGTGTTAGGTAAGAACTCAATGTTTTAGTCGGAATACTGTTAGATATTTAAAATCCGTGGTTCACGGCAGTTGAGCTTCACTTGACTAGCCATCTTTTAATGCCTTTTGCTATATTTGCTATATTGCTATCTCTCACATTGCTAAGAGGGAAAGTCAAATTCCAAAAGCTTCTTCCTTCTACTAATTTCTTCTGATTAAATTCGTCGTGAGTTCCAAGGCAGCAAGCAAGGCGTAGTTTTACCCCCGGGTCTGCAATGAACGTCACTGTTCATTACCTTGTTTTTCAGTCGCCGCTGTTAATCTTGGCTACACAGGAGACACAGTGGTGGGAATTGATGGGCCCCGGTCCCGTTACTAGAAAATGTTGCCAGAATAAACGTAACTATTATACCAATTTATAGTATTATTAATAAATACAAACCCGAGCTTATCTATTTTATAGATTTTGTTTTACATCAACCTTTTGTCAGTTATAAATAGACAATGTAAGTCCAATACCAAAATTACATATCTTGATAACGCGCGAGCTAATATCCATAAATCAATAGACCATTCGATACTCCATTTGGACATAAAATTATTGTACGCTACTGTCCGGACGAGTGTCCGGAATTATTGCGATATTATCGGACATAACGAGCTGTCATTGTAGTGAGAAAGATTGATCGTCCCTCCTGATGAATGGGTTTGGAATCCACGTGGCTGTTTTAAGGAATGTGGGTATATTTCGGAGGTGATTTTTTATCGACCATTTTTTTGCACTCTGTGTTTCATAGGAGTGAGAAAAAAAAGTAAAGCGGACGAAGCCGCGGGTGAAAGCTAGTACAAAATAAAATACAGACAGTTTTAACATCTAAATAACATTTTATGTGTGTACTAGCTTCCATCCGCGTCTTCGTCCGCTTTACTTTTTTTTTTAATAAAAAATATATATAATGTCCTTCTAATGTACAGATATTCTCAAAGGTCTGGGTGTTTTCTATGTATCATATATGATAAAATTCGTTGTGATATCATATATGATACATAGAAAACACCCAGACCAAGACAAACAGACATGTTCATGCACACAAATGTTTGTCCTATGTGGGAATCGAACCCACGAGCGTTGGTGTCGATATAGAACAATGTCGGATCGGTTTAGTTATTCTATTTATAACTAACGAACTGTTGGATATTTTGATGTTTGATGAGCTAGGTGGTCGAATGGCTAACCATGTCCACTATGATTCCGGGGTCGGGGGTTCGATTCCCGCACAAGACGGACATTTGTGTCTTGGTCTGGGTGTTTTCTATGTATTATATGTATGTAATTACAAAAAAATAAGTATTTAAGTATAATACCAGTTATCTAGTACCTATAGCACTAGCTTTGCTTAGTTTGGGACTAGATGGCAGTGTTGTAATTCGCCCAAGAATATTTATTTATTTCATTTTCTTTTATTTTTGTTTGGTGAATTTATCTCGGCGCGGCGTCAAATAACAGAATAACTATGGAAAGAATTAACGAAAAGGAACCTTTATGAAAAAAATATATTTTTTCATATGAGAAGCTCTGTGGAACAAAATTCGATAAATCACAGACACAAAACATTGATTTAAAAAATATGTATGAGTCATATCATATCAAATGTGAAAAATGATAAATTTGTATGTAGGTAGGTCTTTCGAATAGGCAAGATAAAAAAAAACATTTAAGATAATTTCGTCATTATAGTTACATATTTTAAATTTACAATCATCGGTTTTTGATGCAAACATCCTGGAAATATCGGTTTTTGACCGGCAATATTATATTTTCCGGATTTTGACCCGAAAAGTCCTTAGAACATCACGAATTTTTATTAAAACATTACTTCTTCTATTTCAAGACATATATTCGAATAGACAGCCTTCTCCATACGGCATACGGTACGGTGTACGAAAATAATAAGTATCAAATGTGTAACTATCGGTATATTATTCTGTGCTATCGGGTTTTGTTTCCGAGCTCTTCATATATTTGTGTGCAACTGCTGCTAATATCACGAGAACGGATTGACAGATTTTGATACTTTTTTGTGTTCCTCTTCCTTCGAGAAATTTCTTCGTACATTAAAATAGTAAGTTAAGGCTTTCTTGCCCTATATTCGGATTATACTAAACTACCTATTTATAATAAATCCTACTACTATTTATACTAAATTCTCTTTACGAAAACGACTATCGACTTTATCCCAATAAGTGACCGTAAAGACCTTCCTATCTAATATTTAGAAGTTTGCAACCTTGTTAGCTAGACAAGATTGTCTTCCGAAGCTTCCATTACCAATGGAATCGTGTGGTCTAGCAAGTTACTAACGCTGTTACTAACTTGCTAAAGACCATGAACGTGTGAACGAGATGGAATGACTTCTGGGAACTCCGCTTAATTTGATTCCGCGACGCGTCGGTTTACCGCTTTGACGAAAAATGAGTTAGGTCGTTATGTCGTGAGGGTGTGCTTGGGACTTTTGGTTTGGAGTTAGTGTAGTTGGTTTCATTGCAGTCAAGTATATGTTGAAATGAAATAGTGTAATACACCAACGCTCGTGGCTTCGATTTCCACACAGGACAAACATTTGTGTGCATGAACATGTCTGTTTGTGTTGGTCTGAGTGTTTTCTATGTATCACAAGTATGTATTTACAAAAATAAATGTATTAACGTATGTTATCAGTTGTCCCCATTACACACGCTTCGCTTACTTTGGGGCTACATGGCGCTGTGTAATTTGTCTGACAATATTTAAAATATATATAAAAAAGCGAAATACCACTCACTGATTAATCACAAAATCTCAGAAACTAAAACACCTACAAACTTGAAATTTGGCAGGTACGTTCCTTATAGGGTGTAGACATCCTAAGATCTTACGCTAAGGTTTAAAGATTTAAAGATTTTACCCCTAAGGAGGTAAAACGGGGGTTGGAACTTTCGGTCGGTAAAAATAAATGTAATTACATGGAACAGCCCCCTTACCACCATCTCTTATTGCGATTCAATAATTGAATAGATTGCTTATTCATAACCATGAATAATGGATTTTAAATATTCCATTTTAAATAGAGTCGCTTATTCATTGGTATGAAATAGCATTCTATTCAGTTATTGAATCGCAATAATAGATGGTGGTAAGGGGGCTGTTCCATGTCATTACATTTATTTTCACCGACCGGTTTATTATTATCAAGGTAAGCAGATGGTCTTTGTGTTTCTACTCGTGAAAAAGTTATAAGTAATTTTAATAATTAAAATTAGGTTTTTTTATTTCGTTTCACAATTTCAGGGTGACGTTTTCAGTACGTTTTCAAAACGTCACCCTGAAATTCTGAAAAGAACTGCTAATCTCTGAAATTTTAATAAATTACGTTACAGGGAAATGTGTCGTAAGTTTTATGAAAATTGAGATAATTTTAAACTATTGTTGACTTTGGTCTGTCATCTGGTATATTATTGTTTCAGGGAATCAATTACCTACTTCAAGAATTAAGTTACTATCAACAATAGGCTAGACGACAATTTTTTCTTTCGGTTTGCTAAGTAAGGACGTCACAATAATATAACTATAGGTGAAAGAATTACTTCGATAGCATAAAAACTTCTCGAGATATGATAACTTGAAAATCACAATTTTGGACTTTCCCGAAAACGCTCCATACAAAAGGCTACATAATTATGACGTCACACTTATGTATTTTGTATACGTTAAAACAGAAATTTGTACGACAGCTATGTGAAATACTGCGTTTATGTAGCTAGTGCCATAATAAAAATTATAGTATTTTTGATTGTTTTTCCAAAATTAATATTTTTTTTATATAATTTCATTCTTTTAAATTGGACTTTCCTACTGCACTTTGATCGATCATAGAACAAGTCGGACATAAGTTATCAAAATTTCAAGATCACAGATCGTTCTAGTTTTGTATATTTTATGACACTGATAAGTACTTTTTATAATTTTTTATCATTGTCGTCTAGCCTATTGCAATAGGCTATTTTCCAATGTTTAAAAATTGTATAAATTATTTAACAATATCGTAAAATACACATAACTATAAGGATCTGCAAACTTTCATTCTAATATCTTCAGTCAGACTTTTTTTAGCGTCGATCAAAGTTTGGCGGGAAAGTCCATTTGAAAAGTATGAAATTATTAAAAAATAATATTTCCATTGGAGAAGCAATAAAAAAGGCTATAACTTTTATTATGATACGAATCACATAAACGTAATATTTAACATAGCTATCGTACAAATTTCTGATTTGATGCATACAAAATACAAACCTGTGACGTCATAATTCGATAGTCTTTTGTATGGAGCGTTTTGGGGCAGTCTAAAAATTGTGATTTTCAAATTAACATAACTCGAGAGATTTTTGTGCTGTCGAAGTAATTCTTTCACCTATAGTTATATTATGGACACGTCCCTACATATCAAACCGAAAAAAATATTAGTCAAATAGCCTATTGTTTCGAAGAATCCAATATTGAAGGCCTTCTGCGGCCACGTCCTTGTACCACCGTGCCATCATCCATCTTCGGCAGCCTATAATAAAATGAGAAAAATGTGTCTAATACTACAAGCCCGGTGGTCGAATGGTAAGCAATAGCTACTTTGACTCCGAGATCGCGGGTTCGGTCCCCGCACAAGACAAACATTTGTGTGCATGAACATGTCTGTTTGTCTTGGTCTGAGTGTTTTCTATGTATCATAAGTATGTATTTACAGAAAATGGCGTATCAGGCCATATCAGGCGGGCATTGTGAACCCGATATTTATTTTTTGATGTAAATATGTCTTTAAAATTCCTTCCGTAGGGAGACAATTCAAAAAACAAATGATAACAAAATCGGGGATAGGTACAGTTTGGTGTTGCAGCTACAAATCTATCATCTCCATCCAAAAATCAATCACACCACTGGATAGATGAAGGATCTAAGAATTTAATACGCTAAGTAAGGACTATGGCTATCGCGTGTGAAGGAGGGGGAAGAGCTACCGTTTTGAGATAATTTTAGTGCATAAAACGTATTCACGTAAAACATACGGCCGGGTCAATGACACAGGCACGCCCCATTTTTTATTAAAATAAATGTATTGTTTATGTACCTGCATTTTCAAGTGATCATCATTTCTTCATTGTTATGCCGACGTAGTATAACAAAAAAAATAAAATAAAAAAAATAAAATGCGATTGCGACAATTCTTTTTTATTTTTTATTGTTTATACTACGTCGCGTGGCAGACAAGCATACGGCCCGCATGTGAAGCGATTACTGTAGCCATATTAACGCTCGCAACATAAAATATCGCTCGCGCACAGCCACCCCTGCTGTCAGCGCAACATCTCCTTCCCTTCTTTTCTAGTGACCTCACTCACAAGCAGAAACACAACAACCCTCAAGGGAATTGTTATTTGGCTGCGGTATTCTGTGAGGTGGAGGTACATTCCCCAGTCGGGTAGCTTACATTCATTTTCGTCAGAGCTTCGTTTGTCAGTCAGCAGGGTGCACCGCGTGCAGGTGAAGTTGGCTTTGGTTCAAAGATGTTGATGAACCTCTTACACCCCAAAATTCTAAACTGGAGCATCGTAGTCAGGCGTAAAGTTTACTATGTACACAATGATACAAAACATCGCTCCAAGAGTTTAAAAATACTAAGCAATAATATTACTGTAGCTTGAAAAATAAATTGCATGAAGCAACTGCATGAAAAGGTCAACGAAGGCGACGCTCGAAAGTAAATAATTAAATCGAGGCGGTGAGACGAGCTGGTATAAAATAGTTACTAACTTCTACTTCTACTTCCCTTGGCAATATTACAAATCTAGTGGAAAAAATTAAATTTTGGCTTAAAAAGTGTACGAATCGAGCTAGGTAGATGCTTGGGGCACTGACGGTGGCCCGTCAGTGCCCCAATTAAGCCTGTCAAGGACACCTATACAAAATGAGACGACGTCCAGAGTGCAGAACATGCAAAGGGTTTAACGAGTCCATGAAACACTTGATGTGTCAATGTGACGCCCTAGCCGGCAAACGAATGGAAATCCTTAGGAAAGGCATACCCGGACCTGGAGGAGTACAGGCTCTTCCCAATAAGCGGCATACTGAAGTACATGGAACATGTCTCCAGGCAGTCAAGGGAGAGTGACTAAAGGATGTGGAAGAGCACAAAAGATCCATGAGGGTCGACGCGTCACCGGTGCTGCAGCGCTGGACCCACTCTAAGATGAGATAAAATACCTAGGTAGATTGACGATCTGAAATCTGAGTCCCTACAGCCGAAGCTGAAGCCGATTCCAATCGGATTTTTTTGATTGCGAATATCAAACTTCGACTTGGATTAGTGGCAGATATGTTTAGCATCTGGTAGAAACTTTGAAGGTCTACCGACAAAGCTAAAACTATTTGTCAATAACTCAAACTTAACACCTATTTTCGGAACTCAAAATATTTTCGTCTGGACCTCTGGGCCTCTGGACCCCTACCGCCGAAGCTGATGCCGATTACTATTGAAGTTTTTAATTGCGAAAATAAAACTTCACCTTAGATTAGTAGTAATTGTATCAAACTTTTAAATTCGAAGACGGTTCAAAGATGTTGATGAACCACTTACCCCCGTAAGTGGTTCATCAACATCTTTGAACCAAAGCCAACTTCACCTCCGCGCGGTGCACCCTGCTGATTGACAAACGAAGCTCTGGCGAAAAGAGAGGTAGGGAGCGTAATTGTTTTAGGTATGGCAACAGATTGGAGTATTTTATTCAAATTAGTAATTTAATGTTTATATACACTCACGAGGCCAGTTCTCCGCAGAGTCACCTACTAAGCATAGTCACGTACTCAGTTATCTATGCTAAAGATAAATAGCATTGTCATTGGCGAGAACATCACGATCTCCATAAAGAAGAATTGAATTGAATTGAGCGTAATTGGAATTGAGGTGCATACACTCACAGAATACCGCAGCCAAATAACAATTCCCTTGAGGGTTGTTGTGTTCCTGTGAGTGAGTGAGTGAGGTCACCAGAAAGGAAGAAGTTGCTGCGTTAGCATCGGGGTTAGTGGCGCGCGAGCGATATTTTATGTTGCGAGTGTTAATATGGTCACGGTAACGGCTTCAGTCGGTCTCGCGGGCCGTATGCTTGTCTGCAACCCGACGTACCATAAAAAATAATAATAAAGAAAACATAGTTGGTAGAGGCCCCAGAGCTCTACCGACTAAGCTGGAGATTTTTTTCATTAACCTTTACCTTAGGCCCTACCGCCGAATCAAAAGCAGGTTTCCATCGGTTTTTTTTAATGCGAAAATGAAACTACTGCTAACTTTGTTGGCAATTATGTTTAACTCATCTGGTGGAAACCCTAACGTTCTACCAATTAAGCTGAAGGAGTTTGTCAATCACTTTAATCTAAGACCAATTTTCGGAATCATAAAATCCGATCTTAATCGGCTTCAGCTTCGGTAGTTAGGGCTCGTGTTTTTGAAATCAAAATAAATCAAAATATTAAATCGGAATTTGTTTCAGATTCGACGGTAGAGCCCCTGATGATGGAAGATTTAATGGCGTTTTAAATTTTAGGGTGTAGTAGTTAATTCACTGTACTTATTATTTGTAGAAAATGTTTATCATCATCATCAGCCTGTCTCTACTCACTGCTGGTTATGCCATGTCACATAATCCAGGGTCGGACTGGGCCAGAAGGGCCCGGGTGGCTGACAAGCCCGGGGCCCCAGACTAGATGATGGTAGATCGTATATTATCCTACGGTTGCCGCAAGCCCTCAAGCCAGGCCCGTGGGGGGCCCGCGCAGGCTGGGGCACGGCTGGCAAATGCCACCTCGACTATATGGCCAGTCCGACGCTGACATAATCTATACTAATATTATAAATTTTGTGAGATTGTTGGGTGTAATCTCTGAATCTATTGAATCCATTTTGAAAATTATTTTACCAATAGAAGGTGGTGGTAGTGGAAGGTGTAAGTGTCATAGGCTATATTAACCCGAAAAATTAAAATAATTTTTCGTAAACGCGGACGAAGCCGTTTGCGGAAGCTAGTCTATAGTAAATAATCACTGATCTGTCTCTCACATAGCTAAGAAGGATAGTCAAGTTCCAAAAGCTTCTTACTCCTTCAAAATCGTTGTAAGTTCCAAGGCAGACATAAAAGCTGAGCGAAAAGTGGATAGTGAGTAAAAGTGATATTGGGTATATTATTTCAATATGGTGTCCATGAAAAAAAAAATTGGTTGCCTGTAAAGTCGGTATACGGGCGAAAGTTTTACGTGACAACGACTTTGAGTGGTAAAATGTTTTCGAGTGGAAGGGACTGACAGACTGTCTGTCTCTCTCGCTCTTAGAAGGGACGCGTGCCTTTCACTCGCTCTCATTGTAAGCGCATAACGTGAGCCAGTTTCTTGTAGTGTCACCCGGCTAACCAATTTATAAGACGTTGTCACGTCAAAAAGAAAATTAATAAAACTAAGACCAAGTATCTTTCAAGCATTTCTTCTTTGCCAATGGTCAATACTGAAATGCTAGTAAATATCATCATCATCATCATCAGGTCATTTTAGTCTCCACTACAGGAGCACGACCCTCTCGTCCGTCCCAGACAGAAGCAGGATTTGGCCTACACGAGGCCAGCGGGTTATATGCAGACGGGGTAAATAAGAATAATGAAAAAAAAAAGAATATAATTAATAAGAGTGTGTAAGACGTGTCTAAGTGTCCACAAAGGACGAATGACGGAATAAATAATTTCATTTCATTTTAAATCAAATACTTAATTGTATTTTGTATTGCTATTATTCCCCAAATCACATTCGAGAAAATTCGATTACATCGAGTAGATTATGATTGCACTCTACATTCTCCCGTGTATTCGACTATTGCACAAACTTTATACGCCGAATGTTCAAGCGAGATAAATAAAATATAGGTAACCGTTAATGCTTTGTAGGTTCGACATCCCCGGGGTGCCTACCCCGAGATAACCAGACATGTCTGCACTGCAAATGGAAAAACTTTAAATAGCTCCAATTTCACCCCCCACCGTCTCCCGCGAGACGTGGGGCAATTAAAAGAATCGTCCTGTAGATTCAGCTTCATGTAAACATAGCGAAGAATATTTCGCGCGTGCCCGTTAAAAATTACAACTGCGTTTGTATGTCTGGCTGAGCTTGAGATTTCCGCGTGGATATAACTCTTTTTGGTTTGTTATAAAATAACGCGGCTAAGGGCACTAAATATTGTCGTAAATAATGCTTCGTATTTTTCAGTAATTCGATTTTAAATTTAATGAGTGGTTACGAGGTGTACGTACCAACGATTAACACAAAAATGTCAAAAATTGGTTTTACTAATTCCTTACGTCTCATAGATTTTTTTCTCCAAAAATCTTTAATATCTTTATATTATATTTTATTTATATTAGTAGATAAGATAGAAAATAGTCAGTAGATAGATCTCTCAGTGCTGCTCTAGTTTAAATTGCTTTCAGCACTTGTACGCATTTTAGAGAATGCCAAATTCATTTCTGCTTTGGAAAAGTAATAAATCTGGGGTTGTTATCACTACGAGTGTTTAAATTTTACACTGAAATAATTATTTTAAACTCCTTAAAAGAACTATTAAATTGAAGAGAATTGTGGTTCAAAAATATTGATCGGCTGGGCGGCAAGATTACTCGCTGCATTGATAAGCGCAATATAAGAGCGTATATTTCATTAGTAGATGGCTTGTGATTCGACCCTGTTCTCTCACATTACAGGAGGAATTAATTCTAAGTGAACTAGTTGAAACACTTCCAATTACCGAGACGGAACAAAACAAGTTTCGTACACTGTTGAACTTTGCCGATGTTAGTTGCAGTTTGATAATTAGATGGCGCTATTACAATTTGCTTATCAAGTAAATAAAATAAAAATAATATTACATTCTCTATTTTCTATAGATGTTAGCTGAAAATCAGTGCTGTGCCTGTAAGGGCAATAATTATCACCGAGCCTCCAACCGGTTGGTGTTGCTGAAGCACATTACGCATTTTAAACATGTTCATAATATGTGAATGTTTCTTTACATTTATTTAAGTATTTGTCAATGTCTTAGATTAAGTAAAACCTGTGGCAGCGACCCAATATTTACTCTATTCTCTTACACTTGTACCAGACTCCAATATTGATAATTCTGTTGTGATGTTAATGTAGCATAAATTTATACTTAATATTATAACACTGAAAAGTTTGTTTGTTTGGTTGAACGCGTTAATCTCAGGAATTACTCATTCGAATCATAAAATTCTTTTAATGTTAGATAGCCTATTTTTCGTAGATGGCTATAGGCTAATATAACATCACGCTACAAAACGCAAAAATAGGAAAAAAATATTCCTTTTGAGAGCTTCTGCTGCGTGCGCTGCGTTAACGGTTCAATTTACGCAATAATTATATATGACGGAATTATTCATCTTAAAAAGTTCTAAAAAAAGTCCTTATTAGTATATATCTGTCTTTTAAGAATTAAGACCTTTCAAATGGTAACTTTACGCTTCACTCTCAACACCCTGTCACACGCAGACGAAGTTGCGCGAGTCAGCTAGTATAAAATAATCGAATAAAGACGGTATCCTCGTAAATATTTTATACACAGATTATATAATTCACTTTCAAATTTCTGGGGACATTCTGGGGTCTAAGTGGTTCATCAACATCTTTGAACCAAAGCCAACTTCACCTGCACGCGCTGCACCCTACTGACTGACAAACGAAGCTCTGGCGAAAAGAGAGGTAGGGAGCGTAATTGTGAGCTACCCGACTGGGTAATGTACCTCCACCTCACAGAATACCGCAGCCAAATAACAGTTCCTTTGAGAATTGTTATGATCCTACGAATGAGTGAGGTCACCAGATAGGAAGGAGATGCTGCATTGGCAGCGGGGGTGGCGGCACGCGAGCGATACTTTATGCGAGCGTTAATATGGCTGCGGTAACCGCTTCACATCAGGCGAGCCGTATGCTTTTCTGCCACACGAGGTAGTATAAAAAAAATATATTATTGTTTACTTTGATATAATTAAAACATGCATTGAATGTACCTATTTCACATCCAGAGATGGAGGCCTGGTTCGTAACACAGGTTTTCTTACCTAAAACGGTACACCAGCTTCCACAGACACGTACTTTTAAGTAAGTACATACATTGAAGTGTAATCTGTAAGTAAGTACATACATACGCGTGTAATTTGTATTATATGAGTCGATTATATTATTATGTATTTTATTTGCCTATATCATATATTGTAACATAGTGGTAGTAAAAACTAATTGTTTGTTGTGGGTTTCAATAAAGAATTTATTTATTTATTTAATAAATAGGTATATTATATCTATGTATCTATCTTGTCTGTCTGTTAACACATATTCTTCCCTTTTAAGTTATGGAACTGTAAAAAAAATGCGAAATGGACGTATTGATTTGGATTAGGATACTTCGTATTGTATTCTCAAAGTCAAAGATATATCAAAATAAAAGATTTTTAAAGGTAAAATATATAAAATATCCACAAGAGTACTCGACCGGTCATCGAGAGGTCGTGGGTTCAAATCCCACCTTGGGGGGGCAGGTGAATTTTTCAAAAAAATGTGTTTAGCTTAGCTGGTAGCCTGGTAGAAACCATAAAGCTCTACCGACTAAACTGAAGATGTTTGTTATTAACTTAAGATCTATTTTCCGATAAATCCGGATGGTAATCGGCTTCAGCTTCTGCGGTAAGGTCCTTGATACCTGTATGTATTGGAGTGATTTTAAAGACGCTTCACGCTAAAACATCTTAGTCTTCAACCGATAACATATACAGGGTGGCGATTTAGTCACCTGCAATATTTCAGGGTAACGTAGGGTTAGTCGTTTTATAAGTAAAAAAATGATGATAGCATTATATTTTGAAAAAAATAATAAACTAATGTAATTATCATTTATACGCATTGTTCACCAATTGTCCCTCAACGTCCCTAACGCGGCCGCGGCGGCGGCGCGACGGCACAGCATAGTAATGCGACGGCAAGTGAATAGCGGGAGCACAGCATAGTAATACAACCAGTACTTTGACCAAAACGGCGCACGCACACAGCCAAGCGTCAAGCCAGGAAGTTTTGCCTTCTTTACTCATGTGGTTTTGGTGCGCGGAACAACGTAGATACGTTGTTCCGCATACCAAAACTTCGTGAGCGGTCGTGTAATGACGCTTGGCTGTGTGCGTGCGCCGATTTGTGCGCTAGTATGAAGTCAAAGTACTGTATTATTAGTGGTGGGCCACAGCATAGTAATGTAATACAACCAGCCACACTCCCGAGTGTGGCTCGTTTCGTGCGCCTGGCGGCGCTGGAAAAACGCGCGGACGCAGATTGTTAAAAATATGTGTCCACTATGCTTTGAAAAAATAGGACAATTGAAAAAAAAAACTTTATTATTTTATTTGAGTAGTATATTACTTACAGATATAGTTCCTTATATTGCAGGTGAATAAATCGCCACCCTGTATATGACAATTGTAAATTTAATACGACGCCAAAGGCTTCAATATCTCCAGTGTACCAAACACATCGCAACAAGAGCTCGCTAGAGAGGGCAACTTGTCACAAAGTTAGGAAACTAAATAACTAAGTCCAAGCTCTGCTGGCAGGACGGACTCGGATACAATGCTTTGTGAGCTGATTCTGATATTCTGTACAAAGAGAAAATGTATTATGCCGAATTTAAAACGAGGTTATCACTTCTTATTATAAAACAAAGTCCGTTGCGTGATGTGTTAAACTCAGAAACTACTCGATGAAATTTCACACATTTTACATGAGCCTAGTGGTAGAATGGCTAGTAATGGTTACTTTGACTCCGCGGTCGCGTGTTCGATCCCACCACAAAACAAACATTTCTGTGCATGTACCTGTGCTTCGGAGGGCACGTTATGCTTTCGGTCTCTGCTGTTGTCGCTAGATGACAGTTGTTAAGTCAAGTCAGTGGCCTTTGGGCGGCTTGGAAACATTGGCCTCCGTCAACCTCCAATTGAGCAGAATGGTGGAGTACGCTCTAAACCTTCGATTGGGATGATTATGGGCTGATGCCGATCAGTTGTCTAGTAGCCATAGTACAAACTTTGTGCTTAATTTGGCACTAGATAGCGCAGAAATATTTACTTAGGTATTTATGATAGAGATGTCCAAAATTTTTATTTGTATCGATAGTGGTATCGATACAGCGTATCGTAAACCGACGTATCGATACGACGATATATCGCAACATTGTGTGTCGATACAGTCGATATTTATCGATATTTTTCAATCACTACTTATAATAAAACAAAGTCGCTGTCGCTGTCTGTCCGTCCCTATGTATGCTTAAATCTTTAAAACTACACAATGGATTTTGAACCGGTTTTTTCTCATACATAGAGTGATTCAAGAGGAAGATTTATGTGTATAATACATGCATAATATTGTAGAGAAACAGTAATAAATTTAGAGGTTTAGAAAGAGAGGACATTTTTAACACCCTTTTATTAGGTCGACCTGTATGTAACTAACTATGTAATGGAATCTAAGGTACCTAATTTAACCATCTTGCAAGGATCGTAGCGTAATGAAAATTGACAGCTGTATGTAGTTCTGATGACAATACAAGAATATGGTACTGTCGAACTGATCTGATGATGGAGCCGGAAGATATGAACCGGAACTTCATGATGGAACATCGCATCATAGCTGTTTTTGGATTTCTTAGAAAAGTCTTGTAATGAACTTTGACCACGATTAGGTTTCAAGGTCTGATGATGAAGCCGAAAGATAGGCACTGGCATTCCATGATGGAATATCGTATCATAGTCGTGTTTGCACTTGTGAGAAAGGCCACGTAATGGACTTTGCACACGATCAGGTATATTTATAAAAGCGTGTTTTTCTAGTGTTTTTTTAAATATTAATTTATTTTACGCTTACATTGCAAACGCTGGCGAAACCCCACGAGATAAATGAACTACATTATTGTACACCTTAAAAAGATCAACAAAAAAGTCCGCGATGGTATATGTCTATCACATAAGGATAACCCACAATAACCATTTTTTATCCTTTTGTTTTTTTTTTTTTTTTTTTTTATACTACGTTGAGTGGCAGACAAGCATACGGCCCGCCTGATGTGAAGCGGCTACCGTAGCCATATTAACGCTCGCAACAGTAAATATCGCTCACGCGCCGCCTCCCCCGCTGCCAACGCAGCATCTCCTTCCTTACTGGTGACCTCACTCACTCGCAGGAACACAACAACCCTCAAGGGAATTGTTATTTGGCTGCGGTATTCTGTGAGGTGGAGGTACATTCCCCAGTCGGGTAGCTTACAATTACGCTCCCTACCTCTCTTTTCGCCAGAGCTTCGTTTGTCAGTCAGCAGGGTGCACCGCGTGCAGGTGAAGTTGGCTTTGGTTCAAAGATGTTGATGAACCACTTACACCCCAGAACATTTCCTTTACATTTTACGGGATAAAATAGCTCATTTACGAACTGATTTTAAGCAATACATCATTAATTTTTATCCTATTATATACCTTAAATACATTGTCCATTTAATATAGATCAATATGGCCCTTATTATTATTGGCTGTAGCCTATAATTTAAATTAATATTTCCGAAGATATTACAGATTTAAAATGCAGGGACATAGCAGTGCGGCGGTACTGGCCCGGCCGGCGGCGCATGCCTATAAATTGCGCGTCGAAGGCCGCGCTGCGCCCTATCTATCTATCTTCTAAATATTTATTAGAGAAAATCGCTGTCTCGCTCACTCACTCATCACGAAATCTCAAAAACTGCAAGTGCTAGGAGTCTCAAATTTTGCATGGGGGTTCCTTTTAGGACGTAGGTGCTCACTAATACGGGAATTTGGAAAATTCAACCCCTACGGGGGTGAAATGGGCATACAAAGTTTATATGGGGAAACAAGATTAGTTGGACTATTTTATCCGAAACTTTACACGAGTACTTCTTTATATAAATGAGTAAACACGTGTTTCAAAATTTTTCAAAATTCAGCCCCTACATTTTTTTTTATTTTTATACTACGTCGGGTGGCAGACAAGCATACGGCACGCCTGATGTGAAGCAGTTACCCTAGCCATATTAACGCTCGCAACATAAAATATTGCTCGCGCGCCGCCACCCCCGCTGCCAACTCAGCATCTCCTTCCTTTCTTTCTGGTGACCTCACTCACTCGCAGGAACACAACAATCCTCAAGGGAATTGTTATTTGGCTGCGGTATTCTGTGAGGTGGAGGTACATTCCCCAGTCGGGTAGCTTACAATTACGCTCCCTACCTCTCTTTTCGCCAGAGCTTCGTTTGTCACTCAGCAGGGTGCACCACGTGCAGGTGAAGTTGGCTTTGGTTCAAAGATGTTGATGAACCACTTACACCCCAATAATAAATGGGGTAAAATGGTGTAAAAAAGTCTGCAAATCGTCATGGAATGCCCATGTTTTCATGGTTTACCTGGTCGCTGATTACGAAAACAACAACGATTTTTTAATTCAACGTGACTAACGTGGCCATAGTCCCATATTGGGGTGCCATGGGATTGAAATGTCTATATATCAATATATGTGTCGTTTTTACGGTTTTTCGGAACGCGAATCCATACTAATATTATAAAACGACGGAGTGGCTGTCTGTTACCTCTTTACGCTTAAATCTGGGAAAGGTCATAAGATAGTTTTTGTCCCAGAAATTACATTGTTATTTATTGTACCTGTAGGGCGGTTCTATGTTCGACTGTATGTATTTTTTTTAATTATAGTTTCAATGATTTCTCCGTCAATTGTACAGCAATTTTAATAATCTTATTTGTTTGTTAAAGTACACTCTTCAGGTAGTTCCATATTAATCAAATTAGAATTAGAGAAAGGGTTGTAATTTATAGGCCTGAACATGGATACAGTAATTGAAGAGTTTTCTGATGTTATAAAAAAATATAAAATAAACATAACCAGTTTTTTTTTACAGGATGAGAGCCCCACCACACATTTCCATCACGGTGTCTCCTGGTGCAGCCAGGATTAACAGCGGCGACCGCCAAAAAAAGGCAATGCCAAAAATGACTTCATACCTTGCTTTAGTCAGGATATTTTTGAAACGTCACGGTTTGGTATTGTAGAGGTGTAACTCAGAATCGTTAACCGTTTCATTGTAGCTAATTTGCAGATCGATAACGTTATTTCTAAAAAGAAAAACAAAATTACAACACTATTGCAATATAATCACTAGATGGCGTTGATATCATTTTAGATCGCGCTATAGTTTGTCAAGTGGTAGACGTATACTTTAGCTCGATTTCATTTTTTAAATTACATACTTACAGTTTGGCTGGGCGCCAAACCAAATT
The DNA here is from genome assembly GCA_937001555.2 of Hypsopygia costalis. Taxonomy (NCBI): domain Eukaryota; kingdom Metazoa; phylum Arthropoda; class Insecta; order Lepidoptera; family Pyralidae; genus Hypsopygia; species Hypsopygia costalis. The sequence continues at coordinate 1,336,998 of OW443343.2, read as the reverse complement.
TTTTGAAGATACCATGAAATCCTCATAAGGCCAGTTTGGCAGAGTTCTTCATAGGTGTCTCATTAGAATGAGTGTGAGTGAGCTAGTGGTGGGTAGTCGACGATTTTACAGTCGACGCAGTATTGCCAACTCCAAGGAACTAAAAAACAACAGCTCATCATTACCAAAAAACCGGACAAGTGCGAGTAGGACTCGCCCACCGAGGGTTCTAAATAAGAAATAAAGCGTCGAAAAAAATAAATAAAATATATTTTGCAATGTGTTCATCAAGCCCTTTCATATGATACCCCATTTGAACCTTATAAAAATATAGACCCCCTATTTTTTAAGATCTATTTACAAATGTACAGTTTTGAGATTTATTCCTGTACTTGTAGTCTATAACGATGTTACTTGCCAAATTTCATAGTTCTAGGTCAACGGGAAGTACCCTATAGGTTTTGATTCCCTTGAGTGTGTCGAAATATGCGTTTTTTGCTGAATAAACGGCCGTAACTTTTTTCTACGTAAACTTAGCAGTTAGAATTTTTTACAACTTCATGGGACCGTAGACCTGAGTATACAGTTCAAATTTCAGCTTGATACCTCCACGCATTCTCGACAGAAATTCTTGACAGACAGACAGACAGACAGACAGACAGACAGACAGACAGACGGACAACAAAGTGATCTTATAAGGGTTCCGTTTTTCCTTTTGAGGTACGGAACCCTAAAAACAGGAGAAAACAGTAGATTTTTTTTTTTTTCATTTATTAAAGTTCCAAACTATTTTATCGCAGAGTTTCAAATGTCTTAAGTCAAAAATGTAACTCGCACTCGGTATTAGTTTCAAGTAACCAATCACAGGCCGTAATTTCTTCACCTTCGACCGCGCGTCGATGCGGCGTCGATGCTCGATGGTCGATATAGACAGCGGTAATAACTCGCACTCACAAATTCTGCTGCGGCTTTTCGTCAACAGATGGTGCTACATGAATTCCATACAAATTTGAGTTAACGTTGTCGAGATCGAATTATCGTGGAAACTCGCACTCAGCACTCTGAAGCCATACAATGGCTTATACGCAGCCAGTAGTTCGACGTTCACAATATATTTTTAATTATGCATGCATGCGAAATGCTACATTACAACAGCGCTTACAACGCATATTCAAAGCTATTATTATAATCGGTTATTAAATATTTTTTTATTCTCTTAATTGAATTAGGGTTGGAAAGGTATATTTCTTGTATGTATTTTGGAAGGCTATTTATATTTTTTGGTAACATATATTGATATGATCTCATACCATATTTGTTGTTATAGGTTGGTACCACAAAATTATTCATTTTTATCAATGCTCTTAGGTTATTATTACGACGTTTCTTCTGTAAATGGACAGTATTATGAAATTCTTCTTTGAGTACAGACAATTTGATCATGCTTTGCACGGGAAGCACATTACAAAATTTGAACAACTGGGAGTAGTCATCCCGGTGTTTTGTTTTAGTATATATAGGTACTATGTTTTTAAGTATCCTTTCTTGTAAGTTATAAATATTGTTCAGACCAGATTTATTTGACCTCCCATAACTGCTGAGACCATATCTTATTATCGACTCGGCCAGCGCTAAGTATAAAATTCTAAGTGTATTGTATGGTACCTTGTATTTTAAAATTACTAGCCTACTTAAGATTGATCTCAGCTTATTGCATACATATTCAACATGCGGCTTCCAATCGAATTTGCAATCTATTAGTAACCCGATGTACATGTGCTTATTTACAAATTCAATTGTATCGCAGCTACACCCACTGAATCTGTTGTGAAGGCAGTTATGGCTATGTGCTTTCACTACAGGTGTATATCGCGATTTGTTGTGCGGAGAATGTATATGCATCGCCTTTGTTTTATCTGCGTTGAGTACCAATCCGACGTCATACGACCACTCACAGAGCATGTCAAAATTATGTTGCAGCTTACGTTCGGCATAAGATAGGTTTCGATCAGCAACAACTATACACGTGTCATCAGCAAATTGGTACACAGAGTCCTCTATGATGTTACACATGTCATTCACGTATAGTAAATATTCGGTCGGTCCTGCGATGGACCCTTGGGCCGTCCCTTTTGTCGTAGCTATCATATCACTATATGAGTTACCAAGTCTAACAGCGGTGTATCTATTCCTGTGATAGCTTTTAAACCAATCCAAGAGAGGACCCTGTATACCATTCTGCCCCAACTTAATGTACAGGATGTTATAATTAAGTGTATCGAATGCTTTGCTATAATCAATAAAAATTACCAGTACATGTTTTTTATAATTTAAATGACTGTTAATTTCATTAATAAATTGGCACAGTAGCTGTGAGGTACTTTTATTACGTTGAAATCCAAATTGTTTCCTATTTATTATTTCGTTACTTTGCAAGAATTTATTAATTTCGTCACATACGTATCGCTCAACTATTTTATCGATGGTCGACAATATAGTGATTGGTCTATAGTTGTTATAATCATTTTTGGCACTATTTTTATGTGTTGGGCGAACAGTACCTATCTTTAGAGGGTTAGGATATACACAAGTGCTTAGAGACGTATTTATTAAATGCGTGATTGTGGGACTAATTTCGGTACATATATTTTTTAGATCAGCCGCACGTATCCCGTCATAACCAGGACCTTTATTTTTATTCAATTTATTTATTATCTTTATTGTTTTTTCATTTGATAGTTTTCCAATTCTCATGGTCATTTGAGGGTTGTTACAATATTTCGATTCGTCTAATATTGGTCTATTACATACTTGCGTGATTGATTCCACGTTATGCTGAAATTCTTTGGCAAAATTATCGGCCAATTCTTTCTCTTTTTTAATAAACGCACGCATAACAATATCTTCAATAGACCTTCTAACATTTCCGCATAATGAATTTATTTTAGTGTTATTAAAATTATCTTTTATTTTATTTCTATAGTATCTATTTTTGGCAAAATTAATATATTTATTCGTCTTATTTCGGTATCTATTATATAATATTCTATTCTCTAACTTAGTTGTATTATATTTCCAAAGTTTATATAGACGATTTCTTTGTTTACACATAAGTTTTACTTTATTATTTACCCATTCGCACGATTTATTTTTTTGTAACTTATGTGTTGTCATCACTATTTTGCTATCATTATAGATTTGTTGAAATTTGTTTATAATAAAGTCTACAATTTGTTCGGGACATTGGTACTCCAGCGCCGCATTCCAATCTACGCTTTTTAGGCTTGATAAGAGGCGACTATTATCATAGAAGGCGTGGGTACGCGTCTCGTCACCCGTCACAGTCGCAGATAGCTCGAGCGCACATCCAATTATGTAATGATCAGCTGGCGCCGTGTGAATTACTGCGGTTTGCACCGATTTACACATACACCGTAAAAATATATGGTCTATACATGATCTGCATATATTACTACCTTTTTAGGGTTCCGTACCTCAAAAGAAAAAACGGAACCCTTATAAGATCACTTTGTGGTCCGTCTGTCTGTCTGTCTGTCTGTCAAGAATTTCTACGTCGAGAATGCGTGGAGGTATCAAGCTGATATTTGAACTGTATACTCAGGTCTACGGTCCCATGAAGTTGTAAAATAATCAAACTGCTAAGTTTACGTAAAAAAAAGTTACGGCCGTTTATTCAGCAAAAAACGCATATTTCGACTTTCTCAAGGGAATCAAAACCTATGGGGTACTTCCCGTTGACCTAGAACTATGAAATTTGGCAAGTAACATCGTTTTTAACTACAAGTACAGGAATAAATCTCAAAACTATACATTTGTAAATAGATCTTAAAAAATAGGGGGTTTATATTCTTTATAGGGTGTTGAAATTTCAAATTGAAACTATTTTATTTATTTATTTCGACGCATTATTTCTTACTTATAATGAAAGATATCAAATTTAATATTGATACTACGTACGGAACCCTCGGTGGGCGAGTCCGACTCGCACTTGTCCGGTTTTTTTTTTCTACCCGTGTATACTGTGTTATACCACACATAAGCCCCAACTCACTCATTTTATCTAAGTAGTTATTACAAATATTATCCGATAATTTTAAATTAATATTTATGTCCCCAATTACCAACATATCTATTTTTTCATTGTTTTTATTTAATAAGTTATGTAATTCCCGCGCAAAGCATGTCCTGTTTGTGTCAAGTGGCCTATACACTGCACATATATTTATTTTGTAATTTGATTTACTTTGTAAGGTACCAGTTATTGTTTCAAAGTATTGTGTATGTAAAGACTGTTGTTCAAAATAATATTTATTATGGACATACAAGACTACACCCCCACCCCCTCTATTTTTTCTTAAATTATGGTACATCACATAACCAGATATATTGTATAATGAAACACAGTTTACATTAATGTTTACTTCCGTCAATACAATGATGTCGATACTACGCTTACTACAGTCAACTATGTATTGAAGATGTGAAAAATTTTGAATTAAGGATCGAATATTGACATGAAATACCGTTAAATATATTTGTGTGGGTGTAAGTGAGTCCATGTACTCATTCCAGGTCAAGTAGTTACTTTCGTTGATGATATTATTAAAATTATCTTCAGCCATTAATTCGATTTAAAGATTAAATACTAAATACTTTCGATTTTAAAAAGAACAATTTACATGGTAAAAAATAAAAGCAACTCGAATAAAAACGACATACCTGCGATTCAGCCGTTTTCAATGTCGTGTTCTGATCTCACGGTCTGTATTTTAGCCATGTCGTCTTTCCTGACCAGCACATTGCCTCCCTTACACCACACATATTTATAAAGTTCCTCCTTTTTGAGGTCGGTTTTCGCTTTCCACAACAAGAACGCCGTTGCAGGAGTAAGTGCCTCGCGTAGGTACACCTTTAAGTTACTGATACCATTGCCTGAGTCAAGACCGCTGACATCAGAGCCCGTTATGATGGTGGACTTTGCCGCAGCTAGCCAGCTGTCGCGGCGGCCGGCTCTCAGGGTCACGTTAATGGATGTCGATGTTCGCTGCTGTTCTGCAGGTGCCCGCCGCTTCTTTCTGTACACATTTATGACGTCCGTTGGGTCAGCTTGTATCTTCAGTGCTACTTTTCTGGTTATTTCTTTAATGTTTTCCTTCTCTTCCTTCGGTACCCCACATATTTAAATTTTGTTTTCTAATTGGGCTTGTTCCAACGAGTTGAATTTTTGTTCCATTAATTGACATTTCAGTTGTATGTTGGAGTATTTATTTTGCAGATCTCTGTGTTGGTTTTGTATAACCTTCATCTTATCTTCATAATCTCCCATTTTCTTTTGAAAATCATCAATTTTTTCCGCATAGAATGTGAGGGTATGCTGTATTTCCTCTTTGATCGCATTTGCGTAGTCGTCTTTGCGTAGTTCTTTTAAAAATTCTTCATTAATGTTCCTATTTATAATTTGTTCCGTGTCGGTATTGTCATCATCATCTGGATCAGGAAGAATTGCGGACAGTCGTTTCTGCTTAAATTGCGCACTACACATTCTGCATTTCCATTCCACCGCCTCCGTTTCGCACAGAGCACTTAATTGTTATGCGGTTATCGGTACACAAGATGCATGAAACCACTTATTGCACTTCCCACATTGCAACCCAGGCGTCTTCTTGGTGATAGGTTTACTACATTTCGCACACTTAGCTATTACTATGAAGATATGTAATTCCGATTATTAGTAGGTAGGTATATATAATCGCTCAGCGAAACGTAAGCGCTCCGTTCTCTGCGCGTGCGCCGGCCGAACTGATAAAGTAAATAAAGGCAGATTTCATAGTTTCCTCATACAGTTCAAACAATCACCTACTTTTATTAGTTACCTACCAGAACTCGCCTACATTATAATATTGACCACAACTAAAAAACAAAAATCAAAGTAAAATTATTTCTTCATGAAGCTTACTGTGGCTTCAAATGAGTCGTAATCGGTTATTTTTGATGTTGTATGAAATGTATGTCAATATTCTGTTGCGTAATTTGGTTTTCATAATATTTATAGCTGAAAATAATCTTTCCATAGTGGCGCTGCTATGTGGTAGGCAAGTGTCACCATTTTTAAAATTTGGTTTTGGTCAAGAGATAAATTGTCATTTCTATCGATCGTTGATGAATCACTGATCCATTTATCAAAAACAAATTGTTATTTATTTTTTATAAACGGCGGGATCACATATATTTCACAAATTCAAAGCTTGAAGGCTGTACCCACAACACAATACGCAACATTACGCAATACAATTAGCCTGTAGCTGTCTTACACTGGGAATATGACTGTCATTCACATATTCCCTCACAGATTCCCTCGAATCCCGCCAAGAGCCTCGATACTGCCATCTTAGTGTCATTGCATTTTATTACAGCGGTTATCAAAAAATATTTGTATAGTGTAATAGGTGGCGCTGACCGGTAATTGAAAAACAGTAAAAATTAGGAATGAAACAGAAAACAGAGGCATGAATATGAAAACAGCAAATCTACTGTTAAAACAGTAGGGTTGGTAACAATGAGTCGACGCAACGAGACCGTTTACCGTCGACGATGAACTAGTCTAAAAAACAGTCTAATTTTCGACTAGTTTACGTCGTCGTCGATAACACTATTTCTTCTCATAAGCGATTGGTAAACGTAAACGAACGAAAATCTCATTTGTCGAGTCACTAGACGAGACGAGACGATAGCGACGCGACGCAACGGACTCATTAACCAGTCGAAGAATAAACTAGTTTATCTGTGAACTGTGAACTAGTTTAATCGTTCACGCACAAAAAATAGTTTAAAAAAACGGTTCGTTCATTCAACGCCCATCTCTAGCGTGAGCTCAATACTGTTTTTTTTTTTTTTTTTTTTTTTTATACTACGTCGGGTGGCAGACAAGCATACGGCCCGCCTGATGTAAAGCGGTTACCGTAGCCATATTAACGCTCGCAACATAAAATATCGCTCGCACGCCGCCACCCCCGCTGCCACCGCAGCATCTCCTTCCTTTCTGGTGACCTCACTCACTCGCAGGAACACAACAGCCCTCAAGGGAACCGTTATTTGGCTGCGGTATTCTGTGAGGTGGAGGTACATTCACCAGTCGGGTAGCTTACAATTACGCTCCCTACCTCTCTTTTCGCCAGAGCTTCGTTTGTCAGTCAGCAGGGTGCACCGCGTGCAGGTGAAGTTGGCTTTGGTTCAAAGTTGTTGATGAACCACTTACACCCCAGATGAACCACTTACACCCCTGTAGAGTAGACATGGGCGTTTTCGTTTTTTTGTTAAATTATTTACATTTGTCACCAATGGGCGCGATGGTACTTGAGGCATGAGGAAAGGTTTAGGTATTGAAAAAGTACTGAACAGATTTTCATACAGTTTTAATCAATGGACCAAGGGCTGGATTGTAATTGACTCACCACTATCTTTAGAGCCAAATCCAGTCTCACTTGCACGTGGTGCACCTTAGTAGTAGTAAGGGACACCACTAGCGACAGAGAATCTGGCTGCTAGATAGAGAGGTAGGATACATCGTATTTGTAAGCTACCCGACTGGAGAAGTACCTCCACTTCTTTTCTGGAAGGATGGCCAGAAAATAAAAAATCCTTATCAGAATGTTTACAGTCATATCATACATTTCACGCTGATTTACACCTCATTGATTGCTTATTGTTAAAATAATTGTCTAATTGTACCAAAAAAATTACAGAAAGAAATGTTAGAAAGGCTGCATTATAATCATTTAGGTATAGAAAAGACCTAAATTAGAACAAGAGAAATGTTATTTTGGAGAGGCATGTCTAAGCAACTAGATCATAATGTTAAGAATTGTAACATATGTAAAAAATTTAGGTCAGAAAATTGTAAAGAGCCATTATTACCTCACAAAGTACCGGATAGTGCTTGGCAAAAATTAGGTTTAGACATTTTTCATTTATATTCAAAGAATTAGTTACTATTAGTTGATTATTTTTCAAAATATACTGAGGTAATACCCCTACAATCTTTAGCCACAGAAACTGTTATAATAGCTCTCAAGCAATGTTTTTGTAGATTTGGTATTCCATTAGAGTTGAGTGACGGGGGACCACAATTTAAATTACAGCAGTTTAAAGAGTTTTCAAAATCATGGGTATTTCAACGTCATAATATAAAAGGCATATACAGACAATCAAACGGATGTTGAAAAAATGTGTTGAGGACAAGAACGATTCTTATTTAGCAATTTTAGAATTAAGAAATACTGCTGTTTCAAATAAAATTCAGTCTCCAAACGAAATAATGTTAGGTCATAAAGTCAGAGGGTTATTACCGGAGTTAATTAAACATGACAATCAAACAACTGAAGGTGTACGTTTCGAATTGTTAAAGAGACAACGGAGGCAAAAACAGTACTATGATAGAAATTCGACCTTTGAATGAGTTCAAAATGGGTGACAAAGATTTAATAAAAAATCAAGATAATACATATGATAGAATAGCTAAGGTACTAGGACATACAGATAAACCTAGGTCCTATGAATTGTTAACAGAGTCAGGAAATATCATAAATAGAAACAGATTTAATTTAAAGAAAGGTTCTAAAGATAGTAGTTTTATTGAAGGAAGGAATGAAGAATTAGAATTTCCAGATATTGATAGGTCAGAGATAGAATTTCCTGATACTGTCAAAGAGGACAATGTGCCAGATAGTTCTGTACAAGAGAAGAGTGTAAGTGAGGATAGTAGCTTTGCCAATCAAGAACTGATAATGATTCTTGCGTAACGAAAAGGTCTAGCAGGGGGAGAAGTATTAAGAGCCCTGCTTACCTAGAAGATTATATAATTAAACACCTATAACAAATTTGGCTGATTAAAAAAAAGAAAGATGTCATAGTTATTATGTGAATGGTGACATCACTAATCATTGGTATGCGTACATCACTAGTGACGGAGAAGGATGGTTATGTTTTCTCGTGTACCTCAGTGTCGGTGTTATACCTTTAATTCTTAATAAAACTTAATAAGTTATGCGTGGTTATTTTATTCAGACATCTATCATATTATGACAGTTATCAAAAAGGAATGTAATGTTAACGGAAGAAAATGGAAAATTATAGGGAAAATGGATGGTTCATATTGAAGGTTTAGGTATATAATTTATTAATGTTTCGTGTAATATGACGATGATTGTCGAAGATACAGGAAAAATCATGCCCACTGGCTTACTGGCGTGGTACCGCCTAAATTAATATGGTTCTTCTTTGACTTAAAAATTTTGAATAAATATTTCAGGACAATTTACACAGCGCCATCTAGTCCCAAATAATTAAGCGCAAAGCTTGTGTTATGGATACTAGACAACTGATAAATGTACTTAAATACATTTTTTTTGTAAATACATAGTTATAATATATAAAAAACACCCAGACCAAGACAAACAGACATGTTCATGCACACAATTGTTTTTCTTATGCGGGAATAGAACCCACGACCTCGGAGTCAAAGTGGCCATTGCTAACCATTCGACCACCGAGCATGTATACTCTTTCAAATAAAAAAAAGTTTTTTTTTCAAATCGTTTTATAAATCACGGAGTAATTAAGTAACAAACATTAAAAAAAAATGCAGCCGAATTGAGAACCTCCTCCTTTTTTGGAGTTGGTTGAAAACAATTTACCACATTTATTACGTATGCGACTGATTAAAATCCATACTAAGTTAAGCGTTCGGAAGGAAGGACTGTTGATACGCTTAATGTTAATGTTGATGGAACATTGTTGATATTGTTAAGAAAGGTAGGGCGTAGCGTAACAACCTCCACAACACTGAGTACCGCAGCCAAATAACAATTCACTTGAGGGTTGTTGTGTTCCTATGAGTGACATCACCAGAAAAAAAGAAAGGAATGAGTATACTCCTTCGAAGAGGCAGGCAACGGATCGGCGAACCCTTAGTGTTGCTGATCTCCATGGGCGGTGGTGATTGCTTTCCTTCAAGTATCACACTTGCTCGTTTGCCCCCCTCTCATATAAAAAAATCGGGTTGCACTCCGGGAGTGCCGGCAGAAGTGAAAACTTGAACATTAACGTTGTGCATTTTTGAATATTTTGGAATGGTTATGGAATAATTTCGCACGAATTTCTTGAATAAAAGTACTATCATTTATGTGGTAAAATTCAATATTCGTTCATTGCGCCATTGTACACAAACATGTCAAATTATATTACATTAAAAATAAACAGCAGGAGCATATATTTTCGCCGCGTGGTAGAAAGAGAGAGGGATAACACTTCCTCTCCTACGCCGCGCTGGACGAAGGTGTAAGGCTCCGCTAAGCCGCAGTTGAGGAGGAGGAGGAGTCTTACGAATTTTCGATCAGGCCATGTGTCCTGACGAGAGTTTAACATTTTTACCCAGTGAACAACGCCGCTAAAGAAAATAAACACTTCAAAAAATAAACACAAATTTACCCACAAATATAAAATATCCCCAAGATCATTGCCTGTCGACAGTGTCCCCAGAAGACTGCCAGCATTACTTCGCTGGATAGCGGTACTAATTCTTTGAGCAAGGTAATGGTTACAGGCCAGCGGGGCTGACGGGCCGTACGTCCCCAAGGTCTCTACCGCAAACGGGTCAAACATGTAACTGTTTCCTAAACTTACTATATTTGCGCCGTTTGAGGCATTCAGCAGATGCCGCTGCGACACAGGCCTTAGACCCTGTAGCCGTGAGATGAGATGGGACCAGGATATCGACGCATGTAACGTCCTACACCAAGGCGCGTCCCAAATCCGTGTGACTCAAGAAAAATACGAAAAAAGAATTACCCGAATTAGTAGAGCCGTTCTCGAGTCTTGCGCTTAGTAACATTCATTAATAATAATAATAAATAATAATAAGTCCGCAGGGCAGCTTGTGGCGAGCTATTGTGTGAGTAGCGACACCACGGACCCGAGTCTCCAGAGAGTCGGTCAGGGCCTTCGTCGCCGACGTGTCTTCATCGGTCGGAGTGTAAACACAAGAAGGCCCGCAGGACTCTCAGCTCTGGCTTGCCTTTATTGGCCGTCCAGAGAGGAGCCGCTAGAGCTATATGCTCCAGGGGTGGAAGTGTTAAAGGGCATCACGCCGCGAGTAACTTCGGAGAAAGCGCAGCACACCTCTCGACACCCCTGAGTCACTCACACCGGTGTTGCCCCCGGCCGTTTTCCTGGCATTTCGGGGGCCCATTTAGTGAGTGGCAAGCCGCCGCCTGCCGCAAATAACTAGCATACATCCATATCCCCACGCACGCCTATCAAATGACCGGGCTTGACCCGTGATTAAAAAAAGATTCCAATAAATTTTCTGTAATAGCCGTCCGTCCCTCTTCTGTAATAGCCCGGTATTAAGTTCACCCAGATCTCATCTCCATAGCCCATTTATTTTCCATCACACTTCGCAATAGACTCAACGCCTGCCGAGACCTGCTCATGGGTATGTCGTTCCATTGACATATCCTGGAGCGAGTCACGGCGGGCGTACAACATTACATCAAACTTCTCAAAGGGGCCTCTACGCGTTGGATCCATATCCCCGCGCACGCCTATCAAATGACCGGGCTGGACCCGTGAATTAAGTGAGATACATAATAAATATTATTAATTTTCTTATTATATTCTTTATAAAGTTGTGACTGAATGAAATCTATCCTAAGTAGAGCGTTCGGACGCTTACTGTTGACACGCGCGCCACGCATGCATCCCATGTCTACAAGTATATTTGGTTTGTGGGTGTGTGAATATACATCCTAAGAACTTTCCCGTTTACAATATTAGTAAGACAATTTACTACTCAATACAGATGAGATAACCTGCGCAATAGAGGTCGTCGCAAGCGGTAACTTGTCACAAAGTTAATTAACGAAATAACTTCGAGGAGAGCTGCGATGTTACTGGCGCTGGTAAGATCCAGTCGCATCATTGAACGTTAAGGCGATTACATACGACAATTAGATAGATAAAAACGTTATTCGAAGGCTCCAAAATTACACACAAATTAATGAGCGAGAAATTTCTTGCGGCCGTCATATTGAATTAAAAATATCAGAATTTATGCACAGTATAATAAATAATAATATTAATAAATACTCCTGGACAAATTACACACGGCCATCTAGTCCCAAACTAAGCAAAGCTTGTACTATGGGTACTTGATTACTGATACTTAAGTATATATATTTTTTTTATACTACGTCGGGTGGAAGACAAGCATACGGCCCGCCTGATGTGAAGCGGTTACCGTAGCCATATTAACGCTTGCAACATAAAATATCGCTCGCGCGCCGCCACCTCCGCTGCATATGCAACATCTCCTTCCTTCTGGTGACCTCACTCACGCGCAGGAACACAACAATCCTCAAGGGAATTGTTATTTGGATGCGTTATTCTGTGAGGTGGAGGTACATTCCCCAGTCGGGTAGCTTACAATTACGCTCCCTACCTCTCTTTTCGCCAGAGCTTCGTTTGTCAGTCAGCAGGGTGCACCGCGTGCAGTTGAAGTTGGCTTTGGTTCAAAGATGTTGATGAACCACTTACATCCCAAAATAAATACATACATATAACACATAGAAAATACCCAGACCAAGACAAACAGACATGTTCATGCACACAAATATTTGTCTTGTGCGGGGATCGAACCCGCGACCTCAGAGTCAAAGTAGCCATTACTAACCATTCGACCACCGAGCTCGTCTAATAAGTAACAGTACTACGTTTAGTATGAGCACTCCCTGCCCCTCTCTCGGATCGATCCTACGAGTGCTCGTAGGATCGACCTCACCTTCCCTCTGAGATTAATCTGGAACAGTTTAATTCACACGTTCATTCACGCTTTGCACAGACGTCATTGTCTATGTAATTGTTACCGACGCAACATTTATATGGAGTGGCCGAAGTATGATGTAGGTAATCATACAATGTCACGAGAATCAAACTAGTATGCCTTTCAGTTGAACACTGGGAAGTGGTTCAAAATTAACTTGCAGGATTTGATTACCGTCGCCGCGGTGAAACTAAATAAAAGGTAGTAACAACAAAACTAATAAAAAAGTGCAATATCTGAAAATTATCCGCTGATGGGTCATTCGAAAATCCAATTTGGACGGACCATTACTACACAAAGACCATAATAAGGGTCTCAATTGGGTATAAAGTTGCCTAGTTTACGTTTTTTTATACTCTGTAAAAGAATTTGCCTTTTTAACGCGCTGTTTAAATTCACGGGAGCACGTTTTGGTGAGTGGTCCAAAGCAGATGAGGATGACGATTTCAAAATTTAATTAAAGTTTATATAAGCATATAAAAATTGTACAAAACGGTTGACCGTATAGTCGGGAAAAAGTAACAAAGAGACTGACACACTGATAAGTATCAATCATCATCATCATAAGCCTGTATCTACCCACTGCTGTTATATTCATTTGCTTATATAAATAAGCCTTTGCCAATGCTTTCCACCAAATGCGATCCTCTGCCTTCCGTATCTAGCCGCTTCCAGCCGCTTTCTTAAGGTCATCAGACCATCCAGAAGGGCGTCCAACGCTTCGTCGTCCTTCGCGCGGCCTCCACTCTAATCCCCCATCTGCCATAAGTGACTCGGCAGATGTGACAGGCCTATTGTCGCTTCAGCTTGCAAATTCTGAAGGCTATGTCGACAACTTTGGTTCTCCGTCGAATTTCTTCGATCCGAATTCGATCCTTCAAAGAAACCCTGATGGATTAAATACCCGCTAAATTCTTAACAATTGCACCTGAAACATTTTATATAAAAAAATAACATTGACTCTTATTGAGTGTTAACGGGCACATACAAAGGGAGGTAAATTGGGTGTGTATATTAATACGAGATGCCTTAATAAAAGCTTTCGGGTATACATTTAAATAAATTGCAGAAAAATACATTTTTGTTCTTTTTTTTTAAGTTAAATAGCGTAGCAAGTAGTTGTTATGAATTTTAATTGATGTTTGTATAAATAATAGTGCGAATTTAAAATGATAATTATTTCAAAAAAGTACATTATTAAAAAAATGATCATTTTTTTTTTAATTTTGCTGTAAAGGTTGAATAAATACATTTCAACACTTTTTCAGTTTTATTTAGGTGTATTTTGCGGTGTTAGTTGTTTATCAACATCTTTGAGCCTATCTCATCTGCACGTGTCCCATCTGCTTGTATGACGTACAAATAAAAGATGTTGATTGATTTGGGGGTGTAAGTGGTTCATCAACATCTTTGAACCAAAGCCAACTTCACCTGCACGCGGTGCACCCTGCTGACTGACAAACGAAGCTCTGGCGAAAAGAGAGGTAGGGAGCGTAATTGGCTATTTTCCAATGTTTAAAATTTGTATAAATTATTTAACAATATCGTAAAACACACAAAACTATAAAGATCTGCAAACTTTCATTCTAATATCTTCAGTCAGACTTTTTTTAGCGTCGATCAAAGTTTGGCGGGAAAGTCCATTTTAAAAGTATGAAATTATTAAAAAATTATATTTCCATTGGAGAAGCAATAAAAAATGCTATAACTTTTATTATGATACTAATCACATAAACGTAATATTTAACATAGCTGTCGTACAAATTTCTGATTTGATGCATACAAAACACAGATCTGTGACGTCATAATTCAGTAGTCTTTTGTATGGAGCGTTTTGGGGCAGTCTAAAAATTGTGATTTTCAAATTACCATATCTCGAGAGATTTTTGTGCTATCGAAGTAATTCTTTCACCTATGGTTATATTATGGAGACGTCCCTACATATCAAACAGAAAAAAATTTTAGTCAAATAGCCAATTGTAAGCTACCCGACTGGGGAATGTACCTCCACCTCACAGAATACCGCAGCCAAATAACAATTCCCTTTTGTTGTGTTCCTGCGAGTGAGTGAAGTCACCAGGAAGGAAGGAGATGCTGCGTTGGCAGCGGGGGAGGCGGCGCGCGAGCGATATTTACTGTTGCGAGCGTTAATATGGCTGCGGTAGCCGCTTCACATCGGGCGGGTCGTATGCTTGTCTGCCACCCCACGTAGTATAAAAAAAAAAATGTTGGATTTAACGATAGTAGTATTTACAAAATATGTAGTAGTTACACCGGTGTAACAAATCAGTGTAACCACGGGTCGGAAGGGGTAAAACTCTATTCCTATTTTTATGGTATTCTTACAAATTCAAAGCTCCAAGACGCGAGAACTAACCTTATAGTAAAAATTTTTCGCAATCACGCAATTGAAGGCACAAGTACTACTGGTAACAGCTTTTTTTCTACGTCGGGTGACAGACGAGCATACGGCCCGCCTGATGTGAAGCGGTTACCGTAGCCATATTAACGCTTGCAACATAAAATATTGCTCGCGCGCCGCCACCCCCGCTGCCAACGCAGCATCTTCCTTTCTGGTGACCTCACTCACTCGCAGGAACACAACAAACCTCAAGGGAATTGTTATTTGGCTGCGGTATTCTGTGAGGTGAAGGTACATTCCCCAGTCGGGTAGATTACAATTACGCTCCCTAACTCTCTTTTCGCCAGAGCTTCGTTTGTCAGTCAGCAGGGTGCACCACGTGCAGGTGAAGTTGACTTTGGTTCAAAGCTCTTGATGAACCACTTACACCCCAATAGCTACGGTCATCATTAAACCATCAGGTGACGTGAATTCTTATTTGTCACCCGAGTGGTTTATAAAACCTTTTCAGCTTTTATTTAGTTCGTCGTCTGAAATTCACATTTCTATGCAAATGAACTAGCCGGAACGCAGGAAGCGATACAATGTTATTAAATTCTCATTTGTTCGGCGACTAGCGACTAATTCCCAGAGGTGCAGACTAAAATGAAAATAAGTGGTCCAATTTTAATACGCCTTTGATTAAAGCATTAAATTCTTATCGTGGTAAATTCGATTAGAAAATCATTTACGATAATTAACTGAAATAAATAAAACATATTCCTGGACAAATTACACACCGCCATCTAGTCCCAAACTAAGCAAAGCTTGTACTATGGGTACTAATTACGGATGTAACACATATCGATGCTGAAGGCGGAGGATCGCATTTGGTGAAGCGCATTCAGGAAGGTTTATCTGCAGGGTGTACCACGTGCAAGTGAGGTTGGCTTTGGCTCCGAAGATGGTATTGAGCCACTACACCCCTGAAGATGGTATTGAGGCTGTGGCGAAAGCCGCCAACCCGCCTGTCCAGCGTGGCGACTCAAGGGCATTTCTCTCCAATGTTTACACAAGAAAATATATGGCCCCCAGTACCCGGCAGCCCTGCTATCCCGGGCCAAGGTGGCGGTCTCGGTTCCGGCAGGGCAGGGGGTGCGAACAATCTGTTAGGCGCCCTCCCTCTAGATGGTCCGATGACCTAAAGAGAGCGGCTGGATGCGGAAGGCGGAGGGTCGTATCTGGTGGAAAGCATTGGGCTTATAACCAGCAGTGGGTAGATACAAGCTGATGATGATGATACCAGCTGGCTAGCCGGAAAATGTTGTTCTGCCGTATAAATTATTTTTTCTTCTAGATAGCAGGTCTCTAATCTAGAAATTTTTATTTTGACCAAAAATAATCACATCACAATTTCTATTTTGAATAAAAATCGGTTCTAGCCGTTCGGTGCAGTCCGAACACACAAGACGAGAATAGAATATTTTTATATTGTTGATTTTTTTTGTGGGAATATTTGTTTATTTATTTTTTTCTTAAATCTTCTTCATATTATGCAATAGTGTGCTTGCAATTTTTTTCTTCTAGGTTATCCTTTCCATGTTTAATTTATATACTATGTTTCTGTTAATACAATTATTAGATGTAAATTTTATATACAAAATAAGTTTTGGTTTCCTTTCAGTTAATTTGGCTAGCAATGGCCACTTTGATTCCGAGGCCGCGGGTTCGATCCTCCCCTCAAGATAAATATTTGTGTGCGGGAACATTTTCCTTTTTTTTTGTCCTAGTGTTTTATATGCAATATATGTTTGAATTTACAGAAAACATGTATATAAGTAAAATATCAGTTATTGGTACACAGTACAAGCTTGCTTAGTGTTGGCAAAAAGTATTTGGTTTGGTATTAGACGACAGTGTATTTGTCCAGGAATATTTATTATTTGTTTAATTTTAGAATCTGGCAACCCTTATCCCAGACACAGCTGCGTCAGTATTGCCAGTAAATTCTTCGCAAATTACTCAAATAGTAATAATATGTATAGAGGTCGCATACTTCACGCTCTCAGTGCCGGGGTCGCGCAGTTATGTAATAAAGGCGACCGCGAGCGACCTCATCACATGATATATACTCGAATTTGTCATATAAACTGGTGTAATTTATGTTTTATTTCAAATTTATAGTTCAATTCTTGTTGGTATTATATTTGATATTTCACGTGTTCTTCGCTATATACTGGTATTAGACTTTAATCACACCCCGGCCATTTAATACAAATGTCGCATTGTTAACTACCACATAACTAATGACGTCTGTGCAGAACTCGAATGAGCGTGTGTTTGTGTGTGCACATGCGGCGCCATACAAACTGTTCCTGATTTGTCTCAGAGGGGAGGTGAGGTCGACACGAGAGAGCGGCAGGGAGTGGCCATACTGTACGTTGTACTATTACTTACACTGTGCTTTAATTCAAAAATAAGTTTTTATTCCAAAAATAACTAGGAAAATCATTTTAATTAGTATAAAAAACACTATGTCAGCTGATAGACAAGCATAAAGCCCGCCTGATATGAAACGGTTACCGTAGCCATATAAAAATCGCACGCGCGCATCCAACAGAGCAATACCATCCGTCCTGGTGACCTTACTCACTCGCAGTTACACAACAACCCTCAAGGGAATTATTATTTTGTGCAGTATTCTGAGACGTGGAGGTACTTCAACAGTCGGGCAGCTTATGGTGCATCCACATATGCCGCCGGCTTTGCCGCCGACATTGCCGCCGACATTGCCGCCGACATTGCCGCCGACATTGCCGCCGACATTGCCGCCGACATGCAGACTGCTTTGGCGCTAGCTTACCGCGCGAGCCGCGTAAAGCCGCGAGTGCCGGCGGTTTGGCCGCCGGCCGTGCCGCCGGGTATGTGTGGATACACCATTACAGATACGCTGTAACCCTATCTTTCTTTTGGTGTACCATGTTCAGGCGAAGTTGGCTTTAGCTCTAAAGATCGTGGTGAACCACTTACACACCCCAATGTCATTAGAACCGCTTAATACTCGATTTCGGTTGTACTGCAATGGCGCACGTATTCACGTATTGGAGATTACAAAAATGTTTATTTAACACCCCAACACCATCATTCAGAATTATATATAATTCCACCATGGAATAATACCCCCGTACATCCACGGTTTTTGTGAATGTCGCGTGTCCAACTGCTCATTTGAATTTCAGATTTTTCCCACAAATCCTCCTACTGGCATTATTCAAATTTATTTCCTTGTTGAAAGACCAAAGACTCCGAGCGATGCCTCCTGCATAGACAAACCGAATTCTTGTGAATTCTTGCGTAATTAAAATGAAATTTATTTGGAAAATCCTATGGGATATTAAAATTGGGTGGCCGTCACTGGGTTTCTTTAGGCGTTTCTTTGCTTTCAACCTTCGACGAAACGGTTCATGATGATTAAATTTAACGAACTGGTCGAGTGGCTAACAAGGGCCATTTAACTCCGAGGTTGTCGGTTGACCTCCGCACAAGACAAATATTTGTGTGCATGAATATGTGTTCGCCTTAGCCTTGGTTTGGCATATATATATTATGCATATGTGTATGTGTGTGTTCGTGTGTGTATGGGTGTGTGTTTGTGTGGTGTATATCTCTGTGTGTGCATGTGTATATTTATTAAAGAAGAATATGTTTTAAAGGAGACTTGACAATTAAATTAAGTTTAAACTAATGGGAGATTTACCATTAATCGAATCTTTCAATTCAAGGTCCAATTTGGGAATTCATCCCATTACATTGGCATCATAATGGTCTTGTACTGAGGATTTTTGGCCGCGAACTTTTAAGTCGTAGAATGAACACCCTATTATAGATTGTCCTTGAAGAATGAAGGTATTTTTGCATGGTCAGTAACATTGTGTTGCCTATGTTTTTACAAGTATCCTTACACTACAATAGGTGCTTACCATCAAGCAGGTACTGTACTTGGTAAAAGGTAGAAGAGAGTTTACTAGTGAGTGTGGTCACCAAGAAGGAAGAAGTGGCTGTGACAGAAGTTGCTGTCAAAAAAAAGAATCATTAAAATTTTATGTTCGCCGAGATATAACAAACAGGACCATTGATATGAAAGTACAGTGACTGAGTACTGTCGACAACGACGCCCACTATCCGATAACATTGCGATTCAAATAAAGGCATGATATTTCGTGGGACCTCGTAAAGCACACGCGTCTGAAAGTCGACTCAGCGATCAGCATCATTGCGTTTACATCGCACGATACGATTTCGATACGACTTCCATTTCTCACTGACGAATTTTAAATTTAAATATATATTTTTAATCATGACTATCTCTTTCATCAGTTTTTCTTAACCCCTCCTTCGCGTCGTGATAAAAGAAAAAAGGAAAAATCGTACCTTGAAAACTGAGTCAAGGTAGCAAAGTACGCCATTGATCATCCGCCAGGAAGCCCACAGACTATATTCTAGCCTAATTCGAGCACTTAACACCCAAAATGCCGTTACCCACCTATATCACATGCCATTACAAATAAAACGCGACATAATCAAATAACAACACTCCAACTGTCGACCGAATGATCCAAAAACATTCCAAAGTTCTCTGCTCCTTCTCGCGATTGCGGCACCTTTATCTTCCATGAAGAAGAAGTTGGTGAATGTAAGATAAGCATTAGAGATATATTTCAAATGGTATACGTATTATTCCATAAACTCATATTTTAAACAGAGTAAACAGCATACACACATCATTCATATCTCCAAATCATATCATAAACTCCAAAAATCCTTAGAAACCCAGAGAATGGCCAAAAAAATATACTAATATTTATCTCACTACATCCTTCAGAGTTGAGTCGGCTGCAAATATACGCGATACATACCAATTGGCACGCAAGGCTTCGATTCGAAAAGAGTAATACGTAATGGTGTTTACCAAGAAGCATGCAGACTGGACGACAGCAGCCAGTGGACCGCAGCCAAAAAATAATTCCCTAGAGGATATGGTAAACACTGCCTTCAAAACGGATCGACCGTTTAAATATTTGATACCCAAGTGATAAAAATATTATATATATCGTTTGCTGTAAATGATCCATTCACACTTCTCAGAGATTTACAGCCACTCCGCAGACTAACTTCATTCTTTTATTGACATCAAACGGAGTGAGAGTGACAGATAACGCGTTATTATGACGAATGTACGGCTGTGAAAGAGATGGATGACAATAGTTAATTTTAAAGTAAAATGTTACTCTTGACTTTTGCAGACCTTGTTCGTCCGCTGCTGGATAAAGGCAATCCTTATGGTAAGTCAAGTTCAGGTCGACTAAAATTAGTTAGTGTTCTGTGAGGTTTTATGCCGAGCGCACGGATTAGCCAATAATTTTCAGAGTTCCATGTTCGAATATTTAAAGAAAATAGGAAAACAAGAGAGTCTTAAAAGAATAGAAGATTATCAAAGAACTGAGAGCACGGGGCTTCGAGGCATACGACATATTACCCTGTATTCTGTAAAATATGAAAATGATTATATAAAACTAGCGGCCCGACCACGCTTCGCTGTGGCTCAATCTTTTCGTTTCCATCCATTTCCTTAGAGATGGCGCTGTATGTGAAAAAAGATTTTCCCGCTTTTCTTTTCAAATTTTTCCAGAATTTTCTTTGCTATAAACCTCACGGAGCCCGAGACCTTACCAAAGAATGCAAAACCGTGGAAATCGGTTCGTGCGTTCTGGAGTTATAGCGTCAGGAAGGAAAACCCGACTTATTTTTATATAGTAGATGAATAATATATATCACGTACGGAGCGTAGGGCGCCCCCTCTCTAGAAGGAACGACGGCCTCAAACAAGTGGCTGGTAGCGGTTGGATGCGGAAAGCAGAGGATCGCTTAAGGTGGAAAGCATTGGGAAAGGCCTTTATCCAAGCAATAATTATGATGATCATGAGTAATAAATGTATATATTATTACTCATATTACATATTATTATTGATATCAGTAATAATATATTCACGCCCTGTACTATCAGTCCTGAAATCTGCCGAAGAGGAGAAAAAAAGAAAATATTCGATTGCCAGTGAGAATCGACATACAACGTTCACCCCCCTTGTTACATCTGTTGACGGAGCCTCGCACCTCAGATGTACTCCTTTGTCAAACACGTCCATGACGCCATTGCTGACCGCTTGGACAGATCCCTCAGCACCGTGATGGGTTGGTTAAGATCAAAAGTCGTAATCGCGATTATTCGGGCCACAAGTATGTGCATCCGCGGCACAAGACACAAATTTCATTCTATGAAACGACTCTTAGGCTTCGACGGCGCAGCCCTAGCTAACCCATAAACATAATTATTTTTCTATTTATTTACTATTGTCATGTTTGTTTATTTTTTATAGTATCTGAATAATAAAATATCGAGAGTTCAATATATTTCAGTTAATTGAAGAGTTATTTTTTTATTTGTATATTAGTAGCAGACGCTACATTACCATGCATCTTTGGTGTCGAAGAAACTCGGCATGCACCACTTTGAACTGAAGCATTTATTCCAGCTCTTAGCAAAGATCTTTAGTTCATAGCCTATTGCTTATAGAGTTACTGTTTATGTATTCTCATAGATAATGCTCTACGAGACGGCGCGGGAACTGATCGTGCATACCTTCAACACAAATAATTAATGGAAAGAGTAATGAAATATTTAATTAACCAGACGGACAGAAATGAGCAATCATCAAGCCTTTGTCTGCCTTTTTAAGGAAAATAGAATCTGATCTTGATGACTCTCATCTTGTTATTGTTCGGAAACATGGTGGACGTGATACGCTAAGAAGTATCTGTGGTGTATCTGTTCAGTAGTGTTCAGTTTATCGTTATATCTTAACTTGAAAAATGGAAAAGCAACTCAATAAAAAACATTTTTCATTTCCTAAGATAATATAACTTATTATTTAATAATATGTTAAGATAAGTATTTATGTTACGGAAGTATCAACTTTGATGTATTATTCATTGTACCGTTTGTATATATATTTATCTTTTGCACGGGTCCCTTGGCACAGGCGAGCGCGCACGTGCGTTAAACATCTCTCTACGGTTTTTCCAGCATCCTATACACTATATTGTGAAAACACAAGAGCGCACAATTTTGACGGGTGCGCTACGATCAAAGAAAATATATCACACATGCCCGAAAGGTAAACTGGTAGACAGTATTTTTGCATTAATATCGCCTTTTGCATGTAAAAATGTAATGAATTGTATGCAGTAAATTACCAGCTGAAATTGATGAATGTAAAATATCATACATGTCCGAAAGGTAAAATGGTAGACAATGCTTCAAGTTCGTCTTTTGTTATATAATATTTAAATGGATTTTGTGCGATAAAGAATAAATAAATAAAATATCAACTTGTATGAAAGTAAGCATCTGTTTGCGTATATTTTAAACAGGAGGATATTTGTTTGTATTCTCATTCTAAGCGAACTGTATAGTTCTTACGAGAATTAAATATCATAAAATCTTATAACACATGCACACACGCGTTTTCACGCATTGCACAGACGTTATTTGTTTATTTAATAAATTAATAAAACGAAGCTTCTGTTATGGGTACTAGACAACTGATAAACATACGTAAATACATTTTTTTTTGTAAATACATACTTATGATACATAGAAAACACCCAGACCAAGACAAACAGACATGTTCATGCACACAAATGTTTGACCGCTACGCCACCGAGCTCGTCAAAATACACTATAAGTCTCTTGATAAACTCGATAGACAACCTCTTAATACAAAAGCAATAGTGATAACAACAGCGAGACCTGTCTCATAATTATTTTACGATCGCTGAATGAAAGTTGACCGAATCGAGGTTGAATTGTGAATTGACTGCAAATTGCATACTTGATTTAATTCATTAATGAATATCAATTAATTATTATTGAGAGCAGTATACCATTCTTAGAGTGTTTGCTTTTCAGACGTATTTCAATAAAATCATATAATAAAGCTTTGAAGCTGCATATTGTGATACGAGAATACTATAATGTGTTATTTGTAGAATCGAGACTGGATCGAAACTGAATTTTGTATAAATGTTAATTACGAAGTTTGAACAACACATGCTTAGCTAATGATTATTTTACCATCAAGCATTGATGGTAAAATAATCATACAACAATAGACAAACATTGCAGCCCTTCTTTTTGTTAAATTTCAAGTGCTAGCGCGCCATGACATTTGAAATGGACTACACATCTTTGTAAATACCTACTATATTTTATTTCATAAGAGAGCGGGACAAACGATATGAGTCACCTAGTTGAAACAAATCAGGATCGTCCACGGAAGTCAACAACACCAAGAGACCGCCGATCCGTTGCCAGCCTTTTAAGGAAAATAAAGACTCTGCACTTGTTTTACTTGAAATTTTTGTTTATACTTGAAGGCTCCCATGTCTTTTTTTTTATACTACGTCGGGTGGCAGACATGCATACGGCTCGCCTGATGTGAAGCGGTTACCGTAGCCATATTAACGCTTGCAACATAAAATATAGCTCGCACGCCGCCACCCCCGCTGCCAATGCAGCATTTCCTTCCTTTCTGGTGACCTCACTCACTCGCAGGACAACCCTCAAGGGAATTGTTATTTGGCTGCGGTATTCTGTGAGGTGGAGGTACATTTCCCAGTCGGGTAGCTTACAATTACGCTCCCTACCTCTCTTTTCGCCAGAGCTTCGTTTGTCAGTCAGCAGGGTGCACCGCGCGCAGGTGAAGTTGGCTTTGGTTCAAAGATGTTGATGAACCACTTACACCCCAAAATTCATCAACATCTTTGAACCAAAGCCAACTTCACCTGCACGCGGTGCACCCTGCTGACTGACAAACGAAGCTCTGGCGAAAAGAGAGGTAGGGAGCGTAATTCTAAGCTACCCGACTGGGGAATGTACCTCCACCTTACAGAATACCGCAGCCAAATAACGGTTCCCATGAGAGCTGTTGTGTTCCTGCGAGTGAGTGAGGTCACCAGAAAGGAAGGAGATGCTGCGATGGCAGCGGGGGTGGCGGCGCGCGAGCGATATTTTATGTTGCGAGCGTTAATATGGCTACGGTAACCGCTTCACATCAGGCGGGCCGTATGCATGTCTGCCACCCAACGTAGTATAAAAAAAAAAAAAAAAAAACTTAATTTTTTGAAAATATCGCTAAGGGTAGTTGATTCCACAGTTTCGTCAATCATGATATAAAATGTCTTAAGAAACTATGTTCCGGAGCTCAAACTGCCGTGTATCAATTATAGAGCCGTGTGTGTTTTATAGTGTAGTGTTACCGCGGCAGTGTGAAGCCACATCTATACAGTATTTACGAGGCGCGCGCGTGACAAGCTAGTTTTTTTCGACGAGTAACGCGTTCTGTGAGATTCATCGCCCTTACTATTGTTTAAAGAATTATGTAACTGAGCCTGCCTGATGGTTTATCTAAGGGTTCAGAGAACGAAGAAATTGTCCATCGAAGAACCAAAGGTATCGAGATTGCCTTCAGATAGCAAGCTGAAGTGGAAAGGAGAAGGAAGGTATTAGAGCGTTGAATGGCTCTTTTCGGTAGGTTCAATAATCTC
The DNA here is from genome assembly GCA_937001555.2 of Hypsopygia costalis. Classification (NCBI taxonomy): domain Eukaryota; kingdom Metazoa; phylum Arthropoda; class Insecta; order Lepidoptera; family Pyralidae; genus Hypsopygia; species Hypsopygia costalis. The sequence goes on along the minus strand of OW443343.2, from coordinate 1,312,117 downwards.
AAAAAGAAATCAAAGTAACTGAAAGTGGAAGGCGGAAGATCGCATTTGGTGGAGAGCATAGATGGTACATGGAAGGGAGACCCCTTCCATCTATCATCAGCAAGTGTGTAGTCACAGACTGATGATAATGACAATTGATAATGAATTATGAGCTCACGATTGTTTTTCAAATCAATCCCAACTACACTGCACTAGCATTTATTATACAATGCTCAGTAGAAAGATTAATTGTAAGTATATATATTAATTACCTGTCATTTATTTGTTTATCAAAATCAGATCAAGAGTTTGCAAGTCTTATCACAATAATTATTTATTTTCACATTCACGTAAATTCACAAATTACGTAACGTAAAAAAACAGGTTCAGAAATTTTTGAGAAAAAAACTGCTGTATCTCTTTCGTAATCTAACAACAAAAATATAAATAATTATGTTTTTATTTTTGGATTGTTCATCGACATTTTTGAACCAAAGCCAACCAAAGCCACCTGCCCGCGGTGCACCCTGCTGGATTACTAACGAGGCTCTGGCGAAAAGAGAGGTAGGGACCGTTATTGTAAGCTGTTATTGTAAGCGGGGAATGTCGCTCCACCTCACAGAATACCGCAGCCAGATAACAATTCAACAATTGTTGTGTTTCTCCGAGTGAATGAGGTCACCAGAGAGGAAGGCGATGCTGCGTTGGCAGCGGGGGTGCCGGCGCGCGAGCGATATTTTATATGGGGAGCGTTAATATGGCTACGGTAACCGTTTCACATCAGGCGGGCCGTTTACTTGTCTGCCACCCGACGTAGTATAAAAAAAATAATTCCTACAAACCTTATTTTTATCAAAATCTAAACATCTACTTGAGAGTTATTGCGAGACAAGCATACGAGTACAGTGTTGTACGTAATACTTTGCACGTGCAAAGTACAATTGGAACATTACTTGAAAAATAGAACACAAAACCTCTTATTGTGACTTAAATATAGGTCTTGGATATATAGTCTTGAAATTTTTTTTGTAGATTTTATTAAGGCCTATAATCCGTAATACATTGTTTTGTTATAACATCAACAGTTTTCACATCGCACGTCAAGAAATATTTTTGTTCTCTACCTTGTGTTACAATATTGCAATTTTCTTACGGATCCCTAATTTTTTCGAAATCAAAATATTATAGCCTATGTTACTCCTTGATAATGTAGCTTTCTATTGGTGAAAGAATTTTTGAAATCGGTCTAGAAGTTTCGGAGATTATTCCTTACAAACAAACAAACAAAAAAACAAATAAATCTTACCTCTTCATAATATTAGTTTTGATTATGTTATACAGTTGAAATAAAGCTCATTATGTTATGTACAATTTCGATGCAAAAGTGTCTATTCCTTTCCGGCAGTGTAAATCAAGCCTTACGGTCGCTTTTACTGAACTTCAGTATTTTTTTTATATTCCTCCCTATACAAGGTTTCTTTTCATTAAGGTTGTATAATTCTGAACACATTTCCGAGTCCTGTGAGACTTAGTATCAATTTTCACTTACAGCCGAACGACTGTTTTATGATCCCACTTTAGATTCCACTAGTGTTTCGCAAGCATGTTGCTGCACTCAACTCTTTTGAAAGATCTGAAAAATTTTAGACGCTCTCCATCGTTTTCTCATTCGTCCAGCGTTGCATTTCCTTCAAAGTTTTCAAAGTTTGTCTTTGAAAAAAAAAATTGGTTGTGTGTAAAGTCGGTTTACGAACGATAATTTTACGTGATGACGTAATAATAAAACTAGGGATTGAATAACCGAAAAAATTTGGTTATATCGGTTAAAGGTATGACGTCATACCTTTAAATTTCGATACCTTAAAGTAAAGGTATCTTAATAATTTCGGTATTGTAATATTCCGGTATCGTTATTTTTTTAGGTATCTAAATTATAAAATAAAGGTTTTCTTTCCACAATGTCGGCCGCATTGGTAGGTAAGTACTTGATCGACGCGCCAATGCTACCTACGTCGCGTCGTTGTGTTTTGGTTAAGGTACTGGTAATATAAAGGTATAATGGTACCGTAAAAAAATAAAGGTATTCTTCTTATTTTACCGGTATCGTAACCACAATTCTCAACCGTTTTGGCTCTACCTTTAAATCAAAACGATATCGTAATTTTATACCAGTACCATACCCTTATACCTTTACCGCTTTCAATCCCTGAATAAAACATCGGCCGATGAAGTGGAAGATAGATGCATCACAAGCCGAACGCTTAGGCCGATCGTACCTCTCTATCAAACGATAGAGAGTTCCGCGCTCTCGCTTGCACGCTCTGCTCAGGCGGAACGTGACAATGAGTAATACTTTTCGTGAGTGCAGCCGGCGTCCATCGATTTATAGGACTCAAATTCAAAAACGGCGTAAAGACAATTTTACAGGGTCGGCAACGCGCACGTGATGCCTCTGGTGTTACAGGCGTCCATAGGCTGCGGTAACTGCTTTCCATCAGGCGGACCGTATGCTTGTTTGTCACCTTAGTGGTATAAAAAAAAAAGACGTTATCACAAAAAATGTTTACTGCTAGGTAGATAGATAGATGTGTAGAGGTAGTGTCTTTTGGTAAAGCCAGTATCACCTTAGGCCTCTTGTACACGCTAAGAAATTTCACCGTGTCTACTGCAGATAGGACCAATTCATCATGTAGGTACACAACAATAATTTTGTCGGATCTAGGCACGAAAACCACCGCACCGCAGCAAAACGTCGCGCGTCATGTCTAGCGCAGACAAGATTTTTTTCTTGGTCAGCGCGGAAGCAGTGTATTCAGTTCGTGTGTAGAAACGACACGAATTCTTGCATAGGCCCGGCGACTTTTCTTACCGTGTACAAGAGGCCTTATTGATTTGATCTACAATTTTATCTATTTAATCGTTGTGCTGCTTTACTTATTCTGCTTGGAGTCAAATAAAGACAATTACGACTTGGGAGCCTTCAAGAACAATCTTAATTTGCTTTAAAAACTGGCAACGGATCGGCGACCCCTTGGTGTCGCTGATCTCCATGGGCGGTGGTGATTCCTTTCCACCAGGTGACCCACTTGCTCGTTTCGCTTACACCAAAAAACGTTTGCCAAATTTGAGATTTCCCTGGAGCTCTACAGACTAAGCGGAAGATATTTTGTCAATAACTAAGTAAAACATAAGACATATTTTTCGAATCCAAATCATCATCATCATCATCAGGTCATTTTAGTCTCCACTACAGGAGCACGACCCTCTCGTCTGTCCCTGACAGAAGGAGGATTTGGCCTACACTCCCCACGCTGGCCAGACGGGTTGGAGAGGCCTGATCGATGTTTTATAATGTATTTCTCTTAGTCGCCTTATACGACATCCACGGGAAGAGACGGAGTAATTCTATTCTAGTCTGCCGGAAACCACACGGCCAATCCAATCCAATCCAAATATTCGATGGTAATCGGCGTTAGCTTCGGCGGTAAGGCCACAGATCTATATGCCGTAATGCATACCAAGTCACAACCCATAAACATCCCACTGTTGGCATACGAGTCTCCCCTCAATCGTAGGGGTTTAGAGCATACCCCTTCACACTGCTCAACCGAGGATTGGCGGAGGCCAGTGTTTTCAAGGCCTAAGGCCACTGACTCGGCGTAACGACTGTCATCTACTGACAACAGCCGGATCCGACAGCTTAACGTACCCTCCGAAGCACGGTGGAGCTCTAGATAAATAAAGCGATCCATAGACAATTTGACGAGCTCGGTGGCGTAGCGGTCAATGAGTATCATAAGTATGTATTTACAAAAAAAAATGTATTTACGTATGTTTATCAGCTGTCTAGTACCCATAACACAAGTTTCGCTTACTTTGGGGCTAGATGGCTCTGTGTAATTTGTCTGACAATATTTATTATAGACAGGATATTGCTGAACTTTGTGTTCGATTAGACACATTCAACGACGCCATATAGCTCCTCACCCACCCATCCTCGCCTCATATTAACGGTTTAATAAATCTTATTAAGTGAAACAATGCAAGTGATTTTATATAAAAAAAATGAATAAATTCCCATTTACCATTTTTATAATCGAGAACCAAAAGTAAGAGTGTAGAAAATGGAGTCACGCGTCATGCTCAGGGGAGAGCGGGCGTGAATGGACGTGACGCTCCTGCCGAGGTAATTCTGAGGGCTTGTCATGGGGTTATTACGGTCCTTACCGCAGATAACCTGCGTTTTTATCATTAACCCGCGCCAAATTCACCGAATAAAAACATTTTAACAGTTTTTAAGAGATGTTATTTTTAACTGAAATTGAAATAATGTACCTACTATTTTGTTTGTGTTATGTTTATCTCCGCATTTGTACTGATAGATATTTTTTTTAAACACAAACAAGACAAACATACGGCCCGCGTGATGTGAAGCGGTTACCGTTGCCATATAAACGCTCGCAATTTAAAATATAAAAATATATATAAATATTGTTATGTGGCTGCGGAATACGCTGTACCCTATTTTGCCAGAGCCCTTTCGCTAGTCGGCAGGATGCACCATGTGCAGACGAAGAGGCCTGGACTCTAAACATTGTGGTGAGCCCCTTACACCCCATTAGAATGCTAAAGGTACATCTATGTACATTCTTTTTTGTGGCAAACATCGAGCAAAAGTGGAACACAAGCATACAACAGTGTATTGTAAAAAAAAACTTAATTAATATATTATGACGAGCTTAGTGGTTAACAATGGCCACTTTGATTCCGATTTCGTGGGTTCAATCCTCGCACAAGATAAACATTTGTGTGCATGAAGGTCTGTTTGTCTTGGCCTGGGTGTTTTCTATATAATTATGTATGTATTTATAAAAAAAATGTATTTAACTATATTAGATATCAGTTATCTAGTACCTATAGTACAAGCTTTGCTTAGTTTGATACTAGATGGCGCTATGATACAATTATACTTTGTCCAGGAATATATTTATATTTACTGCAAATAAAATTTTGCAGAAAAAAATAACCAACTACAATGAAAATTTAAAGTCAGTTAACTTCACTATTTTGGTTTATAACTAATTTAATGTTTCTATAGTGTATGACAATGTTGTATATAGAAAACCTTTCCATAAAAGCTATGCTATTCAATAATGAATAATAATAAATAAATAAATATTTCTGGACAATTTACACAGCGCCATCTAGTCCCAAATTAAGCGCAAAGCTCGTACTATGGGTAGGTACTAGATAACTGATAAATGTACTTAAATATATTTTAAATACATGCTTATCTACTATATAAAAATAAGTCGGGTTTTCCTTCCTGACGCTATAACTCCAGAACGCACGAACCGATTTCCACGGTTTTGCATTCGTTGGAAAGGTCTCGGGCTCCGTGAGGTTTATATCAAAGAAAATTCTGGAAAAATTTGAAAAGAAAAGCGGGAAAATCTTTTTTCACATACAGGGCAATCTCTAAGGAAATGGATGGAAACGAAAAGATTGAGCCACAGCGAAGCGTGGTCGGGCCGCTAGTAACACATAGAAAACACCCAGATCAAGACAAACAGACATGCTCATGCACACAAATGTTTGTCTTGTGCGGGAATCGAACTCGCGACCTCGGAGTCAAAGTGGCCATTGCTAACCATTCGACCACCGAGCTCGTCGAAATGTATGTCGTATGAAAACTCCATATAAATCGGATTAGTAGTTGTTGTAAATACTTTATTGTACAAAAACAGTTGCAGTACTCAGAATGATAACAATGTTGACATACAATTTGTACAAAGGCGGACTTATCCCATAAAGGGATCTCTTCCAGCCAACCTATGAGCAAATTAAATGATACAGCATTTTAAGAGAGGTAGGGAGCGTAACTGTAAGCTACCCGACTGGGGAATGTACCTCCACCTCACAGAATACCGCAGCCAAATAACAATTCCCTTGAGGGTTGTTGTGTTCCTGCGAGTGAGTGAGGTCACCAGAAAGAAAGGAGATGCTGCATCGGCAGCGGGGGTGGCGGCGTGCGAGCTATATTTTATGTTGCGAGCGTTAATATGGCTACGGTAACCGCTTCACATCATGCGGGCCGTATGCTTGTCTGCCATCCGACGTAGTATAAAAAAAAGGGGGAGTATCCATATGATCGGAACTGTGTTAGGACATATACATAAGTATGTAAGAGGATACATACACATACAAAAATAAGCAGGGAGCTTCGCCTTTTTCGAAGTTATTTTAATATAATCACCGTAGCAATAAATTCTCATATGGATTGAAAATTATACCAATATCGTATGTAAACCGCCGAAATAATATAAAACATGGAACGGCCATTCTTTCATGCAAACAACAGTAACTGATGGAGTTTTAAAACTCGCCGCATTATAGCTTTGATTTAAAATTGGCATCGCATTTTGATTACTGTTCACAGGGTTTCAGAATAAAGGAGACTGTAGACTTTTGATGTGAATATAAAATAAATAAATAATTTATGGACAATTTACACAGCGCCATCTAGTCTCAAATTAAGCGCAAAGCTTGTGTTATGCGTACTAGACAACTGATAAATTTACTTAAATACATTTTTTTTTGTAAATATATACTTATAATACATAGAAAACGCCCAAACCAAGACAAACAGACATGTTCATGCACACAAATGTTTGACTTGTGCGGGAATCGAACCCGCGACCTCGGAGTCAAAGTGGCCATTGCTAACCATTCGACCACCGATATTTGTCAATAAATTTATGTCTTCAAAATTGTTTCCACAAGGCAATTCAAAAAAACGAATGATAACAAAATCGGGGATACAGTTTGGCGTTGGAACTACTTAGCTGTCATCTCCATCCAAAATTCAATCACACTACTGAATAGATGAAGGATTAAAGATTTATTACGCTATTGAACATCGCGTGCGGAGGAAGGGGAAGCGCTGCCATTTTGAGATAATTTTAGTGCATATAACGTATTTACGTACAACTAACGCCGTGTCCATGACGCAACTACACCCCATTGTTTAGGCCGCCGCTTGAATCCAATATAATATTTTGTATGACTAGTCTCATCATCACAATCAATATTTAAAAAAAAAATGGAAAAATTCACCTGCCCCCCCCAACCCCCCCCCCCCCCTCCCCTAGGTGGTGGGATTTGAACCCACGACTTCTCGATGAACGGTCGAGTGCTCTTCCAACTTAGCAACCAGGAAGGTTTGTGTCGTTGAGGAATTTTTGCATCTTATATTCTACTGCGTGAGTCACATTTTCCATTTTTCAACAAATATTTATCTGGCAAGTTGGCCAAGACAACTATTTATATAATAATAATATATTCTAATTGTGTGACACTCCGGGATAAGAAAACCAACAAGTGGCCACGGAAAAGAAGTCTGGTCTTTGATATCGCACGCCGCGTAGCAAAGCTCAAATGGCAATGGGCTGGAAATATAGCCAGAAAGTCGGACTCGTGGTGCAGAACGGTTCTGGAATGGAGACCCTGGGACAGAAAAAGACCTGTCGGGCGACCACAGACGCGATGGAAGGAAGTGAAGTTGGTGGGCACGAACGGGATAAATGTGGCCCAAAACAGATCAGAGTGGAGAAGACTGAAGGAGGCCTATACCAACACGGTAGAAGAAAGGCTTAGATGAATATATTCTAATAATAATAATCATCATCATCATCAGCCTACTCACTGCCGATTATAAGCCTTTCCCAATGCATTCTACCAAATTACAATCTTCCGCCTTCCGCATTCAGCCGCTTTCTTAAGATCATCGGACCATATAGAAGGAAGGTGTCCGACACTTCGTCTCATTTTCTTCATTCCAGATTCGATCCCTCAGAGAAACCCTGAGCAAAGCCTTCTCCATCGGTGCCTTTAGTCTGTGGACCAGTCCGATGGTCAATGTCCAAGTCTCTGCACCATAGATCATTGCAGGGAGGACGCACTGGTTGAAGACTATAGTCTTCAAGCATTGGGATACCCGTGCAGCGAAAATGTGCCGAAAGTTACCAAAAGCTTCCCAGGACAATCCATCGAATGCGTCCATCGATCTCTTTGTTGAAACCACGGCCAAGCTGTATGTCGAGTGTGCAGGCACCTTATATAGCAGGCAGAGGTATTAACTCCCAAATTACAGACGGGGACTTTCCAACGGCAATAAACATTATATTTTTATGAACGCGGACTTAATTATCCATTCTCTGAAGTATATCATTTCTGAACATTTTTTTTTTACATTCGGTTGGCAAACAGCATACTCTATAATAATAAATAAATATTTCTAGACAACCCACACAGCGCCATCTAGTCCCAAATTAAGCGAAAAGCTTGTGTTATGGGTACTAGACAACTTTTAAATGTACTTAAATACTTTCTTTTTGTCAATGCAAATTTATAATACATAGTAAATACTCAAACCAAGATAAATGCATTTTTTTAAATACATACTTATAATACATAGAAATCACCCAGACCAAGACAAACAGACATGTTTGTCACACAAATGTTTGTCTTGTGCGGGGATCGAACCCGCGACCTCGGAGTCAAAGTGGCCATTGCTAACCATTCGACCACCGAGCTCGTCAATCTATGAAAAGCAATAATCTTCACCTTTAACCCTTATTCATCCGAAGGGGTTTAGAGCGTACTCCCCGCCCTGCTTAAGTGCCAAATAACAATTCCCTTGAATTCCCTTGAACATAATATATCACTTATTATGTTGCGAGCGTTAATACGGTTACGATAACCGCTTCACATCAGGCTGGCCGTATGCTTGTCTGCCACCCGACGTAGTATAAAAAAAAAACTGCGGGTTGGCGGAGGCGAGTGTTTTCAAGCCGCTCATAAATACATAACTATTACCGGACAATTTACACAGCGCCATCTCACAGCGTCCCAAACTAAGCGCAAAACTTGTACTATGGATACTAGTCAAATGATAAATGTACTTAAATACTTTTTTTTGTCAATGCAAATTTATAATACATAGTAAATACTCAAACCAAGATAAACACACATGTTCATGCACACAAATGTTTGTCTTGTGCGGGGATCGAACCCGCGACCTCGGAGTCAAAGTCTTTTCTTCTTTTTTTTTTATACTACGTCGGGTGGCAGACAAGCATACGGCACGCCTGATGTGAATCGGTTACCGTAGCCATATTAATGATCGCAAAATAAAATATCGCTCACGCGCCACCACCCCCGCTGCCAACGCGGCATCTCCTTCCTTTCTGGCGACCTCACTCACTCGCAGGAACACAACAACCCTCAATGGAAATGTTATTTGGCTGCGGTGTTCTGAGAGGTGGAGGTACATTCGCCAGTCGGGTAGCTTACAATTACGCTCCCTACTTTTCTTTTCACCAGAGCTTCGTTTGTCAGTCAGCAGGGTGTATTGCGTGCAGGTGAAGTTGGCTTAGATTCAAAGATGTTGAAGAACTACTAATAATAATAATAAATTCTTTATTTCTTCTCTCACACAGATGTAGTGTTACATTGATATCTTAAAGCTAATACATTAGTGTATTTATCTATGTGAGAGACTGGTATCTGCACTAGGAGAACCTGTATGACAGATTACCAGCCTCTCCACTTCGGACCAGGTAGATAAGAGCGACTATGATATCTCGATATAATCTTGTGTATAGATACAAATTAATGTTAATATATTTCCTTAAGTAGCATTGCGGGTAGTGTAACATATTCTAAAATTACTTGTTATTTTTAAAAGTGCTCCTACCTCCGCTCACACGCTTATCGAGTTATACAAAAATGACAAGCGACTCTCACGGTTTTGCGGACGGCGTAAGGGCTGTAACCGCGCGCACTGTGATCGCGTACCTGAGTCACACTATCTGACGGTGCAAAGATAAGCAACTCAAAGAAGTGCAATCAATCGGCTGCCTCACAGAGACAGTGACGACGGTGTGAAACGGAAGTTGAGAGTTTAATGTGAAGTATTCGAACATTAAGGTAAGTCATTCAGCATGTGCAGAAAATATTCTGCATCTACTAAATGACTCATCTCAATGTTCCTGACAATAGCTAGAAAAGATCAAGGTGTTAGTTATAAGCATGTGTGTGTGTGTGTGTGTGTGTGTGTGTGTGTGTGTGTGTGTGTGTGTGTGTGTGTGTGTGTGTGTGTGTGTGTGTGTATGCGTGTTCGTATCTATAAGAAATAAATGGTCAGATATATTAAATCAGGAAAGGACAGTTAGTAAATTTTCGGTATTTTCATAGTTGAGAGTCTTTAACCAATTGGATGTTACTCTTTTACAATTGTATTTTGTGAGAGGGTAAATTGTGACTTTTTCGTTTATTTTATTGTAAAGATACCCTCCTAGAAATCCAAAGAACCTATGGGATAATGTTGTGGACCAGAAAACAGAAGAGTGGCATACTCTATACTTTAGTCGCTTGCTAGCACAATAGGAAGGGTCAAATTTTAGCAGAGAGTATTGTCTTAATACAGTATTTAGGACAAAAAGCTGCCTTACAGTTAAGACGTTGGCTAGTGAGTATAGGTCAATCGTGGGGAAACGAAAGGGTAGAAAGAGACTCACTTTTAGGACAGCTCTCTGAGCTCTTTCCAATTTCAACAGTTTCGTTTTGGATGTACCACCCCATACTGTGACGCAATAGCCTATAATTGATTGGCATAAAGCTGAGTACACCAGTTTGATGACGTTTATGTCCGCAATATGACGTAATGTTTTGAAAATAAACATTAATTTACGTGTCCTAGTAGCAAGTAGGTCAATATGTTGGTTGAACCTCAGTGTATTGTCGATCATAATGCCGAGATACTTAATGCTGAGAGCCAGTGTGATTTTATTACATGTACAAGAATCCCCATTCAAACAGGAATGTGCCGTTATGGCGTAATTATCATGCAAGTGCACTGGAATATTTTGAATAGAGAAAGGTATATATTTGGTTTTCTCAACATTAAGTGTCAAAGCGTTGTCAGTGAGCCAGGAATAGACTTTATTAAAGCCAGATTGAGCAAGATCATACACCTGTTCCCAAGTATCTCCATGAAAAACAAGTGCTGTGTCATCAGCAAAGGTAACGATCTTGCCGTTTAGTAATTGCATATTGCATAGGTCATTAATGAAGGCTAGAAAAAGAGTAGGTCCTAGTACGCTACCTTGAGGTACACCATATTTTATTGGTAAGTCACAACTTATATGTTCTCCAACTCGCACTCTTTGCTGCCTATTGGTCAAATAATCTTTAATTAATTTAAGCGGTGTATCATGAATGCCCAATTTCTCAAGTTTATTCAGTAGGAGTGAAGGAGAGACTGTGTCAAACGCCTTGGTTAAGTCTAGAAATACGGCTACTACTTTCTTCCTCTTATCCAAATTAGCAATAATATGATCTATTAATTCATGAATGGCATCATTTGTTGACATTTTGGCTCTAAATCCAAATTGGGAAGCTGAAAGGAGATTTTTGTCTTCAAAATACTTAAGCAGACGCTTATTTAGAAGCTTCTCTGCTACTTTCGACAAGGTGGGAAGTATGGAGATTGGTCTGTAATTGTTGACACAGTCTCTGTCACCACTCTTGTAAATAGGAATTATCTCAGCCAATTTAAATTCTTGCGGAAAGGTACCATTGGAGAACATTAGATTAAAGATATACGTTAATGGTGGAACCAGAATTAAATGATATCGTTTAAGAAAATTTGCCGAGATATTACCGCGTCCAGTGGTATTTCCTTTTTTTAGATTTAGGATAGTGGATCTAACTTCAGGTTCATCAGTAGGAGACAGAAAGAAGGAGAATGAATGCGGAGGAATTAATGAGGTTTTATTGCGAGGTTTGTTTTCTATTTTCTCTGCCAGATCTCTTCCAATAGATGAAAAAAACATGTTAACATTATTAATGGAATTGATAGGGTTTAAGGGGGATATTAACTCAGAAGCAGGATTATGATTATTATTTTTTAAGTAGGTTATTTGTTTTAATGTGTCCCAGAGCTTTTTGGTGTTGGTATTGGCTACGTTTTGTAATAGATTTTTGTCATGTTCTCTTTTTAGTTTTTTTAAAAGCCAGTTACAGAAATTTCTATACCGTTTATATGTCGTTTTAAGCATTTCGTTATTAGGGTTTTTATTAAGTTTTTGATGTAGTTTATCCCTATTCTTCATACATCTCAACAAACCAATTGTTATCCAAGGTTTCCTTATCCTCTTACGGTTGGGAGATTCGATAATTTTTGTGTTAGATGTGATTTTAGAATTTAGCTGTGTAATTAATAAGGAAGTTGCTACATTCACATCTGTAGCTTCATATATCGCGGTCAGATTTAAGTTCTTCATATCAGAATCTAGGCCATCGTAATCAATCCTTTTAGTCGAAGAAGACTTATAGGATACATTAGTTTGTTGTTTATGGTTGAGAATAAATATTAAAGAGTCATGGTCCGTAATTGATGTTTCAGATACTTAACAATAAGCGGGAAGTTTGCTTTTGAGCATTAAGTGGTCTAAACAAGTTCCACCATGCGTAGGAAATAGATGTGCGGGTAATATACCATGAGAAGCCATTAGATCGAGGTAAACTGATGAGTTAGTGTCCTTGTTATTTTCCTTTATGTCGATGTTAATATCTCCTACAAGGATAATGTTAGCATGATTTAAGCTGGTAATGAGTTCATTGAGTGAGTGTATAAAGGGATCTATATTTTTATAACCCGGTGGTCTGTATATAGCAATTACGATTGTGTTACAGTCTATCTCGATGGTGAGGCAATTAGCATCTTTTAGTTTGGGTTCAGTTGCTTTTATTAATCTCATACCGTTTTTAAAGTAGACTATAACTCCTTCATTTTGAGTTAGGTTATTTTCAGTTCGGATGTAATTATATCCTTCCAATGCGTTTATGTAATGAGAGTGTTGTAACCAGCATTCTGTGACTACAATTAAATCCCACTCTGTGTTAGATCTGTCAAGAAGAGTTTGAAGACTTGCGAAGTTTTTGTTAATGCTGCGAATGTTTTGGTGGATGACTTTTAGACTCGAATTAGGGTTATTTATTAAGTTGGAGCAGTCTTCTATCTCACAAATGGCGGATTGTGCTATAGTGAAATCATCAAGGTCATTATTTATTATTAACGTGTTATCGAATTTTGGTTAAAGAAAAGCTATGAAAGGTGCTAGTCAAGAGAAGTGAAAAGTTATCTGATGAAGTACAAGTTAATAGGTATCTGTAGATGCAAGACTGTATAGACAAGGTATGAATAAGAGATAATCTCAAGATACGAATGAGGTGTGTGGGTGTGGTGTGAGTGGGTTTGTTATCAAAGAACGTTGAGCAGTGTAAAAATAAGAGTATATTGAAATGCTTGATGTTAGTAATATAAATAGTACATTGTTGTAGACAGAGTGTATATATGTGAATTACATAAATTATAAATGACAATAGCACCAAGGAAAGCACAAAGAAAAGAAGCGACAAATAGAACACATTAACCATCACTAGTCATATGCGAATAAGCTTACTTAAATCTATTTCATTGTCTATACGTAGCACTGGAGAATCTTGAGTCTTTCTTATGAATACTTTCCCATAGGATGTCCAAGTACTATGGTAGCCATTTTCTTTGATAAATTGTCTAGCTAAGAACGCTAGTCTTCTTCCTGTAGTAGTGAGTGATTCGTCTATATAAATAGGCTTCATCGGACCAGGCAAACCCAGGTGTGTAGTATTAAGTTTGTTACTTATGTGGGTCTTATTGTATAATCTGCATTGATTGATTAAACCTTCTTTACAGGAGGCTCTGGTAAAAGTCACCACAACGTGATTATTTGAATCCTTTTTAGTTTTTAGGCGGTAGATGTCGTTTATATCAGATTCAGATAGGGGGTGTTCTATAGTCTCACCTATTTTTTCTATAAATGACCTTAGCAGTGCTTTATTTTCAGAAGCCTGTTTGGGAATATTCCTTATTTCTACTGTAGAGGAGCGAGCGTTACGTTCTAATTGCTCAATTTTGCTCTCAAGTGACTCAATTTTTTCTTCATAGGCTTTATTTTTTTGTTCCAGTGTGAGTACTTTTTCAAGGATATCATCATATCTTGAAGACAAAAAATCAATGCTTCTCTGTATTTCAACGTTTTGTTCTTTAATAGCTAGGATAGGTTCAATAAGTGTTTGAAATTTTGAGTTTTGCTGCGTTTCAAAAGCAATGAACATCTCTTTCAATTGGATTGCTATGGAGCCAGAAGCCGTCGACCCCTCATTATATTTCCGTTTAACTCTGCGGTTGATGATGTCACCCTCTCCGCTTGTGTGTGGATTTTGTGCTGACTCATACAAATGAGGGTCGGAGCCAAAGCTAGTGAGAGGAGTTTTCATCAAATTTGGACGATTAATCGACTGTACCGGCGAATGCTGAGTCGTCATTGTAAATACAAATAAACTTTATTTTTTACCTGGTTTATAATAGGCTGGCCTTCTATTCCCGCTTTATTCTGTGGCCGTAGTGTAATAGCCGCGTAGTGCGTAAGCGCAGTTATGAATGGGTAGTTGGTGTCCCTGCGTAGGTAGGCGGCAATCGGTTGAAGCGAGACGAATAGCTGTCACGACTTTCATTGAACTCCTCGGGGTTCTTGCGATCCTAGTACTAGGTTGATTTTACAGCACTACTTTGTTTAATTTATATTTAAATAAAATTTTAATAATGATTACTGTGTACACGTCCGTACTCCACGGAGGTCCGGGGGGAGAGGTGTGACTAACATCCCAAATCTTGTGTCATAATTATGTTCAGACAAACATACCAGCTGCCCTCTGTCCTTCGTATTACTGTCTAATTCGTGAACTTGAAAAACCGAAACATAAAGGGGCAAGGCTGCGGATAATAGCAGCTAAGGCTTACTACATATAAACACTACCTTCTATGAGCATAAGTCACGTCGGTGCACACAAAAAAGCCGCAAGAAGCCGGTTCTACGACGATAATTGCTACGTCGCTACGCTGCTATGGAGCTAGGTCGTTGCTACGCCGCTACAATACTAGTGAAGTTAATTAACAGTCGATATTCGATAAGGAAATTGCTTATTAATGAAAAGTTCAAGCTGTACAAGGAATTTGTAAAAGTAATTAATAGCAAGTGGAACAATTTTAATGTAATTAGCGTAATGTAGTGCCTATTATTGCATAAAAAAAAATTAAGAATATTTGAATAGATTTAGATTGATCGGGGAATATAGATTGATTTATGGACCACCGTTAACCTTATTCATGAAAATTCGCTCACTAACTAAAATAAACTGACAGACGGTTTAGAACCTTTAAGTCTAAGAATATATTTGAATTGAATGCACTCTATACTATTTTTTTTTTTTATACTACGTCAGGTGGCAGACAAGCATACGGCTCGCCTGATGTGAGCCATATGAACGCTTGCAACATAAAATATTGCTCGCGCGCCGCCACCCCCGCTGCTAACGCAGCATCTCCTTCTTTTCTTTCTGGTGACCTCACTCACTCGCAGGAACACAACAACCCTGAAGGGAATTGTTATTTGGCTGCGGTATTCTGTGAGGTGGAGGTACATTCCCCAGTCGGGTAGCTTACAATTACGCTCCCTACCTCTCTTTTCGCCAGAGCTTCGTTTGTCAGTCAGCAGGGTGCACCACGTGCAGGTGAAGTTTTTGGTTGAAAGATCTTGATGAACCACTTACACCCCAAAAATATATACTATAATAATATATACTATAATAAATATATACTAGTCCAACTTTGGGAGTATCTCAGATCACGAAACACAAGATATATATCTACGATGTAATAATTGTTATTTAGAAGATCTACTGATATAATATAGATATAAGATATTTTCTTTGAATAAATAAATAATAAAAAGATGATATAAATCCCACTTTTCCATAGAAATACACTGGGCCGCAATGAAAGCGGGTCGTTAACAAAAACGTCAATAACTTCCAAAATATTGAAACTAGCTTTATGAAATAAAGACTAAATTAAAGTTTATTTCCTTACAAATATAGGCAGAAGTAAAATCATTTTATTTATTTTTAGTGATTGTATTAAAACCATAAATAATAAATAAAGACGATTTCAAAAATTGATGTTTTTGTTACCGACCCGCTTTCATTGCGGTCCAGTTTATAAACAAAAGAATAAAACAATAAGAAAATTCCCTTTCCCAATAGTCCACAATAATAGGGCCAGCGTTTATTACGAGTCCATTACGTATACTGGCGGCCGCGGCAGTCTCAATAATGAGCAGCCCTTATGCATGGGCTTTATGAAGTGGCAACCCTTGTAATGGCTACTTAACTGCTTCGCTCAAATTGGTTATTATTCTTTTAATTACTCATTAAATTTCACGCTTTTGTTTGGAATATTATGCGATCTGTTATAATTTGTACAAGAAAGGACATTTTTAATTTTGTATTTTTTTATATTTACCAAGAATAAACAATAAAGTTGATTTAAAAAAAAAATTGAAACCGACTTCAGTTGGCGAGCGCAGCTTATTGGTGGAATACCGTCGCCTTGTACGACATCGAGTACAGAGCAATGGAGTGGCGCAATTTTATTCTCCGGGCTACCATAGGGCAAATTTAAGGGTATCCCTCGATTTTTCTGGGATCCCATCATCAATCAGACTCTGACTTGGTGAATATGGAACCACCTCGCAATTACCCTTTCCAATAAAAAAAAAACCGGACAAGTGGGAGTCGGACTCGCCCACCGAGGGTTCCGTAGGTACGTAGTATCATTATTAAATTTGATATTTTTCATTATAAATAAGAAATAATGCGTCGAAAAAAATAAATAAAATATTTTTGCAATGTGTACATCAAGCCCTTTCATATGATACCCCATTTGAACTAGTAGTTTCAATTTGAAATTTCGACTACCTATAAAAAATATAGACCCCCTATTTTTTAAGATCTATTTACAAATGTACAGTTTTGAGATTTATTCCTGTACTTGTAGTCTATAACGATGTTACTTGCCAAATTTCATAGTTCTAGGTCAACGGGAAGTACCCTATAGGTTTTGATTCCCTTGAGTGTGTCGAAATATGCGTTTTTTGCTGAATAAACGGCCGTAACTTTTTTCTAGTTCAATAGTTTAGTAGTTAGTTAAGTTTACGAACTTAGCAGTTTGATTTTCTTACAACTTCATGGGACCGTAGACCTGAGTATACAGTTCAAATTTCAGCTTGATACCTCCACGCATTCTCGACATAGAAATTCTTGACAGACAGACAGACAGACAGGCGGACAACAAAGTGATCTTATAAGGATTCCGTTTTTCCTTTTGAGGTACGGAACCCTAAAAATGAATTTGACCATACGTGCTTATAAAATTTAAGGGTTTCCCTTCTCATCATCACATCCTGACTTGGTAAAATTGGGACCACCTTGCAATCATACCCTTTCAAATAAAAAAAGAATTATGAAAATCGGTTCACAATTCGCAAAGATATCGAATAACATACATACAAAAAAAAATATTCAGTCGAATTGAGAACCTCCTCCTTTTTTGAAGTCGGTTAAAAATAATTATACTGCGTTAGGTGTAAACGGGTGAAAAGCGGTTATCATAGCCATATTAACGTTCGCAAAATGAAATATCGCTTGCGCACCGCCACCCCCGCTGCCAACGCAGCAACTCCTTCCTTGGTGATGACCTCACTTAATCACTTGAATAATAATAATTCCAATAAATGTTCGCAGGGCAGCTTGTGTGGCGAGCTGTTGTGTGAGTAGCGACACCACGGACCCGAGTCTCCAGAGAGTCGGTCAGGGCCTTCGTATCCGACGTGTCTTCATCGGTCGGAGTGTAAACACAAGAAGGCCCGCAGGACTCTCAGCTCTGGCTTGCCTTTATTGGCCGTCCAGAGAGGAGCCGCTAGAGCTATATGCTCCAGGGGTGGAAGTGTTAAAGGGCATCACGCCGCGAGTAACTTCGGAGAAAGCGCAGCACACCTCTCGACATCCCTGAGTCACTCACACCGGTGTCGCCCCCGGCCGTTTTCCTGGCATTTCGGGGGCCCATCTAGTGAGTGGCAAGCCGCCGCCTGCCGCAAATAACTAGCAATAAAAGCAGTTATGGCAGGCGTCCATCCCTCTTCTGTAATAGCCCGGTATTAAGTTCACCCAGATGTCATCTCCATAGCCCATTTATTTTCCATCACACTTCGCAATAGTCTCAACGCCTGCCGAGACCTGCTCATGGGTATGTCGTTCCATTGTCATATCTTGGAGCGGGTCACGGCGGGCGTACAACATTACATCAAACTTCTCAAAGGGGCCTCTACGCATTGGATCCATATCCCCGCGCACGCCTATCAAATGACCGGGCTTGATCCGTGATTAAAAAGAGATTCCAATAAATTTTCTGTAATAGCCGTCCGTCCCTCTTCTGTAATAGCCCGGTATTAAGTTCACCCAGATCTCAGCTCCATTGCCCATTTATTTTCCATCGCACTCTGCAATAATCTCAACGCCTGCCGAGACCTGCTCATGAATATGTCGTTCCATTGACATATCCTGGAGCGGGTCACGGCAGGCGTACAACATTACATCAAACTTCTCAAAGGGGCCTCTACGCGTTGGATCCATATCCCCGCGCACGCCTATCAAATGACCGGGCTTGACCCGTGAGTCCAAGAGAAATTCCAATAATAATTCCCTTGAGGGTTGGTGTATGAAGAAGTTGTTACTTCGGCAGAAGGGGTCGCAGCGCGCGAGCGATATTTAATGTAACCGCTTCGCTACACTATTGCCACCCGAAGTTTTTTTTTATACAAATAAAGTGCCGAACGAGCAGGTGAGGCTGGCTTTGGCTCAAAGGCGATGATGAGCCAATTATAGCTCATGAAATGAAAATGAAACATTTTGCAATTCATTATGAATGATATCAATATAAAAAAATAGGTCAGTCGAGTAGACAAACACTATGACGTCATAAATCATGTTTTAAGCCTACTAGGACACGGGTAGAATCAGTAGAGTACCGTTACATTGACTACTGGTTGTTAGAGTTCCGTACCCGAAGGGTAAAATGGAACCTATTACTGAGACTCCGCTGTCCGTGCGTCCGTCTGTCACCAGGCTGTATCTCATGAACCGTGATAGTTAGATAGTTGAAATTTTCTCAGACGATGTATTTTTTTTGCCGCTATAACAACAAATATTAAAAACTTAATAAAATAAATATATATAATTGGGCTCCCATGCAACAAACCTGATGTTTTTGCTCGATATTGATAACGGCAAAAGGTAGACGCTTGACATATTCACAAAACGTTTAGTTATATATACACCTTAAAAATAAATAATTAAAATAAAATAAAATAAATACCTATTTAAGGGCTCCCATACAACAAACGTGATTTTTTTTGCCGTTTTTATAGTTATTGGTGCGGAACCCTTTGTGCGCGAGTCCGACTTGCACTTGGCCGGTTTTTTTATTACTATTGTTAGCGCGCTGGCGGCTCCGCAATGTACTCCTATCTACTCCTACCACACTATTACCACCTCCATTTTGATTCCAACAGCGATGTGTATTCCATATCTTCGTCGTTCCTATTCCAAATACAATTTTACCCAACAAATCAAACATTAGAAAAAACCCTTTCATCCCAGCATGCGCTTTATTTATTGACAATAGTCAATATCAATTGTCACTTTGATCCGATGCCGAACGAGCACTTTGAACGGGTTTTAATTAAGCCAGTTTGACGGAATACAAAATTATTTATCGCCACAAGGCGTGTGCCAGTCCTTTCCGATTTAATTACAAAATTACGAGTCTATTACGAAGAACGACTTTTGAAATTCTATCTTTTAATTGCACCTAAATTTCGTTTTATAATTTCGGATCGGCAGTCCGGGTTTATGGCAGTCAATCTAACGTTTGAAATAGAGACTCCATTTTGTTTTAATCGAATTCAAAATGGCCGCCTTGTAAAATGCGTAATGTTGATCCAAAGCACATTTTTTTTAAATTACTAATTTGTGAATTAATATTTGTTGATTAGGTACCTTTTTTTTTATTTTGAGCAGTGTCAGTATTGGAAAGTGTGCTATTCATTATTATAATCATAATCATAATCAGTTTATGAAACTGTTGCATGATAAGGATTCTTAAAATACGAGTGTGAGTTTATCACATGAGCCGAAGACGAATGTGATAATAGCGTCACACGAGTATTTAAAGACCTAATTATGTGCAGTTACACACACTACTTTATCTAGTCTCATAAAATAGACGATAATAATATTTTAAATAAAACCATGAAGTTAATTTAACAGCTTTGTTTCGTACTTATAAATTAATTAGCAGATCGAGCATGCGTGGTGCAACCTGCTTAATATATCTCAATCCAAGTCTGAAGCTGGATCGAAATGGAAAAAAAGTTCTTTTTCGATACAGCTGTCCATAAAGCGCTGTATCGAAAAGTAGCTTTTAAATATATTTTGATGGCTTGTGCGTAAAAGACTGACATTAAGACTCTGTGTTTAGTATTTTAATCTCTAAATTTCAGTATAAGATAAAATATTTATTTGCTAGAAATGTAATTGTACATTATTAGGTGACCGACCCTTATAATAATGTTATTTTTTTTATGTTACGTTAAATAGTATCCTATAATAATGGTCCCGTTCCAATTATACTTTTTACCCGACTACGGCGAAGCAAAAAGGAGGGTTATGATTTTGACCTGTATGTATGTATGTATGTGGCTATGGATGTTCATCTGTTCCCTCATAACTTCTAAAATAGTTATCATAATTAGACAAATGAGGTGTCGTTCGAAGCCTCTTGATCGTCCGCTGGTTATAGGCTACATGACGTCACGTTAAAATTGCTACAGCGCCCTCTAGGGGACATAAAGTAAAGAAGTAAAAATTTTTTTTTTCTTGACGGTGTCGTGTGGGGTATCAAATGAAAGAGCTTTGTTAGCACATTTCAAATATATAAATATTATTAGCTGTTGCTCACAGGTTTGCTTGCAATCACCTGATAATTGCAAGAATTTATAAATTCTGGCATCAAATTTTTAGATAATGACTTGGAACCTAACTTGATGTATAATTAATTTTTTAATGCATTTCTTCACGAATTTAATTCAATATTTACTTCCAAGGAAATTACTTTTACTAATAGCCTCGTCTTTGGTGACTGGGCAACCGTAGGTATTTATAAGAGTAGGCAAACTTTGTGCATGTTATACTATGAAAGACAATTCAATAATACTGAGGAATTTAAAGAACATGTAAAATCATACTCAAAAATTTTCAAACGCGTTTGTCAAGTAGCAAAATCTATGTTTAATAAATCAAATATTAGAAATAGTAGTAATAAAATTAAAGCCACTTGGACGGTTATCAATGAAGAGACTGGGAAGGGCAGGACAAAGGATTCAGAGTTTAAATTAAGTGTCAATGGTCATGTTACCAAGTCAGATTTAGAAGTTGCCAATGCTTTTGAAAGATTTTTTTCTGCTTTCCCTGTTACTTTAACTAGTGCTTTGGGCTCTTCCACCTCCGTTGCAGAGTCATTAATTAAAGATAATGTGCCTGAATTTTATAACGATTTTCATTTCCGTCATGTTAATGGGTCTGATGTTAAAGTCGCATTTAAATCACTTAATATTAAGAAAACGGCTGATCTATGGGGCATTTCTGTACATATTATAAAATCTTTATTTGACATTGTTGCTCCCGCTTTAATTGTGATATTTAATAGATGTATTGATTGTGGTGTGTTTCCTGACTTGATGAAATTGAGCAAAATTATTCCTTTGTTTAAATCAGGTAGTACATTAGACCCCACAAACTTCAGACCAATATCAATACTACCTACATTTAGTAAAATTTTTGAAAAACTAATTCTCGCACAGTTACTTAAATACTTTAACGAAAATAATCTGCTGCACACTAAACAATTCGGTTTCACTCGTGGACGGTCAACATGTGATGCTGGGGTAAAATTACTAGAATGTATATATGAGGCTTGGGAGGAGTCACGGGACGCCTATGGGGTGTTTTGTGACTTATCTAAGGCTTTTGATTGTGTGCAGCATGAAACTCTAGTCAGAAAATTACACCACTATGGTATAAGAGGCATCGCTCTTGATCTTCTTACTTCTTATCTGGGTGATAGGGTTCAGAAAGTAGATGTTAATGGAAAACGATCACATGGATCAGCTGTAGCGATGGGGGTGCCACAAGGCTCTATTTTGGGCCCTTTCCTGTTTCTCGTGTATATTAATGATCTACCTCATCTTGTAAAGAATAATCATGAAATAGTATTGTTTGCAGATGACACTTCTTTAGTTTTTAAGGTAAATAGACAACAATCAGTAATTGACGATGTAAACAATGCTCTTTCAAAAATAGTAAACTGGTTTAGTGCTAATAACCTACTTTTAAATGGTAGTAAAACCAAATATGTTAGATTTTTTTAAAAAAATGTGAAACAAGTGAAAACCAGTGTGGTGATGGACAATGAGAGATTGGAATTGGTCAATAAGGTTGTTTTTCTTGGTATAACATTAGACTCTAAATTACAATGGGGCCCACATATAGAAACGTTATCGGCTAGACTCAGCTCAGCAGCTTACGCCGTAAGGAAAATACGTCAACTAACTGATGTTGACACTGCGCGTTTAGTTTATTTTAGCTATTTTCACAGCATTATGTCATATGGTTTATTGCTTTGGGGTAGTGCCGCGGATGTAGACTCAATTTTTGTGCTCCAGAAGCGAGCTATTCGTGCTATTTATATGATGAGTCCCAGGGAGACACTGTGAAATAAATTTAAGGAGATAAATATTATGACATTACATTCTCAATATATTTATGAAAATCTTATTTACGTTCATAAAAATCAAACCAAATTTAGGAAAAACAGTGATCTCCATCAATTAAATTTAAGAAATAAAAACAAACTCGCTATGCATATTACTAGGCTCCATAAAATCTCTAACTCGTTCCCAGGTCAATGTATACGCTTCTACAATAAACTTCCAAACGACGCGTTTAAATTATCCATGGGTAAATTTAAGAAATATATCAAAACTAGACTATGTCAATAGGCTTAATATTGTATCTCGGATTACATAAATGATAAAAGTATTTGGAAATGAATTGCTCTTGTTATGTTATGTTAATGATTGTATTTGTATTTAATGTAACGTTATTGGCAATTAAAAGAGTCGGCCTTGAGTTTCTTGCCAGTTCTTCTCAAGAAGCCCCGTCGCCGGAACTGGCACTTAAATTCACTTTCACATTCAAGATAGTGTGATGAAAGTGAATCTAAGCTCTGCGGATTTAGAGTAGTAATGATTTATACATATTCTTATATTTAATTTGTATGACGTTTCTAAGTGCTTTATAAAGTCCAAGGAATAAAGATATTTTGAATTTTGAAAAAATTTTTTGAAATGTAATAAAAACCAAACATGTGTAACAACAACAACATAGGCTGGGAGTACGAGTACCTTCACGTTACAAGTTACACACGAATTCACATAACTCCAAAATAAGTTAAATAAAAATAAAGTTTAAAAAACTAAAACCCGACTACTAAAAACAGGCTCTAAAAAGTACGAAACAAGAAAATAGTCTCCGCTGAAATTATTATGTACATACTATAAAATAATTACCGACTTTTAAATAAACAACTTACTTACACGTAGTATATTTTAACGTAGTTTTTTATACTTCATACTGATAGAGATATGTTTAAAGGATAGCCGTGGTCGTATGCCATCACTACTGTATACGGTACCATATACTGTAGCAAAACAGATTAATTATAATAATGAAATTAAATCAAAGTGGCATACGACCACGGCTATCCTTTAAACATATCTCTATCGGTATATGTCAATAATGTCTATTGCAATTTACTAAAAGTCCGTGACACCATATATTCATGTACGTATTCTAAAATTTGATTCGATAGTCGCTGGGAAAGAGAGTTGGTTAAATTGCGTTTAAAAAATATAAAAAAAAAAAACAACAAAAATAAAGAAAAATATAGCTAAACGTGCGAAGCCGGGACCGTCTGCTATAATATTATTAATTTTTTAATTTAATTTATTTATTAAATAGAAACAAACAGTCATTTAAGTACTTTACATAATTACATAGTTCTTATCTTACAGACCTTCAGCTTCCTATATTTTCAGAATACACTACGTTGAGGACCAACAACACTTTCCAACCAGATACAATTTTAGATTATTGCTTTATATCATACAAAATGTGTCAAGAAATAAATAGAAAAAAAATAATATAGGTGAGAACTTATAGTAGGTACATTAGCTTTAAAATACGTCAATGTGTAATTCTTAAATAAATCAACATCAGGCATGTGCTCATTGATATATTTGCATGCACGCTTAATAAAATCATTTTCTGCATAACGGGTTCTACTCATTGTAATATGGAACAAAAATTTCTATGTACAGTTACGCTCACACCCGCGAGGTACCCGAAACGAAATATTATGTAGTAATACGGGGGGGGCATTACTACATAATATTTCGTTTACGAAGTTATTCAATAATTTAAATAAATATATGGTATCAAAATAGTTGAGCCTCTGTTCAAGAGACAACATATTGTGTCTTTTGGCGGAGGCACAGTCCGAATAATAATTACCAGTTCTGTAATCGAGAGATTTAAGAAATTTCTTCTGAATATTTTCTATTCTATTAATGTGACACTTATAATAGGGGTGCCATACCGTACCAGCAAACTCGATGTGACTACGAACAAAACTATTGTACAAAATTTTATAGGTCAAAAGGTTTTTAAAGGGTTTGCCTATAAATATTATAAAGAGGAAACATTGTATTTTTGTATGTTTGTTACGAGAAAACTATAAAACTACTGGACGGATTTCGATAATTCTTTCACCACTAAAATGCTACATTATCCCTGAATAACATAGGCTATGTTTTGTACTAAATTGACCACCCGTGCGAAGCCGGCACGGGCCGCTAGTATTAAATATAATAACGTGGAACAGTTCAAGTGCTTTATTATTATATACTAGCTTTCGCCCGCGGCATCGCTCGCGTGATATTCGGGACAAATACGTGTTTACTCATTAATCAATAGTAGTACTCGTGTAAAATTTAGGATAAAATAGTCCAACTAATCTCGTTTTCCCATACGAACTTTGGACCTCCGTCCATCTTAGAGGTAAAATTTGAAAAATCTTTTTAAGTAATTCGTGTCCACTCTGCTATATTTTCAAATCGATGCCATGTCGTAATTAACGTCCCGGAAAACCTAAGAATCAACACCCATACTGATATTATGCCATTTCAACCCCATTGCACCCCTACAGGTTGTCACGTCGGCCATGTTGGATTATTAAATAGTTGTTTTTATCGTAATCAGTGACCCGATATACGATAAAAACAATAACTATGACAATTTTCAAACTTTTTCACCACAGTTTAGACATTTCAACGCCATCGCACCCCAATAGGGTATGATGGTCACGTTACCGCCCTACGGGTACAATAAATAACAATAATAGGTAGAGATACAATCCTAGGTATGTCCTTAACCCGGATTCAAGGTATCTCTCAACCAAATTTCATCTAAATCGGTCCAACGATTTAAGCGTGAAGAGGTAACAGACATTTTGTCGCATTTACAATATTAGTATGGATTGGCGTTCCGAAATGCCGTAAAAACGATACATATATTGATATAGAGACATTTCAACCTCATTGCACCTCAATAGAGGATGAAGGTCACGTTAGCCACATTGAATTTTGAAATCGTTGTTGTTTCGTAACCAGCGACCCGATAAACCATAAAAACAATACCCATGACGATTTTTAGACTTTTTGACCGCATTTTACCCTATTAGGGGTTGATATTTTCAAATCGATGCCATTTTTAGGGTTCCGTACCTCAAAAGGAAAAACGGAACCCTTATAAGATCACTTTGTTGTCCGTCTGTCTGTCTGTCTGTCTGTCTGTCTGTCTGTCTGTCTGTCTGTCTGTCTGTCTGTCTGTCTGTCAAGAATTTCTATTTCGAGAATGCGTGGAGGTATCAAGCTGAAATTTGAACTGTACACTCAGGTCTACGGTCCCATGAAGTTGTAAAATAATCAAACTGCTAAGTTTACGTAGAAAAAAGTTACGGCCGTTTATTCAGCAAAAAACGCATATTTCGACACACTCAAGGGTATCAAAACCTATAGGGTACTTCCCGTTGACCTAGAACTATGAAATTTGGTAAGTAACATCGTTATAGACTACAAGTATAGGAATAAATCTCAAAACTATACATTTGTAAATAGATCTTAAAAAATAGGGGGTCTATATTTTTTATAAGATGTCGAAATTTCAAATTGAAACTACTAGTTCAAATGGGGTATCATATGAAAGGGCTTGATGTACACATTGCAAAATATATTTTATTTATTTATTTCGACGCATGATTTCTTATTTATAATGAAAAATATCAAATTTAATAATGGTACTACGTACCTACGGAACCCTCGGTGGGCGAGTCCGACTCGCACTTGTCCGGTTTTTGTAATTGACGTCCCAGAAAACCATAGAATCAACACCCATATTGATATTATGATATTTTAACCCCAACGCACCCCCCCACAAGGGTGATTTTATGTCACGTCGGCTATGTTGGATTATAAAATAGTTGTTGTTTTCGTAGTCAGCGACCCGATAAACCATAAAAAAAATTACCATGACGATTTTCAGACCTTTTTCACCCCGTTTTACCGCTTTAGGGGTTGAATTTTGAAAAATCCTGAAACATGTGTTTTCTCATTTATCTATAGAAGAACTCGTGTAAAGTTTCGGATAAAATAGTCCAACTAATTTTGTTTAGGACCCCCGTTTCACCTCCTTATTAGGAGATGAATGTTGAAAAATCCTTTCTTAATGCAACCCTAGGCATCATAAGGAACCTACGTGCCAAATTTGGAATCTCTAGACCCGGCGGTTATGGCTGTGCGTTGATATATATATCAGTCAGTCAGTCAGTCAGTCAGGTTCTTCTTTTATATATTTAGATGATAATTATGTTCCACCAAGTGCCAACTATATTAAAAATCCCTAAAAAGGAGATTTATGATTTTTATTTAAAGCCGATTATTTATAGCTTTGGTTATGCAAATAATAAAAAAGACGTGTGACACTCGGGGACTGCCGCGGTAAAGCTATTGCATAGCATTTTGTATCAACTTATGCAATTATAATTTTATTTATTTATTTTATTCATGCAGTATTGCTTTTTCTTTGATATTAATTCAAGTTACACTTTTTGAGCGTGGTGACCGATAAGAAAACAAATTTTTCTATTATTAAATAAATAAAACGAGTTTCGTAGAGTCGTACAATACGTCTAATCGCACGCACACAACGCTGTGTCGAAGACTGCCGAACTGAAACGACATTAGACGATGCACGGCCTTCAAGCCACACCTCCTTGCCCGTCGGAGTGGGGAGCGTGAGGTTTTTTCGTTACGGAATTTCTGGATTCGGTCCCCGCGCTCAAGGCCCGCGATAGAAGCTATGCAATAGCTTAAAAAACTAAAGAAACTGAATAGATAAAAAATACCATTTTTCTATCTAGTCAGTTTTTATAATGACGCGGAAGTCTTGTCGCTTCACTACGTTTAATTTCCGTTTAATGTACTTTCGGGGGTTAAGAATTGTAAAAAAACGGGGTGAAAAAGATCTGAAAATCGTCATGGTAATTTTTTTATGGTTTATCGGGTCGCTGACTACGAAAACAACAACTATTTTATAATCCAACATAGCCGACGTGACATAAAATCACCCTTGTGGGGGGGTGCGTTGGGGTTAAAATATCATAATATCAATATGGGTGTTGATTCTATGGTTTTCTGGGACGTCAATTACAAAAACCGGACAAGTGCGAGTCGGACTCGCCCACCGAGGGTTCCGTAGGTACGTAGTACCATTATTAAATTTGATATTTTTCATTATAAATCAGAAATCATGCGTCGAAATAAATAAATAAAATATATTGTGTGGTGGGCTCCCATCCCGTTATGATAAAAACTGGTTATGTTTATTTTCTATTTTTTATACTACGTCGGGAGGGAAACGAGCATACGGCCCATCTGATGTGAAGCGGTTACCATAGCCATACTAACGCTCGCAACATGAAATATCGCTCGCGCGCCGCCACTCCTACTGCCAACGCAGCAAATCCTTCCTATCTGGTGACCTCATTCACTCGCAGGAACACAACAACCCTCAAGGGAATTGTTATTTGGTTGCGGGATATTGTGAGGTAATTGTACTTTCCCAGTAGGGCAGCTTAAAAAATACGCTATGACCTACTATTTTTACCAGAGCCTCGCCTGTCAGTCAGTAGGGTGCACCTGCACGTGGTGAAGTCGACTTTGGTTCAAAGCTGTTGATACTTCACTTACATACACCTCAAAAAACATGTCATTATTATTGAAAATAATTACAACTTGTATCGCAAGTATTCGTTAATAGAGTAAAAACATACACTTTTTTTGGCGGGTAGGAGTGAATGAGAGCACACACATTTTATAAACTGCTCTGCTTAAATATTTAAAATAAAATAAAATACTAGTTATAAATACCTTTAACATACTTTTAATGTTGTAATTAGTTTTCACATTACCCGTCAGCTGTTATCACTATTCTCACTAACACTTGTTGGACAAAACGAAGCAGAATATACTATGGACAGTCTTGCACAATTGAAAAAAAATATGGAAGAGATGGAAGAATTGTTTGGAGCAAGGATGGCTACATTTGAAGAGACTCTCAATCAAGGTGAAACGCAGGATGCTTCCACACTCGCTAAAGAATTTTACACTTTTAAGGCCTTGATATGGAAGGCGGTCACGGGACTTAAAATTCAGCTGGAGTTGGTACACAATACACTTGATAACATTGAGATGAGATCCCGATCAAATACACTTCTTCTTCATGGTGTCCCTGAGGCAGTAGATGAGGATGCAAGCAAATATGTGGCTGATCTTTGTCGTAACACTTTAAATATCATGGATATTCCCAGTCATCCCTTTTCTGCATGCGTGCGGATAGGCAGGGATGGCTCCTCCGGCAAGTCGCGACCAATCCTTCTAAAGTTCCAACACCAACAATTTAGAGATCAGGTATGGCAAACTAAGAAGCTCCTGAAAGGAAGTGGTCTAACACTCTCTGAGTTTTTGACCAATAGTCGGCATTTAGTATTCGTGGAAGCCAGGAAAGATGTCGGAGTCAAGGGGTGTTGGACTGCAAATGGCAAAATAGTTGTTGTGTGTCCAGATGGCAGCAAGCGGAAGATTGTGACGATGGCTGAATTTCGCTCTTTTAAAACTGAATTCCCGGATTTGAACATTTCCAATCGTCAACAGTCATCTCCACAACAGATGCAGGCATCGACTACGGTTGCAGTTGCGGATCCCGTGGGTGCACACAAGCCTTCAAACCGGATGGTTCGCTCAACAAGGCTGCAGCCAAAGGCAAAGTAAACTTTTGTTTCGTTAATTGTAAGTAAAATATTATGTAGTAGAATTGTTGAATTGCATATCATTTGCTTTGAGGTCGGTACACTTTTATTTTTAATCAATCCTTTTATTGCAAGTCAGTTTAATATTTGTCGATTTATTTGCCATTCTGAAGGTATTGTAAGGATAAATTTAACGTGCACAATTTTATATTTTTTTGTAACTCCACTACCTCCTGATACTTGACAGTAAGTAAAAGTTTTGTTTTTGTTTTGTTTTCAATATTTTTTTTTTCTTATGACATGATGACAGTGACATTGATGCCACCGAACGGAAACAAATAAAAACAAGAACGTTCGTACAGAAATTGCTAAGGCCCTGGAAACTAGTACTTTTGAGCCAAATGTCTCGTGTAATATTGAAATCACTACGTGTAGGTAATATTTGTTTTAAACCAAATTTAAAATAATATACATATGTTTTATGGTATTTGGTTATTTATGTTTGTGTGCCGTATAAAAGTTTTATTTGTATATATCAAAAATATGAAATTGTGCTATTGCTAGTGGAGTGGCCATCATGCTTTGCTGTTCATGATTGTCATTTGTTATTGTGCAATTATTGTAATTATTTTTTTTTTTTTCCTTGCAATGGTTTAGGGGATGACAGATATACTTGCTGATTTATGGCCTGAATGTATATTGTGATCAATGTATTATTAGTATATTGTCCACAGAGGCGTGTTCTGGTGTTGTCAATCAGATAATCATATAAAAATATTTAGTCGCACATGAATCATTTGTAACTCAGGGGTTACATTGCAAGCCTTGATTGACGGAGCAGGACTCGTTACTCAAATGTGATTTTGATCGGCTGCCGGCGAATGTTCAAGGATACTTGAGTCTGAAGTGCAGTATATTATTTGGTATAGCTGTTATTATTTATACGTATATATATTTATATATATTATTTAGTGTCATTTTGGCTTGATGACGGACGTTTTGAGTGAGGAATCAGATCAAGAGTTTTTTTCCTTATCTTCCTCTTTTGAAAGTTTGGACAATGATACGCATAACACTCCTCTTTCTCTAGAAGAAAATCTGAATGTTACCTTTTCATCAATTACTAAGAATTTTAACGTGGTACATATCAACGCGCAGAGCATTCCTGCACATTACTCGGATTTGCTCTGTACATTTTCTTCTAATAGTGTGCACGCCATTCTTGTCTCAGAAACCTTTCTTAAACCTACTCTTCCTTCAACCCTTTATCCCCTTCCAGGCTATAAATTGATTAGGAATGATCGCAATTTCTTAAAAGAGCAAAGTGGTGGAGCGCGTATGGTGGGTGGTGGGGGGGGTAGCAATATATTTACGTTCTGACATAGTGTATGAAATTGTTTCGCAATCCCTCCCTGAACTATATACGTCTGAGTACTTATTCCTTAACATATCGCTGCATCATTCTAAGATTTTACTAGGCGTCTTCTATAGTCCTTCACTACATATTAACTACTTTGACTCGTTAGAGGCAGTGTTGGTTGATTTGCTTCCTCAATTTGACCACACAATTATAATGGGCGATTTTAACACATGTATAATTAAGAATGACCATAGAACTAAAAAACTTCTCTACCTTCTAAACTCCCTTAATCTTCATCACATTCCTCTTGGTCCCACCCATTTCCCACATAATGGTCCTCCATCCCTCCTTGATTTAATTATTACATCTTCACCGGATCTCGTTTCGAAGAGTGGTCAGTTTAACGCTCCGGCTTTCTCTGCGCATGACCTAATATATGGCTCATTTAAATTGCGCCCACTTAAGCGAAAACATCGGATTATATTAGCACGTAACTTTACAGCTATTGATGGTGAAAAACTAGTGGCTGATGTATGCAGCGCTAATTGGGATAGTGTTCTCTCGGCTGGTGACGTGGATGCAAAGGTAGAAGCATTCAACGCCATCATTACTAATATCTATGATGAACATGCACCTCTTCGACCAGTTCGTATTAAGCACTATCCGGCACCATGGCTCACCTCTGATATTAAAAAACTGATGGCGCGACGGGATAGGGCTAAAGTTAAATTGCGTCGTAATCCCAATGAGGTAAATCGCGAGCTATATGTCACTTTACGCAACCGTTGCAGCAAAATGTGTAGGGAATCCAAGCGTAAACACATACATTCATCAATTGACAGCTGTCCGCCCAACAAGTTATGGAAGTACTTAAAGAAAATAGGCATTGGTAGAGATCAACCGACTGTTTCTAGCACTGTAGATTTAAATGATCTCAACAAGCATTTTTGCACGTCATCTGTTGGTCTTGACCCGCTTAGAAAACTATCCACGTTAACATATCTCAATAGTCTCCCAAAATTTGATAGTGAAACATTTGAGCTTGGAGAAATAACATCAGCTGAAGTGGTCAAGATTATAGGCTCAATAAGTTCCAAGGCAGTTGGTGATGATAACATCGGCTTGGACATGATAGATCCCATAAAAGACATAATTGCTCCCTACCTTGCTGATATACTGAACTCCTCAATCTCACTTGGAATCTTTCCATCAGCCTGGAAGAAAGCCCACATAATTCCTTACCCCAAAAAATCCGATCCAACCTCCTTTTCCGATTTTCGCCCTATTTCAATCCTACCCGTCCTTTCCAAGGTGCTGGAGCACTTTGTGCATCAGCGCCTAACTATCTACCTGCGAAAACATAACCTATTGTGTGAGCACCAGTCGGGATTTCGTGCCGGGCATAGCACGGTGTCAGCCCTTGTAAAAGTCACTGAAGATATTAGAAGCAACATTGACAATAAAGAATTAACTGTTCTAGTTCTACTTGATTTCACCAATGCTTTTAATACAGTGGATTTTGATATATTGCTTGGTATGATAGGCACTCTTAATCCATCTCCTAATACACTTTCATGGTTTATGTCCTATCTTACTGGTAGAAATCAACTGGTGAAGAGTGATGACGCCAAATCCGACTGGTGTGAGGTTAAAGCAGGTGTTCCACAAGGGGGAGTACTCTCACCTATATTGTTTTCTTTTTTCATCAATAGCATTGTGTCTTCTCTCTCCTCTTCTTATCACCTATATGCTGATGATCTTCAAATATATACGTCTGCTTCACTTGATGATATAAACACGGCTATAAATGTCATCAACAATGATCTTTCCATCATTAGCAAGTGGACTAATGACTTTGGACTAAAAATTAATCCTACAAAATCTCAAAGTATTATAATTGGCAGTTCTCATTTTGTTTCTAAGTTAAACAGCGTGGTATGCTCAAATATTTTTCTTGATGGCGTAATAATTCCTTTTTCTACCACGGTCAAAAATTTAGGCATCATCTTCGATCAAACGCTGTCGTGGGCCCCTCACATCGGTGAAGTAAGACGTAAAATATATGCTTCCCTACACTCATTAAAACGGTTACAATACTTTCTCCCCATTAGTACTAAAAGTCTACTTGTGCGTTCCCTTTTGCTTCCTATTCTAGATTATGGGGATGTGGTATATATAGACCCCACTGAGGAACTACTTAATAAATTAGAGCGTATCCAAAATGTATGTATCCGATATGTTTTCGGGGTGAGGAAGTTCGATCATATCTCGGAATTTCGCAGAAAACTTAATTTACTACCCATAAGACATCGCAGAAATATTCATACCCTTACGCTCCTTTACCAAGTCTTATTTAATCCCTGTGCTCCAAACTATTTACTAGCAAAATTTAAGTTTCGCGAAACGGATAGCCGTTTGAGATCTAGTAATAATCCAAAGTTAAACACCCCCTCATACAACTGTCATTCCTGTGCCAAATCTTTTACTATAAAGGCTGCACGACTTTGGAATTCTCTGCCCGTTGATGTGAAGATGGCCCAAACTATTCAATCTTTCAAGTCTAAATTGCTGAAGCTCTGGACTGAACCTTCGGACATGTCAAGCTAGTGATATATATTACTCTAGTATTTATTGTGTATGTATGTATGTATTATATGTATGTATTGTATCTTATTTATTAATTATGTACTGTATTGTGTAAGTATTATTCATGTATAGTATGTATGGTATATATATATATATATATATATATATATTTTAAGTTCCTAGAAAAATATTTGTACAAAGTTATTGTAAAGTGCTTTCATATATCTACCTTGCAAAATTAGTAAACTCCTGTGAACATTCCATGGTTGACTGTAAGAGATCCCTGATGGGATAAGTCCGCCATTGTACAACATGTTTTTGCATATGCTTATTTGTTATTGCTGTATTACAATAAAGTTTTTACAAACAAACAAACAAACAAACATATATTTAATAGAATGTCATGCAATTTTTTCTTAAATGTCGATAATTTGAGCTCTTTAAGATTGTCACGAAGATGATTGTAAATTTTTATCGAAAAACATATAAGTATACAGTTGAACATAGAACCTCCCCTTTTTAGGGTTCCGTACCTCAAAAGGAAAAACTTATAAGATCACTTTGTTGTCCGTCTGTCTGTCTGTCTGTCCGTCTGTCTGTCTGTCTGTCTGTCCGTCTGTCCGTCTGTCTGTCTGTCTGTCTGTCTGTCAAGACCCTCTATGTCGAGAACGCGTGGAGGTATCAAGCTGAAATTTGAACTGTATACTCAGGTCTACGGTCCCATGAAGTTGTAAAAAATCAAACTTCTAAGTTTACCTAAAAAAAGATACGGCCGTTTATTCAGCAAAAAACGCATATTTCGACACATTCTCAAGGGAATCAAAACTCATAGGGTACTTCCCGTTGACCTAGAACTATGACATTTGGCAGGTAACAACGTTATAGACTATAAGTACAAGAATAAACCTCAAAACTATACATTTCTAATTAAATCTTAAAAAATAGGGCGACTATATTTTTTAGGGAGTCGAAATTTTAAATTGATGCTACTAGTTCAAATAGAATATCATATGAAAGGGCTTGATGTGCAGATAGCAAAATATGGCTACCCGTGCAAAGCCGGGGCGGCTGCTATAAATAAATAAATATTCCTGGACAAATTACACACGGCCATCTAGTCCCAAACTAAGCAAAGCTTGTACTATGGATACTAGATAACTGATATATAATACTTAAATACTTTTTTTTTGTAAATACATACATATAATACATAGAAAACGCCCAGACCAAGACAAACAGATATGTTCATGCACACAAATGTTTGTCTTGTGCGGGGATCGAACCCGCGACCTCGGAGTCAAAGTGGCCATTGCTAACCATTCGACCACCGAGCTCGTCAATATAATCCATACTATAATCCATACTAATATTATAAATGCGATAGTAACTCTGTCTGTCTCTCTGTCTGTCTGTTACCATTTCACGTTAAAACCGCTGAACCGATGTTAATGAAATTTGGTATGGAGATAGTGTAAGACCCGAGGAAGGACATAGGCTACTTTTTACCCCGGTAAAACATCTTAATCCTATGGAAAAAAATAAATTTTGTAATAATTTGTCCTTTTTTTTACTTCGATTTCTTTTGATTTTTTTTTACCGGGGATAGTTTACGGTCTGGAGAGTGACATAAGCTACTTTCTATCCCGGAAAAACATCTTAATCGCATGGGATAAAAAATAAACATTGTAATCATTTGTCCTTCTATCACGTCGAAAGTAACCTAAGTACCGACATGATTTTTTTAATGGGGATAGTTTACGGTCTGGAGAGTGACCTATGCTACTTTTTCTCCCGATAAAACATCTTAATCCCATAGAAAAAAATAAACTTTGCAATAATTTGTCCTTTGTAGGGTTCCGTACCTCAAAAGGAAAAACAGAACCCTTATAAGATCACTTTGTTGTCCGTTTGTCTGTCTGTCTGTCTGTCATTTATTTTTTTCCACGCATTATTTCTTATATAGAATGAAAAATATCAAATTTAATAATCCCGTTAAAAAAAACTGGTTATGTTTATTTTCAATTTTTTATACTACGTCGGGAGGGAAACAAGCGTACGGCCCATCTGATATGAAGCGGTTACCGTAGCCATATTGACGCTGGCAACATGAAATATCGCTCGCGCGCTGCCACTCCCACTGCCAACGCAGCAAATCCTTCCTATCTGGTGACCTCATTCACTCGCAGGAACACAACAACCCCCAAGGGAATTGTTATTTGGCTGCGGTATTCTGTGAGGTGAATGTACTTTCCCAGTAGGGCAGCTTATAAAATACGCTATGACTTACTATTTTCGCCAAAGCCTCGTCTGTCAGTCAGCAGGGTGCACCACGTGCAAGTGAAGTCGACTTTGGTTCAAAGATGTTGATGAACCTCCTCCATGTTTCGTTATCCTCAGATTTGAGGGTCGTGACCTCCACCAGGTAGCACCTTTTCTCTTATGATATTGCGCCATTTATGTCGATCTCCGGCAGTCTCAGTAATCAATTCCCATCCTCTAACGCACGTTGTTGTCGACCAGGAAAGTGAGGAAGCTTTAAGTCCATATCATTTTCTTATTGGCTCATCATCTGGACGAACGATTCCTGCAAAATTGGAGGATGCGGATCTTACTGGAAGGTCCGGCTGGCGTAAAGCAGCACGCTTAGCTGATCACTTATGGATGCGTTGGGTCAAGGAATACCTACCGACCTTACATCAGAGGCGCGGAGGCGGGACCTCCCCTGATATTAATGTGGGGGATCTTGTACTCCTAGCAGACAGCTCGCTGCCGCGTAATGTATGGTCACGAGGTCGTAATGTCAACATTTATCCAGGGCCTGATAATATAGTTAGGGATGCTGATGTGTCGACTGCAGCTGGTATTCTAAAGAGACCTTGTAAAAAAATAGTTAAACTTAATGTATAGTCATGTAATTATTTTTCTGTTCTTTTAAACTCAATTACAATTTTAATTGTTACATACTTTCTCCTCTCCCGGAGAGATGTGCAGAACTCCTTAGCACATTCTATTATATTTATAAATTTTACATTTTTAGTTCTCTAACTGTACGTGACTATTTTCACTTGTCATTCACTTCAATAAAGGAAAGTAATATACAAGATCGACCAATTTCTATTATTTTAGTTTGATCGCGTATAACTATCTTGCAGTCATATCTTCTATATCTATCTATCTGGGGGCACGGCAGTGCCCCCACCAAGTCGAGCAAAAAGCGGCACGGCCGTACCATCCTTTTCTCGAAGCACTTCAGACCTTTTTCGACCCCCTATAACTTTGTTGTGGATAAAATAAATATTACAAGGAAGTAAGTCGAGAGGGTAATATAATAATAACAAACGTAATCGTTTGAATCCACAACGATTGTCCAAACACTTGTTTTTAACCGACGAAAAAACGGAGGAGGTTCTCAATTCGACGCGTATATTTTTTTTTTTTATGTATGATCATGCACATCTTTTAGAGTAGTCCGATTTTGATAATTCGTTTTCTTTTTTTATTGGAAAGGGTATACCTACCCCAAAGTTGGTCCCATATAAATTTGGAAAAAAAAATTCAACCCTAAGGGTAGGAAAACAGAGGATGATTGATTGTTCACTCACTGATAGTAATGTATAATAACTTTTTAACAAAAAAATTAAACCGCCAAAAAAAATGAAAAGCAAAAAATAATAAACTTTGTTTTTATTGACCTTAATAACTAGTTCTTAAACTAATTTAAGTACACCTAAGTAATTTTGAGTCGGCACCAAACACGCATTCTTTTTGGAATATTTTTGTTTATCGTTGGAGATTTCACGTTGCATTGTTAATTTGATTTGGTTATTTTTATTTCTTTAAATTTGAGGTAATTTAGTGATCTTTGTTCATTGATTGTTTGGCACCGACTCAAAATTACTTCGGTGTTTAATTACGTCGGTTGGCTTTGGCTCTAATGATCCACTTACAAGCCATACTTCATATCTTTAAACAAGAATTTGTTGTACTAGTAATGGTTACTTTGACGCTGAGGGCCAGGGTTCGATCCCCGAACAAAGCAAATATTTGTGTGCATGAACATGTCTTTTTTGTGTATTTTCTATATAGTATATGTATCTATTTAAAAAGAAAAATGTATTTAAGTACATTTATCAAATATTTAGAACCCATAGCATACGCTTTGCTTACTTCGAAACTAGATGGCTCTGTATCATTTGTACAGGAATATTTTAAGAATTCAACATTGTGGTTTGAAAGACATCTCTCAAGCAACTTAAACGATTATAAATATTTTTAAAAATGGAAACATTCACCTCCCCCGCCTTAATGGGATCTGAACCCGCAACTTCTCGATGACCGGTCGAGTGCTCTTCCAACTAAGCTACCAGGAAGGTTTGTGATGGTGACGAATTTTTGCATTTTATATATATATTTTTTTTTATACTACGTCGGGTGGCAGACAAGCATACGGCCCGCCTGATGTGAAGCGGTTACCGTAGCCATATTAACGCTCGCAACATAAAATATTGCTCGCGCGCCGCCACCCCCGCTGCCAACGCAGCATCTCCTTCCTTCTGGTGACCTCACTCACTCGCAGGAACACATCAACCCTCAAGGGAATTGTTATTTGGCTGCGGTATTCTGTGAGGTGGAGGTACATTCCCCAGTCGGGTAGCTTACAAATTACGCTCCCTACCTCTCTTTTCGCCAGAGCTTCGTTTGTCAGTCAGCAGGGTGCACCGCGAGCAGGTGAAGTTGGCTTTGGTTCAAAGATGTTGATGAACCACTTACACCCCAAATATTTTCTGCTGTGTAGTCGCAGTGTGGCGCCGTCTACCTATTAAGTATTGCACTTATAACTTAAACGATTTCGATAAAATTTACAATATAGTTTTCAGAGGCGGAAATTCGGTCTAGCTTCTTATTCTGCACATCAACTGATTGATATTTCTCCCCTAAAACACAGAGATAAGCGCTGTCTTCTAGCTACTCTATGTATGTAAAACATTTTTCTCGTTTTTTAGGGTTCCGTACCTCAAAAGGAAAAAACGGAACCCTTATAAGATCACTTTGTTGTCCGTCTGTCTGTCTGTCTGTCTGTCTGTCTGTCTGTCTGTCTGTCTGTCTGTCTGTCTGTCTGTCTGTCTGTCTGTCTGTCTGTCAAGAATTTCTATGTCGAGAATGCGTGGAGGTATCAAGCTGAAATTTGAACTGTATACTCAGGTCTACGGTCCCATGAAGTTGTAAAATAATCAAACTGCTAAGTTTACGTAGAAAAAAGTTACGGCCGTTTATTTAGCAAAAAACGCATATTTCGACACACTCAAGGGAATCAAAACCTATAGGGTACTTCCCGTTGACCTAGAACTATGAAATTTGGCAAGTAACATCGTTATAGACTACAAGTACAGGAATAAATCTCAAAACTATACATTTGTAAATAGATCTTAAAAAATAGGGGGTCTATATTTTTTATAGGGTGTCGAAATTTCAAATTGAAACTACTAGTTCAAATGGGGTATCATATGAAAGGGCTTGATGTACACTTTGCAAAATATATTTTATTTATTTTTTTCGACGCATTATTTCTTATTTTTATTGAAAAATATCAAATTTAATAATGATACTACGTACCTACGGAATCCTCAGTGGGCGAGTCCGACTCGCACTTGTCCGGTTTTTTTTATACAACGTCGGGTGGCAGACAAGCATACGGTCCGCCTGATGTAAAGCGGTTACCGTAGCCATATTAACGCTCGCAACATAAAATATCGCTCGCGCGCCGCCACCCCCGCTACCATCGCAGCATCTTCTTCCTTTCTGGTGACCTCACTCACTCGCAGGAACACAACAACCCTCAAGGGAATTGTTATTTGGCTGCGGTATTCTGTGAGGTGGAGGTACATTCCCCAGTCGGGTAGCTTACAAATACGCTCCCTACCTCTCTTTTCGCCAGAGCTTCGTTTGTCAGTCAGCAGGGTGCACCGCGTGCAGGTGAAGTTGGCTTTGTTTCAAAGATGTTTATGAACAACTTACACCCCAAACACATCTCGTGACAATGTAACACCAAATCATCTTGATAATTGGCGATCTACAACAGTACGTTTCCTAAGACATTTTACGAGTATATCACGAATGGTGAAACTGTGAAATCAACTTCCCTCAGCGATTATCATCATCTTAGCCGACCATATTTACCTTATTGGTATAAGCCTCCTTCAACCTCCTCCATGTTTTTCTGTTTTGGGCCACTTTTATCCTGTTGATGCACACCAGCTTTACGAAGTCGTCCTTCCATCGCATCTGTGGCCTTCCGACAGGTCTTTTATATTTCCATGGCCTCCATTCCAGGCGAGTTTTACACC
This sequence comes from Hypsopygia costalis, assembly GCA_937001555.2. Lineage (NCBI taxonomy): Eukaryota > Metazoa > Arthropoda > Insecta > Lepidoptera > Pyralidae > Hypsopygia > Hypsopygia costalis. The sequence continues at coordinate 1,272,303 of OW443343.2, read as the reverse complement.
ACGAGTCCGACTCACTGGATATGTCCGGCCCACTGTCACTTGAACTCCGCCACACGGTGTGCAACGTCCGACACCTGACTTTGTTTCCGGAGCCATTTGTTGGTTTTCCTGTCCTGGAGTGTCACCAATTTCCTTTCCATTGCGCTTTGTGCAACTTCCAGTTTTTGGACAATGGCCTTGGTTGTTAGTATTGTTAGCCATATCTCAGCTCCGTATGTAAATACAGGTAGGACGCATTGGTTAAGGATTATTGCTTTTTTGCCCACAGCGATATTTCCGAACAATTACGACATGGGAGCCTTCAAGAACAGAGTCTGAATTTCCCTTAAACAGCTGGCAACGTATCGGCGATCCCTTGATGTTCCTGATCTCCATGGGCGGTGGTGATTGCTTTCCACCTTGATTAACCCACATGCTCGTTTTACCCACTCTCATATAGAAAACAAAAAACAAAATCCAGTTGAGTATCTAATGGCTTTTGTCATTGTATTTAATCTGGTTTAAAACAGTTATTTAACGTCGCTCTGGCACAGTTTTCGCTTTGGCACAAACAAAGAATCTGTATTTGCAGAGTTTCAAAGAATTTTCCGTGTAAGTACGAACAGATTTAATCAGTGGTTCTTTGGGTGTACCTATTGTGGCATAGTCGGCAGTGTTGGCAGTAGATTACTATGTACAATATTTCTTGTTATTTGCATTTGCGTGAATAGGTAGAGTTGAAAATCATTGAATGATGAATTGGGGTAGTGGTTCATCTACATCTTTGAATCAAAGCCAACTTCACCTGCATACGGTGCACCCTGCTGAATAACAAACGAAACTCTGGCGAAAAGAGAGGTAGGGAGCGAAGTTAGGATGGGGGCCCTCCACACATTTCCACCACTGTGTCTCCTGTGTAGCCAGGATTGACAGTGGTGTCCTCTGAAAAAGGCTATGAACAATGAAGTCCACTGCAGTCACGGGAGTAAAACTACGGCTTCCTTGGAACTCACAACGAATTTATTCAGAAGAAATTAGTAGGAGTAGGAAGCTTTTGGAATTTGACTTCCCCTCTTAGCAATGTGAGAGACAGTAATATGTCAAATAAGGCATTAAAAGATGGATTGTCAAGTGAAGCTCAACTGCCGTGCACCACGAATTTTTAGTATCTAACTTTATTGGGGACCTAAAATTCATATTATTGGATTTGAAATTCATGTTATTGGAATCGATGGCTTAGGTAACAACGAGCGTAATTGTAAGCTACCCGACTGGGGAATGTACCTCCACCTCACAGAATACCGCAGCCAAATAACAATTCCCTGGGCTGTTGTGTTCATGCTAGTGAGTGAGGTCACCAGAAAGGAGATGCTGCTTTGGTAGCGGGGATGGCGGCACGCGAGCGATATTTTATGTTGTGAGCTTTAATATGTCTTCGGTAACAGCTTTACATCAGGCGGACCGTATCGTTGTCTGCCACCCGACGTAATATAAAAAAAAGATGGAGAGGAAATTCATATCCCAATATTAGGATGAATAACGGTTGGTACATCCTTTGTAATGCAAGTTACCTCATCTCTGGTGAACAAATACTGTATATCTATAAGGTTTCAATGTACACTGATCGCAGCTGTCGCGCTGTGCCGCTTCATAAAGCGACTAAATCGTTCGTCAACACGATTTACATAAACATAAACACAGATGCAAAACAAACGCAGCGCTTAAATGATACTATTATATATCAAAGAATAGATAATTCACGGAAGGTTATCTGAAAGAAAGAGTTAAATAATAATTTTATTAGGAAAATTTGATTACAGTCTAAATGATGGAGCTCGTATCAGTCTAATCGATCACGCAAGTTAAGCAAAGTCGACCGTAGCCTGTCTATGGATGGGTTTATTTATCTCGAACTCCTCCGTGCTTCGAAGGACACGTTTAGCTGTCGGTCCCGGCTATTGTCATTAGTCGACACACAGTTGACAATCGTTTAGTCAGCAGTAGGTTTTGAGCGGCTTGAAAACCCTGGCCTCCGCCAACCCGCTGTTGAGCAGCGTGGTGGAATATGATCTAAACACCTTCGATGGATGTTGATGATGATGTTGACCTGTATCCCAGCAATGGGATGAATATGGCATAGATTACAGTCACCGGAACAGGTAAAACTAAATAAAAGCTAATATAAAGAATTTTAATTATAAATCATTACGATTTTAATCTGTTATGGATGTTGTGTGGTTTCCGGCAGACTAGAATAGAATCCGTCCTTCCCGTGGATGTCGTACAAGGCGACAAAGGGAAATCTATAAATATAAAATTCAAAGTCCTGACTGACTGACTGACTGACTGACTGACTGATATATCAACGCACAGCCCAAACCGCTGGATCTAGAGATTCCAAATTTGGCACATAGGTTCTTTATGAAGTCTAGGGGTACACTAAGAAAGGATTTTTCAAAATTCACCTCTAAGGGGGTGAAACGGGGGTCCAAAGTTTGTATGGGGAAACGAGATTAGTTGGACTATTTTATCCGAAACTTTACACGAGTACTACTGTAGATAAATGAGTAAACACGTGTTTCAGGATTTTTCAATATTCAACCCCTAAAGGGGTAAAATGGGGTGAAAAAGTCTGAAAATCGACATGGGTAGGGTTTTTATAGTTTTTCGGGTCGCTGATTACGAAAACAACAACTATTTTATAATCCAACATAGCTGACGTGTCATAAAATCACCCCTGAGGGGGTCCGATGGGATTGAAATATATAAAAGAGGAACCTGAGTGTCTGACTGACATATAACAACGCACAGCCCAAACTGCTAGGTCTAGAAATTCCAAATTTGGCATGTAGATTCCATATAATGTCTAAGGGTGCACTAAGAAAGGATTTTTCAAAATTCATCCCCTAAGGGGGTGAAACGGGGGTCCAAAGTTTGTATGGGGAAAGAAGATTAGTTGGACTATTTTATCCAAAACTTTACATGAGTACTTCTTTTGATAAATGAGTAAACACGTGTCAGGATTTTTCAAAATTCAACCCCTAAAGGGGTAAAATGGGGCGAATAAGTCTGAAAATCGTCATGGGTATTGTTTTTATGGTTTATCGGGTCGCTGATTACGAAAACAACAACTATTTTATAATCCAACATAGCCGACGTGTCATAAAATCACCCCTAAGGGGGTCCGATGGGATTGAAATTTATAAAAGAGGAATCTGAGTGTCTGACTGATATATATCAACGCACAGCCCAAACTGCTGGGTCTAGAGATTCCAAATTTGGCACGTAGGTTCCATAAGATGTCTAGGGGTGCACTAAGAAAGAACTTTTCAAAATTCATCTCCTAAGGGGGTGAAACGGGGGTTCAAAGTTTGTATGGGGAAACAATTTTAGTTGGACTCTTTTATCTGAAACTGTACACGAGTACTTCTATAAATAAATGAGTAAACACATGTTTCAGAATTTTTCAAAATTCAACCCCTAAAGTAGTAAAACGGGCTGAAAAAGTCTGAAAATTGTCATGGGTATTGTTTTTATGGTTTAATGGGTCGCTGATTACGAAAACAACAACTATTTTATAATCCAACATAGCTGACATGACATAAAATCACCTTGTGGGGGTGCGGTGGGGTTGAAATGTCATAATATCAATATGGGTGTTGATTTTATGGTTTTCTGGGACGTCAATTACAAAAATGGCATCGATTTGAAAATATCAACCCCGAAAAGTGTAAAATGGGTCAAAAAGTCTGAAAATCGTCATGGGTATTGTTTTTATGGTTTATCGGGTCGCTGATTACGAAAACTACAACGATTTTAAAAATCAACGTGGTCAACGTGACCCTCATCCTCTATTGACGTGCGATGAGGTTGAAATGTCTATATATATATCATTAAATGTGTCGTTTTTACGGGTTTTCGGAACGCCAATCCATACTAATATTATAAATGCGACAGAATGTCTGTTACTCTTCACGCTTAAATCGCTGGATCGATTTAGATGAAATTTGGTTGAGAGATAGCTTGAGTCCTGGGAAAGGACATACCTATGATAGTTTTTATTTCAGCAATTACCTATTATTGTTATTTATTGTACGGCTGTAACGTGACCATCATCCCCTATTGGCGTGCGATGGCGTTGAAATGTCTGAAATGTGGTGAAAAAGTGTGAAAACCGTCATAGGTTTTGTTTTTATCATATATCGGGTCGCTGATTACGAAAAAAACAGCTATTTAAGAATCCAACATAGCCGACGTGACAACTCTGTAGGGCTGCAATGGGGTTGAAATGACATAATATCAATATGGGTGTAGATTCTTAGGTTATCTGGGACGTCAATTACGACAATGGCATCGATTTGAAAATATAACGTTGGACACGAATTACTTAAAGATTTTTCAAATTTTATCTCTAAGAGGGTGAAACGGAGGTCCAAAGTTTGTATGGGAAAACGAGATTAGTTGGACTATTTTATCCTAAATTTTTCACGAGTACTTCTATTGATTAATGAGTAAACACGTGTTTGCCCCGAATGTCACGCGAGCGAAGCCGCGGGCGAAAGCAGATTCGGCTGTTTTTTTAGTTTATCTACATATATAAAATTCAAAGTTCTGACTGACTGACTGACTGATATATCAACGCACAGCCCAAACCGCTGGGTCTAGAGATTCCAAATTTGGCACGTAGGTTCCTTATGACGTCTAGGGGTACACTAAGAAAGGATTTTTCAAAATTCTTCCCCTAAGGGAATGAAACGGGGGTCCAAAGTTTGTATGGGGAAACGAGATTAGTTGGACTATTTTATCCGAAACTTTACACGAGTACTTCTATAGATAAATGAGGAGTAAACACGTGTTTCAGGATTTTTCAATATTCAACCCCTAAAGGGGTGAAATGGGGTGAAAAACTGTGAAAAACGTCATGGGTATTGTTTTTATGGTTTATCGGGTCGCTGATTACGAAAACAACAATGATATTAAAATTCAACGTGGCTAACGTGACCATCATCTCCTATTGGGGTGCGATGGGGTTGAAATGTCTAAAATGCGGTCAAAAAGTCTGAAAATCGTCATGGGTATGTTGAATCTATACTTTTCTGGAACGTTAATTACGAAAATGGCATCGATTTGTAAATATAACATAGTGGACACAAAATTAGTTAAAAGGACTTTTCAAATTTTACCCCTAAGAGGGTGAAACGTAGGTCAAAAAATTTTATGGGGAAACGAGATTAGTTGACTATTTTATCTTAAACTTTACACGACTACTTCTATAGATAAATGAGTAAACACGTGTTTGCCCCGAATTTCACGCGAGCGAAGCCGCGGGCGAAAGCTAGTACATTATAAAACATCGATCAGGCCTCCCCAACCCGTCTGGCCAGCGTGGGGAGTGTAGGCCAAATCCTCCTTCTGTCTGGCACCGAAGAGAAAGGGTCGTGCTCCTGTAGTGGAGACTAAAATTACCTGATGATGATGGATGCCAATAAATATTAATAAATAAAAAATAAATAAATTATCAATACGTTTTTAGTAATACTGTATGCGTAACTATAATTATGTAAGCTATTGGTTTTCAAAATTAAGAAATAAATGAATTAAAATCCTAGAGTGGCAGGCCTGATATTGTGTCTAAACAGAGTGAGCTTTCTGTATGTATTTCATTATCATCTAAAAATTTTATCATGCAGAAGTTACGACTACCTCGTTTGTATATTTTATTGTTTCTATCGCGATAGTGTTATGGGTAAAGATTAGGGTGTTGGGGAAACTATCAAGAAGACACGAAGATTTTGGGGTGCAAGTGGTTCATCAACATCTTTGAACCAAAGCCAACTTCACCTGCACGTGGTGCACCCTGCTGACTGACAAACGAAGCTCTGGCGAAAAGAGAGGTAGGGAGCGTAATTATAAGCTACCCGACTGGGATATGTACCTCCACCTCACAGAATACCGCAGCCAAACAACAATTCCCTTGAGGGTTGTTGTGTTCCTGCGAGTGCGTGAGGTCACCAGAAAGGAAGGAGTTGCTGCGGTGGCAGCGGGGGTGGCGGTGCGCGAGCAATATGTTATGTTGCAAGCGTTAATATGGCTACGGTAACTGCTTCACATAAGGCGGGCCGTATGCTTGTCTACCATCCGACCTAGTATAAAAAAAAGACACCTTTTCTTTCTGTTTTTGACGCGATAGCGTTTTATAAATCGATGAACGCCGGCTGCAAGCACGTAAAAGCATGACTCATTATCACATTCCGCCTGAGCCGTGCGTGCAAGTGCGAGGCGGAACAAGCGATAGAGAGGCACGATCGACCTATTATTCTTATGACGTTATCACGTAAAATTATCGTCCGTAAACCGACTTTACAGACAACCAATGTTTTTCTCACTTCCGGTGGTAAACAAGTACACGGCTTTATGATGTGATACGGTTACCGGAACCTTTAGATGCTCTAGTACTCACGCTCCGCCACCCCCGCTGCCATCGCAACAAGTCCTTCCTTCTTGGTAACCTCACTCGCTGGAGTACAACAACGAATTTAAAGCAAATAGATTAATAAATATTGTCAGACAAATTACACAGCGCCATCTAGCCCCAAAGTAAGCGAAGCTTGTGTTATGGGTACTAGACTAACTGATAAACATACGTAAATACATTTTTTTTTTGTAAATACATACTTTTGATACATAGAAAACACCCAGACCAAGACAAACAGACATGTTCATGCACACAAATGTTTGTCCTGTGTGGGAATCGAACCCACAAGCAAGATGAGATGATGAGCACGAGATGGATTGATCAAACCGACGGCTTAACGTACCCTTCGAAGCACGAAGCACGAAGTAGTTAGCTTTTTTTTATACTACGTCGGGTGGCAAACAAGCATACGGCCCGCCTGATGTAAAGGGGTGTAAGTGGTTCATCAACACCTTTGAACTAAAGCCAACTTCACCTGCACGCGGTGCACCCTGCTGACTGACAAACGAAGCTCTGGCGAAAAGAGAGGTAGGGAGCGTAATTGTAAGCTACCCGACTGGGGAATGTACCTCCACCTTACAGAATACCGCAGCCAAATAACAATTCCCTTGAGGGTTGTTGTGTTCCTGCGAGTGAGTGAGGTCACCAGAAAGGAAGGAGATGCTGCGTTGGCAGCGGGGGTGGCGGCGCGCGAGCGATATTTTATGTTGCGAGCGTTAATATGGCTACGCTTAGTCTAACACGCGCAACGATGCTATCGAGCTCCATTATTAGCCTCTCGACCTTCCGCGACCCCGTTGTAGAGGCTAGGAGACCCCCTATGAGGTCCTGACCCACACTTTGAAAAACACTGCTCTAGAGCATCCTACATTTTATATTTTACAAAAAAAAAGTCATACGTAAAAAAAGAACTCATTCACTATTTGACAAGGGCGGAGGCAAGTTCTTGTGAGTTAATGAGCTGAACTTATGTCGACTTGCTTGCAATTAACTCGCCACGTCGCTGGTTCTCGGTCAAGTGAGCCTCAAACGATGCTGCAAAGTAATATATACGTACTATATAAGTATACATATAAATATAAGTCAACTTTAGAGTATAAGTGGTTCATCAACATCTTTGAACCAAAGCTAACCTCACCTGCACGTGGTGCACCCTGCTGACTGACAAACGAAGCTCTGGCGAAAAGAGAGGTAGGGAGCGTAATTGTAATGACGGACAAACGAGACTGGCGAAAAAAGAGGTAGGTCGTAGCGCAAATTAGTGTCACTAGTACCATTGATTTTTTTTTTTTTTTTTTTATACCACCAGTGTGGCAAACAAGCATACGGCCCGCCTGATGGAAAGCAGTTACCGTAGCCTATGAACGCCTGTAACACCAGAGGCATCACACGCGCGTTGCCGACCCTGTAAAAACCTCTTCACGCCCTTTTTGAAGAACCCCATGCTGTAGTCCCCTGAGAAAACCTCGACAGGCAGTTCATTCCACAGCTTGACAGTACGCGGGAGAAAACTTCTCTGGAACCGCACAGTACGTGACCACTTAGGCTCCAATGTGTGAGGATGAATTCCCTGTCGATGGCGAGCGGTGCGACTGTAGAAGGAGGCCGTTGGCATCATATCAAACAACTCCTCTGAACACACCCCATTGTACAGACGGTAGAACACACAAAGGGACGCAAAATCTCTTCTCAGACTTAACGGTTCTAAACCGTCTGTTAGTTTGGGATCATCGACAATCCTCACAGCGCGCCTTTGAATCGAGTCACAAGGTGCAAGCTGGTATCTAGGCGCTCCCGCCCATAGATGGCAACAGTACTCCATATGCGGCCGTACTTGAGCTTTGTAAAGCATAAGTCTCTGCCGCGGATTGAAGTACTGCTTCGCCCTGTTGAGCACACCTAGTTTCTTCGACGCCAGCTTGACCTTCCCCTCCAGGTGACAACGAAACTGGACATCGCTGGAGATTTCAACTCCAAGAATCCCAATGTTTTTGGCGATGGTAAGGGGTGTGTTAAGGAATTGAGGAGCCACAGCAAAAGGGGTTTTCTTAGCGGTGAACGCGCAGACTTGTGTCTTAGTGGGATTGAAATGAACCAGGTTCGTTCGCCCCCAATCGGACACACTATTCAGTGTGCTCTCGATCTTCGACACAAGCTGTTCGCGGCTCTCCTCCACCAGAGAGCGGGGAATATTAGCGCGGCCCGTATAATAAGCATCCCCGGTGCTGTCGTCAGCATAGCAATGAATGCTGTCAATGGACAACATATCATTGACATGCAGCAAAAACAGCGTCGGGGACAATACCGAGCCTTGCGGGACGCCAGCATTAATGTCCATGCTATCGGAGCAACTGCCATCTACAACGGCTCTAATGCTTCTGCAGGACAAGAAGCTAGCGACCCATTCGCATAAACCCTCTGGTAAACCGTATGCAGGCAACTTCGAAAGAAGACCACGGTGCCAGACCCGATCGAACGCCTTCGCCATATCAAGACTGACAGCTAATGCCTCACCTTGACTCTCCACGGCTGAAGCCCAGCGATGTGTAAGATACACTAGAAGATCACCAGTCGAGCGACCATGGCGAAAGCCGTATTGATGGTCGCTGATTAAGTCGTGCTCTTCTAGGTATTTCAGGAGCCGGTTGTTAATAACGCGCTCCATTACCTTGGAGAGAAGGGAGGTAACAGCGATAGGCCTGTAATTCGATGGGTCTGATCTGTCACCCTTTTTGGGCACAGGGTGCACGTTCGCAGTCTTCCACGACGACGGTACCTGCCCGGTGGAATAAGAGAGCGCGAAAAGGCGCGTAAGAACAGGACACAACTCAGGTGCACACAGCTTTAACACCACTGCCGGAATGCCATCTGGCCCACTCGACTTATGAACGTCAAGGGATAGCAATGCCCGCCGAACATCTCGTTGAGTAAATGAGATTTCCGGCATGGAATTACCACACCGCGGGATGGAAGGCGGTGCGGCGTCCCCGTCGTTCAAAGTCGAGTTTGAGGCAAAGAGATTCCCCAATAGATCGGCTTTCTCCTTTGCACTGTGGGCCAGACTACCATCCGGTTTGCGGAGTGGTGGAAAGGACGACTGACAAAAGTTGCCCTCGGCAGCCTTAGCAAGCGACCAAAAAGCACGGCTCCCAGATGGGTGCTTAGCTAGGCGCTCACCAATCCTGCCGATGAACTCAAACTTTGCCCTGGCAATTACTCTCTTACTGAACCTCGAGGCAGCATTGAACTCCCGTTTCAAGTCGGAAACACCAGGATCTCCATTAATACGAGCCGTGGTCCAAGCCTCATATGCAGCTTGCTTGCGAAATTTAGCTTCTTTGCAAGACCGATTAAACCACGGCCGCTTCTTAGCACCTGAAGTAGCCACCCGCCGGTTTGGAATAAATAATTCCATCCCAGCCAAAATCGTCTCCGCTACATCAGATGCACAGGTGTCTATATTTTCCGACCCGAAACAAAGCCGCCTCCACGGGTACGATGCGTAAAATTCACGCAGTCCATCCCAGTCTGCTGACTTATAGTGCCACATACGACGCCATCCGGTATACCGGGGTGGGTCAGGGCTTGCACATGGCACTTGGGTCCGGATGAGGCAGTGGTCCGACGAGCCAAGAGGCGCATCCACCGAGACTGTATACCCATCCGGATGTGTGGTCAGCAGAAGGTCCAGTAGAGAGCTAGTATGGTCCTCTATATCTGGTATTCTCGTTGGAGAATGCACCAGCTGTGAGAGACCATAGGCCAGAGCAAAATCATGAACAGACCTCCCCGCGAAGTCAGTGGACCGAGAGCTGAGCCACTCGGCATGGTGGGCATTGAAGTCTCCCAAAATCACTAACTCCGCGGAGGGGTACTTCTCAATGACTTTGTCAGTCGCCAATTGCAGGTGCTCGATCAACCGAGTTGTGTCTGCATCACCGCTATGAGACCTGTAAAGGCACGCGTAGATACGGGTGCGGCCGCCCTGATCCACGCGTACCCACAACACTGACAGGTCCCTGTCTTCAAGGCCGTGAAGACGTCGACAGCAAATATCGTCCCGGACGTACATACATACCCCGGCTCGACGTACAAAAGAATGTTCAAGTTTGTACCCGGGGTATAATAAGTAAGAAGTATCGGCCGGGCAAGACATTTGCGTCTCCGTTAAAAAAAGGAGGGTCGGCTTTGCAGTTTCGAGGTGCTGGTGAACTGCATTTATGTTTGTGTGAAGTCCTCTGACGTTACAAAAGTCCACGTCGAATGTGGATGAGGACGCCGCTGAAAAAACCTTCTTTTTTTTGTTCCTGGCCATTAAAAGGGGGTAAGAGGATTTTGAGAGAAGTTATTTCACTGACGGCGCGAGGGACAAGAAAAGCGCGGTGTCTACCCCCGCAGCACAGTGCAGGTAGTGCGGTTTGCTAGCGCGGCGGGCGGAAGGGCCCCCGGTCCCCCCCTGCTGCAGCAGCCGGGTCCACTCCGGTCTCCTCCTCCGGCACGACTACTACAACAGGGACTTTTCACAAGTTGGCGGTTCAGCCTCCCGGGGCGGAGATTAGGTGATCCCCGGGTTCGGGAACCCTACTAACCTGCGGGCGGCCAGCGGACAGCCGTTTCACCGGGTCTCCCTGACCGCCGCGCCAACACGCCGCGCCTACACCGCTAGCGGCGGTTCGACAGCCGCTGGTCCCTCTGCCGTCAACATAACAACTCCTCTAAAACAGCTAGGTAAGTAGATATTTGATTAATTTACTTATTACAATTTGCACACGATTTATATCTATCTGTAATTCAATCAGTGGCGACTAGTGGTACACTTTACTTGATGGTACTAGAGATACAAAGTTGTGTCACTTGTACCACATGAGTAAAGAAGGAACAGAGAGAAAGCTTCATTCAACCGCGGTGTTTAGGTACACTACTATAAGCATGCGTGGCCTTGTGTGCGTGTCCACTGGCCGCCCGTCGCGTACACGCCGCGGTTGGAAAAAACTGGTTCAAACTGACTCCGCCAGTGGACAAGCTCAGGGCTTGCGTCGTGCACGTATAGGTGTTCGCTCCTCGTTGTTTACGAGTAGGTATGAGAATAAAAGAATTGAACAAATGTTAAAATTAAAAGTGGGACAAATTGGTTATTTACTGTACTGTGTGTATGAACAATAATAGAAAAAGTAAAAATATTTCGTATTTTAATTATCCCAAGTATTCAACTAGGTAAGTAGATATTTGATTAATTTACTTATTACAATTTGCACACGATTTATATCTATCTGTAATTCAATCAGTGGCGACTAGTGGTACACTTTACTTGCTCATTAATAAGTATTTAGTTTATTTTTTATTTGTATGTATGTGGCTATGGATGTCCACGTACGACCACGGCTATCCTTTAAACATATCTCTATCAGTATGATGTATAAAAAACTACGTTAAAATATACTAAGTGTAAGTAAGTTGTTTATTTAAAAGTCGGTAATTGTTCTATAGTATGTACATAATAATATCAGCGGAGACTATTTTCTTGTTTCGTACTTTTTATAGCATTTTTTTTATTTATTTTTTTATACTACGTCGGGTGGCAGACAAGCATACGGCCCGCCTGATGTGAAGCGGTTACCGTAGCCATATTAACGCTCGCAACTTAAAATATCGCCGCCACCCCCGCTGCCATCGCAGCATCTCCTTCCTTTCTGGTGACCTCACTCACTCGCAGGAACACAACAGCCCTCAAGGGAACCGTTATTTGGCTGCGGTATTCTGTGAGATGGAGGTACATTCCCCAGTCGGGTAGCTTACAATTACGCTCCCTACCTCTCTTTTCGCCAGAGCTTCGTTTGTCAGTCAGCAGGGTGCACCGCGTACAGGTGAAGTTGGCTTTGGTTCAAAGATGTTGATGAACCACTTACACCCCAAAATGTTCTTAGTAGTCGAGTTTTGGTTTTTTAAACTTTATTTTTATTTATTATATCTAATATTACACAACCTGAAGTCAAAAAATTGTCTTCGACATACCAGTAATGGATTTTCATGCTACGTCGGGTGGAAAACAAGCACATGACGCGCCTGATGTGAAGCGGTTACCGTATACGCTTGCAACACAGTAAATGCCACTCGCGCGTTGCTACCCCGGCTGCTATTGCTGCTAATCCTTCTTTTTGGTGACCTGACGCAGGATCACAATAACTCTCCAGAGAGATATTATTTGACTGTCATGTGGTCTCATGTTAGGTTACTTCCTAGTCGGCCTATTGATGGGCCCTACCTCTCTTTCGGCAGAACTTATTGGGGTGTAAGTGGTTCATTAACATCTTTGAACCAAATCCAACTTCACCTGCACGCGGTACACGCTGCTGATTGACAAACGAAGCTCTGGCGAAAAGAGAGGTAGGGAGCGTAATTGTAAGATACCCGACTGGGCAATGTACCTCCACAGAATACCGCAACCAAATACCAATACCCTAGAGAGTTGTTGTGTTCCTGCGAGTGAATGAGGTCACCAGAAAGGAAGGAGATGCTGCGTTGGCAGCGGGGGTGGCGGCGCCCGAGCGATATTTTTTGTTGCGAGCGTTAATATAGCTACCGTAACCGCATCACATCAGGCGGGCCGTATGTTTGTCTGTCATCCGACGTAGTATATAAAAAAAATCTTTAAAATAAAAAAAGGCTTTGGCTCATTAGGTGATGCTGAGCTACTTATACCCCACAAATACACCCCACAAAGGTGTCAACCCTACGAGAATAGGCACAAATTTTGCAGATCTTAGACAGCTTTCTCTCTGTTCCTTCTTTACTCATGTGCTTGTACCATCAATGGTACTATTCAATGGTACTACTGATCCGGAGGGGCGTATTTGGACGAGCTCGATGGTCGAATGGTTAGCAATGGCCATTTTGACTCCGAGGTCGCGGGTTCGATTCCCGTACAAGACAAACATTTGCGTGCATGAACATGTCTGTTTGTCTTGGTCTGGATGTTTTCTATATATTATAAGTATGTATTTACAAAAAAAAATATTTAAGTACATTTATCAGTTGTCTAGTACCCATAACACAAGCTTTGCGCTTAATTTTTGACTAGATGGCGCTGTGTAAATTGTGCAGAAATATCTATATCTATTTTGTAAGGCGACCTTATGTGGTCTCCGTCGGCGGTGGTGGTTGCTTCTTAACAGGTGACCCCAACCCACATGTTGATAAAACTAGCTTCCGTAGAATTTTGTCGGATCTAGGCACGAAAACCCCACCGCACCGCAGCAAAACGTAGCGCGTCATGTCTAGCGCAGACAAGATTTTTTCTTGTCGGTAGCGCGGTAGCAGTGTACACAGTTGGTGTGTAGAAACGACACGAATTCTTGCACAGGCCCGGCGACTTTTCTTAGCGTGTACAAGAGGCCTAACACTTCAAATCTTTATACAAGGCAAGGCAATATTATCTTACATACAAGGCAAGTTCCCGGAACGACTAAAAACATTTATTATAAAGCCAATCCACAAAAAAGGCGACAAAAAATTCATTGACAATTACAGACCTATTGCATTGATACCAGTTTTCTCAAAGCTATTTGAAAAATTAATGCATAAGCGAATTTACGATTTCATTAGCAAATATAACATATTAAGCCCTCAACAACATGGCTTCCAAAAAGGAAAATCCACAACGTTAGCGGCGTTTAAACTTGTCAGTAAAGTCATAGAAGAAGTTAATAAAAAGAATCCAACAACAGCAATATTATTTGACATGTCGAAAGCCTTTGACATGGTCTCACATGAAATATTACTGAGTAAGTGTGAGACTTATGGTATCCGCGGGAATCCACTTAATTGGCTTACAACATACCTAACAGGAAGAGTCCAATATGTTGAGATCAAAAATGTAGGAGCTAATAGGGAGGAAATAGCATGTAAATCACTGAAAACAATAGCTAAATCTGGAGTCCCACAAGGTAGCCTTTTGGCACCTTTGCTTTTTCTCCTCTATATTAACGACTTACCTTTAATTACCAAATATGAATGCTCTCTTTTTGCTGACGATATAGCTTTAATCGTGCCATGTACCAACAAAAATACATATAATAGCGATATAAACCATGCCATAAGAGATATAATCCAGTGGTTACAATACAACAAACTTAAAGTAAATATGTCTAAAACAAAGTACATACAATTTCATAACCAAGGCGGGAAAAAACAACATCTTACATTAACTTATAATAATGAGACAATTAATGAAGTGAATGATGCTAACTTCTTGGGCATAACATTAGATAATTGTTGTACCTGGAAGCAACATGTAAATAAAATATGTACTAAAATAAATCGTTTTGTCTATGCTCTATGGCGCCTCTCAAAAATTAGTAGTCAGACAACCGCGTTGCAAGCATACCACGGTTATGTAGCATCAAATTTAAGGTATGGCATCTTAATATGGGGTAATTCGGTTATAGCAGATCGCCTATTGATATCTCAAAAACAATGTATCAGGGCGCTATGCATGGCTCCACCACTCACTAGCTGTAGGCCTCTCTTCAAGCAGCTGGGTTTACTGACTTTACCAAGCATATACATCTACGAAACTTGTATTTTCATTAGGAAGAACATACAGTTATTCACATTGCGAAGAGATGTCTGCAAACGTGAGCATGTTAGATATCCTGATCGCCTAATGCTGCCACAAAGTAAAACTTTTATTTGTTCCAAGAATACTGAATTTATGTGTGCCAAAATATACAATCGGTTGCCTGAAGCTATAAAAACGTTGCCAGATAATGTATTTAAAAAAGCGTTGCGTGAATGGCTAATCGGCAAAGTATTTTATAGTGTCGATGAATATTTACAAACTAAATTATAAATATCATTTGAGAATAATAGTAATCTTAATGTATGTAAAAATATAATATATATGTAATTCATAAATAATAATCTTCCCTGACATATAATTGTGACATTCAACATTGATGTAATTTGTATCGTATTGACATAATATAATTATCTTGTAACATAATTACGTTCTGACATATCGTTATACATACTTTGTTTGACCTTATATTCTAATTTGCTTGACAATATTTTATTGTACTGTAATTTTGACAATTGATTGAATTAACATAGCATTATCGTGTAATTTAATTTGTTTAATACAATTTGTTATTTAAATTTAAATTTAATTTTGCATGCCGAAACCGGTTAAGTGTGCGATCTGTTACTCTATTATGTGTTCCACCTTTGTAACCACAACTTAATGTGAAATAAATATCATTCATTCATTCATTCATTCAAAATTTAGAGCTACTTACTGTTAAGGAATGGTTGGCCAAAAAATGTTTTTACGGCATTCAAGAATATTTTGATTATAAGTAGTGATATAATAAATTTAGCGTTATTGTTAACTTATATCTAACATGTATATAAATATACGCCTGAAAAGGTCATGTGATACCTTTTGTAATCAACAATAAGTAAATTTTTTGTTATCTTGTTTTCCATACACAATAAAGTATTGGGGTGTAAGCATGGAAGTAATAAGTACTACCTTATTACTTCCATGGGTGTAAGAGGTCCATCAACATCTTTGAATCAAAGCCAACTTCACCTGCACGTGGTGCACCCTGCTGACTGACAAACGAAGCTCTGGCGAAAAGAGAGGTAGGGAGCGTAATTGTAAGCTACCCGACTGGGGAATGTACCTCCACCCCACACAATACCGCAGCCAAATAACAATTCCCTTGAGGGTTGTTGTGTTCCTGCGAGTGAGTGAGGTCACCAGAAGGGAAGGAGATGCTGCGTTGGCAGCGGGGGTGGCGGCGCGCGAGCGACATTTTATGTTGCGAGTGTTAATATGGCTACGGTAATCGTTTCACATCAAGCGGACCGTATGCTTGTCTGCCACCCGATGTAGTATAAAAAAAAATGTACTTACTATTCAACCCCTGTGTGTTTTCACCCCTCTATACTACATAATACTCTTGTGTTTTCTGATAAATAAACAGCTCTAAAACAAACCATTTAACACACATTTAATAAAGAAAAAAGTACAACAGCACACAGAAGTGTTTCAAGTAAATTGACGGCGTAAAATGAAAGATCGCGCTCATATTTCTGCGTCATTGGCCCTCGACCGAATATAAATTTGAATAACCGGGGTACAGGATTTGTTTAATTTGAATTTCAAATTCTACCCGAGCGTACCGCGAAAACAGAGAAAAATGTACCTACTCGGTGTGATATAATTAACATAAAAAAATGTTTGAAATAAACACACATTTTGCGGTTTTGTAACGATTTCAATTTAGAACAACGTCTAAAACAGATAATTTATAATCGTAATTTAGTTTTTGTTTGGCAATTTTGTTTTGTGGTAATAATGTTTGTGGCGGTAGGCTTTTTTGGGTAAATTTCGTGGGCAAGATTCTCATCGTGACCTTCGTGGGCAATTTTAATTTTTTGCTTATTTGAAATATTTTCGTAAAAAACCTATAGGATTTGATAAGACGATTACACCATTTATAACTCTAGAACCGCTGGACCGATTATATTATGATTTTTGTGTTTTTGGATTTGTCTTAGTTCGGAATAGAATAAAGAGTATGAAAAACATTGGAAAATTGACAAAGAAATAAAATAATAGAAAAAGTATTTTCCTTTACAAATAGCGTCAGTTGAAAAAGGACTGAGATATTTATTGGTTGTCAATTTGTACTTTTATATATTTTATCTACTCTCATATTACTGTGCTCGAACCTGCTTGCTGCTGTATCGAAATGGAAAAAAAGTTATTTTTAGATACAGTTGTCCATAAAGAGCTGTATCGAAAAGTAACTTTTTAAATTTATTTTGATGGCTTGTGCGTAAAAGACTGACATTAAGATTCGTTCCAGTGCAAATGTATTGGAACTTTGCAAAAAAAATCTACATAATCTGTGAGCCGCGCAACGCGTCGCGCATGCTCACCACGCATGCTCAATCTGCAAATGGATTTATAAGTAAGAATAAAGCTGTGAAATTAACTTCATGGTTTTATTTAAAATATTATTTTCATCTATTTCATGAGGTTAGATAAAGTAGTGTATGAAACTGCACATAATTGGGTCTTAAAATACTCGTGTATGCTATTATCAAATTCGCCTTCGGCTCATGTGATAACCTAACACTCATATTTTAAGAACCCTTATTATGCAACAGTTTCATAAACTACTATTTTGTTTGTATATTTATTTTATATTCATTATACTACTTCCATAAAATCATAAATTTAGTTCAGCTAATATGTACCATGACATTCATTGACTGTTAGCCGGTACGAAGTTCGCCGGGTCAGCTAGTTCATATATAAATCAATGATATAGTAAGTTTCGTTTGGAAGATACAGTGTATTGAAGTTCTGGATCCCACGAAGATGACGTGATGATCAACGAAAATAATTCAGTAACTTTGCAGCCATTATTTTCTCGAAATGCTACACTATGGCCCTAAATATTCAAAACAACAAATTAAACTTCATCATCATCATCAGCATGTATCTACCTACTGCTGGATATAGGCCGTCCCCTATGCTTTTAACCAAACTTTCATCCGCCTTCCGCATCCAGCCGCTTTCTTAGAATCATCGGACAATTTAGAAGGAGTGCATCCAACGCTTCGTCGTCCTACGCGCAGCCTCCACTCTAATACCTCTGTCCCCCATCTGCTGGTCTGCTGGACTTACTCGGCAGATGTGTCCGGCCCGTTGCTACTTCAGCTTGCAAACTCTCAAGGCTATATCGATAGTTTTGGTTCTCCGTCGAATTTCTTCGTTCATGATTCGATTCCGTGGCCGTGTGGTTTCCGGCAGACTAGAATAGAATCACTCCGTCTCTTCCCGTGGATGTCGTACAAGGCGACAAAGGGAAATACATTATAAAACATCGATCAGGCCTCTCCAACCCGTCTGGCCAGCGTGGGGAGTGTAGGCCAAATCCTTCTCTCTGGGACGGACGAGAGAGAGTCGTGCTCCTGTAGTGGAGACTATAATGATGATCATGATGATTCGATTCCTCAAAGAAACCTCGAGCATACCCCTCACCATCATTCACTGCGCAACCTTTAGCCTGTGGACCAGTCCGATGGTCAGTGTCCAAGTCTCAGCACCATAGGTCATTGTAGGGAGGACGCATTGGTTGAAGACTTAAGTATTCTAAAGTTATAAACGTTGCATGTGTCAGTCTAATCGAACACGCAAGTTAGGCAATCTCGACCGTAGCCTGTCCATGAATGGGTTTATTTATCTCGAGCTCCTCCGTGTTTCGGAGGGCTCGTTAAGTCGTAGTGTTGTGATTGTAGATGACAGTCGTTAAGCCGAGGCAGCGGCCTTTAGGTCGCTTGAAAACGCCGGCATCCGCCATCCCGCAGTTGAGCAGCGTTGTGGAGCATGCTCTAAACCCCTTCAATTGAGGGGAGACCCATATGCCAGCAGTGGAACGAGTATGGGTTTACGGCGATTTATTCAAATGGTTGCTAATTTCTCATCTCCCATTTAGTAACTGGTATTGTACTTGCTTTTCAAAATAATCGAAGGTTCTACTTGCCAATCGTAATGTTCACTCAGTTACTCTAAGGTTGACTGGAGGAGTTCCCCTTGGCGGATAAGTCCGCATTTGTACCGCTTTATTTGTCAAGTATAAACAAACTAAATAAATAAATATTTCTGGACAATTTACACAGCGCCATCTAGTCCCAAATTAAGAACAAAGCTTGTGTTATGGGTACTAGACAAGTGATAAATGTACTTATATACATTTTTTTTTTTGTAAATAAATTCTTATAATACATAGAAAACACCCAGACCAAGACAAACAGACATGTTCATGCACACAAATGTTTGTCTATTGCGTGCGTAAATGCAGAGTAGATAAGACATCATCTTATAAGGATATTGTCTACTGATCGAAAGATTCTGTAGAATATTAATGAACATAAGTATATTTAAAAAACTTACTTAAACTTAGTTTCGATACAAACCACAGTAACTTTATCACATAACGAGTTTCCACGCGACACGTGTTTTGCATATTTCGTGCGATTCGCAGAGTTTATCGAGCGTAGAGATACGGAGACGGCGTGGTGTGCACCTGCCTTTATGTTATGTACTATTAGGGAGTTAACTGTTTGCAGTAGAGCTGGGAACACATTATTGAGTAGTTCGGAATGGAGACACAATATCGGTGAGTTTATTTTTAGGGTTCCGTGTAACAATAAGGTTAATAAGTTTCATTTGTGTAATAATAAGTTTCGGGTGAACGTGGTTCATCAGCATCTTTGAACCAAAGCCAACTTCACCTGCGCGTGGTGCACCCTGCTGATTGACAAATGAAGCTCTGGCGAAAAGAGAGGTAGGGAGCGTAATTGTAAGCTACCCGACTGGGGAATGTACCTCCATCTCACAGAATACCGCAGCCAAGTAACAATTCCCTTGAGGGTTGTTGTGTTCCTGCGAGTGAGGGAGGTCACCAGAAAGGTAGGAGATGATGCATTGGCAGTGGGGAAGGCAGCGCGCGAGCGGTATTTTATTCCGTGACGGTTAATATGGCTGCGATAGCCGCTTCACATCAGGCGGGCCGCATGCTTGTCTGCCATCCGACGTAGTATAAAAAAAAGTAAGTTTTTGTCTGAAAGGAAGGTTGACAATATCTTGGTCTCGGTTAATAACAAAGGGGCGGATCGTAATTTTTTAATGCGAAAAAGAAACTACTGCTTAGATTGTTGAAAATTATGTTTAGCTCAGCAAGAAGAAACCCTATCGCCTGAGCTGAAGATTATCAATTTAATAACTTTAACCAAAGACCAATTTTTGGGATAAAAAATCTGATAGTAATCGGCTTTAACTTCGGCGGTAGGGCCCCAGCTAATTCTAGTTTCTAACATTGTTTTTTAGGGTTCCGTACCCAAAGGGTAAAACGGACCCTATTACTGACACTCCGCTGTCCGTCCGTCTGTCACCAGGCTGTATCTCATGAAACGTGATAGTTAGACAGTTGAAATTTTCACAGATGATGTATTTCTGTTGCCGTTATAACAAGAAATACTAAAAAACAGAATAAAATGAAATATTTAAGGGGGCTCCCATACAACAAACGTGATTTTTTTTTTGCACGTTTTTGCTCGATATTGATAACGGCAACAGGTAGACGTTTTAAATATTCATAGAATATTTAGTTGCATATTCACTTAAAAAATAAATAATTAAATTAAAATAAAACAAGTATTTAAGGGGACTCCCATACAACAAAAGTGATTTTATGCCGTTTTTATAAGTAATGGTACGGAACGGACATAATTCTGACATGTTTTTTAAGTTTTTTTAATATTATTTTTTTGACAATCTTAATTCTAATGTATTTGTAATATAATTTCTGTCATAATAACGACATTCATTGAATATTAATGGAACTTGATTTGATGTTCATTTATAATAATATCAAATAATCTTAAATAATGTGCCATCTTCTTTGGAGATATGTAAAATCAATAGAAGTAAACAAATGTATTTTTTGCATGTATTATGTACTAAGTGTGTGTCCTATACTTTATGTTATACCATCAAATTGTCACCACATTTAATGCAAATAAATTATATTCTATTCTTTGAACCCTTCATGCGCGAGTCCGACTCGCAATTGGCCGGTTTTTTATTATTCCCTGGTCTTTTATATACTATGTTAATTCCACAGTTGTGACGAATCTAATGACACTTCGTATGTTGGGATTGGAGTAAACGGCTGTAGACATGTTCATGCACACAAATGTTTCCTTATGCGGGGATCGAACCCTCTCTCCAAGTCAAATTAGCAATTGCTAGCCATTCGACTATCAGAAAGTCAATTCTCGTAAATAATTGTACGATCGGTGAATGAAACTTGATTGAATTTGAATTGACTGAAAATGTTATACTTGATTTCATTCATTCATTATTGTCGATTCTTATCGCTAACAAAATACCATTCTTGGTTTGTTTAATTTTCGTTAATCATTCAATATAATTGGCCGTGTAGTTTCCGGCAGACTAGAATAGAATCACTCCGTTTCTTCCCGTGGATGTCGTACAAGGCGACTAAGGAAAATACATTATCAAATATCGATCAGGTCTCCCCAACCCGTTTGGCCAGCGAGGAGTGTGTACGCCAAATCCTCCTTCCGTCTAGGACGGACGAGAAAGGGTCGTGTTCCTGTAGTGGAGACTAAAATGGACCTGATGATGATTCAATATAATCCCACTTTAATGAAATTTCATATTGTACTACGAGAATACCAAATGTGATATTTTGGGAGATTGAAACTGAATCGGAACTTTATTTTGACTGCATGCTAGTTACAAGAATTGGTCATGTTCGTCAAAGCTGTTTCCTAAAAAAAATGGTTATCTGTAAACTCGGTTTACGGACGATAATTTTACGTGACGTCATAAGAAATACTATCGATTGTACCGCTCTCTCGCTTGCACGCTCGGCTCATGCGGAACGTGACAATGAGTCATGATTTTTCGTACGTGCAGCCAGCGAAATAAAGAAATGAAACTCAAAATGAGCTTGCGACGAGAATGAAAGAATACAGCCTGTAAAAATACAACACAAGAACTTTATCGCAAATCGTTGGAACTGAAAGTGACACTAGTGTTCAGAGTGGCCCAGCTCGACACCTCGATTTTATTTCACATATCCTGAAACGACATCTGAATCCGTTCACGTGTTGTGTTTGCAGAGTTTCATCGTGTCTGATCTAAAAAGTGAAATTACTAGTGAAATAACCTATACATAAACTGATAGACAGAGAAAGTTTATAAATATTTAAAAAAATGGAAAAATTCACTTCCCCGCATCGGTTGGATTTGAACCCACGACCTCTCGATGACCGGTCGAGTGCTCTTCCAACTGAGCTACCAGGAAGGTTTGTGTCGGTGACAAATTTTTGCATTTTATATGTTACTGCGTGAGTCACAGCGTGGCGCCATCTACCTATTAAGTAATCAGATAAAGTTTGTTGATTTGTTTTAGTTTTTTTGGTTTAAATACTTTTAAAATTGAAAAATTCTCCTCACCGGCCTATGAGGAACTTGATGAACCCGCGACCTCTCGATAATGGGTTGCTTTTCCCATTGGTTATCGAGAGGTCGTGGGTTCAAGTCCCACGTAGGCGGGTGAGGAGAATATTTTAATTTTATGATGCCCCTAGTATTAGCAAGTAAGTATTGCAAGCGTGCGGGACGTATATATTTCCTTTCAGTTTAGTGGTAATAAACAAATATTCAGATAAATTCAGGCAATTTTTTTTATCCTACGTCGGGTGGCAAACAAACATACAGCTCGCCTGAATTGAGCGGTTACCGTAGCCATTTAAACGGCTCACATTATTCAAAGCGATTTCTGTAAGTATCAATACGCTATGGAAGACTTTTATTTATATAATCTGATTTGACCACTTCTGAAGGTCCTCTAAGTAGTAAACTACTAACCTTGAGAAAGGAGTAACCTAATGGAGTTATTGCCCTGTGCTAGAAACCTTACAAAGCCTACAAACCTAAATAGCCTAATGTATTGGTCTCACTAACTTTTATCACAATAGATGTGGAGCAGTAACCTTAAGTTTGACGTCCATCCGCTACACTATTGTAAGGCTGTTTGCATTATTACAAAAAAGTGTTTAATTGACATCTTCCTTACAATATCCTGAGGAGCTCGATGGCATTCGATGAAGACTACCAGCCATCGGAACAGGCTGGATTTCGCAAAGGCTACAGCCCCATTACCACCATCTCTTATTGCGATTCAATAACTGAATAGAATGCTTATTCATACCAATGAGTAAGCGACTCTATTTCAAATGGAATAGAGTCGCCACCATCTCTTATTGCGATTCAATAATTGAATAGATTGCTTATTCATACCAATGAATAAGCGACTCTATTTCAAATGGAATAGAGTCGCTTATTCATTGGTATGAATAAGCAATATAAATAAGCGACTATAGAGTCGCTTATTCATTGGTATGAATAAGCAATATAAATAAGCGACTATTCCATTTGAAATAGAGTCGCTTATTCATTGGTATGAATAAGCAATCTATTCAGTTATTGAATCGCAATAAAAGATGGTGGTAACGGGGCAGTACTGTGGACCACATACATACACTGGGGTAGATTGTGCATAAAACAACTATGGCTTTAGGGAATTACGAAAAATCCTTCGACTCAATCGAAACTTGGACGGTAAAATAATAGTTATTTGCTACAAAATGTTGCAGGAGTAAAACTGCAGGCATGAGCTATTATTTGCATTATCATCATCATCATCAGGCTGTATCTATCCACTGCTGGATTCCTTCCCCAACGCTTTCCTCCAAATTGGATCTATAAGAAAAACAGACTAATACATATAATTTAATATAGAAGTTAATAATGACCGGGTTCATAGGATTTTTATTTTATACTACGACGGATGGGAGACAAGCATACAGTCCGCCTGATGTGAACCGGTTACCGTAGCCATATTAACGCTCGCAACATAAAATATCGCTCGCGCGCTGCTACCCCCGCTTCCAACGCAGCATCTCCTTCCTTTCTAGTGATCTCACTCACTCGCAGGAATACAACAACCCTTAAGGGAATTGTTATTTGGCTGCGGTATTCTGTGAGGTGGAGGTACATTCCCCAGTAGGGTAGCTTACAATTACGGTCCCTATCTCGCCTTTTTTCTATTTATTTTAGACTCGATCTATTTTCGCCAGAGCTTCGTTTGTCAGTCAGCAGGGTGCGCCGCGTGCAGGTGAAGTTGGCTTTGGTTCAACGATGTTGATGAACCACTTACACTCCAATTTTTTAATATAGAAAATTTCTCGTAGTGTGATTAATATTTGATTTGAATAGACTTTAATTATTTCTACTTGATTATATAAATCTAATTTAGCCTATAGCTTTACTGTTCAACATTGACTAGAAAGTTGGCCTTGGCAAACGTCTTTACTGGTCGAGAGTCCCGAAGAGAATGAGCTTCAGCGAGTCGTCGTTGCTGAGCCGCCATATTGCGACCCACCCTTCTCCTCGCCATCGCTTCTGCAAACGGAAGTAACGTAGGCATAATAAAAATAGAGAAGTAGGAGAACTCAAGCCCCGAGCGGGAGATAATAGCCTAAACACGTAGGGCTGTCGCTTAATAGTTTATTCAACCGTCAAAAATACTTAGTCAATCTCTATTATACAAAATTAAGTAAGGTACAAAATACAAAATTAAGTAGGGTAAGTGTTAGGGATCTGTAACAAAAAGCCGGCCAAGTGCGAGTCGGACTCGGTCACGAAGGGTTCTGTACCAAAAACGACACACAATCACGTTTGTTGTATGGGAGCCCCCCTTAAATATTTATTTTATTCTGTTTTTATTATTTGTTGTTATAGCGCCAACAGAAATACATCATTTGTGAAAATTTTAATTGTCTAGCTACCACGGTTCATGAGATACCTACAGCCCTTGGGGACAGACGGACACCGGAGTCTTAGTAATAGGGTCCCGTTTTTACCCTTTGGGAGTGGAAATCTAAAAATAATAAAAATAATTATTTTTGTACATACACCAGGAGTGACTGCAATTTTTTCATTACCTACATTTTAATGCATGCTTACTCAGTGACAAACGAGCAGACAGCCCACCTGATGGTGAGCGGTAACTATCGCCCATAACATCCACGATTCACGCATTCAAGCTGTTGGCAACAAAAATGCAGAATCGCAGGTGCGTTGTCCTTCAAACCGGAACACAAAACGCAACAATGCAAGCATTGTTGCTTGGCGGCAGAAATAGATAAGGCAGTGGTACTCACCCAGGCGGACTCCTACCATTTGATAAAACCTACTTCATGTTATCTGTTTAGTGATTTTTTTTTTTTATACTACGTCGTGTGGCAGACAAGCGTACGGCCCGCCTGATGTGAAGCGGTTACCGTAGCCATATTAACGCTCGCAACATAAAATATCGTTCGCGCGCCGCCACCTCCGCTGCCAACGCAGCATCTCCTTGCATTCTGGTGACCTCACTCACTCGCACACACACCAACAACCCTCAAGGGAATTGTTATTTAGCTGCGGTATTCCGTGAGGTGGAGGTACATTCCCCAGTCGGGTAGCTTACAATTACGCTCCCTACCTCTCTTTTCGCCAGAGCTTCGTTTGTCAGTTAGCAGGGTGCACCGCGTGCAGGTGAAGTTGGCTTTGGTTCAAAGATGATGATGAACTACTTACACCCAATTTGAAAAATTACGGTCTAAATAGGAATACGAATAATTAAAACGTAGCTTTACTGAATCATATTTATTCAAATAATCTAAATTATTATGAAAATATATTTTTATTAAGTACCTATTATATATTATTTTTTACACTAAACTATTTTTAATACTTTTTCATTTACACACTTATCATGTGATTATTAGGAGTGTCGGTGGCCGAATGGTTAGGGTATCCGACAAATTGTTATTGAGACATCCATGAATACTGCAATGTTTTTTATGGCTAGTCGACTTTGTAGCCATCTTTAACGAATTTGTAGTTACATACGACGTAGGTAAATATTTAACTAACCTAAATGTTTAAATTATTAACGAACGTCAGCGCAGGCGCGAATCTTGCGCGGTTTTGCGTACGGCGCAGCTCCGACCCCGACTGGCGCTCCATATAACCTCCTATAAATGTTGTCAGTGTGTGCGTGCGACGGCCATACGTACGGGCGCGCTCACATACAAACCGCGCTCGGTGCGTTTGTATGAAGTTACCTTACTTCTCTATTTATACTATGACGTAGGCGACAACAAGATCTTCCACTATCCTCACGCAGCGAATAATTTGAAATGAATAAAATTTATTTTATATGAAGTGAAATAGTATTGAATGCTAGCGCCGAGATATCGCGAGAAATATTACACCTTATTCGTTTCACTTTAATTAAACTTTCGATATCAACTCCGCGTGCTATGGACGCCTTTTGGTATGCAGCTGTCTGATATTAACTCTGGTTTTATATTGGAACTCTATAACTAAGCAGTCTATAGCTAAACTCTATAACATAATTTTGGGGTGTAAGTGGTTCATCAAGATCTTTGAACAAAAGCCAACTTCACCTGCACGTGGTGCACCCTGCTGACTGACAAACGAAGCTATGGTAAAAAGAGAGGTAGGGAGCGTAATAGGCTAGACGACAATGATAAAAAAATACAAAAAATACTTATCAGTGTCATAAAATATAAAATACTAGAACGATCTGCGATCTTGAAATTTTAATAACTTATGTCCGACTTGTTCTATGATCGATCAAAGTGTAGTGGGAAAGTCCAATTTAAAAGAATGAAATTATAAAAAAAAAATATTAACTTTCGAAAAACAATCAAAAATACTATAACTTTTGTTATGGCACTAGCTACATAAACGCAGTATTTCACATGGCTGTCGTACAAATTTCTGTTTTAACGTATACAAAATACATAAGTGTGACGTCATAATTCAGTAGCCTTTTGTATGGAGCGTTTTAGGGAAAGTCCAAAATTATGATTTTCAAGTAGAGATATTTCGAGAAGTTTTTATGCTATTGAAGTAATTCTTTCACCTATACTTATATTATTGTGACGACCTTATATAACAAATCGAAAGAAAAAATTGTCATCTAGCCTATTGTAAGCTACCCGACTGGGTAATGTACCTCCACCTCACAGAATACCGCAGCCAAATAACAATTCCCTTGAGGGTTGTTGTGTTCCTGCGAGTGAGAGAGGTCACCAGAAAGAAAGGAAGGAGATGCTGCGATGGCTGCGGGGGTAGCGGCGCGCGAGCAATATTTTATGTTGCAAGCGTTAATATGGTAAACCGCTTCACATCAGGCGGGCCGTATGCTTGTCTGCCACCCGACGTAGTGTAAAAAAAAATATAACTTAAGTAAATACTGACAGAGTAAAGGGAAATAAAAACAGCTTACAAAAAGGTAACCTCGTTGGAACATATTATAACGACGTACCTTTGTCATAACAAAGTACCTACACCTTATCGTCTCTGAATCTGTCAATTTTGTATATAAAATAGAGACTCGTATAGTACCTTTGTAAATGTATCTGTAGTAAAATGTACCAAAATTGTGAAGAGATGACGATAACCTATAGATATTAGCTACCAAAAGTTTTGTTCGCGCGCCGCCAGCACTGGCAGCGCCTCTCGTTTCCCTGCTAGATGTATTTTCGGCAACGCGCGTGTGATGCCTCTGGTGTTACAGGCGTTCATAGGCTACGGTAACTGCTTTCCATCAGGCGGGCCGTATGCTTGTTTTCCACAATGGTGGTATAAAAAAAAAAAAAAAACACTCACTAGCACAAACACAACACCAACGTCTTCTGTGATGTGAAGGTACTTCCCTAGTCGAAAAGCTTATAATAACACGCTTGGATGGCAGCACAATAGGTGGCGCGTGAGGGATTCTCTATTTCAAGCATCTATAGGCTTTGGTCACTAATGTAAATGATGTAAATACATCAGGTGGGCCATACACTTGTCTCACAACTAATGTCTGTCTGTTTAAAGTTATTTAAAACAAAATTGATGTAGAAAATAATAAACGAACTAGGAACAAACTACGTTTGCACGGAACACGGGAAACCATTTGTATTAAACATCATTATCATATAATACAATATAATGCTTATCTTATTTGAATAGAATATTCTTTTACTTGAATTAATATCTCTATTTTCGAGATCTTATTTACTTTCATTTGTTTTAGAATCGCATTCATGAATTTCTGCTAGTCCCGAAGGTTCACTGGTAGAGATTGCTTCTAGCTTTAAGTCCGCCTTTTGCACCCTTATGTAATATTGTGGTCAATAAAGTTTAAATAAATAATCTCTCGCCATCGATAGGGAATTCATCCTCACACATTGGAGCCTAAGTGGTCACGTACTGTGCGGTTCCAGATAAGTTTTCTCCCGCGTACTGTCAAGCTGTGGAATGAACTGCCTGTCGAGGATTTCTCAGGGGACAGTATAGCATGGGGTTCTTCAAAAAGGGCGTGAAGAGGTTTTTACAGGGTCGGCAACGCGCGTGTGATGCCCCTGGTGTTACAGGCGTTTATAGGCTACAGTAGCTGCTTTCCATCAGGCGGGCCGTATGCTTGTTTGCCACTCTGGTGGTATAAAAAAATCATTATTTGTTTTTTTTAAGTTGCCTATGCCTATAACATACCACACAGCATCATTTCCGAAAGCAGTCAGCGTGGAATTGAAGCCGCTTTCAATAACTGAACTGATCAATTACAGCTTTCAAATATTGGAGCATGTGTAGTGCGATTTATACTCCACTGTACCGTCGGGAATTTCAGCAGTGGGCCCTACTGAATTTACAGTACGCTATGAATTACATTCAGGAAGTTAATAACAACTTTAATTTTCAGGAACTGTATACTTTATTGTTAATGGGAAAGTACGAGGTATATAATACTCATTGTTAGCGCGTGATGGAAACGCAATGACCATTACAGACAATAGGGTTGTGTTGCAATACAAATCGACAGTGCAAAATAGAAGGCGCTTCTTTTATTAACATACCGCCAATATTTATTATAAAAAATCCATTTCCAAAATAAATAGATTTCAAGAAGTTTTGAGTTCTTACCGAATTCCATAGTGTCCGCTACGAGACACTCATCAATATAACAATGCAAACAGCCCCCTTACCACCATCTCTTATTGCGATTCAAAAATTGAGTAGATTGCTTATTCTTACCAATGAATAAGCGACTCTATTACATTTGAAATAGAGTCGCTTATTCATTAGTATGAATAAGCAATCTATTCAGTTATTGAGTCGTAATAAGAGATGGTGGTAAGGGGGCAGAAGACGTTACTGGGCAACAAACAACTGACAACAAAATATTCAAATTATTATTATTTAAATAGTTGTCTTGGCCAACTTGCCAGATAAATATTTTTTGAAAAATGCAAAAATTCACCTGCCCTCCCTAGGTGGGACTTGAACCCACGACCTCTTGATGACCGGTCGAGTGCTCTTCCAACTGAGCTACCAGGAAGGTTTGTGTTGCTGACGAATTTTTGCATCTTATATTTTTACTGTGTGAGTCACAGAGTGGCGTCAACAACCTATTAAGATCTGGATAATGGAGATCAGCAACACCAGGGGTCGCCGATCCGTTGCCAGCCTAATAACTCCTTCCTTTCTTTCTGGCGACCTCACTCACTCGCAGGAACACAACGACCCTCAAGGGAATTGTTATTTGACTGCGGTATTCCTCGCTTAATAGTATGATAAATATATAACAGAACTTCACGTAAGTTTCGTTTTGCAGCATGCAATGAATGTCTATTGAAAGGACCTGAAAAATCAATGCAAACGTAAAAGGGCTAAAACGAAGCTTGCAAATTACTCGAGAGCTAACGAGTACGTTTAAAATAATACCCCTGTATTGCGAGCGAGTGGGACTCGATATCACTCACATGTTTTTAGAGGACTTTTAAAAGGTAGCACTTTGTATTAAAAAAAAAAACGTTGGTTCTGGTTGTGTGGCCTGTGTTTTGTTACCGAGAACGTTCGTTTCGATTTACTAGGATACATGAAAAAAAGGGCAGACTACAAAGAGGAATGCTTTCTGAAATGAAATGAAATTCTTTGTTCTGTCTCTTTGTGGGAACTTAAACATGTCTTTTACTTTTTTATCTTATATGCTTATTTCTTTTTTAATCTTGACTTATTTTTTGACGTGCCGTAATGTGGGAAATTAGTACAAGTAATGGGCAATGACTATACTTTTTAGACGATTTAAAATTTATTTCATTATTTTCTAAGTTAGGTAAGTTTTAACTAAAACCTGTTAACATTCTATGGGAGAGTTTATTAGGTTATAAGAAAAAATTTAGAAAACGTTGATAATGAAAATATTTTTTTTTATATTTGATGTCAATGTGTTTGAAATCCTTAAGTGGGCAATAGCTATACGGTTTACCCTACATGTTCTTATATTTAATTTGTATGACGTTTCTAAGTCCAAGGAATAAAGATATTTTGATATGATTTGATTTGACGATCGAGTGGTCGGTGCTCGGTGGTCGAATGGCTAGTAATGGCCAGTTTGACTCCGAGAACGCGGGTGCAATTCCCGCATCAAGAAGATTACCCAGTGAACTTAAATTAGTAAGAAAACTCTCAATCTTTAAAAGAAAATTATTGGAGAAGTGTTATTACTCAATTGAAGACTTTTAAATTGGATTATACTGTCAGGGTACAGTAATGGATATTAATGGGTTGACTTTCATCCAGAAAAAGCTGTGTGAGGAATAGTCTGGAAAAGGCAGGGCATTACTCAAGTGGTGACTTATTTTGTAATTGTGACATACATTAGAGCGTCGATTATCCGAACTAATTGTACATGGGTGTTCGGAAAACCGGTATTTTCGGATAACTACCTTTATGTATATTGATTCAGCCATACATGTTTACGTACAGCTAAATGTGAACCATATTTACATTTATATCTTTAATGACAAATAGGAAATAAACAAAACAAGTACAATCTTGTAGATAGTAAAACATGTATGTCATTTTCATCACCAGCCTGTATCTACCCACTGCTGGATATAAGTCTTCCCCAATGCTTTCCACCAGATACGATCCTCCGCCTTCCGCATCCAGCCGCTTTCTTATGGTCATCGGACCATCTAGAAGGAGGGCGCCCAACGCTTCGTCGACCTAACAACATGTATGTACTAGATAAAATTAACGCTTAAAGAATCTTCAATATTTGTTTGAATATAGATCATGTACTTTTTTAAGGACCGATATTTGATACTGGTCGCTTTCAGCCTGTGTTTCAAACCAACGCAAGGCTGGACAATTCAACGCAACCACAGCAGCTGGAGCAGAGACGACCAAAGCAGCCACGGCAGTCGCATGCAACTACTAACGGTAGTGGGCGGGTGCCGGCCGGCAGTAGTTTGCATGAACTAATTGGTGGCGGAAGCACGCAAAGTAGTGTAGATCAATTTGCCTGTAAATTTGACTTCAGCAAAATAACACCTGAATCAATTAACTACAAGACGTTACTTTTTTTGTATGTACAAAAAAATCAACTAAACGTTATCTAGACACATCTAGACGAGTAATGAAAAGTTCAACAGGGTTATCAACATTTGTACACAGAGGAATGCCTGGAAGAAGGTTTTTTCTTTAGAGATGTTACCAGCTGGCACTTCGGACGACATCGCAAACACTCCTGACTGTGAGAGCTCACTTGTGAGTCGGCACAAAGGCTGCGTCTGACACCGTCTTTTAATATTTTAATCCCCTAATGAGGGTCTTTTGGCAACACTGTAGCGCAGGGTCCAATCGTTTGTCAATTTATAGCATCTTGTCAAATGTCTTGTTGACGTCTAGTGTTGTCTTGTCGTCTTGAAGTTTCACTGTCAAAAAATTCAGTACAATTTGACAATCTGGACCCGACGCCTACCTAGCGACATCTGGTGTCAGAAAAAATATCAAACACCCCCCAAAAAATATCATTCACATATCATCCGAAAAGTTATATCAATTTTTTCGTCGTTCTGATGTTTTGAAAAAAAAAAATGTAAATTAAGTTTGTATTGTTGATCGTTTATTACATGATTGATTAAAAAAAATACAATAAAAAAAAGGTATTATTTTTTTCCTGGGTCTTACACACGGCCCTCTTGGAGGCAGAGGCCATTATAAATAGCCGCCCTTTGACGTGGATAACCGACGGCGAAGAGTCACTAACACCATTCCATTTCATCATAGGTTCATCATCGTCTTTTAATATTTTACCATCACATTTAGACGATGCAGATCTTCTTGGACGCAGCGATTGGCGGAAGTCCCAACGCTTAGCCGACATGTTTTGGGGTCGCTGGGTTAAAGAATATTTGCCAACCCTGATTCCAAGGAGAACTGCCAGTCGTCAGTCCCCAGAACTTGCTGTTGGAGACGTTGTCCTAATCGTAGATTCTTCCTTACCCAGGGGCATGTGGCCTCGTGGTCGTATATCCCGTGTTTGTCCTGGGAAAGATGGAATTGTGAGAGTCGCCGAAGTGGACACGGTCGGTGGCAAGTTACGGAGGCCACTCACTAAGTTGGTTAGGTTGTCAGTTTCCCCTGAATAAGTGTGGCTTTGCCACAGAGGGGGAGGATGTTGCTGGCAGTCTCGCCAGCTGTTATGTGCCTCTTTTGTAGATTATTTTTTATAATATTTTTTGAATTTATGTCATTTTTATATTGCTATAGATTGTAAATTTATTCTAATGTCAAGTGCCGAACGGTGTGAAAGTAAATATATTTTCTTAGTTCTTCTGGCCTTGTTTTTATTTTATTAAATACAGTCCATTTTTAATATACGCTCTCCTATCACTAACAAGTACATTGCACAAGATAATAATATTATACGGAGATGTATTGATTATGAACTACGACTAGATGCAAGTAATTTTTTGCTCTAGCACCGACAAGGTTTGTAACAATTATAAAAAAAAACCTTCATCTGAAGAAAGTCGGATGGCTTTTCTCTTGAACTTTTATGCATTTTTAACCATACTCCATAGTTACGATATTGAACACAATCCTTTTTATTATAATTTTCTTAGGTATTTATTTATATTAAATAAAGTAAATTTTCAGAACAAACATACCTACATGCAATTTTTTTTTTTGCCATAACTCGTTCTCTAAATCGGTTAAACCATAAAGCTATTCATACACAGATGTCGCCTTACGTGATCAATTTAGCCTGATATACGCTACGATGCCATCGACCTCCTAAAGGAACGAGTCATTTACAATTAAAAATTTTGATACAGTTTTCATAAATGTTACGCAACGGTGTGATGGGCAGTCTCCATTAAAGGCTGCGTCTTCAGACTGGTTTTATATAACAGTGGAGAATAAAATGTGTGAGGTAAGGATTGCCAGCGCAGTCATCTCAGTAATTGGATCAGATGGGACGGGTAAATACCCCGAGAGCCAATATAACGGCTTGACATTGAACGTCCATGTTACATTTTTTTTAAGGAAAACTTCTTTACGTACAGTTCACTTGGGGAGTAAGCTGGTGCATGCGTGACAAGAGCATTACGAAAAGTGTGATCGATTGAGGCGAACGCAAGTTGAGAGGGAGATATAAGTTATTAGAGCTAAAGAAGCTTTACTTCAGTAGTGTGGTGAAAGCACACTTGTTTTTAAGGGTGACATGCCATTTTTACTCAACTTTTAAAGGAGGGTTAATGTATTTCCAGGGTAAGTGTGGGTCGCAAGGGCGCCGCCAAGGGGGGGTAGGGAGGGGCAGCTCCCCCCCCCCTCCCCTAGAGATTCTATGTATTTATAAGTTTTATTTATTGTACAGTCAAGAACTCGTGAAGCCTTACACGGTGGACTCTGAACCGTTATTATTACAATCGCTGTAGATGTAAGGCTCGTACTACAAGTGAAAAGCTCCCTGAGCTCTCGACTTTACTTAGAATTCATACTTTTCTCATTCTCCATATCAACTTGCCTCACTGCTGCCGTTAAGCAATGTCGTTTTTGCTCGCAGCAAAAATTGAAGAAGCAGAGCAAAGGACTATGTCGAGCCATAAATAGGTATGGCCATAGCAATGGCTATTTTGCCACAAGACAAACATTTGTGTGCATGAAAATGTCTGTTTGTCTTGGTCTGGGTGTTTTCTATGTATTATATTATGTATTCACAAAAAAAAAATGATTATCTGTACAGTCGGACACGGGAGATAATTTTCTCTCTCTCATAACAAAACATCGGCCGATAGAGTGGTAGAGAGATAGATGCGTCACAAGCCGAACGCTTAGTCCGATCGTTATGCGCTCTCGCTTGCACTCTCGGCTCAGACGGAACGTGACAACGAGTCATGATTTTTCATGCGTACAGCCGCCGTTCATCGATTTATAAAACGTTATCGTTATCGCATAGTACCCATAATACAAGCTTTGCTTAGTTTGGGACTAGATGGCCGTGTGTCCAGGAATAATTATTTATTTATTTATTATCTAACACTATTGGGAGAGGAGCTCGATGGCGTCGTTGCGCGTGTCAGTCTAATCGATCACGCAAGTTAAGCAACGTCGACCGTAGCCTGTCTATGGATGGGTATATTTATCTCGAGCTCCTTCGTGCTTCGGAGGGCACGTTAAGCCGTCCCGGTTGTTGTCTTTAGACGACAGTCGTTAAGCCAAGTTAGTGGCCTTTGGGCGGCTTGAAAACTCTGACCTCCGCGAACCCGCAATTGAACAGCGTGGTAGAGTGTGCTCTAAAACCCCTTAGATTTAAGGGAGACCCGTATCTCTACAGTGGGATGATTATGGATTTATGCCGTACTATTGGAAACCTAGAAAAGTGAACTAAAAAGAAACATTCTTAAAAACAATTTTAGCAGCAAACGGCGTTCCATTTGCGTATAAAAGTCACGTTGTGTACGTATATAGGAACCGCGAAGACAGAAGGTATGGGCGTCGACATAATCCTGTTTATTCCTCAGCACGATGAGACGTGAGTGCCCTGTGGCGCTTTGTCGTTTTCATAGATCAGCAACGGTAGAGCGTGCTGTTCGTTGTTTGATGCCTACGAGGATCTGAGACATGATAAAGGGGAAGTATATTTTACCAGTACAACACCTCATTTAAGCAGCATACTCGGCCTACGCCTATCCACTGCTGAACATTGAATGAATGAACGAATGTATGGATGAGTGAATGAATGAATGAGTGAATGGATGTATGTAAGGATGTGTGGATGAATGAATGAATGTACGAACGAATGATTAAATGAATGAATGAACAAACGAACGAATGGATGAATGAATGAACGAACGAATGTTTGGATGAATGGATGTGTGAATGAATGAATGAAAAGTTTATTACATTAAGCATATAGACATTTACAGAAATATACACAGAACATCATTGTAAGTAGTAGTGCTATGCATAGTTCTAGCCCTAATTCAAAGGCCGTCGAATTATTTAACAAATTGCCAAATATAATAAAAGATATTGACCAAGGAGCAAGCTTCATTAAAAAATTAAAGACCTTACTGGTAGCCAAATGTTATTATACTCTTGACGAATTTTTAAATGATAAATTAGATGACATTTAATAAACCGTTCCGTCTTCAAACTGGTGCCATACCATAGTTTTAAGATCAACATGTACCTACATATTATATGCAATAAAGATATTGAGTATTGAGAAACACGTTTATCTAAAATTATCAACATTGTCAGATATGTCCACATGCCTAATTTAAAAGATGGATAAAGGTTGGATATTGGCCTTTCCCAATGTGTTTCACTATATTTATGCCATCCCCCGCTTTGCGCATCCAGCCACTCCCTAACTATAGCACTTTCCTTCCCATATTTATTCAATAATTGCAGTTGTGACCGGCCCTCTGGCTCTTCAGCTTGTTGGCGCTGAGAGCTATGTCGACAATTTTGGTTCTCCGTCATATTTCATCGGTACAAATACGATTACTTATAGAAACCCCGAACGTAACAGTATCCATTGCTTGCTTTGTATGAAGGCTGTTGCCTATCCGCTCATAGGATATTTGAATTCTGTCAATTTAAGTCTATCATGTGTAATGTTCATGCTGTACATGCCTTAGGTAAATAAGTATTTGAACATTTAATTATATTTAGTGTGCAGAATTGTGTAATCACACAATCTCATCATCATCAGGTCATTTTAGTCTCCACTACAGGAGCACGACCCTCTCTCGTCCGTCCTAGACAGAAGGAGGATTTGGCCTACACTGGCCAGACTCCCCACGCTGGCCAGACGGGTTGGGGAGGCCTGATCGATGTTTTATAATGTATAATTCCCTTAGTCGCCTTGTACGACATCCACGGGAAGAGACGGAGTGATTCTATTCTAGTCTGCCGGAAACCACACGGCCATTGTGTGATGTTTTAATGTTTGTACCTATTAACCTAACCTAACTGCTGTTATTGTAGGTAATTTGTTTTATATTTATTTCACCTATTTCTTTTGACTGTATCTTTTTCTAGCTAGCTAGGGTAGGGCGCCGGTAATTTCATTTAATTATCTGTATTTCCTATTTGAGTGTAAAATGAATGGCAAGCCTATCGTGAAATGTGTACTTGAGAGAGTAGAGACTAGTATAAATTGAAGTTTAAGTACTCATTGTTATGGTTTGTTAGTGTCGGTATCATTTTGTAATGTTTAATTTAAGTTAATTGCACTGGCAACACATTCTTTCAATCTATTGACTGCGCCGGTCTGTGATTGGCCAAACGATCACAGGCTAGCATTCGGTCATTTCTGATTGGTAAATTACTTCCAATCAGAATACTTGATTTTTAGCGCGAAAAACAGACAAAAAGTTGGAGCGAAAGCGCACTTTAGAACAGTTTTTCTTGGACTGTTGGACTGGAGGGTTGTATCAGAAATTAAAAGTAATATGTCATTCTTCAGCGTTTTTCTTCACATCTGTTACTAGTCTGCATCGAGGTATAATTACTATATTACATGGGAGATATAAGGAGGTCTTACAACATCACAGAGAGCTGCTCTTGTGACTTTGATGGTTCGACAACAATAGACGGAACTTTGGCATCGGAATATGGCGCATTTAGCAGTACGTAATTTGATGTACTTAACTATTTGTAGTCAAAAGTAAGTCATTGTAAACTTACAATGGACTTACTTTTTTGTTCAGTACAAATAGTTTAATCAGTACAAATAGTTAATCAATCCGATCAGAAGTATTCGTTGTAAATATTATATCTCAAAAAATAACTTTTCAATATTTAAAAGTTGAACTACTTTCGATTACTGATCCATGTTAATTGTCACGTATTGACATACACTTCCATCAACTAAAACATTGACAGAACACAATGTCAAAATCGTCGCAACTACATACTAAACTATTCAGTTGATATAATTTTCTGCGTCAGCCATTTCAAGTTTACCTATAATTTATAAAAAAAAACCGACTCCAAACATTACTCTACATTTATGTATATAGATACAGGCTGATGATGATGAAAAAAATATGGGACCATTCTTTCAAATAAAAAAAAAATTTTCAAATCTGTATATAAATGACGGAGTAATGAAATAACAAACCTAACAGTGGGTAGATACAGATAGATACAGTGGGCAGATGATAATGATGATCTTCTCGTCAATGGTCATTCCGAAATGCTGGTAGATAAAAAAATATACTTAATTGTAACAGACGTGTCTAAGTGCCCGCGAGGGCCCACAGAATAAAGAATTTTGACTTTGACTTTGACTTTGATGAAAAAAATATGGGACCAATCTAGAAGTATAGAGTATACTTCCAGATTGGTTCCATATTTTTTTCATTCAAATATTTTTTTTTTTTAAATTTCGGATTAATTAAGTAACAAACATTTAAAAAAATACAGCCGAATTTGAGAGCTCCTTTTTTGGAGTCGGTAAAAAAATAACCCTCTAGGTAAAATTAACGATTCTGTCGCGTCTGCTCCATCCCAGTCTGTGAGGTCCGTTTTCATTTAGTATTCAGGCCCATTACTTTAATCCGTCTGCGGGTCGCGCCCCGCGCGCTATAAGCATTACAATTGGGCTTTGTCTTTCTTAGGTGACGAATACGCGATTTTGCGTAAGCGCCAAATTGCGCTGTAAAGCGGTTTATGCTAAGTTTTGAAATATTAAATGCTGCGCTGAATGCTGGGTCTTCTAAGCTTAACCCAGGGTTTCATAAGTACAAGGACACTATGTTTATAGCTAATCCACCCTGTACACCGACTTTCTGGAGATATCACAGGATTGCGAGTCTATCGCCCAATAAACTAACTAAGCAAGAGGAGGAGGAGGAGGAGGAACTACTACAGTACGTTTCCTAAAACATTTTATACCACGAACAATGAAACTGTAGAATCAGTTTCCCTCAGTGGTATTTCCGAACAATTACGACATGGGTGCCTTCAAGAACAGAGTTTCCCTTAAAAGGCTGGCAATGGATCGGCGACCCCTTGGTGTCGCTGATCTCCATGGGCGGTGGTGATTGCTTTCCACCGGGTGACCCACATGCTCGTTTGAAATAATATTTTTCTGTATACTACGGCGGAGCAGATATAAGTATACGGCCCGTAAAAATGTGAAGCGTTTATAGAAACGTTTGCAATATAAAATATCGCTCGCGCGCAGCTATCCCCGCTGCCAACGCAGCAATTCCTTCCTTGCTGGTGACCTCACTCACGCGCAGGAACACAACAATCATCAAAGGAATTGTTATTTGGCTGCACTATTCTATGAGGTGAAGGTAACTTACAGTCGAGCAGCTAACAAAATACGCTATGCCCTACCTCTTTTCATTTAACCAGAGCTTCGTTTGCTGTCAGTGCAGATGAAGTCGAATTGAACCCCAAAATCTTGTCAAAATAAAATTCTGTTCCAATAAAATCTAGTGCGTAGTAAAATTTGTGACTCGATTCAAAGGCGTGCTGTGAGGATTGTCGACGATCGTAAACTAACAGACGGTTTAGAACCTTTAAGTCTGAGAAGAGATTTTGCGTCCCTTTGTGTGTTCTACCGTCTGAACAATGGGGTGTGTTCAGAGGAATTGTTTGACATGATGCCAACGGCCTCCTTCTACAGTCGCACCGCTCGCCATCGAGAGGGAATTCATCCTCACACATTGGAGCCTAAGTGGTCACGTACTGTGCGGATCCAGAGAAGTTTTCTCCCGCGTACTGTCAAGCTGTGGAGTGAACTGCCTGTCGAGGTTTTCTCAGGAGACTATAGCATGGTTGAAAAAGGGCGTGAAGAGGTTTTTACAGGATCGGCAACGCGCGTGTGACGCCTCTGGTGTTACAGGCGTTCATAGGCTAAGGTAACTGCTTTCCATCAGGCGGGCCGTATGCTTGTTTTCCATACTGGTGGTATAAAAAAAAGTGCACACGGTATCCTTGGTTTTTTTTTTGTATATGTATATTTTTTTGATATGAGGGGGCACACGAGCATGTGGGTCACCTGAAGGAAAGCAATCACTACCGCCAATGAGAATCAGCAACACCTAGGGGTCGATCCGTTGCCAGCCTATACTCGTTCCTTTCCTTCTTTCTGGTGACCTCACTCACTCGCAGGAATACTACAACCCTCGAGGAAATTGTTATTTGGTTGCGGTATTCTGTGAGGTACCTCCCCCGTCGGGCAGCTTAAAAAATACGTTACCTCTGTTTTCATCAGAGCCTCATTTGTCAATTAGCATGATGAGCCCCTTACACCTCAAATAATATAGAAACCTTTACACGTACAATATTTAAAAACCTTGTCTACTTAGGTCTGAAGCAAAATAAATAAATTCCACGTACATTGCCCACAGCTCGGCAAAGCTTACAAAGAGCTTGCTATAAGACTTTGAACGTACACTCTTTTATCGAGATCGCTACACCATTTGTTGAGACTTAAGGTATTTTCTTTTCCTATACTTTCAATATCTTTGGTATAACAAATGAATAATAAGTAATAATAAATACAACATTACATCAAACTTCTCAAATGGGTCTCTACGTGTTGGATCTATATCCCCGCGCACGCCTATCAAATGACCGGGCTTGACCCGTGAATTAAGAGAGATACATAGTAATAATAAAACTCTGGCCTGCCTTCATTGGCCGTCCAGATAGGAGTCGTCAGAGCTATATGCTCCAAGGGTGGCAGTGTTAAGCGCTTAACGCCCCGAGTAACTTCGGAGAAAGCGCAGCACACCTGAGCTTCTCCCCTGAGTTTCTCACACCGGTGATGCCCCCGGCCGCTTTTCTGGCATTTCGGAGGCCCATCCAGCTTCCGTCTGCCGCAAGTAACAATCAATACGGTAGTTATCAGCAGTCGGCAGGCCCTTTACTGTAATAGACGATTACCTAGTCCAGAGGTTCCCAAATTTTTTTTACCACGGAACCCTAATTGATTATTCTTTACCTAGGGGAACCCTAGCAGCTATAATTTTATTGTTACTTAGGGCCTAACTAGTCATTTTTTTTCGACGAATGTTTTGTTAATTTTTGGCGGATTGCGGAACCCTTGTGTACCCTTTCACGGAACCCCAGGGTTTCGCGGACCATATTTCGGGAAACCTTGACCTAGTCCACCCAGAACTCCTTTCCATAGCCCCTATAATTTTCAATACATTATGCAATAGTCTCAATGCTAGCCGAGACCAGCTCATGGGTATATTTTTCCATTGATATATGCAGGAGCGGGTCACGGCGACTATAAAACATTGCATTGATATTCTCAATTGCTCTTTACGTGTTGGTTCCATATCCCCGATCAAAGTCGTACACTTTGAAATGACCGGGCTTGACCCGTGATGAAAAATAATAATACTGCCCGCAGGGCAGCTTGTGGAGAGCTGTGGCGAGTAACGACAGCACGAGTATCGAATCTCCAGAAAATCGGTCAGGGCCTTCGTCTCCGGCATGTCCCGCAGGACACTCAGCTCTGTCTTGCCTTCATTGACTGTCCAGAAAGAAGTCGTTACAGCTACATGTTCTAGAGATGGAAGTGTTACAGGGCATAACGCCGCGAGTGTAAGTGGTTCATCAAGATCTTTGAACCAAAGCCAACTTCACCTGCACGTGGTGCACCCTGCTGACTGACAAACGAAGCTCTGGCGAAAAGAGAGGTAGGGAGCGTAATTGTAAGCTACCCGACTGGGGAATGTACCTCCACTTCACAGAATACCGCAGCCAAATAACAATTCCCTTGAGGGCTGTTGTGTTCCTGCGAGTGAGTGAGGTCACCAGATAGAAAGGAAGGAGATGCTGCGTTGACAGCGGGGGTGGCGGCGCGCGAGCATTATTTTATGTTGCAAGCGTTAATATGGCTACGGTAACCGCTTCACATCAGGCGGGCCGTATGATTGTCTGCCACCCGATGTAGTATAAAAAAAAAAAGAGTAACTACGGAGAAAGCGCAGCACAGAAAGGGCAGCCCCCTTTGCCCTTACCACCATCTCTTATTGCGATTCAATGATTGAATAGATTGCTTATTCATACCAATTAATAAGCGACTCTATTCCATTTCAAATAGAGTCGCTTATTCATTGGTATGAATAAGCATTCTATTCAGTTATTGAATCGCAATAAGAGATGGTGGTAAGGGGGCAGGTCTTGACACCTCTGAGTCACACCGGTGTTGCCACCGATCGATTTCCTAGCATTTCACCTACTGCAAATAACGAGCAATAGCTGTAGTGATTGGGCTATTACAGAGAGGGAGGGAGGCCTGCCATAACTACATCTGTTGTTGTATCAACTAGGGTCTAGGACTAATCCATTATTCAATGTCATTTTCATAGTTGCGACTGTTAATCCTGGTTAGAAGACACAGTAGAGGGAATATGGAGTAGGCCTGCTTGATGATTTATTGCAATTGAAAATACTGAGACATACATGTTAGGTAGTGATTATGTGTATGGTTGGATGATATGTAGATCTGAAGTCATAGATGTTCGTTTTAAGCCTATACACTACTTCTCTATAATTCACAGTAAATTTAAATAGCAGTACCTATACCAACTCCAAATATTCGATTCAACGCAATTATGATACAAAGCGAGCTTTGCGTCGCATATTGTCGATATCGGCGATTTTAGAGGCTATAACAGAGGTCTTTATATAATATATTTAATTTAATAGTTGCGGAAGTCAAATTTACAGGTAATTTAATCTATACTACTTTGCGTGCTTCCACTACCAATTAGTTCATGCAAATTACTGCCGGCCGGCATCCACCCACTACCTTTAGTCTCTACTCCAGCTACTGAGGTCGTCTCGGCGAATTTCCAACATCTGAAACAGAAGAAACGTGCGACTGCTGCAACCCTCCTTTGCCGTGGTCTCTGCGTGGCACTTGTTTCGTCTCTACGCTAGGCATCATTAGACGATCTGTAGATGTTGACGATTAGAACAACATGTTTAGCTATAGATGTTCTTTTAACAGCGAAATAAAAGTTAAATAATAATAATTGGTATTCATACAATATGCCATTTTTACAAACACAAATGGGTCACAAATCTGTGTTGTCCATACGCAGCCACTGCTTACACTCTCACCATTCACAGTATGTTCAGGCTATAAAAATCTGATGCAATTTTGAACAAAAATGATACACCACAAGACAAATTACTATCCTATTTTTACTATGCTTAAACTACGAAAACATAAACATGTCTTCGGACCAACAAATCAACATCCGTGCTGGGGGATATTTGCCCATAAAATACGTAAAAACAGTTTCTCTGTCCGTCGTCCGGCCTCGGTTTCATCAAGGGTAATATTGCTTCACATAAATCGTTGCTACCTCGCACGGGATAGGTATAGGTAGATACGGTTACAGGGCTCCGAACTAAGATTACTGTTTAAACTGCTTTTATTGAGTACTAGCCATAAATAATGAAGGAGTAATTATAAATTTAATTTTCGGAAAAAGCATATCACTTTGAAATGGTGATCAGAAATACAGAGAAAACGTTTTGACGTGAATTGCGTCTTTAAAATTGTTTCCATAGGAAGACAATTAAAAAAAAAAGACGTGTGGCACTCGGGGACTGCCGCGGTAAAGCTATTGCATAGCATTTTGTATCAACTTATGCAATTATAATTTTATTTATTTATTTTATTCATGCAGTATTGCTTTTTCTTTGATATTAATTCAAGT
Organism: Hypsopygia costalis; assembly: GCA_937001555.2. Taxonomy (NCBI): domain Eukaryota; kingdom Metazoa; phylum Arthropoda; class Insecta; order Lepidoptera; family Pyralidae; genus Hypsopygia; species Hypsopygia costalis. Next base: position 1,229,099 of record OW443343.2, on the reverse strand, counting down.
TACACTTTTTGAGCGTGGTGACCGATAAGAAAACAATTTTTTCTATTATTAAATAAATAAAACGAGTTACGTAGAGTCGTACAATACGTCTAATCGAACGCACACAACGCCGTGTCGAAGACTGCCGAACTGAAACGACGTTAGACGATGCACGGCCTTCAAGCCACACCTCCTTGCCCGTCGGAGTGGGGAGCGTGAGGTTTTTTCGTTACGGAATTTCTGGATTCGGTCCCCGCGCTCAAGGCCCGCGATAGAAGCTATGCAATAGCTTAAAAAACGAATGATAACAAAATCGGGGGATACAGTGGAGTTACAGCTACAAATCTATCATCTCCATCCAAAATTCAATCACACCACTGGATAGACGAAGGATCAAAGAATTTATTACGCTAAGTAAGAACTATGGAACATAACGTGCGAGGGAGGTGGAAGCGCTGTCATTTAGAGATAATTTTAGTGCATATAACGTATTCACGTACAATACACGACCGTGACCATGATACCCTACTTTTTTAGCTGTTTTAGATATTATGTTGGTGAATCATCATCATCATCATCAGGTCAATTTAGTCTCCACTACAGGAGCACGGCCCTCTCTCGTCCGTCACAGACAGGAGGATTTGGCCTACACTCCTGGCGAGGCCTGATCGATGTTTTATAATGTATTTCCCTTAGCCGCCTTGTACGACATCCACAGGAAGAGACGGAGTGATTCTATTCTAGTCTGCCGGAAACCAATGTTGTTAATTAATTAATGTTGGTGAATACTGTAACTATATTTAAAAAAATGTTTTATCTAGCAATTTGTTACTCCAAATAAACATACTCGTACTATATACTATACTATTAACTTAGGAAGTCCTCTATAAATAGTGTGATTCTTATTAATAACTAGCGACCCGCCCCGGCTTCGCACGGGTGCAATGCTGATACTAAATGTACTACAGAAGGTCTTTGCGCTTTGTCCTATCCAGTCCTTCTCCAGTTATAGGCACACGCCGCCGGCTCCGCGGCCGGTACCGCCACAGCCGTTATGTCCCTGCATTTTAAATGTGTAATATCTTCTAAACTATTCATTTAAATTACATGCTGTGAAGGGCCATATTGATCTATATTAAATGCGCAATGTATTTAAGGTACTTAATTCGATAAGGATTAATTCTGTATTGCTTAAAATCGCTTCGTAAATAAGGCATTATTTCTTGTAAAAAGCAAAGGATAAAATAACGGTTATTGTGTGTTACCACTAAGAGATAGACATATACCATCGCGAACTTTTTTGTAGACCATTTTAAGGTGAACAATACTGTACTACATTATTTTGATCTATCTCGTTGGGTTCAGCCAGCGTTTGCAATGAAAGAGCAAAAAAATGTGTTTATTTACGACATCACATTAGAAACCTCTAAATTATCAGTGTTTTTCTACTATGTTATGCATATATTATACATATAAACTTTCCAGTTGAATCACTCTATCTATTAAAAAAAACCGCATCATAATCCGTTGCGTAGTTTCAAAGATTTAAGCATACAAAGGGACATAGGGACAGAGAAAGCGACTTTGTTTTATACTATGTAGTGAAGTGCATATAAGAAAATCGAATGGAACTAGAGTCATTTTAACTAGGAGAAAATAATTACGATGGTGAAAACGGGACGGGGGCTCACCACGCATTCCCACCACTGTGTCTCCTGTGTAGCCAGCATTGACAGCGGTGACCGCCAAACAAGGCAATGACCAATGAAGTCCATTGCAGTCCCGGGGGTAAGACTACGGCTGCCTTGGAGCTCACAACGAATTTAATCAAAACATTTTTTTTTTTTTTTTTTATACTACGTCGGGTGGTAGACAAACATACGGCCCGTCTGATGTGAAGCGGTTACCGTAGCCATATTAACGCTCGCAACATAAAATATCGCTCACGCCACCCCCGCTGCCATCGCAGCATCTCCTTCCTTTCTGGTGACCTCACTCACTCGCAGGAACACAACAGCCCTCAAGGGAACCGTTATTTGGCTGCGGTATTCTGTGAGGTAGAGGTACATATCTTCATTAGTAGGAGTAAGACGCTATTGAAATTTAACTTCCCCCCTTAGCAATGTGAGACATTTGAACATGTTCAAACATCATTTATTGATTTTAATTTGCTTATGCCACTAAGGTGATAAAAAGCAACCGGCCCGCCTGATGGAAAACAATTAAGTTCCAATTTACCACAGTCTATGAATGCTCGTAACACCAGGAGCATCGCACGCGCGTTGCTGATCCTGTGAGTACCTCCTCACGCCCTATTTGAAAACCCGATGCTGTAGTCTCCTGGTAACCTTGAAAGAACAAAAAGGTAACATAAATAATAAATAAGAATATTCCTGGACAAATTATGTACACACTGCCATCTAGTCCGAAACTAAGCAAAGCTTGTACTATGGGTACTAGATAACTGATATATTACTTAAATACGTTTTTTTTTTTTGTAAAAACATTCATATAGCATATAGAAAACACCCTGGCTAAGACATATTGACATATTCATGTACACAAATATTTGCCTTGTGCAGGGATAGAACCCGCGACCTCTGAGTTAAAGTGGCCATTGCTAGGCCGATACAGGTTGTGCATCTAGAGTTAAGATGAACGAATAGTACTCACTCACGCCGACGCATTTTATGCGCAAGTGAAATGAAATGAATCTGTATAAGTACTATGTTCACTTCAACTCTCGCTGTACGACCTGTAACTTCATCTAATACTTAAACTCTTCACTTTAATCCAATTAAAAAAAATCGGATTGCACTCCGGGAGTGCCGGCAGAAGTGAAAACTTCAACATTAACGTGGTACATTTTTGAATATTTTGGAATGGTTGGGGAATAATTTCGCACGAATTGATTTATTTATCAGTATAAAAGTACTATTATTTATGTGATAAAATACGATATTCATTTATTGCGCCATTGTACACAAACATGACAATTTATATTACATTAAAAATAAACAGCAGGAGCAGGCATACATTTTCGCCGCGGGGTAGAAAGAGAGGGGGATATCACTTCCTCTCCTACGCCGCGCCGGCGGTCTACTATCCCTCCGTCTTACGAATTTCTGATCAGGCGACGTGTCCTGACGCGAGTTTTTTTACCCATCCCAAAAAGTGCACATCGCCGCTAAAGAAGTTTTCACTTCAAAAATCTTTTTTTTTTATACTACGTCGGGTGGCAGACAAGCATATGGCCCGCCTGATGCGAAATGCGAAGCGTTTACCATAGCCATATTAACGCTCGCGCATAACCACCCCCCCCCCCCCCCCCCCGTGCCATCGCATTATCTCCTTCCTTTCTGATGACCTCACTCACTCGCAGAAACACAACAGCCCTCAAGGGAACCGTTATTTGGCTCCGGTATTCTGTGAGGTGGAGGTACATTCCCCAGTTGTAAGCTACCCGCTTACAATTACGCTCTCTACCTCTCTTTTAGCCAAAGCTTCGTTTGTCAGTCAGCAGGGTGCACCGCGTGCAGATGAAGTTGGCTTTGGTTCAAAGATGTTGATTAACCACTTACACCCCAAACTGCTGTGTGCCCAGACACAGCCCAACCGATTTTCTTTTTTATTAAAATTTCTATCCTAATTTATACTCCCCATATATTGCGCACATGCCGTATCAACAACCCTAGTGACGAAGCCTCGTATACATCAAGGAAGCCCGCCCAATTCCTTGACCGAAAAATTTATAACGGTCGACTCACTCTGATTTATGCCCTGAGACATTCTCTACGTATCAGTAGTAAGTGAATGTGGGACGCGATCGCTCATACTGAGGTGACTATTTCTCTTCTTTGAGTGTATTTTTTATCTGCGAAAGATTTTTATTGGACTCGTATCGAGACTATTTTTCAAGGATAAAGAATGTCGTCTGTTGAATAGTGAGGAAGAAATTAAATCGATGTGGCATGGCAACATCGCCAATCGAGATATAATATAGTATAGCTTTATAGATTTAAATAAATAAATAAATAAATAAATAAGTATTTCTGGACAAATTACACAGTGCCATCTAGTCCCAAACTAAGCAAAGCTTGTGCTATGGGTACTAGATAACTAAAATCATACAATTTTTATTTTTTTTGAAAATACATACCTACATATAATACATAGAAAATGTGTGTTCAATCATACATGTTCAAGTTTCATGTTCAAGCATACAAATATTTGTCTTGTGCGGGGATCGAAACCGCAACTTTGGAGTCAAAGTGGCCATTGCTCACCATTAGACCACCGAGCTCGTCAATCGATATGGTTGTATAAGATAAGATGGACTATCATCGTCATCAATCCACTGTTGGGATACGGGTCTCACCTCAATTGATGGGGTTTAGAGCATACTCCACCACGCTGCTCAACTACGGGTTGGCGGAGGCCAGTGTTTTCAAGCTACCCAACGCCAAGGACTTTGGCTTAATACTGTTATCTGGCGACTACAGCGGGGACCGACAGCTTAACGTGCCGGACGAAACACGAAGGAGCTCGTGATAAATAAACCCATCCATAGACAGACTACGGTCGACGTTGCTTAACTTGCGTGATCGATTAGAGTTATATGCGCAACAACGGCATCGAGTTCCTCATTGGAGTCATCGAAGTAACTAGTCTAGTTTTTATTGTAGCGTATGACCTACAAACATTTGCCTTTTTCCCCCGTGACCCCCCGAATATAACTTGGTGACACCCCCGGGGGGTCGCGACCCACAGTTTGAGAATCACTGTGCTAGGGGACGAGTGGAGTGTTGACGTTCTTGGGATAGATTACCAACATTGCGGACAATATCAAGTCCGCAATTAGCTGCCACTAAAATAATAAAGAAGCATAGCATACATACGGTCCGATTGATGGAAAAGTGAAACATTTGGAATCACATCAGCACTGCCGACCCTATGAAAACCACTTCACACCCTTTTTGAAGAGCTCCTTGATGTAATGCGAGTGGTGCAACTCCAGAAGAAAGCTACCTACTTGGGATTATTGTTGTTAAATACCTACTTTTTCGAACACCAATTTTTCGATAACCATTTGAAAAAGTCCGCACCACTAGTGCGTACCGTTTCCATTTCATCGATATCGAGTAAATATGTAAATACAGCGCGCTCTGTCATCGACACGCTGCACCGGTATTTAACAGATATATACCAGCTACAGTGAGGCATTGTAAATATTGAAAGCCAGTGATTTGTGTAAAAGAGAGGTTTTCAATACACATCACCTAGAAAAGTAGCTGAGCAATTTTTAGATTTTTTTATACTTGCACACAAGCTAATGGCCGACACGTTGTAAATTTGCAGTAACACACCGATCCTCAAGGGTACTGGTATTTGGGTTACAGTCTTCTATGAGGTGGAGGTACTTCCTCAAAAGGACTCGATGCGCCCTGCCGCTCTTATGGACCCCCTGGGCAGTCACCCCCTAATTATAACATGTAGCAAAAAAAGCATAGCAAATATTCTAAGGTTTGCTTTAACTTCAAAGACCATCATCAATCCATATCTAACTTATGGGTTAACTTATGCCTAACCTTAACTAACTAACTTAGGTGTATAATCCCCTAAATTAGTTAGGGACACCAACATTAAGGCATGTAATATTTACTGTTTAGTTATAGAAGATCGGCTAGGTATGTCGTTTTCGACCATTAATATATTCCGGTTACGACCCTTAATAGATGGATTGAGGATTTGATAAAGATTGTAGGGAACCGATGGATGCAGTGCTGGTGGCATCACCAGCACTGCATCCATCGGTTCCCTACAATCTTATATGGATTGCCCATATATGGATGGATGGATGAACGGCACACAACAAATTATGGAAGACTATCGTGGAGATATGTAGGTTATGTTCAGCAGTGGAAGTCCTTTAGCTATTTTTTTTTATATATATAATTTCGGGTGGCAGTCAAGCATACGGCCCGCTCGCAACATTAAAAATATCGCTCGCGCGCCGCCACCCCCACTGCCAATGCAGCATCTCCTTCCTTTCTGGTGACCTCACTCACTCGCGGGAACACAACAATCCTCAAGGGAATTGTTTTTTGGCTGCGGTATTCTGTGAGTTGGAGGTACGTTCCACAGTCGGATAGCTTACAATTACGCTCCCTGCCTCTCTTTTCGCCAGAGCTTGTTTGTCAGTCAGGTGCAGGTTAAGTTGGCTTTGGTTCACAGATGTTGATGAACCACTTACACCCTAAAATGATGATGAATTGTCATCATGCGTCATGGTGCGCATTAATCATGGTGAAAATCCTTATCGGATGACTTTCGAAGTGTCATAATTTACACCACACGCAAATGAGAATGGGTTTGACTCTAGAGACAATGAAAAGCATCTATTATAGCAATAAACACTGATTTGGCTTAACGACTGTCATCTAATGACAACAGCCGGAACCGACAGCTTAACGTGCTCCGAAGTAGGGAGGAGCTCGAGATAAATAAACCCATCCATGGACAGGTTACAGTCGACGTTGCTTAACTTGCGTGTTCGATTAGACTGACACGGGCAACGACACGATCGAGCTCTTATTTCAGTATATCGTAGTATTATGCATTGATCAAGCAACGTCGGGTATGTTATGAGTTACTTGTTGTTATCTTTTAGAAATCCATCAAATTTATAAATAATATAAGTATTCACTCGACGTTAATTGATATACATAAAGTTTGTCCAGTGTATCACAGGCAATTTATGTTTGGTTTACAACTATAATTATATGCAAATTGCAAAAACACAATAGGTATTTTTCATGATTTAATAAGTTAGTGGATAATAATTCAGCGGAGATGTATATATGACCGGGCGAGCAAAGTTTATCTTGTAGATGTATGGTGCAAGTTAAGAGCTTATGAAATAAAATAAAACGACTACTTAAGCTCAAGGTTTTCGCTGGAAACTGCATACAATATAGAGTTCTTCAAAAAGTGCATATGAATGAATGAATGAATGAATATTTATTTGCGTTAAATAAGGTAATAACAAGATGTTATATTTTCACAGTTTCTTCTTATTTAGCTACTTTGATAGCATGCAAATGTTTACAGTAAACTTAACTATTATACAATAAAGTTGTTATCAATACAAACAAGTCAGTATTTCTGCGTAACAATCTTCGAGCATTATTAATATAGAGTAACAATAGTACAAAGAGACATGCCATTACATACCAAAAAATATATTTAAAAATATAATATTATTAATTGATGCTTATGTCATATACTATTAATAATGTCAGCTTATTATTATGATGATCTAAATGTCACATGGTAAATATATTTAATTATTATATGTCAATTCACAAAATCAAGTTAATGTTACAATCAATATTTCAAATATAATCTTTATCATGTCAATATAACAATTTCACTTTATATTATCAAAATAATTAATTTAAATTGATTTACTTAAATAAAAAAAATCCTTAACCGAGTAAAACCTTTTTTCTAATAGCAGTTTATACAGCGTATTTTTAAATTTGTTATAAGGCATTTTTTTTAGATTTTCTAGAACACTGTTATATATTTTAAGGCACATTCCGTAACAGTTATTTTGATACATGGCAGTTCTAGGTACATGTTCATAAACAAGTCGATCGCAATTCCTAGTATTTCGTGCATATACATCTGCTGCCGTTTTGAATAAATGCATATGTTTTTTTACAAACTTAGCTATTTCGAGAATGTAAATACACGGTAACGGTAGTATTTTTAATTGTAAAAACAATGGTTTACATGATTCATCGTATGAAACACCGCAAATGGCAATGATACATTTCTTTTGAGCGAGAAATACGCGATTTATATTTATACTATTCTCCTCAGAAATCGGTGCCGAAAAACATCTTTCAATCTTCAACTTGGACCACACATCACTAGCGGTCGCTACCGAGTTCCATCGATATTTGCATACAAATTGCTCTACACTCACTTCACTAGACTGTTGAGGGGGAGCGACGCGAATTATCGATATGCATACTAACATCACTATTAATTTACTGTTACAGGATTGGGTCGCTAATCTATTCGTTAAATTAATTGAAACCATCATATCGATGTATCATGCATGAATGACAACATCACTTGAGGTAATTTAAATTTTGTTTGAATGAACACCGGCTACGCACAAAAGCATGACTCATTGTCACATTCCGCCTGAGCCGTGCGTGCAAGTGAGAGTGCGGAACAAGCGATAGAGAGGCACGATCGGCCTATGTTTCTTATGACGTTATCACGTAAAATTATCGTCCCTGAACTGACTTTACAGATAACATTTATGTTTTGCAAAGTAAAATTATTAACATACTAACTCTGAGGTCACAAGCCCTGTGTAAAAGCGCTCCAGGGCTCACGAAAGGATCAGTGCGACCCCGAGGGCTTCATCAATGTGGAAAGAAGGAAGAAGCCCACCTAACCAAACACCTGCTGCGTCCGGCCGTGCCGACGACGACGTTGCTGTATAATGTCCCGCCAGAATTACGCTACACAGGTCGAGGAGATCGTAGAGTACATTCGAGTCAAGACCAACTTCAATTTGAGAGTCGAAAGGTTGGAATCACGCCATGGAGTGAACTAAATTCATTTGTGGTGAGGGTTCCAACAGAACTTCTATCGATCTTTACAAAGGGGGAATTCTGGCCTTCAGGTGTTGCTTTCCTACGCTTTCGTGGTCGGTTACAGGGCGCCGCGCCGAATACGCTGCCGACAGTGCCGACCATGCGCGATTAATTATCACTACATAGTATAAAACAAAGTCGCTTTCTCTGTCCCTATGTCCCTTTGTATGCTTATATCTTTGAAACTACGCAACGGATTATGATGCGGTTTTTTTTAATAGATAGAGTGATTCAACTGGAAAGTTTATATGTAAAATATATGCATAACATAGTAGAAAAACACTGATAATTAAAGAGGTTTCTAATGTGATGTCGTAAATAAACTCATTTTTTTGCTCTTTCATTGCAAACGCTGGCTGAACCCAACGAGATAGATCAAAATAATGTAGTACAGTATTGTTCACCTTAAAATGGTCTACAAAAAAGTTCGCGATGGTATATGTCTATCTCTTAGTGGTAACACACAATAACCGTTATTTTATCCTTTGCTTTTTACAAGAAATAATGCCTTATTTACGAAGCGATTTTAAGCAATACAGAATTAATCCTTATCCAATTAAGTACCTTAAATACATTGCGCATTTAATATAGATCAATATGGCCCTTCACAGCATGTAATTTAAATGAATAGTTTAGAAGATATTACACATTTAAAATGCAGGGACATAACGGCTGTGGCGGTACCGGCCGCGGAGCCGGCGGCGTGTGCCTATAACTGGGGAAGGACTGGATAGGACAAAGCGCAAAGACCTTCTGTAGTACATTTAGTATCAGCATTGCACCCGTGCGAAGCCGGGGCGGGTCGCTAGTAGATTATATATAAAAATATATTTTTAGTTTAACCCCTTACGTGCCGCGACCTGTCAATTATGTACCAAGCGTTGTACCAACGTTGTACCCACCATGGGACCGCGGCACGCGAAAGGTTAAGGAAGGTATTTAATATTGAGTGAGTATATTATTGAGTGGAACGAACGAAACGCTTATATAGGTACGCCGAAAAGTCAATTTTGGAAATTATTTTTTAATGATGAATCTTTGCTTGAGGGCTTGAGGTTTGTGTCGAAACAAAATTGAAATCGACAAAAACAGCTATATTTTGTGTCAATTTTGCCTAGTAGGCAAGAACATTGAGTCGGCAGAAAGCCGTCACCAATATTATAATTTCTTTCCGATTTTTTTCTATCGAAAAAATATAGGTTTTTGAATCCAGCTAAAATACAATAAATTTAAAAAAATATATCTAAGTAATAAATTGTTACCGATTAGCGCCATCTATACGATTACTGCCAAATCTCTACGCACGCTGACCAAGCACGTACTCTGACTGAACGTCGACCATTAATATCTCATTGTTGTTCGGACTCCATAATACTAAATTACGCTTAGAAATTACCACACGAACCAGGTTTTTGTAAATGAAGACGTACAGAGCTGAAGAGAGACAGAAGAAATAACTGATTATTTATGTACCTACTTATTAAAGTACAAAATCATTACTTTACCGCCATCTGTAAACAATAGCCTCAACAAATATTTTACATTAGGTACTGTTATAATAATGTAATTTGTAAACTTGTTTCACACTTTGGAATTTATGGAGTTCATCAAGATCTTTGAACATAGGCCAACCTCACATGGTGCGCCCTAACTAACTGACAAGCTCTGCATAGCGTATTTTTTAAGCTGCCCGACTAGGGAAGTAACCTCTACCGCACAGAATACCGTAGCCAAATAACAATTCCCTTGAGGGTTGGGTTTCGTAGCGAGATGCCTACTATCGGCCTTGGTTGACTCGATCTCCATGGGCGGTGGCGACTGCTTTGCATCAGATCGACATGCTCTTTTGCCCCCTCTCATATAAAAAAATCACAGATCTCGTGCTCTTTGCTCTTACACGACTTGAAAGGGCATTGAAAATGAATTTTTAAAGTTGCCCAAGAAGTGGCGTATTGCAGGGACGTATAGCGTTCGGGATGTGGGCTATTACATACTCGAGCTTTTTCTTTACCTTTTCCGAACTCGTGCGTTCTCTTTCCCAACTGTCAAAATAATGTTGAAAAAGAAAAAAACCAACCACGAAGTTTTTACTAAAAAAAATTCATGGAAGTTTTTATGATTCATGCAACTATTTCTAAAAAGAAGCTACTAATTTGTTTCAATATCAGATTTAATGATTTGATGCAATTAATTAGGTTAGGTTTCATTTCATTTCATCTCATTAAATTTTATTCTCATTTCATATCAATAAAAAAAAATCTACTGAAGACTTGGCTGTATGGGCATAGTTCCCTTTGCCTACCCAGAATGGGTGAAGAAAACAAAAAAAATCTCTGCTTATATGATTTTACGATTGGCGCCATTTTCCAAAAAGAAAATGATTAGTTGGTTGAGTTTATTGTGTTTTTATTATTTTATTAAATTGCTTCATTTTTTCGCAACTGTATTAAAAATAGTTGTTCAGTACACGTGCGGAACCGTCTTGATATTAATTCAAGTTACACTTTTTGAGCGTGGTGACCTACCAACGTCTAATCGCACGCACACAACGCCGTGTCGAAGACTGCCGAACTGAAACGACGTTAGACGATGCACGGCCTTCAAGCCACACCTCCTTGCCCGTCGGAGTGGGGAGCGTGAGGTTTTTTCGTTACGGAATTTCTGGATTCGGTCCCCGCGCTCAAGGCCCGCGATAGAAGCTATGCAATAGCTTAAAAATTACTAGAACTTTCTTTAAGAATAATTTTAAAAAAACTTAACTTCAACTAAAATGTAATTGACTTAGCAGTAACTACATAATTCACGGGATTATTTAGCTAAACTTTATAGTTCCGCTCCTTTCAGCCGAGTAATTCAGCACAATTCAGGTTTTGTCCATAGAAAAACACCGTTTTGTATTGAGATGTGTACGCGGACTAACAGCACTGAAGCGCAGAACGCGTTGGTAGGTACATCGCTCAACACTGGCGTTAGCTTGCGTGAAATAATAAAAAAAATATATATATTCCATATATTCTCAGATAAAGATATTCCATTCTGTAGAAAACACACCTTGTTCTCATTTTATGTCGGTTTCCTGCAAAACCTGAATAGATTCTGACAGCTCAATGGATGCACGCATCTCCATACAAAACGGTGTTTTTCTTTGGACGAAAGCTGAATAAGTGTACTAAATCCAATACTCGGCTTACTCCTATGTTTTAGTATATAACTCTGTTGTTTTATGGTATGAATACGTCGTACTATTACTTATACTGTGGTATAAAACAGTTTTGTACATTAATGTAAATATGCAGTCGAACTTATCATTGTTCACATTTTGACGAGCTCGGTGGTCGAATGGTTAGCAATTTGTGTGACTGAACATGTCTGTTTGTCTTGGTCTGGGTGTTTTATATGTATTATAAGTATGTATTTACAAAAAAAATGTATTTAAGTACATTTATCATTTGTCTAGTACCCATAACACAAGCCTTGCGCTTAATTTGGGACTAGATGACCCTGTGTAAATTGTCCAGAAATATTTAATATTATTATTATAATTATGTACATACGTGTCAAACACAGAACTTTCTTTCTTGAAGTCGGTTTAAAATAAAATCTATATTTATAAAAATCGGTCCAGTCATTCTCGCGGCAACACGCGTGAATGGCTGGAAATAAAGAATTTGTTCTTGAACGCTCCATGTCGTAATTGTTCGGAAATACCACTGAGGGAATTTGATTTCACAGTTTCACCGTTCGTGGTATGAAATGTCTATGAAACGTACTGTAGTAGATCGCCAATTATCAAGATGACATGGATGGAATTTTAATTTTAATTTATCACACTCATTCCAATTTCTTTCACAGCGTTGGTTATATTAGTATAAATTGTTATACTACCAATAAATCAAGGACTTGTAAATTTCATGGTAAAGTGAAATATATTCCACCCCTAAGTTAGTGGAGGGTTAAACCCCAAGTCGTAGTCAGTCCTTAGCACCAAGGATTTAGGGACCTACCACTTCACCTCCAAAGTTAATTCTCAAAACACTTAATCCCCTAGCAGTCTTAAGCACTACATTACTTAAGCTCAGGGCCACCCCGATGCCTCAAGGGCCCAAATCCTCAAGGGCCAAACTACCTAATAGTTATTTAAGTAGTTAAGTTTTAGTTCGATGCTCGGATAACTGATCGGCGTTTGGGGAGGTTACGTACACTCGATTAGGTAGCACAGCTATTGTATCATATTTTGAGGGTGCATTTTAGGGTAGATCAATTTTCAATAACATACTATACGAGACGAGTTCGGTGGTCGAATGGTTAGCAAAGGCCACTTTGACTTCGAGGTCGTGGGTTCGATTCCCGCACAAGTCAAACATTTGTGTGCATGAACATGTCTGTTTGTCATGGTCTGGGTGTTTTCTATTTTTCTATGTATAATAAGTATGTAGTTACAAAAAAAAATGTATAAGTACATTTATCAGTTGTCTAGTACCCATAACACAAGCTTTGCGCTTAATTTGGGACTAGATGGCGCTGTGTAAATTGTCCAGAAATATTTATTTATTTATCTATATTATGCTATGCCGGGTGAAAAGCTACATTTCGTAGTTGCGTATATGAGTCTAATCGAACACGCAAGTTAAGCAACGCCAGCCGTAGCTCGTCCATGTGCTTTAGAGGGCCCCTTAAGCCGTCGATCCCGGCTAATTGTCATTATAGATGACCGTTAGGCTTTTAATAACTTATTTGCCATATTGCTGTCTCTCACATTTCTAAAACAGGAAGTCAAATTCCAAAAGCTTCTTATTCCTACTAATTTCTTCTGATTAATTACATTGTGAGTTTCAAGACAGCCGTAGTTTTACCCCCGGGACTGCAATGAACTTCACTGTTCATTGCCTTTTTTGGTGGTCGCCGTTGATGTTCTTATCTACACAGGAGTGGTGGGAATGTGTGGTGGGCACCCGTCCCCTAAGACACTTAACTATGCCGGGAGAGAACCTTGGTGGCGTCGTTGCGTGTGTCAGTCTAATCGAATACGCAAGTTAAGCAACATCAACCGAAGCCTGTCCATGGATGGGCTTATTTATCTCGAGCTCCTACGTACTTAAGCCGTCGGTCCCGACTGTTGTTATTATAGATGACAGTCGTTAAGCCAAGTCAGAATATAGGTAGGTAATCCCGCCTTTAGGTAGGTAAACCCCTTCAATTGAGGAGAAACATATATGCCAGCAGAGGAATAAATAACGGTAGATGACGATGCCGGGTGCTAAATAAGCGTTTGGTCATCACCTTTTTTTTAAAATGGAAAAACCTGTTAGGTGGGATTTGAAAAATAACGGAATTTCTTCTGCAACGATGGACTGCTATATCTTGTTTAGTAGTGTAATTACTTAATAGGTCGATGACGCCACACTGTGACTTACGCAGTAGAATATAAGATGCAAAAATTCGTAAGCAACACAAACCTTCCTGGCAGCTCAGTTGGAAGAGCACTCGACCGGTCATCGAGAGGTCGTGGCTTCAAACCCCATCTAGGGGGAGCAGGTGGATTTTTCCATTTTTCAAAAAAATATTTATCGTGCAAGTTGGCCAACACAACTATTTAAATAATAATAGTCCCTTAATGATGGTGGTGACCTACCTAAACCCTTTATATTTAATTTTTTATTATGTCCTAGCAAGTAAATTTTCGAGGAGCTCGATGGCGTCATTGCGCGTGTCTAATCTAACACACAAGGGACGGGGGCCCACCACACATTCCCACCACTGTATCTCCTGTGTAGCCAGGATTAACAGCGGCGACCGCCAAAAAAGGCAATGAACAATGAAGTCCATTGCAGTCCCAGGGGTAAAACTACGGCTGCCTTGGAACTCACAACGAATTTAATCAGAAGAAATTAGTAGGAGTAGGAAGCTTTTGGAATTTGACTTCCCCTCTTAGCAATGTGAGAGACAGCAATATGGCAAATAAGGCATTAAAAGCCTAAAGAGATGGCTAGTCAAGTGAAGCTCAACTGCCGTGCACCACGGATTTTAAGTTTCTAACACTATTAGGGACCTAAAACATTGAGTTGTTACCTAACACATCGATTCCAATAATATGAATTGCAAAATCGTCTGAACGCTTGGTAATTCTCCCTTGTTGCTACCAAATCTGAATAGTATACTACCCCGGATGCAACTTGCAATGAATTCAACATGTCATCCCGCTCCCGCTGCCAAAGATCACACTCCCAGAGAACATGGTGTGCTGTTTGATCGAATTCAGAATTAGCAGTAGAACATTCGCATAAGGGCGACGGCACTAATTTAAACGAAAAGAGTTTAGCTTTAAAATTGCCATGTCCAGTTAAAAATTGCGCAACAGGGTGGTCGACTTCTAACCACTTTTTCTTTAATCTATCTCTTACCGATTGAAAGAACAGATACAAGTGGCGTCCTTTGGTAGAAGTTTCCCACCTTTCCTGCCATTCAGACAGCAATGTTTCAAATACTTCATTAAAAGGTTTGAACAGTCTAACTATTTTTTCACGATCACGCGTTTTCAAGAAATCAGGGACCATATTTTTAGATGTATAGTACATTGAAGCGCGGCGTTGTACTTCTAAGTCTACCGGTAACACACCTGCTAGCACGGGTAGTGCCTCGGTGCTTACAGTTCTATACGACTTACATAAAAATATCAGAGCAAGGCGCTGGCTTTGAAGCAATTTACGACGTGCTGCACCTATAGTAGCCCTATCTGCCCACGCAGGTGAACCGTACGTAACACAACCTAAGTATGTGGCGGTATAAATAGTTTTTAACGTTTTGAAAGTTAATCCCCACGTAGAGGTAGAAATTCGTGTTAAGGCATAGAAATTCTTTTTTGCTTTTTCACCTACTTGCTTCATATGCTCAATATAATTAAAATTTCTATCCAAAAACAATAATAAAAAAATCTAACACACAAGTTAAGCAACGATGACGGTAGCCTGTTCATGGATGGGTTTATTTATCTCGATCTCTTTCGTGTCTCGGAGGGCTCATTAAACCGAACCAAGAACCATGAACACACCATGAAGAACGACCCTGTGCCCGTTCTAGATTCTTCATGGCGTTCTGTATTTCCACTACATGCAATTTCCTACTTTCCGCATCCACCTGTATTTTTAAGGTCATCGGCACAGCATACAACCAGTAGGTACTTTGACTTCATACTAGCGCCCAAATCGGCGCACGCACACAGCCAAGCGTCATTTACACGACCGCTCAGGAAGTTTTGAAAGTACTGGTTGTATTACTATGCTGTGTCATCGGTCCATCTAGAGAGGGGAAATAGATCACATAGCCGTCATGTAACCAAAGGTAATGATACGAATGTAACATGTATGACGTCACTATAAAAATCGCTTGTCGAATGCTGCAATGTGGACATGATATGTGAGATTATGACGTCATCACAAGAGCTCACTCGAGCGGCGACGGCCCGATAACGGGGGTGATACACAAGGACAATTAAAACAGCGAGCATGTATTTTTTAATGTAGTCCCCGAAAATGGAGTGTGTATTAAATTTTCTATTGTTATAATTTCATTTCTAAACATTTTAAATACATTGCTTGGCTTACAATAGTCTATTTGACAATGTTCAAAAATTATATAAATTATTTTATCTACTCTCCTATTGAAATTTACACATTAAAAAACTAAACACAGTATTTTAATGACAGTTTTTACGCACAAGCTATCAAAATAAATTTAAAAGGTTATTTTTCGATACAGTTGTCGTATGGACTGTATCGAAAAATAACTTTTTTTCCATTTCGATACTGCTTCAGCCCTGGATACAGGTATTTTAAACAGGTTGCAATGCAAATACATTGCAATTTTGCAAAATTTTTCTACATAATCTGTGAACGTGGCGCCGCGCGGCGCATCGCGCATGCGCTCTACGCATACTCGATCTGCAAAGGGATTTATAAGTAATAAATAAAGCTGTTAAATTAACTTCATGGTTGTATTTAAAATATTATTATCATATATTTCATGAGATTAGATATAGTAGTGTATGAAACTGCACATAATTAGGTCTTAAAATACTCGTGTGGTCTATTATAACATTCGCCTTCGGCTCATGTTATAAACTCACACTCGCATTTTAAGAACCCTTACTATGCAACAGTTTCATAAACTACTATAACAATATCGTAAAATATAGTGTAAGTGCAAGCGAGAGCGCGTAACGCTTGTGACGCATCTATCTCTCTTCCACTCTATCAGCCGATGTTATCACGTAAAATTATCGTCCGTAACCGACTTTAGATACGACCAATTTTTTTTGCGAACTCTCTCGACCCAACTTTTTTTTGCGACGCCGGTACTGGGAAGCTATAGAAGTTTCCCCGGCAAAGATTGACTAGTAAAACCAAAATGATATATTTGTCGAAACATGATACCGTGTGTCTCACTTCACGTGTGTGATGACTATGGGATAAGTAAGCGTCATTTGTCTCGATGGAGTACACCCATCAGTGTCACTTATAAATGCTAAAGGTGTTATTTGTTCTCCTTTATTCGTAGATTTAGCATTCATTTAGCAGCTCATAACTTTTATTTCCACTGGCTGGATTGTAATAGAATTCGACCGCTTAGACTCTGTTTCAGTCTAAGCGGTCAGTAAATTTAGATTGAATTTTAGAACTCCAGAAATCGGACTTCGTTTAAAGTTACTGGCCAACCTTAGCTCCGTCGGTAGAGATCCAAGGTATCAGTAACTTAGATAAGTAGAAACTTAGCGGTTACTACTTATCTAAGTTACTAATCGAGAATAAGATTTTCGCTATCAAAAAATCCCACCTAAATCGGCTACAGCTTAGGTTGTAGGGTTCCAGACACGAACCCTACTTATAGTAAAGGCATTTTCGTTTAAACTTGCGCCATCTCTTTGCGTGAATGTCCAGCATCATAACATGAAGTCGACCAAATAATACGTCATATTATTTGAGAGTGTAAACTTTGACACCGTAAACGAGACATGTTGAATTCCCTGGCATGTCACATCCGGGGTAGTATACTATTCTGATTTTGTGGCAAGGGATAATTATCAATCGTTTAGGCGATTCTGCAATTAATATTATTAGAATCGATGTGTTACGTAACAACTCCCAAGTTTAGGTACCCAATAATGTATTATTCATCGTGCAAGGAAAATTACAAGTTAAGTGAAGAGCTTTTTACAGGATCGAGAACGCTCGAGTGGTGCTCCTGGTGTTGGCAAGCGTTTAAGCTATGTATTTGATTGCAATCAGTCAGGTTGTATGGGGCGATGAAACATAGGACGCCCACTCTCTAGATGGAACGACCACCTCAAAGAAGGGGCTGGTAGCGGTTGGATGCGGAAAGCGGAGGATCGCATACCTATGGCGGAAAGCATTGGGAAAGGCCTATATCTATGAGTGGGCAGATGCAGGATAATAATGATGATGATGAGTCAGATCGCAAGTTTTTCGCTACCTAAGTCTTACAAAAAATACAAATAAAGTAAGAGATTCTTCACAGCAGTGTTAAGAAAACCAGTAATATTGTGTCTCTCTACGGTTTGCTGTTTGCATAATATATTCCCCTTGGCTCTTTACAAAAAGGATTTGAGTACATACAAAAAGTGCATTAAATATAAAAATTCAAATGAAGACTTACAAACGTATCTATTTAAATTGTAATTATGCACTGTGCCACTTACTTTTCGAAGATTTTGACTACTGACTGCACTATTACTTACTCGTATACCGTGCTCCTGCCTTATACCTCGAAGAGATCGCTTTGCGATAAGGCCGCCTATGTACTTACCGCTTTCCATAAAATTCAATTCAAAATTCAAAATATCTTTATTCCTTGGACTTTATAAAGCACTTAGAAACGTCATACAAATTAAATATAAGAACATGTATAAATCATTACTACTCTAAATCCGTAGAGCTTAGATTCATACATACATATTGTTGTATTTGTTGTATGATGCAATAGAGTGGATTGTGTTGTGTTGTGTCGTGTCGTATTGTAATCATAATCATGATTTATTCGCATTTATATAGTAAACCATGAACACTTTTGTATCTCCTCGTCTCGTCGACAACCCTTACTAATCCCACTGCTAGAATACAGGTCTCCCTTCAATTGAAGGGGTTTAGAGCATACTCCACCACGCTGCTCAACTACGAGTTGGCAGAGGCCAGATTTCTCAAGGCGCCTAAAGGCCACACATCTAATGACAACTGCTGGGACCGACGGCTTAACGTGCTCACCGAAGCACGGGGGAGCTCGAGATAATATAAATCCATCCATGGACAGGCTACGGCCGATGTTGCTTAACTTGCGTGTTCGATTAGACTGACACGCGCAATGACGCCACGGTGCTCCTCATACTTTTGTACCTATGGATATAGTCAATGTTATTGTAGCACCTAATATATTTATTTCTATTTCTACACTTTTCCACCACCCTTCACCATGCATGCAAATAGGTAGTTCTTATTAATAATAATTAAAAGTATTATTAAATATTACACAAGGTGAAGAATAAATGGTGTATAAGTGGTTCATCAACATCATTGAACCCAAGCCAACTTCACCTGCACGCGGTGTACCGTGCTGACTGACAAACGAAGCTCGGGCCAAAAGAGAGGTAGGATACCTCCACCTCGCAGAACACCGCAGCCAAATAACAATTCCCTTGAGGATTGTTGTGTTCCTGCGTGTGAGTGAGGTCACCGGAAAGGAAGGAGAAGCTGCGTTGGCAGCGGATGTGGCGGCGCGCGAGCGACGTTTTATGTTGCGAGCGATAGCGGTTACGGTAACCGTTCACACCTGCCCCCCTAGCCAAGTGTAACTCGTAGCGTAACGAACGTTAGATACATCACAAAATCGAACATTTTAGTTTGAGAATTGAGTTTTGAGAATTGGTAATATGCGTAGTATAGTAATATTTTTGGTTCATTTTCGTCAAGTAATGTTTATACAGTATAATAAAGCTTAAGCAGGTAAAGCAGATGTTTGGGAATGAATGTAATAAACGGCTAAAATAAAAAGCAATATAGCAATAAACAAATACAATTACGCCATGAAATTACACTTTTTTAAATTCGACAACCGGAAATCGAGAAGAGAGATTTTTCGCAGACTACCCTATACCACCGTGTTCGTAACGAAATAATCTTTACTTTAATTTTATTTTATTTCATTAACCAGACCGGTGCAAGTTACTAGTATCGATTTACCTGTTTATACCTGCCTACCCAAGAGTTGTGACGGGAAAAAAATATTCAGCCTAGCGTTTGCAATAGTTTGCATATTCTATGGTCTTCATACTTTCGATTGGTATGGAATTTGTCTATTAACCGAACCAGTGAAATGTTTAAAAAAAAAAAACAATTTTTTAATTATTAATTAATCATAATCTGCACTGAAATTTTTTAGCCTACCCATTTGCAATATATTTATTGACATTTTTATTTGAATACTAGCGGCCCGACCACGCTTCGCTGTGGCTCAATCTTTTCGTTTCCATCCATTTCCTTAGCGATGGCGCTGTATGTGAAAAAAGATTTTCCCGCTTTTCTTTTCAAATTTTTCCAGAATTTTCTTTGCTATAAACCTCACGGAGGCTGAGACCTTTCCAACGAATGCAAAACCGTGGAAATCGGTTCGTGCGTTCTGGAGTTATAGCGTCAGGAAGGAAAACCCGACTTATTTTTATTATTTGAATATAAAATACTTTTCATCGATTAACCAGCCCGGTGAAGGTGATTTTAAGGTGGGATCTTAGACTACTAGGGGGGCAGGCGGGCATATGCTTGTCTGCCACTCGAAGTAGTATAAAAAATAAATAAAGGTTGCTACAGACTTTCAGTCCGATAACAATGGTGAGCTCGGGTCCGTGCATCCGCACTGTCGGCGTTTAACGACATATCATTAAAAGAGCGCGCTCACAATACATCATATTGAAATGCTAGATGAAGCTCTGGGTTGGAAAAAAATAGACGGTTTTTGATGTGAATACCTACCTCTTTAAATTCGCTACCATACGAGTTCAATCCAAAAATCGAATGATGACAAAACGTGGGATACATGCGTTGTAGTTTCGAATCCATGCGTATAATTTAGAAGTTTTATATTTTTTACCTTATATTTTTATAGCATTGAAATATTTTTAGTCTTTTGATTATGTACAATGTATTTTATACAATGAAAATGTTGACATAAAAACCTCCATCTATTGAATATGCGTTTTGCTTCCACAGGGAGGCAAATTAAAAAAAAAAACGTATGATAACAAAATCGGAGGATACACTTTGGTATAGCTGTTACAAATCTATCATCTCCGTCCAAAATTCAATCACACCACTGGATAGATTGTAGAATCAAATAATTTATTACGCTAAGTAAGGACTATGAAACATCGCGTGCCGGGAAGCGCTGCCATTTTGAAATAATTTTAGTGCATATAACGTATTCACGTACAACACACTGGTTGGTTAGCAATGACACTTTGATTTCGATTTCGCGGGTTCGATCCGTTTACAAGACAAATATTTGTAAATATGAACATGTTTAATTATCTTGATCTGGATATTTTCTATGTACTGTACATATGTACGAGTATTTACAAAATAAATTATTTAAGTATTATGTAAGTCATCTAGTACCCATAAAACAAGCTTTGCTTAGTTTGGGATTAGATGGCAGTGTGTAACATGTACAAGGATATTATTTAATTTATTATAGGCCCTACCTGTGCTTTCAATAGGGCCTTGTTTGTTTATCAGGAAAGTGCAGTACATTAGACCAGTGATTTTCAAACTGTGGGTCGCTAAGTTACATGCCCCCTGCATCGCGGGGGGAAAACGCAAATGTTTGTAGGTCCTACGATACAATACAGAACACGTAAGCAGACCTGATTATCACTACATAGTATAAAACAAAGTCGCTTTCTCTGTCCCTATGTCCCTTTGTATGCTTAAATCTTTGAAACTACGCAACGGATTATGATGCGGTTTTTTTTAATAGATAGAGTGATTCAACTGGAAAGTTTATATGTATAATATATGCATAACATAGTAGAAAAACACTGATAATTTAGAGGTTTCTAATGTGATGTCGTAAATAAACACATTTTTTTGCTCTTTCATTGCAAACGCTGGCTGAACCCAACGAGATAGATCAAAATAATGTAGTACAGTATTGTTCACCTTAAAATGGTCTACAAAAAAGTTCCCGATGGTATATGTCTATCTCTTAGTGGTAACACACAATAACCGTTATTTTATCCTTTGCTTTTTACAAGAAATAATGCCTTATTTACGAAGCGATTTTAAGCAATACAGAATTAATCTTTATCCAATTAAGTACCTTAAATACATTGCGCATTTAATATAGATCAATATGGCCCTTCACAGCATGTAATTTAAATGAATAGTTTAGAAGATATTACACATTTAAAATGCAGGGACATAACGGCTGTGGCGGTACCGGCCGCGGAGCCGGCGGCGTGTGCCTATAACTGGGGAAGGACTGGATAGGACAAAGCGCAAAGACCTTCTGTAGTACATTTAGTATCAGCATTGCACCCGTGCGAAGCCGGGGCGGGTCGCTAGTTGTTCAATAAATTCATCAACTCAATTAATTTCTCGTAGAATAAAATCGTCAGCAATAGGCACTAACAATTTTAAAGCTTTCATAAGGGGAAGGAGGAGGGGGCCGCCAAAAATTTTTAACATGTGAAGAAGTCCCATATTCAAAAAGATTGAAAAACACTGCATTAGTAAGGTAAGCAACTTACACCTCAAACACAACTTCAACTAGAAATTTATTGAGTACTAGCTGATGCCCGCGACTTCGTTCGCGTGGACTTTATGATTCCGGCATATTAATACAAATACGAACTAAAGTAGATACATAAGAAAATATTTGGGGCAGTATTATACGTTAAAAGTCAACAAATTATTATTTTTATTTAAGATAGTCACCATAGTTTCAAAAAAAAAAAATGAAGGGAGTCTTTCCTTCGGGAGCTAATATGAAAAGACCTCAAGCGTTACTAATCCTCGATAAAGCCACATTATTGGTACGGATTTTACGATACTCTACCCCTAAAGGGGTAGAATGGGGGTTGGAAGTTTGTATGAAAGTCCTATGTTTTTGAAGCAACAGACTTGAAATTTAAAATGTATGCTCTATAGATGGTGTGGAGGTGTACTAATAATGTATCTTTGGAAATCAACCCCTTTTTGGGGTTAAAACGGGGGTTGGAAGTTTGTATGAAAGTTCTACGTTTTTGAAGTAAGAGACTTGAAATTTAAAATGTATGCTCTATAGATGGTGTGGAGGTGTACTAATAATGTGTCTTTGGAAATCAACTCCATTTTGGGGTTAAAACGGGGGTTGGAAGTTTATATGAAAGTTCTATGTTTTCGAAGTAAGAGACTTGATATTTAAAATGCATGCTCTATAGATGGTGTGGAGGTGTACTAATAATGTATCTTTAGAAATCAACCCCCTTTTGGGGTTAAAAAGGGGGTTGGAAGTTTGTATGAAAGTTCTATGTTTTTGACGCAAGAGACTTGAAATTTAAAATGTATGCTCTGTAGATGGTGTGGAGGTGTACTAATAATGTATCTTTAGAAATCAACCCCTTTTTGGGGTTAAAACGGGGGTTGGAAGTTTGTATGAAAGTTCTATGTTTTTAAAGTAAGAAACTTGAAATTTAAAATGTATGCTCTATAGATGGTGTGGAGGTGTACTAATAATTTATCTTTAGAAATCAACCTCTTTTTGGGGTTAATACGGGGGTTGGAAATTTGTATCAAAGTTCCATGTTTTTGATGTAAGAGACTTGAAATTTAAAATGTATGCTCTATAGATGGTGTGGAGATGTACTAATAATGTATCTTTAGATATCAACTCCTTTTTGGGGTTAAAATGGGGGTTGAAAGTTTGTATGAAAGCTCTATATTTTTGAAGTAAGAAACTTGAAATTTAAAATGTATAGATAGTGTGGAGGTGTACTAATAATGTATCTTTAGAAATCAACCTATTTTTGGTGTTAAAACGGGGGTTGGAAGTTTGTATGAAAGTCCTATGTTTTTGAAGTAAGAGACTTGAAATTTAAAATCTATGCTCTATAGATGGTATGGAGGTGTACTAATAATGTATCTTTAGAAATCAACCCCCTTATGGAGTTAAAACGGGGGTTGGAAATTTGTATGAAAATCCAATGTTATTGGAGTTAAAGTAATTATGGCAGAAGGATTTTAAATGATATTTAAGTATAAAAAATATTGAAAACAACTACATACTTACTATTATAAGGAGGGATGTATTATTATTATAACAATAAAAAGTACTTTAGGTTTTACAAAGAGGTTTTAAAAAATAATATCCGTCGACTTCATTGATTCTAAAAATTCGTCTAGATATTGATTGTTTTGTAACTTTTTCATCTTTTTCCTTTCATTAGGTATTTAGCTTTTTCGAATATAATTAAAAATTATTTGCAAATAACTAACTCCACGCGTACGAAGTCGCGGGCGGCCGCTAGTATATATATATATATATATTATATATATTATATATATATTATATATATATATTATATTGTTGATCAGGCTGAACAACTTTTGCTAAGGCGCCATTTTTATATTTCTTATAGTTTAGCTGAACCATTATGGTTCTGCATCAGGTGTTCCAAATCTTGGATTTTTATACCGAGATGAAATTTCGTGTCCACGTTTTCAAATCGATGCCATTTTCGTAATTGACATTTTAGAAAACCATAGAATCAACACATATTGATTGAGACCTTTGACTTTTGAAGAAATTTCTTCAAAAGTCAAAGGTCTTGGCAATACCAGTTTGATCACTCATCGTATTGATACTGGAGATACTCAACCGATCCGTCAGCGCTATTACCGCATGTCGCCTGAGAAACAACGTATTCTTGTGGAACAGGTAGACGAAATGTTGGCTCTCGACGTTATCGAACCCTGTGAAAGCGCATGGTCTTCCCCTGTGTTAATTGTGACCAAAAAGAATGGCGAGCCTCGATTTTGCTTGGACAGCCGAAAACTAAATTCAGTGACGAAGAAGGACGCATATAATTTGCCCTACGTCTCTGAGATCTTAGATAATCTTCGCGATGCTAAATATTTGTCAAGCATCGATCTATCTAAAGCATTTTGGCAAATCAACATTCATCCTGACGATCGAGACAAAACAGCTTTTTACGTCCCTGGCAGAGGCACATTCAGATTTAAACGTACTGCCTTTGGCTTAACTAACGCTCCGGCCACTCAACAGCGTCTAGTTGACTTACTTTTCAGTGAATTCGACCAGAAAGTTTTTGCATATTTGGATGACGTCATTATTGTAAGTAACGACTTTAACAGTCACGTTTCTCTGCTTCTTTGCGTATTAGACAAATTAAAACATGCTAATCTAACAATTAACCAGGATAAATGCTGTTTCTTCCGTGATAAACTCAAATATCTTGGTTATGTCGTGGATAGTGGTGGTCTCAGAACTGATCCTGAAAAGGTGCAGGCCATAGTTCAATATCCTACACCTTCATCAAAAAAGGACGTCAAACGGTTTTTAGGCACTGCCACTTGGTATCGTAGGTTTGTACCAAATTTTAGCACCATAGCAGCTCCGTTGAACAAATTAACTTCTAATAAGAAGAATTCCCCTCCTTTTGAGTGGACTAAAGAAGCAGAAGCTGCATTTTTAAAATTAAAGGAATGCCTAGTATCAGCACCAGTCTTATCTTGTCCCAATTACAACCTCCCGTTTGAGGTACATACGGATGCCAGCAACTATGGTATCGGTGCAATGCTTACCCAAACCATAAACTCCAAAGAACACCCCATTGCTTACATGAGTAGGTCACTCTCCGCACCTGAACGAAATTACAGCATCACTGAGCGCGAGACGTTGGCTGTGATTTCTGCTCTGGAGCATTGGAGGTGCTATTTGGAGAACGGTAAACAGTTCACGGTATACACCGACCACAGTGCACTTAAATGGTTTCTGTCCTTGAACAATCCTACGGGAAGACTGGCTCGCTGGGGCGTGCGTTTGTCATCCTTCGATTTCGAAATCAAGCACCGTCGTGGCTCGGATAATGTCATTCCAGATGCGCTCTCTAGAGCCATCCCTGTAAGTGCCATCAGCACATCGAACGTTTTTGGTACCACATCCGATTCTTGGTACAAAAACACCTACAACGGTTGCCTTAATAATCAACAAAATTTTCCAAATTTTATTATAAAAAATAATAGTTTATTTCGGCTTAGCAAGGACAAGTGTGAACTAAAGTCTGAATTTTCTTGGAAGGAGGTTATACCGAGCGAGTTGCGTGAGCAAATCATTTACGAAAATCACTCCGAGCCTACAGCCGGACATCTTGGTATCTTTAAAACCTACAAACGGATTGCTTTACGTTACTATTGGCCCGGTATGTACAAAGATGTAGTCAAATTTGTAACATCGTGTGATAAGTGCTTGTCTCATAAAATCCAAAATCACACTACTTTAGGAGAAATGGGACGTCCAAAGCAATGTTCACGTCCATTTCAGGCCATTTCAATAGATTTAATGGGTCCTTTGCCTGTTAGTCGTAAGCAGAATTCATATATTTTCGTAGTTACATGTTGTTTTTCAAAATTTTGTTTAATCTTTCCAATCAGAAGTGCTACTTCGCAGATAATTACCAAAATTTTACAAGATTCTGTTTTTCTTGTTCACGGCGTTCCCCAAACTATATTTCTTGACAATGGCAGCCAATTCACTAGCACTCATATAGAAACTTTTTTCAAAAAGTATAATGTGCCAAATATATTCTTTTCCCCTAAGTACACGCCACAAATTAATACGGTCGAGCGTTATAATAGGACAATTATAACATGCCTATCCACATTCGTCGATGAAGATCATAGGTCTTGGGACACTCAAATCCCTTCAGTTCAGTTCGCTATAAATAACTCAGTGAACGAAGCTACTGGATATACCCCTTCGTTCTTAGTTTTCGGTAGGGAATTGGTTACTTGCGGCACACATTACGTGGATAACGACCTCGGTGATGAAGTAGTTTTTCTACCACGTGATGTTTACGCCGAAAATCTGGGTTGCTTATCAAAAATATTTGACAAAGTACAATTCAAGCTTTGGCAAGCCCACGTTAAAAATACTAGTCACTATAACCTCAGGCGCAAACCTGCTGAATTTAACGTAGGTGATATAGTGATGAAAAGAACCTATGTACTAAGCGACAAACATAAGTACTTTAGTAAAAAACTGGCACCAAAGTACTTCAAATGTCGCGTAATAGCCAAAAAGTCTCCATTAGTATATAATTTGGCTGACATGTCAGGCAAAGATTTGGGTACTTGGCATATAAAAGATATTAAATTAGCCAATACCTCATAATATAAGTTTTTTTTTTATTTCTTGTGTACAATTTTATACCCACCAATTATACCTATATAAAAGCATTGCATATATCGCTAGTTTTTTTTAAGTTAGACAGAGTATAAAATCTGCTTAACTTATATCTTGTTATATGAGTGCCATGGTAAATTTTTGTATAATATTTGCCACAGTTGTTTGAATGTAGATAATATGACTGAAGAGGTATAAAAGATGATGATGTATGAATAGAAAAACAAACTTATTTACTAAGAAGATGCGGATTTTATTAAAAGGGAATAAAATCCTTGGGTACGAGAGGGGGTAGTGTAACGTAGTACACGGTACTAGTTAATATAAAATTATCACAATGTCTATTATTTAAAAATTTAAACAAATTTACTTAAAACTAAACTAAAACTAAAATTAAATAAAAGAAAATATATATAATACCTAAACTTATTTACAATTAAAATAATAATAAACATATATTCACATAAAAACAAACTAATTTATCAACACTACTTACGATAGAAATTGGTCAACTCAAGAACGGCTGATTCTGCATTAGTGTCTGCAACATGCCGCGTTTTTTTTATGTAGGTAGTTTATTTCTTATATCTCGATGCACCGTTAACCGGTCATCATTGGCATCATTTCCTTGCTACGAGACACACGATATACGTTCTCATCCCAGAACGTCCTTGCGTCGTGATTTGAATTGTGGAAGAAGTGAAAGTTTTATACTAAACTTATACCAGTATACGAGTACCTAACAACTAACTAAAGTGTTAAGACCTAAGTGCTATTCAAACCCGAAATTCGGGTTCCAGTTTCGGACTACAGAATAGGAGATACCCGTACGGGCACATACTACCTCAGCACATAAATACCTGCCTACTTGAGTCCTGGACAGCCGCAAGATCAAGCCACCGGCAACTCCACTCCCCAGCACTGGACCCCAGGACAGTACCTCTTGACTGGGAAACCAGAACTACCGGCATAGTAGGGCCTCTAAACTCACCCCTGAGCTATTATATATATTTTTTTAAATAAATTATATTTTGTTAATTGAGTGTTGTGTTGCTCATTTATAGCACCTCACGCACAAACGCTTCACTCCCCATCGCACCCCCACAGGAGTGATCTTGTATCAACGTCGATTATGTTAGTGTTAGATTATAAAATAGCTGTTGTTTTCGGAATCAGCGACCCGATAAACCATAAAAACAATACCCATGTCGATTTTCAGACGTTTGCACATCATTCCACCCCTTTAGGGGTTGAATTTTGAAAAATCCTGAAACACGTGTTTACTCATTTATCTACAGCAGATCTCGTGTAAAGTTTCGTATAAAATAGTCCAACTAATCTTGGTTCCCCATACAAACTTTGGACCCCCATTTCACCCCCTTAGGAGTTGAATTTTCCAAATTCCCGTCTTAGTGAGCATCTACGTCCTGAAAGGAACCCCCATACAAAATTTGAGACTCCTAGCACTTGTAGTTTCTTAGATTTTGTTATGAGTGATTTTCTTAAAGAAAAATTTTCTTTAAATTTTTAAATGACGATAACTTTTTAATCTGACATCAGATTTCGATGAAACAAAGCCTATATGTTGCTCAGGGATGACCTTAATCTTTTAGTGAAAACCGCGTAAAAATCTGTTCAGTAGTTTTAAAGATTAGCGAATACATACAGACAGACAGACAGACAGACAGACAAAAAAATCAAAAAAAACTTTTTTGTGTTCTGTTACTCTTTTTTTATCGCCCACACTCATTTTTTGTTAATTTCATCAAATGTACAGACACGCGGTTCCTACTGTTTTATTATATGTATTGATATGTATTGATGACATAGACATTAAAGTGTCCCCAAGTTACACCATCTTCAAAAACCCTGGAATTCTGTTATCAGTTCAAAAAAAAAAACCAATTTACCCTCAATTTTTTCAGTCCTTATAAACATGACAGGGTATATTCTCCGAGTGAAGAGCTCAATTCCCCTAATTACTGACAAAGGGGTACAACTACAGTACAATTTTTAACCCTCGCAATTTACCCTTGGAATTTGCATACGCACAGAATGGGCGCGAATGACCTAAAAATGGAGAGGTAATAGTCGCCGAATGGCGCCGTTGGCGTTTACCATGGACAGCAGAAATGGGCGATATCCCATCTCACTTCCCATTATATTGTACTGTCAATGTTCTTCTGCAAATCATAAATTCGAAAAAACAACACGCTATGTTCTATGGGAGTCAGCTCTTAAGCGACAGGCACGCCATTTTGAATTCATTGCTTGTCGCATCTGTTGTCAATGGCGAATTTGCCTTAAGGACAACTAGGGCGGCCAAATGTTAGGGGCGGTCGGAGCAGGGTATTACCGAAGGGTAATTCTTACAAATTGCAGACTGCCATGGCGGTTTTGCGGAGAAGTCTATAATAATAAAAGGCTTTGTCCTCACTGACTGACTGACTGACTGACTGACTCACTAATCAACGCACAGCCCAAACCGCTGGGTCTAGAGATTCCAAATTTGGCAAGTAGGTTCCTTATGACGTCTAGGGGTGCACTAAGAAAGGATTTTTCAAAATTCGTCCCCTAAGGGGGTCAAACGGGGGTCCAAAGTTTGTATGGGGAAACAAGATTACTTGGACTATTTTATTCGAAACTTTACACGAGTACTTCTATAGATAAATGAGTAAACACGTGTTTCAGGATTTTTCAAAATTCATCCCCTAAAGGGGTAAAAAGTCTGAAAATCGTCATGGGTATTGTTTTTATGGTTTAACGGGTCACTGATTACGAAAACAACAACTATTTTATAATCCAACATAGCCGACGTCACATGAAATCACCCCTATAGGGGTGCGATGGGGTTGAAATGTCATAATATCAATATGGGTGTTGATTCTATGGTTTCCTGGGACGTCAATTACGAAAATGGCATCGATTTGAAAATATAATGTAGTGGACACGAAATTACTTAAAAGGATTTTTCAAATTTTACCCCTAAGAGGGTGAAACAGAGGTCCACAGTTTGTGTAGGGAAATGAGATTAGTTAGACTATTTTATCCTAAACTTTACACGAGTACTTCTATAGATGAATGAGTGAACACATGTTTCAGGATTTTTCGAAATTCATCCCAAAAAAAAAGGAGTAAAATGGGGTCAAAAAGTCTGAAAATCATCAAGGATATTATTGGTTTTATATTTTATCGGGTCGCTGATTACGAAAACAACAACGATTTTAAAATTCAACGTGGCTAACGTGACCATCATCATGTTTAATTAAACTATTTTTTTTAAACTTTCATTTATCCTTTTTCAGCTGATGGAATAAGACTTGTGTGTTGACTGAAGTGTTATCCTAATACGTTTTTAAATTTGTATTTGGCGTCAGTCAGTGCTTATATGTACAATCGCGGGCGGAAGGCGCGGCGTTCTTGCATCCGTATTTAGTACAATTAAAGGTACTACTTGAAGGTGGTTGCGTTGCGTGTTAGACGATGAGTTGTTGAGTGACGACAGTAAGGGATGCGCTGTTGAGGAATCTCTCTTTATACCCCGCATTCCCATTATTCCATCAGACCACCCGGTTCAATTTAAGAGACTTTAATTTCCCATAAAGGTGTTTTGCTATGACCATTAACAAAGCTCAGGGGGCAGTCTCTAAAGGTCGCTGGGGTTGAATTGAGACAGGACTGCTTGTCTCATGTTCAGTTGTATGTAGCTTGCTCAGGAGTAAGTTCTCCTGGAAGCCTAGCAATTTTAGCTCCTGGTGCGAATGCCAAAAATATTGTTTACCGGGACGTCTTAACCTAAATGATGTATGTTTGTAATAATAGTCAATACGAAACAGTCCTTTATGAGGAAAAAATGAAATATCTGGAATCTTAACAAAAATAGACGCAAATCAGGAGTGTTCCCGTAGCGAAGCACGGGTACTTTGCTAGTATTATATAAATAGGTGTGAAGCTGAAAAATGAGAACTAATAATAAGACGGCTAATGAGAATCAAGATACAACCTAAGGCGAGCACGATACTACCTAGGGCGGCGAAGACACGGCCTAGGGCGGCCGTACAAATCCGCCTCTGTCTGTGGTAGTATACTAAGTATACTGATGTGGTGGCAACGAGGAAGAATTACCAGTTGACCTGTGTTCAGACAATAATATCTGTATTATTCGAATCGATATATTTAACAACTTTAAATCCACAAAATTTGAGTTTTTATTTTAAAACCACCCGACGAAATCGTACATTTAAAATATCCTACCTGTGTACACTAAGTTTGTTTGGAATGATAACAAAATCTGACGATAGCGTACCCAAACGTAACAGTTTAACTCATTTTAAAACTAAATTAGCTCATTATTCCTACTCTTGCAGCCAGATGCCATAAACTACTTAAATAAATACAAACAAAGATTCTCAATTATGGAACTTGTTTCAAAAATGCGCTTCTACTCCAGCAACACCAATATGTTGGAGGCTCAGTGATAATTATTGCCCCTAGAAGCAAAGCAACGATTTTCAGCCCCCACATTTAGATTTTTTCTAAATCGCCGAGAGGGTATAAAACAGCGTCAAACAAAGATATGTGCCATAAACATTTGTTTGTTACAGAAACTGTTCAAACCCCATCATTAAGCTCAGAGGGATATCCACGGATTTATTACACGGCGTGCGTGGTAATCTCGTCGAGGCTCACGGATATAAGTCAATTTAGCCGGTGAAATACACCTCGCTGGCGAATATTTTTTTTTTCTTTTCATCAACGCTATTAAATCAAAAAGATATCCAACACCTTTTTTAACCCTGGAAACAAATAGAAGCTATATGTGTATATTTGTGTTCCTATTATATATATTGCCTTGTGCACCTACCATGTCTTATCACGCTAAGCATCAACTAAGGTCGACTGGTAGAGAATAAATAAATAAATATTTCTGGACAATTTACACAACGCTATCTAGTCCCAAATTAAGCGCAAAGCTTGTGTTATGGGTACTTCTTCCTAGTCGTTTACTCTTGACAGAGTGGTCGTGGTCACCCATTGTCGCTCCCCATGACGGTTGCTGCTCCCGCAATCCTTCTCCACCGGTCTCTGTTGGTGGCTTGACGAGCGCATTCTGTCACTGACGTTTTGGTGACTGATTTTATTAAGTCGGTCCATCTGGTTGGCGATCGACCGCGCGCTCTCTTGCCCTCGACCAGTCCCTGCACTACCAATCTCTCCATAGCGTCAAGGTTTCTGCTAACGTGTCCAAAGAACTTGAGGATTCGTAGTTGCACAAGCGACGAAAGCCTCTGTCTTATACCAAGTTCTTTGAGAATGGACACGTTAGTTCTTCGAGCACTCCAACTGATTCTGAGGAGGCGTCTCCAGCACCACATTTCCAGGGCATCGATTTTGCGTCGGTCCTGCATCCGCAATGTCCAGGTCTCTGCTGCGTACAAAAAGATCGGAAAGACCAGGCTATTCATAAGGCGTACTTTAGTGTTTTTAGTTGTGGGTACTAGACAACTGATAAATGTACTTAAATACATTTTTTTTGTAAATACATACTTATAATACATAGAAAACACCCAGAATGCTTGTATAGCATTAAGTCCGCCTTTGTACATTGCTTTTATGTGCATAAATGATAAATAAATAAATATATAATAAATCATAGACTTACAATACACTTATATACAATGCACATAATGCTTTCCTTTAAAATAATCAGCACGTGACGCGGAACAATAAAATTGACAATCTGTCTCACTTCCTCACATGATGCGTGAGCGTAAAGTCGGATTTTTTTATACTACGTCGGGTGGAAGACAAGTATACGGCCCGCCTGATATTACCGTAGCCACATTAACGCTCGCAACATAAAATATCGTTCGCGCGCTGCCACTCCCGTTGCTAACTCAGCATCTTCTTCCTTTCTGGTGACCATAATAACCCTCAAGGGAATTGTTATTTGGCTGCGGTATTCTGTGAGGTGGAGGTACATTCCCCAATCTAGTATCGATCTCAAAAGGAGACCTTCATC
Source organism: Hypsopygia costalis (assembly GCA_937001555.2). Lineage (NCBI taxonomy): Eukaryota > Metazoa > Arthropoda > Insecta > Lepidoptera > Pyralidae > Hypsopygia > Hypsopygia costalis. The sequence continues at coordinate 1,195,958 of OW443343.2, read as the reverse complement.
AGGTCCGGCGCGAGAGACAAAGGGTGGACGTGTCTGGACATTCGCCCTGATGAAGGTCTACTTTTGACATCGAAACTAGTCTGCTTTCCCGACAAAAAGACGTGTGACCCGTTTAATTAATTAATTTAATTAATTTAGTATAATGTCTCACGTAAGTTTTAATAATATTATTTTTAGTTTGTGTAATTTTCACTCATATTTCGATACAATCCCGCTTGAATTTAATTTTGAAGTTACATATTGTGTTACGAGAATACCAAATGTGACATTTGTGAGATCGAGACTGGATCGGAACTGAATTTTGATTAAATTTTAATTACGAGAATTGTTTTAAAAATAAATAACCTTTTTTTTCAACCCTGGCTAGTAGGCATAGGTTGCAGCACGTGCAAGAGAGATTGACTTTGGTTCTGAAAATGATGGTAAACTGCTTACACCTTAAATAATGGAATCTTATTTACATAACAGCGCTATTGCTATGTCTATATAAACATATCTCATAATATCTATCTTACGTATGCAAAATGGTTACTGCAAACCCTACCAGTTTTACTTGGCCCACCAAAACTCACTAAGTGGTTGCGTCTTTTAGTAATTCAGTTAGACGGGTGAGCGGGATTGAGGTCAGGGTACGATGGCGGAAGTTGCCTATGGGGAAATATTGTATGCATACTTCCGCTACGGACCTTGCCTTCATGTTTGTGGAATATGTTGATAGCTGTATTACAGAGTAGGTACAAATTATTTATTTCTCTGTTTAATAACTTTTGTGTAAAGGCACAGTATAAATAATAGTAGGTACTACGTACAGTATTGGCCGTGTGGTTTCCGGCAGACTAGAATATAACCACTCCATTTCTTATGGATGTCGTACAAGGCGACAAAGGGAAATACATTATCAAATATCGATCAGGCCTCCCCAACCCGTTTGGCCAGCGTGGGGAGTGAAAGCCAAATCCTCCTTCCGTTTAGGACGGACGAGAAAAGGTCGTGCTCCTGTACTGGAGACTAAAATGGACCTGATGATGATGACGTACAGTATGGCCACTCCCTGCCGCTCTCTCGTGTCGACCTCACCTCTCCTCTGAGACAAATCTGGAACAGTTTGTATAGCGTCGCACGCACACAAGCTCATTCACACTCTGCACAGATGTCATTGTTTATGTAGTAGTAAACGGCGCCACATTTGTATGGGGTGGCGGGGATATGGTAACATTAATCGGAGTAACATATTGTGTTCAAAACTGAAGATCCATCGACCTCCTACCGTGTTCACAGATCATGATTCCAGCTGCTCCAGCTATTCGGCATAAATTAAAATTCCATCCATGTCAGCTTGACAATTGGCGATCTACTACAGTACGTTTCCTAAGATATTTCATACCACGAACAGTGAAACTGTGGAATCAATTTCTCTCAGCGGTATTACCAAACAATTACAACATGGGAGCCTTTAAAAACAGAGTATATTATTCCCTTAAAAGGCTGGCAATGGATCGGGGACCCCTTGGTTTTGTGATTGCTTTCCACCAGGTAACCTACATGCTCGTTTGCACCCATTTTATATAAAAAAAATCTCTATGACATTGAGGTAAAGATATTAGACGCGCTCGGTGGTCGAATGGTTAGCAATGGCCACTTTGACTCCGAGGTCGCGGATTCGATTACCGCACAAGACAAACATTTGTGTGCATGAACATGTCTGTTTGTCGTCGTCTGGGCGTTTTCTATGTATTATATGTATGTATTTACAAAAAAAATGTATTTAATTACATTTATCAGTTGTCTAGTACCCATAACACAAGCTTTGCGCTTAATTTGGGACTAGATGGCGCTGTGTAAATTTTCCACAAATATTTATTTATTTATATTTTAGGCTTAACTTCTTCAACCCTTCTTTTGAGGTATAAGTGTCTGGCCATCTTTAGAGCCAAAGCCAACCACACTCTTTCGGCTAGCGAAAGAGGCTCTGGCAAAAGAGGTAGGGCTGTTTTATACTTACATATACGTCATTTATACATCGGGTGGCAGATAAGCACACGGCCCGCTTGATGTGAAGCGGTTACCGTAGCCATATTAACGCACCCAACATAAAATATCGCTCGCGCGCCGCCGCACCCGCTGCGGACGCAGCAATTCCTTCCTTTCTGGTGACCTCACTCACTCGCAGGAACACAACAACCCTCAAACGAACACAACGTATTTGGAAGCTGTCCATCTGGAGAAATATCTCCACCTCACAGAATACCGCAGCCAAATAACAATTCCCTGGAGAAAAGAAAAACCTTTACTAAAATCATTTTCTTTTCACAGGTTAAAATAAGCAAGTTATGTCAGTATTGAAAACGAAAGTAGGTACATTATAAATAAAGAGTAAGCATTTTTTTACGAAAAAATCTACCTCCTAAGGAACAAGTCTCATTTCGGTAGACGTAATTACCGTAGCGTGTGTGTAAAAGGACTGTAATTTTGCCAACAATTATCTTAAAGACGTCTGAAATCTAGAGAATGCTGCCGCTTACATTTTTCGTGTGGAAGTCACAAGAGACGAGCGATTTTTGTAACGATTCATCGGCGATTCTCAATAGGGGTGTAGACTATTTTTAACCGACTTCAAAAAAGGAGGAGGTTCTCAATTCGACTGTTTTTTTTTTTGTATGTATGTTATTTGATATATTCGCGCATTGTGAACCGATTTTCAAAATTCTTTTTTTATTTGAAAGGGTACGATTGCAAGGTGGTCCCATATTCACCAAGTCAGGGTCTGGTGAGGGGATCCCAGAAAAATCGATGAAAACCCTTAAATTTGCCCTGTGGTTGCCGGCAGGATAGAATTGCGCCACTCTATTGTTCTGCGCTGGATGTCGTACAAAGCAATCTTGTGTGACGCAATATTTGTTCTCCCGGAAGACGGGCAGCAGCGTCTCTCGGGGTATCCCACCAATAAGCTGCGCTTGCCAGCTGAAGTCGGTTTTTATTTTTTCTTAAAAATCCTTATTGGAAATATATTTTTTTACAGATGTACATTTATTACACCAAAAAAATATATACAAAATAAATACACTCATACTTAAATTAAAAAACCACTTATTAAATTTCGTTTTAAAATTTCCCGGTAAAACGTTAAAGTTCTGTCATGGCGTCGCTATGACGTCACGATCCTCTAAACAACAACATTGTTTCATAGTAAGCGGATGCAGTTCATTGTATATTTTATGCGTATACTGATAAAAACTGTATAGAAATGGATTCCAAGTTCTACAAGTATTGTGCAGTGCCTTTGTGTCAAAATACTACAATCAAAACACCACAAAAACTGTTTGTGCACCTGCCAAAACAAAAAGCAATACGAAAAAAGTGGTTTCAACTTGCTAGAAGAGATAAACCACTAACAGCGCAAAATGTTTGTTATTGCGAAGATCATTTTGATGTAAGTAATATTTTGTTACAATTCTATTACATAATGTCTTGAAGTTCCGTACAAAAATACTGATAACTTGGTGAAGAAGACACAGTCATAGGTTATTTTCCTTTAAAGGTCTAAAAATCTGGTTATGAACAATGTACTTTGTTATTTCAGATGCCAAATGATATGGAAAACTTTACAAATGTGACAAATGTGACAAATGTTCACTTAATTTCTTCTTTTTATCAAATCAAAAGTAAAATGTTCAAGCTAATCTTTATGTTTACATCAAAATGTCAATGTCACACACAATGTTTAGAAGATCGTGACGTCACACGCTGTGATCGGTGTTTGCGATCACGTGATATTACGGATTAAATATTTACTTTTTATTAATTAAAATAAGAAAGATAATAAACTTAATGAGTAAAAATATGTCATTCTATAATATAAACTCTCAGAAAAACAATAATTTGTATTATATTTCATTTACTGTCTACACCCCTATTCCCGATCCTCTGTTAAAATAATACTTTTTAGTTACCGCTCTTATTACTGGATTTATCAAATAAAATCCTTATTATTTCGTTTTACTAATGTTGAGGGTCGTGATCGTGAGTGTCATGAAGAATTATTCTGTAAAGGGCCTCATAAAGAGTATTGTGCCACTCACACGCCAAAGGCCACATACAGCTGGCACACGTCGTGTGTGGCATTTTAGGACAGCAGATTACGATAGGCTGCGTAGTTTCCCGACTTTCTAGGCTGGATGATCCCAGCGCCTGTGCCAATGCTATCACTGGTGGCATGGCCTCAGGGCATGGAACTTTTTATTCCTAATTCTGCGTTACCCATTGGTGGCGAAGCTCGACCATGTTTCGATAGGTCTTGCAAAATCTATTTTTCTTATCTTATGAATCTTACCGAACTCGGGTCGTTAGAAATGCAAATACCGGTGTCCTTAAAAAATTCACGCGTTTCACGTCTCGTAGGTTACGTGGTCAGTGCCGGAGAACCATACATCGACGCACAATGCCATAGACTTGTGCTTCTATTTTAACCAGGGATTGAAAGCGGTAAAGGTATAAGGGTATGGTACTGGTATAAAATTACGATATCGTTTTGATTTAAAGGTAGAGCCAAAACGGTTGAGAATTGTGGTTACGATACCGGTAAAACAAGAAGAATACCTTTATTTTTTTACGGTACCATTATACCTTTATATTACCAGTACCTTAACCAAAACCATTTCGGTACCGAAAAAATGATGCGACAACGACGCGACGTAGGTAGCATTGGCGTGTGATCAAGTACTTACCTACCAATGCGGCTGACATTGTGGAAAGAAAACCTTTATTTTATAATTTAGATACCTAAAAAAATAACGATACCGGAATATTACAATACCGAAATTATTAAGATACCTTTACTTTAAGGTATCGAAATTTAAAACCTTTATTTTATAATTTAGATATCTAAAAAAATAACGATACCGGAATATTACAATACCGAAATTATTAAGATACCTTTACTTTAAGGTATCGAAATTTAAAGGTATGACGTCATACCTTTAACCGATATATCCAAATTTTTTCGGTTATTCAATCCCTGATTTTAACAGTGCAAATGGTACCGCTCAACATCATATTATCCAAAGTTGTCTGGCTAGTTCAACCAGTGGTCGTTTGCTCAGGATGCCTTGGCGGGTGAAGTGCTCGCGTCCGTAGGATTTACCACATTCTCCTATGCCCACCCTACATGTGCCCCCTGAGTGGTGCAAAACGAGCAGCAACGGCGAGCGAATCGACGGCTGTCAAATCCCAGCAAAGCATTAGCCATGAGAAACTAGTATTGTCTAAAAAATCGTACCACGGAAGGACGCGGAGTCTCATCGTGTTACTTTACCTAAGAAAACTTCTCTATTAATTAGTTAATTGGATTAAATAATAATGCTATAATCAGAAGCATGCATTTATTTACTGTTTATTACACACGCTTAAAAAAAATGCACGCCAGAAAAATACGTATAAAATGTCCAGTGTTCTTGCCTCCCTGCCGCATGGGATCGATATTTTTGAATCATAGTTAAGTCTTTTTTATTAGTTTTATGTAACTTTAAGATTATATTATTTTTAGTTACCTACTATAGTTTAGTTTGTACTTTGTTGTAATTATTGATGTATTATCATATAATTATTATACTAAGGTTAATAAAAACTATTGTATAAAATCGCCTTCAGTTCACAACTTAGGCTCAAACCTTTATATTCCTCTAATTTAATTATAGTCACATACACATCCTTGCGTTTCAGATATGCGATAGTAATTTGAAAATTATGTCTTTTTAACCGACTTACAAAAAAGTGTTGCAAGGCGTCAGTAACGCTTTAGATGATCTAAAGGTTGTGCTGGTGCACGTCCATCATCGACATAAAGAAGAAGAAACATTAAAGTTTCAATCTAATAACAGTAAAACAAAAAATCTTACGACGCTGCAGTTTTAATATGCATATAAAGTCCGCTAACGCAACCTTTTTATATTGAAAAACGTCGCAAACAAGCTGAGAGACAGACGGACAAACACTGTCCCTTTGTGATGCAAATGCTCGCACTTTCAACATTCAGGGATCGTCGTAACCTTCCATAATATGTTCAACAGTAACTAAGGCATTAATCAACATTAAAAAAAAGGGTAGTAAAAACCGAGCATTTAAATTCTATTTATTTGCAGATATTTTAATTGACAACACGTCCACACACAGCTAAATTGTTAGACAACATGACCTAGGGCCATGATTTAGGGGTGTAAGGGGTTTATCAACATCTTTGAACCAAAGCCAACTTCACCTGCTCGTGGTGCACCCTGCTGACTGACAAACGAAGCTCTGGCGAAAAGAGAGGTAGGGAGCGTAATTGTAAGCTATCCGACTGGGGAATGTACCTCCACCTCACAGAATACCGCGCCAAATAACAATTCCACTGAGGGTTGTTATGTTCCAGCGAGTGAGTGAGGTCACCAGAAAAGAAGGAGATGCTGCGTTGGCAGCGGGGGTGGTGGCGCGCAAGTGATATATTATGTTGCGAGCGTTAATACGGTTACGGTAACCGCTTCACATCAGGCGGGCCGTATGCTTGTTAGCCACCCGACGTAGTATAAAAAATAAATAAATAAAATGACCAACGTGTTGATTAATGTAGGCAGCTTTTAGTATTTTAAATCGACTATATTCGCAAACTTTACTTGCTGTTGGAACGTTTATATCATTGACACGCCAGAAAAGACGCTCTCAACGGTTACGCGCGAGGAATATTTAGTAGGTGTTTGTTATATCGAACTTTTTAGGAGCCCGTGCTTGCAGATTTATAATTCTGCAGATGCAGCTTGTACTATCTGCAAGCCTTTCCGCCTGACGAGCTGCAGGGTGAGAATCTTCATCGTGATATATATTTATGGCAAATGGATCCAAGCATATATTTTTTTTACCTACTGCCATTCGATGACGGTAGTAGGGATGCCAATTATTTTTTACAAGAAATAAAATACAGGTATTTCGGTCTGTCTGTCTGTCTGTCTGTCTGTCTGTCAAGAATTTCTATGTCGAGAATGCGTGGAGGTATCAAGCTGAAATTTGAACTGTATACTCAGGTCTACGGTCCCATGATGTTGTAAAAAAATCAAACTGTTAAGTTTACGTAGAAAAAAGTTACGGCCGTTTATTCAGCAAAAAACGCATATTTCGACACACTCAAGGGAATCAAAACCTATAGGGTACTTCCCGTTGACCTAGAACTATGAAATTTGGCAAGTAACATCGTTATAGACTACAAGTACAGGAATAAATCTCAAAACTATACATTTGTAAATAGATCTTAAAAAATGGGGGGTCTATATTTTATAGGGTGTCGAAATTTCAAATTGAAACGAATAGTTCAAATGGGGTATCATATGAAAGGGCTTGATGTACACATTGCAAAATATATTTTATTTATTTTTTATTTATAATGAAAAATATCAAATTTAATAATGATACTACGTACCTACGGAACCCTCGGTGGGCGAGTCCGACTCGCACTTGTCCGGTTTTTTATTTAAATCTTCTATAAATATAAAATTCAAAGTCCTGACTGACTGACTGACTGATATATCAACGCACAGCCCAAACCGCTGGGTCTAGAGATTCCAAATTTGGCACGTAGGTTCCTTATGACGTCTAGGGGTACACTAAGAAGGGATTTTTCAAAATTCATCCCCTAAGGGGGTGAAACGGGGGTCTAAAGTTTGTATGGGGAAACGAGATTAGTTGGACTATTTTATCCGAAACTTTACACGAGTACTTCTATAGATAAATGAGTAAACACGTGTTTCAGAAAATCGTCATGGGTATTGTTTTTAAAGTTTATCGGGTCGCTGATTACGAAAATAACAACTATTATCTAATCAAACATAGCCGACGAGATAAAAAGTCGCGCCTGTGGGGGTACGATGGGATGGAAATGTCTTAAATGGGGTGAAAAAGTCTGAAAATCATCATGAGTATTGTTGTAATGGTATATCAGGTCGCTGATTACGAAAATAACAACTATTTTCTAATCAAACGTAGCCGAAGTGACATAAATCCCCCCTGTGGGGGTTTTATGGGGTTGAAATGTCATAATATCAATATGGGTGTTGATTCTATGGTTTTCTGGGACGTCAATTACGAAAATGGCATCGATTTCAAAATATAACATAGTGGACAAAAAATTATTTAAAAGGATTTTTCAAATTTTAACCCTAATAGGATGAAACGGAGGTCCAAAGTTTGTATGGGGAAACGAGCTTAGTTGGACTATTTTATCCTAAATTTTACATGAGTACTTCTGTAGATAATTGACTAAACACGTATTTTAGAATTTTTCAAAATTCAACGCCTAAAATGGTAAAATGGGTCCCAAAAGTCTGAAAGTTTTATGGTTTATCGGGTCGCTGATTTCGAAAATAACAACTATTTTCTAATCAAACATAGCCGACGTGACAAAAAGTCGATGCTATGGAGGTGCGACGGAATGGAAATGTCTAAAAGGGGGTGAAAAAGTCTGAAAATCACCATAGGTATTCTTTTTATGGTTTATTGGGTCGCTGATTACGAAAATAACAAGTAATTTCTAATCAAACGTAGCCGACGTGACATAAAATCCCCCCTGTGGGGGTGCGATGCGGTTGAAATGTCATAATATCAATATGGGTGTTGATTCTATGGTTTTCTATGACGTCAATTACGAAAATGGCATCGGCATAACATAGTGGACAAGAAACTATTTAAAAGGATTTGTCAAATTTTACCCCTAAGATGGGGAAACGAGTTTACTTGGGATATTTTATTCTAAATTTTACACGAGTACTTCTATAGATAATTAAACACGTGTTTCATGATTTTTCAAAATTCAACCCTTAAAAGAGTAAAATGGGTCCCAATAGTCTGAAAAACGTCATGGGTATTGTTTTTATGGTTTATCGAGTCGCTGGTTACGAAAACAAAATCGATTTTAAAATTCAACGTGGCTAACGTGACCATCATCTCCTATTGGGGTGCGATGGGGTTGAAATGTCTAAAATGCGGTCAAAAAGTCTGAAAATCGTCATGGGTATTGTTTTATAGTTTATCGGGCCGCTGATTACGGAAAAAACAACTATTTTAAAATCCAACATAGCCGACGTGACATAAAATCACCTCGTGTGGGAATGCGATCGAGTTGAAATGCCATAATATCAATATGGATGTTGATTAGGGTTTGGGAATTCCCGACTAGTTTAAAGTCCACGAGACAGCCTACAAATCAAAATTCCCGGGTCAAAGTCCCGGGAATTCTCGGGGCTTCGAGACTTTTTGTTTTTGTTAGTGGGGCTTTCGTAAAATTGTAATTAAGTTAGGTTTTTGTTTAAAGTTGTACCTATTATCACTTATTTATTATTCAGTTGAAGCTCATAATTGTGAACAATTGAAAAGGTGGCTAAAATGTCATGGGCGTCTGCAAATAGGCGAAAAAAGTGAGCTGTTTGAGTAGTTGGGCATCAACAGTTGTTTACTAGCTTAAAACTTATAAACGACATTAATATTTACAATTTTATTCTTATTAATAATGTTAATTTATTTGTAAGAATTGAAAATATATTTTGAGTATTATTTATGGGGGTAAATAATTTATAAAATAAGTAATTAATATTTTGTTGCTATACTCTATATTTGAGGTTATTAATTAGACAAATGTAAATGCTGAATTTAATATGTTTAGTAGTTTTTATCATAAAGGAAATGTTTAATATGAGATAATTATAAAAGATTTATGATATTTACAGAATCAAATGTACCAGTGGACCAAACAGTTGACAAGGGGAAATGGCTAAATATCTTAAACACATCCAATGAAAGTTCAAATGTATTGCAGAGTCAAAAAGTCAATTATCCTAACATTCCTTTTTTTTTCACTTTTTCCAAAAAATAAATCGGTTTTAATTAATATTTTGATACGGGTAGCGGGTACTTTAGTATAGTTATTTACAAAAAAACAGTACGAAAAAGATGACTGATGCTAACGTATGCGCATAAAAAAAAATTGTGATGAAAAGGTCTATTAGTTAACCGGTAGTTACTTAGCAGACCACGTAGTTATTCAATAAACTTACAGATGGCGCTATGCTCCTTCAATTATTGAGAAAAATGAATTTCGATAATCTTGTCTCGTCTCGAGTCTCGAGTCTCTAGTCCCGGGACTCGAGACAACTAAAATTACGAAAAGTCCCGGGACTTCGAGACCCGAGACGTCCCGGGACCCAAACCCTAGTGTTGATTCTATGGTTTTCTGGAACGTTAACTACGAAAATGGCATCGATTTGTAAATATAACATAGTGGACATAAAATTAGTTAAAAGGACTTTTCAAATTTTACCCCTAAGAGGGTGAAACCGAGGTCCAAAAATTTTATGGGGAAACGAGATTGGTTGACTATTTTATCTTAAACTTTACACGACTACTTCTATAGATAAATGAGTAAATACGTGTTTGCCCCGAATTTCACGCGAGCGAAGCCGCGGGCGAAAGCTAGTATTACATACGCCTCAGCACAATTGGAACTAAATCAGGAGTACATATTTTTATTAAATTAATAGTTATATACTACTAATGACTAAATTTAAAAAAATGTGTAAGCTTCTAAGTCTAACTCTAGTATGAAGCATTTTGATGCTGAAAACAGTATTTTGTATACTTTATTTTTGTTCAACAGTAAAAAGTATAATGTAGTGAAAAACAGTATAATACTGTTTTAATCAGTATACTTGGTAACCCTAGACGGCAGTATTTTTTTTAGCTTTTGTACTACGTCTGGTGAGATGACTACTACTACGGCGTACTACATAAAAGCTAGCATAATGATGATTATCACTCGTGATATCATCATTCAACCCTCATTGAAATAACAATTCCAATGAGGGTTGTTGTGTTCCTGCGAGTGAGTGAGGTTACCATAAAGGAAGGAGATGCAGCGTTGGCAGCGGTGGCGGCGCGCGAGCGATATTTTATGTTGCGAGCGTTAATATGGCTACGGTAACCGCTTCACATCAGGCAGGCCGTATGCTTGCCTCCCGCCCGACGTAGTATAAAAAAAAAACACGTTCATTGACGCACTGCACAAACGCCATTGTTTTTGGAAACGACGCGATTTTTATATAGAGTGACCGGCGTGTGACTCGACACTCGTCTACCATTCCCTTAGACATAAGTTCCTCGTTACTCTGAAAGTTACCAGTTTAGCTCATAATTTAACCAGCAGGTCATATAACATAACGGATGTTTAAACTGTTTAACTTTAACCGTAGTTTTGCTACAATTAGCCAGCCATGAGGACAGTTTGATACGCCACATGTCCATTACGGAATTTTATAGTTGTTGCAAAGTTTTGCAATGTTATCGCATTTAGTAGATATGTCGCAAGCAATTCGTAGAATCGGACACATTAACGGCTGGCTGTTTAAAAATGGCAGAGCTTCTGTTTATCACCTTCCAGCCCCCTTACCACCAACTCTTATTGCGATTCAATAACTTAATAGAATGCTTATTCTTACCAATGAATAAGCGACTCTATTCACACCCCCTTACCACCAACTCTTATTGCGATTCAATAACTAATAGAATGCTTATTCTTACCAATGAATAAGTGACTCTATTCAATTTGAAAGAGCGACTACAGAGAATAAGCGACTCTATTTCAAATTGAATAGAGTCACTTATTCATTGGTAAGAATAAGCATTCTATTCAGTTATTGAATCGCAATAAGAGATGGTGGTAAGGGGGCTGCCATCGTATATATATTTTAATTTGTTTTTGATCTTATAAAAAAATATGGCAACGTTAATTAACGTTGCCATATTTTTTTTATTTGATCAAAGCGCGATTTTAAAGTAAATTTAATGAAATTTAACAGTCGCAATTATTTCATTTGAAACTACTGTAGTGCATTGCAGTTGAGCCCCAAAGTACAGTTAGCGATATTTATAAGCAAAAATAAATACATTTTGGGTCATAAACAAAAATATGCCCACGTTCTTTTATGCCCGAAAATTACGGATACTGGTTACCCACAGACACCTTTTCTGTTGTAAATTTAAAAAAGGGTTATTTGTGGTTCACGTGCAAATCGTAAATACAGATATTTGGCGGAAAACACGACTTAACTGCTGTTAAAAAATTTAGAGTTTTCTTGAAATGCATTATGCCTATGTACATAATTATGTAGTACTTAAGTCGCTAATGACGAGGCAGGTTGTTTTGATGACCCATAATATTTACCTGTATGACATGAAATTGTTTTGTATTAGATATGAAATAAATTATTATAATAAAGTAACATTTTATACGAGAGAAACATGGAGAAACATTTCTAATTTGAGGCATAATATATGTATCTTGGCAGAGTTTTGAAAATCATATTTATGAAATGGCGTTCTTAGTGCGACGTCTTAACGTGCCATGGATGCTATGGTGCCTCTAGATAAATTAATTTATCCTTTGACATGCTACTGTCGACGCTGCTTAACTTAATCGACCTCTTAATTTTATTTTATTTTATTTATTTTATTTTTTAATTGAATGTTTATTACTCTATACTTGTAATAACGTGAAGTGAGGGTTGCTGGTGGGGGGTGCTCCGAGGAGCACCAATGATGTACACGTTTGTCCTTGTATAAGAACAGAGCCTTTATTCTAATGTCTTAATTCTATTTATACTACTGGGTTGTCGCCGATCAAGCAATATGCGTCGGTGTCGTAATAAACCATGAAGTTACGGTAAAACATACAAGTCAGCCATTGTTCTCTACATACCACATAGTGGTACAGCATTACATATACATAAACATACATAGTAGTCCACTGCTATATTGAACATTAAAAACATCCGATAACTCAATTTCTATCAAAGCAAGCAAATTGAAATAAAAACAGGCAACCAACAGCTGCTATGAAATTGAATTTCTCGTAAACTTTCAGCGTTAGCGATACTTCAGAAATACTAATAATTTTAAAACTAGATAAGTGCGAAACTACTATACTTTGTACTATCCATGTATTTTGGGAAGAATTATTGGGTAGGCGGTAAAGGTTTTAAGGGTTTCGTGCGCCGGATATTAAAACAAATGAAAGATCCTTGGAGATAAGTTTTTTTTTCTTGGAGTTGTAGCTGCAATCAGCAATAATTTGTGCTTTAAGCAGATGTGGTGAAGGCTGCAGTCACGTTTAGAGTGTGTCCTTTAGTGAGAACCTCTGCTCATTTCTCGTCATTCAGGATATCCTTCCTTTTGGAGATAAGTAGATTTGTTTTTCACAGAGCAAAAGACCAAGTCGACATGTTTTTTTTGTATTGAGTAGTAGTTAGTTTAGGGATCAAAGAATATAAGTTAGGTAGGTACTTATTTTACCGATACAATGCGAATGGGCACGATCTTCGAAATAACATTATTATTATTATCTGTATCTCTTTTGTATCACGGATCAAGCCCGGTCATTTGATAGGCGTGCGCGGGGATATGGATCCAACGCGTAGAGGCCCCTTTGAGAAGTTTTATGTAATGTTGTACGCCCGCCGTGACCTGCTCCAGGATTTAACAAAGGAACCCATGAGCAGGTCTCGGCAGGCGTTAAGATTATTACAAAGTTTTATGGAAAATAAATGGGCTATGGAGATGAGATCTGGGTGAACTAAATAAAGGGTTATTGCAGAAGAGGGATGACGCCTGCCATAACTGCTTCTATTGCTAGTTATTTGCGGCAGGCGGTGACTTGCTACTCACTAGATGGTCCCCCGAAATGCCAGGAAATCGGCCGGGGGCAACACCTTATTATTATTATTATTTTCTCTTAATTCACGGGTCAAGCCCGGTCATTTGATAGGCGTGCGCGGTGATATGGATCCAACGCGTAGTGGCCCTTTGAGAAGTTTGATGTAATGTTGTACGCGCGCCGCGACCCGCTCCAGGATATGCCAGTGGAATGATATACCCTTGAGCAGGTCTCGGCAGGCGTTGAGACTATTGCGAAATGTGATGGAAAATAAATGGGCTATGGAGATGAGATCTAGGTGAACTTAATACCGAGCTATTACAGATTAAGAGAGACAGACGCCTGCAGTAACTGTTTTTACTGCTAGTTATTTGCGGCAGGCGGTGGCTTGCCACTCACTAGATGGGCCCCCGAAATACCAGGAAAACGGCCGGGGGCAACACCGGTGTGAGTGACTCAGGGATGTCGAGGTGTGCTGCGCTTTCTCCGAAGTTACTCGCGGCGTGATGCACTTTAACACTTCCACCCCTATATAGCTCTAGCGGCTCCTCTCTGGACGGCCAATGAAGGCAAACCAGAGCTGAGAGTCCTGCGGGCCTGCTTGTGTTTACACTCCGACCAATGAAGACACGCTGGAGACGAAGGCCCTGACCGACTCTCTGGTGACTCGGGTCCGTTGTGTCGCTACTCACACAACAGCTCGTCATAAGCTGCCCCGTGGACTTATTATTATTATTATTTATATTGCTTCTGTATTAGTATAATGCTGTAATGCGGTTACAACTTTTTTTGACCATAGTAATGTTGGTATAATGCTTCTGTCATGCGAATAAAAAACCAATTAAGAACCTAAAGCTGTTTAATTTGTGCCCAAATTAGCATTATATTAGCATTATAAACGTATATAAAACTAATATAGAACTTGGGTTTTAATGCTAAAACGATACATTAAAACCATAAGTCGGCCATTATACGGCTACACTGTGTTACTTGGGTGCACTTCTTACACCCCAAAATATAATTATATATTTACAAAATATATAATATATATTTAGAAGATGTTTATCACAAATTTAAAAAGAATTCCGATGTTCATAATCAAAAAATCCGATGGGGATTGGCTTCAGCTTCGGCGGTAGGCCCCTGGTCCATCTGATCTGATCTGGAGCCCTACCGCTGAAGCTGAAACCGAATTTTTGATTGCGAAAATCAGTTTGTGTGCATAAAGGCTGTCACACAAAATACTATAGTCTAACGTTCCCGTAATGCTGAAGACCGCAACAAGTGGAGGCGTATCGCGAGAGCTGCGTTATCCAGATCATCATCATCGTGAAACCACGACCACTCTGTCAAGAGTGAACGACTGAGGAGGAGGACTTGTGTTTAGCTTAGCTGGTAGCAACGATGAAGCTCAACCGACTAAGCTGAAGATATTTTTTATACTACGTTGGGTGGCAGTCAAGCATACGGCCCGCCTGATGTGAAGCGGTTACCGTAGCCATATTAACGCTAGCAACATAAAATATCGCTCGCGCGCCGCCACCCTCGTTGCCATCGCAGCATCTTCTTCCTTTCTGGTGACCTCACTCACTCGCAGGAACACAACAGCCCTCAAGGGAACCGTTATTTGGCTGCGGTATTCTGTGAGGTGGAGGTACATTCCCCAGTCGGGTAGCTTACAATTACGCTCCCTACCTCTCTTTTCGCCAGAGCTTCGTTTGTCAGACAGCAGGGTGCACCGCGTGCAGGTGAAGTTGGCTTTGGTTCAAAGATGTTGATGAACCACTTACACCCCAAAATTATTATTTTAAATAATTAGATATTTGGCAATAACATAAACGTATCACCTATTTTTAGAATCAAAATGTTCTAATGTAATCGGAGTCAGCTTAGGCGGTAGGGCCCATGATCTGATGATGATGATGATCGGTGAGTCCAGATAAACGCTAATTGGACAAACGCAATCTAACTCGTTTGCTCGTATAAGTTAACCATTCATTTAACAATTATTTTTTTAAATTGCTAACTGCAATTTTAATTTTATCGCTTAAGAAATTACATTGTATAACAGATTTCATTATTATTATATACAATATGTTATTTTAAAAGCCCGTCCTGCGGTAAATCCTAATATTTTCCAGTAATTTCTAAGATTTACCAACTCTTAATAGTAAGATATCGAATAGCATTACGATTCGAACTTTTACTACTATTCCCTTGGTAAATCTTAGGATTTACATTAAAGGCACGGTAAATGTTGCAAAAGACATGTCCTACGTAAGTTGCAACAAGTAAAATGTTTTTTTTACCCTACCTATCATCATCATCAGGTCATTTTAACCTCCACTACAGGAGCACGACCAACTCTCTCGTCCGTCCCAGACAGAAGGAGGATTTGGGCTACACTCCCCACGCTGGCCAAACGGGTTGGAGAGGCCTGATCAATGTTTGCTAATGTATTTCCTCCTTGTACGACATCCACGGGAAGAGACACAGTGATTCTATTCTAGTGTGCCGGAAACCACACGGCCAAATCCCTACCCTACCTATTAATAAATAACAATAAAATTGATTATCTGTCTTTTTTGTACTTGATGTTTTATTTTCAAAAATAAGACAATTAATTAATTGTCTTTTTCAATTTATTGTTAAATAACAAACAAATTCGTTTGTAATAAATAATAATTATTTTTTACTCCCTATTAATAAATAAAAATTGACGGTCTTTTTCAATTTGTTTGTTAAAAAGCCATTAATAAGAAAAATACTGATTAAGAAATAAATGACTAAGAATTACTCCATTGTTTTATTCCCAAAACCGACATTTACCAGCCGTCACTGGTAAAACCTAGCATGTACTAAATTATAATGGTAAAAGACCGAAAAAATCGTCTTTTTTACGTCCTTAGATTTACTGGCTCACATCGGTAAATCCAAAAATTTACTGGTAAAACCTAAGGTTGACCAAAAAAAAATTACTAAAATTAATTAGATTTTTTTTTAATATAAAATAAGAATAGTTAAACCCCAAAAGAACCCGCACCATTCAATAGTATTGATATATTAATGGAAATGAAATAACTAATCTTCAACCACTTTCCAAATTACACGCTAATTCCCAAGAGACATAAAATAAACTCCATTAATTTGTAATAGCGTTTAGAATCAATATTCAGGCATGAGTTACAACTGACTTCCATTACGAGAACATTACAAAAATTTCATTCGAAACGCACGTACAATTTTACAAAATGAAAGTAAATCATGCAAGTTTAAAATTTATTAATCCTATGTGTTATTCTGGAATCTATACAGACAAAAATCCGATAACTGGCTTTCGCAATCTGATACTATTGGAGAATTTCTACGGAATCAACCGATCTTTTCTCCTTGAACGTGACAAAGAGAAGATTTTTTGCCATTTTGTTTTCGTGTGTGTTGTGGTAGCCATTATTGGAACATCACTCTACGACTTTTATGTTTATGCAAGTGATATAAAAATTAGCATTACTATTTTTCAAGCATTTATTGCTTTTGAATTAATTTACTTGGCCGTTTTTGCGAGGGAAAATAAATCTTTCTTGGCGTTAAACAGATTGGACGTGAAATGTGGCGTTGAAGAAGAATATGTGAAACATATAAGACAGTCTGTTAATAAATCAGTATTTATAGCTATTGCTACTACTATAATAGATGTTATCAGTGGAATAATATTTTTGGATAGAAAAAGCATAATTTTAATTTTCTGTGTAGCAATAGCTGCTCAAGAAGCGGAAATGATGTTTTATAATATAATATTTGAAGGAATTAATATAAGGTTGTCAAAGATACAGTTTATGCCGTTGAATTTGGCAAGTAAAGCGTACAGGCATGTGTTGATAGCTGCATTAAATTTGAGCGAGGAGTTCACTTCACGGGTATGTTTGATTTTATCTCTTTTGATCACAGGTCTAGCCCGGTCATTTGATAGGCGTGCATGGGGGATATAGATTCAAGGCGTAGAGACCCCTTTGAGAAGTTTCATGAAATGTTGTATGCCCGCCGTGATCCGCTTCAGGATATTATTAGACCCATGGGCAGGTCTCGGCAGGCGTTGAGATTATTACAAAGTGTGATGGCAAATTAATGGGATATGGACATGAGATGTGGGTGAACTAAATACCGGGCTATTACAGAAGAGGGACGGACGCCTGTCATAACTGCTTTTATTGTTAGTTATTTGCGGCAGCCGATAGCTTGGCACTCACTAAATGGGCCCCCGAAATGCCAGGAAATCGGCCGGGGGCAACACTTGTGTGAGTGACTCAAATTTCAAAAGCTTTCTTGTCCTACGAATTTGTATTGAGCCTTTAAGGAGAGACTTCGTCCACCTTTGTATGTGCTATCATTTATACAAGGGGTTGTGTTCGGAGGTTTTGTTCGATATGATGCCCACAGTTTTCTTCTATAGCACTACCGCTCGCTATTGGCCGGGAATTCATCCTCACACATGGAACTAAAATAGAACAGTGCAGTTCCAGTTTTTGCCGAGGTTTTTCAAGCAGTCTTTCAGTCGTATGGGTCTATAATAAACAGTCTATAATATAACATTTCAGTTTCATACAAGGGTTTTTATAGGTCCGGCGTGAGTGATGTCTCTGGTGTTGCTAGCGTCTATAGGCAGCGATAACTGCTTGTCGTCAGGTGGGTCGTATACTTGTTTATCATCAAAGCTGTATAAAAAAGACAAATATTGTTTAAGTTTTTCATTAAGCAGTATTTTCATTAATAGCATTTGCCCTATAGCTGTCTCCCACATTGCCAAGTGTTAATTCCAAAAACTTCTTAGAGCTACTAATTTCCTCTGATTAAATTCATTGTGAGTTCCAAGGTAGCCGTAGTTTTACCCCCGGAACTGCAGTGGACTTCATTGTTCATTGCAGTTTTTGGTGGTCGCTGCTGTTAATCCTGGCTACTCAGGAGACACAGTGGTGGGAATGTGTGGTGGGCCCCCGCCCGTAAACAAAACAAAAACATTTATTTTATAATGAATGGAAGTAAGTACCTATGTGTCTTTTTAGGGTTCCGTAGCCAAATGGCAAAAAACGGAACCCTTATGGATTCGTCATGTCTGTCTGTCTGTCCGTCCGTATGTCACAGCCACTTTTTTCGAGTCGGTACCATCCACCCCGGTCGTCCAGCCCCGTTAACGGGGCGGTTGGGAAATATTGTTTCATCGACACCGGTAGTGCCGACCTCGTCGTTTAACAGGGTGGCACCGATTGAGTAGCATACGCCCCGGTAGTGTTCAAAACAGGGAGATTAGAATATTATTTTATATACATAAAATATGAACTGAAAATAAAAAGAAATTTGTATGCAACAATCAGTATTTATTATGGGTATAAAAATACTATCAATCATACACTCATGGACAAATTTAGAGGAACGCAAACAAAGGTTTATTATCTTGCGTACTAGCCTCATACTTTAGTAAATCTTATTAAAAAAAGAAAGTTTTGGAATTATTATTTTTATCGAATTTTATTTGTTTTTATATAATTATTGCGTAATAATGTGCTCTTCATACTGGGAAAAATTTTGCCAACTTCTGAATTTAAGTTTCTTTTTAGGTTTTCTTTAAATTTTTGCCCCGCGTTCCTTGTTGTTGATAAGGGTGAATTTTTACTGCAAATAAACTGAGAATCCCAGATCTAAACGCCACTCAAGTTGCTAGGGCTGTTACTTTAATTGAAACTGGGGACACCTACAAACATGTGGCCCAAACATTACGAGTAGGTATCAAAGTCTGTGGTACACCAGGTTGTCAAGAGGTATCGGCAGATCGGACAGTATACGAGACTCGCAGGACAAGGACGTAAATGGAAAACTGTGGCCAGAGACGACCGGTTCGTCGTTACCAGCGTACTCAGAAACCGAACCTTGACGTCTTCTGAAGTAAGAGCGAAGCTTTAAGAAGTTCGATGGGTTACAGTAAACACGTAAAACTGTGAGAAGAAGACTGAAATCGGCTGGAATAAATTCACACTTGCCTGCCAGAGACCGTCTTCTTGCCAGATGCCATCGAGTAGCTTGAGTCAATTTTGCTCGAAATCACGAAAATTGGAATGACAAAGCCTGGAGTCAAGTTCTATTCACAGATGAGTCCAGATTTTGCCTGAAGCCAGATAATGGAAGGATTAAAATGTGGAGACGCCTGGGAGAGAGGTACGCTCAGTGCAACATCATTGGAAAAGGGGCATAAGGTGGAGGGTCAGTTATGGTATGAGAGGGTATTTTTCGGGGGCACGTACGGAACTCCGCGTCATAGAGAATGGGTCACTAACAGCGGCACGATATGTAACCGAGATTTTGGAAGAAATTGTAGTGCCATTTGCCCCGTTCCTAGAAGATGGATTCGTTCTTATGCAAAATAATGCTCGCCTGCATACTGCGGCCGTAGTTATTCAATCAATGCTATGGGGTGGCCAGCGCGTTCGCCAGTCTTAAACCCCATAGAGTATGTATGGGATATTGGAAGACAAATTAAAAAGAGAAATCCTGCCCCCGCTAATCTGAGAGATCTTAAAAACGCATTACAGAAAGAATGGATTGCAATCCATCAAGATTTTATTGATAACTTGATTAGGGGAATGCCAAGGAGACTGGAAGCTGTTCGTTGAACTCGAGGGGGCAATACTAAATACTGATTAATGCCCACGTTATGGAATTTACTAAGCAATTCCAAAAAAAAAATGTTTAAAACTGTTTCCTTCCAATAAAATTTCTTTTTTTTTTAATTTGCTTAATTTTGGCCGTTAGATCGTTTTTTTTTTCAACTTTTACAATTTTAAATTATCGTATATTAACGAAAATCCAAATAAGTAAATTTAATTCTCACAAACATCCATGATATTTTGCTTTATATACACAAATTTTGTTTTCCTCTAAATTTGTCCATGATTGTATATTTAAAAATTCTTATAAAGAAACAGTTGACTTGATAAAAACATGACATATGACAAATGTTTCTATATAAAAAAATAAGTATATTTATATACCCATAATAAAAACTGATTGTTGCATAGAAACTTCTTTTTATTTTAATTAACTATACTCTTTTTATTAACTATACTCTGATCTCCCTATTTTAAATACTACCGGGGCGAATGCTACTCAATCGGTGCCAACCACCCCTTTAAAAACCACGCCGGGGTAGATGAACCTTGATCTGTGCCAGCCACCCCGTTAAACGACGAGGTCGGCACTACCGGGGTCGATGAAACAATATTTCCCAACCGCCCCGTTAACGGGGCTGGACGACCGGGGTGGATGGTACCGACTCCTTTTTTCCGAAACTATAAGAACTATTCTGTTGAAACTTGATGCAGATGTATTCTGTGAACCGCATTAAGATTTTCACACAAAAATAGAAAAATAACAATAAATTTTGGGGGTTCCCCATACTTAGAACTGAAACTCATTTTTTTTTTTCATCAAACCCATACGTGTGGGATATCTATGGATAGGTCTCCAAAAATGATATTGAGGTTTCCAATATATTTTTTTTCTAAACTGAATAACTTGCGCGAGAGACACTTCCAAAGTGGTACAATGTGTGTGTGTGTGTGTGTCCCTGTAACTTCTAAAATAAGAGAATGATAAAACTAAAAAAAATATATGATGTACATTACGAATTATATGAAAAGTCACAGAGGACTTATCTGATAATGCGGATATAGAACGAGAACGGAGATCGCTGGCGGTTCGCAGCAATATGTTAGCTCGCAGGTTTGCGCGTTGCAGTAATGATGTTAAAATTACATTATTTAAATCATACTGCCAAAATTTCTACACGTGCAGCCTATGGGTGAGATATACACTGGAAGCCTACAGCGCTCTCCGTGTTCAGTATAATAATGGTTTCAGGATGCTGATGGGGCTTCCGCGTTTCTGAAGCGCGTCTCAAATGTTTGCAGAGGCGCGGGTGGATAACTTTTTTGCCATCATCAGGAAAAGGGCTGCATCCATGCTGAGTAGGATGCGCGGGAGCCCTAACAGCATTCTGAAACTATTGTCTGCAAAAATGGAAAACCCATTTGTTGAGCATTGGGTGCGAAATCATCTTCGCACTCAAGGTTCAAAATCGCCGCGGCCGGGATCGCATTGAAGTCTCCCCCACTGTATAGTTATAGTTACTAACATAGTTTCTTTGTTACTAACATTATGGATTGTAAATACAGTGTAAAAATATTGTCAATCTGAAATAAAAATACATATATATATATATATTACCATGCAAGCTTCCACCGAAAATTGGTTTGAACGAGATCGAGTACGTAGTTTATTTTAATACGTCATAAATCGTGACTTTTACATTGTGTTACTTGCTGTTACGGAACCCTTCAAGGGCGAGTCCGACTCGCACTTGGCCGCTTTTTTTATTTTATGAATGGTAGTAGTACTTATGTGATTTTTTTTAATTGCAGATATTACTAATGTTAACATCTTCACTTGTTACTACTGTTGTTTACGCCGTCATTCTTATCGTCGTGGATTCTGACATGGTAAGCGATTGTTTGTATTGCCATTAACTGTAAATAGAACGGAACACCTATATTCTACATGTTCAAATGCAGCTAGTCAATGGAGAAATTGACGTATCCCTTTTTTTGGAAAAATTACGTTGAGGAAATGTGACTCTCCGCTTTAACGCTTTTTTAAAGTTCAGATTCAAATTCTAATTTTTTATTTTGCTAAAAACATAGGTACAAAATATAGGTGTTGGTATGAATAAACGATCTATTTTGTTGTGCCTTTTTCAACACTTTAGGCATGCAAAATTTCAAGATTAATAGCAAATTTAATTTATTTAATTTTAAATGTCCGGTTAAGTAATTCTGATAGTCAAAGGAAATTTCTTGTTATTTAATGTAAAATTTGTATATAATTTTTATATTAAAGTTATATTTAGTTAATGTCAAATTGTAGAAATTCATTAAGTGAGTAGAAACATTTTGTCAATTAGCCAATTATGCAATTTATGTTTGAATTGTGCGAGTTCAGCCTTACCAAACCTATATGTATTAACCTCATGGAAGTAATAAGTACTCGTAGTACTTATTACTACCATGATTAACCTACATATCGACGCTTCCGGATGACCTTTGTATCCGGAAGCGTCTATATCATAAATTGTTTACTGACACCTTTTCCAAGGAGTTTTAAATAGATATTTTGACATGGTATCATTTGTATTACCAGTAGAATTTACGGTGTATGTATCTCTTTAAAAACCCGAGTGATTTTGCTTGTATTTTTCGTAGTAGTACTAGAGACACATGGTTGTAGTATTTGTTCTACCAGTAGTACTTCTCAGTACTACTCAGTACTTCTGATCCGCGAGGGTATTGTTTGCTGAAAATCTTCATGACTGAATGCATACTCAACTCATTTTCTTTGTTTGTTTGTAAAATCTTTAATGTAATAACAATATGTAATACAATTCTTAAAAATTTTAAGTAATAAATAGATAGGCTGATTTATCCCTAATAGAGATCTCTACCAGTGTTTACGAAATCCGTTCGCAAACATGAGACGCGTTTCGCGCCGTTATTGTGAACCCACCCGTTCATCTTCTAATCAAACGCCTTCACCAGCGAATGAGCGAGGGCGCGGGAATTTCAAACAACCAGCCCCCTTACCACCATCTCTTATTGCGATTCAATAACTGAATAGATTGCTTATTTATACCGATGAATAAGCGACTCTATTCCATTTGAAATAGAGTTGCTTATTCATTGGTATGAATAAGCGATCTATTCAGTTTTTGAATCGCAATAAGAGATGGTGGTAAGGGGGCAGGCAACCATACAGTCATTGAAAGGAGCTCAATCAAAGCGAGAAAGCACACGTAGATACATTTTGTTATTAATAGCTAACAACAATATTAACAACAATCAATAAAGATAAGTTCAATATATAGTTTTTGAAACAAATATTAGTATTATAGATGTGCAAAATAGGTTAGGATTGTATTTACTTGATAGTATCCTTGTGAATTTATAAGAGGCGTGTTACATTTCGTGTACATGTACATTTCGTGGTACATTGGGCCGTGTGGTTTCCAGCAAACTAGAATAGAATCACTCCGTCTCTTCCCGAGGATGTCGTACAAGGCGACTAAGGGAAATAAATTATAAAACATCGATCAGGCCTCCCCAACCCGTCTGGCCAGCGTGGGGAGTGTAGGCCAAATCCTTCTTCTGGGACGGACGAGAGAGGGTCGTGCTCCTGTAGTGGAGACTATAATGACCTGATAATGATGATGATGATGTTTTGAGCAACCAGGCTAATTTGGATATAAGTAATACTAATAAATAATAAATATTCCAGGATATATTACACACGGCCATCTAGTCCCAAACTAAGCAAAACTTGTACTATGGGTCCTGGATAACTGATATAATACTTAAATACATTTTTTTGTAAATACATACATTATAATACATAGAAAATATCCAGACCAAGACAATACAGACATGTTCATGCACATAAATATTTGTCTTGTGCGGGAATCGAACCCGCGACCTCGGAGTCAAAGTGGCCATTGCTAACCATTCGACCACCGAGCTCGTAAAACGAGGATATGTAACAATCGTGTGATAAATTCACAATTTGAACCTTTTTCTCAATTAACGTTAACACGCACTAAGCACTCAGTAGTCCCAACTATGCTAGGAATTATTTTGTTTAAATAATTTTCAACCTTATTTGCAGGTCTTAAAGCTGTTAATGGTCCTGACATGGCGTGAAATGAAAAGTCTTTATTCCTTGTGGGTGCTGTGCCGAACTGCAGCCAAGACTAAATATATTTGCAATCACCTCATCTTCGTGCTTGTGGGTAGACTGGTCTTGTACTCCAAAGGTACGAATTATTTTTAAGGTGTACAGTACGTTTCCCTTTAAAACCAGACTTGGGGTGTAAGCGGTTCATCAACATCTTTAAACCAAAGCCAACCTCACCTGCACGTGGTGCACCCTGCTGATTGACAAACGAGGCTCTGGCGAAAATAGTATTAGGGCATAGCGTATTTTTTAAGCTGCCCGACTGGGGAGGTACCTTTACCTCACGGAATACCGCAGACAAATAACAATTCTCTTGAGGGTTGCTGTGTTCCTGCGAGTGAGTGAGGTCACAAAACAGAAATGAAGGAGTATAAGCTGGCAACGGACCGGCAACCCCTTGGTGTTGCTGATTTCCATGGGCGGTTGTGATTGCTTTCCATCAGGTAACCCACATGCTCGTTTACCGCCCTCTAATACAAAAAAAGACTATCGCCATCATTATCATATTAGCGATTTAATATACTTGCTATCTCTATGCCTCACTAAGCAAAAATGGCGCCAATTCTTTTTGCAAAAGCATGAAATTAACTAAAGTATGTGGTAAAGTAAATTATTTATGAAAAATAACAACGGGAATTAAAAATCACACGTGGACATACCGCTGAGACAGTCAGCCTGTGACCACGGCCGAGCCACCAGGGGCCTACTGCCGAAGCTGAGGATTTTTTGAATGCGACCAAAGTGCTTAGTTTTTTTATATCAATTAATCGTGAGGTAAGCCAATTGGCTCACTTTTGGGGTGTTCGTTATTGACTCATCCTTGATTTTACATAAATCATGTTGTGTTTTTTTTTATCTTCAGATACGAACTCCTTCGCTCACCGAGCCACGCGGCAGCTGCTGTCCTGCATAAGGTGCCAGCAGCCTCGCTACCTCAGCGGTACAGTGATGACCCTGGACCTGGCTGTCCCTCTAGACCTCATAGACTTGAGCGTCAACTATCTACTCATCATTGTGCAGGTGAAGCCACAAATATTTTATATTATTTCTCAATTATTGCATCGCATAGGAGAATTCCCAAAACATTTTCTCGAAAAGTGTACCTACTTGCAAGACAAGTCAACAAGCATTCGAAATAACTGCTCACTTGCTCAAATTTTGTAGTGAGCAACCCGGCTAATTTGGATATGTAGCACTCGTCTGGTAATAATTACACTAAGCAACTTTTTCTTAATTTGGTTGGCTTGTAAACGTTAGCACGTTCGAATGTGGCGTAACTCGCACTTGCTTACTGCGAGTTTTATGGACTATCATGTTGTGAATTTACCAGACGCGTGTTACATATCCAAATTAGCCGGGTTGCTCACTTCAAAATGTGAGCAAGTAAGGGACCGTCCATTAATCACGTGAGGCTCGAAAGAGGGGGGAGGGGGTTCGGTAAAAATCACGAAATATCACAAGGGGGAGGGGGGGTATAGCTTACTAGAATTTTGTCAAAAAATAAATACACGTGATATCTTAATATCACGTGTATTTATTTTTTGACAAATTTCTAAACCGAAAAGCGGCGTGTAGAAGTAAAAGAAGGAAGTTGAAGACGATGACGACGGCCTACAACTCCCTGCGCATACAGTACCTATAATAATGGTTTCAGACTATTCATGATGACTTTTATGCCACGCTAAGGAAAAAGGCAGCATCCTTTTCTTCATGACAAAAATACACGTGATTTTAGGGGGGGGGGGGGGGGGGGTTAGACCAAAACCTCACCAAGTATCACCAAGGGGATGGGGGGGTGTTAAAAATGCAAAAAAAAAGACGTGTGGCACTCGGGGACTGCCGCGGTAAAGCTATTGCATAGCATTTTGTATCAACTTATGCAATTATAATTTTATTTATTTATTTTATTCATGCAGTATTGCTTTTTCTTTGATATTAATTCAAGTTACACTTTTTGAGCGTGGTGACCGATAAGAAAACAAATTTTTCTATTATTAAATAAGTAAAACGAGTTTCGTAGAGTCGTACAATACGTCTAATCGCACGCACACAACGCCGTGTCGAAGACTGCCGAACTGAAACGACGTTAGACGATGCACGGCCTTCAAGCCACACCTCCTTGCCCGTCGGAGTGGGGAGCGTTAGGTTTTTTCATTACGGAATTTCTCGATTCGGTCCCCGCGCTCAAGGCCCGCGATAGAAGCTATGCAATAGCTTAAAAAAACATCACGTGATTAATATACGGCCCCTAAGCCACATAATTTTGATATGTAACACGCGTCTTATAAATTCACAACATGGGAGTTCTTCTCTATTTGGTCGGTTTGTTTACGTTGACATGATCCAACGACCAACACCAACAAAATCTCGAACTAAGCAATTTGGTTGCGATTGCCCGGAGGCTATTAAATTTATTAGAAAGACAATTAACAAAGTATTCATGCAACATAGGTACCCATCACTTATAAACACACACAATATATAAAATCTCTCAAAGGTAGGTAGGTAAACTCAAAGCAAAAGACTTTGTTGTGACCAATCCATATCATTCATAGTTTTGAACGTAATAAAGCATTAAATTGCGAAGTACCTAATTCAAGTTTTTCGTTTGTATGGAAATGTAATCGGATGGGGAAGCCTTGAATTCACCTTTGTATATTAAAATGTCACTATTAATTTACATAATGTAGCAAATCCATAAAACATTATAATTATTACAAAACACACAACAGTATAATTATTTACAAAAAGGCATTTTAGATTAGCGCCATCTATCAAATTCACGTGGAACTAACATACACCGAGCAAAGGGAAGCAAGCATCGTTAGCGCAAGCTATCGTTAACGCACGTTCAAGTAATCTGTTTTAGGGTATTGGAATATTTGAGGAAAATTGGGGTGTATGTATCCAAAACAGGACAGGGTGCTGATATAATATGGTATTTAATAATCTTATATTAT
Source organism: Hypsopygia costalis (assembly GCA_937001555.2). Lineage (NCBI taxonomy): Eukaryota > Metazoa > Arthropoda > Insecta > Lepidoptera > Pyralidae > Hypsopygia > Hypsopygia costalis. The sequence continues at coordinate 1,168,451 of OW443343.2, read as the reverse complement.
TTAGCTCCAAGCGTGACATTTTACGAAAAATCAATAACAATTAACATCGGGGTTGGACGTGATGAAAATTAGGCAGGCACTTTTCTAAAAATATTTCCATGAATATAAAAGCTGCTACACATATTCAGAAAATCCTCTCTTATTATTTCGGAAATGAGGAAGAAAGTACGTCTTTGTCTCCCACGCAAATCTTGCTTCAGGGACATGTCGAAAATTGTCGTCAGGGATCCTACACTGCCCACCCGAGCCTAGCCCGCAGTAATAACAAAAACAAGTATTCCAGAAATAGGCGCCAGAAGTTTACAATGTATAAAAAAACCGGACAAGTGCGAGTCGGACTCGCTCACCGAGGGTTCCGTACGTAGTATCAATATTAAATTTGATATTTTTCATTATAAATAAGGAATAATGCGTCGAAAAAAATTAATAAAATATATTTTGCAATGTGTACATCAATCCCTTTCATATGATACCCCATTTGAACTAGTAGTTTCAATTTGAAATTTCGACACCCTATAAAAAATATAGACCCCCTATTTTTTAAGATCTATTTACAAATATATAGTTTTGAGATTTATTCCTGTACTTGTAGTCTATAACGATGTTACTTGCCAAATTTCATAGTTCTAGGTCAACGGGAAGTACCCTATAGGTTTTGATTCCCTTGAGAATGTCGAAATATGCGTTTTTTGCTGAATAAACGGCCGTAACTTTTTTTTACGTAAACTTAGCAATTTGATTATTTTACTACTTCATGGGACCGTAGACCTGAGTATACAGTTCAAATTTCAGCTTGATACCTCCACGCATTCTCGATGTAGAAATTCTTGACAGACAGACAGACAGACAGATAGACAGACGGACAACAAAGTGATCTTATAAGGGTTCCGTTTTTCCTTTTGAGGTACGGAACCCTAAAAAACAACAAATTATATTTTGTTTCATAAAATTTTCAATGCAAAGTGAGAGGATAGACTTAAAGCTCAAATAATAAATATAGTTTAGCTAAAAAATATGAAAAATAAATAAATTATGGCTATTTTTTTTTTTTGACCGAGTTACTACATTTAATTATTTAGCTAAATGGTCTTATATAAGTACCTACTGTTTAAAATGCAGTAAATTATATAAAATACCATTAACACTAACAAAAATGCAGTAACGTAGTGACAATACTGCATATTATGGAGTTTTTCAGAATAAAAGAATGAGATCACATTTGTAGTAACAGTAACTTCAGTAAGTACGTTTTAAAAAGTTATTTTGAACCAAAAAATTACACTTTTATAAAACATAAATTAGAAACAAAATCTAATATTCATATAAGTACCTACATATTAGATAACACTTCAATTTCAAATACTTATTAGTTACTTTATGACATTAAACTTAATCAGTCTCCGTGTTTACTTATTAGGCACATTTGTTTTAAATACTAAATAATTTGACCTATCTACTACTCTGAGATCCTTTACCACGCACAAGGAGAAATGAACAACCTTTTAAATAATCAAAACTGAAATGTATTGTATGAATTTGTATCGTTTTTGGAAATAGGAAGATTTTTCCAAAATGCTAACCTATTAGGTGCATTAAAGACTCTAAATGTTTTAATAAGTTTTATTTTCTTTCTAAATTAAACCTTGGTCTATTTTATTGCTAAAGGATTTGAATTTTAAACAAAACATTTGCCTATAGTCATTTTGCGTAACATCTTTTGTGTGTTTTATACCACTAAAGTGACAAACAAGCATACAACTCCTATGAACACACCCCATTGTACAATCGGTAGAACACACAAAGGGACGCAAAATAAAATAAATTGTACTCTCCTCTCTTTACAATAATTTCTACAACATCTTTTAAATACACTCTACTTCCAATACTATCCTTTATTATGTTCAACGATACGTGTGATTTTTGCTTGGCTTGAAATCACAAATTTTGCTATTACTGGGGTTTAGGCTCGGGTGGACAGTACAGTTCTCCAATTTCTTTTAATAACAGCAAAACCGATAGTACAATTTTACTGCAGCTGTTTTGCAGAACTTTTGGAGCAATTCGATAGCGGTGAAATACATTCCCGCCAAGAAGTTGTGATATAATATTAAAATAATTGTTCTAATGTAATCGGAGTCAGCTTAGGCCCTACCGCCTAAGCTGACTCCGATTACATTAGAACATTTTGATTCTAAAAATAGGTGATACGTTTATGTTATTGCCAAATATCTAATTATTTAAAATAATAATTTTGGGGTGTAAGTGGTTCATCAACATCTTTGAACCAAAGCCAACTTCACCTGCACGCGGTGCACCCTGCTGACTGACAAACGAAGCTCTGGCGAAAAGAGAGGTAGGGAGCGTAATTGTAAGCTACCCGACTGGTGAATGTACCTCCACCTCACAGAATACCGCAGCCAAATAACGGTTCCCTTGAGGGCTGTTGTGTTCCTGCGAGTGAGTGAGGTCACCAGAAAGGAAGGAGATGCTGCGGTGGCAGCGGGGGTGCGGCGCGCGAGCGATATTTTATGTTGCGAGCGTTAATATGGCTACGGTAACCGCGTCACATCAGGCGGGCCGTATGCTTGTCTGCCACCCGACGTAGTATAAAAAAAAAAAAAAAAAAAAAAATAACAATATTAAAAGGCAATAACTTTTATATTTAAGTTCGCAAAATATTACTAACCATATCGCCTTTATTATTTTATTATAAGAAACTTAAATTGTCAATTGATAAGTTTAATATACTTAATTTAATGACGATTGATATGGATGATTTTATAACCCCATCAGAATTAATAGATTCTACCCAAGCAGTTATTGAAAATCTCTTAAACGGAAAATCTAAAAGCAACTAATATGCATGCATAATAAAACACCAAGAAAATATTTATACATATCAGTTGTTAATATAAAAAATAACTAAAATGTTTACTGTATTTAGCTCATGAAGCCATTGACATGTTAATGCACACGATTGTACTGTTTGTCTTGAGCGGGGATCTAACCCGGGACCTCGAAATTAAACTAGCGATTGCTAGTCATTCAATCACCGGACTCGTCAATAATTATGGAAGTCCATTATATGAATTCGATTATTAATACATATTAATGTAATAATATAGATTGCATTATTAATAAATATTATTATGATTTTAATTATTAATAAATATTCAATCAATCAATCAAAATATATTTATTCCTTGGACTTTATAAAGCACTTAGAAACGTCATACAAATTAAATATAAGAACATGTATCTAAATCATTACTACTCTAAATCCGCAGAGCTTAGATTCACTTTCATCACACAATCTTGAATGTGAAAGTGTAAATTCACTTTTCCAGTGCCAGTTCCGGCGACGGGGCTTCTTGAGAAGAACTGGCAAGAAACTCAAGGCCGACTCTTTTAATTGCCAATATCGTTACATTAAATACAAATACAATCATTAACATAATATAACAAGAGCAATTCATTTCCAAATACTTTTATCATTTATGTAATCTGAGATACAATAGTAAGCCCTTTGACATAGTCTAGTTTATATATTTCTTAAATTTACCCATGGATAATTTAAACGCGTCGTTTGGAAGTTTATTGTAGAAGCGTATACATTGACCTGGGAATGAGTTTTAATAATGGAATAGATTATTTCGCGGCGGCTGCCATATTGAATTAAAAGTGACGATATTTACAAAATCGTGCATTGCATCACAAAGTGACTGGAAAATAGGTGGGTGGAGCAATTTAACTTACAAGATTTGATTACAAACACCGCGGAGAAACTCAATAAATGAACTAAATTTAAAGCTATGCTACTCACGTCCGCAGGCTTTACCCTAGTTTTCCTACACGTGACCCCCGGCTGGTGCCAATCGTGAGGGCTTCTGAAACGGTAGAGCTAAGCTGTAGTCATTTAGTGTCCATGACGTGGTCGCTGTCAAGTTGTGGTCATATAATGGTTAGCTCGTAATTGGGCCAGCTCGTCCGGAGCAGTGACACTCTTTCACAGAAAACTGGTGTGGAACAATAGCCTGCTGTTGCGTTTCGTACGGTGAAGCTGAGACTTGGAGTTCAATCCTCACCTACATGTGGCAGCGGTATTAGAAAGAGCCGCTGAGTTTCACTCTTATAGAACTCCCCATAAATTATAATTCCACCCATATTTTATCATCTTTATAATAGGCTATTTGACCAACATTATTTTCGGTTTGATATGTAGGGACGTCTCAATAATATAACCATAGGTGAAAGAATTACTTCGACAGCCAAAAATCTCTCGAGATATATTAATTTGAAAATCACAATTTTGGACTTTCCCTAAAACGCTCCATACAAAAGGCTACTGAGTTATGACGTCACAGGTTTGTATTACAAAAACGTTGCTCACTTCTGTAGAAAGCGAAAAAAAAGGGGTGGTGTTGCATTATATGCGAGAAATCATATTGACTGTCGTGAACTACAGTGGATATCAGATATGTCAGTAGAAATTATTTTTGAATGCTGTGGTGCTGTTTTGACAGGACTAAATTATTTAATAGTCTGCGCATACAGAACACCAGACAGTAACTTGGATATATTTTTGACTAATATGGAATACTTGCAACGAAAAATAACTAGTCGAACGAGGAACAATTTCAAAAAAGTTTTTATTTTAGGTGACTTTAATGTGAATATACTCGAGAAAAATAACAAATGTGACTCATTTTTGAACATGTTTCAATCATATAATCTACAGCCTGCAATCGAGGTCCCCTCACGAATAACGGCTCATTCCGAAACTTGTATTGATAATATATTTACTAATTTGAAACACTACAAAGCTGAAGTATTAGATATAGGTTTATCTGATCACACATGCCAATTGATGTCAATTTCTGCAAGTAGAAGTTTCCATAAAAAAATTTGGTTTAGTTTCAAACGAAATCCAGAGGCATACTTAGAAATATTCCTTAAATATATTTCACAAATAAAATTTACAGATGTTTATGCTCAAACTATTCTGTATTTCTTGACATCTTTAGTTTTTTTTTTATCTTTGTGTACCAATTAAAAGGGTTAAAATAATATATAACATTGACGAGTGACGTCACGGATGGACGAGTGACGTCACGGATGTCAAACGTTGTGGGTCTTGATTACAGTATTAATTTTACGAATTATAATCAACAGTATTTATTGGACATAATTTATTGTTCAATGTAAAGTAAGAGTAACAATAACTAACATCAAGTGTTATCTAGTGCTATTATCAAGTTTTACTACGTAAACACGAAAATTAAAGTGCTAATGTTTATGTACCCATCGTACATAATACATTACCTATATTGTGTTGATCAGTAACTATTGTTATTTATATAATTAATTGCCGTCCTATTGAATAATTTAATTAAAAAAATGGCTAAGTGTGGTGCGTGTGGTCGATTCTTGCAGCATGCGGATGGAGCAAAATGCTCAAATAATAAGTGCCAAACAATAAGTGATATTGTACGTCCGAAGTGGGCAAACTGTTGTGTCTAAAAACCTGATTGTTACAACAGTTGACAATAAAGGATTATCTTATCTTATCTTATTTTGTATGCATCAAATCAGAAATTTGTACGACAGCTATGTTAAAAATTACGTTTATGTAATTATTAGTATCATAATAAAAGTTATGGTATTTTTTATTGCTTCTCCAATGAAAATATTATTTATTAATAATTTCATACTTTTAAAATGAACTTTCCCGCCAAACTTTAATCGACCCTAAAATAAACCGGACGGAAGATTTTAGAATGAAAGTTTGCAGATCTTTATAGTTTTGTGTTTTTGTTTACGATATTATTAAATAATTTATACAATGTTTGAACATTGTCAAATAGCCTATTGGCGATTGCCATTGATTGTGGTAGATTTACCACAGTATGCTTTTTACAATTTACATCACGAACTGTGAGATTGTGGAATCAACTTCCCTCAGAAGTATTCCCAAACAAATACGACATTTGAGAGTTAAAGAATAAAGTGTAATATATTTCTTTTAAAAGGCGGGTAACGGTTCGGAGATCCTCTGGTGTTACTGATTTCTATGAGCGATGATAATTACTTTCCATCAGGTGACTCACATGCTCGCTTTCCCTCCTTTATTATATAAAAAAATAACTTTTCGACGAGGTCGTGATCTTCTTAATTAATACGTAATTCTTTTTGTTTCAGATTTATATTGCCTTCAAAAGATCTGAACCTAGCACAGGTTCTTAATTCTAGATCTTCAATGTTATCACTGCAAGTGTTATTTTGCGGAAGTCAAATTTACAGCCAATTTGATATATACTACTATGCGTGCTTCCGCCATCAGTTAGTTCATGGAAGCTACTATCAGCCGGCAGTGCCGGCACCCACTTGTTAGTAGATACATAGCTGCCATTGCTGCTTTGGTCGACGCTACTCCAGCTGCTGTGCTCGTCTCTGCGGCTCTCTATTTGAAATAGAAGATACATGCAGCTGCCTCCGTTATGGCTGTCATCCGTTGTGGCCGATACGGCTCTGCGACAAAAGTGAAAAACTCTTCAAAGTTATCGATTTAATTCTAAAGAGGATATATCCAATAACGTCGATATTTTAAACGTATTGTGTTATAGCATAAATGCTATTTCAGATAAAAAATGACGAAAGATAAATGTTTCTAACAAGATGTAACTTCGATGTGAATCTATTTTATGTACATTGTGATATAACGTGATAGTCATCTAGACCTAGGACTGTAATACCTAGCTTAGCTAGTAGGAAACTCTACCAACTGAGCTGAAGATTATCTACAACCTAAATATGAAGAAAAAGATAGCGTGTCTCATACTTGGGACACTGAGAGTACAAAAGATCCATGAGGATCGACGTGTCACCGGTGTAGAATGCCTAAGTTGGGAGTGTGGGATACTAAGGGTAGCAAAAAAACCAATGTATCCTGTTCTTAAACCTCTATTGAATAAACGTTCACAATATATCTATACAAAAGACAAAACGAAATGCTTGCGAGTTTTACAAAGGTAACAGCGCCATCTATGAGCAATTTGGAAAAAACAAAAATTCATACTTACACCGAACATACCGCCCGGCAAGAGCAATATTGACAATTATTGCTCTTCAACCAAAATAATTAAAATAAACAAAATACATAAAATAAAATAAAAACTTAATGTCTAAGAAATAAAGGTTTCTGATATAAACTAATTAATGATAACAATAATGAATTGTCTTCTGCTACAATAATATGAGATTAACTAAAAGACTATAAAATGATAATAGAAAAACAGATTTTCGCAATCTTTGACACGGATGTCGTTATACACACATTAATCCATACACCTAACTACTAACCACTCATATATAACATTCACTTGACATAATCGTATTACTTGACATTATCCTATCGGTAACTGGCAATACGCACAATTTGGATGTTGGTCTCTTAATCAAGGATGTTTTTGTGCGCAATGTAACTACCCGGGTTAACTGATCAGGTCCAGGATGTTTTTCGACTACCCGTGCTATTAACCAACGACCAGGCGGTAAGTCGTCTTCCTTAACAAGAACTACATCACCTACTTGAGGTTCTTGAATTTGTTTATCCCATTTATATCTATGTAAAAGCGTAACTAAATATTCCTGCGACCATCTCCGCCAAAAGTGTTGTGTCATACATTGGATCAATTGCCATCTGTTTAATGAGCTTACTGGGGAAAGATTATAGTGGGAATCAGGCACACAAATCAATGGTTCCCCCACTAAGAAGTGTCCTGGCGTCAAAGCTGTCGGCTCTGCAGGATCACTGTCGTTCAATGAAGTAATAGGTCTGGAGTTTAAACATGCTTCGATCTGGCTTAGGAGTGTACTCATTTCTTCGTAAGTCAGAGTGGTCTCTCCAATCACCCTTTTCAAATGGTGTTTCGTAGACTTTATGCCAGATTCCCAAAGACCACCAAAGTTGGGGGCATGTGGCGGAATGAAGTGCCACTCTGTACCATTAACCTCAACTTGTTCTACTATACCTTGCTGTCTTTGAAACAATTCCTGCAGTTCTTTAGCAGCACCAATAAAATTACTGCCATTATCGCTCCATAACTGCGCACAGTGACCGCGTCTTGAGACGAATCGTCTAAATGCAGCAATAAAGGCTTGGGTTGTCATATCACTGACTGCCTCTAAATGTATAGCACGTGTAACCATACATATAAATAAACATATATACCCCTTATAAGAACGGTGCCCTCTCCCCTTTGTTGTTCTTAGCTGAACTGGCCCAGCGTAATCAACCCCGGAATGTAAGAATGGCCTTGCAGGAGTGACTCTTACTGATGGAAGTGAGCCCATCAATTGGTTGCGAAGGCTGGGTCGATATCTTGCACAAGGAACGCATCTTCGAATACATTGTTTAACCAAAGACTTTACACCCACAATCCAGTAAGCAGTTCGTAAAAATTGCTTCATTAATTGAGGTCCGCCATGCAACGTCTTTTCGTGTGCGTTGGCTATCAACAGTTGCGTCAGATATGCATTATGAGGCAATACAATCGGATGTTTTATGCATTCTTCTAATTGCGATCTTTGCAATCTACCTCCAACTCTCATAATATTCATTTCATCAATGTAAGGAGTCAAGGATCTTATTTTACTCTCTTTAAATTTTACGTATCCTGCTTCTTTGATCTCACAAATCTCTCTATTGAATCCTTCTCGTTGACAGATCTTAATTGCGCACTCTAAAGCGTCGTCTATTTCCCTTTTCTTTAAATAGCTTGTGTAACCCACACCTCTCTTGTAATCTTTAAAACGTCTGCAATAGGCCATTACTCTTAGCAGTTTGTTGAGTGATGAATATTTATCCCAAGGAATTTGTTCAATAACAGAAACGTGAACCCTAACAGCTTGTTCTAATGAAACATTAAGGTCTTTTGGTTTGACATAAATAATTGGATTGTTAAGTAAGAAATCGGGCCCTGCAAACCACATTTTAGCGTCAATTAGCTCTGATGGCAGAATACCCCGAGATGCGCAGTCTGCTGGATTACTCTTGGAAGTGACGTGGGCCCATTGATTAGCATCTAGTTTGGTTAAGATATCAGACACCCGATTAGCTACAAACGCTTTCCAGTGACTAGGGTGTTTGTTGAGCCACGACAAAACAATCGTCGAGTCCGTCCAAGCTCTAACATGTCCAATCGGAATTTCTAGAACTTGAGCCACTTCGACGAGTAAGTGCGCCAATAATCCAGCACCACACAACTCCAAACGTGGTATACTTCGCTGCTTAATAGGAGCTACCTTAGTCTTGGACGTTAATAAAGTAACCTTGACTGTGCCTGCTGCGTCAATAGTACGTATATAGACTACCGCTGAATATGCCAATTTCGACGCATCAGAGAAACCATGCAATTCCCGGATGACATCATTATGTCTCGTGCCCAGCCATCTCGGAACGCTAATCTCCGTAAGTACTGGCATCTCTGCACGGTAAGTATTCCAATCTTTTACTAACTCGGCTGGTACCTCCTCGTCCCAGCCAATTCCTGCTAGCCATAATCTTTGAATGAACATTTTTGCCATGATAATGCTAGGTGCTGCCCAACCGAGTGGATCGAACAGTCGCGCAATATCTGATAATATGGTTCTTTTTGTTTCAGGTCCAGTTCTCTTCGGAAGATCTACATAGTACTTGAAGGAATCATTGTCACGTTTCCAGGTAAGTCCAACTACTTTTATTACCTCATCTAGTTTTATTTCTATATCCTGACACTTTTTACCCCTTTCTTCATTTCTGTCTTGTACACCGCTGTTCTCCTTCATTTGTTGAACTCTATTGTTTATGTCCTCTTTTGGTTGAATTCGCTCTTTATTTCCACTATCCTGTCGTTCTCTCTGAATTTTACTTATTTCTTTTAATAGATCTTTACTGTTGCTATTCCATTTCTGTAATTGGAATCTTCCCTTGTCTAATAATTCTGTTAACTCCTTAAATATTGCTACTCCTTCATTGATCTCTTCGCACCCCGTCATTAAATCATCCATATAAAATGAATTTAAAATTATCTTCCTTGCTAATGGGTAGTTTGCTCCTTCGTCATCAACTATTTGCTGCATAGCTTTGACTGCGAGATATGGAGCGGAAGCAGTTCCAAATGTCACAGTCAGCAGTTCGTAGTCCTTAAATTCTGTATAAGGATTGTCACGCCAAACAATTCTTTGACATGTGGTGTCTTCATCGGCGATCCTCACTTGCCGATACATTTTTACTACGTCAGCCACCAAACCAATTCGAAACGTTCTCCATTTCAATAAGAGATGACGTAATTCTGGCTGTAAACTGGGTCCCACGCATAAACAATCATTCAAAGAATAACCTTTATTGTTTTTAGCTGATGCATCAAAAACTGGCCGAATTTTGGTAGTTGCTTTATCTTCACGGATTACGGCATGATGTGGTAAGTACACAGCTTCCTCGTGTTGCTTGTCAGTTTCTTCGATTAGTCTCATGTGATCTAAGTGCAAATATTCCATTAATGCTTGAGTGTACCTTTCTTTAAAATTCGAGTCCTTTATAAATTTCCTTTCTAAACCTTTAAATCTTTTAATTGCTATTTCACGGGAATTACCTCCTTTGCATAACCCTTTGTCCTTTTTAAATGGCAATTTAACTACATAGCGACCTTCTTGTGTTCGTTTAGTAGTAGCTGAAAATACTTCTTCACAAGTTTGCTCTTCAACACTTAAAATTTTAGATACCTCTTCAAATGGTTCTTCTAGTTCCCAAAACTTTTTCAAAATCGTATCATCACTAATTTGGGTATGCATGACAGTTATCCTCTCTACAGGACCATTTGCAACATTCGTATCGTCTGAATTGGCGACACCGGATAAAATCCATCCAAATGCGGTGCACTGCGCTATTAAACTACCAGATGGAGATTTTATCAACCCTTTCCTTATGATACGCCCATATACTTCAGCACCTAATAAAATATTAATTTTATTTGGCGAGTGGTACTGCGGATCTGCAAGTTTTACGTTTTCTAACTCCGCCCAATTCACTATCGTTTTTCTTTCAGGGAGATGTGAGGTGATATTATTCAAAACGTATGCAGTCACCTCAATCTCGAAACCAGGATCTATCATTGACTGCAGGTTAAATGTTACAGTTGACTTTGCTACCGTAGATTTATTCTCGCCTATTCCTGAAACTATACTTCTGATTGGACGTTTCGTCAGACGTAAATATTGAACAGTCGCTTCTGTCATGAAAGACGCTTGTGACCCCTGATCCAGTAAAGCACGAATGGTTTCAAATTGTCCATGTCCTGACTGAACTCCGACCAATGCAGTGGCGAGTAGAACTCTTCTAGGTAGTGCAGTTGCACCAGAAGTCAAACACGTCATCATACTAGTAACCCCGTCTGATGGACTGCTGGTGTCTTGAACAGGTATATCATGTACTGAGGATTCAAGCGTTTGTGAAGTATGTGTTACAACTTTATTCTCTTGCGCATGTAGAAGAGAATGGTGCCGTCTGTTGCATATTCTACAATTAGATGGACTATTACAAAACTTGATGCTATGATTTGCACCCAAACAGTTGTAACAAAGACGATTTTTGGATACAAATTCATATCGCTTATCGTAATCTAATTTTGCAAAGTCTTTGCAAAAACAAAGTTTGTGATCTTCTTCACAATATTCGCAAGGTGTCCGACCCGTCGCAGCAAATAACACGTTTGCGCGATTGCTGGTTGCGCTTGCCCTTATTTGCTGAGTGTGTGAACCGAAGCCTTGATGACCTGAACTCTTAGGGCCTAAACACTCGAGTGCTCTAAACCGATTTTCCATGAACTCTTTGAATTGTTTAAATGTAGGCAATTCTATTGAACTATCACTAGACACTGTGAGCTCCCATTGCTTACGTGTTTCCATATCTAATTTATCAGTAACAATATAAATTATTATCACGTCCCAAGTATTGACATCAACATCCAAATTCCGTAAAGCGCTTAGACATTCAGTAGTTGTGTCTAATAGATCTTTTAATCCATTAGATGATTCTGAGTTTAATCGACGTTGCCCAAATAATCTTTTCAAAATACAGTTACACAGATACTTCTTATTATCATACCGATCTTCTAATAAAGACCAACATTGTGTATAATTTGATTCAGTAATAGGTATATGTCGAATCAATTGCTCGGCCTCACCCGTGACATGACCCTTTAAATAATGCATGCGTTGTACATTGTCTAAGGACTCATTTTTATGTATAAGAGATATAAATAAGTCGCGAAAAGTCGGCCATTCTGAGTATTTCCCAGAAAAAGTAGGTAACGTTATTTTAGGTAATTTCACTGATGGGGCCCAGTTGTTAGATTTGTCTTTACTATTGCTAGAACCAGCCACCATTGTAGAACCTGATTGAGATACGAACTTATTCAATAACACCTTTGCATATGTTTTATATTCAATATATTTATCTTCGGTTAAGTCATACATATCAGTTTTCGTATATTCTGATGTATCTAATTGGTCTGGTTTGGTTATTTCAATTAATTTAATGTGATTTGATCTAAATTCGGACCAATCTTGTTCCAAATTTTCTAATCTAGTTTCTATGTACTCTTTTGACAAACGCTCCTTTGGAGATTTTTTAAAATTGACAAATGATTTTTCTATACCACCTTTAAGATTCTTTTGTATCTTTAATAGGGACTCCATAGTGAATAAACACAAGATATAACAGATTAAACGTAAATTTTAAACTTAAACCAATCGGGGAAATCTAGCTCGTTGACACAAATACAATTACTTATAGTCAAATATAAACTGAATGGAATGCTTATTGTCCATTAAACATACATATTTCAACACTAAAAATGTCAAAAGTTCATACAAAATGAAACAAGTTTAAAACTAGAAACAAAAAAAATTACAAGTCTACAGAATAAAATGCAAAAATTTTACAAGTGTTTGATGTTTTTAACCACTTAGAAAAATTGGGCACAGATTCCTCGTTCCGTCGTTTTTCTTCAAATTATTCTAAGTCTCAACACTAGCAAATTTAACTAAGTCCAAAATAGCATTAAATTTTTCAAGATTTCTACTTAGAACACATAAAGTTCAATTTTACTTGGCAAATTTTAATTCTTCAAAGATTATTTGCACTTGCACTTTAGGATCAAATTAGCATGGCAAAATTGTACTCACAGTTTATCCACTTTGCACTCACTTCACAACTCCGCAACCAACTTCTCCCGTCGGCTGCCAATGCCAGCTAGCCAGCCAGCACAGCACAGCACAGCTCAACGCAGTACAGCAAGGCACACCGCCTGCAGTAACGCCCCTTGAGTAGCGATCCACTACTCGTTCAGGTGCGATGACGAATGCAGTCTCGCCTCCACTAGCAAGACTTACTACCTCAGCTAGTATATTCGGCTCCGATGGACCAAAAATGTAGAATGCCTAAGTTGGGAGTGTGGGATACTAAGGGTAGCAAAAAAACCAATGTATCCTGTTCTTAAACCTCTATTGAATAAACGTTCACAATATATCTATACAAAAGACAAAACGAAATGCTTGCGAGTTTTACAAAGGTAACAGCGCCATCTATGAGCAATTTGGAAAAACAAAAATTCATACTTACACCGAACAACCGGTGCTGCAACACTGGACCCACTCTAAGATAATATGTGACACTGCTTGCAATGGACACCTTTAAAAGATGATACTAGTGAAATGCCTAAAGTGCAGAACACACAAAACTAAGCGATACAATTGATATATTTATGTGATGTGTGAAATGCGACAAGAGAACAATGGAAATGAAATGGAAACATAGAGATTACTATTACAAACTCTTCCCAATTGCCACCTTACTATAAATCTAAGTAACATCTCTCCAAACGCGAGTGGATGAGACCTCCATAAAATATCTTAGTGGATAGACATGCCAATAATGATGTAACACAGGACAGAAACCATTGGCGAAGGTACAGTGAATTGGTACAGACATGTTCATAAATATGACAGAAAATGGATGCATCTCATGCATGGGGCACTGACGGGCCATTAGGCTGGCCATGGACACCTATACAAAATGAAACGTGTTGACAGCCCAGAGTGCAGAACATGAAAAGGGTCTCAGGAGACCATGAACAATGTGACGCCCTATCCGGCAAATGAATGGAAATCCTAGGAAAGGCATAGCCGGACCTGGAGGACTACAGGCTCTTCCAAAAAGCGGCATACTGAAGTACATGGAACATGTGTCCAGACAGGCAGTGGAGAGTGAATAAAGGATTAGGGAGAGCACAAAAGATCTATGAGGGTCGACGTGTCACCGGTGCACTGGACCCACTCTAAGATAAGATAACACAGGAGTTAGAAGATACAAGAAAAACATGAAATAAAATACAAAAAATAATACAAATTTATAGACAACTAGCGGCCCGGTACGTGCTTCGCTACGTATATAGTGAAATAATTAAAAAAAAAATAATTGGAATTCATTTATTCAAATAAAAAAATATTTTATTAATTGCTAGCTATTTTAAAACTTAATCCAAAACATTTGGATAAACAATATTTTTGGTTTTCCATTTTGAGCATGAATAAACTAACGGCTGGGGGGGTACCGACTCTGGAACAGGCAACATAAAGTCGAAGCACGTCCAAAATGAAATGACCGCATTAATGACATAACAACATGCTTGTTCTGTCAACACTGAAAAAAGTTTCAATTTGACAGCAAAATCCCCATTAACAAAATGATCCGCCATTTATTGAATTCATTTGTTACAAAAAATGTGATAAATGAAGAACCGCTCTACCGATTTTGTGCAAACTTCACATAAACCATCTACTAAATAGTCCGAACAAAGCCTAAACATTTGGTTTGGATACGTGAGCCCGTTCTTGAGTTATAAAATTACAACGAAAAGTGGCATTGATTTTTATATATATAGAAAAGATTATCACAATCTTAACTCAACTATTTTCAAAGTATATGAACGGATTACATCACTATTATACCGGACCACAGTAATAGTACGTAATAGTACTACGACCGGAGTTACAGCGATAGATTTTTGTATTTTCACGATATTTCGGTGACGTTGCAGACAAAAATCGATCGCGGTAAATTCCGTATATACAATAGTGATGTAATCAACGATGAGTTTAAAATTACGTATTATTTAAAAAGGTTTATACTCAGTTTTGTGTAAATGATGGTTGTACATCACTAGTTATATAATGCAGAAGCTCATACTCATGAGCATGTGAACATTGAGGTGATGTGACAATACATTGCGACTACAGCAAAAACGGACGCGTCGAATTAGTGTTGTGTAAAATAATCAAATTAAAGTTAAGTGCAAATAAAGACACATGAACAAAGTAACTTCTTATAGAGACAACAAAAAAAGTGCCGAAAGACACTTCCTAATATACCTACTTTATTCTAGGTTAATGTAAAATTAGTCACTAGCTTACCATTAGGCTAACTTAATAAGATCTAAATCTTAAGTTATTTTAAATTAAGGCTAAGAATATATATATAAAACATCAGACGCGCAGCATGCGCCACTATAGCGATTTTTTTTTTAATCCCGTATTGATATCGGAATACCAAGGTCACTTTACATTACTACTTTTTGATGCTCTACACGAATCCGCAGGCAGAATTTCTAAATTTTGAGTTTCATGGCAACGGACGGACAGAACGACCGGACGAATAAGCTCAATGAATTTCGCTGACTAGTTCTGTTACTTCAAAAAAGAAGTATTGCATAGAATTAATAAGGAATGTACAGAATAAAGGACTGACACTCTAGATCCATCCGTTCTGAAAACAGCATAGACATAAAATATGACTCCCTTGGAAATAGGTATGAATCTGCGGTCTCTTCTCGCATAAAGAACAATGAAACAATTTCAAAGACAATAACACTATTCTCCCAAACCTCCTTCCGGAACCCTTGGAATCCATAAACGTCAGTCACAGACTACGAAAGGGAAAAGATAAAATAGATAATTTAGTACCCTTAAAACTAACAATTTGGTCCCTCGGTAAACCTTGCCTGGAAGTATCATTATCCCGGTTCTAACAAAAAATAGACTAATGCTTGAAGGTCTTTTACTGTTAAAGGTTTATTTTGGAGCATTTTTCTTCATTTTCAGCAATATATTATTTCTATGTGACGTCACGAGCTTCATCCATTTGTCATGTTGGAGACGAATAGGGAGTTATGAATGTTTGGAGGCGGTATCAAATATGACTGGTCTATAGTGTAACTTTATTGAGGTATCTGTTTGACCATCTAATCACATTCCTTACGCTATGCTCCTTAACATGATTTAAAAAATGCACGGGTCTATTTGGATAGTAGTTCTCATTTTATACCTGTTGTATTTATATGAAAATGCATTTAAAGTCTATTGTCATTACGTGTGACAAAATTTCGTTATCAATTTTGACGGTTTTATGTAACGAACTGAGATTAAATATGATAGCTTAGATGTTATTTTTTTTTAAAGTTTTACTGAAAGAATAATCGTAATAATAAAATTTAAAAAAAATACACTTTACTTCTCAATGTTAGCTATCATATTTAATCTCAGTTCGTTACATAAAACCGTCAAAATTGATAACGAAATTTTGTCACACGTAATGACAATAGACTTTAAATGCATTTTCATATAAATACAACAGGTATAAAATGAGAACTACTATCCAAATAGACCCGTGCATTTTTTAAATCATGTTAAGGAGCATAGCGTAAGGAATGTGATTAGATGGTCAAACAGATACCTCAATAAAGTTACACTATAGACCAGTCATATTTGATACCGCCTCCAAACATTCATAACTCCCTATTCGTCTCCAACATGACAAATGGATGAAGCTCGTGACGTCACATAGAAATAATATATTGCTGAAAATGAAGAAAAATGCTGCAAAATAAACCTTTAACAGTAAAAGACCTTCAAGCATTAGTCTATTTTTTGTTAGAACCGGGATAATGATACTTCCAGGCAAGGTTTACCGAGGGACCAAATTGTTAGTTTTAAGGGTACTAAATTATCTATTTTATCTTTTCCCTTTCGTAGTCTGTGACTGACGTTTATGGATTCCAAGGGTTCCGGAAGGAGGTTTGGGAGAATAGTGTTAAATTTAAAAAAAATACACTTTACTTCTCAATGTAACTAACATTGAGAAGTAAAGTGTATTTTTTTTAAATTTTATTATTACGATTATTCTTTCAGTAAAACTTTAAAAAAAAATAACATCTAAGCTATCATATTTAATCTCAGTTCGTTACATAAAACCGTCAAAATTGATAACGAAATTTTGTCACACGTAATGACAATAGACTTTAAATGCATTTTCATATAAATACAACAGGTATAAAATGAGAACTACTATCCAAATAGACCCGTGCATTTTTTAAATCATGTTAAGGAGCATAGCGTAAGGAATGTGATTAGATGGTCAAACAGATACCTCAATAAAGTTACACTATAGACCAGTCATATTTGATACCGCCTCCAAACATTCATAACTCCCTATTCGTCTCCAACATGACAAATGGATGAAGCTCGTGACGTCACATAGAAATAATATATTGCTGAAAATGAAGAAAAATGCTCCAAAATAAACCTTTAACAGTAAAAGACCTTCAAGCATTAGTCTATTTTTTGTTAGAACCGGGATAATGATACTTCCAGGCAAGGTTTACCGAGGGACCAAATTGTTAGTTTTAAGGGTACTAAATTATCTATTTTATCTTTTCCCTTTCGTAGTCTGTGACTGACGTTTATGGATTCCAAGGGTTCCGGAAGGAGGTTTGGGAGAATAGTGTTATTGTCTTTGAAATTGTTTCATTGTTCTTTATGCGAGAAGAGACCGCAGATTCATACCTATTTCCAAGGGAGTCATATTTTATGTCTATGCTGTTTTCAGAACGGATGGATCTAGAGTGTCAGTCCTTTATTCTGTACATTCCTTATTAATTCTATGCAATACTTCTTTTTTGAAGTAACAGAACTAGTCAGCGAAATTCATTGAGCTTATTCGTCCGGTCGTTCTGTCCGTCCGTTGCCATGAAACTCAAAATTTAGAAATTCTGCCTGCGGATTCGTGTAGAGCATCAAAAAGTAGTAATGTAAAGTGACCTTGGTATTCCGATATCAATACGGGATTAAAAAAAAAATCGCTATAGTGGCGCATGCTGCGCGTCTGATGTTTTATATATATATTCTTAGCCTTAATTTAAAATAACTTAAGATTTAGATCTTATTAAGTTAGCCTAATGGTAAGCTAGTGACTAATTTTACATTAACCTAGAATAAAGTAGGTATATTAGGAAGTGTCTTTCGGCACTTTTTTTGTTGTCTCTATAAGAAGTTACTTTGTTCATGTGTCTTTATTTGCACTTAACTTTAATTTGATTATTTTACACAACACTAATTCGACGCGTCCGTTTTTGCTGTAGTCGCAATGTATTGTCACATCACCTCAATGTTCACATGCTCATGAGTATGAGCTTCTGCATTATATAACTAGTGATGTACAACCATCATTTACACAAAACTGAGTATAAACCTTTTTAAATAATACGTAATTTTAAACTCATCGTTGATTACATCACTATTGTATATACGGAATTTACCGCGATCGATTTTTGTCTGCAACGTCACCGAAATATCGTGAAAATACAAAAATCTATCGCTGTAACTCCGGTCGTAGTACTATTACGTACTATTACTGTGGTCCGGTATAATAGTGATGTAATCCGTTCATATACTTTGAAAATAGTTGAGTTAAGATTGTGATAATCTTTTCTATATATATAAAAATCAATGCCACTTTTCGTTGTAATTTTATAACTCAAGAACGGGCTCACGTATCCAAACCAAATGTTTAGGCTTTGTTCGGACTATTTAGTAGATGGTTTATGTGAAGTTTGCACAAAATCGGTAGAGCGGTTCTTCATTTATCACATTTTTTGTAACAAATGAATTCAATAAATGGCGGATCATTTTGTTAATGGGGATTTTGCTGTCAAATTGAAACTTTTTTCAGTGTTGACAGAACAAGCATGTTGTTATGTCATTAATGCGGTCATTTCATTTTGGACGTGCTTCGACTTTATGTTGCCTGTTCCAGAGTCGGTACCCCCCCAGCCGTTAGTTTATTCATGCTCAAAATGGAAAACCAAAAATATTGTTTATCCAAATGTTTTGGATTAAGTTTTAAAATAGCTAGCAATTAATAAAATATTTTTTTATTTGAATAAATGAATTCCAAAATGCACGGGTCTATTTGGATAGTAGTTCTCATTTTATACCTGTTGTATTTATATGAAAATGCATTTAAAGTCTATTGTCATTACGTGTGACAAAATTTCGTTATCAATTTTGACGGTTTTATGTAACGAACTGAGATTAAATATGATAGCTTAGATGTTATTTTTTTTTAAAGTTTTACTGAAAGAATAATCGTAATAATAAAATTTAAAAAAAATACACTTTACTTCTCAATGTTAGTTACATTGAGAAGTAAAGTGTATTTTTGTTGTTCCTTGTTGCAAAACTAGAGCCACTCGAATTAAAATTTTTAATTATTATTTGCAGGACATAAAGGAATGGATCAATAAACCGTCTTGCACGATGGTTTACTAAGCTAGATACTTTTTAAAATAAAATTTACGTTATACAGAGCAAATGTCTTATCAATTTTGGGAGTACTATGTTTCATCAATATTGTAAAGTTATAAATAATCTATAGGGTTGATTAGTGACGTACAGTATTAAGACGCATTATTTAATGTATTTTGCAAATAGTTAAGTTTTCAGTTTGGCACTAGTTTTGAAGCAGTGATTTTTTTTTCAAAAAAAGATAGACGCACATTCCAATTTCGTGCCGCTTACAATTATATCGTTATAATATACAAACAATGAACAATTCATTTGAAAGATAAAATATAATTATACTAATGATACAATAAAATTGTCTTAATTGTACTGCCTCGTTTCCTGTGCTAATGTGATATCTACCTCTTCGTACAATATTGCTTGTGAATGGAAATAATACAATGAATTTATAATAGTTAAAATATAGTACACGATCTTATTTTTACGAATATTATAATGAGTGAAAGTAGGCACCATGCGGATTGCAAAGAGTTATTAGAAGATATATTATTTAGCGATGGACACTGGTTGTAGACACTAAACATGTAAATAGAGCAATTATCGCTTTGTTATGAATACGATTGACATTGAGTTTGATTAGTTACCAAGATTTTGCATGTCGTCTAATATCTCTACAATTTATAATTTCTTACATCACTCTCGTTCATAAAAATATTAAAAATTATACTATTATTCAAACGCAGTTATGTAAAGTGAATATTTTTAAATATTTTTTTTGTGCAAAAAGATTGTTTAAGTAAAAAGTCATCATCGAATAGTTCCTTCAAAAAATGCATGCATAAATTCTTTAGATCTTCTACAGTGAGTTAAAAGACTATTTGTGTATTATTCGTGTACTTATAAATTCTGTATTACTTATATGTATCTTCCGGAGTTAGTATGTACTAAAACTTCTATCATACTTTGTTTGATATTAGTTTATGTATCAATTTTATTGGGTAATATTTTTTACAGAAGTTATTTAATAATTAAGGATATTAATATGAGCAGTTGATAAATGGGTAGTTATTTATTTTCTGGTGGCTGATAAATTACTACAGCAGTAGAAATTGGACATTAATAAAAAGAAATTTTTGCCGTTATTTCATCCTACGATTCAGGTTCTAAAATGATTCAAGCAGTGTTATAAATAAATGGGCAGTTAGATACATAGTTGGGCAGTTCACGGTGAGCGGTAACACGCCGAACATCATTTTGATTGAGTAGAGAGGTTATCTGCCGTTAAAAGAAGAGTGACTTAAGCTTATTATTGTTGACTTATTTTATTTGACTCCCGCAACAAGGAATTAAATTAATACGAAAGCTTTTCCTATCATAAAATCATAATTTCCATACATAACAAATTATTATTATTTATTTAACACACTGAAATAAACAAGGAAAATTTAAATAGCACAAATGCCGTAACTTCTCCCATTGCCGCCTCAATTTAAATACTATATAGAATGAGATTTGTTCACTGGCCTTTAATAACTGGCCATTCAGTCATAATTACTGTTCATTAATAAGTTGTCCATTGAAATATTTCGTACCAATCAAATCTTTTTAGTTTTCTGTTCAGTTTATTCTGCTGAACTTGTTAATAGACATGCATTTTGTAATTTTTAACTTACCAAATCAACAATTTCAAAATTTAGGAGCAGTTCAATAAGTGCCCCTTTAAATTTATGCCAATTTTATTTGTTATTTAAATATTAATATGTGTAGTTATATTTCCCACACCGGCAACCACAAATTCCATTCGGTTACTGAAAAGCAACGGTTGACTGGATGAGATCTCTCGACAGAATAAGTCCGCCATTGCAAATAATTTGTAATTGAGTAAATGCTTTAAGCTTATATCGTTGTATGCAATAAATTTTTTATAAATAAAACAACAAACAAGTATGTAATTTGTTGTGTTCTGATTAGTCCTAAGATGTCAAATATTCTATAACTAAGCTTTCATACTAATACATAAATAATGTAAATAAAATCTGCAATCTTATAACAATAAACATCTGTAGATAAATACATCTGGTATTTATATAATTATAGATGTATAGTACATTAAAGAAATTATAATATAAATTATTCGCTATATTTTTGGAATGTCCATTTTTTAATAGTCCATGTTTTCACCCTGTCGCGTCGTTCACGGATTTCACGTATTGTACGCACACCGTATGAGCTTTCATACCCATGATAATAGCGTTAGGTCAATTTCATGATTAATTATTATCGGAAATATATTTTCACTATATAAAAACTGGATGAAAGAAAAATATGAGTTGTATTGTTGCTTTGAATTTTTTTTACCAAACCGTCTATCAGCCAACCATACGCCTGATGCAAAGGCAAAGGGGTTGCCGTTGCTAACAAACCCTACCTAATGTTTTACCTATATGATCTACCTGCTCCTATTGTGGCAAGAACAAAGCAAGGTAATTGCCCGGCATTCACGTACTCCGGCGCCACATACTAACACAGCAAGATGTCGATAATTAAAAACAATTCTTGAATAGTTGTAGATAAAATGCCTTCCAGTGTTCACGCTCTTTTATTTTCATCTTAGAGTGGAGACCTCGTATGGGGCGAACTACGAAGCGTTAACCCCCTACCCTCACTTTGACCATGAGACCGAATGCTTACCTCACCTGCACGTGGTGCACCCTGCCGATTAGAGAAGAGGCTCTGGCAAAAGAGAGTTCAGGTAGAGCGTAATTGTAAGCTACCCGACTGGGGAAGTACCTCCACCTCACAGAATACCGCAGCCAAATAACAATTCCCTTGAGAGTTGAGAATTGTTTTGGTCTTGTGAGTTAGTGAGGTCACCAAAAAAGAAGGAATTGGATGCACGAACGATTTGTCATGTTACGAGTGTTACGGTAACCGCTTTACATCAGGCGGTCCATACGCTTATCTGCGTCCCGATGTAGCATAAATAAACTTAAATTATTGTATTGCCACCAGTTGTCGATAAGTATACACATTTTAAATTAAATCTGGCCGTTCAAAGTGAGTCGGTTACAAACTGACAAACCGACAAGCAAACATACAGGTGAAGCAAATAAAAGCGTGTTATAAAGCGAAAGATTTAGCGTGCCTTATTTCGGCACAGCCCAGGTCTCAGATCTTGATTGTAACTAGACAGAAAATTAGTCGTTACGCATCGACCAGTTGTGTTTTATTTCCGACAAATTCAATGCAACATCTGGGTGAAATCAGATTTTCGCTAGGTGGTCTAGTTTTATTGGGCAGTGCTGAAATAAGGCTTATTTCGGCACTGCCACAAAAAAACCATATAGCTCTTTAACGGGAGACATTTTTTTTCTTTTGAGCAACAAATTTCGATAAATTAACGACTAATTTTTTGTCTAGTTAAAATCAAGATCTGAAATCTGAGATCAAGATTTATTTATATATTTAAACTTTATTGACCACAAAATTACATGAGTGTACAAAAGGCGGACATAAAGCTAAAAGCATTCTCTACAAGTCAACCTTCGGTAAAAGCAGAAATTCATAACTGCTCGAATGCGGTCCTAAGCAATTGACATTACACGAAAGCAGAGCCGTAGTGAAATATTAGCTTTTAAAAACTTATTCTAATGCCATGAATTTCGACAAACGAATTGTAAGAGAACTAATTGGAAGGTCTCCAGGGCCTGATTCTATTCCGTAAAGGGAATCTCATTACGGTGGCCAATTAAATAGCCGTGAGGCCGGAAGGTTGGGAATCAAGCGACTGACTTATTTCTTGGAGCCTTAATAGCTTCGGGATGCTAATGATTAACTTGAATTTAGTATTTTTTTTATTTAGTGAGATATTTTTATTGATTTTATTCCAGATTTAATACGTCTCAAGTTTGAGTTAATTCGACGAGCTCGGTGGCGTAGCGGTCAATGACGCGGCTTCGACACCAACGCTCGTGGGTTCGATTCCCACATAGGACAAAGTTCATGAACATGTCTGTTTGTCTTAGTCTGGGTGTTTTCTATGTATCATAAGTGTATCATAAGTATCATGTATTTACAAAAAAAAAAATGTATTTACATATGTTTATCAGTTGTCTGGTACCCATAACACACGCTTCGCTTACTTTGGGGCTAGATGACACTGTGTAATTTGTCTGACAATGTTTATTATTTATTTATTCATTTTGTGGTCTAAAAGGAATCGGCGTCGTTCGGCGTTAGGCCGAAGCTGAAGCCGATTACCATCAGAATTTTGGATGAGAAAATCAAAGTAGGTACTGCATTGTTGCTAATTATGTTAAATCCAAATAAATTTCTAACAAGATGTAACTTCGATGTGAATCTATTTTATGTACATTGTGATATAACGTGATAGTTATCTAGACCTAGGACTGTAATACCTAGCTTAGCTAGTAGGAAACTCTACGAACTGAGCTGACGATTATCTACATCCTAAATACGAAGAAGATAGCGTGTCTCGTACTTGGGATACTGAGAGCACAAAAGATCCATGAGGATCGACGTGTCACCGGTGCTGCAACACTGGACCCACTCTAAGATAATATGTGACACTGCTTGCAATGGACACCTTTAAAAGATGATACTAGTGAAATGCCTAAAGTGCAGAACACACAAAACTAAGCGATACAAATGATATATTTATGTGATGTGTGAAATATCACAAGAGAACAATGGAAATGAAATGGAAACATAGAGATTACTATTACAAACTCTTCCCAATTGCCACCGTACTATAAATCTAAGTAACATCTCTCCAAACGCGAGTGGATGAGACCTCCATAAAATATCTTAGTGGATAGACATGCCAATAATGATGTAACACAGGACAGAAACCATTGGCGAAGGTACAGTGAATTGGTACAGACATGTTCATAAATATGACAGAAAATGGATGCATCTCATGCATGGGGCACTGACGGGCCATTAGGCTGGCCATGGACACCTATACAAAATGAAACGTGTTTACAGCCCAGAGTGCAGAACATGAAAAGGGTCTCAGGAGACCATGAACAATGTGACGCCCTATCCGGCTAATGAATGGAAATCCTAGGAAAGGCATAGCCGGACCTGGAGGACTACAGGCTCTTCCAAAAAGCGGCATACTGAAGTACATGGAACATGTGTCCAGACAGGCAGTGGAGAGTGAATAAAGGATTAGGGAGAGCACAAAAGATCTATGAGGGTCGACGTGTCACCGGTGCACTGGACCCACTCTAAGACAAGATAACACAGGTGTTAGAAGATACAAGAAAAACATGAAATAAAATACAAAAAATAATACAAATTTATAGACAACTAGCGGCCCGGTACGTGCTTCGCTACGTATATAGTGAAATAATTAAAAAAAAATAATTGGAACATCAAATTCATTTATTCAAATAAAAAAATATTTTATTAATTGCTAGCTATTTTAAAACTTAATCCAAAACATTTGGATAAACAATATTTTTGGTTTTCCATTTTGAGCATGAATAAACTAACGGCTGGGGGGGGTACCGACTCTGGAACAGGCAACATAAAGTCGAAGCACGTCCAAAATGAAATGACCGCATTAATGACATAACAACATGCTTGTTCTGTCAACACTGAAAAAAGTTTCAATTTGACAGCAAAATCCCCATTAACAAAATGATCCGCCATTTATTGAATTCATTTGTTACAAAAAATGTGATAAATGAAGAACCGCTCTACCGATTTTGTGCAAACTTCACATAAACCATCTACTAAATAGTCCGAACAAAGCCTAAACATTTGGTTTGGATACGTGAGCCCGTTCTTGAGTTATAAAATTACAACGAAAAGTGGCATTGATTTTTATATATATAGAAAAGATTATCACAATCTTAACTCAACTATTTTCAAAGTATATGAACGGATTACATCACTATTATACCGGACCACAGTAATAGTACGTAATAGTACTACGACCGGAGTTACAGCGATAGATTTTTGTATTTTCACGATATTTCGGTGACGTTGCAGACAAAAATCGATCGCGGTAAATTCCGTATATACAATATTGATGTAATCAACGATGAGTTTAAAATTACGTATTATTTAAAAAGGTTTATACTCAGTTTTGTGTAAATGATGGTTGTACATCACTAGTTATATAATAACATAACCGCTGTAGATTTTCGTTAACAAAGTTAGATCAAACTATGCAGAAGCTCATACTCATGAGCATGTGAACATTGAGGTGATGTGACAATACGGGCATATTGCGACTACAGCAAAAACGGACGCGTCGAATTAGTGTTGTGTAAAATAATCAAACTAAAGTTAAGTGCAAATAAAGACACATGAACAAAGTAACTTCTTATAGAGACAACAAAAAAAGTGCCGAAAGACACTTCCTAATATACCTACTTAATTCTAGGTTAATGTAAAATTAGTCACTAGCTTACCATTAGGCTAACTTAATAAGATCTAAATCTTAAGTTATTTTAAATTAAGGCTAAGAATATATATATAAAACATCAGACGCGCAGCATGCGCCACTATAGCGATTTTTTTTTTAATCCCGTATTGATATCGGAATACCAAGGTCACTTTACATTACTACTTTTTGATGCTCTACACGAATCCGAAGTCAGAACTTCGAAATTTTGAGTTTCGTGGCAACGGACGGACAGACAGAACGACTTTTTTTCGGAAAACCAAGGTCACTTTACATTACTACTTTTTGATGCTCTACACGAATCCGCAGGCAGAATTTCTAAAATTTGAGTTTCATGGCAACGGACGGACAGAACGACCGGACGAATAAGCTCAATGAATTTCGCTGACTAGTTCTGTTACTTCAAAAAAGAAGTATTGCATAGAATTAATAAGGAATGTACAGAATAAAGGACTGACACTCTATCCATCCGTTCTGAAAACAGCATAGACATAAAATATGACTCCCTTGGAAATAGGTATGAATCTGCGGTCTCTTCTCGCATAAAGAACAATGAAACAATTTCAAAGACAATAACACTATTCTCCCAAACCTCCTTCCGGAACCCTTGGAATCCATAAACGTCAGTCACAGACTACGAAAGGGAAAAGATAAAATAGATAATTTAGTACCCTTAAAACTAACAATTTGGTCCCTCGGTAAACCTTGCCTGGAAGTATCATTATCCCGGTTCTAACAAAAAATAGACTAATGCTTGAAGGTCTTTTACTGTTAAAGGTTTATTTTGGAGCATTTTTCTTCATTTTCAGCAATATATTATTTCTATGTGACGTCACGAGCTTCATCCATTTGTCATGTTGGAGACGAATAGGGAGTTATGAATGTTTGGAGGCGGTATCAAATATGACTGGTCTATAGTGTAACTTTATTGAGGTATCTGTTTGACCATCTAATCACATTCCCTATACGCTATGGTCCTGAACATGATTTAAAAAATGCACGGGTAAATTTGGATAGTGGTTCTCATTTTATACCTGTTGTATTTATATGAAAATGCATTTAAAGTCAATTGTCATTACGTGTGACAAAATTTCGTTATCAATTTTGACGGTTTTATGTAACGAACTGAGATTAAATATGACGGGTTAGATGTTTTTTTTTTTTTTTAAGTTTTACTGAAAGAATAATCGTAATAATAAAATAAAAAAAAATACACTTTACTTCTCAATGTTAGTTACATTGAGAAGTAAAGTGTATTTTTGTTGTTCCTTGTTGCAAAACTAAAGCCACTCGAATTAAATTTTTTAATTATTATTTGCAGGACATAAAGGATTGGATCAATAAACTGTCTTGCACGATGGTTTACTAAGCTAGATAGACTTTTTAAAATAAAATTTACGTTATACAGAGCAAATGTCTTATCAATTTTGGGAGTACTATGTTTCATCAATATTGTAAAGTTATAAAAAATCTATAGGGTTGATTAGTGACGTACAGTATTAAGACGCATTATTTAATGTATTTTGCAAATAGTTAAGTTTTCAGTTTGGCACTAGTTTTGAAGCAGTGATTTTTTATCAAAAAAAGATAGACGCACATTCCAATTTCGTGCCGTTTACAATTATATCGTTATAATATACAAACAATGAACAATTCATTTGAAAGATAAAATATAATTATACTAATGATACAATAAAATTGTCTTAATTGTACTGCCTCGTTTCCTGTGCTAATGTGATATCTACCTCTTCGTACAATATTGCTTGTGAATGGAAATAATACAATGAATTTATAATAGTTAAAATATAGTACACGATCTTATTTTTACGAATATTATAATGAGTGAAAGTAGGCACCATGCGGATTGCAAAGAGTTATTAGAAGATATATTATTTAGCGATGGACACTGGTTGTAGACACTAAACATGTAAATAGAGCAATTATCGCTTTGTTATGAATACGATTGACATTGAATTTGATTAGTTACCAAGATTTTGCATGTCGTCTAATATCTCTACAATTTATAATTTCTTACATCACTCTCGTTCATAAAAATATTAAAAATTATACTACGAGGGCGGGATGATAAGTAACTAGCCTAATAAGAAAAGACTTAACTTTCCGTGATAAAAATTAATTTTATTTTTCGACATAGTCTCCGTGAACCTCTACGCACTTATTCCATCTTCGTTCTAAAGCAGTTAATGCCTTCCATAAAATGATTTCTTTCGAGGCCTGCAAAATACTCCTCTACAGCGGCAATGACTTCATCATTTGTGGCAAATTTCTGTCCGCCCAAAAAAGTTTTGAGCTTAGGGAATAAGTGGAAGTCTGATGGCGCTAGATCAGGCGAATAAGGTGGGAGGGGCAGCAAATCCTACTTCAATTCGTTGATTTTTGCCATAGCTTTAACACATGAGTGAACCCTAGCGTTGTCTCGGTGGAACATGATTTTTTTTTCGCCAAACCTGATCGTTTTTGCTGAATACATTGATGAAGCTTATCTAGAAGATTAGCGTAGTATTCTCCATTAATTGTTTGACCTTTAGGAAGGTGATCGATCATCAAGATCCCATCTGCATCCCAAAAGACGGAAGCTATCACTTTTCCAGCCGACTTTACAGCCATGGCTTTTTTGGAGCCGGGCATCTCGATTGAGTCCACTGTTTTGATTGAATTTTTTATTATGGCGTGTAATGATGAACCCATGTTTCATCTGTTGTTACAAATTGACGTAAAAAATTGGCCTTATTACTCTGAAAACGGTCCAGACATTCTTTTGAGTTTCGCACCCGAATCCTTTTTTGATCGTGCGTAAGCAATCGCGGCACCCAACGGGCCGATAACTTTTTCATATTTAATTCCTTACTTAGGATATGATGTACCCGTTCTTTTGAGATACCTGTAGTGTCAGCTATTTCAGATAAATTCAATCGTCGATTTGTTAAAACCATATCATGTACTTTCACTACCATTTCCGGAGTCGTGACGCTTTTTGGACGTCCGGGGCGGGCTTCATCTTGGACACATGTACGACCGCGTTTAAACTCAGCCACCCAGTTTTTTACTGTGGCATAAGAAGGAGCACATTCACCCAAAACATTATTTAACTCGTCATAGATATCTTTCCCCTTCATGCCCTTCATATGAAGAAATTTTATCACCGCTCTTTGTTCAATTTTATCCATTTTGAAAACAGTTGACGAAATATATTTTCTAATGACAAAAAGTCAATAAAATTTTCACGCCACCAAATTCAAATTTAGAACACAGGTGGCCAGAGATACGAATTTAAAAATGACATATATATTCTTTTAATTTTAACTTTTTAAATAGCAGTGGCTAGTTACTTATCATCCCGCCTACGTATTATTCAAACGCAGTTATGTAAAGTGAATATTTTTAAATATTTTTTTTTGTGCAAAAAGATTGTTTTAGTAAAAAGTCATCATCGAATAGTTCCTTCGAAAAATGCATGCACAAATTCTTTAGATCTTCTACAGTGAGTTAAGACTATTTGTGTATTATTCGTGTAGTTATAAATTCTATATTACTTATGTATGTGTGTATGTATCTTCATCAGACAGTTTCTTCCGGAGTTAGTAAGTACTAAAACTTCTATCATACTTTGTTTGATATTATATGTATCAATTTTATTGGGTAATAATTTTTACAAATGTTATTTAATAATTAAGGATATTAATATGAGCAGTTGATAAATGGGCAGTTATTTTCTGGTGGTTGATAAATTACTACAACAGTAGAATATGGACATTAATAAAAAGAAAATTTTGCCGTTATTTCATCCTACGATTCAGGTTCTAAAATTATTCAAGCAGTGTTATAAATAAATGGGCAGTAAAATGATGGAATGGGCAGTTAGATACATAGTTGGGCAGTTCACGGTGAGCGGTAACACGCCGAACATCATTTTGATTGAGTAGAGAGGTTATCTGCCGTTAAAAGAACAGTGACTTAAGCTTATTATTGTTGACTTATTTTATTTGACTCCCGCAACAAGCAATTAAATTAATACGAAAGCTTTTCCTTTCATAGTCGTATCATAAAATCATAATTTCCATACATAACAAATTATTATTATTTATTTAACACACTGAAATAAACAAGGAAAATTTAAATAGCACAAATGCCGTAACTCCTCCCATTGCCGCCTCATTTTAAGTACTATTTAGAATGAGATTTGTTCACTGGCCTCTAATAACTGGCCATTCAGTCATATTACTGTTCATTATTATGTTATCCATTGAAATATTTCTTACCAATCAATTTTTTTTAGTTTTCTGTTCAGTTTATTCTGATGAACTTGTTAATACACATTCATTTTGTAATTTTTAACTTACCAAATCAACAATTTCAAAATTTAGGAGCAGTTCAATAAGTGCCCCTTTAAATTTATGCCAATTTTATTTGATAATTAAATATTAATTTAATATATAATATATATAAATAAATTAATATATATAATTTAATATATATAAATAAATTATAATTTATATTTCCCACACCGGCAACCACAAATTCCATTCGGTTACTGAAAAGCAACGGTTGACTGGATGAGATTTCTCGACAGAATAAGTCCGCCATTGAAAATAATAATAATAATAATAATAATAATAATAAGTCCGCAGGGCAGCTTGTGTGGCGAGCTGTTGTGTGAGTAGCGACACCACGGACCCGAGTCTCCAGAGAGTCGGTCAGGGCCTTCGTATCCGACGTGTCTTCATCGGTCGGAGTGTAAACACAAGAAGGCCCGCAGGACTCTCAGCTCTGGCTTGCCTTCATTGGCCGTCCAGAGAGGAGCCGCTAGAGCTATATGCTCCAGGGGTGGAAGTGTTAAAGGGCATCACGCCGCGAGTAACTTCGGAGAAAGCGCAGCACACCTCTCGACATCCCTGAGTCACTCACACCGGTGTTGCCCCCGGCCGTTTTCCTGGCATTTCGGGGGCCCATCTAGTGAGTGGCAAGCCACCGCCTGCCGCAAATAACTAGCAATAAAAGCAGTTATGGCAGGCGTCCGTCCCTCTTCTGTAATAGC
The DNA here is from genome assembly GCA_937001555.2 of Hypsopygia costalis. NCBI lineage: Eukaryota > Metazoa > Arthropoda > Insecta > Lepidoptera > Pyralidae > Hypsopygia > Hypsopygia costalis. The sequence continues at coordinate 1,137,282 of OW443343.2, read as the reverse complement.
CCGGTATTAAGTTCACCCAAATCTCATCTCCATAGACCATTTATTTTCCATCACACTTCGCAATAGTCTCAACACCTGCCGAGACCTGCTTATGGGTATGTCGTTCCATTGACATATCCTGGAGCGGGTCACGGCGGGCGTACAACATTACATCAAACTTCTCAAAGGGGCCTCTACGCGTTGGATCCATATCCCCGCGCATGCCTATCAAATGACCGGGCTTGACCCGTGATTAAAAAGAGATACATAATAATAATAAAACAATCTGTGATGGACCGATTCTTTGGCCGCCTGACAAAAGTCCTAAAAAGTCTGTTGTCGGGTGGTAATAAGGTTCGGGCCTTCAACAGTTGGGTTATGCCCCTGCTGATATACACCTTCGGCATACTAAGATGGACTCAGACTGAGCTGGACGCCCTGGATGTAAAGGTCCGAAAACTGCTTACAACGTATCGCATGCATCACCCACGATCATCAGTGATGAGATTGTACATCCCACGGAAGTGTGGGGGTCGTGGCTTTTTAAATGCCAAAAACCTACACAACCGTGAGGTGTGTAATCTCAGGGAATATTTCCTAAACTGTGATAGTGGGATGCATCGCGACGTTGTAGCAGTTGATAAGGGCCTTACACCACTATCCTTAGCAAACGAGAATTGGCGTAAACCATCTGTGCTTACCACTCAGGGCCGCAAGGATATATGGAAGAGCAAGGAGCTACATGGGCGATTCTACCGGGCTCTTAATGGGCCTGATGTAGACTCGCTCGCGTCGGTGGCCTGGCTACGTTTCGGTGACCTCTTTGGGGAAACCGAAGGTTTTGTCTATGCAATTACGGACGAAGTTATCAAGACGAATAACTACCGGAAATATATCCTGAAGGACGGTACGGTCGACATCTGTCGAGCATGCCACCGTCCCGGTGAGTCACTCAGGCATATTGTTTCCGGTTGTTCTCATCTTGCTAACGGCGAGTACTTGCATAGACACAATCAAGTAGCTAGGATTATACACCAGCAACTTGCTCTTAAATATCGCCTTGTGAGCTCTGAAGTACCATACTACAGGTATGCACCTGCGCCAGTTCTCGAGAACGGTAGTGTCACGCTCTACTGGGACCGGTCTATTATCACTGACAGGACTATTCTCGCAAATAGACCTGATATTGTGGTATTAGACCGGGTGACGAACCGTGCAATTCTCGTTGACGTCACCATTCCCCATGATGAGAACCTCGTTAAGGCCGAGAAAGAGAAACTTTCTAAGTACTTGGACTTGGCCCACGAGGTTACCAACATGTGGCATGTGGACTCAACGATTATTGTTCCGATAGTCGTGTCAGTAAACGGACTTATAGCTAAGAGCCTCGACCATCACCTCGAGAGACTCACGCTAGGCAGTTGGGTCAAGAACCAGATACAGAAGGCGGTTCTTCTGGACACGGCCCGCATTGTGAGGAGATTCCTCACTCTGGAGCCCTGACCACCGGTGGTTTGGGTCTTCGCTCCACTACCGGCGGGTGCCCCTGTTTTTTTATATTTTTAAATGTATTTTTTTTTATATTTATATTTAAAAATGTAATAAAATAGAGTAAAATGAGAAATAAATGAAATAATAATAATAACGGCGAGTACTTACATAGACACAATCAAGTAGCTAGGATTATACACCAGCAACTTGCTCTTAAATATCGCCTTGTGAGCTCTGAAGTACCATACTACAGGTACGCACCTGCGCCAGTTCTCGAGAACGGTAGTGTCACGCTCTACTGGGACCGGTCTATTATCACTGACAGGACTATTCTCGCAAATAGACCTGATATTGTGGTATTAGACCGGGTGACGAACCGTGCAATTCTCGTTGACGTCACCATTCCCCATGATGAGAACCTCGTTAAGGCCGAGAAAGAGAAACTTTCTAAGTACTTGGACTTGGCCCACGAGGTTACCAACATGTGGCATGTGGACTCAACGATTATTGTTCCGATAGTCGTGTCAGTAAACGGACTTATAGCTAAGAGCCTCGACCATCACCTCGAGAGGCTCTCGCTAGGCAGTTGGGTCAAGAACCAGATACAGAAGGCGGTTCTTCTGAACACGGCCCGCATCGTGAGAAGGTTCCTCACTCTGGAGCCCTAACCACCGGTAGCTTGGGTCTTTGCCCCGCTATCGATGGGTGCCCCCTTTTTTATATTTTTAAATGTATTTTTTTTATATGATTTATATTTGAAAATGTAAAAATTGGAGAAAGTTATTGAATAAATGGTATAATAATAATAATCATTTATTTGCTTAAAATATGGTTACAAGTTGATCTTATAATATTTGTAGTGCCTCATATTTTGCCAAACTTTATTAGCGTGCAAATTTGTTTCTACAATTATTTATCATGTAAGAACATTAAGCATTTAATTCAGACATGTCAAGTACATACATATTATCAAAATTCATCAATTAATTTATAAACCAATTCAATAATAATTACAATATGCCATTTAATCTATGTACGTGTCAGTATTTTATATAATGTCAAAATTTAGAGGATAAAAATTCATCGATAGAATAAAAACATTTATCAGCCAGCCATTTAGTCAACTTATTTTTAAAATTGTTTAAAGTCAGTTCACGCATGAAAATAGGAATTTTATTGTATAATTTTATAGTCATATAATAACAATTCTTCTGATATAATGTTGAATTTTAATTGGGCAGCACTAATTTTGTGGGATCTCTAGACAAATACTTTCGATTTTCATTTGCTTTCTTAAACATCTCTGGATGCTTCTTTACAAATATTTTGTAATTGAGTAAATGGTTTAAGCTTATATCGTTGTATGCAATAAAAATTTTATAAATAAAACAACAAACAAGTATGTAATTTGTTGTGTTCTGATTAGTCCTAAGATGTCAAATATTCTATAACTAAGCTTTCATACTAATACATAAATAATGTAAATAAAATCTGCAATCTTATAACAATAAACATCTGTAGATAAATACGTCTGGTATTTATATAATTATAGATGTATAGTACATTAAAGAAATTATAATATAAATTATTCGCTATATTTTTGGCATGTCCATTTTTTAATAGTCCATGTTTTCACCCTGTCGCGTCGTTCACGGATTTCACGTATTGTACGCACACCGTATGAGCTTTCATACCCATGATAATAGCGTTAGGTCAATTTCATGATTAATTATTATCGGAAATATATTTTCACTATATAAAAACTGGATGAAAGAAAAATATGAGTTGTATTGTTGCTTTGAATTTTTTTTACCAAATCAGCCAACCATACGCCTGATGCTTTTACCTATAAAGTGCTATAGATCTGATCTACCTGCTCCTATTATGGCAAGAACGAAGCAAGGTAATTCACGTAGTCCGGCGCCACATACTAACGCAGCAAGATGTCGATAATTAAAAACAATTATTGAATAGTTGTAGATAAAATTCCTTCCAGTGTTCACGCTCTTTTATTTTCATCTTAGAGTGGAGACCTCGTATGGGGCGAACTACGAAGCGTTAACCCCCTACCCTCACTTTGACAATGAGAGCGAATGCTTACCTCACCTGCACGTGGTGCACCCTGCCGATTAGCGAAGAGGCTCTGGCAAAAGAGAGTTCAGGTACAGCGTAATTGTAAGCTACCCGACTGGGGAAGTACCTCCACCTCACAGTATACCGCGGCAAAATAACAATTCCCTTGAGATTTGAGAGTTGTTTTGGTCTTGTGCGTGAGTGAGGTCACCAAAAAAGAAGGAATTGGATGCACGAACGATTTTTCATGTTACGAGTGTTACGGTAACCGCTTTACATCAGGGGGACCATACGCTTATCTGCGTCCCGATGTAGCATAAATAAACTTATCAAATTATTGTATTGCCACCGGTTGTTGATAAGTATACACATTTTAAATTAAATCTGGCCGTTCAAAGTGAGTCGGTTACAAACTGACAAACCGACAAGCAAACATACAGGTGAAGCAAATAAAAGCGTGTTATAAAGCGAAAGATTTAGCGTGCCTTATTTCGGCACAGCCCAGGTCTCAGATGTAACTAGACAGAAAATTAGTCGTTACGCATCGACCAGTTGTGTTTTATTTCCGACAAATTCAAGACAACATCTGGGTGAAATCAGATTTTCGCTAGGTGGTCTAGTTTTATTGGGCAGTGCTGAAATAAGGCTTATTTCGGCACTGCCACAAAAAAAAAACCATATAGCTCTTTAACGTGAGACATTTTTTTTCTTTTGAGTAACAAGTTTCGATAAATTAACGACTAATTTTTTGTCTAGTTAGGGCAGTGCCGAAATAAGGCACGCAAAGATTTATTTATATATTTAAACTTTATTGACCACAAAATTACATGAGTGTACAAAAGGCGGACATAATGCTAAAAGCATTCTCAACCAGTCAACCTTCGGTAAAAGCAGAAATTCATAACTGCTCGAATGCGGTCCTAAGCAATTGACATTAAACATTAAAGATTGACGCAATTCCACGAAAGCAGAGCCGTAGTGAAATATTAGCTTATAAAAACTTATTCTAATGCCATGAATTTCGACAAACGAATTGTAAGAGAACTAATTGGAAGGTCTCCAGGGCCTGATTCTATTCCGTAAAGGGAATCTCATTACGGTGGCCAATTAAATAGCCGTGAGGCCGGGAGGTTGGGAATCAAGCGACTGACTTATTTCTTGGAGCCTTAATAGCTTCGGGATGCTAATGATTAACTTGAATTTAGTATTTTTTTTATTTAGTGAGATATTTTTATTGATTTTATTCCAGATTTAATACGTCTCAAGTTTGAGTTTAGTTTTATTCGACGAGCTCGGTGGCTAGCGGTTAATGACGCGGCTTCGACACCAACGCTCGTGGGTTCGATTCCCACATAGGACAAAGTTCATGAACATGTCTGTTTGTCTTAGTCTGGGTGTTTTCTATGTATCATAAGTATCATGTATTTACAAAAAAAATGTATTTACGTATGTTTATCAGTTGTCTAGTACCCATAACACAAGCTTCGCTTACTTTGGGGCTAGATGACACTGTGTAATTTGTCTTACCATATTTATTATTTATTATTCATTTTGTGGTCTAAAAGGAACCGGCGTCGTTCGGCGTTAGGCCGAAGCTTAAGCCGATTACCATCAGAATTTTGGATGAGAAAATCAAAGTAGGTACTGCATTGTTGCTAATTATGTTAAATCCTAAAGCTCTACCGAATAAACTGAAGATGTTTGTCGATAACTTTAACAAGAGACCAATTTTTGGGATAACAAAATGGGTTCTTTTTCAAATCGGTTCTTTTTTTTTATACTACGTCGGGTGGCAGACAAGCATACGGCCCGCCTGATGTGAAGCTGTTACCGTAGCCATATTAACGCTCGCAACATAAAATGTCGCTCGCGCGCCACCACCCCCGCTGCAGCATCTCTTTCCTTTCTGGTGACCTCACTCACTCGCAGGAACACAACAACCCTCAAGGGTATTGTTATTTGGCTGCGGTATTCTGTGAGGTGGAGGTACATTCCCCAGTCGGGTAGCTTACAATTACGCTCCCTACCTCTCTTTTCGCCAGAGCTTCGTTTATCAGTCAGCAAGGTGCACCGCGAGCAGGTGAAGTTGACTTTGGTTCAAAGATGTTGATGAACCACTTACACCCCCATCACACCGGTTTAAGCAACAATCATAATGTGAACAACAAAACGGTACGCAACATTCATCCAGGGGTACATCTCGTATTATACCATGTTCAATGCCGCAACATGTCGCTTAACATGTCGCTCACTAGAGGACAAAATGTACGTGAGAGCCTGTCCACAGGCCGCGTCACGTCAACGCACTGCGTCGTTTACATACAAATATTCATAGTGGGCTAAACGATACGCTGCTTCCATGCAATATGCTCTGGCTCTGTAATGTTGCAGAGTGCCCTGCAATAATGCCGTGCAATATTTACGATACATTACGTAACACAGGACATAATGGTGCTGCAGTGTCAGTAGCACAGAAATCTAAATAACGTGCCTTGTTATTTACATTTTTATGATCCGTAGTGTACATCTGTACGCTGTACTTACTTATTTATTAATTTATTTAATCTTCATGCACGTATAAAGAATGATGTACAAAGGCGGCCGGTCAACTTCAGCGTGATGCAGACATAAGACATGGTACACAAGGCTATGCAAAGGTACTTTTTTAGGGTTCCGAACCTCAAAAGGAAAAACGGAACCCTTATAAGATCACTTTGTTGTCCGTCTGTCTGTCTGTCTGTCTGTCTGTCAAGAATTTCTATGTCGAGAATGCGTGGAGGTATCAAGCTGAAATTTGAACTGTATACTCAGGTCTACGGTCCCATGAAGTTAAAAAAAAATCAAACTGCTAAGTTTACGTAGCAAAAAGTTACGGCCGTTTATTCAGCAAAAAACGCATATTTCGACACACTCAAGGGAATCAAAACCTATAGGGTACTTCCCGTTGACCTAGAACTATGAAATTTGGCAAGTAACATCGTTATAGACTACAAGTACAGGAATAAATCTCAAAACTATACATTTGTAAATAGATCTTAAAAAATAGGGGGTCTATATTTTTTATAGGGTGCCGAAATTTCAAATTGAAACTACTAGTTCAAATGGGGTATCATATGAAAGGGCTTGATGTACACATTGCAAAATATATTTTATTTATTTTTTTCGACGCATTATTTCTTATTTATAATGAAAAATATCAAATTTAATAATGATACTACGTACCTACGGAACCCTCGGTGGGCGAGTCCGACTCGCACTTGTCCGGTTTTTTATTTTATATATATTAGCTCAGCATATTGGCTCCACTTCGCCTGATGGTAAGCGACAAGAGGAGCCCCAATCGCATCGGCAACGGACAAGAGACCTTGATGTCTTGTCAGTTGACGCTACCATGCTGGCCTACAAGATGCTTCTTCACGCTTCTCTTGAAGGATCCCATATTGTATGAATGAGGAAATACGTATGCCGGCATCGCGTTCCACTTTTTAATGGTGCGACATAGATAGGAGTTGCCAAACTTTTTAGTACGCGAAGGAATGATCCCAACAAACATACTAACAAACATAAACAAACTTATACCACAGTATAAGTAATAGTACTATGTACAGTATGGCCGCTCTCTCGTGTAGACCTCACCTCCCCTCTGAGACGAATCTGGAACAGTTTGTATGGCGCCGCACGCATACACGCTCATTCACGGTCTGCACATATGTCATTATTTATGTAGTAGTAAACGACGCAACATTTGTATTGAGTGGCCGGGATTTATTGCTAATATACCATGGAAGAAAAATACCAGGCGAAGCGTGAAGTAGTATCCTGCGGGCCGTCATGGCAATGTTTACTGACAAGACACTAAGGTCTCTTCCGTTGCCGATGCGATTTGGGCTCCGCTTCTCGCTTAACATCAGGCGAAGCGGAGTCATTATGCTGAACTGTTTTAAAATAATTTTAACAAAAAACCCGACTCTAAACATTACTCTAAATTTATGTATGTAGATACAGGCTGATGATGATGATGATGATGAAAAAAATATGATACCAATCTGGAAGTATAATTTTTCTCTTTCAAATAAAAAGTTTTTTCAAATTGGTTTATAAATCACGGAGTAATGAAGTAACAAACATTACAAAAAAAAAAATACAGCCTAATTGAAACCTCCTCCTTTCTTGGTGTCGGTTAAAAAGGTATGTTCTTTACTGAAAAAATGTAGTCACGCCTTGTCGTAGCTACGCCATCAGGTGTATTTTGTATGGAATTTGACAGCCGAACTTGTTTCTTTAGGCTTTTAATGCCTTATTTGCCATATTGCTGTCTCTCACATTGCTAAGAGGGGAAGTCAAATTCCAAAAGCTTCCTACTCCTACTAATTTCTTCTGATTAAATTCGTTGTGAATTCCAAGGCAGCCGTAGTTTATTTATTCGTACCTTCATTGTTCATTGCCTTTTTTGGCGGTCGCCGCTGTTAATCCTGGCTACACAGGAGACACAGGGTGGGCCCAAAATAGCCGAACTTGTGACGTAGACTTGGCAATATACCTATCTGATACGGGAATTACATAAGTTTTTTTTCTACCATATGCTTTTTGACGTAATAACATCTTATAAATCGATAACGCCGGCTGCACGAACGATAAAACATGACTATTTGTTACGTTCCGCCAGAACCGAGTGTGCAAGCTAGAGCGCGGAACAAACGTAACGTTTGGGGTGTAAGTGGTTCATCGACATCTTTGAAGCAAAGTCAACCTCACCTGCACCCTTCCGACTGACAGAAGAGGCTCTGGCGAAAAGAGAGGTAGGGCGTAGCGTATTTTTTAAGCGGGCAGCTTAAAAAATGACTGATGAAAGACTGGGGAAGTACCTCCATCTCACAGAATACTGCGAGTGAGTGAGGTCACCAGAATGAAAGGAGTTGCTGCGTTGGCAGCGGGGGTGGCAGCGCGCGAGCGGTATTTCATGTTGCGAACGTTATGGCTACGGTAACCGCTTCACATCAGGTGGGACGTAGTATAAAAAAAACGAATAAAGAGGCACGATCAGCCTACGTTTTTTATAACGTAAAATATACCTTATACCGACTTCACTGACAACCATTTTTTTTATATACCACTAAGGTCGAAAACAAGCATACGGCCCGCCTGATGGGAAGCAGTTAACTATAAATATTGTAGCCTACTGAGCCTATGAACACCAGGGGCATCACACACGCATTACCGGTACCTGTTCACATCCTTTTTGAAGAATCCCATGCTGTAGTCTCCTGAGAAACCCTCTGTACCATAGTATAACAGTTTTCTACGATATACAAACTAATCCCGCCCTTCATTACTATTTAAATATGACCATCTGTGCCGTCTGTCATTCAAACGCTCGTCGCTTCATCATAACGTAATTTGAAGCATTTCTTTATTAAAAAAGGTAGGATTTTAAATGGAGCTTTGTAAGGAATTCTTTTGACTTTGTAGAGGGCACCGGTACGATCGGCCCTTAGTAGCGGTACAACGTCCCGTGTCATATAGGTATAATAAATAATAAATATTCCTGGACAAATTACACACTGCCATCTAGTCCCAAACTAAGCAAAGCTTGTACTATGGGTACTAGATAACTGATATAATACTTTGTTAAAACTACAAGTGCTCGGCATAGACTACACATTTATTCAAATCTTACCATAGTGCAGTTAAACATAGACAAAAACAGTCACATACACTATACGAGATGTTCAATACATATATATCATTTTGATACATATTTAACACACTCCCTTATCAAAATATTTGACATACAGACAAACAAAAACAACTAATTACTTGTAACATACCATAATGAACAAATTTTAATTTACAATGGAGTGACATCTAGCTGTTTAACAAAATCATAATGTTTTTGGCTACATAAACTTTTAGTCAATATATCTGCAGGCATGTCATTTGTATTCAAGTACTATAATAAAATTATTTTCAACGGCTGTTCTAACAAAATGAAATCTACATCTACATCAATATGCTTGCTTCTTTTGTGGAATACACTATGTTTAGTTAACAATTGTGCACTCTGGTTATCATTATATACCAGTATATGTGATTCATTTCTGCAATTCAATTCTAATAACAAGTTTCTTAATTTAAGTAAATGGCTTCTTTACTTGCCTCACATAAAGCCATATATTCAGCTTCTGTACTAGACAAACATAAATCCCGTTTAAGACTCGGCATAACCAATTAAATCCTGAGCTGCTGCTGCATCAGCGGAGATACTTAAGCGGCGCAAATATTTAAACCTTATAGGTAATTATATATTTGAGCCGTTTGGGGTCGAAACGCTTGGCCCATGGGGTCCGAGTGCAAGGCTTCTATTTAGAGATTTAGCAAAGCGCTTGGTCGATACTTCCCGTGACCAGAGGGCTGGCCTATATTTGGCACAACGTATAAGCATTGCCATTCAGCGTGGCAATGCTGCCAGCGTTCTGGGCACGATGCCTTTTGACGGTGATGCGGAGGAATTTTTTGAAGCGGTTTAGTTATTAATTTTATTTTTTCTTTCTTTTTATTTACATAATAATATTTATTTTAAGATTAGTTTATTTTTAGTTAATTAAGTTTGTATTTTAAGATTAGTTTATTTTTACTTAATTTAGTTTATATAATGTAGCCTATTGAACATGTTTCTATTAAATCCAAATTATCTTTGACATATTTTAAACCAAAATGTTTTGGTTTTTGTAAATACTTTAAAATACGTTTTACATGGTTCCAATGCATTTCATTATAATTATTATTAAACTGACTTATGTAACAGACAGAATAAAATATATCAGGACGGGTTAACATCGATAAATAAAGCAAACTTCCTATTATTTGCTGGTAAGGATACTGAGTACAACAAGTGTCTCCCTTATTAAGCTTTAAATTTACCTCCATCGGTGTACTGACTGGTTTACAATTTTTCATATTAAACTTATTCAACAAATGATCAACAAATTGTTCCTGGTCTACAAAAATCTCATCTATTTTTCTTCTGACCCTCATGCCTAAGCATTGTCTAATATCTCCCTAGTCTTTTAATTTAAATTTAGATTTTAATTCAGTCTTAAGATATTCAGTCAAAATAAAAGTTTACAATCAGAAAAAATAAAAAATGTCATCTACGAACAAAGCTATATATGTTCTGGTAGTATTAGTTTGCTTTATAAATAAACAAGGTTCATACACTGACTTTTTATATCCCAAAGATTGTAAACAATCATCTACACGCTCATACCATGCTCTAGCTGATTGTTTCAATCCATAGATTGTCCTCTTTAGTTTCAACACTTTGTTCCTATCATGACATTTAAAATTCTCAGGTAAGCACATGTACACATCCTCATTTAAATGACCATTTCAAAATGCTGTGGTTACATCTAGGTGAGTTATATCTAGGTTATATTTAACACTCAATGCAAACAATAGTCTTATTGTTGAATGACGGACCACTGGAGAGAATGTTTCTTTAGAGTCAATTCCTGCTTTCTGTGTGAAACCTTTAGCAACTAACCGAGCACGATATCTTGCGTTATCATCACTGTCAACTTTTTCCTTGAACACCCACTTACACTTAACCACTGTAGCTTTCTTTGGCCTGTCCACCACTTCCCAAGCTTCATTTTCTTCGAATGATTTCAATTCCTCCTGCATAGCTATACACCATTTCTTGGATTCTTGACCATTTAAAGCCTCTTCATATGTTATCAACTGGTCTCCACATGGATCTGTATCTGTTTCAACATACACATTGCTGTATCCAAACCTGTCAGGCTTTTTTCTTTCTCTTACATCCTTATCTGGTTTTATTCCTTATCTGGTGTTAATCTTCATCGATCAACATTTTATTTACAGTACTTTTTTTGTCAAATACAAATTAGAAGAAAAGCTCGCAGGCGTCGTTGCGCGTGTCAGTCTAATCGAACACGCAAGTTAAGCAACGTCGACCGTAGCCTGTCCATGGATGGGTTTATATTATCTCGAGCTCCTCCGTGCTTCGGAGGGCATGTTAAGCCCCGGCTGTTCCCATTAGATGACAGTCGTTAAGCCAAGTCAGTAGCCTTCAGGCGGCTTGAAAACACTGACCTCCGCCAACCTGCAGTTGAGCAGGTTGGTGGAGTATGCTCTAAACCCCTTCGATTGAGGGGAGACCCGTATCCCAGCAGTGGAATGAATAAGGGTTGCCGACGATGACAAATTAGAATAGTTGCGATACTATCTAATTTCCATCAAGGCAATTAATATTCAACGCTCACTCTCTATAATATAATATAATATATATATATATAATAATATATTATGAAGATGGAAATGAATCGAACAGCTTTTGACGTATGTCTTTAGTTGCTTCCATGGGCAGACAATTAAAAAAACGATGATAACAATATCGGGGGATACAGTTTGGTGTTGCAGCTACATATCTACCATCTCCATCCAAAATTCAATCACACCACTGGATAGATGAAGGATCTAAGAATTTATTACGCTAAGTAACAACTATGGAACATCACGTGCGGGGGAGGGGGAAGAGCTGCCATTTTGAGATAATTTTAGTGCATATAACATATTCACGTACAAAACACGGCCGGCCATGTCAATGATACTGCCACACCCCATTTTTTGTATAGGTAGTCTGTAGGTGAATATATATTTATAGTGGTATATATATGCTGTTCTAATTTTAAAACATTAATTACATGCTCTCGAAATTACATGTTTTTCCCGTTGCAATTTGTGTGGGACGACTCTGAACGTAACGGTGGGTTCACATTGTACATTTATACAGAATCAATATTCGTGTACGATTTTAGTCGACCAAAAAATTTTATTTCGCCGAAAACATTTTAAACGAGACCGGCCGCCAAGACTTATGTTATACTAGCTTCCACCCACTGCTTCGCAGGCGTTTACAATAAGGCTTGAAAATATCATTATCATGAGGCCATTTTAGTCTCCACTACAGGAGCACGGCCCTCTCTCGTCCGTCCCAGACAGAAGGAGGATTTGGCCTACACTCCCCACGCTGGCCAGACGGGTTGGGGAGGCCTGATCGATGTTTTATAATGTATTTCCCATAGTCGCCTTGTACGACATTCACGAGAAGAGACGGAGTGCTTCTATTCTAGTCTGCCGGAAACCACACGGCGCAACTTGAAAATATAAGACTTGTCAAAGTTCCCACAAACAAGGGCACAGTGGTAAATAATTACATTTCATTCTGTTCCGTTCCGTTCCGTTGCGTTCCGTTCCGTTCCATTCCATTTCAATGAGATATTGGTAATATTAGCATCATAGGCATATATATCAGAATTTTAGACATTACACTGCTATAGGTTGTATTGTTATATATGTAGAAAACACAGATTTTGGTTACTATAATGCTTGATTTTTTGCTCACTCTCTTTTTGTTTTTAAAATTGGTTAGGTACCTGTTACAACATGGTGCTGATTAGTGAGGTTATCAGATGTGACAAGATGATGCGCTTGCTAGCGCAGCCAAGACTTATGTTATACTAGCTTCCACCCACTGCTTCGCAGGCGTTTACAATAAGGCTTGAAAATATCATCATCATCAGGTCATTTTAGTCTCCACTACAGGCTGCGCTTGCTAGCGCAGCATCTTGTCACATCTGATCAGCAGGGGTGCCAATACTCGAGCAACAGTTTTTGTATTGCAAGAGTCTATGGCTACAGTAATCATTTTACATCAGGCATTTACTTTTATTCGGTACATTTACTGTTCGCATCTCTGGTCCGGTGCACCCCAGTACTTGCTTGCTCCACTTGATTACATACAACGATGATCAATTTGAATCGTCGGTGTCCCAATTATCTCGGATCGATTGGACTCTCTCTCTACACACAGAGATGTAGCGTCTTTTTGCGTTCTATACAAATTATATTACAGGGAGTGCTCGGTTGAGCTGTTTGATTTGATACCTGCCACTAAATTCCACTATCGTATAATACGCCATAAATTAAAATTCCATCCATATCATCTTTATAATTGGGGATTAACATTTTATACCACGAACAGTGAAACTGTAGAATCAACTTCCCTCAGCGGTATTTCTGTACAGCTACGACATGGGTGCCTTCAAGAACAGAGTTTTAATTTCCCTTAAAAGGCTCGCAACAGATCGGCGACCCCTTGGTGTTGCTGATCTCCATGGGCGGTGGTGATTGCTTTCCACCAGGTGACCCACATGCTCGTTTGCCCTCCTCTCAAATAAGAAAAAACTTATTACTTACGCATATTTAGCACCCAGCGCTGTATAAAAAAAAACTTCCTAACTTATATCTCCATCACAACTTCCGTTTGCCTCGCCTGATTACACTTTTCGTAACTCTCTCGTCACACATACACCAGCATACTCCCCAAGTCAATCATGCGTAGTTTTACTTTAAAAATTAAGTCACTAAAAATTGTATAAGAAAACCGTTCCGTTTTTCGGTAACCTGCTACGTGTGAACCCGCTGTTAGATTTTCATCGGATTCATGTCAAAAAGTTTTATGATAAGGAGATAAAATAATTTGACACGGGACGTGTCAGAGTGACGTCGTTTCCCCGTTCTCTTTGAACTGAAGTTTCTTTGCAAAACAATAAACAGAAGCGTCGTCAACAAATTAAATAACACAATTTGGGAGAAAAACAGGTTTCAAAGGTAAGATGTAACTATTCATAATAAACGACTCTTGGTCAATGTAATTAATCGTGTTTTGGTTAGATTTGGGTTCATTTTCGGTTAGGTCTGGGTTTTCTTGTGTTTTCAGCTGGAAATAGGAGCTCGTCAGTTCATGGATGAACTGGTACCAAGTAAGTTAATTATATATTTATTAAATTGTCCATTACTATATATACTAATGTTGCTGATTTCTATGGGCAGTGATAATTACTTCCATCAGGTGATCCATCCACATGATCGCTTGTCCCCGGGTCTCATATAAAAGCAAATCCGGTACGCGGTCGACACTCCAGAATCTAGCAGCTATCAGTTCCGCGAACTATTTGACCTACCCACTACCACTTCAGATTCCAGCCCCCCTAGCCAAGTATAATTCGTAGCGTAACGAACGTTAGATAGATCACGTGACATTTGTCAAAATCGAATATTTTAGTGAGAATTAACAAATGTCACGTGATCTATCTAACGTTCGTTATGCTACGAATTACACTTGGCTAGGGGGGCTGATCCTTAGCTATGCCGATTGTCGCTATAATTCTTGTTCTACTACGCAGATATTCGTCCCTAAGCCTATCACTTGGGATATTCCGAGCATAGCTCTATATATCGTACGCTGTGCAAACTTTAAACTTGAGACAACTTTCTCGACGCAAATTGCATCAACATCAACAAACAAACATCTCAAGATACGAACAATTTAAAATCTTTTAAATTATTTTCACAATCTCCCAAAACCACAACGTTTTTGCCTAAAACAAAAAAGAAAACTCTAACAAACATCTTGAATAAAAACTGCCTTATTATTCAAAAGGGCCACCGCTTATAATTTACCCAAGTTAACCCTACCAAATTAAAAATTCAAAACCTTGGAACACTTTCGAGCGGAGTAACAATCTCCTTAATTGAATTAGAAGTTCGCACCTCGAAAATAATGGTAGGATCCTTGACCCAAACAAATCTTCATAGAAAATGGCTTTTTTTGGAGGAAATAGCTCGTTAGAGGGTTACAGAGCGCACAGACGAGATGGCGCCGGAGGTGACGGCGAACTGAAAATTAACCCTTGATTGCTTGACGGGAAAAA
Organism: Hypsopygia costalis; assembly: GCA_937001555.2. Taxonomy (NCBI): domain Eukaryota; kingdom Metazoa; phylum Arthropoda; class Insecta; order Lepidoptera; family Pyralidae; genus Hypsopygia; species Hypsopygia costalis. Next base: position 1,121,941 of record OW443343.2, on the reverse strand, counting down.
GAAACGATAGTTTTGTGTGGATCAGATAAGATTTTCCATGAAAGTGTATTGAGAAAATTACGATACAATTTCCCTTATTAAATAAATGAGGATGTTTGATATTTTTTCTGACATTAGATGTCGCTAGGTAGGCGTCGGGTCCAGATTGTCAAAAGGTACTGAATTTTTTGACAGTGAAACTTTAAAACGTCAAGACAACACAAGACGTCAACAAGACATTTGACAAGATGCTATGAATGATTACCCTACGCTACAGTGCTGCCAAAAGACCCTCTCATTTTTGAAGTAAAACTTTTTTACGCACGCTGACTTGGGGAGTAAGCTGGTGAATGCGTGACGAGAGCGTTACGGAAACAGCGAACGGAAGTTGAGAGAGAGATACAAGTAAAGTAGTATAGTAATAGTAGACCTATTTTTCATTTTCATTTCATTTCATTTTCAGTAGAGCTAAAGAAGTTTTACTTCAGTCGTGTGGTCTAAAGCACGCGCATTTGTTTTTAATAAACTTTTCTCCCGTGGAAATAAGATGTGGTAGTAGGAAGGTGGAGGTATAATCGACATGTCCTACCTCTTTATCGCTAGTCCCATGTATACTGGTCGACCGGGTACATCGCGAGTAGGTAGGTGGGTAGGTAGGGTTTATTTTATGGGTGGTTGTGGTATTGTACTATGGATACTAGTTAAGTGATAGAATAATTAATTTTTTTTTCTGTAAATACATAGAAAACACCTCTGGGCGTTTGTAATAAAAAAACCCGATGGGAATCAAACAGTTTTGATTCCCATCGGGTTTTTTGATTACAAATCAAACAAACTCCAGAATAGATTAGTGGCAATTGTGTTTAACTTACCTGGCAGAAACTCTGAAGGTTTACCGATAAAGCTAAAAATGTTTGTTAATAACTTAAATCTAAGATATATTTTTGGGAATCAAAATATTCGATGGGAATTGGTTTCTGCTTCGGCAGTAGGCCCCCAGGACAAATAGACATGTTCATGCACACAAATATTTGTCTTGTGCGGGAATCGAACCCGCGATCTCGGAGTCAAAATAGCCATTACATTCGACCACCGAGCTCGTAAAAATATATCTAAACCTTATAACAAATCATTGAATTCCTAAACAACACCAAGTAAACCGTGTAGATAAAAAAAATGGAAATCAATGAGCTATTTAAAAATAACAAAGGGGAATCGAAAACGTTCTTCCTATTCGGCCGCGACATCTCGGAAAAGATAAAAACACTTAATTTCCTAAAAATAATGCCATTTCCTCGTCGAGTCGCCTACGCTTTTTGTACAAAAAGGGAAAAACGAATACAAGGTTCTTTTTATATAAGATACCATTAGATTGGGACGAAATAAAAATAAAAAAAATTGCAGAATGAAATGTCGATGTGAATAAGTCAAACGCCGATATAAAAAAATCGCATACATCCTTCCCCGCCGCTCTTCCGCTAGTCGGAAGGGTGCACCACATGCAGGCGAGATTGGCTTTGGCTTCAAAGATCTAGATAAGCCACACCCCACACACACATGTTATGTCAAAAACACTTATCCATTAATTCTACAAAAACTCTATCAAATGAATAGGTATGTACATTTCTAATAGTCCCGCTATTTTCAAATATGTCCCGCTTTTATCTATCCTGTGGTGTGATTGAATTTTGGATGGAGGTGATAGATTTGTAGATGCAACACCAAACTGTATCCCCCGATTTTGTTTACATTCGTTTTTTTAAATTGTCTCCCTATGGAAGCTATTTTAAAGCAAGGGCGGATCCACAGTTGTGGGTGATAACGATATGCCTTAAAAAAAACAATTTCGGGTTTTTGGCTGACTGTGACCTTAAACTTTTTTGAGGACTGGATCCACGCGTGTTTCAAAAACTTAAAGATTTACCTAATACATCGGAGCTTTTATAATCTGCAGGAATTTTTTTAATCAAGCTAATGAATACGGGCCATTGAATGAGATATGTATATAATACAATATGACATTATAATGTAGTATATAATACAATATGGCATTAAAATTAATACTAATAATCTTATCACATAATTGGACAATTTAAATATTAATTAGAATTAAAAACTAATGTATATGTAGTAAGTAACTATTCTCGTATTGGTTATAATTTAATAACTGTGACATTAATATTGTGAATAACGTTTGACATTTTTATAGTATAATTTTATAATCTAATTTTATTAATAATTTAATTTTATACCATAAAATAGACATGTATAATGCATTAGATTGTTAGATATAAGTTTTGTAGTGCCCTGAACCGATGTCCAACATGAAATGCAAATAAAGAACTTGAATTTATTCTCGTCAAGAAAAAGAAGTTGGCGACGCTGTTCTGCAGTCTTATCCCTGCTAATCTTTCAATCCCATTAAGGTTATTCCTGCTTTGTCTAAATGACAGCCAGATGGAGCTCTTTGTTCTCACCTCTGCGTGCACTGGCTGTTATTAAATTGACGGAATTTAATCTACTGTAGTTCCCTCAACTCTCAACCCATTTCATGGTTATCATTGTTGAAGTTTGGGTGTTTGGAATTTTGGATGGTAACTCAACCACGCTTAAACATATTGTCTCGAGCTAGAGGTCAGAAGGCCAATTGTCGTAATTTTTCTACGAACGCAGATTGAAAGTTGACCGAATCGAGATGAATCGTGAATTGACTAAAATTATATACTTGATTTAATTAATTAATTATTATCAATTCTGGTTGTTGGCAAAGTAACATTCTTAATTTCTTTCATTTTCACTCATATTTCGATATAATCCCGCTTAAATTAAATTTTGGAGTTACATATTGTGTTACGAGAATACCAAATGTGACATTTTTGAGATCGAGACTGGATCGAAACTGAATTTTGACTATATTACGAGAATTTTTTTGACTAATTGCCGTAATTTTCACCCTTACGTTGTTTTTTTTTTCTTTATTTGCCAATGGGCTGTCTTTAAAATTGCTTCCTTAAGGAGGCAATTCAAAGAAACGAATGATAACAAAATCGGGGGATACAGTTTGGTGATGTAGCTACAAACCAGTCATCTTCATCCAAAATTCAATCACACCGCTAGATAGATGAAGGATCAAGTAATTTATTACGCTAAGTAAGGACTATGGAACATCACGTGCGGGGGAGGGCGAAGCACTGCCATTTTGAGATAATTTTAGTGCATTTTTTTATAATACGTCGGGTGACAGACAAGCATACGGCCCGCCTGATGTGAAGTTGGTACCGTAGCCATATTAACGCTCGCAACATAAAATATCGCAAGCGCGCCGCCATCCCCGCTGCCGACGCAGCATCTCCCTCTTTTCTGGTGACCTCACTCACACAAGTAGGCATAGCAGTCCGTCGTTGTAGATGAAATTCAGCTATTTTTTGTTAGCACCAAACTAATTAAATTATTATTATTTAAAAAGTTGTCTTGGCCAACTTGCCAGATAAATATTTTTTGAAAAATGGAAAAACGATTTGCGCATCTCCCTCCTTTCAGGTGACCTCACTCACTCGCAGGAACACAACAACTCTTAAGGGAATTATTATTTGGCTGCGGTATTCTGTGAGGTGGAGGTACATTCCCCAGTCGGGTAGCTTACAATTACACTCCCTACCTCTCTTTTGCGTATATATAACGTATTCACGTACAACACACGTCCGTGTCCGGGTCGCCTGATGGAAAGCAATCACCACTGCCCATGGAAATCAGCAATACCAAGGAGTCGTCGAGCTATTGCCAGCCTATGCTACTTCCTTTCTTTATTTTTGGTGACCCCAACCACTTGCAGGAACACAACAACCTTCAATGGAATTGTACTTGCGGTATTCTGTAAGGTGAAGGTACTTCCCCAGTCGGGCAACTTGAAAAATACGCTATGCCCTACCTCTTACCTTTAGGGGTGTAAGTGGTTCATCAACATCTTTGAACCAAAGCCAACTTCACCTGCACGCGGTACACCCTGCTGACGGACAAACTCTGGCGAAAAGAGAGAGGTAGGGAGCGTAATTGTAAGGTACCCGAATGGGGAATGTACTTCCACCTCACATAATACCGCAGCCAAATAACAATTCTCTTAAGAATTGTTGTGTTCCTGCGAGTGAGTGAGGTCACCAGAAAGGAGGGAGATGCGCAAATATTTTTCCATTTTTCAAAAAATATTTATCTGGCAAGTTGGCCAAGACAACATTTTAAATAATAATAATTTAATTAGTTTGGTGCTAACAAAAAATAGCTGAATTTCATCTGCAACGACGGACTGCTATGTCTACTTTAGTAGTGTAATTACTTAATAGGTTGATGACGTCACACTGTGACTCACACAGTAGAAATATAAGATGCAAAAATTCGTCAGCAACACAAACCTTCCTGGTAGCTCAGTTGGAAGAGCACTCGACCGGTCATCGAGAGGTCGTGGGTTCAAATCCCACCTAGGGGGCCAGGTGAATTTTTCCATTTTTCAAAAAATAGCTACTATATTTTAAGTTTTTTTATGTATATGTATTTATGCTCATTATCACTACATAGTATAAAACAAAGTCGCTTTCTCTGTCCCTATGTCCCTTTGTATGCTTATATCTTTGAAACTACGCAACGGATTATGATGCGGTTTTTTTTAATAGATAGAGTGATTCAACTGGAAAGTTTATATGTATAATATATGCATAACATAGTAGAAAAACACTGATAATTTAGAGGTTTCTAATGTGATGTCGTAAATAAACACATTTTTTTGCTCTTTCATTGCAAACGCTGGCTGAACCCAACGAGATAGATCAAAATAATGTAGTACAGTATTGTTCACCTTAAAATGGTCTACAAAAAAGTTCGCGATGGTATATGTCTATCTCTTAGTGGTAACATACAATAACCGTTATTTTATCCTTTGCTTTTTACAAGAAATAATGCCTTATTTACGAAGCGACTTTAAGCAATACAGAATTAATCCTTATCCAATTAAGTACCTTAAATACATTGCGCATTTAATATAGATCAATATGGCCCTTCACAGCATGTAATTTAAATGAATAGTTTAGAAGATATTACACATTTAAAATGCAGAGACATAACGGCTGTGGCGGTACCGGCCGCGGAGCTGGCGGCGTGTGCCTATAACTGGGGAAGGACTGGATAGGACAAAGCGCAAAGACCTTCTGTAGTACATTTAGTATCAGCATTGCACCCGTGCGAAGCCGGGGCGGGTCGCTAGTATACAATAAAGCTAATACAAACAAGTACTCTCTATCTCGTTAATAATAACAAATAAGAACTCGCCTGTCCACCATATGCCAACAGCGCACTCTCTCCTATTTCGGCCACATAATGCGCAGAGGCCACGATAATTTGGAAAAGCTGATAGTGTTTGGGAACACCGAAGGGAAGAGATCGCGCGGACATTCACCAACAAGATGGGCCGATCAAGTAAAAGACTTGTCGTGTTCTAAACTTTATACGGCTGTAAGAGACGCGCTGGACAGAAACCGGTGGAAGCAGATCATTCGCTCCAGATGCAACCCTGATGCTGACCACGATCCTCAGATATGAGGGACCGACTCGAGAGAGAGAATACAAACAAACAAACAAACAAGTTACCTAAGTATGTAACTTTATGAATTTATAAATTTTATCATTTTGACTATAATAAGCCTATGAACATGGAGTATTCGTAGCGACGGACTTAGTCATTATAAAGCCATTTGGCTTTTTTTTACAAATACAAATGATTTATTTGCAATAAATAGGGTGGGTACAATAAATGCGGTTGGATCTTCAAGTAAAAGTTGCTTATATACTTGGAAGTTGCTTAAATGCTTGGGGACGAGCTCGGTGGTCGAATGGTTAGCAATGGCCACTTTGACTCTGAGGTCGCGGGTTCGATCCCCGCACAAGGCAACCATTTGTGTGCATGAACATGTCTGTTTGTCTTGGTCTGGGCGTTTCTATGTATTTAAGTAAGTATTAAAAAAAAATTAAGTACATTGTCAGTTCATCAGTTGTCTAGTACCCATAACACAAGCTTTGCGCTTAATTTGGGACTAGATGGCGCTGTGTAAATTGTCCAGAAATATTTATATTTAGCCATATTATATAATAGCATGCAAATATTTATAGTCACAATTTTAAGTATTTACTCCATGCATCGACATAACCCGAGAACTTATTTTTTGAAATAATTTAAGAATTCGTCAACTGTATACGGATGACGAATTTTAACGTTTTATAAAACGTTTTTTCTAGTAGCCATTTACTAAATGTTTTTTTAAATTTGTTTAATGGTAGCTACCATTAAACAAATTTAAAAAAACTTTTATATCATTTGACGAGCTCGGTGGCGTAGCGGTCAATGACGCGGCTTCGACACCAACGCTCGTGGGTTCGATTCCCACACAGGACAAACATTTGTGTGCATGAACATGTCTGTTTGTCTTGGTCTGGATGTTTTCTATGTATCATAAGTATGTATATACAAAAAAAAAAAAATATTTACGTATGTTTATCAGTTGTCTAGTACCCATAACACAAGCTTCGCTTACTTTGGGGCTAGATGGCGCTGTGTAATTTGTCTGACAATATTTATTTGGTATGTTATAGTAAATTTTTTGACATATCATGTAAGAATTTTTTAACAGGCGACTAGTTCGTGGTACTAAACTTGAAACTAATTTATTAGGATTTCTCAAACTTCTTTGTGATATACTACGTCGGGTGGTAGACAAGCATACGGCCCGCCAGATGTAAAGCGGTTTGTCATATTAACGCACGCAATTTGGTATATTGTTAACGCGCTGCCAGACCCACTGCCAGCGAAACAACTCCAACTTGTCTTTCTGGTGACCTCACTCACTCGCAGGGACACAACAACCCTCAAGGAATTGTTAGTTGGCTGCGGTATTCTGTGAGGTATAAGTACTTCCCCATCCGGGCACCTGACAGATACGCTACATTAGCAAATACCAGCGCTTTCAAGCCGCCTTAAGGCTTAACCGACGGCTTAACGTGCCCTCTGAAGCACGATAATGTACAAGTTGAACATTTGATGAGATGGAAATTAAAACATTGGAATGCTGGAATCTAAAACTCAGTTCTATAGCTCGATAACTCCGTCGACACTTATCATGTGGGTTTTTTTTATACCGCGTCTGGTGGCAGACGAACATACGGCCCGCCTGATGTGAAGCGGTTACCATAGCCATATTAACGCTCGCAACATAAAATATTGCTCGCGCGGCGCCACCGCCGCTGCCATCGCAGCGTCTCCTTCCTTTCTGATGACCTTACAACTCGCAGGAACACAACAGCCCTCAAGGGAATCGTTATTTGGCTGCGGTATTCTGTGAGGTGGAGGTACATTCCCCAGTCGGGTAGCTTACAATTACGCTCTCTACCTCTCTTTTCGCCAGAGCTTCGTTTGTCAGTCAACAGGGTGCACCGCGTGCAGGTGAAGTTGGCTTTGGTTCAAAGATGTTGATGAACCACTTACACCCCAAGAATCCCGAATTCTCCGAATGCAGGATGATAACATTTAAATTATGTGGTTCATAGCTCGATATACAGCATGATGTTACCCGCACGCCTGCAATCGTTCCGTATTGCCCTATGGAATGCATAAAATAGAGAATCTCCGGTATTGTTATGTACCTCCACCTCATAGAATACCGCAGCCAAATAACAATTCCCTTGGGGTTGTTGTGTCCCTGCGAGTGAGTGAGGTCACCAGAAAGATAGGAGATGCTGCGTTGGCAGCGGGGGTGGCGGCGCGTGAGCGATATTTTATGTTGTGAGCGTTAATATGGCTACGGTAACCGCTTCACATCAAGCGGGCCGTATGCTTGTCTACCGCCCGACGTAGTATAAAAAAAAATAAAAAAAAACACATGCTGGGCCCATCGACTAATGAAATTTAGTAATTTTCTTCAGGTAATTGGAGTGTAAGGGATTCACCATCATTTTAGAGCCAAAGCTAACCTTATCTGCGCGTGGTGAACCCGTTACTGCAGCCAAATAACAATTCCCTTGAGGATTATTGTTCCTGCGAGTGAGTGACGTCACTAGAAAGGAAGCTGTTGCTGCGTCGGCAGCGGGAGTGGCACCACGGGAAAAATATTTCATGTGATGACCGTTGTATAAACGGTCGCCGTATGGCTACGGTAAACCGCTTCACATCAGGTGGGCCGTATGCTTGTCTACCATCCGATGTAGAATAAAAAAAAAGTTTCAGTATATCTGTGACATTTATGATCATGAACTCCGTTCTAACAACTCTCTTGTACTTACTCTATGCTCCACTTCTTCGATCTGGCTTCATGTCAGACTCCTCTGCAAGCATCGCGACTCTGGAACACGTTCCCTGATGCCATCAGAGAATCTTCCAGTAAGTTCTTGTAGAGTCGGGGTGTAAGTGGTTCATCAACATCTTTGAACCAAAGCCAACTTCACCTGAACCCTGCTGACTGACAAACGAAGCTCTGGCAAAAAGAGAGGTAGGGAGCGTAATTGTAAGCTACCGGACTGGGGAATGTACCTCCATCTCACAGAATACCGCAGCCAAATACCCGGTTCCCTTGAGGGCTGTTGTGTTCCTGCGAGTGAGTGAGGTCACCAAATAGAAAGGAGATGCTGCGATGGCAGCGGGGGTGGCGGCGCGAGAGCGATTTTTTATGTTGCGAGTTAATATAGCTACGGTAACCGCTTCACATCAGGCGGGTCGTATGCTTGTCTGCCACCCGACGTAGTATAAAAAAAAATGTGCTCTGTGGGTATCATAATATGGTGGGGTTCATGACGCAAGGTGTTACAATAAAACAATCATAAAATTTATTCGTAGGTTTTATTAAAACGTCCACATTCGATATTACGATATCATCAGTCGGTTTCTCTTAACAACACCTTAAATTATATAAAATATTACCAATTACATCAACACTTTTAAATTTAACGTTTTTGAGTTGTTCTAAGTAGCAGTCATTTGGAGTAATCTGTAAATTTGCTACATGTCTAATATATATCCGTAGAATAATAGGTATCCGTGCAGTTAGACTAGATACCGTTATTTAAATGAACAATAGCTTCCAGTCTAGGACTTCGTTCAGTAATGGGCTTATGTACGAGTATGTACTTATATTAACTAACAATTATCTCATTTTTTATATTAAACATTTGAATAACAAATAGTAGCAGTGACTTACAAATAGGTATCAATATTACACTTATTTATATAATTTAGTGAACATTATAATTAATTATGCAATAACTCGGAAAAATTACAAAGTATAAAAGTATTTTATAAATCACCGAACGCGAGCATCTATCGATTGCGATGATAAATTGAATAGGGGAGCATTGGCCCGAGAATGCAGAGGTTTAATGTAGGATCAAATCCCATTCAATTAATTTTATTTTTATTATAGACAAAGTTTTTTTTTAGAATACAAAAAAATTCAATTTTATTCATGTTTGCAATTATTTGTAGCCAAATCTTTAATTTAATCTTTACTAAAACCGAATACATGTTCATAGAGGCTTCCTTTATTGACAACTGTTTATAAACATTGAGTATGTTTTCCCTGATAACCAGTTGTTATGGACGAGATAATGTCGCATTGATTGGTTTCCTGCTGCAAAATCTGCATTTCTCCACATACAGAGTTTCATGAAGACCTTGGAGTGTTGCAGATTTTCTACGCGAATTTGTAATCTACCTTAAAATACTTAATCACCGTCGCCCATAGAGAGAGACGAACTTCTTAGCTTCCATGGATTCACCGTGCGGGTGCCGGGTCCATCGTGTGGCAGAGAGAGAAACCCCAAGCAGATCCCGAGACTTGTGACACGGGTGTAGGTTTAGGGGGGGGGGGGGGGGGGGGGTTTACAATACCAATGGAATGATGGTGAATCTATCTCAAATGCTTATATTGAATTGTTCTTAAAAATCGTTGACGTACTTCAATTTAACAGTTAATTGTTCTTATTAAGTTAGGTAGTTCGTGGTTCTTATCGATATACTCGTACCATTTGAAAATGCAGACAAAAGTATTAATACTGTTTTATTCTATGTAGTTACAATATCATCCTTACGGGTACGGGTCACATTCATTACGGGTGTTTTGTGCAGATGCAGGCTTTTTCCAATGACTGCGACATTGAATAAAACATAATATTATATAATGTATTAGGTTGGGGAAAAAGTCTTTTCGTATTTTATATGAAAATTCAAAACATTTTTTAATAAAGTTTATTTACATTTAACTAAAGTATGTAGGTGCCATTATGTTCGATAACTTTTTGTCATCTTGTAGGTAGAGACATGATCCCATTACTATTGAAATTTTGGGACTTCTGTTCAAAAAACCGCGACAAGTGGTTTTGGCAGTCTTCTCGTGATGTTAACCTGACATTGCCTAAAGAATTCTTAAGAGACCGAAACAGGTGGAAATCAGAAGGTGCAAGGTCAGGACTATACGGCGGATGCATTAGCACCTTCCAGTCAAACTCTCTTAATTTTTGCTGAGTGGCTAAAGATGTGTGAGGTCTAGCGTTATCATGGTGAAAAATCACACCCCTTCTATTAATTAATTCCGGCCGCTTTCTCTCAACTTTTTGCTTTAATCTCATCAGTTGTTCACAGTAGAGTTCAGAATCGATAGTCCTGCCTGGCGGTAACAGCTCGTAATGAATATCTTCCCTTCCAATCCCACCATACACACAGCATCACTTTGTTGCGGGTTAACCCGGGTTTCGCCAGAGTCTGTGAAGCCTGGCCGGCCTTTGACCACGACCTTTTTATGCGCCAAAACTGTTTTGTGGTCAATTCCTAGTTCTTCAGCTACGTCGTAACTACTGATATGCCGATCTTGCTCCACTTTTTCAGAAATGGCATCCATTTTATCCGTAACAGGGCGACCAGAGCGACGTGCATCTTTGACATCAAAATTTCCGGATTGAAAACGCTTAAACCAAATTTGTGCTACTCTCACAGACACTGCACTAGGTTCATAAACGTCACAAATTTTTTTCGCAGCTTGCTTTGAATTTTTACCTTTTTTATAGTAAAATTTAAAAATGTATCGAATTTCTTCATTAGATTCACTCATCTTGACAGTAAAAAAAACAAACGAAAATCACACATTTACCTAATTTGAATTTGGAATTATCTTTTTTAAAATTTAAACTTTTTAAAGATATCAAATCCTGCTAGATACAAATGGTATAACCAAAGAGATTTTATTACAAGTTCATACATACTATAATGCGAAAAGACTTTTTCCCCTACCTATTAATAATATCTATATTCTATTCCTTAGTGAATTTTTTATATTACATTATGTTTTAATAACGATACTAAATCTAAAAAAAAAACAGGCACATGACACAAATAGTATCATATTAGTTGATAATAATTTCGTTGTAAATTATCCAACAACCTCTAAATGCCATCATCAGCTTGTACATCTATCCACTGCTGGATACAGCCCCCTTACCACAATCTCTTATCAATGAATAAGCGACTCTATTGCATTTGAAATAGAGTCGCTTATTCATTGGTATATATAAGCATTCTATTCAGTTATTGAATCGCAATAAGAGGTGGTGGTAAGGGGGCAGCTCTATGAATTCATATTTTCAGCGAAATTCATTGAGCTTATAAAATCGTCCGGTCGTTCTGTCTGTCCGTTGCCATGAAACTCAAAATTTGGAAATTCTGACTTCGTTTTCGTGTAGAGCATCAAAAAGTAGTAATGTAAAGTGACCTTGGTTATCCGATATCAATTCAGGATTTCGAAAAAAAAATCGCTATGGTGGCGCATGCTGCGCGTCCGATATTTATGAATGAAATGAAAAAGGACTTTATAAGAATTACACATAGTATAAATAAATAATAAATATTCCTGGATAAACTACACACTGCCATCTAGTTCCAAACTAAGCAAAGCTTGTACTATATGGGTATTAGTTATCTTGAAGAATATTTAAATACATTTTTTTTTGTAAATACATTCGTATAATGCTTATAAAACATCAAGGCCAAGACAAACCGATAGCCCCCTTACCAATGAATAAGCGACTCTATTATAGAATGCTTATTCATACCAATGAATAAGCGACTCTATTATAGAGTCGCTTATTAATTGGTATGAATAAGCATTCTATTCAGTTATTGAATCGCAATAAGAGATGGTGGTAAGGGGGCAGTACCTACGTCTTGTCGGGATCAAACCCGTAACCTAGGAGTCAAAGTAGACCTTCCATTGCTCGACCTTTCGACCACCGGGCTCGTGTATCTAAATATAGATTCTAATATTGGCGATTCGTGAAATCACGAACTTATTAGGGATTCTTGGATTTTATTAAATATTCCTTATTCAATTACGACTATAAATAGTAGTACCAAGAACTGATTGTTACAATTAGTTGCTAGAGAACAATCCTTAATAAGCACGTTTTTTCTAACTCGCAGAAAATTTAGTGAGTGGGAGATTATCCATTACAAGTATTAATTTATTTCTCACTAGCTGATCAGACAGACGTTGCCCTGTCTTCCTAACTTTGAATAATCATCATCAGGTCATTTTAGTCTCCACTACAGGGCACGACCCTCTCTCGTCCGTCCTAGACGGAAGGAGGATTTGGCTTACTCTCCCCGCGCTGGCCAGACGGGTTGGGGAGGCCTGATCGATGTTTGCTAATGTATTTTCCTTAGTCGCCTTGTACGACATTCACGGGAAGAGATGGAGTGATTCTATTCTAGTCTGCCGGAAACCACACGGCCAAACTTATGAATAACTACGAATATTCAATTCGAAATGGTTTCGCGCACGCTGTCAAATGACTGACAGTTCTGAAAGCTATTATGGTATTGTATTAAAGTTCAAATTGACTTTTAAGTATTATTACGTTTGCATGGGAGTTTAGAAAAGTGTTGGTTTTAGACCTTTTCGGGCATTTTTTTTATTTTTTCTCTGCGTAAGAACCATCCTCGTACTTCAAGGAATATTCTAAAAAAAAAAGATTTAGCGAAATCGGTTCAGCTGTTTTCGAGATATGCCCTTAGAAACACATTCAGCGATTCATATTAAATAACATACATTTCAATTTTCATGCGTAATGGTCAATCAAATTGCTTTCTTAAAGTGTTTCTAAAAGAGACTGACGTCTGGCTTTGCCTAGTTTAGACAAGTTTAGCTGGCAACGGATCGGCGATCCCTAGGTGTTGCTGATCTCCATGGGCAGTGGTGATTGCTTTCCATCAGGTGACCCACATGATCCTTTGCCCCTCTCTCACATAAAAAAAATCATCTAATATATAAAATTCTAGTGTCACGGTGTTTGTAATTAAACTCCTCCGAAAGGGCTCGACCGATTTTCGTGAAATTTTGTGTGCATATCGGTTAGGTCTGCGAATCGGACAACGTCTATTTTTCATCCTCCTAAATGTTAAGGGTGGTCCACACCAAAATTTTAATTTTTTAGACAAATTTTTTTGTTTCTATTTTTATTGACGAGCTCGGTGGCGTAGTGGTCAATGACGCGGCTTCGACACCAACGCTCGTGGGTTCGATTTCCACACAGGACAAACATTTGTGTGCATGAACATGTCTGTTTGGCTTGGTCTAGGTGTTATAAGTATGTATTTACAAAAAAAATGTATTTACGTATGTTTATCAGTTGTCTGGTACCCATAACACAAGCTTCGCTTACTTTGGAGCTAGATGGCGCTGTGTAATTTGTCTGACAATATTTATTTATTTTTTATGGTACAGCATATAAAAATACAACCCCAAATTTTCACCCCTCTACGATCAACCCCTAAATTTATATAGCAAAACAACGTTTGACGGGTCAGTTAGTTTCACTATAAAGTTTAGCTATAATTGTATCAAACAGAATGGAGCAATCTCAATATCACACACAAATCTATATCGATTTACTTGTTGACCATCTTCCATTTAATAGCTGTTGCATAGCCGGCCAGTAAACAATAACGCACTAGCTAGTCTTCAATCAGCGAACGATGTAATGCGTACTACACAACATGTACAAGCTGAGATGGAATATCAATAGATTGCAATGTAAACTAATATATATATATTGCCAATTTATAGAATTGAGATGTACCGCTTCTTGAATTACAACAATAGCTTTTATAAATATTTTTTGAATTGAAAACTTCTTTAGCGGCGTTGTGCACTTTTTGGGATGGGTCGTAAGACGGAGAATAGACCGCCGGCGCGGCGTAGGAGAGAAAGTAATAATATCCCCCTCTCTATCTGCCGCCCGTGGAAATGTATGCCTGCACCTGCTGTTTATTTTTAATGTAAATGTGACAGTACTTTTATATTGATAAATAAAGCAATTCGTGCGAAATTATTCCCTAACCATTCCAAAATATTCAAAAATGCACAATAACGTGTATACTATAACTTCTGCTGACACTCCCGGAGTGCATCCCGTTTTCTTTTTAATGGATTTAGGTGGGATTGAACGCACGACCTGTCGAGTGTTCTTCCAACTGAGCTACCGGGTTGGTCTGTAATAGTGACGAATTTTTGCATTTTATATTTTACTGCGTGAGCCACAGTCACAGTCGGGGAGGTGATTTTTTCCATTTTAAAAAAATATTTATATTAAGTATAAATATTTTTATTCTGGCAAGTTGGCTGAAAACAATTATTTTAATTATAATAATTTTATTAATATAAGCCTTTTTTTCCCTAGGCACTTTTGTGGCACTATCAGTAGTGACATGGGAATTTTATTTTTCCGAAACTCTACTGTTCTCCCCCGTGTATAACTCATTATACATGACACTATATCCTCCCTGTGACACTACTGGCATCATAGTAGTGTCACAGTAAAGAAAAATCTCCCATGACTCAACTGATAGTGGCACGCAGTAGTGCCTACGGCAAAATACGAATAATAACTAATATTCTTTTATACCATTAAAGTGGCCAAACGAGCATGCAGCCTGCCTGAATGGAAAACAGTCACCACGCCCTTTTTGAAGAACCCCATGCTGTAGTCTCTTGAGAAACTCGCTTCATCATCAGGTCATTTTAGTCTCCACTACAGGAGCACAACCCCCTCTCGTCCGTCCCAAACAACAGAGTAGGAGGATTTGGCCTACACTCCCCACGCTGGCCAAACGGGTTGGGGAGGCCTGATCGATGTTTGGTAATGTATTTACCTTAGTCGCCTTGTACGACATCCACGGTTAACTCGCTTAATAGCTTGCAATGTGAACGCGTCCTTACTGTGCCGTCATTTGTTAACATGTTCAATATCTATGGTACAGTACATTATTATAAAATATCTATGATAGGCTTCCGTAAGGGTTACAATGCTCTTTGTCCGGGTCTCATAAAACCGTAAGTAGGGCTTACAATATTCCTTGTATGACTGTACGATACGTCGTTGGGCACCCTGATGGGAAGCGATTATCGTAGCCATATTAACGGTCGTAAAGCTCAACATGAAATATTGGAAACAACGCTCGCGCGCCGCCACACCCGCTGCCAATGCAACTTCCCGATGTCCTCACTCACTCGCAGAAACACAACAACCATTAAGGGAATTGTTATTTGGCTGCAGTCTTCTGTGAGGTAGAAGTACTTCCCCGGGCCGGCAACTTACAATTACGGTCGTCCTACCTCTCTTCGCCAGAGCCTCGTCAGCCAGTTAGCAGGGTGAACCATGTGCACGTAAAGTTGGCTTTGGCTCAAAAATAGTGGTAAGCTACAAACACTCCAAAACAATCAAGTATAAGGGATATTATAGGCCCTACTTACATATACATAATATATACAGTAGATCAGACAAACATAATATATTATTTTTTTCAAAATTGTTATGACCTATTATTTATCATAATACCTACATACCTACCTTATTCATATTATCAATATTAAATGTATGGTGAATATTTTAAAATAGTAATAGTTAGAATCAGTAGGATTAATACAAAGTGGAGGTAGGTGACAACCCTGATTTTTCTTACTCCGATATAAAGGTTTATTCAAACTAATCCATATAATATAAAGAAAGTGGATATAGTCTAATATGGATATTTAACCTATCTCAACCACTCCTAGATCTATAATAAGTAGATTTTAAATTTCTTTTTATTCATAACCATTTACATAGATAGACAGATAGACTATATAGGAAAAAATATATAAAACAGTCAAAGTAAATTTATTAACAATAATAAAGTTTGAAAAAGTTTCACCAAGTGCCGACAACAACTAATATTAACATTATCTTCGCTAAAATAATTAAATAAATTAAACGGGTCACTCACGTCTTTTTGTTGGGAAATCCGACTAGTTTCGATCTCAGAAGGAGACCTTCATCAGGGCGAATGTCACTGACACTGCGCGCCAATGCGCGCGCCGCCAGACTGGGAAGGGTGGTGGGGGGTTGGTGCGTTGATTGGTGGAGCGCTGCCCTCGAAGGTCTCCTTTTGAGATCGAAACTAGTCGGCTTTCCCGACAAAAAGACGTGAGTGACCCGTTTAATTTATTTAATTAATTTAGTATAATGTCTCACGTGAGTTTTAATAATATCATTATTTTCGCTGCCTCTTTCGTATCATATGTCAGCTTGTCTTGCATGACTTTTACATGCGCATACTGCCAGCCCTGATTACTAAGGCCTTCAACACACGGTTCGATGCGTAATCGTTTCACCGTGATACCGGACGGGTATTGCCAACGGCCTGGAAACCAGTGCTCCAGTTTGATTCTAAAGAGAGTCATGATACATCCGCGGGCTACCACTACGTCATCGTCGAAGGCACCGCTCCAACAATCAACCGCTCCAGCAATCAACGCACCAACCCCCCACCACCCTTTCCAGTCGGGCGGCGCGCGCATTGGCGCGCAGTGTCCGGCGCGAGAGACGAAGGGTGGACGTGTCTCGACATTCGCCCTGATGAAGGTCTCCTTTTGAGATCGAAACTAGTCGGCTTTCCCGACAAAGAAACGACGTGAGTGACCCGTTTAATTTATTTAATTAATTTAGTATAATGTCTCACGTGAGTTTTAATAATATTATCGTATTATACGTCTGTTTGTTGCAAGCAGTACGAGAGCACTGCCGAGCACATACACGCCGTCAACAACTCCGCACATGACTCGTCGCGGTGCAGTGCAGCATAATGAGTCGTGTGCTGTTGTTGAAAATTTAACTATGTGCCCATCAGCGTATTGCCAAACTGTATATTATTATTATAACTCGAAGTTGTTGACTCGTACGTCTACCTAGGACAAGTAGTCCAGTTAGGTAGGTCCAACTTCAAGAAAGAGGTCAGTCGCCGAATCCAACTCGGCTGGGCAGCGTTCGGAAAATTGCGTGATGTCTTCTCGTCCGACATACCGCAGTGCCTCAAGTCGAAAGTCTTCGACCAGTGTGTTACCGGTGATGACTTACGGCACTGAAACGTGGTCCTTCACTATGGGCCTTATGAACAAGCTCAAAGTAGCCCAACGAGCTATGGAGAGGGCTATGCTCGGAGTCTCTCTGCGAGATCGAATCAGAAATGAGGAGATCCGTCTGTTGTATGGTAGCCCCCTTTAAATATTTGTTTTATTTTTGTTTAACTATTTATTTTTAAAGTGAATATATAACTAAATATTATGTGAGTATTTCAAACGTCTACCTATTACCGTTATCAATAGCGAGCAAAAACGAGCAAAAAAAACCGGCCAAGTGCGAGTCGGACTCGCGCACAAAGGGTTCCGTACCATTATCAACAAAAACAGCAAAAAAATCACGTTTGTGGTATGGGTGCCCATTTAAATATTAGTTTTATTTTTGTTTAACTATTTATTTTTAAAGTGAATATATAACTAAATATTATGTGAGTATTTCAAGCGTCTACCTATTGCCGTTATCAATTGAGAGCAAAAACGAGCAAAAAAAATCACGTTTGTTGAATGGGAGCCCCCTTTAATATTTAATTTATTCTATTTTTTAGTATTTGTTGTTATAGCGGCTACAGAAATACATCATCTGTGAAAATTTCAACTGTCTAACTATCACAGTTCTTGAGATACAGCCTGGTGACAGACAGACGGACGGACGGACAGCGGAGTCTTAGTAATAGGGTTCCTTTTTACCCTTTGGGTACGGAACCCTAAAAAAGACTCATATTGGCAAGTTTCTTTCGACAATTCTTCTTTGACAGTAATCAACTTTGAAATGCTACTAGATGAAATTATAGACTTAAATCTTGATATAATTCAAATGTCTGATATGTCTAAGTGATCCACAAGGGCTCAAGAATAAAGAATATCATTTCATTTCACTGTATGTAAAAACAATATGTGTCTGTATTTTGCTTTACTCATATGTAATTTGCTTCAACGGGTTATCGATTTTCATGAGCACAAAGTGATCCAGTGCAGACTGTGGTATCTGTGTTACTAACGCATGACTGTATAATACTAATACAGTTGGCAATACACCGCTCGACACACTCTCGTCCTGCATATAGACAAACAAAAACAGCGGCCAAGTGCGAGTCGGACTCGCCCATGAAGGGTTCTGTAGCAGCAAGTAACATACTATAAAAGTTCTTGTAGTTCGTTGTAATTTATTTTTATATTTGAGTTGATTGAATGAAAGGTAAATTGTGGTTTACGATTTATGATGTATTAAAAAAAACTACTTACTAGATCTCGTTCAAACCAATTTTCTGTGGAAGTTTGCATGGTAATGTACAGACATGACGAATCTATAAGGGTTCCGTTTTTTGCCATTTGGCCACGGAACCCTAGAAAACGTACGCTACGATTACTCGACGGGCCGTGTACTGAAACAAGCCATAGTTCGGCTTGTGACGCATCTCTCTCTCTCTTCCACTCCATCGGCCGATGTTTTCTTAGGACGTTATCACGTAAAGTTATCGTCCGTAAAACGATTTTTTATGATTGAAAGTTATATTTTTAAAACAAAGAAAGGAATGTAAAAGCATGTTGAATACGCTAAGCGAAATTAGTAATAAGTGAATGGCTTACTTCGTTGACATACGAAACCACAGAAACCCTGCTTCTCACAGCGTCGTTAAGCCTACTGTAATCAGGATATTTATTATGGGTATTGTATAGATTGTGTATGGATGTATGTATTTGTGTATGTATGTGTATATATGTGTATGTATATGTGCATGATTGTGTGGGTGTTGATATATATATTTTACACTTTATTAAATCGTAAAAATATTTGTGTATACACTAAATTGCATAGATAAATGTATGTTACGAATTGTGATTTTATTGTTACTATTATTATTTTTTATTATTTATTAATCATTCTGCACACCGAGGCCAATGTTCAGCACATTCGTATCGGTACCCACAATACCGATTAGTCTAGCGTGGGTACCACTGGTTAAAAAATAAAGATATGTCTAATAAACAACATACATTTCAAACGTTCACATGTATAACAGGCAAATTTGTTTTTTTTTTATACTATGTCGGGTGGCAGACAAGACAAGCATACGGTCCGCCTGATGTGAAGCGGTTACCGTAGCCATATTAACGCTCGCAACATAAAATATCGCTCGCGCGCAGCCACCCCCGCTGCCAACGCAGCATCTCCTTCCTTTCTGGTGACCTCACTCACTCGCAGGAACACAACAACCCTCAAGGGAATTGTTATTTGGCTACGGTATTCTGTGAGGTGGAGGTACATTCCCCAGTCGGGTAGCTTACAATTACGCTCCCTACCTCTCTTTTCGCCAGAGTTTCGTTTGTCAGTCAGCAGGGTACACCGCGTGCAGGTGAAGTTGGCTTTGGTTCAAAGATGTTGATGAACCACTGACACCCCAGGTGTTGTATATTTGTTGTAATTTTGTCAATGAATTGTTTAAATTTGTTTTTAACTTGTCAGTGTAATTGCGAATACATGGCAAGACCCATGTGCCTTAAATATTTTATTCATGTTACCTCCTAAACAGGATTAATAACACAATTACTAATTTTCACATAATTATTATCAAAACAGTTCAAATAAACCCCAATCAAAAATTTGGAATGCAATTGTAACAACACAATGAATAAAGCTCCGAATATAATAATTTTAACTGCTAATTTCACATTTTGTAACAATAACAATTCGTAGAATGTTACCAGGAAGTAATTCTAAATATATTCAAGCCGATTAAATATTGTGTTAAAGCAATTGTAAAAGGAAATCAATAATTCATTTATGATTTTACTGCAAAATCATTGTGTGTAAACCATTAGCCGAACAATTAGGTACCATTATTTGAATTATTTATTATTGCAAAACCAAAACTCTATCGGAAATCTGGCAAATTATGTTTCATGCCAAGTTTTTGTAATGACTGCAACATTAAAAAATCATTTATTGCTTACTAGTAGGCTCGTAATTTTTCGCTTTATCTATGGTAAGCCCTGACACGTTAAATATAGTTTCATAATAGAATCACTATATATACCTAGTTAAAAAAATCGGTCAAATGCGAGTCGGACTAACTTGTAGGCATGTAAATGTTTTTTTTTTAAATAACGACAAATTTACCGCTTTCGGATTTTTTTTCTTTACTTGCTTTGCTATAACATCGCTTCTTGCTAAATTTCTTGATTCTAAGTCAATGGGAAGGACCTATACTTTTTGATTCCCTTTGCAAATGTCAAAATATGCGTTAATACTTAAGGAAAATAAAGGGCCGTATCTTTTGATTGCATCGATTTAGAACCTTAATATTTTCACTGCTTTATGAGATTGCAGACCTAAGTATGTGATATTAATTTCAACTTGATACCTCTACGTGTTCCTAAGAAAAGGGGTCTTCACTCACAGACGGACGGATGGACAACAGAGTGATCGTGAGAGTGAGAGGTACGGAACCCTAAAAATATCGCGTCAATTTATCATTGTATTTTTCAATAAAATCGCAATATACTATTTGATCGTAAATATTGTGAATATATAAATAAACGGGTAAATATTAGATGTAGGTAATATTTACCTGTTTATTTAGGTAGGTAAATATTAGCGAGGAGAAATACATCAGAAATCTTTTATAGAGATCATCTCACTCTTATACACCATATTGTATGCACTGTTTTTATTTACTTGAAATTACGTTATGAAGCATATAATTGGGTTGTTTCCAATGTTTAAAAATTGTACAAATAAATTAACAATATCGTAAAATACACAAAACTATAAAGATCTGCAAA
This sequence comes from Hypsopygia costalis, assembly GCA_937001555.2. Classification (NCBI taxonomy): domain Eukaryota; kingdom Metazoa; phylum Arthropoda; class Insecta; order Lepidoptera; family Pyralidae; genus Hypsopygia; species Hypsopygia costalis. The sequence continues at coordinate 1,100,708 of OW443343.2, read as the reverse complement.
CTTTCATTCTAATATCTTCAGTCAGACTTTTTTTAGCGTCGATCAAAGTTTGGCGGGAAAGTCCATTTTAAAAGTATGAAATTATTAAAAAATAATATTTCCATTGGAGAAGCAATAAAAAATGCTATAACTTTTATTATGATACTAATCACATAAACGTAATATTTAACATAGCTGTCGTACAAATTTCTGATTTGATGCATACAAAATACAGATCTGTGACGTCATAATTCAGTAGTCTTTTGTATGGAGCGTTTTGGGGCAGTCTAAAAATTGTGATTTTCAAATTACCATATCTCGAGAGATTTTTGTGCTATCGAAGTAATTCTTTCACCTATGGTTATATTATGGAGACGTCCCTACATATCAAACAGAAAAAAATGTTAGTCAAATACCCAATTACCTACGTCAATATTTTTGATATATACCAATTAATTCATATTTGAAATTAATACTTGTGGTGTATTGTAATATTAATACAAGTTTTAAGGATGGAAGTAAAATAGCCAAGTTAAAAAAAAAAAAAACCATAAGACATTTTTACATATGAACGTTTTTTTTAAGTCTATTGAATATTCCATAATCAACGTCGGAATTTTTATATACCCAAATAACTGAATAGTGTTCGTTATAGACTTTAATCGCGATTTTTTTTACCCAACTTAATATTAGTGATTTATTATTCGTAAACTAATCTCTAGTCGCTTTAACCATACCCCTGCCAGTCCATACAAATGTCGCATCGTATGCTACTACATAAACCAGATTATGTCTCAGAGGAGTGGTGAGGTCGATACGAGAGAGCGGCAGGGAGTGCCATACTGTGGTATAACCACGCCCCGGCCACTCCAAAAAAAAATATTGGGGATGAGGGAGAAATGAAGTTTCTATTAACTGACCAAAAATTAGTTGGGCTATGTCGGAGCACACAGCTGTTGGTTTTCAGCGAGGTTAATGTTGATCGCCTTATAGAGCACAAAAGATCCATGAGGGTCAACGTGTCACCGGTGCTGCGCCACTGGACGCACTCTAAGGTAAGAGCGCTTATAGCTTGTTGAGTTCTTTACGGTCCTTATAGATAGTTCAAGTCAAAATGTACATTTCCCGTGCAGTAATACACCATGACTATTATATTATGTCTTTACGGAATTAAAAAAATTACATTAATTTCGCGTCTGTCGAACGACATTTCACGCCAGACTTGGCCCACCTCTACATATAACTACAAATACTTTATCTTAATTTCCGAATAATTAATTATATTTAAAGGATCACATATTACTAAGGAGCAGTCTATATGCAGCTTTCTTTCACTTTCCTGGACGTAGTGACGATTTCAGTCCGTCGAGTTGCAGCCGCGATGTCGGAGCTGCGAGCACACACTCCTCTATTTACAACTGCTATACTCGATGATGACTGTGAAAAAATATAGATAGATAAATACGTTTATCACAACACTATACAAACTACAGTCACACACATACAAAAATTAAATTAAAATAATAGCAAGGAGATAACTCGTAGACGAGGAAACAGAACGCAGAATAAAAGATGCATGTGTGTAATATAGCAAGCAAATGGCTACAGCTCAGACTTTTTTGCACATTGTGCAAAAAATACCGATTTTCAGCTGTCGCCTGTTGGGCGCACGACCAACTAATAATAATAGAGAAAGAAACATTGGTGTGTGTGTGTGTGTGTGTATATGTGTGTGTGTGTGTGTGTGTGTGTGTGTAGGTATGTGCAGTGTAAGTGCATTAAGTGTGAGTCAGTGGTTTCCGATCACATCACACAATAGTCAACGTTGACGTGAACAAGTAACGCATACAAGACTAGTAACAATTATAGTTACTTGGACATGGGTAAGCTAGGTTCAGAGAAAGCCAGCCCTGGCTTGTTGTAGGTCTCGTATAAATAGTAACCCAAGACAACCCAGCGCCGCCGGCCTATTTTTCAAGCCAGTAACCTCCGCATGAGTGCCCCTCAACACTCGTGCAACACAAAACGTGTACACATCATCATCAGCTTGCATCTATTGATGTAGGACTGCTGGATGTAGGCCTAATATATGCCATCCTTCGCCTTCCGAATCCAGCCGCTTCCCACCGTTCCCTTAAAGTCATCAGTCCATCTAGAAGAAAAGCGCCCAACACTTCGTCGCCCCATGCGAGGTCTTCCTCCCCCATCTGCCATCACTGACTTGGCAGATGTGTCCAACTGCCACATCAGCTTGTTGACTCTAAGAGCTATGTCGACAGCTGTTGAATATCTTAATTCAGGATTCGGTCTTTTAGAGAAATATCGAGCTTAGCTCTGTCCATCGGTCGCAGTGCGACTTTCAATTTATGGACTAGCCCAACGATCAGATTCCAAGTCTTTGCACCGTAGGTCATGGTGGAGAATACGGAATGGTTGAAGAACTTTGGTCTTTAAAGTTTGCAGTATTTGTGCTGTGAAACTGTGCAGAAGTTTCCCGAATGCTGCCTATTGGCCAACCCAGTCGAAGCCGTCTATCGATTCTTTTTGAAGTTACCCCAGCCAAGTTGTATCACTTGGCCGAGGTGGACGTAGTCTTTAACCACTTCAATTGCCTTATTTTTAACAACCCCCAATACTGAAGATAACTTATTCGTTATACATGACTTTTGCCTTCTCCGAATTCATTCCCTGCCCCACGGTTTGAGAAGTGGCATTTGTGGTCGTTTAGCATCCGACTGAGATCCTCGACACAGACATGTGCACACTACAAGAATAATCTGTTCAGGAATGAATTGAATTCAAATGATCTCATCTAAACGGGGCCAGGTCAGCACAGACTTGTCTGTGGACTGACACCAGCGTTACCGGCTTCGTCTAAACCTTGCTGTAGAGTAAAATAGGTAGAATAGCATTACATTACTGCTGGTTTCAGTGTTGCTATTCTTGGCGTGCTGGTAGCTACACAAGATACTCCTACGTGTAGACTCAAATACGCTGTATTCCGCGTATAATTTTTCGCCGTATTTTATTCGTATGTTGGCGGAACGTAGTGGAGAACTATTATTAATCAATTTTAATTCATACTTACCGCACTCAGTGGAAAATTTGTCCGGTCAATGCACACCCTAGTGAGTGAGTCATAGTCTATAGGCGGTGACTGCATGTTGTAGTCGCCTGCGGACTTTCTATCTAAAATTACAATTACTAGCTGAATAATTATTTTCACACAAATTACAAACATATTTTAGTCAATTGTAAATTTGACGGAAAATTAATATTCCACTCGATAAGGCATCCACCGTAATTAATCAAATACAATTTAGTTTCGAATTGATTCAAAACTAGTTACATTAATGCTCAGTTTAGAAGCTCTGAATATAATTGAATACACAACCTAATGTGTAGTATTTTTTATTTTAATTCTCAATAGATACATTGTTAAAACACTGGCCTCCAACGACGACCCTATGGCTAACTAGATAGATAGATAGATATAACGTTTATTTGCATTTTGGAACACACACGTACATAGAATTGTTATACAGACAATCATAGACATATTGTAGTACAGTCAACTGATACAGAGATTTATGCACGTGTGCGCTGCAGTAATGCAAATCTGGCCGTGGCTCAATGTCAACTCCATATGAATTTATACGTCTTCCATTTGGTTGCCTTCTTTTGGAAGACAGGTATAAGATATCGTCATTGGGCATTATGATACTTACCATAATGGCACGGAATGATATCAGGATCAGTCTCATCCACGTCCCCGCCCTCTAATTTCAGCTCATACTGGCTAGTATACTCCAATTTCGGAGAAGCGCAGTATGTGTTCAGATTGTCTTGCTTCCCGAAGGACTCCAAACTTTGCTCGTGATATAATTCGTTGCTGGTGGAAATACAACCTAAATTAGAATGGAGCGTATCGTTGTAGCTAATTTGTACTGCAATCAAATTACTATTGATTATCTTTTTTAAGGTAGTACATTTTTATACTACTATATAGTTATATTACTATATACTATATAGTTCTATTACTATAGTTACTACTATATATACTTTATAGTTATATTACTATAGTTTATAGTATACTCGTATTAGACGAACCCAGTGGTCGAATCACTAGCAATGGCCACTTTCACACACTCCGAGGTCGCGTGTTCGATCCTCGCACATGATAAACATTTGTGTATAGGAACATGTCTGTTTGTCTAGGTCTGGGTATTTTTTATGTATTATATTTATGTAGGTAATTACAATAAATATTTTTTTTAAATAAATATTTAACACAATATTTTACACAGCGCCATCTAGTCCCAAATTAAGCGCAAAACTTGTGTTATGGGTACTAGACAACTGATAAATGTACTTAAATACATTTTTTTTTTGTAAATACTATAATACATAGAAAACACCCAGACCAAGACAAACAGACATGTTCATGCACACAAATGTTTGTCTTGTATGGGAATCGAACCCGCGAAATCGGAGTCAAAGTGGCCATTGCTAACCATTCGACCACCGAGCTCGTCGTATTTAAAGTACATATATCGCTTATCTAGTATCCATAGTAACAGCTTTGCTTAGTTTGCGACTAGATGGCGCAGTATAATATGTCATTAGATAGCAATACTGTGTCCCTACTCTGGAAATGATCAATATCAAATTTCACCAAAATAATTAATAAGTTAACTAATTTGAATGAAAATTTCTTGCTGACTTTTTGTTATAATTAGGGAATGCAATCTCGTTCTCGCGAGATCTCGCGCGGGGCGGCGGCGGACCTGAGGTAGCGATCGGGGGACGAGGTCTCGCTTAGATTCGCTTAGACCTCGTCCCCCGACCGCTAATTCAGGCCCCGCCGCCGCCCCGCGGCGAGATCTCGCGAGAACGAGATTGCATTCCCTAGTTATGGTTATAAGTCCAGTCGGTCTTTGAATGATGTCCTGATGAAAGATGATAAAGAATAAAACTCCTTGGCACAAAAAAAAATTCAAAACAAATCTAAAACTCTGGAATGCACTTCCAAATAGTGTGATGATGGCTCAATCTATTAATTCTTTTAAGAGCCAGCTAAGGACGCACTTCATTGATGTTTCCGAAACCTGAATTCATTGTTGTATTTACCTAAGTTGTACTACGTCGGGTGGCCGACAAGCATACGGCCCGCCTGATGTGAAGCGGTTACCGTAACCGTATTAACGCTCGCAACATAATATATCACTTGCGCGCCGCCACCCCCGCTGCCAACGCAGCATCTCCTTCCTGTCCGGTGACCTCACTCACTCGCAGGAACACAACAACCCTCAAGGTAATTGTTATTTGGCTGCGGTATTATATATGCGGTATTTATACACCAGTCGGGTAGCTTACAATTACGCTCCCTACCTCTCTTTTCGCCAGAGCTTCGTGTGTCAGTCAGTAGGGTGCACCGCGTGCAGGTGAAGTTGGCTTTGATTCAAAGATGTTGATGAACCACTTACACCCCAAAATAGTCTATATTTGTATTGGTAATAATAAATAAATAAATAAATATTTCTGGACAATTTACATAGCACCATCTAGTCCCAAATTAAGCGCAAAGCTTGTGTTATGGATATTAGATAACTGATAAATGTACATAAATACATTTTTTTTTGTAAATACATACGTATAATACATAGAAAACGCCCAGACCAAGACAAACAGACATGTTCATGCACACAAATGTTTGTCTTGTGCGGGAATCGAACCCGCGACCTCGGAGTCAAAGTGGCCATTGCTAACCATTCGACCACCGAGCTCGTCAAAATAATAATAGTAATAATTTCTTTTGTATCTATTGTACTTAATGTACTTAACCCTGACCTAAATAGTTCACTTCCAAACATTCCATAGTTGACTGGAAGAGATCTCTTCTAGGATAAGTCCGCCTTTGTTTATATACATTTTGTATTTGTAATTTTATGTTTTTGTACAATGAAGTTTTGCAAACAAATCGTCTTATAGGCGGTTATGATAAAAAAATAAATGCACATTATAACTAATGTTTGCTCCATATTACCTTGTCAACTCTCTAAATATTTTAATATATTATTATTTGGGGTGTAAGTGGTTCATCAACATCTTTGAACCAAAGCCAACCTCACCTGCGCATGGTGCACCCTGCTAACAGACAAACGAGGCTCTGGCGATAAGAGAGGTAGGGCATAGCGTATTTTGTAAGCTGCCCGACTGGGGAAGGACCTCCACCTCACAGAATACCGCAGCCAAATAATAATTCCTTTGAGGGTTGTTGTATTCCTGCGGGTGAGTGAGGTCACCAGAAACGCAAGAGTTGCTGCGATGGCAGCGGGGGTGGCGGCGCGCGAGCGATATTTTTGTTGCGAGCGTTAATATGGCTACGGTAACCGCTTCACATCAGACGGGCCGTATGCTTGTCTGCCACCCGAAGTAGCATAAAAAAAAATATATATCCAGAAATGAAAAATATAACCAGTCAAAATTTATTTTCCAAAAATTCTGAAATATAACTACGAAAGTACTCACGAGGAAGGTGGCCGTTTGTCCATATCCAGCCTTCTAGCTGCATGTCTTCGATACAAAGCTGTGATCACTCCACATACCCCTGTGCACAGGAGAGCTGCCACTGCTAGCAGAGACACCAGCATCGGAGACAAATTTACTGATGTACTCACACCTATTGGTAGAGAAATCATACTTCAATTCTTTTGCCAACAACTAATACTCATCTTAAAGATCTGCCATCCATCGAAGTGGGTTTATGTACCCTATGCACGGAGGCTCGTGTTGCCAAGCAGCCAAAATGCCACTAACTTGGTTTCGTCGACATCAACACTAATTCATCCCACTGCTGGGATACGGGTCTCCCCTCAATTACAAGGGTTACTCCACCACGCTGCTCAACTGCGGTTTGGCGGAGTTCAGAGTTTTCAAGTCGCCTAAAGGCCACTGACTTAGCTTAACGACTGTCATCTAACGACAACACCCGGGACCGACGGCTTATCGTGAGGAGCTCGAGATAAATAAACCCATCCATGGACAGGCTACGGTAGACGTTGCTTGACTTGACTTGCGTGATCGATTAGACTGCCACGCGCAACGACACCATCAAGGTTCTGTTTTAACAGCTGCTAATTAATAACAACAGCCGGGAGCGACTGTCAGCATAACATACCCTCTTGAGCTCGAGACGAACAGACTGTGACCTTAAATAGTAGCTAAAAAATCTTATAATCAAATTACGGTTGATCCAGTAGCTGAATAAGCTATTTTACAGGTGCTAAACCATTACTTATTAAGAGACTAAAATCTTTTATCGTTAATATCATTTAACCGAAAGACATCCACTGCTGAGCATAGGTGTCTTAAGTATTTTCCGTAACGATACATTACTGTCTTTGCAAAAATACAAACTTTTGCAATTGTATTAGTTCTAAGAGTTTTTATATTGTGTTTGTTAGTGACAGTTACACTTGTGATGTATCTTATTTATGTGTAATAAAGAATATATAATATGTTGTTTCAATTTCCCTACCTCCCTGCTATGTTTACCAAGTCGTTAGACCGTCTATTGGCGGGACATCTTACGCTTCACAATTGCATATTCGATCATTAGTTCTGTGATTCATGTGACCTATCAAGTGCCGCTTTAGCTTAATAATCCCATGAGCTGTAATTTCAGCTCCCTGCTATCTTTACCAAGTCATTAGACCGTGTATTGGCGGGCCATACTACGCTGCACAATTACACCTTCCATTCCACGGTTGCCACTTCAGGATTTGCTCCAACGACTATTAGTTCTATGACCGATCCACTGCTGCTCGTACCAGACCTGCTGACGTTCCGCTTGCGTGCTCGGTTGGTTTACCAAGCGCAAGAGCGGAGCGGGTAAAGGTCCTCTCGTCTGGTTGGTTTACTGGACGAGAGACTTGCAATCCTGTGATATAACCGGAAGGTTGGCACACAGGGGCGCACTAGCAGTTAGGTATAGGGTAGGTGTCCACTACTGCTTTAGCTTGATGATCCTAAGATTTTGATAGCTATGTCGACTGTATAAACGTTTATTACAATACTCTATCCTTACCACCAGTATACTTATCAGGAGGCCTCAGAGCAATCGTATATAGATTGACTACTTCGCTTCTTCCTTTGGCGTTAGCAGCATATAACGCCAGAGTATAACTAGACTGCGTGTCTACGTCAGGCACGTCGAAGCTCGGGGTGTTTGTGGAGGTAACATTTGCTCGAACCTACAATCAAAGGTTTAAGATTACAATGGCGTTTGTGTGGAACAAGTGGTTCACCATCATCTTTATGCCTATAAGAGGTCTAAAGAAGCACTGTGAGGCTCTGATGACGCTGTGAGAGAGATAGGGCATAATAAAAATTACTATAAAGAACGTAATGCAGTTAACTCTTCCTAGCCGCTGAATTGCCCATGTGACGTCACGACCTTGAAACGCTTGAAATGCCCGTGTCGACCTACGGTCGACATTTGCAGTTTGGCGTTCAGTTTTGGGCAGATTGAACAATATTCATCTGTCATACATTCAGGCCCGTTTGTTTATGTTTTTTTCGTTTCTCCGCCATATTAGCTATCGGATTAAGGCCAAAGAATTATAAACTCAATGGAAAAAAAAATAAAAAAAGGGGTTTAAGAGACTCGCCTTAACGGCGCCAGATGTTCGGGCCGGTGTCAAGTGCTATAAAAACTTATTTTGTTTAGGTAAGTGTAGGTTTTTGTTTATTATCATCGGGTTTTATCTCCCTAGCGTATTTTTAAATAAAAAACTATACGCTATCGCCTTAGTTCATAAGGTATTTTTTTGAATACAAGTAGGGCTATGAAACACCACTTGATAATGTTTAGACCATCGTAATTCTACACTATAGTCGAGTGTTGAACAACAAAAGACGGCATTGTATAGTGCTATTCTTAGTAAACGTAAAACACACCACTTGTAGGCACTCAATAACAAAGTTGCGTCTCAATGACCGTTTTTATGGGGCCCCGACCACCCGCAGCGCCGGGCAGGTAGGAACAAAAAACAAATGGGCATCGTTCCGCCGCGTTTTTGCGCGGGGGGGGGGGGGCTCACTTTGGGGGGCAAAAGAGCGGCTAGTCTACAAAATAGCTAATAGATAAAGTAGGTAGCAAAAGAATAAATTCCTGCCACTAAAAGCTTAAAATTACGTTTAGGTATATAAAAAAAAATTGAGGTGCAGTAACTTCTCCGAACGCAGCACATTGCACAATCGATAGAAATCAAGAGCAGACGAAATCTCTCCATATACTAAAGGCTCGATAGCGATAAAGGCATGACCTGACCTTAACTTACCAACAAAGAAGGCAACTCAAGGACCTCCATATAGAACATCTGCGGTAGTCCACCGTCGAAGCCTTCCTCGCATTCTACTTGCAAACCGCTGCTGTTGTGGTTCAACACTGAACAGTTCTGAGGGGGCATTGGTCGACCTGTTCAGAATGACGAAAAGTAAATCTTTGTCAGATATGGGGCCACAGGATGGCCTGAAGTCCGATATTATATTGCTACTTCATTATCATTGACCCACTACGAAAAAACATGGTTCATGGTTCTTTTCGATGAGACTTAAAGCGCACTTCGAATTGTGGTTCCTTGATGATTCCAAGTGCACATCAAACGTCATCAAATGTAGATTATTTGATGAACGAATTTTTTCGTTCCGGATTTGATCCCTTCAAGAAACCGCAAGCATAGCACTCTCCATCTCTCGCTACGCGACCTTTAGCCTGTATACCAGTCCGGGTCAGTGTCCAAGTCTCTGCACCATAGGTTATTACAGGCACTCATTGGTTGAAGACTTTAGTCTCCAAGCATTTGGGGTATCTGTAGGGTTTCCAAAAGTTGCCCAGTCCCATCGAATCCGTCTATATATCTCTTTGTTAAAATTAGCCCGGCCAAGCTGTATGGAATATCCAGGGTTAACATATTCTTTAACCACTTCAATAGTTGCATTATCGCGATAACCGGGCTAGGGATGACAAAATCGTTGTATATGACTTTCGCCTTGCCGAAATTTATCCCCAGCCTCACGAATCGAGATGCAGCATTGAGATCGGTCAACATACAACCGAGATTCTCTAGCGATTCAGGTATTATGACCATGTCATCAGCAAACATGTGTACTTGTTTGGCAATCAATAATGAATTAGACTTACTTACCAGCAGCAACCAGTTTGTAGACACACGGCGTTTCTTGTTTCCCCACTGCGTTGGTTGCGGAGCAGAGTATTGTCCCAAAATCCATATCAGTGACTGGTGTGTAGTCTAAGTTGGACTTGTACACGTGGTTTGTGTATAAACTAGAGAAGTAAAATATATTATTATTAACTAGCCCGTCGTCACAAACTGAGACCTCGCTATCGTTTTTCAAATTTCTTTCAGTATCTCAAAAACTGCTGGACGGATCACAATTCCCAAAAACATGTGAGTTTAGGGGTGTAAGTAACTCACTGCGATCTTTAAAGCCACACCGAAAGTCGCCTGCACGTGGTGCACCCTGCCGACTAGCGAAAGAGGCTCTGGCAATAAAGAGGTTGGGCACAGCGTTGTAAGTTCCCCAACAGGGGAACTTCCCCAACAGGGGAACTTCCCCAACAGGGGAACTTACAACGCTTACTTCCATCACAATTCCCTTGAGAGTTGTTGTGTTCCTGCGAGTGAATGAGGTCACCAGAAAGTAAAGAGCTGCTGAGCTGATAGAGGGGGCAATGGCACGCGAGCGATATTTCATGTTGCAAACGTAATTTGCTTACTGTAACCGCTTCACATCACGCGGGCCGAACGTTTGTCTGCCATTCGACGTAGTATAAAACACACTTTTATGTACATACACCAAGTTTTATAAAAATCCAATCAGTGGTTTGAAATAGCGCGATAATTATAGTCCTTTTAACGCGAATATTTCAAATACTCCTGAACCGATTTTCTTGCCTAAATGAATTTATATACCCATCAAATTTTATCAAAATCAAAGTATTTATTTGATACTTATTTCGTTTTTTCGCTATATAACTATACAAACATACATAACAGTCTTTCGACCCAATTCGATATTAAGTCAATTGACATTTAATCACAGTTCACAGCTTCTGAAAGGAATTAAAAGCTACATCCTCTATCTCCTATGGGAGCATAAAGCCCACAATTTAGGACAGTACCTTTTAGGTACCATTTTAGGTCCCATTAGTCAACATCTAAAATGCTACTTCAAAAGGCGTATTATTAGTAAAAGCAGCCAGCTCTAACACGTGATTACAACAGATCGAAGTAAGCGGGATACTCGGAAACGCATGTCCATCTATTCACTCTGATAAGTAAGATATTATGTGAATTCTCATTATCAACCATAGATCATTGCAGGGAGAATGCACTAATCAGTGCATTCTCCCTGCAATGATCTATGGTTGTCTTCAAGCATTGGAGTATCTGTGCGGCGAAGATGTGCCGATGTTTTCCAAAAGCTGACCAGCCCAATCCAATGCGTCTATCGATCTCTTTGTTCTAATTAACCCGGCCAGTATAGAATGTCCGAGGTAGAGACAGTATTTAAACACTCCAATAGCTGAATGCTCTATATATAGAATAATAACCGGGCTAGGGATGACAACAAATAAGCTTTAAGTCTAAAGGTATTTAATTACGACGCTTTGCGGTAAATTCTACATGTCTAATCAGATAGTAGGTATCTGGTGAGAGAGGTTTGTAACTATTAGTTTAGACGGCGACTTAATTTACACGGTTAGTACTTTATCTTTTATTTGTGTATCTTTTATTTGTGTATCTTTTGTTTTTAATTTATCGCTACAGACACGCGTTATATTTTGTTTGTCTGTAACAAACTACGTTGGACGGGTCAGTCTAATCGATCACGCAAGTTAAGCAACGTCAACTGTTGCCTGTCTCTGGATGGGTTTCTCTACTGGTAAGCCGTCGATGCTGGCAGTTGTCATTAGATAACAGCCGTTAAGTCAACTCAGTGGCCTTTGGGCGGCTTGAAAAATCTGACATTTCCCAACCCGCAGTTGAGCAGCGTCGCAGCGTGATGGAGTACATTCTAAACTTATTGATTGAGGAGTTACACGTATCCTAGCAGTGGAATGAATATGGAATTTTATTATGGAATTTTATGGCATCTTGGTATCAACATTATGAATAAACTACTGGAACCGATTTAAAAAATTCTTGCGCCTATAGAAACCAACATGATCAGCGTACTATAGGCTATTTTATTGTACCCGTGAGAAGCCAGGGCAGGTCACTAGTTATATATATATAAATATCTTCAACGTACAGACATACAGTTTCATAAAACTGACTAGATTTAGTAGTTCACAAACAATAGGTTAATTTGAAGGCCAAGATTTGCTCGGTGACTTTCACCTTTACCTCAATAGACTGCGGTATACGATGGCTTTTAATATAATAGATCAATATGGCCCTTTACAGCATGTAATTTAAATGAATATTTTCGAAGATATTACAGATTTAAAAGACATGTCACATGTCTGAAGGACAATGCGCAAAGACCTTCTGTAGTACATTTAGTATCAGCATTGCATCCGTGCGGAACCGGGGCGGGTCGCTAGTTTATAATACAAGGCAAAATGCTAAAGCATTGTCTACCAGTTTACCTTAAACTGGTAGACAATGCTTTAGCATTAAGTTCGCCTTTTGTATATAATCGTTTGTGTGCAATAAAGAATAAATAAATTTATTATGCATCTGTATTATAGAAAACATACATACTCGTAAAATTACAAACAAAAAAAAAACATCATGTATGTCAATAATGGCCGCTACGACTTTGCCGTCAAGTGCGTAGACGCCCTTGCATTTCGTCGTCGCTATTTGAAACGTCTTCCATTATTATACATTTGAGTGTCAAACTGTCAAAGCTAAAATAAACTTAATTAGGTATGTTTGAAATTCAAAGATCTATGTAGATCTATTTTTATGTTCGCATTGTTTATATTATATTAAATTCTTAATTTCTTAATTAATTGGCGTAATAAATTCCTTGATTCTTAACCTATTTAGTGGTGTGATTTAGTTTTGGATGATGGATTTGTAGCTGCAATACCAAACTGTATCCCAGGATTTTGTAATCATTCGTTTTTGAAGTGAAAACTTCTTTAGCAGCGATGCGTACTTTTTGGGATTTGTAAAAAATGTTAAACTCGCGTCAGGACATGACCTGATCGAAAATTCGTAAGACGGAGGGTGCGTAGACCACCGGCAGGAAGTGATATCCCCTCTCTTTCTACCGCGCGGCGAAAATGTATGCCTGCTCCTGCTGTGTATTTTTAATGTAATATACTCGTATATTGTCATGTTTGTGTACGATAACGCAATAAATGAATATTGTATTTTACCACATAAATGATAGTACTTTCATATAGCCCTGCCATACACTCGTCGAGTGGCGAGGGAAGTAGCGAGGGAAGTAGGCAGGAACGTAGTGTGGCCACGTTACTCGTCATGCCGCTCGTCTTGCTCTTCGTCTTGCCCATCATTCACTGTTTTGTCGGTTTTTTGGGCGCGAGTCAAAGGACCGGCAACGTGAGTGCGAGTGGCCGGCCACATAATCGCCTCGGACGCATTCCGCATCGAGCGCTCGGGCGCGTAACACGCGTCATATTTTTTAAATCATTTTTTAAAATCATGTCTGTCATGAACATTTCCCTATAAGAGCTGGTAGCAAAAAAGAAATGTTTGATGGCATCTTTTAGACCGTTAGTCCATAAAAAAAAGCTTCGTTTCGCTATAATAAAAATGCATATCGCGCACGCTGCCACAGCTTCAACGTCCATTGTATAGCAAAGGCAAATGTCCAAGTGCGGAGCGTCGCGAATAATTGCGCGAGTAGAGCAGTGTGTGGACAGAGAGGGAAACATCGCGGCAGCGCGAGGAGCAAGGCGATGAGCAGCGCGAGGAGCATAGTGTGGCGGCGGGGATACTGATAAACAAAGCAATTCGTGCGAAATTATTCCCTAACCATTCCAAAATATTCAAAAATACACAACGTTAATGTTCAAGTTTTGATTACTGCCGGCACCCCCAGAGTGCAACCCGTTTTTTTTTAATTATCTCCCTATGGAAGCAATTTTAAGAACGTATCCACGTCAAATAAAACTACACCCGTCGGGAACGGCACACGACACGAAACGAAAGCGAAACCACGCGAACGTATCGCAAGTTTCACGCCGTTAGTGTAGAGCGCGCTTTAGCAGAGCGACCAAGGCATGAAAAATTACCTTAATATTATCACACCCCGGCCACTCCATACAAATGTCGCATCATTTACTACTACATAAACAATGACGTCTGTACAGAGCGTGAATGAGCGTGTGTGCGTGCGGCGCCATACTGTTCCTGATTTGTCTCAGAGTGGAGGTGAGGTCGACACGAGGGAGCGGCAGGGAGAGGCCATACTGTACGTAGTACTATTATTTATACTGTGGCATTATTACAAATAGAATCTAACTTCGTTTCCATGGAGCCCGCCCTAATGACATATCTTATTATTGAAAATTATTACAAAAAAAATCCGATAACAAAATTGTACCTCGGTATTGACGGTATTTCGGAAGTATTTCGATGGCCATCTTCCAATATTTCCTATTATTTTTTAAACTGGCATCCCGCCAACAAAATGTTTATCGCAAAATAGTCAAACACGACCATGAGGCTTGTATTAACCCAGATTGTGGAGGAAAATCGGGATCAGCTGCATTGGGGGCCCAGCCAACTGTTTGGAATTGTCCATTCTTAGTAATAAATAGAAACAATTTAAAAATGGCGATATTCATTTTTTGTATATTATTATAATTGCTTACCAATAAGCAATTTATTTTAATTTTAATTTTAAATGATATTATCATAAATATTTTTGAAAATGAAAAATTCACCTCCTCTGCCTAGGTGGGATTTGAACCTCTTGACTTGATCTTGACCTCTCGATGACCGGTCGAGTGCTCTTCCAACTGAGCTACCAGGAAGGTTTGTGTTGGTGACGAATTTTTGCATTTTATATTTTACTGCGCGAGTCACAGTGTGGCGCCATCTACCTATTTAGTAATTACACTACTAAACAAGGCATAGTAGTCCATCGATGCAGATCAATTTTTCATTTTCAAAAATATTTATAATATTCTGGCAAGTTGGCCTAAACAACTGTTTAAAATAATAATATTTAAATTATATTAATTTTTAGTATTATTATTATATTGTGTAATTTTATTCCTTTACACTGTGTTTGTATTGATTGACTATTGTAATTTGTATTATTTTAATATTTGACTATTTCTATGGTTTACTTTACTTTACCTCTTAACTTATGCTGTGCCCTACACAGGGTTCATGTTATAAACTGTCTGTGATGACCATCACTTATAACAACATGAAAATGCATTAAAGAAATATATAAAAGATCATATCAAAATAGTTTAAAAACTATTTTAAATAATAATCGTGTAAACACTATATTGGCAGCTAAGCATACGGCCCGCCTGATGTAAAGTGTTAATACTATAGACACTTACAACATAAAATATCGCTCGCGTGCCGCTACAGCTGCTACCATTGCAACAACTCCTGATAACCACACTCACTCGCGGGAACACAATACAACCTTCTTCAAAGAATTGTTATGTGGCTGCGGTCTCTGTGAGGTGAAGGTACCTTCCAATTCGGGTAGCTTATAATTACGCTGTGCTCTACCTTTTTTGATAGACCCTAGTTAGTCAGTAGGGTGTACCACACGCAGCGAGGTTCACCTTGGCTCGCAAGTGAGGAGAATTATTCTGTAAGTCCATATAGTACGAGTACAAATTTACCGACCAACCTATGTAGATATATATAGCTATCGTACCTGGATGATAATTCGTTCTCCTCTCCAGAACTGTTGAAAGTCCAAGTAAAACTGGTCGGCTGCGGGCTGGAGTCGACAGCACAATACAATCGTACAGTTTCCAGTTTCAATGCACCGTACACTTCGAGTTCATTGTGGTTGTCACATACTGGAGCGTCTGTGTACACAAAACAACTAAATAAACTTAAATTGCCTTCGAAACACACAAAGACTTCGAACTCAATATTTGCCCGCCTGACGTAAAATGACTATCATTGTATAGCTAGTGCTGAAGTCGTGTAGAACTGTGAACAGTTTAACCTTGACACTTCCGGCTTTGTACCGTTCTTATTCCATACGTAACAATTTGTGACTATCGAGCATCATCTGCTCTTAGCTGTACATATATACAGTTGGGGTGTAAGTGGTTCGTCAACATTTTTGAACCAAAGCCAACCTCATCTGCACGTGGTGCACCCTGCTGACTGATAAACGAGGCTCTGGCGAAAAGAGAGTGCATAGCGTATTTTTTAAACTGCCCGACTGGGGAAGTACCTCCACCTCATAGAATACCGCAGCCAAATAACAATTCCCTTGAGGGTTGTTGTGTTCCTGCGTGTGAGTGTGGTCACCAGAAAGAAAGGAAGGAGTATAGGATGGCAACAGATCGGCGACCGTGGTGATTGCTTCACATCAGGTGACCCACATACTCGTTTGGCCCCCTCTCATATAAAAATATAATAATAAATAATTCCCTTGGAACATGACTAATTAATTAATGTTTACAAACAGACTAATATGGCACTACCCCCGAGGCTAACCTCGTGTATTTCCTTGGCGGAATTCAATACGTGGAAATACTTCCTGAGTCGAATTCGCTACGTCCTATTTCTCATTTGCCAAAGCTTCGGTTGTACATAGATAGTGAACACCGCGTGCATTTGAGGTCGGCTTTGGCTTTAAAGAGGATTTCGACAATTGGACCACGTTATGCAAAAAAGATCCAACCGACATTTTGTTACTTTTAGGTAAAAGCTACTTATCTACTATATAAAAATAAGTCGGGTTTTCCTTCCTGACGCTATAACTCCAGAACGCACGAACCGATTTCCACGCATTTTTTTTGCATTCGTTGTAAAGGTCTCGGGCTTCGTGAGGTTTATAGCAAAGAAAATTCTGGAAAAATTTGAAAAGAAAAGCGGGAAAATCTTTTTTCACATACAGCGCCATATATAAGGAAATGGATGGAAACGAAAAGATTGAGCCACAGCGAAGCGTGGTCGGGCCGCTAGCAAAAACACCTAGCGGCCGGACTTATTATATACTATACTTATTTTTCTACTATATAAAAATAAGTCGGGTTTTCCTTCCTGACGCTATAACTCCAGAACGCACGAACCGATTTCCACGGTTTTGCATTCGTTGTAAAGGTCTCGGGCTCCGTGAGGTTTATAGCAAAGAAAATTCTGGAAAAATTTGAAAAGAAAAGCGGGAAAATCTTTTTTCACATACAGCGCCATCTGGTGGCGAAACGGAGTTCGCCGGGTTTGCTAGTAATTTAATAAGAATAAAGATATAACACGCAGTATAAGTTTTGGGAAGCATATGTCATCAAAGTGCTAGAATCTGTTGCGCATATATAAAACTCGATTCGCAATTTCTCGCTATGTATACCTAAAGTGACCATACGTCCCGTTTTGAACGGGACTGTCCCGTTTCTCGGTCACTTGTCCCGTTCCTTCCGTCTGATTTGGTCTGAGAGGCTTAATATACTGCTTAACATATTGTTCAAATCTCAAAAAAAGCTTTTCCCATAATGTCAGATTTTCATAATACGCCTTTTCATGTTCGTTTCCTTTTGTCCCCAAACAAATCGCCGGGACGCCAAATAGTCCCGTTTTCCGAAACCGCGCGAAAATTTATAATAACTGTCAGAGGAACTGCTTTAATATAGCTGGTGAACTGGTGATTGGTTTTTTTTTTCACAATTAAATAATAAAAATAATTAGAATTACATAATTAGTATATAGAGAATAGTGAATGCTAATTGCATTAAGTTACACTTTTTCTAAATAAAGTCAAATTAAGAATGTTTATTTTCATTGTTAGATTCCAGCTAGCAGTACTGGGGTATAAAAACTTATGTCCCGTTTTGAGTTCAAAAATAAATGGTTAGTATAGGTATCGTCTCAATTTGTCGGTTGGATTTATCCTACATAACTGGGTCCAATTGAACAAGAGTCTGTTATCTACAGCGATAATCTCGTTAAAATTCAGCGTTAAGTAATTGAATGCACATGACTGAACAGCGATTCGCCTTTCGAGCTAGATCATCTTTTCCATAACAGTAAACTTTCACATTTTCCTTTGGCTTGGCAATAAATAATTTGACTCTGACATCGAATACACAGTGTGATCACTGGAACTTGCGAGATTGCTATTTGTTTATTGTCTTACTAAAACCTGAAAGTTTCGCTTTACATCAACGACCTCTTTCAGTTTACTTTCAGTATGCTCGATGTATGTTTGATTGAGGAATGTCCTTGAAAGGTGCTGCCGTATCTATCTTACTTCTGAGATATGGGTCTGCTGTCAATCGAAGGGGACCGCATTCCACTACGCTACTCAACTACTTGTTGGCGTATGCAGGTCTTAAAGTTGATTGAGGAATGCCCTTGAAGCGTGCTACCATATCTACCTATATTCATCTTCATCATCATCAGGTCATTTTTGTCTCCACTACAGGAGCACGAACCTCTCTCGTCCGTCCCAGACAGAAGGAGGATTTGGCCTACATTCCCTACGCTGGCCAGACGGGTTGGGGAGGTCTGATCGATATTTCATAATGTATTTCCCTTAGTCGCCTTGTACGACATCCACGGGAAGAGACGGAGTGATTCTATTCTAGTCTGCCGGAAACCACACGGCCATTATTAATCTTACTGCTGAGATATGGGCCGGCTATCAATCGAAGGGGACCGCATTCCTCTACGCTACTTAACTGTGTGTTGGTGGAAGCAGGTCTTAAAGATACCTAAAGGTTACTGATTTGATTTAAAGGCTCATCTAAAGACAGCAGTCAGGACCGACAGCTTTACGCGCTGTCCCATCAAGCCATCAAAATCTCGGCTGACCACCCTGTTTTACTTTAAAATTATGGGTTTCTTAAAAAAGGGCATGAAATGATTCTGAGGGCATTCTCCCGTCGCCGGAACTGGCACTTAAATTCACTTTCACATTCGAGATAGTTTGAAAGTGAATCTAAGCTCTGCAGATTTAGAGTAGTAATGATTTATAGATGTTCTTATTATTTAATTTGTATGACGTTTCTAAGTGCTTTATAAAGTCCAAGGAATAAAGATATTTTGAATTTGAATTTGAAATGGTTCTTACAAGTCGTAGTTTGCGATAACTGCTTTCCACTCTGCATTCACGTTAGGGCCGAAACATACATGCCACTTTTAGCATCGCGACAAGTCGCCAAAACGCAATGTAATAATATAAATTTGGAGTGTAACTTGCTCACCACGATCTTTAGAGCCAAAGTTAACCACACTTGCACGTGGTGCACCGTGCCGACTATCGAAAGAGGCTCTGGCGAAAGAGAGGTAGGGTACAGCGTATTTGTAAGCCGCAACTGGGGAATTATCTCCACCTCACAGAATACCGCAGCCAAATAACATTCCCATGGGTTGTTGTGTTCCTGCGAGTGAGTGAGTTCACCAGAAAGGAAGGAGTTGCTGTGTTAGCAGCGGGTGTGGCGGCGCGCGAGCGATATCTCATGTTGCGAGCGAGTTAATATGGCTACGGTAACCGCTTCAAATCTATGCTAGTCTGCCACGCGATGTAGTATATAAACGAAATATATCTAAGAACCATTTCATTCTTGGGATGTAAGTGGTTCATCAACATCTTTGAACCAAAGCCATCATCACCTGCACGCGGTGCACCCTGCTGAATGACAAACGAAGCTCTGGCGAAAAGAGAGGTAGGGAGCGTATTTTGTAAGCTACCCGACTGGGGAATGTACCTCAACCTCACAGAATACCGCAGCCAAATAACAATTTCCTTGAGGGTTGTTGTGTTTCTGCGAGTGAGTGAGGTGACAAGAAAGGAAGGAAATGCTGCGATGGCAGCGGGGGTGGCAGCGCGCTAGCGATATTTTATGTTGCGAGCGTTAATATGGCTTCGGTAACCGTTTCACATCAGGCGGGCCGTATGCTTGTCTGCCACCCGACGTAGTATATAAAAAGAAAAAAAAAAACTTTATTTAGCTTGGAACATGTGGCTGATCCTACAGCTGCGTACTGTATGGGCCTCAAAGAGCTTTTTACACGGGCTGTCTTCGATGGCGACTGCATAGTGCAAATAAAGCATATTCTATCCATCTACGAGTATCTTATATAGGTATGGCAAAATTTTAATAATGCAAAATGCGCCGATGCATTTGCTCCCGTGTTTCCGCCACTGCGACCGATAGTCAATGGTACTACTGATCCAAAGGGGATATGATAGCAACAAGTCAACAAAACGCGATGTAGCATCGACGGAATCGCAAAAACACTAGTCGCCGATGCTAAAGTAGCATGTCTGTTAGGACCATTAGGGCGGAGACACATAACCGCTTCGCGGCGACGCGCCGCAACGCAACGCACCACCGAGCGTTGCGTTGCGGCGCCGCGAAACAAAGCGTTATGCTCTCATACTGTACCGCAACCATTTTTTTGTGATTTTTCAATGTTATTGAATGTATGTAAAAAAATAGCAAAATATGTTACATTTTGTAACGTTAAAGTTTCATTAAACGATTATTTTATGTTACTTTTTGTAAACTATGTGCGGCGCAGTGCACACCGCAAAATTCTGCGTAGCGGCGGGCGGCACTGCTGATTTTGGCGGTGCGGTGCCGCAACGCGGTTATGTGTTTCGGCCCTTAGTGATAGAGAAAAATTGATCTCCAAGGAGAACCGAATTATCAGATAATATGATTAATAACAGATATGAGATAATTTAATAACAAAGTTATAAGCTTGATTGAACAAGAAATTGTTCCGACAATCAGTAGGTTTTCGATATATAGTATAACGTGATAACGTGTTATAAATCGATGAACGCCGGCTGCACGCACGAGAAAGCATGACTCATTGACACGTTTCGGCTGAGCCGAGCGTGCAAGCGAACGCGGAACAAGCGGTAGAGAGGCACGATCGGCCTAAGCGTTCGGCTTGTGACACATCGCGACGTTATCACGTAAAATTATTGTCTGTAAATGTCTGTAAAAAGTACAGAGAAACAATTTTTTTACATATACTACGGGGGGTGGAATACAAGCAAACGCCTATTGTGAATCGGTGACCGAAATATATAGATGCTTGAAACATAATATCGCTCGCGAGCTGTCATCTCCTACTAGGTATGTCAAATCACTTGAAATGTTGTCTCAGTAAAGCCTGTATGTATACAAACACACTAGTTTTTGTTGTAGTCAAAAATACATAGTAGTTTCGATTTTATAGGCATTCAAAGTTTCGAAAAATATCGAGTCCCGCTAACAGTCACGTGACCGCTTGTGACGTCATTTCACACAACGCGTCGCGCGAGTCACAGCCACGGCTCGCTTAGTATTAGGGATGTGACATTCTAATTATAGTAAAATTTAAAATTAATTTATAATAAAATAAAATTAAATAAAATTTATTTAAATAAAATTTATTTAATTATTATTGTTATAGTATTTAATTAATTATTTAATTGTAATTATAGTATTTAGGTATAATTTCAACGGCACGGGCGCACGACCGCGAGCGGACTTAAGTGAGCCAGATTAAGCGTGTTGTGCGATGACGTCACACAGCCCGCGTCGTACGGTTACAACCATTGATATATATATTACACGTTACAACTCGTTTTACTTCTAAATCGGAAACTAATTGACATATCGAAGTAATTCTTTCACTAGTATTTTTTATTTTTAATATAGAATATGGAGTGCTAATAATCAAAATTAGTTAACATTCTTCATTCTTATTTGCTGGTAACCTCACTCACTAGTAGGAATAGAACAACAACTGTCTAGATCTCTAGGAAATTTGGCTAGGAAGACATGTAGGGCACAACCTTTACAAGTGGTCTGACTGTGGAAGTATCCCTATCTCACAGAAGACTGCATCTGTGAAATAGGGGTACTTTCCCAGTTGGACCACTTAAACACGTTGTGCGCTAGACCTCCTATTTTCCAGAGCCTCGTTGATCAGTCAGCAGGTTGAACCACGTGAAAGTGAGGTTGGCTTTAGCTCAAAGATCATGGTCACCCAATATTACCTCAAACAACGGTACACCTACGTTTTTTTTAACTGTAACATACGAGTACCTGTAGAACTTAGTGACATACCAGTTTAGGTTGAAGATCATTATCATCAGCCTGTATCTACGCACTGCTGGTTTTTTTTTTACTACGTCGGGTGGCAGACAAGCATACGTCCCGCCTGATGTGAAGCGGTTACCGTAACCATATTAATGCTCGCAACATAAAATATCGCTAGCGCGCCGCCGCCCCCGCTGCCATCGCAGCATCTCCTTCATTTCTGGTGACCTCACTCACTCGCAGGAACACAACAACCCTCAATGGAATTGTTATTTGGCTACGGTGTTCTGTGAGGTGGAGGTACATTCCCCAGTGGGGTAGCATACAATTACGCTCCCTACCTCTCTTTTCGCCAGAGCTTCGTTTGTCAGTCAGCAGGGTGCACCACATGCAGGTGAAGTTGGCTTTGGTTCAAAGATGTTGATGAACGACTTACACCCCAAGAGATATGGATACAGTTTCCGAACCTCCGCCTTTCATATACTGCCATTTCCAGACGTTTTTTTTAATCGTCGTACCGTCGTTTTTGTTGTCTTCATTTAAGATACTCACATCGAACTTGTAAAGTCACAGAGTTGCTCGTAGCACTACCCTCGTGGTTGTTGGCGAGACAGGTGTACTCCCCAGCGGCAATCTTCGTGACACTCTGCAGCACCAAGCTCTGGTCGCTCAGAATGACTCCAGCACTGGCGTTGTGATGGATCTCCTTGTCCTGTATGGAGACATAGTTTTTAAAGGAACAAACCCATCATTGTCATACATGAGCCGATGTCATAGACGTGCCCGGTGGTCGAATGGCTAGCAATGGCTTCTGTGACTACGAGGTCGCGGGTTCGATCCCCGCACAAGACAAAGATTTGTGTGCATGAACATGTCTGTTTGTCTTGGTCTGGGTGTTTTCTATGTATTATAAGTGTCTATTTCCAAAAAAAAATACCTAGTAAAAAGCGCTTAACTTGGGGCTAGATGTCGCTGTGTAAATTGTCCAGAAATATTTACATATTATTTAAATAAACTGAAAAATTGTAAAGTTTACTACAGTCCCCGTAGTAAAACGTCTTTAGTACTCAAAACAAATTCAATCAGAAAAAACTCCCCGCCATATAAGAAAAATATTGCCAACCCCGACTTCACGTAGACTTGTCGGATCGATACTAGAGTGTTTTTTGTAAGCCCGGAGGCGCTGAGAGAGTGCAACCCCCGCCTGCCGTAACGAAGGGAAGGCACTCATGCTCGCCTTCGCATCTCCGGCTGGCCACCTAACCTATGAAGAATTTGACTACCCCTCTTGGCATTGTGTTGTTTATGACAAGGAATATCTCTTGACTTACCCCTTTATACCAAGTTAGTCTTAATATTTTCGGGTTGGCCTTGACACTGCATTCGAAGTATACATCGTCTCCCTCCTTAATGAACCCAGGGTTCAGACTAGCTCCCAGTTTCAACGTCACAATCGGCACATCTGTAACAAAAAGTAATGTTAAAGAACAACTTTTAACTTTACCTTTAGCGTAAGTATTTTTTTTTTTTTTATACCACTAGAGTGGCAAACAAGCTTACGGCCCGCCTGATGGAAAGCAGCTACCGCAGCCTATGAACGCCTGTAACACCAGGGGCATCACACGCGCGTTGCCGACCCTGTAAAAACCTCTTCACGCCCTTTTTGAAGAACCCCATATTATTGATATTCTGTTTAGAAAATCTGATAATGAAGAGGTACTTATTTGATATACTCGTACATCACTAATTTATTTGTACAGTTTGTAAAAATTCATGAACAGTTTGAAAGCGACTTCCTGTTTGTCAGAAAATAAATAAGGAAAACAATGGCAATAAAAAGAAAACAACAGTCTATGAAGAAATACTAAAGAAAGATATAGGTTATATAGTACCTAAAGGTAATTTTGAAGTACGCTTGTTATTGAAATAAGTTGCGCCAGGTGCACCTCGTTAAAAAATTACTGAGGAGGGGGGAGGTAAAACCAAGGCCGGGACTGTTTGACGACGCCCGGAGAGCCGATTTCATCATACCCAAGCAGTCGAGGAAGAAAACCTCGTTAAAAAATAACCCTTGGGGTCGGCGTACCGTATATCTCCCGGTGCGCCACTAATCGAGGAGGGGGAGAAATTCGGGTTCACCAGGTGGTATCCTTAACGGATTTCCCTACGTAAAAAAAAAAGTTGCAGGTAAGGTTGGCTTAAGGTCTAAGGCGAGGTGTGCCAAGCCCCCCTTGTGTGCTCGGGGCTGTAGTTGGCTCGTCTGTCTTACTGGATATGTCCGCTTAGAACGATGGGTTAGCAATAAATAGCCTGAGCCTGGTGCACTGACCCTGTAAAAACCTCTTCACAACCTTCTTGAAGAACCCTATAATGTAGTCACTTGGCAAAAACTCGGCAGGTAGTTCATTCCTCAACTTGAGAGTTCACGAAAAAAACTGGAACCGCATAGTTCACGACCATCTAGGCTCCAACGTGTTAAGATGAATTCCCTGTCAATGACGATTTGGTACATTTGAACTTTAAGACACCAGAAGGATGAAATTACTCAAATTTTCACATAAAACAAAGCGAATTGCCAGATTTACAATTTGTCCATTCCAAATCACCTTAGCTTGGCGAACTTGAGATTATATTCTGAGAGTGGTTGTAAAACGAAATGGGCGAGGGTCACAGCGTAAAATTCCGAAGGATAATCGGCATTTAACGGATTTGTACGTAGAAATATTATATCCAAACTGATTCTGACAATCTGGTTTCCCTCAGGGATCGGTATTGGGGCCCCTACCTACATCTATATAGAATATCGGATTTGATGATTTTTTCGCGTTTTGTTTTAGTTGGATTTTCGTTGGACTATGATTTTTTTTTATACTACGTCGGGTGGCAGACAAGCGTACGGCCCGCCTGATGAGAAGCGATTACCGTAGCAAATTTAACGCTCGCAACATGAAATATCGCTCGCGCGCCGCCACCACCACTGCCAACGCAGCATCTCCTTCCTTTCTTGTGACCTCACTCACTCGCAGGAACACAACAACCCTCAAGGGAATTGTTATTTGGCTGCGGTATTCTGAGAGGTGAAGGTACATTCCCCAGTCGGGTAGCTTACAATTACGCTTCCTACCTCTCTTTTCGCCAGAGCTTCGTTTGTCAGATAACAGGGTGCACCGCGTGCAGGTGAAGTTGGCTTTGGCTCAAAGATGCTAATGAACCTCTTACACCCTAAATGAAAAGATAGTGAAAACTCTTTCTAATAAAACGTCGTTCGAGAAACTGGGTTACTATTCACACAATACGTTGTGTGAAAATCTATCTAAAATATTTATAAATATATTAAAATAATATAAAATAATATATTTTTATTTTTGGCTTTCAGGGTTTTACAGTATCTGTACTCTATAGGCATTCCTTATTGTATCGGACCATGACTTGACTTTTTGACTTAATGTCCTATGTCCCCTGGATGGGGCAGAGGGCCTCCACAGTACGTCGCCATCCCGAGCGGTCTTGAGCTTTGCGCTTTATTTCGCTCCAGGTCATCCCTATCGCCTTCGCTTCTGCAGTGATTGTCCGCCGCCAGGTTTGTATCGGACCATACTTAGCACGAAAGTACCAGCACACCCCGGCCACTGCGTAGAAAGTTCACGTCGTTTCCTACTAAACTACAGAAACAATGGCGTTTGTGCAGCGCGTAAATAAGCGTGTGTGCGTGCAGCGCCATACAAACTGTTCCAGATTCGTCTCAGAGGTGAGGTGAGGTCGACACGAGAGAGCGGCAGGGACGTACTGTACGTAGTACTATTACTTATACTGAGGTACCAGTATTTGACGTGCTCGGTGGCGTAGCGGTCAATGACGCGGTTTCGACACCAACGCTCGTGGGTTCGATTCCCAACACAGGACAAACATTTGTGTGCATGAACATGTCTGTTTCTCTTGGTCTGGGTGTTTTCTATGTATCATACGTATGTATTTACAAAAAAAAATGTATTTACGTATGTTTATCAGTTGTCTAGTACCCATAACACAAGCTTCGCTTACTTTGGGGCTAGATGGCGCTGTGTAATTTGTCTGACAAAATTTATTTATTTAAACAGCTGAGATATAGACCCACTATGATACCCATTACACTTAATAGATTTTGATAGTGAATATTAGTGCATAAATAATTCTGAATAATAAAGCTATTAATGGGCCCTTATTATTCAAGAGCTATTGTCGACCCAATGCGTTTTGGTCGAGTTATTATGCAGATTTATGAACAGTTAAATTGCAAAATGATGCTGCAATTCCTACCTGCAATATCACTGGGATATTAATCAAAATAATTAAAAGTCATTGTTCATTTCTTGGCCCGCTTTTTGAGTCAGAAGGTTTTGCTCTACCTCTGCAATGTTTTTAACGAAATATAAATTGTTGAAATGTATATATTCATTTAGTAATTTACTAACGACGTCGTCCTCGCATGACTAAATTGCTACTCGTGCGAAACCGAGGCGGATCTCATAAATATTCCAATTTTTTTTGAACATATGAAAATGCTGATAAATTATAGCCTTTCCAGAAAATACCTCGTTGAATATACTGCAATAGGTTCTGAGATCGGCTGTTTACCATTGCACGATAGCGTAACGACAATATCGCCTGATAATGATTTGACGAGCTCGGTGGTCGCATGGTTAGCAATGGCCACTTTAACTCCGAGGTAGTGGGTTCGATCCCCGCACAAGACAAATATTTGTATGCATGAACATGTCTGTTTGTCTTGGTCTGTGTACTTTCTATGTATTATATATACGTATTTCCAAAAAAAAAAAAAAGTATAATATCAGTTATCTAGTACCCATAAAGCTTTGCTTAGATTGGGACTAAATGGCCGTGTGTAATTTGTCCTGGAATATTTATTTATTTATTATTATAATAGTCATCTTGCACGGCAACAGTATTGAGAATACTGTCGGACGATAGCATTGGAGGGTGCGAATACGCAAGCAATTTGATGAGCCAATTTGATACAATTACCACTAATTTAAGCCGAAGTTTGATATTTGCAATCAAAAAATCCTATGGTAATCAGCTTCAACTTCGGCGGTAGGGCCTCAGGTGAGCCTGTCCGGTACCTTCACCTTACGCGCCGTCTCTGTGGACTTAACCCCTAGGCGGGTAGTATTCTTATCAGAGTGCTTACTTTTTTGGTCACATTTGAACTTGTCAACATTTACAAGCCGACCAAATTGAAAAAAGTTTCTTATTGTAAATTTACCAGACGCGTGTTACATATCCAAATTAGCCGGGTTGTTCAAATCTAAATGTGAGCAAGTAAGCCACATAATTTTGACTAGCTGACTCGCGCAACTTCGTCTGCGTGTGACAGAGCGTTGAGAGTGAAGCTTAAGGTTACCATTTGAAAGGTTATAGTGAGCCGGTCTTAAAAGATAGACACAATGCTATCACGGCTTTTTTTAGAACCTTTTTAAGTTGAATAATTCCATCGTATATACTTTAACTTGTTTTTTTCTTTAGTGTTCTATGGTAATTGTTGCATCAACTTACAGTACACGTTCAGTCTCCACCTATCCTCAATGATCACATCAGGAAGCCGTGGGTTCTCCGCCTTGCACACCAGGTCCTTGTCATGGTCATCTGATTCCGGCACCAAGGTCAGGACACTGCGAGTCACGTTGCTTTCTGAGTACTGTTAAAAAAATATGTAATTTAGTAATCATTTTTATAAGCAAACATTGCAGAAGAGCTGATGGCAATCGAGGGTTATTGTGTTCCTGTGAGTGAGTGAGGTTACCAAAAAGGAAGTAAGCAGTTGATGTGATGGTCTATTACAGCGTCGATTCCAACATTTTTAATCAAAGATTCTACTAATTTCATGTACTCATAAAGAGGGCAAACGAGCATGTGCGCAAACAAAGGCGTAGCCAAAACAGTGCCAAGTGAAATTCGGTTGAAACCCCAAACGAGCAGTAACCTTAAAGACTGCTAGGTACACACTATAAACATATAGGAGAGAACAAGGGTAAATTTACAAGGCGAATCGTTACCTTTACGAGCCCTTTATTGTTATTCGGTATAATTCCCTGAGTCTGCGCGGTTTCAAGGTAAGTGCGGTTCGGAATGGCAACCCTGAGATCTTGCACGGAATTACGATTGAGAAAAGGTTATGTAAAAAAAAATGTACGTACAATTTTTTTGACGTGACAACGTCTTATAAATCGATGAACGTAGGCTGTATGCACGAAAAAGCATGACTCATTGTCACGTTCCGCCTGAGCCGAGCGTGCAAGCGAGAGTGCGAAACAAGCTATCTCTCTTCCACTCCATCGGCCGATGTCTTCTTATGACGTTATCACGTAACATTATATAATTAAAAGTAATTTCTTAGTGGATGTAGATATCCGCTGATATGTCACCTTTTACCACTCAAACCTCACACAGACCGGTCGTATTGGAATTTTGCATAGCCTACTGGTTATTATTTTTATACAACTAAGGTGGAAAGCAAGCGTACTACCTGCATGTCATAAGCAGTCATCGCAGCTTATGAACGCTCGCAACACTAGAATTATCACTCACGCGTTTCCGACTCTGTAAAAACCCCTGCACACCTTTCTTGAAGAACCTCATGTATTAATCTCTTGTTTGAGGTACTTTTGTCTGAATTCCAAATATTTTTTTTATTGATATCCAGTGAGTAGTACAATAGCGATACAAGAGGATAAAGGTGAACATCATAATGATCCGTCCTCCAGTGATTTGAGTTGTACATTGATGTGTCAGTTCAGGTATCTTGTATATGATATTTTTGTCCCATGGTTAAAGTTAGCTCAAGATGCACAGGATGCGATGGAGAGAGCTAGCTTCAGAGTATCTCTGCGTGACACTCAGAAATGAGAATATCCGTATTAGAACTAGAGTTGCCGACATAGCTTTCAAAATCAGCAGGATGAAGTAAATAAATCCTATTACTGCTCTAAATAGCCGTTTAACAATAACGCACGATATACTTCAAAAACAACATTCTAAATGAAAATTAAGTGACCTGAAATGCTTCATTGAAGTTTAAAAAAAAACTGTTTATGAGTTGCGGTTGTTATTCCACAGCGGCGCTAGTGCGCTGAATAAAAGACCTTCATCAAGTGGACTACGCCTACACTTGTTTGTCACGACTCGCGAGATATAAAAATGGTAAACAGCTGATTTGCATATTTTATATTTAAGCAACAAGCAAATATCCGTACTCACCAAATTTTATTACACAAAAAAAAGCCCAAAATACTTCATGAATTTTCTCTCATTAAAAAACTTTTAAAGTAAAAAGTCCGAGTTAGGCTAATGACTAAGTAACAAACACCATCTCTAGAAGTCGTTACGATTTTGGACGTTAAAAAAATATACACAAGTTCAAACTCATCTTAACGACGCGGGATTTTCTGTAAGCCGCAAAATTTTCAAGAGTTCCAAACTTTCCTAATTTTATTTTTCAGCAACAGAATAGGGCGCTGTGCAGACACAGCAACTTTGATTGAAGCAACTTCGTTCAAGTTTCCGTGAGAATTGCTAATTACAGCAATTACCTAAAAGGAATAGTTGACGCTTTTCTGTCCCGCGCAAACGGATTACCTGATAAAAAGTGGGACAAAAAGTATCCTATGTTTTAGATTATGGCGTTCAAGTAGTTCACCACGATTTTTAGAGCCGAAGTCACCTGCACGCGGTAGACGTTTCTGCGAGTGAGTGAGGTCACTAGAACGGAAGGAGTTTGCTGCGTTGGCAGCGACATTGCCGGCGGGCGCGCATTATTTAATGTTGCGAGTAATATGCCTACGGTAACTGCTTCACATCAGCCAGGCCGTATGCATGTCTGTCTCCCGGCATAATATTAAAAAATCTATATGTATGCTTAATTTCATTATAATCTGTTCGGCCGATCGCGCATGATAAGGTAACAGAGATCTATATAATTATTTATTCTAACTGTAAACACACTTTCACACTTATAATATTACGTAGTAGGAAGTAGAGAGAGATTCATAGGAGTAGGGAGTAAGCTTGCTTATCGGGTTGCAGTTGCCAGTGCCGTGAACCAGCAACTTTTACACCACAAATATCAATTTTATCAGTTCGTAGTCGCTCTCACGGCAATTTTAAATTGCTTTAATCACCGATTACAGCAGTCGAAAACTTTGTTGATCACTTAAAAACTAGAATTACTACATAATTTTGGTGTTAGCTGTTGCTTAAACCCGGCAAAATAGTTGCTGCCTGTTACCGTAACTGGAAGATCAGAGTTGCTATGTCTGCGTAGCGCGACGCAACTGAAAATTGGCAAAGACTGATAGATACTCACTATTCCAGTTTTTATCAATAGAGACTTCGGCAAAACTTGCTAAAAGTTTCTCCAAAATCTCTATTGATGGAAAACGCTTTCCGCAGAATACGGAAAATATCACAGAATATCACAGAAAATATCATTGTAAAAAGAATCCTTTATGATTCAAAAGGGAATCATCTATTCAACCTATGGACCACTCTCTGTGCTGCTCCGTGAGCCAAACACAAACCACGCTCCGGGAACAGTGAGACTGTGGCTGAATACTGGTCCTCCAAAATCTAATATACAAGGATTATCGACACGATAAGAAGAAGAAACAATTTGCAAGTTGGAAAGCAGAAGGCACGGTAAGACACCTGACTTTTGTGTTTTAGACAGTAATCCCAGTAGTGTGGTGAGATTAGAGCAGACTTGGACATTCACGGCTCAACGTTCACGTCGAGCTGATATAAAGGTAAACAAACAACGAGCATTGGTACCAAAAATTACGCGGGGGTGTACTGCACCCCTGAAAACTGCCCGGGTAAAGAGCCATTCGCTCGAGGCCCGAACGTACCCCTTGAGGGTACATGCACCCAGGTCAGGTCAGGAGCATTGGTGAGAGCTAGGTTTCTCTGAGAGCACATTCGAAACGATAAAATTCGGCAGAGAACTAAAGTTGTCGACATCGCTTTTAGATATTTTTGAAAAATGGAAAAATTCACTTCCCTTGTGCTTAGTTGACCCTCTCCCCCTTCTGGGGCGGCGACGAATACATTTCCGCCTACGCTGTCAATCGTTTGCGCACCACCTCCATTCTTCTTCAATCGTTCCTCGGTGCTCCTACGCGCGTGCCAAGCATGAGCGAACCTCCGCAAGGCTGCGAAGTTCGCCTCCGTCGAAACGAGATCTGAAAAGTACACCGGGCCCGGGCACTCCTCGCTGCGCTGAACCATGTCAAGAAAAACAAAGCTCGCTGCGCAAATCCCCATACCTAGGACAGGACCACAATATGTTGAGAGAGGGGCAAACGAGCATGTGGGTCACTTGATGGAAAGCAGTCACCACAGTCTATGGAAACCAGCAACACCAAGGGCTTGCCGATCCGTTGCCAGCCTTTTAAGGGAAATGTAGACTCTGCTCTTCAAGGCTCCCATTTCGTAAGAAACACCGCTGCGGGAAGTTGATTCTACAATTTCATCGATAAATTCGATATTTGTTTTACGAGTATATGCTAGAATACAAGAATTAGAGTCCCGTCGACTTAGCTATTGAACAATCTGAAGGAATAGAGATAGGCTGATGATGACGACGATATCTATAGATGTCTGATGTCTATAAATGTTTACACCACCTGTAAGCTTCCATAAATTAACAGTTCGACATTAAATTATTTACGTTTCCACTGATTTGAATAAACATGGAATTTAATTAAGCTGTCGAAATTTCTTTGCTTCAAATTCAAACCTTTTAATACGTTATCAGAATGATAAACGAAATCCAGCTACTTGCTTTTATATTTTGACGTTTTGTTTGGACTTGGCCGTCGATTTCGTGTGCCGCTTCGGATTTTAAACATCTATAAATATCTTGGACATTTTAAATTTAATCTTCGTAGATCAGGGGGCCTGCCGCCGCAGCTGAAGCCGATTATCATCAGATTTTTTGATCGCAGAAATATAAATAAATAAATATTCCAGGACAAATTACACACGGCCATCTAGTAGCAAACTAAGCAAAGCTTGTACTATGGGCACTAGATAACTGATATAATACTTAAATACATTTTTTTTGTAAATACACACATATAATACATTGAAAATACCCACACCTAGACAAACAGACATATTCATGCACACAAATATTTGTCTTGTGCGGGGATTGAACCCGCGACCTGGGAGTCAAAGTGGCCATTGCTAACCATTCGACCACCGAGCTCGTCGTAATATAAATCAAATAGATTAGATTTAAGTTATTGATAATCATATTCTGCTTAGTCGGTGTTCGAGTTCTGTGGGGACACAGTACATGCCTAATTGTAACGTCAGCAGTTTTGCGTGGCACGATAGGCGTATGGAAAAGTTCTCCATTCGCTCTGTCGTACAGCAACTGGACGCACATAGCCCTAAGTAATATTCATCATCAGGTCCATTTTAGTCGCCACTACAGGAGCACGACCTGCTCTCGTCCATCCTAGACGGAAGGACGATTTGGCGTACACTCCCCACGCTGGCCAGACGGGTTGAGGAGGAGTAAAGTAATATTAGTGTACGTATATCCGGAACTAATAAAGTGCTCATTAAACTTCTACTTGCATCTCGTGATATTATTAAAACTCACGTGAGACATTATACTAAATTAATTAAATAAATTAAACGGGTCACTCACGTCTTGCTCATAGGGTCTATGGCTTTCTGGGACCTTGTATTTATCTACTTAAATAACAAGCATCAATGCAGAAAAAACTTAACAGAGTGGTTGAAAACTTTGTCGTATGAGGAGACTGAAAATTTACTGGATTTAAAAACCTGAGTAAACTAAGAATAAATAACGTAATAACATTAAATCATTAATTATGCATTAAATCATTAATCATATATTCTCTTGCATCAGCGTAAATCCATTCAAATTAAACGATCACATACAAACGCACCCACCACACACACAAACACACCCACCCATAGACACATACACACACACATACGTATGCACACACACGCACATACACTTGCCAACACACATACACACACACACACACACTCACCCCTCGTGAAGGAATTGGGAAAGCAATGGGAACGCGACTACTCAGTTCCATAAGGAACTGATAACTTTGAAACAGGATGGTCGCCCGTGCAATATCGGTCAGTGACAGTGACGGACGGAATATGCTGGGTCAAACAATATCAGTATCTGGTGGGTGGAGCGGGAGGGGGGGAGAGGGACAATATGGAAATATACTGAGGTTTTGCTGTGCAACCCTGACAGCCCAGGTAGTCATGCTCACTAAAGTGTTCAGACTGCTGGTGGTGTCGGGTGTCGGGTCGGCGCATTCGCAATAAAATGGTTGAATGCGGCGAAGGCTGCCCCATGCGTCAACTCGTGAACGGGTGCTGCCAGAATGATCTGGTCTGCCGTGGTTGTCGTGGTTGCAAGGCAAACAATAGGAGGATTTAGATTAGCAGTACTAAACAATAGTATGATAAAATTATTAGCACAAACGTGACGTGCAATTTATAAATTGTAAAAAAATGTGACCAAAAAAAAAATAGATGATTGTTAACTAAAGGTACGGACCGCGGGTCTGTAGATTATAATTATTATCAATAAAATAATAATAAATCCGTAGGGCAGCTTGTGGCGAGCTGTTGTGTGAGTAACGAAACCGCGGACCCGAATCTCCAGAGAGTCGGTCAGGGCCTTCGTCTCCGGCGTGTCTTCATCGGTCGGAGTGTAAACACAAGAAGGCCCACAGGACTCTCAGCTCTGGCTTGCCATCATTGGCCGTCCAGAGAGGAGCTGTTAGAGCTATAAGTTCCAGGGGTGGAAATGTTAAAGGGCATCACGCCGCGAGTAACCTAGGAGAAAGTGCAGCACACCTCTTGACATCCCTGAGTCAGTCATACTGGTGTTACCCCCGGTCGATTTCCTGGCATTTCGGGGGCCCATTTAGTGAGTGGCAAGCCACCGCCTGCCGCGAATAACTAGCAATAGAAGCAGTTATGGCAGGCGTCCATCCCTCTTCTGTAATAGCCCGGTATTTAGTTCACCCAGATCTCATCTCCATAACCCATTTATTTTCCATCACACTTCGCATTAGTCTCAACGCCTGCCGAGACCTGGTCATGGGTATATCGTTCCATTGACATATCCTGGAGCGGGTCACGGCGGGCGTTCAACATTACATTAAACTTCTCAAAGAGGCCTCTACGCGTTGGATCTATATACCCGCGCACGCCTATCAAATGACTGGGCTTGACCCGTGATTAAAAAGAGATACAATAATAAATGTCTATATACGCATATTTTGAATTACTTTGATTGTGAGACAGGATAAAATCCAGTTATGTTACCCTGGTGTGTACCAGTGTGTAATCAGTGTTAATTGTTTCGTGCGGGTCGTAATGGCCATTATACAATCTAAACGTAACATCGTAGTGGTCTATTGAAAATGTGGAATCAATATGAACATTAAACTTCTAAAAACATCGAACTGTCTAATCAAATGTTTGATATCAGTGAATTGTGTTCATTTATTCTAAGTGATATTTTCAATTAGATATTCTATTAAAACATTACATGACGCATAGACAACAGACATATTCATGCACACAGAGAGGTAATTCTCCTAATTAAAATGTAGTCAAAAATCAATTGCAGCAGATACAGTCTCGAACTCTCATATATCAAATTTGGTATTCTCGTTTTTTAAGTTATGTTTAATTTAAGTGGGGTTATATCGAAATATGACCGAAAATTAAACAAACTAAGAATGTCTTGTTACCAACAATAATAATTGCCAATAATAATTAATTAATTCAATCAAGTATATAATTTTGTAGTCAATTCACAATTCAGATTCTCGATTCAGATCTGGTATCGTATAATAATTACGAGACTTGGCCTTCTGATGTTGGTTCTGTGCTGATGGTTTCGGATATAAACTTTTAGCAGTCAATGTATGTATGTTTGTATTTGCGTATGTTCTCCGTAGCGCTTAAACTATTCATCGGATTTTGATGAATAAGGTGTCAACCGATTGGATTTGGTCCGGGTAATATAGGTTACATTTTAGTGATTTCAATAATAGGAAAAGTCAATATTAGGAATTTTTAACTTTCAGTGTTTTCCGTAGTCGGGTTACTACTGCTTTTTAATTTTTTCTTGTTGAGATATTAAAGGTTATTTAAAAAAAAAAAACGATCGAGTAGTGTAAACTCGGTAATTTAAAACATAGATAAACAATTTCAAACTTACTGCATACCCGTTTAGGTATAATCTCTCTAAGGTATAATGTACCGATGTCCTGGGTCCCTACCGCCGAAGCTGAAGCCGATTTGCCAAGAGCCTTAGTGGTCGCGTACCGTGCGGTTCCAGAGAAGTTTTCTCCCGCGTACGGTCAAGCTGTGGAATCAACTGCCTGTTGAGGTTCTCTCAGGAAACTACAGCATGGAGTTCTTCAAAAAGGGCTTGAACAGTTGGTTACAGGGTCGGCAACGCGCGTGTGATGCCCCTGGTGTTACGGGCGTTCACAGGCTACAGTAACTGCTTTCCATCAGGCGGGCCGTATGCTTGTTTGCCACTCTAGTGGTATAAAAAAAATAGGAAAAAACCACCGATTTTTTTATTGCAAAAATTGGTCTTAGTTAAACGTTATTGACAAACATCTTCAGCTTAGGCGGTAGAGCTCGAGGGTTTCTGCCAGCTAAGCTAATGATCATCATCAGGTCCATTTTAGTCTCCACTACAGGAGCACGACCCTCTCTCGTCCGTCCCAGACAGAAGGAGGATTTGGCCTACACTCCCCACGCTGGCCAGACGGGTCGGGGAGGCCTGATCGATGTATGGTAATGTAATTCCCTTAGTCGCCTTGTACGACATCCTCTGGAAGAGACGGAGTGGTTCTATTCTAATCTGCCGGAAACCACACGGAAAAAGCTAAACATAATTACCAACCATCTAAGCAGTAGTGACATTTTCGTATTCAAAAAATCGGCTTCAGCTTCGGTAGGCTATTCTGTGGTAGGGCCCCTGAATCGAATTTCCATAACCATCCACCCGTATTATTTTTCGCCACCTTCCCGCATGCGGTCACACGTCCCCGCAATATTGAGCCGTTACGTGACTGTTCTGACTGAGCTAGTAGGTACGTGAAACGGCGCTCAGTTGACCGACTTCTTGACCCTCATCAAACAACGCTCCCGAAGGAATATTAACGTAGTACTAGTGATCGCCTAGTAGCCGAAATTATTAATTCAAATTATGACTTTAACAATAAACAAAATACTAAAAGAGTTGCTGTCTTAGCAGCGGGGGAGATGGCGCGCGAGTGAAATTTTGTGTTGCGAACGCTTTTACACGGCTACGGTAGTCGCTTTACATCAGGTGGACTACATGATTGTTTGCTACCCGACGTAGTATAAAAAAATCTATATACCTATTATGTTGAGTTCGTAATTAAACATGTTCTTGTAATCGAGGACCGTTGGTTGGTGGTTGGCATAACATTAAGTACGGAGCTCCCGTGACACAACATCGACGGTGCTGTTTGCAATTTACCAAGTTGATAATAAATTTATGTCAAGAATTATCATGTACAAATCAACATTGATTATCCTACTGTTTTGCTTTACTTTTATTACTATGTTACGTTTAGTGCACAAAAGATACAAAAGGGTCGCGTCGACGTATGACCGGTGCTGCAGCACTGAAGGCCAATTCTCGTAATTTTTCTACGAACGCAGATTGAAAGTTGACCGAATCGAGATTGAATTGTGAATTGACTGAAATTATATACTTGATTTCATTAATTAATTATTATCAATTCTTATTGTCGGCAAAGTAACATTCTTAGTTTGTTTAATTTTTACTCATATTTCGATATAATCCCGCTTAAATTTTATTTTCAAGTTACATATTGTGTTACGAGAATACCAAATGTGACATTTTGTGAGATCGAGACTGGATCGAAACTGAATTTTGACTACATTTTAATTACGAGAATTGCCCCTCTGGACCCATTTCAAGATAAGATTTTACTTATAGTAACTAACTAAAAAAACTAATGTGTTTTTAAATACTTATGAGAGGGGCAAACGAGTATGTGGGTCACCTGAAGGAAAGCATCTTTCCATCAGATGTTCCTTTCCCCTCCTCGCATTTATAAAAAAAAAAAAAAATATAAAAAAGAAGAACCTTTAAAAATAAATACAAAGTTGAAATAATTGGAATATGGCCACCGTCCATAGAGATCAGCAACACCAAGGGGTTACCAAGCCTTTTAAGGGAAATACGAGTATACGAGGATAGACTCTTGAAGGATAGTTCTTGAAGGCTCCCATGTCATAACTTTTAACTTTTGACTTTATTTACTTTATCGACATAGATTATCTATTTTCGTCATACCGAAGATAGCATTTTTACCAATTTCAATCACTTGTCACAAACGTCAGTTTCGTCGATTGTGCGAACTAACAATGCGCGTGTGATGCCCCTGGTGTTACAGACGTTCATATGCTACGTTAACTGCTTTCCATCAGGCAGGCCGTATGCTCGTTTTCCACTTTAGTGGTATCAAAAAAAGTGGAATGACGACGAGAATTCTAACATACATTAGTCAAGTAAACTGTCTAAAAGATCAGTGCACGGAATTTTTTGTTAAATAAATTTATTTGAGATTTTTCTCTGCAATTCAGATATCCCAATTCAAAGAGATGAAGCCTGTAGTTTTACACTACAGGCTTCATCTGTCAGTCGTAAAGCTAGAGTGAAAAGGCCTCGTTCATAAATTAAATTTAATGCGTACTTGTACTTCTGAAGTTGACTAACAAGAAAGTTAATTAAAGTCAATCAGTATGAGCTCGGAGATAAAATATATTTGAGTAAAAGTTTTCTTTAATTGCGTCGTACAATTATTTATACTGTGACCACGGTCTACCACCCGACATAGAATAAAAAACCGGTAAAGTACGTGGTGCACCCTGCTGACTGACAAATGAGGCTCTGGTGAAAAGAGAGGTACGGCATTGCGTATTTTGTAATCTGCCCTGAACTGGGGAAGCACCTCCGCCTCACAGAATACCGCAGCCAATTAAAAATCCCTTGAGTTGTGTTCCTGCGAGTGAGCGAGGTCACCAGTAAGGAAGGAGTTGCTACGAAGGCAGCGGCGAGCGAGCTATATTTCACGTTGCGAGCGTTAATATGGCTACGGTCCACTACACATCAGGCGGATCGTATGCTTATTTGGCATTTCAATCGAAATCACAAAACACTTCAATTCCAATGTACCAGTGATACAGAAACGAATATAAGTAGAGATAATAACTAGTTAATATTTAGCTCCCGGCCAATATTCGCAGAACTCTAATATGCTTCGTGTGGGTTCCATTTGTTAATCTTGATTGAAATTATGTTACTTTATAGCAGTGGTTCCCAACCTTTTTTTGTTCGCGGAACACTACGAGGCTTTTCTTTGGAGTAGGGTCCCCAAGCGTCATATAAATCCGTTACTCGACTTGTTATTATTTTGTCTGATATTACTAATCTCTTTCATTATAAGTTTGTAACACGGACCATATTTTTAGCTCTAACGGACCACTGACGGTCCGCGGAGCACCGGTTGGGAACCCCTGATTTATAGGAACAACCTACTGAGTAATTGAATGTTATTGTGTAAATATTGATTGTTCCCTTCAAACTGAGCACTCTTGAGGGTTCCGTACCTCCGAAGGAAAAAATGGAATCCTTAAAGGATCACTTCCTTGTCCGTCCGTTTGTCAAGACTCTTTTTTAGGAACGCGTTGAGTTATCAAGTTGAAATTAATAACACATACTCAGGTCTCTAGTCTCCTAGCAATAAAAAAATCAAGCTTCTAAATCGACGCAATCAAAAGATGTGGCCGTTATGTTCCAATATTTTGACATTCGCAAAGGGAATCAAAACCTATAGGGTACTTCCCGTTGACCTAGAATCATGAAATTTGGCAAGAAGCAATGTCATGTAGCACAAGTTGTATTTATTTCACAAAAAAAAAATAATTGCTGAATAGAAGCGACGAAATCACACGCTTCATGTCATGATCGCGTCCACTATGCCAGCTTAAAAGGTGCTTCTTCACATTTCTTTTGGAGGACACAATATCACACACATGTGGAGCAGGAAGTACATTGCCGGGCAGTGTATTCCACCGGACAGCGGTTTGGCGCCGAAATGTTTTATTGTTGGATAGCCCATTTATCTAGGAAGGCTATATAACATCACAGTACGACCAATAAGAGCGGAGCACTAATGAAATATGTTGCAAAAACGGGGAAAATTTATTCCTTTTCAGAGCTTTCGTTGAGTGAACTGCGTAAACGGTTAAAGTCATGTATGAATTGTTCTTCTTAAAATGTTCTCACACAAATTCGCGATAGCATATGTCTATCTTTTAATATTAATTGACCCTTTAAATGGTAACTTCACCCTCAACCCTCTCTCTCACACATGCAGACGAAGCATCGCTGGTCGTCTTGTTGTAACTAGTATTGTTTTTAGTTTTAGTAAACATGAGCTCGGCGGTCGAATGGTTAGCAATGGCCACTTTGACTCTGAGGTCGCAGGTTCGATTCCCGCACAAGACAAACCTTTGTGTGGGTATAATACTTAAATACATATTTTTTTTAATATGTATTTAAGTATTATACCAGTTGTCTATAGACAACTGGTATAATACTGATAATATAAATACATATTTTTTTTTGTAAATATATACATATAATAGGTACATAGAAAACACCCAGACCGAGACAAACAGAGATGTACATGTTCTTCCAAGTGAGTGAGGTTACCAGGAAGGTATGTATCCTGGCTCAAGTCAGAAGTTGCTACGATATAATTTCTTGAAGGTTGTTGTGTTCCTGCGAGTGAGGTCACCATAAAGAAAAAAATAAAGCGGGAGTGACGGCACGCGAACAAGACTTAATGTAGCAAGTGTCTGTAACACTCGTCAGGCGGGCCGTATGCTTGGTTGCCATCAGGCGTTATATAAAAAATACGAGCATATCTTACACATAGAAGAAATGGGGGAGAATCGTCCCGGAATAAGACCCTTCATGGGACGACCAAGTATTAGCCGACCGATTGGACGCCCGAGGTACCGCTGGAGTGACCAGGTGCAGAACAACCTGCGGACTCTCGAAGTTGCCAATTGGCTAGAGCTGACCCAGGATCGCAAGGCGTGACGCCATCTGGTGTCGAAGACCAAGATCCACTTTGGGTGGTCGAGTCGAGCTATAGCAATAAGTAAGTATTTTACTAACATGTCCGAATACGAAGTGTTAAGCTAACTAAAAGCTCGTACCCAAATTTCTTTCAAACAATACCACAGACGGAAGTTAGTTTTACATAAGCCAAGAAAAGGAAAACCTTTTACAGGCATCTTTATTGCTGAAGTACATGTAACTAAAGGCAGTTTACGAGAAAAGGGTTGGTTCGGAAAAAAGTGTTTATACACGCACTTTTTAAGTCTCGTGAAATTACGCGTTTCAGGATAACCTTCATCAAGGCTGAAAGCGGAGCGACTTACAGGAATTTCGTGAAATAAAATACTATTTCAGGTTTCAGATGGCCGACCACGACCCCTGGACAATTTCGAAAGCAATGATTTGGATTGTTCTCAGCATTTTTTCAAAATATATGAATGTACTGTACTCACTTGGAGTGCAAGGCCAAATTGGCTTCTAGGAAAATTGGCATCATCTGTAAAGCCAGAAGGTATTTTACACCACAGCATCGCCTTCAACTGTATAAAGCCCAAGTTAGGCCTCATATGGAATACTGTTCACATCTCTGGGCTGGTGCGCCCCAGTACTTACTCGCTCCATTCGACCGCATACAACGAAGAGCTGTTCGAATTGTCGGTGACCCAATGATTTCTGATCGGCTGGATTCTCTCTCTACACGCAGAGATGTTGCATCTCTTTGCGTTCTATATAAATTGTACCACGGGGAGTGCTCGGATGAGCTATTTGATTTGATACCTGCCGCTGAGTTCCACTATCGTACAAATCGCCAAAAATTAAAATTCCATCCACATCACCTTGATATTTGGCGATCTACTACAGTACGCTTTTTAAGGCGTTTTCTACCACGTACTGTAAAGTTGTGGAATCAACTTCCCTCAGCGGTATTCCCAAATAAGTACGACATGGGGGCCTTCAAGAACAGAGTCAATATTTCCCTTAAAAGGCTGGCAACGGATCGGCGACCCCTTGGTGTTGCTGATTTCTATGGGCGGTGGTGATTGCTTTCCATCAGGTGACCCACATGCTCGCTTGCCACCCTCTGTTATAAAAAAAAAAAAAAAAAAATGTGTATTTTTTCTACCTATTTTTATATAATAGAGGGCAATCGAGCATGTGAATTATCTGATGGTAAGCAATCACCACAGCTCATGGACATCAGTAACACAAAAGGTCACTCACCCGTTGCCAGCGTTTTTAGGGAAATATAGGCACTTTTATTAAATACTACTAAGTCGTATTTTTTCTACAATTTCACCGTCCGTGACAGGAAATGTCTTATAAACCGTACCGAGGCACATGACCAATCATCAAGATGGCATGAATGGAATTTCATTATTTGCGAGTGGTTACGATAGTGGAACTGAGCGGCCAAGTAGTACTCTGATATAGAATATAATAGACATCATTTTGACAGTGAATGGTTTACTTTTATAACAGAAAAATATGTATAGGCAATTTGATCTACACTACTTTGCGTACTTCCGCCATCAATTAGTTCATGCAAGCTACTGCCGGCCGGCACCCACCCACTACCGTTAGTAGTTGTATGCGACTGCTGTGGCTGCTTTGGTCGTCTCTGCTCCAGCTGCTGTGGTCGTCTCGGCGAATCACCAACATCTGAACCAGGAGAACCATGCGACCGCCACCGCCCCGACTGGCGTGGTCGTCTCTACGACACGTGTTTCGCCTCTACGCGAGGCAAAAAAAAACCTTTTTTTTGTAGGTTGTTGTTCTAACCCTCAACATCTACAGATTGCCTGAGAATGCCTCGGAGAAGCAGCCACGGCAGTCGCATGCAACTACTAACGGTAGTGGGTGGGCCCGGCCGGCAGTAATTTGTATGAACTAATTGGTGGCGGAAGCGCAAAGTAGTGTAGATCAAATTGCCTGAAAATTTTACTTCCGCAAAATAACACCTGAATCAATTAACTAAAAAATATATTGTTAAACTAAATAACACATTTTTATTTGCAGACACTGCACTAAAAAATAAAAAATAATTATTGAATGTACAGAACAATGTGTAAAGACCTTACTGGATGCTATTTGTGATTAAGAATTATAATATTTTAGTATAAAAGCGTGTTTATCTAAAATAAGTTTTTTATAACCAATCAACTCCCCACGACAAACAAGCATGCGGGTCACCTGGTGGAAAGCAATCACCGCCCATGAAGATCAGCAACACCACGGGATCGCCGATCAGTGAAATTCCCATATAATAATATTCAAAAAGTTAATAATAACTATAGAAAATATTTACTTAAAAAAAAAGTAAATAAACCTCGTAATAAATAAACGAAATTTAATAAGACATATTCAATTAAAATATTTTATGTTAAAAAGAAATGGAA
Organism: Hypsopygia costalis; assembly: GCA_937001555.2. Lineage (NCBI taxonomy): Eukaryota > Metazoa > Arthropoda > Insecta > Lepidoptera > Pyralidae > Hypsopygia > Hypsopygia costalis. The sequence goes on along the minus strand of OW443343.2, from coordinate 1,057,786 downwards.
TGATTTACAGAGAAAACAGTATTTCTCATTATTCATGCGAGTTCGAATTAATTACGAATGCTCTGTATATTTTGTGGTTAATTTATAAAGGAACTACCACATGAGCAGAGAAACGGAACAGAGACATATCTTCATACAATCGTGCTTTGATAGGTATGTCGCAGCCAATTCGTAAAATCCGCCGCATTACATAGTCTAGCTGTTTCAAATAAAAAAAACCGGACAAGTGCGAGTCGGACTCGCCCACCGAGGGTTCCGTACGTAGTATCAATATTAAATTTGATATTTTTCATTATAAATAAGAAATAATGCGTCGAAAAAATAAATAAAATATATTTTGCATTGTGTACATCAATCCCTTTCATATGATACCCCATTTCAACTAGTGGTTTCAATTTGAAATTTCGACACCCTATAAAAAATATAGACCCCCTATTTTTTCAGATCTATTTACAAATGTATAGTTTTGAGATTTATTCCTGTACTTGTAGTCTATAACGATGTTACTTGCCAAATTTCATAGTTCTAGGTCAACGGGAAGTACCCTATAGGTTTTGATTCCCTTGAGAATGTCGAAATATGCGTTTTTTGCTGAATAAACGGCCGTAACTTTTTTTTACGTAAACTTAGCAGTTTGATTATTTTACTACTTCATGAGACCGTAGACCTGAGTAAACAGTTCAAATTTCAGCTTGATACCTCCACGCATTCTCGCCGTAGAAATTCTTGACAGACAGACAGACAGACAGACAGACGGACAACAAAGTGATCTTATAAGGGTTCCGTTTTTCCTTTTGAGGTACGGAACCCTAAAAATGGCGGAGCCATTATTTCAATTCGCCTTTTTATCATAATTATTACACGACCGAATTGTTACCTGATGGTGTATACCCAAGAATACTATAATAATAGAATCAAATAGCTTGGCTATTTCTAATTACGGTTATAATAACACAAACCTAACCAAAAGATAATTTAAATGCAATCTGCTTAAAGTTAGCCGTTTTATAATGTGGCGGTTCTACCAATTGGCTGCGACAGGTATACTACTACAACCTTGATACGAGTAAGGTTGTGTGCGTGATAATTGGTGGCTCGACATGTACGGAGAGAAACCGGGGCCCTACCACCAAAGCTGAAGCCGTTTACCATCGAATATTTCGATTCGAAAAATAGGTCATACATTTAAGTTATTGACAAACAAATATCTTCAGCTTAGTCCGTAGAGCTCCATTGTTACTACCAGCTCAGCTAAACAAAAGTACCATAAATCTAAGCTGAAGTTTGATTTTCGTAATCAAAAATTCCAATGCTAATTGGCTTCAGCCACAGTATAAGTAATAGTATTAACGTACTTCAGCTTAACCGGTAGGGGCCGTCTTATTAGTGATGTGTACTTATTAATGACGTGTACATAGACTACTCTATGGTTCGTCACCTAGGGGAGGGTGAATGATGTGTACCTACATAGACTTCTCTATGGTTCGTCACCATGACGATGTTTGCTAATACCTGTCTGTAAAATATATCTGATATTTTAGTAGAATAAATTAATACATAAATAACTGAAAATACCACGAGAAATTGGCTAAAATATCAGATACATTTTACAGACAGATATTAACAAACATCGCCATGGTGACGAACCATAGAGAAGTCTATGTAGGTACACATCAATTAGTTCAACCAGTGCTCAAGCTTAGGGGTGCTTAGACGTGCACTCGCAGACAAATGTTTTGTTTCGCTAAATGTTCTATTTTGTTAAAAAAAAAATAGCACAGTTAGGTATAAAGCAATAAAATTAGGTAACAACAAGTTTATTGTGATCTAGTTTTATTAGGACACTATTTAACGTAACATCAAGTAAATACATTGCTAAGCTAACCTATCCCATTTTGCATATCAAAAAATACTTATTGCACATCAAATGTAGGATTTGATGTGCTATCAGATTAATTTGATGTGCAAATGAGGTTATTATAGATCAATTTTGGGGTGTAATTGGTTCATCAATATCTTTGAACCAAAGCCAACTTCACCTGCATGCGGTGCACCCAGCTGACTGGCAAACGAAGCAATGGCGAAAAGAGAGGTAGGGAGCGTAATTGTAAGCTACCCGACTGGGTAATGTACTACCGGAGCCAAATAACAATTCTCTTAAGGGTTGTTGTGTTTCTGCGAGTGAGTGAGGTCACCAGAAAGGAAGGAGATGCTGCGTTGGCAGCGGGAGTGGCGGCGCGCGAGCGATATTTTATGTTGCGAGCGTTAATATGGCTACGGTAACCGCTTCACATCAGGCGAACCGTATGCTTGTCTGCCACTCGACGTAGTATAAAATTATATATATATTTCCGTTCTATTGTACGTTATGGTACTTTATTATCGGTACCTATTGACGAAATGTGTAAAATTTAAATTTTAAATATTACTGCCTGCGTGATGTGAAGCGTAGATCAGAGTTGCACCAAGCAGGTAGATAAAAAGTAATATCATTGTTCATTACATTACAATGCACAAAATTTATTTAATGAAAGTAGGTAGTATTTTTTATTTTTATTTCAATATTTTTTTATAAAGGCACTATCACGATTGTAACATTGGATGACAATCTAAAAATATAAGATATAAAAATAGGTATAGGTTTGGGGTGTAAGTGGTTCACCAACATCTTTGAACCAAACCAAACCAGACCTGTAAGTGGTGCACCCTGCTAACTGACAAACGAGGCTCTGGCGAAAAGAAAGGTAGGGCGAAAAGAACGATATAAAAAAACTAACGGAGACTGCATTTAAACGACCTACAAACTGAAAATTTTAACAAAGACTCCGCTGTTCCTTAAGGAAACGAACCCCTTAAGGGTGAAACGCAGACGAGATAATATATGGCATCGGCAAACAGGCCTTGGTTATCATACAAAGTACAATCCCTACACGCTTCTAGTCTTACATAAAACGAGTAGTAAGTCGAATGAGTAAACATAAACAGTACTTTCATTTTCATGTCCCATATAGCATCATTAGGAAATAAAATTTAGGGGTGTAAGTGGTTCATCAACATCTTTGAACTAAAGCCAACTTCACCTGCACGCGGTGCACCTTGCTTACTGACAAACGAAGCTCTGGCGAAAAGAGAGGTAGGGAGCGTAATTGTAAGCTACCCGACTGGGAATGTACCTCCACCTCACAGAATACCGCAGCCAAATAACAATCCCCTCGAGGGTTGTTGTGTTCCTGCGAGTGAGTGAGGTCACCAGAAAGGAAGTAGATGCTGCGATGGCAGCGGGGCTGGCGGCGCGCGAGCGATATTTTATGTCGCGAGCGTTAATATAGCTTCGGTCACCGGTCTTCGGTCGTATGCTTATCCGGCACCCAAAGTAGTATAAAAAAAATGAAATAAATTTATCATCAGACTTCTTTTGTTTGAAAAGAAATTGATTTTCTGTAAAGTCGGTTTACGTGATAACGTCATAAAAAAACATCGGCCGATGGAGTGGAAGAGAAATATTGTTTTATTGTTCCGCGCCCTTGGTTGCACGCTCGGCGCAGGCGGAACGTGACAATGAGTCATGCTATTTCGTGCGTGCACCGGCTGCACTCTTCACTGATTTATATGACCTTATCACAAAACATAAGACTGCACATATTTACATATAATGTACTCTAAAAAATAATAAATAAGAAGCAGAGCCTTATCTTATCTTATCTTGAAATGGGTCCAACGCTGCAGCACCGGTGGCACGTCGACCCTGTCGGATCTTTTGTGCTCTTCCTATTCTTTAGTACCTAACTCTCCCCTGAGTGTCTAGAGACATATTCCATGTACTTTAGTACATCTTTAATTGAGCCTGTAGTCCTCCAGGTCTGGGTACGCCCTTCCTAGGATTGCCATTCGTTTGCCAGCTAGGGCATCACATTGGCACATCAAGTGAGTCATGGTCTCATAAGGTTCCTTGCATGTTCTGCATTCTGGGCTACTAACAAGCAGAGTCCTAGAACCTCTTCAACTTCATCGACACATTTAGTGGCATCATGATGAGTGCTCTGAATTGTTTTCCCTTATCCCACCTTCAAGCATGAGACCCCGTGGCCGATCTCCAACCAGCGGCCCTACCGCCTACGCTGAAGCCGATTCCCATTGCATTTTTTGATTGCGAATATGAAACATTAGCTTAGATTTTTGAAACTTTAGCTTAGATTTATGGTGCTTGTAATTGGTTTAGTTAGCAGAGACCCTGGACATCTAGGTGGCAGACAAGCATGCGGCTCGCCTGATGTGAAGCGGTTACCGTAACCGTATTAACGCTCGCAACATTATATATCACTTGCGCGTCGCCACCCCGCTGCCAACGCAGCATCTCCTTCCTTTCTGGTGACCTCACTCACTCGCAGGAACACAACAGCCCTCAAGGGAACCGTTATTTTGCTGCGATATTCTGTGAGGTGGAGGTACATTCCTCAGTCGCGTAGCATACATTTATGCTCCCTACCTCTCTTTTCGCCAGAGCTTCGTTTGTTAGTCAGCAGGGTGCACCACGTGCAGGAGAAGTTGGCTTTGGTTCAAAGATGTTGATGAATCACTTTCACCCCAAAAATGAGTGCTCTGATTGTTTTCCCTTATCCCACCTTCAAGCAAGAAGAAGTGGCCGTTCTCCAACCAGCGGCCCTACCGCCTACGCTGAAGCAGATTCCCATTGGAGTATTTGATTGCGAATATGAAACTTTAGCTAAGATTTATGAAACTTTAGCTTAGATTTAAGGTGCTTGCGATTAGTATAGCTAGCAAAGACCCTGGAGCTCTACCGTTTAAGCTGAAAATTGATGTCAATACCTAAAACATTAGACTTATTTTTCGAGTTAAATTATTCGGTGGTAATCGGCTTCAGCATCGCCGCTAGGGCCCCAGGTGGGGAGATTTGATTAAGTCTCTCATGTACAAATGCTCCCGCAATGCCGCCAACAGAACCGAACGGAGAAATATAACAAGATCCGCCATTCGTAATGACCTGCCAATGACCACGACCACTCTGCCAAGAGTGTCCAACTGAGAAGAAGAATCCCATCTTAGGATAGCATAGGATTGCGATGTCATTATTACACTGTCAACTCCTACCTATGTCTTGCTTGCCTTGCCGGCTCGTGTGTTTCCTCCTTTAGAACATGAGATCCTTCAAACGAAGCGTGACGAAGCACCTCACAAGCCAGCATGGCAGCAACTACTGACAGAACACTGTAGTCTAATCTTTAGTCAGTTGCCGCTGCAATGTGGGCTCCTATTTTCGCTTACAATCACGTGTAACGGAGCCACTACGCTGGGCTAATAAAACTAGTCCGGATTCTAACCCACGGGGCCGAAATCGAGCGGAGCGAGTAGATTCGCTGAATGTATGTTTTCCATTGATTGACGACGAGCTTGGTGGCGTAGCGGCTTCGACACCAACGCTCGTGGGTTCGATTCCCACACAGGACAAACATTTGTGTGCATGAACATGTCTGTTTGTCTTGGTCTGGGTGTTTTCTATGAATCATAAGTATGTATTTACAAAAAAAATATATATTTACGTATGTTTATCAGTTGTCTAGTACCCATAACACAAGCTTCGCTTACTTTGGGGCTAGATGGCTATTATATTTTATTGGATATTATATTTTATATTATATTATATTTCAATGGAAAATGTATTTGATGATCTTTCCTCAAGGACATGATCGATATAAATTTTTTTTTTCGAACAAACCTCAAGTATGTCGAGGTCTTTAATTGTGATAAGTTTCATCAAAATCGGTTCAGTGATTTTGGAGCCAATTCTCTCCATAAAAAAAGTCGGTCACACGAATCTCGCTATTCGCGTTATATAGGACACATGCTTAAATCATGCGAAACTCACATTATTAGATTCTTCACACTCTGTATATTCAATATCAAGGATTGAATTTATCTCAGAAACGCGTATTGTGAAGTGTTGCTGTTATATGTACCTACTCGTACTAGTATTGTTATGTTACGTATTTGCTCTGGTAGAAATAAGTATGAAGTAGGGTTGTAACGGAACTTCGCCTCCGCCTCCGCCTCCGTACAATTTTTGCGGAGTTGTAACGGAGGTTTATTTACGTAATCATAGAACAATAACTATTAGAAGACATCAATGACAGATTTTGTGTTAATTTTGATTGACTAGAAGGTAATGTTTATTTACGAGTATATTACATACTTAAGTGATTTGAAATGAAAACTTTGTACTTAGTTTTAATGCACCATAAATTACAATATTTTCTACATCCACTTTCACCTTCGCCTCCGCGTCCGTTAACCTCCGCTTCCGCGGAGATGATACAGGTCGCCTCCGCATCCGCCTCCGCCTCCGCTAAATAGGCCTCCGTTACAACCCTAGTATGAAGGTGCGACAACGTGTCATATGATTATTTTTTTATAAGAGAGAGGGGTAACGTACCCTATACCTAACAGCTAGTGCGCCCCGTGTGGCAACCTTCCGGTTATATCACAGGGATTGCGAGTCAACCGTTCAGTAAACCAACCAGACGGAAGGACTTTTACCTGCTCCGCTGTTGTACTCGGTAAACCAACCGAGCACGCAAGCGGAACATTAGCAGGTCTTACTCCGCTTTCACCTGCATGCAGGCTACTTGCATACTCTTTAGAGATTGCAATCCGGAAAACCGGATCCGGTAATCCGGCGGATCCGGCATTATTAAACGGTTACCGGATCCGGTACTAATATACCGGATCCGTACTACGAATCCGGTGCTAGCAATTTTTGGCAAAATAATAGATCTCTGCATGAGTAGGTACTTTAAATGCATTGCGCGTGGTGTCACAATTAACACTATTTATTTTCTACGATCCTTTTTTCAAAATAAAAATGATTTTCGTATAATATACCTATAATGAATATTAAGACAATTATTACTTAAAATTCAACTTAAAATAATTATTTATCGTAAGCTGATTAAACTAAAGAGTTGTAATTATAAAACAAACTCATTATTGTGATAATTGTGCCATTGTTTAGACAGATTCATCAAATCATGATGGTGTATGTCATAAATATAAGACTTGTTTGTTAGCATTCTCAAATACTTTAATGATTATTGTGAACTCATCTCAGTAAATTACGTAAGGTTAATTATATTAGATTTTATAAAGTTACTTACTAAAATAATGGATCTATCTGTGAAAGTGAAATCTAGGAAGACTGAGCTATTCGTTAGTCGTTACATCGTTAAAATTTTACTGGTTACCTATACTACTAGATTTTAATTGTTTGCTCGTTGTCTAATCTTACCATCAGATTAGAAATAAAATTGATTTTATATATTTTTTATGTTTATAAAAAATAGGTAGTTTTACCTATATAAAGTATGTACATGACACTTGATTCACTAACAATTCATTTTGAATTGAATAGCGAAAATCATTCTGATTTGATCAATCCGGTCGGATCCGGTCGGATCCGGCCGGATCGATGGGAATCGGGTCGGATCCGGCCGGACTGAAAATGATGCCGGATTGCAATCCCTAATACTCTTAAGTCGAGAGAGAGAGGTAAGAGAGAGGGGCAATCGAGCATGTGGGTCAACTGATGGAAAACAATCGCCACCGCTCATGGTGATCAGCAACATCAAGGAATGTATGAGTATCGTATGGGTTATAAATCGCGGATTGAAAAAATATGTACTCGTAAGTACTAAAGGTATAACCAGGTGGTGGAATGGTTAGGAATGGCCACTTTGACTCCGAGCTCGCGGGTTCGATCCCCGCACAAGGCAAACATTTGTGTGCGTGAACATGTCTGTTTGTCTTCGTCTGGGTGTTTTCTATGTATTATAAGTATGTATTTACAAAAAAATATGTAATTAGGTATATTAGTCAGTTGTCTAATAAAATAATAAAATAAAGAATATTTGTTATTTATTTACAGCAGATAGAACGTTGACCGAATCCAGATTGAATTATACTTGATTTCATTCATCGCTTTAATTTTTTTTTACGAGTAGAATATAATTATTAGATTTTGAACTTTTAAATTTTATATTGTGTTACGAGAATACGAAATGAGACTAGATCCGAACTCAATTTTGACAATATTTTAACAACGAGTCAGTACATTTTTTTTATATCATTATGGTGGTAAACAATCACACTTATTTTTATACTATGTCTAGTCACAGCATAGTAATATAACAACATTGTATTACTATGCTGTGGTCTAGTGGAAGGCAAGCATACGGTCCGCCTGATGCGAAGCGATTATCGTATTCATATAAACAATCGCAGCATGTAATATCGCTTTGCGCTGTCACTACCGCTGCTAATGCAACCACTCCTTCCTTCTTAGTGACCTCGCACCTCACGTAATGACTATTTTAGACAGTGAATTATAACTGCATTTAATATTATACTTCATCATCATCAGGTCCATTTTAATCTCCAGTACAGGAGCACGGCCCTCTCTCGTCCGTCCTAGACGGAAGGAGGATTTGGCCTACACTCCCCACGCTGGCCAAACGGGTTGGGGAGGCCTGATCGATATTTGATAATGTATTTCCCTTAGTCGCCTTGTACGACATCCACGGGAAGAAACGGAGTGATTCTATTCTAGTCTGCCGGAAACCAAACGACCATAGATTATACGAACCAGAGAATTTATCAGGAAAGAATGACTGTCCATCTCCAAATATTCGAACCGAAATGGACTCGTACTGTTGATTGGAGACAGCTTTTCTCCCTCGAAATATCAAGCGATGAATAAACTGCCTGTCGCTCGTTCACCGCCACCCCCGCTGCCAACGTATCAACTCCTTACTTACTGGTGACCTTACTTACTCGCAGGAACACAAAAACCTTCAAAGGAATTGTTATTTGGCTGCGGTATTCTGTGACATACTTCCTCAGTTGGGCATCTTATAAATACACTGTACCCTAATATCTTTCGCCAGAGTTTCTTTCGCTAGTCGGCACCACGTGCAGGTGAAGTTAGCTTTGGCCCTAAACTTACTTATAATTAAACAAAACATACTCACATTCTTGGCACTTTTTTTCAACTGCTTGTTCCCTTTCCACCACGTGACCTGCGCCTCCGGCCTGGACCCGGCCGTCCGGCACTCCACCTCGTAATTCCTGTCTGCTGACAGCTGGTGGCTCTTGTTCAGGATCTGCACTGTCAGCGGTCGTACTGCAACAAACTACATTGGTAAGTAACAGCAGTAGTCCTCCACGAACTTGGAGCTCGTGACTGTTTTTTACCCGACTACGATGAAGCCAAAAGGAAAGGTTATGTGATTTTAGCAGTCCATGTATAAAAGCCTAAACTATTCATCCGATTCAACCCTTACATCTTATTGTTGGGATATGGGTCTTTCCTCATTAGAAGAGGTTTAAAGCGTACTCCACCACGCTACTTAACTGCGGAGGCCAGTGTTTTGAATACGATGCTGACCAGGGGGCTAGCCAAATGGCAGTTTGCGAAGTTGAAAAGCGTAGCGATCGCTAATTTGAACTGTGGAGCTCATACTAAAATGTTCGAATTGACAAATGTCACGTGATCTATCTAACGTTCGTTACGCTACGAATTACACTTGGCTAGGGGGGCAGGCACTGAAGGTCAAGATATTTAAACAAGTCAGTTGCTCAATGCTTGCAAATGCATTTCCATTTATATCTTGATATGCAATAGACAAGACATGCATTAAACAAGGACAGATACACATAAAGACTCACAATTAATATCTAGTATGAGCAGCTTGGTCTCCGGAGACGCCAACACGGTGTTGCTGGCTTGGCAGATCAGCCTTGCGTTGAGATGCTGTCTCCCTACGCTAGGGAAGGTCAGGATATTGGTTGTCATCCCGTTTGGCTGCAGCTCGTAAGAGTCGTCTATTAACGTGTTCTCCAAGAACCAGGTCAGTCGGGGCGGAGGATCACCTGTTGAGAAATTTACATGCATAGAAAGCGTGTGTAATAATTTCGGTTATTTCTTCAAAATGTGTCTTATGATCTGCCTCGGTATTACATTTTCTTTATAATCTTTTTTGGGGTGTAAGTGGTTCATCAACATCTTTGAACCAAAGCCAACTTCACCTACATCCGATGCACCCTGCAGACTGACAAACGAAGCTCTGGCGAAAAGGAGCGTAATTGTAAGCTACCCGACTGGGGAAGGTACCTCCACCTCACAGAATACTGTAGCCAAATAACAATTCCTTTAAGGGTTGTTGTGTTCCTGCGAGTGAGTGAGGTCACCAGAAAGGAAGGATATGCTGCGTTGGCAGCGGGGGTGGCGGCGCGCGAGCTATATTTTATGTCGCGAGCGTTAATATGGCTACGGTAACCGCTTCACATCAGGCGGGCTGTAAGCTTGTCTGCCACCCGTCGTAGTATATAAAAAAAAGAAATCTGTATCCATAAAAAAAATATTCCAATCAATTCAGCCATTTAGTCATGAAAATGTAACAAACACACTTTCACATTTATACTGGAAGACGCGGTGCATCAATGTCAATGGAAAATAAATCTGACAAGTTCGATTTGCCGATGACGTGGTCATAATGGCTGAATCGCTGGAGGATCTCAGTCGGATGCTAAACGATCTCAATGGCACTCAGGCCGGCATACGAGGTCTCCACTCTAGGTCACAGAGGAAATTTCTAGACGGCGCGACGAAGAAGTTTATCACATAGAGATACTCTGACCATAGTACTCTGCGCAACCTTGAACTTACGAAGAAGGCCCATAGACGAATAAGGCCCATAGACTTTCGAATTATGATGATTAAATAAATTATCCTGGGCAAATTACTATACCTACTAGAAACGAAACGAGAGTGTAAGTAGTCTATCATATTCCTTGAGCCCAAACCAACCTAACTTGCACGCGGTGCACTTACAAATAAGGCTGTGGCTAAAAGAGACAGTAAATACTTTTTTAGTATTTGTTTAGTACTTCGAATGTCTCAAGACTTTCGTCTTGAGACATTCGAAGTATTTTGTACACGAAAATCTTTTGCAATTTCCAGAACGCTGCCCCATCCGTCCTGCTAATGTTCCGCTTGCGTGCTCGGTTGGTTTACCGAGCACAAGAGCGGAGCAGGTAAAGGTCCTCTCGTCTGGTTTGTTTACTGGACGAGAGACTCGCATCCCAGTGATATAACCGGAAGGTTACGAGGCGCACTAGCTGTTAGGTATAGGTTACGTTGCCCCATTCGAGTTATTCGACGAGATTCATCTTTCTCGATAGAAGAGAGAACCTAACTTTTTTTTTAATGGGAGGAGGGCAAACGAGAATGTGGGTCACCTGGTGGAAAGCAATCACCACCGCCCGTGGAGATCAGCATCACCAAGGGGTCGCCGATCCGTTGCCAGCCTATACTCCTTTCTTTCTTTCTGGTGACCTCACTCACTCGCAGGAACACAACCATCATGAGAATTGTTATATGGCTGCGGTATTCTGTGAGGACTGTTTGTCCTAGGTACACATATTCGACTAAATATTGATAAGTAATTATGGTAACAAAGGCACTAACAACAAGCGTTGTTGTCGTATAACAAAATCCAATGACGAAATATTAAAATTTTACATGGAGCCGTCTGGGCGATCGTAAATGTATACTGTATTGGAGAAATGTGAACGCCGGCTGTTTCATAAGACGCTTCTGGGAAAATGCGTAATTTTATACATCGATGCGACGTTAGAATTTTATAAGATTTTCAGCGAAATTCATTGAGCTTATGAAATCGTCCGGTCGTTCTGTCTGTCCGTTGCCATGAAACTCAAAATTTAGAAATTCTGACTTCGGATTCGTGTAGAGCATCAAAAAGTAGTAAAGTGACCTTGGTTTTTAGAAAAAAAAAAACAGCTATTATGGCGCATGCTGCGCGTCCAATGTTTTTTATATACAGTGACTGGAACTGAAACAAATTAATATATAGGAAGATCAATTTTTAACGCTAGTTTGAGGGAAGTTCCGATCTATTATAATAACACAAGTTATGACTACCAACAAATAAATAAAGATAAAACATACACTAGATTTTAAGTAAGACAGGTTTTGTCAAACAGCGAGGCGCTGGCGCGGGGTTCGAACCCGCAACCTTTGTCACTACAGCAGGTTTCAGCTGAAAATCAGTGCTGCACGATAGTGTGGCATATGTCGAGCTGAGGCCCTTTAACCCATATTTGATGTAATTATTAGAATAAGTTTAATTATTGTTATTGTGAACGTGTTTTTTTTTTCTTTATTGTGTGTTATTTATGGGTTAATAAATGTTTCTTTTTCTTCTTCTTCTTTAAGTGAAAGTGATTCGACCGGGCTCGTCAAAAATATGAACAGAACCAAAATTACCTCCAAACACCTCACATATGAGCTCGAGGGTGTCTCCCTCGTTGTAAGGCTCCAAGAGACGAGTGTGGTCTCTGGTCTTCGCGTCCATTATGCTGGGCCGGTTCGGAGGAGCTGCAAAGATATAAATATTTTTTGAGACTGTAAAAATCTCTGACGTTTTTTTTTCAAGAACCCCATGCTGTAGTCTCCCGAGAACACCCCGACAGGCTGCTCATTCTACAACTTGATAATGTAATTCATAGAAGATCAGTTCTTCCGATCGGAGGCCTTACCGCTGAAGCTGAGGCCGATTACCAACACAGAATTTTTGAATGCTAAAATGAAACTACTGCTTATATTGTTGCTAATTATATTTATCTCAGCTGGTGGGAACCCCAGGGCTCTGCCGAGTAAGACGAAGATGTTTGTCAATAACTTTAACTGAAGACCAATTTTTGGGATAAAAAAACCGATGGTAATTGGGATAAAAAATGATGGTCGGCTTCAGCTTCAGCATTTCTCTAGACCTACTCTAAAAATGGCGCCAGCCAGCATTCTGATCTCATACTTTTCCCTTCAATTCCTCATTACCCTCGAAATAAAAAACTTTGTAAAGTATTACGGTCATTAATCACGATGCTCATTGTGTAGCTGTATTCCATCATTATTTTCGTAATTCTGACGGTAACATAACAAATGGTTTCATAAGAAATACAAACTGACAGTTGACTTGATGGTTTTTGGAAACACTTCTTGAAGACTAATATATCACACAAGAGTAAACAAAAAAAAACAGTTCTTAAGACAATCTTTTGTTGCAAAAAGAACTAAAACATAATTATGGTGTACAATAAAGATTATTTATTGTGCTTCGCTCATCAAATCTTTAATAGACTAGCTTCCACCCGTGGCTTCGTCCGTGTTTACCTAATTTATTACCTAATTGGGGTGTAAGTGGTTCATCAACATCTTTGAACCAAAGCCAACTTCACCTGCAAGCGGTGCACCCTGCTGACTAACAAACGAAGCTCTGGCGAAAAGAAAGGTAGGGTGCGTAATTGTAAGCTACCCGACTGGGGAATGTACCTCCACCCTCAGATCACAGCAAACAAGGGAGATTTGCTAAGGCGGCTCAGTTCGTGCGAACGCATCTGGCCATAATTTGGCTTGATGTAAATTTCTGCCGCCAGTCGATAGTTACTATGCGTCATTGACACATCTCTCGATTTTTGACAAAATGTCGACTTGTTCAGTGATTGTTTGCAAAAATACAAGCAGTAAAGTGAACTACGTGAAAGATGGCATCTCATTTCACGTGTCAGTGTGATAATTATTTACAATATTTATGTTTAATCTTCATAAAAAACCGAAAAATATTATTTTGTTATTGTGAGAGTACTTAGTGAGTCATATCGTGTAAAACAAAATTCATTGCTTCTTTAGTAAAAAATAATAAATGAATCGGTTCTTCCGACGGCGCAATGGATTTGTGTGTTATCGATACTCACAATACAATGACAATCGTGTAGTGCGGCCGCTTTTGCCTGACGTGAAATAGAGGTGTAGTCGTATCGATTAAAACAACCTATTCCTTGTTCATATTAGTACAATTCCTAATTAGTTACTATGTATTACCTATTGAATTAACGGTAAACATCTATAAACTATATGTTATTATTGAGTATTCAATTATTCTTGTATTTAAGTACTTTTTAATAATAATAACTATTTATTGCTGCTTCTTTTAAATACAAATTTAGGATATCCGAAGGATGGAAAAATTAAAGAAAAATGGATAAATGCCGCTGGCAGAGGTCCAAACTGGGTGACGTCTTAACTCAGTAGCCTTTTGTGCGGAGCGTTTTCAGGAAACTCCAAAATTGATTTTCATATCAAACCGAAAAAAATGTTGGTCAAATAGCCTATTGAATTTCTCATAAACTAAATGTATTTAGTCGTATTAAAATTAATTGAGTAATTACAAATAGAACTAGCAATATTTAACACACTTCATCGATATCGATACTGAGGGAGTTCTTTCTAATTGAATACTCTATTGTTTGAATGTGTACTAGTAATAGTACAATGTGGTCCTTTTAAGGTAAGAACCAATAATAAGGATAGTTTTGCATGTGTGCAGTAGTTTATGCATTGTTTTATGCATGTAGGAGTGGCAGGTAGTGGGAGAATCGGCGACATCTGGTTTCGATACAATTTGTACTGCGTGCCAAATCTCCCTTGTTTGCTGTGATCTGAGACCTCCACCTCACAGAATACCGCAGTCAAATAACGGTTCCTTTGAGGGCTGTTGTGTTCCTGCGAGTGAGTGAGGTCACCAGAAAGGAAGGAGATGCTGCGATGGCAGCGGGGGTGGCGGCGCGTGAGCGATATTTTATGTTGCGAGCGTTAATATGGCTACGGTAACCGCTTCACATCAGGCGGGCCGTATGCTTGTCTGCCACTCGAGGTAGTATAAAAAAAAAAAAAGAAGGAATCCTATATCCTTCGTAATACCTTTCAGAATATGTGTTCAAAGTTTCATGATGACCGGTTGAATAGTTTCGGCGTGAGAGCGTAACAAACTCACATATATAATATTTGTAGGGATAGACACAAACGTATATACATATATGTATAGACAGGCCATAGACGACCTTCATGTAATGTATAAGTAATACTACTATGTACAGTACGGCCACTCCATACCGCTCTCTCGTGTGGACCTCACCTCCCCTCTGAGACAAATCAGGAACCATTTGTATGGCGCCGCACGCACACACGCTCATTTATGCTCTGCACAGACGTCATTGTTTATGTAGTAGTAAACGACGCGACATTGGTATGGAGTGGCCGGGGTGTGCCCTTACTCAAACTATATCTCATACTACATGAAGGCGTTATCTAAAACGTTTTATTTGTTTTTGATTAGCGCTAACCTCTTGCCGCGACAGTAAACAGACATGACTGTGTGAGTACCGGGCAATTACCTTGCTTTCTTCTTGATACTATAGAGGCAAATAGAACGCATTTATAGGTAAAAACATATTAGTATCAAGCCATGTCATATCATATAGCGGTTGATATGGGTATTATAATTTCGCCATTTTGTGGTGGCTGGCTGGCGCTTGTCAGTTAAAGCGAGACACTCCAGCCCCCTTAGCCAAGTGTAATTCGTAGCGTAACGAACGTTAGATAGATCACGTGACATTTGTCAATTAGAACATTTTAGTATGAGCTCCACAGTTCAAATTAGCGATCGCTACGTTTTTCTACTTCGCAAACTGCCATTTGGCTAGCCCCCCAGGTGAGACAAGAGATCCTAAATACATAGTTGCACCCTGCTAATTGACTGACGATAACTGGCGAAAGAGAGGTAGATCTCCACCTCACACAATTCCTTTGAGGGTTGCTGTGTTCCTGCGAGTGAGTGACGTCACCAGAAAGGAAGGAATTGCTGCGTTTGGCAGCGTGGGTGGCGGTGCGCGAACGAAATTTTATATCGCTAGCGTTAAGGCTATGGTAACCGTTTCACATCAGGCGGCTGGCTGCTTACCTGTCACCCGACGTAATAAAAAAATAATAATACATGGTCACTGTATGTAGTAATGAAACAAGTTTTTCACATAAACAATTCGACCTTGTCACTGAAACAACATTAGCCTATTATGTAACTGAAACTATGTTTACAAAAACAAATTGGTTTACGGAGCAAACCTCGTGTAAACATCTCTATAATTTAGTTTCCCATGTTTTCTGTAGTAAATTACCAGAAAATTAGATATACTGTGGTCCATTGTGGATCTAATAAATACTCCTCAGATTAAAGAGTAGTATCACCGAGTGTTTTTTAACCGGCTCCAAAAAAAGAGGAGGTTCTCAATTCGGCTGTATTTTTTTTTTCTTTAATGTTTGTTACTCAATTACTCCGTAATTTATAAACCGATTTGAAAAGACTTTTTTTATTTGAAAGAGTATATTTCCAGATTGGTCCCATTTTTTTATCATCATCGTCAGCCTGTATCTACCCACTGTTTAAGTTTGTTATTTCATTAATCCGTCATTTATAAACCGATTTGAAAAAAACTTTTTTTATTTCAAAGAGATATACTTCCAGATTAGTTCCATATTTTTTTCATCATCAGCACAGGCTGATGATGATGATGATGAAAAAAATATGGAACTAATCTAGATACAGATCTACATACATAAATGTAGAATAATGTTTGGAGTTTTGTTTGTTTTTGTTAAAATTATTTGTTATATTTTTATTTACAATATGATAGGGAAAAGTTGAAGGCACCAGACCACGTGGTAGATCACCAATGACAAAACATGTCTGTTTGTTTTTGTCTTGGTGTTTTCTATGTATATGGAAGTATTTACAAAAAATATATATTTAAGTATTACCAATAAACAATGACGTATGTGCAAAACGCGAATGAGCGCGTGTGCGTGCGGCGCCATACAAACTGTTCCAGATTTGTCTCAGAGGGGAGGTGAGGTCGACACGAGAGAGCGGCAGGGAGAGGCCATACTGTACTACCCATAGTACAAGCTTTGCTTAGTTTGGGACTAGATGGCAGTGTGTAATTTGTCCGGGAATATTTATTGTTAGAGCAAGGTTTGTATAAAAGAAAATCTAGAAGAAATCGAACAGTTTATTTTAATCTAACATATGGCGGTACTTAATTCGTCGCGTCAGTTAGTATATAATCAAGAAAATAATAGATAGGATAATTATATATAACCATAGCGATAGAGTTCCCCGTTTAACAGTAAATGAAAAATGATATGTAATTTCTTTGTAGATTCAAATATAACTGAAAAAAAGTAAATTAGGTACCTAATATATCGCTGTCGTCCTTCATTTCGAGCCTACAATACCACCTGAATTTTTAACATAGATCGTAATACAACGCCTAATGTACCGCCGAAGCCTACTTACTTATTAACCAGGAAGTCCGCTTTTGTACGCGGATCGTTATCCTAGGCAAGGTCACGGTAAGTTTTGCTGAAGCGATTGGTAACTTTGTTTAGTATTTTCATCAAGGCTGCTTAGCCCCGGAGGCTTGTGGATTTTGGCAGCGCAACGGAAGTAGAATAGAATATTAAATTAAGCTATCGGATTTTATAAGATTAGCTGACCCGGCAAACGTTGTTTTGCTATAAAAAATAGATAATAAACCTATCCTCAGACCTACTGAATATGTATATAAAATTTCATAAAATACGGTCAAGCCGTTTCGGAGGAGTATGGTAACTAACATTGTGACACGAGAATTTTATACATATTAGGATAACGCTTCAAGCGATCTGATGACCAAATCTCGTAATTATTTTACGAACGCAGAAAAAAAGTTGATCGAATCGAGATTGAATTGCGAGAGTGAGACGAGCTCGGTGGTCGAATGGTTAGCAATGACCACTTTGACTCCGAAGTTGCGGGTTCGTGCATGAACATGTTTATTTGCATTAATCTGGGTGTTTTCTGTGTATATATATGTATATATTATGTGTATATAAAAATATGTATTTAAGTACAATATCAGTTATTGAGTAGCCATAGTACAAGCTTTGCTTACTAACTTTACTGACTAAAAAAATATATATTTGATTTAATTCATTAATTAATATCAATTCTAATTGTTAGCAAAATAACATTCTTAGTTTGTTTAATTTTCGGTCATATTTCGATATAATCCCACTTAAACTAAACTTTGAAGTTCCATATTTATGTTACGAGAATACCAAATATGACATTTCTGAAGTCGAGAAGTCGAGATTGGATCGGAACTGAATTTTGACTACATTTTAATTACGAGAATTGCCCCTCTGCTTTATTGTATATAGTATATAATATACTTAATGTAGATAGCCGTCAACCTTTATATATCCCACAGCTGGTATTCGGGTCTCACCTAAATAAATATTCCTAAACAAATAACATATTGTCTAGTTAAACAGACAAATAACATAATCTAGTATAGACTAGATTATGTTATTTGTCAGCAATAGTGCTGCACATCTAGTCCCAAACTAAGTAAAGCTATGTATAACTAGGGATATATAATGTTAAACTAGGGGTGGAAAATATATTTAAATACTCTTTTTTGTTAATACTTACATGTAATACTAGCTTTCCCGGCAAACGTTGTTTTGCCATATAAAATAGATAACAACCTATTCTCAGACCTACTGAATATACATATATGTAAATACAATATAATACATACAATAATAATATAATGGCAGGCGTCCGTCCCTCTTCTGTAATAGCCCGGTATTAAGTTCACCCAGATCTCATCTCCATAGCCCATTTATTATCCATCACACTTCGCAATAGTCTCAACGCCTGCCGAGACCTGCTCATGGGTATGCCGTTCCATTGACATATCCTGGAGCGGGTCACAGCGGGCGTCCAACATTACATCAAACTTCTCAAAGAAGCCTCTACGCGTTGGATCCATATCCCCGCGCACGCCTATCAAATGACCGAATGATAATACATACAATATAATATAAGTAACTAGCGGCCCGGTACGTGCTTCGCTACGTATATGGTGAAATAATAAAAAAAAAAAATTGGAACACCAAATTCATTTATTCAAACAAAAAAATATTTTTATAATTGCTGGCTATTTTAAAACTTAATCCAAAACATTTGGATAAACAAAATTTTTTGTTTTTCCATTTTGAGCATGAACAAACGGCTGGGGGTACCGACTCTGGAACAGGCAACATAAAGTCGAAGTACGTCCAAAATGAAATGACCGCATGAATGACATAACAACATGCCTGTACTCACACTGAAAAAAGTTTCAATTAGACAGCACAATCCCTATCTGAAAAAAGTTTCAATTTGACTGCAAAATCCCCATTAACAAAATGATCCACCATATATTGAATTCAATTGTTACAAAAAATGTGATAAATGAAGAACCGCTCCACCAATTTTGTGCAAACTTCACCTAAACCATCACTAAATAGTCCGAATAAACCCTAAACATTTGGTTTGGATAGGTGATCCCGTTCTTGAGTTATAAAATTACAACGAAAAGTGGCATTGATTTATATATATATAGATTAGACTACTATACAAGGCACAGCAGTCCATCGCTGCAGATGAAATTCGGCTATTTTTTGATAACACCAAACTAATTAAATTATTATTATTTAAATAGTTGCCTTGACCATTATTTAATAGGTTGATGACGCCACACTGTACCTCACGCAGTTGAATATAAGATGCAAAAATTCGTCAGCAACACAAACCTTCCTGGTAGCTCAGTTGGAAGAGCAGGTGAATTTTTCAATTTTTCCAAAATATTTATAATATTCTGGCAAGTTGGCCAAGACAACTGTTTAAATAATAATAATTACATATACAATTTCTTCAAAATTGGTCAAGCCGTTTCGGAGGAGTACGGTAACTAACACTGTGACACGAAAATTTTATATATTAGATATACCAGAACACACACGTCAAGCAAGACAGACTTGTTCGGTGAATTTAAGATAAACATTTTTAGTTAAATCGATACAACGCCTTATAGCTATTATCACTAATTTAAGGTTACGTTTTTTTTTTTTATACTACGTCGGGTGGCAGACAAGCATACGGCTCGCCTGATGTAAAGCGGTTATATTAACGCTCGCAACATAAAATATCGCTCGCGCGCCGCCACCCCTACTGCCAACGCAGCATCTCCTTCCTTTCTGGTGATCTCACTCACGCGCAGGAACACAACAATTCTCAAGGGAATTGTTATTTGGCTGCGGTATTCTGTGAGGTGGAGGTATATTCCCCAGTCGGGTAGCTTACAATTACGCTCCCTACCTCTCTTTTCGCCAGAGCTTCGTTTGTCTGTCAGCAGGGTGTACCGCGTGCAGGTGAAGTTGGCTTTGGTTCAAAGATGTTGTTGAACCACTTACACCCCTTACGTTAGATTTTCGCAATCAAAAAATCTAATCGTACGTAATCTGCTTCAACTTAGGCGGCGGGGAGGCCTTGGTCAGTCCTAAAGATCGGACTGCGGCCACGGGATCTTTTGCCCTCGATTTTCCCAGTAACTACCAGTTTCTCCAAGGCTGTCTTCCTCTCTCTCGGCGATCTGCCCCATTACCACCATCTCTTATTGCGATTCAATAACTGAATAGAATGCTTATTCATACCAATAAATAAGCGATTCTATTTCAAATGGAATAGAGTCGCTTATTCATTGGTATGAATAAGCAATATATTCAATTATTGAATCGCAATAAGAGATGGTGGTAAGGGGGCTGATCTGAATACTCCTGTGTCCTTTGACGACATATGGTACTCAACCTTTTCACTCACAGCGCTCAGTTAGTAATTAATAGTAATTGTAACAATTTGAAAGATAAATTAATAATAATTTTATTTCATCTGTAAATAATTTGAGTACATTTAGGTACGTAATTTCTGCCCAAATCAACATAGAACAAACTTCGCACCAGTTCCCCCGCAATATGAATTTTTAATCCAAGCGTTGGGAGACGGTAAAATATCAGAGGGACCCACTGAATTACTAACTTAATTAGCTTCATAATTTGTGAAATAAAGCGTAGCTGACTACACAAAGAAAAGGTATAACTTTGGCAATTGTTGAATTTATTTTGAGCAATGGGATTCGTAATTTCAAAATTTTGCCGTTAGGTACGTTTGTTTGTACCTGACGCCTGAAGAAAGGAAGATAATGTAATTGTTATAAATCATTGTGAATAAATGAATATGAATATGAATAATGTTCTTCGAGAGTATAAATAAATGAATATTGCTTTTGTATATTTTGTTTTAGTTTCATATCAATAGGCTATTTGACTAACATTTTTTTCGGTTTGATATGTAGGGACGTCTCCATAATATAACCATAGGTGAAAGAATTACTTCGATAGCACAAAAATCTATCGAGATATGATAATTTGAAAATCACAATTTTTAAACTGTCCCGAAAACGCTCCATACAAAAGACTACCGAATTATGACGTCACAGGTTTGTATTTTGTATGCATCAAATTAGAAATTTGTACGATAGCTATGTTAAATGTTACGTTTATGTGATTAGTATCATAATAAAAGTTATAGCATTTTTTATAGCTTCTCCAATGGGAATATTATTTTTTAATAATTTCATACTTTTAAAATGGACTTTCCCGCCAAACTTTGATCGACGCTAAAAAAAGTCTGACTGAAGATATTAGAATGAAAGTTTGCAGATCTTTATAGTTTTGTGTATTTTACGATATTGTTAAATAATTTATACAATTTTTAAAGATTGGAAAATAGCCTATTATGTACATATACTTGTTTTGTACAAGAAAGATTTTACAATACAAATATTATATCAAAAATAAAATATGCTTGGACAAACTACACACTGCCATCTAGTCCCAAACTAAGCAAAGATTGTACTATGTGTTCTAGAAGATTACTGATAAATGTTCTTAACCCTATTTTTCCCACATGTGAGAACACACAAATCTAAATAACATACTTATTAAAATTTTTGTGTGTGGAATGGTTTTTTTTTTATGCTACGTCGGGTGGCAGACAAGCATACGGCCCGCCTGATGTGAAGCGGTTACCGTAGCCATATTAACGCTCGCAACATAAAATATTGCTCACGCGCCGCCACCCCCGCTGCCAACGCAGCATCTCCCTCCTTTCTGTTGACCACCCTCACTCGCTGTTATACAACAACCCTCAAGGAAATTGTTATTTGGCTGCGGTATTCTGTGAGGTGGAGGTACATTCCCCAGTCGGGTAGCTTACAATTACGCTCCCTACCTCTCTTTTCGCCAGAGTTTCGTTTGTCAGTCAGCAGGGTGCACCACGTGCAGGTGAAGTTGGCTTTGGTTCAAAGATTTTAAAGTTGATAAACCACTTACACCCCAAAATGGTGTGAAATGAGAATTAATGAACGGAAGCATGATTGTTAATGGAAGGTGTTATGAAGGTTTCAGAGCGAAGATGTTTAAGAGGGACAGTATCACAAGAAGATAAGGAGTGAGATGATATTCTGGAGAAGGATTTTTGAATGATGGAATACGAGAAACTTCTTCACGTCAATGGTCATTCCGAAATGCTGGTAGATAAAAAAAAATATACCTAATTGTAAAAGACATGTCTAAGTGCCCGCGAGGGCCCACAGAATAAAGAATTTTGACTTTGACTTTGACTTAGAAACAGAATTCATGAAAATGATTGCTTGAAAGATTTAGACAACGGGAGACGTGTTACAGATGCAAAGACGTGATTGTTTTTCGAATTTTATGTAATTTTAACGCTGTATTTTTTTTTTTTTTTTTTGACAAATTACACAGCGCCATCTAGCCCCAAAGTAAGCGAAGCTTGTGTTATGGGTACTAGACAACTGATAAACATACGTAAATACATTTTTTTTTTGTAAATACATACTTATGATACATAGAAAACACCCAGACTAAGACAAACAGACATGTTCATGCACACAAATGTTTGTCCTATGTGGGAATCGAACCCACGAGCGTTGGTGTCGAAGCCGCGTCATTGACCGCTACGCCACCGAGCTCGAAATTTATTTATTATTAAAATAAGCCTTTATTAAAATAAGCCTTTGGGTTCAGATGGTCTAAAGTATTAAAGTGTCCATAGTACCACTTTTGATTGCACCCCCATCCTTACACTTTGGGGGCTCATCATTTTTTTCAGTTGGGATCGAGTTTTTCTAACACGTTTTTGTCGACGTACGAGGGTAAGAAAGTGAACATACATGGAAAGGTAATTTTCTACAACTTTTCTATAATTAATTTCGCTTACTTCTTGCCTTAATGGCGGCGGGCAGAACGTATCCATAGGGAAAACATCTCAGGCATCGACTTCAAATAAAAGCTCTACCTATTCCTTATATTGTACTAGCGGCCGCCCGCGACTTCGTACACGTGGAGTTAGTTATTTGCACATATTTTTTAATTATATTCGAAAAAGTTAAATCTCTACTTATAAGGAGTAATCTCACCGTAAGTAGTTGTTTTCAATAATTCTTATACTTAAATACCATATAAAATCCTTCTGCCATAATTACTTTAACTTAAATAACAGGCCGTGTGGTTCCGGCAGACTAGAATAGAATCACTCCGTCTCTTCCCGTGGATGTCGTACAAGGCGACTAAGGGAAATACCCTCCCCAACCCGTCTGGCCAGCGTGGGGAGTGTAGGCCAAATCCTCCTTCTGTCTAGGACGGACGAGAGAGGGTCGTGCTCCTGTAGTGGAGACTAAAATGACCTGATGATGAAATAACATAGAACTTCATACAAACTTCCAACCTTCGTTTTACCCCCTTAGGGGTGAAGTTTCGTAAAATCCGTTCTTAGCGGATGTCTACACCCTTTAAGGAACCTACCTGTTAAATTTCAAGTTTCTAGGTGTTATAGTTTCTGAGATTTCGTGATTAATCAGTGAGTGGTATGTCGCTTTTATATATATAGAAGATTTGCGGGCTTATTATTAGGTTCCAACCGAAAAGCTACGACTTTCAGGACAATTCTATTTCGTTAGCAAATGAAGGCAAACTCGGCAAGTCATCGGCCGTATTGTGTGCGAGCCATGATAAGTTACTGAGAGGTGACTGTTGCGAACTGACAAATATTCATTAGCATCTACCACTCGAGGTATTGTGTATTCAAATATAACTTGGGCCTTTACTTTAATACTAGTTGAGCCCGCGATCGCTTTTGCCTGGATATATTTTTGCTACGACGACTCTCGAACAGAATGCTTAGTCCGAGTTTTGTATTCGCGTTCGATCGTGTCAACGTAAACAGACCGACCAAATGGAGAAGAAGTCTCATGTTGTGAATTTATAAAAGGCTTGTTACACATTTATTTTATACTACGACGGCAGACAAGCATAATGTCCACCTGGTGTGAAGCGATATTAACATTCGCAACATAAAATATCACTCGCCCGCCGCCACTCCCGCTGCCAACGCAGCATCTCCCTCCTTTCTGGTGACCTCACTCACTCGCAGGAACACAACAACCATCAAGGGAATTATTATTTGGCTGCGGTATTCTGTGAGGTGGATGTACATTCCCCAGTTGGGTAGCTTACAATTACGCTCCCTAACTCTCTTTTAGCCAGAGATTCGTTTGTCAGTCAGCAGAGTGTACCGCGAGCAGGTGAAATTGGGTTAGGTTTAAAGATGTTGATGAACCACTTACACCCCCAAACGAAATGGAGAAGAACATGTTGTGAATTGATAAAAGGCATGTTACATATCAGAATTATGTGGCTTACTTGAAGTGAGCGACCCGGCTAATTTTGATATGTATGTAATTTTGATATGATGTCACGTGTCTTATAATTTTACAACATGAGAGTTCTTCTCTATTTGGTCGGTTTGTTTACGTTGACATCATCGAACGCGAACAAATAACTCGAACTAACACTCTGAGTTCTGAGCTTCGAACCGAATTCCGAATGAATGAATGAATGAATGAATGAATGAATGAATGAATGAATGAATGAATGAATGAATGAATGAATGAATGAATGAATGAATGAATGAATGAATGAATGAATGAATGAATGAATGAATATTTATTTGCCAGAATAAGGTTTTTTTTACAGTTGTCATTTTGTCATTATGTTCCATATTATTCTGCCATCGACAATGGCGTGCAAATATTAAAATCATAGTAATTGAACTGAATAAATCACTGATAAATATATCATCAGTATCACAAGATAATTAAATGTCAGTCAATGTCATGAATCTGCCACTTCATCGCTACACCCTTAGTGTTTGGGTGGTGCAAGTATGCAAATTTACCGACGAACGTTCACCTTGCGCTGTTTCTACAAATATTAGTTCACCTCCGATCTGGTCTCCTACCGTCTAAGCCGAAGCCGAAAGAAATAACAATAATTTAATTAGTTTGGTGTTACAAAAAAATAGCCGAATTTCATCTGCAACGATGGACTGCTATGCCTTGTTTAGTAGTGTAATTACTTAATAGGTTGATGACGCCACACTGTGACACGCGCAGTAGAATATAAGATGCAAAAATTCGTCAGCAACACAAAACTTCCTGGTAGCTCAGATGGGAGAGCACTCAACCGGTCATCGAGAGGTCGTCGGTACAAATCCCACCTAGGGGTGCAGGCGAAATTTCCATTTTTCAATTTATTTATTTTTTTAATTTTTAATATTTTTTATAATACTTTTTCAAAATAATAAGTTGAAGCCGATTCCCATCGGAGTATTTGATTGCAAAAATTGGACTTCTGTTTAAATTTGTGATAATATTTTTCAGTTTAATCGGTAGAGTGCTTCCATCCCTACCGGCTATGCTATATTTATTAAAAGGAAGTTACATTTTCGCAATCAAAAAATCGAAACGTAATTGCCTTCAGCTTAGGCGATGGAGCTGCTGTTCGCTTAAAATACCCTTCATCAGCGTTTCTTCAATGTAATTGTTTCGACTTTGGAACCGTTACCATAATTTCTCCAAAGACGATTGCGTTTATGATGGCTAAACATAGGTAAGTCAATTTACGTGAGCTGTAGATCAGATCATGACTCACATATTTACGTTAGAATCGCGAGCCGGCTCACAGATCAGATCAATATCTGCGACTCCAATACGCGCATAGGAAAGCGAAGTGACATACCTAATTTCTAATTATTATTTTTATAGTAGAGGGGGGCAAACGAGCATGTGAGTCGCCTGATAGTAAGCAATCACCACAGCCCATGAATAGCAGCAACACCAAAAGGTTACTGATCCGTTGCCAACCTCTTTAGGGAAATATAGGCTCTTTTCTTGAAGACCCTCAAGTCGTATTTGTTCGGGAACACCTTTGAGGGAAGTTGATTCTACAATATCACCGTCCGTGATAGAATATGTCTTCGTAATAACCGTACTATTATGAAGACATATTCTATAACGGACGGTGATATTGTCGTAGATGGCCAATCATGAAGATGGAATTTCAACATTTTGCGAGTAGTACGATAGTGGAACTCAGCAGGTGAGATTAAATTGAACAGCTTATTCGAGCACTCCCCGTGGTATAATTTGTAAAGCACACAAAGTGAGGCGACATCTCTGCATCTAGAAAGCGAGTCCAGTCGGAAATCAATGGCTCATCTTATACAACTCAACGGCTCGTAGGCGATTCGATTTAGTGCGAGCGACTAATGACGACTCGTCTAGAATTCTCGACAAATATGAAATGTCTAAGAACGCGACACGAATGTTATGTGAGCAAGTCATCATAGACTATTTGGACCGCGAGCTGTTTATTTTACAACTGAGTTGCGGTTCAACAGCTCATGTTCTTGCGATCTAAATCTTTGAGCCGGTTCAGATCTGAGTTACGCACATCTAATGATGGCATCTGATCGAAGAATTACTGTCACGGTCGATATTTTTTAACTTAATATTTACTTATATTGTTTATTCTGAAATATTGTACAAGAGTTCTTCGTTGAATACTATAGGATTAGTACAATCTACTTACTTATCACAGTAAAGTTGAGCCTAGTGTTCCTAGTAGGTGAATTCTTGAAGTCCACTCTGCAGCGATAGACCCCAGCGTCTTTGGACACCACGTCATCAACGAACAGCATCGCTGGGTTGGCGGCGTAACGGAAGTACGCTCTGGTTCCGAAGCCTGAGGGAGAAGACCAGAGCCTGGGCTGACTTGCAAGACGACCTCGGACATCGTAACTGAGAACAAAATTATACTCTAAAATATACATATTACAATATGTACGATGTCTGTTAACATCTATGTATATAAAAATTAATCCGCATTTCCCTTGGTCATCGCATCACGCGTGAACGGCTGTATCGATTTCGCTAATTCTTTTGTTGTGTTTGTTTGTCAGTGTATGGTTACTGCTCGTTTGCATAAGACAATTAATTGTAAAAAGGTCTGTGTCATGACATACTCGAAGTATGTAATCTTCAAATCCCAATCCCAATATTTTTTTGTTTGGTTTTTGTTGCGTGTAACAAAAAAAACCGGACAAGTGCGAGTCGGACTCGCCCACCGAGGGTTCCGTAGGTACGTAGTATCATTATTAAATTTGATATTTTTCATTATAAATAAGAAATAATGCGTCGAAAAAAATAAATAAAATATATTTTGCAATGTGTACATCAAGCCCTTTCATATGATACCCCATTTGAACTAGTAGTTTCAATTTGAAATTTCGACACCCTATAAAAATATAGACCCCCTATTTTTTAAGATCTATTTACAAATGTATAGTTTTGAGATTTATTCCTGTACTTGTAGTCTATAACGATGTTACTTGCCAAATTTCATAGTTCTAGGTCAACGGGAAGTACCCTATAGGTTTTGATTCCCTTGAGTGTGTCGAAATATGCGTTTTTTGTTGAATAAACGGCCGTAACTTTTTTCTACGTAAACTTAGCAGTTTGATTTTTTTTTAACTTCATGGGACCGTAGACCTGAGTATACAGTTCAAATTTCAACTTGATACCTCCACGCATTCTCGACATAGAAATTCTTGACAGACAGACAGACAGACAGACAGACAGACAGACAGACAGACAGACAGACAGACAGACAGACAGACAGACAGACAGACAGACAGACAGACAGACAGACAGACAGACAGACGGACAACAAAGTGATCTTATAAGGGTTCCGTTTTTCCTTTTGAGGTTCGGAACCCTAAAAAGATTGGGAAGCACTGTTGTAGATGAAATTCGACTATTAACCAAACTTGTTAAATAACCGGTAATCGAGAGGTCGTGAGTTCGAATCTCACCTAGGCGGAGTAGTGAATTTTTCCATTTTTTTAATATTCATAATATTCTGGCAAGTTGTTCAAAATGAACTATTTGAACAATAATTACTGTAGTCTCTGAGAAAACCTCGTTACCTGTATATGGGTTCCCCGTCAGCTTCTTTGAACCACAGCACCATGGAGACGTGGTCGTCTGAGGCCAGGGGCTGTATGTCGCAGGGCAGCCCCGCCTTCTTCCCGAGCACACCTTGCATATGGGCAGTGGGTACTGTAACAAATATAAAAATTAAATTAATTAAAATAAACACTCACGTATAATTATACGGCAGCTGACCACGCAACCGTGGTCGGCTGCCGTTGACAAAAATAAGATTATAAAATAACGGATAAATAAAAATTCGAAGAAATTCCATAAATGTTGCCAATGTTTTCTGTATAATTTCTTCAAAGTTTTTGCATTACAATAATGTTATTATACAGACGACAATCAAGTTTAAAATGTAATAATTAACATAACGTAACATGAAATCTGTATGCCGATACACTTAATACTACTTCTTTAAAATAATGTAGTGTTGCATTGCAGCTACATATCTATCATCTCCATCCAAAATTCAATCACACCACTGGATAGAGGAAGGATCAAAGGGAAAAGACGTGAATACGTCTGTAAGTCTTATTTAGTCTTATTTTTAGTCATTTATTCCTTGAACAATATACATTGTGTCGGAAACTAAAATCTAATTACATTAATAAAATCAAAATTATAATTATAATTAAATACTACATAACTAAATAAATACCTCTTAAAAAAATAGAATTAAAATCTCAACACAATTAAAAGCAACATCACACTTGACGAGCTCGGTGGCGTAGCGGTCAATGACGCGGTTTCGACACCAACGCTCGTGGGTTCGATTCCCACACAGGACAAACATTTGTGTGCACGAACATGTCTGTTTGTCTTGGTCTGGGTGTTTTCTATGTATTTACAAAAAAAAATGTATTTACGTATGTTTATCAGTTGTCTAGTAGCCATAACACAAGCATCGCTTACTTTGGGGCTAGATGGCGCTGTGTAATTTGTCTGACAATTTTTATTTATTTATTTATTTAATTAAAATCAAAATCAATATGACAAAAACAAAATTAAAATAAATAATAAAATCACAATTAAAATCCGTACCAAAGTAAAAATAAAAAATAAAACATAATTAAAATTAACATCCGTACCAATGTTAAAAACAAAATTAATTGAGATCTGGTTTAACATGCCTTGATAAGGCCAAAATAAGAAGGAGGTCGTGTTACCGTGAACATATAAGAATGTAAAATTGCTTCTGGTGACCTCACTCACTCGCAGGAACACAACAACCCTCAAGGGAATTGTTATTTGGCTGCGGTATTCTGTGAGGTGGAGGTACATTCCCCAGTCGGGTAGCTTACAATTACGCTCCCTACCTCTCTTTTCGCCTGAGCTTCGTTCGTCAGTCAGCAGGGTGCACCGCGTGCAGGTGAAGTTGGCTTTGGTTCAAAGATGTTGATGAACCACTTACACCCCAGTTTGGTGTTGCAGCTACAAATCTATCATCTCCATTCAAAATTCAATCACACCACTGGGTAGATCTTCGTCTACCCAATCCTTCGATCAAAGAAATTATTACGCTAAGTAAGGACAATGGAACATTACGTGTGGGGGAAGGGGAAACGCTGCCATTTTGAGATAATTTTAGTGCATATAACGTATTCACGTACAACACACGTCCGTGTCAATGACACAGGCAAAATTATCTCAAAATGGCAGCGCTCCCCCCTCCCCCGCACGCAATGTTCCATAATTCATAGTTAGCGTTATAAATTCTTTAATCCTTAATCTATCCAGTGGTGTAATTGAATTTTGGATGGAGATGATAGATATGTAACTGCAACACGAAACTGTATCCCCCGATTTTCTTATCATTCGTCTTTTAGGGTTCCGCACCCGAAGGGTAAAAAGGAACCCTATTACTAAGGCTCCGCTGTCCGTCCGTCCGTCTGTCACCAGGCTGTGTCTCATCAACCGTGATAGTTAGACAGTTGAAATTTTCACAGATGATGTATTTCTATTGCCGCTATAACAACAAATACTAAAAAAACAGAATAAAATAAATATTTATGGGGGCTCCCATAAAACAATCGTGATTTTTTGCTCGTTTTTGCTCGCAATTGATAACGGTAATAGGTAGACGCTTGAAATACTCACATAATATTTAGATATATGCTTATTCACTTTAAAAATAAATAATTAAATTAAATAAAAACAAATATTTAAATATAAAAAATCACGTTTGTTGTATGGGAGCCCCCCATACAACAAACGTGATTTTTTTGCCGTTTTTATAGACAATGGTACGGAACCCTTCATGCGCGAGTCCGACTGGCACTTGGCCGGTTTTTTTTAATTGCTTCCCAATGGAAACAATTTTAAAGGCGTATGTACACACCACTATACACGTCAAAATCACAATGATTCACAAATAAAACACAAAGATCTAAAAACGTCAAAGCCACTGGATGATACCAGACCCGGCCGAAACTGGATACGGTCAGTTTCGACAGCTCGTCGCCGCGACACGCGACACCGTGCGACAGTCGCGCGACACGCACGACCGCGCAGCCGGCCATTCACTCGTGTGTCAAACTCCTTATTTATCTACACATAATATAAAACTCAACGTCTGTCTGTTCGTTAATATCCTTGCATAGACCATTTATCCGTTATTTTTAATTGTTTTTTTTTTACGTTCGTTCGTTACGTTTCGTTTAAATACGTTTATGAGGGGGGAAACGAGCATGTGGGTCAGCTGATGGAAAGCAATCACTACCACCCATGGAGATCGTCAAGACCAAGGGGTGAAGGCCCGCAGAACTTTCAGCTCTGGCTTGCCTTCATTGGCCGTCCAGAGAGCAGCCGCTAGTGCTATATGGTCCAGGGGTGGAAGTGTTAAAGGGCCTCACGCCGCGAGTAACTTCGGAGAAAGCGCAGCACACCTCTCGACACCCCTGAGTCACTCACACCGGTGTTGCCCCCGGCCGATTCCCTGGCATTTCGGGGGCCCATCTAGTGAGACGCAAGCCATCGCCTGCCGCAAATAACTAGCAATAAAGGCAGTTATGGCAGGCGCCCGTCCCTCTTCTGTAATAGCCCGGTATTAAGTTCACCCAGATCGCATCTCCATAGCCCATTTTTTCCATGACTCTTTGAAATAATCTCAACGCCTGCCGAGACCTGCTCATGAGTATATCGTTCCAATTATATATCCTGGAGCGGGTCACGGCGGGCGTACAACATTACATCAAACTTCTCAAAGGGGCCTCTACGTGTTGGGTCTATATCCCTGCGCATGCCTATCAAATGACCGGGCTTGACCCGTGATTTAAGAGAGATACATAATAATAATTTAATTTCTTTATTCAAGTAACCATGACTCAATATGTTAGTAAAATTTCTCTTCATGTTACTTATCTTAGGATCATAATTAATCGTTGAACCAAACTCACCGCTGCACCATTCCATGAGAAAGGGCACAACAGCGAGACAAATACGTGCAGTCAAATCATACCAATGAATAAGCATTCTATTCAGTTATTTAATCGCAATAAGAGATGGTGGTAAGGGGGCTGCAATCATGGCCAGGATGCTGTTGCCGCTGGCCCGCACCCTGCGCACCAGGGACGCACACCTTTTATGCATCGTTTATACAAAAAGCGATCGATTCGCGCTGTGGCAAACATCCCCGAGGCGCTACAGTAACAAATAAAAAATTTAACCGCTGGACACAGTAGATTTTTGTATTTTTATAAAAAAAAATGTGTTATTATTATATTAATAAACTACTGAACTTAATATTTATTTTATATTTATTGTATTATTACCATAAAATCGAAAATTTTGTCCATAAGTAACACGACATTCATTTACTGTTAGGCGGTACGAAGTTCGCCGGTTCAGCTAGTAGTTTATATAATTTTCCCCAAATTCAATACTTATACACGTGTGTTACCACAAAACACATAATAGTATCCTTTGGGTGAGATATTGAGCCCCCGTATATTAGTTATCAACTACATGGCATGTAGTCATGCGTATTAGGGTCTCAAATAAATACATAGTCACGTTTACGCACGCCAGCGTCATAGTAAAAATTTATTATGCCAGCGTGGTTAGGACGCGTCATGGGTCACAACTGTCACAAGCTGTTTTGTTCATAACATCGTTCTTATGTAAATATGTTTCGTTTCATAGTTAACATTATAATAAGTCGGTGATTTCTTACTTGAATTTGTCTCAATATCTTTAAAATGGTAAAAGTGACCTCCCCGCCGCGTCACATGAATCCACGTCTTTTCGATAAACGGTCGAGTGCTCCTCAAACTGAGCTACCCACAGAAGGTTTGTAATTATGACGAATTTTATTTATATATTTTTTATACACTGGAATAGCAAAGTTTCTTTCGTTGCAGACCACATTCTATTTCTAATTACTGCCGCAATGTACCACCATCTACGTATTAATATAATACTACTAAGCAGTCGTCTCATAGCGACATCGGCACACGTTGACGGATGGCAGTGGAAGTGACGGCAATACGCGTGCGGTTTTTTTATACCACTAAAGTGACAAACGAGCATCCGGCCCGCCTGATGGAAAGCAGTTACCGTAGCCTATGAACGCCTGTAAGACCAGAGGCATCACGCGCGTGTTGCCGACCCTGTAAAAACCTCTTCACGAGAAGAGAAGTTTTTACAGGTTCCAGACGCGTACTGTGCGGTTCCAGACAAATTTTCTCCTGCGTACTGTTAAGCTGTGGAATGAACTGCCTGTCGAGGATTTCTCAGGAGACCACAGCATGGGGTTCTCCCCATGCTGTAGTCTCCTGAGCTGAGCGAAACAGCTTAACAGTACGCAGGAGAAAACTTGTCTGGAACCGCACAGGACGCGACCATTTAGGCTCCAATATATGAGGATCAATTCCCTATCAATGGCGGGCGATGGTGATCAAGGTTTTCTAATCTATCTCAGCAATTAGGTTGTGAAGTTCGTACGTCCTTATCGTGTTTACCGTAGATAAAAAGGCATGTTTCATTAAAACTGTCTGAGCCGTCAAACCGCGAGCGTTTATAAACAGCGTGCTAACCACTCGCGCCGGCATTCAGCGTGACTGTACAACCAGCCTATGAATGTGGAACTCTGCTAAATTCTGGGACAGATATGTGATTAGGTGCTTTGTAGTACGAGTATATTCGAATTTTGTTATGTAGTTTGGAATCCGCCCACACGAAGCCAAATAACCATGTCAAATACACGCAATACTTAAACTCGGTGTCCTTTGTATGACAAATGTTTGCCTACAAAACAAAATATACAACGTGGTATAAGTGGCTCACCATCATCTTTAAGTTAAAGCCAACCTTGCTTAGCAAGGTGTACCACGTGCTGGTACACATTGCTAACTGGTAACGAGGCTCTAGCGAAAGACAATTTGGACAAACTTAATTGTAAACTGCCTGAATGGGGAGCACCACTTCACAGAAGGCCGCAGCCAAATAACAATTTTCTTGAGGGTTGTTGTGTTTCTGCCAGTGACTTAGATCACCAGCCCCCTTACCACCATCTGTTATTGCGATTCAATAACTGAATAGATTACTTATTCATACCAATGAATAAGCGAATTCGAGTTGAAATAAAGTCGCTTATTCATTGGTATGAATACGCAATCTATTCAGTTATTGAATCGCAATAAGAGATGGTGGTAAGGTGGCTGGAAGGAAGCAGTTACTGCATTGGCATGGAAGGTGGAGGCGCGCGAGCGATTATTTATATTGTGAGGGTCACATGGCTACGGTAAGTTTATAGACGGGCCGTATGCTTGTTTGCGACTCAATGTAGTATAAAATAAAAGTTGATTTAAAAAAAAAATTTAAACCGACTTCAGTTGGCGAGCGCAGCTTATTGGTGGAATATCCCGGCAGACGCTGCTGCCCGTCTTCCAGGAGAAAAGTTATCGCGTGAAACAAGATTCCATATTCGCCTTGTACGACATCCAGCGCAGAGCAATGGAGTGGCACAATTTTATTCTGCCTGCTACCATAGGGCAAATTTAAGGGTTTCCCTCGATTTTTCTGGGATCCCATCATCAGACCCTGACTTGGTGAATATGGAACCACCTCGCAATTACCCTTTCAAATAAAAAAAATGGAATTTGACCATACATGCTTATAAAATTTAAGGGTTTCCCTTGATTTCCCTGGCATCCCATCATCAGATCCTGACTTGGTGAATATGGGACCACCTTGCAATCATACCCTTTCAAATAAAATAAGAATTATGAAAATCGGTTCACAATTCGCAAAGATATCGAATAACATACATACAAAAAAAATATTCAGTCGAATTGAGAACCTCCTTTTTTGAAGTCGATTAAAAAGAGTATTAATTATTGTTCAAGATGGCATTTTCGTATACTTTAAGCGGAATTTATCTCGACACACTTTGTTTATAAATCCAGGAGCAACTACGTTTAGTTATTGAGGAGACCGATTGCGTCGTTACGCGTGTCTGTCTAATCGAACATACAAGTTAAGCAACGTCGACCGTAGCCTGCACATGGATGGGTTTATTTATCTCGAGCTCCTCCGTCCTTCGGAGGGCACGTGAAGCCGTTGGTCCCGTATGACATTATTGTATCATTAGATGACAGTCGTTAAGCCAAGTCATTCTTTGGTCGGCTTAAAAACACTAGCCTCCGCCAAGCCGCAGTTGAAAGCATGGTGGAGTATGGTCTAATCTAAAGTCCTTCGATTAAGGTGAGGCTCGTATCCCAGCAGTGGGATGAATGGGTTGACGACGAGCAACTAAACAACGCGTCCACATGCTAGTGTAGGGAAGATCCTTTAACCTTGCTTGTAATATAGTTACTATACCTCCGACACAGCTATTAGTAGTGGAGTATAAAAAATCACCGAAGAAAGATGTATTACTTTTAATTTCTATTATACTCGTAACCTTCCTGTTCCACAGTCCAACGAAGAATGTCCAAAAGGCCGCTTACGTTCCTACTTATCGTCTCATTACCGCGGTAAAAATCAAGTATTCTGATTGGTGGAGTAATCACAGCCAATCACAGACCAGCGTAGTCAATAGCGTGAAAGAATGTGTTGCCAGTGCAACTAACTTAAATTAAACATTACAAAATGATACCGAAACTAACAAACCCTTATGCTTAAATTACTGCGTGAAGTGGGGTGGTTACACTAGAGTTTACCTAGATAGGTCAATAAATTAGGCGGTAAAAATATCATTTTTCAAAATGGAGGTTTATGGTTTCAGTCTGTTTTCTTCTTCAAATCATCTAGTTTACACCGAGATTTTTATCGGGGGATACCCGACAGAAAACCCATAAGGAGATACGGTTCGCATTGAAATAATTCCAAAACTCGAGCTTTTTTCATTTGACCACTCCATGTCGGTCGATACGTGCGTCGCCGTTGAGCTCACGTTGCACACTGGACAAACGGTAGTGTGGCAATAAACGCATTAATTACTGCAGTAATTCACTTTGATGTGCGAAAAAAGACCGCCGCCGGAGCTATTGTCTACCGCCATTTGCCTTATTGATTGGCATTGTAAAATTATGGCCATAAATCGTGGTTACACCTAGGCGTTGTTGAAGTTATGGCAATAATTATTGGCATATCACGGTAGTGTGGCCGTAGCATAACACTAGGCAGGCCATATGTGAGCATACGTGCAAAGTTGTGATCCGTTTGCCGCGCCCACATAACCTCTCTACTTGATTCTATGTTCCGAGCGACTAACACCCACTTCTTAAAGTATAAAATTAAGCACTGTGTTAACGAAATTCCTATATATATATCAAATTATATTATATAATGGAATTCACCAAGCTTTGCAAACTGTGGATGGAAATTTCCACAAAGGACTACGCAGACAACAAAATATAAGTTATGCTAACAGCTATTTAATCCCTCGAGTGCTACGACCTGTCAATTCTGTACGAAGTGCCCTACCAACGCTGTCCCACCATGGGACTGCGGCACGCGAAAGGTTAACAGACATGCTTTTCAAACTAGACAAACAGACATGTTCATGCACACAAACTTTGAACTGTTAATGTAAAACTCAAAAACATTTGCAACTCTAGATGCAAATTTGCAAAATATGTGACGTCACACTAGGGAGGGGGGGAGTCTCACAAATGTGACCAGCTGTGACAAGGACGGGGGAGGGGTCAAAAAATCATGAAATTCGTGTGACGTAATTTATGGATGGCCCCAGAGACATATACAGTAGAATCCGTTTATTATATTATGACTCCGCCTATACTGACCAACCGCCTATTAGTATGTAATTACACAACGAAGTTTGGTTTTCGTATAAAATTATTTGTAAAAAAAAAGTCTGATATAATGACTTCACTTACTGTGCTTATTATGACCCATTTTTAATAAATTATGTCCGGTTATAATAACCGTCATAATTCTTTACTATTCGTTAAAGCAATATGAAAAATGATAATTTGACCATGGCGATGTCTTCTAATAAAATGAAAAAACAAAAGCAGACAAAAGGTACAGATTTTTATTTAGTACAGATAAATAATTTTTTTTTTAAAATATATACATAATGTATGTATATAACATATATCGTACTTATTACGTGCAAAATTTTATTTAGATTTAATATGCTGTTTCTCTATTAAAATAAGAAGGATTTACATATAAAAGGTTTTTTTTTAAACGCTTTGTATGACGTCCACTTATTATGACGTGTTTCTCAATTCTCTTCGATGTCATTATAAACGGATTTCACTGTATATATAGACGTATGCACATAGGCAAATTCATACATACACCTATAATAATAATAACAATAAAGTCCGCAGGGCAGCTTGTGGCGAGCTGTTGTGTGAGTAGCGACACCACGGACCCGAGTCTCCAGAGAGTCGGTCAGGACCTTCGTCTCCGGCGTGTCTTCATCGGTCGGAGTGTAAACACAAGAAGGCCCGCAGGACTCTCAGCTCTGGCTTGCCTTCATTGGCCGTCCAGAAAGGAGCCGCTAGAGCTATATGCTCCAGGGGTGGAAGTGTTGAAGGGCATCACGCCGCGAGTAACTTCGGAGAAAGCGCAGCACACCTCTCGACATCCCTGAGTCACTCACACCGGTGTTGCCCCCGGCCGTTTTCCTGGCATTTCGGGGGGCCATCTAGTGAGTGGCAAGCCACCGCCTGCCGCAAATAACTAGCAATAAAAGCAGTTATGGCAGGCGTCCGTCCCTCTTTTGTAATAGCCCGGTATTAAGTTCACCCAGACCTCATCTCCATAGCCCATTTATTTTCCATCACACTTCGCAATAGTCTCAACGCCTGCTGAGACCTGCTCATGGGTATGTCGTTCCATTGACATATCCTGGAGCGGGTCACACGGGCGTACAACATTACATCAAACTTCTCAAAGGGGCCTCTACGCGTTGGATCCATATCCCCGCGCATGCCTATCAAATGACCGGGCTTGACCCGTGATTAAAAAGAGATACATAATGTTTATTCTGAATCAGTTTACATATTAGGTTGGGGAAAAAGTCTTTTCGTATTTTATATGAAAATTCAAAACATTTTTTAATAAAGTTTATTTACATTTAACTAAAGTATGTAGGTGCCATTTTGTTCGATAACTTTTTGCCATCTTGTAGGTACAGACATGATCCCATTACTATAGAAATTTTGGGACTTCTGTTTAAAAAACCACGACAAGTGGTTTTGGCAGTCTTCTGGTGATGTTAACCTGACATTGCCTAAAGAATTCTGAAGAGACCAAAACAGGTG
Source organism: Hypsopygia costalis (assembly GCA_937001555.2). Lineage (NCBI taxonomy): Eukaryota > Metazoa > Arthropoda > Insecta > Lepidoptera > Pyralidae > Hypsopygia > Hypsopygia costalis. Next base: position 1,019,777 of record OW443343.2, on the reverse strand, counting down.
GAAATCAGAAGGTGCAAGGTCAGGACTATACGGCGGATGCATTAACACCTCCCAGTCAAACTCTCTTAATTTTTGCTGAGTGGCTAAAGATGTGTGAGGTCTAGCGTTATCATGATGAAAAATCACACCCCTTCTGTTAATTAATTCCGGCCGCTTTCTCTCAACTTTTTGCTTTAATCTCATCAGTTGTTCACAGTAGAGTTCAGAATTGATAGTCCTGCCTGGCGGTAACAGCTCATAATGAATAATGCCCTTCCAATCCCACCATACACACAGCATCACCTTGTTGCGGGTTAACCCGGGTTTTGCCAGAGTATGTGAAGCCTGACCGGCCTTTGACCACGACCTTTTTCGCACGTTCTTGTCGTACGTGATCCACTTTTCATCACCAGTTATAAGCTTCTTCAAAAACGGTTCGCTTTCATTACGTCTTAGTAAAGAATCGCAAATGAGTACACGGTTCATTAGGTTTCTTTCAGTGAGATCGTGAGGCACCCAAATATCGAGCTTTTTAGTGTACCCAGCTTTTTTCAAATGCGCCAAAACTGTTTTGTGGTCAATTCCTAATTCTTCAGCTACGTCATAACTACTGATATGCCGATCTTGCTCCATTTTTTCAAAAAAGGCATCAATTTTATCCGTAACAGGGCGACCAGAGCGACGTGCATCTTTCACATTAAAATTTCCTGATTGAAAACGCTTAAACCAAATTTGTGCTACTCTCACAGACACTGCACTAGGTCCATAAACGTCACAAATTTTTTTCGCAGCTTGCGTTGCATTGTTACCTTTTTTGTAGTAAAATTTTAAAATGAATCGAATTTCTTCATTAGATTCACTCATCTTGACAGTAAAAAAAACAAATGAAAATCACACATTTACCTAATTTGAATTTGGAATTATCTTTTTTAAAATTTAAACTTTTTAAAGATATCAAAACCTGCCAGATACAAATGGTATAACCAAAGAGATTTTATTACAAGTTCATACATACTATAATGCGAAAAGACTTTTTCCCCTACCTATTATTTAGGAACATGTGATAGGCGCTTCCTTGTAGGTGATATAACACCTGTGCCAGGAGGCACCGCTCTTCCCTAACACGTTTCACATTGACTATATTTAAATAAAATTAGGTAACTTAATTATACATTATTATAGTGACAAAAATATTGTAGTTTGTGCGGATATGATGTAAGGGGGGGGGGGGGGGGGGAGTGGTAGGGTGTGTGTGTCTGTGGGTGCAGGTGCATGTGTTTGTGTGGGTGTGGGTGCGTGTTTGTGTCATATGCTCTAATATCCGTAAAAACACATAATTTGTATGCTCAACAAATTAAATAAAGGAAAGTTTTTCTATTTCTGTATTTCTATTAGGTCTTACTTTTCAGGAGATCTTCTGTGTTATCATAATTAAGGGTTATCAGCTAAGCGATTATACATTTTTGCAGTCATATATGTTTAATGTATGCTAAGTTTTTTATTCACATAATTATAAAGGTGTACCGATTGTTTAGGTACTTGACGGTTGGCTAAAGAAGTATTTACTATTGGTACATTTGCTACAATATCTTTCCGACGTCGCCTTAAAAGTTGAGTATTGTACGGAAGATATTTATGCTTATATATGATGGTTTGCAAAATATATAACTTGCGCACGCTAAGCAGGTCGTCAATAGAGTAAAGTTCTTGTGTTGGGAATATGCGGGGTTTAAAGTGCATCACTTCAATTAAGGCTCGTTGAGCTCTTTCTATTTCGAGAAACTTCGTTTTGGTCGCCCCGCCCCAGATTGGAATGCAGTGCGCTAAAAGTGATTGTGCCAGTACAATATAAACATTCTTTATAAGGTTCTTAGTTGCCACATGCCTAAGAGTCTTGAATACCCAAATAAGTTTCCTAATTCTAGTGGATGTGAGATCAATTTGCATATGCCATGAAAGCCTCTGCTCGATTATAACTCCTAGATATTTAGTATGAGGTACTTTGCTAATGACTGGACAATTGCAGCTACTAGTAGAGGTACCGTCGCATAGGTATAGTTTAAATTTAAGATCCATCCTCGGTTGCGTTCTTTTATTTATACTGAAGCAAATATAATTTGTTTTAGTAATATTGAGAGTGAGGAGATTAGAAGATAACCACTGTGAAACCTTAGCAAGTCTAATCTCTGCGTCACTTTTAAGGCTCTCCCAGTCTCTTCCGGTAAATACTATAGCCGTGTCATCGGCATAGGAAAAATCTTTAACATTATTTATTTCAGCTTTACACAGATCGTTAATATAGATCAAAAACAGATTGGGTCCAAGCACGCTTCCCTGAGGGACACCGTAGGTAACGTTGAGGTCTTTGCTAATACTTGCACCGATCTTAAGTCAATAACGACATACTGCTGAAGAAGTTGGCTGGCGTCGGCTTTACCCCACATTTACTCACGTTTTTTGCCAACTATATGAGAGACAGGAAACAGTATGTAGAATATGCGGGCCACAGGTCGGAACCATATTTTACCAGAACCGGACTTAGTCAAGGTAGTAACTTAGGACCCTTAGAATTCCTACTGATGGTAAACGATTTACCGAATGTCGTTGAAGAGGCTAAATGCTTATTGTTTGCTGACGACTTAAAATTGTATCTGCCTATTAACGACGGTGAAGACTGTGCAAGACTACAGCAGGATATAAACCGAGTGGTGAGTTGGAGCGAAAAAAATAATTTGCAGTTTAATACTTCCAAATGTTCCACAATTACATTTACTCGTGCACACACCCCCATACACTACAGTTACAAAGTTGGTGAAGTAGTATTGACCAGAGTAGCCAATATCAAGGATCTAGGAGTTTGTTTCAACGCCGAACTGACTTTTCGTGACCACATCACTAATATATGTAAAAAAGCGTATCGGAAACTAGGATTCGTTCTTCGCAGTGTTAAAAATTTCACAAACATCAATGCGATTATAACACTGCTTAATGCGTTGGTAAGAAGTCACTTAGAGTGCAGCTCGGTTATATGGTCACCGAATGAAAAAAAATACTGTCTAATGTTGGAGCGGGTACAAAATAAATTTGTAAGATATCTTTACATGAAGCTGTACAATGTGTACCCGTACTATCCGCTAATGTATCCTACCTTGTTTATCCTTGGTATGGTTGGATACAATGAGCTCAGGGTCAGAAGGGAACTCCGACTGGTCACTTACGTAATCAAGGTGCTCCGAGGGAAAGAATTCAATGCTTTGTTTCTTGAGCGAATAGGCATATTTGTACCTAACAGATACGTGTGGCGGCGACGTCAGCCGCAGTTGCTGGCTGTACCGCGCGCACGTACCAATCTACTGAGTGAAGCGCCACTGACGCGCGCATTTCGTATTATCAATCTCATGGCTAATGATTTGGACCTATTCTGTTGTACTATGAGTGAACTCACAAGGGTATTACTTTTTATTATAAGTTATAAAATATAATTATTTTCATACATTTGTATTGCTACACTGTCGCATTAGGTTCCGTCCTGTAAAGGTAGTTGTAAGTTTGGCTAAATAAATAAATAAATAAAAATAAATAAATCTTGACTCTCTGTTTTCGACCTTGCAAATAGTCGGTAAACAATTTCAATGGGGTACCTCTAATGCCAATTTGTTCCAATTTGCGTAACATAATGGGAACAGAGACGGTGTCAAAGGCTTTTTTAAGATCTACCTACCTAGATACTACCTATACACACACATACATAAAGAATAATATTATATTATCAACAATCATCAGAACCGACGTGCTACCATATCGTACACAGCTTTAGCCCCAGAAGATGTGCATTTCTTTCTCTATCATTCTTGACACATACAATTGATGGAATGTGGCCTGAACGAAGTCTGTAAGCTAAAACTTCATAACGTCTACTTAATTCGGCAGTTTGCAAACCACGGGAGAAAGCTGATTTTGTATAGTACCAAATTCCTTTTGTTTGTGACATGTAATTAAAGTATTCCATAACCCACAGATTAAATATTGATGTTCTGAATGTGTTTAAAATTTCAGAAAACTAAGGTTTAATAAACCTTTATCAGATACTTAGATATTTTTTCGAACGATACGAAAACACTCATAAAATCGTTCTAATATATAAAGTTTAGATATCCAACCATATAATTTATCATATTATCAACCTTCGCCGAGTGGTCCCGTGACGGGCAAATTCAACGAACCGATTAATCCAAGTCGTCTAAACTCCATCTTAACGAGCCGGTTGAACCGACACAATGGTTAACGGCGCAATAAACCACTACGAACGGGATACAGCTAATGGCTGTAGCTCACCGAGGAAACATCTTTAGAGGTAAACTTGGATCACGGGTTAAACTTCTGTCTATAATTTAGTCTATTACGTATATCACAGTAGACATAATAGAGCAGTAGTAATCTTAAAGAACAGCGATACGCCAATACAGGTTTTTATGGGGCAAGCTACGGGAATTGCCATCTATAACTCGTATTTTTTGTTTTTTTAAGCTATTGCATAGCTTCTATCGCGGGCCTTGAGCGCGGGGACCGAATCCAGAAATTCCGTAACGAAAAAACCTCACGCTCCCCACTCCGACGGGCAAGGAGGTGTGGCTTGAAGGCCGTGCATCGTCTAACGTCGTTTCAGTTCGGCAGTCTTCGACACGGCGTTGTGTGCGTGCGATTAGACGTATTGTACGACTCTACGAAACTCGTTTTATTTATTTAATAATAGAAAAATTTGTTTTCTTATCGGTCACCACGCTCAAAAAGTGTAACTTGAATTAATATCAAAGAAAAAGCAATATTGCATGAATAAAATAAATAAATAAAATTATAATTGCATAAGTTGATACAAAATGCTATGCAATAGCTTTACCGCGGCAGTCCCCGAGTGCCATTTATTTTTTTGATGTGATAACGTCTTATAAAACGATGAACGCCGGCTGCACGCACGAAAAAGCATGACTCATTGTCACGTTTCGCCTGAGCCGAGCGTGCTAGCGAGAGCGCGGCTTGTGACGCATCTATCTCTCTTCCACTCCAAATCCAATTTCTTTTTTCATACTACGTCGGATGGAAAAGGAGCATACAGCCCTTCGGATGTGAAGCGATTGCCGTAGCCATATTAACGTTCGCAACATGAAATATCGCTTGCGCGCCGCCACTAATGCTACCAACGCAGCAACTCCTTCCTTTCCGGTGACCTCACTCAGACCTAGTAACACTAGAATCACAGCCTAGATTAGACCTAGAACCCCCGGTGCTTCTTTTCCTATCAGTCATCCAACGGTAGCGTCTAGAGTCTAGACAAACCGATCGTGCGGGGCATGCGAGGCGAGGAAAGGAAGGAATTCTGTAATATTATTGAACTTCTTGTGTTGTCGAATTCGTCAAGTCGAAAAGTTGAGTATTCGTGATGCCATAGAGAGAGGGTAGATGTTTCTGGACATTCGTTCTCATGAAGGTTTCCGCTTGAGATCGAAACTAAATACGTGACATAATGTGTGTAAATACGTGAGAGACCCATTTCATTTAATTATATAGATCAGGGTTGTCCAAAGCAATTTGTGCGACCCATGACGTGTTTTTGATCTACAATTTTGTACAACGTACATTACAAAAATTATATATTTTTAGAGGACTTGATAGCTGTTATAATAAGCTTAAGCTTATGCAGTAGGCCTATTATTGTCATCCCGGTAATTTTTTTTTTTACGAATTTCAAGGAGGTACTTATTTTGCAACCCTCCAAACTATTGAATTAATTTGCATTGACCCGGAACTGAATATGGTTTTTACACAGCCCTGCTATAGATTAATTAAATTAAATAGAATGACACATGACAATAACAGTGACGCATATGTAGGCAAAAACGGCGATTCGAGAAACTTCAAAGACTTGTACTACTTGTAGGTTTTATGTATACTATGTTAGAATATAAGTCTTCCAGTACCTTGCAATCATCATAATCATCATCATCAGGTCATTTTAGTCTCCACTACAGGAGCACGACCCTCTCTCGTCCGTCCTAGACAGGAGGATTTGGCCTACACTCCCCACGCTGGCCAGACGGGTTGAGGAGGCCTGATCGATGTTTTATAATGTATTATTAGTCGCCTTGTACGACATCCACGGGAAGAGATGGAGTGATTCTATTCTAGTCTGCCGGAAACCACACGGCCACCTTGCAATGTAGAAGTGTAAAAATCTCGTTGGCAACTTAAATGTAATGACTGTTTTGAATGTAAACATAATTATATTAATGTAAATAGAGATACCGAAATTGTCCATTCACAAGTCCGCTAATGTATTCCTGGCCGCTGTCGAGGGTCGTGAAAGTAAACACTGCATTTATGATAGTGTGCAAGGCATGAGCGTTGGCGGTTTCATAAACTCTGGCATGATAATTATAATGTTTTGGTTGCAAAAAAATTCTTGCTTCCAACCTCACACACTCCCAGTAACACAACAATGCCTTATCTCTTAGTGGTAACACACAATAACCGTTATTTTATCCTTTGCTTTTTACAAGAAATAATGCCTTATTTACGAAGCGATTTTAAGCAATACAGAATTAATCCTTATCCAATTAAGTACCTTAAATACATTGCGCATTTAATATAGATCAATATGGCCCTTCACAGCATGTAATTTAAATGAATAGTTTAGAAGATATTACACATTTAAAATGCAGGGACATAACGGCTGTGGCGGTACCGGCCGCGGAGCCGGCGGCGTGTGCCTATAACTGGGGAAGGACTGGATAGGACAAAGCGCAAAGACCTTCTGTAGTACATTTAGTATCAGCATTGCACCCGTGCGAAGCCGGGGCGGGTCGCTAGTGTAACATAATACATTTTTGGTCAATTTATGAAATACGAGGGCCCACCACACATTCCCACCACTGTGTCTCCTGCGTGGCCAGGATTAACAGCGGCGACTGCCAAAAAAGGCAATGAACAGTCAAGTCCATTGTAGTCCCGGGGGTAAAACTACGGCTGCCTTGGAACTCAGAACGAATTTAATCAGAAGAAATTAGTAGAAATAAGAAGGTTTTGGAATTTGATTTTCCCTCTTAGCAATGTGATTTATGAAATAATTAATTATTATATAGCGTATCTAAAATAATTTAAATCCTTAAGTTATTATTGGCTGCGATCTTCTGTAAAGTGGAGGTACTTCGCCAATTTAACATCTTTGATTGAGCTTTGATTTACATTATGACCTCGTTGCTCTTTTACCTGGTTAGTCAATCAGCAGAGTGCACCACACGCAATAGACTGACTTTGGCTGGAAGATAAAGCTCCACCCCAAAATATCATAAAAATAAATCAAAAATCACCTCAACCGCTTATGTCTTACGCCACATGTAACTTACATAAACAATAAAAAACGTTTTTCTAACAACCACAGTTGGCGGCAACAAGCTCGCTGCCCGCTAGTGATGGGTAGCAGCTGGACTTGGGAGCTCAGATAAATACTTAGAAAGAATAGGGTTTGTTATTAAACCGGCTCCTTTAAACGAAATACAAGATCCTATCAAAGCATTCGAAGAATGGTCGTAAAAAATCAAAGGGGGAATTATCTTGTATCTGCTTAGGATAGGAAGCAATAGATTTCTAAATAGAGTTAAAACTATAAAATAACCGGCCAAGTGCGAGTCGGACTCGCGCACAAAGAAATCACATTTGTTGTATGGGAGCCCCCCTTAAATATTTGTTTTATTTTTATTTAATTATTTATTTTTAAAGTGAATGTATAACTAAATATAATGTGAGTATTTCAAGCGTCTACCTATTGCCATTATCAATTACGAGCGTAAACGAGCAAAAAAATCACGTTTGTTGTATGGGAGCCCCCTTAAATATTTATTTTATTCTGTTTTTTAATATTTGTTGTCATAGCGGCAACAGAAATAAATCATCTGTGAAAATTTCAACTGTCTAACTATCACGGTCCATGAGATACAGCCCGGTGACAGACGGACGGACGGACAGCGGAGCCTTAGTAATAGGGTTCCTTTTTACCCTTTGGGTACGGAACCCTAAAAAGCAGAGTTGCTCACTTCAAAATATGAGCATGTAAGCCACATAATTTTGATATGTAACACGCGTCTTACAAATTCACATCATGAGAGTTCTTCTCTTAAATAGAGAAGAACTCTCATGTTGTGAATTTTGTCGGTTTGTTTACGTCGACATGATCGCTAACAAAAAACTCTCACTAAGCACTCAGTATGCCAAGTTTCAACTCAATCCATACAGTAATTTGAGCTGTGCGTTGATAGGTAAAATATAAAAAAAGTCCTACGGAAAAATATTCCAATATAAGAACCGACAGCCGAAACAAGTGAGTATTGGAGATTAGACGCGTACCAAAAAGATGTAGCTAATACAAAGTTCCCACTCGTCTGCAGTACTGTCGATTTATGTAAGATGGAGAAATAGGGTTGTCACTGCTGTAACTCAGAAGAAAAGCTCGCCCATACAAGTATTTTATAAAATACAACATGTAGTTGTATAAGATTAGATAAAATTTTCTAATGCATTGAATGGCAGACGAGAATGAAATATAATCATAGCGATAAATAAAGAAATTTGAGGGGCAATTGTCAAAATGGGGATGTTTGATATTTTTTCTGACATCAGATGTCGCTAGGAGGCGACGGGTCCAGATTGTCAAAATGTACTGAATTTTTTGACAGTGAAACTTTAAGACGACAAGACAACACAAGACATCAACACGACATTTGACAAGATGCTATGAATTGACAAATGATCGGACCTTACGCTACAGTGCTTCCAAAAGACCCTCATTCAGTTTCGATCAAACAAATGTCACATTTGTCATATCACAATATGAAACTTCAAAGTTTATACCAAAGTGTGATCATATCGAATTATGACCGAAAATTAAACAAACTAAGAATGGCATTCTGCTAACAATAAGAATTGATATTAATTAATAATTGAAATCAAGTAAATAATTTCTAGGCAATTCTAAATTCAATCTAGATTTGGTCTATTCTTGTTCTGCGATCGTAGAAAATTTTCGAGAATTAGCCTTATGATATAATGTTGTAGGGTAGTGCAATAGAATATATATTTCATGAATGGTAATACGAGTAGTTATTTAAGCTATAAAGACGCAATTCTGTTGATATTCAGTTACTAGCTGCACATTATTTGTATAAGGAGTATCATTATTATGTATTTGTATTTTAAAAAAAATAATTTGTTAACCTTGTTAATTTGCTGACAGTGAAATTTAATGACAATTAATTACAAAGACATTCAATTATAATATTTTTATTGTTTATTAACAATGTGTATTTGTTTTGTAATGTTAAATGCTCTTGTTTAAATCACTTATTATATTAATATTATTTAGAAGAAATTTTAATTCTGACATGAGAAAGTGCCTGAGAAGTGCCTTTGAATATAATGAACAGCAAACATTAATAAAAAAAATATTGAAACTTACACGAATAATTACTATTTTTGAAAATGAAAAATTCACCTCCCCTGCCTAGGTGAGATTTAAACCCACGCCCTCTCGATGACCGGTCGAGAGCTCTTCCAACTGAGCTACCAGGAAGGAATAGTTGGTGACGAATTTTTGCATTTTATACTTTACTGGCTAATACAACTAATTAAATTAATAATAACTACTACTTATTACATACTACGGCTTGCAGCGTCCGTAAGTAACCGCATATTAGACAACGAGAATAAAATAAATTTTATATTGCTAACTGTGTAACTATGATGCTGGTAATTACATTTGTTAGTTTAGAAACAACAGCCCCCTTACCACCAACTCTTATTGCCATTCAATAACTGAATAGAATGCTTATTCATACCAATGAATAAGCGACTATATTCAATTTGAAATAGAGTCGCTTATTCATTGGTATGAATAAGCATTCTGTTCTGTTATTGAATCGCAATAAGAGTTGGTGGTTAGCGGGCAGTTCTATTTTTGCTCACTTGCAACAGTTCTATTTTTAATGTTTTTGCATGTCCTATCGGGCATGCAAAAACATTAACAGCATATCTGAGTCTCTGTTAGCCGATGTAGTATTAAAAATATTTTAGTGCAGACGGCATGATTTTTTTTTATGTGCAGCATGATTTTTTTAATAATTTAAATACAAAACCTTTCAGAACTAAAATGTCATCTTGTGCCAACCCTAGGATAAGGAAAGGGGGAAAAATAGCTTGTTACGCGGAACAAGACGCCGAAGACGAATGCGAATCTTCCCCGATAATACTCTAATTAATATAAATAGACGGAACAAAGGATTTTTTTTTAATAATCAACTACAGAGTAAAGAGAAATTGTTCTACTAGGAGGCCATAAACCGTACGCCGTAATTTGTACCACTTGGCAGAAATATAACATGAAATGAATCACCGTAATTTTCTATTCTCCTGGTATTTTCGCAAGAACTATATTCTAGTTCTCGTGATACTACCAAGAGAATAAGTACAGGGAGGTAATATTGAAGACAAATAGGTATAATAATGGCACATCATGCAATAACTCCTGTTTATTTCTGTTCTCACGTTATGTTTAAAAAAAAATTAATACTTCGTCGGGCAACAGACAAGCATACGGCCCGCCTAATGAATAGCAGTTACCGTAGCCTATGAACACCTGTAACACCAGGGGCATCACACGCGCGTTGCCGACCATGTAAAAACCTCTTCACGCCCTTTTTGAAGAACCCCATGCTGTAGTCTTCTGAGAAAACCTCGATTTTACAGTTTTACAGTACGCGGGAGAAAACTTCCTTGGAACCGCACAGTACGCGACCACTTAGGCTCCAATGTGAGGATGAATTCCCTGTCGATGGCGAGCGGTGCGACTGTAGAAGGAGGCCGTGGGCAACATGTCAAACAACTCTAAACACACCCCATTATACAATCGGTAGAACACACAAAGAGACGCAAAATCTCTCTTGTTTGCCACTTTAGTGGTTTGAAAAAAAAGGATTTCAGGCATACAAAGTCGTGGGAACACGCTCGTATCTCATACAACCACGTAATGGCGACCAATTTTTACCGCTGTTTATTCAAGCCCTTTCTCTGCTTATCCCGACCCTACTTACCCTTCTGGAAACAAGTTGGCATGTTTCATTATAGCAGTACATTAGTATACTTTAAAACGTATATACGTTTTAAACGACGTCGGATGGCACATAAGCAAACAGACCGCCTGATTTGAAGCGGTAACTGTAGCCATATTAACGCTCCTCCTTCTCTCCAGCAACTCCTTTCTAGTGACTTCACTCACTCGAGAAAACTGAAACATGCAGTTGAGGTTGGCATTGGCTCTAAAGATCGTGGTGAGTTATATTGGTGTGTTCTAACCCTAATGTGTTAACTGCCATTTTTTATACTATCTCGGGCGGAAAACAAGCATTCAGCCCGCCTGATGGGAAGCGCTTACTGTAGCCAAATAAAGGTCACGATATGAAATATCGCACTCGCGCCGATACTCTCGCAGTCAACGCAGCGACTCCTTCTTTCTGGTGACCTCACTCACTCACAGAAACAAACAACCCTTCAAGGAATTGTTATTTGGCTGCGGTATTCTGTGTGGTGGAGGTACTTCCCCAGTCGGGCAGCTCCACTACGCTGTGCTCTACATCTCTTTCACCAGAACCTCTTTCGCTAATCGGCAGAGTGAACCATGTGCAGGTGATATTGGCTTTGGCTCTTAAATTCGTGGTGAGCGACTTGAACCCTATTTGAATATATTTGGGTATTTGACCCATGTCATCTTTATAATTATGTACCTACATTTTTAACCGAATCCAAAAAAGGAGGAGGTGCTCAATTCGGCTGTATTTTTTTTAATGTTTGTTACTTCATTACTCCGTCATTTATAAACCGATTTCATTTTTTTTATTTCAAAGATTCTTCCAGATTGGTTCCAATTTTTTTTCATATCATAAAATTCAGTTCTGATTGTGTTTTTAACTTTTTAATGGTGCTTACGTTTGTAGAATAATTTATAGAGTCGGCTTTTTTTTATAAAACATTTTCTGCAATTAAAAATATTTGATTGATTGATCAAAGTTTAATTTATAACTCATAGACTCCAATCCCATTCAATGACCCTTGAAACTTATGATTCAACTCAATAAATCTGAAGCCTTCTTCGAGATGTTCAGACACGTTCAGACTTTAAACAAGAATAAACGAAACATTTAATTTAACAGTTGGGGTGTAAGTGGCTACCCACCATCTTTGCGCCAAAGCCAACCTCACTTGCATGTGGTATACCGTAAGAATAAGAAGAAAGAAAAGAAGAAAGAAAGAAAATATGTTTATTAACATCACATCATGACACAATAGATTTATACAATACACAATAACATTATTACATTTCTAACAACATGTAGGTACATCATTATGATGTTAATTGGCCATCGCTCGACATTAATGCTGTGTAATACCACAGTATAAGTAATAGTACTACGTACAGTATGGCCTCTCCCTGCCGCTCTTGTGATGTTCATTTAGGAACGTAATCGGCGGCTACGTTAGACACTTCATTATTTATAATATTAACCGATATATAATTATAAAATAATATACGGATTTAATACATGTAATTTAATTAAATACATACAAGTTAAAAGTCTGGAAGGGTAAAGGATCGCATAAAAATTTCTACACTAAGGGGATCGCTTCATGAAAAACACTAACCTAAAGCATATGCTAAACCTAAGTTTATGTTTTTAGCCATAACTTATACACTTTTTTTTTTATTTGAGTTTTAAACAAGAGTTTTCATTGACTCGTTAGAACACAGAATAAAGTAGCCTAGCTCCAGTCTGTGGTAACAGAAAACGCTTTAAACATGCCTATCTACTAATAAAGGAGATCTCAAACAGTCCTAACAAAAAGCTACCAAAAACAATAGGCCCTTAATTCGGAAAGTTCCGCTAAGTCCTTATCGCTACTTAATTTGTTCGAGTCGCGTACTGTTATCGCGATTGAAACGATCCTAGACAGAGATGTCAGGAAAAATAAGTAGATAGGTTATGGATAAGTACCGTCAAGAGTGCGTAAAACCTTCACATTAAAAAAAAATGTAAAGAAAATGCTCTACTGCTGTTAAGAAACAACAAACAAAATCTGGGAAAATTAACTTTCAATGCATGTTGACGGGTCTATAGTACACTTTTCGAGTAGTTCTGTAACCCTACCTATAATTGTACATAACGTAACTCTGTCTCTCTCTACATGAGGCATGTTGCGTCTCTTCGCGTGATATAATGGGCGGTAGTGACTGATTTTCATCAGGGGGATGCAATGTGTTGGTTTAAACCGCTTTCATAAAAAACGTAGAATTAAAATAGTGTATTTGTTATTAGACAAACGATTGTTTCACTGTGTTGTACTGCGCCTAGTATCCAGGCTGTCATTAAAATAAACTTTAACATACATAATATTCACATACATACATATACACATACAGACGAGCTCGGTGGTCGAATGGCTATCAATGGCACTTTGACTACGAGGTCGCGGGTTCGATCCCCGCACATGACAAATATATGTGTGCATGAACATATCTGTCTATGTCTGGGTGTTTTCTATGTAATACATATTCATGTATTTACAAAAAAAAATGGCCGTGTGACTAGAATAGAATCACTCCGTCTCTTCCCGTGGATGTCGTACAAGGCGACTAAGGGAAATACATTATAAAACATCGATCAGGCTTCCCCAACCTGTCTGGCCAGCGTGGGGAGTGTAGGCCAAATCATCCTGTCTGGGATGGACGAGAGAGGGTCGTGCTCCTGTAGTAGAGACTAAAATGACCTGATGATGATGATACTTCTTATCCCGATAGCCACGTGCTGCGATCTAAGATAGTATAAAGAGATACGGATTTGGATAGCAACAGTAATCATTTCAATGTCTTTGACACGCTTTATTAGAAACACAAATGGAAAGATGCATTCACTTACTTGACGTAATATTGTGATTGCATATAACCTATCTACGTATTTATATGTGAAATATCTTCAATATCCAAGTGCGGGTAGAGTCCCGGATCAAGTCCCAAAATCAAGTGAGCGTGACACTTTACGCCCCTGACTTTGTAATATATGTTCGGCCGGTTGATTGATTATTTTCTTTAGTATTTTCTTTTCAGTGGCCATTTCCCTTTCGTTTGCAAAATTGTAGTATCGACCGAATTATTTTAAATATTAATTAAACATTATAGGATACAAAAACATGATTATAGCTAGAAAAGTGCCTAGTAATTACTGACTACGATACATTTTATATTACTGGACGGGCAGAGCTTTTAGTTAAGGCTTTTTAACCCTTTTTTCAGTCGGGCCAAATGGAGGATAAAAAAATAATTTATTTAAATATCTTTAAAACTTATACATTTTGGTGTAAAAGAATCGAGCAGTAATCTTCAGAAGGTAGATGCGCATAGGCGCACACTGTCATGAGCGTATATTAATAAATAATAAATAAATAAATATTGTCAGACAAATTACACAGCGCCATCTAGCCCCAAAGTAAGCGAAGCTTGTGTTATGGGTACTAGACAACTGATAAACATACGTAAATACATTTTCTTGTAAATATATACTTACTTATGATACATAGAAAATACCCAGACCAAAACAAACAGACATGTTCATGCATACAAATGTTTGTCCTGTGTGGGAATCGAACCCACGAGCGTTGGTGTATAATTTACCTTCTTTTATATATATGAGAGGTGTAAGTGGTTTATGGGTGTGAACCAAAGCCAGACTAAACCAAAGCCAAACTAGAACCTGCACGCGGTGCACCCTGCTGACTGACAAACGAAGCTCTGGCGAAAAGAGAGGTAGGGAGCGTAATTGTAAGCTACCCGACTGGGGCATGTACCTCCACCTCACAGAATACCGTCTGTTTGTTTTGGTCTGGGTATTATATAGTATAACGATGGACTGCTATGCCTACTTTAGTAGTGTAATTACTTAATAGGTTGATGACGTCACACTGTGACTCACACAGTAGAAATATAAGATGCAAAAATTCGTCAGCAACACAAACCTTCCTGGTAGCTCAGTTGGAAGAGCACTCGACCGGTCATCGAGAGGTCGTGGGTTCAAATCCCTTAAGGGATGTTGTGTTCCTGCGAGTGAGTGAGGTCACCAGAACGGAAGATGTTGCGTTGGCAGCGGGACGCTGGCGGCGCGCGATTGATATTCACGTGCCGCTTCACATCAGGCGGGCCGTATGCTTGTCTGCCACCCGACGTAGATAAAAAAAAAACCGGACAAGTGCGAGTCGGACTCGCCCACCGAGGGTTCCGTACGTAGAATTATTTCGTTTCACAGACTTCGGAAACAAAGAGGGCAACGGAATTATTTTATTTTTTTCATTATAAATTGATCAAATAATGTTCTAATAATGCGTCCGAAAAAATAAATAGAATATATTTTGCAATGTGCACATCAAGCCCTGTCATATGGTACCCCATATGAACTAGTAGCTTCAATTTGAAATTTCGACAAAAATATAGACCCCCTATTTTTCAAGATTTAATTACAAATGTATTATTTTGAGATTTATTCTTGTACTTGTAGTCTATAACGATGTTAGTTGCCAAAATTCATAGTTCTAGGTCAACGGAAAGTACCCTATGGGTTTTGATTCCCTTGAGAATGTCGAAATATGCGTTTTTTGCTGAATAAACGGCCGTATCTTTTGTTTACGTAAACTTAGCAGTTTGATTTTTTTACAACTTCATGGGACCGTAGACCTGAGTATACAGTTCAAATTTCAGCTTGATACCTCTACGCATTCTCGACTTAGAGGGTTTTGACAGACAGACAGACGGACAACAAAGTGATCTTATAAGGGTTCCGTTTTACCTTTTGAGGTACGGAACCCTAAAAAGGAGAGCAAACGAGCATGGGAAATCAATTACCTCCATGGACGCATAGAGATCAGCAACACCAAGGGGTCGCCGATCCGATCCGATCGCATTTGACTATATTTAGAGTGTAATCCTAATGAAACCATTTTCATTAGCCCGTGGTATGAAAATTAGGTTGAGAGTCAAACTGAACGTTTCTGAAAACGTCAAGTGGAGCAAGATGTTTAATTTGAGTTATATAATAATATAATAATATCATTTATTTGCAGAGCAAAGATCCATACAGATTGTTCATAAAAAATCCAACACAAAATAAAAATACAACATACACAAAATCAATTAAATAATCAATGAAATACATAATCATAATCATATTAAATGTCACATAAAATAATATAATAAAACAATAGTATCAATTAATAAAATCAGAATAAAATAATAAATATTACAATGTGAAATAATTTTGAAAAATAAATTGTATATAACCAAACCCCGGCCACTCCATACAAAAATGGCGCTTTTGCATGTAGTAACCAAATGACGTCTGTACACGTGCCTATGTTTGAGTGACGTTCTCTAGGGCTGACATTATTCAATTCAAAAGTCGGACATGTAAGGGGGTGTAAGAAGTTCATCAACATCATTGAACCAAAGTCAATCTTACCTGCACGGGGTACACCCTGCTGACTGATAGACGAGGCTCTGACGAAAAGAGAGGTAGGATATAGCGTATTTTTTAAGCAGCCCGACTGACGAAGTACCACCACCTCACAGAATACCGCAGTCAAATAACAATTTCCTTGAGGGTTGTTGTGTTCCTGCGAGTGAGTGAGGTCACCAGAGAGGATGGAGTTGCTGCGTTGGCAGCGGGGATGGCAGCGCGCGAGCGATATTTAATGTTGCGAGCGTTAATATGGTTACGGTAACCGCTTCACATCAGGTGGGCGTAGTGCAGAAAAAAAAACGTGTGACAGTCGGGGACTGCCGCGGTAAAGCTATTGCAAAGCATTTTTTATCAACTAATGCTCGTTTGCTCGTTCATCCATCCATCCATCCATCCATCCATATCCATTCATCTATCCATCCATCCATCCATCCATCCATCCATTCATCCACCCATCCACCCATCCATTCACCCATCCATCCACCCATCCATCCATTCATCCATCCATCCACCCAACCATCCATCCATCCACCCATCCATCCATCCATCCATCCATTCATCCATCCAACCATCCATCCATCCACCCACCCAAAACCCATCCATCCATCCATCCATCCATCCATCCACCCATCCACCCATCCATCCATCCATCCATCCATCCATCAATCCATCCAACCATCCATCCATCAATCCGTCCGTCCGTCCGTCCGTCCATCCATCCAAATTGTTTTTCTTTTACTTTCCATGTGTTGAGACATCCATCCACTGCACAAATAACTCTCATCTTTTACATACTCGCATATTATTTTAAACTGAATGGAGAATAAAATACAAGCGACGTCAATTCGTACGTTGTGGCATTCCTTACGAACGGTTCCAAATCGGTTCCATAGGGGAGGTGAGGTCGACTAGTGAGAGCGGCAGAGAGTGTCCATACTGTACGTTAGTACTATTACTTATACTGTGATATAACTATGTAATTAAAGTTGTCGTGCTCGGTCTCGAGGCACTGGCGCATGAAGTTGCAGCCAGTGCCTCGGGAACGGGCCGCCCGTCCGTGCTGCGATCACTTCCAGGAGGCCGTTAGAACTGTCCCGCATCCTGCGCATCATGGATGCCGCTCGTTTCCGCATTGTAGCGTAGAAGCAGTCAACTCTGGCTTCGGCGAACATCCCAGATGCGCTACAGAAGCGGGGCAATCGAATCAAAGTCCTGAATGCATTATTATATTGAACACGGAGGGCCTTTTGCGAGTAGTGAACCCACAGGCTGCTGGTATAAAAAGAGGTGCAATAGGCTCGAAACAGTGTTAACTTTACTTCTCTGGAGCACCTAGCAAACCTGCGGGAAATCATATTCGCTCTAACCGACAACGCCCTCCGTTCACGTTCAATATCTTTGTCATCCATCATCTCATCGGTCACAATATGTCCTAAATATTTATTTATTCGTTCAATTGCTGTACCCGCTTCAAAGGCATCCTTATTATATTTACTAGTTATATTCTTAACAAGTTTTTTTTATTATGACGAGCTCGGTGGTCGTGGTGGTGGTGGTTAGCAATGGCCTCTTTAACTCCGAAGTCGCGGGTTCGATTCTCGTACAAGACAAACATTTGTGTGCATAAACATGTCTGTTTGTATTGGTCTGGGTGTTTTCTATGTATTATAAGTATGTATTTCCAAAAAAAAATATTTAAGTACATTTATCAGTTGTCTAGTACCCATAACACAAGCTTTGCGCTTAATTTGGGACTAGATGGCGCTGTGTTAATTGTCCAGAAATATTTATTTATTTATGAGACGGGGACAAAGGCGCACGTGGGGTGATGGAAAGAAATCACCACCACGCATGGAGACTAGCAACACCAAGGGGGTCCCCGACGCGTTGCCAGCCTTTTAAGGGATTATTTCCCTTTGAAACTAGAATGATTACAATGTCATTTACAAAATGATTCATCAAGGATTCAAAAGGTTTTGATAACAAGTTTAATCTAAATACGCGGTTTCACGCGCCCCGACAGCGGAAGTTGCTCGCATACGTAATTGTCTACAACTTTGGAGTTTGTGTTGAGACATCGAGTTTGAGAGTAAGTTTAACTGAATGATATAAACTCATAACCTTTGTTATGAGCCGGGTTTATACCTACAGTGAAGCTACAGTGAAGAGATTGAATTGTTTGTACCGAGATTAAGATGTTACAGTCATGTCTTTGAATACCGGTCTTAAATCAATTCTTTTTTTTTATGTGAGAAAGAGGCAAACGAGCATGTGGGTCCCCTGATTGATAGCAATCACCACCGCCCATGGAGATAAGCAACACCAAGTGCTCGCCGATCCGTTGCCAGCCTATTATACTCGTTCCTTACTTCCTTTCTGGTGACCTCACTCACTCGCAGGAACACAACAACCCACAAGGGAATTGTTATTTGGCTGCGGTATTCTGTGAGGTGGAGGGTACTTTCTCTCTCATTCAGGTAGATCAAAAAATACACTATGCCCTACCTCTCTTTTCGCCAGAGCCTCGTTTGTCTGTCAGCAGGTTGCACCACGTGCAGGTTGGTTTTGGAGGTTGGCTTTGGTTACACCCTTAAATTAAACTTACACCCCACATTCAATAGCAATTTAACAAAAGTGTTAAAAAAACTCGACAATTGTAAAACCCACTATCGAATAATAAAATAAAAAATCATTGCCTATCTTAGTTATCACTGTATTAAGAACCTTATTACTTATTATTGTAACAAAGCCACATAATGATCGTTGAAACTTGGATAACAAGGCATTTAACGGCTTCCGGTAAGAACGAATTTCAGAGGGAACGATGTAATAAACAAATTGTGATATCAACGAGCAAAGCGATCGGGGTTTTTTTTATTTTTATCATTATTCAAAAGGTCTGATACTCTGGCATATATTTTTTTAAATTATTTTTTAAATAAAATTCCGATGGCAATCGGCTTCGCAATTTAATAGATATGATGAGCCCCCCCCCCCCCCCCCCCCCTCCCTATTACATTTGCAAGAAGATTTTAAAACAGCAATAAAAACAATAAAATTTATCCTTTTTACATGAATTAATAAATAGTAAAAAAAGAAACTTTATAATGTTAAGTGCCAAATCAAGATAATGAAAAGAAAAAAAAAACAAGTAAAATTGGAAAAATTGATTTGTAGAAACTTACGAAACTAGCAATGGCCTGCTTCGACGGTACGGCTTCTGGTCAGAGTGCTCTCAATTTCTGATAAAAATCTTCACGGCTTTCTTTCACGTGAAAATGTGATATCAACATGGCCCGTGTAATGAATGTCCCCGATGCTATCGTCCGCATAGCCGTCAATGGACAACATAACTTTGACATGCAGCGGAAATAGCGTCGGGTACAATACAGAGCCTTGCGGGACGCCATCATTGATGTTCATGCTATCAGAACAGCTCAGTAGCGACTTTGATGTAGCAATTAGATAATCTATTACAGATTTTCAGAAACACTCGGGCACAGGGCCTGATTAACCCTTAAGCTAATTAGGCTGCAGCCTAGGGCGCCAGGATCGGGGGGGGGGCGCGCTGAAATCGTGTCTTCCCATGCACTATTAATCTAGCATCATTGCAACTACCCTACATATTTCAACTAAACTGTGACTCGAATCAGTCGGTGGTCTCGTCCTCATAATTAGCATAGGGCGGTCGGAACTGTTGATCAGTCGCTGTTCGGGCAGACTATACGGTACTTTTGGATTGCCAAAGTCAAACTTGGGCTTCGACTAGTAGTAATAGAATTTAATTTATTTGATAGAAACCCTGAAGCTCTGCCGACAAAATTGACGAGGTTTGTCAATGCCTAAGCCAATGTATAAACCTAAGACCTATTTTTGGAATTAAAATATTCGATTACGATGTATCATGATCATAATGATGATTAGCGAAGCTTGAGCTTAGGGCTCGACTCTCAACAGGCAGTGTATGGAAGACGCTAGAAAATCACCAGTCAAGCGACCATGTCGGAATCCGTGTTCATGATTGCTGATCACATCATTTACCTTCTAGTTATTGCAAGAGACGTGCATTTCACACGCTCCGCCTGTAATTAACACACTTTTATTAGGTCGACCATACAGGTCGACGTAACTAACTATGTAATGGAATCTAAGGTAACTAATTTAACCATCTTCCAAGGATCGTAGCGTAATGGCAATTGGCAGCTGTATGTAGTTCTGACGACAATACAATAATATGGTACTGTCGAACTGATCTGATGATGGAGCCGAAAGATATGAACTGGAACTTCATGATGGAACATCGTATCATAGCTGTTTTTGGATTTTTTAGAAAAGTCTTGTAATGAACTTTGACCACGATTAGGTTTCAAGGTCTGATGATGAAGCCGGAAGATAGGCACTGTCATTTCATGATGGAATATCGTATCATAGTCGTGTTTGCACTTGTGAGAAAGGCTACGTAATGGACTTTGAACACGATCAGGTGCATTTATAAAAGTATTACTTTTCTTTTCGCCAAAGCCTCGTTTGTCAGTCAGCAGTGTGCACCGCGTGCAGATGAGGTTGGCTTTGATTCACACGTCGTGGCGCATAGTGTTCAACACGTAAAACATTCAAAACGTAAAATGATGAACAACTTACACCCCAAACATGCACATTGGACTTGTACGTATAACACATGGAGATAAACTAGACAAAGCCACGGTTAACGCTTATGCAACTTTATACTTTAACCCTAAAACACCAAACTTCAAATATTTCAAATTCCGCATCAACAATTTCCAAACTCAAAAACAAAAGACTTCCGAGTGACCTATTACGGGCTGAAAATTAATTTCCCCTTTATAAATATTTCCCCCAACATTAAAATGTTTATAATTTCCCCCCTATTAATTTTCAATAAATATTAATTATGGGATGAATTATTGTTTATTTACAAGTTTATATCTCGGCAGTATAATTTTACTGCAGGCGTTAAATTATAATTACATTGTTATCGTGTACTTTATGGTCGAACTTTATGTTCTAATGGGGCGGACAGGAACTCCGATTATGAACAGATTGCTATTTTAGAATGCCCTCATAGACTCTGCGGCGCTGTTACCCGACTGCGCCGAAGCCCAAAACGAGGTTGTGATGTTTTACCAGAAAGCCCAATTTTTGTAAAGTTTTTACCCGACTGCCGAAGGAGGGTTATGTTTTTCGAGCGTACGTATGTATGTATCAATTAGTACGATAATGCCCTATTCCGTAATATATACCTAATTGTAAAAGACGTGTCTAAGTGCCCGCGAGGGCCCACAGAATAAAGAATTTTGACTTTGACTTTGACTATTATTTGGCACGCTCTACAGCCTAAACCGTTTGACAGATTTCAACATAAAAGGTGTCGTTAGATTCGTCTTAATATAAAACAAATCATAGGCTATATCAAATATAAAAAAAACAATATGGCGGCTGTGAGCCACAAAATTGGCGTTGGAGTTTTTTTTTTTCTTCTAAATATATCGATATGGGTATCAAAATAAAGGTCTCGTTGACCTGATTTCAAATATATATATTTGATATATTAGTTTTTGCCTGCTTTGCTTGTATGGAATTATATTAATGTTACGCGTGATTAATAAATCTGTTGTAGGTGCAGTCGGGTTTTTTTGATTTTTTTTATTAACTTGTTACATCAATGTAGAATGAAAGTTGGCTGAAGTGAGACTGCAACAATTGTACGGGAATACTGGTTTCATTAATTGGCATTGCGAGCAGAAAACCATTCTTAGTTTGTTAGTTTCCGCTCACATCTTCTTCTGTACATCTTTAAAAGGGCAATCTTAATCTATATGTATATATAATCTATATGTATGCGTGAAACAAAAACTTTGTAGCCCTTTTTACGAAAATCGCGGGGACGGAGGTGTATGAAAATTCGCACACTTATAGTTTATATATATATAGAGAGTGCTGAATGCTAATAGCTTTTTAAAATTATGCATAAAAAAGAATAAATCAACAAATATAACATTACACACACTACCATATATTTGACACACACGCATAGGTATATACTCCTTTTGATTATTGTTAAATTCATAATTTAAATTAATTATGGTCGAATTTTGACTACTGGCCGACCACTAGTTTATATAATTACCAAGCGTTTTGTAATTTATATTATTGGAATCGATGTGTCAGATAACAACTGGTTTAGGCGTCGCGACGCATAGTGTTCAACACGTAAAACATTCAAAACGCAAAATGTACATTTTTTTTCATTTTCCGATATTAGAATGTTCATTACGCAGAATGTTCAATACGCAGAATGTGTTCCCAATATTGTTACACAAATAAAATCCATAGTGCACGGCGGTTGAGCTTCACTTGACTAACCATCTCCTTAGGTTTTTAATGCTTTATTTGCGATTTTGCTGTTTTACCCCCGGGACTGCAAAGTTAATTGTTAATTGCCTTTTTGGTGATCGGCGCTGGTAATTCTGGCTACACAGGAGACACAATGATGGGAATATATAGTAGGACTGGCCCGATAAACATAAAAAAAAATTCTACTTATATATAATGTATAATTTAAATTAGTAAATATAATTTTAAAGAGTTTGTACTGAGAATTATTCCTTGAAAATCCCGTTGTCAAATTGCTTTGATGTATACATGTATTTTTTTTTACATAAAAATTGCCAGAAATTGTTACAACGACCAAGAGTTATCTATTTTCATTAATAACTTTGTTATTTTTGGTTCTATGATTGAATGTGACAAACAAAAGTTGTAGATAATTTAATTTGTTAAAGAAGGGTTTTACGATATTTCTGTGCAACGAATAATTTGCCTGTTATAGCGTAAAAACAAAATGGCGGCCGCGGGCAAAAGTTACGGCACCACAAACCTGTATTTAACTTTATACTAACTCTCTGTTGACATAAAAAAAATTGAGACTTCTGCAACCCCAAATGTACAATGGACTATATTGTCACTGTAATATAAAATCACATTCACTCCTCTCTCGAAGTATTGTAATGTGTGATATATGAGTATTGATAAAGTCTGTTTATTGATATTGATAGGTCTCGCGAGAGTCAGACTTATCGATGAAGGTAATATGTGAATCACGCATTATCAATCCTGCCGATTTTCGGTAAAAAAATTGAATGAAGTATAGTTATACGGAAGGCTTAGGGGGCTTATGTTTATGGGTATCTTCCTGTTTAATCTCAAAGTGATATAAAAACTGGTTGTCTGTAAAGTCGGATTACGGACGATAATTTTACGTGTTCATTTTTTTATACTAGCTCAGCATTATGGCTCTGCCTCGGAGCCCCAATCGCATCGGCAACGGACAAGATACCTTGATGTCTTGTCAGTTGACGCTGCCATGCTGGCCTACAAGATGCTTCTTCACCCTTCGCTTGAAGGATCCTATATTGTATGAATGAGGAAATACTTAGGCCGATAACGCGTTCCACTTTTTAATGGTGCGACATAGATAGGAGTTGTCAAACTTATTAGTACGCGAAGGAATGATCCCAACGGTGAACTTGGGATATCGCAAGCCTGCACGTGACGTTCTGTGACGGAAAGGGGAGGAAGGGATAGTGATAACGTCATAAGAAAACATCAACCGATGGAGTGGAAGAGAGATAGATGCGTCACAAGCCGAACGCTTTGGCCGATCGTGCCTATATATAGCTTGCTCCACGCTCTCGTTTGCAAGCTCGGCTTAGCCGGAACGTGACAATTAGTCATGCTTTTTCGTGCGTGCAGCCGGCGTTCATCAATTTACAAGACGTTGTAACCTCAAAAAAACATAGATACCGAATGGTCGTGTCGTGAAAGTATTGCTTGATGCTAGTAATACCCGTAGTATATATATGTTTACGTTGAAAGTTTGGGAACATAGATCATATATGGAAATTTATTCCGTTTCATGCGTAAATGCAGACTTGAATTAGTTTGGTGTACACACAGAATATATAAATTATCATTAGAATACTTCAAAACTTGAAATTAGGCGGAGGTCAATAGATACCTTGCTCGAAAACACTGCCCTTTACCAACCCGCAGTTAAGCAGAGTCGTCAAGTACGCTCTAAACCCCTCCCATTGAAGGGTGAGACGTATCCCAGCGGTAGGATGAACACGGGGTGATGCAGTAGCAACAATACCTAAACTTGAAGTGAAGGTTGAACGAAAGAAAAGGTAAATGAAGGAGCAATACCGAACATTTTTGAAAGACCTATCCAAAGATTCCCAACACTAAAGGATAGCCAAAGAAAAAAATCTGGACCATAGATAGATAAAATTTTCTTAAATTTTCTTCAAAATTTCTTTATAGGATTTTATTGGAATTCTCACAGGCTACATCAATTCGCGCGTATCCACTAAAATGAGAAAAGAGGTAGGTACATCAAAATTGTAACATAATGCTATTTTACCACTCATTTTTTATATGGGAGTGTGATATGAAGTGGAGGGTGATTCAATAACACATCCTGGCAGGGTCGCCATGTGGTATGAGGTGGAGGTTGATTCAATAAACGGGAGCAATTCAAAAGGATGTGTTATTGAATCACCCTCCACCTCATACCACAAGAGAATATAACTCAAAATCAACATCTTGCTCAAAAGACCAACTTGAATTTCAGTCTAATTTTCATGCCACGGGCTAATGAAAATTGTTTCATAAGGATTACACTCCAAACTGTAGTCAAATGCAATGGAATTAAGGTAAAGGTCACCCTAATTCAGGATCAGGGCACATGTCCCAACAGGGTGAGATGAGTATGTGTTAATGCCCCGAGATAATGCCAAAAGCTCGTCCTTAACGCTTTAATTTTAATCAAAGCCATGTCGGCATGAATTATTTAATGGATTCCAAATGGATTTGCAGCGGCAATTTGAGTCTAATTTTGTGTCAACACGTCAGGTATGTCATTCTACATATCTTAGCTATGTATTAGCAATAGCTGGATTATAATACTGTTCATCTCGGCTAAGTGTCAATTAGTGTAAGGCAAAGCTATACGTATAACTAGCTGTGCCGGCGATGTCGTCCGCGCTGAGTTATTTGTTTATTAGTTATTTATATTAATAAAAATAAATAAAATTTCTAAAATAAAAGTTGCCTAAGTTACTCCTTATTACATCAGCTATCAGCTAGTGAAAGTCCCGTCAAAATCGATCCGGTCGTTTCAGAGATAAGCCGGAACAAACAGAGACAAAAATTGTAAAAAATGTTATTTTGGTATCATGTATCGTGTATACATCCATATGCATTTAGTAAAAAGCGGTTATTTTAATATTAATTTTATTTATCTGTATAGAGCAGAGGTTCCCAACCGTTTGTCCGCGGACCACCAGTGGTCCGTGAAAAGTAAATTATGGTCCGTGATAAAAACTTATAATGTAAGAGATTGAGCGCTATTACACAAAATACTCAGATCTCGAGTTATAGAATAATGGATTTATATGACAGTTAACCATCAAATTTAACCGTAACTGCGTCTAAAAATCATAGATACATGTACATAGCACAAAAAAATATAACCGCCTGAATGGCGGTCGGCGGCGGCGGCCGGTTAAAAATAACAGATCTCAAACTCGTCAAGCACAAGTTTCAAAACAAAAACGTAATAAACTAACAAACTACGAGAGGCCTATTCGGCGAAATGTTAACCCTACATGCACTAAAACTTCGTAGTGGTCCGCGAACAAAAAAGAGGTTGGGAACCACAGGTATAGAGTAGTGATATAACGAATATTCGTATTCGCATTCGCATTTGCGAATATTCGCATATTTCTCGACATTCGCATTCGCATTCGCAATTTTATGCGAATGTTTTGCGAATATTAACGTCTTAAAAATAATTAAGATTTTCAATTACAAAAAGGTAAATTAAATAGAGAAATAAGTATCAACTTCTTATATATTTATTTCAAAACCTTTGGCCGTGTGGTTTCCGGCAGACTAGAATAGAATCACTCCGTTTCTTCCCGTGGATGTCGTACAAGGCGACTAAGAGAAATACATTATCAAATATGGATCTGGCCTCCCCAACCCGTTTGGCCAGCTGCAGCGTGGGGAGTGTAGGCCAAATCCTCCTTCCGTCTAGGACGGACGAGAGAGGGTCGTGCTCCTGTAGTGGAGACTAAAATGGACCTGATGATGATGATGATGATGATCTTCTTTTAGGATTTTTTGTTAACTAAACAATAAACATCACTCGTAAATTGTAGTGTGTTAATTATATCTATCTATTTAAATCAAACCGCAAGCGGCCTTCTTCGGATCGGCTCGACAATGCTCGGAAGTAGATGCAAATAATTACAAATGTGTGCGTGTAACTCGCGCACCAATTAAGCTGTAAAAATAAAGCCAAATACAAAAGTCAATATTCGTATTCGCATACGCGAATAGCGACGGCAGATATTCGCATTCGCGAATGTCTAGAAATTGACATTCGTTACATCACTAGTATAGAGTATAGATGTATAGACTAGCTGTCACCCGAAACTTTGTCCGCACGTATCCCGCTATCCAGTGGGATTTTTCAAAATTCTTTCTTAGCAGATGTTAACGTCATAATAGAAAGAAAGAAAGAAAAACATTACACAACGCTGTTTGTATAAATAAGTCTAAGAAACACAGATAATATATATATAAGAAAAAAAAAATGAAATACTGTGCAATGTCGCAAAATGGTCCCAAACTCAGCATAACGACCGAAATCTGTAACAGACTCGGCACTGATTTTCAGTTAGGACCAGTTGCGACATCACGGACATCGTGACAAAAAACAACAAAAGAAACAACATAAACAATTACACATAAAATAGAAGATAAGTATGTTTCCATAATAATTATTCTAGAAACTTCATCAAAAAAAATACATTTAAAATATATAAAAAAAAAAAATACATTAAATCACACTAATAAAAATAATAATAAAAAAAAACGGGTTGCACTCTGGGAGTGCCGGCAGAAGTGAAAACTTGAACATTAACGTTGTGCATTTTTGAATATTTTGGAATTTTATCTAACCTAATTAATTTTACGTAACCTATACTATTATTTATGTGGTAAAATACAATATTCATTTATTGCGCTATCGTACACAAACATGACAATTTATATTACATTAAAAATAAACAGCAGGAGCAGGCATACATTTTCGCCGCGCGGTAGAAAGAGATATTACTTCCTCTCCTACGCCGCGCCGGCGGTCTACTCTCTCTCCGCCTTACGAATTTTCGATCAGGTCACGTGTCCTGACGCGAGTTTAATGGCCCCTTTTCACAATGGCCCATGATGGACGATTACAGACAAGCACGATTGTGTAGAGGGCGTGATCGTGAGTGTTTGTCTGTGATCGGGCGTCATCGCCGGTAATCGGTAAGTTGTCAGTACATCAAAGGAATGCTGGCCCATGATTGTGTGCGCGTCCACTCATCGCCGATTAGTCAGTACGTAGTTGTCTCGGGTACAGTGTAGACGTGTTGACGTCTCGGTAAAAAAAAAAAGAGGGACATATTCTTAGTGTTCTGTACTTATGTATCTAGTTCTTTCTGTCGATTTACAAACACAATATGGTGACGTGAACGAATGAAAAACCTTTTCGGTTCATAGAGCTATATCAAAATTTTGGGGTGTAAGTGGTTCATCAAGATCTTTGAACCAAAGCCAACTTCACCTGCACGCGGTGCACCCTGCTGACTGACAAACGAAGCTCTCGCGAAAAGAGAGGTAGGGAGCGTAATTGTAAGCTACCCGACTGGGGAACGTACCTCCACCTCACAGAATACCGCAGCCAAATAACGGTTCCCTTGAGGGCTGTTGTGTTCCTGCGAGTGAGTGAGGTCACCAGAAAGGAAGGAGATGCTGCGATGGCAGCGGGGGTGGCGGCGCGCGAGCGATATTTTATGTTGCGAGCGTTAATATGGCTACGGTAACCGCTTCAGATCAGGCGGGCCGTATGCTTGTCTGCTACCCGACGTAGTATAAAAAAAAAATGAGAATTGCATTTTACAATTCACAAGTCTGTTTTCGCGCACATTAAGTAAATGATTATAAGAGCTAAGAAATATTGCCGCAGCCGCGATCACTTTGATATCCATCTTCGATAGACGTCTTATCATAACAGTAGACAGTCAGTAAATGAATAGACACGATTGTGTGGAGAGCTGCCCGATCATGGCGGCGATTATGGACGAACATTTGATGGGCCATCATGTCCCATTGTGAAGAGGAGCCAAAACATTTTTTACCCATCCCAAAAAGTGCACAATGCCGCTGAAGAAGTTTTCACTACAATAATAATAATAAAAATCATTCGTCAACATTCGAAGTTTCATTCATTCGCACTCAATCGACAAATTACTTACGTCACATCACTAACCCGCACATTCCGTTCTATATATCATTCATTTCAATCAGTCATTTAGCATTGGAAACAAAACAAGAAAATTTACTTTAAAAAAGAAATATGTCTAGAAATACAGTAAATACATGTAAACTGAACGAGATCAGCCTAATTACCCGACTCCAGAAAAGGAGGAGGTTCTCAATTCGGCTGTATTTTTTTTAATGTTTGATAGGTAGATACTTAATTACGTGATTTGAAAAAAATTAAAAAAATAAATATTTATTTGTAAGAGTATACTTCCAGATTGGTCCCATTTTTTCATCATCATCATCATTATCTACCTGTTAGGTTTGTTATTTAGTCATCATTATCTACCTGTAGCTACCCACTGTTAGGTTTGTTATTTAGTTACTCCGTCATTTATAAACCGATTTGAAAAAACTTTGTTTTTTGAAAGAGTATATACTTCCAGATTGGTCCCATATTTTTTTCATCATAATCATCATCATCAGCCTGTATCTACATAAATTTAGAGTAATGTATGGAGTCGGTTTTTTTTTTGTTAAAATTATTTTTAGTTTTAATTTTACACACATTTTTTTTTACACAATTTTACACACACATACAACACAATTCTCAGATAGTTCAAACTGTGCCGCGTGCAGCTCATAGCAACCTATTAGACAAATTTCAACCCGATCCGTCCAGCGGTTTGAGTTGTGCGTTGATAGATCAGTCAGTAACGATTGTCTTTTATAGGTGCAGAGTTGCAAATAGATTCAAAGGGCTTTCTGCAATCGTACAGGATGCAATTTTACAATGTCGAAGGTTCTTTCTCTATTTTTAACCGACTTCAAAAAAGGAGGAGGTTCTCAATTCGACTGAATATTTTTTTTGTAAAAAGATATCGAATAACATACATATGTTATTCGATAACGAATAACATACATATGTTATTCGATATCTTTGCGAATTGTGAACCGATTTTCATAATTCTTTTTTTATTTGAAAGGGTATGATTGCAAGGTGGTCCCATATTCACCAAGTCAGGATCTGATGATGGTATGCCAGGGAAATCAAAGGAAACCCTTAAATTTTATAAGCACGTAAGGTCAAATTCTTTTTTTTTATTTGAAAGGGTAATTGCGAGGTGATCCCATATTCATCAAGTCAGGGTCCGATGATGGGATCCCAGAAAAATCGAGGGGAAACCCTTAAGTTTGCCCTGTGGTAACCGGCAGAATAGAATAGTGTCACTCCATTGCTCTGCGCTGGATGTCGTACAAGGAGACTAAGGAATCTTGTGTCACGCAATAACTTTTCTCCCGGAAGTCGGGCAGCAGCGTCTGCCGGGGTATTCCCCCAATAAGCTGCGCTCGCCAACTGAAGTCGGTTTCAATTTCTTTTGTAGATCAACTTTATTATTTTATACAATATCATGTTGTTTTGTTACGTTCAGGCAGTATGTTTCTGCGTTTATTGGTCATTTGTAAATGCATATGATACATAGAAAACTCCCTGACCAAGACAAAGACATATTCACAATGTTTGCCTTACGCGGGGATCAAGCCCACGACCCTTGGTGCTGAAGGTGTCATTGTTAGCCATTACACCGTCAGGTCTGTCAACAAAACCAAATTCATTGGGCTACCTTCAATGAATAAATCAACGTTTGAGGATATGAACAAGTTCTTCGTGATATGGTCAATCATTAGTGATCATATCGTAAAATAGTTACGTTATCCACGTTAGAAGCGATGATATTGTTTTGTTTTTGTGATTCGTCATGGCGCCAGACAATAATACCAATGGAATATTTTATGTGATGTGAAATAATAATGATTGCGAAACAACTTCTAGAATATCACTAACGTGATAAACGAGACACCTACGCATATATATTCATGTACATGTACGTAGGTAGTCTTGCCTCATGTTTTTGCAATCCCTAACAATGTTAACTAAGTCGTAATGCTTAATTAAGTTTAAGATGTGTAATTAAGATGGGGTGTAAGTGGTTTATTAACATTTTTGAACCAAAGCCAACTTCACCTGCACGCGGTACACCCTGCTGACTGACAAACGAAGCTCTGGCGAAAAGAGAGGTAGGGAGCGTAATTGTAAGCTACCCGACTGGGGAATGTACCTCCACCTCACAGAATACCGCAGCCAAATAACAATTCCCTTGAGGTTGTTGTGTTCCTGCGAGTGAGTGAGGTCACCAGAAAGGAAGGAGAATCTGCGTTGGCAGCGGTGGTGGCGACGCGCGAGCGTAATTTTATATTGCGAGCGTTAATATGGCTACGGTAACCGCTTCACATCAGGCGGGCCGTATGCTTGTCTGTTGTTTGCGAGTTTTTTACAAACTTGCCAAATCTTCCCAATATTCTACAAACGTAAATAAATCGATAATGTACCTGTAGGTACCAATTTATTTCACATTATTACAATTTATATTTAGTCGTACAAATATCCAAAACGGTCTTAGTTCCAGTTAGGAGATAATAAATTTAACAAAACATAACCCACAAAACATCCAACAAGATAATATCCGAACGCGGAAGAACATTTCAAAGCAAAACGTTAATTAACTCGAAAAACGCAGCGTTTATTACCAAATAAAACGCATAATCACCGTTTAACGCCACTGCAACCAGTAAACGTCACGGTTGTAAGACACATAACAAATTCACGCCATTATACAACCAACGAATCTTCTTACTTCCGAGAAAAGTTAAAGATGGGGTTTATTTGATGGAGGTTTATATACATCGTTTTATTTGCAGACCTTACCGGCCGATATATTATTTAATTTTAAACTTTCGCGGTTGTTTACATCCCTATGGGAATTATCGCGATAGATATTCATGTTTTCCCGGTATTTCAGCGACATAAAAAAACAATAAAAAAAATTATTAAAATAAATAAAAAAAAACCGACTGCGGAATACGTTACAGCAGCAACTAAAAAGCACAAAACAAGCATTAAGACACTTCATTCCACAAATTTGAGCGTCAACAAAAGTATATATGTATATATACTTTTATTGACGTATACAAACAAAAGTAACTATGTATAATATATGACGTACGTCATATATTATACATATATACTTTTGTTGACGCTCAAATTTGGCTTGACGTGTCATTTATCAAAATCGGTCGAGCCGTTGAGGAGCTACGGCCGGACATAGAAGCATACATACATACATACAGGTCAAAAACATAACCCTCCTTTTTGGCTTCGCCGCAGTCGGGTAAAAAACCCTCTCTAACCTTGCGCGCTAACGCTCTCGCCGCTCGAAAAGGTAGTGGAGGGTCGGTGCGTTGATTGGTGGAGCGCCGCCTCCGAGGATGACGCTGTGGCAGTTGGTGGATCCTCTTCTATGTCTTAGGGAGGGCAGTCGCTAAATATGCTCTCCATGTGATGGTAAAAGCAGTATTTATCATTGGCTCTATCTTTGGCTCTATTTATCAAAACACTATAGTTAGTTAGTTAGTTAGTTAGTTGGAAGTTCACAAATGGATGGATGGAAGAGATCTCTTGTAGAAATAAATCGGCTGCAGGCATCTGTTTTTTTTTCTTTGTGGCGCCAATGCTAGACAATATTAATATTTTTTGTTATGCACATTTTTTTATGTATTCAAGTTTTGGAAAAATTAATAAACTTAATTTGCTTAATAAGATAAACAGCACTTTTTGTCTCCTTAGTCCCATACAGCGACGCTTTCCGCTCTCAAACAGACCGTAGTCCACATCTGCATGCGCAAGTTATGCCAAGCGGCGCGAAGCTCAGATGGTCTTCAACTTTTCAGTGCAGCTTTGAAACGTATACGTGATCAAAATTGCAACCCGTCTCCTTTGAAATATATTTGTTATGTCTTTTGTTTATCTTGTTGTATCAGTGTGCTGTGATCTAAATACGCACATTTTATCACATCTTAAGCTCTAGACAGACGGACTGCATTTCTTTCAACTGCAATTCCACTGCGAATTTGCAGTTTGAACGCAGTTAGTACGACTGCAATGAAACTGCAAATCAACCGTGCAGCCCGATTGTAGTCGATGTCGATGTGCAGTGGCCGTGCAATTCCAACGACTGCATCTTGACTGCAAGCTAGCTGCACGGTCAACGTGCGCTCCTAGTGCAGTTGGACTAATTGCAATAGGACCGTAACAAAACTTAATTTGAACTTCAAGGTACGTAACCAGTTGTCGTTGCGTAGTATATAATAGACGTTGCGCCGTGGGTCAGGAAGCCATTTGCATAACATATTATCTTTATATTATATTAACCTACTCTATTATTCATATTAAGATGATGATAAGATTTGCCTGATTGACGATGACTTGATGACGAGCTCGGTGGCGTAGCGGTTAATGACGCGGCTTCGACACCAACGCTCGTGGGTTCGATTCCCACACGGGACAAACATTTGTGTGCATGAACATGTCTGTTTGTCTTGGTCTGCGTGTTTTCTATGTATCATAAGTATGTATTTACAAAAAAAAAAGTGTAATTACGTATGTTTATCAGTTGTCTAGTACCCATAACACAAGCTTCGCTTACTTTTTGGGGCTAGATGGCGCTGTGTAATTTGTGTGACAATATTTATTTATTTATTTGTAAATATCTTATATTAATAAGATATTTCGGAGTACATATATTGAACAGTTATCTAGGAAACCATCTTTCTATATATATTTTTTCACTAAAATTTTACAAATTTTGATACATTAATTGCTTTGACGCAGACGAATCGCGCTGCTTTCTTCATACGGAGTTGTGTCGGTATTCGACATCCTTAAGCCATTTTCAACTAATGCCTAAGATGTAGACTGTTTGTATTTATTGATTCCGAAAATAAGCTTTCCGTTCACTGCTTTAGAAATCATTTTTTGCTGAGTGTGTATTTTTTGATCCCGTAAATAAGACTTCTGTTCACTGTTGTAGTTGTACAAATCATTCTTAGCTGAGTGACCATCAGGCAAAGAGGAGTCATTATGCTGACCTAGAAAAAAAAGCAATAAAAGTCGGAAGAGCTCCGGTTACGAAGAAAACCACAACCAGTAACCTAAACCGAAACCTAACCTGATAACATTCAAAAACTATATTCATTACATATTCAAGTGGAGTGCTTTAGTAGCAGTCTCAACCTCTCCTGACTTGTCGATCAGACTTTTCAGGAAATCAGGAATCAATTTTTAGACGTTGTACATTTTAGACGTAATTTCGTACCACCAGTCTTTACAATGGATAAATGAAACTTATTGTTTTTACGCGATGCGCTTCAAAAAACTGACCAGCATAAAAACTACGCCAACTAAATTGCTAAACAAACTTTACAAAAGCGCTGCCTTTGTTTTTTTTTTTAATTGGTAGCTCCATCATTCTTAGCGTAGTGAAACAAAAATTGTTTTGCAGTAAACTAAAATCCATAACAATATCTTTAACTTAATTTTAATATATATACCTATATATATATATTATAATCTAATCTCATACTGAAATTTATACATTAAAAAACTAAACACAGTATCATAATGACAGTCTTTACGCACAAGCTATCAAAATAAATTTAAAAAATTATTTTTCGATACAGCTCTTATATGGACAACTGTATCGTAAAAAACTTTTTTACCATTTCGATACAGCTTCAGCCCTGGATACAAGTATTTTAAACAGGTTGCAATGCAAAACCTTGCAACTATGCAAAATTTTTCTACATAATCTGTGAACGCGGCGCCGCGCGGCGCGTCGCGCATGCGCACTACGCATGCTCGATCTGCAAATGGATTTATAAGTAAGAATTATAGCTGTTAAATTAACTTCATGGTTGTATTTAAAATATTATTATCATATATTTCATGAGATTAGATAAAGTAGTGTATAAAACTGCACATAATTAGGTATTAAAATACTCGTGTGGTCTATTATAACATTCGCCTTCGGCTCATGTTATAAACTTACACTCGTATTTTAATAACCGTTATTATGCAACAGTTTCATAAACTACTAATATATTTAAACTACTAACTTATTTTATATATAATAATATATAAAATAAGAAAATATCTAAGACGTATCAAAACGTCCACAAGAGTTCAATTACAGAATATAGTATTTCATTTAAAAAAATATTACATGTCAATATAAGCATGATTTTGAAAAAAAAAATTGTACTATATACGGCGGTCATCCAGGGGCAATACCGCCGAAGCTGACGCCGATTACGATCAAATAATTTGATCCCAAAAATAGGTCTCGGGTTTAAGTTAAAGACAAACATCTTCAGCTTAGTCGATAGAGCTCTAGGGTTTCTACCAGCTAATCTTAACACAATTACGAACTTTGAATCTTTGAACTAGTGGTGGGTCGTCGACGATTTTATAGTCGACGCAACGAGACCGTTTACCGTCGACGATGAACTAGTTTAAAAAACAGTCTAATTTTCGACTAGTTTACGTCGTCGTCGATAAGACTATTTCTTCACATAAGCGATTGGTAAACGAACAAAATAACGAACGAAAGCGTCGACTGGGTAAACGAACGAAAATCTCATTTGTCAAGTCACTAGACGAGACGAGACGATCACGACGCGACGCGACGGACTCATCAACCAGTCGAAGAATAAATTATCTAGTACCCATAGTACAAGCTTTGCTTAGTTTGGGACTAGACGGCCAGGAATATTATATTATTATAAGCCTTGCTAAGCACTGACCGTATGCCTACAGCTAATGCACTCACTGTGTACCGACCTTCCGGTCATATCACAGGATTGCGAGTTACTCTGCATAGTAAACCAACTAGGCAAGAATACTTTTACCCTCCTAGATAACGCGTCGAGTAAACCAATAAATAATAAATAAATATTGTCAGTTGTAATGCATGCTTATTTATTAAATAAAGCTAAAATAAATAAATAAAAATTACACAGCGCCATCTAGCCCCAAAGTAAGCGAAGCTTGTGTTATGGGTACTAAACAACTGATAAACATACGTACATTTTTTTTTGTAAATACATACTTATGATACATAGAACACCCAGACCAAGACAAACAGACATGTTCATGCACACAAATGTTTGTCCTGTGTCAGAATCGAACCCACGAGCGTTGGTGTCGAAGCCGCGTCATTGACCGCTACGCCACCGAGCTCGTCATCAAGTCATCGTCAATCAGGCAAACAGTTTGCTACCTGCCTGCCTGCTGAGCAGCAAAGATCATTTTGATGATTTTGACAATCTTAGAGTGGTGCACCACCGGTAACACGTCGGCCCTCATGGATCTTTTGTGCTCTCCCTATTAGGGAGAGCACAAAAGATCCAGACTTTCAGAGGAGAGTGACTAAAGGATTACCTTTAGTCACTCTCCTCTGACAGTCTGGAGAATGCCTAATAACTGGCATACTTCAGTATGGCCACTTGTTGGGAAGAGCCTGTAGTCCTCCAGGTCCGGGTATGCATTTCCAAGTACTTCTATTCGTTTGCGGCTAGGGCGTCACATTGACACGTGTCAAGTGGTTCATGGTCTCGTTAGACCCTTTGCATGTTCTGCACTCTGGGCTATCAATACGTCTCATTTTGTATAGGTGTCTATGGCAGGCGTAATGGCCCGTCAGTGCCCTGAGTCAGCCCTCCAGGTCTGAGTATGCCTTTCCTAGTATTTCCATTCGTTTGTCATGATTTTGCCATTATCCTATCCTATATATCACAAACAACAATCCAACGCAATCTCTAATATGAAAATCCATACAGCCGTTTAGGAGTTATGGTGCAATAAACCTTGAAAATATTACATTTCTTTTTTTGGGCTGTGGTATCATAAAAACTTGCTCGGAAATACACAATTTTGAGGGCGAATTAGTCAAATTTATCTACATTTTCATATTT
The DNA here is from genome assembly GCA_937001555.2 of Hypsopygia costalis. Taxonomy (NCBI): domain Eukaryota; kingdom Metazoa; phylum Arthropoda; class Insecta; order Lepidoptera; family Pyralidae; genus Hypsopygia; species Hypsopygia costalis. Next base: position 982,935 of record OW443343.2, on the reverse strand, counting down.
CACATTAGATATGCGCGGAATTGGTGCTTTGTCACCGGAATACTTGGAGGAGGGAACTCATAAATAGTCCCCAATGTTCAGATGGTTCACAGTAATAGCTGTTTTAGTATCCAGTTAATATTCTGTTTGTTAAAATTTCGTTGTTTCATTAGGATTATTCTGAATAGGTAAATAAGCTAGCACTTTCGTTGAGGCTTGTTGTGTTCCTGCGAGTTAGTGAGATCACTATAAAAGAGAGTTGCTGCGTTGGCAGCAGGGGTGACGGCTCACGAGTAACGTTAAATATTTCGAGCGTTAATATGCCTACGGTAACCGCTTCGCATCAGTTATGCTGTACGTTTGTCTGCCATCCGACATGGTATATAAAAAAATACGGCTTCGATGACGTTTCATTCGTTTTTTTTTATTATTACAGTCATATTGCTGGACCATTATCCAGCAATATGACAAATAATGATCATGGAATGGCGAAAAAATATATCCTGCTCACATGTAGGTACCTATGTTTATAAACTTGATTAACAAATACGCTACTTTTAATCCAATAATGCTGTTGACATAAAGCAGCAGGCTGTACCAAGCAGCCGATACATTAATGCAAGGGTCATGATTATTTACTCGTTGGGAACTTCTCACGCGACGCCGCCATGAATTCGCTAGTACAATCTAATAACGTAATGGCAGTTTGATACGGCCAAGTTTACTTGTAACAGATATGGGTCAGCTCCTCGGGTCAGATCTGTTTAAGATACCATTTAATGCTACTGTTTAGTATGCTTATGACATGTGGCACGCGATATTACGTCTAATGCCTGCATTATATTACTTAGTACGGGTAGTAGTAGTAGACGCAGATGCATGCGTGTAGCATAATTATGATGTATGGGGGGTGTAAGTGTTTCATCGACATCTTTGAACTAGAGCCAACTTCACCTGCACGCGGTGCACCCTGCTGACTGACAAACGAAGCTCTGGCGAAAAGAGAGGTAGGGAGCGTAATTGTAAGCTACCCGACTGAGGAATGTACCTCCACCTCACAGAATACTGCAGCCAAATAACAATTCTCTTGAGGGTTGTTGTGTTTCTACGAATGAGTGAGGTCACCAGAAAGGAAGGAGATGCTACGTTGGCAGCGATGTGGTAACGCGCGAGCTATATTTTGTTTTGCGAGCGTTAATATGGCTACGGTACCTAATCGCTTCACATCAGGCGGGCCGTATGCTTGTCTGCCACCCGACGTAGTATAAAAAATATATATATTACTCAGTATAGGAACGATGCGATCCAAAAAAGTCTCCCCAAAGGCCGGAATAGACGTGTAATCATAGATGCATGCATGTGACAGGGATAGCTTGGATCACACGTGCACACGTGCACACGTGCGCGTGGTTGCGTGACTTACACGCGCACGTTTACACGTCTACCGTCTTTCCTAAGTACGGCATATGTATTTCCTCATTCATACAATATGGGATCCTTCAAGCGAAGCGAGAAGCATCTTGTAGGCCAGCATGGCAGCGTCAACTGATAAGACATCAAGGTCTCTTGTCCGTTGCCGATGCGATTGGGGCTCCTCTTTTCGCTTACTATCAGGCGAAGCGGAGCCCATATGCTGAGCTTATATAAAAAAAAACTGACGATGCATCCGAAAGTCCAAACGGTATAGCCATCTAAAATCTGCTCGACACTGTACACGATACTATACTAATTTCAAAATCGCGCCTTAGCTGCCAACTCAATGACGGATGCACGCCATTTCATTTGGGAGCTTTCCAAACATACCCTGAATGCCTAAATGTAAGGGACTACATCCATGCTGTGTGTAACGTTACAAGTAAATGGCCTTGTACTGTGAATTTGTAAACTCTACTTAAAATATAATAGAATTTACAATTAAAAATATAAAAAGAGTAAATTAACCACGATACAACGTCTGGTAATGGTGTCACGCACGTGATGATATGATGTAATAGAAGTACAATATAGAATTGTAGAAGTGGTAGAAGAATAAAGAGTATTGGAGACAGTGCTCCCGTTTGTGCAATGTCCTAACGAATCCCCCGCTTCACTGGTTTCATCCACTTATATTGCTGTAGATATTCTCTTCGAATCTTGAGATTAAAAAATATAATTTATTTTTATATGTGCCTGAAACATTATAGATTTACAGATATATTATATTTTTATAAACCTACCAACATATATATTTAAAAAGGAAACTATGGTTCTGTCAGTCAAATAAACAAAACGCAAAGCGTCATCTGTCATAAGAAGAAAATAATGAAATATCAAAATCAAAAATATACAGAAGAATCTAATTTATATGATAAAACTAGCGGCCCGGTACGCGCTTCGCTACGTATAAAGTAAAATAATAAAAAATAAAAAAATTGGAACACCAAATTACTTTATTCAAACAAAACAATATTTTATTAATTGCTAGCTATTTTAAAACTTAATCCAAAACATTTGGATAAACAATATTTTTTGTTTTTCCATTTTGAGCATGAATAAACAAACGGCCTAGGGGGGGGGGGGGGGGGGTACCGACTCTGGAACAGGCAACATAAAGTCGAAGAGCACGTCCAAATTGAAATGACCGCATGAATGATATAACAACATGCTTGTACTGTCAACACTGAAAAAAGTTTCAATTTGACAGCAAAATCCCCATTAACAAAATGATCCGCCATTTATTGAATTCAATTGTTACAAAAAATGTGATAAATGAAGAACCGCTCCACCGATTTTGTGCAAACTTCACCTAAACCATCTACTAAATAGTCCGAATAAACCCTAAACATTTGGTTTGGATAGGTGAGCCCGTTTTTGAGTTATAAAATTACAACGAAAAGTGGCATTGATTTTTATGTATATAGATAGATAAAATTTAAAATCATAGTAAATACGTAGTAACATTTTCAACATACGAATTTTGACATATTATACAGAGCTAATTTCGATGTTTGGTTTATCAAATTATAATTATTTACAGGTTTTATGAATATAAACACGCACAATAAATGCAACATATACTCAATACAAGCACATAGTATATCCGTCAAGTGACTCCTCCTCTCACTGCCCATAGGGTACTGGTCATTATCAATTAATAGACATTATGATAATATGGACATTTTAATACTTTAGACCATATGAACCCAAAGGGGCTAGAAGAGATCTCTTCTAGAGATAAGCTCACCTTTGTACACTTGCTTTGTACACTTTTATTTTACTATGTTATGCTAATTTGTGTGCAATAAAGAATATACATAAAATGCGTATTTTAATAAGGACATGATAATAATAATAAAGAAAAATGGTTAGTATAGTTAAAAGATATGTTACATTACACGTGTCGCGGACGTATGCGATGGATTGATCGTGAATGTACTAAAGAATTAGACGTGTTCATATGGACGTCTTCTTGCATCTTTCTCACGACCTTCGTTTAGATACACCATCCAGGCGGACTAAAGTTTCTACATTACAAACGCTGCGTGTGCACGGCACGCCACGTGCACGCTACTCACACGCATTCCGTCTGTTCGGGACTTTAAAGAATGATGTTAAAATGCCTTCACACTATCTGATGTTGAAAATGAATAAATCAAAGTAAAAATTTAAGACTATATGCTTAACTCCTACTTATTAAATAAACGATTCGTGTATAGTTACGGACAACATAACAAATTAGTTATTATTCATACCGATTTATTGACCATTTGGGAAAATGACGTTTTGGAACAGTTGACCATATGAACCGCAAGGTACTTGGTCAATGTTATAAATCATGTTTTGGTTAGATTTGAGTTGATTTTTGGGTAGGTTAGGGTTTTCTTGTGTCCTGTCACCGGAAATAGGAGCTCCGCAAAGCGAAGCTCCGTCAACCTAGATGATGAATGATGTGGTGCCAAGTAGGCTTAATTATTAATAATTGACAATTTATTACTTTGGCCAGCCATTATAAATAATAATCAATTTATTGCATTGACTTGATATATACTTGTATATACCACGACGATCCCAAAAACGGCTCTAACGATATCGATGTTTTTTTTTTTATACTACGTCGGGTGGCAGACAAGCATACGGCCCGCCTGATGTGAAGCGGTTACCGTAGCCATATTAACGCTTGCAACATAAAATATTGCTCGCGCGCCGCCACCCCCGCTGCTAACGCAGCATCTCCTTCATTTCTTTCTGGTGACCTCACTCACTCGCAGGAACACAACAATCCTTAAGGGAATTGTTATTTGGCTGCGGTATTCTGTGAGATAGAGGTACATTCCCCAGTCGGGTAGCTTACAATTACGCTCCCTACCTCTCTTTTCGCCAGAGCTTCGTTTGTCACTCAGCAGGGTGCACCACGTGCAGGTGAAGTTGGCTTTGGTTCAAAGATGTTGATGAACCACTTACACCCCAATATTTTTCCAATATTCCATGATATTGTTAATTCATGGGGTCGAAAAATCGATCTATCTACACACACAGATACAGATTATTGTTTGTTATATATAAATGGAAAACTTATTCAGTCATACATATAATAAAATTCATTAGCATTATTATTTTGCTCATTATAGGTAATACAAAGCTAAATCAAATACAAACCTCCCAGTACCAAGGGCACGCGGAAAGCTCCCAAACAAAATCCGAGCACATTGTGACTGAAAACCCACCTAGGGCGCGTGGGCGGCTCACAAACCTTCGCCGTCACGTCATTAAACTGCACTGACAAACAAATGACGTGCTCTTTGCTGTACAAACATAGATTTTTGATTAGAACTGCGTAAATCAACAGCCAGCCAGGATGCTTTCAACTTCCGCCCGCGACGTACCAACACATACATTTTATATGAGTAAGCACTGGACCGTGGCACGTAACGTACGGGCCGTGACAACATATTTATATTACTGAATATTTTATCGTACGGAACACGCAATGTACTGAAAACGGAAACATTGAAGACGTGATAAGTTATAAGATATTATTCGCTTATCATTATAAAACATGATTTAGAATGGTGCTTCCCTAACTATGGGTAGCTGGTGGGTCGCGAGATAACATTGGGTGGACCCTGACATAAAAGACGCACGCAACCGACCGAGCCAACGGTAGGTATCCTCAATAATGAATTTGTTTCTTTCGCTTTCATGCCTTATGCCCGGCGTATTCCAACGGCTCGGCATGGCTCGGCAAGGGGTCCCTCGGTATCTTAGAATACTGATGGGTACGACGGCGGCGACATTAAGTATGCTAAGACATCTGTAGTAGAGGTATCCTTAGACATATCAAAGCATACCATCTTCACAGCTTCTGGTATCCCGAAGGCTGTCAAAGTAACCCAATGTCTGCCGCAGGGATGGCCTTGGCGTTCTGAGGTATGCCGGCGGAAACCAAAGCAACCCCAATAGTCCCTAAGCAACCTGAGAATTACCAACCTATGCTAATAGTGGGTGTTGGGCCCTAATTAATCAACCGATTGCTAAGAAATTTTACATACATTATATTAATCGAAATAAACTAATAAGGCTGGCAACGGACCAGCGACCCCTTGGTGTCGCTGATTTCCATGGGCGTTTGATGATTTCAAATCAAATCAAATCAAATATATTTATTAGCCATGTACATAAATTACATTTAGCTCGTCATTTTTACATATATGGTATCTAATAAAATTTACATATTGACAAATATATATACACATAACAGTAAATATCTTGCCGATGAATGCCGTGTTCTTGCTATTGTGCACTTTTAGTACCAAACAGAATACTTGAAGGTTTAGCTACTTTAGACATATATTCGTTTATACTGTAGAACGGATTTATTTCAAAAAACTTTTTAATTTCGTATTTAAATTTGGTAGCTGGTAATTCAGTAATATATAGAGGTAGTTGATTGTACATTTTTATTTTTATAGCCATGCCTTGTTTCATGCATTTTGTTAGTCTTGTCTTTGGCACTATTAATTTGTCCCTATTCCTTGTGTGATAATTATGTATGTCTCGTTTTCTTGTCAAATTAGATTTTTCGTCATGTACTTCCAAAAGTGACCGATATATATGTATATAGTGATATGACTGTCATGATTTTATTCTTAATAAAAGACTCTCGTGCTGATGCCCTTTTTAGTCCATTTAAAAAGCTTTTCTGTAATTTTAGGACTTGTTGAATTTCAGCGGCGTTACCCCATATTACTACTGCATAGTTTAGTATCGAATGTATATAGGCGTAATAAATCATGATCAGAGTTTTATTGTCTATGAGGGGTTTTATTTTCATAAGAGCATAATTTGCACTAGCTATCTGTTTGCATACTTTCTCAATGTGCAGTGAATGGCTCAAAGTATTATCTATATGATATCCTAAAAACACTGTGTCTTTTTGGTATTTTCCATTGTCAATATTCTTATTTGTTTTTGTGTCATACGCGATCGTTATCGTCTTATTTACGTTTAGAACTATTTCATTAGCCTCAAACCAATTTTCTAGGGATTTTATGACTTCGTCAGTTTTAGTTTCCATACCATTATACGTTTTGTCTTTTACGCCTACATGTGTGTCATCTGCAAATAGACTGACCGATGCCCATTCCGGGATACTACTCGGTAAATCATTTATGTAAATTAGGAATAAGACGGGGCCTAATATAGAACCCTGTGGTATGCCAATATCTGTGGATCGTGTTGTGGAGAATACCCCATTCACATTCACCACTTGGGATCTGTTAATTAGATATTTCCTGAAGAAGTTAAGCTCTTTATCGATGATTCCGTATTGCTGCAGTTTTTCTAATAATATTTCATGGCGTAAGCAGTCGAAGGCCTTGGACAAGTCGCAAAATACGCTAGAACATTTTTCGGATCTATCCATAGTCTCTAGAATAAAACCTATCACGTCACGTATTGCTGCTGATGTTGATTTTCCTGTTCGGAATCCGAATTGTTTATCGTTAAATAAGGCATTGTCTTCAAAATATTTCATTAGCTGTTTTTTTACTGCAGTTTCTAATACTTTTGAAACAGCAGGAAGTATACAGATTGGCCTATAGTTATTAGCGTCATTTTTTTGTCCTTTTTTAAATACTGGTATTACACGTCCCAGTTTCAGATCATCAGGAAATTCTCCTTCGTCAATACAGTTATTTAGTACAATAAGTAACATTGTTAAAAGGTGGTCATTTTCTTTCCATTGATTGATTGCTTTCCACCAGGTGACCCACATGCTCATTTGCCCCCCTCTCACATAAAAAAACTCCAGAATCAATCCCTCGATTTTAACACTCCTATTTAGGTACTACTACGCACTTGGCGTGGTCCCCTGGTCATGGAAAGAGACCATGGTCCACCCGATCCCTAAAAAAGGCACTTGCTCAAATCCATCCAATTATAGGCCCATTGCGATGAATTCCATATTTTCCAAAATCATGGAAACTATCATTAACCAACAGCTGGTAGCCTACTTGGAAAATTACCAGCTGATAAATGATCGCCAATATGGCTTCCGCCGTGATCGCTTAGCTGGTGATCTTCTTGTATATTTAACTCACCGTTGGGCGGAGTCAGAGGAAAGCAAGGGCAAGGCTTTGGTTACTAGTCTGGACATAGCAAAAGCTTTTGATAGGGTGTGGAATAAAGCATTACTTTTCAAGCTTCCTTCTTTTGGGCTACTTGAGAAACGTTGCTAATGGATTGCCAGTTTTCTCGCTGAGCGTAGCATCAAAGTTGTAGTTGACGGAGCACGATCGGATCCACTACCCTTGAATGCTGACGTACCGTACAAGGCTGTGTATTGTTCCCCCCATCGTTTCTTCTGCATATCAATGACTTTCTGCTTATACACAACATTCATTGCTATGCCGATGACAGTACAGTGGACGTAAGATTTACTAGCCAAGGCAATTTTTCACAAGATTGCGTCGATGAGTACCGAACAAATCATGTGTCTGAGATTGAAACGTCCCTAGGACACGTCTCGGATTGGGGTAGATTGAATTAGGTTCAGCTAAATCCCTCAAAGACACAGGTTTGTGCGTTTGAACTCCCCTGGGCCAGACGTAAATGTGATGATTGAATAAATGTCCTGAGGCTCTCAATAAGTAAGTATTGTGTAAACCTCTCTTATTGTGTATTCTCTCTTCCAATGTCGATTTTACGCCTTTTATATTCAGCTACATCAACATGAGGCCCTACCGCTGAAGCTGAAGCCGATTACCCCCGGGTTTTTTTATTCCTTTTGGGGTGTTAGTAGTTCATCAACATCTTTGAACGAAACCAACCAACTGCACCTGCACACTGTGCACCCTGCTGACTGACAAACGAAGCTCTGGCGAAAAGAGAGGTAGGGAGCGTAATTGAAAGTACATCCACCTCACAGAATACCACAGCCAAATAACAATACCCTTGAGGGTTGTTGCGTTCCTGCGAGTGAGTGAGGTCACCAGAAAGGAAGGAGATGCTACGTTGGCAGCGGGGGTGGCGGCGCGCGAGTGATATTTTATTTTGCGAGCGTTAATATGGCTACGGTAGCCGCTTCACATCAGGCGGGCCGTATGCTTGTCTGCCACCCGACGTAGTATAAAATTTTTTTTCCTAAAATTGGTATGAAGTTAAAGTTATTGACAAACATCTTCAGCTTAGTCGTTAGAGCTCTAGGTGAGCTAAACATAATTACCAATAATGTAAGGAGTACATAGTTTTCACACAAAAAACTAGATGGTAATGGGCTTCAGTTTCGGCGGTAGGGCCCCAAACACATACTCGTAAAGTTGATACTGTTGATTGTTGGCACTTGGTGGAACATTATTATCATAATGTTATAATAAAGCACTTGTACTGTTCCACGTTATTATATTTAATTTTACCGACCGGTTTTGTGGTAAACAGATGGTATTTGTGTTTCTACAAATCATTTTTATCAAACACTAGCTGTTACCCCCGGCTTTGCCCGCGTGGTCCAGGGGAGCTGCCATTGATTTGTGTATAGTTATATACACAACCAAAGCGCGATTTAGAAGTGATCTAGTGAGAGAAGGACAAATGATTATAAACTTTATTTTTTCCCGTGGGAATAAGATATTTTTCCCGGATAAAGAGTATTTATTCTATGTCACTCTCCAGGCCTTAAACTATATCAAAAAAAAAAACATGTAATTCTGTTTGTTACGTTTGACGTGAAAGAAACAAACAAACAAAAGCACTTTCATATTTATAATATTAGTATGAATGATTATGGGTCAGTAGTACATGGTGCATTCTAGCAAAAATACATGAATAACTTAATTAACAAAACTCAACACTATTGCCTAATTCCTAACCTTTCCAAATTAATGCAAATTAATAACATCAGAAAACTCATCAATTACTGTATCCATGTCCAAGCCTTTCAATCCTTTCTCTCGATTTCCCATGGAGCCCATCATCATATGCTGTACAATTGACGGAGAAATCATTGAGACTATATTAAGAAACACATACAGTTGAACATAGAACCGCCCTACATAAAATTACAATAACAGATAATTTCTGGGACAAAAACTATCTTACGTCCTTTCCTAGGACTCAAGGTATCTCTGAACCAAATTTCATCTAAATCAGTCAAACATACTCGTAGATTACAAGTCATACCATCAAAGTCTCTGTACGCGCCTTTATTTCCGTAGTCGAATCCGTCCTCTGAACCGCTGGACCATAACGACATCCGACAATATTACTCCCTTCGGATTAATAAAATTGTAATGGCTTCTTATTTAGTTAAATCCTTTGGGTTCCCTCCGCGCCGACAGAGAGGCGAACGTTTGTTATTTGTTCTTAGTGGGATGAAAAGATTTATTCGGTGTAGCTTTGTAATTTATTATAAGCCTCGACTGCCTTAATCACTTGTTAATACCAGACTGTAAGGAGAACAATAAGTGTGTACAAGTGCTTTTGTTTATTTACTAACGGCCCGGACCACAGATTACATAATAGTTACTACGTAACAGATACTTCACTCAGTAGAAAATTTCCAATACCTACTGCTATAATAGCCTACTCCGTCGCGTCAGCAACCGCTGCATGCTAAAATGTGCCTAAATGCTCAAGCGTACAGTTGTGATTGCTTCGCACCGCGCGATCCCACAGCAATCGCAGGGCCTGAATTTGGTCCGCAAACGGCCCGAGACCGCTCGGCCGGGCGGTAGGTAACTATAGCGCGCAAGTACATGGAGTGACGGAGGCCTGCCCGGACAGACGTCGTTCTGTCAAAAGTTATTACTTGTCTACGCATTTTTTATATTTTCTCTTTATTAAAATTTTCCGCGTGCCTTAAGGAAAATGCGAAAAAAATAGCCGAATTGTTCTGGAGTTTTTCGCTTAGCAACATTCATTTTTATTTATATAGATAACTCTATTGACCACAGTAAGTTGATACTTAAATCTAATTGCATTTCCTACTTCAATCAACCATTGGGAGTGGTGAAAAACACGATTGCGGTTTTTACAGAATCTAACAATAGGTACAAAAATACAGGTACAAAAAACCTTAAATATAAATGATAGTAATGAATATACTACATACAAAAAAAAAGCCAGATCGGTTCGGTCGGACTCACGAAGGGTTCCGTACCATTATCTATAAACCAAGCAAAAAAAAATCATGGAAGCCCCCCTTGATTTTTTTTTTGTGTCCAATTGTTTTATTTTAATTTAATTATTTATTTTTAAAGTGAATAATATAACTCAATATTCTGTGAATATTTCAAGCGTCTACCCGTTGCCGTTATCAATATCGGGCAAAAAAAAACCGGACAAGTGCGAGTCGGACTCGCCCACCGAGGGTTCCGTACGTAGTATCAATATTAAATTTGATATTTTTCATTATAAATAAGAAATAATGCGTCGAAAAAATAAATAAAATATATTTTGCAATGTGTACATCAATCCCTTTCATATGATACCCCATTTGAACTAGTAGTTTCAATTTGAAATTTCGACACCCTATAAAAATATAGAACCCCTATTTTTTAAGATCTATTTACAAATGTATAGTTTTGAGATTTATTCCTGTACTTGTAGTCTATAACGATGTTACTTGCCAAATTTCATAGTTCTAGGTCAACGGGAAGTACCCTATAGGTTTTGATTCCCTTGAGAATGTCGAAATATGCGTTTTACAACTTCATGGGACCGTAGACCTGAGTATACAGTTCAAATTTCAGCTTGATACCTCCACTCATTCTCGACGTAGAAATTCTTGACAGACAGACAGACAGACAGACAGACAGACAGACGGACAACAAAGTGATCTTATAAGGGTTCCGTTTTTCCTTTTGAGGTACGGAACCCTAAAAATCACGTTTGTTGTATGGGAGCCCCCCTTAAATATTTGATTTATTTTAATTTAATTATTTATTTTTAAAGTTTATATATAACTAAATATTTTGTGAATATTTCAAATGTATACCTGTTGCCGTTATCAAAACGAGCAAAAAAAATCTAGTTTGTTGTATGGGAGCCCCCTTAAATATTTATTTTATTCTATTTGTTAGTATCTGTTGTTATAGCGGCAACAGAAATACATCATCTGTGAAAATTTCAACTGTCTATATCACGGTTCATGAGATACAGCCTGGTGACGGACGGAGGGACGGACAGCGGTGTCTTATTAATAGGGTCCGTTTTACCCTTTGGAATCGGAACCCTAAAAAGCAGTTTCAAAATAAAATAAAAACAACTCAATGCCAGTAGACATGAAGTTCTTCAACAAAGTTGAAGAATCTCATGTCCATTGGAAAATCTCATGGCTCCTGAAAAAGTCTCGACATAAAGCTCTTTTCACAATTTGATATTATTTCACAGGATAAAGTTTCAAATCGCATACACTACGACTAATTTCGGTTCTAATATGTGTTCTAAAACTTTAAAACTATCGAAATATGGGAACTATCAAACAAGTTCCGTCATATTTACCCCTGACAAGGGTAGAAATTACGGTCGGAATCGGGGGTAATAATTATGATTAGATACGCGGTACAACCCTTTACGTGAATTTATATGCACAGAGGGTAATAAAATTAATTGAGATGTAGGTCGGCGTTGACAATCTTAAAGAATTATGATAGGTAGGTATGGTCGTGTGTGTGTGGTTTTTTTAACACGCTTTTATTAGGTCGACCTGTATGTAACTAACTATGTTTTGGGGTGTAAGTGGTTCGTCAACATCTTTGAACCAAAGCCAACTTCACCTGCACGCGGTGCACCCTGCTGACTGACAAACGAAGCTCTGGCGAAAAGAGAGGTAGGGAGCGTAATTGTAAGCTACCCGACTGGTGAATGTACCTCCACCTCACAGAATACCGCAGCCAAATAACGGTTCCCTTGAGGGCTGTTGTGTTCCTGCGAGTGAGTGAGGTCACCAGAAAGGAAGGAGATGCTGCGTTGGCAGCGGGGGTGGCGGCGCGCGAGCGATATTTTATGTTGCGAGCGTTAATATGGCACGGTAACCGCTTCACATCAGGCGGACCGTATGCTTGTCTGCCACCCGACGTAGTATAAAAAAAAAAAAAAAAAAAAAAGGTCGACCTGTATGTAACTAACTATGTAATGGAATCTAAGGTAACTAATTTAACCATCTTCCAAGGATCGTAGCGTAATGAAAATTGGCAGCTGTATGACTGTAATATGTACTGTCGAAATGATCTGATGATGGAGCCGGAAGATACGAACTGGAACTACATGATGGAACATCGTATCACAGCTGTTTTTGGATTTCTTAGAAAAGTCTTGTAATGAACTTTGACCACAATTAAGTTTCAAGGTCTGATGATGAAGCCGGAAGATTGGCACTGGCATTCCATGATGCAATAAGTGAGGTGACCAGAAAGAAAGGAAGGAAGGAGTATAGGCTGGCAACGGATCGGCGACGGCTTTCATAGCACATCAAACTAAAAAGTGAAAAATAAATATAGTTTAACAAAACTAAAAAACACGCTTCTAAGCACATCAAACTAAAAAGTGAAAAATAATTCTTAATACAAGCTGAAAATAATAATGAGTGAAAAATACTTATTAAAAAAGCGTGGGGCTTTTTACAATACAATCACAATGTGTTGTTAGTGTATTTATTCTATTTCATCATCAGGTCATTTTAGTCTCCACTACAGGAGCACGCCTCCCCAACCCGTCTGGCCAGCGTGGGGAGTATAGGCCAAATCCTCTTTCTGGCTGGGACGGACGAGAGAGGGTCGTGCTCCTGTAGTGGAGACTAAAATGAGCTGATGACAGGAGCACGACCCTCTCTCGTCCGTCCTAGACGGATGGAGGATTTGGCCTATTTATTCAATTTGTTGAATGTAAATATGATCACTTAAGAGAATCCATAGTACAAAACTGGTGACACTCCAAAGAAAAAATTGGTTGTCTGTGAAGTCAGTATACGGCTTTGTTTCTAGTGTTACCTGCCCCCCTTGCCAAGTGTAACTCGTAGCGTAACGAACGTTAGATAGATCACGTGACATTTGTCAAAATCGAACATTTTAGTATGAGAATTGACAAATGACCCGTGATCTATCTGACGTTCGTTACGCTACGAATTACACTTGGCTAGGGGGGCAGGTCTGGTGAGGTCACCAGTATGGAAGGAGTTGCTACGTTTGCAGCAGTGGTGGCTGCGCGCTAGCGATATTTCACGTTGCGAAAGTTAACATGGCTACGAAGCCGCTTCACATCAGGCGGCATAGGGCCCGCCTCGTCTGGCATCCGATGTAGTATGAAAAAAAATTGGATCTCTGTAAAGTCGGTTTACTGATGTTAATATTACGCGATAACGTCATAAGAAAACATCAGTCGATTGTGTGGAAGAAAGATAGGTGTTCACAAGCCAAACGCCTAGGCCGATCGTGCCTCTCCATCGTTTGATCCGCGCTCTCACTTCAACGCTCAGCTCAGGCGGAACGTGACAATGAGTCATGCTTTTTGTTCGTGCTGCCAGCGCTCAATTTATAAAATTACTTGATGAATATCACTACCGTAAAAATTGGCTACAAAACGCTTACTCAATAACTACGCATTTATACATGCAGTACACAAAGAAAGAAAATGAACGTGAACACACAGAAAGGCATTTCATCTATAACTTTTCAATAATGGTTTTTGATTAGCACTAACGTCTTGCCGTGACAATAAATGGCGTGGGACTGAGTAATTGCCGGGCAATTACCTTGCTTTCTTCCTGACACAATGGTGGCAACTATAGGTAAAAACATCTTAGCTTACAGTAACGAATTTACAAAGTAGATGTTCACGGAAGAAATTCGTAGGAGTGGAATTTAAATAACATTAAATGAACTTATAAAACAAAGTTAATTATATAAAGCTCCTTATTAGAAACGGTAGTTCCTAGTATCCTTCCAATTTTGCGATGTAATTACTACGTTTCTTTATGACATAGAAAATAAATAATAATAAATAAATATTTCTGCACAATTTACTTTAAAGCTTGTGTTATGGGTACTAGACAACTGATAAATGTACTTAAATACATTTTTTTTTGTAAATACATACTTATAATACATAGAAAACACCCAGACCAAGACAAACAGACATGTTCATGCACACAAATGTTTGTCTTGTGCGGGAATCGAACCCGCGGCCTCGGAGTCAAAGTGGCCATTGCTAACCATTCGACCACCGAGCTCGTCGGAAATGGAAATGGATGAATTATAAAATTCTATAGTTGGTGCACATGTAACTTGCAGAAAATGACCATTTTCTGTATATTCATGTTTTCTATCGTATTTCTTGGGGAGTAAACTGATGAATGCGTGAGGAGAGCGTTACGAAATGTGATCGGGCGGGGCGAACGGACGTTGAGAAGGTGATATAAGTTAGTAGAGCTAAAGAAGTTTTACTTCAGTCGTGAGGTCTAAAGCACACATTCTTTTCAGCTAAATTTATTGTCAGACAAATTAGACAGCGCCATCTAGCCCCAAAGTAAGCGAAGCTTGTGTTATGGGTACTAAACAACTGATAAACATACGTAAATATTTTTTTTTGTAAATACATACTTATTATACATAGAAAACACCCAGACTAAGACAAACAGACATGTTCATGCACACAAATCTTTGTCCTATGTGGGAATCGAACCCACGAGCGTTGGTGTCGAAGTCGCGTCATTGACCGCTACGCCACCGAGCTCGTCGGTGGCGTAGCGGTCAATGACGCGACTTGTCACAGCGGTCAATGGTCAAAATTTATTGAGCTTATAAAATCGTCCGGTCGTTCTGTCTGTCCGTCCGTTGCCATGATACTCAAAATTTCGAAATTCTGACTTCGTGTAGAGCATCAAAAAGTAGTACTGTAAAGTGACCTTGGTTTTTAACCGACTTCAAAAAAGGAGGTTCTCAATTCGACTGAATTTTTTTTTGTATGTAGGTATGTTATTCGATAACTTCGCGAATTGTGAACCGATTTTCATCCGATATCAATTCGGGAAAGTGATAAATAATAAAAAAAAACATAAAATAAAAACGGTAATTTAAAAAACTAAAAAAAAACCGTAGAAAACATTTAGCAGTCGTCCCGACTGCTAAATGTTTTCTACATGTGCTCTAAATTCACTAAGCCTCCATTTCTAGAATGGGTCCCGACTGCTACATTTTTTCTTGTTTTAGGGGTTTTTCATTTCCAAATTACAAAGAAAAGCAGTCGGGTTTTTTAGTTTTTTAAATTACCGTTTTTTCATACCCCTAAATAATAACGGCAAAACAACGTTTCCCGGGTCAGCTAATATGTATATATAACTGATATGTATACCTACTTACTTAAAATACTTACATATTTATTTATTTATTTATGATCTACCATCATTTGTTTACATTCATACATTATTTTCATAAATTTACAAGCATAAACTTAAAGCTAAATGTAACAAACAATTACAGGTAAACACAGCATGCATAAATGAAAACCGCAAATGAATAATTGTACTAACTCTGACAAAATAGATTCATATTTAATTTCATATTATAAATAATAAATATACACTTTTTAAATACACTTAAATACATACAATATCGAGTGGAGACCACGTACCGGCAAGCGCAGCGTAGGACGTCCACCCACAAGGTGGACAGACGACCTCTTTAACACCGTAGGATCGCGCTGGATGCAAGCCGCTTCCAACCGGTCTTATTGGAGATCTAGAGGGGAGGCCTATGTCCAGCAGTGGACTTTCAATGGCTGAGATGATGATGATGATGATGAAATACATACATGTAATACACCCATACCAAGACAAACAGACATGTTCAATTTATGTTTCTATTTCCCCACTAAACTGTCTCAAATCAACCACTGTCGGATCTTTAAAAGGCCTAAAAGGTTTCCGAGGGTCCATCTAATATTGATGACACACTGAAAATATGTATCATCAAGACCTTTCAGTTCTAGTCCATATCGATGAGGGTTGAACAAGACAAATTGTTTCAGCTATCACGGGACAGCCTTTCATCTATCTATGTATTACTCAACCCTTGTCACAAACTGTTTGTACAATATAACTGAGGTATCATATTTCAAAAGATATTTTTGAATATATATATTTTGTATATATAGTTAGCCATATTTAGTTTTTTGTATATTTCCAATTATTAGTAAGTAGTTTATATAGAATATTATGTAAAATTTATTAATTATGAAATGTATATACATTTCGTAATTAATAAATTACAGGAACACTACAGGAGCACGACCCTCTTTACTTCCGTCCCAGACAGAAGGAGGATTTGGCCTACACTGCCCACGCTGCTGGCCAGACGGGTTGGGGAGGCCCTGATCGATGTTTTATAATGTATTTCCCTTAGTCGCCTTGCACGACATCCACGGGAAGAGACGGAGTGATTCTATTCTAGTCTGCCGGAAACCATACGGTCAATCGTAATTAATAAATTTTAAATAATAAAATACATATATTTAAAATATGTTTTATATTTGTATTGTCTTTTTTTATGAAAATATAAAATAGTAAATAATCCTGGACAAATCACACAAGGCCATTTGGTCCCGAACTAAGCAAAGCTAGTTATGGGTACTAGATAACTGATATTATAGTTAAATAGATTTTTTTGTGAATTCGTACATACCTATAATATATAGGAAACACCCAACCAAGACAAACAGACATGTTCATGCACATGTGGGGGTAGCAAGCTAAAATTTGAAAAAAGTTACGGCCGTTTATTCAGCAAAATACGCATATTTCGACACACTCAAGGGAATCAAAACCTATAGGGTACTTCCCGTTGACCTAGAACTATGAAATTTGGCAAGTAACATCGTTATAGACTACAAGTACAGGAATAAATCTCAAAACTATACATTTGTAAATAGATCTTAAAAAATAGGGGGTCTATATTTTTTATAGGGTGTCGAAATTTCAAATTGAAACTACTAGTTCAAATGGGGTATCATATGAAAGGGCTTGATGTACACTTTGCAAAATATATTTTATTTATTTTTTTCGACGCATTATTTATTATTTATAATGAAAAATACCAAATTTAATAATTATACTACGTAACTACGGAACCCTCTGTGGGCGAGTCCGACTCGCACTTGTCCGGTTTTTATTTTTTTATATTTTCGTTGATCATTTTCTTTAATTTAGTTAATGAAATTTCACTTAGTTATTGAAATTTTGTTATTTTAATCTCAAACAAATTTAATTATTAAGATATGCCAACAGTTGTTGAGACATCAGCGACTGAGTTTTATCAATACTCTAGGTCACATATAAGCTAGGTTACAATTTTTTTTTTCTGCATTTTATATATCGCGACTAAATTCGACGGAGAACCAGAGTTGTCGACATAGCTGGGCACATCTACCGAGTCAGATGGGGGAGGAAAGTCCAGAGGAAATAAAGATAGAGAAGAGACCTCGTATGGGGCGACGAAGCCCCCCTCTTTCTAGATAGACCGACGACGACCGGAGGATAGCATTTAGTGGAAAGCATTAGGGAAGACCTATGTCCAAGCAGTGTATAGATACAACCTGAAGGCCAATTCTCGTAATGTTTCTACGAACGCAGATTGAAAGTTGACCGAATCGAGATTGAATTGTGAATTGACTAAAATTATATACTTGATTTCATTAATTAATTATTATCAATTCTTGTTGTTGGCAAAGTAACATTCTTAGGTTGTTTAATTTTAACTCATATTTCGATATAATCCCGCTTAAATTTAATTTTGAAGTTACATATCCATTTTCCATTCTATCCCTCCAAGAAACAGGTTTGTGCGTTTACCGCTAAAAAGTCCCCATTCGTCGTAGCTCCTAGTTTGGAAGGTACTCCCCTTAGTGTAAGAACTAGCATTACCATCCTGGGTGACGACAAATCGAGTGATGTTCAGTTTCGCGGTCACTTGGAATGCAAGGCCAAACTGGTTTCCAGGAAGATTGGTCTGATTAGTAAAGCCAGGGGGTAGCAAGCTAAAATTTGAAAAAAGTTACGACCGTTTATTCAGCAAAAAACGCATATTTCGACACTCAAGGGAATCAATACCTATAGGCTAACCTACTTCCCGTTGACCTAGAACTATGAAATTTGGCAAGTAACATCGTTATAGACTACAAGTACAGGAATAAATCTCAAAACTATACATTTGTAAATAGATCTTAAAAAATAGGGGGTCTATATTTTTTATAGGGTGTCGAAATTTCAAATTGAAACTACTAGTTCAAATGGGGTATCATATGAAAGGGCTTGATGTACACATTGCAAAATATATTTTATTTATTTTTTTCGACGCATTATTTATTATTTATAATGAAAAATATAAAATTTAATAATTATACTACGTAACTACGGAACCCTCGGAGGGCGAGTCTGACTCGCACTTGTCCGGTTTTAATTTTTTTATATTTTCGTCGATCATTTTCTTTAATTTAGTTAATGAAATTTCACTTAGTTATTGAAATTTTGTTATTTTAATCTCAAACAAATTTAATTATTAAGATATGCCAACAGTTGTTGAGACATTAGCGACTGAGTTTTATCAATATTCTAGGTCACATATAAGCTAGGTTACAAATTTTTTTTTCTGCATTTTATATTTCGCGACTAAATTCGACGAAGAACCAGAGTTGTCGACATAGCTGGGCACATCTACCGAGTCAGATGGGGGAGGAAAGTCCAGAGGAAATAAAGATAGAGAAGAGACCTCGTATGGGGCGACGAAGCCCCCCTCTTTCTAGATAGACCGACGACGACCGGAGGATAGCATTTAGTGGAAAGCATTAGGGAAGACCTATGTCCAAGCAGTGTATAGATACAACCTGAAGGCCAATTCTCGTAATGTTTCTACGAACGCAGATTGAAAGTTGACCGAATCGAGATTGAATTGTGAATTGACTAAAATTATATATACTCTTTATTGCACATAACAAACAATTATACAACATAGTGATATAGGACATATACAAAGGTGAGCTTATCTCTACAAGAGATCTCTTCCAGCTAACCTAATGATAGTAATACCAAAGTTATTGGACGGGAGACTAAACAAACTAGTGCAACGAATATTAAATGGTTAATAAATAAAACATAATACTTTGATAATTATAAAAGATATTCTGTAGTGAAACTTAATATATATGTATGTATACACATATACATATATATATTTCATTTTTATAATTCACATATACTTACATAAACTTATTAAAACATAATATACATATATAAATACACAATACATAGTATACATATATATAAACCAGATAAATATACATAATATTATTCCAGTGTATCAGTTAAATAGTACTCTTTTAATCTCTTTTTAAAGGATGTGACGGACGGGCTATCTCTAATCTCCGGTGGCAGTTTATTCCACATTTGCGCTGCACGAACAGTGAAAGAGTTAAAGAAGAATTTAGTATTAGAAGTGGGATAATCCAATGTTTTTATATGACACGTGCGCTGAGATCGGGTTGGAGGTGGTAATAATGGGAAACGGGAAAGGAGGTATTGAGGAGAGTTAGGGTTTTTAAATAATTTGTATAAAAACGATAGCAAGTGCACATTTCTGCGAAGTCGAATAGGGAGCCACTTCAATTGAATCCGAAATTCTGACACATGGTCAAATTTTCTGAGACCAAAAACAAATCTAATAGCAAGATTTTGCAGGCGCTCCAGCTTATTCAATAGCTCCTCTGTCGCATCCAAATAGCAGATGTCAGCGTAATCGAGAATCGGAAGTAAAAGGGTCTGAGCGAGCATAACTTTAGTTTTGAATGGCAAAAAGTTTTGGAGTCGCTTGAGTGAATGAAACGTGTAGTGCATGCGCTTACTAACTTCGTTAATATGAAAAGACCATGACAGTGTTTCATCAATGATGAGACCTAGATTTCTTGTTTTATTTGTGAGGGCGATTTTGACACCCTTAAATGAAATATCGGGTAAATCGTTAAAGCTAAACCTATTTTTCAGTTGAGCACTGCCAACCACGATAGCCTGAGATTTGGTTGGATTTACTAATAAACCGTGCTTATCGGCCCACATCTTGATGGCAGACAGATCCCGATTTATGGCACAGAAAACTTCAGATGCCTCAGAGCAGGTGAAATGACTATAAATTTGCAAGTCATCTGCGTATAGGTGGTAGGGAGAAGTAAGAATTTTTGACAGTTCATTAATAAAAATCGAAAAAAGTAGTGGAGATAAGACACCACCTTGAGGCACGCCAGCTACTAAATCAGCCCAGTCTGAAGATAAGGAGTCGGTTTTGATACATTGTCGGCGGCCTCGAAGATACGAGTCGAACCATGCAATTACGGGTGGAGAGAAGTTAATCGTACGAAGGATTCCTAGGAGTATGTCAAAATCGATAGAGTTAAATGCATTACTGAAATCTAATAAGATCATTAAAGTGAGTTTTTTGTTATCCATAGCATGACGTATGTCATCAGTGACATTCAGCAATGCGCTTACTGTACTGTGGTTGGGACGAAAGCCAGACTGAAAAGGGCAGAGAAGTTGATTGCTAGATAAAAACTCAAGAACTTGATTATTTACCAGACTTTCCAATACTTTAGAAAGTAAAGGAAGGATAGAAATTGGGCGATACTGGGCAAAAGATACCGGATTCGATATTTTAGGAAAGGGGATGACATGAGCCAGCTTCCATGCTGATGGAAATACGTTAGTCGTGAGCGAGATGTTTAGTATATGTGTTATCACTGGAATAACACTGTCAAGTATTGGGAGCAACATATCACGACTCACCTCATCACTACCAACAGCATTTGTGGAAATAGATAAAATGCTCTTTTTAACTTCCTCCTCTGTAATATTGCGGAAAGAAAAAGAATCACAACTGGAAGCAGCCTGCTGGGAAAGAGACGATAGGGTAGAAGTTTTTGTAGGAAGGTCCAAAGAAATAGGGGGAGTGCAAAAAAATTTGTTAAGAGAATTAAGATCAAGGGTTTCGTTAGTAGAATCAGGTTGTTTGCCCACACCCAGTGTTCGCAGAAATTTCCAAATACGAGTGGGAGGTAAGCTCTCAATCGACGTGTGGATATAGACACGCTTCGCATCCCTACATAACCTATTGCAGATGTTACGTAATTTTTTATAAGCTACAAGGTTCTCTTCTGAAGGGGTTTGTTTCAATTTACTCTTAGCCTTATCTCGCTTACGCATAGCCTGTTTAATTTCACACGTCAGCCAGGGAGCAGGTACGTGCTTCACTCTAACCGGTCTAATGGGAGCATGTTTGTCAAATAACGACCTTAAGCAAGAGTTAAAAATATCAACTTTCTTATCAATTGCCGTTGCAGAAATAAGAATATCCCAGTCAATAGCACGCGCATCATCCCTCAAACGACTCACATCGATGTTTCTGAAGTTACGCTGAAAGATAGTCTTACTTTTACGCTTAGGAGGACGCACCTTGTAAGAAAGAAAAATTAGATCGTGATAAGAAAAAGGCGCTGAAAATTGTCCGTGCGAAATAACAGAATCCACATTGGAGACAAGCATCAAGTCCAAGAGTGACGGCCTGCAATTAGGCAAATGATGAGTTGCAGATAAAGGGAGAAATTTAAGATCCATTGCAGAAACCAAATTGTTTAGCCTATCAGCTCGGGTATCATTTTTAAGCAAACAGGTATTGAAATCACCCATTATTATAACATGACTGTATAATGGACGTAGACTTTCCAATGTTGATTCTAAAGACTGGAAATAATCGATTTTATCATTAGGGCTATAGACAACACCCAATAAAACTTTCGTGTGGTGGAGGGTAATTTCTAAAAACAAATGTTCAAAAGAAGATGAATATTCACTAGGCGAATGAGAAATTACAGAACAAGGAATGTTTGCACGAAGATAAACACACACTCCACCACCGCCAGCGCCAGTTCTATCATTACGATAAAGCCGGAAGCCGGGAAGATGACAAAGTGAAGAGGGAAGTGAGGGCTTTAGCCAAGATTCAGAAACTAATATACCATCGACAACGCCGTTGCTAAAGGATGCGAGAAAGTCAGGATAATGAGCAATTATACTCTGAGCATTAATGTGCACAAGATTAAGGTACTGTGAGTTACTGCCGAATGCAGTTAGCAGATTGGATTCAAGATTTGTGGAGTCTGATGTCGTTGAGATATCACTAAGAGCACTATCATACTCATCTGAAGAACACGACTGGAAAATGTCATCATTTAAATCAAATGACATTTACGAAATAAAATAATATATAATAATAAAATAAACAATATTAAAATATACTATACAATTTATATTATAAAATACGTATCAATATAAACAATTAAATAAGATAAATACATATACTACGAATAAAAATATATCTACAATTTACCAATTAAAATTCAAAAATTCAAAAACAATACACGCATTACTGACATGATATTAAAGTTACAATAGAAAAAAAAAACAAATATGTAAGAACATTATCACACTGACTGACACATTAAAAGTATTGCCGTATATTGCAAGTACACAGGTTTCAAGTACACACAAAAAAAAAAAATTTAGACTTATCAGGAACGTATGTCCATATGCCCACATTTTAATCAACCTCACGTTAGGGCTGATTGCCAACAACTAGGAAAGTGAAGAAGAAGTTTTATTTTTGACAATGACATGTCAGCTGTCAATGTGTCAAGTGAGTCGAATCAATCAAATCAATATACAAACAACAAACAGTGAATTACGTCAGGCAGTTGTGTTAAAAGTAATTGTTTGACTAATTAAAACTACCTGAAAACTCAATAAAAGAAAAAAAAAATATGTGTGATCAATGGACGACGTACAAACAACAACTTACATTAACACAATATGGGCTTCAATGTCGTCAAGATATTACTTTGTGCCCGCCGTTTGCGGCCTGTTGCTCGCAGCAGCACGACGAGGCTTCTCCGTATCTTGCGAGACACTGCCGGGGTGCTCGGACTGCAGCTGACGAAGCTCAGCCAAAGAGGAAACTTTCTGGCGTACTTTATCTGGCAATAACACGATTATATTCCCATCCGTCGTCCAACAGTTTTTCATGCTGAAATGTTTTCTGGCTGCAACGAATATTTCTTGCCGTGTCTTCGTAAGAAATTCACAAACAGATATTTTTGTACCCTTCAGCAATTTCTTGGTACTCCAAACAGCGGACCGCAGAGCAAGAGAAGCAAACCGTACTAAAACAGGTCGTGGAGTGTCCTTCTCTGTACCCAAACGATGGCATGCCTCTATGGAGGAGGAAGTAACCGGTGTCATATTCAAGTGGTCAGTAAAAATTTTGTGGAGCTTATCTGACAGTATCTTATCCTGTTTCTCGGGTATTCCATGAAAGAGGAGAACCTTCCTTCGAGAGTGACTCTCAAGACGATCCAGAGCCGCAGTAACAAGCTCCAATTGAGCCTTCATCATCGAAACAGCCTTCCAGATAAATGTCTTGAACTGTGTGTAGTCTGCAGAGAGAGCTTTGATAGTGGGCTGGGAAGCATTGGAGGATGCCGACTGCTGCTGGAGGCCCCTCTCAAAATCATCCATCCGTGTTGTGAACAGAGCTGCCAAATCTTCAATGTTCTTGTGCAACTGTGATGCCGAATCCATAGTGACGGTGGTGTTGAAAATTATTATGTCAATAGATGCGAGTAGTGATATTAGCACATTTAATGCAGTGATTAATGCAGTAAGTTAAATATTATTATTTTTACAAATAAAATATATTAGACAGAGCAATAATTGAATGTTACTTATTCTATGGCTACCCGCCAAAAAAAATTATATACTTGATTTCATTAATTAATTATTATCAATTCTTGTTGTTGGCAAAGTAACATTCTTAGTTTGTTTAATTTTAACTCATATTTCGATATAATCCCGCTTAAATTTAATTTTGAAGTTACATATCCATTTTCCATTCTATCCCTCCAAGAAACAGGTTTGTGCGTTTACCGCTAAAAAGTCCCCATTCGTCGTAGCTCCTAGTTTGGAAGGTACTCCCCTTAGTGTAAGAACTAGCATTACCATCCTGGGTGACGACAAATCGAGTGATGTTCAGTTTCGCGGTCACTTGGAATGCAAGGCCAAACTGGTTTCCAGGAAGATTGGTCTGATTAGTAAAGCCAGGCGGTATTTTACACCCGACACCGCCTTCAACTATACAAAGCCCAGGTTCGACCTCACATGGAGTACTGTTCGCACCTCTGGGCCGGTGCGCCCCAGTACTTGCTTGCTCCATTTGACCGCATACAACGAAGAGCAGCTCGAATCGTCGGTGACCCAATGATCTATAATCGATTGGACTCTCTCTCTACACGCAGAGATGTAGCGTCTCTTTGCGTTCTATACAAATTATATCACGGGGAGTGCTCCGATGAGCTGTTTGATTTGATACCTGCCGCTGAATTCCACTATCGTACAACTCGCCATAAATTAAAATTCCATCCATATCATCTTGATAATTGGCGATCTACTACAGTACGTTTCCTAAGACATTTCATACCACGAACAGTGAAACTGTGGAATCAGCTTCCCTCAGCGGTATTTCCGAACAACTACGACATGGGTGCCTTCAAGAACAGACATTTTCCTTAAAAGGCTGGCAACGGATCGGCGACCCCTTGGTGTGTCCATGGGCGGTGGTGATTGCTTTCCACCAGGTGACCCACATGCTCGTTTGCCCCCCTCTCACATAAAAAAAATAATAATATATATATTGTGTTACGAGAATACCAAATGTGACATTTGTGAGATCGAGACTGGATCGAAACTGAATTTTGACTACATTTTAATTACCAGAATTTCCCCTCTGATGATAATAATAATAATAATACCGCGTTTGCCCATGAATAGACAAAATAGGCAACTAATGGGAGCCTTGGATTCACTGTTATCAAACTATTTTGATAGCAGTGAAAACTTGGTAGATACGTACTCAATTTTATATTGTGCAGCGGTTGCTGCATGTCGTGTGGCTCATGTTAAATTTCCAAATTGTGACAGAACCACACGATATGCTCACGAAAAACCTGCATGGCAATATAGAATTGAGAAGCGTATAGCTGATGCCAGGGTTCTCATTGGTAAACTTATTAGTTTCAGGGCTGGTAACAACCGCCCTAGGGTTATGCGTTTTGTGACCCGAGCATTTATTGGAACTAATATTGTACCACAGGAATATTTGTCTCGGGTCACAGAACGTATAGACTTATTTAAACAAAAAGTCTATGCATGGGCAAACCGCATACGTAGATATCGAAAACGTGTTGATAGATATATGCAAAATCGCATGTTTCAAAACAACCAGAAGAAGGTGTATAGAATTTGGGAGCGACCCGGACAAAGTGTGACTGATATGCATCTGCCTGATGTAGAAGCTATGAATTTATTCTGGCGAAACATCTGGTCGGTGCCTGTCAGTCACACTGACGATGTATGGATTGAAACGATTGAACAAGCATGTGAATCAATAAGACCTATGACAACTGTAGCCATCACTAAAGAAGATGTAGTCAATGCTGTTCGGTCCTTGGCTAACTGGAAATCGCCAGGACCGGACAAATTGCAAAACTATTGGCTAAAATGGCTACCAAGTTCACATGCTTGTTTAGCGCATCAATTCCAACATGCGTTAGATACCGGTTCTCTCCCCAATTTTATGACCACTGGTGTCACTCACCTTCTTTATAAATCCGGAAGTACCACGGACCCCAAAAACTACAGACCGATTACCTGCTTACCAACCATCTATAAGCTACTTACATCCATTCTGAGAAGCAAAATTACGCATCATATTGATACAAATAATGTTATGTCTGCTACTCAGAATGGATGTAAGAATGGGTCTCGTGGTACCAAGGAGTTGCTCCTTATTGACATGGCCATTAATCAGCAGGTACGTCGAAACCACAAAGATCTATCGGCATGCTGGATAGATTACAAGAAGGCCTATGATTCGGTGCCTCATACATGGCTTATAAAGGTCTTAGAGTTGTATAAAATAGATACAACTCTATGCACTTTCCTAAAGTCATGTATGGGGCAATGGAGAACAGTCCTTCTCTATCCAGGATCCCGGTCTATCAGTGGGGACGACGAACCAATTAAGATTAAAAGGGGTATATTCCAAGGTGACAGTTTGAGTCCCTTGTGGTTTTGTTTAGCTTTGAATCCTTTAAGCACATTATTAGAGGATTCAAAGCTAGGCTACAGATTGCGAAGGGGAGGTCAGGCTATATCTCATCTTCTATACATGGATGACTTGAAACTCTTTGCATGTAGCAAAGTCCAATTAATGGCTTTACTAAAGGTAACTGAAAACTTTAGTAAATCTATTAAAATGGAATTTGGTATAGACAAATGTGCGGTCATACATGTGAAGAAGGGGAAGATATTAGTATCTGAGAGACTCGAACTCTCAGATAGTATACGCTTGAAATCCCTTTCGGAAACTGAGACCTACAGGTACTTGGGTATGTCTGAAAATTTGGGAATTACTGAGACAGACATGAAGCAATCACTGAAAGAACGTTTCTTTGGCCGCCTGAAAAAAGTACTTACTAGTCTTTTATCAGGGGGCAATAAAGTGCGTGCTTACAATGGTTGGGTCATGCCGGTCTTGATATATTCTTTTGGCATACTCAAGTGGACTCAAACTGAGCTTGACGCTGTTGACCGGAAAGTCCGAACGATATTAACCATTTACCGTATGCATCATCCACGATCATCAGTAATGAGGTTGTATATCCCTCGAAAATGTGGCGGTCGAGGCTTTTTAAATGCTAAAACCCTACATAATCGAGAGATATGCAACCTCAGGGAATATTTCCTACATGCTGACGTGGAAATGCATAAGGATGTGGTGGGTATCGATCGTGGATTAACCCCTTTGTCTTTGGCTAACGAGAACTGGCGTAAACCTGTAGTATTAAGTATTGATGATCGCATGACCATATGGCAAGGCAAAGAGCTGCATGGACGGTTCTACCGGGCTCTACATGGGCCCGATGTAGATCACGTTGCATCCGTAACCTGGCTGCGTTTCGGGGACCTCTTTGGGGAAACCGAAGGGTTTGTCTGTGGAATTATGGACGAAGTTATCAAGACGAATAACTACCGGAAATATATCATGAAGGATGGCACGCTTGATATCTGTCGGGCGTGTCATCTACCTGGGGAATCCCTCAGACATGTAATTTCCGGTTGTTCTTATCTTGCTAACGGCGAGTACTTGCACAGACATAACCAAGTAGCCAGGATTATTCATCAGCAGCTTGCCTTGAGATATGGTCTTGTGATTACCGAGGTACCGTACTACAGGTATATGCCGGAAGCAGTTCTCGAAAATGACCATGCCACATTATACTGGGATCGATCTATTATCACTGACAGGACTATTGTAGCCAATAAACCTGACATCGTGATAATAGATCGATCAACGCGCCAAGCAGTCATTGTTGATGTCGCTATCCCACATGACGTTAATCTCGTGAAAGCTGAAAAAGATAAATTATCTAAGTATCTTGATTTAGCTCATGAGATTACCGCCATGTGGGACGTCGATTCAACAGTGATTGTTCCGATAGTTGTGACAGTTAATGGTTTAATCGCCAAGAGCTTCGACCAACACCTCAAGAAGCTCGCGTTGGGAAGCTGGATCAAGGGTCAGATACAGAAAGCTGTCCTCCTCAGCACGGCACGTATTGTGAGGAGGTTTCTGTCTCTGTGACCTTGACCACCGATAGTTTGGACCTTGTTCCCGCTATCGGGAGGGATTCTGTTTTTTTATATTTTTTAATGTATATTTTTTTTTAATATTATATATTAAAAAATGTATGAAATAAGATATTAAAAATAAATAAATGTCATAATAATACTGAGCTTGTTATAAGTTCCATTGGCATATCCTGGAGCGGGTCACGGCGGGCGTACAACATTACATCAAACTTCTCAAAGGGGCCTCTACGCGTTGGATCCATATCCCCGCGCATGCCTATCAAATGACCGGGCTTGACCCGTGATTAAAAAGAGATACATAATAATAATAAAATACGTTTATTAACATCACAACATGAAACAATAAATTCACACAATACACAATAACAATAAACATTTCAAACAAACATGTACATAATTATGATGTTAACTAGCTGTGCCCGCGACTTCGTCCGCGTGGAATAGTGTCTTTGGGCAGCATTTTTAAATATTTCGGCTAATTATTTTACAAATAAGACACATACGTATTAATACTTATATGAGTTGCAGTGTGCCATCTAGTGTTTATATAGCTCTTTTGTGGAACATTGTACATTCATCCCAACCAACAGCTTACACTGCTGCAACTTTCTTCCGCGCTCACTGCTTTTGCTAATGTTACATACCGGCATGTCCTCATCAGCTAAGTTCAATGGTAGTTTTAGAACCGAGTGCGCTATACCCCTATAACTATTTTGCTTTTAACCGTAAACACAGAAAACAAAACTTCTTATTATGAAAATAACTTATTTAAGTATTTTATTTAATTGTATAAAAACCTATTTAAAAAAATATTATAAACCCAAATGAATTAAATTTAACTAATTTTATTGACCCAAATAAACAAAATCTCTATACTAAGTATAACTTACATACCGGCATGTCCTCATCAGCTAAGTTCAATGGTAGTTTTAGAACCGAGTGCGCTATACCCCTATAACTATTTTGCTTTTAACCGTAAACACAGAAAACAAAACTTCTTATTATGAAAATAACTTATTTAAGTATTTTATTTCAAAAGAACAAAACCTTTTGAGTTAGTGTAGTGATAAGTGAGACAATATTACTGATAGTGCATTAAATACAAACACAACAAGAAAGTGTTTCACCTTAATAGACACTAAGAAAAGTCAATGGACATTATTCTTAGACTATAATATTTAGAAGTTTATGTTAAAGTTAAATTACTTATTAGCCCGTAAGCTAGATCGTAATATTTAAAGTATCATGCTTTTTAGAAAAAAAAAAAAAAAAAAAAAAAAAAAAAGTATTTTATTTAATTGTGTAAAAACCTATTTAAAAAAATATTATAAACCCAAATGAATTAAATTTAACTAATTTTATTGACCCAAATAAACAAAATCTCTATACTAAGTATAACTTTTTACACTTGTACTTAATAACTTGTTTTTATGAACCATTTGTAACCGATTCCTAGAAATCCCTTTCGGATATTGCGACTTCTGACTGAGTCGGCATGCAAAGGAATAAAGACTCATTCATAAAACTATTAAGCTTTCTTATCTTTTGTTTACATTCACAGATGGTCAAATGCTTTGTTTGTACAATGCCAGTTTCTCATTTTGTAATGACTGCGTAAATGTTATCTACATCAGGATAGCACTAATATTTTGTCTCGTGTCGCAAACTTATAAAACATTCACTTATACCTTACATATTTGCATACAAACTTTCATCCCCTATTCCCTATTGTTATTTTACCCCCGTGTGGGTAAAACTTTTACAAACTTTGAATGTCATATTTATTTATATCGAATCAACAGCCTAAAAAATAAGTTTCAAGCTTCTATCTCTAAAAATAACGATACTTCCATACAACCTTTCACCCCCCCTTTTAACCCCTTACAACCCTTTTTTTGCATTAAAAAGTAGCCTATGTCCTTCCTCAGGCTCTAAACTATCTGTGTACCAAATTTCATTTAAATCGGTTCAGTAGTTTTGCCGTGAAAGCAGGACAGACAGACAGACAGACAGACAGACAGAGTTACTTTCGCATTTATAATATTAGTAAGGAAGTAAGGATTGGCCATCGCTCGGCATTACTGCTGTGTAATACACACAGCGCCGGTATTCTGCGACAGCCAACAGGTGCCGACACGAACCTCATCGGCCGAGGTATACCTTTTTTTATATAAAAGAAAAACAAAAAATCAATCCTGGCATCCCTAACCGTCAGACTATCCAGCACGTATAATGGGGACAGTTCTCCACAACACACACCGAACAGACAGACGGCACCGGGAGGCCCAGTATTTAGCACAAACACGACAGACATTGTGCAATTAACAGCTTGACACATCCCCGCCCCCATTACTTCACTGCTTCCCTTTAAAACTTACGCTATTTATGAACACTATTTTTATGTTAAAATAAATTGATAAAAGCGAATTAATTTTAAAGTGGAAAGTGATCGCCAACAAACAGAGACAGAGAAAGAAGCCGAGTAGTGTCCGTTGCACTGACACTGTCGTCTGACAGCCCGGCAAATGTGGTAATGGAAGGAAGTGATGCGTCAAGTAAATCTTTCCTTGTTAAACTATAAAATGTGGCGTGAACACACAAGATCGCCTTGAGGAAAAGTTGAACTAAACATAAATGTGATAATCGCTAACCTCTTTCACAAGATTAATACATGCAGGCTATTTCTCAACTATATACAAAAAAACAACCGAACATAATTTATACCAGTTCCGCACCGCACCGCGTAAATTGTGACGGAACATGCACGACAAGGAATCACAATGAACTCCAATTGTAAGAGGAGACTGCATTTCAGAATCAAATCCACGCCGCATATGCTCGTAAAAGTAAGTGTGTTTCAGACTAAAGAAGAACACTATATTTTCTACCGCATGGCTCAACAGGATACACGCCATGACATTATCTCAGCAAATCATCACATAATAATGGCGTACATTTTCTCAGCTCATTACATAAATAGTACAATAAGAAACAAAATCCCACTCCAACCTGTCTACCTATTTATCTATAAAACCTATTTAATATTACCTATTAAACATTCTGTGCCAATGAGATTATTGAAATTTTATGCTTAGTTTGTATTTTATTTAGGTATTTATTATAAAGCATTGTAGATGTAAAGGGAATTGTATTATAATGTTATAATAAAGCACTTGTACTATTCCACGTTATTATATTTAATATTACCGACCGGTTTCGCCGCTAAGGCATTATCAAGGTAAACAGATGGTGTTTGTGTTTCTACAAAACATTTTTATACCGTGCAATCAATGACAAAAATTATTAAAAATAAAAATATTAAAAGGGTATTCTGAAATAATTTATTAAAAATAAAAATATTAAAAGGGTATTCCGAAATAATTTACCCACCTGTATTGTCACTTTATGGAGATTTACCACTAAATCGGGGTAAATTTAAGTAAGTTATGTTACGCGTGTATAATTAGATAATGTAACCAACCAATGTGAAAAATCATCGTTATAATAAAAATTAAATTCTTTCAATATATTAAAATTATAAATATGTTAATATAAATTACGATAAAATATATGATAAGTAAAAATTATGTCAGTTGAAATTTTAATAAATTATTTTGTTAATGTCATAAAAAGAAATTAATAATGTCCAATATGAATATTTGGAATTGTATTACCATTTAGTACTAAAATTATTTTTATTTCTAATATATTTATTCTTTTATTCATGTTTGTGATTGTTATCATTATTTTTATTCACTGTTGGTCAGGAAAATATTTAAGGTTGGCTATATGATGATGATTTAGCTGATGATTAATTTTTAAATCGTCTTAAATTATTACAGTAGTTTTACGTCTACAATTGGAATCTAGTTAAAACTAGGCTCAAAGCTTGTTAGTGAACGAATAATTAATCATTGTAACAAAAAGGTCAACATACATAGTAACTACCTACAAGTTAAATAGAAACTTTTTAATTAAATTAGAGTACCTTGTAATCATTGACGTAGTTATTATTAATTTTGTAATGTTTGCTAGAAAGTTATTTTTTTTAAAAGTGAAAACTTCTTTAGCGGCGTTGTGCATTTTTAGTGCAGGTGAAGTTGGCTTTGGTTCAAAGATGTTGATAAACCACTTACACTCCAAATCACCCCGAGTCAGTTCGGGCCGAGAACAAGATAAATAGATAGAATACACTTTATTTGCATAAATCAATAAATTATTACAGACTTGTCTATATGTATGTATATATGTAAGAAGGCCGCTTTATTGTTGAGAGCAATATTTTCAAGGCAACCTGAGGGTAACGAATTTGTGCACGGAGTGAGCAGGATTACATCATCAGGCCATTTTAGTCTCCACCACAGGAGCACGACCCTCTCTCGTCCGTCACAGACAGAAGGAGGGTTTGGCCTACACTCCCCATGCTGGCCAGACGGCTTGGGGAGGCTAATTTTGGGTCAAAATAGATATTAGGTTTAAGTTAAATTAAATAATAAACATCTTCACCTTAGTCGGCAGAACTCTATGCTTTCTACTAGCTAAGTTAAACACAATTACCGCCAATCTTCGCTAAACTTTGATTTCCGGTGGTAATCGGCTTCAGCTTCGGCGGTAGGCCCCCGGATCAATGTTTGATAATGTATTTCCCTTAGTCGCCTTGTACGACCAATTGCGTTTTAAGCATACAGAGAACAAAGGCTTTGATAGGTAAAAATAATGCATATATACATACATATAGACAAGTCTGTAATAATTTATTGATTTATGCAAATAAAGTGTATTCTATCTATTTATCTTGTTCTCGGCCCGAACTGATTCGGGGT
This sequence comes from Hypsopygia costalis, assembly GCA_937001555.2. Taxonomy (NCBI): domain Eukaryota; kingdom Metazoa; phylum Arthropoda; class Insecta; order Lepidoptera; family Pyralidae; genus Hypsopygia; species Hypsopygia costalis. The sequence goes on along the minus strand of OW443343.2, from coordinate 949,863 downwards.
GATTTGGGGTGTAAGTGGTTTATCAACATCTTTGAACCAAAGCCCAACTTCACCTGCACGTGGTGCAACCTGCTGACTGACAAACGCAGCTCTGGCGAAAAGAGAGGTGGGGAGCGTAATTGTAAGCTGCCCGACTGGGGAATGTACCTCCACCTCACAGAATACCGCAGCCAAATAACAATTCCTTTGAGGGTTGTTGTGTTCCTGCGAGTGAGTGAGGTCACCAGAAATGAAGGAGATGCTGCTTTGGCAGCGGGGGTGGCGGCGCGCAAGTGATATATTATGTTGCGAGCGTTAATACGGTTACGGTAACCGCTTCACATCAGGCGGGTCGTATGCTTGTCTGCCACCCGACGGAGTATTAAAAAAAAAACTCCAACAAAGATGTAAGGAGTGGAGATGTGATACATTACACTCGCTGTACTCTGCTTGGTGGCTTGATGTTGCATGTGTTGAAAAACACATGTCTTCTCCACTCGCGTTGGTGGACTACGGGCCTAAAACCGCTTGGTTTTAAAATCAGTCAATGTCCGCGAGTAATTACCATCGTGAGTTTAGGGTTGCCAGGTCTAGCTAAAGTTTTGTATCTATTATAAATTTATGACATCACGAAGCTGACTTTGAATGTTAACACGAAATACTTTTCTCATTTAGTTTCCTTGTAATGTATACCGCTCGTGACTTCGTCAGCGGGTACCTACTTCATAAAATAGTGTTAATAACACTTTCACACAGGGTAATTATATTTAAAAACTTTATAGAACACAAGTTATATAAGGGTACAAATAGACGGAATTAACGCTAAGAGCATTCTCTACCACGAATGCGGTTCTGAAGAAGCAAAACAAAAGCAGATTTAAGTAATGAAATATAATACTACGACTAACAATTAGTAGTTTATGAAACTGTTGCATAATAAGGGTTCTTAAAATACGAGTGTGAGTTTATCACATGAGCCGAAGGCGAATGTGATAATAAAATAATAGCGTCACACGAGTACTTTAAGGCCTAATTATGTGCAGTTTCATACATATCTAATCTCATGAAATAGATAATAATAATATTTAAAATAAAACCATGAAGTTAATTTAACAGTTTTATTTCTTACTTATAAATCCATTTGCAGATCGAGCATGCGCGACGTGCCCCGCGGCGCCTCGTTCATAGATTGTGTTGAAATTTTTTGCAAAGTTGCAATTCATTTGCATTGCAACCTGCTTAATATAGGTAAACCCAGGACTGAAGCTTTATCGAAATAGAAAAAAAGTAATTTTTCGATACAGTTGTCCATAAAGAGCTGTATCAAAAAGTAACCTTTTAAATTTATTTTGATGGCTTGTGCGTAAAAGACTGACATTAAGATTCTGTGTTTAGTTTTCAATCTCTAAATTTCAGTATGAGTGTAGATAAAATAGTTTTTATAATTACTGCAGATACAAATATATACATAGAAAATTATACGGGTAAGGCTCATATTTTTGGCGTACTTTGGAAAAACTTGCTGTCCGAAGCGTTAGAATACAAAAATAAAATAAAAACGTATTAAAAAATCCACTTTTAATAAAAACATAAGATAGTAGAAATATTTTTAATATGTTTTTAATATGTATTTTTATATTCCTATTTATTTTCTTTTAATACATTAATGTCAAAAAAAAGGCTACTTTTTTCTTCCATACTATTTGTTGATGTCTGTACACACTCACTCCACACAAATCATTGTCATTTACAGTTCTTTATAACTAAACTTTTTATTTTCATATAATAACTTGTTCTATTGTATCATAATTAGAAATTAAAGGGAAATAGGCTACAATTTATCACTCCGTATTGTTTTTATTTAGAAATTAAGATGTGTCCCAAATTTTATTCCGTTGTAACACTTCAGTTGTGTAACGGGATATTTCTCAGACTTCCTAATAATCTACTATGAAGAATTATTTTTTAAAGACTGCCCCCTTACTACCAACTCTTATTGCGATTCAATAACTGAATAGAACGTTTATTCATACCAATGAATAAGGGACTTCATTCGAATTGATGATTCGATTATTCATTGATATAAGCAATAAGAGTTGGCGTTACCACAAAAATAGCGATACTTGAACTTCAAGAAATACCATTATTTTCATAAAAGACGTTTAATATACTGAAATAACGGTATTAATACTGATATTTTATAACGTTGTCCATCGTCGAAGGAACTAAAAGCGTTGCACTCTCCCACTGCACATCCACACAGTGCTGGGAGGACGAAATGGGTACCCGTTTCGGTTGTCGGTCACTGATCAACCAATCACGCGATATCGCACGTAGGACGAAATAATATCGTTTCTGAATAACGTTATCCCCCTCTCCACTCTTCTTTTTCTCATTTAATCTTTTTATTTTTACCATATATGATTGCTTACGCTTCAACATATCTGATGGCAAGGAATTAAGACGGCTCCCTGCCAGCACCGGCCCACGTAGTAGCTACGGACCTCCCAATTAATTTTAATTAAAATTTTAATATATAATAATTTCGTGTCACGTTGAATCCTAAACTACTGAACCGATTGTAATAAAATTTTGCACGCTGTGTGCAGTTTGATCCATCATTAGAGCTAGGACAGTTTATACATCTGCAAAATTTACCTAAAAATATTTAAAGGCGATACGAAGTTCGTCGGGCCAGGTGGTAACGGTACTAAAAAATAACGTCAATATTGTAGGTATTGAGTAAGCTGTAGAATAAACTGCCTGTCGAGGTTTTCTCAGGAGACTACAGCATGCGGTTCTTCAAGAAGGGCGTGAAGAGGTGTTTCCAGAGTTGGCAACGCGCATTTGATGCCCCTGTTGTTAGAGGTGTTCATAGACTACGGTAACCGCAAGCATATGGCCCGCCAGAGAGGCGGGCCATATGCTTGTCTGCCACCCGACGTAGTATAAATAAAAAACCGGCCAAGTGCAAGTCGGACTCACGCACGAAGGGCTCCGTATCATTATCTATACAAACGGCAAAAAAAAAATCACGTTTGTTGTATGGGAGCCCCCCTTGAATATCTGTTTTATTTTAATTTCATTATTTATTTCTAAAGCGAATATATAACTAAATATTCTGTGAATATTTCAAACGTCTACCTGTTGCCGTACGAGCAAAAAAAAACCGGACTAGTGCGAGTCGGACTCGCCCACCGAGGGTTCCGTACGTAGTATCATTATTAAATTTGATATTTTTCATTATAAATAAGAAATAATGCGTCGAAAAAATTAAATAAAATATATTTTGCAATGTGTACATCAAGCCCTTTCATATGATACCCCATTTGAACTAGTAGTTTCAATTTGAAATTTCGACACCCTATAAAAAATATAGACCCCCTATATTTTAAGATCTATTTAGAAATGTATAGTTTTGAGATTTATTCCTCTATTTGTAGTCTATAACGATGTTACTTGCCAAATTTTATAGTTCTAGGTCAACGGGAAGTACCCTATAGGTTTTGATTCCCTTGAGAATGTGTCGAAATATGCGTTTTTTGCTGAATAAACGGCCGTAACTTTTTTTTTACGTAAACTTAGCAGTTTGATTTTTTTACTACTTCATGGAAACGTAGACCTGAGTATACAGTTCAAATTTCAGCTTGATACCTCCACGCATTCTCGACATAGAAATTCTTGACAGACAGACAGACAGACAGACGGACAACAAAGTGATCTTATAAGGGTTCTGTTTTTCCTTTTGAGGTACGGAACCCTAAAAAACACGTTTGTTATATGGGGGCCCCCTTAAATATTTATTTTATTCTGTTTTTTAGTATTTTTTATTATAGCGGCAACAGAAATACATCATCTGTGAAAATATACAGCCAGGTGACGGACGGACAGCGGAGTCTCAGTAATAGGGTCCGTTTTACCCTTTGGGTACGGAACCCTAAAAAGTGGTAACCGAAATACTTGAAGAATCTCCACATGCATATATCATACATATGTCCTCACAAACTTTAGTTCTAGTCTTTATTGCAACGATGACCGCTTGCCATCAGGCAGGTCATATGCTTTGCACCTTACGGGTAAAAAAGTTGTGCAAATGACCACACGTAGATAATATAACCGTTTCGTTCGTGTTACTTATAGCGGAAAAAATTGGATAATATGCGTTTCATGACCACAGCCTATCTTCGTGATAGTACGAGATCAGAGCGCAAAAACCCCTTCGTCATCCAGTACATGGAAGGTGGTGGAGAATTATGACAAGTCTCTCGAAATGTACAGAGTTGCGTGAGGAATTCCAATATAAAAATTTTTTAGGGTTACTTGCCTCCAAAGAAAAAAAACGGAACCCTTATATGAGTATAATCAACTCGTTGTCCGTCCGTCCATCTGTCAACATTCTTTTTCTTATCAAATTGAAATTAATATCACATACTCAGGTCTGCAATCTCTTAAAGTCGTGAAAAAATCAAGTTTCTAAATCGACGCAAACAAAAGATACGGTCATTTATGTTCAATTCGCATATTTTGACGTTCGCAAAGGGAATCAACACCTATAGTGCCTATAGGGTACTTCCCGTTGACCAAATTTCATGATTCTATCATGAAATTTGGCAAGAAGCAATATCATGTAACACAAGTAAAGGAAAAAATCCGAAAACCGTAAATTTGTAGTTATTTCACAAAAATATATATTTTTTGGTGAATTAGGCAAAAATATGTGCAGCAAGCACGATATTTTGCCTAACTGCTTACACGCAACCCTCGTTGCGCGAGTCCGACTCGCACTCGACCGGTTTTTTTTTTATACTACGTCGAGTCAAACCGCCTGATGAAAAGGTAAAAGTATTAGGTTTCTTTACGTGTACTTGCTTCTAATTATAGTTATTTTACATCCTATATCACGTCGCGAGGCAAACGAAACAGTTCCATAGAATATTTTATACCAGTTTACTGTAAATTATAGTTGGCAACACTAACAGACTTGTGGTTGCCACCCTCAAATTTTATCTACACGTGGTGCACCTCATCGAATAGTAAAGGAGACCTTGATGAAAGCAGTAGAACCAAGGGATTTGATTAGGAGGAGCCAGACTCGGGAATTAATTCACCTCACAGAAGATGAGAAGACCGCCCAAATACCTAATGAGTGCTAGAAGAGTTGTTGTGTTCCTGACTGAGACTAAAGCCACCAGGAAGGCTTCGGTTCACATCAGGCCGGCCACTTGCTTGTCACTCGAGGAGTATTAAAAGCATGTTTAGGAATCGTTTTGAAGCAACCTATAGAACCGAAATAAACCACATAATAATACACAAACAGAATGCTACACAATTAAAACAGGATTACAACACAATAATTCAATCATCCAATTACCAAAACAATGATTGGTTTACATTTGTATATTTACTCGTGTTTACTGTAACTAAACATGATGCAGAAGGTCTAGTCGTCTGCGATCTTCTCAGTCCTCCAGACGTGTGCTGATATTTTCAGCGGAGTTACATTACAGTTCCAAATGGTATGGACACATCGCGCGTCTGTACGAGCAAAATTCGGGCGAACCTACGATGATCGCGCATTCGCGGTCTATTAGGGCGATGCCTAAGCAGTGCAGGCGACTGTCCACCTTATCACCAATAGCGGCCAGAATAGTGTAGCTGGAGCGTAGAAAAAATTTGGAAGAGTAATATTTTCAGAGATCATTTATGATATTTGTTTTAATTTTTGAAGTGAAAATTTCTTTAGCGGCGTTGTGCACTTTTTGGGTTGGGAAAAAAATATAAATATTTTTAAAAATGGAAAAATTTGGTGATTTTTTCCATTTTTAAAAATATTTATAATATTCTAGCAAGTTGGGCAAGACAACTAGGTATTTATATAATAATGGGCAAAAAATGTTAAACTCGCGTCAGGACACGCGGCCTGATCGAAAATTCGTAAGATGGAGCCGGCGCGGCGCCGCGTCGGCGCGGCGCGTAGGAGAGGAACTAATATCCCCCTCTCTTCATACCGCGCGGCGAAAATGTATAAATTGTCATGTTTGTGTACGATAGCGCAGTAAATGAATATTATATTTTACCACATTACTTTTATACTGATAAATAAAGCAGTTCGTGCGAAATTATTCCCCAACCATTCCAAAATAATCAAAAACGCACAACGTTAATGTTCAAGTTTTCACTTCTGCCGGCACTCCCGGAGTGCACCCCGTTTTTTTTTTATTGAAAGGGGGCAACACGAAAGGGTCGCCGATCCGTTCCCAGCCTATAAATCCTTTCTTTGTTTCTAGTGACCTCACTCACTCGCAGGAACACAACCCTCAAGGGAATTGTTATTTAGCTGCGGTATTCTTTGAGATGGAGGCTACATTAGGTTTGAAGTCCCAGTCGGGCAGCTTAAAAAATACCCTATGCCCTACCTCTCTTTTCGCCAGAGCCTCGTTTGTCAGTCAGCAGGGTGCACCACGTGTAGGTGAGGTTGGTTTTGGTGCAAAGGTATTGTTGAATACCTTACACTTCAAATTTTGAAGCAATGAAGTAAAACATTACTATTTTCTTAATACAGTCAGCTACCCAATTCTAATACAACGATATTAAACTGTGATGCGAGTTCGTCTGTATTACTTTGGTAAACTATTTTTATCTACACTATTCAACCGGCTTCGATCAATGACGACTTGAAAACAATGGACCTTCTGTGCGGCTATTCTGTGTCTTGTTTCCAGTCGTTTGATCACATTTCGAGGAAGGACGGTAGGCCGACAATATTAATTGCTTCTACACCGGCTGGCCGACATTCGCCTAATCGATCTAACTGAATCATTTATAAAGCCATGTTCCTTTGTTCCAATACGCTATATATTAGGTATTTTACTTTACGTCTATAAATGTCAATTATTTTAATTAAAATGCTGCATATATTTAATTAAAATTAGACGAGCTCGGTGGCGTAGCGGTCAATGACGCGGCTTCGACACCAACGCTCGTGGGTTCGATTCCCACATAGAACAAACATTTGTGTGCATGAACATGTATGTTTGTCTTAGTCTGGGTTTTTCTATGTATCATAAGTATGTATTTACAAAAAAAAATGTATTTACGTATGTTTATCAGTTGTCTAGTACCCATAACACAAGCTTCGCTTACTTTGGGGCTAGATGGCGCTGTGTAATTTGTCTGACAATATTTATATTCCTTGGATCGCCTTATGCGTCTATTCTGCGGGAGCTAAATATAAAGACAAGATTATCTACCACCTGCCTCCGCAGAATACTTGAATTCTTTGGTCATATTGCTCGAAAGGATGGTCATAACCTTTAACAGCTAATAGCAACTGGCAAGGTTGACGGCAAACGACCAAAAGGCCGCAGCCCTATGAGATGGTCTGACCTGATCCGCACATCTCTGGACTCAAACCTCCACAGTGCCCTCCACGTTGCTAAAGATCACAATAGTTGCAGAAAAATTGTTAGAGAGAAGATGTTTCTGCTGGGGAATCACGGCCCTCAGTAATGAGGTGTATGACGCGAGGAGGACAATTTTGATACATTTTTAATTTAATATAATTTTTACAAATAAAAACAGACTCTAAACATTACTCTACATTTATGTATGTAGATGATGATGATGAAAACAATATGGGACTATGGGGGGGGGGGGGGGCGTACACGTTTAGTGTTAGGTATACGTAAAGACCATACGTCTCGTTCTGAACGGGACTGTCCCTTTTCTCGGTCACCTGTCCCGTTGTCCCCAAACTAAGCGCTGGGACACAAAATAGTCCCGTTTTCCTAGAAGAATACTCTTTCAAATAAAAAAAGTTTTTTCCGAATCGGTTTACAAATGACGGAGTAATAAAATAAAAAACCTAACAGTGGGTACATACAGGTTGATGATGATGAAAAAAATATGGGACCAATCTGGAAGTACACTCTTTCAAATAAAAAAAGCTTTTTTCAAATCGGTTTATAAATCATGGAGTAATTAAGTAACAAACATTAAAAAAAACACGTGTGGCACTCGGGGACTGCCGCGGTAAAGCTATTGCATAGCATTTTGTATCAACTTATGCAATTATAATTTTATTTATTTATTTTATTCATGCAGTATTGCTTTTTCTTTGATATTAATTCAAGTTACACTTTTTGAGCGTGGTGACCGATAAGAAAACAAATTTTTCTATTATTAAATAAATAAAACGAGTTTCGTAGAGTCGTACAATACGTCTAATCGCACGCACACAACGCCGTGTCGAAGACTGCCGAACTGAAACGACGTTAGACGATGCACGGCCTTCAAGCCACACCTCCTTGCCCGTCGGAGTGGGGAGCGTGAGGTTTTTTCGTTACGGAATTTCTGGATTCGGTCCCCGCGCTCAAGGCCCGCGATAGAAGCTATGCAATAGCTTAAAAATACATGCGTATTGAGAACCTCCTCGTTTTTTGGAGTCGGTTAAAAAATAAACTCAGTAAGAAAAAAACGAGAAATAATTTTGAACTCAACCTATTTCGCGATATTTTTCTATCGAGCAAAGAATAGCTAATCATAATATAATGAATCCAGGAATGAGATAGAACAATTGCTCAATTATAACATTTATTTATTTACTTCATTTCAATCCAGTTCACAGGGTCCTGTACTGACTCCAACACACTTGCAAGTCATACAAAAATACAATAACATATATATTTTCAATGATTCAGTACCATTATCGAATAAACCTGAAGGCCAATTCTCATAATTATTTTGCAATCGAAGAATGAAAGTTGACCGAATCGAGAATAAAATTGTGAAATGACTAAAAATTATATACTTGAGTTCATTCATTAATTATTATCGTTATTAGAATGGGGTGTAAGTGGTTCATCAAGATCTTTGAACCAAAGCCAACTTCACCTGCACGCGGTGCACCCGGCTGACTGACAAACGAAGCTCTGGCGAAAAGAGAGGTAGGGAGCGTAATTGTAAGCTACCCGACTGGGGAATGTACCTCCACCTCACAGAATACCGCAGCCAAATAACAATTCCCCTGAGGGTTGTTGTGTTCCTGCGAGTGAGTGGGGTCACCAGAAGGAAAGGAAGGAGATGCTGCGTTGGCAGCGGGGGTGGCGGCGCGCGAGCAATATTTTATGTTGCAAGCGTTAATATGGCTACGGTAACCGCTTCACATCAGGCGGGCCGTATGCTTGTCTGCCACCCGAAGTAGTACAAAAAAAAAAAAAAAAACAATTCTTATTGTTGATAACAATAAGAATGATCATATTTCGATATAATTCCATTTAAAATAAACTTTGAACGCTTTTAAACTTGTAACACAATATGAAACCATATTGTGTTACAAGAATACCAAATGTGACATTTGTGAGATCGAGACTAGATAGGAACTGAATTTTGACTACATTTTACTTGCAATTTGATCTACACTACTTTGCGTGCTTCCGCCACCAACTAGTTCATGCAAACTACTGCCGGCCGGCACCCACCCGCCACCCACCCGCTACCGTTAGTAGTTGCATGCGACTGCCGTGGCTGCTTTGGTCGTCTCGGCGGATCTCCAACATCTGAAACAGAAGATACATGCGACCGCCACTGCCCCGACTGCCGCCGTGGTCGTCTCTGCGACACGTGTTTCGCCTCTACGCGAGGCATCCTCAGGCGATCTGTAGATGTTTAACATCTACAGATCGCCTGAGGATGGAGATTCGCCGAGACGACCACAGCAGCTGGAGCAGAGACGACCAAAGCAGCCATGGCAGTCGCATGCAACTACTAACGGTAGTGGGCGGGTACCGGACGGTAGTAGTTTGCATGAACTAATTGGTGGCGGAAGCACACAAAGTAGTGTAGATCAAATTGCCTGTAAATTTGACTTCCGCAAAATAACACCTGAATCAATTAACTACATCTTAATTGCCCCTCTAGTTTCAAAATCCGAAATTATGAACTTACTTTGCTTTGATGTCAGATTGAACGTTATTCAAAAGCCGCTGTTGCTTTGTTCCATTTTGAAGAGTACTTACGAAACTTGTATTTGTAAGCTACGCGACTGGGGAAGTACATCCACCTCACAGAATACCGTTACCAAATAACAATTACTTTGAGTGTTGTGTTCCCCGGAGTGATAGATAGTTGCCGCGCTGGCAGCGGGGGTGGCGGCGCGAGAGCGATATTTCATGTTGCGAATACGTAATATGGCTACGATAACTGCTTCACATCAGGCAGGCCAAATGTTTGTCTGCCACTTAGAAAAAAAAATAGTTTATGTCTCTAACAAAGAGAATATTATTGATAGGTAGTCGTTGATCTCTAAATACTATTAAATCTGATTCCAACCACATTTCCGCTATCGCAGGGTGAACTATGCGATTTGGGTATGATTAGTATGTTTTTCTCCAGCATTCAGGCAACCACCACATGAAATTTCATCGAAACGGCTTTCGCGGTTTTAAATTTACTAAAAAAAGCTGAGTTCATTCAAAAGGACCAGTTCCCAGAGCCGCTAAACGAAATACAAAGAGAATATGACAGAATATTTCTGCTCCAACATCCTACGCAATACATTCCTCGCACACATTCCTGGCTTGTTTTGTATGTACAAAACCCTCGCTCCGCTAAGCTGCGCAGACACCCCCGTTGCTAATGCACCCTTTTCTCACATTTTCTCCTCACTCATTTGCGGAAACACTGCAATAGGCTATTGACCAACATTTTTTTCGGTTTTATATGTCGTGAAATAATTACTTTGATAGCGCAAAAATCTCTCGAGATATGTTAATTTGAAAATTACAATTTGGGACTTTCTCGAAAAAGCTCCATGTTGAACACTATGCGTCGCGACGACAACAGGCTTACTAGGTTATGACGTATATACTCCATACTAGGTTATGTCGACCGTTTATTATGTTGGCCGTGTGGTTTCCGGCAGACTAGAATAGAATCACTCGGTCTCTTCCCGTGGATGTCGTACAATGCGACTAAGGGAAATACATTATAAAACATCGTGATCGATGTTTTATAATGTATTTCCCTTAGTCGCCTTGTGATGACCATGACCTGATGGTCTCCCCAACCCGTCTGGCCAGCTTGGGGAGTGTAGGCCAAATCCTCCTTCTGTCTGGGACGGAAGAGAGAGGGTCGTGCTCCTGTAGTGGAGACTATAATGACCTGATGATGATGAGGTTATGACGACACACCTTATATTTTGAATGGATTACATCAGACATTTGTACGACAGCTATGTTAAATATTACGTTTACGTAGTTGGTATCAAATTAAAAGTTATAGTATTTTTTATTGCTTCTCCAATGGAAATATATTTTTTTATTAATTTCATACTCTTAAAATGGACTTTCCCGCCAAACTTTGATCGACCCTAAAATAAGCCGGACGGAAGATATTAGAATGAAAGATAGCAGATCTTTATAGTTTTGTGTATTTTACGATATTGTAAAATAATTTATACAATTTTTGAAAATTTTTTTTGTTATATAGCCTATTCTCAAGAGCATTGTTATTTGACTAGACTATCAGATGGAGGTGTTTCCCCAGTCTCGACATGCCCTACCTCTCTATCACCAAAGATTCGTTTGCGTAACGGCTGAATGCACCACATGCACGTTAATCTTGATAGGTACTTTTTTTGGGTAAATTTGCATCATAGCGTATAATTTAAAATAAAATTTCACGAGCCCGGTGGTCGAATGGTTAGCAATGACTACTTGGACTCCGAGGTCGCGGGTTCGATCCCCGCACAAGACAAACATTTGTGTGCATGAACATGTCTGTTTGTCTTGGTTTAATAATATAATATAATAATAAATCTTTTATTGAAAAAACGTAAGTAACAAAAACTTAAGTCTAAATTAACATAATGGAATAATTTGCCATGTGCCTGAACTAGGAGTATTCCTGTGTTTCAGGCGAAATAGTTCTTATAAAATTTACCTTAAATAATCACATTACTATTCTAAACTAAGTACAGATTGTACAAGTAAAATATTGTTAGAGGATACACTCTGATGAACTTAAATCTATTACGCTAGTCTATTATACATAATACCTACAACGATGTTTACTGACTTTCAATATACATTTTAAATCAATGCTCTTAATAATTCCTCCGTATCTTCATAAGACAAGCTTTGTAGGACCTTCTGGAGATTCTTTTTACAATTTCTGTAGGTCAGAGGATATATATAACACTTTGCATTTATTCTATTATAAAGTAGTGGTCCAAGAAACAAAAAGAACCTGGATGAGAAGGCCCGATACGTCGCAGTATGTTGTGTGCAAACAATGTCTTTACGTCGTCGTTTGTTAGTGATTTCAGTGCGGTTTGGGTATTGTCTATGTATTATAAGTATGTATTTACAAAAAATGTATTTAAGTACATTTATCATTTGTCTAGTACCCATAGTACAAGCTTTGTGCTTAATTTGAAACTAGATGGTAAATTGAAAATTGTCTAGAAATTTATACTGAACCGATTATCACGAATGGAGCATATATATATATATATATATATATATATATATATATATATATGTATTTGAATTACTTCCCAGTGTCCGATTCATCTGGAATTTGACACACTCGTTTGGTTCTCATCACAATGCACGATTACACAAATGCCGCAATTCAACATGGTGTCCGCCACAAAATAGCAATTTATAATTTCCACATTAGCCCTCTGCGATATGAGTATCCAAAGAAAACGCTTGGTGAGCAAACAACAGTAAGTAAACTGTTTAATTTTTTTAAATAACAACAAATAAGAGATTATAATATTATTAAACTTTACATAACTAAGAGATTGTAATAAATTGATTAAGTTAATTAAATGGGTCACTCAACCCCCCACCACCCTTTCGAGTCGACGGGCGAGGGCACGCAGTGGCCGCGTCTGGGCAGTCGCCCTGTTGGTCTCCGTTTCAGATCGGGACCAGCTGGCATTCCCGACAAATATCCATGAAATTACCTACGAGAATCTTTTGTTTATTCGTTGCCTTTAATGACGTGATAACACGTCTTATAAATCGATGACCGCCGGCTGCACGCACGAAAAAGCATGACTCATTGTCACGTTCCGCCTGAGCCGAGCGTGCAAGCGAGAGCACGGAACAAGCGATAGAGTGGCATGATCGGCCAAAGCGTTCGGCTTGTGATGCATATATCTCTCTTTCGCTCCATCGGTCGATGTTTTCTTATGACGTTATCACGTAAACTTATCCGACGTTACAGACAACCAAAATTTTTAACGTGACAACGTCCCACTAAATGGATAAAAGCCGGCTGCATACACGAAAAAGCGTGACTCATTGTCACGTTCCGACTGAGCCGAGCGTGCAAGCGAGAGCATAGCTTGTGACGCACCTATCTCTCTTCCACTCCATCGGCCGATGTTTCCTTATGACGTTATCACGTAAAATTATCGTCCGTAAACCGACTTTACACACAACCAATTTTTTATCAGACCACTTAGGTGATTAAACCGGAAGATGCACATAAACATAAGCCTCCCCCTAAGCCTTCCGTATAATTATAATTCATTCAAATAAGTCTAAATGCAAAGTTTCAGAGTTGGTGTTTATTATACTTGTAAAGTTTAATGTTCAGTCGCGAGTTATGACTGAAAGTTTTGTGAAGGAAGTATGCCACTTTTCAGGGTGAGCGACAGCTGTGCTGTACTCGGAGATACGGTTCACCTACAAAGCTTCAGCTTCACCAACAAATTTATGCTTTCCGCTCATCCGTAGAATAAAGCTCTATCTGTACAGTTGAATCTTCCGAAGCACTTGATGTGTCAATGTGATGCCCTAGCTAGCACACGAATGGTAATCTTTGGAAAGGCATACCCAAGCCTGGAGGACTACAGGCTCTTCCCAATTAAAGACGTACTAAAGTACATGGAACATGTCTTCAGACAGTCAGGGGAGAGTTACTAAAGAATAGGGAGTGCATAAAAGATCCAAGAGGGTCGACGTGCCACCGGTACTGTAGCGCTGGACCCATTTTAAGATAAGATACGGTTGATGTTCACTTCGTGCATCTTTGTGGGGAGTTACGGCAATGTAAGTTCGTAATATCGTATGAGGAGGGGGGGGGGGGGGGGGGGGGGAGAGTGTCGGTCACCTGATGGAAAGTAATCACGCCCATAGAAAGCAGCAACACCATGAGGTTGCCAGGCTCTTGTCTCTCTTTGGTTCTGTTGTATTCTCCCTTTGGTTCTGTTGGAGGCATTGCGGGAGCATTCAGACATGGAGGATTTTGTGAGAAACTTATTATTAAATCTCCCCACTTGGTTGGAGAGCGGCCACGAGGTTTCTTGCCTTCCACCCTGCCTTGACGACCACACAACAAGACGCTCCATAGAGTTTTATTTTCGGGTAATATGTCCGAAGAACTTCATATGAACCCGCGTATGAATATAGGTAGTTGGATAAAAAAAAATAGTGACACTCTGGGAGTGCCGACAGAAGTGAAAGCTTGAACAATTCCGTGTGTATTTTTGAATCGTTAGGGAATATTTTGCACTACGGATAGCATTCTCTTTTTCTAACTCTCATTCATGTACGAGTATTTCGAGAAAGAGCGTAGCGTAGACGAAACACGAAGAGCAAAGGTCGACTGACGAACTTATAGCACAGACAAGCAAGCGGCGCGCGACCCGCCTTTCATTTTAGTACCTATATTTTTTTTTAATTTACATAATTAAAGTACTTTTTCATGTTTCATTATAATAAATTTGGTATGTTAATATATTTTCGGGTATGTTTTGTGGTATTATAATGAAGTATTCTTTGCATATTTATTCATAATGTTATAATAAACCGGTCGGTAATATTAAATATAATAACGTGGAATAGTACAAGTGCTTTATTATAACATTATGATAATAATGTTCCACCAAGTGCCAACAATCAACAGTATCAACTGCATATTTATTTTTTAACTACTATAAAGTAAATCCATTATTATATAATATCGTTATAAGTAACTAGTAGAGCAATGGCTCTCCATTGCTCTACTCCTAGAGAAATCCAAGCATATAGCCCTCTGGCTATGCTTGGGTTCTCTGCATGGTATGAACCGAGATTAGTATATCCGCAGTAGAACCAACCCCGGCCACTTCATACAAATGTCGCGTTGCTAACTACTACATAAAATTAAATCATGACGTCTGTGCAGAGCGTGTGTGCATGCGGCGTCATACAAAACGTTCCAGATTTGTACTCAGTCGGGTACTCTGTGGGGAGTTTCGCAGGGGAAACTACGGGTCCCGCCCTGTTCGGATCAGGGTACCTCGGGGACTGGCGGCCCAAATTTGCCAGTCATGGGTTCGGATTCGAGGTGGCTATATGTGCGTGTAATCACTCACGTGCATGTGGTGTAGCTACAGAGGTCGGGCATGTTCGTCTGCCTGGACATATTTGTCGACCGGGCGTTCGACCTCGCGCGTAGCGAGTTGGTTATCACTGGCCTAAGGCGAAGGGCCGCCACAGTGGTTCTCAACGGGGCTCGGAACGGCCTTTACAGCGGTGTTGGCTTTCCCAAGCCGACGTCGCAGCTCGGGTACTTGCCTGCTGAGCAAGGAGGATGGCGGGCGATCGCTTCCGTCACCCCGGTCACCCTACCGTAGGCCCGGTGTAGGCGTTTCTTCTTTGAAGGATGCCGGGAAGAGGTCCTCTCGCTCGAGCTCGAGGTGAACAGTTGTAGTTGTTTGTAAGTAAAGATAAATAAATTAATAAAATAAATAATAGCTATATATAACTATGTATATGTGTATAACTATGTATATTATATGTATATGATTGTGTATATGTGTATAATTACCATTATCTCTATGTATCATATATAATTTTATTGGTATTTATTCTATGTATGTTCATTACTGTTATTTTGTGTACCGCATTCGAGTTTTATCTGCTTTTCCCAAAGGTTGACTGGTAGAGAATGATCTTAGCATTAAGTCCGCCTTTTGTACCCTTATTCTATGGTCAATAAAGTTTAAATAGATAAATAAATATATATCTTGGGTGTAAGTGGTTCACCAACATCTTTGAACCAAAGCCAACTTCACCTGCACGCGGTGCACCCTGCTGACTGACAAACGAAGCTCTGGCGAAAAGAGAGGTAGGGAGACTAATTGTAAGCTACCCGACTGGGGAATGTACCTCCACCTCACAGAATACCACAGCCAAATAACAATTCCCTTGAGGGTTGTTGTGTTCCTGCGAGTGAGTGAGTTCACCAGAAAGGAAGGAGATGCTGCGTTGGCAGCGGGGGTGGCGGCGCGCGAGCGATATTTTATGTTGCGAGCGTTAATATGGCTACGGTAACCGCTTCAAATCAGGCATCATATCATATCAGGCATCATAAAAAATAAAATCAAAAGAAATACCCATCTTTGTAATGTACAATACACGATAAAATCCCGCGCTGCTGTTGTAAGCCCACGATATATTATCGAGTGAGTTAAACCACCGTGATGTCGCCCGTCCCCTGGGATTTCGATCAGCCCTTATTTTCATTTTTATGTCCCGGTAACACGGATGTTAGTGATCACTGTAATAGCTTTTAGAAATCCATTCGTTACAAGGTCTTAAGAGTGACAACATTCAATAAATAAATAATTACAAATATTTCTGGAAAAATTACACACGCCGTCTAATCCAAAAACAAGCAAATCTTGTACTATGGGTTAGTACCCCACGTTGGGCGCCACTGTTACAACTTGGATTTCCACCCATGGTTAGAGATTACGTGAAAATCGAGACTGCAAAGGGGCAGTATCAAAACGTGGGATTTGACCAAAAAATCCCATATGCGCAGGCTAGCTCTTTTTTAATACGCTTTTATTAGGTCGACCTGTATGTAACTAACTATGTAATGGAATCAACTAATTTAACCATCTTCCATGGATCGTAGCGTAATGAAAATTGACATCTGTATGTAGTTCTGATGACAATATAATAATATGGTACTGTCGAATTGATCTGATGATGGAGCCGGAAGATATGAACTGGAACTTCATGATGGAACATCGTATCATAGCAGTTTTTAGATTTCTTAAAAAAGTCTTGTAATTAACTTTGACCACGATTAGGTTTCAAGGTCTGATGATGAAGCCGATAGGCACTGGCTTTCCATGATGGAATAACGTATCATAGTCGTGTTTGCACTTGTGAGAAAGGCCACGTAATGGACTTTGAACACGATCAGGTTTGAAGGTTATAACAAACCTATCGGAACAATACCTCTTGTGTTTTAAAAGCGTGTTTTTTAGTCTTTTTAAACTATATTTATTTATTCGATACACTCAAGCGGGTAATTACAGTTAACCTTAAATTTATAAGTAGGATTCATATATATATATATATACATACATTTTTTTTGTAAATACATATTGTATATCCAACACCCAGACCAAGACAAACAGACATCATAATGTTTGTCCTGTGCGGAGATCGAACCGTGATCTCGGTGTCAAGGTAGCCGTTGCTAGCCATTCAATCACCAGGGGCTTTCGGCGAAGTTGAAGCCGTTTCTCATCGGATTTTTTGGTAGCGAAAGTCAAACTTGCACTTAGATTTACGGTACTTGTGTTTAGCTTAGCTGATAGTAACTTTTTTTTATGCCACCAGTGTAGCAAACAAGCATACGGCCCGCCTGATGGAAAGCAGTTACCGTAGCCTATGAACGCCTGCAACACCAGAGGCATCACGCGCGCGTTGCCGACCCTGTAAAAACCTCTTTACGCCCTTTTTGAAGAACCCCATGCTATAGTCCCCTGAGAAAACCTCAACAGGCAGTTCATTCCACAGCTTGACAGTACGCGGGAGAAAACTTCTTTGGAACCGTACGGTAAGTGACCACTTAGGCTCTGTGTGAGGATGAATTCCCTGTCGTTGGCGAGCGGTGCGACTGTAGAAGGAGGCCGTTGGCATCATGTCAAACAACTCCTATGAACACACCCCATTACTCTGGAGGTATACCGACTAAGCTGAAGATTGTTGTCAATAACTTAAACATAAGACCCATTTTTCGAATCAAAATTCGTTGGTAATCGGCTTCAACTAGCTCGGTGGTACGGCCCCAGATTCGTTAAAAATTAAATAGGTTTGCTCTTAAGCACGATATTGATACACTTCATGTCTTTATTTTTCTAATTGGGTCTATATGGTATAAAAGAGGGCTTATTAATAATTAGCTCTATGTAATAGCACTGTTATGGAGGGTTGTAATGGAAGTTCACTTCCGCCTCCGTTACTGCGAAAGTTCCGCAAGAAAACGTATTTTCGCCTCCGCCTCCGTACATTTTTTGCGGAGTTGTAACGGAGGTTTATTTACGTAATCATGGAACAAACACGCGCGGTAAAGACTAATAGAAATCAATTCCAGATTTTGTGTTAATTTAGATTGGCTAGAAGGTAATGTTTATTTACGAGTATATATTTACTAAGTGATTTGAAATGAAAACTTTGTACTTAGTTTTAATGCACCATAAATTTATTTTTTTTCTACATTCACTTTCACCTTCGCCTCCGCCTCCGTTAACCTCCGCATCCACGGAGGTGATACAGGTCGCCTCCGCATCCGCCTCCGCCTCCGCTAAGTAGGCCTCCGTTACAACCCTACTGATAAGTAATAGTAATACCATTCCTCCTCCTCGAGTCGTGTTCCTCATTGTTGAGGGTCGTGACGTCTCATCGATGAGTAATACCATTATGTACGTATATATACGTACAGTATGGCCACTCCCTGCCACTCTAACAAGGCGACCTCACCTCCCCTCTGAGTCGAGTGTATTACATTTATTTCATTTGATTCCACAGTTTAACGTTTTAGATTTTTTTTTTTATAAAAACCAAGAATATTGATATTTATTCCACATTTTTTTTATACTACGTCAGGTGGCAGACAAGCATACGGCCCGCCTGATGTGAAGCGGTTACCGTAGCCATATTAATACATATTAATGCGCGCCGCCACCCCCGCTGCCAACGCAGCATCTCCTTCCTTGAATGAATGAATTGAAACATGAATTTTTCCATCAAAAATATATTTATAAAATTTATTCTGATTAAATACGTTGTGAGTTCCAAATCTACCATAGTCTTACCTTCCCCGGGACTACAATGAACTTCACTGTTCATTGGTGTTCTTTTTTGGTGGTCGCCTTTTTGGCTACACAGGAGACACAGTGGTGGGAATGTGTGGTGGACCTAGATATTATCATCATCATCAGGTCATTTTAGTCTCCACTACAGGAGCACGACCCTCTCTCGTCCGTCCCTGACAGAAGGAGGATTTGGCCTACACTCCCCACGCTGGCCAGGCGGGTTGGGAGGCCTGATCGATGTTTGATAATTTATTTCCCTTTGTAGCCTTGTACGACATCCACGGGAAGAGACGAAGTGATTCTATTCTAGTCTGCCTGAAATCACACGGCTGATAATAACATACCTAGGTATTCGATTAGTACGATAATGCCCTATTCCGGAAATGGACACAGAGTCCTAAAAGGACTCATTACTGAAATGACTTAATCTCAAAACGTCATAAATATAAATAAATATTGTCAGACAAATTACACAGCGCCATCTAGCCCCAAAGTAAGAATAATAGAAGAAAGTATATTAACTTCTTGTTATCTACCTACAGAAAAATTAAAAACGGCTCATATTTAAAGTTAGAGAAGAAAGGTCTTAAATATCTAGGCACCGAGGGACATTTGTTGACTGGATAGACAGACGTGTGGGTGGACCTTCATGGCCATGTTCTTAATAAGTAACCCACGCTTTTGCACTGCTAGTCGAAGTGAAATACGACATATAAACAACAATTGGGTTATTCAGGCTCATGATTGGAGCCTGCGTGACGTCAAACGTGGATCATGCATCCCTCTTCGCCATTAATCAGATCAAAAATACAATTAAATAAGGATAGGTATGTAAATTGTTTCAGTTAGCGGATTTTTCGTCGCGTCGCATAGTGTTCAACATGTAAAACATTGCAAAACACAAAATGTACATTTTTATTTTTCGATAACAGAATGTCCATTACGCAATTAATGTTCAATACGCAGAATGTTCATTTCACAGAATGACGCAGGATGTTCATTACGTAGAATGTTCAATTCACAGAATGACGCAGGATGTTCATTACGTAGAACGTTCAATTCACAGAATGGCGCAGAATGTTCATTACGTAGAATGTTAAATTCACAGAATGATCCAGAATATTCAATAAGCAGAATGTTCATTACTCAGATTTTTGTTATTACATCGGGTGGAAAACAAGCATTCGACCCGCCTGATGTGAAGCGGTTACCATAACTATATCAACGCTCGTAACATGAAATATCGATCGCGCGCCACCACACCCGCTGCCATCGCAGGAACACATATTTGGCTGCGTTATTCTGTGAAATATAGGTACTTCCCAAGTCGGGCAGCTAACAACTTTATCTTATTCTCCTATCTTTCACCAGAGCCTCGTTAGACTAACAGGGTGCACCAGCACAAACGGTAGAGGGTGGGTGCCGGCCGGCAGTAGTTTTCATGAACTAATGGATGGCGGAAGCACGCAAAGTAGTGCAGATCGTGTGATCTATTCCCTTCCGGTCGGTTATGTCCAATTTCTTAATTGTACTGTGCTCTAACTTACACTACTTTGGGTACCTAGGGTAAAGTTACCCTAGGCTCTTTAGCCCTCTTCTCACATAAAAAAAATAGCGATGAGCCCTTATACTCTAAAATTGTATTACTAAAAAGCAATCTGTAATACATAGTTTCACAGTCTGTGCACACATTATTGATTTCTAAGTCAGTCGCTTCCTTCACATGTGTGTAGAGATTGGCAGTACGCATTGTTACCAATTGACGACATCCGCTCGAGTACAGTTTATTTATTACGCGTCAAAAGACGAATCTGAGTATCAATCACACTTGTCACATGAACATCTTGATGCTAAATCATTCATTACAAGTGATTATTAGTTATAATTGAGGAGCTCGATGACGTCGTTGCGCGTGTTAGTCTAATCGATCACGCAAGTTAAGCAACGTCGACCGCAGCCTGTCTATGGATGGGTTTATTTATCTCGAGCTCCTCCGTGCTTCGGAGGGCACGTTAAGCCGTCGGTCCCGGCTGTTGTCATTAGATCGCAGTCGTTAAGTCAAGTCAGTGGCCTTAGGGCGGCTTGAAAACACTGGCCTCCGCCAACCCGCAGTTGAGCAGCGTGGTGGAGTATGCTCTAAACCCCTTCGATTGAGGGGAGAGCCGTATCCCAGCAGTGGGATGATTATGGGTTGATGCCGATTAGTTATAATAACCAAGGGAATTAACGCAATCATGCATGTAAGACTAGAAGGCCAATTCTCGTAATTTTTCTACGAACGCAGATTGAAAGTTGACTGAATCGAGATTGAATTGTGAATTGACTAAAATTATATACTATAAAAATAAGAATTGATAATTATAAATTAATTTCATTAATTTATAACTATCAATTCTTATTTTTGGCAAAGTAAAATTCTTAGTTTATTTAATTTTCTGTCATTTTTCGATATAATCCCGCTTAATTTATACTTTGAAGGTACATATTGTGAATGAGAATACCAAATTTGAAGTGGTGACCGTAGTCATATGATCGTCATCATCATCATCAGGTCATTTTAGTCTCCACCACAGGAGCACGACCCTCTCTCGTCCGTCCCAGACAGAAGGAGGATTTGGCCTACACTCCCCACGCTGGCCAGACGGGTTGGGAAGGCCTGCCCCCTTACCACCATCTCTTATTGCGATTCAATAACTGAATAAATTGCTTATTCATACCAATGAATAAGCAATCTACTCAATTATTGAATCGCAATAAGAAATTGTGGTAATGGGGCTGATCGATGTTTTATAATGTATTTCCCTTAGTCGCCTTGTACGACATCCACGGGAAGAGACGGAGTGATTGTATTCTAGTCTGCCGACAAACAAATTGTTCCTGGAAGGAAGGAACATCTATTATTATTTGATTTAAACCATACTTCCCGATGGATACAGTAACCCACTTTTACCATCCTCTGTCTAATTAGGGTAATGTTTTTTAGATTTTAACTAACGAGTGGAAGTTAACGATAATGATAATTTCGCACCGCCTGCCTCCGGCCCGCCTGATCGATACTAGGTATATATATAATTTACACTAAGTACTTCTCTGTATTCTGTCACAGACAGTTTGATTATCGCTAGGAGGCATGCCAATTACCTTATGGGAATATGTCAACTTCATACATTGTCGCTTGAGTGACATAAGCTATACCTAATTACATTCAAATACATTAAATTAATAAATATGCTATGTATGTTTATTTTATTAGTCGTAGTAGTATTATTTTAGTACTTAAATCTGTTTCTTTTTTAACTTTGCTTCTTCAGCACCGCATTCGTGATTTTCTGCTTGTCCCAAAGGTTGACTGGTAGGGAATGCTTTTAGCGTTAAGCCCGCCTTTTGTACTCTTATTTATAATTTGTGGTCAATAAAGTTTTTAAATAAATAAATAAATATTGTCAGACAAATTACACAGCGCCATCTAGCCCCAAAGTAAGCAAAGCTTGTGTTATGGGTACTAGACAACTGATAAACATACGTAAATACATATTTTTTTTTGTAAATACATACTTATGATACATAGAAAACACCCAGACTAAGACAAACAGACATGTTCATGCACACAAATGTTTGTCGTATGTGGGAATCGAACCCACGAGCGTTGGTATCGAAGCCGCGTCATTGACCGCTGCGCCACCGAGTTCGTCCATTGCAGTGACATTACTAGAAGCACTTGCATATGTCAGTCTAATCAATAATAATATCCAGCATGGCAGCGTCAACTGACAAGACATCAAGGTCTCTTGTCCATTGCCGATGCGATTGGTGCTCCTCTTTTCGCTTACCATCAGGCGAAGTGGAGCCAATATGCTGAGCCAATATATAAAAAAAAAAAATATCAGTCAGTCGAATAAAAAAGTTAAGCAACATAGACTGTAGCCAATCTATGGATAAATAAAGTAGTCCAAGACAAATTACACACGACCAACTAGTCTCAAACTAAGAAAAGCTTCTACTATAGATACTAGATTACTGATAAGATACTTAAACATATATATTTTTTGTAAATACATACATATTATAATACATAGAAAACACCCAGACCAAACAGACATGTACAGTTCATGCGTCGGGTGACAGACAAGCATACGGCCCGCTTGATGTGAAGCGGTTACCGTAGCCATATTAACGCTCACAACATGAAATATTGCTCGCGAAAACCACCCCCGCTGCCAACGCAGCATCTCCTTCCTTTCTGGTACCTCACTCACTCGCAGGAACACAACAAGCCTCAAGGGAATTGTTATTTGGCTGCGGTATTCTGTGAGGTAGAGGTACATTCCCCAGTCGGGTAGCTTACAATTACGCTCCCTACCTCTCTTTTCTGGCCGCAGTCATTTGAGGGTTGTAGTGTTCCTGCGAGTGAGTGAGGTCACCAGAAAAGGAGATGCTGCGTTGGCAGCGGGGGTGGCGGCGCGCAAGTGATATATTATGTAGCGAGCGTTAATAAGGTTACGGTAACCGCTTCATATCAATCGGGCTGTATGCTTGTCTGCCACCCGACGTAGTATAAACAAAACAAATGCTCGTTTCCCCCCCCCCCCCCCCCACATAAAAAAATTGTATTATGCAAATTATGCATATTTTATGTAAATAAATAATGTAAATTAAAAGTACAGTGAACCAATAAATTATTACAGACTTGTATTTATGCAATAAGGCGGCCTTATTTCTGAGAGCAATCTTTTCAAGGCAACCTTAGGATAACGAATTTGTACTCGGAGTGGCCAATTAGCATAAGAGCCCATGCCTAGAGACCCTCGTTATTTTATAAAAGCTGAGTTTCTCTGTGCATGTACGTAGATAAGAATTATTATTAGTGATAATGCAGTTTAGATCATCGTGACTTTGGCTGATAACAGGTAATAAAGGTGAAAAAAATTGCTCCACAAAATTTTCTGTATGAAATACGAGATTGTTTTAATTTTTTTCAGTATAATATCTAAAATCACTTTATTCACTACACACACATATACACTCTGTAGGTATCGTGCCAACCTCCTGCCAGACATTTCAACAAGTTGGTTCATCAAGGACTTTGAACGAAAGCCAATTTCGTCAGCACGTGGTGCACCCTGCTAACTGACAAACGACGCTCTGGCAAAAAACGAGGAAGAGCATGGCATATTTTGTAAGCTGCCCGACTGGGGAATCCTCACGGAATACCGCAGCCAAATAACAATTCTTTTGAGGATTGTTGTGTTCCTACGAGTGAGTGAGGTCACCAGAGGTTAGGTAGTTGCTGCATTGGTAGCGGAGGTGGCGGTGTGTGAGCAACATAGTGCGAGCGTTGATATGGCTACATCAGGCGGGACTTGTCATTGTTTGTCGTCCTACGTAGTAAACAAACATGCCATGCAAAACTACTTTGATCTCCAGAGCAATGTAGGGCTGAATAAAGTAGATATATAGTTTTGTTATGCCTAGGGTTACCAGATCCTGAAAAAATCTAAAGTATACACAACCTTGGTCCTAAAACTTGGACATAATTATATTTTTTACACTGAAATTAACTTTCACAGTAAAAGAAACACATGTTTCGTATCTTAATTTATTTATTCCTAAGGTCGTTTCGCACGTGTTACGCCGTTTCATTCCCCGGTACGTAGACAAAAAGCCTAACAAACGCCGGGCATTTGGCAACCCTAAATGTGTCACCTCCTTTGTTTGTTTCCCGACGACGCAGTATAAAAAGTTTAATAAGAAAACAGTTTTTTATTACTTACGGTGAGCTCTACGATCTATCTTGATATATACATACTACGCTTCTTATAAATATGTATTGGTTACGGTATAAGACTGAAATTGGTAAAAATTAAAATTTACTAGTTAGCAGCGCGAATGACACTATCAAAAGGTGACATCTGGTTTTTAGCCCAGTCAACGAAGCCTTAAAATTTGGTCTTAAGGTGAACATCATGTAGTCTGAATAATATTTTGCAGCCGATATATAATAATGGATTGAGGTCTCTTTGAAGACTGTTCTTTTTAAACTTGGACTTGAGTCCAAGTCCATCTCAATTGAATTTGAGTCTTTCAATAGGACCGTAGTATATATTTCTATTATATTGCCCTCGGCTTCGCTCGCGTGAAATTCTTTTTCGTAAAAATTTTTATTTTAATAAAAAGTATTCTATGTCACTTCTGATACCTTCAAGAATATGTGTACAAAGTTTCATGATGATCGGTTGAGTAGTTTTCGCGTGAAATCGTAACAAACAAACGGACATCCACATCAATACATATAATAAAATCGTAACTGGCCGCTGTCTGTACATTGAAGATATTTAAGAAAAACTAATATAGGGGTGCTCTATGAACGCAATAGAACCCAAAAAAAATATTTTTAGAATTTTTGTCTGTTTGTCTGTTTGTCCGTACGTTTGTGCACGCTAATCTCAGAAACGGCTTAACCTATTTTAATGCGGTTTTCACTAATGCGTTAAGGTTTGCTCAACTTAATATTTAGTGTTTGTTTCATTTCAATCGGTCCATAAACAAAAAAGTTATATCAATCTAAAAAATCACATATAAAATGGTACAAAATAACTAATTCGTTGAATTGACTGAAACTTTTCAGTTGAATTGACTGAAACTTTATAAAGGTATTATGTTATCATCGTTAAAGTAAATAAAACAATGATAGAGATGCTTAGAGATCGTAGCGCTAACGCAAGTTAAGCAACCCCTGTCGTGGTTCCAACTAGGATGGGTGCCCACAATTGGCGCAAAAAATATATCAAGTGGCTTAGTAATAAATCTGTGTGCAGAAATTGATCATCGCTAAGCACGACCTGGTTGTTGCGCTTCACGCCTTAGCTACTAAACAAATAATAATTAAATTTTGATATGTATACATTGTTTAATTTCATTCGATTCCATAAATAAAATTTGTTTTATCGATTTAAAGAAACACGGAAAAAAATAATATAATGTATACAATAACTCTTCAGTTAAGTTTTCTTAAGGAGACGTTAATTAAATAACTATATGTAGGTAGGTACTTTAGGATTTTATCAAAACCTTATATCTCAACTTCAAAAGTATGTTGCATCAAGTAAATCCGTATATCAGAAGTTTTAACTCAATCCCACGAGGTCAAAATAACGACTACAAAGTTGTCATTAAAGCTGATAGACGTACTGCAACAGAACATCGTGGATGGTATACTCTCCGCGATTAAGTGGCAGCAATAAATGCTGAAATTTTAAATTGTGTTTCGGGGGATAGAGTAGAGTGTGTTTCCATTAACAGGGTAATGGAAGAGGCAGAATCTACGAACTAACCAGTAGAATTTTTAGAATCCCTTAGTGCCCCAGGATTGCCGGCTCACAAGATAAATTTAAAAGTCGGGGTACCTATAATGCTGCTTAGAAAGTTCCCCAGAACTTTGCAATGGTACCAGTTTAAAAGTTAATAATTAGCAGCCGTATGTCATAAAGGCAGAGGCTTTAAAGGGATGTGGAGCTGGAGAGAGTGTTTTCATACCTCGAATTCCTTTAATACCCAATAATTGCCCATTTACTTTCAAACGGGTCCAATTTCCAGTAAACCTATGCTATGCCATGAGCATTAATAAAGACAAACGCAGAAAACTGCGAGTGTGGATTTAATTGTTAGCTGTTTTTCGCACGGTCAGCTTTATGTGGCTTTATCGCGTGTGAGCGATCCCAGAAACTTATATGCTTTGATCATCGACGGCAATATATCTAATGTCGTGAACAGAGAAGCGTTGTTGTAATTTTTATACATATCCACATCCATGACCACGTCGATATTCACATCCACATTCTCACCCACAACCAAGCGGACAAAGTCGCGGGCACAGCTAGTTTATAATATTAGTAGCGATGTGGTTTTTTAATGTGACTATTACCGATTTTAAATATATTTAACAGCTTGTAACCTGTGATTCACAAAATAAATAATTTGAATTTAAGTGTGTAGCAATATAAAATGTCTATCTAAACCTAATACAATTTAAGTGTGTAGCAATATAAAATGTCTATCTAAACATAATACAATTTAAGTGTGTAGCAATATAAAATGTCTATCTAAACCTAATACAATTTAAGTGTGTAGCAATATAAAATGTCTATCTAAACATAATACAATTTAAGTGTGTAGCAATATAAAATGTCTATCTAAACCTAATACAATTTAAGTGTGTAGCAATATAAAATGTCTATCTAAACATAATACAATTTAAGTGTGTAGCAATATAAAATGTCTATCTAAACCTAATACAATTTAAGTGTGTAGCAATATAAAATGTCTATCTAAACCTAATACAATTTAAGTGTGTAGCAATATAAAATGTCTATCTAAACCTAATACAATTTAAGTGTGTAGCAATATAAAATGTCTATCTAAACCTAATACAATTTAAGTGTGTAGCAATGTAAAATGTCTATCTAAACATAATACAATTTAAGTGTGTAGCAATATAAAATGTCTATCTAAACATAATACAATTTAAGTGTGTAGCAATATAAAATGTCTATCTAAACATAATACAATTTAAGTGTGTAGCAATATAAAATGTCTATCTAAACCTAATACAATTTAAGTGTGTAGCAATATAAAATGTCTATCTAAACCTAATACAATTTAAGTGTGTAGCAATATAAAATGTCTATCTAAACCTAATACAATTTAAGTGTGTAGCAATATAAAATGTCTATCTAAACATAATACAATTTAAGTGTGTAGCAATATAAAATGTCTATCTAAACCTAATACAATTTAAGTGTGTAGCAATATAAAATGTCTATCTAAACATAATACAATTTAAGTGTGTAGCAATATAAAATGTCTATCTAAACCTAATACAATTTAAGTGTGTATCTAAACCTAATACAATTTAAGTGTGTAGCAATATAAAATGTCTATCTAAACCTAATAAAATATTGCAGTATGTATTTTTTGAATAAAAATTCGTTGTCTTTTTTATTCCAGTTTAATTTTATAACCAATTTCGAAGTCGTGTAATATAGGAACCTCTAGGCGTATATTGTCACGTTCGCAAAATGTTACTTTCACGTAATGTTACAATTCGATCTTTATAACTTTTTGAGTGTCATTCACAGGGCAATGTCAACTGTTATAGTGTTAAATAATGTAGCCATATCGTGTTATTTTCTTACTATTTTTATTTTGTAACTAATCAGTGAATGCTCCCGGTGATTCTAGACAATATGTATTTATACTAGTAAATACGATTTCTGACCGATTTTGGACTTTTGCGGTAACATACACGAGACGTTCCGAGCTTCCCGGAGGAATTCAGAGGGCTCGACAAGTAACTTGAGTATAATCTATAGTGACACATTAGAGGGCAAACTTATTTAGCACTTATTATATACTTAGAACAATGTAGTGTACCTACTTAATTTATTTTTTAACTTTTAGCCAGGGCCTCTTTTGTCAGTCAGCAGGATGCACAACATACATACAATCTATCTAGGCCACCCGACCATGAAAACTAACAACAAACGAACACAATCCGCAACACGTGTCAATAATAGTTAATTTACTTATCTAAATGCTCACCTGAACGTACAAGGTTCGATTATAACAGAGCAACCCTTCGTACAGCACACATAATAGTTACAGATTATTACTATTTGCATCCCTTTTTATCTTATTTTGACTGGTATTATTTGTCTCTATCACAAGTAGATACAGTAGCAATGATATGTGGGTATTGCTGAGCAAGGTCGTCGCCAGCCGATGGCCCAGAGGGGGGCAAGTTGATATGGAGAATGAGAAATCATATACAGCAATTGTAATAATAACGGTACAGAGTCCAACGTGTCCAGTTTCGTGAATTCTTGACTGTACAATAATAAAACTTATAAATAAATAGAATCTCTAGAGGGGGGCAGCTGCCCCTCCCTACCCCCCTTGGCGACGCCCTTGTTGCTGAGTGCGTTTAGTTAGGTAGAGTCGTTTTTATGGCTTCAGTTTCAGGCTTTGTTGTTATGAAATGCTCTTGTTATGCTATGTTAATGATTGTATTTATATTTAATGTAACGATATTGGCAATTAAAAGAGTCGGCCTTGAGTTTCTTGCTAGTTCTTCTCAAGAAGCTTCTCACCGGAACTGGCACTTAAATTCACTTTCACATTTAAGATAGTGTGATGAAAGTGAATCTAAGCTCCGCGGATTTAGAGTAGTAATAATTTAGATAGATGTTCTTATATTTAATTTGTACGACGTTTCTAAGTGCTTTATAAAGTCCAAGGAATAAAGATATTTTGATTTGATCAGTTTTAACATAGGAAGTAAGGAAGCATTGATGTTTGCGCATTATCACTCTAATTGTGTAATCCGGGATGTAAGTGGTTCATCAACATCTTTGAACCAAAGCCAACTTCACCTGCACGCGGTGCACCCTGCTGAATGACAAAACGAAGCTCTGGCGAAAAGAGAGGTAGGGAGCGTAATTGTAAGCTTCCCGACAGGGGAATGAAGCTCCATCTCACAGAACACCGCAGCCAAATAACAATTCCCGTGAGTGTTGTTGTGTTCCTGCGAGTGAGTGAGGTCACCAGAAAGAAAGGAGATGCTGCGTTGGTAGCGGGGGTGGCGGTGCGCGAGCGATACTTTATGTTGCGAGCGTTAATTTGGCTACGGTAACCGCTTCACACCAGGCGGGCCGTATGCTTGTCTGCCACCCGACGTAGTATAAAAAATAAAGAAATAAAAAAAATGGTTTCCAAGCCGTCATTCTGAAGAAAACAGCATCCCTGATAAACAGGGCACGTGACAGTCGCAACAGCATCCTCAAAACGATTGCTGATGACGACTGGACTTCCCCGTTTTGACGTTTGGTGTCCACTTCTTATTATGACTACTTCTGCATAATACCATTTCCAGTTTTGACCACTTATGGAAATGTTTAGTGAGGAGAGTAATTTAAAATTTTAAAAGGTATTTGACATGAATAATATAAATGCACTTGACATCGTATTAATTAATTTTGACATTCAATTCGATTATTAAATTATAGCTTAAAACAGCACTGAGCTTTGTACTGAATTAAATTCATTCTAATATTAAAACATCGGACGCGCAGCATGTGCCACCATAGCGAAATTTATTTATTTATTTATTTATTTTGGCCACTTTCCCGAACTGATATCGGAAAACCAAGGTCACTTTACAGTACTACTTTTTGATGCTCTACACGCATCCGAAGTCAGAATTTCGAAATTTTGAGTTTGATGGCAACGGACGGACAGACAGAACGTCCGGACGATTTTATAAGCTCAATAAATTTCGCTGAAAATATGTAATGTATTGATTCTAATTATCTGAAAAAAAGTATTTTTTATTTTATTCACCTATTTTTCGTACCTATCCGGTATTTTGGTACCCATAAACAACAATATTTTTTTTTGTAGTGTAAACTTAACGGCATAAATTTTGTAGTATTAGTGAATGAAGTTAAGCCGTCACGCTCGGCTCTGTAACGCTCATTAGGGTAATGTCGACAGAGAGGGAACAAGAGATGAAGTTTTCACTTCTGTTATGTCGTCAAGCACACGCCGTATTTAGAAACAAACATTTTATAATAAATAAATAAATAAATATTGTCAGACAAATTACACAGCGCCATCTAGCCCCAAAGTAAGCGAAGCTTGTGTTATGGGTACTAGACAACTGATAAACATACGTAAATACATTTTTTTTGTAAATACATACTTATGGTACATAGAAAACACCCAAACTAAGACAAACAGACATGTTCATGCACACAAATGTTTGTCCTATGTGGGAATCGAACCCACGAGCGTTGGTGTCGAAGCCGCGTCATTGACCGCTATACCACCGAGCTCATCTTATTATATTATTGTTTATAAAAAAAAGGTTTATTTACTCTGTTTCGCTCATGAAGACCATTAATTTGATACACATTATCATAGATAAGTTTCTATCTCAAATGGAGATCATCATCAGAGCGAATATACAAGTGCGCACTCCCTTTGTTTACCGCGACGAATACTGCGCGCTAACGCTCCCGCCGCGCCGCTCGACTCGAAAGGGCAGCATGGGCAGGGGTCAGTGTGTTGATTGATGGAGCGCTGCCTCAGATGATGACGCTGTGGCCGGTGGATCCATGGTAGAAAGACACTAGGTATGTTCTTCCCGTATGTTGCCAAGACTACGTCAAGACTATGGTTGTCAAATTCTGTCATTTTCCATACAAAATACAACAGAATGGCAATTCTTATAAGTAAAATGTAGCCAAAATTTTGTATCGATCCAGTCTCGATCTGACAAATGTCACTTTTAATATTCTCGTATTTAGTTTGTAGTTCTCTTATAAAAAGAAACTCCAAAGTTTTATTAAAGTGTGAATAGATCGAAATATCAGTGAAAATTAAACAAACCAAGAATGGTAGGTAATACCCGTCGCAATATTTTTTTTATTAATTAATGAAAATTGTATAATAGGCTATCTGACTAACATTTTTTTCGGTTTGATATGTAGGGACGTCTCCATAATATAACCATGGGTGAAAAAATTACTTCGATAGCACGAAAATCTCTCGAGATATGTTAATTTGAAAATCACAATTTTTAGACAGCCCCAAAACGCTCCATACTACCGAATTATGACGTCACAGGTTTGTATTTTGTATGCATCAAATCAGAAATTTGTACGACAGCTATGTTAAAATATTACGTATATGTAATTAGTATCATAATAAAAGTTATAGCATTTTTTATTGCCTCTCCAATGGAAATATTATTTTTTAATAATTTCATACTGTAGGTATTCATAATGGACTTTGATCGACGCTAGAAAAAAGTCTGACTGAAGATATTAGAATGAAAGTTTGCAGATCTTTATAGTATTGTATATTTTACGATATTGTTAATTTATTTATACAATTTTTAAACATTGGAAAGTAGCCTATTGATTTCTTTTATTAATAAGAGAAATAAATTATACAATTTTCATTCAATTCATAATCTAATCTCAATTCGGTCAACTTACATTCTGCGATGTGAAATAATTAAGAGAATCGGCCATCACTATTCAATTCACGTGACATTTATCGCCATAGAACGTACCATTATGTTTTTCTACCATGGTTAAATCCAACTCTTTTGAATTCGGAAGAGCAGCGCTAGGTGATAAAAGTTTTAATAGTTTTACTAAAAAAAGAATTATCAACTTTACTAATCCCCGATTCGGCATTTCAGTCATCTAACCCTTTCATTTGATACCCTAATTGAGTTAATGTAGGTATTACAAATCGCCATTTCATGTCACTAATTTGTCATTTGTGTGTGGAAGAAATAGATGATTTATTTGTTTCGCGGCGGCCGCTGTATTGTACTAAAAATAGCGACGGTTTAGTAGTCAGGCATTGTCAAGGAAATCGAACGAGTGGAGTGGGTCAGATTCAACCTGCATATATGAATACGAACACCAGGACACGTGTAACATATCATCTTGATAATTGGCAATCTACCACATACGATTTTTAAGACATTTTCTTACAAGAACTGTGAAATTGTGGAATCAACTTCCCTCAGCAGTATTCCCAAATAAGTACGACGAACCCTAGACCCTAGGTGTTGCTGATATCTGTGGGCGCTGGTGATTACTTTTCATCAGGTGAACCACATGCTTGCTTGCCCCCACTCAAATAAAAAAAAAAGTGTAATAATACATCGTGTTGGTAAATATTAAAACTGTTCGTTTAATAAATTTAATTTAAGTTGAGCTCAATGCAATGTTAAGAAATGTCCTATCCATGGATGTGTTTATTGATCTCGAGCTCCTCCGAGCTTTGGAGGGCACGTTAAGTCGCGGGTGCCGGCTGTTGTCTTTAAATCAAATCAGTGGCCTCCGCCAACACGCAGTTGAGCTTCGTGATAAGGTATGCTTTAAACCCTTTCGATTTAGGAGAAGCACGTGTGCCGTGTCCCAGTAGTAGGGAAGACAAACAGACTTGTTCATGCACACAAATATTTGTCTTGTGCGGAGATCGAACCGGTGACTTCGGTGTCAAAGTTGCCATTGCTAACCATTCGACCGCCGAGCTCGTCATACGTAAGTAAAAAGGTTTTCAGATGTAGGGGAACTCGTTAGTAGGGGAATTTAACGTTGTTTCAAGAATTCTTTCTCCTTTGTTAACAATCAGTCCTCACTCGAATACTGTTTTTGCCTTTATCAAGGTATACTTATTCGATTATTGTATATGTACCCTATATTTGAGTTCACAAAGACTCGAGTAAAAGGGAAAACGCACTGAAGACAGACGGATTTCTTTGGAGCGAAGAGATTGTGGAGACAATTCAAAAATATATTTTATTTATTACATTTTTCAACTCTACAAATTGTATATTTTTCTTCAGAAAGATGCAGACACCGCCTCCTTCATGACTTGAGCGGCAGTAGCAAGCAGCCAAATTATAATGATCAATTTGCAAATGTCAATCTTTTCTTCGGTAATCCATGTCTCGGATAGGCAAGTGGCATCAATATCTTTATTTTCATCAATTACGGCTTCTAGCAGATGTCTTTTATTATTTACACTTCTTATATTTTGATATAATATGTTAAAATTGCAATTTTTGGCGAAACCTAGTATGTGGTGTTTCTGTGTAGGTCTCTCGTCTGCCTGTTCGAAATAAATTCTCGCCCTGCACTACCTTCGTCTCCTCCGCTTGTTCTGTTATAACTTGTTTTTGCTCGATAGAACATTGATGCATTTCGTCTTCTTTTCTTTTAGCAATTGTTTTTAAAATATCTCCCAAATTTTGAAATTTTTCAATCACTAATATTTTATATATAGCGACTTGTTTCAATCACTAATATTTTATATATAGCGACTTGCTATGTACTTTAAGCTAAATTTTCTTTATGTAGTAAAAGCGTTGCTTAGAGTGGGACTAGATGGCCGTGTGTAATTTGTCCAGGAATATTAATATTAATAACTAGCTGTTGCCCGCGACTTCGCCCGCGTGCATGTCAGTTATCGTGGTAAGACATAGGAAATCAAGTACTTAACATAACCGTATAATTAAGAAAAAAACTTATGGTGAATAATTTATGTAGGTACCTACTAACTTTATACCTGCTTTCAAATTTGTTTGCAAATAATGCATTAATTGCAAACAAATTTAATTACCATAAAAAAAGGTTATAGTGAGCCAATCATAAAAGATAGACAATTAGACATATGCAATCACGGGCTATTTTCAGAACTTTTAAAGGGGAACAATTCCATCATACATGATTTTTGCGTAATTTCAACCGTTTACGCAACACACGCAACGGAAGCTCTCAAAAGGAATATTTTTCCCATTTTTCATTGGTGCAACATTTATCATTGGTGCTTCGCCCCTATTAGTGGTAGCGGGATGTTATATAGTCTGTAGCCTTCCTTGAAATATAGGCTATAGGCTAACACTACAAGAATTTTTCAAATCGAATGAGTAGCCCCTGAGATTAGCGCGTTCAACCAAACAAACTCTTCAGCTTTATAATATTAGTATAAATAGATAATAATATTTACCTAGTGCACCATGCTGTTAAAAAAATAATAGGTTCTTACTAAAGTGGTTTTTTTTTACGAAAGTATTCGGGCCTTACAGCCCTCATCAACATCTTTGAACCAAAGCCAACCTCACCTGCACGTGGTGCACCCTGCTGACGGATAAAATGTGTCTTTAGAACATCGTACGAAAGTAGTTTTTTTTTTACGAAAGTATTCGGATCTTACACCCCTTATCTCACATCTTTGACCTCAACATCTTTGACATCAACATCTTTGACCCAAAGCCAACCTCACCTGCACGTGGTGCTGACTGATGAAACGAAGCTTAAGCTGCCCGACTGGGGAGGTACCTTCACTGAGAGTGAGTAAGGTCATCAGAAAGATAGAGTCCCTGCGTTGTGGGCAGCGGGGATGGTGGCGTGCGTTCAATTCTTATGTTGCGAGCGTTTATATGGTTTTATATAATCTAGACAGCTATTGATGACCTTACTCACTCTCAGTGAAGGTACCTCCCCAGTCGGGCAGCTTAAGCCTCGTTTCATCAGTCAGCACAGTGCACCACGTGCAGGTGAGGTTGGCTTTGGTTCAAAGATGTTGATGAGGGGTGCAAGATGTAACGTTACAAGGAAAACGTCATTTTGACGAGCCCGGTGGTCGAATGGTTAGCAATGGCCACTTTGACTCCGAGGTCGCGGGTTCGATCCCCGCACGAGGCAAACATTTGTGTGCATGAACATGTCTGTTTGTCTTGGTCTGGGTATTTTCTATGTATTATATGTATGTATTTACAAAAAAAAATGTATTTAAGTATTATATCAGTTAATTAGTAGCAATAGTAGCAGCTTTGCTTAGTTTGGGACTAGATGGCCGTGTGTAATTTGCCCAAGAATATTTATTTATTATTTATTTATGTATCTAAATCATTACTACTCTAAATCCGCAGAGCTTAGATTCACTTTCATCACACTATCTTGAATGTGAAAGTGAATTTAAGTGCCAGTTCGGGCGACGGGGCTTCTTGAGAAGAACTGGCAAGAAACTCAAGGCCGACTCTTTTAATTGCCAAGGTCGTTACATTAAACACAAATACAATCATTAACATAACATAACAAGAGCAATTCATTTCCAAACACTTTTATTATTTTTATGTAATCTGAGATACAATAGTAAGCCTTTTGACATAGTCTAGTTTTGATACATTTCTTAAATTTACTTATGGATAATTTAAACGCGTCGTTTGGAAGTTTATTGTAGAAGCGTATACATTGACCTGGGAACGAGTTAGAGATTTCATGGAGTCTAGTAATATGCACAGCGAGTTTGTTTTTATTTCTTAAATTTAATTGATGGAGATCACTGTTTTCCTAAATTTAGTTTGATTTTTATGAACGTAAATAAGATTTTCATAAATTAAATATATTGAGAATGTAATGTCATAATATTTATCTCTTTAAATTTCATTTTCAGTGTGTCCCTGGGACTCATCATATAAATAGCACGGATAGCTCGCTTCTGGAGCACAAAGCAATAAACCATATGACATAATGCTGTGAAAATAGCTAAAATAAACTTAACGCGCAGATTGATGCCCCTTTTAACCAATGCTCAGTAATACACATAATACTAATATTATCAGAGTTCATGAATAATTCCAATTCTACATAGTTGCATACCTCAGTCATACAATATATATTTTGATGTACCAGGTTAATATTATTATTTGTATTGTAATTATTACATTTTTGTGGGCATAGTGACATGTTATAGTTACTGTTTGATTGTATTGCTAAATCAATTAATTGTGAATGTAATAAACTGTTAGTAACAATCAAATGAATACGATCATTATGTACTTATAGTGTGTAGTACACTGTTCAACTTATATCTAAGATTATTTTCTGCATCTGGCAAGTTCATAAGAGTAGGGGAATGTAAACAAAATTATACTACTTAAGTCTAGAAATAATAAATAATCAGATAAATAATCAGAGCTAATAAATAATTTAAATTTTTCATTCTTCTTTTCAATATGTATTTTTATTCGTGTACATATTTTCCTCGTCCATTTTTCAGTATTTTCCTCCCTAAATTCTTTCAGATTCGCTTGAAAAGATATTTGAAGTCAATAGGGCTTCAAATGCTCAAATTTTCTAATAATATTTTTTTCAATAACACAATCAATATGGCATATAATATACTTTCTTTACGGGACGGAGGCCCATCCGCTTTTTGGTGCAACCTTGGTGAGAGCGTTTGTGCTTCTAAACAAATTTTCATAATGTAATGTAGTTATAATGATTTTGCATGAAATGAAACATGCAGCCCCGGGGGTAAAATTACGGCTGCCTTGGAACTCACAACAAATTTAATCAGAAGAAATTAGTAGACTTAAAAAATTTTCGATTTTGACTTCCCCTCTTGGCTATGTCAGACACAGTTATTATGGCAAAGACATTAAAAGGCTAAAGAGATGGCTAGTCAAGCGAAGCTCAACTGCTATACACCACGGGTTTTAAATATATAACACTATTGGGAACCTAAAACAGTATATATGTTAAATTTCTTTGTTATATTGCATCTGGGGTGTAAGTTATTCATCAACATCTTTGAACCAAAGTCAATTTCACCTGCACGTGGTGCACCCTGCTGACTGACAGAGACTCTGGCGAAAAGACAGGTAGGGCATAGCGTATTTTTAAGCTGCCCGATTGGCTAAAGTACCTCTACCTCACAGAATACCGCTGCGAAATAACAATCTCCTTGAGGGTGCGAAATAACAATCTCAGTGAGTTCACCAGAAAGGAAGGGATGCTGCGTTGGCAGCGAGGGTGGCGGTGCGAGAACGATATTTAATGTTGCGAGCGTTAATATGGCTACGGTAACCGCTACACATCAGGCGGGCCGTATGCTTGTCTGCCACCCGACGTAGTTTAAAAAAAATCATTTTAGAGGAACTCGACAGCGTCATTACGCGTATCAGTAATCTAACACTCAAGTTAAGCCACTTTGACTGTAGTTTACCTATAGATTGATTTATTAATCACGAGTTTGTAGGGCACGTCAAACCGTTACCATTTATGTCTAATGTTGTTATTTTGCTACGGTAACCGCTTCACAACAGGCAGGCCCATATACCGTTTGCATCTGACGTAGTATAAACAAAAATAAGCCAAGTCAGTGGCATTTGGATTGCTTGAAAACAAAGGTGTTGGTGGCCTTCGTGCTTCGGCTGTAGCCATTAGATGACAGTCGTTACGCCAAGTAACTTGCCTTTAAACGCCTTGAAAACACTGGCCTCCGCCAACCCGCAGTTGAACAGCGTGGTGGGGATTGCTCTCCTCAGTGGGATGAGTAAGGGTCGACGACGAGGACGACGAGACAGGCCTTCGCCAACCTGCACTAGAGCAGCGTGATAGAGTACGCTCTTAAACCAACGATTGAATGGAGTACTTGTATCCCAGCAATGGGATGGCTACAAAACAGTAAGTGTGCGAACCGCCTGATTTTAAGCGGTTACGAAAGCATCTTTAGCGCATTCTCAACCTCGATATCGCACCTCTCCAAGAGCTTTCTGCTAACCTTACTCACTCGCACGAACAACACTCTATAAGGAATTGTTATTTAGCTGCGATCTGCTGTAAAGTGGAGGTAGTACTCCAATCCCTTATTGGTAGTACCTCATGCATCTGGGCTTGACTTTGCAGCACTAAGGTTTTTTTTTTTATACTACGTCGGGTGGCAGGCAAGCATACGGCCGCCACCCCCGCTGCCAACGCAGCATCTCTTTTCTTTCTTTCTGGTGACCTCACTCACTCGCAGGAACTCAACAACCCTCAAGGGAATTGTTATTTGGCTGCGGTATTCTGTGAGGTGGAGGTACATTCCCCAGTCGGGTAGCTTACAATTACGCTCCCTACCTCTCTTTTCGCCAGAGCTTCGTTTGTCAGTCAGCAGGGTACACTACGTGCAGGTGAAGTTGGCTTTGGTTCAAAGATTTTGATGAACCACTTACACCCCACAAGGTGACAAACAACCATACAGTTTAGTTAATGGAAAGCATATGAAGAACAAATTACAGAGACACTTATTTTTAATAGAGAACATGTACAGTCAACCGCATGTAGACCGTGACATCCAAAATAAGAGGTTCCCGCGTAGTGTTACGAATGCTACGTATCTCGTGGCTACGCAGGACCATTGTTTGTGTAAAATTTGACTTGGCTCTACTAGGCGACTAGGTTCTTAAAGAGATCTCTATCAAACAACCTTCAAATGTAGGTAAATATATATAGTAAATGTGATAAATTGGTCATTAATTATATTTAATGGCTGGCCAGAGTAATAAATTGTCAATTTTTTTTGGGGTGTAAGTGGTTCATCAACAACTTTGAACCAAAGCCAACTTCACCTGCACGCGGTGCACCCTGCTGACTGACAAACGAAGCTCTGGCGAAAAGAGAGGTAGGGAGCGTAATTGTAAGCTACCCGACTGGTGAATGTACCTCCACCTCACAGAATACCGCAGCCAAATAACGGTTCCCTTGAGGGCTGTTGTGTTCCTGCGAGTGAGTGAGGTCACCAGAAAGGAAGGAGATGCTGCGGTGGCAGCGGGGGTGGCGGCTTGCGAGCGATATTTTATGTTGCGAGCGTTAATATGGCTACGGTAACCGCTTTACATCAGGCGGGCCGTATGCTTGTCTGCCACCCACGTAGTATAAAAAAAAAAAAAAAAAAAAAAAAAAATTATTAATAATTAAGCTTACTTGGCACCACATCATTCATCATCTAGGCTGACGGACCTCCGCGAAGCGGAGCTCCTATTTCCGGTGACAGGATACAAGAAAACCCTAACCTAACCAAAAATCAACTCAAATCTAACCAAAACATGATTTATCACTTTGACCAAGTATGAATAATAACTAATTTATCATATTAACCATAACATATAATACATGTTATGGTCAATGTGACAAACAAGCATACGGTCCGCCTGATGGCAAGCAGTTACCGCAGCCTTTGGACGCCTGTAACACCGACAACGCGCATTACATGCGCGTTGCCGACCCTGTTACCTTAATAATGAATTACCTTGTTAATGCTTAGTATATAATACTGATAGTGTACAATGTCCCATCTCTCTATGGTTAAATAAAAAAAAAACTGTATAGTCTGTGGTTGCTTCTTCTGTCATGTCCGTTCCGGTCAGTGGAGTTAAAGATGTAAAGAAAATGTTTGTGTTTAATTGTAGAAAAACATATAATTAATAAAGTGATTAGTATTGAAAAGAAAACATACATGTTTTAATATGTTCTAAGGATCTCATCAACAAATACTAAGTATTAACAAGGTCTAAGATTTGCTGTATATACACTTCTGGTGCTCTAGTGCTCTGCATGCAAAATTCGTACACAAAGTTGTTGTTGAACCGAATCGAAAATAAAACTACTAAAAGTTGAGAAATGTACTTACTAGGCTTGTCCAGGTCACTAAGAAACTCTTCGGGCTCCACATGCCCTAGTACTCCAAACACGCCGAGCACCAGGATGACAGGCACCCAGCCCTGCAAAGGCACACAGATGCCTCCAACACATACAAATAACCGCTCCATATATACACACACACTTTACATATTATTTAACTAAATGTGACTTTCAAACACATCTGTCTAATTTCACTTAATACAAACTTTGATAAACAGACACGTGTTAGGGGTAAACAATCGCTGTGATAAACGGCAGCGAACGTGCGTACGATACAACGCCAGGAGGCACACTGATCGAATACCGATAGGCAAGGAAGGCAGGACCAACGCGTTCGAAATCTAAATTCGAAAAATTAATATATATTTTTTTCTATATCGGTTGTCTGTTGCCAGTATTCAAGTTAGGTAGCATACACACGATCCGAGTAGATATTTTAAGTTTATGGTTGAATCGTTAGGCATACACAGCAGATTTCCCTGGTCCGATAGAAGGTTTTTGTGAGTTTTTGTGGCAATTCGTTTTTAGGTTCTGTTGTTTTAGGTCCTTGATGAATATTTTGCGTGATTTTCTGACGAAAAAAGTAATTAATATTTATTTTTATGCGTACAAAGTTTATTTAAACGAATAAAATGACTGTCATAACAATTCTTTAATCGTTTTCGGGAAATTTAAAAATATTTGATTACATGAACTCAATTCTTGTGTATTGAATGGGTGTCGAATTTCGAACTTTATTAACTTATTAAACTGCAGTAAACCACCATTCCGCTGTTTTCCTGCACATAATTAAAATTTTCATCGCTCAAGATTCGACAAATAGCGTGGTAATTAGTTAAACTCGTAATTAAATTGATGCGTTGGTAATTTTAACACTCACCATATTAAACAATAATAAATGCGAGAGTCAATATATAAAATCTATTTTTATAACATTTAAAAGCGCTTTATCTTTTGTGCAAGGATAATTATGTAGAGTATACTAAACCAACACATATGTATGGAAGTACATTTTTTTTTTATACTATGTCGGATGGCAGACAAGCATACGGCTCGCCTGATGTGAAGCGACACCATAGCCATATTAGCACTCGCAATCAAATAAAATATCGCTCGTGCGCCGCCACCCCCGCTGCCAACGCAGTATCTCCTTCCTTAGCTCCTACTCACTCACTCGCAGGAACACAACAAACCGTATTAACGCTCGCAACATAATATATCACTTGCGCGCCGCCACCCCCGCTGCCAACGCAGAATCTCCTTCCTTAGCTCCTACTCACTCACTCGTAGGAACACAACAAACCGTATTAACGCTCGCAACATAATATATCACTTGCGCGCCGCCACCCCCGCTGCCGACGCAGCATCTCCTTCTTTTCTGGTGACCTCACTCACTCGCAGGAACACAACAACCCTCAAGGGAATTGTTATTTGGCTGCGGTATTCTGTGAGGTGGAGGTACATTCCCCAGTCGGGTAGCTTACAATTAGGCTCCCTACCTCTCTTTTCGCCAGAGCTTCGTTTGTCAGTCAGCAGGGTGCACCACGTGCAGGTGAAGTTGGCTTTGGTTCAAAGATGTTGATAAACCACTTACACCCCATAAACTGTTTGTGTAAAATGGTTACATGTCGCTTTGTAACTTATCATAAGTATTAATTACTTTATGAATACGGCCCGACTGATATGAAGCAGTTACAATAGCCATGTAGATGAACGGTCTCAACATGAAATATCGTACGCGTGCCGCGACATAGCAAGTCCTTCCTTTCTAGCAATCGCACTCACTCGCAGCAACACAATAACCTTCAAAGGATTTTTTTTTTGGCTGTGGTATTCTGTGTGGTAGAGGTACTTCCCATTCAGGCATTTTACGAATACACTATGCTCTACTTCCCTTTTTGCCTTGTTTGTCAGTAGGGTGCACCACGTGCAGGTGAGGTTGGCGGTACATCTTTGAACCAAAGCCAACTTCACCTGCACGCGGTGCATCCTGCTGACTGACAAACGAAGCTCTGGCGAAAAGTGAGGTAGGGACCGTAATTGTAAGCTACCCGACTGGGGAATTTACCTCCACCTCACAGAATACCGCAGCCAAATAACGGTTCCCTTGAGGGCTGTTGTGTTCCTGCGAGTGAGTGAGGTCATCAGAAAGGAAGGAGATGCTGCGTTGGCAGCGGGGGTGGCGGCGCGTGAGCGATACTTTATGTTACGAGCGTTCATATGGCAACGGCAACCGCTTCACATCAGGCGGGCCGTACGCTTGTCTGCCACCCGACGTAGTATAAAAAAAAAGTATATAGAAATATTTTTACATATATGATGAGCCCGGTGGTCGAATGGCTAGCATTGGCTACTTGGACTCCGAGGTCGCGGGTTCGATCCCCGCACAAGACAAACATTTGTGTGCATGAACATGTCTGTTTGACTTGATCTGGGTGTTTTCTATGTATTATAAGAGAGACGAACTTCTTAGCTTCCATGGATTCACCGTGCGGGTGCCGGGTCCATCGTGTGGCAGAGAGAGAAACCCAAGCAGATCCCGAGACTTGTGACACGGGTGTAGGTTTAAGGGGCCCCTTTCCGACGTACATCAACACTCACCTTCACTACTTGTGTTTCTCTCCCTGCCCAGCCACATCTGGTATGAACCTGCTAATGCAGCTTTAGATACCTACTCATTCTAATATAGAACTTACTGCACTTCTGGACAAGCCAAGGTCTTTTAGCAGGTTATAGAGAGATTTTGCTGGTATACCTCTCGCTCCTACTTCTACAGCGTATAGATTAACTACGAGTACATACGAGGGGAGGCCAATAAGTTCGCGGAATGGAGGGGTTGATGGGGATAAATTTACCCGTCCAGGTAGGCACTAGTTAAGCACCTCATTAAGAGTATATATACCAAGTTTGAACCTAATCGTGTCATTAACTTTTGAGTTATCGACCTGCAAACAACTAAATCGGGAAGAAGTCAGCCAGTATGGAGAAAATTGAACACCGTGCCGTTATTAAGTTTCTTACCAAGCAAGGAAAATCCGCTCAGACGATTTTTCAAGAGCTGTTAGCGGTTTACGCGGACTCTGCCCCTGGTAAAACCATGGTTTACAAGTGGCATGGTCTTTTCAAACAAGGAAGGGAGTCCATTGAAGACGACCCCCGCTCCGGACGGCCAATTGAGGCCACCACACCGGAAATCGTCGAAAAAGTAGAAAAACTTGTATTGGAAGATGCCCGACTGAAGAAGAAGCAACTTGCAGCAATGGTTGGAGTATCCGAATCAAGTATTTTAAATATCCTACATCATCATCTTGGGATGACTAAAGTCAGTGCAAGATGGGTTCCGAGAATGCTCACGCCACTTCAAAAACGCGAGCGTGTCGAGTGCTCTCACCAGTTTCTGGAGCTCTGTGGAGAGAGAAAGGAAGAAGTTATGGCCCGGATTGTTACTGGAGATGAAACCTGGGTTCACCACTATGAACCTGAGTCGAAGCAAGAGTCGATGCAGTGGCATAAAAAAGGCACACCTCCTCCAAAGAAGTTCAAAGTGTCACAATCGGCCGGAAAGATCATGGCGACTATCTTTTGGGATACAGAAGGTATTTTACTGATCGATTATAAAGAACGTGGTGCGACTATAACGGGACAGTACTACGCTTCTTTACTGGAAAGATTGAAAGAAGCCATTAAGAAAAAAAGAAGAGGAAAACTGTCAAAAGGTGTGCTCCTTTTGCACGACAATGCACCCGTCCACACGTGCCATGTTGCGACGGCTGCCATTCACCGATGCGGCTTTGAACAATTAAACCACCCACCATACAGTCCAGACTTGGCCCCCAGTGACTATTATTTATTTCCAAAAATGAAGAAAGAGCTGCGTGGAAAGAAATTTGACGACGATGATGAAGTCAAGTCGGCAATTTCGGCCTATTTTGACACCAAAGACAAATCATTTTTTTTCGATGGTATAAACAAGCTATTTGAGAGATCCGAAAAATGTATTAGGGTTAAAGGAGAATATATTGAAAAGGAAAAATAATTTGGTGTTTAATTTCAACCTCCTTCTCTCTCATTCCGCGAACTTATTGACCTCCTCGTAGCTGCTTTTTGTTAATTCGTTTAGGAGGTCATAATATTTGTTTTGTTTTATCGCGTGGTCTTTGGGTATTGTAGTTTCCCACGGTACGGTAAGCTCTACAAGTACTATGCGTTTTGTAGCTCTGGAAAAAAGGAAAATGTCCGGTCTTGATGTCGAAACACCCACATCCTCTGGGATTTTATATTGCTTTTCATACGTGTCCATTAAAATAGTCCAGTCAGGTGCTGCACTCAGGATTGAGTAAGGCTTGTTCTTGGAGTTTGACGTTGAGACTTCTTTTATAAAGTTAATATATATTTACAAAAAAAATACGTAAGTACGTTTACAGTTGTCTAGTACCCATAGTACAAGCATTGCGATTAATTTGCGACTAGATGGCGCTGTGTAAATTTGTCTAGAAATATTTATTAATATTTATTTAGAGACATAGAAAACACCCAGAATACGAAGAACAATCATGTTTGTCTTGTGCGGGACTCATACCCATGACCTTTATTTAGTAGTGTATGGGGGAATGTATGGTTATTTCCACACACGAATATCTTTAAATATGAAAGGAAAACTCGACACGCAAGAACTCGGCACCATTGCTAATACTTTTATAGCTTTGA
Organism: Hypsopygia costalis; assembly: GCA_937001555.2. Taxonomy (NCBI): domain Eukaryota; kingdom Metazoa; phylum Arthropoda; class Insecta; order Lepidoptera; family Pyralidae; genus Hypsopygia; species Hypsopygia costalis. The sequence continues at coordinate 905,010 of OW443343.2, read as the reverse complement.
TGGGATTATAATAACGTGAAACAAACTATTTTTAACCGACTCCAAAAAAGGAGGAGGTTCTCAATTTGGCTGTATTTTTTTAAATGTATTATGTATGTATTGTATTGTCAGACAAATTACACAGCGCCATCTAGCCCCAAAGTAAGCGAAGCTTGTGTTATGGGTACTAGACAACTGATAAACATACGTAAATACATTTTTTTTTGTAAATACATACTTATGATACATAGAAAACACCCAGACTAAGACAAACAGACATGTTCATGCCCACAAATGTTTGTCCTATGTGGGAATCGAACCCACGAGCGTTGGTGCCGAAGCCGCGTCATAGACCGCTACGCCACCGAGCTTGTCTTTTGTTTTGTTATGTTTGTTACATACTCGGTGATTTATAAACCGATTTGAAAAAATCTTTTTTTATTTGAAAGAGATAGGTACTTCCAGATTGGTCCCATATTATTTTCATCATCATCATCATCATCAGCCTGTATCTACATACGTGTAGAGTAATGTATGGAGTCGATTTATTTTTGTTAAAATTATTACTAAAAGAATCAATGAAAGCCTCGTCATATTTTTTTTATACTACGTCGGGTGGCAGACAAGCATACGGCCGGCCGGCATGTGAAGCGGTTGAAGTTAGCTTTGGTTCAAAGATGTTGATGAACCACTTACACTCCAGAATCCCATAGTGACATCAATATGCTGTATTTAAAAATAGAAGATAGGTTACTTAATCCCCGGTAAAACCCATTAACAAAAAAAAATGTATTTAAGTACATTTATCAGTTGTCTAGTACCCATAGTCCAAGCTTTTTTTATTAGCAATAAATAAAACTAAAAAGTTTACATACATTCCGCTCATCAAGCCCTTTCATTTGATACCCAAATCAAAGTGAATATTTTAAATAGTCATTTTGTCACACGATATGATTTAAAAATGACAGCATTTGGGCAATCGTGCATTGTCAAGAGAACCAAACGAGTGTATCAAATATCAGACCAATCAAACACTCGGGAGTGGATCAAATTTTACGAAAAGGGGACGAAGAGATAAGGGAAAGCAGTTCTTCATGGTATAGGCGGTAAAATACTTTAATTTCTATAAATAATAATTAAACAAATAATTTTTAGACTCTCCCTACGCATCCACGCAACGTCCTACGTATTCACTTCAGCATGATATTCTTCAAATATGGCGTGAAGAGGTTTTTACAGTGTCTGCAAATCGCGTGTGATGCCCCTGGTGTTACAGGCATTCGTAGGTTACTGTAGCTACTTTAAATCAGGCAGGCCGTATGCTTCAACCGTTCAATCCTAAATTGTTTCATTGTAGCTAATTTGCTAATCTATTTATTTAGTATAGTATTTCTAAAAAGAAAAACAAAATTCAATTCACATCACTATTGCAATATAATCACTAGATGGCGTTGATATCATTTTAGATCGCGCTATGGTTGGTTTCGTGTGATTCTATAATAGGCTTGTTGCCCATGTCACAAAATTATAAAAACTCTATATTAGTAACGTAAAATACAGTGCTACAAACTTATCTGACCCGGTGGCCAAATTTGGAACTAAAGCCGCCATCTTGGAATGTAGTATTGCCAGGTACAATTAATTTACTTACCGCGTATGCACATTCCATTGAGCTGTATTTTTTTTAATACATATTATCTTTTTCTACACATATTTCATTTCTTACAATAAAAAAATCGTCAACGAGTTGTTTCTGTGCAATATTATAACTCTCTAATATTATATAATAGCTATGATCCCGACTTAACGTGGTCCATTTTTAAAACTAATCAACAAAAAATAGAAGGCAATTGATATTTAATTGAGACACCACACAACACAATTAATAAGTATATCAATGCAAATTTATTAACAGTGTATATATTTCTTTGATTTTTATGTTTCCTCTAAAACGGGCGGCATTTCGTTTAATGGCAGCACTTAAATCGATCGCACCGCCCCCGCCACCGGGCCAGATAAGTTTGTGGCACTATACATAAAACTAGAACGATCTGCCATCTTTAGTGGTGTAAAAGTAACGAAAAAAAGCGTACCCGTATGCATTCGTTACTTTCGTATCGTTACGTTACTCGTTACTTTTAATACCTCTTATCATTACGCACCGAGTCGCATTGCGTGCGTGTAGGTATGTCGCGGCATCGCATCATTCCGTATTTGTTACTTTTACAAAACATCTTTAAGTGCTTGAAATGTCAAATAATATAAAATATTACCAATTAACACTAATTCATAATTAGAAGCCTTTAACAAGCAAAAAATTCTTCAAGTCGTCAAAAATTTGGATAAAAGATTAAAGAAATCAAAATATGAAAATAGTAGACAAACATCATTCCTTGTAACGCACGTTTTTAGGGTTCCGAACCTCAAAAGGAAAAACGGAACCCTTATAAGATCACTTTGTTGTCCGTCTGTCTGTCTGTCTGTCTGTCTGTCTGTCTGTCTGTCTGTCTGTCTGTCTGTCTGTCTGTCAAACATTTCTATGTCGAGAATGCGTGGAGGTATCAAGCTGAAATTTGAACTGTATACACAAGTCTACGGTCCCATGAAGGTAAAAAAAAATCAAACTGCTAAGTTTACGTAGAAAAAAGTTACGGCCGTTTATTCAGCAAAAAACGCATATTTCGACACACTCAAAGGAATCAAAACCTATAGGGTACTTCCCGTTGACCTAGAACTATGAAATTTGGCAAGTAACATCGTTATAGACTACAAGTACAGGAATAAATCTCAAAACTATACATTTGTAAATAGATCTAAAAAAATAGGGGGTCTATATTTTTTATAGAGTGTCGAAATTTCAAATTGAAACTACTAGTTCAAATGGGGTATCATATGAAAGGGCTTGATGTACACATTGCAAAATATATTTTATTTATTTTTTTCGACGCATTATTCTTATTTATAATGAAAAATATCAAATTTAATAATGATACTACGTACCTACGGAACCCTCGGTGGGCGAGTCCGACTCGCACTTGTCCGGTTTTTTTTTTTAATTCATCAAATAAATAAGTGCGAAGTGCGAATGTGCAAAATAAAACACACGATCACGAAACCGTACACGCATCAACCAATGATACTTGCGCCAACTGACACAGTTGTACCCAAAGATACGAAACATGCGAGTACCGAGATGCATTCGTGAGTAACGTTTCGTTACTCGGTACTTGACATCGCACCCGTTACTCAGTACCGAATATACGGTTTGCTACAGTACTAGCGATCTTAAAATTTTAATACCTTATGTCCGACGTGTTTTATGTTCGGTCAAAGTTTGGTGGGAAAGTCCATTTTAAAGGTATGAAATTATAAAAAATAAATATTACCATTGTAGAAACAATAAAAAATATTATAACTTTTGTTACGGCACTGGCTACATAAACGCAATATTTAACATTGCTGTTGTACAGATTTCTGATTTAATTCATATAAAATAGCACGGTATGACGTCATAACGTGGTGGCCTTTTGTATGGAGCGTTTTCGGGATAGTCCAAAATTGTGATCTTCAAGTTATCATATCTCGAGAAGTTTTTATGCAATCGAAGTAATTATTTCACCTATATATATATATATTCTTGTGACGTCTTTAAATAACAAATCGAAAAAAAAATGGGATACAAGCCTATTATACACCTTTATAATTATTAATAGTGGGTTATGCTTATTATATTATATTAACAATAAGTAAAATTTTTTAAAGATGCCATGAGATCTCATAAGGCCATTTTGGCAGAGTTCTTTCATAATTCATAGGTGTCTAATAATTATGAGTTCGAAAAACAACGGCTGGCGCACTGAGTTGCAGTATTGCAAAAGTTCCCGATTTATCGGGAGATCTACCGATTTCGACTATTCTCTCCCGATAACCGGATTAAGTGACCCTACCTCCCGATTTATGATTTCTTCTCTCCCGATAACCGGATTTAGTTACCCCATATCCCGATTTCTGATTTCTTCTCTCCCGATAACCGGATTTAGTGACCCCATCTCCCGATTTCTAATTTTTTCACCAAAGTGGCAATTAAAAATATTATTCTATACAGGGCAACACCAAAGGTAACATGGTAAAACTAAATCAATGCACGGGTTGCGGGGATACCCCTTCATTCCTTGCAAGGCCCTTCAATACCGCAGCATACGCAAAACAAATTGCACCGAAATGCCTGTTATAACAGAGTTTATTATTGTTTGGTAGGTAAATGGGGGAAATTCCCTAAAAATCAGTAGTTCGGGTGGTTTGACGAAACATAAGAGACTTCTTATGTATGAACGACTTGTACCTTCCTTCATTCAATAGCATATCAACATCGGTTCGTTCATGTCCTTGTCTTGGACAAGTTGTCTATTTAATGAAAACCAAACAACGCAATAGACTTTCCACGGAATCCATGATAGGATAGGAAATACGAGTATGTATTACGAGTACTATAACGAAAATAAAACCTAACACCCCCCGTGTTAGGTTTTATTTTCGTTACGGAATTTCTTGATTCGGTCGCCGCGCCCAAAGCCCGCGATAAAAGCTATGCAATAGCTTAAAAATAAAGAAACGTTAATGGAGGATCACCGCAAGGATCATTACTAAGCCCCTTGTTGTTTATTTCATATATTATCGATTTTGGAAGTATGTACATGAGTGTACAGTACACACATTCAATATGCAAATGTCTTTGAATGATATAAAACAAGATCCTTGAACTTGTACACAAAGAGTCATATATTATTCAGGATTACGCAGGCAACAATAATTTCATATTAAAACGAAATATCTGATACTGTGGATTAAGTATTGGCGTGAACAGATTACTAATCTTGGATCGATATTCTCATCGTGGGTCATCGGCAATTGCTAGTTAGTTGCTACTTAGTTGCTAGTGCTATTAGACTACGGTTACCGCTTCATATCAGGTGAAACGTATGTTTGTTTGCCACCCGACGTAATTTAAAAAATATTAATAAAATTTAAATAATTATTTTCCGGAAGAACGTCTGATTGTAAAATACTTAGATACGTAGAAAAGGAAAGAGTTGCTGCGATATTTCATGTTGAGAGCGTTAATATGGCTACAGTAACCACTTAACATCAAACAGGCCGTATGCACTCCGGGAGCGCCGGCAGAAGTGAAAACTTGAACATTAACGTTGTGCATTTTTGGATATTTTGAAATGGATAGGGAATAATTTCACACGAATTGCTTTACTTATTTACAAAAGTACTATCATTTATGTGGTGAAATACAATATTCTTTTATTGCGCAATCGTACACAAACATGACAATTTATATTTCATTAAAAATAAACAGCAGGAGCAGGCAAACATTTTCGCCGCGCGGTAGAAAGAGAGGGGGATATCACTTCCTCTCCTATGCCGCACCGGCGCCGCGGCGGTCTACGCTCCCTCCGTCTTAAGGTGCGTCCACACTTGTGACATTTTACCGAACATTACCCGTGACCGTATCAGAAACACGTGTCAGTACCGATAATGTGGACGTCTTTTGTTACGCGAGCAATTGTCACAAGCTGCAGTTACGATTCAATCCATTCCGAACACTAAAACATTCAGAACTATGTACGTAGTTACGAAGGACAATATACGGAGTTACGATCTACTAACCTGGTCCAGTGTGGACGCGCCGTTCTGTGTACTGTCACGCATCTAAGTCACGTATTACGAGCCGATCCATCGAAAGTCGGTTTTTTCAAAGGATGTTCGCTATTGTCCGCGTGACCAGGAGACGTCCACACTTGCATTTATGACACGCGTTGAAGTACGCCAGATGACACAGTTACAGACACGGGGTAGGAGTGGATCACGTCGTGACATATATGCGGGGGACGTACCGTGACATGTCACGGTACGTCCCCCGCCCGTACCTCGCCGCCTCGCTGCTCATTCACCAGCGCACGCGTTATCATAAACATCGTCGTTGTTTAAATTAGTTTTGTTTTGCGTCGATTAATTAGGCATGGAATGGAGCCAAGAAAAAGTTGTTCAGTTAATTGAAGCAAATGACACCACCGACCGACTCCTGTAGCGATGCCATGCCCCGCAGTCTAGTTCGACACAATACGTCTACACTTGTAACATTTCATCGTACACATGGTTTGTAACCGTGTTAGCACAACCTAGACCGTCCACATTTAGCGTAGCATGTCCTGTACGATGCCACGTAGTCCGGTCCGTCGTCATATCACAAGTGTGGACCCGGCTTTACGAATTTTCGATCAGGCCACGCGTCCTGACGCGAATTTAACATTTTTTACCCATCCCAAAAAGTGCACAACGCCGCTAAAGAAGTTTACAAATATGTATATAAGGTGGAAACATCTAATCTTCCAATAAAGTATTATTGTTTCTAATTTAGCTCATTAAACACTTTCAAGAAAAGGAATCCGGATGCTTACTGTTGATACGCGCGCCATGCATACATACAAATGTCTACTAAATACTTAGTCTGTGGTTTCCACCCTATATGATAAGTTTCTGGTTCCAGCTTACGTTTTTTTATAAGATCAACATTTTGACGCGAATACCTCTTTAAAATTACTCCCATAGGGAGGCAATTAAAAAAAAACCGGGCAAGTGCGAGTCGGACTCACCCACCGAGGGTTCCGTAGGTACATAGTATCATTATTAAATTTGATATTTTTCATTATAAATAAGAAATAATGCGTCGAAAAAAATAAATAAAATATATTTTGCAATGTGTACATCAAACCCTTTCATATGATACCCCATTTGAACTAGTAGTTTCAATTTGAAATTTCGACACCCTATAAAAATATAGACCCCCTATTTTTTAAGATCTATTTACAAACTAGCTGGCCCGGCGAACTTCGTACCGCCTAATAGTAAGTGAATGTTGTGGTATAAATATTAGCTAAACAAAAATTATGATTTCTTGAAATTTATACAATGAATAATAGAAAATAATAGAGAAGCACGATGGCGTCATTGCGCGTGTCAGTATAACTGTACACGCAAGTTAAGCAACGTCAACCGTAGCCTGTTCATGGGTGAGTTTATATTTATCTGGAGCTCCTCCGTGCTTCGGAAAGCACGTTAAGCTGTCGGTCCGGGTTGTTATCATTAGATTATCTCGAGCTCCTCCGTGCTTCGTAAGGTACGTTAAGCCGTCGGTCCCGGTTGTTATCATTAAATTGTCTCGAGCTCCTCCGTGCTTCAGATGGCACCTTAAGCCGTCGATCCTGGTTGTTATCATTAGATGACAGTCATTAAGTCAAGTTAGCGGCCTTTAGGCGGTTTGAAATCACTGGCCTCCGTCAACCCGCAGTTGAGCAGCGTGGTGGAGCATTCTCTAAACTTCTTCGGTTGAGGGGAGACCCGTAACCCAGCAGTTCAGTACATTATACGTCACAAAAAAAGTACCAACTGACAACCAATAAATATATCAATCCACAAAACTGTTTTCAAAACAAATTACAGACAACTATCAAGACGTAAAAATGAAACCAATAGAGTTGACCTTTGTTTTTAATCTAAATTTGTTCTATATTAAATGAGCTTGATGTACATTTCTGAACGCACGCATACATTTGACGTACGCACGTTAACGTCACGTTTGACAGGTCCGACATCCACGAACATTTTGTATGGAAAAATGATTTTTCTTTTATTTTATTTTTTTCGTAAATTTTCCAATGTTTTTAATAGTTATTCTGCTATTCTGGACGGAGACAAATCCAACAAATCAAAAACCATGAAAATCTATCCAGCCGTTCTCGAGTTATAAGTGTTGTAACAAACCCGACTTTCTTTTATATATATAGAAGATGTATAGTTTTGAGATTTATTCCTGTACTTGTAGTCTATAAAGATGTTACTTGCCAAATTTCATAGTTCTAGGTCAACGGGAAGTACCCTATAGGTTTTGATTCCCTTGAGTGTGTCGAAATATGCGTTTTTTGCTGAATAAACGGCCGTAACTTTTTTCTACGTAAACTTAGCAGTTTGATTTTTTTTAACTTCATGGGATCGTAGACCTGAGTATACAGTTCAAATTTCAGCTTGATACCTCCACGCATTCTCGACATAGAAATTCTTGACAGACAGACAGACAGACAGACAGACAGACAGACAGACAGACAGACAGACAGACAGACAGACAGACAGACAGACAGACAGACAGACAGACAGACAGACAGACAGACAGACAGACAGACAGACAGACAGACAGACGGACAACAAAGTGATCTTATAAGGGTTCCGTTTTTCCTTTTGAGGTTCGGAACCCTAAAAACGAGTGATATTCGGAGGATACAGTTTGGTGTCGCAGCAACAAATCTATTATCTCCATCCAAAATTCAATCCTACCACTGGATAGATGAAGGATCAAAGAATTTATTAGGCTAAGTAAGGACTATAGAACACCGCGTGCGGGGGGAGAGGGAAGCGCTGTCATTTAGAGATAATTTTAGTGCATACAACGTTTTCACGTACAACACACGGCCGTGTCCATGACACAGCCGTTTTGGGGTGTAAGTGGTTTATCAACATCTTTGAACCAAAGCCAACTTCACCTCCACGTAGGGTTGCCAGGTCGCCAAACCTAATAGCCGCACAAACCAGCAAGTTTGGCCGGACATTTGGGTAAAAAAACCGGATACCTACATTAAACTAAAGGATTTTGTGTTTCAGTATTAATAGGTGTATGTATGTTGTATATAAAATCAACGCTCGACTTGCTCTGCGCTCGGCAACGCTCGCTGCTCTCACTCGTCTGCGTAATGTAAAAAGCCTAATAAAAGCCGGACACTGTTCATTTTGGCCGGACACGCAATCTAAAAGCCTAACTAAGTCCGGCTTTATCCGGACGGCTGGCAACCCTACCTGCACGTGGTGCACCCTGCTGACTGACAAACGAAGCTCTGGCGAAAAGAGAGGTAGGGAGCGTAATTGTAAGCTACCCGACTGGGGAATGTACCTCCACCTCACAGAATACCGCAGCCAAATGACAATTCCCTTGTGGGTTGTTGTGTTCCTGCGAGTGAGTGAGGTCACCAGAAAAGAAAGAGATGCTGAGTTGGCAGCGGGGGTGGCGGCGCGCAATTGATATGTTATGTTGCGAGCGTTAATACGGTTACGGTAACCGCTTCACATCAGGCGGGCCGTATGCTTGTATGTCACCAGACGTAGTATAAAAAAAAAAAAAACAGCCGCTCCCCATTTTTTTTCAATACGTATGGACTGCTACGCTATGAATAATGACCCCATAACGTCGTCACAAAAACTTCTTCACAATTTTCCTATTTTCAAAATAGATGACCATCGTCGCCGTTCACTCTCCGGGATCCGTTTGAATGAATTGAAAAATTGAGGTCCGTCTTATGTCTTGAAAGGTGGCTTTATCATTTCAGGACCTATCGAAGATATGGTTTAAGATGACAGTAAATATACGCATATTAGGTACACCAGATTACATGCGTTTGACGTCATAACGTCTTATAAATCCATGAACGCCGGCTGCACGCACGAAAAAGCATGACTCATTGTCACGTTCCGCCTGAGCCGAGTGTGCAAGCGAGAGCGCGGCTTGTGACGCATCTATCTCTCTTCCACTCCATCAGCCGATGTTTTCTTATGACGTTTTCATGTAATATTATTGTCCGTAAACCGACTTTAAAGACAACCATTATTTTAAACTAATTTTCTTTTATCGTTAACCTTATTTGCCTAATTGCTGGGATACGGGGCGGGTTAAAGCTTACTCTACTCCACGCTTTACAACTGTGGGATGGTGGATGTCACCCGTATCAATCCGCCGTCTGTCCACTGACTTGGCTTGACAGTCGTTAGACTGTCATTTAATGACAATTGTCGGATCCGAAAACTTTACGTGCTCTCTGAAGCATGGAAGAGCTCGAGATAAATAAACTCATCCATGGAGAGACTACGGTCGACAAATCAATGAGTTTAGCATTTTGCTTAGCTTGCGCTTGCGTTAAGCAACGTCATTGATTCACCTGAACCCCACATTAAGCCCAAAAATAAAGATAATTGAAATGAACAGATTTTAACAAAAGATAAATTAATTATAAAACAAAAAATTTAAAAGTTTATGACTGTAGGTACGCATTGTAAAAACCATTAATTTCGACGACTCTTTATTTTTTTTATTGAATTTAAATACAAACCAAAAAATATTAAAAATAACGATTAAGTGTGATTTAAAAGTTGTAATTTAAAAAAAAAACATTCCTAATTCTTTGTCTGTGCCCTTCAATTCGAAAAACATTACCTAAGTACGTAAAGGATGGCAAAATAAAAATGTATACAAAAAAATATCAAATATTTAATGTTTCTATTAAAATTATTAGTGAGGAAAATAACCTTTTTTAGCTGCTTTTATCGAAATACTAGCTGGCCCGGCGAACTTCGTACCGCCTAATTGTCAATGAATGTCGTGGTATACATATTAGTTGAACAAAATTTATGATGTCTTGAAATTAATATAATGAATAATAGAAAATAATAGAGAAGCACGATGGCGTCATTGCACGTGTCAGTCTAATTGTACACGCAAGTTAAGCAACGTCAACCGTAGCCTGTCCATGGATGAGTTTATATTATCTCGAGCTCCTCCGTGCTTCGGAAGGTACGTTAATCCGTCGGTCCCGGTTGTAATCATTAGATTAACTCGAGGTCCTCCGTGCTTCGGAGGGCACGTTAATCCGTCGGTCCCGGTTGTTATCATTAGATTATCTCGAGGTCCTCCGTGCTTCGGAGGGCACGTTAATCCGTCGGTCCCGGTTGTTATCATTAGATTATCTCGAGCTCCTCCGTGCTTCGGAAGGCACGTAAGACGTCGGTCCCGGTTGTTATCATTAGATTATCTCGAGCTCCTCTGTGCTTCGGAAGGCACGTAAGACGTCGGTCCCGGTTGTTATCATTAGATTATCTCGAGCTCCTCCGTGCTTCGGAAGGCACGTAAGACGTCGGTCCCGGTTGTTATCATTAGATTATCTCGAGCTCCTCTGTGCTTCGGAAGGCACGTAAGCCGTCGGTCCCGGTTGTTATCATTAGATTATCTCGAGCTCCTCCGTGCTTCGGAAGGCACGTTAACCCGTCGGTCCTGGTTGTTATCATTAGATGGCAGTCGTTAAGCCAAGTGGCCTTTAGGCGGCTTGAAATTACTGGCGTCCGCCAACTCGCAGTTGAGCAGCGTGGTGGAGTATGCTCGAAACATATTCAGTTGAAGGAAGACCCGTATTTAATATTACCCAGCAGTGGGTAAATATTACCCAGCAGTGGGTAAATATTAAGTTCAGTATTTTACTATGTCACAAAATAAAGTACCATGACACTTGACAACCAATTAATATTCATTTTCAAGCATTCATTCATAAACAATTTTCAAAACAACAACGGACAACTTTCGCGACGTAAAAGTTAGACCAATCGATTTGACATTTAATTGAAAATCAATAAATATCCCAATCCGTTTTCAAATTTAATTTTTCGACAATTTTGTCAATGTTTTAATACTTATTATCCTATACCCACATTTCTAAACGCACGCATACATTTGACGTACGCACGTTAACGTCACGTTTGACAGGTCCGACATCCACGAACATTTTGTATGGAAAAATGATTTTTCTAATTTTCCAATGTTTTTAATAGTTATTCTGCTATTCTGGACGGAGACAAATCCAACAAATCAAAAACCATGGCAATCAGTCCAGCCGTTCTCGAGTTATAAGTGTTGTAACAAACACGACTTTCTTTTATATATATAGATATAATCCAATTGTTATTTTTAGGGTTCCGTACCTCAAAAGGAAAAACGGAACCCTTATAAGATCACTTTGTTGTCCGTCTGTCTGTCTGTCTGTCAAGACCCTCTATGTCGAGAATGCATGGAGGTATCAAGCTGAAATTTGAACTGTATACTCAGGTCTACGGTCCCATGAAGTTGTAAAAAAATCAAACTGCTAAAGTTTACGTAAAAAAAAGTTACGGCCGTTTATTCAGCAAAAAACGCATATTTCTACATTCTCAAGGGAATCAAAACCTATAGGGTACTTCCCGTTGACCTAGAACTATGAAATTTGGCAAGTAACATCGTTATAGACTACAAGTACAGGAATAAGTCTCAAAACTATACATTTGTAATTAAATCTTAAAAAATAGGGTGTCTATATTTTTCATAGGAGGTCGAAATTTCAAATTGAAGCTACTAGTTCAAAGTCAAAGTCAAAATATCTTTATTCCTTGGACTTTATAAAGCACTTAGAAACGTCATACAAATTAAATATAAGACATGTATCTAAATCATTACTACTCTAAATCCGCAGAGCTTAGATTCACTTTCATCACACTATCTGTTGAACATTCAAACGTTTAAAGAACATTCAAACGTTTAAATATTAAGAAATCTGAGGATCTCTGGGGAATGTCCACTCAAATTGTTCTTCCTATTTTGGATACTGTTGCTGCTCACCTGGCTATAGTTTTTAATGAAAGTATAGAGAGTGGTATTTTCCCAGACTTAATGAAACTTGGCAAACTTATACCTTTATTTAAATCAGGAGATAATCGTGAGCCTGGGAATTACAGACCAATCTCTATTCTGCCAGTATTGAGTAAAGTGTTTGAAAAGATCATGTCAAATCAGCTGCTCGCACATCTTAATAAGTTCCACATTCTACATAAGAAGCAATACGGGTTCACCGCCGGAATGTCCACTACAGACGCAGGAATCGCGCTCGTGAAATACATATTTGAGGCTTGGGAGACGTCTCAGGACGCTATCGGTGTGTTTTGCGACCTCTCCAAAGCATTTGATTGTGTTGATCATCAGACACTGCTGCTCAAATTAAATCATTATGGTATTAAAGAGAAGGCTCTGCAAATGGTAGAATCATACCTTAGTAATAGAACTCAAACGGTGGATGTAAATGGCACAAAATCAAATGCATTTGATGTAAAAATGGGCGTGCCAGAGGGTTCAATTTTGGGTCCTCTCTTATTCTTGGTATACATCAATGATTTGCCTGATTTTTGAGTTTGCCGACGATACCTCACTTATTTTTAAAGTTGCTAGGTATAAAGACAAAATTGATGATGTTAATAATGCTCTCTCTGCAATTTTGAACTGGTTTACTACAAATAATCTCCTTCTTAACTCATACAAAACTAAATGTATTAAATTCACGTTACCCAATGTCAGGCAAGTCCATGCTGATGTAGTCATAAAGGATAACACCCTAGTTTATGACAATGATACTGTTTTTCTTGGTATTACCATTGATTCAAAGTTGCAATGGGGCCCTCATATAACGAAACTAGCTCGCAGACTCAGTTCCGCAGCTTATGCGGTTAGGAGAATAAGACAGATAGCGGACGAGACAACTGCTAGGCTCGTTTATTTTAGTTATTTCCATAGCATTATGTCATATGGCATATTGCTTTGGGGTAAAGCAGCTGACATTGATAAAATTTTTGTATTACAAAAGAGAGCCATTAGATCAATTTACAATTTGGGTTCTAGGGATTCACTCCGTGAGTTATTTAAGGAGATAAACATCCTCACTGTCGCTTCTCAATATATTTATGTAAATATTATGTACGTCCGTAAAAATATTTCGAATTTTACAAAAGTATGTGATATAACTAATGTCAACTTGCGGAACAAAAACAAATTGGTTATTCCAAAACATAGACTGGGGAAGGTCAATAATTCGTTTGTCGTAAACTGCATCCGCTACTACAATAAGTTGCCGGAATCGGTCCTGATTTTACCCGACACTAAATTCAAACAGCTTATTAAGACCACCTTATGTAAAAAGGCTTACTACAGGACCGACGATTACCTTAATGATAAAAATGTATGGCAAATTCTCGGCACAGGATGTGAAGCACAGGCGTCTTATCTTTACAAGTAGTATTGTGGATATACATATTTAGACTTTATACAATATGTATATACACTCTATACTATGATTTTTTATATTTTTATTTTTTTTACTATTTTATTTTACTTATTTTTTTTTTTATTTTCTCTCTTATTTTGGTTGACATACCATTTTTTTTATTGTACATTGACATTCTTTTTATTGTATTATGATAATATTGTATGGCTATTTAAAAAAAAAGAACTATATTGACAGAGTTTCTTTCGGCATTTCTTCTCGTCAATGGTCATTCCGAAATGCTGGTAGATAAAAAATATACCTAATTGTAAAAGACGTGTCTAAGTGCCCGCGAGGGCCCACAGAATAAAGAATTTTGACTTTGACTTTGACTTTGACTTTGACTTTGTGAAAGTGGATTTAAGTGCCAGTTCCGGCGACGGGGCTTCTTGAGAAGAACTGGCAAGAAACTCGAGGTTCAAATGGGGTAGGTATCATATTATGAAAGGGCTTGATGTGCATATTGCAAAATATATTTTATTTATTTATTCTGACGCTTTATTTCTTATTTATGATGAAAAACATCAAATTTATAATGAACCTTCGTACGGAACCCTCGGTGGGCGAGTCCGACTCGCACTTGGCCGGTTTTTTTCTCATTTTAATATGTATCATGCCGGGTGGCGCGAGTGGACTAAAAGTATGATATAAATAGACGGCTCCTCATAGTGTTGTGCAAGTTTTTCTAACTAGAAGGAATTATAATATATAATATATAAATTAATAACGAAGAAACAACATTATGACGAACATAAACAAACATCATCATCATCATCATCAGGTCATTTTAGTCTCCACTACAGGCACGACCCTCTCTAGTCCGTCCCAGACAGAAGGAGGATTTGGCCTACACTCCCCACGCTGGCCTGACGGGTTGGGGAGGCCTGATCGATGTTATAATGAATTTCCCTTAGTCGCCTTGTACGACATCCACGGGAAGAGACGGAGTGATTCTATTCTAGGCTGCCGGAAACCACACGGCCAAGGATAATAATATAACGATATAATAAACGAACATAGAATAACATAAATACAATAGATGTGCATTGTAAAGCTATGCAGTGTTCATATTTGTTGTTATGTAAATTAGAATACAGTGTGAATGTATGAATAAAGGACCTATATGTTGTTAATCTTAAACCACAAATACATGTAGAAATATGGATAAGAAGAGTGGAGTTTCCTGGCACAAGTGTGACTAGTTTTGCCTAAAAGGAGGCTCCAACATCTACCTAGCTTTAAGTTTCGACTTTGTGGAATGCCAATAAAATAAATACATTTTTATTTTTTATTTTTTATTTTATGATGGATAATGTTTTATACTCGACTTAATTTTATAAACGTCTGCTTGTTTGGCACTTTGGTGAAAAATGGACATTATATTGGCTCGCTTATTAAAACGACCATGCTAAAATAAAACACGGTATTCTCTCCCCACATTATGTCAACACTACGTCACGAATTTGGATGTCAAAAACTGTCATTTCCCACACAAGATACACCTCATGACGTAGACTGGTTCAAATCACGTAACTTACCGGTCACGGGAACAACATACCTTCTTTTGTAATAAGTACCATGATCACAGCATAGTTTAAAAATGTGCTTAAAATTAGTCTAAAGCAAATCGCTCGAGGGGCACGATGGCGTCCTTGCGCGTGTCAGTCTAATCGATCACGCAAGTTAAGCAACGTCGACCGTAGCCTATTCATGGATGTATTTCCTCCGTGCTTCGGAAGGCACCTGTCGGTCCGGGCTGTTGTCGTTAGATGACAGTCATTAATCCAGTCAGTGGCCTGAAAACACTGATCTCTGTCAACCCGCCGTTGAGCAGCTTGGTGGAGTATGCTCTAAACCCCTTTCCATCCATCCCGAGGGGAGACCCATATCCCAGCCGGGGCCTTGCCGCCGATGCTGAAGCCGATTCCCACCGGATTTTAGGGTTCCGTACCCAAAGGGTAAAAAGGAACCCTATTACTAAGGCTCCGCTGTCCGTCCGTCCGTCCGTCCGTCCGTCCGTCCGTCCGTCCGTCCGTCTGTCACCAGGCTGTATCTCATGAACCGCGATAGTTAGACAGTTGAAATTTTCACAGATGGTGTATTTTTTGTGCAGCTATAACAACAAATACAAAAAAACAGAATAAAATAAATATTTAAGACAATACAACAAACGTAATTTTTTTTGCTGGTTTTTGCTCGCAATTGTTAACGGCAATAGGCAGACGCTTGAAATACTCACATAATATTTAGTTATATATTTTCTTTAAAAATAAATAATTAAATAAAAATAAAACAAATATTTAAGGGGGACCACAAACTTGTTTTTTTTTAGCCAATTTTTTAGATAATGGTACGGAACTCTTCGTGCGCGAGTCCGACTCGCACTTGGCCGATTTTTTTTTGGATTCCATAAATTGGTCTTAGCTTAAAGTTATTGATATATACCTTCAGCTTAGTAGATAGAGCTCTAGGTTTTCTACCGGCTGAGCTAAACATAAAGCAACAATCCAAGCATTACTTCCAATTTCACAATCAAAATATCCGATGGCAATCGGCTTCAGCTTCGACGGTACGGCCCCAGTTTGATGAATAAGGGGTGTCAACTAGGGTTCCCAACCCTCGCGTATTGCCCGGGAGACTCCGGCAGGGGCGCCGACTCCGTGGGTGCTCGGGGGCTCGAGCACCCATGAGAATTAAACAGTGGGTGCCGAGCACCCCTGAGAATAGACATCAAGAAACTGATCAGTTGCCCTTTTGGGATGGGCGTTTTATCATTACCCGACGACCGTTAGGCGCAATAGTTTAGAGCGCCCCGGTTTAGACGCAGTGGTCGCACCAACACAAATGTTTGTTGATGAAACAGATATTTGTGTTGGGTCTGGGTGTTTGTGGTACCTTCGTTGTTACTGGTTTCCACAGGAGAACCTTAGTTTGGGACCAGGACAATGTGTTGTTGTCTCAATTTATTATTTTAGAGTTATCAAATGCGAATGAGCACCCATGAGGTTTTTTGAAAGCCGGCGCCCCTGGACTCCGGTAATAATAGTCAATCTCCCGACCTCCCGGCGAACAATAATTTCTCCGGTTTTTCTAAATATACGCACGTTATTACATTTGTTCTCCATTCTTTTTCCATGTAAAATCTTTTATTCGAAAGCAAATATAAAAATATAAATTTAAAAATGAGTTGAGATTTTCTTTCCACGTAGGTACATAACAGTCTCCCGGGTTAGTCCTTTCAAGAGTTGGCAACCCTGGTGTCAACGCACTAACTCCCGGGCAAGTGTCCCATTTTTATCACAGCTTATTATGAAAGTGACATGGCGGCTATAAAGCTAACCTATATTCACAACCAACCCGTCTGCCTGTTCACACAAAATACACACAGAAGGTCATATTCATACAATAGGCTATTTGACTAACATTTTTTCGGTTCAATAATAGGTGAAAGAATTACTTCGACAGCACAAAAATCTCTCGAGATATGTTAATTTGAGAATCACAATTTTTAGACTGCCCCAAAACGCTCCATACAAAAGATTACCGATTTATGACGTCACAGGTTTGTATTTTGTATGCATCAAATCAGAAATTTGTACGATAGCTATGCTAAATGTTACGTTTATGTGATTAGTAACATAATAAAAGTTATAGCATTCTATAAAGCTTCTCCAATGAAAATATTATACTTTAATAATTTCATACTTTTAAAATGGACTTTCCCGCCAAACTTTGATCGACGCTGAAAAAAGTCTGACTGTGATATTAGAATGAAAGTTTGCAGATCTTTATAGTTTTGTGTATTTTACGTTATTCTTAAATAATTTATACAATTTTTAAACATAGGAAAATAGCCTATTACACCGTCTCTTCCCGTGGATGTCGTACAAAATCGTCGAATAAGGGAAATACATTATAAAACATCCATCAAGCCTCCCCAACCCGTCTGGCCAGCGTGGGTAGTGTAGGCCAAATTCTCCTTCTGTCAGGGACGGAGGAGAGAGGGTCGTGCTCCTGTAGTGGAGACTAAAATGACCTGATGATGATGATCACATCGATCTCAATAGGCTATTTTCCAATGTTAATTTTCTTTATAAATTATTTAACAATATCGTAAAATACACAAAACTATAAACCTGTGACGTCATACGTCGGTAGTCTTTTGTATGGAGCGTTTTGGGGCAGTCTAAAAATTGTGATTTTCAAATTACCATATCTCGAGAGATTTTTGTGCTATCGAAGTAATTCTTTCACCTGTGGTTATATTATGGAGACGTCCCTACATATCAAACCGAAAAAAATGTTAGTCAAATAGCCTATTCTGAAATCGATGTGTTAGGTAAAATCTCCAGTTTTATCAAACCCGGGCCACTCATGGAGTGGCCTTGTATGGACAACATGGTGTGGTTTGATTGGACAAATACCTATAGCGTAGTTGAATACTGTACGTACTTAGTACTATTACTTAATACTGTGCCGTCCTATAAAGATATCAAAACAAGGAACAAATTTACCCCGCTGCCGACGCAGCATCTTTTTTTTTTTTATACTACGTCGGGTGTCAGACAAGCATACGGCCCGCCTGATGTGGAGCGGTTACCGTAGCCATATTAACGCTCGCAACATAAAATATCGCTCGCGCACCGCCACCCCCGCTGCCACCGCAGCATCTCCTTGCTTTCTGGTAACCTCACTCACTCGTAGGAACACAATAACTCTCAATAATAATGCTATTGTATTGCGCTTTTCTGTTATTTCCCAGTCGGGCTCTAGATGTCCTACTTTTCTTTCAACAGAGCCTCTTTCGCTAGTCGCCACGGTGTACGGCGTGCAGGTGAGGTTAGCTTTGGCTCTAAGTGATAGCGAGCCACATGTAAGTACTCCAAATGTAATTAGGAAACTAGCCCTATATCTTATTTGCCATCTTAGTATAAAAAAATATAAAAGTAAAAAATACATACAAGAAACATGAATTATCGACATTTTGTTGAAATAAATATCTATAGAACGGAAGTACGGAACCATTACTATGCGAGGCCAAATCGCATTTAGCCGATTTTATAAAAAAAAAACACATTAATACCCGTGCAAAACCTAATACGATAAAAACCCCCTATAAAACTGTAATTCCAATGGGACCGAATAAGAAATTACCGTCTATGTCAGACGGTAAATTTCTTATCAAAATTCTATTGTTTCTTATCATTATCCCCGAAGATTGTCGGGACAATTAATATAGGTAATGATATTTTTAAATTTTTTTCTGTGTATTTTATTATTATTTTAGTTTTTAATGTATTTATATTCATTTTATTTTAAATTTAATTTTAAGTTATTTTAGTATTTCATTTGTTCTATTCTATTAATAAATAATATTAAATAAATATTGTCAGACAAATTACACAGCGCCATCTAGCCCCAAAGTAAGCGAAGCTTGTGTTATGGGTACTAGACAACTGATAAACATACGTAAATACATTTTTTTTTTTGTAAATATATACTTATGATACATAGAAAACACCAAGACCAAGACAAACAGACATGTTCATGCACACAAATGTTTGTCCTATGTGGGAATCGAACCCACGAGCGTTAGTGTCGAAGCCGCGTCATTGACCGGTACGCCACCGAGCTCGTCATAATAGGGTATACCGGGTATAATTTATGACTATTGTATTCTGGAGAGTAACATATTATATTGGGCTAGATTTTATCCTAAAGAAAGTTTTGTTAAAATAATAATCACGCGGGCGAAACCACGGGCAACAGCTAGTTTATTATTACAATCGATTCTCTCCCTGAAGGTTGTCTGGAAGATTCCTCTAGCAATAAGACCGTCTTTTGTATTTTTATAGGTTTCTTGTAATTTTGTTTAAGTATAAAAATTCCACACTAGCTATTTTCCAAGAATAGCTGCGTTATAATTTGCAATGAGATAAATATTTTGTGAGATATATGTAATGAATACAAAGGGCCGCATATATTATCACATATCAACATTAAATAGACGACTGGTGATTTATAAATACTCCCTCGTAAGCAATGGAATTAACATTTGTAACCCAGAGGCAGCCAAGCTTTCACCACAGCATAAATAACAGTACTACCACACCCCGGCCACTCCATACAAATGTTGCGTCGTTTACAACTACATAAACGACGAGCTCGGAGGCGTAGCGGTCAATGACGCGGCTTCGACACCAACGCCCGTTGGTTCGATTCCCACATAGGACAAACATTTGTGTGCATAAACACGTCTGTTTGTCTTAGTCTGGGTGTTTTGTATGTATAATAAGTATGTATTTACGAAAAAAAAAATGGATTTAAGTATGTTTATCAGTTGTCTAGTACCCATAACACAAGCTTCGCTTACTTCGGGGCTAGATGGCGCTGTGTAATTTAGGTAATTTGTCTGACAATGACGTCTGTGCAGAACGCGAACGAGCGTGAGTGCGTGCGCCGCTATAGAAACTGTTCCAGATTTGTCTCAGAGGGGAGGTGAGGTCAACACGAGAGAGCGGCGGGGAGTGGCCATACTGTAAGTAGTACTATTACTTATACTGTGGTAGGTAC
The DNA here is from genome assembly GCA_937001555.2 of Hypsopygia costalis. NCBI lineage: Eukaryota > Metazoa > Arthropoda > Insecta > Lepidoptera > Pyralidae > Hypsopygia > Hypsopygia costalis. Next base: position 884,461 of record OW443343.2, on the reverse strand, counting down.
TACGTACAGTATGGCAGCTCCCTGCCGCTCTCTCGTGTTGACCTCACCTCCCCTCTGAGACAAATCTGGAACAGATTGTATGGCGCAGCACGCACTGACGCGTATTCGCGCTCTGTACAGACGACATTTTTTATGTAGTACCTAGTAAACGACGCGACATTTGTATGGAGTAGGCGGGGTGTGCTTGTATTTAGTTTCACCGCGGTGTGTGTAATCAAATCATGCAAGTTAAATTTGACCCATTCTCCAGTTGGATTGAGCTGAAAATTAGCATACTCGTTTGTTTCTTGTGACGATGCACGATTATCTAAATGTTGCCATTTTTAATCCAATATGGCGACGGCTGATTTGACGACACCGGTGATGTTTTCTAAGTGCTTTATAAAGTCCAAGGAATAAAGATATTTTGACTTTGACTTTGACTTTGATGGAATAGTTAGCAATGGCTACTTTTGCCTCCGTGCTCGTGGTCTGGGTGTTTTCTTTGTATTATAAGTATAGATTAACAATAAAATATGTTATTATTATTTAAATTGTTGTCTTGGCCAACTTGCCAGATAAACATATTTTGAAAAATGGAAAAATGCACCTGCCCCCCCTAGGTGGGATTTGAACCCACGACCTATCGATTACCGGTCGAGTGCTCTTCCAACTGAGCTACCTTGAAGGTTTGTGTTGCTGACGAATTTTTGCAGCTTATAAATATGTATTTAAGTACATTCATGCGTTGTCTAGTACCCATAGTACAAGCTTTGTGCTTAATTTGGGATTAGATAGCTGTGTGTAAATTGTCCAGAAATATTTATTTAGTTATAATCAAGCCAATCCTATTTTCCATTGCCAATCTTGCCAAGTATCTGTTATTGCTATCTACGCAAATGGCTAGACGAAAGTCTAAAAATTTCTCGTTTCAATATTCAATCAGTCTAGGTCAGTACCTCTGAACGGGCAAGCAATACTATGATTGGATGATGGGATAGACAGACGGCCGGTTGTCAATTGTGAGTTATTGAGCGCAATAGGACAATTGCCTTTGACCGACACTGAGATTGTAATATCCATACCCAGTCTCTACTCCCACATGATGAATTACGGAGACATAACCCAAAATATTTGGATTTCGAGTTCCAATAGGCGTTTTAGACTAGCGTATGAGGTCATTTATGAAGCGCGTATTGGCGCACTGTTTGCCACACGCTCTTAGTGTCAAACCACACTAAGCCGAAATTCCGCGTGATTAATATTGGTATGTAAAAAACGCAACGTAATTTCGATCCCCAACCCGTCTGGCCAGCGTGGGGAGTGTAGGCCAAATCCTCCTTCTATCTGGACGAGAGAGGGTCGTGCTCCTGTAGTGGAGACTAAAAAGACCGGATGATGATGAATTTCGGTCAAATATGTCGATAGTCAATGAAAAAGTACTGCAGGCGTAATGACGCCGAGCTTCGGTCGCGTATTTCGGTATAGTGTGTTTAGACACTTACTAGCGTTGATACGCTTACAAGTGAAAGCCACGCTTTCAGCGCATACATCGGAATATGTCCGAGTAAGCGTGTTCGGCTTTTTAAAGCACAAACGCATACCTGGGGGCTTACCACCAACTCTTATTACGATTCAATAACTGAATAGAATGCCTATTCATACCAATGAATAAGCGACTCTATTCAGTTATCAAATAGACGTTTTATACGAGCGTATGGGGGCATTTTTGAAGCGCATATTCAGTTATCGGCTTATTCATACCAATGAATAAGCGACTCTATTTGATAACTGAATAGAGTCGCTTATTCATTGGTACGAATAGGCATTCTATTCAGTTATTGAATCGCAATAAGAGTTGGTGGTAAGCCCTCCGTACGCATATATGCTGAAACGACTTACACATGCCCAAAAATATCGCTACTAATAAATAAATAAATATTTTCAGACAAATTACACAGCGCTATCTAGCCCCAAAGTAAGCGAAGCTTGTGTTATCGGTACTAGACAACTGATAAACATACGTAAATACAATTTTTTTTTGTAAATACATACTTATGATACATAGAAAAACACCCAGACTAAGACAAACAGACATGTTCATGCACACAAATGTTTGTCCTATGTGGGAATCGAACCCACGAGCGTTGGTGTCGAAGCCGCGTCATTGACCGCTACGCCACCGAGCTCGTCAACTACTCTGCTACTCGCTACTCTGAAAATGCAATCTTTGATCTCTCATCTATCCAGTGGTGTGATTGAATTTTGCATGGAGATGATAGATATGTAGCTGCAACACCAAACTGTATCCCCGGATTTTGTCATCATTAGTTTTTTTTTAATTGCCTCCCTATGAAAGCAATTTTAACGTATTCACGTCAATCCTTTTTTTTTGTCGGGTGGAAGACAAGCATACTGATGCCTGATGTGATGCATGCCTGATGTGAAGCGGTTGCCGTAGCCATATTAACGTTCGCAACATAAAATATCGCTCGCGCGCCGCCACCCCCGCTGCCAACGGGGGTGGCGGTGGCTCCTTCCTTTCTGTTGACCTCACTCACTCGCAGGAACACAACAACCCTCAAGGAAATTGTTATTTGGCTGCGGTATTCTGTAAGGTGGAGGTACATTCCCCAGTCGGGTAGCTTGCAATTACGCTCCCTACCTCTCTTTAAACTTTACATGCATGATTTTAACTTTACATGATCGCGTTACTTCCGGTAATTATATTTTCAAGTAAAATTTCTGTTTTGATATAAAGTAACTAATTTGCCTAAGATGTCATCTACCCTATTAAGATCCGGGCCGTAATATAATAATACACGAAAAGCATATGAAAGAGGTACTTATAATAATGGCGTAACCTTTTTCATGAAAGATGGACCATTTTCCGGCTTAAGACGGTGTATGGAAATGAAAATTGTGGACAGTCGTCGATAAAACTGTTTAACATTTGTTTATTATTTTAAAGGTGCCAAGTCTTGCGCTCAAGTGTATATGAAGCGGTAACCATCAGCATCAGCCTTTACCTACCCATTGCTATTTAATATATTACGTAGTAATTGCTCAATTTATTTTTACTTCTGTAAAGTCACAGTGCGGCGCCATTTAATTACATACAACGCAACATATTAAGTATTGTATACCACAGTATAAGTAATAGTACTGGTATTACACTACTAAAAAAGGCATATCAGTCCATCGTTACAGATGAAATTCGGCTATTTTTTGAGTTCTAAACATTAGATAAGTGACTGTACTGAATGAATAAATGCTCACACGGTTAGTCTTTACCGTCAGATGGTGAGCGCACTAAGCGACCATTCACCTGAAGACCGAAACCAGTTTTGCCACCACGTCATCATCAATGCCGGCGCCCCATCAATCAAAGAACCAAACCACCCTTTCGAGTCGAACGGCAATTACATTAACACGCAGTATTCGTCGCAATCGAGAGAGGGTGGACGCATATGGACACTCGCCCTGATGAAGGGTTCCATTTGAGATCGAACCTAGTTTTTTTCTTTGTCGTCAAAAATACACAACTGATCCGTTTAATTGAATTCATTTATTATAATGCCACATGAATTTTAATAATATTAAAAAAGTGTTTATTTGCTTAAAATATATTATTAGCAAGTCACATGATTCTTAAGTGCAAATTGTATGAACTTTTTTAGATTTTTTTCTCAAAACTAATTAATGAGGGTCTTTTGGCAGCACTGTGGCGTAGGGTCCAATCGTCTGTCAATTCATAGCATCTTGTCAAATGTCTTGTTGACGTCTTGTGTTGTCTTGGCGTCTTGAAGTTTCACTGTCAAAAAAATCAGTACAATTTGACAATCTGGACCCGACGCCAACCTAGCGACATCTGGTGTCAGAAAAAATATCAAACACCCCCATTATAAGTAAATTAATTAAATATAAAAAGTTCAACAGGTAGGAAGGAGTTTCTGCGTTGGAAGCTATATTCATATTGTGAGCGTGTATCAAGCAGTCTGTATGATTTTTCGCCACCGGACGTAGTATGAAAAAAATAAGGATCCCCTTTGGTACAATTTTGTGTAAATCACTTTTGTGCACCATGATACTGCGAACAATTTCACTCGACTTGCGGGTCACATTATAATAATCGATGGTGTCACTTAGAGTCTTATGAATATTTTACATCTCGCACAGGCACTCACCCGCGGCTAACCAACACACGCACATAATTTCCGGTCATTAATTCTTGCACATCCGGATTCAGATATCTACTGTTTTGGCATACCTAGAGAGACGATGTGTTAGGTAACAACTTAATGTTTTAGGTCCCCAATAGTGTTAGATACTTAAAATCCATGGTGCACGGCAGTTGAGCTTCGCTTGACTAGCTCTTTAGGCTTTTAATGCCTTATTTGCCAGATTGCTGTCACTCACATTGCTAAGAGAGGAAGTCAAAATCCAAAAGCTTCTTAATCCTACAAATTTCTAGTGATAAAATTCGTAGTGAGTTCCAAGGCAGCCATAGTTTTACCCCCCGGGACTGCAATGGACTTCACTGTTCATTGCATTTTTTGGCGTCGCTGTTAATTCAGACTACACAGGGGACACAGTGGTGGGAATGTGTGGTGGGCCCCCGTCCCGAATAATTACAGAGGAAATTAAAATTTAAAATTTCATGTCTCCATAAAATTTTATTACTTCAAAAATGTTTTTATTACCCAGTTCAGAAAACATGTAAACGGGTGTGTTACCTAAATACCATACAAAGGATAAAACAAAGTCATTAAAAAGTTTCAGAGGCGCGGGGAACTTCGAACGCCCGAAATATATTTACCAAATTTTCACAATTTTCTCAAATTACCACGCTTCAACAATTTTAGGCTTGTGTTTTGAATCAGTTAATTAATTTACATGTCTAATTTTTTTTTCCATATTTCATCATACTGTTCTATGTGGTTCTAATGCAGCACTAAGGTAGGTAATTCTGAGACGGGCGGCAATAGGCTAGAAATCTATAATCTAAAATTATAAAAAATAAATACCAGTATCGTAAAATGTAGAATACTAAAACAATCTGAGATCTTGTAATTTTCATAACTTATTTCCAACTTTTTTTATGGTCAATCAAACTTTAGAAAAGTCGAATTTAAAAGGTTGAAATTGTTAAAAAAATTATTAACTCTGGACAAACAATAAAAAATACTATAACTTTTGTTACGGCACTAGCTAGATAAACGCATTTAACATAGCTGTACAAATTTCTGTTTTAATGTATACAAAATACCTAGGTGTGACGTCATAACTCAAAAGGCTACCCTTTTGTATGGAGTGTTTTCGGGAAAGTCCAAAATTGTGATTTTCAAATTACCATAAGATCTCGAGAAGTTTTTATGCTATTGAAGGAATTAACTATTTAGGTCTACATGAGAACAAATGTCAAGATTCTTATAAACAGTAGTATCCCTTGCAGAAGTTGCAGGCTCCAAGGGCGTCGCCAAGGGGGAGCAGGAGGGGCAGCTGCCCCCCCTCCCCCCCCCCCCCCTAGAGATTCTATTTATTTATAAGTTTTATTTATTGTAAAGTCTCTCGTGAAGCTTTACACGTTGGGCTCTGTACCGTTATTATTACAATCGCTGTAGATGTAAGTGAAAAGCTTCATGAGCTCTTGACTTTATCTACAATTCATACTTTTCTCTTTCTCCATATCAACTTGCCCCTCCCTGGGCCATCGGCTGGCGACTCCCTTGATGCAGCTGCGGTCTTGCGGTTGCCGCTAACTCGAAACTGCCCCCTTATGTGGTAAGGGGGCTGTACTTTTAAGGTGCTATACTAAGATGGATGGCAACCACAAACCGCTGCTACTGACCGCAGAGGTTGCAATTAAGCACATCACACACGGTGAAGATAATATTATAATTCAAGCAAGACACTATATGATATTTTAGAACCAAATGGTCTGTTACGAGCCGATGATTAAAGACCGGACGGTTTGTCATTGCTGCAATTCCATGGCGAGTGGGGAAACCTTTGGTGTGGGACGCAACATGTATCGACAGCGTGGGGCCTTTCCATCTTTCATGTACGTCGCGTTCTGCGAGAGCTGCTGCAGCATCAGCGGAGACCCTTATACGACGAAAATATTCTAACCTCATCTGTAGATATGATATGATATGATAACGGGTTGAAACACTTCGTCGATGGGGTGCGAGCGCACGCACCTTGTTTAGAGACATCTCTAACGTCTAGTCGACTCTTCTCAAGACCAGGGGCCTTACCACCATCTTTTTAGAAAACACTCTAGTTCTATCCGATTCAGTTGAGGTTCATTGAGAGGAATTGTTTTAATTCGTACCACCAGCATATTTCAACTGAGAAGCAAATGGCTCTATTGAATGAATGAAATTTGCCGCTGATCTAATAATGGGACGCTTGGAGGGAAAGAGATGTCGCTATATAAAATTACTATAATTGTGTCTCTCTCTAAAGTCATATAAGAAATACGTTCGAAAACTACGTTTTGTGTAATTTCGGTAATTACCGGTTATTTAAACTTGTTTTATTCTACGTAATATATTTTAAAATAAATTTACCTCAAGTTAAAGTATATTAATAATAAGTTTAAAGTGGAAAAATGTGATATTTATAGTGCATTACACTTGATTTTATTCAAACACAATTTGCAGTGTATTCCGCCAACATTAATTTCAAAACGTAGCCTTGAGTTGTAACACACGGACTATATATGACATTGACACCTGTCAATCACAGGTGTCAATGTCAAGGTCTCTATAGCTAAGTTTTGTTAAAAAACAAAATAATAAATAATTAAAATAACAATATTACACCAAACAATCCGTACTTACAACAACCTAATAATTTGTATAGATATGTGGTTTACTAGATTTTGTCCACATTGCACAACTTTGCTTGATGTAAATTTACGTACGAAGCGATAGTTTTAGTTCTGGATCTCGTCGCAGAGTTAATTATAGCCAGTTTGAGGGACTTTGGGAGATTTTGAATCGGAATCGGGCAAAATAAAGCTTCCCAAGCACGACAATTATCACGACGAATATGGCAGACAGTGGTAGAATCGTTAAATTCTTTTGCCACTAAAGATTGCAAGGTAAGTGGTCAATATCACTATACTATTATACTATGTGTATTAATACGCATAATATAAAGCAAAATGGGTTAGATAAGCTATATTGCAGTCTATTGTTTAAAGTTGTAGATCAATTTTGTCCCCATTTACATCAACGGATAGATAGCAGAACTTTCTGCGGAACCTAACATTTTTAAAATATTATTGTATAGTAGGTATTTTAAATATGTTGCTTGAAATTAGAATAAAAGTGAAGTGGGTCACTAGTTGAATATATAATTTGTTTCAAGTTACAATCTAAAAGATTTTTATACTTAAAGAAAAGAAGCAATCTATCCATCGATCAATTCTTTGACGATTATTATTTTGTACATTTCGTTGGAGCTTAATTATAAATACAAAAGTGAGTTTATTCACTTAATTGAATGATATGCATAGAAAATACTTCTATTACAGACCAATCTTCCATCGCAACCCTCGTAGCAGACTCCTAGGCGGAATTCAATGACAAAACCTGCACGTCAGAAGCAGAGTAAAGGCAAACTACCAGTGTCGCAACAGGCCACAAGAAGGGCATTGGTGGCAGACTCCCAGGAGCGAACCAGTCTCAGGAGAAATTAATTCTTCTGAGAAGCAGATTGAGAATTGAAGGATTTAAAAACATAATAAATTCTTGGTAAGTTATAAGTTTATTGTTCTTATTTCCTATATGACAGATTAGAATTATTATTTAATATCTATTTCTATTAGAAATGCTATACATTGTATACATATGTTTTACATACAATCATATTCAACAACAACAGCACTTAAAAATAAAATTACATAAACACAAAATCTCCTTTGTTATTTATAAATACATACATATAATAATTTTGTTGTTAAAAACAATTGAAGGAAGACAGTTATCATAAATAAACTTTGGGGTGTAAGTGGTTCATCAACATCTTTGAATCAAAGCAAAGTTCACCTGCACGCGGTGCACCCTGCTGACTGCCAAACAAAGCTCTGGCAAAAAGGTAGGGAGCGTATACCGCAGCCAAATAACAATTCCTTGAGATTTGTTGTGTTCTGCGAGAGAATATTTGTAAGCTGACTGACTGGGGAAGTACCTCCAACTCACAGAATAGGCATATGCACCATATGCATGTAAGGTTGGCTTTGGCTCTAAAAGTGTAAAGATTGTGGTGAGCCACTTACACCCTAAAATATATGTCTAATTATTCTTCTTTTTCATTTTAGTTTGCCCTTGGCTGTCACAGTCCCCTGCTGTTCAGGATTATGCTGCCCGAGCTGCAATTCAGGATTATGATCACATCTGTTCCTGCCTGCATCAAAGCTTCTTGTTGAAATTCATTATCACCTAGTTCTGGACCTTCTATGTTTGCAAATATTATGCAGGATCACATAAGCTTTCACAATTGAGGTAGCCACTTTCGGAGTACAAAGGACCTCTCGAGTGTCCGATAAAGCATTGACATTAGATGTTATCACGTATTTCCTTAGTATCACCTGAAACATTTTGATAATAATTATAACTACGGAATATTATTATAACGTAAGGATATTATGTAATAGAATAATGTTTAGTACATGCTGGATTTAATAATCTTTCCTTAATATATATTAGACTAGCTGCCAGTGATTGCTACTTAGAATGTGGTGGTTCGATCTAAACTATAATGATGATTTTCTGGGATACTGAGGCCAATAATGGGGATACAATTTTTTCTATCTTTTAAGTTGTACCACACACAATGAGCCAAATTTCATCATTTGGTTTGATTGGTTCAAAAGTTTTTATCTCAAACGAACATTGTGAAACAAGATTATTATATAAGGATATACTCGTAGATTGTATAGATTAATTTTGATGCAACGGGATGTATTATTTATTGTATAGTAAAGGGTTATATTATATTGGTTAAAAATTATCATTCAGGGAATGACAGTGTTCTACAGTAATACTACAGTGTTCTACAGTAATACTATTTATCTTGTTGCGAAGGTCGGATTATGGCTACATGAGTAACATCTATATCCAATCACTCCGGTCATGTTCAATTTCTTGTAGAACCTTTTAAATGTTAAATATATTAATTTAAACATATGTTGTAAATATTAAATAATATGATCTCATACATACGAGTATTTTTTAAACCCTAACCTCTACTTGACTTCTTCTTATTCTACTTATTAACTTCATATTCTATTTGGTATCTGTCTTCAAATTATTACATGGGATGAATAAGTGTAATAATTTGGGATGTAAGTGGTTCCATCAAAATCTTTGAACCAAAGCCAACTTCACCTGCATGCGGTGCACCCTGCTGACTGACAAACGCAGCACTGGCGAAAAGAGAGGTACGGAGCATAATTGTAAGCTACCCGACTGGGGTATGTACCTCCACCTTACAGAATACCGCAGCCAAATAACAATTTCCTCGAGTGAGTGAGGTCACCAGCAAGGAGGGAGATGATGCGTTGGCAGCGGGGGTGGCGGCGCGCGACCGATATTTTATGTTGTGAGCGTTAATATGGCTACGGTAACTGCTTCACATGAGGCAGGCCGTATGCTTGTCTGCCACCCGACGTAGTATTAAAAAAAAAAAGAATAAGTAGCCAAGTATTTATCATAATATGATGAAAGCTAGATGAATATGTGTTTGTTTGCCAAATTCTATATAACAATATCCAACCATGAAATATGACTGAATGAAGAATGACATCCAACATCCTCACTTTCATATTAGTAATATTAGTAGTACAATGAAACTATTGACTGTATTTTAACTGTTACATGCAACATGCATGATACAAGTCAAACTTTGGGAGTATTTGGGTGAATTGATGTCGGATATGAAGTCACCTAAAAAGTTCTTGCATGATTAAAAAATAAGTCTTATCTAATCATAATTTACTCTGTTCTAATGACGGATTTTTCTTGCAGAGATTTAGGAAACACCACAGACTTCCTTCTCCTTATAAAAGAATTACCGTCAGGTATGTAATTTTGAGCTATAGCCGATGATACAGTTTGTTGAGCCATAGAATGCTCTACCTACCGTTGTCTACACAGACAGATCAGTAGATCGCCTTGTCTGACACTTCATCGGTCTTTTCCTCGTCACAAAGTCACTGTATCACTTGTTTGGACAGCTATCTTCTCAGACCGGCTTCACTCACAGACTGGCGCTGGCGCTTTCGCCTTAAATTAGTTAATATTCGACTGGCTGTAGTCGTTCTCTAAAAACTTAAATTTGGTCCATTCGTCCGATATATGTGTTAATTTAATTTGGTTAGTATGTTTTAACATCATAACCATTTAGTAATAAAATTTCATCAACCAAGTTTCAGCACATCACAAGTAACTCACGTTAAAAATTAGTTTATATTATCAACAAAACATCTATTCAGTTTAAGCTAAAATAATGGAACTTTTTTTGAATCGCTCAATATGACAGGAATGGGTGGCGGTTCAGCTTGTTATTTGAGATGGTGGTACGAAATCTCATACAAATCGAATGAATGATATCGAGATTGCGGTCCACCTATCAGCTGATTCGCTGTCAAAAAAAGAGTCTGAAACACAGGCGTTTTTATCATGTGGTGGTATGAATAAACGATTCTGTTCAGAAAAGGTCTTCAAATGAGTCGCATTAAGAGATGGTGGTAAGCCCCCAGGGGCCTCGTCTTTTTCTCGCCCAGCAAATAAGCATTGCCATAAAACGTGGCAATACTGCTAGCCTTCTGGGCACATTACCCCTTGACGGCTTCTTTTTGTAGATATACTGTATGTATGTTTAGTTGTATATAAGAAAATAATGAATGAACATAATAAACCTCAACAAATATATTATGCATTTCCGAAATACAGAAGACGGTATTTTTATCTATTTCAATCAATTGTCTGTCACAACCGTCAAATTAATGATGTGGCGACAAACATATTTGATAGTAACAAATATATACTCCTTTTGCAATTGTATTTAAAGTTGTCAATTGTCAGAATATTTCATAGAGTTTTTGGTTGTCATTCAGAGTTGGGTATCCAAAGAGAATGTAACCACTACGTTTTAAGAGACGGATGTGCCTTACAAATAGCGTAAATTCTAATAAGTATGAAATGGAAGCGAAAACAATCTTGCCAATATAATAATTGCCTAAATTCGAATGCCGTCAATCACATACTGCTTTGTAGATGTCGATGTTTTTTCAAACTTAGACGGATTAAAAATTCGCTTCCGATTCATAGAATCGTTTTTTTTACCTTGATTTGCGCCAGGCTATGCGTGGGTATCTATAATGAACTTACCAATTTATAATAAACTAGCGGCCCGGTACGTGCTTCGCTACGTATAAAGTGAAATAATAATAAAAAAATTGGAACATCAAATTCATTTATTCAATTTTTAATTGCTAGCTAATTTAAAACTTAATCCAAAACATTTGGATGAACAATTTTTTTTTTAGTATGAATAAACAAACGTCTGGGTTGTACCGACTCCTGAACAGGCAACATACGTCCAAAATGAAATGACCGCATGAATGACATAACAACGTGCTTGTACTGTCAACACTGATAAAAGTTTCAATTTGACAGCACAATCACCATCTGAAAAAAGTTTCAATTTGACAGCAAAATCCCATTCACAAAATGATTCGCCATTTATTGAATTCATTTGTTACAAAAAATATGATAAATGAAGAACCGCTCTACCGATTTTGTGCAAACTTCACATAAACCATCAAATAAATAGTCCGAACAAAGCCTAAATATTTGGTTTGGATAGGTGAGCCCCTTCTTGAGTTATAAAATTACAACGAAAAGTGGCATTGATTTTTATATATATATAGATAACATGTATTATTTTAATAACGAAATATAAGTTTATAATATCTTGATAAAAGTGTATTTCTCGCCGAAATATCCCCACATATTACTGAACATTTTTCCTGCAATAGCCTGTTCAAGGAAAGCAAGGTTTCAATTAAGATGTTCAGAACCATCCCCACAGGTTATAATGGTGACCCCGACGTGATAATATATTAATATTCTTAATACATATGTCTGCTGCATCACTGTATGTTCTCATATGTTGTATAATTGTGTATTTTTGTGTGCAAATTATATATATATATATATATATATATATATATATATATATATATATATATATATATATATATATATATATATATAGTGCAAGATACATTTATCTTGTTGTGTTGTGGTGTGCTTTATAATAAATGTTCTATCTATCTGTTTATCTATCTAAATTCGTCGACTTGCTGCGAACTAATTACGAGATGAGACAATTGACTTACTTTTCGGGTGTTTGTTTTTGACGCTTAGTTGCATATCTAAACATACAATATCAAAGTGGTAACGGCTTTAAATCAGGCGGGCGGTCTTGAGAGACATCGCAGAATTTTGGCGGTACCTGCTATTTTTATTTCAAAGTGGCGCCACTTAATAAGACTTCGATTGTGGCGCAGTTGCCACAACTAAAAAAGAAGATATATGTTATTTGCTCGTGCCATTGAATTAGAACTAAAATAGCTCATACGAAGCTGACACGCAAGTCGCCTAGTAGATACCGTACATTCGCATACGACTGAAAACTGATACTTTACATGCCGATTTTTGCTTCACATTTGTTCTATTTGTTATATAGTTGGACCCTTGATACAGGATGTCTCACAATAGTGCCGCTTGGAGTGGATCTTTAAATAGAGGCGAAGGCACGTTAAGACGTTTTTGGGCGGCTTGAATATAGGTATCGTCTCGTTAATATAAATGAGGTGTTGTCTCGCACACCAAGATAGACTGTCTGATTGAAGTAATCACTAATCACAATAACGTAACAGGTCCTACAGTCTTGGAGAGAAATTTCCTGTCCGTTCGACTTTATATATTTTTTGTTCATTGTAATGTCGGATGTTTCTCCGTGTCGCCCGTGTTCGTGTCTTTCCTCGATAAAATGCTACATCAACTCGTTCTTTGGTTTATGTTCTTTTATACTCATCTTAAAATATCGTTCAGACACCGTCAGTGCCACCCCACTGATAGTGCATCCTCAGTCACTCCCAGGAACACAACAACCTCTATGAAAGTGATTTTTGGCTGCAGTCTTCTGGGAGGGATATCCATACTGGGGAGGCAGTTGGTGTCTACGTGCATTGCTATCTTTTTTTACATACATGGGAGGGGCGCAAACGAGCATGTGGGTCACCTTATGAAAAGCAATCACCACCGCCCATGGAGATCAACAACACCAAGGGGTCACCGATCCGTCGCCAGCCTATACTCCTTTCTTTCTGGTGACCTCAATCACTCGCAAGAACACAACAACCCTTAAGGATATTGTTATTTGGCTGCGATATTCTGTGAGGTGAAGGTACTTCCCCAGTCCCTTTTCGCCAGAGCCTCGTATGTCAGTCAACAGGGTGCAACGTGCAAGTGAGGTTGGCTTTGGTTCAAAGATGTTGATACTTACATCCCAAACCCTGGTCACAATAGTAAATAGACGGGTGCAAGTAGATATTTTTTACAGTGGTCCATTTCTATGTACAATCTACCACTTGTCTACGGTAACACTTCCAGTGTAAGATGGTCCTGCCTAGCCACGGGGGACGGCACATTCTTAGCACTATGCGGGATCCTTTTATACTAGATGTGTTTGTTGCTGCAGTGTATCTACATTATTAGTAATTCCTTTTCGTTTGCAATAAGACGTGGAAGATAGGACACCCTGTAGAATTCCTGAAACAACCGTCTTCAGAGCAGCCGTGCTTGGTACCAGTCGTGTATACTATCACACGTCGCATATCAAATGAACTCCATAACTGCCCCAGACCTCAGACAAATTTACATAATACTACACTATTGCACTCCCTCATAAAAATGTCGCATTCGAATTAAAGTTTCATTTACTTTTTATGGAAATATTGGCAGTTGTGGACATATTGAAGTCGTAAAATAGGTACAGATATCATCTATGACATCTTAATATAAGAAGGGGTCGGAAAATTATGTCCTAAATTGCAAAGTATCATAAAGTATTATAAAGTAAATATCGATTTATTTATAGTATTAGAGTACTATTACTTATACTGTGGTATTAGCACACCCTGGCCACTCCATACAAATAAACAATGACGTCTGTGCAGAACGCGAATGAGCGCGTGTGCGTGAGGCGCCATACAAACTGCCCCCTTACCACCGTCTCTTATTGCGATTCAATAGCTGAATAGAATGCTTATTCATACCAATGAATAAGAGTCTCTATTCTATTTGAAATAGAGTCGCTTATTCTTTGAGATGGTGGTAAGGGGGCTGTTCCAGATTTGTCTCAGAGGGGAGGTGAGGTCGACACGAGAGAGCGGCAGGTAGAGGCCATACTGTACGTAGTACTATTACTTATACTGTGGTATTAGGTACAAGTACTAGGAAGCTTCGCCATTTCCTCACCGCTGTTATAGCCCAATGCTTGAAGACCAAAGTGTTCAACCAGTGAGTCCTTCCCGGTATGATCTACGGTGCGGAGACTTGGAAGCTGGCCGTTTGGCTGGTTCACAGATTAAAAGTCGCACAGCGAGCAATGGAGAGAGCAATGCTTGGAGTTTCTGTAAGAGATCGAATCTGGAACGAAGAAATTCGCCAGAGAACCAAAGTGATCGACATAGCTCTCAGAGTCAGCGAGTTGAAGTGGCAGTGGGCTGGCCACATCTGCCGAGTAGGCGATGGCAGATGGGGGAAGAAAGTCATAAAGTGGAGGCCACGTATGGGGCGACGAAGCGTAGGGCGCCCCCTCTCTAGATGGACCGACGATCTCAAAAAGGTGGCTGGTAGCGGTTGGATGCGGTAAGCGGAGGATCGCATATGGTGGAAAGCATTGGGAAAGGCCTATATCCAGCAGTGGGTAGATACAGGCTGATGATGATGATGATGAATAAGAATACAATTGTAAATAATAATTTCCTTTATAAGTATTTAGGTAGTAAACAATTTTTTTTTACTACCTACGTCGGATGGCAGACACGCATACGGCCCGCCTGACGTAAAGCGGTTACCGTAACCATATTAACGCTCGCAACATAAAATGTTGCTCGTGCGCCGCCACTGTCATCGCAGCATTTCCTTCCTTTCTGGTGACCTCACTCACTCGCAGGAACACAACAACCCTCAAGGGAATTGTTATTTGGCTGCGGTATTCTATGAGGTGGAGGTACATTCCCCAGTCGGGTAGCTTACAATTACGCTCCCTACCTCACTTTTCGCCAGAGTTTCGTTTATCAGTCAGCAGGGTGCACCGCGTGCAGGTTATGTTAATGCCCAACCTCTCATTTAGCTCACTTTTTTCCCTTTTTGCGGACGCCCAATACATTTTAGCCACCTGTTCACAATTATGAGTTTCAACTGAATCATAAATAAGTGAAGCACCATTAATTGGCTTTTCCAGTAATTTATTTGTTTGTGGAGATAATATTCCTTGCCCATCCATTGTTGATTGAAACAGTACTTACGAAAGATTTTAATTACATTTCAAAATGGCGGCTACGCATGCGCTCGTCTTAAGATGAAAAGGCCTATGGAGAGAGTAATGCTTGGAGTTTCTTTAAGGGGTCGAATCCGGAACGAAGAAATTCGACGGAGAACCAAAGTGGTCGACATAGCTCTCAGAGTTAGCGAGTTGAAGTGGCGGTGGGCTGACCACATCTGCCGAGTCAGCGATGGCAGATGGGAGAGGAAGGTCCTAGAGTGAAGACCACGTATGGGGCGACGAAGTGTAGGGCGCCCCCTCTCTAGGTGGACCGACGATCTCAAAAAGGTGGCTGGTAGCGGTTGGATGCGGAAAGCGGAGGATCGCATATGGTGGAAAGCATTGGCAAAGGCCTATATCCGGCATTGGGTAGATACAGGCTGATAATGATGATGATGATGATGACAAGTACTTATAATATTGTTACGAGCTAGGGTTCTAGATTTGGATGTAAAACGCCAATGACAACTTCCAAGGATTTATTCACGCAGGGTCTGGTCTGCAGGTCTGGTCTACCAAAAATTTTTTTTTGTTTTAATTTTAAATTAATCCTACCTAACATTTATTTATAAATATTTTATTGACTTGAAGAAGAATGATGGTTTAAGGACCTACTTCCACTTTGACAATAGTAAAAGGTCATTTTGTTTAATTCTGTTGGTTACACTGATGGTCGTCTGCATTAGGTTTCTCTACTCTGATTTCATACTTGTATGTTGTTTAAATTATTGTGACATATCCTATATATAGACGACGTGGTGCATAATCCTTTTTTCCTTGTTTTGGTATATATTGGTATTGGTAACTGGACCAATTTACTTAATGTCATCAGTGTTTTTAGTACTAGTATATTTTTTATTTTATGGCAAGACGATAAGGTTATTTACAGCATTGAGTGAGCGATAGTGGTTTAAAACTTGTAACCCTGAGTTACAAAGAACAAATCCGATGAAACCCGGACGGATGGCAACCCTATTTTCAATAATTATACTGCGTTATATTTTTATTCCTATTAAACTTTATATAACTTAAAAGTAACATAATGTCGGTTGTTTAACTTAAAAGTAACAAAATCTATTCTGCATAACGATACGATACGATACGATTACAATACAATATTTTTATTTTGCAAAAAATGTAGTACATAATATCGATATTACAAATGTCAAGAATAACAACTAGTTTCACACATTTTACCAGACACTGGCATGCAAAATTTGTAAGTGCTGCATAATAACAGGAAAAAATATTATTAAATAAAAAACTCTCCAAAAGAAACTCTCTCTTGTCCCATAATTCATTGCTGTTCTCAGTCGTTTTACTGCGTTTTACATTACGATTCAAATGCTGCCCATTTCCGCGACATGTGCCAGCTTGAAATCTGGCGCCGTTCGCTAACTCGATGGTAAAGCCGCGTTATGATAATCAAGCGTAATGGAAGTCGCGCCAACTCGTCAACGCAGCTCCATTCTGGGTCAAGGGCGCTTGTGTATTAATTGAATTAGGACAAAAAATTGATAATAAAATCTGTTTGCTGGTTTTATTGCCCGACTGACGAAAAAAGGAGGGTTATGTTTTGCGAGTTTACGGTTTAGAATTAGAACCTTGGACCCACCCTTTGTGTGTTCTACCGATTTTACAATGGAGTGTGTTCAGAGGAGTTATTTGACATGATGCCCACGGCCTCCTTCTACAGTCGCACCGCTCGCCATCGACAGGGAATTCATCCTCACAGATTAGAACAGAAGTGGTCACGTACTGTGCGGTTCCAGAGAAGTTTTCTTTCACGCACTATTAACTTGTGGAATGAACCTTACAGTCATTGAAAAGAGCACAATCAAGGCTTACGGGCGTATGTCGAAGAAACTAATAGAATGCTACCCATGCGAAGCCAGAACGGGTCACTAGTTGAGGATAATAATCATAATATCATGTATATTAAAAGTAGTATTTTATATAGGACACTGGGCATCAGCTCATGTCTATTTAAAATACTTAGTATCCTATTTAAAATACTTAGTCATCATCATCATCATCTGGTCATTTCAGTCTCCACTACAGGAGCACGCACGACCCTCTCTCGTCCGTCCCAGACAGAAAGAGGATTTGGCCTACACTCCCCACGCTGGCCAGACGGGTTGGGGAGGCCTGATCGATGTTTGCTAATGTATTTCCCTTAGTCGCCTTGTACGACATTCACGGGAAGAGACGGAGTGATTCTATTCTAGTCTGCCGGAAACCACACGGCCACTGGGCATCAGCCCATGTCTTTTTAAAATACATGTCATATTTAAAATACTTAGTAAACTACAGATAAAAAAGAGACTTAGTCATGAACAACATGAAAACAACTGAACAAGCCACACAAACAACGTAGTTAGTGTTCATAGATAAAGAAAAGCTATAGACAAATTAATAGATTTCTTCGCATTTACACAAGAACAAGAGTAACTTACAGCATCGAAATGAGATACAATTTTTTCAAAAAGATTGCGCAACTATTTGTCGCACGATTATATGACATCACTATATAATATACACTACACTACACTATTACTTATACTGTGACACTACTATATAATAAGAAGAGCTCGATAGCTCGATTGCGAGTGTCAGTCAGTCTGATCCAACTCGCAAGTTAAGCAACGTCGACCGTAGAGTGTCCATGGATGAGTTTATATTATCTAGATCTCCTCCGTGCTAAGGAGGACACGTTAAGCCGTCTGTCCCGGCTATTGCCATTACATGACAGTCGTTTAAACCAAATCAGTGGCCTTTAGGCGGCTTGAAAACACTGGGCTCCGCCAACTCGCAGTTAATCAGCATGGTGGGGTACGCTCTAAACCCCCTTCAATTGAGAAAAGACCCGTATCCCAGCAATGAGAGTATTTTTATGTACTGTATGTGCGTGCTACAAAGATATAAATAAACGATATATCTATCTATCGATCTCTATCTCATGTTGGCCAGTCCAAATCGGCGTCTATAAAACGTACTGTATCTTAATGTCTATGTACTAAATGATTCAATCTAATGACAGTAATTAGGTACACTTACCGACCGCTTTAAGTTACACTGAGGTCAAATAGACATTAATTTGGGTAATTAATGTCTTGGTACATTATTGGTAGGAAATATTTACTTTTTTTTTTCTCTTGTGACACGGCATGTGACAACCAGCGCCGGTCTGATGGGCCGCAGGACACTGGAGTCCAGGAATGGAAGCGACCAGTCGCACGCTTCATGTCATCTCGTCGAGTCCAATAAGCTGGCCCAGAAGGTGCCTGTTTACATTCCTTTTGAAGGACCCAATATTGTCATGTGGAGCAGGAAATACATCACCGGGCAGTATACTCCACCGCACAGATACAGAAGATAGGCTGAAACTTTTAGTGTGACGGAGCAGGTAGATATTTCAACTGCGTGAGAATGTGACCCTCTATTCCCACCTGTTCCGTTGAGTAGTTCTGTTGGCAGAACTACTGGTAATTTTTTCCCATTAGTTCTGTCCACAGAACAAATGTTTAAGCAATTCCCACCTGTTCTATTGAGTAGTTCAGTTGGCAGAACTACTGGTATTTTTTTTCCCATTAGTTCTGTCCACAGAACTGTTTTGTTGCGTAGGTCGCCACGAACCTTGTGATTCAAACTATTTACTTCTCCATGCAATCAATTATCAAGTACTGGCCACTTGAGGTATTTATTCTTCATTTGTTTCCTGACGTAGATGTCACATTTACAAATTTTTATTTCAAGGGTTTCAAGGGTATCTTGAAGAGGGCAATAATATATTGAAAAGGGTTGTTGTTAGTTTCATGAGTGAGTTTAACATAATAAGACGCGGTCGCGTGTTGCTCAACAATGGCTTCGAGTATTCTGAAGTTCTACTTAATTTCTGTTTTATTTCCAATGGGACATTTTTTTGTCAATTGTCTCTGAATTGAGCACCACACGAAAATTGATATGATTTTTATCATTTTGATAATTGTCACAAAGGGTGGTTTTCTTTTGTTTTATGATTATGACCGATGTTAATTTGTTTTTTCTTAACTACGTTAGGATCCCTTAATTCCATAGTGATGGAAAAATCCATCACATAGTAATATGACGTAATGAATAAAAAATAGAGCTAAACAACAGAACAGGTGGGAATAGTTGAGACAAGTCACCGGATTTTTTCTCATTAAGGACAAGTTTTTCTCATTAGTTCTGCGACTTATAAGACTATGGCTTTATACACCGGTATAAAGCCATAGTCTTATAAGTCGCAGAACTAACGAGAAAAAAATTACCAGTAGTTCTGCCAACAGAACTACTTAACAGAACAGGTGGGAATAGAGGAATGTGACGAGCTGTACGGTAGTTCCAGTCCTTATAAACGAAGAAAGAGGAATAAGATAGTAAAGCTCTACTGAGCATTCGCCGTGATACAATCGATAAAAGTGACTCAGTGCAGCGACTCTCTGCGGAGTTCCAAGTCTCAAGTGATGCTCTCAGAATAGGATCGTCAATAATCCGGACTACACGCCTTTGCAATGAATCAAGGGCATAAGGTATTTTGCGGACCCTTCCCAGAGATGCGAACAATATTCCACACACGGTCTGATTTGCATATTGTATAGCGATAGTCGTTGCGCGAGTGTAAAATACTGCCGCAGCCTTTTCAGGACTTCAAGTTTACGGGAAGCATTCAGTATTACATTTTGGATGTAATCCCAGATTTAGGTCTGCACGCAGACTCAAGCCGAGTATTGACAAATGGTCATCAATGGGAAACGGGACGCCAAGAAAGATGGTGCCGGTGAAAATGGGTCTGATTAGTAAACGCACAGGCCTGGGTTTGGGGCCGGAGAAAATAGGTCCTTTTTAGTGGTAAACGCACACGCCTGGGTTTTATTCGCGTTAAAATTACGAGATTTAGGTCACTTCAGCAAGCCACTACATTCACACATCATTTTTTTTTTTTATACTACGTCGGGTGGCAGACAAGCATACGGCCTGCCTGATGTGAAGCGGTTACAGTAGCCATATTAACGCTTGCAACATAAAATATCGCTCGCGCGCCACCACCCCCGCTGCCAACGCAGCATCTTCTACCTTTCTGGTGACCTCACTCACTCGCAGGAACACAACAACCCTCAAGGGAATTGTTATTTGGCTGCGGTATTCTGTGAGGTGGAGGTACATTCCCCAGTCAGGTAGCTTACAATTACGCTCCCTACCTCTCTTTTCGCCAAAGCTTCGTTTGTCAGTCAGCAGGGTGCACCGCGTGCAGGTGAAGTTGGCTTTGGTTCAAAGATGTTGATGAACCACTTACACCCCAAAATTATCTTATTCCTCTATCTTCGTTTATAAGTACTGGAACTACCGTATAGCTCGTCACATTCTCACGCAGTTGAAATATCTACCTGCTCCGTCACACCAAAAGTTTCAGCCTATCTTTTCTGTGCGGTGGAGTATACTGCCCGGTGATGTATTTCCTGCTCCACATGTATACGATATTGGGTCCTTCAAAAGGTTTTTTTTTTATACTACGTCGGGTGGCAGACAATATTACTCGCCGCCACCCCCGCTGCCAACGCAGCTTCTGCTTCCTTTCTTTCTGGTAACCTCACTTACTCGCAGGAACACACCAACTCTTAAGAGAATTGTTATTCTGTGAGGTGGAGGTACAGTCCCCAGTCGGGTAGCTTACAATTACGCTCCCTACCTCTCTTTTCGCCAGAGCTTCGTTTGTCAGTCAGCAGGGTGCACCACGTGCAGGTGAAGTTTGCTTTGGTTCAAAGATCTTGATGAACCACTTACACCCCCGATTTATTGCTATTTGTGTATTCTTGCAAAAATGTGGGTTGAAGTAGATTTTACATGTTTGGAGTTAGGTAACTTCACCTGCTCAGCTAGCAGCCTGACTTGGTTCAAAGACCAGCTGTGAAAATTATTAGTGGTTCTAAGATTCCGACGGTATTGCACTCTTGAGTCTGAAGAGAGCTGTGTGGCTACAGGCCCATAAAATTGTTACTGACTTAAGTGGCTCTACCATAATATAGGCATTTGATATACCACTTTTCAATACCTGTTTTTGATTATCTTTCGGCGACGGCATCATTCGTCGATGTGAGACGGTAAATAGCGCGTGACTACCTTGGGAGTTACCTTGCTTTCTTCTTGATATAATGAAGTCAGTCAGTCAGGTAGCTTACAATTACGCTCCCTACCTCTCTTTTCGCCAGAGCTTCATTTGTCAGTCAGCAGGGTGCACCGCGTGCAGGTGAAGTTGGCTTTGGTTCAAATGATGTTGATGAACCTCTTACACCCCAAAATCATTCAGCTGTTGTCGGAAGTATAACAGTCGATGATGCCAATATTTGCAAAATATAATTTATATGCAGAAGAAAAGGAGTTGGTGACAGCACGGAACCCTAGGGAACGCCAGCGTTCATATGTTTGAGCTCAGACGTATACCCATCCACCATAACTCGAATACTACGCTCATGCAGGAAGATTAAAAAGAAAAATGTATTCGAATTGTAAAGATTGCTAGGGCAACGTACTTTGCTGTATACTTGTTTTTAAGGCTCCGGTTTTGGAACCTTCATAGGATCACTTTGCCGTCCGCCATTTTATACAAACTGCAAAAAAAAAACCATCCATTTCTCCAAGTTAAAAAGCGAAATATCGGAAATAATTAGAAATGATAGATAGACGTAAATATTACAAGAAAAATATAGCGGTACCTACGATAGCTATGATAGTTTTTTTGTGTGTGAGCCTGAAGTGTTTGAATGTGAGCCACTTACCTACACCATAGATATAAAATAAAATTCATATATTTTTTACTTAAATCGGATTTACAAACACTTCTAAATCATCATAGTAGACCATTACAAATTTTTTATCATACAATAAACAAAAGGTTAGTTTCATGCATTATTACAAATAGTATTTTATCGTAAGTATAATATGATATGTAAATTTGTTCATAGGCAAAGAATTTGAATACCTTCAGGAATCATGTTCTAAATGCGCACACTATATGACCAAAAATTGAATTTTGTAAGTACAAAATTCAATTTTTGGTCATATTGCAACTCCAGAATTACGTTTACATAAAGTTTATGTAAACGTAATTCTGGAGTTGCAATCTTACGTTTATAAATATTTATTGTAAAAAAATTCGGATTGCACACCAAGCTCGGGTCCAATACCTTCAGAAAGCCTTTTTAAGATAGTTAAAGTACATTTTTTCCTATTCTATAAAATGTAAGGGAAGAGAAACAAAAGCGAATCAATTATATGCAAATGAAGCCGTTGGCTGTCTTTAATAAAGGAACCTGTTTCAAATATGTAGTTTGTTTCACCTGATTTAAATATACTGTCTTTGTAGATCGGTTTATTAAAAAGTATCTGGCAGTCTGTGCTTATGTAACCTAAGATATTTTACCTAATGATACGTTCTACCTGCTTCTATTGGATCAAGAAGAAAGCAAGGTAAATCCCAAGGTAGTCACGCGCTATTTACCGTCTTACATCGACGAATGATGGCGTCGCCGCAAGACGTTAGTGCTAATCAAAAACAGGTATTGAAAAGTGGTATATAAAATGCCTATATTATGGTAGAGCCATCTTAATTCAATATCAATTTTATGAGCCTGTAGCCACACAGCTCTCTTCAGACTCAAGGGTGCAGCAATACCGTCAGAATCTTAGAACCACTAATAATTTTCACAGCTGGTCTTTGAACCAAGTCAGGCTGCTAGCTGAACAGATGAAGTTACCTAACTCCAAACATGTAAAATCTACTTCAACCCACATTTTTTACAAGAATACACAAATAGCAATAAATCGGGGGTGTAGGTGGTTCATCAAGATCTTTGAACCAAAGCCAACTTCACCTGCACGTGGTGCACCCTGCTGACTGACAAACGAAGCTCTGGCGAAAAGAGAGGTAGGGAGCGTAATTGTAAGCTGGGGACTGCTACCTCCACCTCACAGAATACCGCAGCCAAATAACAATTCCCTTGAGGGTTGGTGTGTTCCTGTGAGTAAGTGAGGTTACCAGAAAGAAAGGAAGCAGATGCTGCATTGGCAGCGAGGGTGGCGGCGCGCGAGCAATATTTTATGTTGCAAGCATTAATATGGCTACGGTAACCGCTTCACATCAGGCGGGCCGTGTGCTTGTCTGCCACCCGACGTAGTATAAAAAAATAAAAAAAAAATAGCAGCTAACGTAAAATCAATACATATAATAAAATCGTAACTGGCCGCTGTCTGTACATTGAAGATATATAAAAAAAACTAATATAGGGGGGCTTTATGAACGCAATAGAACCCAAAACAATGAATTTTAGAATTTTTGTCTGTTTGTCTGTTTGTCGGTTTGTCTGTTTGTCTGTTTGTCCGTACGTTTGTGCACGCTAATCTCAGAAACGGCTTAACCTATTTGAATACGGTTTTCACTAATGCGTTAAGGTTTGCTCAACTTAACATTTAGTGTTTGTTTCATTTCAATCGGTTCATAAATAAAAAAGTTATATCAATCTAAAGAATCCCATATAAAATGGTACAAAATAACCAGTCAATTGAATTGACTGAAACTTTTCAGTTGAATTAACTGAAACTTTATGAAGGTATTATATTATCATCGTTAAAGTAAATAATACAATGAGAGAGATGCTTAGAGGTCGTAGCGCTAACGCAAGTTAAGCAACCCCTGTCGTGGTTCCAACTAGGATGGGTGACCACAATGGGCACAAAAAATATATCAATTGGCTTAGTAATAACTCTGTGTGCAGAAATGGAAGATATATAAGAAAATCTATTTCATCTAAAAATCATTGTTTTCTATTGCGTTCATATAGCCCCCCGCTTTATGAACGCAATAGAAAACAACGATTTTTAGAATTTTTGTCTGTTTCTCTGTACGTTTGTGCACGCTAATCTTAGAAACGTCTTAACCTATTTGAACGCAGTTTTCACTACTGCGTTACGGTTTGCTCTACATAACATTTAGTGTTTGTTTCATTTCGATCGGTTCATAAATAAAAAAGTTCTATCAATCTAAAGAATCTATATACATAAAATTCAAAGTCCTGACTGACTGACTGATATATCAACGCACAGCCCAAACCGCTGGGTCTAGAGATTCCAAATTTGGCACGTTGGTTCCTTATGACGTCTAGGGGTACATTAAGAAATGATTTTTCAAAATTCATCCCCTAAGGGGATGAAACTGAGGTTCAAAGTTTGTATGGGGAGACAAGATTAGTTGGACTATTTTATCCGAAACTTTTCAAAAGTATTTCTAGATAAATGAGTAAATACGTATTTCAGGATTTTTCAATATTCAACCCCTAAAGGGGTAAAGTGGGGTGAAAAAGTCAGGGTAAAAATCGTCATGGGTATTGTTTTTATAGTTTATCGGGTCGCTGATTACGAAAGCAACAACGATTTTAAAATTCAACGTGGGTAACTACCTCAATAGTCAAGAATCATCAGGGATGATTCTTGACTTTGAATTGGAAATTTCTAAAATGGGATGAAAAAGTCTGAATATCGTCATGGGTATTATTTTTATGGTTTATTGGGTTACGAAAAAACAACAAAATTATAATCAAACGTAGCCGACGTGACATAAAATCACCCCTATGGGGGTGTAATGGGGTTGAAATGTCATAATATGAATATGGGTGTTGATGCCATGGTTTTCTGGGACGCCAATTCTGAAAATGGCATCGATTTGAAAATATAACATAGTGTACACGAAATTACTTAAAAGGTTTTTTTATTAATTTTATTCCTAAGAGGGTGAAACGGAGGTCCAAAGTTTGTATGGGGAAACGAGATTAGTTGGACAATTTTACCTTAAAATTTACACGAGTACTTCTATAGATAAATGAGTAAACACGTGTTTTAGTATTTTTCCAAAATTCAAACCCAAAAAGGGTAAAATGGGACCAAAAAGTCTGAAAATTGACATGGGTATAGTTTTTATGGTTTACCGGGTAGCTGATTACGAAAACAACAACGATTTTAAAATTCAACGTGGCTAACGTAACCATCAATCATCCCCTTTTGGGGTACAATGGGGTCGACATGTCTAAAATGTGGTGAAAAAGTCTGAAAATCGTCATGGGTATTGTTTTTATAGTTTATCGGGTCGCTAATTACGAAAAAGAACAAATATTTTATAATCCAACATAGCCGACGTGACATAAAATCACCCCTGTGGAGATGCGATGGGGTTGAAATGTCATAATATCAATATGGGTGTTGATTCTATGGTTGCCTGGGACGTAAATTACGAAAATAGCATCGATTTGAAAATATAACACAGTGGACACGAAATTACTTCAAATGATTTTTCAAATTTTATCTAAGAGGGTGAAACGGAGGTCAAAAGTTTGTATGGGGCAACGAGATTAGTTGGACTATTTTATCCTAAACTTTACACGAGTACTTCTATAGATAAATGAGTAAACATGTATTACCCCAAATTTCACGCGAGCGAAGCCGCGGGCGAAAGCTAGTAAATAATATGTTACGTATTACAACAATAATTATAATCTATAAATTATAATTATATGTTATAAAACAATACCCTAAATCTAGGCGCTCCTAGGTTTGACTAGTTATACGTAAGGTACCTCACCTCACTCTCCAGAAAGCAAGTCGAGCTCGCTTCGCTGGCTTTTGTTACACAAGCTTAACATAGCATAAACTTATGCTTGAGTCACTTAGCTAAGTAGAATCTATTGTTTGTGAAATCTTTTATGTTATGCGTTTATTTTGTTTGTGTGTTTGGTGGATGTTTGTGTTACCTACTATAAGGTAAAAAAATGTAATAAATGAAACTATAGGTCTGTTCTTAAATATGTATTTAACAACATAATAATTAAACACTGTTTGTTTCCAAATAAATAAAAAAAAACCTAACCTCGACTTCCTTTTGGAGAAGGACATGAGTTTAGGTTTAACTAGACAAACCTAGGAACGCCTAGATTTAAAGTATTGATTACAACATATATAAAAATAAATCGCTATTTCTTTTTAAGTTGAATTTCTTATTGTCAGAAGAAGGTTCTCATGAAAGATAAGAAAAATAAGAAAGTTGCGCAGAAAATTAGAAAATTTAGAAAAACTGAACAACTATATTAACTTTTCTAATGTAACATTATGTCGTTTGACAGAACTGTCAATCATTTGACAGATTGCACGAAACGTCTCTTTGCGTTCTATACAAATTATATCACGGAGAGTGCTCCGATGAGCTGTTTGATTTTATACCTGCCGCTGAATTCCACTATCGTACAACTCGCCATAATTTAAAATTCCATCCATCTTGATAATTGGCGATCTACTACAGTACGTTTCCTAAGACATTTCATACCACGAACAGTGAAACTGTGGTATCAACTTCCCTCAGCGGTATTTCCGAACAACTACGACATGGGTGCCTTCAAGAACAGAGTTTTCATTTTCCTTAAAAAGCTGGCAACGGATCGACGACCCCTTGGTGTCGCTCCCCTCACATAAAAAAAAACCAATACGAATTCAATATTCATTGTTCAGAACACAGGACAACGTCTGTTGGGTCAGCTATTAACAGCTAAAATTAACAAGTCGTATCATAATATATGTTATATAAATCATGAAATGACTTGTTAATTTTCTTCGGCAGTTTGTAGGCATTAATTAAATCATTTTGTTACACTACTACAACCCATCACTTGATGGTATGTCATAGATAATGAATAGAGACCAACTGCGGCTAGTGTGAAGTGCGTTTGTGGATCATATAATGATGTGCACTAATTATGTACTACAGTACGCAGAGTACACAAATACAGATGACTAGATCCCTACGGACCGGCTTGATGTTAGATAAAAATAAGGTGATAGTTAATGACGAGCCCGGGGGTCGAATGGGTAGCAATGGCCACTACGGAGGTCGCGGGTTCGATCCCCGCACAAGACAAATATTTGTGTGCATGAACATGTCTGTTTGTCTTCGTCTGGGTGTTTTCTGTATATTATATGTATGTAATCAATACAAAAGTCTGACTTGACATTAAATGTAATAATATGTGAAATTCAAATATTTCGACGATAGAATTTGTAAAATTCTTTGATAAAACTGGAAAAGCAAAATTGGTTTTTTTATCCCGGAAGAATATCTTAATCCCATGAGAAAAAATAACCTTTGTAATCATTTGTCCTTCTATCACGTCAAAAGGAACCTAAGTACCGACATGATTTTTTTAACAGGGATAGTTCACGGTCTGGAGAGAGACATAAGCTACTTTTTATCCCGGAAAACATCATAATCATTAATCATTTGTCCTTCTATCACACCGAAAGGAACCTAAGTACCAAAATATATTTTTTAATGGGCATAGTTTACGGTCTGGAGAGTGACATAGGCTACTTTTTATCCCAGAAAAATATCTTAATCCAATGGGAAAAACTTTATGAAGGTCTGCAGTAAGTGTAACCCCCCCGGTTACAAACAAGCTAAAATTTACTCTATGGCAAGGTATCAACCGCTTGACCTTCAGAATGAGTGCGCTCTTCTTCTTATTCCACGTTGTCAATGTACAACGTTTGAAATGTTCTACAGCTTTACTGTATTTCGTTAGACTGTGGCGCCTCACTAGTCCGTTGAGAATAAGACGTGAATGCATGCTACATACTGTATAAGACTTTTATATGTTACTAATTAAGAACACAAAGAATTTGCGAGCTTCTGCCATTATTCGCTTGGCCTAGTTTTGTCCTGAAAGGATGGAACTAAATTATTATGTGTACATAATACATATTATTAGTTTTAAGGGTGTAAGGTTTTTTTTTTATACTACGTACTACGTCGGGTGGCAGACAAGCATACGGCCCGCCTGATGTGAAGCGGTTACCGTAGCCATATTAACGCCTGCAACATAAAATATTGCTCGCGCGCCGCCACCCCCGCTGCCAACGCAGCATCTCCTTCCTTTCTTTCTGGTGACCTCACTCACTCGCAGGAACACAACAACCCTCAAGGGAATTGTTATTTGGATGCGGTATTCTGTAAGGTGGAGGTACATTCCCCAGTCGGGTAGCTTACAATTACGCTCCCTACCTCTCTTTTTGCAAGAGCTTCGTTTGTCAGTCAGCAGGGTGTACCACGTGCAGGTGAAGTTGGCTTTGGTTCAAAGATCTTGATGAACCACTTACACCCCAAAATTTTAGGATGTAAGTGGCTCACTACCACCCATATACCAAAGCCAACCTCACCTGTACATGGTGCACCCTGCTGACTAACTAACGAGGCTTTGGCGAAAGAGAGGTAGGGCGGCTCAGCGTAATTATCAGCTCTCCGATTGAGGAAGTACATCCACTTCAGAGACTACCACGACCAAATAAAAATTCTCTTGAGGGTTGTTGTGTTCCTGCGAGTGAGTGAGGTCACCAGGAGGAAAGGAGTTGCTGTGTTGGTAGCGAAGATGTCAGCGCGCGAGCGATATTTCTTGTTGCGAGCGCTTATATGCCACCCGACGTAGTATAAACAAATATTTATGAACAGTGCCGTCATTGAATTAAAACATAGCACATAAACGAAGATAAGAAAATAAACTGTTCCTGAAATGACATCAAAGTATTTTCGCAAAGTTACATTTAAACAACTTTAATGTCGGTGAATGTAAATGTCGACTACATTTAACATAAAGTGTTATTCTTTAATTAAACGTAGTTAAAATGCTATTTAGGTGTTTTTTTAGAGGTCGATCTAGGAGTTACACACACAGTTGTTATTGCTGTTGTATATTCATCCTAGTATTGGGATACGAGTGTTCCCTGATCGAAGGGGCTACTACTACCCAACTGGGCTCAAGGGCGGATCCTGCTTTGGTGCCAGGGGGAGCTCAGATAGTTGTGGTCAAGTCACACTCAAGTTATAATTTAATTTTGATAATAATAGATGCAGGCAAAAAGTATTTTATTAACGTATGTAGGTATTGTACTTAATCTATATTGTGACAAAAATAATATATATATTATATAAAAAAGTTAAGTTTGGCAATTTTAATTAGCAGTCCATCTAGGTCCTGGACCCAGCCCAAGGGGTGGTCATGACCCCCATGACCCTCCCCCTGGATCCGCCCTTGACTGGGCTACTAGGAAGGTTTGTGAGGGTGGCAAATTTTCGCATATTATATTTACTGCTGTAAAGTCGTGGTGTGGCGCCATCTATCTATTTGGTATTATACTACTAAACAAGGCATCGTTGTAGATGAAATTCTGTTATTTTTTGATAACACCAAACATTAAATCATCATCATCATCATCATGTCCATTTTAGTCTCCACTACAGGAGCACGACCCTATCTCGTCCGTCCTAGACGGAAGGAGGATTTGGCCTACACTCCCCACGCTGACCAAACGGGTTGGGGAGGCCTGATCGATGTTTGATAATGTATTTCCCTTAGTCGCCTTGTACGACATCCACGGGAAGAAACGGAGTGATTCTATTCTACTCTGCCGGACACCACACGGCCAAGAAAAGTGAAAGTTGCGTTTAGGATTTGATAACTCAAGTGCTAAGAATATAAATAAATTGTAACTGTTGTATTATATTTTAAAATTAAATAAAATTGATTATATTAAAAAAATCCATATTAGCAAATTTCTTTCAAGCAATGGCCGCTTTTCGCAAATGGCCAATACTGAAATGTTAATAGATAAAAAAAAATTACAAAAAAAAAATAAGAATATTATTAATAAAAATGTGTAAGACGTGTCTAACAAGGGCCCAATGGCAGAATAAATTATTTCAATTCATTTCAATAGATTTTAAAATAAATAATGGAAAAAATCACCGTTCCGCCAAGGTGAGTTTTAAATAATAATTATTTAATGTTTAAATCGCTCACCATCATCTCTGAACAAAAGCCAACTTCGCCTTCAACTTCGCCGAGACGACCGCAGCAGCTGGAGCAGAGACGACCAAAACAGACACGGCAGTCGCATGCATCTACTAACGGTAGTGGATGGGTGCCGACCGGTAGTAATTTGCAAGAACTAATTGGTGGCAAAGCTAGGTTACAAAAGCGAGGTAGGCGCTGCGTAATGTTAAACTACCCGACTGGCCTTACATAAGACCACATCTAAATAATATTTTTTACGTGACGATAATTTTAGGTGATTACGTCATAAGAAAACATCGGCCGATGGAGTGGAAGAGATATAGATGCGTCACAAGTCGAACGCAGATGGTGCCTCTCTATCGCTTGTTCCGCGCTCTCGCTTGCACGCTCGGCTCAGGCGGAACGTAACAGTGAGTCATGCTTTTTCGTGCATGCACCCGTCGGTCATCGATTTAAACGACGATATCACGTCAAGAAATATTTGTGGCGAAGAGCTGTGGTGTATCTATTGAATAAGTGAATCTGTGAGGCAAAGTATACTGGCTGGACTACATAGCAGAGTAGAATAATGAATATTACGTACAAATCCTCCTTTCCGCCCACTCACTTCCGGCCAATGACCCGAGTATTAACTTCAAACACTTAGGTCTATTGATTTTAGAGCCAGTAACTTCGTCACAATATTAATCCTAACAACACTGTTGAATAAATTAGAATGAAATTAGTTCAGTTTCAGTAGTTCTGTGTCGTGTGTCACGACTTTATCTAGTAATGACAAGGCGTCGAGTAGCGCCTAATGACGCCCGTGCATAATGGTCCTCTAGGGTAATGGTCCTGTTTAGGGTTGGTAAATCCGGGGAAACCAGGACGGGTCTGGTTTCCCCGGATTTATCCTAGTTTGGAGGGCGTCCGGCGATCAGGGCGAGGTTTCATTCGTACTCTAGGGTTAAAAGTTTTAAATGACTACCTCCATGCTGCGAATAACCATCTTGTCACAGAATAAAAAATAACTAAAACATCGGACGCGCAGCATGCGCCACCATAGCAAAATTAATTAATGTTTTTTTTTTCTAAATCCCGAATTGATATCCGAAAACCAAGGTCACTTTACAGTACTACTTTTTGATGCTCTACACGAATCCGAAGTCAGAATTTCGAAATTTTGAGTTTCATGGCAACGGACGGACAGACAGAACGACTTTTTTTCGGAAAACCAAGGTCACTTTACAGTATTACTTTTTGATGCTCTACACGAATCCGAAGTCAGAAAATCTAAATTTTGAGTTTCATGGCAACGGACAGACAGAACGACCGGACGATTTCATAAGCTCAATGAATTTCGCTGAAAACACTGATGACATGTCTGAGTTATATGATTCAAAATCCGGAGTTTTCACGCATCTTGTTCTGGTTGCTAGTGTTTAGAAGTGGCAACCCTAGTCCTGTATGATAATGGTCCTCTATAACTCTCATAATTCTAACCAGTCTACTATGTATCTGCACTTGGTGCAGCCTGCTGACTGCCAAACGAGCCTTTGGCGGCAAGAGAATAAAGCAGTTACCACAGCCTTTGGACTCGTGTAACACCAGGGGCATCAATCACGTGTTGCCGAACCTTGATGCTAAATTATTATATCTAGATCATTGCATTCAAACTTGACTATGGGACCAACGTTTTTTTTTATACTACGTCTGGTGGCAGACAAGCATACGGCCGCCTGATGTGAAGCGATTACCATAACCGTATTAACGCACGCAATATAATATATCACTTGCGCGCCACCACCCCCGCTGCCAACGCAGCATCTCCTTCTTTTCTGGTGACCTCACTCACTCGCAGGAACACAACAACCCTCAAGGGAATTGTATTTGGCTGCGGTATTCTGTGAGGTGGAGGTACATTCCCCAGTCGGGTAGCTTACAATTACGCTCCCTACCTCTCTTTTCGCCAGAGCTTCGTTTGTCAGTCAGCAGGGTGCACCACGTGCAGGTGAAGTTGGCTTTGGTACAAAGATGTTGATAAACCACTTACACCCCGAAACACGAAATACTTACAACGTGACCCGGGTTCGATTCCCAGGTGCCGTGAGATGTTTTACGTTTTTAAAAATTAATTAACTAGTATCAAAGCTATTAATAAAAGTACTTGATCATGGCGACGTTTTATAAAGCAAAATATCTGACTCACTTCCCGCATTAGATATGTGTTTAAAAAACCGAGCTACTCAAAAAAGGTACATTAAAATTGAATAAAGTTTAATCAAGTGAATATACTCTACTTTTAAAGTCAGATGAAAATTTAATAACTTGAGACTTCACATGCCTTTCAGGATAGTAAAGCAACTAATTCCACAAAGATACGTAGACGTGTCTACGGCGTAGCATCCTCTACGAAGCTCTACGACCAAATTGATGCACTTTGCAGCGGGTAAAGCTGGCGCGTATTTTACTTGAGCTTTCAGATCGTTTATATGCACTTGTGTTCAAACTCGACGGTCTCAACCGCTTTTATAGATATTGAACATCTTTCAAGGCAATTTCTTCAACATTCACGCAAAATGTAAAATGCTGGGATATCTCTGTCTGTTTTGTTAAATAAACCAAAAGTAAATTTTGTTTAAAGCAAGTATTTATACGCTGTTTTCAAGATTATTTTTTTATATACTACGTGTGATGGCAGACAAGCATACGGCATGTGAAGCGGTTATCGTAGCCATATTAACGCTCGCAACATAAAATGTAGCTCACGCCTCGCTGCCAACGCAGCATCTCCTTCCTTTCTGGTGACCTCACTCACTCGCAAGAACACAAGAAGAATACCGCAGTCAAATAATAAATAAATAAATATTGTCAGACAAATTACACAGCGCCATCTAGCCCCAAAGTAAGCGAAGCTTGTGTTATGGTTACTAGATAACTGATAAATATACATTAATACATTTTTTTTTGTAAATACATACTTATGATACATAGAAAACACCCTGACTAAGACAAACAGACATGTTCATGCACACAAATGTTTGTCCTATGTGGGAATCGAACCCACGAGCGTTGGTGTCGAAGCCGCGTCATTGACCACTACGCCACCGAGCTCGAAATAATAATTCCATTGAGGGCAATTGAATTATTATTTGACTGCGGTATTCTGTGAGGTGGAGGTACATTCCCCAATCGGGTAGCTTACAATTACGCTCCCTAACTCTCTTTTCGCCAGAGCATCGTTTGTTAGTCAGCAGGATGCACCGCGTGCAGGTGAAGTTGGCTATTATTCAAAGATGTTGATGCACCACTTACACCCCAAATCATGTTATTACGAATCGTCTCGCTAGAAGGCTTGATGACTAACAACCACCGGCACAAGCAGGATTTCGTAAAGGTACAGTACCTTGGACTACATTGCGGCAGATAGCCGTATAGCGCTGCACGATGACTGACTGTCCACGTCCAAGACCAGCAGTCTAAGCCTATCCAGCTGCAGCGGAGAGTACGTCAAGGGTCAAGTTTCAATCAAGTTTCATTTCCCCGAAACTGCTCCTCTGGAAGTATGTATGTATGATATGTATTAAAAAAACTGAATTGGAAAAAACGTGGAAGTTGTCGACATAGTCTTCAGAGTTTGCAAGCTGAAGTGGCAATGGGCCACATCCGCCGAGTAAGTCATGGCAGAGGGGAGGAAGGTATGAGAGTGGAGGCCTCGCGTAGGACGACGAAGCGTTCGACGCTCTCCTTCTAGATGGTCCGATGACCTTCAGAATCGTATTTGGTGGAAAGCATTAGTGAAGGCTTATATGCAATGGATTTTTTTATATAACTAAGGTGATAAATAAGCATACGACCTGCCTAATGGTAACCAGTCATAGCTGTCTATGGACGCTCGCAACAGCAGATGTACCCACGCGTTATGCGATAGTAGTTTATTAAATAATATTCCTTGTATGCGAACCGCTATGCATTAGGCGGGCCGTATGCTTGTATGGCATATGGCGTGGTATAAAAAAAGTAACTTGCGTCATCGTCTAACGTCTGGTGACCTCACACAATAGGAGCAGACCTTGCGGGTTTTCTTACCTTCGTTTTATATGTAGTGTACGGTCTCAACCGTAACATATATAATGTATAAATTTGTGAGACGAACTTCTTAGCTTCCATGGATTCACCGTGCGGGTGCCGGGTCCATCGTGTGGCAGGGAGAGAAACCCCAATCAGATCCCGGGACTTGTGACACGGGTGTAGGTTTAACGGGCCCCTATCCGACGTACATCAACACTCCTTCACTACTTGTGTTTCTACTCCCTGCCCAGCCAAATCTGGTATGAACCTGCTAATGCAGCTTTAGATACTCGTTCTAGTATACAACTTACTGCACTTCTGGACAAGCCAAGGTCTTTCAGCAGGTTATAAAGAGATTTTGCTGGTATAACTCTCGCTCCTACTTCTACAGCGTATAGATTAACTACATAGCCGCTTTTTGTTAATTCGTTTAGGAGGTCATAATATTTGTTTTGTTTTATCGCGTGGTCTTTGGGTATGGCATCTTAATTCGAGCGTACTGCAACAACTAACCTACTATATAAAAATAAGTCGGGTTTTCCTTCCTGACGCTATAACTCCAGAACGCACGAACCGATTTCCACGGTTTTGCATTCGTTGGAAAGGTCTCGGGCTCCGTGAGGTTTATAGCAAAGAAAATTCTGGAAAAATTTGAAAAGAAAAGCGGGAAAATCTATTTTTACATACAGCGCCATCTCTTAGGAAATGGATGGAAACGAAAAGATTGAGCCACAGCGAAGCGTGGTCGGGCCGCTAGTTATGTATAAAATACGTAAACTCAACATTATACACACAGTAGATACAACATAACAAATAAGAACGAAACAATATACGTCTTGTGTCACATCGTGTTTGATTCAACAACTCAGGAAACTCCATACTACTTCTAGTGTCTGTCTTTTCAAGTAAATACGTGCTGCCCCCTTATCACCATCTTTTATTGCGATTCAATAACTGAATAGAATGCTTATTCATACTAATGAAAAAGCGACTCTATTTCAAATGGAATAGAGTCGCTTATTCATTGGTATGAATAAGCAATCTAATCAATTATTGAATCGCAATAAGAGTTGGTGGTAAGGGGGCTGGACGGTGCATGTAGTGATTCACACACTGGTTCCGACCTACACGCGAGCAGAGCCGCAGCATCAGGTGGTTCATAAAAAATTACTAACAAATAACAAGACGATCACCCATTACTATAATTCAATTACCCGCGATTTTTTTTCCTTTCAAGAAATTGTTTATTGGATCAAAAAATATATTATGTAACAACATTTCGGCAAGTCTCACTATTTTTTCCCTTAAAAAAATCCGAATATCGGAATAAATTATTTTTTATTTCGCTTCTCAATGAGACAAACAAAGTATTAAAAAATACTATTTTCCCGGTAAACATGGGATTCTTGAAATAAGGCGTGGAGAAGTTTTTGCGAAATCGCCTACAATCGAGTTATGTCACTGATGTTATAAGTTCAGCTTACCATCAGGCGGATTACAAGCTAGATATCCACTTTAGTTGTTGTAAAATCTAATCAGGGTCCCTACCGCCGAAGCTGAAGTCGATTACCATTAGTTTTTTTGATCGCGAAAATAGTAGATCTTAGGTTTAAGTTAATGGCACACATCTTCAGCTTTGTCGATAGAGCACTATGGTTTCTCCCAGCTAAGCTAAATAAATATAATTACCACCAATCTGAGCTAAAGTTTTATTTTCGCATTCAAAAATTTCGATGGTAATCGGCTTCAGTTACGGCGGTAGGGCCCCTGGTCGGAATGAAATAAACAGAAATAGCGATGTGACTACTCGACTTTTCAAACCGATTCAAACCGATTTGAGCATAAACCGAGTTGCGTCGATTAGCGCGTCTACTAAATCGGTTTGGCTGCGTCGCGTCGTCGTCTCTACGCGCATCGCGCCAGTCAATTTATACCGTCGAGTTTATACCGTCGCGTCGTCTGACCAATCAGAATAGACGGTGCCTATTCTGATTGATATCTATTCTGGTTATCTAATGTTTATAACATTCATACTCAGTTCAGTATTATAAATGAATCAACGGTCTGATCAGACTTTTTTAAGTTAGAGAAGTCTTATTTTATACCATAATTTTATCAACGAAAAAGTACAATGGTAACAAAATAGTGTGAAATATGACTCCAGTCATAGGTTTTCTTTTTATTTAAAAATAAATGGTTTAGATTCTTGTGATTATTTTTTTTATATCCACAAAAATAACAAGATAAGAAAGTATGATAAAAAATAATAGGTAATTGTTCTGGAGCGCGTACCGTACGTGGATAGGTAGGTACCTAAAATAACAACCATTTCATATTACAGTTCAATTTCTCTCATGTATACTCTTTGCGAAACTGCGAATCGTTGACAAACCGTAAACCGTTGTAATAACTCCGTCCCAATCCCGTCGATTCATATTACACATCGATTTCGTTAGTTTTAATCTGCGATTTTTTTCGATTCGGTTTGGAATCGACTTGCATGAATTATCTAACCGATTCTACTCGGTTTGACAAAATTCCAAATCGTTACATCTCTAGAAAAAACCACTCTTCTTAGAGTGGTTTTTTTCTAGAGATGTAGTGGTGAATATCGGAAAAACATAAGAATGTTTTTCCGGTATTCACCACTGTACCATGCCCGTTCGCTTTTGTTAGAGTGCGAATGTACAAATTTATTTGCTGTTCTCAGAAAAAAAAGACGACAGCCAGAAGCGGGCCGTTTTAAGATTTTTTTACTGTATAATAATACTGTAACGATATTTGAATTCTTAGAATTAATTTGAGAGAGAGGTATTTTCACGAGACTTGGCGTGGGCACTTCCAACCTACAAATCTTACTAAGTTATGGGTACACTCAACCTTTTACACCTGCACTCTACGGTCATTGCATTAAGGTTGATATTAAAACATACCTGTATTTAGAACGATAACTGTATTTTGTAAATGAGCGTACTCGAATTTGATTTATACGCAATAGAAAACTTGCTCGCCGTGAATACGTGAGAAGCAGAGTAGGCGTAATTTGTATCTCTTGTCTTATTTGGAATTTCCATAAAGGTGTTTACTTGAAGGTACGTTTATTTAAATTAATTTAATGAAACTTTTTTAGGGTTCCGTACCCAAAGGGTATATTAGAACCCTATTACTAATACTCCGCTGTCCGTCCGTCCGTCCGTCCGGCACCAGGCTGATACAGCCTGGTGACAGACGGACGGACGTACTGGTATTGGTAATATACGCGATTCGTCATATACGCGGTTCGTCACAGACGCGGTTCGTCGTAACTTTACCTATAAGGACGACTGTCAGATCACGAAAAAAATACTGCTGTTTTGTTCAAAAAGTTGTTTTTTAGCGTACCAAACTCCCCCCAAGAGGGAATGTGCCAATTATTTAACATGTATAATAGGATCGAAATTGGGTATGTGACAAATTGCGAATGTGACGAACTGTGTATGTGACGACGTGCGTCTGTGGCGAACTGCGTAGGTGGCAAACTGCGTGTGTGACGAATGGCGTTTATGACGAACAGTGTTTATTATGACGAATCCCGTTTAGGGCGAACAGCGTAATGTGACATATTGCGTGACGAAATGCGTTTGTGACGACCAGCGTGTAAGGACTTTTTGAGCGAAAAAAGTAGTTAAACTATAAAGACTATTAATGTTATTATCTGCCGGAGGCATCACTCACTAGTTGCCTACCCTATAAAAACCCCCTGAACAACCCTATACTGTTGCACACCTCGGTCACTCCATACAATTGTAGCGTCGTTAATTATTACCACACTATTACATAAACAATGACGTATGTACAGAGACTGAAGAAGAACGATAACCGACATTCACGCGGGCAAAGCCGCGGGCGGAAGCTTACTTATTATGAAGCAGAGGTTCCCAACCAGTTGTCCGCGGACCACCAGTGGTCCGTGAAAGGTAAATTATGGTCCGTGATACAAACTTATAATGTATGACATTGAACACTATTATATAAAATACTCAAATCTCGAGTTATAGAATAATGGATTTATTTTTAATGGAAAGTTAGGACCCTACACGCAACAAAAACCTCGTAGTGGTCCGCGAACAAAAGAAGGTTGGGTACCACTGTTATAAAGCAATAAGGCCATGTTGGTTGATGTCTTTACAAGATATAAAAAAACACGTTTTCCGCATTACTTGAACCCTTTCAACTTTATATATTTAAGGTCTTTTTGAAAAATATTGGCGAGCTAGCTAGCGAGTGGTCGAATAGTTCGCAATAGCCACTTTGACTCCAAGGTCGCGGTTTCGATTTCCGCAAAAGACAATCATTTGTGTGCATCAACATGTTTATTTGTGTTAGTCAGGGTGTTTTCTAATGTATTATTTGTATATATTTACAAGAAAAATGTATATAAGTTCATATATCAGTTATCTAGATCCCATAGTACAAGCTTTACTTAGTTTGGGACTAGATGGCGCTGTGTAAATTGTGTATTTATATTTCTTTTAAAACGGTCTTGAGGTGCGTAACTCCAGTTGTACCAGTGGGTAAGTCGATGCGGGGTCGAGGCGCGGTCGGTTTTAAGTCCTTATAAACTATATACATAATTTAACGTTACTTTCACAAGGAAAATATTAAATTGATCCACAAAAATAATCTGATTTGCACATCAAATTAATATGATCGCACATCAAATCCTGCATTTGATGTGCAATAAGTATTTTTTGATGTGCAAAATAGGTTAGGTTATGTTTGCAATGTATTTATTTGATGTTACGTTAAATAGATTGTTTCTATTTATGAATGAATGCGTCTAAACGCACCTACGTGTGTGACAACATGATAAATGTGGACGGTGTCGCGTCGTGGGTGGGGGGGGGGGCTCCTCCAGAGCTCCTCTTGAGCGCACTGACATAACGTCACCTTGACTCTTGTTCATATTCGTATGATCGACTGGCTTTAGTCAACTATACCTCCAGGTTTCCCTCCATGTTTCGTTATCCTCAGATTTGAGAGCCTTAGCCTCCACCAGGTAGCACCTTTTCCCTTCCATTCTTCTTCTTCCTCCCAAGATCGTCGATCGAGCCTCGTCTCTCTTTCCTTCCACCTTGCCAGTGACTATGAGCACAAAATACAGAGAGTACAGAAGTAAACAGAAGTAAAAATGGTCAAATAGAAAGTGACACGCAATGAAGTGATCCTATATACCTAGAAACGTATTTTTTTTTTAGATATGAAATCCACGCAATCTACTACGTAATTTAATTCTAACCTAAAAAAATAAAAGCAATTTTTCGGCGGCCGCAGGAATAATAAAATAAAATAATATCATTTATTTCAGACCAACATGTTTACAATTATTAATAATACACATAAGTCCATAGATAAATACCTTAAAACTAACATAATAAATACATTAAAAAAGGCGGCATTTAGGTAATCGTATATTGTCACGAAAACCAATCAAGTGTGCCAAATATCATCTCAACCGGACACTGGGAAGTGGGTCAAATTTAACTTACTAGATTTGATTACAGACATCAGGACAGTTGAAATTACAGACCTAGGATTTTACGCTTAGATCTGTGGTTGAAACATTTTTTTATGTGTGAGGGGAGCAAACGAGCATGTGGGTCACCTGATGGAAAGCAACCACCACCATCCATGGAGACCAGCAACACCAAGGGGTCGCCGATCCGTTGCCAGCCTATACTCCTTCATTTCTTTCTCTCTAGTACAACCAGTACTTTAACTTCATACTAGCGCCCAAATCGGCGCACGCACACAGCGAAGCGTCATTTACACGACCGCTAAGGAATATTTGGTGCGCGGTGTACCAAAACTTCCTAAGCGGTCGTGTAAATGACTCTTGGTTGTGTGCGTGCGCCGATTTGGGCGCTAGTATTTTGTTTTTATGTGAGGGGGAGACAAACGAGCATGTGGGTCACCTGGTGGAAAGCAATCACCACCGCCCATGGAGACCAGCGACACCAAGGGGTCGCCGATCCGTTGCCAGCCTTATAAGGAAAACGAAAACTCTGTTCTTGAAGGCACCCATGTCGTATTTGTTCGGAAATACTGCAGTATGAAGTTAAAGTACTGGTTGTATTCCTATGCTGTGTCTCTAGCGACCTCACTCGCTTGCAGGAGCATAAAAACCCTCATGGGAATTGTTATTTAACTGCGGTGTTCTGTGAGTTGGAGGTACTTCCCCAGTCGGGCTAATTAAAAATTACGCTGTGCTCTACCTCTCTTATACTAAATAAATGTTCTTTTACATTCTGTTTTCTTACATTTTACAATTTGACAGTACGTGCTTGAGAGGGTAACCGACGTCAGCGGCGATGTCTCGGGCACCAATCCGGCCCACCCTGCCAAACCAGCCCGTCTCGGCTGTCTCCGCTCACGTAATTCAATAAAAGAGCTCATGTCTTGACGCAAAAACGCGTGCGAGACGACTGCTTGTCACATCGAATCGTAATATTAAAGGACGGTAGGCGTATTGACGCCTAAACCTTTCATTTTGACCAATGTCAAAATGAAGGGAATATTTTTTTTTTTTTTTTTTTTTTTATACTATGACGGGTGGCAGACAAGCATACGGCCCGCCTGATGTGAAGCGGTTACCGTAGCCATATTAACGCTCGCAACATAAAATATTGCTCGCGCGCCGCCACCCCCGCTGCCAACGCAGCATCGCAAGTTGTGTTCCTGCGAGTGAGTGAGGTCACCAGAAAGAAAGGAAGGATCCTTTCTTT
The DNA here is from genome assembly GCA_937001555.2 of Hypsopygia costalis. Classification (NCBI taxonomy): domain Eukaryota; kingdom Metazoa; phylum Arthropoda; class Insecta; order Lepidoptera; family Pyralidae; genus Hypsopygia; species Hypsopygia costalis. Next base: position 843,132 of record OW443343.2, on the reverse strand, counting down.
CTGGTGACCTCACTCACTCGCAGGAACACAACAACCCTCAAGGGAATTGTTATTTGGCTGCGGTATTCTGTGAGGTGGAGGTACATTCTCCAGTCGGGTAGCTTACAATTACGCTCCCTACCTCTCTTGAAAATTTATTTAGGCGATAATTTGATTAGGCGTCAATACGCCTACCGTCCTTTAATTAAACTAAACCCTTCATTTTGACCAATGTCAAAATGAAGGGTTTAGTCGTAACCATTATTTTAATACAATAAAGTTAATACAATCATTTAAATAATTTTACCACGGTGTCTGTAATTAATGACATCTTGCAAATTAAATTTGATCCACTTCCCAGTGTCCGATTGAGGGAAAGTTTGATACACTCTCTTGTTTCCCGTGGCAATAAACGGTTACCATGTCGCTATTTTTAATCCCACATGGCGGACGCCACAAATTGGCAGTTTATATTTTCCACATTAACCCTAATGACAAATGAAAGGGCTTGATAAGCGATACACAGTACATATATGTTCAGTGAAAAAAGTTTTTTATTCCTGTTTTGGTTTTCTTTTGATCTTACTGATTACAGCTCTTTTCTAAAATATTTCATGAGATTTTTTAAAGTAAATCCAAAGATTCCAATTAGCGTCAAAAATACAGCTGCAATTACGCGATTTGTAACATTGCCGAATTAAAGTGTTCAACAACTGAATGGATGAATGAAATCATAGATTTTTAATTGGGTAAAATTAATCAATTAATTCCGTGTCATTTCTTGAAATTTACACAAGTGATTCGTAATGGTTTTGCATGAGAAAATTGTTTTACAAAATGTGTCTAATATTGTGATTCCAAAATTGAATTTGTGTGATAAGGCTTGGTGGTTTAGTTATTAACTTAACTGCGGTCTTCGGTGAGGTGGAGTTACTTGCCCAGTTGAGCCTTAACTATCTTTAGCTAGAGCCTTGTTAGCTAGTAGGATGCATCACGAGTATGTGAGGTTGCCTTAGACTCTAAAGATGGTGGTTACGCGTATTTTTTTTTCAGTCCCTTCGCTCCTTGTGTGAGAGTTCAAAATCATTAGAAATACTTAAAAAAGTTAGTTCACTGTTCTGAATTAAGATCTTACCCGTAGATTTCCACAATATAGATTTTGTGTCGTTTGCATCTATCGCCTCCCTGCGATCATTATCAAATCCAGTGGGCGGCCGTCCTACGCTGCGTTTCCCGACCCACGAATGATCGAAATTCAGAATCTTAGGAGAGATTAGAATTATTTTTATATATTAAAAATAAAGACGAATTCTTATAGCAGTAACGGTGTAACTGTCATCCCACACACGGAGCACAGAGACGTCGAGACGCGTGACAAATGACGTCGCAGCGAGATCCGCCACTAATTACTGCGTCACATCCGCGAACAGATCATTATGCGAACACGACACCGAACGGTGTGACGTGATGAATTGAAATACGACATACAACAAAAAGGACACTTCTCGAGAGAGATTAGAATTGTTTTCTTGTGGTTTAATATCGATAATTTTCTAACGAGCCCAGTCATGTATTTAGATAGAAATGACACTGACGGCAACAAAAGGTATGATATCTTTTTCATACTACGTCAGGTGGAAGATAAATATACAAAAAAAAAATCCTGGACAAGTTACATACTTCCATCTAGTCCCAAACTAAGCAAAGCTTGTCCTATGGGTACTAGATAAATGATACTTAAATATATATGTGGGAATCGAACCCACGAGCGTTGGTGTCGAAGCCGCGTCATTGACGCCACCGAGCACCGAACATGAAATATCACTCGCGCGCCGCCACTCCCTCTGCCAACACAGCAATTCCTTCCTTCTGACAACCTCACTCTCACGCCGGAACACAACGATCCTCAAAAGAATTGTTATTTAGCTCCAGTATTCGGTGAGGAATTTAGGTGTATACTTCACCAGTCGAGCAGCTTACAAATACGCTGTGCATAGACCACAGCGTATTTGTTAGCCAGAGCTATGGCCAAAAGGACAATTCTCGTAATTTTTCTACGAACGCCGATTGAAAGTTGACCGAATCGAGATTGAATTGTGAATTGACTAAAATTATATATATATATAGCATTGAACTCTATCAGAATTATTTTGGATGACCTGGGTCTGGAATTATCTGATAGTAAATCAAAAATGTGCATATTTAGTAGAAGTCGTAAACAGTTTCGCCCTAGGGTAAAAACAAATGATCGTTTGCTATCTGTAACGGATTGTATTAAATACTTAGGTTTATGGTTAGACAATAAACTGCTATGGACAAAGCACATTAACGAGATTAGTGAAAAAGGTTCGAAATTTTTGAATTTATTAAAAGTATTAGCAGGATCATCCTGGGGTGTACATCAAACACACATTCGTAAATTATATATTGCCTTGGTGAGAAGCAGACTAGATTATGGTTGTTTTCTCTACGACAATAGTGCGAAAACACATCTTTATAAGCTGGACAAAATTCAAAATCAGTCTTTGAGGGTTATAGGCGGATTTATAAGAAGCTCACCTATCCACGTCATGGAAAGTGAGCTCAGTATACCTCCTCTTTATATAAGAAGATTGTATTTAGCGTACAAGTTTTGTTTAAGATGTCAATCTTGGTCGGACAATGTAAGCGTGGCCTTAATTGATGAACTTAGTGCTCTCTGTCACATCAGGTATTGGGGAAAAAAGAAAAAACCACTAGTTACAATATGCTATGAAGATACGAAAACAAACAATATTTATTCATCGCCGTGTCTGGACATGTTTCGTTTAAATACTTGGGTTACATAATATTAATGTTCAAAATAATATTCATTTGCATCTAAATTCAGTTAAAAGAGCCAAAGCATCGTGTGACCCTAATATTCTTATGTTCGAAGTAGTCGAGGAAGTTCATTAACATTATCTTAGTTAGCACATGATATTTATTGATGGGTCAAAGAGTAGGTACTAGTGGAGCGGGTGCTGCATATTTTGATTGTACTAGAGGTGTATCGAAGGGATTTAAAGTCGATTCATACTTATCAGTGATGTCCATTGAACTAGTTGCAATTTTAGAAGCGGTATTATATGTAAAAAATCAAGGAATAAAAAAATGTGTAATATTTACAGATAGGTAGACTGGAAACAGAGGCGTATCGATAGCCTATAATATTTTGACAATATTGGACGAACTTAATCAAAGTGATACTGTTCTGAGATTGCAATGGGTTCCTGGACATATAGGTTTAAGAGGTAACGAAGAGGTTGACCGTTTAGCGAAATTAGCCATTTTAACAGGATTTGAATTAGATATTGCGCCGCATTATTTAGAAATATTTACAAAATTCAAAAAAATAGTTTACTGTAATTGGAAAGAATATTTTGACCAACGATCTGTAAAAAAAGGAATTTGGTATAAGACCATACAAGACCAACCTCTTCGTCTACCGTGGTTCGATAATATAAGAATGGGAAGAACCACTATAAAACTGGCAATGAGGCTACGTTCGGGACACTATCCATAAAGAAAATTTGGATTTCTCATGAAAAAAACTGACTCGCCTAATTGTGAAGAGTGTGGGGTTATAGACGATGTCCAACATTTGTTGATGGAGTGTGTCAAGTACAAACAAAACAGAGATTCACTGATGAGAAAATTAAAATTGAACATCAACGATGTAGGATTGGCTCAATGTATATTGACTAATCCTACATCAGTGAGGGCAAGAATGTTTTTTGACTTAATTACCGCATCTCATCACTGAGTCTCTTGGATTAGGGTACGATGGGGCTGGCATATCTAGAACAGATATAAGCCCCTTTAAAAAAAAAAAAAGATAATAAAAAATTTCGATATAATCCCGCTTAAATTCAATTTTGAACTTACTATTGTGTTACGAGAATACCAAATGTGACATTTATGAGATCGAGACTGGATCGAAACTGAATTTTGACTACATTTTAATTACGGAAATTGCCCCTCAGAGCCTCTTTCTCTAGTCGGCAGAGGGCACACCATACACTCTGGATGGTGGTGAGCTCTTACACCGCAATACTGCAAAAGACAGACATTTGTGTGCATGAAGATACACACAAATGCTGTTTTCTGTGTAATATACATTATACTTGCAAATAGCCCCGACTTTACACGGGTGCAGCAAAATATAGCCTACGCTTTTACGCGGTGCTATTTTACGCGGTGCACCCTGCTGACTGACAAACGAAGCTCTGGCGAAAAGAGAGGTAGGGAGCGTAATTGTAAGCTACTCGACTGGGGAATGTAACTCCACCTCACAGAATACCGCAGCCAAATAACGGTTCCCTTGAGGGCTGTTGTGTTCCTGCGAGTGAGTGAGGTCACCAGAAAGGAAGGAGATGCTGCGGTGGCAGCGGGGGTGGCGGCGCGCGAGCGATATTTTATGTTGCGAGCGTTAATATGGCTACGGTAACCGCTTCACATCAGGCGGGCCGTATGCTTGTCTGCCACCCGACGTAGTATAAAAAAAAAAAAAAAAACGCTACTCACTGCATTTCAGCTTTCTAACACGGAAAGAAATTTTAAAATCTATTAAGTAACTTTTGAGTTTATTCATCACAATGAAAAATAATCACTCTTTATAATATTAAGATTAGCATACATTTTACATCTACATAGAGGAGTATATTTTATGTTTTTTTTTTTAAATAATGACTTTTATATACTAACATCTTCGTAAAAAAACAGGCTGTCCAATAGCGAAATTCCAATGTAAGTCAGATAAGTAGTTTTTGAGAAAATCGCGAACACACTTACGCTCACATGTTACTTACAAATTCAGAGTCAAACAGAGAACCTTCTTTTTTGAAGTAGGTTAAAAATTGTTTTATTAATTAATTATTATTTTAAACACTTGATATCGGCCAAATTGCCAGAATATTATAAATATTTTCAAAAATGGAAAATTTCACCTCCTTCGCCTAGCTGGGATTTGAAACCCAGACCTCTCCATTGATCGAGTGCTCTTCCAACTGAGCTACCAGGAAGGTTTGTGATAGTGGTGAATTTTTGCATTTTATATTTTACTGCTGTGCAGTCGCAGTGGGGCGCCATCTACCTATGAAGTATGGGCAGTATGGCCCATAAATGAGGAATGAGAGGTGAATTTTTTATTAATATTTTTTTATTCTCTGAAATAGCAAAATACATACATAAGCTAAAATTTGTACTTAAAACTGTGCCGGTAACTTCACCAAACACAGACTTATCGAAAATCTATGATCCCAAATAGACTTCTCAGAACTTGTCTAACAGTTCAGTTCAGTTCAGTTCATTTATTCATAACAATCTACATTGTGTTGAATTTCATATCATACATTAAAAATAATCATACAATAATAATAAAATAGAATAATAAATTACAAAAATTCGTCAATAATAGTTACAAAAATGATATATACTTAAAATGTCAAAAGAAAGAATATTAATAGTCAAATCATATAAAATCCGTACAACATAAGAAAAATAAATTAGAATTCGTCAACACTATAACAACATTTTTCCAATAAAAGGGCGTGCAACTTAATTTTAAAAATCTTCCAGCTAGATACGGTTTTCAGATCATTAGGTAGTTTATTGAAAAGCTTAATGGCCTGATACCTTGTACCGTGTTTGACTATTGTGAGTCTAGGAAGCACTTCACTAGTAATGTTCATTCGTCTAGTGCTCTCACGTAGCTGTCTTTCTTGAGTGGTTTCATTTCTTAAAAGATTCTTCACAAACTCAGTTAAGGTTATTAAAATGTATAAGCTAGGAACAGTGAGCACACCATATTGCTTGAACAAATCTTTACAAGACTGCTGTTGAGGGATTCGACCAATTACTCTCAAAGCTCGTTTTTGTAGCCTGAAAGCCCTGACGATATTGTAATTATAACTATTTCCCCACAGTTTAATGCTGTACCGAAGTTTCGACTCAACTAGTGCAAAGTACACCAGTTTTAATTGCTCTACAGTGAGTACATCTCTTAGACTTCGAAGAGCATAGCAAGCAGAGCTGATAGTTTTGGCTATTGATGCTAATTCCCGTTTCCAATTCAAAGCAGAGTCTATATGTACACCTAAGAATTTCACTTCATCTACAACTTTAATTTTATTTCCCTTGAAGACTATGTCTAAAGTATCTTTATTGTTAGCTGTGGATTTAAACAAAACGGCACAGGTTTTATCGGCGTTAAGTTCTAAATTATTTGCACTAAACCACTCATCAAAAATCTCTACTATGGTGTTGACTTTTTGGATAAGTTCCGGTAAAGTATTTGCAGAGACAATTGCATTAGTATCATCTGCAAAGACAATCACGCTAACATCATCAATTGCATTATTTATGTGATCAATAAGGTCATTAATAAAAAGAATAAACAGTATAGGTCCCAGTATTGACCCCTGCGGAACACCTCTTTCGATGTTTGTCAATTTTGAAGTACACGAGTATTCAGTAGCATCGTCTATGTTTTTTATTTCGATATATTGTTTTCTGTTCCCTAAGTATGACTTGAACAGTTCTAGTGTCTGTCCTCTTACACCGTAGTAGTCAAGCTTGCTTAAAAGTATTTTATGGTCAACCGTGTCAAAAGCCGAGGTTAAATCTAGAAAAAGTCCCGCAACTTTTTTTTTGTCATTTAATTTTATTAGTGCGTCATCTATCAATGTACCAATTGCATCAGATGTACCAATGTCCTTTTGATATCCATATTGTCTCTCATTAATTACTTTATTTGAAGTTAAATGCTTTAGTTCAACAAGTTTCCAAACTAATTTCAATTACGTACTTGTAACTTGTAAGATAAACAAACATCTTCCAAGTATTATTGAAATAATTAGCTGGCGATTACACCTATTTTGGTTCCAAGGGCCGAAGCTGAAGCCGATTACCATCGGATTTTTAGGGGTGTAAGTAGTTCATCAACATCTTTGAACCAAACCCAACTTCACCTGCACGCGGTGCACCCTGCTGACTGACAAACGAAGCTCTGGCGAAAAGAGACGTAGGGAGCGTAATTGTAAGCTACCCGATTGAGGAATGTACCTCCACCTCACAGAATACCGCGGCCAAATAACAATTCCCTTGAGGGTTGTTGTGTTCCTGCGAGTAAGTGAGGTCACCAGAAAGGAAGGAGATGCTGCATTGGCGGCGGGGCGGCGGCGCGCGACCCATATTTTTAATGTTGCGAGCGTTAATATGTCTGCGGTAACCGCTTCACATCAGGCGGGCCGTATGCTTGTCTGCCACCCGACGTAGTATAAAAAAATAATGCGAAATTTAAACTACTGCTTATATTGTTAGAAATAATTTTAGCTTAGCTGTTAGAAAGCTAGCACCTACCTACCTACCCTATTATAGGGGTTAATGTGGAAGTAGAGCTGTAGCTCTACTAAGCTGAAGATAAAATAATAAATAAAATAAATATTGTCAGACAAATTACACAGCGCCACCTAGCCCCAAAGTAAGCGAAGCTTGTGTTATGGGTACTAGGCAACTGATAAACATACGTAAATACATTTTTTTTTTATAAATACACACTTATGATACATAAAAAACACCCAGACCAAGACAAACAGTCATGTTCATGCATACTAATGTTTGTCCTATGTGGGAATCGAACCCACGAGCGTTGTTGTCGAAGCCGCGTCATTGACCGCTACGCCACCGAGCTCATCAAAAATGAAGATGATTGTGTATAACTTTAAGCTAAGACCAATTTTTGGAATTAAACAATTCGCTGATAATCGCCTTCAGCTTCGTCGGTGGGTTCCCTAATTTGTCTCACAAGCGAGCGATGGAGAGCGAGATTAAGATATGTGGCGACGAATCGTTAAGTGTAGCTGGAATTCTTTTTTTTTATACTACGCAGACAAGCATACGGTCGGCCTGATGTGAAGCGGTTACCGTAGCCATATAAACGCTCGCAACATAAAATATCGCTCGCGCGCCGCTACCCCCGCTGCCAACGCAGCATCTCCTTCCGTTCTGGTGACCTCCCATCACTCGCAGGAACACAACAACTCTCAAGGGAATTGTTATTTGGCTGCTGTATTCTGTGAGGTGGAGGTACATACTCCAATTACAATTACGCTCCCTATTACTCTTTTCGTCAGAGCTTCGTTTGTCAGTCAGCGGGGTGCACCGCGTGCAGGTGAAGTTGGCTTTCGTTCAAAGATGTTGATAAACCACTTACGCCCCAATTCGCAGTTCCTCACGAACAATTCACAGGATCTTGTCTGCGCTCGGCCAATCTACCTAGTACCAATTTTCCTGCACTCACGTTGATCCAAACTCAACCAACATACATGAAACCCCTCACAGAATACCGCAACCAATTAACAGTTCCCTTGAAGGTTGTTCTGACTCTAGGCCTTTCCTCCCCTATCTGTCATCGCTGACTGGGCAGATGCGATGTGATATTATTGTGACGTCTTTAAATAACAAATCGAAAAAAAAATGGTTCAGATGCCTATTCCTTCGCAGTATTTTTAAATTTGGCTTAAGTTAATCCTTAGTAGAAAATCTTATAACTAAGAAAATGTAAAACAAACGAATCCACTCAACAGGACGCTAACAAGGTCTTTTAAAATTGCGAGCCGACTCGCGCCGTGCCCCGTTTGACGCGCGCTAATCCGGATTAGAAAACTGATGCCTAACGAAGACACCGAGCAGTAGAACCAACCCGCGTTCGAATCCACCCCACTCTCTACCTCTTTAAGCTTTCAATACCTTATAGCAATTTGAGAGACAGCAATATGGCGATTGCTGTCTCTCAAATTGCTATGAGGGGAAGCCAAAATTCCTAAAACCTACTATTTTTCTGATTAAATTCGTAGTGAGTTCCAAGGCAGCCGTAGTTTTACTCCCGGGGCTGCAATGGACTTCACTGTTCATTGCCTTTTTTGGTGGTCGCCGCTGTTAATCCTGGCTGCACAGAAGACTCAATTCCGTATCGAAGCACTGGGGTGTTTTTTTTTTCTCCACTCAAATCGAAGGGGTTTAGTGCGTACTCCACCACGCTGCTGAACTACGGGTTGGCGGAGACTATCATCCCGCGTTAGTCGAGTTACCGAGCTTGTAAAACACCTATTTGAAAAACCACATGATGTAATTTCCTAAGAACCAAAAAAAAACGGGTTGCACTCCGGGAATGCCGGCAGAAGTGAAAACTTGAACATTAACGTTGTGCATGTTTGAATATTTTGGAATGGTTAGGGAATAATTACGCACGAATTGCTTTATTTATCAGTATAAAAATACTATCATATATGTGTCATATAAAATACAATATTCATTCATTTATATTACAAACATGACAATTTATATTACATTAAAAAAAACAGCAGGAGCAGGCATACATTTTCTCCGCGCAGTAAAAAGAGAGGGGGATATTACTTCCTCTCCTACGCCGCGCCGGCGGTCTACTCTCCCTCCGTCTTAAGAATTTTCGATCAGGTCACGTGTCCTGACGCGACTTTAACATTTTTACTCGTCCCAAAAAGTGCACAACGCCGCTAAAGAAGTTTTCCCTTTATTTTTATACTATGACGGGTGGCAGACAAGCACACGCCCTCCTGATGTGAAGCTGTTACCGTAGCCATATTAACGATCGTAACATAAAATATCGCTCGCGTGCCGCCACCCCCGCTGCCAACGCAGCATCTCTTCCTTTAAGGTGACCTCACGCACTCGCTAAATCCGAAGTGGAAAAACGGAGCAGAAAGTAGTCTAATATACTCACATTTGTATTTGTACATACTGTTAAATAAATATACTGTGTCTGTTGGATTACTCGTCGAAATAATGAGATACAGTCAAGTAGTGCTGGAGGATATCAGACAGGAACCACGATTAAGTGGCCAATTGACTGAAGTCCTTACGTTTTGGCTCTAATTGAGTCAGCTGACTGCTCCTATTCTTTGTATTCATCTAATTAACTATTTAGTTGTTATAAAAAATTTATAATTGATTCAGATGTTATTTTGCGTGTTTTGTGTTATTTTTAATTTAGTTCTTTTTTTAACTCGTCGTCGTCGACCATTATTCATTATTGACGAGCTCGATGGCGTGGCGGTCAATGACGCGGCTTCGACACCAACGCTCGTGGGTTCGATTCCCACATAGGATAAATATTTGTGTGCATGAACATGTCTGTTTGACAATATTTATTTATTTATTATTTATTATTCGTCCCACTACTGGGATACGGGTCTCCCCTCAATGGAAAGGGTTTAGAGCATACTCCACCATGCTGCTCAACTGTAAGTTGGTGGAGCGGAGGAGGTTTTTTTAACTAAGTTATTTTCTATTTTAGAAAGTAAGTACAAGTTGATTTAATTAAAAATAAAAAGATAAATAAATTGGTCTATTAACTAAACTCTAAATAGGCTTTAGGCTCTGCGACACGTGTTTTCAGGACATCTGTCTGTAGACGTTGATCGATATCGTTAGAACCTACAAATTACAGGAATTTTCAAATACCGCCTCGGTCGTCTAAAAATATATCTTCTATTTAAAAACATATCCTTTCTTAGGACGTAATAGTACACAAGGTATTGTTTAAGCTGTCGTATTGTATTATCTTTTATTTTAAGGTCAAAGGTGAATACTTTTGTTGTGCAAAGTTATCAAATGATGGATAAAATAGAGATTGTGTAATAGTTTGGTACTTCTGATATTATAATCTAAGTTATGGACTGTACCTTTTTGAAGTAAAACTTCATTACTCACGCTTGACTTGGAGAGAAAGCTGGTGAATGCGTGACGAGAGCGTTACGAAAACGGCGAACGGAAGTTTAGAGGGAGATATACGTTAGTAGAGCCAAAGAAGTTTTACTTCAGTCGTGTGGTCTAAAGCACACTCGTTTTTTTTTACGTGAGGAAATCCGTTAACTCCACCACGACATAACCTCGCCACCCATTGGGGCAGCGTGGTTATGTCAGAGTCTGCTACCACGGGGAAGCGGCAGCTATACAGACTAAAACCCCAAGATCTCCTTCTCTCCGCCGATTGGCGAGGCCACGGGAACTGCTGAGGGATTACATCCGCGATCCACTGGCGGTAGTCCCGGACCCTCCTTCTGGGGAACCCGGGTTTCTATCCTCCTCAACCAGTGGCTCAACGGGAGACATAAGGCACGCCAACACCAAGGGTTGTTTAACGAGGCTTTCTTCTTTGCCTTCGGACTGGAGAGACCGGCTCTCAACGGACATTCCCGACCTCAGTTTCACCTCCCGCCTTCTCGGGATTTTTTAACGAAGTTTTCTTCTCGACGTGCAACCTCAGAGTACCTCTGCACTTGGTACACCAGGGAGCGCTTCTCCACTTTGCGCCATATCACCGTGACCTCTACTAGTTTAGAGGAACAGGAGGCGCAGAAGTGCAAAAGCGCAGCGCAGGCATTGCGCTTTCCTCCAGTACTAGAACATTGGCCAATGATCAGCAATATCCCCGCGAAAAGAAGTTTTGTTGTTGTTGTTGCCCAGGGTATAACAGATCCAGACACCGGACGTATCCAGCAAGACAAACGAACTAACGTAATGACAATTCCGAGCACACGAGAAGGTTTTACCACCCTATCACAAGCATAACTATCCTAACCAAACCTAACCCAGATATGTCGTTAAACCGTTCATTTTATTCATCATCATCATCATCTCAGCCATTGCAAGTCCACTGCTGGACATAGGCCTCCCCTCTAGATCTCCAATAAGACCGGTTGGAAGCGGCTTGCATCCAGCGCGATCCTCCGGTCTTAATGAGGTCGTCTGTCCACCTTGTGGGTGGACGTCCTACGCTGCGCTTGCCGGTACGTGGTCTCCACTCGAGAACCTTTCGACCCCATCGGTCATCCGTCCTCCGTGCTATGTGCCCTGCCCACTGCCACTTCAACTTGCTAATCCGCTGGGCTATGTCGGTAACCTTGGTTCTTCTACGGATCTCCTCATTTCTGATTCGATCTCGCAGAGAGACTCCGAGCATAGCCCTCTCCATAGCTCGTTGGGCTACTTTGAGCTTGTCTATAAGGCCCATAGTGAGGGACCACGTTTCAGTGCCGTAAGTCATCACTGGTAACACACATTGGTCGAAGACTTTCGACTTGAGGCACTGCGGTATGTCGGACGAGAAGACATCACGCAATTTTCCGAACGCTGCCCAGCCGAGTTGGATTCGGCGACTGACCTCTTTCTTGAAGTTGGACCTACCTAACTGGACTACTTGTCCTAAGTAGACGTACGAGTCAACAACTTCAAGAACCGAGCTCTCAACAGATATTGGAGTGGGTACAACATGGGCATTACACATTACCTTCGTCTTGTCCATGTTCATTTTAAGACCCACTTGTTGAGAAACTCGATTGAGGCCTTCGAGCATCGTGCTGAGATCTTCCATCGAATTTGCCATGACTACGATATCGTCGGCAAACCGAAGGTGAGTGATGTATTCGCCGTTAACATTGATGCCGAATCCTTTCCATTCCAGGAGCTTGAAGGCGTTCTCCAAAGTGGCCGTAAACAGTTTCGGAGATATCACGTCTCCCTGTCTTACGCCTCTTTTCAAAGGGATCGCCTTCGAGCTCTGTTCCTGTACTCGGACCGACATAGTGGCGTTATTATACAAACACTTCAACACTTCGATATACCGATAGTCAATACGGCATCGCTGGAGAGACTCAAACACAGCCCATGTCTCGACCGAATCAAAGGCTTTCTCATAGTCCACAAACGCTAAGCAAAGAGGCAAGTTATACTCTTCGGTCTTCTGTATAACCTGCCGCAGCGTGTGGATGTGGTCTATGGTACTGAAGCCTCTTCGGAAACCGGCTTGTTCGGAAGGCTGGAAGTCATCAAGCCTGCGCTCGAGACGGTTCGTAATGACCCTTGAAAACAGCTTATAAACATGGCTCAGAAGCGAGATGGGTCTATAGTTCTTTAATAAGGTATTGTCGCCTTTCTTAAAGAACAGCACCACCACGCCCCTGTTCCATGCTTCAGGCGTTATGCCCTCGAGGACGACGGTGTTAAAGAGCTTCTGAAGGACTTTTAGTACCGGTGTTCCACCCGCTTTCAGAAGCTCTGACGTGATTCCGTCATCACCCGGCGCCTTGTTGTTTTTAAGCTGATTCAGGGCCATTCTAATCTCGTACAGGCTGATGTCCGGGATATCCTCGGTGAAGTGTCGGGTCAGCTTGGCTCTTGGGTCTTTGGCCGCGCTGTTAGCAGGCTTGGCAACGGAAGCGTATAACTGTCCATAGAACCTTTCGATCTCCTCCAATACCTCGGCCTTGGTCGACGCTATACTGCCATCTTCTCTCTTCAGCTTGGTCAATTGGCTTTGCCCTATAGACAGATTCCTTGCAAACACTTTGGAGCCTTTGTTCCGCTCTATCGTCTCTTTAATATATTTCCTATTAAAGAGACGTATATCGTGCCGCAAGGATTTCGAGATCTGTCTATTGAGCAGCCTGTATGACTGCGCGTCATAGGAAGACTGCAGTCTCAGCGAGCGTCGTTCAGCCATGAGGTTTAGAGTGTGATCGGAAAGTTTCTGAGGTCTATTTGAACGGCGGGGTCTAAAGAACTTAGAACCTACCGTTTGAACAGTTTCTACGAGCCTGTTGTTAATCTCGTCCACTGATGCTAAGTTCTCCAGGCAATCAAAGCGATTAGAGAGTTCGAGCTGAAAGTTCTCGGGGTTTTGGATATCGACACGAGTAGGTCGGAGCGTGGACTTCACCAAGCGGGACCTTTCGAGTTTAACGTTAATATTCAATGTGCCTCTTACCATCCTGTGATCGCTACCGGTTTTCACCCTGTGGATCACGGAGACATCATTGAATATTCGTTTCTCGCTGGTCATGATGAAATCGATCTCATTTCTCGTGGAACCATCGGGACTTATCCAGGTCCATTTCCTGTGAGGCGGCTTCTGGAAGAAAGAGTTCATCATGAAGAGTCCCTCCTTCTCCAGAAAGTCGGCCAGCCTCTGTCCCCTAGGGTTCCGTTGTCCATATCCAAATTGCCCCACTCTCAACTCATCATCGCTTTTCTTGCCCAACTTAGCGTTGAAGTCCCCCATAACAACGGTGAAGTGGGTCTTGGTCGTATGTATGGCTCGACTTACGTCCTCATACATAGACTCCACTTCATCATCTGGGCGTGACGAGGTCGGTGCGTATACCTGAATGACCTTCATCGAATATCTCTCAGATATTCTGAGTATTAGGTATATAACCCTGCTCGACACGCTTTCGATGGTAATAACGTTGTTAATAAGGGCCTTGTGGACGAGAAATCCGACACCACCTTGGGACTGTTGGTCACCTTCCCGGTAGAAGAGGAGATTGCCGGATTGTAGGGTTATCGTGTCCTCTCCCTCTCTACGGACTTCGGACAACCCCACAATATCCCATCGCATCCATCTCAACTCTTCCTCCAGCTCAACAATCTTCTCGTCAGTCCTCATCGTGCGTACGTTGTGTGTTACCAGGGCCAGTCGTCTGTTGGGGTGGTAGCCGGGTCTCTGCCGGGGATTCTTAGCACCCCCTGCTCCGTCGTTTCCCTGGCCGCTACCGGAGCCAGGACTAGCGGAGCTGCCGGGGACTGGGGGCCTGGTCCTATTTAGAGTTTTCATTAGGGGGGGATTTGCCCATAATCGCCACGCTGGGCAGGCGTGGTGGCGATCGCAGAAACGTAGCTTCGCGACAGGGATGCTGCTGCCCATCCCTGCCCTGTGCCATTTGAGCTACGTTTGTTTTGGATGGTTATACCGCCATCAGTCAGTTCCGTTGTACCTCAGTCGGTTCCTACGACACCTGGTACTAGAGGGAGGTACTATTCTACTCTGCCGGTACCCCACGGCCTCTGCCGGTACCCCACGGCCTTCATTTTATTGCTTCTACATTTTTAGCCAAGAGCTGCGGCTACACTTAAGTTTAGTCAGCTAAACTTTAATATATGTTCACACCTATAATAACATTATTTATGTAATACTAGCTGGCCCGGCGAACTTCGTACTGCTATTATTGTCACGTCAACGTCACTCAATTGTTTTGCGTTCCCAGAACCTCTCCAAATTGACTTTTAAGTATTGTTACGAATCGTTTGTATGGGAGATAGAAAAGTGTTGTTTTTAGACTTTTTCAGGCAATTTTTTAATTTTTTCTCTGAGTAAGAACCATCCTTGTACTTAACTAGCAACACAGAACAGCGATTCATTTTTATATTTTATAAAGAAGATTTACGATGTACACATATACATAAAAAAATATGAAACATATACTCCTATAATTGATAGAAATGAATAACAAAAAATAAATGGTCAGAGCTAGCCGAGATCATATAATTTCGTCAACATTTGTAACACAAATAGATAGTTGCCAACAGCATTAATCCTCAAATCTCTTTGCAATACTAGCGTCCCTATTAACGTTGACACCGCGCAGCATCCATCCCTGTCCAGGACGCATCCGCTGCTCACCCAGAGGCACATCATGGGCATCTGCTAACTGCACCAAGAGCATTCTTCGTGAGCTGGTAGAGGTGTTCAAGGAACTGCCGTGGACCAGCAGATATGAGAAGACCACGATGTCTCCCTTGTCAGCGATCACAGGTGTTGCATTTTCAAGCGGAAACTTGCTCTGAAAGTATTGAGGAGGCAGAATTAAGGAGTATGTTAGACAAATTTTGATGCTGTTTTAGGCGTTCACAACGAATCGCACAAATCAATTATAAAATATTAAATTCTTTAATGATAGTGAATTCTTAATAAATGCATGCACGATATTATAATCTTAACAACTATATTTTTCAAGTCAAGTGTCAATCCAATAACATCAACAGTTGCTAGGGTAATATGCATACGAGGTCGTTAAGCGGGAGGTTGGGCTATGACACGCCTCCGCCGAGATTCCGTGGAATCCCTGGAGCCGGGAGCAGCTGGTCAAACGACATTTGTTATCAAATTATGGTTATAAAACTCTTATACTAATTACTTGCCAGACTTTACTTTCGAATACTACTTTCAGTGTGTATGTGGTCAGCATTATTTATTATTAACTTTAGCACCGGTAGTCAGACTGGAAAAGGTATCAGAGTAACTCAGCATACCAATTTACTTTTTGGATACGTACCTACTTATCAAGCTTAAATGAATTCATGACGTGATTGAAAGATTTTTTGTATGCACTTTCAGTTTCAGGGTTAGACTTTGGCAGATGAGTTTTTTTAAGTCTTGGTGAATAATTTATAAGAACATGAATTTCACTTGGTTTATGTATTTATTGACGAATGGTAACTTACAGTCGGCAAATGAACTGTAACCATAAGAACTGGTTGTAAACTTGACATGAACAATAATGTAGATACCTGATCAACATAATGGAACTCCCCTTCTCTAGCGCCGACGTCTTCCAAAGGACCCAACTTGTGTGAGCCAGGATACACGAACAGTCCGCCATTGCTGGGATCTGCCGCATCTAGGTGAAGAAATGCTGCCACCATGGAGTCGTTTTGGTATGGAAAATAATGATAGTCCTGGTCGGAAGCAAAAACAACACAAACGACATTAGTTAAAAATAGGTATCTACGTAAAAGCACAGTATAAGTAATAGTACTAACGTACAGTACCCAAGTAACACAGTGTAGCCGTATAATGGCCGACTTATGGTTTTAATGTATCGTTTTAGCATTAAAACCCAAGTTCTATATTAGTTTTATATACGTTTATAATGCTAATATAATGCTAATTTGGGCACAAATTAAACAGCTTTAGGTTCTTAATTGGTTTTTTATTCGCATGACAGAAGCATTATACCAACATTACGATGGTCAAAAAAAGTTGTAACCGCATTACAGAAGCATTATACTAGCACTATTACTGTTATTGAAGTTGCTAATCGCATTACAGAAGCATTAAACTAGCATTACAATTTAAGCAAAAGAATTATTGGAGTCTTTCAAGTGTTCACCTAAAGAACTCAAATAAGTCCTATATTTTTGAAAAAATATCCTTAATGCCGCGGTACAAATGCTTTAATAGAATAAACGTTGTAATTTAATTATCGTCTAGCGATATGACTGATGGTGACGAAATTGAATAAGTTTGTTGTTTGACATTATATTCTGGGTAACTTTTTTACTCTTGTTCTATTACTTGCCTTCAAATATTACTGCGAAATGTAGTTTACTGTCAATGTCTATATAGGTTTCATTGAAAATTTTCACGCGCCTTCAGTATATAGAGCCTTTGTTTAAAATGTTATAAAAAGATATGGGTGTAATAAAAAAACAATTGCATATTTTTGTGTAGAACGAAATTTTTGCTTGATTAACTTAATAGTTATGAATTAACTTGAGCTATCACTTTATTATAGGTCTATTAGTTTCTTACATAAGTCTAAATAATAATATTTTTTTGGTTATGGAATATTTACAAAATGGTGTCGTTCTAAACAGCTTGGTGAACCATAAAAAGGGCTTATTAATACCATCAGCTGTATAAATACTCACATGTACATATTTATTAAGCCAGAGGCCAGAGAGAAGACTTTTGATAAACCACCGTAGTGTCATCGTCTGCAAAGTGGTTTTATATGTGTTCACTTATATACCAGTAGACTTCATGTGAACTGATTTAGTTCCGTTACAAAATGCAATTTTAGTGATCTTTGAACGACAAAACCCGTTTTCTTTTATTTAACCAGATTTTTGTACAGCTTAAGTCTGTTCGCCAAGAGTTGATAAAAAGGTCTTCTAAACGGATTAATTACTACTAAGTGGATGTATGTACAGCTTTAAGCATTACTTTACTCACATGTATTCTATTAAAGAACTCCAAGGTGTACAACAGAACTCAATTGATCTTTCAAAATGCAAGCACTACAATGATATAATTTTACGCTGTTCAGCGGCTCTAGGCTTTTACTTACCATTTAAAAATGCTATCATACAACCAAAGGTACTGAAAACAGCTAAAAGCTGTACAGCAGAATTTTAGCATTATAATGGTTCAAGTTTATGCTATTAAGCAGCAATAGGCATTTACTTACTACCTAAAAATGCAATTATATAACCAAAAGTACTGAAAACAGCTAAAAGCTGTATAGCGGACTTACGGTGCATTATAATGGTTCAAATTTATGCTATTAAGCAGCGTTAGGCATTTAAAAATGCTATTGTAGATCCAAAGGCAATAAAATTAGCTAAAAGCTGTACATCGGCATTGCGGTATGCTGCACTAAAACTGAAGGCATTATAAAATCATTTTGTGATACCTTTAGCCAACCGCTATACAATCTAAAGTATTATAATGGCTTTCATATGCTTATATAGAGCGTCAGGCTGTTTGATGAACTTTTATAAGAGCTTATATAGACCTTAAGTTCTACATAAGTTCACGACTGGTTAGTTCAAATGCCTATTGTGTTACTTGGGTATGGACACTCTCTGCCGCTCTCACTAGTCGACCTCACCTCCCCTATGGAACCGATTTGGAACCGTTCGCAATGGATGCAACGTCCTACAAATTGAACCACCAATTGGAAGAAGGGAATAATTACAAAAAGTTCGAACTGAGATAATTAGAAAAAACTGATTTACTCTCAACGTATAGATCAAATGCCCATGATATCTTAAAATGAAATGTTGTAAACATTGTTGCCGATAATATGCTGTAAAAAAAAATATTTTATGTAAAGATAAACAAAAGTTAGGGTAGTTTGAAATTCTTGGAATTATTCCCTTTTTCCAATTTATGAAAAGAAAAACACAAATATTAAAGAATATTAGCATTTATTATATTAATAACATAGAAAAGATATTGTATTAATCCTCATCTATATCAGCACCATCCAATGTTGTTGTGGGCCAAGTCAAAATCAAATCATAAAACGTCTTATACTCTTCAGGAATATATGGTATGATTTTTCGCACATCATTCATCTTTTTTTCGTTTATGGGTAGTTTTGACGGGTATGCTTTTTAAATCAGGTATTTTAGGATTAGTTCTTGATTTTCGGAGCAAAAAAGATGTCTTTACAAATCCGTCAATGAATTCGGAACAGGTTAAGTAACCTTTATTACCACTATTGTACTCAAAATGTTTATATTTTGATATTTTAAAAGTTGTACTTTTATCTATTGACCAGCCAATCAAATTCAGTTATTACTAACGGTTTAAGTGAATAAAAATGTCAAATTAAAATAACCTTTAACTGTATGACAAAAGGTTGTTAGTTGGAAGAAAGAAATAAATCCATGATTTATTCCCTTCTTCCAACTTCCAACTTTTTTGGCCGCTAGTATTACAATGGCGTTTGACCGTTTTGTTTCTTTTTTCAACCTGACGCGTAGTTTTACGATTGAAAAGAGCTAATATGAGTAAAAATCTATTTCGTCAAAAACGGCTTTTATTCCCTTCTTCCAATTGGTGGTTCAATTGACGTCGCTCGTATTTTATTCTCCATTCAGTTTAAAAGATGGAAGTTACTTGTGCAGTGGATGGATATCTCAACAGATGGAAAATCAAAAAAATAAATTTATTCGATCCCTTTGGATGAAATAAAGTACAATTTTTTTTTATAAATTACCTAAAAAGCATGCGGCAGCCATAGTTTCATCATAACTAATTCATGTCTGTCAAAGTAGGATACAAGATACAATTAATACGAGATGAGAAAAGGATAGCATTATATGTCTCAAAGAGCAAGTGAGTGCGCAGACGCTAAAGTGACATTGCTGTCACTTGAGTTACTGGTGGTTTATTGTTTACAATTTTCTTATTTACGAGTACATTTCAATGTTTATTGTGCCGGATTGTGCGTGTGGTATTAGTTTTAAATTACGTTTGTTCCATGTGAATATGAAAATGAATCAAATCATTGCGCATGCATTTATATGAATATTAAAAAGCTACAATTAGTAAGAATGAAATGGTTTGACCATTACAATGAACCGGTGTTCGCAAGGCGAACGTTTGATTTTGTGGTGATTAGAAAATATAAAATTTTGGGTAAGTTAGCAATGGCAATTATACAAGGCGTTTTATAGAAGTCAGTGTAGTGTATTTACTATGTTTTTTTTTCTTCACTACGCCCACCTGATGTGAAGCGGTTACCTTAACCATATTAACGGTTGCAACATTAAATATCGCTCGCGCGCTGCCATCCTCGCTGCCAACGCAGCAACTCCATCGTCTCTGGTGACCTCACTCACTCGCAGGAACACAACAACCCTCAAGGAAATTGTTATTTGACTGCGGTATTCTGTGAGATGGTGGTACTTCGTCAGTCGGGTTGTTAAAAAAATACGCTATGTCCTACCTCTCTTTTCGTCAGAGCCTCGTCTGTCAGTCAGCAGGGTGTACCCCGTGCAGGTAAGATTGACTTTGGTTCAAAGATACCACTTACACCCCCTTACATGTCCGACTAATAATTGAATAATGTCAGCCCTAGAGAACGTCACTCAAACATAGGCACGTGTACAGACGTCATATGGTTACTACATGCAAAAGCGCCATTTTTGTATGGAGTGGCCGGGGTTTGGTAAAAGATTAAAATTAAAATCTTTTAAATTTTTTAAAAGATTTTAATTTTAATCTTTTAAACTGTGTAGCCTCCCAAAAGAAGATAAAAAATATACTTGGCTTTTGATTCATAACCATCATCATCATCCTCCTGTATACCCATAGCTGGACTTAGGCCTTCCCCAATGTTTTCCACCTAATGCAATCTGCTGCTGCTTCCTCATCCAGTCGTCATAAGAAAACGTCCATCGCTTCGTAGTCCCATACGCGGTCTCTACTATAAAATTTTCCTCTCAGATCTTCCATCACTGCCTAGGCAGATTTGTTTTCCTGAGGTCTTCGAAGACAAAGATGATACAATCCTTAAATTGATAATGAGAGCACAACCTCTCTGGAATGCAAAAAATTCTAACCATGGCTCAAAACCATGTGCAAATTTTTCAGCCTGAACAATCTTCATGGCTGGTTTTTAAACCATACGTTGAAACCGATGTCCGGGTGTCCTATCCAAAAATTACAATACTCTGATATCACACAATCTCATATGATAAAACACTCACACTCTACACCTTGACAAAAACACACCTGATGCATGGGATACGCAGCGCCTTTGCTCGGTGGCTTAGAATGCGCCTTTGTGTGATGCAGAACAATATTCTTGGTCTCCATGATGTCTTCCAAGGCATCCAACAGGTTCTTGTTGTAGAGAAACTGACCGAATACAGCCGAGTGGAACTGCAGATGATGAACACCTTTCACCTAATCATCAATATGAGAAATATTAAAGTTTATTCGAAACCTTCATTACTTCAACTTTGGAAATTGTGTTCTTCTAATTTAGAAAGCAAATGTAACAGTGAAATTCTTATTTAGGTTAGTATGGATATTGCGTACATTAACATGGCTTATGATGTAAAGGAATACAAGTTCTAGTTCGTTTTATCTATTCTTAGCTTTTCCGAAGTATTTATAACGAAGGGTTCTGTTCCAATATGACTGTGGATCTATAATGGATATTATCCGGAACGAGGACATTCGATGTATCCCCAAAATTATCAACATAGCTATTAGAGTTACATGTCACACGTAATAGCTGACTGACCCCATTATCGATAGAAAATAGGAACGCATTAATTAGAAAGCTAGTACTTACTGTCAGATCGCTATCACTCTTCCTGTCATTAGCATCACTTCCCACCCAAGAACTCTCCATTTTCTCTGAATTCTTCCTTTTAAACAGCGCATCGTATTCCTCTGATATAGCTTCTAACTCTTTAGGATCCAGAAGGTTTTTCAACAGAATATATCCGTTACGCTTATAGAGCTCTTTCTGTTCTGCTGTAAGTCTTCCCATTGTTTATTCTTTCTGTCAGAATTTTTGCTTCGTATAATCAATTATATATGAACACACAGGTTTATCTCTTAACCGTGTGTTATCTAATGCACACTACAACAAATTTACACCACTTCTCCTTCAATTTAAATTCAGTATGATTTAGAAATCCAATTAAATAAGACAGAAAATTATGACAATATAGGCATTACGTTCTTTATTCTCTTACTCTATTTTTTACAGCAATATAAATATGTACCTATACGAACGGACCAACTATTAGCAACTCAGAGTGTTTGTAAAGTGATGGAAACCCGGGATGTTTACGCAAATACATTACATAAATATAATTTTTATCACTATATCTTTCGTCTAATATTGATAAATACATGCTCAGGTCAAGAACAGTTCAAGCAAATTATAGTAAACAATTAAAACAAGTAATTATCAATGTCGATAAGTCGCGTACATAACTGTTAAGTTTGGACTCGAGGAATATGTGGTAGGGGAGGAGGCGGAGGACATATGTCTAGAGGTCTTTTAGTCCAGCCCATGTCTTAAGGTCTTTTACACAGGCGACCTTGCAAAATTAACTTTTTTTTGGTACGCTGCGACACTACGACTTATTTGAAACTAGGGTTATTAAAGGCTCGGCTTCCAACTCCTTCAATTTGATAATTTTAGTTTTATACTTCCGGCCGTAGATGGACCGACGGGAAAGGTCTATTATCCCGCAGTGGGTAGATTTTTTTTTATACTACGTCGGGTGGCAGACAAGCATACAGTACATTACCGTAGCCATATTAATGCTTGCAACATAAAATATCGCTCGCACGGCGCCACCCCCGCTGCCAACGCAGCATCTCCTTCCTTTCTGGTGACCTCACTCACTCGCAGGAACACACAACCCTCAAGATAATTGTTATTTGGCTGCGGTATACTGTGAGGTGAAGACATTCCCCAGTCGGGTAGCTTACAATTACGCTCCCTACCTCTCATTTCGCCAGAGCTTCGTTTGTCAGTCAGCAGGGTGTACCGCGTGCAGGTAAATTTGGCTTAGGTTCAAAGATGTTGATGTTACCCCTTACACCCCAAATATACAGGCTGATGATGATAATTCATTCTTTATTGCACATACAAATTTACAACATAGTGATATAGGACATATACAAAGGTGAGCTTATCTCTACAAGAGATCTCTTCCAGCTAACCTAGTGATAGTAATAATAGTAAGTTATTGGACGGGAGACTAAACAAACTAGTGCAGCGAATATAAAATTGTTACTTAAAACAAAACATAGAACTTTGATAATTATAAAAGATACTCTCTACTAAACCTAATATATACATATATATATATATATATATATATATATATATATACGTATATATCATCATCATCAGGTCCATATTAGTCTCCACTACAGGAGCACGACCCTCTCTCGTCCGTCCTAGACGGAAGGAGGATTTGGCCTACACTCCCCACGCTGGCCAGACGGGTTGGGGAGGCCTGATCGATATTTGATAATGTATTTCCCTTAGTCGCCTCGTACGACATCCACGGGTAGAAACGGAGTGATTCTATTCTAGTCTGCCGGAAAACACACGGTTAATTCTTTTTATTCATCCTATCCTTTGTATTCATATATATATATATATATATATATATATATATATATATATATATATATATATATATATATATACATATATATATACATATACATACATATATACATACATACATACATACGCATACACACACATATACACAATGAGTACATGTATATTCATAAACTTACATAAACTTATTAAAACACAATATATATAAATACACAATATGCATACATAAATAAACCAGATAAATATACATAATATTATTCCAGTGTCTGAGTTAAATAGTACTCTTTTAATCTATTTTTAAAGGATGTGAAACTAGAATTACAGTTAGTTCTATTCATCGCCATTTCAGGAATGTTCATTGACAAGGAGAAAAGCGAAGTAAAACGCTGCAATATCTCCCTACCTATAAACTAAACAAAACCTACCGTAACGATGTTAATAAAGTGATGAAGAGATCGCATATGTCATTTCCAACTAATAGTCCAAGTGGACGGTGTACATTACACTACGTCAGCGAATAAAAACACCAGTGTTTACAAAATACTAATACAAATACTTATGATGTGTTTTAAGAAAGTGACTAATAGGAGTAAGTAGAAGAAAGATTACTAGACGTGAGGAGATGCATCAACAGCAGGGGTGCCAGAACGCGACCAATACTCCTTTTATTTCAGGCTAGACCGCTTTACAGTTGTTTAGCAACAGGTATGGTTTGGGAAAATATTTATTTTTTGTGTCGCTGACTTAGCATTTCTTACAGCTGTCTGACGTACTATAACAATAGACTCAGGAAATGTTAAGCGGAAGCACTCCTTTTTCTATATCGCTCAGGCGCTAATAAACATATAGCCCGCTGGATGGAAAGCGGCACCGGCAGGCTATATTTGCTTCAAATACAAGGAATTTCATGTATCCAGCGGCGAACATAGTTCGACTGTAGGTCCATGGATGGATTTATTTGACTCAAGTTCCTCCGTGCTTCGGAAGGTACGGTAAGCCGTCGGTCCCGGCTATTGTCATTAGATAACAGTCGTTAAGCCAAGTCAGTAGCCTTTAGGCGGCTTGAAAACACTGGCCTCAATTCGCAGTTGAGCAGCGAGGCGGAGTACACTCTATACCCCTTCGATTGAAACCCACATCCCAGCAGTGGGCTGAATAAGGGTTGTCGACGTGCATAAAGAAGTTTTCATTTCGAAACCACTTCATCATCATCATCATCAGGTCATTTTAGTCTCCACTACAGGAGCACGACCCTCTCTCGTCCGTCCCAGACAGGAGGAGGATTTGGCCTACACTCCCCACGCTGGCCAAACGGGCTAGGGAGGCCTGATCGA
This sequence comes from Hypsopygia costalis, assembly GCA_937001555.2. Classification (NCBI taxonomy): domain Eukaryota; kingdom Metazoa; phylum Arthropoda; class Insecta; order Lepidoptera; family Pyralidae; genus Hypsopygia; species Hypsopygia costalis. The sequence goes on along the minus strand of OW443343.2, from coordinate 818,300 downwards.
TGTTTGATAATGTATTTCCCTTAGTCGCCTTGTACGACATCCACGGGAAGAGACGGAGTGATATTCTAGTCTGCTGGAAATCACACGGCCATCGAAACCACTGATGCAACGAAATTTATCTTGTCCTTAAGGTCTCAGTAGGATATTTATTTCATGCTTAAGGGTCCAACGAAACGAAAACGTATCCTTAAGTGGCGCATTTGTGTTCCATTCGAAGAATAGTGTAGCACGGGCCCTGCGCGAGGGCCGCCCTGATAACACCGGGATATATGGACGGCCATTACTCGCCGCCGGGGGTACCCACGTAAATAAGAGAATTGTTTTAAAATCCCTTATTGAAGCACCGAGTCGTTTGTAGTGACAAGAAATGTTTACGAAGTGATAGATTCTTTCCCATTTATAGTAATAGAACCTATTTTGATACGCCGTTAACGTTACAAACATAAGCATTTAAAAAACGGACAAGTGCGAGTCGGACTCGCCCACCGAGCGTTCCGTACCTCATCATCATTATTAATAATATTAACATATTTCGACACTCACGTCTAGTGATATTTTTCATTATAAATAAGAAAAAATGCGTCGGAAAAAATAAATAGAATATATTTTGCAATGTGCACATCAAGCCCTTTCATATGATACCCCATTTGAAGTAGTATCTTCACTTTGAAATTTCGACCCTCTATAAAAATATAGCCGCCTATTATTTAAGATTTAATTACAAATGTATAGTTTTGAGATTGATTCTTGTACTTGTAGTCTATAACGATGTTACTTGCCAAATTTCATAGTTCTAGGTCAACGGGAATTACCCTATGCATTTTGATTCCTTTTAGAATGTGTCGAAATATGCGTTTTTTCTGAATAAACGGCCGTATCTTATTTTTACGTAAATTTAACAGATTGATTTTTTTTTACAACTTCATGGGACCGTAGACCTGAGTATATAGTTCAAATTTCAGCTTGATACCTCCACGCATTCTCGACATAGAGGGTCTTGACAGACAGACAGACAGTCAGGTAGACAGACAACAGTGTACTTTAAAGGGTTCCGTTTTTCCTTTTGAGGTACGGAACCCTAAAAACAAGTGGACTTTAGACCACACGACTGAAGTAAACTCTCAATTGACGACCTCGGTGGTGAAATGGTTAACAATGGCCACTTTGACTCCGCGGTCGCGAGTTCGAACCACGCATGAGACAAATATTTGTGTGCTTGAACATGTCTGTTTGTCTTGGTCTGAGTGTTTTCTATGTATGTAAAACTGATTATAATACTTAAATACATTTTATTTTTTACAAAAAAGAATGTATTTATTTAAGTGTTATATTCAGTTATCTAGTACCCATAATACAAGCTTAGTTTAGGACTGGATGACCGTATGTAATTTGTCCAGGCATATCTGTTATTATTTATTATGATTAACGTTCGCCTCCCCCGATCACACTATTCGTAACGCTCTCGTCACGCATTCACCAGCTTACTCCCCAAGTCAAACGTGCGTAAAGAAGTTTTACTTTCATAACTCTATATCAAAAGTTATTGTCAAACCTTCTACACCGGTTGTCTGTTTATTACTCGACGAGCGACGACGAGCTCGGTGGTCGAATGGTTAGCAATGGCCACTTTGACTCCGAGGTCGCGTGTTCGATCCCCGCACATAATAAACATTTGTGTGCATGAACATGTCTGTTTGTCTTGGTCTGGGTATTTACTATGTATTATATGTATGTATTTACAAAAAAAAAATTAAGTATAGTATCAGTTATCTATTATCCATAGTACAAGCTTTGCTTAGTTTGGGACTAGATGGCAGTGTGTAATTTGTTCAGGAATATTTGTTTATTTATTTTATTTGTAGGCGTCGTTCCCCCATTGGTAGTTGGATGGCCCCATCTCGAACACTTCGATTGCAATAGGCGTGAGTTGTCGGGCGAGGAGAGGCGGAATATCTCCCTACCTATAAACTAAACAAAGCCTACCGTAACGATGTTAATAAAGTGATGAAGATATCGCATATGTCATTTCCAACTAATAGTCCAAGTGGACGGTGTACATTACACTACGTCAGCGAATATAAACACCAGTGTTTACAAAATACTAATACAAATACTTATGATTTGTTTTAAGAAAGTGACTAATAGGAGTAAGTAGAAGAAAGGTCACTAGACGTGAGGAGATGCATCAACAGAATAGAAATAGAATCAACAGAGGAGAATAGAAAAATCACTTTGACTAACAACTGATTAGTTATAATAAAACTATGACACTCCACCGAACACGTGGTGTTCATACGTGCGACGCCGGCCACTGCTATGAGCACAATGCCCGTTGGCCGTTCTCCATACCATGCCGCCATCGTTCGCACGCTCCACCAGCGTTCGGAGTTGCGTCAGAGCGGGGGTTGTTGCCACCACTTCAACTTCCGCTCTAAATTGGTCAAATAGGCTAGACGACAATGATAAAAAATTATAAAAAGTACTTATCAGTGTCATAAAATATACAAAACTAGAACGATCTGTGATCTTGAAATTTTGATAACTTATGTCCGACTTGTTCTATGATCGATCAAAGTGCAGTAGGAAAGTCCAATTTAAAAGAATGAAATTATAAAAAAAAAATATTAATTTTGGAAAAACAATAAAAAAATATAACTTTTATTATGGCACTAGCTACATAAACGCAGTATTTCACATAGCTGTCATACAAATTTCTGTTTTAACGTATACAAAATACATAAGTGTGACGTCATAATTATGTAGCCTTTTGTATGGAGCGTTTTCGGGAAAGTCCAAAATTGTGATTTTCAAGTTATCATATCTCGAGAAGTTTTTATGCTATCGAAGTAATTCTTTCACCTATAGTTATATTATTGTGACGTCCTTACTTAGCAAACCGAAAGAAAAAATTGTCGTCTAGCCTATTGCCGTCATATTATTACTACCTATGCAATAATTGTTTCAGAGTATTGATGGGGCTGCCACGGTTCTATAACACGTCTAGCATGTTCACGCTTGCACTTACAGCTCCCTTACCACCAACTCTTATTGCGATTCAATAACTGAATAGAATGCTTATTCATACCAATGAATGAGCGACTCTATGCAATTTGAAATAGAGTCGCTTATTCATTGGTATGAATGAATGGTGAACTTTTATGCCATGATAAAGAAAAAGACAGCATCCTTATTAACAAGAACGCGTGGTAGCTCCAACAATATTCTGAAAACATTAAAGGACAAACATGATTCAGCTATGCAAGAACACTTTATTAGTGTGCTTGTTAAACTTAAGAAATTAGCTGGCTGTAATACCTGTGGAACAAAAAAGGTAATAACTTGGGGTGTAAGTGGTTCATCAACATCTTTGAACCAGAGCCAACTTCACCTGCACGCGGTGCACCCTGCGGTTTCCTTGAGGGCTGTTGTGTTCCTGCGAGTAAGTGAGGTCTCCAGAAAGGAAGGAGAAGCTGCGATGGCAGCGGGTGTGGCGGCGCGCGAGCAATATTTTATGTTGCGAGCGTTAATATGGCTATGGTAACCGCTTCACATCAGGCGGGCCGTATGCTTGCCACACGTAGTATAAAAAAAAAATTTGGCGCGGACATGCATTGACCCCCATGCGAGTAATGAAGGGTGAAATTTGATCTTTATAAAAGTACAAATTTGATCTCTATAAAAATACAAATTTGATCTCTATAAAAGTACAAATTTTAATTTCGATTATTTTTATTTAAAAAGATATTGTTTCAAGTTTTACTTTTTAAATATTATAGAATTAATAAGGTTTTAGGTTTTATTCATTTATTCTCATAGAAGAATTATACATTCACTGATTATGAGAACTTAATACATATTAATACCTACATAATTAATTGTTCGAGGAGCGCACTAGTAAGACGATGTTACGTACAAAAATCGTGGTAGAAAAATAAAAACAAATACATTAATGTGTCACAATTGTTACTGACGCACGACGGGCGCAGGCGCAAACCGACATAATGTTAACACAGATATAAAACGTTTTTTCTAGATGTGCTTAGAAATGGTTACAAGATATTGGTTAGTGTTTCGTTTTTTCTTATTATTTTAATTAATTTTTAAGTATTACTATTTACTATGCGCATATACATGCGAAAATATATTTGCTTATTTATTAAAGCACTTTAATATCTCTACCAGTGATTTTTAATGTTTACTAATAGATATTATTAGCTTGCAAGATTAGCTTATAAATTTTTACTAACTAATGGACCCAAGTTACTCTGAATGAAAACACAAACAAAGGTAAAGTCATGATGATGATTGAATTTGACGAGCTCGGTGGTCGAATGGTTAGCAATGGCCATTTGGACTCCGAGGTCGCGGGTTCGATTCCCGCACAAGACAAACATTTGTGTGCATGAACATATCTGTTTTTCTTGGTCTGGGTGTTTTCTATGTTTATAAGTATGTATTAACAAAAAAAAATGTATTTAAGTACATTTATCAGTTGTCTAGTAACCATAACACAAGCTTTCCGCTTAATTTGGGGCTAGATGGAGCTGTGTAAATTGTCCAGAAATATTTATTTATTTAAATATTTATTGAAACAATACTAAAATGTCTATAGGTATATATATTATGTATAACTTCAATAGACGTCCACGTCACGATCCAGTTGCACCATGCGTGCCTTCAGGGTACTCAAATATGCCTTCATCCTGTTCATAGAGTATTTACTCAGAGTATTGGGCTTGTAGATATGTCCTTGATTCGTAATACAGGGCCCCAGGTGCACTAGGCCCCATCCTGGAACGAAGAAGGAATAAAAAACATTCTATAAATATTTTAAAAATGGAAAAATTCACATCTACCGCCGAGGTGGGATTTAAACCCACGACCTCTCCATTACCGGGCGAATGCTCTTTATAGCTGAGCTACAGGAAGGTTTGTGATGGTGACAAATTTTACTATTCACTTCTTTAAAGGAGGTGAAGTTTTCCTTTTTAATAATATTTGGGGTGTAAGTGGTTCATCACCATCTTTGAACCAAAGCCAACTTCACCTGCACGCGGTGCACCCTGCTGACTGACAAACGAAGCTCTGGCGAAAAGAGAGGTAGGGAGCGTAATTGTAAGCTACCCGACTGGGGAATGTACCTCCACCTCACAGAATACCGCAGCCAAATAACAATTCCCTTGAGGATTGTTGTGTTCCTGCGAGTGAGTGAGGTCACCAGAAAGGAAGGAGATGCTGCGTTGGCAGCGGGGGTGGCGGCGCGAAAGCGACACTGTATGTTGCGAGCGTTCATATGGCTACGGTAACCGCTTCACATCAGGTGGGCCGTATGCTTGTCTGCCACCCGACGTAGTATAAAAAAAATAAAAAAAATAAAAAATTGTATATACATATATATATAGTGACATACATTTGATCACGAGTACTCTTTAGAGTTCCATAACTAGACCCTTGGCATTGACCCATATTCATTTCACTGCTGGAATGCATGTCGTCCTTCAATCGATGTTAGTGTCGCCCTTCAATCGGGTTAGAGCGTACTCTCAGCTCGACTGCGTGATCACCGTGACCATTGATTTAAAACCACCCATAGGCTTGTTTTAACTACTATGTTCTAATGACAACAGCCGGGACCGACGGCTTAACATGCCCTCCAAATTAGAGGAGCTTTCGATAACTAAACCCGTCCATAGCTGCGGTCAACACTGCTTCACCATCACCCTGTATCTATCCACTGCTGGACATAGGCCTTCCCTAATACCTTTCACCATATGCGATCCTGCGCTTTCCGCATCCACCCGCTTTCGCCCGTTCCCTAGAGGTCACCGGTCCATCTAGAGAGAAGGATCTAGAGGGAGGGGGGGCGCTCGACGCTTCGTCGCCCCATACAAGGTCTCCATCCTAGGACTTTCCTCCCCCATCTGCCATCACTGACTCGGCAGATGTGGCCAGCCCACTGCCACTTCAGCCGCTGACTCTGAGAGCTATGTCGACAACTTTGGTTCTCCATCGAATTTCTTCACTCCAGATTCGGTCCCATAGAGAAATGCTGAGCATTGCTCTCTCCATCGCTCGCTGCGCGACTCTCAATTTATGTACCAGCCCAACAACGGTCAGAGTCCAAGGTTTTGGACCGTAGGTCATAGCGGGGAGGCTGCACAGGTTGAAGACTTTGGTTTTTAAAATTTACGGTATTTTGTGAGGATATGCCGAAGAAGCATTCGGGAGAATGCTGCCCAACCCAATCGAATGCGTCTATCGATCTCCTTGTTGAAGTTACCCCGGCCAAGCTGTATCACTTGCTCGAGGTAGACATAGTGTTGAACCACTTCAATTGCTACATTTTAGACATTGCTTAACTGGGCGTGATCAATTAGATTGAGAGACAGCAATATTGAAATTTGAGTCTTATCTTAGATCAATAAGATGTAATCTAGGCAGGGGTAAAGTCTTCATTAGTCCTAAGGGTAACAACTTTCAAAAGGTTAGAAAATTCTGCTCTAAGCCCTGGCCACTCCATATTAGCTTGTGATATTAGGGTGTCTGGCTAACTCACTTTGATATGGTTTTGCCTTGCACTGCGCGTCCAGGTAAGCACAATAGCTGCGAAAGGTAATGAAGCCTCCGGATATATCCATCATGATCTCCTTCTCTCCGCAAATTTCAGCAAGGCATTTATAATAATATCCGTCCCCCATCTGATGAGCGCACACTTCTCCGAGACTGGAACATGCATCGAATCTTAGAAGCCGGTCTCGGCACCTTGTTATGCTATTTCAGTCGACGATATTTTATTTATTTATTTAATAGGGCAACCAACAAGACATTACACTACACTAAGTGAAAATACATCCACACACGCAAGGAAATCAGAAATTTGTTTTAATATTGACGAACTCGGTGGTCGAATGGTTAGCAATAGCCACTTTGACTCCGAAGTTGCGGATTCGATCCTCGCACAAGACAAATATTTGTGTGCATGAACATTCCTGTTTGCCTTGGTCTGGGTGTTTTCTATGTATTATATATATTTATTTACAAAAAATATATATTTAAGTATAATATCAGTTACCTAGTACACATAGTACTTAGTTTGGGACTAGATGGCCGTGAGTAGTTTGTCCAGGAATATTTTATTATTGTATACTTTTGAGTAATAATCGGTACAATCACTATTATTTGTACAATTTTTTTTTTATATAATTTTATATTCTATTTTAGTTTACAGTATTTGAAGAGATAACGGCTGCATAACAAAAAATAAACAATATTATTATGTACTTACAAAATACTACAGGGAAATATTCAGGAGATTTTAATAATATTTTTTTTTTCTAACCATACCTTTCACTCTGTCTAATTCACATAGAAAGTATAATTTTAACAAAAACAACCGGCTCCACAAATTACTCTTCAATCGTAAGCACCACTAAAAAATTAAAAACACTATAAGAACTGAATTTTATAATATGAAAAAAAAATTGGACCAATCTGGAAATTTCTTTCAAATAAAAAAGTTTTTTTTTTCCAATCGGTTTCTAAATGACAGAGTATTGAAGTAACAAACATAAAAAAATACAACCGAACTGAGAACCTCCTCCTTTTTGGGAGTCGGTTAAAAATGGCTGTGACAGAGACAAAGAACGAATGGATAGAATGAATCTACTACTATATTTTACTACGGGCACACCACGGCCACTCCGTTCAAATGTCATGTCGTTTACGACTACATAAACAATGACGTCTGTGCAGAGCGTTAATGAGCGTGTGTGCGAGCGGCGCTATACAAACTGTTACAGATTTGCCTCAGAGGGGAGGTGAGGTCGACACGAGAGAGCGGCAGGGAGTGGCTATACTGTACTACCATTACTTATATCGGACAAAGTAATTATATTGTGACGGACACTCTGCGTACCTACTTTGGTACGGCGCTCTGAAAATATTCCTAACAGATACCTATTAATAACTACATTGGGGTATAAGTGTTCATCTACATCTTTGAACCAAAGTCAATCTCACTCTCTCTCTCACGTGGTACACCCTGCTGACTGACAAACGAGGCTCTGGTAAAAAGAGTGGTAGGGCATAGCGTATTTAGTAAGATGCCCGACTGGAAAAGTACGTCCGTCTCACAGAATACCACAGCCAATAACAGTTCCCTTGAAGGTTGTTGTGTTCCTGCTAGTGAGTTAAATCACGTAGAATGATGGAGTTGCCGCGTTGGCACTAGGAGTGACAACGCACGGCCGATTTTTCAAGTTGTGAGCGTTTATATTTGAATACGGTAACCGCTTTACATCAACTAGGCCGTATACTTGTTTGCCAGCCGATGTAATATACAAAATAAAACCTGTATGCCCAGCAAAAACCATATAGTTTGAAATGTGATTGATAGATTTTATATATTTAGGTAATAGCATATCATTGCCTAGTTCAGGCAATTTTGTTACTTGGCAGGCATATTTTCCTTTCACAATATTTAGATGACATGGCACAACATTGCCTAGTACAAGATTACCTGGTTATAACATTACCTAGCATAAAGATAGCTGCATTCGTCGCCGCATATCGTAGGTATAGGCGTGGTGGTGGCGTTAGATTTATCCCACTCCCAGGCGTCTCTGATCTTCCATTCGCCCCCCGGCCAGTAGGGTTCATACCCGTAATTGGGGTCGTAATGATCCCCGGGATCCACGAGTGGGTCTACAGTCGCAGCAGGCATTAAGTTCATCAGACTACTAACAAATTTAGATCTAAAAAGACAACAGAATTGTGAGCTAACTGTAAAACTTTCGCGTTGCTTGATTAAAATTATTATAACCACGGAAATTAACGCGATCATGCATGTAAGGTAGTTTACACGGGCTGTCTTGTCAGACGGGCTGTCTTGTCAGACAGCCCGTGTAAACTACCTTACATGCATGATCCAGGCTGACATGCATGATGTCAGCCTGGTCAACCACGGCCGGTGCAACCAGGGGCTCTACCGTCGAAGCTGAAGCGGATTACCATCGGAATTTTTGAATACAAAAATGAAACTACTGCTTAGATTATTGGTAATTATGTTTAGCTCAGCTGGTAGAACCCTAGAACTCTACCGACAAAGCTGAAGATGTTTATCAATAACTTTAACCTAAGGTCAATTTATGGAATCAAAAATCCAATGGTAATCGGCTTCAGCTTCAGCGGTAGGGCCCCTGGTTGAAACGTCTGGTAATAAAGGTATGTAAAAGTACCTTGCATGCATGACCGCGTGCCGACGACAAGGTGCCGCGCCGCCGAAGACACACCTTTGGCCGGTTGTTTAGCGCGTATTACAAGTTTTTTGTATGGGGACACCACTTATTTTTTGACTTAACTTTATCTTTATATTTCTGTTATATAGCAAATATAATAATACATATATTGGGATAGTTTCAAATATCTGCTTGTAACGTTCCCAACGCTACAATTAAAAAAAAATTGTATGGGGGGGACCCCATACATTTTTTTTTAACTTTTAGATTTTTTCCTACCCTTACACACAATTACCGAGCTGGATTCCAAATTTCATCCTTCTAGGTCATCTGGAAGTAGGTTAGGTTTAGGTACTATAAATCAGTCAGTCAGTCAGTGCTAAAATTTACGACATTTTGACCTTCATATCTTTATAACCGTTTGAGCTAGCTTCATGAAATTTGGGCTTCTAGATGTCCTTGTGGATATAATTAAACACACGTAGTTTTATGTGTTTACGTTAAAGAGGTTTTGAGTTATAGAAGGGTCAAAAGTGGCACCAAGTGGTTCGTGTAATATTACACTCGGCGCTGGCTAGCCAGTTCCTTTGCTTGAACTTGGCTTGACACGCTGCCGCGTGTCTAGAATGTCTAGATGTTGGAGGTTCGCCGAGACGACCGCAGCAGCTGGAGCAGAGACGACCAACGCAGCCACGGCAGTCGCATGCATCTACTAACGGTAGTGGGTTGGTGCCGCCCGGCAGTAATTTGCATTAACTAATTGGTGGCGGAAGCATGCAAAATAGTGTATATCAAAATGCCTGTTAATTTGACTTCCGCAGAATAACACCTGAATCAATTAACTACATATACATTCATTCATTTATAAACAATATTAATGATCGAAGATAAACAATGACATCTAATGCAGACGTGAAAGAGCGTGTGTGCGTGCGGTACTTACAAACGGTTCCAGATTAGTCTCAGAGGGGAGGTGAGGTCGATTTGAGAGAGCGGCAAGGAGTGGTCATACTATACGTAGTATTTATTACTTATACTTTGTCCTTGCACCTTACACACTAATAAATTAATAGTTTAAAAAACACTAGAAAAACACGCTTTTATAAATGCACCTGATCGTGTGCAAAGTCCATTACGTGGCCTTTCTCACAAGTGCAAATACGACTATGATACGATATTCCATCATGGAATGCCAGTGCCTATCTCCCGGCTTCATCGTCAGACCTTGAAACCTAATCGTGGTCAAAGTTCATTACAAGACTTTTCTAAGAAATCCAAAAACAGCTATGATACGATGTTCCATCATGAAGTTCCAGTTCATATCTTTCGGCTCCATCATCAGATCAGTTCGACAGTACCATATTATTGTATTGTCATCAGAACTACATACAGCTGCCAATTTTCATTACGCTACGATCTTTGGAAGATGGTTAAATTAGTTACCTTAGATTCCATTACATAGTTAGTTACATACAGGTCGACCTAATAAAAGGGTGTTAAAAATTTGTAAGGAACTTACTTAATATCCATTTCTTCGTCATTTCCAATACAAACATGGACTGTAAACGGAATATATTATTAATATATTATTAATTGACGAGCCTGGTGGTCGAATGGCTTAGCAATGGTCACTTTGACTCCGAGGTCGCGGGTTCGATCCCCGGACATGACAAATATTTATGTGCATGAATATGTCTGTTTGTCACGGTCTGGGTGTTTTCTATGTATTATACGTATTTATATACAAAAATCAATGTAATATAAAATTATATAATATACATGTAATAAAATTTGTTAAATTTGCATGCTATTTATAATGGCTAAATAAGCTGGTGATTTATTTTACAATAACATATGTTTAAATGTTACCCTATTTATTTCAAATAAATTATTTTGTATTGTATTTTTGTATTTAATGAATGGCTTATATTTAAATACCTAAAACAATGGGGTGTCTTGTGTCACGGACACGCCCGTGTGCTGTACCTGAATACGTTATATGCACTAAAATTATCTCAAAATGGCAGCGCTACCCCCTCCCCCGCACGTGATGTTCAATAGTCCTTACTTAGCGTCATAAATTCTTTGATCCTTCATCGATCCAGTGGTGTGGTTGAATTTTGGATGGAGATGATCGATATGTAGCTGTAACACCAAACTGCGCCCCCCCCCCCCCCCCCCCCAATTTTGCTATCATTCGATTGTTATTTCGACATATTCACGTCAAAAGATTTTACTAACTCGCCACTACTAAATGATACTTTATTGGGGTGTAAGTGGTTTATCAACATCTTTGAACCAAAGCCAACTTCACCTGCACGTGCACCCTGCTGACTGACAAACGAAGCTCTGGTGAAAAGAGAGGTAGGGAGCGTAATTGTAAGCTACCCGACTGGGGAATGTACCTCCACCTCACAGAATACCGCAGCCAAATAACAATTCCCTTGAGGGTTGTTGTCTTCCTGCGAGTGAGTGAGGTCACCAGAAAAGAAGGAGATGCTACGTTGGCAGCGGGGGCGGCGGCGCGCAAGTGATATATTATGTTGCGAGCGTTAATACGGTTACGGTAACCGCTTCACATCAGGCGAGCCGTATACTTGTCTGCCACCTGAAGTAGTATAAAAAAAAATATATTTTGATGCAGAATAATTGTCTTTCTACCTTGAAGAACCAACCCTCCTCCTACCTACCCTAGTTACGAATCAGGAATAAAATACTAACGTATCGCCAAAACAATAATAAGACTTTGAAACATGGCTGAGGCCATCACAAACTCACTCAAGCGTGATAGTGCGCAATTGAGTGTGACCATCATAAAAAAAAACTAATAAAATATTAATTAATTTTAAATTTTAGCGAAGATTCACAGAATACCGCAGCCAGTGAGGTCACCAGAAAGAAAATGTATACAGTAACTGAATACATGAATGACAGATTTAGAAATTATTATCTAATTATTGTAATGTTTTTATTAATGTATTGTAAATACAATGGAAATTTAAGAATGATTAATTGAATGTGATTTAGATAAAATTGAGTAAAGAAAAATTTGCACGCCCCTACGAGGGTAGAATAAGTTGGATACCTATGTAATCTTATCTTAAAAAAAAAGGGAGTATGCGCTGGCAACGGATCGGTGACCCCCTGGTGTCGCCGACTTCCATGGGCGGTGGCGATTGCTTTCCATCAGGACCCAAATGCTCGTTTGCACCCCCCCCCCCCCCTCATATAAAAAAAAAATATATTTATTGCTACTTCTCCCCTCCTTTAACATTTCTTGTGTTCTACTATTTATATCTGAGGGCCGCCACTAGTAGAGATATCTTATAGTGATAAGGCCGCCTTTGTACGTCTATATTTTAAGTGCTTTTATGTATACATATTTATGCTTATTATGTACAATAAAGATTATGTAAATACAAACAAACAAACAAAAAAAAACTCAGAAATGAAAAAATAAATAAATATCCGTCGAAGAGCCCAGTGGTCGAAGTCTAATGGCTAGCAATGGCGACTTTGATTCCGAGGTCACGGGTTCGATCCTCGTAGAAGACAAATATTAGTGTGCATGGATATGTCTGTTTGTCTTGGTCAGGGTGTAATGAATGGTTAGCAGTGGCCACTTTGACTCCGAGGTCGCAGGTTCGATTCCCGCACAAGACAAATATATGTGTGCATGAACATGTCTGTTTGTCTTGGTCTGGGTGTTTTTTATGTATTATATCAGGGAGCTTTTGATTTATCTGCCAGGATTGAAAAGGGTAGTAGTATTACATATGCCGATTTCGATAGTAAATGAAATTTGTGCCCCACGTGTTATTTTTTTTCTCTTAGGAAATAAAATCGCATCATGAAAAGATTAGTTTACTTTGTATGAACCATCCCTCTGTGTCGCAGTCTAGACGGCGTGGTCAATGCGCTCGGGTATGACCCGTGCCGAAAGGCTACGTCAAGAGCTGCCAAACGCTTTCCGAACACGGTGATAACCGCGGTAAAGTCAAAGTTTACTCAAACGTTGGGCCGCCCTTTGTAAACGCCGCCGCTTCGCAGCGATGTCTGTCGCTTGATCTCCTGCCGCCCACCCCCGCACGGGCGGCGCGGCAACAGCGCTCGCGCCGCGAGAAAGAAGGAAGAAAGGATCCAAGGAAACGAAAACAGTGTTAACCGTGATTCGTATTTCGTCCGTGTGTTGACCTAATCATGCCTATACGCCGCAGTTTTACGAAATGTACAAATTTCTCGAAATGGTATGGTAAGGTTTCTTGTCGCGAGTGTAAATGCGCACGCAGAATATCTGTACGAAATTCAGTACAGATAGACCTCGATCAGTTACAGAAAGCGGTAGTGGACTTTTTCCGCAGACATTCCATGGCAAAAAAGTGGTAAAACATGTATGTAGACGTGGATAAATTAGTGGCTAATTGTGATTTTGTGTAAATAATTTGAATGAGCTTTTAAACACGCCAAGTTATTGCAGAACATGTTATGGGACTGCGTTATTTTTGAAAACTAACATCGTAACTAAGTGTTTTTATGATGTTTCCATAAACAAACACATACATTATTCGACGAGCTCGGTGGCGTAGCGGTCAATGACGCGGCTTCGACACCAACGCTCGTGGGGTTGATTCCCACATAGGACAAACATTTGTGTGCATGAACATGTCTGTTTGTCTTGGTCTGGATATTTTCTATGTATATAATAATATAAGTATGTATTTACAAAAAAAAACTGTATTTACGTATGTTTATCAGTTGTCTAGTACCCATAACACAAGCTTCGCTTACTTTGGGGCTAGATGGCGCTGTGTAATTTGTCTGATAATATTTATTATTTATTTATTATGATATTAATTTGACAGTTCAAAACCTGTGATAATAAGTGTGATGAAAAGTTCAATGACCTTGATAAGGACAATCATCTGCCCTCCAGTAAGTGTATGTTATTATTACCTATCAGTTTTACATTTGATTACATTTTTTTTACCTATCCTATTTTGATTACAACGCATTTTAAAGGAAATATGCAATTGGGACGACGCTACCTACGTACAGCTGTTATTGTTATTATCGACTTCATCTGATAGCGCGGAATGTATTAAGCACTATGAAACCAGTTCATTGACTACGTTATTTATTTTTTCAAAGCTTATTAATGATATTGGGACGCCATATTTCTTCACTAACGTAACAAGGCTAATACAAAAAAAGCACCTTATATATGTATATATATTTACAAAAAAAAATGTATTTAAGTAAAATATCAGTTATCTAGTAGATACATAGTACACGCTTTACTTAGTTTGCGACTAGATGGCAATGTGTTAATATTTATTTATTTATAAGTTGCCTGACTGGGGAAGTGCCTCCACCTCAGGAGCGGATCCAGAGGTGAAGCGTGGCAATTGTCACTCCTGAGGAACCACATTTTTTAGGGTTACGTACCCAAAGGGTAAAAAGGAACCCCATTACTAAGGCTGCGCTGTCCGTCTGTCCGTCCGTCCGTCCGTCTGTCACCAGGCTGTATCTCATGAACTGTGATAGTTAGACAGTTGAAATTTTCACAGATGATATATTTTTATTGCCGTTATAACAACAAATACTAAAAAACAGAATAAAATTAATATATAAGGAGGCTCCCATACAACAAACGTGATTTATTTGCTCGTTTTTGCTCGCAATTGATAACGGTAATAGGTAGACGCTTGAAATACTCACATATTATTTAGTTTTATATTTACTTTATAAATAAATAATTAAATAAAAATAAAACAAATATGTAAGGGGGGCTCCCATACAACAAACGTGTTTTTTTGCCGTTTTTATAGATAATTGTACGGAACCCTTCGTGCGCGAGTCCGACTCGCACTTAGCCGGTTTTTTACTGTGGTACAAGCGAAGCACTGTTGAGGGTCTTCGTGTTTTAGTCTGTTCTGTGCCGATCCGCTGACCGGTGGAAAGAACACCATAGTGATGTAGCTCCTGCTCCACATGTGTTGAATATTAAGTATTCAAAAGGTGAAGAGACATCTTCTAGGCCAGCATAGTGGACGCAACGAGATGACATGAAGTGCATGCATTTTGGGGCGTAAGTAGTTCATCAACATCTTTGAACCAAAGCCAACTTCACCTGCATGCGGTGCACCCTGCTGACTGACCAACAAAGCTCTGGCGAAAAGAGAGGTTGGGAGCGTAATTGTAAGCTACCCGACTGGGGAATGTACCTGCACCTCACAGAATACCGCAGCCAAATAACAATTCCCTTGAGGGTTGTTGTGTTCCTACGAGTGAGTGAGGCCACCAAAAAGGAAGGAGATGCTAGGTTGGAAGCGGGGGTGGCTGCGCCCGAGCGATATTTTATGTTGCGAGCGTTAAAATGGCTACGGTAACCGCTATATATCAGGCGGGCCGTATGCTTATCTGCCACCCGACGTAGTATAAAAAAAAAACACCTTCTAGGCCAGCATAGCGGACGAGACGAGATGACATGAAGTGCATGCGATTTCGTCGCTTCCATTCCTGGCATACAGTAAAAAGAAACAATAAACATGCCGTTAGGATTGTTCCTGCGAGTGAAGGAGGTCAAACAAAGATGGCTAAATTTATATCGAGGATATATTCGCAGGTCTAGACCATACAGTCAAGTGTGGATGGCGGCTGTAGAACGAGGCAAGGATCCCAGTCACTCTGTGGATTACTTCACGGGTGAACTTCATATCTGCGGAGTTATAGAATTTCTTCTTAACTTCGCGACACTTGCCCCGGTGGCTGATCATCCAACCTGGACATAAGAAGGTCATCTTTAAAGCCAAAGCCAACATGCACGTCGTGCACCAAATAGTCTAACAAAGAAAGCTCTGGCGAAAGAGAAGTATTGAAGGGATGAACTAAGGAAGTACTGTCTTACTGGAAATCTAAAAAAACATCTTAGGAGAGGATAGATTACATATACACTCTAGACTAGCCATGGGGGCTACCACTACTACTCTACTACACTACAGTGTACCTTAGTGAATAAAAGATAAGGGGGCCTCACCTGCACGTGGTAAATACTGCTGACTGACAAACGAGGGTCTGGCGAAACGAAAGGTAAGGCATAGCGTATTTCTTCAAGCTGCCCGACTGGGGAAGTACCTCTACCTCACAGAATACTACAGCACAATAACAATTCCATTGAGGATTGTCTGCCAAAAGAATTGTGAAGAGACACCTTTCGAGGAGTGGAACGATAGCATCGATGCTCGTGTCAGTCTAAGCGAACACGCAAATTAGCAACCCCGACCGTAACCTGTCCATGGATGGGTTTATTTATCCTGAGCTCCTTCATGCTTCGGAGGGCACATCAAGCCGTCGATCCCGAGTTCGCGACTGTTCTCATTAGATGACAGCCGTTAAAACAACTCAGTGGCCTTTAGGCGGCTTGAAAACACTGGCCTCCGTCAACCCGTAGTTGAGCAGCGTGGTGCAAACCCCTTCGATTGAATGGAAACCCGTATCCCAATAGTGGGATGAACAAAGGTTGAAGACCTTCTAAGCTGGCATAGTTGATGTACAGGTTAGCGCACAGTCACAATGGCTATATTAGGAAATATTTTATCGTAGCTTGCAAAATGCACCGCACAGGATGTAATTTTGCAATGCAAGTAATTAGTGTACGATCAACACTCGACAAGTCCACTCATTAGCTCTCTGTAGAATCTCCATCCAGCTAACATCCTCTCAGCATCAGCGTTTACCTAACATCTTTATGTACAGCTTCAGGACATAGGATGTGCAGTGGATGAGAAGAAATGATATGAATGGCATGTGATTTCATCGCTTCCACTCCTGGACTCCACGCCCTAAGGCTCATCAGGTAGGCAGTGGCTACCTGATGGGCCTTAGGGTAGTGGCAGTGGTGTCAAATGCTGTGTCCAAATAATAGAAACTTAAGGAAGACTGTAGCGAAATAGACATTCCTTTGAGGAATGTTCCTAGCTAGCGAAGATATGTTATTTTTTCCATTTTAATGGCCGTGTGGTTTCCTGCAGACTAGAATAGAATCACTCCGTCTCTTTCCGTGGATGTCGTACAAGGCGACTAAGGGAAATACATTATAAAACATCGATCAGGCCTCCCCAACCCGTCTGGCCAGCGTGGGGAGTGTAGGCCAAATCCTTCTTCTGTCTGGGACGGACGAGAGAGGGTCGTGCTCCTGTAGTGGAGACTAAAATGACCTGATGATGATGATTTTTTAACCGACTTCAAAAAAGGAGGAGGTTCTCAATTCAACTGAATATTTTTTTTGTATGTATGTTATTCGATATCTTTGCGAATTGTGAACCGATTTTCATAATTCTTTTTTTTTATTTGAAAGGGTATAATTGCATGGTGGTCCCATATTCACCAAGTCAGGATCTGATAATGGGATGCCAGGGAAATCAAGGGAAACCCTTAAATTTTATAAGCACGTATGGTCAAATTCAATTTTTTTTTGAAAGGGTAATTGCGAGTTGGTTCCATATTCACCAAGTCAGGGTCTGATGATGGGATCCCAGAAAAATCGAGGGAAACCCTTAAATTTGCCCTATGGTAGTTGGCAGAATAAAATTGTGCTACTCCGTTGCTCTGCGCTGGATATCGTACAAGGCGACTAAGGAATCTTGTATCACGCGATAACTTTTCTTCCGGAAGACGGGCAGCAGTATTCCACCAATAAGCTGCGCTCACCAACTGAAGTCGGTTTCAATTTTTTTTTTTTTAATCAAATTTATTTTATATATAAGTTGCCCGACATGTAATAATAAAATAATAATTAATAAGGTTTGGTCCTGTCGGTATCAACTCATAACCACCCCACTATTGGGATACGGGTCTCCCGTCAATCAAAGGGGGTTTAGAGCATACTCCACCACGCTGCTCAACTGCGGGTTAGCGGAGGAATAAGTTTTGGGGTTATCAAAAAATAAACCAATGTCATTTGTGACGTTGGACTGCTATGCCTTGTTTAGCAGTGGAATACGAAAGATGGCGCCACACTGTGACTTAACAGCATTAAATAGAAATGGAAAAGTTCATTTCATCACAAACTTTCCTGATAACTCAGTTGGAAAGAGCACGCGACCAGTTATAGAAAAGGTCGTAGGTTCAAGACCCATCTAAGCGGGTGAAGTGAATATTTTCATTTTAAAAATATTTATTATTGCAGACGTCTATAGACTATGAGAATCACATTACATCAGGCGGGCCGTATGCTTGTTTGCTTGTTCACCCGAGTGTATAAAAAACTTGCCTTTTCCACCGCTGCAGTCCTGATTCTTCATTTGGCAATAATCATCAAAATCTTTATAATCAAAAATCTTGTTTCTTGCACAGATGGCACCATATCTGTTAATAAATTATAAATAAACGCTAATTATGTTATTGTGTTTATTTGTATATATGTGACATAGTGTAATATTAATAAAGTATTTGTAGCGTTCCACATTAATTAAATTTATTTTCAGCGACCGGTTTCGCCTTTACGGCAATATCCAGGTAATCACCCTTCAGACCCAACGTGTGTTTCAGGTACACAAGTGTTTTATTATTAATATTATGTCAAGAATACACCACGAAGTGCCAACAATCAACAGTATCAACAATAGGCTACTTGACTAAAATTTTTTTCTGTTTGATATGTAGGGACGTCTCCATAATATAACCATAGGTGAAAGAATTACTTCGATAGCACAAAAATCTCTCGAGATATGGTAATTTGAAAATCACAATTTTTAGACTGCCCCAAAACGCTCCATACAAAAGACTTATGACGACACAGGTTTGTATTTTGTATGCATCAAATCAGAAATTTGTACGACAGCTATGTTAAATATTAAGTTTATGTGATTAGTATCATAATAAAAAATATAGCATTTTTTATTGCTTCTCCAATGGAAATATTATTTTTTAATAATTTCATACTTTTAAAATGGACTTTCCCGCCAAACTTTGATCGACGCTAAAAAATGTCTGACTGAAGATATTAGAATGAAAGTTTGCAGATCTTTATAGTTTTGTGTATTTTACGTACCTCCACTAAACAGAATACCGCAGCCAAATAACAATTCCCTTGAGGGTTGTTGTGTTCCTGCGAGTGAGTGAGGTCACCAGAAAGAAAGGAAGGAGATGCTGCGTTGGCAGCGGGGGTGGCGGCGCGCGAGCAATATTTTATGATGCAAGCGTTAATATGGCTACGGTAACCGCTTCACATCAGGCGGACCGTATGCTTGTCTGCCACCCGACGTAGTATAAAAAAAAAAAAATATAGAATTTTTAAACATTGGAAAATAGCCTATTCTAAATACATCTTTTTTATGTAAATATTTATATTATTTTAATTCGTGAGAAACACGAGTATATACATAACTAGGCTGGAATCGAGATCGAAGTTTAGTGGTGCGAGGAGATTGGCTGAGTGTATGTTTTACATTGATTTCAACGGAAAATATATTTGATGATCATTCCTCAAGGACATGATCGGTCTCAATTTTTTTTCAACATGAAACTGAAGCATGACGATGTCTATAATTGTGACAAGTTTCATCAAAATCGGTTCAGTGGTTTTGGGGCCTTTTAATTTCTAAGAATGACCTCCACTCTAATACCTTCCTCCCCCATCTGCCATCACTTACTCGGCAGATGTGACCGGCCCATTGCCACTTCAGCTTGCAAACTCTGAAGGCTCGACAACTTTAGTTCTCCGTCGAATTTCTTCTTTTTTTTTATACCACTATAGTGGCAAACAAGCATACGGCCCGCCTGATAGAAAACAGATACCGTAGCCTATGAACGCCTGTAAATCCAGAGGCATCACACGCGCGTTGCCGACCCTGTAAAAACCTCTTGAAGAACCCCATGCTGTAGTCTCCTGGACAAAACCTCGACAGGCAATTCATTCCACAGCCTGACAGTACGCGGGAGAAAACTTAGTTCCGGATTTTGCTTCTTACTTTAATTAAATTCGTCCTTACTGCTTGTACACTGTAGAGCACTCGTTGCCGCACATGCCCGACTCGGTTGTGTTCGTCAGAAGTGGCTGCGGTTGCTCTCTGTCGAACACCCAGTCCCCGCCCTGCCAGTACGGCTCGTACCCGAGGCTAGGTCGGTAGTCTACGCTTATAGGACCTCGATGTAGATCAGTTTTATGATGAGCTTCTAACACTTCCTGTAACCTGAAATTGGTCGGAATAAGGTAAACAAACCAGCGAGTAACGCAGCCCAATGCAGCAGCCTGCTATTGACAAAGAAGATCCTGGTAAAGATAGATCAGAGAAATGGTAACCGTTTGATTTGAATACCCATCTTAAAGAAGATCGTAGTTAAATAGTTAAAGAATTTAAGGGTTGTTATAAGTGAATGCTATGACCAGACTGTTCACTATGCGCTTGCGACAGTTCTTAACTTATAACCGTGTTTTAAAGATTAAGGTAACAGCTTTACATCAGGTAGAGGGCATATTATCACCTGAAATGGCATTTAAAAATGTACCTAGCTAAATAGCCAGCGGTGTCTTCCGCTGTCTTTTTTTTTTACTACGTCGTTTGGCAGACAAGCATACGGCCCGCCTGATGTGAAGCGATTACTGCAGCCATATTAACGCTCGCAACATAAAATATCGCTCGCGCGCCGCCACCCCCGCTGCTATCGCAGCATCTCCTTCCTTTCTGGTGACCTAACTCACTCACAGGAACACGACAGCCCTCAAGGGAACTGTTATTTGGCTGCGGTATTCTGTGAGGTGGAGGTACATTCTCCAGTCGGGTTGCTTACAATTACGCTCCCTACCTCTCTTTTCGCCAGAGCTTCGTTTGTCAGTCAGCAGGGTGCACCGCGTGCAGATGAAGATGGCTTTGGTTTAAAAATGTTGATGAACCACCCTAAAACTGTCTGGAGCGTCAGTTGCTAGGCAAATGTCAACGTGCACTCTACTAGTTAGGCAATGAGATAGTGATTAAAAGACAGCCACCACTAAAGTTTCTCAATAGATTTGGAGCAGCGCGATCAGAAATGTAACTTTTCCTTGGAGATTACCACAGTTAAAGAACAAAGCACTGAAATATTTCTAAAAGATGTCGTGTTGGTAGATACCTTGACGGCAACCAAAGATGGCAGTTACCTTGCTAGATGGCATACCTCATGGTGACATCACTACGGTGATTTATTCAGTGGTATGGTTTAATATTTAAAGACCCACCGTACCATCAGAGGTACGGCCAGGGGTACGGTGGGTCTGAAACGCAATTAACGCTGTCTAACATAAAGAGCATCACGTGCTCATTGCCGATCTTATGAAAACTTCTTCACTCTCTTTTTGATTACCCAAATGTAGTCTGTTGCATATATAATAGATAACATGAACAGGTAGCTCATTCCATAGCTTGATAGTACTATATGGTGAAAACCATCCAGGAAACCACACGGCATGCAACTATGATAGTTTCATTATGTGAAGATGACTTCTGAGAGACTGTTCTGTTGCAAGCAGTGGGTTTGTGGAGAAGTCGTGGGCATCATATAAATGAACAATAAATTAATATTTCTGGGCAAAATTCAACACTGCCCTCCACCCCAAACTAAGCATAGCTTATTCTATGGATAATATATTACTGTACTGTGGTAGGAGAACTAGACAACTTATAAATGTACTTAATTCACCCAGACTAAGTCAAACAGACATATTCCTGGACACAAATGTTTACCTTGTGCGGAAATCGAATCCGTGACCTCGGAGTCAAAGTATCGATTACTAGCCATTCAACCACCGGCCCCATCAAATAAATGATAATTATAATGTTTGCTGACTTTACAAAAATACATACAATTCTTTAACACTTTTTGTTTGGCTGCGACGTCCGTCTTCATTGAGTGGCAAGTGTATTGAACTGCAGCTGGACAGGAATTCTACTACAGAAAAATAAACTTATTAGTCCCAAAGCTCCCTGTACTTAATACATTAGTCAGTGTTACCTTCCCCTATGCCATACTTATCATATTGCTGTCTCTCACATTGCCAAGGTGAACGTCAAGTTCCAAAGCCACTCATATCGTCGGTCTTGATCATTCATCGGCTTGTACTTTTCTCATTATTTGATTTCGGTGCAGTATTTCCTTTTCTTCCATTCACCCTTTTCATCCGTCATATCTTCATTTAGCCGTTTCTTACCGATATCAACTCTCAAACAATCCAACCACCTCTTAATGTTATAATAAAACACTTGTACTGTTCCACTTAATAGCATTTAATTTTACCGACCGGTTTCGCCGCTAAGGCATTAATAAGGTATGGGAGCCCCCCTTAAATATTTGTTTTATTTTTATTTAATTATTTATTTTAAAAGTGAATATATAACTAAATATAATGTGAGTATTTCAAGCGTCTACTTATTGCCGTTATCAATTGCGAGCAAAAACGTGCAAAAAAATCACGTTTGTTGTATGGGAGCCCCCTTAAATATTTATTTTATTCTATTTTTTAGTATTTGTTATTGTAGCGGCAATAGAAATACATCATCTGTAAAAATTTCAACTGTCTAACTATCACGGTTCATGAGATACAGCCTGGTGACAGACGGAACGGACGGACGGACAGCGGAGCCTTAGTAATAGGGTTCTTTTTTACCCTTTGGGTACGGAACCCTAAAAAAGGAAACACAAATACCATCTGTTTACCTTGATAACGCCTTAGCGGCGAAACCGGTCGGTAAAATCTATATATATAAAAGAAAGTCGTGTTTGTTACAACACTTATAACTCGAGAACGGCTGGACCGATTGCCATGGTTTTTGATTTGTTGGATTTGTCCCGAATAGCAGAATAACTCTTAAAACATTGGAAAATTCTCGAAAAAATAAAATAAAAGAAAAAACATTTTCCCATACAAAATGTTCGTGGTTGTCTAATATTGTAAAAATATAAAATAAAATGTATGTACCGATAGTTCCGATTAATTGAACTAGATGGCGCTGTTCTGTTTTTCCATCGCGCTATGGTTGTGTTTTTGTGTATAGTGGTATTGAATTACTTATTTTTATTAAACGTCTATGCGTTCCGGAGTTAAACGGTAGTTTGATTTCCTGGCTTAGTACACCCTTGGACAGGGTCCCTACGAGTCGGAGCGCTTTTTGAAGAAAAATAAAATCACTGGCTTGTCATTCATAGTTTAAATATAAAGTTCTACAAATTGTTGTGTGGTGACTAGAGTTGGAAAAAACGGCTTAAAATTAATAAACGTTTAAACGTTGTACTTTTTATCAAAAGCGCGCTTTTTAAGCGCGCTTTTTACTTAAACGCTTTTTTTGTCGTTGATGCTTATGCTTATGTTGATGCGCTGTCGTTGATACTTGAGGCGTCTACGCTTATGGATAACGTTTAAAAATTTAGTCGCAGCTTTAAGACAATGCAATGGTTAACGATCCCAGACAGTATCTATTTGCAGCCGATTTCTTTTCTCTAAGTATTTAAAGTTTCGTATACGCATGAACATACTTAACACAGCAAAGCAAAAAAATTCGCATTGATCGACCGACGACAACAGCAAAAGCGTTAGCGCAAACATTCACACGCGCGCTTACCAGTTGACAACAAAAAGCGTACTGCTTAAAAAAGCGTAAGCGTTGTTTATTTAAACGAAAATCATTTTTGAAACGAAAGTGAAAGAAAATTAAACAACATTAATCCTAAGGTGCCTGCGAATAAGGTTCAATATTGAATGAGGATTACTGACGCTTTTTTCAACGAAACGCATTTGTTTAAACGAAAATGAAATGAACGTTAATCGATAGTAAACCTAAACTTGTTGATGGTAAGGTTTATTATTGCATATATGGCTAACTAATACAGCACGACGCGACGTGGCAGTAATTATGTGTATCAATTATAGATGGCGCTATATCAAATTTGTCAAATAATTGTAAAAAATTTAAACGAAAAAGGCTTATTTTTATAAGCGTGCTTATCTGCTTACGCTGATAAGCAGACTTTTTTAAGCGCTTTTCGTTTAAGCGCTCAACTCTAGTGGTGACGCTGGCATATATGTGGTGTATCGACGAGTTCGAGTAAACTAAACTTCCCTGGTTCGACGCAAGGTGGCGCTGGTAACTATAGTTGAAGATTGGATTTTAAAGTGAAGTGTTTATGTGCAAGACAAACTGTAAGTACAATTTGTTTAATAAATCAGTGTAGTGAAAAAAGACTTAGTAAAATTTGGACTTGTAAAATTTTAAAAATTAAATTTAGGACTTAGAATAATTTGGTAAAAAACGACGTGACCCCAAATCTATGCCCGATTTCATAACGAGGAACAGTGACTTTAAACACTTAGAAAAAATTCAGTAAATTTGGACTTAGAAAAATTTCGAAGATTTTATTAACCACACTTTTAAAATGGAAGGCGATTTAAGAGTACTAGAAGAATTAAATAATCAAATTGAAAAAGGAAGGAGTAATTTTAAGAAATCCCCTAAGGAAAGAATCACGGAATCTTACATATTAGCTCGATTGGAAGGTTTAGAAGAAACAATTAATAAATTCACAAAGAGACATGAAAATTTGATATCAAAGTATGATCCCATAATTTTAGATAAGAATGTTTACATGCAAAAGGATATATTTAATACGGCATATGAGACGTACCTGGTCTACAAAGGAGAGTTGAAAGCTACTCTTATGGAATTGAAACCATCACAGCAAAGCAGGTCATTGGGATCGCAGGAAGGAACCAAGGAGTCCATCGTTCGTTTACCGAAGATATCAATACCTGTTTTTAATGGTCACTATACAGAGTGGTCCTCATTTAAAGATCTCTTCTGTTCACTAGTTCATAATAACTTTACACTTGATGACGTTCAGCGATTACACTATTTAAGAACGCAATTAAAAGGCGAAGCTGAACAACTTATTAAACATATTCCAATTACACAATCCAATTATAAAAAATGTTGGGATATGTTACAAAACAGATACGATAACAAAAGATTTATGTCTAACTGTATTTTGAAACGTTTGTTTAGTCAACGCACAATGCATTCTGAATCAGCTCAATTGTTAAAAGATTTATTAGATACTACTTCAGATTGTATTCATGAATTGTCAAATTTAGGTGTTAAGGTAGAAACATGGGACATAATCATAATATATATTATTAGTCAGAAGTTGGACACTGAAACCCGTAAACAATGGGAACTACACATTACTAATTCCTGTGTAGAGTTGCCATCATTTTTAAATTTTAAAGAATTTTTAGAGTCTCGTTATCGCGCGTTAGAGTTTATTGAGCCTCCAAAGAGTAAACCTAAACCTAATCCTATTCATACACACACAAAAGTCTTGCACACTACTTCAAACGTCATATGTCCTCATTGCAGTGAGAACCATAAATTGTATACTTGTAGTAAGTTTGCCAAAGAAGGAATTGCCAGTCGTCAGGATATTGTCAGATCTCTTCGGCTTTGTTTTAATTGCCTTGGTAGCGGTCACTCAAGTAAGATATGTAGAGTGCCTACTAAGTGCTGGATCTGCAATAGGAAACATCACACACTTATTCACGGACAAGCCAACTCACTGGCCGCGGTCGCAGTTGCTAGTGAGGAGCCAGGATTCGAACAAGACCTACCGGAATCGTCTGTTGAGACGAAGGAGACCACAAATGTTATGAACCATTTTGTGACAGGGAAGGTACATAATCATACCTTGTTAGCCACAGCCTTGATTAAGGCTGAGTCTACAAATGGTTATCCTCAGATATTAAGGGCTCTGCTTGACCAAGGGTCTCAAGCATCATTTATATCTGAAGCAGCCGTACAGTTGTTGCGGTTGAAGAAGATTGCAACTAAAACCTATATCTCGGGTCTAGGTGGTAATCAAAGTGACTTGACCTCTAAGTACATGGTCATGGTGAATATTCAGTCACTTTGTGATCCTAATTTCAAGCTACAGGTGAAAGCTCATGTGCTCAATACGGTGACATCAGTGTTGCCTGAAAAGAAATTCATTCTGCCAGAGTGGACAGAATTAGGCTGCATCACGTTGGCTGATCCACAATATAATTCACCTAATAAAATTGATATTTTATTAGGTTCTGAGGTGTATTGTAATGTCCTGAAAGAAGGGTTGATTAAGAGCCCTACCAGTAAAATTATTGCGCAGGATACTTACCTTGGATGGGTGTTGTCGGGTCAGGTGAGCGGCTATGAAAACAAGCTTACCTGTCATAATGTAATCGTGAATCTACACGTCAAGCTAGAAGAGAATGAATTGCTGAAGAAGTTTTGGGAGATAGAGTCTGAGCCTAGCCTCATAACGAAAAAGGTGATGACTGTCGAAGAACAAGCTTGCGAAAAACATTTTAAAGCAACGACTAGCAGAGATGAATGCGGTCGTTATGTCGTAGAATTGCCGTTTCGTCCGAACGTTTTGCGTGATTATGGCGATACAAGATCGGTAGCGGTAAAAAGATTATATGGTTTAGAAAAGAGATTCGCGAAAAATGAAAATTTGAAAAGGGATTATTCGGAAGTAATAGAAGAATATCTAACATTACAACACATGGAAAAAGTTCCGGATCACGCAGAACATTCGGATGAATCATTGTGGTTGCCTCATCATGCCGTAATTAGGGCTGACAAAACTACCACGAAAACTCGTGTAGTTTTCAACGCCTCAGAAAAGAAAGCTAACGGTGTATCTTTAAATGATACTTTGATGGTGGGACCGACTATACAGCCCGAACTACGACATACAATGATGCGTTGGCGCATGTACCCTGTTTGCTTAATTGGCGATATTGTTAAAATGTATCGTCAAGTGAAGGTTGCGGCAAAACACGTAGACTACCAACGCATTGTATGGAGACCAGACCCAAATGATAAAATACGCGATTATCGACTATTGACGGTTACTTTTGGTACTTCCTGTGCCCCATATTTAGCGGTTAAGGCAATGCAACAAGTTGCATTAGATGAAGGTAATAATTACCCGCTTGCGGCAAGTAGAGTTTTGTCTGACTTCTACATGGATGACCTTCTCACCGGGGCCCAATCGGAAGGTGAAGCACTGAGGTTGTACCAGGAGATGAACGAATTGTTAATGAAGGGTGGTTTTAAACTACAGAAATGGGCAAGCAACAGGATAGGATTGCTGGAAGGAAAGGACATGGAGGTGGACAGGGAATTTAAAGAAGACGATGTCACCAAGGTGGTTGGCATTGCTTGGAATCGCCGGAGAGATGAGTTTGACTATAATGTAAAATTCTCTTCAGATTCGCCTGTACCTACTACAAAACGCGGAATTATTGCTGAGATCTGTCGATTGTATGATCCATTGGGCTGGATCGCCCCGTGTATTATAACAGCAAAGATCTTTATTCAAAAACTTTGGATCAGTGGTCTGGATTGGGACGATGAACTGCCCACAGAGCTTTGTAGGGAATGGGAAAGTTATAGGAATGAATTAAGTAAACTTACCAATTTTCACATACCTAGATGGGTCCAACGAACTGAGAACGATTTGCAGGTTGAGTTGCATGGCTTCAGTGATGCATCTAATGCAGCGTTTGCTGCTGTCGTATACTTACGTTGCATTTCGGTTGATGATATAGTACATACTCACCTGATAACTGCCAAAACCAAGGTCTCACCCATAAAGCAGATATCTATTCCCCGATTAGAGTTGTGCGGAGCTGTTCTGGTCACGAAACTGCTGCTTGAAGTAGCTGAAACATTAAAAGTTAATAAGTAAAACGTACACGCCTGGACTGATTCGACTATTGTCTTGGCCTGGTTGAATGATCATCCAAGTCGATGGAAGACATTCGTAGCAAATCGTACGTCCGAAATTCTTACCTTGCTTGATTCTTCTCAGTGGTCGTATGTACAGTCTAAGGATAATCCAGCCGACTGCGCTTCGCGCGGTGTACCGCCGTCCGATTTATTAAACAACAAGTTGTGGAAGAATGGTCCAGATTGGCTTCGGAGTAATACCATAGAATATATAAAGCCACGCTCCATCTGTACTAAAACTGATTTAGAGAGTCGTCCCATAAAAGCCTACACTACCCGAGTTGAAGACTATCAAGAATTTGAAGATCTGTGCGCAAAGTTTTCTAGTCTAAGAAAACTATTAAGAGTTATAGCATATTGTAAAAGATTTATTAGTGTAAAAGATTTAACTAAAGCTAATATAAAAAATAGTACTTACCTTACAGCTGTTGAAATCCTCCAGTCGCTTGAGTGTTGTCTTCTGCAGCAACAGCGTCGGTGGTTTCTCGATGATATTTCTAGTCTCCTGAAACATAAAAAGGTTAGTAACAAAAGCAAAATATCCACATTGAATCCATATCTTGATGATACAGACACACTAAGAGTTGGTGGTCGATTAGAAAATTCCAGCTTACCTGAAGCCAGTAAACACCCCATTATTGTGGCGGGGGAGTCACATCTTGCAAAACTTTTGGTCGCCGATGCGCACGAGAAAACATTACATGGCGGACAACAGTTAACCTGCAACTATATTAGGTCTAAATATTGGATCACTAAATTGAAAAACTTAGTAAGATCTCATATTCATAATTGTATACCTTGTGTTCGCAATGCAGCTCAAGTTAGAACCCAATTAATGGGCCAACCTCCAATGTGTCGAGTAACTCCTCAGATGAAACCATTTCTTCACTCAGGAGTGGATTATGCCGGACCCATTAATCTAAGGACAGCCAAGGGAAGGGGGCATAAATCCTATAAAGGTTATATTTGCCTTTTCATATGCATGGCCACGCGAGCTGTACACATAGAGGCAGTGTCGGATCTTACTTCAGAAGGCTTTTTGGCGGCGTTCAAACGTTTCATAGCCCGTAGAGGTCGTTGTCTACATCTCTGGAGCGACAACGGCACAAATTTTGTCGGCGCCGCTAGGGAATTAAAGACCTTGTTGTTGAGTGAACGTTCTTCATTTCCTAATGAAGTCGCGGCTTCCTTAGCTAACAATGGGACAGAATGGCACTTTATCCCTCCTCACGCTCCTAACTTTGGTGGATTATGGGAAGCAGGGATAAAAAGCACCAAATATCACCTTCGCAGAGTCATTGGGGACTCCACCCTCACGTACGAGGAGCTGGTTACAGTCCTGTCACAAATTGAGTCATGTCTTAATTCACGTCCTCTAACCCAGAGTAGTGCAGATCCAGACGATCCAGTCCCCCTGACGCCGGGACATTTCCTAATAGGCGAGCCATTGTTGAATGCTCCTGATCACAATTACTTACCTGTGCAAGCAACTAGTTTACGTCGTTGGCAGTTGACCCAGCGAATGATGCAAAGCTTCTGGAAGCGTTGGTCCCAGGAATATCTAAGCAACTTCTTTCAACGATACAAATGGAAAAATCGTTCTCCTGAAGTGAAAATAGGTGACGTAGTATTAGTACGGGAGGATAATTTACCTCCAACTAGATGGCTTTATGGTCGTGTTATAAATACTCATCCTGGCAAGGATGACATATCGCGAGTTGTAACACTACGTTGTAAAAATGCTTTAATTCAGCGTCCAATTTCTAAATTGTGTGTCCTACCTATGAATACTGACAACTGAATTGTTAGAATTATTTTGTTATGTTATTAGAAAAACGTTTTGGTTTTACTTTGAGTTTATATTTTGTTTTTTTTATAGAAGTTTATCATATAATAGATAAATAGCACCTGTGTTTACAGTCCACACAGAATGTTCTTAAGTTTAATGTGTTGTAAAAACAGCGCCCAAAGGTTACAGTCCACACAAAGGTTATGTCCATTAGTAAAGTAGTATAGTGTTGTATAATTTGTTTCCAGATTGAGCTAAATAGATTTAATGTTTTTTACAATTGTTTTGATTTCTTGTATATCGGAAAGGACCATCGGTCCTTTGGTGGGCGGTATGTCTAATATTGTAAAAATATAAAATAAAATGTATGTACCGATAGTTCCGATTAATTGAACTAGATGGCGCTGTTCTGTTTTTCCATCGCGCTATGGTTGTGTTTTTGTGTATAGTGGTATTGAATTACTTATTTTTATTAAACGTCTATGCGTTCCGGAGTTAAACGGTAGTTTGATTTCCTGGCTTAGTACACCCTTGGACAGTGGTTGTCATAGCTGTCAAATGTGACGTTGTCGTACGTGCGTACGCCAAATGTATGCGTGCGTTCAGAAATGTATATTAAGCTAATTATAGAACAAATGTCATAGATTAAAAACAAATGTTAACTCTATTGGTCTCATTTTTACGTCTTGAAAGTTGGCTGTGATTTGTTTTGAAAACAGTTTTGTGGATTTAAATATTTATTGGTTCTAAAATATTTATGCGTGCGTTCAGAAATTTAAATCAAGCTCCATAAATCTATATAATATATAAAATAATGTCGTGTCTTGGTCGGGAAAGTATTAAAAACATTGAAAAATTGACGAAAGAATTAAATAAAAGAAAAAACGTTTTCCCATACAAATAGTGCCAGTTAAAAAGGATTGGAATATTTATTGATTGTTATGTAAATGTCAAATCGATTGGTCTCACTTTTACGTCGCGAATGTTGTCTGTGATTTGTTTTGTGGATTGAAATATTTATTGTTGTCAATTGGTACTTTTTTTGTGACTTTGTAAAGTACTGAACTTATTATTTACCCACTGCTGGGATACGGGGGGAATTATCCATCCATAACATGTATTTCATCTCTTCGTCGGTCTATGTCTATAGAGCTGATACTCTTGTTTTAAAGTTTGTTTTTTCTATATCATTTAATTAATTGGGTGACCTTATCTATGAAAATGTCTCAATATACTTCTAGCACACCCTACTCCTTACTCCTACTCCTTACTCCTACACCCGTCACAAAATAAATACACCCCGTGCCATTTCTCGTCCTATCGTTATAAGACATTGTTTATTAGAATCAAATTTTTTTTATGATTTTAATGAAAGTACCGATTTTCGGTTAATACCCTATTCATTGTAGTTTGAGTTGCAATGCAGTTATAGTTTTAACCCTGGGATTGTTCATTGATTTCATGGTTACCGCTGTTACTACTGGAGACAAGGCAACGAGAATGTGCAATAAATCTGAGAACTATTTCTTAAACCATTGCCAGGAGTAGGTATATATAGTTTTATGACAGTCGTCTTCAATTAACTTGAAAACGCTGGCCTCCAATACTACGACTCTGGAATTAGCAAGCTAGGATTTACAGAAGCGGTCTCCATGTTGACCAAAAACAGTAAAGCACATTACAGAAACAAGTTCCAGAAAATAGTCACTAAGTCTAAGTAATAGTTATTAGAAAGAAAATAGTTAGATATATAGACGTAAATCACAAGATGGTTTGTGATTTTAAGAGTTTTACATGATAATAATTATTATAATTATGTATAGATACTGTGACCTGATATGGATAATGTATGCTACAAACATGTAAAATTATCAACACACCCAAAAGCACTGCCCAAAAAACACTACTTGGCATAGCAAAGTTAGCTTAAAAAATCTAATTACACCTTAATTTTAATAATTTGCCAGAATATTTATATGGTGACTTTACAGCCCAGAAATCTACCAGAAAATGCAAACCTTGAACAACTGATGACATAATAAATAATCTAGTGGATTTTTCTGTATCTAAAATTACTTTGTACCTAGTCACAACGTAGTGGCGAAAAATCAACATGATGCTTCGACATTGTATAATGGAAAGTCAAGAGTGAATCGAATCAAATTAAAGTTCAGTATAGTGTATTCTTTTAAATTTCGTATGTTCGTAACAAACGACGCGAATTTGGATGTAATTTACAATTCAAATAAATAATTAAAAATGACCAAAATACTGGCCTCTACTTTGCACAAAGAATTAGTGTTGCGATCCAACGAGGCAACGCATATTGGGAACTTAGCCTACGGGCAGCCGTTTCCTTTATTTAATTACTACTACTTTTACTTTAACTACTACTACTACTTACTAATTAAAATTTAAACTAAAAGCAAAACTAATCTAGTTTTGCTTTTAGTTTAAATTTTAATTAGTTTTAATTTAGACGTATTTATTTAATTATATCTAGACGAGGCGAACTTCTTAGCTTCCATGGATTCACCGTGCGGGTGCCGGGTCCATGGTGTGGCAGAGAGAGAAACCCCAAGCAGATCCCGAGACTTGTGACACGGGTGTAGGTTTAAATAATTTTATCTATATATAGTTTATTTTAATTATACTATTTAACTATTGTAATTCACCAACAGTAGAATAAATCTAGATTAAACTTTAAAAAAATATAATTTTTGGCGTTTATTTTCATTATTCATTCTAGAATTTCAATTTTTAAAATATAGCCTTGATATGAAATGATTGTGACATTAACGAACCCTAGCAATGTTACGAGTAAAATAATTGAATTTACATTTATGACTTGCATCTGAGCAGCAACGTGATGAACTGTTGTTTTGGTGTAGCTATGTCAAATAATCCTGCGAGGATTCCTGCACATTCTCTGCCAGGCAGGATCCTTTCGCTAGTTCGCGGTTGCCCGTTTAGGCTTAACCTGACGGCAGCCATCGAACATTATTAGTTATTACCGGCAAATCTTTACACATATGGCTTGGCATATGCATGTTAGAAACCAAACACAAAATTATAAAGTTCGTTGGAAATACGGTTCTACTAGTAGTTTTCGAATATTGTAATTAACGTAAAAATAAATGTTAAGTTAATACTCTTATTCCGTTAGTGAAAAAAAATAAAATTGGTGCGCCTTTTCGAGAATTATTATGACCCAAATGTAAATATACAAGGCCACTGACTTTGACTTAACGACTGTTATCTGGTGATACCGGAACTGACAGCTTAACGTGCCCTCCAAAGTACGGAGGAGCTCGAGATAAATAGACAGGCTACGGTCGACGTCGCTTAACTTGCGTGATCGATTAGACTGACACGCGCAACGACGCCATCGAGCTCCACGATTCTTATTCTATAAACATTTGCAAAATTTAAATACTAGCTACTATCGAATCGGCAACAAATATTGCAAGACGTATTTACAAAAGGACCTAAATTGTGCTGTAGTAAAATAACTCCAGTGATATTTCTAGTGTAAAGCCGCTAGAAGAGTGTTTAGCAATAAATAAGGTATGAACGTCGCGGGCAGACAAATGGCGGGATGAGAGCGACCGGGCTCCCGGCGCCCGGCGGCCGAGATAACGCCCTCACTATCGCGGGATTCAATATTCCGGGTGAAGTACACCCGCCGCGCTCGTTGACAACTTTTATGACCTTTTAAACGGTTAACGCGTTTTCTACCGAGTTAATTGAAATATGTTTTTAGAACACGATTAAATTGCAAGTCGATGTTTTCCCAGGAGAATACAGTAGTAGGTGGTACTTTGACTCGCCTAAAGTAAATTAACCCCAATTTTATTTAGCCGGAAATCATTGGCCTAAACTTCTAACGTACAATCATTGACTAAACTTTCGCACTATTATAGTTTGGCCTAAAAATCGAAAGCCCTGATTTTAGAATCTCTGGTATTATAAACTCTACTAAAATCTATTGCCAACCGTCGTCACCATCACAAACCTTCCTGGTAGCTCAGTTGGAAGAGGACCGACCGGTCATCAAGAGGTCGCGGGTTCAAATCCCACCTAGGCGGAGCTGAATTTTTCCATTTTTAGGGTGTACGGAACCCTCAAAAGGAAAAACGGAACCCTTATAAGATCACTTTGTTGTCCGTCTGCCTGTCTGTCTGTCAAGACCCTCTATGTCGAGAATGCGTGGAGGTATCAAGCTGAAATTTGAACTGTATACTCAGGTCTATAGTCCCATGAAGCTGTAAAAAAATCAAATTGCTAAGTTTACGTAAAAAAAGATACTGCCGTTTATTCAGCAAAAAACGCATATTTCGACACATTCTCAGGGGAATCAAAATTCGTAAGGTACTTCCCGTTGACCTAGAACTATGAAATTTGCCAAGTAACATCGTTATAGACTACAAGTACAAGAATAAATATCAAATGTATAGTACATTTGTAATTAAATCTTAAAATATTAGGGGTCAGTGTAACCATTGGTCGGAAGGGGAAATTTCAAATTGAAGCTATTAGTTCAAATGGGGTATCATATGAAAAGGCTTGATGTGCACATTGCAAAATATATTTTATTTATTTTTTTCCGACGCATTATTGGCATTATTTCTTATTTATAATGAAAAATAAAAATTTTCAGGAAAAGCTCGGAAAAGGCTGCGCGATTAGATTCCTGAACTATTTATTATGATCCTACGTACGGACACAGAATTGGTACAGATGACAGATGGCGAGTCCCCCCCCCCCCCCCCCCGTGGACGAGTCCGACTCGCACTTGTCCGGTTTTTTTAAAATATTCTGGCAAGTTGACCGAAAACAAGTATTTAAATCGTTATTATTTCTATCGTTACTTGAAATGATAAACAAAAAATTCATTTGCCGTAAGTACAATGTTTTCCCCTTTTTAAATTCCCCGGAACTAGCCTTTGTGTAGACACGAGACAAATTGCATGCTCTTCGTGCGACGATACACTTCGCACTTATATTTATAATATCTACTTACCACCCTTATTGGAATATATGGAAGAGATCTCTTGTAGAGCTCACCTTTGTACACTTTTGATGTAACTGTGTTATAATAATTTATGTACAATAAAGAAGATATAATCGGGGCAGACCCCATACCTTTTTCAAAATTTTATTGTTACTGTATGTAGAACAAATTCGATGGAGAACCAAGGTTATTGACGAAGCTCTCAGAGTTAGCAAGATGAAGTAGCAGTAGGTTTTATCGTAATATGCGCATACTCAGCGATGTAAAATGCCGCTGAGTGTGCGCAGATCGGCTTACTTCATACATAACGCACACCCCTGTCGTGGACAAGGCCTTTGCATATCCTTTACATGTAAGTATATCTATATATATTTTTTTTTAGCAGTAGGTTAGCCACATCTGCTACGCCGAGGACCTCGAAAAAGGGCTGGATGCGGAAAGCGAAGGATCGCATACAGTGGAAAGCATTGGGGAAGGCCTGTCCAGTTCAGCAGTGGGTAGATACAGGCTGGTAATAATGAATGATGATCGTGACTGTTATTTTTTAACATTATTGTAGGCAAGAGTAAGGATTGCAGGATATAACCTCCGAAACACTAATCCGATTTCGTAAATTCTTTGCCTGGGCCTTCAAATGTAAAAAAAATGTCGTAAACACAGCACTACTTCTGTCGTGTGTCTGTGTCTCTCTTATTATTGGCAATTTGATCGTAAAGTAGTGTATTTTGCGTGCTTTCACCAACAGTTAAATTATATAAACTACCGCCGTCCGGCACCCACTACAATGCATGCTACTGCCGCCGCCCCTTTACACGAGGCATCATCAGGCGATCTGTAGATGTTGATTGTTAGAACAAAAAAAAAGTAGTATAGTGTAGACCAAATTGCCAGTAAATTTGACTTCCGAAAAATAACACCTGAATCAATTAACTATTCCGTAATGGTAGTTTTTCCTGTCGACGAACAGTCCAATGGAGTACCGAATGTCGTATTACTACGACCCAATAACCATCAAGAACAAAGTCGTTTCTCGGCGTTGAAAATTTGGACAATGGGTCGGCGCCCCTTGGTGTTGCTGATATGGGTTGTGGGACATCTCGTCCACGCAAAAACTTGTCTGCGGGCCAAATGTCTAGTTTCTAATATGTACATGGGTAGATTCGCCCGGACCAGTTGAGAAGAACGGGCCAGGTGTCTCCTATTAAAAACTAAAGGGATATTGCGCCAAAATTTTATACTTTTAATAAAATATCAGTTAAACCTACATCCTACTACCTAGTTTTAACATCAAATAACAATTATTTTAACAAAATAATATTGTAAGTACCTAATCATCATAACATACATAAGTTAAATAGAAGCTAGTTTCTTAGAAAATTAAATAATAGGTAGGGGAAAAAGTCTTTTCGCATTATAGTATGTATGAACTTATAATAAAATCTCTTTGGTTATACCATTTGTATCTAGCAGGTTTTGATATCTTTAAAAAGTTTAAATTTTAAAAAAGATAATTCCAAATTCAAATTAGGTAAATGTGTGATTTTCATTTGTTTTTTTTACTGTCAAGATGAATGAGTCTAATGAAGAAATTCGATACATTTTAAAATTTTACTACAAAAAAGGTAAAAATTCAACGCAAGCTGCGAAAAAAATTTGTGACGTTTATGGACCTAGTGCAGTGTCTGTGAGAGTGGCACAAATTTGGTTTAAGCGTTTTCAATTCGGAAATTTTGATGTCAAAGATGCACGTCGCTCTGGTCGCCCTGTTACGGATAAAATGGATGTCATTTCTGAAAAAGTGGAGCAAGATCGGCATATCAGTAGTTACGACGTAGCTGAAGAACTAGGAATTGACCACAAAACAGTTTTGGCGCATAAAAAGGTCGTGGTCAAAGGCCGGCCAGGCTTCACAGACTGTGGCGAAACCCGGGTTAACCCGCAACAAGGTGATGCTGTGTGTAAGGTGGGATTGGAAGGGAAGATATTCATTATGAGCTGTTACCGCCAGGCAGGACTATCGATTCTGAACTCTACTGTGAACAACTGATGAGATTAAAGCAAAAAGTTGAGAGAAAGCGGCCGGAATTAATTAATAGAAGGGGTGTGATTTTTCACCATGATAACGCTAGACCTCACACATCTTTAGCCACTCAGCAAAAATTAAGAGAGTTTGACTGGAAGGTGTTAATGCATCCGCCGTATAGTCCTGACCTTGCACCTTCTGATTTCCACCTGTTTCGGTCTCTTAAGAATTCTTTAGGCAATGTCAGGTTAACATCACGAGAAGACTGCCAAAACCACTTGTCGCGGTTTTTTGAACAGAAGTCCCAAAATTTCTATAGTAATGGGATCATGTCTCTACCTACAAGATGGCAAAAAGTTATCGAACATAATGGCACCTACATACTTTAGTTAAAT
Source organism: Hypsopygia costalis (assembly GCA_937001555.2). NCBI lineage: Eukaryota > Metazoa > Arthropoda > Insecta > Lepidoptera > Pyralidae > Hypsopygia > Hypsopygia costalis. Next base: position 781,049 of record OW443343.2, on the reverse strand, counting down.
GTAAATAAACTTTATTAAAAAATGTTTTGAATTTTCATATAAAATACGAAAAGACTTTTTCCCCAACCTAATATTAACGATGTCGTATTACTAGATTACGTGTATATTACATTAGTTTACAAATTACATAGTATTTCAATGCAGTGTCCTATACTTATTTCTTGGTCCACTAATTCTTTTAAAACTGTCGTTTTCCTAGTGTTCGTTAATTTTGTGACATCTTTTTTTTTTTTTACTGATGAACCCCTTTTGTCTATAGAGCACAAAATAATAGTTCTACGGGTATCTACGGGCAGTGAAGATTATTTTGCACCACAGCACTAGTTATAAAAAAAAATCTTATAAATCATTGTAGCTGAATGTTTATGTCATCGTCAACCTTTATCAGCCCACTGCTGGGATACGGGTCTCCCTTCAATATCAAGGGTTTAGAGCATACTCCCCCCCCCCCCCCCCGCTGCTCAACTGCGGGTTGGCGGAGTAATAAAAAAAATATCATCTGCCAGCAGTACTATCCGCAGCCTGTATCTATCCACTGCTGGATATAGATAGTGAGGCCTTCTCCAATGCTTTCCACTAAATGCGATCCTCCGCCATCCGCAACGGCTCCGCGGCTAAATCATCCAGTGAAATATGAATGGAATTACTCAAGTAGGGAGTAATCTCTATGGAGATGTCATCGTTATCATGTATCTATGCACTACTGATTAAAGGTCTTTTTAAATTACTTTCATCTAATGGGATCTTCCGCAACAGCTAGATCCAAATCCAGCCAACTTCAAGCCGCTTTTTTTAATGTCATAAAAAATATACCCCAACAAAATCATGAGAAGGCATATTTATTGAGCGTTCGCACGAATATTCAAAGAAATATTTAAATCGTTATTTCAATTTAGTTACCCTAAGATATCTCAAAGCCAAGCCAATAAATCAAGCTCTCGGCCCGGCCCGGCCCAAATCTTACTGAAATAAATCATAAAAAATGACTGAGCGGTCACCATCCTGGAGATAGTCGCCGACACTCGCATATCAATCAAACTTAGTGTCCTCATTCCTATATGGTGGCAAGCACCGTGGAAAGATAAGAGTAGTAAGTGAGAATGGGTATATGTAGGCCACAGCTGAGATCGTAGTGAAAATTGGTCATTCATTTTTCCACTCATCCCGTAAGAGTTTAGACACAAGTATATCTTTTTTAACAGACAATAAGAATATTTAGTAAGCCAACGCCTTTGATATTTCGTGCAATGCCGCCGCCGTCATCTGGACACATGTCATACAGAAATTAAAATCAAACGAGACTGGAAGCGATCCCTCGTGGGATAAATCAGCCATTGTACAAATTTGTTCCCCTACTGTAAGTTATGTTGAGCAATAAAGTTTATCAAACCAAACAAATCAACGTATTTACACAAATCAATAAAAAGTGTCAACTTTTAATGAGTCGTACCGAATATGGAGTAGGTACCTACCATAGAATAGACAGACTGTATAGCTACTCGGTACGTGCCTACTCCCTCACTCCGCATGCCCCGCACGATCTTTCTGTCTAGACTCCGTTGGACGACTGGTAGAGAAAGGAGCGCCGAAAGTTCCCTAGACTGTGGCAGAGTTTCATAACATTCATACTATCGTATGCCTGTTTGCCATCTACTAAGATGCACATGATTGTAAAGGTATACGCGTATTATTTATTCATATTCTGCTCTCAGCCGTACCTACCTTTAACACTGAAATTGGAAGTCTATTTAAGTGTTATGCGCTTTAACATGGAACAGGGGCCCACCACACATTACCACCACTGTGTCTCCTGTGTAGCCAGGATTAACAGCTGCGACCGTCAAAAAAGGCAATGAACAGTGAAGTCCATTGCAGTCCCGGGGTAAAACTACGGCTGCCTTGGAACTCACAACGAATTTAATCAGAAGAAATTAGTAGGAGTAAGCTTTTGGAATTTGACTTCCTCTCTTAGCAATATGGCAAATAAGGCATTAAAGCCTAAAGAGATAGCTAGTCAAGTAAAGCTCAATTGGCTTTAACATATAGTTACATATAGCATGCCGATATTTAGCCTCGTATTGGAGTCGTACGTCGCGCCTAAACCTCAGTAATAAATCACATAGCCCGCCAGCCCGCCAGCCCGCCAGCCCGCCAGCCCGCCGAGCGCTCAGCGAATTTTTACAAGCGCGATCTCCAGTGAGCCGTTCCACTCGCTTTATGACTTGTGCCTCGCAATAGCTTTGATTCATGGCTTTTCGGTCGGTGGATCGGAAAATTATTGCTGTTGTATGTAGTCACACACGTGTACTTCTGACGTCCTGGTGTTCCTAATATTATAAATTCAAACGTTTGTGTTTATTTTTATACTACGTCGGGGGGCAAATAAGAATACGAACCGTGTGATGTGATGCGGTTACCCAGCCATTTAAGCCGCTCGTAATATGAACTACATATCGCTCGCGCGTCTACACCCCCTCCGCCAATGCAGCAACTCCTTCCTTCGTAGTGCCCTCACTCCCTCACCCTCGACGGAATAGTTAATTGGCTGCGGTATTCTGAAAAGTGGAGGTACTTCGCCAGTCGTGCAGCTAACGCTGTGACCTACCTCTCTTTCGCTGGAGCCTCGTAGGTCACTCAGCAGGATGCATCACGTGCAGGTGTGGTTGGCTTTGGCTCAAAGAGAGTGCTCTGTGAGCCACTTACAGTTATATTTGTGCAGCTTTTAATTTTAATAAGGTTCTTCATTGGTTTTTCCGAAGGTTTTTCACAATAAAATCTACCTACCTACTAAGTACTATTGTGTACCTAGTAGGTAGAATTTATTGTGAAATCGCTTCGGAAAACCCCATGAAAAACCTCATTACACATATAGCTCAAGTTACGTCCATACAATATTCATTTTATAATCATATCTAACGACATTCCTATGGAGAACACTAACAATCATTTCCAAACGGCGCACTATATATCATTCGCGCTTACAAACAAGTCCATAACATATTCTTCGCCACTCCCGTGTAATAATTCGAGGTAACGTATGAAAATAGAAATGTAATATAATATGTAAGGGATGGGAAAAAAGTTTTATACTATGCTAATATAAACACGAACAGTAGGTCGATTGAATAGTGTAAGTCGATCAGAACGTGTAGGTATTATATACCTAATAAAAGTTTGTATAAATTCTGATTGTAATTTATCTTATGTGTTCAATATTGCAGCATCAGTGATACGTAGACCCTCCACTCTTTTGGATAATACTATATCCTTTAGTTTGTAACAGTTCACTTTTTTACCGTTACCTCACAGAAGTCCGCAGCAAGCTAAAAATTCCCTTGCGCGTTGTTATATTCCAGCGAATAAATGAGGTCGTCACAAAGGAAGGATTTGCTGCAATGGCAGCGGAAATGGCGGAAGATTGTCTAACAACCGACGTAGTATAAAAAAAATACTTCCCTTTGAGTCACTTGGCATCAGAAACACCACAAGGTCACTGATCCGTTGCCAGCCTTTTAAGGGAATTTTAGTCCCAAGTCGTATTTGTTCAGGATCGCCGTTGATAGCAGTTCTATCACAGTTAGTGTTCATTAAAATTACTAAATGGGCCACTGTAACACCACACCTTGGCCACTCCATACAAATGTTACGTCGTTCACTACTACAGAGACAATGACGTCTATGCAGAGCGTTAATGAGCGTGTATGCGTGCGGCGCCATACAAACTGTTCCAGATGTCTCAGAGGGGAGGTGAGGTCGACATGAGAGAGCGGCCATACTGTACGTAGTACTATTACTTATACTGTGGTAATACTAAGTTAGGTTTGGTATATAGTCTTTAGTCGCCCAGTTAGTGTAATGGTACGTTTAAACGCGTGCCACGCAGCCCGTCAAGCAGCCCGTCATGCAGCCCGGCACGCAGACTGGCGCGTGTTGTAAGACAACCCTGGATTCACACAGGCAAAGGCGCGAGCGCGAGCTACCTGTTTACATATTACAATGTCGCGTTGAATGCTAGCGTGCAAACGCACCATAATAGTCGTCCAGTTCCAAATTTTAAATGCCCTGTTTATTACTACACAAAAAAGTCATGAGTCAGTAAAATGAATTAATTTATAAATAACTATACCTGGACACATAGCCAGTCCCAAACTAAGCAAAGATTGTACATATTACAAAGTACTCTGTGGATTGTACTATGGGTACTAGTTATGTAACTGATGTTTAAATACATTTTTTGTAAATTCATACATAGAAAACACCCAGTTCAAGACAAATAGACATGTTCATGAACACAAATATTTGTCTTGTACGGGTTCGAACCCCCGACCTCAAAGACAAACTAGTCATTGCTAGTCATTTGACCACCGAGCTCGTCATTAGTCAGTAGTTCTTAAAGTTAGTTACTGTACCATTTATTATTTGCCGAGTCTACGTTATTCGTATGCGTATAGCTTTTCATTGCGGGAAATTACATTGCGAACGTTAAAGCTGCCAATTGTCGTTTATTCGCTGGGCGCAAAATATGTGGCACCTACTTATTGGAAACGAAGTAAAAAATATTATACTTAAAGCGAAACTCGACGACAACAACAACAGGGCTGTAAGTGATAAAAATATATAAAAGATTCTTCAAATAATTCAAGATAACGTTCAAGATAAAAATATCTTGTACGTTATCTTGGTGTCCTTGTCAAATGATGTCATGGAGACCATTTACTTTTTTTTTAAACAACGGTGGGTGCAAAATAAGCATTAGAGTATATTATTCTGTGATATGGGCCCATATGCTTATTTGGCCCCACCTTATGATAAATAAATAAATATAATAAATAAATATTGTCAGACAAATTACACAGCGCCACCTAACCCCAAAGTAAGCGAAGCTTGTGTTATGGGTACTAGACAACTTATAAACATACGTAAATACATTTTTTTTTGTAAATACATTTTTATGATACATAGAAAACAATAATAATAAATAAAACAATAGAAATGGAATAACAAAAACTATAGAAACGGTTCCAGTGGGAGTATTGCTCGTGTGCACCTACGTTTCTCTGTATCACCTTATATCTGGTGACCTCACTCACTCGCAGGAACATAACAATCCTCAAGGGGATTTTTATGTTGGTTATTGGTTGCAGCGCGATCTTTTTTAAGGTGAATGTACGTCCCCAGTCGGGCTGAACATGTCCTACCTCTCTTTAACCAGAGATTGTTTCGCTGCTCGGCGATGTGCACCGCGTGCAGTTGAGATTAGCTAGATTGGCTCTATAAATGCAAGTAACTAGTTACACCTCATTTTTTAAAGGTTAATGTTAAGTTAATGAGAGGATATTTCACACAATACATTTAAGTAAATAAGAAACATAAATATTAAAACTAAAAATATCTTCCACTGTTACCTATTGGACGATGAGTTGGAGGGAGGGCGTGTGGTGCTTAAAAAGGCGTAAGTACACCGCAAAATAAGTAATAGGTAGTCCATATATTCACCAGCAAGTAATTTGAAAGTAACAACGAATTGAGAACGTAAATATTCGTTCACATCCGGATCCGAAAAAATAGAACGTTATTTTCAGGTTTCAAAATTCTGTTCAGGCAGTTAGGTTACCACTGCGTGATTTACGAGCATCGTGTACTTTGATGTAGGTCACAGCATACGCAAGGTCAGCGAGACAAGGCACACTATATAAGAAAACAGTAAGTAGAGAAACTAAAAAGTTTCCCTTTTATACATGCACGGCTTGATGGATGGAGTAGGTAGAGTACTGAAGATGCCCCCAATAACTGTGGAATCTATTGTGTATTATTTAAGTTTGTTTCTCACGTAGAGATAACTACGATATTTATTTATATAAAAGCGAAATACGACTCACTGATTAAATACGAAATCTCAGAAACTATAACACCTACAAACTTGAAATTTGGCAGGTAGGTTCCTTATATGGTGTAGACATCCGCTAAGAACGGATTTTACGAAACTCCACCCCTAAGGGGGTAAAACGGGGGTTGGAAGTTTGTATGAAAGTCCAATGTTTTTGAAGTAAGAGACTTAAAATTTAAAATGTATATTCTATAGATAGTATGGAGGTGTACTAATAATGTATCTTTAGAAAGCAACCTCTTTTTGGGGTTAAAACGGGGGTTGGAAGTTTGTATGAAAATCCTATGTTTTTGAAGTAAGAGATCCGTCGACTTCATTGATTCTAAAAATTCGTCTAGATATTGAATGTTTTTATCTTTCTTTTATTTTTTCCTTTCATTAAGTATTTAGCTTTATCGAATATATTTAAAAATTAAAAACTATATCCACGCGTAAGAAGTCGCGGGCGGCCACTAGTATGATATATAACTCTTATATATAATAGATAAAGAACTCTTAATTCTACACTTAGACGAGATTACGACTAGTCTGTCACATACGAAATCTATCAATAAAGTTACCGAATTTCGAAACTCGAACGAACGAAGATGATTTGAATCGAAAAACTCAATAGCATCCTCAGGGCCCAAAACCAACCAATACCAATATTGATTGGTTTCGAAATTAAAAAAAAATATTTCGATTCAAATCATCTTGTCAATGCATTCTAAATTGCTCGGTAAGTTGAGGTGGGTCGTAGCAATAAGTATCTAGTGCAGGGATTCCCGAAGTGGTCGATATGGAGTCGATATCGGTTTCCTAGGGGTCGACATAAACGAAAACTGATTTTGGGGGTCGACGAGGTCTAAAAATCGACCCCTATTAAATTAACACAAGTTCTTATTTAAAACTTTCAAGATAAGTATTGTTTATGTTGTGTTACGTGTATTAAGAATAATTAATATTTTTATAGGATATAGCATATAATAATAGCATTGTTGTAGTAATGTAAAGTCTCAAGTTCGTACAAGATGAAAAACTCGGCAAGTCAGTGTGGACAAGTTTGTTCAAGATAATGAGTTCGAACGTACGTCTTTCTTTTTTCTTCGTGCGCGTTTTGACTTGTTCTCTATTTGACGCTTACGCGATTTAACACGAACGAATTCATGATCAAGTTGAAACATGTTCCTGATATTTGACTATTTAACCAGCTTGCACTTAACTCTGTTCTTGAAGGCTCCCATGTCGTAGTTATTCGGAAATACCGCTGAAGGAAGATGATTCTGCAAAGTTTTCATTTCTGAAACAAATTTTCTGTAGCATCTCTTCGTACAACCGCACAACAAAGATGTTAAATTCCCAGTTTAAACGGACTGTCTAGTGCTATGTATATTGTGTAGGTCCGACCGAGTTAATTTAACTCATTCGCTAATGCTATACGTAAACAAACAATAGTTAGGTACTTGGTACTTACTATAATGCATTAGTGGTGATAATATTAAAGATTTAGAGTTTCAACGTTAAATTTAATTATTATAACCAAGTAGTAATTATAACGTAACGTAACGTAATTATAAGAAAAGTACCTACAGTTAGATAATTGTCTCGTAAAAGTTTCGGTTTCGGCCGAAACTGAGACCGTTGCCGAAATTCGGTATCGATTTCGGTCGTAAAACCCAGTTTCGGTCGGACACTAATATTGTGCCTACAAGACAAACGCCTCGCCCTATCTTATAAATCAGGGCGGGGCGCTCGTGCAAATTACAATTCTGGGCACTTAATTACAAATTATTGGTTTTCCAATTTAGATACTTTTATGTTATATGGGTACCATTTTGAATACTTAATATTATATAACAGTGTATGTAATCAATTATGAGAGATAAAGAGTATTATTGTTACATACAAACCGCATCAAAATCCGTCGCGAGGTTTAGAAGTCAGCGACAAACAGACGCGAATATCGTCTCCAATTTTAAGTACGAGAGTAGAGAAGTAACCGATCCAAGTAGGCAGCATTATGTCTTTTAGCCAGAGTTGTTCGACGTTCACCTACTGTTCGATTGTGAGTGTATATCAGGGCGCAGGACGCTGCGGGACATTGGAGGTACGTCAGCGGATTATACACCAAAAACTCGCGCGCTGGGGATTCTGTCGGATTTACAAAAGTCCGCCTAAACACGTCAAGTGCTTTAATATTTATGATGCGGTAGCTTATTATCACTTGCCGTTTAAACTGAACGTACAAAAAATTGAGGTAAATAGAACTAGTAGTAGAGTCTACGAAATCAAACCTGTCGATATTTATTCGGTGTGCCTTATTTCGGCACTGCCCAGGTCTCAGATCTTGATTTTAACTAGACAAAAAATTAGTCGTTAATTTGTCGAAATTTGTCGCCCAAAGCAAAAAATTTGTCGGTCTCCCGTTAAAAAGTTATAAGGTTTTATTTGTGGCACTGCCCACTCGGGATCTATTAAACTACAAAACATAGCGAAGATATGATTTTCTCCAGAATTAGTCGTCAATTTGTCGAATTCAGACACCAAGTATCAGAATTAGTCGACGTCCCGTTAAAAAGTTATAAGTACTTCTTTGTGGCAGTGCCGAAATAAGCCTTATTTCGGCACTGCCCAAAAAAACTACACCACCTAGCGAAAATCTGATTTCACCCAGATGTTGCCTTGAATTTGTCGGATATAAAACACAACTGGTCGATGCGTAATTAAAAAGTTACACGCATTTATTTTAAAATCAAGATCTGAGACCTGGGCAGTGCCGAAATAAGGCACACATTTATTCGGACATTTGTTAATAGGCTACGGCTCCTAAAAAGAATCGCGCGACTGTGATTAGTAAAGCAAGACGTTATTTTACGCCCCGACTTCGACTTCTGTTGTATAAGGCCTCGACATCCTCACGTGGGATACAGCCCCCTTACCACCATCTCTTATTGCGATTCAATAACTGGATAGAATGCTTATTCATATCAATGAATAAGCGACTCTATTCCATTTGTTCTCCGTTTGACGCATTTGCAGTTTTCTATGCATTAAATTAGAAATTTGGACGACAACTGTAAAATATTGCGTTTATGTGACTAGTGTTGTAGTATATTTTATTTTTATTAATATTTTTTTAATAATTTCATACTTTTAAAATGGACTTTCCCATGAAACTTTGATCATCGCAGATTTGATGATCGCAGATCGTTCCAGTTTTGTGAATTTTACGACGTTTATGTAGTGCACTCTGCTGACTGACCGGCTCTGGCGAAAAGAGAGGTTGGGCATAGAGTATTTTATTAAGCTGCCCCACTGGGGAAGTACCTCCACTCCGCAGAATAACGCCAAATAACAATCTCCTTGAGGGTTATTGTGTTCTTGCGAGTGAGTGAGGTCACTAGAAAGGAAGGAGTATTGGCAGGCAACGTATCGGCGACCCCTTGATGTTGCTGATCTCTATGCTCCACATGCTCGTTGGCTACCCACTCATATAAAAAAATAACTGATATTTTTTATAATTTTAGAACATAGTCAAGTAACCTATTTCTGGACTTCAAATCAAATCAAATATCAAAACATCATCGGACGCGCAGCATGCGCCACCATAGCGAAATTTATATATTTTATTTATTTATTTATTTTGGCCACTTTCCCGAATTGATATCAGAAAACCAAGGTCAGTTTACAGTACTACTTTTTGAAGCTCTACACGAATCTGAAGTCAGAATTTCGAAATTTTGAGTTTCATGGCAACGGACGGACAGACATAATTTTTTTATTTATTTATTTTGGCCACTTTCCCGAATTGATATCGGAAAACCAAGGTCACTTTACACTACTACTTTTTGATGCTCTACACGAATCCGAAGTCAGAATTTCGAAATTTTGAGTTTCACCGGACGGACAGACAGAACGACCGGACGAATTAATCAATAAATTTCGCTGAATATTTTTATTTCTTGTACTTTATAAAGCTCTTAGAAATATAAGAACATGTATCTAAATCATTACTACTCTAAATCCGCAGAGCTTAGATTCACTTTCATCACACTATCTTGAATGTGAAAGTGAATTTAAGGGCCAGTTCCGGCGACGGGGCTTCTTGAGAAGAACTGGCAAGAAACTCAAAACTTCAGATCTTCGTCCCGAGGGAGTAGAAGGCATAAATAAAACATAGGTATATAAAACTATATTATATTGTATTTATGAACAAGGTGTGTGCTGTGTCGGAGACGGAGGCGGCGGTCACCGCCTGGTGTTGAGAGTGCGTTGCACGGCGGACATCCCGTCCACGAACTTGGTCCGGAACAACACGTTCGCGTTGTTGAACATGCCGTCCTTCAGCGACACGATTATGAACTGCCCGACACAATTTAATAATGTTAATGAAATCCTCAAAGATGTCGAGCGAAATCGATCGGAACGAAGCGTCTTTCGCTGTATAAATTAAATTTTAAGACGAGCTCGGTGGCGTAGCGGTCAATGACGCGGCTTCGACACCGACGCTCGTGGGTTCGATTCCCACATAGGACAAACATTTGTGTGCATGAACATGTCTGTTTGTCTTGGTCTGGGTGTTTTCTATATATCATAAGTATGTATTTACAAAAAAAAATGTATTTACGTATGTTTATCAGTTGTCTAGTACCCATAACACAAGCTTCGCTTACTTTGGGGCTAGATGGTAAAAAAAAAAAAACATTAGCTGACCCGTGCCCACTTCGTTGGGCGGTATACATTTTTACGAAGAAGTCTTTTCATTTTTCGGGTTACTGATTTTGACTGTGATTTTTGCGTAAAATGGCCAATTTTGGCGTTCTCGATCTCGGAAACAAAAATACATTAACAATGTTGACTTATTGAATAGTACAGAATAGCTATTGGCATAGTACGTAGCGGCCTCGCTTTTTGTAAATTTTGCTTAACTTTTTAAATAAACCCAAAATTGCAGAGAAAGATTTTCATAAAATGCGCGCATTCACTATTTTGAGCTCCTGGATTGTATTACTGTTCCAAACAAATTAAATAAAAAAAATAGAATGTTATTTGTTATATAGTCGTATAGTACATAACAGCCTCGGAATTTTGAAATATCATTGATTTAATATAGAAAAAAAACATTCTTTTAACCAAAAAAACTTCGAAAATCGCTTTAAGTAAACTGTTAATTTCTCGAATAAACGATCATATTATTGAGCAAACTTTATACGAGAATAATTGTTACTTCATGATGAATAAACTTAGTTGCATGAATTTATTATCTTATTTCAATAAAAACGACAAATATAACTTCAAAATTACTACAAAAAACGATGCACCGGTGGCCTTCGCGGGTTTAGTACTGCGCGAGAGCTCGTCAGCGTGCAAATGTAATAGGGCTCTTAAGACACTCACAAATAACGTGGCTTTGTATTGGTAAACGAATTTTCAAAATCGGTTCAGTAGACCCAGAGATTCCCCCTACAACCTCATAAACTCTTTGCGACTTTACCTCTTTATAATATTAGCAACACTATATAGTTTCATAAAACTTTTTTCTCCATGGGAATAAAATGTTTTTTGCGGAATAAAGAGTAGCCAATGTCACTCTCCCGGTCTGAACTTATTTTCCTTAAAAAAAACATGTTTATCTATCGGTTCCTCTCGACATGAAAGAAGTACAAACAAACACATTAGCACATTTACTGTGTAAAAATAGAGTAAAAGTAAGTCAATATAAATATATTATTTCGCTAAACCTAGATGGAGACAAATAGAGATGCTCATGCCCACAAATGTTTGTTTCGTGCGACATTTCGTTCGGACCACCGAGCTCGTAGGCGCCCGAAGTACCTGCGAGGCCTTGAAGTGCTCCTTGAGCATGTGGCCGATGTTCTGCGTGTGCGAGAGGTCCAGCGCCGCGTCCACCTCGTCCAGGATGTAGAGCGGCGCGGGCTTGAACAGCAGCATGGCCAGCACCAGGGACAAGGCCACCAGCGAGCGCTGCCCGCCCGACAGCTCGCCCAGGGACTCCTTCCAGGACCCGTTGAACCCCACCTTCACCTGCACACCAACGACATATTCGAGGACTTGAACAGCAGCATGGCCAGCACCAGGGACAAGGCCACCAGCGAGCGCTGCCCGCCCGACAGCTCGCCCAGGGACTCCTTCCAGGACCCGTTGAACCCCACCTTCACCTGCACACCAACGACATATTCGAGGACTTGAACAGCAGCATGGCCAGCACCAGGGACAAGGCCACCAGCGAGCGCTGCCCGCCCGACAGCTCGCCCAGGGACTCCTTCCAGGACCCGTTGAACCCCACCTTCACCTGCACACCAACGACATATTCGAGGACTTGAACAGCAGCATGGCCAGCACCAGGGACAAGGCCACCAGCGAGCGCTGCCCGCCCGACAGCTCGCCCAGGGACTCCTTCCAGGACCCGTTGAACCCCACCTTCACCTGCGCGCCGGGAACATACACACCAAGGATGCGAAAACCGACCAGGCAAAATACCTTTATCCTCCCCAACATCGCGCCCGGTAGACCGACCGAGCACTCCACCAAATAATGCTTGGGCCGCACTCATCGCGATAATATATATACGGCGAATCTTCGCAGCCACATAATGCGCGTTGTAAAGTTTATCGCGATGTACGAACGCAAAAAACAACATGGACGCCGCGGTTACTCTGTACCTATTTTATGGCAGCAAATAATTATTTTTAATTTATGTCATCTAAAAAAACAAATTAAAAGCAAGAAAAAGGAGAAAAAAATACACTGTAATTACATTTAACACGTCCGCTAGGGTCCGTCCGACGGGTGCGGGCCGACTGAAGTGTGGCCGCGCAAGCGAAGTTCATCGCGATAAACCCCTTTGATGTGCGAGTTTACCGACAGCGGAGCGATGTGCCCGAAGCTTCGCCCGAAGTGTCGAAGTATCGCGAATATTTGGTTACATACATCGCGATAACCCGAATATTCGTGTTATCGCGATGAGTGCGGCCTAAGCATAACAGTCTCACTAGATGCTGGTACTAATTACACACTACTATCTAGAGCAGTATGTAATTTGTCCAGGAATATTTATTTATTTATGTACTGTCAAAATGGCTATTACTAGCCATTCAACGATCGAGCTTGTCACAATATACAATTTCATTAAAATTAGCATATAAACCACGTGACTGACCAGTATATACAGTCCACGCCATTTCTTGCTCAAACAACCTAGCCTGGCTCACCTCGAGTCCGTCCAAGACAGAGAGCCCATCAGGAGGCTTCAGCTTGGCCTGCGCGCCCGGCAGCAGCATGCTGAAGATGGAGCCGAAGTCCCTGTTCACCTGCTCGCACGCCTGCACGAGCGTCTTCTTCTTCTTCTCGTCCAGCTCCGCCATCACCTGGACTAGTTTCGCGCGGTCCGCTTCTACTATCTTTTTCTTTCGCATCACATCTTGATACTGAAAACAAAACGAGAAATTATTAAAAGAAAAAAAAATGGTTCTCTAAAGACGGTTTACGGACGATAATTTTACGTGATAACGTCATAAGAAACATAGGCCGATCGTGCCTCTCTATCGCTTGTTCCGCACTCTCACTTGCACGCTCGGCTCAGGCGGAACGTGTCAATGAATCATGCTTTAGCGTGAGCGTGCTTTAGCCCGCAGTGTCCGAATCCCCTGGCCCTCGTCTCCACACTGTACCTGCTCCTCCTCCTTGCCCAGCAGCGTGTGCGCGCGCGCGTTCAGGCCCCTGGCCAGCTTGTCCTTCCTGTCCTTGAGCTGTGCCAGCCGCTGGCCGCACACGGAGGCCTGCCGCGCTTCGAAGTCGTACAGCCCGCCTGCTGCTCCGAAGTACTGCCGCTCCGACGATATCCACGGGTTCTCCGCTTCTAGCGCCTTTATCTGTCGACGAAATCGTTGAAAATAAAATTAATAAATTTTCCTGGACATCTTACTCGGCGTCATGTAGTCTCAAACCAAGCAAAGCTTTTACTATGGGTACTAGATAACTAATAAATTTATTTAAACACTTTTTTTATTGTCTTATCTCTGCACCGCCATAGTGTTTTACTGGTAGAGAATGTTTGTATAGCATTAATTCCGCCTGTGTACAATTTTATTGTGCATGAAGTTTAAATAAATAAATACATAGTAAACACCCAGATAAAGACAAACAGACCTGTCCATGCGTTCACGAGTCAAATTAGTCATTACTGTCTCTAAAATCTCAACGAGAATGTTATGAGAAACTGTATCTTGTGGATGTCGGTAGAAATATTGACACATCTGATTTTTTTACTCTTTGTTAGCAAAATTCCATTGACATTGTGCTATCCTGCTTAGAGTGCAAATCCACTCTAAATAACAAAACAACGTGTAACGAGTGCAGCGTTACCCTCTTCTGGCAGTCGTGCGCCTCCCCCTGCAGCTCCTTGACCCTGTACTCCAGCTCCTTGACCCTCAGCTCCAGCTCGGCGCCGTGCTTGGCCAGCTGCTCCTTCTTGTGCAGCAGCCGCGAGATGTCGCTGCTGCGGCCCGCTATCTCCGCCTTCTGCTTCTTGATGCGGGCCTGCAGCTCTTTGACTGCTTTCTGCGAATAAAATGATATTGTATAACATGTTGCGGGGTTGGTGGTTGACGAGTGAAATCAGAGTGTGAATATTATTATGACACCGAAGAATGTTCGTACGTGATAGTCTGTGAGCCAGATAGTATATTTTATTAGTCATTTCCTCTCAAGCGATAACTCGTGAAAGACTTCAGAGAGTTGTATTATGCCGGATGGTAAACGTCAGCTGCCGCTCCGTGGGTGGGTTGGGCAGCGGCAGCCTCTTAACCACGTAAAAAAAAATGATTGTTTTCAGCCATTACCTCCCGACTGAAAATTTGTTAAATGATAGTTAACGCAATTATTCGGAGATAAGTCTAATGCCCCCTATCGCCGAAAAAGATATAGGTACCTAAAATGGCAATTATTACAACTTTCGGGTTGTACGAGTTCCAGAAAATGTGTTTTGGTCCGAGGAGCAGCGGCCAGTCGTTTCAGAGGTTTATGGACTCCATATTTAGAGATTTAGATTTCGCTGAGGACCTACTGTGCGCCTCAAACAAATATAATAGGATGGCCAAAAAATAGGGATTGTGACAGAGATGATATGGATAAGTGAGGAGTAACTGTAGATTTGACGGCTGATACGGGTGTATGGAAGAAAGACATACTTCGCTGACCCCTAATAATGGGAGAAGGACAAGCTGATGAAGATGATGAATGACAGAGAATGCTTAAAACACATTCAATTGAGCAGAAACCCATATACTTAAACGATATAAATAATATATTAGGTATTTTCATTTTTCCGTCGTTAGAGCGAACCTTACCTACTTCGTTTAATGTATCCGTTACCTTAAGGTTGCCTTGAAAATATTGCTTTTAGTTATTGCTAAGGCCGCCTCGTTGGACATTCATATTTTATAAGTGAATATTTTCTGTATGCTGACTAAATTGTTTTTGTAGTTTTTATAATGCAAATAAAGCATATTCTATCTATGTAAACCAGTAGGAGAAAGAACATATGTCGATGCAGAGGCAGCTACGGCAGCCAGACCCCATCACTCCCGGCCGTAGTGTGAAGCCGGTACCTCAGCAGCAGCATGCTGTTCCTGGGCGTCGCGCAGGGTCTGCTGCAGCCCCCGGCCGCCTGGCTGGTGTCCTGCAGAGCCCTGCTGCAGCTCCAGCACCTCCAGCCATACCCCATCCCCCCAGCCGTAGTGTGTAGTGTGAAGCCGGTACCTCTGCCGCGGCGTGCTGTTCCTTGGCGTCGTGCAGGGTCTGCTGCAAGGCCCCGGCCGCCTGGCTGGTGTCCTGCAGCGCCAGGCGGCTGGTCCCCACGGCCTGCTGCAGCTCCAGCACCTCCAGCCGCAGCGTCTCGAACTCCTGCTCGCGCTGCTTCCACGACCCGCTGTGCTGCTCCGCCTCCTTCTTCGCCTTCTTCAACGCTTCCTCCGCCTTCTTGAACTCTCTAGTCGAATACATATTTATAATGTTAGGAAATAAATATTGTCGCGGTCCTGTCGCGAATCATCTAGAATGAAACCTTCTAGAATAGTCGCCGCATACTTCGCTGCAAGCAATAATGACCCGTATGTCTACTGTCATGAGATCTGATAACTTTTTCACAGGGTAAGCTATTTAGACTCGTCTTGGCAACATTTTTACATGAAAATGTTTTTGGTGGGATTTCATTTATTTTTGTAAGTTGGTTAATGGACTTTTTTGGGTTTAAAAATAACCTATTTTGACCCCGGGCCTTTACTTTCGCCTTACCCTTCGTCTGGAATTTTGATGAATCAATATTACTGCATGATTATGTAGTTAGTGCAAATTTAGTGCAAGTCTCATACAAACTTCCACCTCCCATTCCGAGGGGATAGGTTAGGTTAGGTTTGGTTTTTTAATTTTTTTGTTGTCTTTGTAGAAATATTAGCTTACATACCAAATTTCAGCGTTCTAGGACTTCAGGAAGTACCTTAAGAATTTTGATGATCAGTGAGTGAATCAGTGACGAAATCGGGGGTTTTTAGACATTAATAAAATCTAAAGCATAATAGCTACGACATTCAAACTTTGTATGTTTAATGATTGTACAGGTGTCATTATATCTTGAAATTTTTAACTATTTAGCATCATCCAAACCAAAGTTATGAGAGTTCAAAAAAACGACGAAACGTTTCGAGAAAAGGTAGGTAGTGCCCTTGCGCTCCGCTTGGCTCGTCTTGGCGGGGGCACTCCCGTGCCCCCAGATCTTTGATTATAAGGTCAAGTCAAATTCTATGCGCAGTCAGGGTCAGGGATGACGAGGCTAGTACCGCCTATCTTATTTTTCACATTGAATAAAATATGTATTTATTGTGATACTAAAGATCTTTTTAATTTATTTTGTAGCCGCAGTGACTGCGGCCTCGTCTGTAACTAAACTTCATAGACCATCGGTCGGAAGCGGACGTCACAACCGTCATCAATATTTAGAACTAAATTCAAGGAATTTTTAACATCGCGACCAGTAAACCAACCAGGCACTCGAGCGGATCGGTAGCAAGTGTTACTCCCGTTTCGCCCGCAAGCTGACCACTTGGGCACTCCTAAGTCGAGTAAGTCGTGGCGACCGACGCTCGGACCGGAGCTGTAGGCGTGTCTGAAGTTAGTCGCTCGCTCACCGCCCGCCGCACTCTGTCCGCCGAGGGTCATCGTACCCGCCCTGGGCGTCAGACAGCTGGCCACCTGGTGCCCATGACGGCTACCGGAGCTTCCAGCAGCCTTCCAGCTCGCTCCCCACATTCACGAGCCGCAAAGTGCACATTCAGCCACGAGAAGCGTTCACCTCCAGACAGACTGACCTCTCCCTGTGCCCCTTGATGTCCTTGACCTTGGCCTCCAGCTCCCTGGCCCGGGCGGCCGTCTCCCGCTGCGCGGCCCGCTCCGCCTCGACGCCGGCCGCCAGCTCGGCCACCCGAGCGCGGAGGGTCTCCATCTCGCTGTGCGTCTGCGCGTGCGAGGTGGTCGCCAGCCGGGCCTTTATCACCTCCAGCTCGTGGCTCATCATCTCGTACCTGTACAACCATTTATATTTCATACCGATGATTCTCAATCTTTTGGAAATAAAACTCCTTTACGGCTTAACGTGTCCTCCGAAGCACGGAGGAGCTCGAGATAAATAAACCTGTCCGTGGACAGGCTACGGTCGACAGTACTTAACTTGCGTGTCGATTAGACTGACACGCTCAACGACGCTATTGAGCTTCTCAAAAAATTAATTATGATATTAGCTTCAAATTAGCGAGGTCGTGAAGTCGTTTCTGGCATACTTTTGCGAGATGTCGCCGTGTCTGTCTGCAGCCTGCTGCAGGCCGTCCAGCTCGGCCTGGTCCCGGGCCAGCTGGTCCTCGGCCGCCGCCAGCTGCTGCTCCTGGTCCTTGAGCTGCTGCAGCAGCACCAGCACCGACCCGCCCTGCGACACCACCACGAGGACAATATATACTCTCGTCATGGAACAGGTCACATAGTATGGGAACGTACCACGTGTGAGTCGTGAGTTTATACTGAATACAAAACGAGCGAGAGCGCCGGTTTCCGTTATTCTACGTAATGTTATGAATTTGGTGAACCTATATGTTGTGAATTTTGGATCAAAAATTACTTCTTATGGATCAAAAACTACTTCTACTGTCCTGTATCCTGACACGTGAACTACGTGCTGGAAAGTACATATAGGTTATGTTAATTTACTAAACGATTGTACAAATTTCAGCTTGTCAAATCAGTGGGTCAATTTAACTTGCAAGACAAACAACGGGACAGATGAAAGGGACAAAAATATACAAAACCGTACCTTAATTCTGGCTCCTCCAGACAGCGTCCCTGAAGGGTCAAAGACGTCTCCGTCGAGGGTGACGGAGCGTCTCCTGACTCCTGGGTGGAAGGTGACCTTCTTGGCCGTCTCCAGGTCCGCGCAGACCAGCGTGTTCCCGAACACCCACTCCATGGCCTTGCGCACGTGTGGAGGGTACGAGATCAGGTGCAGGGCCAGCTGGACCTTGTCGGGGCCGCCTGCACGCAGATGGAAATCATTTATGTTATTTAAAATAAAATTTATCAGTACTATAATGATTTTGCCATAAAGCACGCTAAAGCAGCATCATAATATAATAGAAATAAGCGCCATCTACCGCAACATGCCAACAAGAAAGAGAAATAATTTCCCTATTTGATCAATAGATGGAGCTATTCAGGGTTTTTCTCAAACTTACATCGAGCTTAGCAAAACTAAATTAAAAAAATATATAAACCGACTTCAGTTGGCAAGTGCAGCTTATTGGTGGAATACCCCGGGAGACGCTGCTGCTCGTCTTCCGGGAGAAAAAATATTGCATCACACAAGATTCCTTAGTCGCCATGTACGACATCCAGCGCAGAGCAATGGAGTGGCGCAATTTTATTTTATCGGTAACCACACGGTAAATTGAAGGGTTTCCCTCAATTTTTTTGTTTCCCTGACTTGGTGAATATGGGACCACCTTGCAATCATACCCTTTCAAATAAAAAAAGAATTTTGAAAATCGGTTCACAATTCGCGTAAATATTCAAGCTTACCGCCCTGATTTTGAGGCGTGTAATGGTTTTTAATATAACTTTACTTCCCGGGAATTTGAGAGGGAATAAAAAGCAACTTTTATATATTAGGACAGAAAGTAGACATTACAAAGCAAGTGTGGTATAAAGTGCGGTCACCTCCCACGTCCTGCGCCAGCCGCAGCGTCTTGTGGTCCATGACGTGCGCGCTGATCTTGTTGAGCGGGATGATGGTGGTGCGCGACTGCAGGTTCCCGCGCTGCAGCAGCAGCTTCGACGTCACCTCCGTGTCCACCACCACGTTGTACAGCTGGCGAACACATACTCTTTACACCACTGCCACGAAAGGTACAATTCATCTTCGCAATTGAACCGAAATAGTCGAGTCATCATTCGGTCCCAGCGAGGCTTTCTCCCACAGAGTATCAAGTAATGCAATAAACTTCCTGTTGCTGTATACCCAGGAGACTACAGGACATGAGCGTCATCATGGAAGTCGTAAAATGATATTGTCTATAATAGGAAGTCGTCATCATGAAACGGCAACGCGTAAATAATGCTCTTGACTACCAGGTGTTTCACTTCAAAAGACCCTTAAAATTGCAACTGGTGTCTCACTTCAAAAAATTTAGTCTATTCTAACTTATGTTTCTATAATATCCTATGTAGCCACTATTAACAGCGGCGACCACCAAACAGGTAATGAACAATGAAGTCCACTGCAGAGCCGGAGTAAAGCTACGGCGGCCTTGGAACTAACAAAAAAAATAAGGTGTGGCTATGTCATGGACGCGGCCCTGAGTTGTACGTGAATACGTTATATGCACTTGTAATAAGGTAATGCGAGTGAGGGTTGGTGGAGGGTGCTCCGAGAAGCACCAATGATGTAGACACTTGTTGTTGAATATAAATAGAGCCTTTATTATAATGTCTTAATGCTATTTATACTACTGGGTTGTCGCTGACCAAGCAATAGGCGTCTATGTCGCAGTAAACCATTAAGTTACGGTAAAACGTACAAATGAGTCATTGTGCTCTACATACTACACACGAAAATTATCTCAAAATGGCAGCGCTTCCACCTCTCCAGCACGCGATGTTCCCATAGTCGTTACTTAGCGTAATAGATTCTTTGATACTTCATCTATCCAGTGGTGTGATTGAATTTTGGATGGAGATGATACGTAGCTGCAACACTAAACTTTATACCCCGAATTTGTTATCGTTCGTTTTTAAGGTTCCGTACCTCAAAAGGAAAAACGAAACCCTTATAAGATCACTTTGTTGTCCGTCTGTTTGTCTGTCTGTCAAGAGCCTCTATGTCGAGAATGCGTGGAGGTATTAAGCTGAAATTTGAACTATATACTCAGGTCTACGGTCCCATGAAGTTGTAAAAAAATCAAACTTAAAAAAAAGATACGGCCGTTTATTCAGCCAAAAACGCATATTTCGACACATTCTCAAGGGATTCAAAACTCATAGGGTACTTGCCGTTGACCTAGAACTATGAAATTTGGCAAGTAACATCGTTATACATAGAGTTACAAGTACAAGAATAAATCTCAAAACTATACATTTGTAATTAAATCTTAAAAAATAGGGGCGCTATTAGCGCTGTGCGATTATATTCCTGAACTATTTATAATGATCCTACGTACATAGTAGGAACCCTCGGTGGGCGAGTCCGACTCGTACTTGTCCAGATTTTTTTTTTTGAATTGCCTACCTTAAGAAGCAATTTTAAAAACGCATTCACGTGAAAGATAATCGGAAGAAATTAATGAAATAGGAAGCTTTGAACTTCGGCTTCTCTTAACAATTAAATCTTAATGTGAGAAACTGTAACGGATTGAAATACATTGCAAGGCAGTGTGTGTTTTGCTTTTGTCTGTTGTGGTATAAATGAATGAATGAATGAATGAATGAAAAGTTTATTACATTAAGCACACAGACACGTACAGAAGTAAACAACATAAAAAATCATTGTACATAATTATGTAATACAGAAACACGTTTATCTAAAATTATCAACATTGTCAGGTGTGTCCACATGCCTAATTTAAATAAGTACAAATGTTGTACTTACTTTCCCACCTGCGGCGGTTTCCAGCGCCGTGCAGTATATAGGCTCCTGTACGTCGATCAATCTGCAAATAGTACCTGAAATTATATTAAATTCATTGGTTAACATCTTTCATAAGATTTATAGATACAGCAATTTTTATTGCTGTACGAGGGGAGGTCAATAAGTTCGCGGAATGAGAGAGAAGGAGGTTGAAATTAAACACCAAATTATTTTTCCTTTTCAATATATTCTCCTTTAACCCTAATACATTTTTCGGATCTCTCAAATAGCTTGTTTATACCATCGAAAAAAAATGATTTGTCTTTGGTGTCAAAATAGGCCGAAATTGCCGACTTGACTTCATCATCGTCGTCAAATTTCTTTCCACGCAGCTCTTTCTTCATTTTTGGAAATAAATAATAGTCACTGGGGGCCAAGTCTGGACTGTATGGTGGGTGGTTTAATTGTTCAAAGCCGCATCGGTGAATGGCAGCCGTCGCAACATGGCACGTGTGGACGGGTGCATTGTCGTGCAAAAGGAGCACACCTTTTGACAGTTTTCCTCTTCTTTTTTTCTTAATGGCTTCTTTCAATCTTTCCAGTAAAGAAGCGTAGTACTGTCCCGTTATAGTCGCACCACGTTCTTTATAATCGATCAGTAAAATACCTTCTGTATCCCAAAAGATAGTCGCCATGATCTTTCCGGCCGATTGTGACACTTTGAACTTCTTTGGAGGAGGTGTGCCTTTTTTATGCCACTGCATCGACTCTTGCTTCGACTCAGGTTCATAGTGGTGAACCCAGGTTCCATCTCCAGTAACAATCCGGGCCATAACTTCTTCCTTTCTCTCTCCACAGAGCTCCAGAAACTGGTGAGAGCACTCGACACGCTCGCGTTTTTGAAGTGGCGTGAGCATTCTCGGAACCCATCTTGCACTGACTTTAGTCATCCCAAGATGATGATGTAGGATATTTAAAATACTTGATTCGGATACTCCAACCATTGCTGCAAGTTGCTTCTTCTTCAGTCGGGCATCTTCCAATACAAGTTTTTCTACTTTTTCGACGATTTCCGGTGTGGTGGCCTCAATTGGCCGTCCGGAGCGGGGGTCGTCTTCAATGGACTCCCTTCCTTGTTTGAAAAGACCATGCCACTTGTAAACCATGGTTTTACCAGGGGCAGAGTCCGCGTAAACCGCTAACAGCTCTTGAAAAATCGTCTGAGCGGATTTTCCTTGCTTGGTAAGAAACTTAATAACGGCACGGTGTTCAATTTTCTCCATACTGGCTGACTTCTTCCCGATTTAGTTGTTTGCAGGTCGATAACTCAAAAGTTAATGACACGATTAGGTTCAAACTTGGTATATATACTCTTAATGAGGTGCTTAACTAGTGCCTACCTGGACGGGTAAATTTATCCCCATCAACCCCTCCATTCCGCGAACTTATTGACCTCCCCTCGTATCTACAATTTTTAGTTCCACTTTGGGTGGAGAATTAACATGCCGAATGCCTGATGATAAGCGGTGAGCTCAGTCACTCAGAAGCTCAACGAATCTCCATGGAATCGTTAATTAAGCAGTGGTCTTCTGTAACGTGGAGTGGAGGTGCTCTCATAATGAAACTGTTTTAACATGGATTTTATTTATATAACCCCAGGTGACAAACAAGCATACGACTCACTTAACTAACTTAACACTTGATTAATGTGAAGGAGTTACCGTAACCTATGACGCTTGCAATCTAAAGTATCGCTAGTGCACTGTTATCCCCGCTGCCACCGCACGAACTCCTCAGAAACACAACGCCGCATTATTATATGGCTGCGATATTATGCGATATTTCCCCAGTCGGGCAGTTTACTAATACGTCGTACCCTACCTCTCGCTTTGGCTCGACCTTTTACACCCCTATAATAGGCTAGACGACAATGTTAAAAAATATAAAAAATACTTATCAATGTCATAAATCATACAATACTAGAACGATCTGCGATTTTGAAATTTTAATAACTTATGTCCGACTTGTTCTATGATCGATCAAAGTGTAGTGGGAAAGTCCAATTTAAAAGAATTAAATTATAAAAAAAAATATTTACTTTGGAAAAACAATCAAAAATACTATAACTTTTGTTATGACACTAGCTATATAAACGTAGTATTTCAAATAGCTGTCGTACAAATTTCTGTTTTAACGTATACAAAATACATAAGTGTGACGTCATAATTCAGTAGCCTTTTGTATGGAGCGTTTTCGGGAAAGGCCAAAATTGTGATTTTCAAGTTATCATATCTCGGGAAGTTTTTATGCGATCGAAGTAATTCTTTCACCTATAGTTATATTATTGTGACGACCTTACATAACAAATCGGAAGAAAAAATTGTCGTCTAGCCTATTTCATTTTATTTCATTTATTTATTCACAGAACAATATTTCAATTTATATTCGAATAATAGCTTACAATGTAATTAATATTGTCGCGGTCCTGTCTCGAATCGTCTAGAATGGAACCTTCTAGAATAGTCGCCGCATACTTCGCTGCAAGCAATAATGACCCGTATGTCTACTGACATAAGGTTCATAACACTACGACATGAAAATGGTCGAGAGACATTACGATGTCTTACCGAAGGGAAGTACATACATGTACATTTGAAAACTTTCGGGAGCCCTTGCTGGCGGATATAAATAGCGACCGCCGCGGCGCATAGGAGTTCAGTTTGGACTTCGGAAGAGTAAACTTCGGGCGAATCTACCTGCGAGACAAGTGATAACCTACGACCTCAGCGATACTATTGGACTTCGATTTGACCTGCGATTTGGAATCTTCGTGTGGACTTCGTGTTGTGAAGACCTGCAGACCAGACCCTGCGTGAATAAATCCTTGCAAGTTGTCATTGGCGTTTTACATCCTAATCTAGAACCCTAGCTCGTAACAATATTGAAAGTATACGTCACCCGAAACCCGGCGGCGGTCGAAGTCCCGCTCCGGCGCGGAGTAGTTGAAGTCACACCTCTGCAGGCGCACCGCCAGCGAGTCCACCGTGTCCCGCCGCGAGCGCACCGTGCTCTGGAGGGCGCGCACTGACTCCTTCAGCTCGCGGTTGCGGCCCTCGCTGAAATTCATCTTCGACAGCTCCGCCTGCATGATGAAAACACAATATTACCACGATCTATTCTACAACGTGTAACTTCATGTACACAAAACCCAAAAATAGTTTGTTCAGAATCATGAGTAGAATCAATTCCATAATTTTCATCCATTTTTAAAGTAACTGGTTTTGAAAAATTATTATTTTTAATTGCCGTGTCTATCATTAAATTGCGCTCGACAATCAAGCGAGAAAATGTGAAATAGGTAAACAAACGTAATACCGCCGCGTCCAAAAAGTCTTAAGCGCCGTGCAGAGAGCGGCGCTTACGCGTCATTGACGCGATGCTCGCTCTTTAATATTAATATTTGCCTAACGTAGCCATTGGCGCGTCTATTTGATAAGAAAGCGACACAGAGCTCAAAAACTATTAGGAAAACAAAAAAGTGTTCATACCTCCGATTTTTTTTTTTCGAAATTATTACTTAGATATATCAATTTATCATAATAAAACTCAGTTGGGGTGTTTGAGGTTTGGCGTACTTGAAGTTACACGTTGTATATGTACTAAAAGTCTTTCTCAAACGTAAAATATTGGGGTATAACAACATCTTCGAACCAAAGCCAACCTCAACTGCATGTGGTGCACCATCCTGACTGACAAAAGAGGGTCTGGCGAAAAGAAAGGTTATTTATCATATCATAGCGTATTTTTTAAGCTGCCCGACTGGGCAAGTACCTCTACCTCACAGAATACCGCAGCCAAATAACAATAGGCAATTTGACCAACATTTTTTTCGGTTTGATATGTAGGGATGTCTCAATAATACAACCATTTAAAAAAGAATTACTTAGATAGCACAAAAATCTCTCGAGATATGTTATTTTGAATTTTGGACTTTCCCGAAAACGCTCCTAGTTATGACGTCACAGGTTTATATTTTGTATGCATAAAATCAGAAATTTGTACGACAGTTATGTTAAATATTACGTTTATGTAATTAATATCATAATAAAAGTTATAGTATTTATTTATTGCTTCTCCAATGGAAATATTTTTTTTTTAATAAACCCGGCAAACTTTGATGGACCCTAAAATAAGTTGAACGGATAATATTAAAATGAAAGTTTGCAGATCTTTATAGTTTTGTGTATTTTACGATATTGTTAAATAATATAAACAATTTTTAAACATTGTCAAATAGCCGAGTTGTTGTGTTCCTGCGAGGGAGTGAGGTCACCAGGAAGAGAGGAAGGTGTTAGGCTAGCAACGGGTCGGCTACACATTGGAGTAGCTGGTCTCCATGGGCGGTGGCGACTGCTTTCTATCAGGTGGCATACATACTCGTTTATACATATATTTATGTATGAACCTACAAGTAGTTAGTAGGTAATGATGTCCGCCGTACGATACGGTTGTTGTTATTTACCTACCTATCCAAATATATGCCGCTTGTCCTTCCTGATAATTTTGAGATAAATTTGAGCAGGATCGGATATGAAGATTCACCACCATTAGTCCCATAATAAAAAGATGAAAGATTAAAAATATTGGGCGTATTACGTTAGTTGGTTCATTACCTGTATTCCCGTTCAATCTCAATTCCTTTTAGTGGATCTGAGCAATTCGGATTCCCCCTTTTAATTTACAAATTGTAGCATATTTTACCTTCAGCTTGTCGACCTGCGCCTGCTGCCGGCCGATGGCGTCTTGGTCCCGTTGGTACTGCGCACTGCTCGACTTGAACTCCTTCTCTAAAGTCTTCAGCCTCTCCTCGGCGTGCTTCTTCTCCATCATACTCTGAGATATCCTCGTCGCGGCTTCGGAAGCCTCGGCTTTCGCAGCTGGTAGGCAAACATATGGTAATATAATAACCATATAATATAATAATAACCATATAAAATATAATAGAGAATATTGAGACATCGGCATTAACTCATAATCATTCCCCTCAATGTAAGGGGTTTAGAGAATACTCCGGCATGCTGCTCAATAACGTGTCGGTGGAAATTGAGACATCATAACATACAAATAAAGAACTGGGGCCTTACCACAAGCTCTAAACGCAGGAATGGAACTATGATGGTTGCGTATTTATCAATGAATTTCATTCATAAATTCGCAACCATGATGGTTCCGTTCCTGCGTTTAGAGCTTGTGGTAAGGCCCCTGATCGTGACGAAGTCTATAGCAGAAATTCAGCAGATTTTGTTTTTGAAGGGGTGTTTTGTGACTTATCTAAGGCTTTTGATTGTGTGCAGCATGAAACTCTAGTCAGAAAACTACACCACTATGGTATAAGAGGCATCGCTCTTGATCTTCTTGCTTCTTATCTGAGTGATAGGGTTCAGAAAGTAGATGTTAATGGAAAGCGATCACATGGATCAACTGTAGCGATGGGGGTGCCACAAGGCTCTATTTTGGGCCCTTTCCTGTTTCTCGTGTACATTAATGATCTACCTCATCTTGTAAAGAATAATCACGAAATAGTATTGTTTGCAGATGACACTTCTTTAATTTTTAAGGTAAATAGACAACAATCAGAAATTGACGATGTAAATAATGCTCTTTCAAAAATAGTAAACTGGTTTAGTGCTAATAACCTACTTTTAAATGGTAGTAAAACCAAATATGTTAGATTTTTTACAAAAAATGTGAAACAAGTAAAAACCAGTGTGGTGATGGACAATGAGAGATTGGAATTGGTCAATAAGGTTGTCTTCCTTGGAATAACATTAGACTCTAAATTACAATGGGGCCCACATATAGAAACGTTATCAGGTAGACTCAGCTCAGCAGCGTACGCCGTAAGGAAAATACGTCAACTGACTGATGTTGACACTGCGCGTTTAGTTTATTTTAGCTATTTTCACAGCATTATGTCATATGGTTTATTGCTTTGGGGTAGTGCTGCGGATGTAGACTCAATTTTTGTGCTCCAGAAGCGAGCTATCCGTGCTATTTATATGATGAGTCCCAGGGAGACACTGAGAAATAAATTTAAAGAGATAAATATTATGACATTACATTCTCAATATATTTATGAAAATCTTATTTACGTTCATAAAAATCAAACTAAATTTAGGAAAAACAGTGATCTCCATCAATTAAATTTAAGAAATAAAAACAAACTCGCTGTGCATATTACTAGGCTCCATAAAATCTCTAACTCGTTCCCAGGTCAATGTATACGCTTCTACAATAAACTTCCAAATGACGCGTTTAAATTATCCATGGGTAAATTTAAAAGATTTATCAAAACTAGACTATGTCAAAAGGCTTACTATTGTATCTCAGATTACATAAATGATAAAAGTATTTGGAAATGAATTGCTCTTGTTATGTTAATGATTGTATTTGTGTTTAATGTAACGATATTGGCAATTAAAAGAGTCTGCCTTGAGTTTCTTGCCAGTTCTTCTCAAGAAGCCCCGTCGCCGGAACTGGCACTTAAATTCACTTTCACAGATAGTGTGATGAAAGTGCATCTAAGCTCTGCGGATTTAAGTAGATAGTAATGATTTAGATACATGTCTTATATTTAATTTGTATGACGTTTCTAAGTGCTTTATAAAGTCCAAGGAATAAAGATATTTTGACTTTGACTTTTGACTTTGACTTTGAAGTAAAACTTCTTTACGCACAATTGACTTGGAGAGTAAACTGGTGAATGCGTGACGAGAGCGTTACGGAAACGGCGAACGGAAGTTGAGAGGGAGATAGAAGTTTAAAGCTGCTTCGGAAACAAATTCATCGCGAGGGTTACAATAGTCATAATTATATTTTTACAACTGTGATGAGCTACACCGTCCATCGCCACTTCGGTGGTCACCGCTGTTAACGGTGACTGTACACGAAAGCGGCGGGGCGATGAGGCGGTCGTAACGTAAACCTAGTGGAGTGTACATAAGTTGGATATTTGTTGTACCCATGAGCTGGTCCTGCAGCGATTCAGAGGCGCCTTCGAGCCCCGAGCTGACGGCCAGGAACTTCTGCTGCGCCTCCGCCAGCGCGGCGGCGCTGGCCTCACTCTTACTCCGGAGACCTTCGAACGTCGACGACACCTGGGACATACGGCACAAATACATTTCACTGTCATCAACCAAAATTACAAAAAATGAAAAAAAAAAACGAACAAGTGCGAGTCGGACTCGCCCACCGAGGGTTCCGTACTTAGGATCATTATAAATAGTTCAGGAATGTAACCCCCTATTTTTTAAGATTTATTTACAAATGTATAGTTTTGAGATTTATTCTCTTTGAGTCTTATTCATAAAAATCCCCTAAAATAGGTTATATATATAATATATAACCTAATATAATAAAATAGGTTATATATATATAATATATAACCTATTAATTATTCACATATAATAATCTATAAAGATGTTACTATGAGTTATGATTTCCTTGAGAATGTGTGGAAATATGCGTTTTTTGCTGAATAAACGGCCGTATCTTTTTTTACGTAAACTTAACAATTTGATTTTTTTACAACTTCATGAGACCGTTGACCTTAGTGTACAGTTCAAATTTCAGCTCGATACCTACACTCAATCTCGACATAGAGGGTCTAGACAGACAACAAAGTGATCTTATAAGGGTTCCGTGTTTTCTTTTGAGGTACGGAACCGTAAAAAACAAGCGAATTCCATAACTTTATGGTTCGCCAACAAAAATGTAATGCGGAATTGTTTGCCTGTACCTCATCCAAGACCTTCTGCTTGGCCGCCAGCGCCGCGTCGTCGTCCGCCAGCGCCCGGGCCAGCAGGCGCGCCTTCTTCTCGTGCGAGGCCACGGCGTCCTGGGCCGCCCGGTGCGCAGAGCTGCTGGTCGCTTCCGTCTTCTCCAGCCCCTGGAGTTCTGCCTCCAGCTGCTTTAGTACACTGCCACTTTCCTGGGTAAACAGTAAACAAAATCTAGTCAAGGTCCAACAGAGCACCGAAGTTCCGAAGGGCATCTAAATCCAAATGTACCGAAAGAGGTAGTTCAGAATTGTCATTCTAAAAATTTTTCTAATACACTGAAGGTTTTGTTCTAATAACATTTAATAGACAAACTCAGAAACACGACAACCCTCAAGAGAATTGTTATTTGGATGCAGTATTCTGTGAGGTAGACCTCACAGAATACTGCATCCAAATAACAATTTTTGGTTGAAAGTAACCAATCTGCTTGAGCCCTGATGAAGATGAACCACTTACACCCCAAAACTTAGGTTGACTTTCAACCTAGTTTTGGGGTGTAAGTGGCTCATCATTATCTTTAAACCAAAGCCAAGTTCACCTGCACGCGGTGCACCCTGGTGACTGACAAACGAAGCTCTGGCGAAAAGAGAGGTAGGGAGGGAATGTACCTCCACCTCACAGAATACCGCAGCCAAATAACAATTCCCTTGAGGGTTATTGTGTTCCTGCGAGAGAGTGAGGTCACCAAAAAGGAAAGAGATGCTGCATTGGCAGCGGGGGTGGCGGCGCGCGAGCGATATTTTATGTTGCAAGCGTTAATATGGCTACGGTAACCGCTTCACATCAGGCGGGCCATACGCTTGTCTGCCACCCGACGTAGTATATAAAAAAAATAAGTTTCTAACTTTTTCAATCTTGCCTTTGCACAGTAACTATCTTACCGCCATGATGGTAGTTACTACAGCTACAATATCCAGTTTCTACATAAAATAGAACAATACAAACCTCATCTAACTTCTTGTTCAATTCAACCACTTGTTTATCCAGCTCCTTGGCTTCCTTCTCATTATTCTTAATGGTCTCCTTCTTGCTTTTTATATCATCTTGAACTGCTGTCACTTTTTCTTCTGCTTCCTTGGTGCTATCCTCTGCTGAGACATACCTGAAAAATGTTTTCGCATTTAGTATTAATGAGAAGACCTGAATTATCAAAATAAAACTCTTATATCTATCTAGGCGAGGTTTTCCCCGGAGACTACAGGATGGGCTTCTTCAAAATGGGTGTGAAGAAGCTCTTACAAAATCGGCAATGAGCGTGTAATACCCCCGGTTTTACACACGTCCATAAACTGTGGTAACTGCTTTCCATCAGGCAAGCCGTAAGCTTGTTTTCCACCTTAGTGGTATATATAAAAATGTCAATAGAGAATGAATTATAAATCTACACACATAGAATAAAAAATCATTTATTAATAACCGTACTTACTTCCAAGCCACATAAAGCCTGGTGTGATTCTCCAGTTCTCTGACAACTTTCTGATACTCCTGGAACTGCGACCGCTCGTCTTGTAGTTTCTGTAGCTTAGGAGCTATGTCTTCTCTGATTATCTATAAATTAAGAATTGTATATGTTTGAAACATCAAAATTTATATACAGCAGGAATAACAAGAAACCTAGGATACTTCCTAGTGGTACACCTCTGATTTCAATTACTCTACAGATTTATACAATTTGTTTAAGCAGGGATTTGTACTTATATATACTGAAAATAAAGTTAATACTGTTGATTGTTGGCACTTGGTGGAACATTATTATCATAATGTTATAATAAAACACTTGTACTGTTGTTCCACTTAATTATATTTAATTTTACCGACCGGTTTCGCCGCTAAGGCAATATCAATGTAAACAGATGGTGGATTTCTATTCTTCTAGAAACACAAATACCATCTGTTTTATGTACATGTGTTTTATTATAACATTATTATATATACTGCATTCTGTTTAGATAAATTTGATGTCAATTAGGTAGGTGATTAAATTATGTGATAGAGAATCAAAATCTTTACCTATGAACATAATTATGGTCATTTAACTATAAAAAAAATAATTAAATTGTCAAGGGACGAGTGGATTTGTATATAATACTAGCGGCCCGTCCCGGCTTCGCACGGGTGGACATAAGATTTTTTTAAATATTTTTACCTTTTATTTAGCAATAAATACAGCCTATGTTACTCAGGGTGAATGTAGCTTTCCAATGGTGAAAGAATTTTTGAAATCGGCACAGTAGTTTTTCAGTTTATTCATTACAAACATACACACACACAAAAATACAACTATACAATCCTCTTTACAATAGTAGTGTAGACTAGTTAATAATAATAAATTAACACAAATAATAATAAATTTCAGTCAATTGCTTTGTCAATATGGACAACGCCCGACAGCTGGCCCTAAGCGCCATTCCCCCGCACCGCACGCATATGTATGTGCGTATATATTATTTGTATATAATATACAACATGTAATATAATACATAATACATTAATATGTATAATACATGTTGTTTTGTAACTTATAAACATACATCATTGAGTTCCCGAAGTTTGGCATCTTTCTTTTCAATTGTCTTTTGCGCAGCCTGCTTTTTAGCTTCATACATCCTGGTACCAGCTGCCTCTTCTACCATAGACAATATCTGAAATTACAATCCAAAGAATTTAAAAAAAGGTGTGTGCTTGACCACACCGTCCACACCACAGAAGTGAAATCTTCATCTCATTCTGTATTTCACTCCCTCCCAGCCCTGTCTCCTCTAGTCTCATACACTAGCTACGAAATTTGTGCAAAACGTGTTACACATCTAAAGAAGTTTTCACTACAAAAGTGACATAAGAAATACAAAGGATTTTTTTCTTCTTTTTCTTTTATACTACGACGTGTGGCAGACAAGCATACGGCCCGCCTGATGTGAAGCGGTACCGCAGCCATACCAACGCCCGCAACACAAAACACTGCTCTCGCGCCGCCACCCCCGCCGCAAACGTAGCATCTCCTTCCTTTCTGGTGACCACAACCAGGAACACAACTACCCTCAAAGGAATTGTTATTTGGCTGCGGTATTCAGTGAGGTGGACGTACATTCACCAGTCGGGTAGCTTACAATTACGCTCCTTTCGCCAGAGCTTCGTTTTTCAGTCAGCAGGGTGCACCGCGTGCAGGTGAAGTTGGCATTGGTTCAAAGATGTTGATGAACCACTTACACCCCAAAATATATAGATAGGATATAATTGATCTAAACTTGACTAGCCATCTCTTTAGGCTTTTAATACCTTATTGGCCATATGTGCTGTATCTCACATTGATAAGAGGGGAAGTCAAACTTCAAAAGTTTTCTACTCCTACTAATTTCTTCTGATTAAATTCCTTCCAAGAGTTCCAAGACAGCCATAGTTTTACCCCCAGGACTGCAATGGACTTCATTGTTAATTGCCTTTTTGATGGTCTCTACTGTTAATCCTGGCTACACAGGAGACAGTGGTGGGCCGCTGTCTAGTCACAGGTCAATGTGCAACGTGCCTGTGCAATAGTTGTTGCATTGAATTTTTATAGAGAATTGACTGCAAGGATCTACCGATGACGTCATCGACAGACAGTTTCCCACAAAAAACATTATTGCAGTGCCAATTGATATGCAATTAACATACATACATACTTTTCAAACTGGCTGGCTTCTTCAAATTGAGTTAGTGTCAACATAATTCTAGAACTTGTGCTTTGGATTTTGATTTTTGCAATAGACATAGGCATGTCAATTTTTAATTTCATTGAATACGATTAGTACGATAATGCCCTATTCTGGAAATGGACACAAAAAGGACTCATTACTGAAATGACTTAATCTCAAAACGACTTGATCCAATTTTTGTAAAACTTAGTAGACGAGTAATGTAATATTAAAATGTGAAGGAAAAAGCAAAGATTTACCTCTGGCGGTTTCATGTTGAGTACTTTAGTGATGCGCCCCTGCATGATGAGAAAATGTGGATTATTCACGTTGAGCTGCACCGAACAGAACAGGTCACTCACTCTCTTGTTTTGAACATTGATGCCATTTATTAAGTATTTGTTCTTGCCGCCCATTACAACCTGGAAGACATTAACAACATTTTTACCCCAAAATGTAAAGTTGTGGAATCAACTACCCTCAGCAGTATACCCAAATAAATACGACAGGGGGGCCTTCAAGAAAAGAGTCAATATTTCCCTTAAAAGGCTGGCAACAGATCGCCGACCCCTTGGTGTTGCTGATTGCTTTCCATCAGGTGACCCACATGCTCGCTTGTCCCCCTCTCATATAAAAAAAACAAACAATCAGTATTATGTCAAGTATGCAGCAGACTTATTGATAGCTCAAAGTGCTGAACATACAAAAGATTTAAAAAGGGGATTTTCAGGTTGACAAATAAGTGATGAATCAATTAGACGTCTCAGCTGATATTCGTTTATTTTCTGCGATAAAATTTAGCCTATGTACTTTTCAAGTCTATCTATTTCTGAATTATCTATCTCTGTGCCAAATTCCATGCATATCGGCTTAACTGTTCTGACGTGATTGAGTAACAACATCAAATCCATCCAAACTTTTGCATTTATAATATCAGTAAGATTATTTTTCCTATTTGTAAGGTGAATTCTAATGTTTCACTATCATATAATAAAATGTCATAAAAAACACAAATAGAAAATTAAAAACTAAGAAATCAGTTTGACAACTTTTACAAATCATTAACAATGTTTGTACGGAATACTTGTACCGAAATCAAACCTCGCACTTCCTGAATCTAAAGCAGCTTTTCCTACACATTTAACTATGAGACTAGACATAAATGAAGATTTACCTGTCTAGTTACAGTAATTTCATCATGGTTCTCATAACCAATGGGGCATTGCTTCTTATCCTTGTTATCAAACGTAATGCTAACTGTCGCCTTCGTAATACCCGCCTGTCCATGCTTGTATATCAACTCTTGTAAGCTTCCAGCCCGAACCTAGGCAGAACAAAATTGGCGGGAATTAAAACAATAACTTGGTGACAACATAATAAAGATTTTGACGTACTTACATTAGACAAATTTGTGATTCCTAACACGAAACATATAGAGTCTAAAATATTAGACTTCCCAGTACCATTGAGACCTGTGATTGCATTGAATTCAGGGTCGAAGCCGGTTATCTCCACTCGGTTTCCATAGGATTTAAAACCGTCCAACACTATCGACTTGATATACATCTTGACAACGACGTATCCATTAAAAATCTATACGAAACACATTTAATTGAGTTAATAGAAACAAGAAAACAGTAAAAATATTGAAATTTCGGAAAGCGGGAACGGTTATTGTTTGGTTTTTGTTTGACTTTGTTTTTTTTTATTATTTCGACATTTAAAATGACAGCTGTCACAACAAGACGCGTTCCTACATTCCTAAACTTTTGAAATCTTGTGCACCATAATTATGTATTATTCACTACGCTTTATATGACTGGCAAAGTAAATGAGAAATAAGAAGTATAAAGTATTTATTTAAAGCGTATGTTAGTTGGATAGAGATAGAAAATATGCCCTTATTTTTACGCCAGAACGTGTAAGAACCGGATGAAAGGTAAGAGCTGGGAACTGTATCGTGTTTAAAGGATTTTGATCAAATATTTCCATGGGCGGCTCTATCGAGTTGTAACTTCTTTGTTTTAATACCATGCGGTAGCGCCCTAGCGTTCATGGCGGTAAGTTACTGGAATGAGGGGACGGGAAGCAGTCGAGATTGGGGGCATGAGGCTTAGCATGAGGTCATTTGTTAAGAAAGTCTTCGAACCCAGGAAATGGATCATTGGAAACTTTGTTTTTGTTCTTTGGTTCGAAAATGAACTGATAAGTTTTTGATGTTTTTCCAAATTAAAGAAGGCTGTGTTTTTTTTTAAGAAAGGCTGTTACTACTTTTTTTTTCTGAATACACCGTAGGAAAAATTGATTTTTGTTTGTGATGGGGCGGCGTGACTTTGACAGTTGCCGTCAGTTTGACATTTTGTTATTTGATTGATTTATATTTTTTTTTTCATTTTGTTGTAGCTAACAGAAGTTCTGGCGGTTATTTTTATTTTCTGGTCATTTTATCAAATTTAACATGGATTTCGCGA
Organism: Hypsopygia costalis; assembly: GCA_937001555.2. Classification (NCBI taxonomy): domain Eukaryota; kingdom Metazoa; phylum Arthropoda; class Insecta; order Lepidoptera; family Pyralidae; genus Hypsopygia; species Hypsopygia costalis. The sequence continues at coordinate 746,019 of OW443343.2, read as the reverse complement.
ACACCAGCGGAATAAAGAGTCCTTTTTCGCCGCGCGTTAGACAATCAATTACAGGACGCAGGCCAATTGGTCTGTCTTCTGCCAATAAGAACCAGGGGTAAGCAACATAACCTGAAAATCTCTAGTTTTTTTAGGCAGAAGTTCGTTTACTTGTTCACCACATCATATCATTGCGTACTACATAATTTTATGCTGCATTTTAGACAATTATCTTGTTCATTAAAAGTCCTAAATGGTTTCTAATGCTGAGATACTGATATGTCTTCTATTGAAAGATGTTTGAAGTGCACAACAGCGCTGTCTTCAACTGGAAAATTGCAGGCAAATGATTTTAAGCCATACAAAAGTCACAAAAATGTATTTTAAAGTCTTATCAAACAGTGATCCAAGACAGATGTACTATTCAGTCATACTGCTAACCATCCTACTAAAAGACTAAGGTGTTCATTATAATTACAGTGAAGCACCTTCTCAGGGAAGTAGCATTTGGATAGGTGTTCAGGAACAAAAGGTATTTGTTACAGTACTGTTACTGAGAGCCCTGCATCAGTACCATGGTTTGACCGTCTCAGTCTCTCCCACATTACACTAAAAAAGTTTTTTAAGCTGATGGGTCTGAAACTTTTGGAGCTGGGTGAGAAATGTGGAAGAGTTAAGGATGTCGCACATTTGTTGGTGGAGTGTGGCCAATATGTAACGCTGAGATACAAAATATGGCAATACACAAACTTATCCTCATTCAAATGATGCAAGGAAACTTTACCTCTATGTGTCACTTGGCATGAGGGCAAGGGCAGATCCAGGAGAGGCTCAAAGGGGTCATGACCCCCCCTTGGGCTGGGTCCACAACCTATATGGACTACAAATAAAAATTGTTAAACTTAATGTTTTTATATATTTTTTTGTCTCAATATAGATTAAGTGCAGTAATTACATGCTTTATGAGGGATAGAGAGTAAATCTGAGGAGCAAACAGAGCATGACCTTCCATATGACGCTGATATAGTCGAATAAATGACTGAAAGCCTGTAAAAATTTTCTTCTTAAAACTTGTATCGCATGATGTTTTTATTCCTATTAAAATTTAAATAGGTAGCTCTAACTTAATAGTAACTAAATGTTGGTTGGATCTATTCTACATCATCATCAGGTCCATTTTAGTCTCCACTATAGGAGCACGACCCTCTCTCGTCTATCCTAGACGGAAGGAGGATTTGGCCCACACTCCCCACGCTGGCCAAACGGGTTGGGGAGGCCTGATCGATATTTGATAATGTATTTCCCTTAGTCGCCTTGTACAACATCCACGGGAATGAATGGAGTGATTCTATTCTACTCTGCAGTAACCACATGGCCAACATTCTACATAACAGGCTTCAATTACAATATTAGTTATCTAGTACTTTACAGTATTGTGTAGGACTTTATAGTGTTGTGTAATTTGTCTAGAAATATATATATTTATTATGATTAATTTCTTTTTACTGCTCATTTCCAGTAAATACCTGCAGTCTACAGATTCTACAAGCGGGGATGTCATCTACAAAACACCATTATGCACTGTGGAAACATTTGGAACACCACTGCCAGTTATGGTCACCGAAGCACTTACTTTTGGTAAGATATGCTGATTTAAGAATTGTAATTATTGCCAGATTTGAAAACAAAGAGTCAAATTTTTCTGACATCATATTATTTGTGATTTTTCTTACTAGAACTGCCTTGAAATATCTAAAATAGAAAGTTTTATAATATGTAAGATATTTTTTTATACTATGTCAGATGGTAGACAAGCATATGGGTCCGACTGATGTGAAGCGGTTATTGTAGCTATACTAATTACGTGATTCGCTTCTTTTGCACTGATCTCATTCACTTGCATGAACACAACAACCTTCAAGGGTATCGTTATTTGGCTGCAGTATTGTGCTCTATTTCTACCTCTGTTTTTCCAGAGTCTCTTTTGCTAGTAGGCTTTGGCTTTGAAGATCGTGGCTGCATCGCTGATACACCCCAAAACTATGGACGGATTACGTTGAGATAGTGTAATGCGTTTGTCACTTCCCTCGGAGGTGATTTCAAGTGGGTGGTAGTTATTATATTATTTAAAATTACAAGGGACATGATTAATTATGTTAGTAAGTAGACTATTATGTTAGTAAATACAATTGATATTAATCGGAGTGTGCAGCTTACAGCAGGGAAGCATATAAGGGCTGTCCACTCTGCCCGCAATTATTTTAAGAATGTTGGTGGAGCTGTCCTGGACTCTGTGCACCAGGGACGCACATCTTTTGCGCATCGTCGTAAAAAAGCAATTAACGCTTGCTTCCGCGAACATTCTTGATGCGCTAGCGAAACGCTATGGGGCTGCCCCCATCCACACCCGGAACGCGTCATTATACAGAATCTGAAGGGCCGAGTAGGCCCCTTGCAGTCGTGCAGGATGTATATGTATGTATGTCCCCCGTGTGCAGCGAGCGGCGCGGTGTCGGTGCGCATGTCGGGCTGCGGCTGGTGCTGGCTGGTGGCGGGGCGGCGCGTGCTGGCCTGGCCGCGCGCCCCCGCCCCCGCCCCCGCGCCCGCCGCGCGCGAGCTGGCGCTGCCGCAGACCGACCTGGCGCACAAGGCCGACCTCGTCGTCATCTTCTACGAGGAAGGCGCGCACGTGAGTCACACCTTACCATACTGTGGATTCCATTGATACACACGATCGATTGAAAATTTGGGATGTAACCGTGTATGAAAATCTGTTGCCAGTTTGATTTTTACTGTTCGTTGTAAAAACACGAGCGTAAATAGTAGTTGGACACGGTCGTTTCTGTCCAGATGCCGTCGTGCGTGGGCGTGTCCCCCGAGGGCACGGTCCGCTACTGGCCCTCGCTGGGCCAGGAGGCGGCCTACGTGGACGTGTCGGCCGAGCTGGCCGGCCAGGAGTGCGAGCGCCTGGCGCCGGCCGGCCGCGCGCTGCTGCTGGCCACCACCACCTGCACGGCCGTGCTGCTCACGCCGCAAGTGCAAGGTCAGCCTCGGTCCAACTGCGGCCGTCCGCCCGACTTATGTTGTAAATGATACAAAGTGTGACTGGTGTCGTGTGCAGAGGGCCGCGCGGCGGTGAGCTGGCGCCTGCTGCGCGCGCCCAGCGGCTGGCTGGCCGGCGTCGGCCGCAGAGTCTCGCTGCTCTTCTTCGGCGCCATGCCGGCGCACGCGGACACGGTAACTCACTCACTCACTCACTCACTCCACGACACTCGACTCGACAGTCGGCGGGGAAGGAGCATTTCATTTGTGTTGTGTGGTTAAGCACACACATTTGTTTGTAACTGTTTCTAAATTTCAACGGATTCTATTACTTAAACTTCGCTGTCCGTCCGTCCGTCCGTCCGTTTGTCACCATGCTGTATCTCATGAACCGTGATAGACAGTTGAAATTTTACAGATTTTTTACACTCTGTCACGTTTAATTCAGAAACTAGTGGGAGTGGTGGTGCTCGACGAAGACCTGCAGGAGAACGAGGAGTCGCAAGAGAACCACGTGTCAGTGGCGCTGGTGGCGGGCGGCAGCGGCGGGCCGCTGCTGCAGCTGTGGCGGGGCGCAGGCTTGCACGGACACAGCCTGCGGCGGCCGCTGGCCGACAGACAAGGTCGGACGCTCCACGTGGCGCCATGGTGCCGTGGCCTTTACTACGATCAATCAATTTAGATTGTAGAGCTTACGCCTTTTTACACCGGTCGTATTGTAATCGTATCGTACGTCTCTCGTGTGCTACGAGGTGTACGAGAGCGTACCGATCGCATACAAGTCGATGTGGACAAGTCCGCACACGACCGTGGTCGTCACGATGTAGAGTGCAGCATGATGATGCAAGAGTACTATGGCACGAGCAGTCTCGTGAGGAGGCACAAACGAAGCGGGACGCGGGACAAGCGGAAGCGTCAGTCGCGTAGACACTCCGTGTATATGAATGCTCGATACATACCGACGTGACCGTAAAACGGGATGAAACAATAACGGTGTAGACGTTACCGCTACGCGTCTCACGTCTCTGACGCGTCGGTTTAGCCGAACTTTTACCATTTCGACTGCTTTTTATTTTGGCTGATGCCACAATGCACAATCCATTTTCAACAATTCTCTACCAATTTTTGTAAAGTGAAATTAGTGAACGAGGCTGCCCTGTGTCGCAGGCGACCTGAACAGCGTGGAGATCCTGGCGCTGGACGTGCGCGCGGCGGGGCCCCAGGGCCTGCTGCTGCTAATCGCCGCCGTCAACGTGGCGCGCTCGCCAGACATGAGATACGCCATCGGTGAGACGCCAAACTCGTGCTGTTTCTGAAAATATTTCCACAAAAGTTTTCAACATCGGGAATTTGTCTAAAATTCCCAAATTGAAACGAGAAACAGTCGATAATAAAAAGATGTCAAAATCGGGAATTTATCCAAAATTCCCAAATTGAAACGAGAAACAGTCGATAATAAAAAGATGTCAAAATCGGGAATTTATCCAAAATTCCCAAATTGAAACGAGAAACAGTCGATAATAAAAAGGTGTCAAAATCGGGAATTTATCCAAAATTCCCAAATTGAAACGAATAACAGTCGATAATAAAATTATGATTTCAATACTTTAGTTAAACATGAATAAGATATAAGATATATTTAGTATTTTACTTATGCATCGATTTTTTTTAAATGATTCATAACAGTCTGATTTATTTGGAAGCGAAATAGAGATAAGGTACATACTAGTAATCGGCAATAATAGGTACACCATATATAAAAAGTAAAAGTGGTCCCAGTACGCTCCCCTGGGCGACCCGTAGTGACGCGCGGTGTGTTGTCAGCGCACGTGTCGGTGGAGGACCCGGCCAACCCGCGCGTGACGTCACTGGTCCCGCTGCGGGGCGGCGGGCCGGCCGTGGGGGGACTGGGGGGCGGGGGCGGGGGCGGGGACAACGACCCCCCGCCCCGCTTCCTGCCGCTCGGGAACAAGGCGCTGCTCTACACGCACAACTACCTCGCGCTCGTCTCCAGTGAGTACACTCTAACGCCGGCCTCACACAGCCGGAATCTGTCATAGAATTCAGAAACTGAATTACACATATTACTTCCGGATGCACTGAACTTCAAACGAAACATTATTCCCCATACGCATGCTGATTTTGTCCAAGGATTTAAATTCCTGACGCACGTTTACCCATACATTTTTAAACAGCGAACCCGGGGTCTGTCTTGAATTCAATGAAAGATTTCGGCTGTCTAAGGCCGACTTAATACAGAAAGCTCTACTCTCCTTGCTTCTCCTAGCTTGCTTCTCCTGGCAGGGTCGCCATATAAGTTTTTTACTTGGAAGCGAGTGACGCTTTTGATTCATGAACAGATATCGACTTTATAAAAGCTCTACATTCGTGTATGTATATCATCTTTACATCGTAATGCACGATGTTATTATAAGCCGGCTCCATACGCTAAAGTTTGTCGCGTTTGCCGCAAGCATAGAACATTTTATGTTTGCCGATCACTGGCAAACATAAACAAAAATAATGAAGCACCCATCGACATGTTGGTATTTGCTGTTTGGCCGTCGTTTGCCAAGTCTATGGAGCCGATTTAAGATGTAGCGTGTCTTTACTTGGGTATACTGGTATCTATTTAGAAGGTTTAGTGTGATCGGAAGCTATTATAAGGCAACGTGTGTGCTCCAGCGACGGTGGCCAACGAGAAGGTGGAGTTCGTGGACGTGTCTGCGGAGGGCGACCGCATCCTGGGCGCGGAGCTGTGCGAGGGCGCGGCGCTGGTCTTCTCCAGGAAGCACGGCGTGCTGCGGCTCACGGCCGGGGACCACGCGCCCGGCTCCATGTAAGACCAGCTCCTGTCCTGTCCAACTAGTGTACCTGTACCGGAGGGCGACATCATCCTGGGCGCGGAGCTGTGCGAGGGCGCGGCGCTGGTCTTCTCCAGGAAGCACGGCGTGCTGCGGCTCACGGCCGGGGACCACGCGCCCGGCTCCATGTAAGACCAGCTCCTGTCCTGTCCAACTAGTGTACCTGTACCGGAGGGCGACATCATCCTGGGCGCGGAGCTGTGCGAGGGCGCGGCGCTGGTCTTCTCCAGGAAGCACGGCGTGCTGCGGCTCACGGCCGGGGACCACGCGCCCGGCTCCATGTAAGACCAGCTCCTGTCCTGTCCAACTAGTGTACCTGTACCGGAGGGCGACATCATCCTGGGCGCGGAGCTGTGCGAGGGCGCGGCGCTGGTCTTCTCCAGGAAGCACGGCGTGCTGCGGCTCACGGCCGGGGACCACGCGCCCGGCTCCATGTAAGACCAGCTCCTGTCCTGTCCAACTAGTGTACCTGTACCGGAGGGCGACATCATCCTGGGCGCGGAGCTGTGCGAGGGCGCGGCGCTGGTCTTCTCCAGGAAGCACGGCGTGCTGCGGCTCACGGCCGGGGACCACGCGCCCGGCTCCATGTAAGACCAGCTCCTGTCCTGTCCAACTAGTGTACCTGTACCGGAGGGCTACATCATCCTGGGCGCGGAGCTGTGCGAGGGCGCGGCGCTGGTCTTCTCCAGGAAGCACGGCGTGCTGCGGCTCACGGCCGGGGACCACGCGCCCGGCTCCATGTAAGACCAGCTCCTGTCCTGTCCAACTAGTGTACCTGTACCGGAGGGCGACATCATCCTGGGCGATCATTATTATTATCATCTCCCCCGATTCGGCTCAAATGACCAGGAGGTCGGTGGAGCCATGGGAAGGTGGTGGGTTTGCCCCTGTCCAACTAGTGTACCTGTACCTGAACAATTACGAAGTTTACATAAATATGACTTGTTTACATTAATAAAATATGACCCCTTTTTCTCGTTATGTACCGAGATCCCACTATCGAATATCATAAAGTAGACTGTATGTTTATTGGGCACGCGCCCGCCCTTCCCTCCCCCAAAAGGTTTCCCAAAAGAAAAAGCAAAAAGCCCAAAATGTTTCCTGTTGTGGTTTTAGTATATGACTAATTTATTATGTGTTGCAGGTCTCTGTGTGATAGTCCCATGGGCTCCCCGTGTCCGTCCGACATGTACGACGGGAATCTCTCGCTCTACGAAATTGATCCCCACGAGGTATGTCACTATGTTTACAGTGAATAGGACTTGTCAAAAATGGTAATAAATATAATTGATATAATGAAAATCGGGGCGTAGATAATGCTGTTAATCTGTAGAAGTTATAGAATACGTGACGCTCCGCGACTTCCCATCGGCACTCTAGATTTAAAATATCAGCCTGTACCTTCACCTAAAATTTTGAAAACATGTCTATTTATTTTTATTTTTTTATACAAACGACGCCGTAGAATTCGATCCGGGTGAAAATAATCGATAGCTCACATTTCGGCGTGCTCGACACGAAAATAAATCAATAAAAAAATACAAAATTCAATGATACTGCACTTGTAACGGTTGTCGCTTCGGAGTTGTTATTTTCTAAAACGTATAAAAAATACTCTTATCGATAAAAAAATATATAATTGTTCCACCGTTACTGAGACTAATGCGTGTCGTCCGGTGTCAGGTGAGCATGGTGACGACGGACGCGTGCGGCAAGCTGAAGACGGCCTTCCTGTTCCACCTGCGGCGGGAGCAGGCCGCCTGCCGCGCGCTGCTGGACCAGCTGTTCCCGGCCCCGCCCCCCGCCGCCCCCGCCCCCGCCCCCGCCCCCGCCGACGAGAGGGACGTGGACGCCGTGCTCGACCGGACCGTGCTGAAGATCGCCACCGAGATACTCGACGACATCCCGGCCGGAGACCCCAGGTGACATGCTGCCGCAGGGCTCGAGAGACCGAATTGGGCCTGTATGCCGCTGTATTATTCGCTGGCGGATTTCATTGCAACGATTGGTTGTATGTGTAGCCGCTGACCGATCGCAGTAGTTGATTTAACGTTGGATGTGTGTGCGTAATCTAGTACATATTACTTTGTATGTTGTGTAGTAAAGTAATAGTGTGTTTTGTAATGCAGACATCGGTTTCGTAGAAGATGAGCAACGATCTTTCTAACCTCGTATTAAGTGTTTTATGCACATTACTATCTCCTGAAATACTTTCTTTCATTCATGAGAAGGAGTAGAGGAAACCATTCCTTTCGTAGCCAATCAACGGTGATTGTCTGGCGAGGTAAATTTTCTACCCTTCCGATGATTACATGGGTAGGAAAGTGAGATGTCCGAGTTGTCCCCGGCAGGTGGAAGCAGCGCGTGTCGGGGCAGGCGGCCAGCATCGCGCTGGGCAGCTCGGCCGCGCTGCAGCCGGCGGCGCAGCTGCAGGACAAGCAGCGGGCCTTCACTCTCTTCGTGGACTTCCTGCGGGCCAGCGGGCTCGCGGCCAGGCTGGGACAGGTCTCCGACGGTAACGTCATCGGGACATCGCCCTGGGCAGCTGCAGGACAAGCAGCGGGCCTTCACTCTCTTCGTGAACTTCCTGCGGGCCAGCGGGCTCGCGGCCAGGCTGGGACAGGTCTCCGACGGTAACGTCATCGGGACATCGCCCTGGGCAGCTGCAGGACAAGCAGCGGGCCTTCACTCTCTTCGTGAACTTCCTGCGGGCCAGCGGGCTCGCGGCCAGGCTGGGACAGGTCTCCGACGGTAACGTCATCGGGACATCGCCCTGGGCAGCTGCAGGACAAGCAGCGGGCCTTCACTCTCTTCGTGAACTTCCTGCGGGCCAGCGGGCTCGCGGCCAGGCTGGGACAGGTCTCCGACGGTAACGTCATCGGGACATCGCCCTGGGCAGCTGCAGGACAAGCAGCGGGCCTTCACTCTCTTCGTGAACTTCCTGCGGGCCAGCGGGCTCGCGGCCAGGCTGGGACAGGTCTCCGACGGTAACGTCATCGGGACATCGCCCTGGGCAGCTGCAGGACAAGCAGCGGGCCTTCACTCTCTTCGTGGACTTCCTGCGGGCCAGCGGGCTCGCGGCCAGGCTGGGACAGGTCTCCGACGGTAACGTCATCGGGACATCGCCCTGGGCAGCTGCAGGACAAGCAGCGGGCCTTCACTCTCTTCGTGGACTTCCTGCGGGCCAGCGGGCTCGCGGCCAGGCTGGGACAGGTCTCCGACGGTAACGTCATCGGGACATCGCCCTGGGCAGCTGCAGGACAAGCAGCGGGCCTTCACTCTCTTCGTGGACTTCCTGCGGGCCAGCGGGCTCGCGGCCAGGCTGGGACAGGTCTCCGACGGTAACGTCATCGGGACATCGCCCTGGGCAGCTGCAGGACAAGCAGCGGGCCTTCACTCTCTTCGTGGACTTCCTGCGGGCCAGCGGGCTCGCGGCCAGGCTGGGACAGGTCTCCGACGGTAACGTCATCGGGACATCGCCCTGGGCAGCTGCAGGACAAGCAGCGGGCCTTCACTCTCTTCGTGGACTTCCTGCGGGCCAGCGGGCTCGCGGCCAGGCTGGGACAGGTCTCCGACGGTAACGTCATCGGGACATCGCCCTGGGCAGCTGCAGGACAAGCAGCGGGCCTTCACTCTCTTCGTGGACTTCCTGCGGGCCAGCGGGCTCGCGGCCAGGCTGGGACAGGTCTCCGACGGTAACGTCATCGGGACATCGCCCTGGGCAGCTGCAGGACAAGCAGCGGGCCTTCACTCTCTTCGTGGACTTTCGAAAAGCTCGGGCAAGATTGTCTTGCCTGTCACCTGACGTAATATAAAAGAAATGTGGTTTCTAATCGATCGATAGCCTGTTAAAAAGTCTAAAACTTTTTTATGAACGTGAAGCAAAATCGAGTATTGAAGCTGTTGGCCGCGCGCACCTTTCATTAATATTTGTCCTCTGACACCGCAACGGCATCTTCAAAGCGGTTAGGGATTTATGTTCTATAAATTAGAATTTTCGCCTTCCGACTCGAGCTCCAAATTTATTTTCGTGAATTAACTAATTTTTTCAATTATTGTCTCTAGAATATGACGGTGGCGTAGTGAACACTACATGGGCTCTATGTCGTCTGGCGGAGCAGTTGGCGGCTGCCATAGCACTGAGGAGGTTGCACCAAGGACGGGACGGACAGATCATAGACGCTGCTATATACCAGGTAGTATTTTTTAATGTTTGTTGAGTAAAATTGCGTACTCAATCCTAATAACTATAATCTAACTTACATACTAAAATTACCCGATTCCCGAGGCTGGTTCACCGTAATCCACACGGGTTCACGCAGACAGGAATAAGGGTTTCAGGACAGGAAAATATATATAATAATAGGGTATGTTCACCACAATAATCCAGAGTTCCAAGGTCCACGCCACGTTGCTTAGGTTATATTTTATCAGCCCCGCGAGTCCATCCAGCGAACTACGGGCGACCACTATCGACTGCTACGCGAACTCCAGGTCGCGAGACTACCGTATGTGCTGCGAGGCCTATCCCGAAGCAACACAACACAACAACCTCTTTCCAGAATGGAGAGTCTATGCAGCGGCCTACCAGCGACCATTAGCGACTACGTGAGACTGCCGCGCGCGCGCCCCCTGACGGCGCGCATCGGCGAAACGAGTGCTGCCAACCAGCACTCGTTTCGCCGATTACGCCCTAACTAACAATCGATTGATTTCCAAAGTCGATTTTAAATCCAACAATGTTTACTCAGATTTACGGAATCTAAATTAGAACGTTGTCTATTGAGTGCGTTACTTTTTTTTTATTATATGAGGGAAGGGGGGGGGGGGGGGGGGGGCAAACGAGTATTTGGGTTACCTGACGAATGAAAGCAATCACTACCGCTCATGGAGATCAGCAACACTAAGGGGTTGCGGATTCGTTGTTAGCTTATGCTACTTCCATTCTTTGTTTCTTGTTTTTGTTTTTGAATTGTTATTCTCCAGTCGGGCTGGATATAAAGTAGTGACCGTCACCATCGTCACGTACAGGTGGTGTGCGGCAGCGAGTCCTCGGACTGCGTGGAGGAGCCCGAGGTGGAGGCGGCGCTGTCGTCGGGCGCGCTGGCGCCGGCCGACGCCGTGTACCGGCGCGTGTCGCGGGTCTCGCGCGTGCTGCGCGCCCTGGCCGCGGCCGCGCCCGCCGCTGCGGACGTGGCCGCCGCGGCCGCGGCCGCTGCCACCATCGACATCGTCACTGTGAGTGCGCACTTATTATGGATCGCGGACGGAATTACACTTTGGAAGTAGAAACGCGAGGAACTTCATAGAGCTCTCACCACCTCCCATGGCTCCTCCGACCTCCCGGTCATTTGAGCCGAATCGTGAGAGATGCGCGCGACGCCGTCGCTCTAAGGCTCTTGTGTCGCGATCGATTCTTGACTCTCTACAAATTATTTAATATACATCCGTGTCCCTTCTTAGACCTCTCCCCCTTCTGGGGCGACGACGATCGAAGCTACGCCTTCGCCTCCTTCCTCTTGCGTTGGACTCTCTGGATCTTCCTCCTCCGTGGCTCCCGCTCCCTCGGCCCGGCGGCGCGCTCGGCCCGCTCCTCCGCACTCCTGCGCTTCTCCCCCCCGTAAGCGAACCCTCGCAGGGCTGCGAAGTTCGCCGCCGACGACACGAGGGTCGCGAAGTACGCCGGCCCCGCCTCGGCCTCGCTGCGCTGAACCGCATCAAGCATACCCGAACGCAGATCATCGTATTTCGAGCAGGACCTGAGAACGTGATCCCGGTCCTCCTCACTCTCCCCGCAGAAGCACGTCTCGTGCTCCGTTTATCCCAGATTATGCAGGCCATTTATTATAGGATAATCAGGCTCGACCCATTTACCCTGTCTCCCAAATATCGCGCTTTCGTCTGCTCAACTCCCGATCGACCGCGACTCTACGCGTCGCCTCCAGTTGCCCCGCACGGGTTATCTCGTGGTCAGCTGGAGAAACGCCTGCCAGCACAGGCAGGGCAGCTGTGCTGGTGGTCCTATAGGCTTTCGTTAGCAAAATAAGTGCCTGACGCTTACTTCTCAGTACCGCACTGCGACAAACATAGACACACATTCTGTGGCACCATATTGCTGCGGCGTACGTAACCGTAGCCATATATATCCTCTGATAAAGGATCCTGAGGGCCGGATATATCTAATCCCCCATGATGACGTGGGTACTCGCGCCACCTTGCAAAAATACGCCGTAGCGCGCTCCCCAATACTGATGGCATACTTGACAAACAATAGGCCCGAGTCCAATTCCACCCCCAGGACCACAGCCGCCGACGCGACACTCTTGATTGAGGCCTGGCCAAACTTTATCACCGGGGCCCTCTTGAACTTCCCTTTCACAGTCATAGTTGAAGACTTAGTTGCGGAGAAGCCCCGCCTATTTAGGGCACCTCAGTGATGCACTTGCTCTAGCGCTGCTTTCGCAGACTGCTCTATTGCCGCTCTTGAATTAGCCTCTATCATGAGGGTCACGTCGTTCACGTACGCTACCATGCTCGCTCCCAACGAGCCGAGTCCGTCGATTCCCGGGCCGCGTCGGGTAGAGCTCTCAGTATCGCCGCCAGATCCCCACGAGTCGCAGAAGACGCAGCCCGACCGGAGGGCGGGAAGGCCGCCATAACTTATAGAGATATCTATTTCGGCCGGCTCGTCGTCGCGCCTCGTTCATCTCTGCGTCCGTTCCAGACGGTGCTGTCCGAGATGCACAAGTGCCGCGCGCAGTGGCCGGGCGCGCCGGCCGCGCTGCCGGGCCCGCGGGGGCTGCTGCCGGCGCTGCTGCTGCTGCACTCGCGGGCCGTCAGGTGAGACCAGGCCTGCTGCCGGCGCTGCTGCTGCTGCACTCGCGGGCCGTCAGGTGAGACCAGGCCTGCTGCCGGCGCTGCTGCTGCTGCACTCGCGGGCCGTCAGGTGAGACCAGGCCTGCTGCCGGCGCTGCTGCTGCTGCACTCGCGGGCCGTCAGGTGAGACCAGGCCTGCTGCCGGCGCTGCTGCTGCTGCACTCGCGGGCCGTCAGGTGAGACCAGGCCTGCTGCCGGCGCTGCTGCTGCTGCACTCGCGGGCCGTCAGGTGAGACCAGGCCTGCTGCCGGCGCTGCTGCTGCTGCACTCGCGGGCCGTCAGGTGAGACCAGGCCTGCTGCCGGCGCTGCTGCTGCTGCACTCGCGGGCCGTCAGGTGAGACCAGGCCTGCTGCCGGCGCTGCTGCTGCTGCACTCGCGGGCCGTCAGGTGAGACGAGGCCTGCTGCCGGCGCTGCTGCTGCTGCACTCGCGGGCCGTCAGGTGAGACGAGGCCTGCTGCCGGCGCTGCTGCTGCTGCACTCGCGGGCCGTCAGGTGAGACGAGGCCTGCTGCCGGCGCTGCTGCTGCTGCACTCGCGGGCCGTCAGGTGAGACCAGGCCTGCTGCCGGCGCTGCTGCTGCTGCACTCGCGGGCCGTCAGGTGAGACGAGGCCTGCTGCCGGCGCTGCTGCTGCTGCACTCGCGGGCCGTCAGGTGAGACGAGGCCTGCTGCCGGCGCTGCTGCTGCTGCACTCGCGGGCCGTCAGGTGAGACCAGGCCTGCTGCCGGCGCTGCTGCTGCTGCACTCGCGGGCCGTCAGGTGAGACGAGGCCTGCTGCCGGCGCTGCTGCTGCTGCACTCGCGGGCCGTCAGGTGAGACGAGGCCTGCTGCCGGCGCTGCTGCTGCTGCACTCGCGGGCCGTCAGGTGAGACCAGGCCTGCTGCCGGCGCTGCTGCTGCTGCACTCGCGGGCCGTCAGGTGAGACGAGGCCTGCTGCCGGCGCTGCTGCTGCTGCACTCGCGGGCCGTCAGGTGAGACGAGGCCTGCTGCCGGCGCTGCTGCTGCTGCACTCGCGGGCCGTCAGGTGAGACCAGGCCTGCTGCCGGCGCTGCTGCTGCTGCACTCGCGGGCCGTCAGGTGAGACGAGGCCTGCTGCCGGCGCTGCTGCTGCTGCACTCGCGGGCCGTCAGGTGAGACGAGGCCTGCTGCCGGCGCTGCTGCTGCTGCACTCGCGGGCCGTCAGGTGAGACCAGGCCTGCTGCCGGCGCTGCTGCTGCTGCACTCGCGGGCCGTCAGGTGAGACGAGGCCTGCTGCCGGCGCTGCTGCTGCTGCACTCGCGGGCCGTCAGGTGAGACGAGGCCTGCTGCCGGCGCTGCTGCTGCTGCACTCGCGGGCCGTCAGGTGAGACCAATCCCACCACCTCCCATGGCTCCTCCGACCTCACGGTCATATGAGCCGAATTGCGAGAGATGCGCGCAGCTCCGTTGCTCTAAGGCTCTTTTGTGCCGCGGGCAATTCTTGACTCTCTACAAATTATTTAATCTACATCCGTGTCCCTTCTTGGCCCTCTCCCCCTTCTGGGGCGGCGACGACCACAGCAACGCCTTCGCTTCTTTCCTCTTGCGCTGGACTGTCTAGATCATCTTCGGTGCCTCCCGCTCCCTCGGCTCCGGCAGCGCGCTCGGCCCGTTCTTCCGCGCTCCTGCGCTTCTGCCACGTGTGGGCGAACCCTCGTAGAGCTGCGAAGTTCGCCGCCGACGATACAAGGTTCGAAAAGTACATCGGCCCCACTTCCGTTTCGCTACGATGAATCGCGTCCAACATACTTGACCGCAAATCCCCGTATTTTGGACAGGACCACAATACGTGGTCCCTGTCCTCCAAGCTCTCCCCGCATGAACACATCCCGTGCTCCGCCAGACCCAAATCATGCAACCGCTTCCTAAACGCCCCGTGACCCGTGAGGATCTGAGAGGTAGGATAGTCAGGCTCAACCCATGTCGCCATGAGTCGAGCCCGCACGTTCGGGAAGAAACGACGGAGCTCCTCTCCCTTCGACTCTCTAGCCCACTGTTCTTGCCAATCACAAGCCGCTGCCTCCCAAATATCGCGCTTACGTCTGCTCAACTCTCGTCCAGTCGCGGTTCTACGCGCAGCCTCCATTCGCCCCGCACGAGTTATCTCGTGGTCCGCCGGAAAAACTCCAGCCAGTACAGGCAGGGCTGCTGTGCTGGTGGTCCTGTATGCCTTGGTCAGCAGAATGAGTGCCTGGCGCTGACCTCTCAGTACCGCACTGCGACAAACATAAACACACATTCTATGGCACCATATGGCTGCAGCATACGTAACCGTAGCTACATACGTTCCCTGATACAGGATTCTTAAGGCGGGGTACTTGATGCCCCATGATGACGCGGAAACTCGCGCCATTTTACCAAAACACGCTGTGGCACGTTCTCCTATTCTAATGGCATGCTTATTGAACAGTAGGCCCGAATCCAATTCCACTCCTAGGATCACTGCGGACCTGACACTCCTGATCGATGCCTGGCCAAACTTTATTACCGGGGGTCGCTGGAGCTTCCCTTTCACCGTCATAGTTTGCGGCTTTGTGGCAGAGAAGCTCAGCCTATTGCGGGCACCCCAGTCGAGCACAAGCTCTAATGCCGCGCTAGCAGCACGCTCAATGGCCACTCTAGTATTGGCCTCAATCACGAGCGTCACGTCATCCGCGTACGCTACCATGCTCACTCCCATCGGTAGAGGTTGTCGTGTGTAAAAAAAAAGAATAAAAAAAAAAGATTTTAAGTAGGGTTATATGGTGATGGTTATATGGCAAAGAACCCCATCACCATATAAATGCAAAAGAGAAATTACTATACACGAACAAGTTATATAAACAGAAGTTGGAGAGTGCTCACGGATATGTCTCTCGAAGGTTGCACTGGACCTTTACGTCAAGGACCTCTTGGATGCTCGATTCAGGGTTGCTGGGCTTGTACGTTCTCAATAAAAAAAACAGAGTTACAAATTACATTATTTATTCAATAATGGGATAAGTCCGCACTACCGGGACGCGGAGACGATACGCGCGCACTGATTCTACTTGGCCATAGCAAAAAAGACGAAACGTGTGTGCACACTTACGTGGAGCCGCTGGAAGAGGGGAAGGTGGAACTCCTTGGCATCGTCGCGTGCAGATATCGCACGCGACACGATCGGTCCTCCCAAACCAATCGACCTTCGGAGAAACTAAACGAGGGTCGTCGTCGCTTAATAGCGCCACGCCATCGCGTGACACCGGGAAGAGTCGGAACGGAAATATGCCCGCCACCGACTGTTATATGACGGTTGTATTAGCTGCCGTCCAAAGATATGTCCTGTTTCAAGGACCAGAGCCAGGATGTCTTCCGATCCAATTCCTCTAACCACTTATTACATTTTCTTTGTTCCACTTACATGATCACGTCCGAGTTCCATCTGACAGTCTGTGTATAATGTTGCCAGTCCTTAAGTCACAACACATAAAAACAAACCATAGATATGATGGTCTATATAAAACGCGATAATTGGTACATAAATTATTGTTACAATTTCGTCGACCACCTTTTAATGTGTGATGACAATCTCAGCTCGCTAAGTGTCTACACATTATCAACTCAACCAAGATCACGAGAGAATCGATCAAGAATATAATTACTCATTAACGACTACATTGCGTAGTGGAAAATATAGCAACACTGTCGCCGCACTAAAACGCCGCGCGAATATATCATGTGAAATGTCAGTGTCATGTGACAGTGACAATACCGTCTTGTAAATAAACCCTAATTACAGCAATGCGATACCAATTATATGATAAATATAATTGTACGCTACAATACCCCTCCTCCACGGAAGAGGATTACCCGTAATCCGGCACAGCCGGGGTAACCGATCCAATTCCTCTAACCACTTATTACATTTTCTTTGTTCCACTTACATGATCACGTCCGAGTTCCATCTGACAGTCTGTGTATAATGTTGCCAGTCCTTAAGTCACAACACATAAAAACAAACCATAGATATGATGGTCTATATAAAACGCGATAATTGGTACATAAATTATTGTTACAATTTCGTCGACCACCTTTTAATGTGTGATGACAATCTCAGCTCGCTAAGTGTCTACACATTATCAACTCAACCAAGATCACGAGAGAATCGATCAAGAATATAATTACTCATTAACGACTACATTGCGTAGTGGAAAATATAGCAACACTGTCGCCGCACTAAAACGCCGCGCGAATATATCATGTGAAATGTCAGTGTCATGTGACAGTGACAATACCGTCTTGTAAATAAACCCTAATTACAGCAATGCGATACCAATTATATGATAAATATAATTGTACGCTACAAGGTAGACGCAACAAGTCGTCCATGAGGACGTTCCAAAGTGTTGGTCCGAGCACGGAACCCTGCGGACATCCCATTGTAGAGGTCTTCCACAACACCCTGTCACCAACGAAGAAGCCCACTCGGCGTCCGGTGAAGTAGTCCACCAACATCTTATGGATGTTTGGCGGACAACCCCCCCTCTTCACCTTAAGCAAAATCATCGGCCACCAAGCATTGTTGAATGCCCCCGAGATGTCCAGAAAAACTAATTGTACATACTTACATTGGGATACAGTTACCGTGCTCAGTATCCCCTCCAGTGCGGTAACCGTGGACTTGCCAGGAGAAAACCCGTGCTGGCTGTCGGAGATCCCCTTGGTGATCTGCGGTGCGCATTTGAGTATAAGACGCTCAAGAATTTTGCCAAAGATCGAGAGAAGCGTGATCGGACGATACGCCTTCGGATCCGACAGCGGCCTGTCATTGCCCTTCAATAGAGTATGTAGTCGCCCATCTTTAAGAACACTTGGAAAAACGCCCTCCCCAATGCAGCTTACCAGTACTAGGTAAAATTCCTGTGGCGCTGCCTTCCATACATGTTGAAAAATTCGCGCGCTGAGTCCGTCGATTCCCGGTGCCGTGTTAGGTAGAGCCCTAACTATCGCCTCTAGATCCCCCCGGGTCGGAGAAGACGCAGCCTGACCCGAGGGCGTGAAGGCTGCCACTATCCGCACCTGCCTCTGATGGACCGTGTCCTTAGACGGATCGTCATCTGGACACAGCCCATACAGAAGATTATGCATGGCTTCCTCCAATCCCCCGGGGTAGCCCTCAATGAATTTGGCTCCATTTATTACGTTGGCAGGAGGTCTAACCCTCCCGCTGGCCAGTCTGTATGCTTGACCCCACGGGTCGAAATTACCCGACTCCGCGATGCTACGGTAAAAGTCAAGTTGCGCCTTCTCCATTGCCCTACGATAGACTCTACGTGCTATGTGAAATTGAGCTTTTGCTGTTTCCTCTATGTGTCCACCCCTATTTCTCCTACGCTGCCAGGCCTGCCTCTTCCTATTATGCTGTTTACGCAGCACCTCGAGGTCAGCTGACCACCATTCGTAACCCTGAGGGGGTTTTCCACTTTTAACACCTAGTTTTTCGACTGCAGTACGGGCAACGATTTGAAGGAAATCTTCACACATTTTCCCCGCTGGTTGATGTGCGTTCAAGTATCCCATTCTGTCACGAATCATCGTCTCGAAACCCGACCAATTGACTCCACGATCCCTGTATCGCAACGGCTCCTCTGCTGTCTCAATGCGTTCGGGTCCGCCAGTGGCCCTCATCCCTCCAATGCCGAAAGTGATCAGCTGGTGATCCGATGAACTCACTGCTTCGTGCACTCTCCAACCTGTGATACACGCACTCCCCGTGTGTAACGTAAGGTCAATGTTACTAACCCCGTTCGGTCCACTGAATGTGTATGGTTGGCCCGGTGCATTGGCGACACGCAGGCCCGTAGAGTTGATTAGACCTTCCAGTTCTCGCCTGCGGCGATCAGTTTCCGGGCCTCTACCCTGATAATGCTTTGGGTCACTGTACCACATCGGTGAGTGCGTGTTGGAGTCCGCACCGACCACCACCGCCCTGCCAGGCAGAGCCGCCAGCACCTTCTCCAACTGCCTGATATGCCGGTCGATGTCCTCCGAGTATTGGAAGTAGGCAGACACCAAGTGTAGCCCAGGATGAACGTGGGCCACAAGACAATGAGTGGTACATAAGTCTCCAATAACCGTGATTGGCGTCCGCCCACCCCCAACATACAACCCGGCCTTGGCCCCTGCGCCCACGGAGATGATGTTGTTGTCGGCCGAAGGATAGAATTCCTGGACCAGGATAAGATCCAGGCCATACTCCTTGGATATCGCCGGCAATTCCCGCGTCGACAGCTTCGCTCCTCCGAGATTAAGCTGACCAACTTTCAGCATGTCCGAGCGCGCAGATCTTCTTCTCGGTACGTCCCTATCCATAGTTGATTGTTTGGACGTACCGCTCCTCCGCATACTTGCGTGCCGGGCAGGCAGGTGAGACCAGGCCTGCTGCCGGCGCTGCTGCTGCTGCACTCGCGGGCCGTCAGGTGAGACGAGGCCTGCTGCCGGCGCTGCTGCTGCTGCACTCGCGGGCCGTCAGGTGAGACGAGGCCTGCTGCCGGCGCTGCTGCTGCTGCACTCGCGGGCCGTCAGGTGAGACGAGGCCTGCTGCCGGCGCTGCTGCTGCTGCACTCGCGGGCCGTCAGGTGAGACCAGGCCTGCTGCCGGCGCTGCTGCTGCTGCACTCGCGGGCCGTCAGGTGAGACCAGGCCTGCTGCCGGCGCTGCTGCTGCTGCACTCGCGGGCCGTCAGGTGAGACGAGGCCTGCTGCCGGCGCTGCTGCTGCTGCACTCGCGGGCCGTCAGGTGAGACGAGGGCTCGCGCGGCGCACCGCATCGAACCCGCGACCTCGAAGTCAAAGTGGCCATTGCTAACCATTCGACCACCGAGCTCGTGTCTAGATATAAGATATCTAAGAACATACATACCTCCCTCTTGTTTGAAGTCTGTTAAGAAGGCACTGACCCCGCTCCCTGCTCCAGCTCCCTGTCCCGCCGCTGCCCCGACGCGGCGCTGCGGGCCCGCCTGCTGCAGAGCGCGGCCGCGCTGGCCGAGCTGCTGCTGGCGGACGGCGCGCTGCTGCCGCCGGGGACCTACTCGCGCATGCGCCGGGACCTCATACAGCCGCACGGTACCTACGCTTACACCACAAGGAACTGTGCCTCGAGCCTGAGCCGGAGGTGTCCGGGCGGCTCAGGGCAACCTGGTCGAACCGGACTATCGGACCTCCCAGATCCTCGCGGGTCATGGGATATTTAGAAAGAGACTGCATGATATGGGACTTTATGGAAGTGCGATGTGTGAATGTGGAGAGGGTGAGGAGGACAGGGACCACATTCTGTGGACCTGTCCTATCTATGGGGAATTGCGTAGGGAATTATTTGACGGGATACAGCGTGGAGAGGACTCACCAGGGCCAGTGTACCACACTGATCTCGTGTCGTCGGCGGCGAACTTCAGCGCACTGCGTCGGTTCGCCCACAAGTGGCATGCGCACCGGAGTGCCAGGGAGAGGGAGGAGAAGAAGGGAGGAGGGGCGCTAGAGGCCTGCAGTGAAGGCGTAGGAGTTTTGTCGCCGCCCCAGAATGGGGAGAGGGCGCAGGGACAAGGGCAGTGAATTAAATAATTTGTAGGGAGTGAAGACGTGCCACGGCACCGCGAGCCAAAGTGCAGTGTGCCGTGAGCATCTCCCGCGATTCGGCTCAAATGACCAGGAGGTCGATGGAGCCATGGGAGGTGGTGGGTTGTGCCTCGAGCCTGAGCGAGGAGTGCCCAGGCCCGGTGTACTGTTTAGATCACGTTTCCACGAAGGCGAACTTCGCAGCCTTGCAGAGGTTCGCTCATGCTTGACACGCGCTTGTTGGTTTACTGGGCGTGATAGCGGGGCCGGTAAAGGTTCTCTCGCCTGGTCGGTTTACTGGGCGTGATAGCGGGGCGGGTAAAGGTTCTCTCGCCTGGTCGGTTTACTGGGCGTGATAGCGGGGCGGGTAAAGGTTCTCTCGCCTGGTCGGTTTACTGGGCGTGATAGCGGGGCGGGTAAAGGTTCTCTCGCCTGGTCAGTTTACTGGGCGTGATAGCGGGGCGGGTAAAGGTTCTCTCGCCTGGTCGGTTTACTGGGCGTGATAGCGGGGCGGGTAAAGGTTCTCTCGCCTGGTCGGTTTACTGGGCGTGATAGCGGGACGGGTAAAGGTTCTCTCGCCTGGTCGGTTTACTGGGCGTGATAGCGGGGCGGGTAAAGGTTCTCTCGCCTGGTCGGTTTACTGGGCGTGATAGCGGGGCGGGTAAAGGTTCTCTCGCCTGGTCGGTTTACTGGGCGTGATAGCGGGACGGGTAAAGGTTCTCTCGCCTGGTCGGTTTACTGGGCGTGATAGCGGGGCGGGTAAAGGTTCTCTCGCCTGGTCGGTTTACTGGGCGTGATAGCGGGACGGGTAAAGGTTCTCTCGCCTGGTCGGTTTACTGGGCGTGATAGCGGGGCGGGTAAAGGTTCTCTCGCCTGGTCGGTTTACTGGGCGTGATAGCGGGGCGGGTAAAGGTTCTCTCGCCTGGTCGGTTTACTGGGCGTGATAGCGGGACGGGTAAAGGTTCTCTCGCCTGGTCGGTTTACTGGGCGAGGCGCTATCCTGTGATATGTCCGGACGGTTGGTGCACAAGCGAGTATTAGCTGTAGGCATAGGGTCGTTGATCGCGTGACTATCATGCGTTAAGTCGTACATTAAAATAATGGGCAGCGATTGGCTGGTGCACGGCGTAGACGTTCAATTAGATATATTTCAAGAGTTCAAGATCTAGGCACGATAGGTGATGATTTATCTTACTCGGTAATATTTTCCACCAGAGCAAAGGCGTTAACCATTTAGTATTATTTTTATTACCAAATGTGTACTGAATGTAACGAAGAAAAATCAAATCAACGTAATAACTTCATTAATTAAATAAATCAATGATTCAGGTGTGATCAGTATCACATTTAAACATGCGAACAGTAGAGCGGTCGCGGCAAGAATGAATCGAGAACGCCGCGCGTTGCCTTATAAAGCCGCCTCGGCCGCCCTCCCCACTCGCACATCGCCTGATTCATGGATCCGTCGATAAACAACTCGTCATGCGCACGTGCTGAGGCGATCTGACGTCACTCAATAACACGTGGCGCCGACATATATATATGGTGTTTGTTTCCCAGTGGAGGAGGGCCAGCTGGAGCGCGCGGCCATCTTGGCGGAGAAGTTCAAGGACTTCGAGCTGCTGATAGAGATGTGCGTCAACAACGACGACCTGGACCGACTCTACACCTACATAGACAAGTACATGAACGAGGTGAGCACTCGGCTTTGCTTTATGGTATTTGACACCTTTGTCATAATTGTTATTTTTGGTTTAGAATAGAAATTTAATTTATTATTTAAATAGTTGTCTTGGCCAACTTGCCAGAATATTAATATTTTTGAAAAATGGAAAAATTTACCTCCCTAGGGAGGGGAGGTATATTTTTCCATTTTTCAAAAATATTAATAGAAATTTAGTTCATGAGACACGGTTTATCAGTCTTGCAAGCATCAATTATTTCGACCGTAGGCCTTTTTATTATTTTTTTAATACTACGTTGGGCGGCAGACAAGCATACGGTCCGCCTGATGTGAAGCGGTTACCATAGCCATATTAACGCTCGCAACATAAAATGTCGCTCGCGCGCCAGCACAGCATCTCCTTCCTTTCTGGTGACCTCACTCACTGGCAGAAACATAACAACTGTTATTTGGCTACGGTATTCTGTGAGGCGGGAGGTACATTCCTCAGTCGGGTAGCTTACAATTACGCTCCCTACCTCTCTTTTCGCCAGAGCTACGTTTGTCAGTCAGCAGGGTGCATCACGTGCAGGTGAAGTTGGCTTCGGTTCAGAGATCTTGATGAACTACTTACACCCTAAGCCTCTAATTTGAAGGCGCCCCAAGTCCTTCGATTCCGGGGAGGTGCCGGCAGTGTTGCCAACCCGAATTTTAGAAAATTAGTAGATTATGCGCCTAGAAATTGGTAGAATGTAAAATGTAAAATTGGTAGATCTACCAAAAAGTTGGTAGATATGACAACGCTGGAGCTCCGTCCCCGCGGCGACGTGTGTGACGTCACGGCCGGTCGTGTCCGCAGGGCATGTGCGAGGTGTCGTTCGCGTGGCTGTGTCCCGCGGGCTCCGTCCCCGCGGCGACGTGTGTGACGTCACGGCCGGTCGTGTCCGCAGGGCATGTGCGAGGTGTCGTTCGCGTGGCTGTGTCCCGCGGGCTCCGTCCCCGCGGCGACGTGTGTGACGTCACGGCCGGTCGTGTCCGCAGGGCATGTGCGAGGTGTCGTTCGCGTGGCTGTGTCCCGCGGGCTCCGTCCCCGCGGCGACGTGTGTGACGTCACGGCCGGTCGTGTCCGCAGGGCATGTGCGAGGCGTCGTTCGCGTGGCTGTGTCCCGCGGGCTCCGTCCCCGCGGCGACGTGTGTGACGTCACGGCCGGTCGTGTCCGCAGGGCATGTGCGAGGTGTCGTTCGCGTGGCTGTGTCCCGCGGGCTCCGTCCCCGCGGCGACGTGTGTGACGTCACGGCCGGTCGTGTCCGCAGGGCATGTGCGAGGTGTCGTTCGCGTGGCTGTGTCCCGCGGGCTCCGTCCCCGCGGCGACGTGTGTGACGTCACGGCCGGTCGTGTCCGCAGGGCATGTGCGAGGCGTCGTTCGCGTGGCTGTGTCCCGCGGGCTCCGTCCCCGCGGCGACGTGTGTGACGTCACGGCCGGTCGTGTCCGCAGGGCATGTGCGAGGTGTCGTTCGCGTGGCTGTGTCCCGCGGGCTCCGTCCCCGCGGCGACGTGTGTGACGTCACGGCCGGTCGTGTCCGCAGGGCATGTGCGAGGCGTCGTTCGCGTGGCTGTGCTCCCGCGCCGGCCGGCCGCGCGCCACGCTGCTCCGCGCGCTGGGCGCCCGGTACCCCGCGCGGCTGGCCGCCTGGCTGCAGGCCGCCCCGGCCCCGCCCCGGCCGGCGCTGCACGCGCTGCTGCAGCTGCAGCAGAGGAACCACCGCCGCGCTGCCGAGGCGCTGCAAGCGCTCGCCGCCGACGAACACCTGTCGCACCAGAGGATGACTGTGAGTACTACATACGCCCGTCGAGACGATACCTGTGATAGCGATACAAGTATACGTGTCATCGACTATCGCTCATTTTATTACATTCATCATCATCATCATCCTTCATCATCAGATCCATTTTAGTCTCCACTACAAGAACATGACCCTCTCTCGTACGTCCTAAACGGAAAGAGGATTTGGCCGACACTGCCCACACTGCTCAGACGGGTTAGGGAAACCTGATCGATATTTAATAATGTATTTCCCTTAGTCGCCTTGTACGACATCCACGGGAAGAAACGGAGTGATTTTATTCTAGTCTGCCGGAAACCACATGGCCAATATTTACTTAATCTTTATTTAAATACTTGATTTTGGCCAACTTGCTAGAATATTTTAACAAATAATATATCTAGTTAGTTATAATTAATACATGAGTATTTAAAAAAAAGAAAAATTCCTTTCCTCCGGCTGGATGGGATTTCAACCCACGTCAACGGCAATCGAAAGGTCGTGGGTTTAAATCTCACTTGGGTGAGGGAGATGAATTTGAAACAATGAGTGCAGGTGTGGCTTATCGGTCGGCGACCAGCGATTTACACACTGATGGAATTATACATGCGAAAAGGTCCCGAACGAAGGAAGTAATATTATATAATTGTACATTTTTTTTAGAAATAATAATAGTAGTTCACTAAGGAGCGTAAGATACGAATTCATCAAGAGTGAGTATTTGGAAGTCGAGCCGCAGCTGAGACTTCTAGATGACCATGAGTGATGTAATTTAAGCTTACCTCCAAAGGATGTATACTACATTATACTACACTTGCAAAAAAATAAGTCAAGCATAATATAATAATAATAATAATAATCCGCGCACAGTGTCGCTGACACGCGTCTACCTGATGTAGAAGCCATGAATTTATTCTGGAGGAACATCTGGTCGGCGCCTGTCAGCCACACAGACGACCTGTGGGTTGAAACTGTCAAACAAGCATGTGAACACATAACACCGATGGAAAAGATTGTAATATCCAAAGATGATGTAGCTAATGCAGTCCGGTCCATGGCCAATTGGAAATCACCAGGACCGGATAAACTGCAAAACTTTTGGCTCAAATGGCTACCAAGTTCACATGCTTGTTTGGCATATCAATTCCAACATGCGTTAGATACCGGTTCTCTCCCCAATTTTATGACCACTGGTGTCACTCACCTTCTTTATAAATCCGGAAGTACCACGGACCCCAAAAACTACAGACCGATTACTTGCTTACCAACCACCTATAAGCTACTTACATCCATTCTGAGAAGCAAAATCGCAAAACATATTGATACCAATAATGTTATGTGTGCTGCTCAGAATGGATGTAGGAATGGGTCTCGTGGTACGAAGGATTTGCTCCTTATTGACATGGCCATTAGCCAACAGGTTCGTCGAAACCATAAAGATTTATCGGCATGTTGGATTGACTACAAGAAGGCCTACGATTCGGTGCCACATACATGGCTTATGAAGGTCTTAGAGTTGTATAAAATAGATACAACTCTATGCACTTTCCTGAAGTCATGTATGGGGCAATGGAGAACAGTCCTTCTCTATCCAGGATCCCGATCGATCAGTGGTGACGACGAACCGATTGAGATTAAAAGGGGTATTTTCCAAGGGGACAGTTTGAGTCCCTTGTGGTTTTGTTTGGCTTTGAATCCTTTAAGCACATTGTTAGAGGATTCAAAGCTAGGCTACAGGTTGCGAAGGGGAGGTCAGGCTATATCTCACCTTCTTTATATGGATGATTTGAAACTTTTTGCATGTAGCAAAATCCAGTTAATGGCTTTACTAAAGGTAACTGAAAACTTTAGTAATTCTATTAAAATGGAGTTTGGTATAGACAAATGTGCTGTCATGCATGTAAAAAAGGGAAAGATATTAGTATCTGAGGGACTTGAACTCTCAGATACTACACACCTGAAATCTCTTTCGGAAACTGAAACCTACAAGTACTTGGGTATGTCAGGAAATTTGGGAATTGCTGAGGCCGACATGAAGCAATCATTGAGGGAACGTTTCTTTGGCCGCCTGAAAAAAGTACTTAATAGTCTTTTATCAGGTGGCAATAGGGTGCGTGCTTACAATGGTTGGGTCATGCCGGTCTTGATATATTCCTTTGGCATACTCAAGTGGACTCAAACTGAGCTCGACTCCGTTGACCGGAAAGTCCGAACATTATTAACCAACCACCGTATGCATCATCCACGATCATCGGTAATGAGGTTGTATATCCCTCGAAAATGTGGTGGTCGAGGCTTTTTAAACGCCAAGACGCTACATAATCGAGAGATATGCAACCTCAGGGAATATTTCCTACATGCTGACGTGGAGATGCATAGGGATGTGATTAATATTGATCGAGGATTGACCCCTTTGTCTTTGGCTAAAGAGAACTGGCGTAAACCTATAATATTGAGTGTTGATGATCGCATGGCTATATGGCAAGGTAAAGAGCTACATGGACGGTTCTATCAGGCTCTACATGGACCTGATGTAGATCCTGATAGCTCCGTAGCCTGGCTACGTTTTGGGGACCTCTTTGGGGAAACCG
Source organism: Hypsopygia costalis (assembly GCA_937001555.2). Lineage (NCBI taxonomy): Eukaryota > Metazoa > Arthropoda > Insecta > Lepidoptera > Pyralidae > Hypsopygia > Hypsopygia costalis. The sequence goes on along the minus strand of OW443343.2, from coordinate 719,589 downwards.
AAGGTTTTGTCTGTGGAATTATGGACGAAGTTATCAAGACGAACAACTACCGGAAATACATTATGAAGGATGGCACGCTAGACATCTGTCGGGCGTGTCATCTACCTGGGGAATCCCTCAGACATGTTATTTCCGGTTGTTCTCATCTTGCTAACGGCGAGTATTTGCACAGACATAATCAAGTAGCCAGGATAATCCATCAGCAACTTGCCTTGAAATATGGTCTTGTGATCGCAGAGGCACCATATTATAGATATATGCCGGAACCAGTTCTCGAAAATGACCATGCCACGTTATACTGGGATCGATCTATTATCACTGACAGGACTATTGTAGCCAATAAACCTGACATTGTGTTAATAGATCGATCAACGCGCCAAGCAGTCATTATTGATATCGCTGTGCCACATGACGTTAATCTTGTGAAAGCTGAAAAAGATAAACTTTCCAAATATCTTGATTTAGCTCATGAGATTACCGATATGTGGGACGTCGATTCAACAATGATTGTACCGATTGTCGTGTCGGTCAACGGCTTAATCGCCAGAAGCTTCGACCAACACCTAAAGAAGCTCACGTTGGGAAGCTGGATCAAGGGTCGGATACAGAAGGCTGTCCTTCTCAGCACGGCACGTATTGTGAGGAGGTTTCTGTCTCTGTGACCTTGACCACCGGTAGTTTGGACCTTGTTCCCGCTATCGGGGGGATTCTGTTTTTTATATTTTTTAATGTATTTTTTTTTTATATTATATATTAAAAAATGTATAAAATAAGATATTACAAATAAATAAATGTGATAATAATAATAATAAGTCCGCAGGGCAGCTTGTGTGGCGAGCTGTTGTGTGAGTAGCGACACCACGGACCCGAGTCTCCAGAGAGTCGGTCAGGGCCTTCGTCTCCGGCGTGTCTTCATCGGTCGGAGTGTAAACACAAGAAGGCCCGCAGGACTCTCAGCTCTGGCTTGCCTTCATTGGCCGTCCAGAGAGGAGCCGCTAGAGCTATATGCTCCAGGGGTGGAAGTGTTAAAGGGCATCACGCCGCGAGTAACTTCGGAGAAAGCGCAGCACACCTCTCGACATCCCTGAGTCACTCACACCGGTGTTGCCCCCGGCCGTTTTCCTGGCATTTCGGGGGCCCATCTAGTGAGTGGCAAGCCACCGCCTGCCGCAAATAACTAGCAATAAAAGCAGTTATGGCAGGCGTCCGTCCCTCTTCTGTAATAGCCCGGTATTAAGTTCACCCAGATCTCATCTCCATAGCCCATTTATTTTCCATCACACTTCGCAATAGTCTCAACGCCTGCCGAGACCTGCTCATGGGTATGTCGTTCCATTGACATATCCTGGAGCGGGTCACGGCGGGCGTACAACATTACATCAAACTTCTCAAAGGGGCCTCTACGCGTTGGATCCATATCCCCGCGTATGCCTATCAAATGACCGGGCTTGACCCGTGACTAAATAGAGATACATAATAATAATAATAATAATAGCCTTTTATTCCTAAACCTAGGGTTACAAAAAGTCCCTAACTTCGGTGTGCCTTTTGGCATAGGCCTCCTCCAATTCCTTCCAATGGATCCTGTCTCTTGCTACTCTCAACCAGAATGGTCCTGCTGTCTGTTTCAAGTCATCTTCCCATCTCCTGACTTGGCGGCCCCTACTTCTTTTGCCGTCTCTTGGTTGCCAGAGGGTGACTTGCTTGCTCCATTTGTTAATGGGGTGGCGTAGCATATGTCCAGTCCATCTCCATTTTTGTACGTCTATCCGAGTAAGTATGTCCGTGAGTTTTGTTCTTGTTCTTATGTCTACGTTCCTGACTCTATCTTTGATTTTTAACCCTAGCATGCTTCTTTCCATGGCACGTTGGCATTTAGTTAGCCTTTCTCTATGGTGAAGTGTTGTTGACCAAGTTTCACAGCCATAAGTAAGAACTGGTAGAATACAGGTCTCGAATGTTTTCTTTTTTATGTGATTGTCTAGGTCCTTGCTTTTCACTATTTCCTTCAGTGACCAGTATTTTCTCCATCCTTGGGCTATTCGCCTGTTTATTTCCTTTGTCATTTCATCTGAAGGGGATATTATCTGTCCTAAGTAAATATATTCTTTGACATATTCAATCCTGTTGCCATCTACCATAATGTCAATTTCCTTTGAGTTTGTCATCAGTTTTGTTTTACTGGCATTGATTTCCAGACCAACTTCTCTACTTATATTTGCTAGGCTCTGCATCATTTGTTCGATTGCTGCTGGGTTCTCTTCTAGAAGCACTAGATCATCGGCAAATCTTAGGTGGTTTAGGAGAGCTCCATTAATGTTCAGGCCTAAGTGGTCCCAGTTTAGCTGTCTAAAGATGTGCTCGAGTACAGCGTTAAATAGCGTAGGGGAGAGAGGATCGCCTTGGCGCACACCCTTTTTGATAGGAAATGGTTCTCCTGTAGATTCTAGTTTAATACTGGCCTTGCTAGATTTGTATATACTCTTAAGTATTTCTATATAGTTGCTCTGGACCCCTTGTTGTTCAAGGCTCCGCCATATGTATTGGTGCCTGAGGCTATCAAATGCCTTTGAGTAATCTATAAACGCCAAGTAGATTTGTTTATTGTATTCGTTATACTTCTGTATCACCTGTTTTATTGTGTGAATGTGATCCATTGTGCTGAAGTTTTTTCTGAATCCTGCCTGTTCTATGGGTTGGCTTTCGTTTAGTGTTAAAGATATTCTATCCAGGATTACTTTAGCAAATACTTTATATATGTTTGATATTAGAGAAATTGGCCTATAGTTCCCAATCTCGTCTCTAGGGCCTTTTTTATGTAGTAGGATTATGTGACACTCGGTCCATTCTTCTGGAATTTGCCTTGTTTGTAAGATTTCATTGAAAAGTTTTGCCAGCACAGGACTGATTTCCTCTAAGGTTCCCTTGAGCATTTCATTAGGTATCTTGTCCGGCCCTGGGGCTTTCTCGAGTTTTTGGGATTTTATTGCCTTGATTACCTCTGAGGCAAGGATTTCTGGCACTTCGTCTACTTTGTTTTCTTTTGCTTCGTTTACTTCCTGAATTGTGGCCAACCCTGAATCGAATTTATCAGAATACAATAGACGGTAATAGTCCGTAGCTAGTTTCTGTATTGAGAGTCGATTAGTTAAGTAAGATTCGCGTTGCTTTAGTTTAGATATCCATTCTTTCCCATGTTCGCTTAGTTGTTTCATAGCCTTTTTTGATCCTCCTGTTCTTTTTATATTTTCTTCCAAAACTCTATTTCTTTTCTCCTTACGGTCTTTTCTCATGTTCTCCTTTATTTCCTTGCTAAGGTTTGCAATTTTTTGGCGTCTTTCTTTGTCCCCTTTTTTTGATATTAGTGATCTTCTTTCGTCTAAAAGCTCTAGTGTCTCTTTGCTTAAGAAGCTTTCTTTGGCTCTGGGTTTGCTGACAAGCATAATATATGATGTGTTTAAGTATAATATCAGTTATCTAGTACCCATAGTACAAGCTTTGCTTAGTTTGGTACTAGATGTAGCAGTGTGTAATTACACCTTTTTTAATAAATAAATATTCCTGGATAAATTTATCCAGGAATATTTATTTACTCATTTCATGCTTTTTGTACGCACGCGACACTTCACACGTTCACTAATACAAAGAATAGAATATGATGAGAGATGCATATTTCCAAATTGAACGTTTTGAGATGTAGGTATTTTGCAACCTGGAGGTTTCGAACTTGGATCTTATGAGATAAGGAAGAACAACTTTGTTATTTTGCAACTTGAGTATTATGAGACTAAAGGAAAGTAGACATTACAAAGCAAGTGTAGTATAAAACCTCTTATTTGGTTACAGATCTCAACGATGCAAATAAATAAAATTCAAATGTCTGTCTGTACAAAATAACAGCACACTTGTACATTATATGTTTAACAAAAAAATAATTTACTAATCTTTCTATAGGCTGTTACTGTTTTACAATTTCGAAATGTTATAGTATGAGAATGTAGAATCATTTAAAACACTTCAATATTCTTAAAAGCAGCGGGGGCTCGACTGCAGAATACAAGTGAAAACTTCATCTCTCGTTCCGTCTCGTTCCCTCCCCGCCGGGTCCCAGAGCCGAGCGGGACGAGGTGTATACACGAACCCCCTCGTCATTAGATACGTGCAGAGCGCGGCTAATGAATCGTTCGGTGTCAGAGCATGGCGTCGCTGGCGAAGCTGTGCCTGGCGGCGGCGGAGGAGGAGGCGCCTCCCCCCGCGCTGTGGCGCGCCGTGGAGCGCACGCTGGCGCTGGCCGAGCTGCAGGGCGCGCTGCCCGCGGCCGCGCGGCGCCGGCACGGCCTGCTGGGCGCGGACGCGCGCGTCGTGCCGCCCGAGGACTTGGTGCAGGTACACGAACACCTGCCACTACCACATAGTGCGTCAACCCCGCCTCACCTCCGGTAGACAAAAGAGCAAAATAAAAATCTCGACTTTTCTGCCAAGGCAGTAATGGCGGATAAGGAAAAAATTCTCCCCCCCCCCCCCCCCCCCTTGGACTTTAAAAGGTCCTTTTAATAGATCGATGACCTAAAAAAAGTACCTGGAAACAGAGCTAAGCAAAGGGAAACACAAAATCACACATAGTAGGAAAGGCATTAGATTTTGGAATGTAAGTGGTTCATCAACATCTTTGAACCAAAGCCAACTTTACCTGCACGCGGCACATCCTGCTGATTGACAAACGAAGCTCTGGCGAAACGAGAGATAAGGAGCGTAATTGTAAGCTACCCGATGTGGGTAGAGGCAGGTCAATGATGATTATATATAAATGAATTCGCCTTCGACTCATGTGATAAACTCACACTCATATTTTAAAAACCCTTATTATGCAACAGTTTTATAAACTACTATTAGATAAAAAAATGTAAAACGTGACTACGTGCCCACAAAGGCTCAATGAAAGAATAAAAATGTAAATAAATTCCAGATGTACATCGAGTGCGACGGCAAGTCCCTGACGGAGTACGACTACAAGAAGGCGCTGGACCTCACCGACTACATCCAGGACATGGAGCTGAGGGACGACCTGCGCCTGAGGGTCAGTTTATAATAATAACTGTTAAACTTTCGCATTGCACGAGGAACTCGATAGCGTCGTTGCGTATGGAAGTCTAATCGATCACACAAGTCAAGCAACGTCGACCGTAGCCTGTCTTTGGATGGGTTTATTTATCTCGAGCTCCTCCGTGCTCTGGAGGGCCGTCGGTCCCGGCTGTTGTCGTTAGATGACAGTAGTTAAGCCAAGTCCGTGGCCTTCAGGCGGATTTGAAAACACTGACCTCCGCCAACCCGCAATTAATCAGCGTGGTAGAGTATGCTCTAATCCCTTTCGATTGAGGGGAGATCCGTATATAATAACCACGGGAATTAACGCGATCATGCATAAGGGTATTTACATACGTTATGGCCTGACGTGTCGACCAGGTTGCACCAGCCTAGTCACAGGCTGACTGTCTCAGCGGTGTCAGTCTGTCTCCGTTTCTAGATCGATGAAACTTCATCTTCCTCTATACTCAATTATTTATTGCATCCTTAATGTATACATAGGTCTTTTAATTTAATGTCAAAGTAACAATCAAGGACCCTGTGGGGGGCTGCAATGGGATCTATTGAGGGTAATCTACCCCTTGTGAGGGTATCTATTGAGGGAGAGTTTGTACTGACAGACAAACAGACATACAACTCATCAGATACCGATAACTTGTAAAAAAAAAATATGTCTGGCAAACCGTATCTTGTGATTAGTTAATAATATGTAAACGTTTGGTGTGTGACGTTTACACATATTTTTTATACATTTTCAGCGAAATTTATTGAGCTTATGAAATCGTCCGGTCGTTCGGTCTGTCCGTTGCCATGAAACTCAAAATTTCGAAATTCTGACTTCGGATTCGTGTAGAGCAACAAAAAGTAGTAATGTAAAGTGACCTTGGTTTTCCGATATCAATTCAGGATTTCGAAAAAGAAAAAAAAAATTCGCTATGGTGGCGCATGCTGCGCGTCCGATGTTTTAAAAATAGATAAATAAAGAAATGTTCCAGGACGCAGTACACAGCGCCATCTAGTCCCAAACAAGCAAAGCTTATACTATATATACTAGATGGATGTACTTGAATGCTTATTTTTTTTTATATATGTATACATACTCGTATAATACATAGAATACACACAGACTGCCACAAACAAACATGTTCATGCACACAAATGTCTATCTTGTGCGGGTATCGAATCCGCAACCTCGGAATAAGTTAACCTCTTCTAGGGTTCAAGTGATTTCTATACAAAGGTTCAACAAAATGGCTCAACGGACAGACAGAAGGACGTGGAGTTTTGCAGCATGTCTATGTGGTTCTTGTTCAGGTGTGGTGCGCCTCCCTGCTCCGCGACGACTGGTCCTCGTGCCGCGTGGACGCGCCCGCGAGTGAGCTGCACGACAAGATGTTCTTCAGGCTCATCGACCTGGTGCAAGTCATGGGTACGGACCTCATCATACTACCGTAGCTTTACATGTTGAGTCTACGCATGCGTTATTGCTGTAGGGTTGATAACTAGCTGTTACCCGCGACTTTCCCCGCGTCGTCATTATTTTAATAAAACTTTGTTCGCAGGAATAAGAAGTTTTTCCGAAATAAAAAGTACATTATGTCACTCTCCAGACCTTTAAACTATCCCTCATAAAATAACATGTTTTTACGCCCCACGCGCGCGATGGGCAATCTTCCGGAGGTGACTACGGGAAGGAGGTGGTGAATCCTCATGGATACCCCCGTAGCGCATGGCTTCGTTTCTTATTTTGGACTCTTACCGAATAAACACCACCCTAAGGACTGCTTTTAGCCTTACGGGGCCTTAAAAGTTTCATTTAAGCGATGATGGCCCCATGGGAACGGAACGACGCAAACGTCACTCACGAAGGAGCGTGCGTCAAGTGAAAATGGCAATCACTATGAAGTGGGGTGTGTCACAAGAGATGCGAGGGACTAGAGGTAGTCGACTGCGACGGGATTGACTACACTACTTTCGTGTGCTCATTTCATTCTGAACGGGATCTATAGATCCTGGACCTACAAGAGGACACGCGAGAGTTTGTCGGGTAAAATCATCTTAATCCATTGGTTCCTTTCGACGTGAAAGAAGGACAAACAAACTCACTTTCGTAATAATATTATTATGGATTTACTTTTCGACTCGTCCGTAGTACAGAGTTCGATGTGATCAATGAACAAAAAAAAGACGTGTGGCACTCGGGGACTGCCGCGGTAAAGCTATTGCATAGCATTTTGTATCAACTTATGCAATTATAATTTTATTTATTTATTTTATTCATGCAGTATTGCTTTTTCTTTGATATTAATTCAAAGTTACACTTTTTGAGCGTGGTGACCGATAAGAAAACAAATTTTTCTATTATTAAATAAATAAAACGAGTTTCGTAGAGTCATACAATACGTCTAATCATGTGTCATGTTCCGGGTACTGCTATAATGCCATATGACGCGGTACGATATGTCATGCCATATGGCAGTACGTTTCAAAGTACTGTTTTGCGCATGTCTAGTCGAAGACTGCCGAACTGAAACGACGTTAGACGATGACGTGGGGAGCGTGAGGTTTTTTCGTTACGGAATTTCTGGATTCGGTCCCCGCGCTCAAGGCCCGGATAGAAGCTATGCAATAGCTTAAAAACGTATTAAGTTAACCAGACCAGATAAGGAATATGAATTCTTCAGACATACGTTTTTAGATTTATTATTCCTATATTTAGAATCAAATGACGTTCAATCTGACATTAGAAAAATAACTACCAACAATACAGATCGAACTTTATTGTACGGATGACTCGTTTTACGTTTATTTTTATTATGTTTCAAAGGTTATTTTATTATGAGTATTTTGCAACATTTGGAGCGTGAAGTAGAAGTTTGTTTTTTTATTTTCAAAAGTCGCAGGAGACTTTTGTGTTTTGCTATTTAGTTAGTTAGATGTTTCGTGTCCTTTAGATGTGTTTGGTGTAATGCACTTAATTCGCATTTAGTCCAATTCGCGGTCACGCAATGAATTAACCCTATTTACAATTAGAATAAACGTGAATCGGTTTTAATGGGAATTGGACCAAATTCGAATTGGACCAAACTCGAACCGGATCAATTGCGTCTAAGGTTTTGGTGTTAGGTGTTAGAAAACAGTCTTGTTTGGTATGTGGTGCAGGCGGAGACATCGAGCTGCTGCTGCCGCCGCTGGAGGACGTGGTGACGGCGCGCGAGCTGGCCGAGCTGGTCTCCGACGCCAGGGTGCACTACCTGCTCAAGTACGGGTACCAGGCGCTGCGCCGCGCCGACGACGACCGCCACGACGACAGCCGGCCGGAACAACATTAGACGCTACTCACCGATACTGTACACTGTTAACTCAGAAATTCACCGAGACCCATTTATTTTATGGAACTCTATTATATGTAAATTAACTTTTATTGTTAACCGTACCTATGCAAACCCAGGGGACACTATACAAATTTACATAATATATACATACTATAGAAATTTAGATCTTTGAGGAGCGCAACATCAGAATCAAATTGTATAGCTATAGTATATTTTTGGTTTCCCTATAACTATCTAAAATTAATTTGTTCTACTTTGTTATTTTTTTTAAGAAACACTTAGCGCGCTGTGCATGGGGCTATTCAATAACATTGAGTCACGCTTAGCATGTAACGTTCGTTCAGTTAAAGTCGGTAGAGAGAGAGAGAGAGAGAGAGAGAGCATCATAGAACGAATTTTCACTTCTGTCGTGTGGTCAGGCACACACCGTTTTTTTCCCTCAAGCTTTACTGCAAACTAAAATGGTCGTATTATTTAATAAACGGCATGCACTTCGCTTATCCGATAAGCTCCTCCTAAAGTGTGAGTGGCAATCCACTGGTAAGCCTGGGCCGAGATAAGCTAAAATCGTGTCGTGTGATCAAGCTTATGTATTATATTTACTTTATTTGGCGAGCTCGGTGGCGTAGCGGTCAATGACGCGGCTTCGACACCAACGCTCATGGGTTCGATTCCCACATAGGACAAACATTTGTGTGCATGAACATGTCTGTTTGTCTTAGTCTGAGTGATTTCTATGTATCATAAGTATGTACTTACAAAAAAAATGTATTTACGTATGTTTATCAGTTGTCTAGTACCCATAACACAAGCTTCGCTTACTTTGGGGCTAGATGGCGCTGTGTAATTTGTCTGACAATATTTATTTATTTATTATTTATTTATGAAAGCAGGAAGCCATTCATCTAGAGCAGTGTTTCTCAACCTATGGTATGAGAGGACACCTTATCCGTGAGTACAGTATGCCTACAGCTAATGCGCCCCTGTGCACCAACCAAGTTATATCACAGGAATCCGAGTCTCTCGTCTAGTAAACCAACCAGACGAGAGGACCTTTACCCACACCGCTCTTGCGTTCGGTAAACCAACCAAACACTCAAGCAGATTGGTAGCTGGTCTTACTCCCGTTTTGCCTGCAAGCAGGCTACTTAATAAGGTAAAAATAACCTCCCCCCCCCCCCCACACTTACACTTTCGTCATCCCTCAACCTACTTATTAACATTACATGGTCCGCCATTAACAAAACGTTTAGAACCACTGATCTAAAGGTTCGCAAACTTGTCTCGTAGACCCCTAGTGTATCATCGTCATCATTATCAGCCTGTATCTATCAATTGCTGAATGGTTTCCCCAATGATTCATCAGATGAGATCCTCAGTTTCTCGCATCCATGCGCTTTTTTGAGATCATGAGTCCATCTAGAAAGGCACGCCTACACTCCAGGACTTTCCTCTTCCATCTGCCACCCACTGACTCAACCGTTGCGCATATATTTTCTGATTTCAGTAGATCTGCATTCAGTAGATGTAAGAATTTCATATAGATAAGAAATAATTCACAGTCGACCCCTGGGGGTCCGTATAGAGTACTTTGGGAATCAATGGTATAACTTATATCTTTTTATTAGGTACACCTAATAAAAAAGAGATAGCCGATACAATTGGTTCTGAAATTACATCTTTAGATAAGTTACACGTTCGGACAACTTTGGGAAGCAATAGCTTCGACTGACGGTTTGCGGTATCTAGTTCACTTTTTATCCTAGTATTGTTTTTAAGTTAACTTTAATTTTACGTATAATAATGTATTTTGAAAGGTGTTACGTGTCGCGATTCTGGGCTTGTATAAAATTGCTGATGGTTATCCTGATGGATAACCATCAGCAATTTTATACAAGCCCAGCTGCTATATATATGCTGATGCATACTAATAAATACGTCAAGTTGTTGTTCTTAAATTTACAAACAAGCATAAATGAAGGTACATGTGATGTGACGTGGATGGAGGACGTGACGTGTTGAACTTCATCCTCTCTCATCTCTGTCTCATATGCTGTGTCGCTCGCACTGTTTGCAACTAATTGCTATTCTTAAAAATCTAATTGCTATCTTTAAAAATTACATAGACTTTTATTTCATTCTGATATAGTTAAAATTCCAAGTATTTTAGAGCCTATTGTACTTATTATTATTTCTTTTTTTGTCAATAGTTTTTCTAATTTACATCTCGAGTGTTTACTATGTTTGCTATAATACCCATAATTAAAAGTTTTTATTTAGTTTCACCGCGGTTTCTGAATCAAATCATGCAAGTTAAATTACACCCACTTCCCAGTGTTTGATTGAGTTGTAATTTGGCATTCTTATTTAGTTTTCCTGACAATGCACGATTACCTTAAATGCTCTCATTTTTAATGCAATATGACGATTTATTATTTCCACATTAACCCTAAGTTAACATTAAGTAAGTACCTTTTTTTATTAACAGTAATATAGGCTTGTTGAAAAAAATTTTTTTTTAGTTTATTCTCAAGTACTTACTTGTAGTTATAGCGGAGATAACACCCATATTCTCAAATGAAAACTAACTCACCATTCGATATGTTCAGTCAGACTGATTTAGATATAAGTTAGGCTAGGCGCATAAATACAACTTTCATATCGACTAAATAGTTTAGTCGAGTTGTGTAGTTGCATAGATTTTCGTATTTCTTACATTGGAGGAGCACGATGGCGTAGTTGTGCGTGTCAGTCTAATCGAATACGCAAGTTAAGCAACGTCGACCGTAGCCTGTCCATGGATGGGTTTATGTATGTCGAGCACCTCCGTGCTTCGGAGGGCATGTTAAGCTACCGGTCCCGGCTGTTGTCGTTAGATGATAGTCGTTAAGCCAAGTCAATACCCTTTAGGCGGCTTGAAAACACTGGAATCCGCCAATCCGCAATCGAGCAGCGTGGTGGAGTATCCTTCCCAGCAGTGGGAGAAAAAGGATGCCTAAAGGGCACTGTTTTTGCTTAACGACAACAGCCGGGGCCGACGGCTTAATGTGCCTTCCGAAGCATGGAGGAGCTCGAGATAAATAAACCCATCCATGGACAGGCTACGTTCACCGCTGCTTGACTTGCGTGATCGATTAGACTGCCACGCGCAACTACGCCATCTAGCTTTTCAATTAAATAGTAGTTCCATCAAAAGTCGTATATATGCGCCTTGCCTTAGTAATTATAATTAGTTTTAGGTAACATAGCTGTAATGATATAGCTATATGTATTTTATTATCTGTGGATGTAGTAATAAAAATAAAAAATAGCTCTGTTATTCACTCGCACGAAAGCCGATTTGCTGCATGTGAAATAAAAGTTAATGTTTTGAAGTAAAACTTCTTTACGCATGCTTGACTTAGGGAGTAAGCTGGTGAATGCGTGACGTGAGCGTTACGAAAAGTGTGATCGGGCGAGGCGAACGGAAGTTGAGAGGGAGATATAAGTTAGGTAGAGCTGAAGAAGTTTTACTTCAGTCGTGTGGTCGAAAGCAGTGTTCCGCAAACATTTTCTGTTTAAAGGTACATCTAGGAAAATGAAAATTTTTGAAAATACACCATAAATAAAAAATCATTTTTTATTTTCATCCGACCGTTTTTTTTTTTTTATACTACGTCGGGTGGCAGACAAGCATACGGCCCGCCTGATGTGAACCGGTTACCGTAGACATATTAACGCTTGCAACATAAAATATTGCTAGCGCGTCGCCACTCCTGCTGCCAACGCAGCATCTCCTTCCTTTCTTCTTTCCATCTATTTAGCTTTAAGGAATAACCTTATTTTTCCGAGGCACACCAACTAAAAACCACGGTACGCCATTGTGCCGCGGCACACACTTTGCGAACCACTGGTCTAAAGCACATTCCGTTTTTTTAAATTTTGTTTTTTAATTTTGTGATTTGGAGTGAAGCAAAAACTTTAATCATCAAAGCTAAATCACTATTTGCATACAATTTTAATCAATAGTACGATAAAAAACCGGACAAGTGCGAGTCGGACTCGCCCACCGAGGGTTCCGTAGGTACGTAGTATCATTATTAAATTTGATATTTTTCATTATAAATAAGAAATAATGCGTCGAAAAAAATAAATAAAATATATTTTGCAATGTGTACATCAAGCCCTTTCATATGATACCCCATTTGAACTAGTAGTTTCAATTTGAAATTTCGACACCCTATAAAAAATATAGACCCCCTATTTTTTTAGATCTATTTACAAATGTATAGTTTTGAGATTTATTCCTGTACTTGTAGTCTATAACGATGTTACTTGCCAAATTTCATAGTTCTAGGTCAACGGGAAGTACCCTATAGGTTTTGATTCCTTTGAGTGTGTCGAAATATGCGTTTTTTGCTGAATAAACGGCCGTAACTTTTTTCTACGTAAACTTAGCAGTTTGATTTTTTTTTAACTTCATGGGACCGTAGACCTGTGTATACAGTTCAAATTTCAGCTTGATACCTCCACGCATTCTCGACATAGAAATGTTTGACAGACAGACAGACAGACAGACAGACAGACAGACAGACAGACAGACAGACAGACAGACAGACAGACAGACAGACGGACAACAAAGTGATCTTATAAGGGTTCCGTTTTTCCTTTTGAGGTTCGGAACCCTAAAAAGAATGAGATGTTAATCAAATCAAATCAAATCAAAATATCTTAATTCCTTGGACTTCATAAAGTTTTCTCCCGCGTACTGTCAAGCTGTGGAATGAACTGCCTGTCGAGGTTTTCTCAGGGGACTACAGCATGGGGTTCTTCAAAAAGGGCGTGAAGAGGTTTTTACAGGGTCGGCAACGCGCGTGTGATGCCTCTGGTGTTACAGGCGTTCATAGGCTACGGTAACTGCTTTCCATCAGACGGGCCGTATACTTGTTTGCCACACTGGTGGTATAAAAAAAAGCACTTAGAAACGTCATACAAATTAAATAGGTAAATTAAAGAACATGTATTTAAATCATTACTACTCTAAATCCGCAGAGCTTAGATTCACTTTCATCACACTATCTTGAATGTGAAAGTGAATTTAAGTGCCAAAATGTTACTTATAAATAGTTACCTATAGTATCAAGTTTTATTATTAGTATATACTAAGTAAATTGGCTGTTTTACCCTTCGTATCGTAAGGACATTTTAAGTAAAACGTCCTATGACCACATCGTAAAAGCAAAAGGACGTATAAACAGCTTGTCTTTCTGATAGGCCTGCAAATTCATGAATTTTATTTGTACTACGTCGGGTGGCAGACAAGCATGCCCGCCTGATGTGGAGCGGTTACCGTAGCCATATTAACGCTCGCAACATAAAATATCGCTCGCGCGCCGCCATCTCCGCTGCCAACGCAGCATCTCCTTCCTTTCTGGTAACCTCACTCACTCGCAGGAACACAACAACTTTCAAGGGAATTGTTATTTGGCTGCGGTATTCTATGAGGTGGAAGTACATTCCCCAATCGGGTACCATACAATTACGCTCCCTACCTCTCTTTTCGCCAGAGCTTCGTTTGTCAGTCAGCAGGGTGAACCGCGTGCAGGTTCGCTTCGGTTCAAAGATGTTGATGAAACACTTACACCCCAAAGGTAAAAAAAAACTAGGTCATTGTAGGTAATAACATGTCATTTAGCCATTAGGACTATTTGCTACTAGGTCATATTGCTAACAAGACGAGCTGCTTATAGGCCCTTTTGCTTTTACGATGTTGTGCTCATAGGGCGTTTTACTTAAAAGTCCTCACGATACGAAAGGGTTATTAAGAAGTCAATGTAAAGAGCTGTGTAAGGGTGTTATTACTACACGTTGGGCATTATATGAATTGAATATACATAGTAAGCGGTCCTTAAGTTTGTTTTCCACTTAAACAAAAAATGTAACGTGTCTGCTGGTTAAAATATATGTATTTGTGAGAATGTGTTTTGTTCTCTCACTATTCATTGTTTAGGTATTAAGTTTTAGATTAATAGTATAGTATATATTAAAAAAACAAAGTACGTGTTTAGAGTTTCATCATCATCATCATATTTGCCCGTAATAATCCACTGTTGAACATAATCTCCCCCCCCCCCCCCCCAAAGTACATGTTTAGAGTTTCATCATCATCATATTTGCCCGTAATAATCCACTGTTGAACAGTATAATCTCCCCTCCCCCCCCCCCCCCCCATCCATCGATCGACTCTACAACTTTCTTGAGATCGTCGCTCTATCCAGTGTACAGCCTGTTCATGGAGGGGTTTATTTATCTCAAGCTCCTCTGTGCTTCGGGAGGCACGTTAAGCTGTCGGTCACGGCTGTTGTCACTAGATGACAGTCGTTAGCCAAGCCAGTGGCCTTTAGGCGGCTTCAAAACACTGGCTCCCGCCAACCCGCAACGACAGCGTGGTGGAGTATGCTCTAAACCTCATCTATTGAGGTGAGACTGTTATCCCAACAGTGGGATGAACAATGGCTGACGACGACCGTATAATTATGTAGTATAGGTAAATAAATATTGTAATATTTCTATAATGATAATGCTTTTGTTTGTTATGCTGGCTGTGTCGGTTGTTAATTTGTCAGTATCGTCGTATGTTTGCTTGTCACCATAGTGGTGTAATAAATTCTGTTATTCGAATTAAATAGATAACATAACTATTGTTGTAGTTTTTTTAAATCTCATCATAATGCTCCAACTCCTGTTGTGTATATTTTGACGAGCTCGGTGGCGTAGCGGTCAATGACGCGCCTTCGACACCAACGCTCGTGGGTTCGATTCCCACACAGGACAAACATTTGTGTGCATGAACATGTCTGTTTATCTTAGTCTGGGTGTTTTCTATGTATCATAAGTATGTATTTACAAAAAAAAAAATGTATTTACGTATGTTTATCAGTTGTCTAGTACCCATAACACAAGCTTCGCTTACTTTGGGGCTGTATGTATTTACAAAAAAAAAATGTATTTACGTATGTTTATCAGTTGTCTAGTACCCATAACACAAGCTTCGCTTACTTTGGGCCTAGATGGCGCTGTGTAATTTGTCTGACAATATTTATTTATATTTATTTATTTATTTCTATGCCGTTGGATCCAACCGTCGCCTCCCAAGTGGATAAGGCTCAATTTACATCGAAGTGACTTTTTGCTACGAAATTGTACATAGCATAATGAACATTATGTCAATTGTATAACATATAAACTTAAATACGATCCGCTAGAGGATTTCTTGAGAATGCGCGAGGATTCCCCGGAAGACGCGCGACCTTTTTTTTATTTAAAACCACTTTCACCGACACTTTAACCTATCCAAGATAGGTATAAACATGAACGAGATCTTAAAAGCAGTCTCCCAAATGAAAGTCAACAAAGCTGTAGGCCCTGATGAGATTACCGCTCAAATTCCTTTCTAATTATGGAAAATTCTGTGCTTGCTAGGAACTCAATGGCTCCAAAAGTTATTTTGTCTCATTTTAGGAACAGGAAAAATACCCCTTTATTGCCCTAGGCACTGCCTGCTGCTTGGCACTATCAGTAAACTCATGGGAGTTTTCTTTCCCGTGACTCTACTGGTAGTGCCATAGGAAAAATTGTATTTCCCGTGACACTTCTTTGACGCTAGTAGAGTGACAGGAAATTTTATCTCCCGTTGAAAATACCGACGTGTTGTTTGCAAGGCGTTTGAATTACCTGAAAAAAGGCGTTTGAATTACCTGAAAAAAGGCGTGGTGGACGAGTATGGCCCGAACTATGGACAAGGCGCAACTGCATCCATCCACAGACAACCCAGGGCAGAAAAAACAAAAAAGAGTTAGGAGAACCAATATAAAGTGGGAATAGGAAAATAAGAAGAACAATAGATGACTTTTAAATAAGTTTTTCTTAGCTGTGTTTCAAGAAAATAAATTTATATAAATTTTAATGGAATAAGCAGAATGAATAGGCTTTCAGAGATATGTATTGTTCTTACTGTAGATAAGATAAATTCAGATTAATTGATCGAAGAACTGGGTACTTCGCATCTAAAGTTTTTCAGTTACATATGCATTTACAAATGTTTACCCCAATGTACGTAAATAGATACTAGTTTACGCAAAGTATTAATAACGTGTATATACGTATCAGCCAGCCATCAATTAACTAACTCAAGAAAATATTCATCCTGCCATTCATACTGGCCGTCTAGGGAGCCGGGTACGGAATAACTTAACCACGAGTGGTAGAGCCGGCACTCGGCCGCCGGCGGGCCCAGGAGACGCATGCGCGATGCCTCTACATCGCGCAATTGTTTACTACGAAACATCGCAGTGTTGCGTGACACACTTGTTACGACGCTAGTCATAAAAAACATAGTTTTTCAGTGATCAGTGCTAGTGAATTAACGGAGTTAATTTGGATACTTGCCTACGACCGGAGATTCAGTCAGCGGTCTAGTACTGTAAGTAGCTGAAATTTTTTGTTTTTTTTTTCTATAATCTTGATGTTAATATTGATTACCGTTTGTTACCATGGCAATGGTGATTTTCTTACGACATCACAGTTAAATTAATTTAAGAAACTAAATGTGTTTATTAGTGGTACATTCCGTCTCCATCGATCTCCGAAATCCTGTAAATATTTTAAAAATTATAAATTCTGTGAACTTATATAGTACAGTAGTACAGTAGTACTTATAGAGTACATATTTTGACCAATCCTTGCACAAAGTAGATGGCAAAAAATATTTTCTTTTATTTTTACGTAAATACAAATAAATTAAATACAATACTTTGCAGTAAGTAGGTACAATCTAAAAAATATATTACTTTTATTAAATTGATGACAATTTCCTTTGCATTGAAATATAATACTTATTTAGAGTTATAGACTCTGGACAAAAATATTATGTACCAACGTTAGTGGAATTTCATAATACATTAAAAATATTTTTTGATAAATTTTATAGCGCTTATGTAGAGTCAGGAACCTTAAAGTTAAATAAAAATAAATGTTTCTGGACAATTTACACACCGCCATCTAGTCCCAAATTAAGCGTAAAGCTTGTCTTATGGGTACTAGACAACTGATAAATGTACTTAAATATTTTTTTTGTAAATACATACTTATTAATACATACATAGAAAACACCCAGACCAAGACAAACAGACATGTTCATGCACACAAATGTTTGTCTTGTGCGGGAATCGAACCCACGACCTCGGGAGTCAAAGTGGCCATTGCTAACCATTCGACCATCGAGCTCGTCAAAAAGTTAGATTAATAATTTATTAAAAACATCGAATTACAATTTAAGACCTGTTAAATATTTGTGCTGAAATAGAGCTTATCGACTCCTCCGTAGAAGAGAGTCGGATGTGATCATAGAATAAAAACATGTTAAGCTGTCTAGACTAGATAAGAAATATTAATTGTTTAGACATACGTTTTTAGAATTTTCTTATCTTATTTATTTTCCGATATTTATAATCAAATAACGTTCAATCTGACATTAGCTCCCCGTAAACACGCACGAAAGTGAACTACCAAATATAATAGATAACTGACCACTGAGTGCTTAGTGCGTGTTTTTTGTTCGCGTTCGATAATGTCAACGTAAACAAACCGACCAAATAGAGAAGAACTCTCATGTTGTGAATTTATAAGACGCGTGTTACATATCAAAATTATGTAGCTTACTTGTTCATATTTTGAAGTGAGCAACCCGGCTAATTTGGATATGTAACACGCGTCTGGTAAATTCACAATAAGAAACTTTGTCTCAATTTGGTCAGCTTGTAAACTCTTGCGCCTATCACCACCATTTGAAAAGGTCAAGCCAATCCCACCTGCACGTGGTGCACTTTGTTGACTAGGAAACTAGTGGATTTAGCGAAACGCATGACCAACCCTATTAGGGAAGTACCTCTACTTTTCAGACGACCACAGTCAAGATACCCTTTTATTTTATTTAAGTATATTGTGTTTCTACGAGTGATGGAGGTCTACATCCATAAGGAAATGCTGCGTTAGTAGCGGGGGTGCCACTAAGTGAGTGAATCTCTTTGTATTGCAAGTATCTATGCAGTCTATGGCTCTATGTTTGTTTAACACAAACATCATTGGTTTCAGCAAAAGTAATGGTTTTCCGATATCATTTCGGGATTTCAAAAAAAAAAAAAAAAATCGCTATGGTGGCGCATGCTGCGCGTCCGATGTTTATTTATATTATATTATTTATATTTTTTATTTTAGTATCAATTGCCTTATACATACAGATACAGATTTCCTGACAATGTCTCAGTGTTGTATTGACAGATGCATCAAGGTTATGTAAACCCGCAATATGGGCTACTTTATTTGTACTTTAAGGCTGACTGAAAACCAGTGTTGGTTAGTGTCGGCAGCCTGTTAGACATTGCATTCTTTTCATTTTATTTTTTCAATGGCATTTTAAATCAAATGAATATCTGTATTTGCCAATGAACCCTTGCGGCGGCACTTAGACTCGACATAAATTGTTATTTTTTAGGGTTCCGTACCCAAAGGATACAACTGACCCTATTACTGAGACTCCGCTGTCCGTCCGTCCGTCCGTCCGTCTGTCACCAGGCTGTATCTCATGAACCGTGATAGTTAATTTTCACAGATGTATTTCTGTTGCCGCTATAACAACAAAATACTAAAAAACAAAATGAAATAAATATTTAAGGGGGCTCCCATACAACAAACGTGATTCTTTTTTGCTCGTTTCTACTCGATATAGATATCGGTAACAGGTAGACGCTTGAAATATTCACAGAATATTTAGTTATATATTCACATTAAAAATAAATAATTAAATAAAAAAAAACGAATATTTAAGGCACCCATATCACAGGCATGATTTTTTTTTGCCGTTTTCATAGATAATGTTTCGGAACGCTTCGTGCTCGAGTCCGACTCGCACATGACCGGTTTTTATTCAATTATTGATTAATGGTATCGCATCCCAGTCGTGGGATAAATGTGGGTTGCAGATGACGACTTGCAACACTTGAGAACCTTCCTTTTTTCCCTTGGCACTACTGCGTGTCCTTGGGGATCTTTTATTTCCGAGACTCTACCGGTAGTGCCATGGGTAAAATTGTACCTCCCATGATACTAACCTTCTATTGGTAAAGATTAAGTGTCGACACGACAGTGATTAATGTGGTAATATCTATCTAACCGCGAAGTGATATTTGGGATGGTCACGCGCCAGCGGGCACAGAGGACAGTTGGCACCTCTCGCGCCTGCCGAGTGACTCGAGTCGACCCTGAAATAATTACAGAACCTATCAATTACATAAATTATACTAATTTACAGATTACACGGTTGCTGTTCAATGCTAAAGAAACTCGTCAACAGTTTTAAAAGAACCCCCTCAAACGAAACGAAGACGTTTCGAGAAATGATTGTATTTTTCATAATTGTAATTGTCTTTACTGTTGTAAATAGCGATGATAGTTTGGGAATAGATGGCAGTGTGCAATTTGTCCAGGAATATTTATTATATATTTATTTATATGTATATAGGGCCATTCAAATTGGAATTTTTGATCGCTAAACTCAGTCACTCTCAGGATCAACTCTCAAGGGGATTGCTATTTGCCTGCGATATTCTGTAAGGTGGGGTCTTTTTGACAGAACTTCATCAGTTGAACACAGGGTGCATTGCATGCAAATGAGGTTAGCTTGGCTTTGATGATTATAATGTATTGATGGAGTGGAACCATGGCTGCCTAGTGGTGGCATATGGGACATTCCAGTTTGATATCCTCCCAGTGGGACCAAAAGAAAGGGAGTATGCGCGAATAAGACGTTTCCTTGAAGATATCCATTCCTACCAAGATCAAACTGTCACAATATTGACAATCTATATTATCACAGCAATAAGCTTGTCAGTGGTATCACAAACTATAAAATTACTAAGTCACGCTCGTATAGTTATCACAAAGACTTGAACGACTGTCGATGTTTGAGTAATATAGGCACGGTCAGTAAAGTGCAAATAAAATATTTCAAGGTTCAACTTACTAACAAACTAAATAGTCAGATGGTCTCTGCCCCACATTACACGACTATACACACACAGTCCACATAACTATTTCACTGCGCGGTAAAGTGAGGATCCAATGTACTCGTGCATTTTTTAGAGTATATTCAACATTTTTAATGCACATCTATATATAAAAAAATGAATCCCTACTTCCCTTGGTCACATTGGCATCACGCGTGAACGGCTGGACGGATTTCGCTATT
This sequence comes from Hypsopygia costalis, assembly GCA_937001555.2. Lineage (NCBI taxonomy): Eukaryota > Metazoa > Arthropoda > Insecta > Lepidoptera > Pyralidae > Hypsopygia > Hypsopygia costalis. The sequence goes on along the minus strand of OW443343.2, from coordinate 698,886 downwards.
TCTTTTTATGTTTTATTTGGTATTGTCAGGAGAAGATTCTTATGAAAGATAAAAATATGAAAATTGCGCGGAAAATTAGAAAATTTAGAGAAAACTGAACGACCATACTTTGAGCGTTATTGCAAGAGAAATTATATTATTATCTGTTATTGGATCAAATATTACATACTCTTCAGTGATCATCATCTTGAATGATTGTTGTTGTTATGTTGTTAGTGTTAAAGTGGTAATAAAATAAAAAATCAAGTATTTTCTGGAACAAATTAAAAAAATATTTTTTTCGCGCTATGTCCTTAAAACTGATGGTTGGTTGTTTACACATCCGTCAAAGTACCTAAAGTGTTCGTATTACTTTGCTTCCGTTGTAATTCACTCCAGGGCCTCTACCGCCTAAGCTGAAACCGATTCCTAGGTATAATATATTTTGACTTATGAAAATAACAACGGGAATTTACCCGATCATCCATTACTTTAATTCCCATTGTTATTTTCATAAATTATGCAACGCGTAAGTTTAAAAGTATATTTTGATTTCGAAAATAGATCTTAAAGTTTACGACGATATCACAAAACTAAGCTGAAGTTTGATTTTCGCAATCAAAAAATAATCGGCGTCAGCTTCGGATGGAATTTTTGAATGCAAAAATGAAACTACTAGGTACTTAGATTGTTGGTAATTATGTTTGCCCCAGCTGGTAGAAGCCCTCGAGCTTTAACAATTTTTGGAATAAAGAAACCGATCTCCAGCTTCGGCGGTAGGGCCCCTGATCACAGGTATTTCAAATACTTGGGTAGGTACTTGTAACAAAGTATTCATTTTCGCAATAAGAGCAAATTCATCTTCACAGAACAAAACAAGCGATGTTATTGCTCGGTAATCGTAACTACCTATCGAGTTTTCTCATTTCCGCGACATTGTTGTCTGATTACTTTACAAATTAATATCCGCCATTCGTGCTATAGGCGCACACTATTGCAACTGCTCATATTGCAATGCGTCCTTCTCGCACCCCCATAGGGGAAGGTTCAAGGACTAGGAATGGAAGGGGTTCGTTAAAATTCAATTACAATATCAACTACACGAGATGTTGTCTGTCTCCCTTTGCGAGGTACATACATCTACTACTTATATCACGGGGAGTGTTTGGATCAGCTATTTGATATCTGTCGCTGATTTCTACTATCATACAACTCACAAATATCGCGTAAATTCCATCAATATTTTCTTGATAATTGGCGATTTCTCTACCAAGAGCGGTACCAACTGTGAAATCTTCCCTCAGCGGTGTTTTCAAACAAATACGACACGGGAATCTTCAATATATTTCCCTAAAAAGGCTGCCAACAATCCCTTGATGCCGGCACCAGTAAACCTGCCGTATAAATTATATTAATTATATTAAGAATTCGTAACTACTTTCGCCAGTACATCTTAATTACCCCAACTAGGCCGTACTGTTTTAGAATGTATGATTGTCACTTACTTGGCTTGCCACTTAGGGGGTCGAGCGAGTACCAGATAGAATGCATGCTTTGCTGTCATCAATTCTATGTCGCAGTAAGTAGTTTCAACAAAGAAAGGCTTCGAATGATTAAAGCAATTTGTTGAACATACGGGCGGAGGGGACGAGTGAATTAGTCGCAGATAAACTCGCACTTGACTTGCTGACTGTGTTGACTTAATTGAATATTTAAATATACATTGACTAGAATTGTTTATCACCCTAATGCGAACGAATATAATAGTCGAATAACGAACTGAATATAATAGTCCAGGGGCCTTACCACAAGCTCTAAACGCAGGAATGGAACTATGATGGTTGCGTATTTATCAATGAATTTCATTCATAAATTCGCAACCATGATGGTTCCATTCCTGCGTTTAGAGCTTGTGGTAAGGCCCCAGGACTTGATTGTTCACATGACTGAACGCCGAAATGGTTTGATTGCCTATGTGCTAAATCTAAAAAAAAACTTTTTCGTGACACTACCAAGGGGGTAGTGCGGTAGTGCGTGGTGGTGCTTAAAGAACAGCACCACAACGCCTCTATTCCATGCTTCAGGCGTTATGCCCTCGAGGCTAATAATATACGAGGATAATATATAATATGGTATCCAAAATAGACATTGATTACGTTCCGAAATGAACATTTTCTTAATAAAAATACCTTTTTGAACGTTGTTTTTTTTACAGCTTCGCTACCTTCCGCGACCCCCTTGAAGAGACTTGGGGCCCTCCACGGGGTCGCGACCCACACTGAAAAACACTGTGTTAAATAATACGAGATACAAAATGTTTAACGGACATATTGTAGTTAATATATGTACTCGTATATACAAAACCCCACAAGGATGTTCTAACAATTACTACATTAGTTAATGAGCTGAGTTTCGTGAATTAATGAGTAGGGTGCACCACGTACAGGTGACTGGTGACTTTTGTTTCCAGATAATGGGCTTGTTGCGCCTGTATATTTGGGTGTACGTGAGTCACTACGATCATTAGAGCCAAAACCAACCTCACCTGCACGTGGTGCACCCTGGCAATTAGCGAACGAGACTCTGGCAAGAGAGGTAAGGCACACACAGCGTATTTGTAAGTTGCTCGAATGGGGAAGTACAAGTACTTACACTTCACAGAATAGAATAACGCAGCCAAATAACAATTTCTTTGAGGGTTGTTGTGTTGAGTGAGGTTACCAAGAAGGATGTAGTTGTTAGATTGGGTGGCAGCGCGAGTGATATTCCATATTGCGAGCGTATATATGACTACATTAACACCATTACTAATAAATCAGATCAGGCGGGCCGTATGCTGGTTTGTCACCGGACGTGGTATAAAAAAACACGTTGGTTTTTCAGAATATAGTCCTATACAAATTCAAAAAAACTGTTTTGCTTTTATCTGTTGAAAACGTAGCGAGCTAGTTTCGTGCCGAAAATGGAGATAACCCTTCAGATTATCGACACGAAAGGTAACGTGACGCGGACGCATTCCACTGAACTCCATAATGTAATGGTTAGTTCACATTAGTCATAATGTGATATTTAACCATACACAGCACACCCACGAGTTTCCTATGAAAAATTGCTGCCTATATGTGTATGTACTTAGTAGGTAATTTTGCCAGTTGCTATTTTGTTATATTTTCGAAATAGGGATTAATTTTGACTCATTATCACGTTCCGCCTGAGCCGAGCGTGCAAGCGAGAGCGCGGAATAAGCGATAGAGAGGCACGATCGGCCTAAACGGTCGGCTTGTGACGCATCTAACTCTCTTCCACTCCATCGGCCGATGTTTTCTTATGACGTTATCACGTAAAATTATCGTCCGTAAACCGAATTTACTGACTACCAATTTTTTTTACATCAAAGCAAGCATAGAACCTGCCTGATAGTAAGCAGTAGCCTTACGTACATCTACTTTAGCTTACAACACTTGCAACTTGAAACATCTGTAATACAAAAGGCATCACTGAAACCTAGAACACTAGAGACACCCTGGAAAACCTCCTTCACGCCTTTTTTTTGCATAACCCCGTGCTCCAAGGTAAACCTTGGTAGTGACTTGATGTCACAACTAAAGAGTTTACTGAACGAAATCGCTCTGCACCATTTCGGTCCGATAATTAAGTACTATATTACGATGAATTAAGATTTGGGATTCTAAGGAAGAGATTTCTGCAATCGTTCTTCTTTGCTCCTACGCGCGTGCCAAGCATGAGCGAACCTCCGCAAGGCTGCGATCTCCGAAGGATAGGGGTATCGCGCTAGGGGTGTAAGTGGTTCATCAACATCTTTGAACCAAAACCAACTTCACCTGCACGCGGTGCACCCTGCTGACTGACAAACGAAGCTTTTTTTTTTCTTTTTTCTTTTTTTTTATACTACGTCGGGTGGCAGACAAGCATACGGCCCGCCTGATGTGAAGCGGTTACCGTAGCCATATTAACGCTTGCAACAACATAACTTACTGCACTGCGATGCGCGCGTGGAAACGGACGCGCTGCGCTACGTTGCATAGTTTCGAATTTAAATAATTCGCGAGCCGCGCGGCATTCAACCGCTGCCCGATGAATATGGCTATGGGTTCCGAAAAACTCATAGCCAACGAGCTATTGGCGTTCGTGCAGCACGCCATCGATACCATGGATGAAGTCAGCATCTTGCAAATCTGCAAGTCCACCTTCAGTGAAGAAGAGATTTGCAGTGGTAAGAGGCTGCTGTTCCAGGAGCTCGGCCAGTCCGAGCAGATGCCGTCCCGCAGGAGGGATGGAACCGAGAAGAGTGTGCAGGATATCATCACTCTTCTCAAGAAGACCGACCCGGACGACGTGCCAGCCTTCGTGGCGAAACAGCTGCACAAATTGCCATCTGTCACCATGGCACATGTCGATGCCGTCAGTATGCTGAAGGACATTAGGAACCTGAAAGCTACCCTGGCCGAATTTAAGTGTAGGGTAGAGGCCTCGGAATCTACCATCAGTGAGCTGCGTGCGGAATTAGTGATATTAAAGAATCGTGATTCCGTAAGTAGGTCACCCGAGGCCGATAACATCAACACACGTCGCGGAGCTCGGAATGCTAGCGTTTGCAGTTTTCCTTCGCCAACTGTTGCGGTGTGTGATGCACCGCGTCCCACCGCCGCCGCTGCCGCCCGCTCCCCCGATACGAAGATGACGTCAACTCCCCGCGCTTACGCCATCGCCGCCCGTGCCGTTTCGCAAACTCAGCGGCAAACTAGTAAGGGGAAAAAACAAAGCCTATGTGAGCTTGCTCCCAGGGCTGAGCCACTGTGTCCTCAACAGGACATGAAGCAGTGCGACGAGGAGGGCTTCACCAAGGTGGAGAAAAAGAAGAGGACGAAGCCCGCCAGCCGCAATCTTTGCGGTACCGCACAGACCGGACCATGCCAGCTACGTGTAGAAACACCATCGACGCAGCTGTATGTGTCCCGATTGCACTGGACTACAAAGGCAGAGGATCTTGTGGAATACGTGCGCGGGAAGACAAAGTTCACCCTTAGGGTTGAGCGGTTGGAGTCTCGCCATAAGGTGAATTTTAATTCATTTGTGATGAGAGTTCCAACCCACCAGCTATCGACTTTTTTAAGGGAAGAATTTTGGCCGGTGGGCGTCGTATTTCGGAAGTTCCGAGGTCAGTTGTCGAATGCAACGCGATACACGTCGCAGACTGAACGTGTAATTAAATTAGTTTAGTATTATATTTTGTATGTATGTTAGTTTTAAGGTATTTATCTATGGACTTATGTTTATTATTAGTTGTAAACATGTTTAGTCTGAAATAAATGATTTTTATTTATTTTATTTATTTTATAACTTATTGATCGCGCGCCGCCACCCCCGCTGCCAACGCAGAATCTCCTTCCTTTCTTTCTTTCTGGTGACCTCACTCACTCGCAGGAACACAACAACCCTCAAGGGAATTGTTATTTGGCTGCGGTATTCTGTGAGGTGGAGGTACATTCCCCAGTCGGGTAGCTTACAATTAGGCTCCCTACCTCTCTTTTCGCCAGAGCTTCGTTTGTCTGTCAGCAGGGTGCACCACGTGCAGGTGAAGTTGGCTTTGGTTCAAAGATCTTGATGAACCACTTACACCCCGAAGCTCTGGCGAAAAGAGAGGTAGGGAGCGTAATTGTAAGCTACCCGACTGGGGAATGTACCTCCACCTCACAGAATACCGCAGCCAAATAACGGTTCCCTTGAGGGCTGTTGTGTTCCTACGATTGAGTGAGGTCACCAGAAAGGAAGGAGATGCTGCGATGGCAGCGGGGGTGGCGGCGCGCGAGCGATATTTTATGTCGCTAGCGTTAATATGGCTACGGTAACCGCTTCACATCAGGCGGGCCGTATGCTTGTCTGCCACCCGACGTAGTATAAGAAAAAAAAAAAAAAGGGTTAGCGTGACAGTGTTGATAATACGGTTGACATTGCTTAACTCGCGTGATCGATTATGAACGCCGTCACGCTCCTCTTTTCCTACATCAAGTAAATATCAAGGATTTGTCGCTTTGGCAACCAAGCTGATAAAAAAGTGCAGTTCTCCGTGAGAAAGCAAAGTCTATTGCTTCATTGAGCCAGCAGTTTTCCTCGGCCATTGTTTGCAAATCAAACGCCGATGTACGTATCGCCTATTATCTCATTGTTCGAGCCTTAGGCGATAACCATTCCGCCGTCGTCTGCAGCCACTACTTAGCAATATATATAGTCGCCTCCTGAATTTTAAACAGTCCACGTTTATTTGCAATGAGTTTGGAATCAAAATGAGGTGGGTCAATGAGTTATGGTACTGTAGACCAAATAATTAGACCAGTACTCTAAAACTCGTAAAACGTTTTTTTTGTACTTTTAGATATGAAAAATAAAAGAAAAACAACTTTAGTAGTAATACATTCGTTTGCTAGGAAAGTCAAAACTGATAGACCAGCATTTTGTTGACCGATCTATCCTTTTTACTAATCTTATCATCTCATACTAAACATTCTACTACCTTTTTTACACCACGAAGGCGGAAAACAAGCATAAGGTCCGCCTGATCGAAAGCAGTTACCTCAGACGCGTGCAATACCGACTGATACCAATATTATAAATGAGAAAAATTGTCCAGGTGTATGGATCATACTCGTACGTCTATATGGATGTTTGTTACTCTTTCGTGGGTAGACGGCTGAACGGATTCGGATGAAATTTGACATACATATAAAGTATGTTCTGGATTCACACATTAGATACTTTTTGTCCAGGTATTACGTGAAATAACGCCGTGGGCAACCCGTTTATGCGTGAATACACATGCAGAGTACAGGTCGGGCATAATTATAATAATACGTACCATCAAGCAGGTCGTATGCTAATTTTAAACCTTAGTTGTATAAAAAAAAGAGTGCCAAGTGCATGTAATGTGAATTTTGGTTCGAAAGTAAATGGCGAACGACTTACTTAGGTACCATAATTTTGACGAGTACTATCATCATCATCATCAGCCTGTATCTATCCACTGTTGGATATAAGCCTACCCCAATGCTTTCCACCAAATACGATCCTCCGCCTTTCGCATCCAACGTTTCGTCGTCCTACGCGCGGCCTCCACTCTAATACCTTCGTCCCCCATCTGCCATCACTTACTCGGCAGATGTGACCCGCCCATTGTCACTTCAGCTTGCAAACTCTGAAGGCTATCGACAACTTCAGTTCTCCGTCGAATTTCTTCGTTCTGGATTCGATCCCTCAGAGAAACCCCGAGTACTATCATGCCCTAATCTAATCCACAAGGTTCAACGAAGTGGGAGACGAGTACCTACAACTCAAGACAGTAGTTTGTCTAATTTTCATTTGCATAACCTACTTAGTTCAAAGCGTGGTGAAGTTTTTACATCCAGATGTAACTCCTCGCTCAACAAGACACGAGTTATTAGTCATTTTCTGTGCAAACATACGTCATTTGTTGTGTTTTTCTTTGACGAGTGGTGTTATTTTGAGGGGCATAAGTAACTCACCAATATCTGTTAGCCATAGCCAACCTCACCTGCTCGTATTAGTGCACCCTACGGATAAACGAGGCTTTTATTTTTTGAAAAATGGAAAATTTCACCTGCGCCCCCTAGGTGGGATGGCGGTGATGGTGATAGATAGATAGGTGATAGGTGGCGCAGGTGAATTTTTCCATTTTTCAAAAAATATTTATCTGGCAAGTTGGCCAAGACAACTATTTAAATAATAATAATTTAAACGAGGCTTTGTCAAAAAGGGGTAGAGAAGAGCCTTAGTTGTTGTGTTTCTGCGAGCAAGTGAGGTTACAGAAAGGTAGGTGTTGCTTTGTTAAAATTTTCCCCAGTCACACCTATAATAAAATTTTATCGAGTTCTTATTGAAGAAAACAAAAGAAGAAAAAAAAAATCAAAAACTTTTTGAAGAAAAAAAAAGAGGTCAAGATGTATAGATCTTTCTTCCCTGTAACCCCCAATATTGTTTACTCTGGGTAGCCACGTGTAAGTCTTACACGTGACTTTACCCAGAGTAAACACATTAATAAATAATAATAAATAAATATTGTCAGACAAATTACACAGCGCCATCTAGCCCCAAAGTAGGTAAGCGAAGCTTGTGTTATGGGTACTAGACAACTGATAAACATACGTAAATACATTTTTTTTTTGTAAATACATACTTATGATACATAGAAAACACCCAGACCAAGACAAACAGACATGTTCATGCAGACAAATGTTTGTCCTGTGTGGGAATCGAACCCACGAGCTTGGTGTCGAAGCCGCGTCATTGACCGCTACGCCACCGAGCTCGTCAAATTTTTAACATTACCCGAATATACATATTTTGGATTCCGAATTCCCGATTATAATCTGTAAGTAAGTATTCTAAATTTCATCTACATACGTTCGGCCGTTTACGCCTGAAATAAGTAGTAACAAAATCTCCATATATTCATTTTCACAAACTTTAGAATTTATTTATATTAGATTTCATTGAAATCATATCAATCATTGTTCGTCGTGACATATACATTAACTAGAATTTATCTAATCTCATACTGAAATTTACACATTAAAAAACTAAACACTGTATCTTAATGACAGTCTTTACGCACAAGCTATCAAAATAAATTTAAAAAGTTATTTTTCGATACAGCTCATAAAGGGACAACTGTATCGTAAAATAACTTTTTTACCATTTCGATACAGCTTCAGCCCTGGATACAGGTATTTTAAACAGGTTGCAATGCAAATACATTGCAACTTCGCGCATGCGCACTACGCATGCTCGATCTGCAAATGGATTTAAGTAAGAATTATAGCTGTTAAATTAACTTCATGGTTGTATTTAAAATATTATTATCATATATTTCATGAGATTAGATAAAGTAGTGTATGAAACTGCACATAATTAGGTATTAAAATACTCGTGTGGTCTGTTATAACATTCGCCTTCGGCTCAAGTTATAAACTCACACTCGTATTTTAATAACCCTTATTATGCAACAGTTTCATAAACTACTATTATAATGTGAGTAGAATATTTAAGTATAATATCATAATAGTGTATTTAACTACATAATGTCAGTTATCTAGTACCCATAGTACAAGCTTTGCTTAGTTTAGGATTAGATGGTCGTGTTTTTTTTTTTTTATACTACGTCGGGTGGCAGACAAGCATACGGCCCGCCTGATGTGAAGCAGTTACCGTAACCGTATTAACGGTCGCAACATAATATATCACTTGCGCGCCGCCACCCGCGCCGCCAACGCAGCATCTCCTTTTTTTCTGATGATCTCACTCACTCGCAGGAACACAACAACCCTCAAGGGAATTGTTATTTGGCTGCGGTATTCTGTGAGGTGGAGGTACATTCCCCAGTCGGGTAGCTTACAATTACGCTCCCTACCTCTCTTTTCGCCAGAGCTTCATATGTCAGTCAACAGGGTGCACCACGCGCAGGTGAAGTTGGCTTTGGTTCAAAGGTGTTGATAAACCACTTACACCCCAAAAGTCGTGTGTAATTTTTCCAGGAATATTTACATTTATTTATTCTTTAATATCGCTGTACCTGCTTTAGCAAGCCTCAGTATCTGGCGGGGTGTACCGTGTATTACGTGGGTATAACTTGGCTATATGGGTAGGTGAACCGTTTCTACATGGTAAGCCAGTTCTTCGGGGAGCTAGTAATAATCTCCGACGCCTCGTGTTTCCACTTTAAAATCCTTGAATGTGTTCGTAAAAAATAAAGCTATGGTTAGCCACGTGCACTGCATACATCAGTCCTAAATCAGCTTCCTCTTCAATCTAGTAATTTTCTCGAAAACTGTATTATTTAACGAAACGTCGACGGCCAGAACGAATTGGAGGAATTGCCGCAAACTCGTGTCTTCATTAGGAAATCCTCTTTACGGGAATTATGGACAAATTGTAAGATGAGCTAGATTTTTCTTGCGTGCTGCAAATTGTCTAATGGTGTCGTGGGCGACAGCGTTCGTGTTGTGATCGTCTTGAATACATTGACTTGTTTTATAGCCTTCTTAACTGCCTAAATAGGTATTGCAATAAATCTCCACTAACTGTAAAAGTCAGGACAATTTTAGGTTCCCAATAGTGTTAGATTTAAAGTCCGCGCACGGCAGTTCAGCCTTACTTCGCTAGACATCTCTTTAGGCTTTAATTTATGTGCCATATTGTTGTCTCTCCAAGACGGGAAGTCAAACTCGAAAGCTTCCTACTCCTACTAATTTCTTCTGATTAAATTCGTTGTAAGTCTCAAGGCAGCCGTAGTTTTATCCCCGGGGCTTCACTAATTCACTATTCATTATCTTTTTGGAGATCACCGCTGTTAATCTTCGTTATACCACAGTATAAGTAATGGTACTACATAGTTATACGGAGATACAGTGTTGGGCATGTGGGGGTAGGACCGCAAACCAAGGGCTTAGCTTAGGTTTTTTTCATACTACCTCAGGTGGCAGACATCCATACGGCTCGTCTGATCTAAAGCGGTTACCGTAACCATATTAACGATCGCAATATTAAATATCGCTCGCGCGTCGCCCCCCCGCTGCCAACGCAGCAACCCTTTTCTGGTGAACTTACACGCACTAACACAACAATCCTGAAGGGAAATGTTATTTGGCTACCTACAGTATTCTATGATATATTGCGTGTTAGCTATGAATGACTGTCTTGATAAAAAAAACCTCGAAGAAAGCCCTTCGGACTCCTGTTTCCTGACTGCTCACCTAAGGGAGACATCAGGACTTCTATAGTACTGGTGGCTCCCCAAGGCTGGGGAGACATCCAACCTTACTTTTAAAATTATATTTTTAGTACCTACTCGTATATCCCCAGTAACTGCCACCTGCAAGAACAGCCATAAATCTTAAGATTTGCTAAAATCGCTAATATTTTTTTATACTACATCGGCTGATGGACAGCATACGGCTCGCTAGACGCTTGGTGTGAAATGATTATCGTACCACATAGACGCTGGAAATATAATGTATAGCTCACGCGCCGCCAGACTCACTGTAGTTTCCTTTCTTTCATCTAGGTCTTTAGGATTACATATATATTTGACTATAGTCTTCTGTGAGGTGCATCGGAAGGGTATAAAAGCTTGCAGCAAGGCAAACCTTATAAAAACGTCTTGACAAAAAAACAAACTATTATTTTTAAACATTTCTCGAGATGAAGCCCAACCCATCGCGTATCCGCGGGTACAATTATCCTATAGTTTTCTGTAACCGCTATATCAAACGGTATGTAAGCTTGTTTGGCACTCGGTGTGACATAAATAGGAATTTAGTACTAGGGGATCAGGGGAAAGCAGGAGCGCAGGAGTCTCATTGCGAAGTGTAGCGAGTCAATCACGTGAATCAAACTCTAAATTCATTCACTAGCTTTACAAAATGAAGGTGATTCCAAATGCAACATTTTTAACGTAAAATATTATTATTGAACAGTCATTGTGTGTAAATCCTATTACGTAAGCCCGTTGAAAGGTGAATCCATTTGTTTTACTTCATTGCCTCGGTTTTGACGTTGTTTGTAGGTAACCTTAACAATAACTCGAGGTTACCGTTAATCTCTGTCGTTATTTGCCTATTTACCTAATTGTCACTTTTTTTAACTAATTTTAAATAAGGAGTTTTTCAATTTGTTTGTAGGCATTGCTATTCTTTGAATTAAGACGTACTGGGTTCGTAATCTTTTTTTTTTTATATGAGAAGGTGGAAAACGAGCATGTGGCTCACCAGATGGAAAGCAATCACCACCGCCCATGGAGTTCAGCAACACCAAAGGGTCGCCGATCCGTTGCCAGCCTAATTCTCCTTCCTTTCCTTCTCTCTGGTGACCTCACTCACTCGCAGGAACACAACAACCCTGAAGGGAATTGTTATTTGGCTGCGGTATTCTGTGAGGTGGAGGTACTTCCCCAGTCGGGCAGCTTAAAAAATATGCTATGTCCTACCTCTCTTTTCGCCAGAGCCACGTTTGTCTGTCAGCAGGGTGCACCACGTGCAGGTGAAGTTGGCTTTGGCTCAAAGATGTTGATGAACCCCTTACACCCACAGTCGGTTAAGTAGGTTTCAATATTGTAAAAACAATTCATGTAACAAATAAATATATCTTTAATGTTGCCAAGAACTTTGTCAAAAAACTGGTTGTCTGTAAAGTCGGTTTACGGACGATAATTTTACGTGATAACGTCATATGAAAACATCGGCCGATGGAGTGGAAGAGAGATGCATCACTTGTTCCGCGCTCTTGCTTGCACGCTCGGTTCAGGGGGAACGTGACAAAGAGTCATGCTATTTCGTGCGTGCAGCCGGCGTTCATCAATTTTATAAGACGTTATTTCGTCAAAAGTTATCACATAAACTAACTAACATCAACTACAAAGCTCTATATAATATAGAGCGAAACTCACGAACCATACATGACCATACTTTGGATTAGTGTTTTGCGATCGTTCGATTTGAATGAACTACTGACTATACTGTATATTTTATAAGTTATTAATTGGTGGCCGCGACTTCTTCCGCGTTTGACCGCGTCGATATTCAACCCTTTTAGTGACTTTTGCTATGCATTTTTAACAAGGGAATTTCAATTAGGTACTTTAAATTACAATAACTTTTTTCGCTGAAATCAGATTAAAATGAAGTCTAGATGCTGCTCGGAGCTGAGTTTAATTTATTTGACAAAAATTCCAATAATATCTGTTCAGTAGTTTTTGAGATTAGCGTGTATAACATTTTTATTCTGCTTAAAAGGAGTACCTACCAAAACAATTATAAGGACAGTATGTTTTGCAGCAATAAAATATTTTAATTTTTAAATTTTCTCATAACAGACATACCTACAGACAGACAGGCAAAAGATTTAAAATAATCTGTTTTGTATTATGTTACTGCTGTTGTATATTATATAGTTCATAATGGGGGATATCGTACACATTGACGATATCCATATAATAAGTTGTTGAACTTTGTGACTCTAATTCTTCGACAAACAAAACTTTCGCATCTTCCCATAATGACTAACAGCACATTTCGACCTAATTCCGTACTTATCTAAACCCATATGCCAGCACCGACCGCCGGCGAAGTGCCCGCCGTCATACACCGCGCGGCCTCCATCGGGCCGCTCCTACTTACAATGCTTGCTCTTTGTTCGATGCGAGCCGCTTCCGCGCTCGCGTGCCGGTAAAAGTGCATGTAATGCAGTTAGATAATAATCGTTACATTATACTCGTTTCCTATCAAGTAATATGCAATAGATCTGTTACTTTAATGTAAAAAAAACAGTTTATGATAAGGACATTAGAAAATATAGTTGTTCAGTTACTTAGGTAATGATTTTTGGTTGGTATTTTAAAATTTCGATTTAATATATCTTTATTTCATTATGATGGTACGCTTACATGAAAAACTAAAATTAAATTTAAAACTAAAGTTATTGTCCGATATCTTTTTTGGGGTGTAAGTGGTATATCAACATCTTTGAACCAAATCCAACTTCACCTGCAAGCGGTGCACCCTGCTGACTGACAAACGAAGCTCTTGCGAAAAGAGAGGTAGTGAGCGTAATTTTATGCTACCCGGACTGAGGAATGTACCTCCACCTCACAGAATACCGCAGCCAAATAACAATTCCCTTGAGGGCTGTTGTGTTCCTGCGAGCGAGTGAGGTCACCAGAAAGGAAGGAGATGCTGCATTGGCAGAGGGGGCGGCGGCGCGCGAGCGATATTGTATGTTGCGAGCGTTAATATGACTATGGTAACCGCTTCACATCAGGCGGGTCTGCCACCCGACGTAGTATAAAAAAAATGTAGGTAGGTAATTATTCAGAAATATCTATCAACGCACAACAGGCTCACTTGTACTAACTACTCGTAAGAAGCGAGCTCGATCGACCGTTGTATTATTAAGTTACTTTTGAGCAACTTTATGCAGCGACTTTTGTCTCCTATCAATGTAATGCAATATATAACCCGACTGGGGAATGTACACTCCACCTCACAGAATACCGCAGCCAAATAGCAATTCCCTTGAGGGTTGCGAGCGTTAATATGGCTACGGTAACTGCTTCAAATCAGGCGGGCCGTATGCTTGTCTGCACCCGACGTAGTATATAAAAAAAGCGACCAGAAAGCACTGCTCCCTGAGGGATGCCTCGCCTGGTGCTCATTAGCTCAGTCGATTAATTTGGCCATAGCTCCTCCGTAGACTCCTCTGAACCTCGAGGCAGCATTAAATCTGTATTTGAAATCATTACTACCGTGTTATTACGAGCCGTGGTCCTAGTCGTAACCTGACTTTAGTGCAAGGCCAATTAAATCGCGGTCGTTTTTAAGCCCTCGCTGCAGCCATCAGCCTGTTAGAATGAAACAATCCATCCCAACCAAAATTCCTTCAGCCACAGCGGTTGCATAGCAATCAATGTCTTCAATCTTGATTGAAGCACAGTTACTCCTACGGGCAAGATACCCAAAACTCACTCAATCCATTCCATTCTGCTGGCTTATATGTAGTATTATATAGGCCAAGTCAACTGAAAGGCCTGGAGTTGATTAAATTATAGCGTTGGGCAGTAGTGTTGTGTCTTGATGAGACATTGGTCTGACGAACAAGCGACGTATCCACTGAGATGTTATCCATCAAGCCCTGTGACAAGCAGAACGTCAAATACTGAATCCTTGGTTCTCAATAACTGGTATTCTCATTAGAGAATGAATCAGTTGAGAGAAACCGTAAGCTAGGGTATATACATGAGAGTAATATGCTCCGCATCTAGCATTAAAGTCTCACAAAATCACTATCACCGCAGAGGGATACTGCTCTGTCCTCACAGAATCTTCGGCGAGTGCAGACGAATGCCATACTTATACATACGATACGAGCTTATCATAGCCTATTACCTATAGATCATTTATCAGTACTCAAAGCCAGATCACATTGATAAACAATTTACGGTATTAATCTGCGAATACAGTAGAGCTTCTCCTTCTGTCTCTGCTATTTTAAACGTGCTCTGTAGGATACCAATTCCATGCCTGTTTCCTATGAGGCAGGTCGTATGCTTGATTGCCACCTTACTGGTGCTTATAATAAGTAAAAAAGAGTTTTTTTTTTTTTTTTTTTTTTTTTATACCACTAAAGTGGCAAACAAGCATACGGCCCGCCTGATGGAAAGCAGTTACCGTAGCCTATGAACGCCTGTAACACCAGGGGCATCACACGCGCGTTGCCGACCCTGTAAAAACCTCTTCACGCCCTTTTTGAAGAACCCCATGCTGTAGTCTCCTGAGAAAACCTCGACAGGCAGTTCATTCCACAGCTTAACCGTACGCGGGAGAAAACTTCTCTGGAACCGCACGGTACGCGACCACTTCGGCTCCAATGTGTGAGGATGAATTCCCTGTCGATGGCGAGCGGTGCGACTGTAAAAGGAGGCCGTGGGCATCATGTCAAACAACTCCTCTGAACACACTCCATTGTACAAACGGTAGAACACACAAAGGGACGCAAAATCTCTCCTCAGACTTAAAGGTTCTAAACCGTCTGTCAGTTTGGGATCGTCAACAATCCTCACAGCACGCCTCTGAATCGAGTCACAAGGTGCAAGCTGGTATCTAGGCGCTCCCGCCCACAGATGGCAACAGTACTCCATATGCGGCCGTACTTGAGCTTTGTAGAGCAGAAGCCTTTGCCGCGGATTGAAGTACTGTTTGGCCCTGTTGAGCACGCCTAGTTTCTTCGACGCTAGCTTGACCTTCCCCTCCAGGTGACATCGAAACTGGACGTCGCTGGAGATTTCAACGCCTAGAATCCCAATACTTTTAGCGACAGTAAGGGGTGTATTCTGGAAGTGAGGAGCCACAGCAAAAGGAGTTTTCTTAGCGGTGAACGCGCAGACTTGTGTCTTAGAGGGGTTGAATCGCACTAAGTTCTGTTGCCCCCAATCGGACACTTTACTTAGTGTGCTCTCGATTTCCGACACAAGTCGTTCGCGGCTCTCCTCCACCAGAGAGCGGGGAATATTAGCGCGGCCCGTATAAAATGTGTCCCCGGTGCTATCATCCGCATAGCAATGAATGCTGTCAATAGACAACATATCATTGATATGCAGCAAAAACAGCGTCGGGGACAATACAGAGCCTTGCGGGACGCCAGCATTAATGTCCATGCTATCGGAGCAACTGCCATCAACAACGGCTCTAATGCTTCTGCTGGACAAGAAGCTAGCGACCCATTCGCATAAACCCTCTGGTAGACCGTATGCAGGCAACTTCGAAAGAAGACTACGGTGCCAGACCCGATCGAACGCCTTCGCCATATCCAGACTGACAGCCAATGCCTCACCTTGACTCTCCACGGCTGAAGCCCAGCGATGTGTAAGATACACTAGAAGATCACCAGTCGAGCGACCATGACGGAAGCCGTATTGATGGTCGCTGATTAAATCGTGCTCTTCTAGGTATTTCAGGAGCCGGATGTTAATGATGCGCTCCATTACCTTGGAGAGAAGGGAGGTAACAGCGATAGGCCTGTAATTCGATGGGTCTGATCTGTCACCCTTTTTGGGCACAGGGTGCACGTTCGCAGTCTTCCACGATGATGGAACTTGCCTGGTGGAATAAGAGAGCGCGAAAAGGCGCGTAAGTACAGGACACAACTCAGGAGCACACAGCTTTAGCACCACTGCCGGAATGCCATCTGGCCCACTCGACTTATGAACGTCGAGGGATAATAATGCCCGCCGAACATCTCGTTGAGAAAATGAGATTTCCGGCATTAAATCACCACACCGCGGGATGGAGGACGGTGCAGCACCCCCGTCGTTCAAAGTCGAGTTTGAGGCAAAGAGATTCAGAGGCAAATATCATCCCGGACGTACATACATACCCCGGCTCGACGTACAAAAGAATGTTCAAGTTTGTACCCGGGGTATAATAAGTAAGAAGTATCGGCCGGGCAAGATATCTGCGTCTCCGTTAAAAAAAGTAGGATCGGCTTTGCAGTTTCAAGATGGTGGTGAACTGCGTTTATATTTGAGTGAAGTCCCCTAATATTACAGAAATCCACGTTAAGTGTGGAAGGGGATGCCGCTGGAGAAAACTTCTTTCTTTTTTCCTTCATGGCCATAAAAAAGGTGTCAGAGGATTATGAGAAGCTGTTTCACTGACGACGCGAGGGACAAAAAAGCGCGGTGTCTACCCCCGCAGTACAGTGTAGGTTGTGCGGTTTGCTGGCGCGGCGAGCGGAAGGGCCCCCGGTCCCCCCCTGCTGCAGCAGCCGGGTCCACTCCGGTCTCCTCCTCCGGCACGACTACTACAACAGGGACTTTACACAGGCTGGCGGTTCAGCCTCCCGGGGCGGAGATTAAGTGATCCCCGGGTTCGGGAACCCTACTGACCTGCGGGCGGCCAGCGGACAGCCGTTTCACCGGGTCTCCCTGACCGCCGCGCCAACACATCGCGCCTACACCGCTAACGGCGGTTCGACAGCCGCTGGTCTCACTGCCGTCAGCATAACAACTTCTCTGTAAAAAAGCCCTGGTGACCTAGCTCACTCGCAGGAACACAGCATAGCCATTATGGCTGCGGCTTTTTGCTAGGTGGAGGCACTTCCCCAGTCGGATGCTGGCCAAGCCTGGAGCGAACGACCGCACTGTGCCCCCCTCCCAATTTGACCAGTGAAAGGGGAGCACAGTATGATATTTCGCTGCGTCCTACCTCTCTTTCGCCATAGCCTCGTTAGCTGGTCGGCAGGGTGCACCACGTGCAGGTGAGGTTGGCTTTAGCTCGGAAGATGTCGATGAGCTACTTACACCCCTAAGAGTCTAGAAGTACCAACTCTCTGTTTACATGGACTGGAATATTATAAATATAAATGTGAGTTTGTTTGTTACGCTTTCACGCCGAAAGTATAGAACCGATCATCATGAAACTTTGTGTATATATTCTCAAAGATATTAGGAAGGACCTAGGATACTTTTTATTAAAAAAAAAGTAAACGCGGTTGAAGCCGCGTGTGGAAGCTAGTACTTTATAACTCAGTGCTGTAATTAGGATATAGTTCAAGAATATTCGTTGTCAATGCAAATACTTTAAATTATCATGTTTAAACACATTTAAAACGTCACATCCGCTTGAATAATGATAAGTACACATCCCTTATTTACAGAATTCTTCATAACATACGAGTTATATTTACGTCTCCGCACCTATCACGCCTTTGTAGGCTATCACCAGGTGATGCATGACGGGCGGGGAGTGCATGTACGCCAGTATTATGTGTCGTGAATGGGACTTTGTTTGCTGAAGGCAGCTGGCCGGACGCAGCAGTGTCAAGCTCGTGGACAAAGAAAGACAATGGTCATGAATTGATTAAATGTGGTAAATGACAATTAACATAAACGACGAGCTCGGTGGTCGAATGGTCAGCAATAGCCGCTTTGACTCCGAAATTGCGGGTTCGATTCTCGCAGTTCCTATGAATCCTATCGGTTATCTAGTACGAGTACCCATAGTACAAGCTTTGCTTAGTTTGGGACTAGACTGCCGTGTGTAAATTTATATATTTATTTATTTTTATTTATTTATCAACCTCAACATACAGCTATCATTACAGGCAATTATATTAAATTATAATAATAATATATTAAATTATTATTTATAAAATATTATGAATAAGGGTTAACGAGACTTTTGGCATCGGAGATTAGCGTTTAGTGCATGCGTTTAGTTGCGTCGCGTTTTGCAGACTAGTTGCAGTCAGTCGCAGTAGTGGAAAGCGATTTAGCAACTGCATTGATGCTGTATCGCGTCGCAAAATACAGAGAATCGCGTTTTGGCGACTTGTCGCGTAGATCTCAGAATCACCCACTACACTACACCTTTAAAATCTTAAGCCTGTGGTGCAGGGGGTATAGCGTCGAGTCATAGTAAACTATCGTTCAGTCGCCGTTTCGGCAACTAGATTACCGTGATCGGTATATTTATATTTGCGGTGCGAAGCGTTCGTTCGTAGTAGAGATGGGCGTTGAATGAACGAACCGTTTTTTTAAACTGTTTTTTGTGCGTGAACGATTAAACTAGTTTACAGTTCACAGATAAACTAGTTTATTCTTCGACTGGTTGATGAGTCCGTTCTCGTCTAGTGACTAGACAAATGACATTTTCGTTCGTTTACGTTTACCAATCGCTTATGTGAAGAAATAGTCTTATCGACGACGACGTAAACTAGTCGAAAATTACGACGACGGTAAACGGTCTCGTTGCGTCGACTGTAAAATCGGCGACGACCCACGTTCGTAGTATCCAGCTTCCGAAAAGTAACCAAATCGTTGTTCGCCGATGCTAAAGTAAAATGTGAGCAAGTAAGCCACATAATATTGTTATGTAATAGTCGTGTTATAAATTCGTAATCTGAAAGTTCTTATCTATTTGGTCGGTTTGTTTACGTTGACTGATCGAACGCGAACAAAACACTCTCATTAAGCACTCAGTTAGGAGCGAGTGTCGCCGTCACGTCCAAATTGAAGAGTAAGGTCGGTACCGATTTGTCTCAATTACCGAAAGTTCTTCTCAAACTTAATTCGGTTTATCGCCGGCCGGTTTGAAAGCGCTTAACCTATTTTCGGGAAGTTCTAAGGGAGACACACCTGCCTTAGACCCCTCGGTTTGCAGACAGGGGTGCCGGGGGTTATTGACCTTATCTTTGAAGGTCAACGAACGATACCGTGTTTGAAATAGAATTTTAGTAATATGAAATCTTTTAACCTCTCACAGACCGAAGGAGCAAAAAAGGTTGCATGTAGGTGAGAGGTTGAATACAAAAAAGTTTAAAAATCTGTAACTCGGCTAAGGGAATCGATTTTTCCCGGAATCGAAACTAGGTGGGTTTCTATATCGATTCTTCCTAAAAACCATATATTAGCGACATTGAATCCGATACGAAGATACTTTATCCGTGTGCAATATATTTCTATGTGACGTATATTATGTGTGTGATATATATTCTACATGTTAAAAAAATGTAGTAGATTAAGTATATCTACTAAAAAGAAGTATATCTACTAAAAGGAAGGCAAGTAAAAATTTCGTGTCACGTGTCACTCTTCCGAAATAGCAGGACAATTTTTTTTTTTATGTACATTTGCTAGGTATGTAAATGCTAGTAGATAAATATTTCTGGACAATTTACACAGCGCCATCTAGTCCCAAATTAAGCAAAGCTTGTGTTATAGGTAATAAACAACTGATAAATGTACATAAATACATTTTTTTTTGTAAATACGAGTACATACTTACAAATTACAATACATAGAAAACAGCCAGACCAAGACAAACAGACAATATGTTCATGCACACGTGCATGCGTGTAAAAAAATGACAAAAATAAATAAGAATATTATTCATAAAAATGGGTAGGACATGCCACAAGGACCCAATAACTGAATAAAAAAAACTTCAACATCATCATTTTTAGGGTTCCGTACCCAAAGGGTAAAAAGGAACCCTATTACTAAGGCTCCGCTGTCCGTCCGTCCGTCCGTCCGTCCGTCTGTCACCAGGCTGTATCTCATGAAACGTGATAGACAGTTGAAATTTTCACAGATGATGTATCTGTTGCCGCTATAAGAACAAATACTAAAAAACAGAATAAAATAAATATTTAAGGAGGCTCCCATACAACAAACATGATTTTTTTTGCTCGTTTTTGCTCGCAATTGATAACGGTAATAGGTAGACGATTGAAATATTCACATAATATTTAGTTATATATTCACTTTAAAAATAAATAATTAAATAAAAATAAAAGAAATATTTAAGGATGGCTCCCATACAACAAATGTGATTTTTTTGCCGTTTTTATAGATAATGGTACGGAACCCTTCGTGCGCGAGTCCGACTCGCACTTGGCCGGTTTTTTATTCAAATGCTTGTCTCCATTCGGAATCGAACCTGAGTCATTTGGTATTAAACCACTGCTAACCACTCGACCACACGGATCGCCATTGACATGTAACTACTATTTATTTCGAATCGTTTATTGAGTCATACCACGTGTCAGTTCTTTCCAATATGTCGCCACGGTCTACTGACCAAATTGCCGCTGCGTTGTATTATTGAATCTCATTCTACTGCTGACCCTCGCACCTTACTCACTCGTGCGTGCGTGTTACGAGGCTTTGGAGATGTGGTGTTGCATTATATCACAGTAGACATGTAGGCAGTACACCAATTGTAGGTTTGGGCAGTAAATGAAAACACCATAGGAGTAATAAACATATATCCCTACTTAATATTATATATGTAAATGTGAGTTTGTTTGTTTGTTACGCTTTTACGCCGAAACTACTCAACCGATCATCATGAAACTTTGTACACATATTCTCAAAGGTATTTGCAGAGACATAGGATATTTTTTTATTTAAAAAAAGTTAACGCGGGCGATGCTGCGGGTTGAAGCTAGTATTATATATCAAGTTAAAAATAAAGAACTATATACCAGACAGGAGCTATCAACATCACATGCAATAACGGATTCTAATATATTTGTTTTTTTTTATAATACCAAGGTGGACTTAAGATTACGGCCCGCCTGATGGAAAACAGTTACGGTAGCATATAGACGTTTTTAGATATAAGTCGCTATTATGGAAATATTTTGTTTAAATACCTCAACAGACCTTCACAGAATACTCCAGCCAAATACCAATTTTATAAAGGTCTAATGGTTGTGGGGTTACTAATATCACCAAGACCCTACCGAGCGATATTTTATGTTGCGAGCGTTAATATAGCTATGGTAACCGCTTCACATCAGGCGGGTTGTATGCTTGTCTGCCACCCGACGTAGTAGGTATATATATCTATAAAAAAAAAAAACTAGGTCTTAGATTAGAATTATTGACAAACATGTTCAGCTTAGTTATGTATAGCTCTAGGGTTTCTACCAGCTAAGCTAAACCTAATTAGCAACAATCAAAGATAACCGGTAGTATCATTTTCTCATCCAAAAATTCCGATGGGAATCGGAATTGGGCCCCAGGAAGAAGTAGCTGCGTTGACAATGCAGATATTTTAAATTTCAAAGTTCTAAACTAATAACTAACAAGGGGCACTTAAATTCACTTTCACATTCAAGATTGTGTGATGAAAGTGAATCTAAGCTCTGCGGATTTAGAGTAGTAATGATTTATACATGTTCTTATATTTAATTTGTATGACGTTTCTAAGTGCTTTATAAAGTCCAAGGAATAAAGATATTTTGAATTTAGAATTTGAATTTGAATCTAGAGACTACAGCCAACGGTTCGCATCATGCGGATCGTATGTCTGTTTGTCACCTAACGTAATATATATAAAAAAAAATACACTAGGTCATATTGCAGTAGTCGATGGCTGCATCGATTGAAGAACCGTTATTGCAATCTACAAGACATCTATAAGAAACGACCGCAGCCAATCGCGGAACTGTCCGGGTTTTTATGGTCAGTTTTATTAGTTTTTTCTAGTACTTTAGTAGTTCATGTTGGCGAGACCTAGTTTTACTTTCAGTGGAAGAAACCATTGTTATTTTACTGTTTGTGATAGAGGTTTGGGTTTTGGGGTGTAAGTAGTTCATCAACATTTTTGAATCGAGACAACCTCCACCTGTACGTGGTGCACCCTGCTGACTGGCAAACGAGGCTCTGACGAAAAGAGTGGTTCCTACCACTCTTCATCCTATAGCATATTTATGAAGTTGCCTGTCTAGGGAAGTATCTCCACCTCACAGAATACCGCAGACTTCACTTACTTGCAGTTGTTGTGTTCCTGCGAGTGAGTGAAGTCACCAAAAAGGAAGGAAGGAGTAGGTGATTGCTTTCCATTCCATCAGGTGAGCCATATGCTCGTTTGCCCAGAAAAAAAACGAGAGCTAAATAGAAAACAAAACTGACTGGATGATTATACGTGCGTGAAGTAGCTCATCACCTCATTTAGCGCCATCTAGTCCCAAATTAAGCGCAAAACTTGTGCTATGGGTACTAGACAACTGATAAATATACTTAAATACATTTTATTTTGTAAATATATACTTATAATACATAGAAAATACCCAGAGCAAGACAAATAGACATGTCCATGCACACAAATGTTTGCCTTGTGCGGGGATCGAACCCGCGACATCGGAGTCAAATTAGCCATCCGATTACCGTGTTCGTCAAATGAGAGAGAGTGAGAGATGAAGTTTTTTCTTCTGCCGTGTAATCAAACACAAACCGATTTTTATCGTGGTGAATTCTTCCATGGTAAAGCACACACCGTTGTTTTTTCAGAGTTGGTTTTTCAGACAGGTTTGTCAGATGACTAAGTGGTCAAACAGAGAACCTTTTTTTTGAAGTCGGTTAATAAAACGAGGAAATCGCCAATGTGTAGTGGAGAAAGAACTTTTTCTTATCTTTTCGAAAGAGGTCTATCACTTACCACGGTGTCGTAAGCGACCCCGTCGCACGCTGATAGTGTAAGCAGCTCTTAAACACATAACTTGTATTTGTACAGTCGGCTTATCGCTGTGGATGTTACAGTTATAACTCAAAACCAGTCGAAACCAATTTTAACTACGTCTATATTCTTTTTTGTCTATATCACACTAGGTGCGTACGGCCCACCTGATATAAAGCGGTAACCGTAACCTATAGACGCTATAAAGAGTATAGACTGGGCTCCCGCTCCTAATGCAACATCTCCTTACGTCTGGCTGGTGACCTCACTCGCAGGAACACGCCAATTCTCAAGAGCTTTTTTGTTGGTCAGGCTCGACATGTCCTATTTCTATTTCGCCAGAGATCGATAGCTAGTCACATAATTTAAAAAAAAAACGAATCCAAACAAACGATACAGGCTGATGATGATGATGAAAAAATATGGGAATAATCAGGAAGTATACTCTTTCAAATAAAATAGTAGTTTATGAAACTGTTGCATAATAAGGGTTATTAAAATACGAGTGTGAGTTTAAAACATGAGCCGAAGGCGAATGTTTTAATAGACCACACGAGTATTTTAATACCTAATTATGTGCAGTTTCATACACTACTTTATCTAATCTCATGAAATATATGATAATAATATTTTAAATACAACTATGAAGTTAATTTAACAGCTATAGTTCTTACTTATAAATCCATTTGCAGATCGAGCATGCGTAGTGCGCATGCGCGACGCGCGCGCGGCGCCGCGTTCACAGATTATGTAGAAAAATTTTGCATATTTGCAATGTATTTGCATTGCAACCTGTTTAAAATACCTGTATCCTGAACTGAAGCTGTATCGAAATGGTAAAAAAGTTATTTTACGATACAGTTGTCCATAGAAGAGCTGTATCGAAAAATAACTTTTTAAATTTATTTTGATAGCTTGTGCGTAAAGACTGTCATTATGATACTGTGTTTAGTTTTTTAATGTGTAATTTTCAGTATGAGATTAGATAAAAAGTTTTTCAAAACGGTTTGTAAATGACGGAGTAATGAAATAACAAGCCTAACAGTGGGTAGATACAGGCTGATGATGATGCTGTTGAAAAAAATATGGGACCAATCTGGAAGTATACTCTTTCAAATATAAAAGTTTATAAAAAGTAACAAACATAAAAAAAAATACAGCTGAATTGAGAACCTCCTCCTTTGAGAGTCGGTTAAAAATAACCCTGGCTAACCGAAAAATAATCCTAAACCAGGAGTTCCTAAACTGTGAGTCAAGTTTAGTAGCACGTACAGTGAACTTTGTATGCACAAAACTTTAGTTTGAATTGTAGACGCTGTGTGATGGAGTGTATAGTAAGACTAAAGTCAGCTGGACTCAGAGAATGGCCTTGCTGACAACCTACAGCGGAAGAAATGTTGTGTCCGTGATAGATCAAATTTGAAGAAGAACCATGACATTGCCCAAGAAAACCGAATTTATAAATTTGAAATTTTGACTTCCGTTAGAAGGGTACCCCTATCTACGGAATTGAAAGCACTTTTAACGATTTTGAGTTACAAAAAAGTCCTGATGGACAGCGGCCTCACAATCACCTTGAGAGCGAGAACCTAGTCGAATAGGCTAGAACTAGCATTATCTTCTTGCAGTATACTTTGGCAGCGAGGCGGCGACGAGTCATTCCGACTACTATGGGTCTAATATTATTAATTTTGATGTCTACTACAATTAAAATTAAATAAATTAAATACTTAATACGTTGTTCGCCACATGGTTCTCTATGAAAACATGTGGCTTCATGTGTCTTCCTTAGGACCCGCCAAGAAATCATCTAAAAAAACACAACATATCATATCATATCATAGTTTTTATATACGAATATTGTAATATGCCTCCTTAGCGCGTTTACTGTAATTCAAACCCATTTCATTACAAAAGTGTTTCAAAAAGGTCAGAATACGAATATCGCCCTTGGCCCTAAAAATATGTGTTTTTAACTTTTATTAAATCATTTCACAAAATAATAATAATAATAAATAAGCGACAACACAAAAGACATTAAAAACTTCTACCTTGACTTGTAAATTATATACCAAAATATGCCGTGTGGTTTCCGGCAGATTAGAATAGAATCACTCCGTCTCTCCCCGTGGATGTCGTACAAGGCGAATAAGGGAAATACATTATAAAACATCGATCAGGCCTCCCCAACCCGTCTGGCCAGAGTGGGGAGTGTAGGCCAAACCCTCCGTCTGTCTGGGACGGACGAGAGAGCGTCGTGCTCCTGTAGCGGAGACTAAAATGACCTGATGATGATTGAAGTAATTAGGCAAAACGACTTTAGTCTAAGGACCTTAGTCAAATTCTCATTTGACTCACAAAATCAGCGAAAACTGTTTTAGACCATGTACATCAGTTAAAATTACTTTTGCCTTTTTTTAAGATTCTCCTAGTTATAAATGATTTTGACTGGTTATGAGGAGTGACTGCAACATGTACACACACTCGCATGGCTTCTAGAGCTTTTTAAACATTACTCATACACACTTTAGGTTTATGTAGATAGGAAAACTTTAGTACTAAGTAGTTTCTTTCTATAGAACTTAGGTGACAAACAAGTATGCGGACGTCTGAAGAAGCTATGCCCTATGTCAACTAGTATCTGACTGAACCTTCGGCCAAAACTAGCTTTTTTTCTTCGGCTCCGAACAAAATTTTATGATCGCGGCAAGAAATGAAAAATTGTAGATAACATGCCTGCCTGTGTGTTCCCATTCTTTTCCTTTTTTTGCACACTGCATGTATACATGCCTACGTATTGAGTAAGCGCTTTGTAGCCATCATTTACTGACGTGATGTTCTCTATGGTCCGTCTAAGTCTCATAGACTACTTAGTAATAAATTTAGTTCTGTTTATACACTTTTTCTTTGCACTGAATATTACTATCAAAGTCCCCGTTATGTTTGTTAACAGGATATCCTTTATATTATAAAGTTAAACATTAACTGTGTCTACACGTTCCCTGATAAACCTTATCTGTACAGAGTTATCAATAAATTCTCAGGACAACCGTTTTGCAACAACTGCGGGTATCTGTTGACTGACAGAACAAGATTCCCCTGAGTCCTCCCGCAGCGTCTGTCACACGATATACTGAAAAAGAACTGAATAGATTTTTGTACGTTCTCCTATGAACGGAGTGCTTCCTGAGAAAGATTTAGATGTATAATTCATTATAATTTTGTTCAAATTGATTGAAATATGACGATAATTGTTAAAGATGTCGGAATAAATGATAGGGAGCTTTATTTTTTTACTGCGTGATGATTACAATATTTTGTTCTGGAATATTTATTTATTATTATTTTCAGAGCGGACGGAGCTCCAGGTTTAGGGCCCCAATCGACTAAACTAAACAGAATTTATTATTACTAATCTAAGCTAAAGTTGGATTTTCGCAATCAAGAGATTCCGCTCTAAAACTTTGGAAAGATTATAATCTAACAATGTTACCAAGTAGTGCCTGTATGATAAAAGCATGTGGAAAATAACACGCGATGAAATGAACGGTCTGTCTGTTTGTTTGGACGGTAGCAGAATGCACGTGGACAATAGGTAGTGCGGTTAGCTTGTCATGTGCCTGCTTATCTTCCCCGCAACTTTGAAACGAGACACCGGGCTCGTTTCTCTTCCGCAAAGCTAACAAACGAACACACTTTATATATTTATTTGTCCTAGTTCTGGAGTGTTCTGGTTTGCTTAGGAATAGGCGATTATTTCTTTTTATGTGATTTTTATACGTATTATCACGAAAGGTGACGCCATTTTAAGGATATTGAGTGCGTGAATACGTACAATATGTTTAATATTTTTTATCAGAATAACAATAACTTAATATAACATCCAAAAATAAGTGCAACTAATTGATAATTGTGTTTATTCAACAAGAAAAAGTTTAAGAACTGTAACCCGACAAAAACACTAAAAGGTAAAAGTCGACTCCTCCTATTGCTGAAGTCGGTTACCCAATACCAATACATAACAAGGAATCAATTGACACGTCATCAAAATCGGATGAGTTTAGACGCTATAGAGTAACATGCGTAAATACAAAAATGCATACATACATAGATTGTTAAAATCATGAACATTCCTTTTCGTTTCGTTGTAGTTGGGTAAAAAAGTAGTAAAGAAAGCCACAAAGACGAACCCTCGCAGCAATTATCATTTTGACGGATACAGGTGTTAACAATCAGCATCAAGTAGATATCACAATAACTAGCTCAAGTATATATTGGCTCTACTCTCATCATGCTAAGAGCTACAATTGAATGTATTTGTGCCATTGATTGTACATGAAGGACATTGAACAAAAAGCTTGTAAGTTCTGTGAGTATTATGCTCGCTTGCCAAATGTTTCCTGTGCGGTGGGGAAATACTTTTAAAGTTTTTATAATGAATTTATTTATTTCCGGTCAACGTGGCAGGTTATTGTTAGTCTTGAACTATTATTTCTTTTTTACGTGAATATGTGTTTAAAATTGCTTCCATAGGGAGGCAATTAAAAAAAACCGGACAAGTGCGAGTCGGACTCGCCCACCGAGGGTTCCGTACGTAGGATCATTATAAATTTGATATTTTTCATTATAAATAAGACATGATGCGTAGGAAAAAATAAATAAAATATATTTTGCAATGTGCACATCAAGTCCTTTCATATGATACCCCATTTGAACTAGTAGCTTCAATTTGAAATTTCACCCCCTATAAAAATATAGACCCCCTATTTTTCAAGATTTTATGACAAATGTATAGTTTTGATATTTATTCTTGTACTTGTAGTCTATAACGATGTTACTTGCCAAATTTCATAGTTGTAGGTCAGCGGGAAGTACCCTATGGGTTTTGATTCCCTTGAAAATGTGTCGAAATATGCGTTTTTTGCTGAGTAAACGGCCGTATCTTTTTTTTACGTAAACTTAGCAGTTTGATTTTTTTAACAACTTCATGGGACCGAAGACCTGAGTATACAGTTCAAATTTCAGCTTGATACCTCCACGCATTCTCGAGATAGAGGGTCTTGACAGACAGACCGACAGACAGACGGACTACAAAGTGATCTTATAAGGGTTCCGTTTTTCCTTTTGAGGTACGGAACCCTAAAAACGAATGATAACAAAATCGAGGGATACAGTTTGGTGTTGCAGCTACATATCTATCATCTCCATCCAAAATCTAATCACACCATTGCATACATGAAGAATCAAAGAATTTATTACACTAAGTAAGGACTATGGGACATCGCGTGCGAGGGAGGGGGAAGCGCTGCCATTTTGAGATAATTTTAGTGCATATAACGTATTCACGTACAAGACACGGCCGTGTCCACGACACAGCCACACCTCGTTTTTTTTGTATTTTTTTTATATTCCATTAAAAATAAGTTCGTTCAGTAACCATAAAATGTGAAACCATAGTTAATCCAACAGTATGAATAACCTAACTATGCCACATACGGCGTCCTTGAAACCACATTATCCAGTTAAATCACAAAGCACTTCGTGTAGCAGTTAACATGTCGTAAATCACCAGTAAAAATAAGATGAGTATAAAATTGAGTGGTCTTCTTCGTAACCACAGATTTAAACAACACTAGATACACAATAACTATATAGACAAAGAGGTACAAGAACTTCGCTACGCATTGCGAAGTTCGTCAGCGATGATGTCTATATGTGAGTGCATTGATTTCGGGCGTTTGTATGGAATTGATGTACCGCTCTATAAGTTTACTGTGCTAGGTAGAAAAAGCTATAGGTCCAATTGTACTTTTTTGGCATGTTTCTAAAATCGACTATATAAAACGGGCGTTATAGTTGTTGAAAAGTAAAAGCTCACGGTAGGACCTCAACAGTTTTCAAAAAACTCGGAGCCCAGAATACTCTATTCAGGGCTCCGAGTGCTGGTTCTTCGCGCCAGACCACCTGTATCTTGTCTGCAATATTTAAGTTCGGGACTGCATTGAGTATTGATCGCATGTGTGGGACAATTCCGCACTATTGTGCGGATTTATGGTGTATTTATGTATTGTGTCTTTTTGAGGCTTTCGGTAGGTTGCAGCGACAAGCTATCCGTATAATCGACCATGAAGAGGTCACCAAGATCTCACGTGCGACGTGCCAATACTTGGTGGATAATATACTGTAGAAAATCTTGTGGAATCTTGAACCTCTACATTCGTTGAGACATTAGCTCGCTAAGCTTATTTTATCGCCTCTACCATGGTGAGGGCTCAGAAGGATTATTTTCTCTTACCCCTTTCACCCAGAACCACACGGTCAGGCAAGAAATAACACGTTTAGTTTTCATATCACGTGCATCTAAAAACTAAACGTGTTATTTCTTGATAAACTTACCTATCTACCCAAATTCAAATCTACGTCTGATACAGTATCGCGACGCGTCATAGTTGTTAAAACCGTATCTTTATACTGTGGTTATGGGTGTCTATTTCTAGAGGCAATGGACATGAGAATGGCTTGAATTCATATGCTATTTTATTCATGGTCAATATTTCGACATTTTTTCCTTCACACAGTGGAACCAAAATAGTCGTGTACTGTGCGGTTTCAGAGAGGATTTCTTCCGCGAACTTTCAAATTGTGTAAACAACTGTACGTGCACACAGATGCAACAGCATGGGCCTCCTCAGTAAAACGATGAAGGAGTTTTTATAGCGTATGAGAAATGCTTCTAGTGTTGCAAGCGTCTACTAGCTTGCTCCCGCGACACCGTATGCGCGTATCCCTGTATGCCATTGGAATTTTCAGAAATCCTTCCTTAGCGAATGTCTACGTTATAATAGTGGTTCGAGCTGTGCGTCGATAGATCAGTTAGTAACGGTTGCCTTTTATAGATACAGAAGATTCGCACACGAAAAACTTTTTGAAAGAGAAGATTTTCTTCTAATACAATGGCGAGGGTGCATTTATACATTATAGCTATTCTTGTTTGTTTGTTTGCACAATTTTATTGCATCTATATTATACATATAATACGTATATACAGCAGTGATACATGGTTTGCAAAAGTGGGTTTATTCCTTTGGGGAAACTCTTCCAGCCAACAATTGCCGTTTCGTTACTAAATGGAATCATTAAATAGAAACGTATGTGTGTACGTTACTTAATTAACACTTTGTTTTTTGTTTTTTTTTTCTCTTCTCATCTCCTTACCGTGTTTTTCAAACTTTTTCGTGGTGCGACCCCGTAGTATGTAAAAATATTTTGCGACCCCCTACCCTCCAGAGTTCCTAACCTGTATGTATTTTATTATATCACAAATGTCAAATCCTTTACGGCTTTATTTATTTTCATAGTTAAGTATCGGGTAATACAATAAAATAAAAAAATAAATAAATATAATGAAGTACATAACTAAAATAGACTCGATTACGTTCCGAAATTTTTTTTAATGACAATATCTCTTTAAACATTGTTTTTTTTAGAACGTCGCGACCGCGACGTTCGGCGCCCCCCTTGTAGAGCCTTGGGGACCTCCATGAGGTCGCGACCTACACTTTGAAAAACACTGTCTGGATAAAAGAGAAATTTATAACAAACAAATAGGTACATATTAATAAATAAATCTATAGAAAATTAAAATATATGAATATTACTGCAACTACATAATGAAAATGACAAGATAATATTCTTCCATTATTCAATACAATGAACTCGTAACTAACGTGTGTTTAAAGTAAGGGGTGTAAGTGATTTATCAACATCTTTGAACCAAAGCCAACTTCACCTGCACGTGGTTCACCCTGCTGAGTGACAAACGAAGCTTTGGAAAGAGAGGTAGGGAGCGTAAATGTAAGCTACCCGACTGGGGAATGTACCTTCACCTCACAGAATACCGCAGCCAAATAACAATTCCCTTAAGGGTTGTTGTGTTCCTGCGAGTGAGTCAGGTCACCAGAAAAGAAGGAGATGCTGCGTTGGCAGCGGGGGTGGCGGCGCTCAAGTGATATATTATGTTGCGAGCGTTAATACGGTTACGGTAACCTCTTCACGTCAGGCGGGCCGTATGTTTGTCTGCCACCCGACGTAGTATAAAAAAAAAAATAACGGCTTGGACATGCTAACGAAAGTCCAATCCGCCCGGTCGCACGCCCCCTTGTAGTATATGACCCACTGACCTAATAGTTGGGCCTACATTGCCCTCCGACTGTCTTCATATCTCTATTAAGTGCTTTGTCGACTTCACCTTAAACTTAACTTTCTTGACGTGAAACATTTAACGCGGCGATTCAGGCCGGCTGTTGACATGGCGATGCGTCGACTATGCACGACCTTTTGCTCTACACAAAATAGTTTCATTGAACAGCCATTTTTTTTATCAAGATGTTTGTAGAGAAAGGTAGAGGTAGAAACTTGGCTCTGTACGAGATCTGACTACTTTTAGACAATATTGCTATGAGCTCGTGAGTCTTACCAACTTTACACGAAATATTTTTGTTCGTATACTTTTTGACTTTGACCCAGTGCCGAATTCAAGGGAGAGAAACCGGAGCGGCTGCCTGGAGCCTGCCGGAGGAATTCAAATATGCCTCCACTTCGTTGTAGCCTCTGGGGCTCAGGGCACACACACATCTCTAAATTTGGCCTGAATTTGACATAGTTTAACGATGTTTTTTTTCATTTGGGGTGTAAGTGGTTTATCAACATTTTAGAATCCTAACCTGCACGTGGTGCACCCTGCTGACTGATAAAAGAGGCTCTGGCGAAAAGTACCTCCACCTCACGAAATACCGCAGCTAAATAACAATTTCGTCGAGGGTTGTAGTGTTCCGAGTGTGTAGCGAGTGAGTGAGGTCACCAGAAAGAAAGGAAGGAGTATAGGCTGGCAACAGACCGGCAACCCTTTGGTGTTGCTGATCTCCTTGGGCGGTGGTGATTGCTTTCCTTCAGGTGACCCACATTCTCGTTTGACCCCTCTCATATTAAAAAAAAGTGTCCTCCCACGTAAGAGTCAAGCCATCCAGCCAATTATTGATTAAAAATACATGGTATGTTCCTGAGAGTTCGCAGAACTTCTGAGAAATTGCAGTAGGAGTGAATAGATATTGGAATAGATCCACAATTCTTGTACTGTAAATTCTTTAGTTCAAACGGGAATCTTGTCTGTTTTCTCGAATATTTGCCATCCAAAAGCAATTTAAATCCCTAACCTGCCCTTTAAATAGCTTCTTCAAATGGTTGAGGTACTCAAAGGTATCTGGTATCACACCACTTGGTGCCACGTCGCACGCCCTGGTGGCACCGACAGTAGTCCAGTAACGCGCGCCGCATACAAACAACGCATTAGAAATACTGCACTCGGTGCATTCGAAGAACTACGTCACAATATATAATGCAGTAACTCTGCCATTTTCGCATGCACACTTAGATGATACATAATGTGAAGTAGGTAGGGTATTATGACGAGCTTGGTGGTCGAATGGTTAGCAATGGCCACTTTGACTCCGCAGTCGCGGATTCGATCCCCGCACAAGACAAACATTTGTGTGCATGAACATGCCTGTTTGTCTTGCTCTGGGTGTTTTCTATGTACGAGTATTATATGTATGTATTTAGAAAAAAAAATGTATTTAAGTACATTTATCAGTTGTCTAGTACCCATAACACAAGCTGTGCGCTTAATTTGGGACTTGATCGCGCTGTGTAAATTGTCCAGAAATATTTATTTATTATTAAAAGCGTCATCACTTTTGGCTGTCGAGTTGATCTCAAACCTCTCTGCAAGACATCTTTGGAAGTTATTCGATCCCACAAGCACACATGAGCATAGCACCGTGCACAGACGTCAACAGAACTGGGTAGGGTGTGGTGACGAAAATGACATCGTCTTGTTTTGGTTCTTGCGGAAAATGGGGAAATGGAATATTGGTAGTTGCTATTCAGTCAGATACATTACATCTGAGGCATAAATGTACAACGCATTAGTAAGAGCATTAGGTATACCGTAACAAGTTACACATATCAGAGATGCGATTTATTTGAAATACTTGTATTTAAAATGCAAATACAAAATGCAAAATACCTATTTTGTATTTAAATACCTTTTAATAAAAAGCATTTTGTATTTTATTTGAAATACTTTGTGAAATTGTGTTTTGCATTTTTAAAATGCAAAATACTATTGTGATTAAGTTTACCAAACATTAACAGTCAAATAAAATTAAAGCCTGAACTGGCAAGGGAGGGATCAAGCAAAAATTTTCGGACCTGAACCCTTTGTAGGTCTCTCATATGGGACAGTAATTTATGCCTAGGTTTATGGCAGGCTGAACTAGGCATAAGGCTGAATAGAAGGAGATGAGTGGAATGCTACTCTCCAAGGAAACCATTGACAAAGTTACAGTGAATCGATACAGACATGGACATAAATATGACAGGAAACGGATGCGTCTCATGCTTGGGGCACTGACGGGCCATTATGCCTGCCATGGACACCTATAGAAAATGAAACGTGTTGATTGCCCAGAGTGCAGAACATGCAAAGGGTCTAACGAGACCATGAAATACTTAATGTGTTAATGTGACGCCCTAGCCGGCAAACGAATGGAAATTCTAGGAAAGGCATACCCGGGCCTGGACGACTACTGGCTCTTTCCAATAAGCGGCATACTGAATTACATGGAATGGAACATGTCTCACGACTGTCAGGTGAGAGTGCCTAAAGGATTAGAAAGAGCACAAATTATCTATGACGTTCGACATGTATTCTAACAACTGGTATTGTTAAAACGTGTATTAAATAAAAATAAAGAGAATTGAATTGGACCAAAGGTATTTGTATTTTGAAAATACCTATTTTGCATTTAGCATTTAAAATACAAAACTCAAAACTATTTGGTATTTTGCATTTGAAATAGTAAATCGAAAAAGTATTTGCATTTTGTATTTAAATACATTTCTTAAACTATTTTGTACATCTCTGACACATATACACATTCCTCAAAGATTTGACGGAGTATTGCGCTGCGAACTCACTAACGCTTTAGTACGTTACTAACGCACTAACGGGGGAAAACGGTAAAACGGTTTGAACAACAAAGTGATTTAGATTACTACAATACTATTCGCTGGAACAAACATTAAGTTTATGACTGAAAATCCAGACCTAGGATCATTGTAGCTGGAATTATTGTGGCCGACCTACAGTTATAATTTAATGTCTACTGTGACTTGTTGAAGATTAGCTCGGTGCCGTCGTTGCGCGTGTCAGTCTAATCGAACACGCAAGTTAAGCAACGTCCACCGTAGTCTGTCCATGGATGAGTTTATTTTATCTTGAGTCGGTCCCGGCTGTTGTCATTAGATGACAGTCGTTAAGCTACTAAGTCCGTGGCTTAACTTTTAGGCGGCTTGAAAACACTGGCCTTCGCTAACCCGCAGTTGAGCAGCGTGGTGGAGCATGCTCTAAACTCCCACCCGTACGGGCGACCCATATCCCAGCAGTGGGATGAGTAAGCGTTGACGACTGTGACTTGTATACATCTACAGGGACGCGCTCGAGCTCTATCCAGTCTATGATCTCTATTCAACCCGTATTATTCTTATGTACCTCTACCTCACAGAATACCGCAGCCAAATAACAATCCCTTGGGTTGTTGTCCCCGCGAGTGAATGAGGTTACCAGAAAGGAAGGAGGTGCTGCGTTGAACGATATTTTATGTTGCGAGTGTTAATATGGCTGCGGTGACCGCTTCACATCAGGCGGACCGTAAGTTGGACTGCCACCCGACGTAGTATAAAAAAAAAAAAGTGAATTCATAGATACTGTGTAATATATTTGGTTGGAGCACGCTGTACACCGCACGTATACCACGGTTTGCTTCGGAATGCCAGGCACTTGGCGATGACGAATCCAAGGAGCCATAACTATGGTGTCGATGGCGGTTATCAAATGGGTTACGTGGCTGTGGTCAGGCTCCAGGATTTCCGCTATTATATTTCACTTTCCAATCCAATTCAGTGTTATGTTTCAATAAATCTTGAAAACTACTCGTACATATGGAGGAGTGGAATGGGGTGTAAGTAGTTTATCAACATTTTTGAACCAAAGCCGGCTTCACCTGCTCGTGGTGCACGTGCTGACTGACAAACGAAGCTCTGGCGAAAAGAGAGGTAGGGAGCGTAATTGTAAGCTACCCGACTGGGGAATGTACCTCCACCTCGCAGAATACCGTAGCCAAATAACAATTCCCTTGAGGGTTGTTGTGTTCCTGCGAGTGAGTGAGGTCACCAGAAAAGAAGGAGATGCTGCGTTGGCAGCGGGGGTGGCGGCGTGCAAGTGATATATTAGCTTCACGCTTCACGTCAGGCGGGCCGTATGCTAGTCTGCCACCCGACGTAGTATAAAAAAAAGGAGAGCTAGCTAGCTAGCTAGTGGACAATTACAATCATCATCTCAGCAAAATTAAGTTAACGCTCTTTATGAATAATTGTCTCCTGGAAGAACTCAACAGGTTCAACTCAACAGACCATTTCACAATTTGGCGACAAAAATCGCACATTTCTTCGCTTCGGTTCTAATCTGTGAGGCTAGAGGCTGCCGATAGAATGAAAAACCTTAAGTACCTCCCCTACGGTGAATTGAGTCCACAATCCCTCGACAATGGTCCGAGTGCCGTATTTACTGAAACTACTAGGAAGGTTTGTTGTCGTGGCGATTGCTTGAATATAGCTTGTCTTGGTTTGAAGGGTTTCAAAATGAGGTTAATGAAAATATGTCAATTTAATTAAAGTATCCTATCCTATTAATGAAAGTCTTTTTTTTTTTATACTACGTCGGGTGGCAGACAAGCATACGGCCCGTCTGATGTGAAGCGGTTACCGTAGCCATATTAACGCCCGCAACATAAAATATCGCTCACGCGCCGCCACCCCCGCTGCCAACGCAGCATCTCCTTCCTTTCTGGCGACCTCACTCACTCGCAGGAACACAACAACCCTCAAATAAATATTAATTAATTAATTAATTAATTCATTCATTCATTCTCAACCGAATTGTTATTTGACTGCGATATTCTGTGAGGTGGAGGTACATTCCCCAGTCGGGTAGCTTACAATTACGCTCCCTACCTCTCTTTTCGCCAGAGCTTCGTTTGTCAGTCAGCAGGGTGCACCGCGTGCAGGTGAAGTTGGCTTTCGTTCAAAGATGTTTATGAACCACTTACACCCCAACTACCTACTGTACAAGCTTTGCATAATGTGGGACTATATGTTGATGTGTAATTTATCCAGGAATATTTATTTATTCTGGCAAATGGAACGAGACATTACGATATATTACTATCGAGTTAATTGTAATGAAAGTGGGAAGTGACCACAAGATTTTTAACAGTATATCATCAATCAAGTACTGGCACAATATTATTAGTACTTTGATGACTTCTTCATCATTTCAGGCCAAACACACAAATAGAAAAACAAGTGCATCCCTCTTGGACTTCTACCTTCTACTGTGATTGATTTTGTGTTGTTTACATAATTATGAATTTATTGGCATGACATTTGACCATTTATCGAAAGATTTCATAGATTAGAATAGAATAGAATAAAATCATTTATTTGCTTAGATGTGGGTATATAGGTGTAGAAATAATATTAGCTGTTTGATCCATCACATTTGCCAGAAATTTTTAGGCATGCAAATATACACAATTAAGTTAAATAAATAAATTTGTCAAATATGTCACTTTAAACAGAAATAATAATATTAACAATTTCAATTTTAAAGTCACAGATGGATATTATTAGTATCATTTTTGCTAATGTAATTATATTAAATGTCAATCAAATCGATAACAGTATTGTCATGCTTCCAGTAATTCCCCTATCGAATAAAACATTTTCTCCTGCAACCAATTTCGGAGTGCTTTTCCAAATTTGCGTACATAGTAGGTAGGTACTTCAAAAGATCAAACACTCTTAGTAGAGAAAATTGATTCAACATCGAATGATCGAAATAAAGTTCACTCTATCTGAATCGCTGAAAATACCCAAATGAATACCTTTTTAATTGATGTCGTTCGTTGTCAATTAACTAATTACAATGTCATATTGACTGTGTGCCGTTGACGGCTCTTAAATTAATTGCTACTTGTGTTGTTTCAGCGTCAGCGGTGTGGATTCGTGCAATGGGATGGTGCGTCGAGGCGTCGCGGCGCGGCTGGCGACCGCCGCCCTGGCCGTCGGCCTGCTGTCCGCCTCCTGCCAGGCGGACATCATCTTTAGAGTGCCTGAAGTGTTGGTGAGTGATGACCACCGCACCGGTGTATGCAACTCTCCATGTCGGCTTGTTACCCGACTGCCGAAGGAGGGTTATATGTTTCGAGCGTACGAGTATGTATGTATGTCTTATTATTTGGCACGCTCTACTGCCTAAACCGTTTGACAGATTTCAACATAAGAGGTGTCGTTAAATTCGTCTTAATCACGCGACTGACATAGGCTATATCAAATATATAAAAAAAAAAATATGGCGGCTGTGAGCCGCAAAATTGTCGTTGGAGTAAATTTTTTTATCTTCTAAATATATCGATATGGGTAACAAAATAAAAAAGGTCTCGATGACCTGATTTTAAATATATATTTGATATTAGTTTTTGCCTGCGGCTTTGCTTGTGTGGAATTATATTAATGTTGCGCGTGATTAATAAATCTGTAGTAGTAGTCGGGTTTTTTGATTTTTTTTATTAACTTGTTTTCAATGTCGTTTGACATTGATCGTACTACCTGACATGACACTCTGGTGTAGCTTTGATGACAATACAATAGGTATTATGATTGGTAGTGGAACTGATCTGATAATGAAGCCAGTGGCACAGACAGTGGGTGGACACGGAAGCTTAGTAGTAGATTAACCATTCATAGTTGAACACTCTATTTGTTCGCAAGAGTACTTTACCAATTTTATAGTATAAAATTTATAGTGACCAAGATTTTACAATTTCTATTCTTGGAAATTTCAAAAAACTTTTTTTTATAAGTGCATTTTTGTCACATGCAACGATGGACTGCTATGCCTTGTTTAGTAGTTACTTAATAGGTTGATGACGCCACACTGTGACTCACGCAGTAAAATATAAGATGCAAAAATTCGTCACCAACACAAACCTTCCTGGTAGCTCAGTTCCTGGTAGCTCAGAGAGGTCGTGGATTCAAATCCCACCTAGGAAAGCCGCTTTTAAAAATATTTATAATGTACACTGTTGTGTTCGAATCCAGGTACAGCACGCAGCAGCCTCCAAACCGGTAGGCACTGGCCGGCCGAACGCCACGAGGCTCGCCAACGACTCCGAGCTATGGAGTACCGCCGAGGGGTCGGTGGGGCTCGTATACGAAGAGTACTTCGTGGAGCACGACGTTTCCAACGCAGACGCGCGGCGATCAGCCAGAGCATTGAAGGTGGAAGATGGTAAGTGATCGGTGTTTTAGGATAAAAAATTTAAAGCAGAACCTCTCATTTGAGAACGATGAATTTTATGATACAACGAGGAGGGTCTAACGGGACGGGGCCTACCACACATTCCCACCACTGTGTCTCCTGTGTAGCCAGGATTAACAACGGCAAAGAACAATGGACTTTATTGCACTCCCGGGGGTAAGACTACAGCTGCCTTGGAACTAACAACGAATTTAATCAGAAGAAATTTGTAGGAGTAGCAAGCTTTTGGAATTTGACTTCCTCTCTGAGCAATGTGAGAGACAGCAATATTGCAAAAAAAAACATTAAAAGCCTATAGAGATGGCTAGTCAAGTGAAGCTCAAAAGAACTGGGAGGGTCTAGTGGACATCACATATCAAATCGTCAAATATTTCTGGTAACCTGACGTGATGCTCCTTGTGGTAGCTATCGAGTTCTGCTGCGAAGTCGTGTTCAATTTGAAGAACGGTTGAGGAAATAGCTTTTTCACGTTTTCAGAGCAACTACTTCAAATTAGCAACCCTAGTTAAAAAGGAATATGTTCTGTTTCTTTTTCTCTTCCGCACATCAGCAGCTCCTTTAATTTGCTGGTGACCTGACTTACTCGCAGAAACACAATAACTCTCATGGGAATTGTTCAAATAACATTGCGGTATTCTGTGAGGTGGAGGTATTGTCCAAGTCTTGCAACTTACAAAATACGCTATACCCTACCTCTCTTTTGCCAGATGCTCTTTCGCTAGTCGGCAGGGTGCACCACGTGCAGGCGAGTTTGATTTGTTGTAATTTGGTAAATTTGAGATAATTGGTGAAGGAAAATGCCCCAAAACTCTATGGAGTCGTTAATAGTACAGGAGGCTACCACTTATTTAATATTAGGTTGGGGAAAAAGTCTTTTCGTATTTTATATGAAAATTCAAAACATTTTTTACTAAAGTTTATTTACATTTAACTAAAGTATGTAGGTGCCATTTTGTTCGATAACTTTTTGCCATCTTGTAGGTAGAGACATGATCCCATTACTATAGAAATTTTGGGACTTCTGTTCAAAAAACCACGACAAGTGGTTTTGGCAGTCTTCTCGTGATGTTAACCTGACATTGCCTAAAGAATTCTGAAGAGACCGAAACGGGTGGAAATCAGAAGGTGCAAGGTCAGAACTATACGGCGGATGCATTAACACCGTCCAGTCAAACTCTCTTAATTTTTGCTGAGTGGCTAAAGATGTGTGAGGTCTAGCGTTATCATGATGAAAAATCACACCTCTTCTGTTAATTAATTCCGGCCGCTTTCTCTCAACTTTTTGCTTTAATCTCATCAGTTGTTCACAGTAGAGTTCAGAATCGATAGTCCTTCTTGGCGGTAACAGCTCATAATGAATAATGCCCTTCCAATCCCACCATACACACAGCATCACCTTATTGCGGGTTAACCCGGGTTTTGCCAGAGTCTGTGAAGCCTGACCGGCCTTTGACCACGACCTTTTTCGCACGTTCTTGTCGTACGTGATCCACTTTTCATCACCAGTTATAAGCTTCTTCAAAAACGGTTCGCTTTCATTACGTCGTAGTAAAGAATCGCAAATGAGTACACGGTTCATTAAGTTTCTTTCAGTGAGATCGTGAGGCACCCAAATATCGAGCTTTTTAGTGTACCCAGCTTTTTTCAAATGCGCCAAAACTGTTTTGTGGTCAATTCCTAATTCTTCAGCTACGTCGTAACTACTGATATGCTGATCTTGCTCCACTTTTTCAAAAATGGCATCCATTTTATCAGTAACAGGGCGACTAGAGCGACGTGCATCTTTCACATCAAAATTTCCTGATTGAAAACGCTTAAACCAAATTTGTGCTACTCTCACAGACACTGCACTAGGTCCATAAACGTCACAAATTTTTTTCGCAGCTTGCGTTGCATTTTTACTTTTTTTGTAGTAAAATTTAAAAATGAATCGAATTTCTTCATTAGATTCACTCATCTTGACAGTAAAAAAAACAAATGAAAATCACACATTTACCTAATTTGAATTTGGAATTATCTTTTTTAAAATTTAAACTTTTTAAAGATATCAAAACCTGCCAGATACAAATGGTATAACCAAAGAGATTTTATTACAAGTTCATACATACTATAATGCGAAAAG
This sequence comes from Hypsopygia costalis, assembly GCA_937001555.2. Lineage (NCBI taxonomy): Eukaryota > Metazoa > Arthropoda > Insecta > Lepidoptera > Pyralidae > Hypsopygia > Hypsopygia costalis. Next base: position 657,740 of record OW443343.2, on the reverse strand, counting down.
ACTTTTTCCCCTACCTATTAAATGACCCAACAACGTCTGATCGCATCAAGTGTCTTCAAATATATATATTTTTTTTTAATAAAATTTGGTAGGAATTGGAGTTTCATTCAGAGATTTTAATTTTGAGATTTTAACGCGAAGTCTCAGGTCTGCGGCGAACTACCAGTATTGTCTGTGTTGTGTGAGTTTGTGAGGATAAACGTCAGTCATCATAAAGCTGGATGGTCAGTAGCAAACGTCTAAACAATTGTTTCTCGTACGGACAATTGCTTGAGCCGCCGCCGCTAATTAACTCCATTCTCCAAATTGGGACGAGGCCCGGTCTGTGGATTACTGTATTGTGGCTTACAATTCGTGTGGCGGACGTTAGTTACCGTACGTTATCGAATATACGAACTTAATCTTATAATAAAAAAACGAGTGTGCTGAAACCACACGACTGAAGTAAAACTTCTTTAGCTCAACTAACTTATCGACGCTTCCGGATACAAAGGTCGTAAAAGCCATTTGCCAAAAAGCCAAAATGGCTTTTACGACCTTTGTATCCGGAATGCCAAAAAGCCAAAATGGCTTTTACGACCTTTGTATCCGGAAGCGTCGTTATATCTCCCTCTCAACTTCTGTTCGCCTCGCCTGATCACACTTTTCGTGACGCCCTCATCTCTCATTCACCAGCTTACTCCCCCAGTCAAGTGCGCGTAAAGATGTTTTATTTCTAAAATACTAACTAACTCTTCTCAGGAAGTAGACATGCTCATTTTATCCCTTGACAATTTTCAATAAACCTCCATGACCATTTATTTATTCATGTGACTTCAAAGAAAACGGAATTTGATTCAAACTTTAATCCGTGCTATTCCATCGATGTGGGAGTTGATTTTTTTCCTTTGTTAGCAGATGTGTATATTTAAATGTACTCTTTTCAAGATTTCATCTTCTATAGTTGTAGAAACTTCGACATCCCTTTTTCTATTTTCTTATAAAAATTCAAAATAAATTATTAGGAAAATGTCGTCGTTTGGTTCGTATATTCGATGAGGTAGACTACCTTACAGACGCACGCCGGACTATTACTCCCAATTATCAAATTAATGACAATATTGTGTTACATGACGATGAATGGCGGCTTTTTGAGACATCCTACCTCCTCGTAAATGTATATATGTAGATATAAAATGGGTATACGCCAATTTTCTAAAATTTAAGAAATATTTAATCTTGAACACACAAAACTAGAACGATCTGCGATCTGTCATTTTAATATCCTACGACCGACCGGTTTAATGGACAATCGAAGTTCTGGTGGGAAAAAAAAATACAAAAAAAGTAATTGAAGCAACAATAAAAGATATTACTTTTATAACTTTTGTTAATGAAACTACATAAACGCAATATTTAACATAGCTGTCGTACAAAGTTATTTATTTAATCCATACAAAAGATGCAAACGTCTGACATGATAATTTAGTAGCGGTTTGTATGGAGCGTTTTTGGGAAAGTCAAAATTTGTGTTTTTCAAGTTATCTCGAGAAGTTTTTACGCTATCGAAGTAATTCTTGCACCTGTCGTTATATTTACGCGATGTCATAACAAACCACAAAAAAAAATGGTCATACAGCTTAATGTCAAGTAAGCAATTGTGGGCAATGACGATTTCGTTTACCATACTCATAGACTGGACCAATAGACTGAGGATAACTGACACGACCATTTTTAGGGTTCCGTAGCCAAATGGCAAAAAATGGAACCCTTATGGATTCGTCATGTCTGTCTGTCTGTCTGTCTGTCCGTCCGTATGTCACAGCCACTTTTTTCCGAAGCTATAAGAACAATACTGTTGAAACTTAGTAAGTAGATGTATTCTCTGAACCGCATTAAGATTTTCATACAAAAATAGAAAAAAAAAATACAATAAATATTTGGGGTTCCCCATACTTAGAACTGAAATACAATTTTTTTTTTTCATCAAACCCATACGTGTCTATGGATAGGTCTTCAAAAATGATATTGAGGTTTCTAATATCATTCTTTTCTAAACTGAACAGTTTGGGTGAGAGACACTTCCATAGTGGTAAAATGTGTGCCCCCCCCCCCCCCCCTTGTAATGTTTTTAATACGTCATAAATCGTAACTTTTATATTATGTTACTTGCTGTTACGGAACCCTTCATGGGCGAGTCCGACTCGCACTTGGCCGCTTTTTTTAATTAGGTACTATCTGCAATAAGATTATGGAATTTTGTAAAAATGTAACTAATGCATTTGTCTCGGTGTTCATTTACAAAACCATGCCCGATTATGGCAAGAATAAATTATGTTATTACGGACCAGTAATACCAACTTTCGTTTTCAGTGGCATTGGTTCTGGTTTTTTTTTATATGAGAGGGGGGGGGGGGGGGGGGGAACGAGGTTGTGGGTCACCTGATGTGAAGCAATCACCACCGACCATGGAGATCAGCAACACCAAGAGCACAGAATAATATGCCAAGAGGTCGCTGATCCGTTGCCAGCCTATACACCTTTCCTTCCATTTTTTTCTTTCTGGAGACTTCACTCACTCGCAGAAACACAACGACCCTTAATCGAATTGATATTTGGCTGCGGTATTCTGTGAGGTGATTAGGTTTTATTATTTGGCAGGACATGTTCCGCCCGACGAGGGAAATACCTCCACTTTACAGAAGACCGCAGCCAGGTGAGGATTGTTGTATTCCTGCAAGTGAATAATTCACTTTTTGGGGTGTAAGTGGTTCATCAACATCTTTGAACCAAAGCCAACTTCACCTGCACGCGGTGCACCCTGCTGACTGACAAACGAAGCTCTGGCGAAAAGAGAGGTAGGGAGCGTAATTGTAAGCTACCCGACTGGGGAATGTACCTCCACCTCACAGAATACCGCAGCCAAATAACGGTTCCCTTGAGGGCTGTTGTGTTCCTGCGAGTGAGTGAGGTCACCAGAAAGGAAGGAGATGCTGCGATGGCAGCGGGGGTGGCGGCGCGCGAGCGATATTTTATGTTGCGAGCGTTAATATGGCTACGGTAACCGCTTCACATCAGGCGGGCCGTATGATTGTGTGCCACCCGACGTAGTATAAAAAAAAAAATCACTAGACGTGAGATGATATTGCGTTAGCAGTGGATGTGCCAGTACGCGTTCAATAATAAATATTCTTGGGCAAATGAGTACTCGTTTATTACCAGCTTTTATAGGTTTCGGAAACTATAGACTCAGTATGTAGCTTTACAACAGGCGGGCCGTAAACTTGTTTGGAACCCGACGTGGTATAAAAAATGGGATTTGCAACAGTGATTGTCACAATTAAAGAGATATAAATTACTTCCTTGGCAAGTGAACATTTATGAAAGTCATAGTTATAAATAGCCAAGTGTCAAACCGGTGTAGAGTGGTAGCCATTGGTGTGCTGACTCACTCGACATGCAACACTAATCTGCTCCTTTATTCTCTAACTCGGTTGATGAAAGGAGTAGGAGTTTTCAATGTTTCGTCGCCGCATACTAAGCCTACAACATCTAGAACTTCCTTCCTCCATCTGCCATCGGTGACTAGGCAGATATGGTCTTCGCTCAATGTTTCGTCGCCCCATACCACGGCTTCCAATCTATGACTATTGACGTGAATATATCTTTAAAATTGCATCTATAGGGAGGCTTGAATTGCCTCCCTATGGAAGCACGAATGATAACAAAATCGGGGGATACAGTTCGGTGTTGCAGCTACATATCTATCATAGATGATATGTAGCTATGTAGTTCCATACGATGTAGACATCCAAAATACAATCACACCACTGGATAGATGAAGTATCAAAGAATTTATTACGCTGAGTAAGGACTATGGAACACCGCGTGCGGGGAAGGGGGAAGCGCTGCCATTTTTTAGATAATTTTAGTGCATATAATGTATTTACGTACAGCACACGTCCGTGTGTGTCCATGACAGAGGCACACTCCATTTTTCTCCCCCATCTGCCAACACTGCGTTAACCCGGTAGCCGGCCTTCTGCCAGTCTTTAGCTTGTTAACTTTGAGATCTATGTCAAAACTTTGGTGCTCCGTCGAATTTTCTCGTTCCTGATTCGATCCCTTACACCAGTCATACTCAACCTACGTCCTGTGCAGGCTAAACTAGTTGTAAAATTAATAAAAATAAATCAGAACATCAACGATTTCTTCTATATCTTCGATAAAAGAATCGTGAGAAAAAAAAAAAAAGTACGCGCAGTAAGAAGAACTAGTTAAGTTTTAGTAATGCACTGGCGAAGACGATGTCTAGCGGGACGAACTAGGAAGCGGGAACGAAGAATTGATTTTAACAAGTACTTTACTAAATTTAAAGCGTTCATGTTTTTGCAAGAAAAATTGGCGCCATTTTGCGTTCGTTGAGGAAAAGATATACCAATAGCGGGAATCAATTTCTGTTGCAATTTAGTATGGGTACGCCATATAGAAATACTAGCTAACGTTTTTTTGCCATAAACATAATTCCTAGAAAATTTTAAAAAATATTTTGGGGTCACCCTTATCATTTTGGGGTATGAAAAATAGATGTTGGCCGATTCTCATACCTACCCGATATGTACACAAAATTTCATAAAAATCGGTCCAGCCGTTTCGGAGGAGTTGGTAACAAACACAGCGACACGAGAATTATAGATGACATCGTTGCGTAATATGCACATCTTGACAGCTCACGGGAGAAAAGAAATCCGCTGAAAAAACACAGTACCTACACGAACTGTTTAAGTACCTACATTGATAAATTCCCTGTCTACAGCAAGCCAAATGTAAAGAGGGCAATAATACTAAAGCAGAGTTTATACGAAGCCAGTAATGCTGGCGCCAGTCCTGCAGACAAGCCAGCGTTGGCCTGGCCCCTGTTGTTTAGACGAGGCCATTCAGCCACGGATTTTTCTACGTGGCGTGAGGCGTGATGCATCTACACGTGTCCGCAACGCTGGCGCGGGGGTCGAGGGGTTTGCGGGCGGAGGTCACTGGCTTGTAAAATAGACGGGCGCTCTATTCTCGCCAGCGTTGGCAGCCAGCGCTGGCTTGGCTTGAAAAACTGTTTACACAAGGCAAATACCAAGCCATCGCTGGCTGCCAGTGAGACTGGCAGCCAGTGAGTCTTTTTCTCCTTTCTTTTGCCTTTATTTGCCGATTTTCCTTTTTGACTACCTATCAAATACTTTTAGGTCCTGTCGGTCTTGGTATTAACTCTAATTCCACGTATAGGTTTTAGTTATGATCATGTTTTTTCTGAGGTTGAGGGTGGTTGAGATGTATTGTGCTATATTTATACATAATGCAATTCTAATTTTGTTATGAAGGCTTTCTTTAATATACAAATTTTTGTCTCCTTCTTACTTACATAAACTAGTTTTATCAAGTACCAGATACAGTAGATGTCAAATTCTTATTAAAACGCTTCTTGGTCGTCATTTATATCAATTTCACCTTCATGGCATCTCTATTGTGAGTTGCAAGGTTCCTTAATTGCCCAGGCAGCGAAATAAAAGTGCATCCGTCACCAGGCTGCAATCTGGCCTAATCACAACAGTGTCACCATACCACAATGGTTTAATTACAGGCTTCATTAATAACTGGGTGTGCTGCGGTCAAAGTGGGTATTAGATGTTGTATACAATGTCTAGGTGTTTACATACTAAATAGGTAAGGACGCCAAAGTCTTCTTTTAGACAAGCGTGTTGCTAGACAGATGCGGAACCAAGCGTTCAGACGATTTTGCCATTCATATTATTGGAATCGATGTGTTAGGTACAACCACACCCCGGCCACTCCATACAAATGTCGAGACGTTTACCACTACATAAAGATTGGCGCCTGTGCAAAGCGTGAATGGGCGGGTGTGTATGTGTTTCGCCATACAAATTGTTCCAGATTCAGGAGGTGAGGTCAACACGACAGAGCGGCAGGGAGTGGCCATATTATATGTACCTAGTACTATTATTTATAATGTGGTACTACCCCATGTTTTAAGTTTAAAATAGTGTTAGATACGAGTATTTAAATATCCGTGGAGCACGGGAGTTGAGCTTCACACGACTATCCATCTGTTAAGACTTTTAAGGCCTTATTTGTCATATTGCTATCTCTCATATTGCTAAGAGGGAAAGTGAAATAGACAGACTTCGGATGTGCTGCTGTTAAAGTGTGTTCTGCTGTATGCAAGTCTAGAGGTTGTCTCGTACTAAACAGTGTCACCATACGTCAGAGTCTCTTTTTCAACTAAACAGACATGCAGTTTTTAATACCAGAGATGGTAATGCTACATGCTGGTGACTTCAAAGCAAGAAATGAGATTCCTGCTTTGGAAGCAGTACCAGTTTCAGCATTACCATCACCCTAAGCAATATTTCTACCGGATGTGCTATCCATTCCCGCTTTAAGTGATGACGTATGGTGACACTGTTTAGTACGAGACAACCTCTAGACTTGCATACAGCAGAACACACTTTAACAGCAGCACATCCGAAGTCTGTCTGTTTGACTTTCCCTCTTAGCAATATGAGAGATAGCAATATAACAAATAAGGCCTTAAAAGTATTAACAGATGGATAGTCAGGTGATGCTCAAGTCCCGTGCTCCACGGATATTTAAATACTCGTATCTAACACTATTTTAAACTTAAAACATGGGGTTGTACCACATTATAAACTCCGAACTCTTTAGGAGCTTGAGATAAATAAACTGATTCATGGACTACGGTTGACGTCGTTCGATTAGTATGACACGTGCAACGAACGCCGCCGTTGAGCTCATACTATAGTATAATATTTATTAATCTTTGCCTAGACATTGTATAAAGTAACTAAATTGCTGCAGTGCCGGTGGTTGCGCCAGGAGCTGGGCACACAGTCATCGTGATGAAGGTCGCTGAATTAACGTTAAATACAATTATTAAAGCTAACACTGCGACGTATGTCCACTAATTGCTTGGGAAATTCTTTGAAATTCATTGTAACGTTCACCTGACGACATCATCAGGAGTACTTTCAAAATCACCGGATCCACGGAATTAGATTTTGACGTGAATATGTCTCTAAAATTGCATCCATCAGGAGGCAATTAAAAAAAACTAATGATAACAAAATCGGCGATACAGTGTGGTGTTGCAGCTACATATCTATCATCTCCATCCAAAATTCAATCACACCACTGGATAGATGAAGGATCAAAGAATTTATAAGCTATGGAACATCACGTGCGGGGGAGGGAGAAGCGCTGCCATTTTGAGATAATTTTTATTAATTACAATTTTCGAAAACATGACTGTTATGGACATCGTCGGTAGTACAAATTGTATGAATGAAAACTTTAGGAAGAAAAATTTTTAGAAGAGTGGTCATTCAAATGACAAATCATTAGGAAGAACAATTTCGGGTAAAGCACTTTAGGTGAGCCAATATGGACCCGTGTGATTGAGTTTAAATTTAGCACACTCGTTTGGATCTCGTAACAAAAGATGTTGATAAACTACTTACACCCCGGACTTTTTTTTATGAACAAACTTATTGGACTCGCCCGGGGCAGGAAACAGGGATAATATTATATTATACCTACGTATTTTGCGGTAATGTACGACGCATTAGTTGTAGATTAAAGGTGAATGCACATTTAACCGAGCCGAATTAACTGAACGAAACGAATTTTAGAATTCTTATGACACCTCGCCGAATCGTCAGAAGCGAGAAGAGCGGGGTAGGTGTGTGAAGTTGCATAAGTTGTCGTATAAAGAATTTTAAAATTCGATTCGTTCGGTTCTTTCGCCGCATTCTGGCCGGATCAGTGTGCGTTCTCTCTTAATCAGGGTACTCAGTCCGCCCCTACCGCCAATGTGCCAAGGTCGTATGCCTCATAAACGAGTTTGTTTATGGCGATTGGATGGTCGTTAGGGGTGGTGAGAGGTGACGTCACATACTACCCTCTTACGCAGATGACGCATTTTTAGATTCAATCAGCTATGGATTTACATTATGTATGTACTTACATAGATTTATGTCAGGTCTCTGTAGAATAAGCGATCAAGAGGGGTATAAGTGGGTCATAATCATTTTTAGAGCCAAATCCAACCTTCCTAACCTGCTGTACGCCCTAATGATGAACTGACGAAGCTCTGGTAATAGAGAGGTAGTCCACAGCGTAATTAATAACTCGTCCGTCTGGAAGTGCCCCTATATTACAGGAGCCACAGCATAAAAATTCCTAGGGGTCTAGAGGGTTGTTGAGTTCCTGCGAGTGAGTGACGATACCAGAAAGGCTGGAGTTGTTACGATGGCAGCGGCCTTCTGGACTATACAGTTGCGATATTCCTAAATTAAGCAAAAATTTTACAATGGGTACTAGACAACTTATAAATGTTCCTACATAAGTTTTCTTTTTGTAAATACATAATTTTTATACATTGTAAACACTCAGCTAAAGAAAAACAGACGTGTTCATATACACAAAAGTTTGTATAGTGCCGGGATCGAACCTGCGACCTCGGAGTCAAAATAGCCTTTCGACGTTCGAGTTATATCTGCTCCATAGTCCAAGCGTCTTTTTGCTACGGTAATCGTACATCAGGCGGGTCGTTTACTTGGCTGTCTCCCCACATAGTATATTAAAAAAAACCTAGCACAGAGACACTGTGAGAGTCATGTCATTGGTGTCACCAGTCAGCAGCAACCGGCGGCGGCACAAATTATGATGTGTATTGTAGCTACCGCCACGCCCTCCGACCTTCGTCATCATGTCATCAAATATCACCTGAAAATGATTACATAGTAGTATGACTTGGCCTTTCTGCGAAAACTGTTGTATAATGATTTTTTTTCATATGAGAGGGGGCAAACGAACATGTGGGTCACCTTATGGAAAGCAATTACTACCACCCATGGAGATCCGCAATACCAAAAGGGTCGCCGATCCGTTGCCAGCCTCCTATATATATATATATATATATACTCCTTTCTTTCTTTCTCGTGGCCTCACTCACTGGCAGGAACGCAACAACCCTCTAGGGAATTGTTTTTGCCTGCGGTATTCTGAGAGGTGAAGGTACTTCCCCAGTCGGGCAGCTTAAATAATATGCTAGCCCCTATTTCTCTTTTCGCCAGAGCCAGAGCAGAGATAATAATATTTGTGTACAAAAAAGTTGTCCATATTTTTCTAAATGCTATGTGAGCGTTTGCAGAGAAATCCTCTCTCAAACCGCGTGATACACGATCGAACTCGGGTTTATTCGTTCTTCGCCAACCGGTAGTTGAGCAGCGGCAGTTAAGAAGGGGTATACGAACAAATTCAATCAATTATAACACGAAGTTATTAGTAGTATACTCGCATTGCTTGCCGGTCGTTGTGACAGTGACATTGGCCGTTTGATTTCATTTTCGTAAAATATAAAATGTCATAAAATCAAAACGTATTTGTTTTACTAAAGTTAGGAACGCGCTCCTACTTTACATTACTACGTAGAAGAAAACAGTAAAAATTCCAACGCACAGCAATATACCATTCTCAACAAAGCCAGTAGCCGTACTCATCAGCGGACAATGCCGTGGCAGATGTGAGGACACGGCGGTGCTGGTACCTCCCACCAACCTTGAGGACTCGTAACTGTGGGGCCGCTCCCGCCCCCGACCTCCGAATTTAACCCGGCCTCAAACAAATTACACGTCTGTGTACTTACTGTGTATTTATCTGGGTATTATTAAATACGGTTTCCGGTTCTATGGCTTTGAGTAGATAAATCCTTTCTAAAGATCACAAAATACAGAGAATATAGTACCCCGGTCAAATTAGCTTCAAAAATAGCGGTAAGGTTTACATTAATTCGCACAAAGCTAAAAAACGGCTTTCAAAAAACAGATTTTTGCAACATTTGAACTTGAATAAGTTTTTTTCCACACGTCGGATCGCTTCGGACTTTTGACAAATTGTTTGTTTGACAAAGTGTGTGTTCCCTACACTCATGCCAATTTTCAGCTTTGTGCAAATTAATGCAACCTTGAATGTCTATTTTGACCGGGGTAAAAGATTAAATATAAAAAGTATTTCGTTAAGTTAGGTCTACGTTTTAGTTATTGACAAACATATTCAGCGTACTAGTACCATAAATCTAAGCTAAAATTTCAATTTCACGATCAATTAATCCAATGGTAATCGGCTTCAGCTTCGGCGGCTCTAGTTCTGGAATCAAAATATTCTGAATTGGCTTCAGCTTAGGCAGTAGGGCTGGACTTAAATTTGGATAGCCATCTAAATGGTCATCCCAGATCATTCTATGACTCTACGATTTCGATTAATGTCATAGAGTTCTTAATTCGGATAAGTCAGTTCGTACATTCCTCATATATATTTTTTTATCTCAAGTCTGGGACTACCTACCTATAATATTTGTCATTTCTTTCAAGTTCGTCCAATATCGTCACGCATCATCGGCTGTCACTGTCAGTTTTTGTGCCCGTCGTCACGATCCAGCCTTCGATTTGTCACGTCACAAGCGGCTTTGTCACCGACCACGTTCAGAGTTTTTACCTAAACCACGTTTCTTTTTCTACTGTGTTTTTATAGGTCCGATAAAAAGTAAAACGCAAGTTTCTAATTATATTCTATTGAGGTAGAAGAATATAAATGGCGATGGTAATTTGTATGCAAAAAGTGGAGCAGCTCAGTAGCTAGAGAATTATGATTCTACAAATTCATTAGAATAAAATGTTTTATATACAAACAGTAACAAACTTCATTGGAGTTGACGAGTTTAGGGACAAATAACGATGGAAATACACGTCGACTTCTACGAAGTCGGTGTCTTTATATTTAAAAGATTTTATAAAAAAAATTAAGAGCATTTTTTTTATCTGAAAGGAGGACAAACGAGCATGTGGGTCACCTGATGGAAAGTAATCCCCACCGCCCACGGAGATCAGCAACAGCAAGGGGTCGCCGATCCGTTGGTAGCCTATACTCCTTCCATTCTTTCTCTCTAGTGACCTCAGTCACGTCACTTGCAAAAACAGAACAACCCTCAAGGGAATTGTTATTTGTCTCCAATATTCTGTGAGGTACTTCATCAGTCGGGCAGTTTAAAATTTACGTTTTGCCCTACCGCTCTTTTCCCCAGCCTCGTTTGTCAGTCAGCAGTGCACCACGTGCAGGTGAGGTTCGCTTTGGTTCAATGATATTGATGAACCACTTACACCCGAAAAACGTATAATATCGTCTACATGTATAATATCTCCAGACTCCATAATCATATCTCAATAAAATTGGCATAGACTGACTGCGGATCACGGATAGAATGGAAGAATATTGAATAGTTATCATAAACACCGCGCACCGGCTCTATCGTGTTACAAAGTTTCTTTTTTGTTGTTGTACAAATATTTTTGAAGCAAGTTTTTATTTGTTGTTCGTTAAAAAAATCTGTGTTTGGTCATCAAGCCCTATCATTTGGTACCCGTATCGTAGGGGTTAAGGTGGAAATTATAAATAGCCATTATGTCGCGGCTCTCTTTATTTGATTAAAATGGCGGCAGTTAAGTGCATTATCAACAACCAAATGATTCTGTCAAATATAAGCTCAATCGGAGACTGGGAAGTGGGTCAAATTTAACTTGCAAGATTTGAGGACAGACACCGCGGTGAAACTAATTAAAAGCAAAATAACATTGAAACTTTCGCGTTGATTCATTTATGGAAATTACAACGGGAATTATTGCTGACACAATCAGCCTGTGACCACGGCCGGTGCAACCTGGTCGAAATGTCAGGCAATAATAAAGGTATGTAAATACCCCTATGCATGACATCTTCTTCATAAATAAAAGCTGGTAAAAATACAATCGACTTGAAAATTCCTCTAAACCATCCCCAAAATCAGAGGAATTTCAGCAGACACTCATTCATAAGTTACCGTGACTATCACCATATATACTATGCTATCACCTTCACTGGCATGTCTCTAGATATCTAGATGTATCTAAAGAGCGGTCGCTGCGGATCAATAGTGCAGTGATGCACCACACATGCGTCGCGTTGATTACATCCGTATACAGTCATATGCGATCGGGTTACGGGGATACCGGGAATCATTTACAAGACAGTAAATGACGTTTTTTTATTTAGGTAATCTATCATTACATATTATTCTATATCATGTATATACTTCCACTCACTGATTAATCACACGAAATCTCAGAAACTATAGCACCTACAAACTTGAAATTTGGCAAGTAGGTTATAGGGTGTAGACATCCGCTAAGAACGGATTTTACGAAACTCCACCGCTACGGGGGTAAAACGGGGATTGGAAGTTTGTATGAAAGTCCTATGTTTTGACTTGAAATTTAAAATGTATGCTCTTTACATGGTGTGGAGATGTACTAATAGAGATGTACGAATCTTTAGAATTCAACCCCTTTTTGGCGTTAACACGAGGGATGCTAGTTTGTATGAAAGTACAATGTTATTGAAGTTAAAATAATTATGGCTCAAGGATTTTAAATGGTATTTAAGTATAAGAATTATTGAAAACAACAACTCTTATAAGTATTTTAGGTTTTACAGAGAGGTTTAGAAATAATAATATCCGTCGACTCCATTGATTCTAAAAATTCGTCTAAATATTGATTGTTTTTAACTTTCTTTTATTTTTTCCTTTCAATAGGTATTTAGCTCTTTCGAATATAATTAAAAATTATGTGCAAATAACTATCTCCACGCGTACGAAGTCGCGGGCGGCCGCTAGTTTATAATATTCTGGCAAAATAGGTAATAATCATTATGTATGTGCTGTCAGCGTGGCGAGCATGCGTTCTTCTGTGGCAGATATTCATACTTAACTGCTAATTTGTTATTATGATCTTACAGTCCCATAATAAAATAATATTTCAACTGCTAATCCGCCATCGACTCAAAAGCAGATGTACTATTTAAAAAGGACTCTATATTGTTACATTGAACGTGAACATGACAAGTCGGTCGAGGTTCCTAACTTCTTACCTATTGTACCGGAACGGTAAGGCTATAATAATATCTCAGTTTAGACTACAAATTACTTATGGCACCTACTTAATTATTATTACATTTAAATAACACAATAATATACAACAAAAATCAACCAATCACAACACGAAGTAATGCATAAGTTATGTACCTAATATTACCTGTATATAATATAAAAAAATAATTAAGATAGAAAACTAAAATTACATAAAAATACTTAAAATTAAATTTAAAATAAAATTAATATAACTACATTAAAAATTAAGATTATAATACTAAGATTATAATAAAATACACAGAAAAAAAAAAAACAATTATTTGACCCGACAATTTTCGAGGATTGTGGCCAAAAGGCTGGCCGCATTTCCATGCTGTAAAGCGATGGAAATATTTTAACCTAGATATTGGCCAGCCCTTTGGTCACCCGAAGACAAGCTACTTAATTGTTACATAACATTTACATTTTTTTTTAAATTCTGTAACTGTCCATACTGATACAGGGTCAACGACGAAAACAGAAATCTAAATAACAAGGTTATTATCACAACTTTCTAACAAGCAACGTGAATTAAATGAAACCTTATTTTAATTTCAATTTTATCCATCCCACTGCTGGGATACGGGTCTCACCTCAATCGAAAATGTTTAGAGCGTACTCCACCATGCGGCTCAACTGCGGGTTGGCAAAGGCCAGTGTTTTCAACCCGCCTAAAGGTGACATGGCTTAACGACTGCCATCTACTGACAACAGCCGGGACCGACGGTTTAACGACCCCTCTGAAGCACAGAGGAGTTCGAGATATATAAATAAACCCATCCATGGACAGGTTACGGCCGACGTTGCTTAACTTGCGTGTTCGATTAGTGTGACCCTATCATTTGATGCCGTCATGATATTGTTTAGTTCGATCAGGCATATGGAAGAGTATTTTTTAAAATGTTTTAAGTAGTCGTAGTACTTATATCTCAATGTAAGTAGTTTGTTTCTTTTCTAAAGGAATGTTTCGTATGAGAGTATATATTGTAGAGATATTTGCTATCTCAATTTTTTAAAGTCCTTTCCACCAATTGACAATAAAAAAATGCACGCGGTATAGATAAAACCATTTTTTTTAAATAATAACGGAAAACACATTGAATTTCCAGTGCCTGTAACGCAACTCGGCTGCGGCACGTGTAGCCGCCGCGAGCTGGAGTACTGCGAGACGCGAGTGCTGGCCGACCACTGCTGCTGCGACAGGAAGATCCTGCCCGAGCCGTTCCCCTGGCTGCCGCACACCTGCTACATGGGCCCGCACCGCTGCAGGCCGCTGGCTCACGACTGTGCGCAGTACGAACGCCTGAGGGACTGCTGCTGTGCCAGGAAACTTGCTGAACGTTGTAAGTATTTTGTTACTAATAGGAACCGACCAGCTGGATATATAACTGGAGATGGAGAAAACAGTATGTAGCAGACTATGTTTTCTCCCACCTTATTATAGTCGACGAAAGGTTGGTCCCTCCCACCCCTTTTCCCCGTTGGACCACCTTGGGCTTCTGTATCTCCTGTACCATAATATAATCCAGTAGGTTGTTATGGCCCTTGGGTATGATCACACCCCGGCCACTTCATACAAATGTCGCGTCGTTTACTACTGCATAAACAATGACGTCTGTGCACAGCGCGAATGAGCGTGTGTGCGTGCGGTGCCATATAAACTGTTCCAGATTTGTCTCAGATGGGAGGTAAGGTTGACACGAGAGAGCGGCAGGGAGTGGCCATACTATACGTAGTACTGTTACTTATACTGTGGTATAAATAAATAAATAAATAATAAATATTGTCAGACAAATTACACAGCGCCATCTAGCCCCAAAGTAAGCGTAGCTCGTGTGTACTAGACAACTGATAAACATACGTAAATACATTTTATTTGGTAAATACATACTTATAATACATAGAAAACACCCAGACCAAGACAAACAGACATGTTCATGCACACAAAATAATGTTTGTCCTGTGTGGGAATCGAACCCACGAGCGTTGGTGTCGAAGCCGCGTTCATTGACCGCTACGCCACCGAGGTCGTCAATAAATCAAAAATATTGTTGTTTTTCCTTTTGTAACGACTAACGACGTATACTATTTGGCAATAATGCTCTCGAGGTGACGAACTGTCATCCAGTACTAATAAATGATAATACTCCCTGATTTACTAGCCAATTTTTATAATACAAACCTTAATCCTGTTTCAGGGAAGAACATCCTGTCAAAATCGACTCGCTTGGGCGTGAGCGGAGCGTCGTTACTCCTTCTGTCCATGCTGCTCTTCGTGGCTTACCTGTGACATACGCATCCGGCGCGGGCCGCCCTTGCTCCCGCGCATGTGTAGGCAGACAATCCAAACGAACACGCGACCAGGGCAGGCGTTTCCAATTGGATCCAACACACGCTGATGCACTTATTTTGATTGTCATTCATCGTGTACCTATGGCATAACTCAGCCTAGCGATTAGACAAATTTGGATGAATCAAGTCACCACGCGACTAGGGTAAGCTTTTCCTACTGGATCCAGACAGACTATCCAAGTGAACGCGACCAGAACAGGCGTTTCTAACTAGATCCAACACACGCTTCTTCTCATTATCGTTCATCGTGTACCTATGATACCCTGCCTAGCGATTAGATAAATTAGGAACCAAATGACCACGCGACTAGGGCTTCCTACTGGATCCAAATCACGCTTCTGATGTATTTCTTCTGCTGTCGCTATTGCTGTTCATCGTGTACCAATGACAGACCCAACCATAACGCTTATTTATTTAGACAATACAAAAGAACACGCGATCACAGCAGGCGCTTTTAAGTGGGCCCAATCTGGTGCATTTTCTCTGCAATAGCTATTGCTGTTAAAAGTATGGAATAATTAACATAATATGTTCAAGTGTTGGGACTTGAATATATTTAGACAAACCAAATGACAACAGGATTAGGTATTCAAGTGAACCAAGCACATTCTACGGTTGTATCTTGAGTAGGCAGCACCAACCAGATCGACCAATGGCTTCGTTCACAGATCAGAAGGGCTTCTTGGTATTTTTTTCTTGGTAAGCATTTCCTCTTTTATCCGCGCAAAAAACATTTATGATAAAGATATTCAATATAAAGCAAGACATAGTTAAGTGTAAAATGTATTGTCGATGTTTAACTATGCAATCTTCGAAGGGAATTGAAACATTCGATTCGACCACATCGAAAAATCTAAATCCATAAGATTAACGTTGCCAGCGGTAGAGCCTGGAAATTAAAATTAAACCTAATAACTTATATACTGCTTCTGCTGAATTTTCTGGCATATTCACATAAAACATCCTTGTGTGATACTGAACATAAAACTTTGAAATTAAAATTTTAATGAAAAACAAGTTTACCATCGACAAAGTTGTATAACAACTAACTTATTGGTTATTTATCGATGTATAAGTAGCAATTTCTAAAATTACGTACCTTTTCTTGTACCTATATCCGTATAAAAACATATAACATATATATTTAAAAAATATATCTGTATATCTTTTTTTATTATCACACGAATTTGTTACATCACGAAATATTTTTTTATGTTATTGAAATAACATATAAGGTATTATTTTCATACATATTACATTATGGATCTGTAGAAATGAATGTTTTACAATACAATCAATCAATATTTGCCATAATAATAATGAAAAAAATTAAAGAGAAATCCCCTTCGCATTATCTGTTTTCTTAATTGGAAAAAAAAAAATATTTTTATGAGGTATTGATGACCAAATATCAATTTGATGTATATTTTCAATTTTTTGTAATGGCAGATTTAGCCGAAATTACGCAAACGAAGTTCGGCGTATTACTTACTCCTGCAATGCTCTTTAAATTAACATCCGCCGAAAATTTTGTCATGTTTTTCAATTACGGCGAACTTCGACTGTTTAATTTCGGCGTAGACTGTCATTACAAATGTAGATAGTATCATTACATTACGTTTTTAACCTCGTACAAGATATTGTATTGTATGTCATACTGAACCATAGTAGGTTTAAGCACACTTTGTACATAAACACGATTGTAGATTTAACTGTAGCGTTTGGATTCCAAATCCGATTTAACTGGTAGAAAAACTAATTTATTGTAAGTATAATGATCGTCAATATTTATTTAGTTAGATATCCTCTCGGAATAAAAATTGTTAGACAAAATAAGCACTTGAAATATATAGTTATGACTTCACTGTGTTACCACGTTCAAAGGTCTTTTTTTATTTCATTATCAATGAAAAAAAAATATATATAGGTATATAATATGACAATTAAAATTGTCAAATGAAATAAATATAATTTGTAAAAATTTTAACTTTTAAATGATATTTTGTTTGTGAAATGTCAAAAAATTACCAAATCACTTTGTTTTCTTTTTAATTCTAAGTTATTTTTAGATTAATTGCAAACCAAACGATTCGCTTTGCTTTAAGTTAGACAAAATGTTGTTATATTTATTGTTTTGCGACACAGACACGCCAAAGGTGTTTAGTTTTAAGATATTTTCCATCAAATGGGACTCTGTACGAAATATATTTTTGACAATATCAAATTTTGTAATTATATATTTTCAATATTGTGTATTTTTCTTATATGACAAAACTGTTTGTGTATCTGTTTGTGATGTCGAAATTCTCGGCGCCTAAAGGACATTTTTAAATAGGACTCGATCATCAAAAGCCCTCTTTTGTGGTGGATGAAACAGGTTTGAGGAAATAAATTACATGTCGTAGCTAAACTACATATTTTCAATTATCAGCCTGGTTTTATTACTAAACGACGACGCCAGCCAACGGAATCAATAGCCAATGTCTATATTATAAAAACTAAGGAACTGACTAAAGATTGCTGTTCATATTTTATGGGTTTACGTTGTTTTTTTCCGTTAGGTTAGCTTTGTTTGTGACCCGCAGCTTGAAGTGTGAGTCTTTAACTTGAAGTGATGTGATGCGAGTATCACCTAATTGATCAAAGTTGCTAATAATATTTCTGGATCTAACCTAATGGAAAACAACTCTAACCAGGTCAAGGGTTAATGTCTCGGCTAGACAAGTTGCAAAAACTGTCTTGGCTAGGCAAGTTGTAACAACTTCCTATCAAATATAGATTTTAATAAAATGGCCAGGCTGTTAATTGAAAGGTCAACTAAGCTAGTTGGCTGCGAAATATCGATTGTGCTGATATTATTACATTATATTCAACAGTATATGTACTGAATGTTAGTAGGTATAAAGGGATAAGTTAAACTTTGGCTCTAAATCATGACCATGACCACAAATCATATTCGAGTAACATTATATTACCATATCTAAATATTAGAGTCAGTAAATTGAGACAGTTATTGTTCTATGTCTATTAAAACAGTTACCATGAGTAAATTTGTTATTTTATTTTTCAATCATATCCTATCATATAGACTTGCCTTGTCTAAATTGAAGACAATTCCGAGAAACAACATTATATTGGGTGATTGTTTGCGACCATTGCTTGGTGGCCTTTCGACCACCGAGCTTATCGAGAGGTATGCATCTAACCGTGAGAAGTCACGACAATTCGATAAAAGATAATAAATCGGCGTAGTGATGGAAAACGATAATGAAAATAACATGAAACTGCATGAAATATCTATTTCACTAAGGCTCAAATTACACCGCCGCGGCGCCGCGGAATGGAATGGAAGCTACTTTTTACTACGAAATTGTACATATATATATATATATATATATATATATATATATATATATATATATATATATATATATATATACTTATAATAAAACAGTAAAAATAATGTGTCTGTACATTGAATATATTTACAAAAAAACAAATGGAGGCGATGGAGATATAGTAATAGAGTAAGAATTTAAAAAAAAATGTCTGTCTGTTTGTCTGTATGTCTGTATGTCTGTATGTCTGTTTGTCTGTTTGTACACGCTAATCTCTGGAAGTACTGGACGGATTCGAATGAAACTTTTTTTTGTTATATAGCTGTTAATCCTGGGCAAAATATAGGCTATAATTGATTTTGGAAAGTGGAACACCTGATGCAGCACCATAATGGTTCAGGTAAACTATAAGAGATATAAAAATGACGCCGTAGCAAAAGTTGTTCAGCCTGATGAGCATTTTCTGTTGAGGTATAAAAATCCAAGATTTGGAACACCTGATGCAGAACCTTAATGGTTCAGGTAAACTATAAGAAATATAAAAATGACGCCTTAGCAAAAGTTGTTCAACCTGATGAGCATTTTTTGTTGAGGTATAAAAATCCAAGATTTGGAACACCTGATGCAGAACCATAATGGTTCAGGTAAACTATAAGAAATATAAAAATGACACCTTAGTAAAAGTTGTTCAGCCTGATGAGCATTTTCTGTTGAGGTATAAAAATCCAAGATTTGGAACACCTGATGCAGAGCCATAATGGTTCAGGTAAACTATAAGAAATATAAAAATGACGCCTTAGCAAAAGTTGTTCAGCCTGAAGAGCATTTTCTGTTGAGGTATAAAAATCCAAGATTTGGAACACCTGATGCAGAACCATAATGGTTCAGGTAAACTATAAGAAATATAAAAATGACGCCTTAGCAAAAGTTGTTCAACCTGATGAGCATTTTTTGTTGAGGTATAAAAATCCAAGATTTGGAACACCTGATGCAGAACCATAATGGTTCAGGTAAACTATAAGAAATATAAAAATGACACCTTAGTAAAAGTTGTTCAGCCTGATGAGCATTTTCTGTTGAGGTATAAAAATCCAAGATTTGGAACACCTGATGCAGAACCATAATGGTTCAGGTAAACTATAAGAAATATAAAAATGACGCCTTAGCAAAGGTTGTTCAACCTGATGAGCATTTTTTGTTGAGGTATAAAAATCCAAGATTTGGAACACCTGATGCAGAACCATAATGGTTCAGGTAAACTATAAGAAATATAAAAATGACACCTTAGTAAAAGTTGTTCAGCCTGATGAGCATTTTCTGTTGAGGTATAAAAATCCAAGATTTGGAACACCTGATGCAGAACCTTAATGGTTCAGGTAAACTATAAGAAATATAAAAATGACGCCTTAGCAAAAGTTGTTCAACCTGACGAGCATTTTTTGTTGAGGTATAAAAATCCAAGATTTCGAACACCTGATGCAGAACAATAATGGTTCAGGTAAACTATAAGAAATATAAAAATGACGCTTTAGCAAAAGTTGTTCACCCTGATGAGGATTTTTTGTTGAGGTATAAAAATCAAAGATTTGGAACACCTGATGCAGAACAAAGTTAAATTTATTTGCATAAACAACACGTGTTTACAATAAATTATAGTTTTAAAAAAATGTAAAAAAAAAACACGCTATAATAGCAAATAGAACTAAAAAAGTTACTTAAAATATCAATAAATAGATTAACAAAATATTGAATGTATCGTAAAAAAAACCGCGGGGTGCTACTTTTGTTCTTACCTGCTACAAGTTAGACGCAATCGTTTTATTTTATTTACAAAGGTAACGTGGTCTATTTAGTCAGTTTATTATAGACGTGTGTGTACGCTAAAATTGAAATGGAACGATTGGTATATATTCGCACAAACCAGAAGACTACCTACGTGCATTTGTGGGACGCTATGTAGCAAGATCAGAGTTTATTTGATTTGGTGGTGGAAAGTGTTTTAAGTAACGAGGGGAAACTGTTTTTCTTAGATGCTCCAGGAAGGACTGGAAAACATACCTGACGAGAGCAATCCACGCTGAGTATCGCCAGGTATTGCAGCCACATTACTACTAGGCGGAAGGACGCAAATACAATGTTCAATATCCTACTCGATTTAAACATAATTGAAAAACCGACATGCTCTGTGACACGAAACTGTGACAAAGCGAAGGTGTTTCAGGATTGCTGTCTAATCGTTTGATATGAATGCGAAATGGCCAACATTAAGGCACTAGAAGCTGTAGATAGAATTTTACGTGCCCAAGAGTTTTCAAGAATATTAATAAATTTGGGGAAGATCTCCTTCCTGAAGTAAAGTCAATGCTTGGCAGCGAAATATAATTGAAGCTGAGATTTTCACTGGGAGTGATGCCGGTGAAACTGTATTAATTTCGCGTATACCACTCTTCTAAAAAAAAAACCATTTTAATTTTAAACGTACACAGTTCTCTGTGACCACTTGCTTTGCTATGACAATAAAGAAATCACTAAAATTCGTTGGTCAAGCTTAGTTGTTTTTCGCATTGCCAACTTTACGTGGCTTTCTCGAGAGTTGTAACGCTTCAGGTCTTTTTATATTAGCTCCCGAAGGAAAGACTCCCTTAATTTTTATTTTATTTAAACTATGGTAACAATGTTAAATAATAAAAAAAATATTTTAACGTATAACAAGTATTTTCTTATGTATCTACATTAGTTCGTATTTTTATTAATACGCCGGAATCATTAAGACCACGCGAACGAAGTCGCAGGCATCAGCTAGTAACATAATAAACTTTATGTCAATTGTTATAAATAAACTTGAATACGATCCGTAGCTAGGAGAAGTCTCGAGAATGCGTGAGGATTCCCCTGAAGACGTGCGATCTTTTTTTGCTCGTATTTAAGTTTATATGTTATACAATTGCCATAAAGTTCATACTGCTCTGAATAATTTCGTTGCAAAAAGTCGCATCTATTCCGTTCCGTGGCGGTGTAAATTCAGCCTAATTATTAATTACGGCTCTAGAGCAGTATTTAATCATTTCAATTATAATTCACATGAATGTTTAATTACCGTACCAACGAGTCACGAAATGATAATAATTTCGTATGCAAGTAAAATGCATACAGTAGTCAGTAACGCTGCTTGTGTGGAACGGTGAAATGAAAATATATTTTAGCAGTTTGTACAATCCTAGAGAGTATAAATGTAATACTGGACTGGTGTACCCTGCTCTTCTAGCAAACGAAGAAAGACAGATAGGGCATGTCGACCCTGACTGAAGAAGTATCACCTCACAGAAGAAACAGCCAAATAACAGCTACAGCAAAGAGTCAAGTGTGAGGGTTAACAATTTGAGCACCCAGCACCGCAATGCATAACATAATATAATAATAGTTCACTGTTTTCTGACCAATATTCATTCATCATCAGGTCCATTTTAGTCTGCACTACAGGAGCACGTCCCTCTCTAGTCCGTCCTAGACGGAAGGAGGATTTTTTGGCCTACACTCCCCACGCTGGCCCAACGGGTTGGTGAGGCCTGATCGATATTTGATAATGTATTTCCCTTAGTCGCCTTGTACGTCATCCACGTGAAGAAACGGAGTGATTCTATTCTAGTCTGCCGGAAACCACACGGCGAATCTGACCAATTTATTTACAACTAAATACAAGCATTAGATTAGTCCATAGATACCTTAAGACCTTTTAGATTAACACATACATACAATAATTATATTGTATTAAACTAAAATAAACAATAAGTCATTAGAGCAGTGTTAAAGTAAATAGTATGTACCAGTATGTATACCAATGCTTTAACGTTGTATGTGATTAATTTCTATATAGTCCTTGCCACACTCAGTCAAAGTGGAAATTAAGAACACATGTCGCTTATACCTGTGAAGTCCCCTCTTCTACCTGTATAATAAACTGTCAATTTGGCTCTTCATTTACTATGAGAACTGTAGACCCTGATTTATGGTTTCCAAACATTCGGAAGTCCTCTGAAGACACTTGGGCTCTCGAGGAAACGGATGCTCATTTCGCGACACGACTCTGGCACAGCTTAGAGGATGCCCTTGGGGAGTTCTGGCTGCGTTGCTCCGCGAGAAGATTGAAGCTAGTGGATCCTGTGTGTGCGACTGAATGTGGAAGGTTAGATAGCTTATATACTTCTTGTAACTGATTTTTAGGTCTCTTTAGACATAGCGGTAAGAACTTTTCGTTGGTCTGGTGGTAAGCTGTCATGTTTTTTTTTATACTACGTCGGGTGGCAGACAAGCATACGGCCCGCCTGATGTGAAGCGATTATCATAGCTATATTAAAGCTCGCGACACAAAAAAACGCTCGCGCGCCGCACCCCCGCTGCCAACGCAACGTGAGCGATAATGTACTATTTCAACTTCATTGTTTTTGGACCTTATCTCTGCCTTGTAAGGTTCAATAGCGAACGGCATGTTTCGGCACGAGCGCCATCTAGCCTGTGGTAATGTACTACACAATTCTATTCGTTTTGCAATACATTTTATAAGTTCGTCGGCTATTACTCAGTAACTTTTAAAGTCTACTTAGCCGTGATAGTTTTCCTTTTAAATTCACTATATGGACTACTTCCATGATTTTTCCACATTTCTAAATATAACAGTTTCGTTGATACAGGGAGGGGGCACTTGTGTCTAACTAAAATTTGCACGTTAAATGTGAATAATTCGCAAACAGATTACTATAACGAAAAATAATCTTTCCATACTGAAAAAGAAAGCGTTGAGAATAGTACGGTTTATGGGACGGGGGCCCACCACACATTCCCACCACTGTGTATCCTGTGTAGCCAGCATTAACAGCGGCGACCGCCAAAAAAGGCAATGAACAGGGAAGTCCATTGCAGTCCCGTGGGTAAAACTATGGGTGGGTGCCTTGGAACTCACAACGAATTTTATCATAAGAAATTAGTAGGAGTAAGAAGCTTTTGGAATTTGACTTCTCCTCTTAGCAATGCGAGACACAGCAATATGGCAAATAAGAACAGTATGGTTCCAAATTTTCAGATCATTGCGCAAGATATGGGCTGCAACGGTATCAATTACGTTAGCGATGTCGGTGGTACTGTACTGTGTCCGGACGGCGGAGCAGCGGGCTCGGCTGGAGGTAACCCTGCAGTCCTGGCAGGAGCCGGTGACCACCGTGCCCTTCCCGGCTGTGGCTATCTGCAGCAACAACCTCGTCAGCAAGAGGAAGCTGGACGAACTCACGCGCTCATTGTAACTTTTAATATATGACTAACGGTCACCCGCGACTTCCTCTCATCTGATTCTTCTCTGAAATATGTACCAGGTTTTAAGTTAGATCCCCGGCAATATAACTGTAAGCTCGATGGTATCGTTGCTCTTGTCCGTCTAATCGAACATGGAAGTTAAGCAATGGCCGAATAGCCTATCCTTGGATGGATTTATTTTAAGCCAGTAAGGAGGACACATTGAGCTCGGTCCCGCTTGTTGTCATTAGATGACAATGGTTAATCCAAAAGACTGCCCTCCGCCACCGCCAACCGGCAGTCGAGCAGCGTGGTGAAGTATGCTCTACCCTTCGTCTATTGAGGGAATACCTGTATTCCTGTAGTGGGATGGATAACGGTTGACGATGAATATGGCTGTAAAAACCGCTTCGAATTTCGTACAGTACAGAGATAGACAGACCATTCCATGTACAGTACAGATGGTCCATTGCGCTTTTAAAGACACCTAATATTTTTCATATCTTCAATGTACAGACATCATCTGGTAACAGTTTTATTATGTGTATAGTATGAAAGTTAAAAATATAAGTATGAGTAGGTACCTAAGTTTCGAAAAAATCTGTTACATATTTTCAAACGCTCCTTCAGAAATTGCGTATCCTTAACATCGTTACGCTGTTTTGCTACTTGAATTTTATCAGGCACTTAGATTAAAACCCAGAAATTTGTCAAAATGTTGAAATGCTAAAAAACGTAAGCTGGAACCAAAAACTTATCATATAGGGTGGAAACCACAGATTAAGTATTTAGTAGACATTTGTATGTATACATGGCGCGCGTATCAACAGTATACCGAATTATTAACTTAAAAGCTAACGAATAAGTATGTAGTTATTTTTTATTTGACACAATCTCTTTTATTTGACATAAATTTATTTTATTTGACATGATGTATTCTATTTAATATTATTTTATTTTATTTGACATATTTTTGGAGCTGATAATTATTAGTTAAAAACTGCGTAATACACGTCAAAAACTGCGGTAGCAAATGTTTATCTTTTACATAGACGAAGTTGCGCGGGTCGACTAGTATAGTATAGAATGTAGAGTTGCAATTTTTGGGGTGTAAGTGGTTCATCAACATCTTTGAACAAAAGTCAAGCAACAAGTGCACCCTGCTGACTGACAGAAGAGGCTCTGGCAAAAAGAGAGATAGGGAGCGTAATTGTAAGCTGACCCGACTGGGGAATGTACCTCCACCTCACAGAATACCGCAGCGAAATAACAATTCCCTTGAGGGTTGTTGTGTTCCAGCGAGTGAGTGAGGTCATCAGAAAGGAAGGAGATGCTGCGTTGGCAGCGGGGGTGGCGGCGCGCGAGCGTTATTTTATGTTGCGAGCGTTAATATGGCTACGGTAACCGCTTCACATCAGGCGTATGCTTGTCTGCCACCCGTTGTAGCATAAAAAAAAATGAGCTTGCGTGACACGCTCCTAGCTGTATGTCCGTGTATAAACCCATATGCTTGTATTACAGATCAAAACGATTAGGTAATTACTCCATGGAAGCGATAAAGCATCATTTACTACACTTCGCCGCCATCGTGACGGCAACGGAGACAGAAAAGAAAGTCGATTACGAGTTGTCCCAGCTGATACTGGACACTGTGGCTGACAACAACGTCACGGACATTATGTATCAGGTGAGGGAGTCAGCAATCTCTAGAGTCAACCCATACCCCGGACACTCTATACAAATTTTGCTTCATACCTAGTAGGTACTATTTTTTTTTATATACTACGTCGGGTGGCAGACCAAAATACGGCCCACCTGATGTGAAGCGGTTACCGTAGCCATATTAACGCTCGCAACATGAAATATCGCTCCCGCGCTGCCATCCCCTCTACCAACGCAGGAACTCCTTCCTTTCTGGTGACCCCACTCACTCGCAGGAACACAACAACCCTCAAAGGAATTGATATTTGGCTGCGGTATTCTGTGAGGTGGAGGTACTTCCCCAATCGGGCAGCTTAAAAAATACGCAATGACCTACCTCTCTTTTCACCAGAGCGTCTTCTGTCAGTCAGCACTTCTGCACCCGCATCACGTGCAGGTGAGGTTGACTTTGGTTCAAAGTTGTTGATGAACCACTTACACCCCAATACTACATAAACAATGACGATTGTGCAGACCGTGAATGAGTATGTGTGCGTGCGACGCCATACAACGAATCCATATTCGTCTCAGAGATGTGAGATCGATACTATAGACCGGCAGGGAGTGGCCTTACTGCACTTAGCACTATTATACATACTGTGGTAAAGCCAAACTCGGCTGTTATGGGACGCCTGGCAAATATGAAACAGTGAAATTAAGCATCCAAAAGCGAGTAGACGGCAACGGCGCGGCGGCGGATACTCGGCTGTTATGGGACGCCTGGCAAATTTGAAACAGTGAAATTAAGCATACAAAAAAGTAGGCGGCAACGGTGGATATGGAGTTTGACAGCATATAAGATCATTTTGCCGTTTAACGTTTGCTGTCACCAATCCACTTAGAGCGTAGACACTGGCGTAACTATACCATCAGGGGCCCGTGGCCAATTCATCAGATGGATCCTCAGAAGATGGGGCCCTCTCTTGCACGTGGTTCACCCTGCCGACTAACGAACGAAGCTCTGGCGAAAGTGAGGTTGGAATTGGGGAAGTATCTCCACCTCACAGAATAACGCAGCCGTATAATAATTCTCTAGAGGGTCGTTGTGTTCTTGCGAGTGAGTGAGGTCACCAGGAGGGTAGGAAGGAGTTGCTGCGTTGGCAATATTTCATGATCGAACGTTTATATGGCTAAGGTAAATGTCTCACACCAGGCGGGCCGTAAGCTTGTTTGCCGCACGACGTAATATAAAAATAAAGAATAAGAAAGAAATGGTTGGTCCGGATACCTAGACTGGCCAATTTCCAGGGCAACAAAGATGCACTACACTTCAGAAGTGTCATGGGAGTTGTCGCTCCTGAAGATTGTTCCTCAGGATCTATCAGTAGGGTACACCACATGCAGGTGAGGTTGGCTTTGGCTCAAAGACAGTGGTGAGGTACTAACACACTTATTCTGTGGTTGAGTGATTACTGATGATCAACTTACAGGATAGATAGACTTTGAAGATAGGTATCGATTATATAGAACAGAATGGTGAGTGCGGAATTAAAATACTTAATACAGTCACTTAGTTTATTAACACAAAGTTTAAGAAACTAGTTCAGCGTTTCTTAAACTTTTTCGGTCCGCGGGCCCCTAGAAAATCAAACACAATTCCGAATACCCCCTGAATAAAAGACACAGGAATAAATTTAGGACAATTTATTTTAGTACTGAAAAAGAATTACATTTTTATAAAAATAACACTGTTGATGGCATTATTTATTAACTCAAATGTTCATAAATAAGACAGCGGACCTCCATACACATACTTGACACTCCCAGGGGTCCGTAGATCACAGGTTAAGAAACACTGACTTAGTTAATCAACACAACACAACACAATCAATGGACGTTTGACAATCTATTCGTTCTTGGGTGCCGACAAGCGAAGTTCGTCTCGATCGGAAGTAGTTATTTATAATATCTCTAATAGATTCTTATATGTATATTTTAGCTTGCCCCAAAATGCTTGACTTTATTGTGGAACTGCGCATGGCGAGGATTGCCAGAGCAATGCTGGAAGTTGTTTGCCATGAGGCCAACGCCGCTCGGTTACTGCTGCGTCTTCAACGGGAGGTATCAGTGAGTATCTATGGTTCCTATTTTTTTTTATGGGACGGCCCACCAAACTTCCCACCCACACTGTGTCTCTGTAGCCAACATTAATAGCGGCGACCTCCAAATAAGACAATGCACAGTGAAGTCCATTGCAGTCCCGGGGGTAAAACTACGGCTGCCTTGGAAGTCACAATGAATTTAATCAGAAGAAATTAGTAGCATTAAGAAGCTTTTGGAATTTGACATCCCCTCTTAGCAATATGAGAGAAGCAAATAAGGTATTAAAAGAAAGAATGAAAATAGTCATGCCACTAATGGGATCGGGACAGGCCTACCAAGTTTTGCCAGGTCCAAAAACACATAAGCCGGACCCAGCGCTGAATAGGCCGAAGAATATTTTACCCAAAAAGTCGGACACACCTTTTATAAGAGATAGTCCAAGGGCGTTGAAACAACCTTTAGCTTTACGGGAGGTGGACCCCCTTCTGGTATCTGTAAAAGTTAGGCTACCCATTTGTCATTTTTTATATTAAAAATAATAAATCAAAATTAATTACCATTCTTTATTCTGCCATGTGATTCTCGCGGCAGCTTGATAATCTAACAAAAGCCGGGCAGGATTTGGGTATGATCTTGTTATCGGCAGCTGCCACTATTCATGCCACCTCATCAGAGCTTCATTTGCTGCTTGCCGGGCTGCATCACGTCCTGCTTGGAGGCCTAAAGATGGTGAGCCCACAATTAAATACTTTTGACGCTCGCAGCCCCGAGGATGTCGACAGACCTCCCAAGATTTTGGATCAAATTGGCCAAAGTAACGGGCTGGTCGTCGTGTTCAAATTTGATGCTGAGGATGATGCATATCTTCAACGACAAACGAACACGGGCATAGAGGTGAGTGAGGCTATTGTATGTACATACAGAGAAAAATATTAATACAGTAATCTAATATTTCTCTGTCTTTTGAACGTCTTATAATTCGATGGAGCCGGCTGCACGCACGAAAAAACATGACTCATGCGGCGTTACCTCTCTCTGAGGCGTTCCATTAAAATTTTCTTTTGAAAAATGCAAACATTCCATCAATATTTTGTTATGGCGTTGTCACGTTCCACTATCATCAGTAAGCCGACTTTACAGACAACCGATTTTTTGACGTGACAACGTCTTATAATTCGATGGAGCCGGCTGCACGCACGAAAAAACATGACGTATGCGGCGTTACCTCGCTCTGAGGCGTTCCATTAAAATTTTCTTTTGAAAAATGCAAACGTTCCATCAATATTTTCTTATGACGTTGTCACGTTCCACTATCGTCAGTAAACCGAATTTACAGACAACCGATTTTTTGACGTGACAACGTCTTATAATTCGATGGAGCCGGCTGCACGCACGAAAAAACATGACTCATGCGGCGTTACCTCGCTCTGAGGCGTTCCATTAAAATTTTCTTTTGAAAAATGCAAACATTCCATCAGTATTTTCTTATGACGTTGTCACGTCAAACTATCGTCAGTAAACCGAATTTACAGACAACCGATTTTTTCTATTTTCTGATCTACTATTTTCATTCATTTCGGAAATTACCATTAGTCAATTCTAATTTAATATAATGATGATGATGATGACGATGAGAAATTATCAAAGGGACATGTAAGTACCGTGAAAAGAATTAATAATTTTCTTCAAAATAAATTAAGTGACAAAATGATAATTTGTCGTTGATTCTATTTTCTGTGTGATAATTATGTTATTTTAGCGTCAGTATCGTAGATTTTCAGACATCATACGTGTAGTATGTTGGACTATTTTTAGGTTCTAATCTTCGATGGTACGGAGTATCCACTATTAGAGAGCGGGGTGACGCGGCTGTTCCCGTTGCAGCCGAACTCATCGATGTTCTTCTCAATTAAAATTACGTCACAGACCACAAGCTCTGACCTCGACAATTTGAATGAAGATTGGGTACGTAAAGAGGCAAATATATCCACATTTTTATCTTAGAGTGGGTTTAATGCTGCAGCACCGGTGGCACATCCACCCTCCTAGATTTTTTGTGCACTCCCTAGTCCTTTAATCACTCTCCCTGTCGAAAATTACAGGGATAAACTCTCTTTACTCTAAATTGGTGTTCCGTTTAATGTATCTGTGCGATGCGTTGGTCCGATCAAATTCGATCTACACTCGACATCACCATTTGCGAGGCCATCCACACCGCAACAGACGGACACAAATGGCGTAATATTGTCCGTACGAGAATCATGACAGGTCACTATCCTCACCAATGAGGAAGACCACTCCAGGAGGTGCATGGACCTAGTACAAGTAGAACTGTTTGCTAGTTCAGGTAAGGACAGCTTACGCTTTATGCGAAATCTTATAGCTTCGGGGGTCTGTAACATGTAAACACTCAAAATAGGTGAGGATACTAAACACCATTGGCTGGCACGTTTCGTAACTACACCTCTTTGCCAGCGTTCAGAGTTGTCTTGTTCGAAGATCGTACACTTTCCATAAACTCGTCTAGCTCACTATGTTTCGACCTATATCATTTATCTTATTCCGCCATCTTTTTACGAACTTAGCCAGTCTGTCCCGTCCCTGTAGCCATCCGCAAACTTCTTTTTGTAAGTGCCAACCTCCTATTTTAAAACTGTTTCGTTTCCATATATATGACAGAAAACGGACGCGTCTCATGCTAAGCTGAGGTGTCACTATTCCTACCATGGGCACCTGTAGGTACAAGATGACACTTGTTGATAACCCAGAGTGCAGAACATGCAAAAGATCTAAAGAAATCATGAAACTCTTAATGTGTCAATATGAGTCCTTAACCGGGAAACGAATGAAAATCCTAGAATGTGTTATTTATTATTTATTTTATCTCTGTGTTCGTTTCACGTATCTTTATCTTCACGTATCTTTCGCACCACGTATCTTTCACGTATCTTTCGCATTTCACGACACTCTCCTGACTATCTGAAGACATGTTCCATGTGGTTCAGTACGCTTCTGACTGGGAAAAGCCTGTAAGTCCTCTAGGTCCGAGTATGCTTTTCCTAGGATTTTCATTCGTTCATTCAGCCTGATGCCCTGTCGTTCAATTCTATCACACATTTCTACACCAGTGTCTTTTGGTCAGGATTAACTGCAGCGACCACCAAAAAGACCAGTTAAATTCACTTCAGTCCCTGTGGTGAAACTACGGCTACATTGGAATTCACAACGAATTTGATCGGAAGATATTAGTAGGAATGGTAAGCTTTGGAATTTGATTAGGAATATGACAAATAAATAAAATCACGCGATATCTCTACTTTGGAACTTTCTTCTCTCAGCTACCATCACTGAAATATGTGGTAAACATATATTATTGAACAATTATCGTCATGCCGAGGCTGTCGTAATAAGGAATTTGTAATGAAAAATAAATGTTTCATATTTTTTTTTTAGTTATTATTGGGCATATTTTTCATGTTCTACTTAGCAAGCCCTTTTATTTGATACCCATATTGTGGTAGTGCAGAAAAAATAACCAGTCCGCCATCTTGTATTATCCGCCATATTGGATTTAATGGAACGTAGTATTATTTTTCCCATATTGTGGTAGTGCAGAAAAAAATGATAGTCCACCATCTTGGATAATCCGCCATATTGAATTTAGAATGACATCACATAGCTAACCATGCATTGTCATCTAAACTAAGCGTGTATACAAAATTTCAGCTCAATCGGTTGAAGATAACTGGTTCAAAATTAAGTTGCAAGATTCCACCCGGACAAACATACATATATTGCAAGTTAAATAAAAGCTTATAAAATAAGTGTTTCTTATACCACTAAGGGTGGAAATAAGTATACGACCTGCCTTATAAAAGTTAGTTACCACAGCCTATGGACGCCTGCAACACCAGGGACAGATTAGGCGCTTTGTTCCTGGCTATCCCTATAAAATCTCTTCACACCCTTTTTGAAGAGCCCGATGCTGTAGTCTGCTGGAAAAACCTAGACTACGTAATAACTTAAGTCTGGTGATCAGTAGAGGGGTACTGTCCCGTTTATCCATTGTGGTTAATTCTTCATTGATAGTATGGGACCTTGCAGGTGCAAAAATTCTTAATTTTCCAGCTTGGATGCCGTCTCCGTGATGTTCACGCATCAAAAATAGACCGCCGAAGCTATACCTGGTGTGTGTTGAAGTGCCGACAATGGTACAGCAACAACGTTTGCGGCTGCGTGCCGTTTACGGCGTTGCCGAGGACTGAACATACCATTTGCATGCCCTACCATATCTCTTGCCTCCAGAACCACAAAGGTAAGATTAGTAGAAGAATAAGATTTCATTACAAATTCACACGGTATGCCCTGGCAGCTTGCAGCTCCGTTTCTTCCAGTTCTTACCGTAGCATTCTGTAATGGTTCATTTCAGTGTGAACCTACATATTGTGAGTTTTTCGTGTTTATTCAGATAGTGTTTTCTGTTCGAAAGTTTGGTTGAATCTCATGGAGACGCTGATACAGTCATACTGAAAACCAGTGCGGGGATATGGCTCAGCTATGTTTAAATTGGAACCATTTAGGCGTCATATGTACATATGGAAATTCTGCCTGCATCAGGGATGTTACGGATATGATGAAATTTTGGATTCGGATACGTTTACGGGTATGAAATTATTTCTGATTATCCTATAGTTACGGATAATTTCAGATACGAATGTTAATTTTTTAGGAGTTGTAAAAGGATAATTTTAATACAAGGTAAACTTTTAGTAGTTCCTAGTTCAAGTAAATCCAAAATCAACAAATCACGACAAGCAACTTTTGGACTAAGGGAAAATCATATCATTAACTCCTCCAGTGTTAAGTGGTGGAAATCATCTGTCACAATAGAATAGGCCTTCATTTTGTTTTAGGTAATTTCAATCACACAAGAATGGATTAAGCCGTGTGGTTTCCGGCAGACTAGAATAGAATCACTCCGTTTCTTCCCGTGGATGTCGTACAAGGCGACTACGGGAAATACATTATAAAACATCGATCAGGCCTCCCCAACGCGTCTGGCCAGCGTGGGGAGTGTAGGCCAAATCCTCCTTCCGTCTAGGGCGGACGAGAGAGGGTCGTGCTCCTGTAGTGGAGACTAAAATGGACCTGATGATGAAGAATGGATGACGGATATGGAGAAGTATGTCAAAGTCAAAGTCAAAATTCTTTATTCTGTGGGCCCTCGCGGTCTATGTAATTATTATGTAGATAAATGATGCAAGCGTCGAGCGATGCAGATGCATGGGGAGCTAGTATGTCGTCTTGCCGGCGAAAACCTTTAGATTCCGCCTCTATTCGAACTTATCCGAAACTTTTATATTGGTTTTGGTTACGGTTTCGGAGAGATCTTCATTTCGGATATCCGATAGTTTCGGTTTCGGTTACGGAGCTCCAAAACATCACTAATCTGCATCAACCAATATTCCCCAACGCTGGGACACGGTTCTCCCCCAATCGAGGGGGGTTGAGAGCATACTCCACTATTCTGCTCGACTGCAGTTTGACAGAGGTTTATATAAGTCAAGTCAAGAATAATGTATTTTATTAACAAGTCGTTATTTTGGACAAAAAGGCAAAAAGCATAGACATAATATTTATATATTTAAAATATATTATCTATCCCGTCGACGCTGTAGATTTATGTCTTACTAGCTGTTACCCGCGGCTTCGCTCGCGTGGTCCAGGGCAGCTGCCATTGATTTGTGTATATTTTTTTCTTGCTTGCTGCTGTATTCGGTGCGGTGGAGGTACTTTCCCAGTCGGTCAGTTTACAAATATGCTATACCCTACCACTCTTTCGTCTATTTCGCTACGCGGCAGGGTGGACCACGTGCAGCTGAGCCCGGCTTTGGTTCTAAAACATTTGTTTGCTTGGTTGTTTAAAAAAAATCATGTTAGCAATTAGGTTCCTTTTGACATGTAAGAAGGACAAATGATTATAAACTTTATTTTTTCCCGTGGGAATAAGATGTTTTTCCGGGATAAAAGAGTATCCTATGTCACTCTCCAGGCCTTAAATTATCTTCAAAAATAAAAATCAAGTCTATCCGTTTGTTAGTTTCGACGTGAAAGAAGGACAAACAAACAAACACACTTTCACATTTATAATATTAGCACAGTATAAGTAATAGTACTACGTACAGTATGGCCACTCACTGCCGCTCTCTCGTGTCGACCTCACCTCCCCTCTGAGACAAATCTGGAACAGTTTGTATAGCGCCGCACGCACACACGCTCATCCGTGCTCTGCACAGACGCCATTGTTTATGTAGTAGTAAACGACGCGACATTTGTATGGAGTGTCCGAGGTGTGATATTAGAATGGATTCTTTTGATGAGGCAATAATTTACAGCAGGGCTTCAATTCCCAGAAAGACTAGACTTATTAGACGTATTCGTTGCAGTCATGTGCAATTTTTTTTTTACTATATAATAATAATAAATATTGTCAGACAAATTACACAGCGCCATCTAGCCCCAAAGTAAGCGAAGCTTGTGTTATGGGTACTAGACAACTGATAAACATACGTAAATACATTTTTTTTTTGTAAATACATACTTAGGATACATAGAAAACATCCAGACCAAGACAAACAGACATGTTCATGCACACAAATGTTTGTCCTGTGTGGGAATCGAACCCACGAGCGTTGGTGTCGAAGCCGCGTCATTGACCGCTACGCCACCGAGCTCGTCAATATATCCTACTTTTTAATATATATTTTTTTATATGCCCGGTATATATAGGCCCGGTGTTCAAATGACTAGCAATGGCTACTTTCACTCCGAGGTAGCGGGTTCGATCCCCGCACAAGACAAATATTCGTGTGCAGGAAAACGTCTGTTTGTCTTGGTCTGGGTTTTTTCTATGTATCATAAGTACCTATGTATTTAAAAAAAAATGTATTTAAGTACATTTAGCAGTTGTCTAGTACTAGACAACAAGTACAAGTAAGAAGCAGTTTTGTACAAGCTTTGCGCTTAATTTGGGTCTAGATGGCGCTGTGCAAATTGTCCAGTAATATAATATTTATATATACTTATTGGGTGTCAAACAAGGTTACGTATTATAATAACTAAACCCATTATAACTATTTTCGATATAACTACGGTCAAAAGACCTACTGTTTAAAATACCTAAAGATCGTTTCACATATTTTTGTTATAACTAATGAACGAAATTCATAATGGAGAATTCACCTACGGTTTATTCAACTACAATTAATTAACCTAAAGTTGATTGAAGTAACGGACGATTCACCTACTGATGATTTATTCATAAATTTTCATTTTCGTTACTCAATAACTATGCAGTGCGCTAAGTAACTAAGTTTTTATTAATAAAACCAAACACCCCGGAATGAGGGGTTGCGCCCCCCTCGCGCCCTCCGCGAGGACCCCTCGTTCCGCGCGCAACCCCTCATTCCGGGGGGCTCGGGGGCGAAGCCCCCCGCCATGTAAGTAAAATATTGCCAACCCCGACTTCACGTAGACTAGTCGGATCGATACTAGAGCGTTTTTTGTAAGCCTGGAGGTGTTGAGGGAGTGCAGCCCCCGCCTGCCGTAACGAAGGGCAGGCACCATGCGAGCCGCAGCGGCGGAGGCAGGCCACCGGAGGTGGTCAGCCGGAGATGCGAAGGCGAGCATTAGGTATTTCATACATAGTTGTAACATTCAATATCTTAAAAAACCATTATATGTATTAATCGTTCGTTAGTGCGATTAACTTTAGTTTAATCAAAATTAGGTAAGTTATAGAGTAGTTCAGTCGACCAATATGCGTTATAAACATTATGTGAATCGACCGTAGTTATATCGAAGATAGTTATAATGGGATTAGTTATTATAATACGTAACCGCCAAACAATCATACGACCCGCCTGATGTTAAGCGGTTACCGTAGCCATATACGTTTGCAACATGAGATATCGCTCGCGCGCCTCACGTTCTTCTCCGCTCCAGTTCCTGGCGATCTCACTTACTCGCAGAAACACAACAACCCTCAAAGGAATTATTATTTAGCTACAGTATTCCGTGAGGTAGAGGGATTGACCTAATCGGACAGCTTACAAACACGCTGTTCTACCTCTCTGTTGACAGTCAGCTGAATGCATCGCGTGCAGGCGAGGTTGCCTTTGACTCTTAAACTAGTGGTGAACTTCTTAAACCCCATTCTAATCATTTTCGTTTTCATCTTTAAAGACTCGCTCAAGTATCAGTATCCATTGTACACCACGGAAGAGAGCCACCCTGGCCTCGATGAAGAGCTCCAGGACTCCATAGGGTGCCAGAACTGCGTGCGGGACTGCGCCAGGCCCGTCTACTCTGCGGAGGCCTTCCGTGTCCCCTATGACTTCGAAGACAAACTCTTCCGGGGGCTAGGAACTAAGTAAGTAGCATTGAAATACCAGCAGCCTTCTCAAACCTGGGATTCCGATACCTGTTATGGAAATCACTGGTGGTGGTGCCCCGATCAATGGAAAATGGAGAGCTAGAAATTAGTCGGAGGATCAAAGTTGCCCTCAAAATCAGCATGCTAAAATAGCTGTGGGCTGGCCACACCTGCTGAGTCAGCGAGGAAGGTTCTAGAGTGGAGGTCACGTGTAGAACGACGAACTATGGACGTCACCTTCTAGAAGGATCGATGGCCTCAAGAACGCGGCTGGAGGTGGCTGGATGAGGGACGAGTTTGGTGGAAACTATTGGGGAAGTCCTATATCACTAGTGGGTAACATGCTGATGATGATATTGAGGGCCCCAGAGAGCCGGTCAGTCACCATGAACTGCTCTACAAACACTCATAGCCTGTATTCAGTGAAGGTCTTAAATCTTGAGGATCTTCCATCACCCAGTTAATTTTATAGGAAAGACCTTCTTAGCTGGTTTGTTTACTGGGCAAGATATTCTTACAATCCTCATGGTGAGCCGTAAAGTCAGTATTTGAAGATATATATAATATAAGTTTATATATAATATAAGTTCGTGCTCCCAGCTCGAAGGGTAGCCGAGGAGGGTCAGAGCAGGTTGGAGGTAGGGATATTACTGTTGCATAGAGAGATGTTTTACAAAGAATGTTGTATCAATGCGCAGTTTGCTTCTGGCTATAATATTTAATCTGATCTTAGTGGGACCTGTGCTGCATCGCTGGTGGTACGTTGACTATTCTGGATCTGTTACGCACTCCCTAATATTTTAGTCACTCTCCCCTAACTATGTGGAGTTACATGTTTCATATACTTCTGTACGTCCTGCTTATTGGGAAAAGTTTTTAGTCTGCTAGGTGCAGGCATACCTTTATTAGGAAATCCATTCGTTTGCGTCGCATTGGATAAGTGATTTACTCTTGGGTGTCATTGCAGCCGGGGGACAAAGTTATTTTCTAACACGTCAATGATGCGATTCTTCTACAAATCCAAGAACCATGAGCTCTACCTGGTGAAGCCGAATGTGCTCTGGTTTGAAGATGTTGGTAAGTGATGTAACACTGATGTCTAAAACTAAGTAAATATTTTTTAAATGGACAAATTCACTTGTCTGTCGAGGCAGACTGTGGAAGTGGCTCCTCCGTACAGAAGACCGCAGTCAAATAACAATACCCTTGAACATTGTTGTATTTCTCTGATTGAGTGAGAGGTTCCCGAATGTGAGGAGACTTAACGACGTCTTAACGTCAAATCTGAAGCATGGAGTAGCTCGAGATAAATAAACCTAACCATGGATAGGCTAGGGTCGACATTGCTTAACTTTCGTATTCGATTAGCCCAGTGGTTCCCAACTTTTTTTTGTTCGTGAGACCACGAGGTTTTTATTCATTACTCTATCACTCGAATTGTTAATATTCTGTATGATAGTGCTAATCTCTTTCATTATAAGTTTGTATCACGGACCATATTTTTACCTCTCACGGACCACCGGTTGGGAACCCCTGGATTAGACACGCGCAGCGACACGCCATTGAGCTCCTCAAGTAGTATTTGTATGTATTGCAGGAATCACCAGTTGCCTCTGGGTGTTGTTCGTGAACTTCTCCATCATGTGTATAGCCGAGCTGGTGTTCCACGTGTCGGTCCGCTGGCGCCACCACTTCCTCCGGCGCGGGAGACGCAATTCTCGCCGCAAAGCAAGGGTTCCCAATGCTAGACGTGTTGCTTTTAAATTTTCACAAAACTTAAATAGTGAAACAACTTTAAGAGTAGGTGTACCATGATTTTTTTTATTGCCACAAGGGTGCCGCGGGTAAATAGTTTGGGAACCCCTGCAATAATTACAAATAAATCAACGCTTCTAACATGCAATACATCTGTAAAAAAAATGTAACGACTTCAATTTTCACCTTAGAACATAGAAAACACCCAGACAAACAGACATGATCATGGGACTGGCACTCTTGGTTGAGTGCCTCCACAAGATACTTTAGTACACATAGCGCGCCGGGGTAGTTTCTCGAGGTTATCTGAACCTCGAGAAACTTATAATAACTGGCAATGTGGATGGCAAACGACCAGGAGGACGAAGCTCTAAGAGATGATCCAACCAGGTGTCCGAGGAGCTACAAATGCAAGTGTCTCAGGCTCTCCATCAGGCAGAAGACCGCAGTAATTGGCGGAAATTGCTGCAACGCTTTCATCGTAGTCACGATCGTAGGTGATCAGTGAGGGACCGACTTAAGGAGAAGTGTCATTTGAAAGTCACGAAGTTAATATTTCAGCGCTGTCCCCACATCGAAACTCCGAGCCCGGAAGCGGCGCATCAAACTGAAAACTTCCAGGTGGTAGTGTCGATACTGATGACTGTAGGCACCGGTTGACACTGTAGAGATTAGTGATATTTATTCAACATTTTAGAGAATTATTTAGAGACATTTCTCAAAAATTGATCGACACATCCTCTCACCAGAAGGCTGGTTGCCTGTTACCTTGCTCAGAGAAATAGTATCGCTATCCAGCGAGGTATTGCTGACAGTCTTCTGGGGACACTCCCGACAGGCAACGATCTTGGTGATGTTTCTTTTATTTGTAGGTAAATTTCTGTTTATATTTCTTAACGCGTAACATTTTAATATAATAAAATTTGTTATGAAATAATAAACAGCATTTGTCAGCATTATCAAGGTGTTGTAGGAAACTGAAAATTAATTTCAGTGACCGATTCGAGAAATAAATTTAATTAATTGAAATATGTAGTACAAGTGATTGTGAGACGAGCCCGCTGGTCGAATGGCTAGCAATAGCTACTTTGACCCCGAGTTCGATCCCCGCACATGACTAACATTCACTGACCGCGCAACACAACTTTAGAATAAATTGGCGCATCAAATAAAAGAGATTGATCATCCGTCATTAGTTTCAAAAAAAGATTGCAGGAACACTATTTGTCTCAGTTCTGTATATGTATGCATTTATAGTAGACTAGCTGCCCGCCCCGGCTTCGCACGGGTAGAAAGTGTTGTTTTC
Organism: Hypsopygia costalis; assembly: GCA_937001555.2. Lineage (NCBI taxonomy): Eukaryota > Metazoa > Arthropoda > Insecta > Lepidoptera > Pyralidae > Hypsopygia > Hypsopygia costalis. Next base: position 618,462 of record OW443343.2, on the reverse strand, counting down.
TTTTCCTCGCTATTTTTATGTCTTTTCTCTCCATAAGAACCTTCCATATACCTTAACGAAAATATTAAAATAAAAATTAGCAGAATTGGTCGAGCCGGAGAAATCATTGAATAAAAAAAAATACATACAGTCAAAAGTCGAACCTAGAATCGCCCTACAGGTACAATAAACAACAATAATAGGCAATTTCTGGGACTCAAGATATCTCTGAACCAAATTTCATCTAAATCGGTCCAGCTATTTAAGCATGAAGAGGTAACAGCTAGACACTCGGCCGCATTTAAAATATTAGTATGGATCGGCGTTCCGAAAACCAGAAGAAACGACACTTAAATTGATATATAGACATTTCAACCCCATCGCACCCCAATACGGGATGATGGTCACGTTAGCCACGTTGAATTTTAAAATCGTTGTTGTTTTCGTAATCAGCGACCCGATAAACCATATAAACACAACTTTTGCTAAGGCGTCATTTTATATTTCTTATAGTTTAGCTGAACCATTATGGTTCTGCATCACGTGTTCTAAATCTTGGATATTTATACCTCAACAAAAAATGCTCATCAGGCTGAACGACTTTTGCTAAGGCGTCATTTTTAAATTTCTTATAGTTTAACTGAACCATTATGGTTCTGCATCAGGTGTTCTAAATATTGGATTTTTATACCTCAACAAAAAATGCTCATCAGGCTGAACGACTTTTGCTAAGGCGTCATTTTTAAATTTCTTATAGTTTAACTGAACCATTATGGTTCTGCATCAGGTGTTCTAAATATTGGATTTTTATACCTCAACAAAAAATGCTCATCAGGCTGAACAACTTTTGCTAAGGCGTCATTTTTATGTTTCTTATGGTTTAGCTGAACCATTATGGTTCTGAATCAGGTGTTCCAAATCTTGGATTTTTATACCTCAACAAAAAATGCTCATCAGGTTGAACAGCTTTTGCTATGGCGGTTTTTTTATATTTCCTATAGTTTACTGGAACCATTATGGTTCCGCATCAGGTGATCCAAATCTTGGATTTTTATACCGAGATGGAAATTTCGTGTCCACGTTTTCAAATCGATGCCATTTCATAATTGACGTCTCAGAAAACCATAGAATCGACTCGACACCCATATACATATTATGACATTTCAACCCCATCGCACCCCCACAGGAGTGCTCTTGTGTCACGTCGGTTATGGTAGATTAAGAAATAGCTGTTGTTTTCGGAATCAGCGACCCGATAAACCATAAAAACAATAACCGTGACGATTTTCAGACGTTTGCACCTCATTTCACCCTTTTAGGGGTTGAATTTTGAAAAATCCTGAAACACGTGTTTACTCATTTATCTACAGAATTGCTCGTGTAAAGTTTCAAATAAAATAGTCCAACTAATCTCGTTTCCCCATACAAACTTTGGACCCCCGTTTCACCCCCTTAGGGGTTGAATTTTCCAAATCCCCGTCTTAGTGAGCGCCTACGTCCTAAAAGGAACCCTCTTGCAAAATTTGAGACTCCTAGCACTTGCAGTTTCTGAGATTTCGTGATGAGTGAGTGAGTGATTTACTCTTTTATATATATACTCGTAGATAGGTATGTAACTTATAAAATATGTATTTGTGTTTTTTATGATTTGTTAATTAGATTTTTCGTTTAATGTGTTTATTATATGTATGCTTATTGCTATTACTCTTTAAAGAGTCGAAATATCATTTGATTGTACTGTTTATTTCTTACTCTTTATTTATTAATAACGCACATAGTGTAATAACCGTCAATTATTTCTTACTCTTGTTGCCTGTAGGGTCGGTTGGAAGACATCTCTTGTAGAGATAAGCTCACCTTTGCACACTTTTGATGTAGTAACATATAATGTAACATGGTAATGTTATGCTAAGTTATGATTTGTATTATGGTTATGTGCAATAAATAATTCGGAAGTTCCCTAAGATACCTATTGCGTTGCATAACTAACGAGATCTACAGTTTGACAGCCTCGAAGGTCCTCAACCTTTAGCATTGGACAAAGGCGACCTCCTCACTATTTGGATACCTCTGGCATGTATACAATGACATACAAATATGTATTTCGTAATATCAATAACACTACAGTGAGATTTGATTGAGACGTGGCATTTAGATATGTCTTATTGGTAATTATATTCTTTTTTATTTTTCGAGAAATCGTACATAAGTATTAATAGTAGTAGTAGTAGTCCATAATATGGACTACTACTACTACTACTACTACCTTAATAAAGATGATATTATCATCTTGATAATTGGCGATCTACTACAGTACATTTCCTAAGAGATTTTATACCATGAACGATGAAACTGTGGAATCAACTTTCCTTACCGGTATTTCCGAACAATTACAACATGGGAGCCTTCAAGACCCCTTGGTCAGTTGCTGATCTCAATGGTGATGATTACTTTCCACCTGGTGACCCACATGCCCGTTAGCCCCCCTTTCATATAAAAAAACATAAAATCATCCAATACTTTACATTTCCAGTTTAAATGTAGAGTTAGTTAACCTGGTCGGCCGACTTTCGCTAGACATTTTTGAGAAATTACAATTTTTTCTAGAATTAATTAGCAAAATACTCTAGCTAGATTATTGATGTGCCGTTTCGGGCAATGTTCCCCAAACTGGTGATTACTTTCCACCAGGCGATCCACATGCTCGCTTGCCCTTCTGTCATAAAAAAAAAATCAAAATTGGGGAATTCCCAAAATTCTCCATACAAAGTGTTTACCATGGGAAATATTTCCGGGAACAGCACTGCCCCCTTACCACCATCTCTTATTACCAATGAATAAGCGACTCTATTTCAAGTCGCTTATTCATTGGTATGAATAAGCATTCTATTCAGTTATTGAATCGCAATAAGAGATGGTGGTAAGGGGGCAGCTCTAAGCTAGACACAAAGATTCTATTTCTGTGCCCTAGTAGAACACTATGGCAGAGTACACTTTAAACCCTATCTATTGAACGGAGATTCATAAAATAAGTTCAATATATCATATTGTTATTAAATATGACATTGATTTGGATAAAAAAATCCAACCTAATTCTAAATTAAAAGCTATTTACATAAAATTTTAATAATTATGTAAATGAAAAGTCATAAATACTTAAATATATATATTTGTAAGTAATATTTACAACGGAAGTCGCTTCACAACACCATTAACCCATTATGGCTAAAATTAGAATTACAAATTATCTACTTATAGACATTTTTTTTAACATAAATCGTTGTGAATTTAATGAAATGAATTGACGTTATGATAGTTGAGGATTACTCTGATTGTTTATAAGAACATGACATCAGTCATGAAGGGAGAGTAAAAATAAAGAGAAAGGAAACTGTAGTTAATCGTAACATTCATAAATAAACAGTTTAAATTACAAGAGAACACGGAAAGACGTGTAAGTGACAACATGAGGTAAGAGGTTTTCACAAAGGTGCCTTAGTTTTTAGGGTTCCGTACCCAAAGGATAAAAAGGAACCCTATTACGCTCCGCTGTCCGTCCGTCCGTCCGTTCGTCTGTCACCAGGCTCTACCTCATAAACCCTGATAGTTAGACAGTTGAAATTTTCACAGATGATGTATTTCTGTTGCCGCTATAACAACAAATACTAAAAAACAGAATAAAATAAATATTTAAGGGGGCTCCCATACAACAAACGTGATTTTTTTTTTGCCGTTTTTATAGATGGTACGGAACCCTTCGTGCGCGAGTCCGATTCGTACTTGGCCGGTTTTTTATTCTATTGAAGTAACAAATATATTCATATGTAAGGAATTGTATCGTTACTTCACTGCAAAAATCGATATGTGCCTCAAGGCAGCATTATGGGCCCTGACTTGACGCATATATTTAAATGAAGAAGGTATATATTCTAGAAGGTATATATAGCATCACTTTGTAAATTAGACGCAATGTCGTTCAAGAACAGTTGATGATCGGTGATGATATACACAAAAATCACTGAAGTGATGATGATTTGGAATGAGTAGAAATATTTATTTATTATTTATTTACGAATGAATGAAGCTGAGGTGACCGAGGGAAGGCCACATTGACATTAAAACTGACAGCCGCAGAAGACAATGCTAGATCTACTGATGATCGGATAAACATTAGAGTGGATTGACTGTTCCAGTAGGGAATGCAAAATTCAGATTTCTGCAGTTGATAATACAGGGTAAAATTCAAGATCACGGAAGATCAGGCCGACGCCACACCTCATTATTGAAGATCTTTAGACAGTGGTTTGGGAGGAGTACCAGATTCCTTTTTAGAATGGCGATGAGTGCCAACCTGCGGTAGAAGATGGCACTTAACGAAGTAGAATAAGGAATCATTTTCTTCCATTCCATATTAATCGATTACATGCCTAAAAGTAAAAACAATCTGAAAAGTTGGCATCAATCGATTATACATCGATTAATACGGAATCCTATCATAGCTTATGTTCAGCAGTGACATGGTGATAATGAATGATTTTAAAGAAACAATATAATTTCGAAGTCAAATAGTTTCTCAGTGTTAAGAAGGTTGTTGTTCGAACTAAGTGCTGTCTTCTGAGACTTCCTCTGCAGTAGATTCACAGTTACATGGCACCGGCGGCGCCGGGTCACCGATGATGGCTGGTATTACCTGATATAACAAATGAAAATGTTAATATATATATATTAAGTTGGCAAACAAGCATATGGCCCCCCTGATTTGCCGTTCCCGTTGCCGACCCTGTAAAAACACCTTCACGGCCTTTTTGCATAATCCCATGCTGTATAAAAAATACTTAAAATAATAATAAATTTGGAAAATTTTATTAACGGAAATCATCATGACCCTCTAACATAATGTCTAATAAAGTCCTTCGATCTATAAATATCCCAAAGGTTACATTTACTACAGCACACCCATTGCCGGCCACGATGGAAAAAAACATGTTCACATACATGACGGTGTTGTGATGATTTCATTGACATTGGCATCTGAGAGGCTGGTACCGCAGCGGTCAAGAGCAGCCGATGATTGAGAACACTGGCCTTCAAAGTCACTTTAGAAATACTCACTATTATCACGTAATAGTGCATAATTTAGATGAGGAAATACGTTCGATAGACTCCACATTTATTTAATAATAGTTCAGTAAAAGGCAGCCGTAGTTGTACCCCCGGGACTTCACTGTTCATTGCCTTTTTTGGCGGTCGCCGCTGTTAATCCTGGCTACACAGGAGACACAGTGGTGGGAATGTGTGGTGGGCCTGTCCCGATTATTTAATAGTTCAGTCAAATCTTAATTTGTTGAGGAATTGATTTCCAACAAGTAGGAAATCGTTTTAGTACCCTCATTTGATCCTAAATCGTTGGTTAAGATGTAGTTAAAATTCAGTTCTGATTCAGTCAGATCTCACAAATGTCAAATTTGGTATTCTTGTATCACAATATGAACTTGAAAGTCTAATTTAAGTGGGATTATATATATCGTAGTATTACCGATAATTTAAGAAAATCTAAATGTTATTTTGCCAACATCCCAGGAGGTGTGCGTAACTTTTGAGAGCTAAATAAAATAATCGCGAAATGCTTCCTCTCTTTTTTTTAGTTGTTTCCTGTAACTTGAACCGGTGGTACTTCGGACCGAAAAAATTTTCATTCAATAATATAGAATTAAACTTTTTCTTTGCATGTACTTTTCTTTTCATAAATTTTTATTGTTATATTAGATTATTTCCTAACCAGCAATCTCTAGCGATATATTAATTTTAATTATTAAGCCGTTAGGCATTCGTAATTTTGGATGGAGTTCAGTACTATATGATATGAATCATACTATAATACCGATGTTTATGTTAATTGTAATCAAGATAGATTACAGTATGCTCATAAGTAAATAAAAAAATATGTTTGAATTGCGCTACGTTTGATTGAAATGTTTATACATTCAGGGGCCTTACTACAAGCTCTAAACGCAGGAACGGAACCGTCATGGTTGCGAATTTATGAATGAAATTTATTGATAAATACGCAACCATCATAGTTTTATTCCTGCGTTTAGAGCTTGTGGTAAGGACCCACCCTATTGTAATTTTTCATTGCTAATCGCTGAAGCAAAAATTGAAGATGCTGTAGATACATACCTAAATAGTACTTAGAACTGACGAGAAGGCTACTTTAATCACTCGTTCTTGAACGCAACTATCATCTAGGTCTTCTGTGAGGTGAAAGTACGTCGCCAATCTAATTATGCTGATCTCTACCTCTTTTTTGCCAAAGCTAAGGTGAGTATAGCATAGTGAAGTCCATACACCCCGTAAGCTTCTAGAGCCTTACCTGTTGTCCAAGGGTAATCAGGATCTGCGCCACTTTCTTTATGGCCTCTAGATCTGAAGGCGTGGGCAGCGGTAGCCGGCCCACCGCTGGGTCCTGCAGCGCCTGCACATGCTGGGAGTGGCCGCCCAGCCGCGAGCTGAGGTCTGCTACCGCCGCGAGAGGTAGGCGGTTCTCGGGAAACGGCTGGATAAGAGACTGTGATCATTTAATCACTAATTTATTATATGTATCTTGTGGCCAGCATGGCAGCGTCAAATATCAATGTCTCTTGTTCGTTGCTGATGCAATTGGGGCTTGTACTTTCGCCTACCATCAGGCGAAGCGGTGCTAATATGCTGAGATATATATATATATAAAAACCATACATATTTAATAATAGAGTGGTTAGTGCTAATTTTTTGTCACGTTCGAACGTGTTAGTTTACAAGTTATCAAAGAACAGTAGTTTATGAAACTGTTGCATAATAAGGGTTCTTAAAATACGAGTGTGAGTTTATCACACGAGCCTAAGGCGAGTGAGAATGGCCAACATTTATTTTTCACACCCCTAAATATTTTTTTTCAGTTTATTGACTATTTTTTTATTATTATTATATTATGATTTAGCATTAAAAGTAAACACAACTTCAAATTTTCTTCCTTCTACCATCAACCCCTATAAGTTTATATGGTAAAACAACGTTTGCCAGGTCAGCAAATAATTATAGTAAGGCAAGTTGGCTAAACAAACTTAATTTTTTTGTATTTTGGCAATCACACATATTCGCAGGTAAATAGACAACAATAAGAAATTGACGATGTAAATAATGCTCTTTCAAAAATAGTAAACTGGTTTAGTGCTAATAACCTACTTTTAAATGGTAGTAAAACGAAATATGTTAGATTTTTTACAAAAAATGTGAAACAAGTAAAAACCAGTGTGGTGATGGACTATGAGAGATTGGAATTGGTCAATAAGGTTGTCTTCCTTGGGATAACATTAGACTCTAAATTACAATGGGGCCCACATATAGAAACGTTATCAGGTAGACTCAGCTCAGCAGCGTACGCCGTAAGGAAAATACGTCAACTGACTGATGTTGACACTGCGCGTTTAGTTTATTTTAGCTATTTTCACAGCATTATGTCATATGGTTTATTGCTTTGGGGTAGTGCTGCGGATGTAGACTCAATTTTTGTGCTCCAGAAGCGAGCTATCCGTGCTATTTATATGATGAGTCCCAGGGAGACACTGAGAAATAAATTTAAAGAGATAAATATTATGACATTACATTCTCAATATATTTATGAAAATCTTATTTACGTTCATAAAAATCAAACTAAATTTAGGAAAAACAGTGATCTCCATCAATTAAATTTAAGAAATAAAAACAAACTCGCTGTGCATATTACTAGGCTCCATAAAATCTCTAACTCGTTCCCAGGTCAATGTATACGCTTCTACAATAAACTTCCAAATGACGCGTTTAAATTATCCATGGGTAAATTTAAAAGATTTATCAAAACTAGACTATGGCAAAAGGCTTACTATTGTATCTCAGATTACATAAATGATAAAAGTATTTGGAAATGACTTGCTCTTGTTATGTTAATGATTGTATTTGTGTTTAATGTAACGATATTGGCAATTAAAAGAGTCGGCCTTGAGTTTCTTGCCAGTTCTTCTCAAGAAGCCCCGTCGCCGGAACTGGCACTTAAATTCACTTTCACAGATAGTGTGATGAAAGTGCATCTAAGCTCTGCGGATTTAAGTAGATAGTAATGATTTAGATACATGTCTTATATTTAATTTGTATGACGTTTCTAAGTGCTTTACAAAGTCCAAGGAATAAAGATATTTTGACTTTTGACTTTGACTTTGACACACAATTTTTTTATTAGTTTTACTGTAGACCAAATTCTATTCAATAAATCAAGTCAACTCACAATGGGCCCAGCGAGGGTCTCCGTCAACAGCAATCCAACCACGAGGCACCAGCACCTTGATAACGACATCATTCCAAGATCACAGCCCCACAGCCGCCGGCAGCCAGCCGCCTCCCATATAAGCCCGCAGTAATAGACCAATTTCTCCACAATAGCCAGTAAGGCTATGTCAATTGCATTTGGTGCCATTATGGCAAATTGCCACCATAATTCGCTGGCGTGCAGCAAAAAGCCAAGACTGACTATTGAAGTCGTCCGACACTATAAGCATATGCAGTGTAAAACATAAAGCACATACTCGACCGACACAACATTAAATAGTAAGGGTGTAAGTGGCTCATCACCATCTTTAAGGCCAAAGCTGTTGTCTCTCGTACGTGGTACAAGCTGCTAATAAACAAATAAGGAGAAAAGAGAGGTAGGGATTCCTGCTCCGACTAGGGAAATACCTCTAGGAACTCCCGGCAGCCAAATAACAATGCCCGTAAGTGAAGATTGCTCACAGGAACACTCCTGTGAGTGAATGAGGTCACCAGACGTTTTTTTTTTTTTTTTTTTTTTTATACTACTTCGGGTGGCAGACAAGCATACGGCCCGCCTGATGTGAAGCGGTTACCGTAGCCATATTAACGCTCGCAACATAAAATATCGCTCGCGCGCCGCCACCCCCGCTGCCAACGCAGCATCTCCTTCCTTTCTGGTGACCTCACTCACTCGCAGGAACACAACAACCATCAAGGGAATTGTTATTTGGCTGCGGTATTCTGTGAGGTGGAGGTACATTCCCCAGTCGGGTAGCTTACAATTACGCTCCCTACCTCTCTTTTCGCCAGAGCTTCGTTTGTCAGTCAGCAGGGTGCACCGCGTGCAGGTGAAGATGGCTTTGGTTCAAAGATGTTGATGAAACACATACACCCCCAAAACGTGACGAGGTGCTGCGTGAGCAACGGGAGTAACACCACGCTAGGGATACTCGATTATCGTTAACGTCCATAGGTTTCGGTATCCGATTTACATTAGGCGCGTCGTATGCTTGTTAAGCATCTGACGTGGTATAAAAAAGTCATTTATTGGGTTTCCATTACACTTAAGGGAGACAAGTGGCTCACCGTAATCTTTGAGTCAAAGTCAACTTCACCTGCACAAGGTGTACCCTGCTGAGTAACTAATCTAACGAGGCACTGGTAAAGCGAGATTGAGCATAGCGTAGCTCTGGAGCCATAAGCTGCCTGATTGGAGAAGTTCTTCCACTCTACCTCACAGAAGACGGCAGCCAGGATAGTTTTCCAGTCGGTTAGCCTTAAAATTATTACGCTGTGTCCTGCCTCTCTCTAAGGAAGTACAGTCAGTGCCCTAAGATAATTGGTTAATAATCTTAGGGCACTATGACAGAGTGGTCACTCTGCCATACTGTTCAGTGGTCAGGTATCTTAGGGAACCGACCGTACATGATATTTTGCGTATGTTGCATTTGTAATGGCTTCATTTATAATGGCCCGAACTGTTATTTACGTACAAACGGTGGTTTACGTAGTACACAAACGGGTTCCAGCTTAAGAAAATTAGCGCTGGGGTTTGACAGAGTCAGACCACGGCATAATGCTGAGTTGGGTCCAATTTGTGGCATCATGCAGCACTATTTTTCTTATCATCTTTCTGTCTTACTTATACAGCTAATTAGTAATTTATGTAATAGTGTTGTGTTACGTTGCAATAAATGTTTCTTCTTCTTCTACTTTGCTAATGGTCACCGTCGACTCTGAAATTACGGATCACAGTATAATTTGTCCACTTTATCTCTCAAGAGTTCGTAGTGAAGATGTTTCATAACGTCAGCTTAGCAATTCCGGCGCCGACCGTCTCCGCCGGGCAGACGGCAGACATCACGGCGGCGTCATCCGGTTCCGTACCATCCATACATTGCCAAAATCAACTGCACAGTATGTAAACTGCAATAAATCTTCGATTAAGTTAGTTTTTAGTAGCATAATATCTGGACAGTGAAACTGGGTATTCCTTATAGACATTCGGAGTCCAATAGGACATCAAGGTGCCGTGACAGTTTGTGAAGATTGCGCGGTCAGGTAAATAGCGTTTCCCATCCAACTCCACCCTTACAAGTCCACTTCCTTTGGGAAGTGGATTTTTAAGGGCATTTAAAAGTCCACTTCCTTTGGGAAGTGGATTTTTAATCGGCGCGGGACCATCGGGAGGTAGGCGCCGTGGACACATCTGCACCTAAGATTACGATCTTTATATCGTCGAGATACAAACAAATATCATTCTTATAACATCTTTTCAAAAGTAGCGACAGTTCCACAGTCCAAAGCCTCCAAAGATTGAAGCCAAACTCCAAAGCTTCCTCCAAAACTCCTACCAATATCTTCTGATTAAATTGGTTGTGAGTTCCACGGCAGTCCTATGTAGTTTTTATCCCCGGAACTGCAATGGATTTCATTGTTCATTGACTTTTTGGTAAATTTAGTCGCCGCTGTTAATCCTGGCTTGATGGACGGCGACACAGTGGTGGCAACGTCTGGTGGGTACTCGTACAAACCAAGTTCCACTGTCTCTTCAGGCAGTGAGTGTCAAAGCTGTGTCGCATGAAATGAAAATTTAATATTTCTTTGTTAATTTTATATAATTTTTGTCCTTGTTAGTTACTGTATAGATTACAATTGCCGCGTCCAAGGTGTATGTGTGAGACTTGCTTACTCATATGTTGCTCATGTATTAGTTCCGCTTCGCAGACGAGTGCGATTATGTCGGCATTGCATTCGCGGAGATTCCGGTTGATGTCTTGTACATTGGAACTGTTAGTATTAAGGTATGGAGCTAGAATTTATCTATAACTTATGCAGGGTAGAGGAAAGGACCCATCCATAAATTATGTCACACGAATTTCATGATTTTTTGACCCCTTTCCCCGTTCGTGTTATAACACTTAGATTATAATAGATTTTGAAATATCACGTCACGAAATTTAGAACCCCTCCCACCCCCTTGTCATACTTCATTGCCTCCCTCCCTCCCCCGTAACGTGTAACGTAATTTATGGATGGATTTAAAGAGTACTAACTGTAGTACAAAAAAGTGTCCACTGACAAGCAGAAAATTGGTGGCGCCACGGAAACAAGAAGACGAATTTTAAACATAGCGCCAAAATTTCTTTAGGCTTTTAATGCTTTATTTGCCATATTGCTGTCTCTCACATTGCTAAGAGGGGAAGTCAAATTCCAAAAGCTTCTTACTGTTACTAATTACTTCTAATTAAATTCGTTGTGAGTTCCAAGGCAGCCGTAATTTTACCCTCGGGACTGCAATGGATTTCACTGTTCATAGCCTTTTTTGGCGGTCGCCGCTGTTGGCTACACAGGAGCTGTTGAATACAGTGGTGACAATGTGCGGTGGGCCCACGTTCTTCCACAACAAAAAATAGCGTCAAAAGTCATAAGAGTAAGATGGAGAAATAAATAATCTTTTTTTACGTTATCTCAAAGCAATTTCACAGGTCATGTTTAATAAATAATTTTAGACTACATAGACAGTTAAGAATTTAATAATGCAGTAATCTTAACTATACTGGTCAACAGAGATTTTATTTTTTTAAATTCAGCACACTTCATTTCAACTGCTATATTCACACCCATTGAGATATAAGTACTACGTACTACTTATATCTCAATGTTCACACCACATGTTCTTGCTACGCTAGCGCTATATCGGTGAATTTCTGAATTGTAATTTGTTGCTCACCACAGAACAATTTTTCAACCTGCTTCCCATATAAGACGGTTCTCCTTCCTCCATATATAACCACAGTATAAATAATAGTACTTACGTACACTCGTACAGTAGGTACCATACACTGCCAGCCGCTCTCTCGACTCGACCTCACGTTCTGAGATGAATCTGGAACACACATGTGATTTGTTCCACACTAGCGCACTGATGCTTTGCACAAACGTCGTTGTATACAGTGAGCTGTTAATATAGTTCAATGGTTTTTTTTATGTAATAGTTATATTTTATTCTTATATTACTGGTGTGTAAGAGGCTTGCCTCCATTTTTAGAGCCTAAGCCAACCTCATCTGCACGTGACGCGTCCTGCTAATTAATCGACGAGGCTCTAGCACAAAGACAGGTAGAGCAGCGTAATAAGAAGCTGCCTAACTGGGTAACTAGGTACCTCCACATCACAGAACACCGCAGCCAACTAACAATTCCTTTGACCTTTTAGGCATTTTTTCATATGAAATAATTAGGTGACAGATCTATGATTTAGACCCCTTAGGATCAGTAGTACCATTGATGGTACAAGTGACCCAACTTACGTGATACTTTCTGATTCAGATTGTTGAATAGATTTTAGATGTAATTGTATTATTGCTGATAGTTACTTATTGTTTTTGAGGTTAGACCTTATATTCAAGCTATAAAAAACTGTGATCAAATTATTATTGTTGTTGTTGTTGTTGTAAAGTCTTTATAAATACAATACAATAGAAATTACATAAACATGATGATAAAAGAGATACATGTACAATGGCGGACTTATGTCATAAGGGATCTCTTTCAGTCAACCATTCAATGAGTAGTTAAAAGATAACATTTTGACGAGAACTAAGGTACAATCTGATTATCCAAATACTTGGTAACAAAATAAAAATAATTATACAATAACACTAATTATGACACTGAAACAGTGAAAGTAAAGTTTGAACATATTACACTAACACTAAATACATACAATACCGTTATAGCTGTAATACATAATTATGTTATATACACTACAGCTGCAGTTCTAATTAAGTCTAAGGACATTTGTAGCACCACCCAAATGCTTCCTCAGTATTATTGTACGTGGATATATAGTGGATATATGTTATATGCACTAAAATTATTTCAAAATGGCCGCGCTTCCCCCTCCCCCGCACGCGATGTTCCATAGTCCTTACATAGCGTAATAAATTCTTTGATCCTTCATCTATCCAATCCAGTATTCAAATCAAATCCAATGGTGGATTAAAATTTGGATGGAGATGATATATTTGTAGCTGCCACACCAAACTGTATCCCCTGATTTTGTTACCATTCGTTTTTTTGAATTGCCTCCTTACGGAAGTAATTAAAAAAAAAAAAAAGATTCACGTCAAAACATCTGGGTAGGTGGTAGCCCTGTCTCTGACGGGGATCCTAACTTCGGGAGCTACAGCATACCGACTGGCGAGAGGTTTAAGATTAAAAAAAATAGCGAAATCTCGTGTTTAGGCCAAGACTTATTTTAAGTAACTGAAGTGTACTGCAAAGATTGAATACGTATAGTCATCATAAATTCATCGTGACGATGTGATTCATACTGGTGCAACCCCATAAGGGTTTAAAAGTGTATCCATAAATATGTCAATTGAAAAATCCAAGAAACAATTCGCAACGTGCTTCCAAATCCAAATAAACGTTTATCCACGTGACTCACATCCACATAATCGTCCATTGTCATTCGATGTATGATATGTGAGCATACCTCCATATAGTTGTTGCAATTGCCTAATCTGACCATCGCGGGACGTGAGCGCAAAGATAACTCGGAGACGGAGCCAAGTCACGACTGCCATACAATGGGTCTGTTCGTCTGTCTGTTTGCGTAACTTACGTGAGCTTATCGCGGGAGATATCTGTTGAAAATCTCTGAGATAGATCGTGTTCTATCTGATATATCATGGACGTGCTGAAGTACTGTTCAAGTTTTGTGGTATTTTATCTGTTTGATTGGGGTATAAGTGACTTATTTTGAGGAGCTTGATGCCTTCGTTGCGCGTGTCAGTTTAAACGATAATACACGTTAAGGAATGTCGTTATTTAAAGCGCTCTCTGTAGTTCTATGCTTCGGAAGGCACTTTAAGCCATCGCTTGGTCATCAGATGATGAACGTCCAGCCAAGTCAGTGGCCTTTGTATGGCTTGAAAATACTGGCATACGCCAACCAGCAGTTAAACAACGTGGTAAAGTACGCTGTAAATCTCTTCGATCGATGGGAGACCCGTAGCCCAGCAGTGTGACTGATAAATATAGATTAAAGCAGAAAATATCTCCAACAATATCAAAGTTACCTACCAAGCTACCAAGTCATTGCTACCTACTCAACCACCGTGCTCTCTTTTCGGCAACACAATGAGGAAAAAGGGATTTTTCTCATTATCATATACATACATATTTATTCATACGCATTAGGTGAGCCATATGCTCGTTTACTTACGACGCGAGCAGACTCCTAGACAACAAAATTAAGGTAATAAGCAAACTGGCGCGTATCCATTGTATCTATGCGAGGCGTGCGTGTTCTGTGTGTTTTATAACAATTTAGAGGATAGCACTTATGTAGAATACTTAAAGGCAATAATTTGCTTTCGCAATACGCTGGACAATGTTAACAAGCGTAATGGTATAATTATTTGGTGGCCCCGCCGCGTCGACGGACACGATATCGAAGTTACCCAACATTGGACTTGACATGAGAGATCATCACAAATATTAGTTTGAAACATATAAATATTATAATAAATAAATAAATATTGTCAGACAAATTACACAGCGCCATCTAGCCCCAAAGTAAGCGAAGCTTGTGTTATGGGTAGGTACTAGACAACTGATAAACATACGTAAATACATTTTTTTTGTAAATACATACTTATGATACATAGAAAACATCCAGACCAAGACAAACAGACAAGTTCAATTGTTCATGCACACAAATGTTTGTCCTGTGTGGGAATCGAACCCACGAAGTTGGTGTCGAAGCCGTGTCATTGACCGCTACGCCACCGAGCTCGTCGACATATAGTCACAGTATAAGTAATGATACTACCTAATATAGTTCAAAATTGTAATTAGAGTGTTTTTGTGAGAGCCTTCGAGCCCTTTGGCCACTCAAATCTATTGAAAAGTCTCGTTGATGAGATTTTTGGATTTAATATTCGATTTAATTTTTGAGTTGTGAGCATTGTGGCCACGTTTACTTACTTTGGTAACTCATTTGGTTCAGCAACGGCCGAAAGTGCTGGCACTCTGGCAGGCCTGGCCTCCGACTCAACGACCCTCCGCTCTACTTGTCGCTTTAATTATCACCAACTTCACGAAGGTATACTTAAGAGTAGTCCCGCGACTTTGTCCACGAAGTTAAATTTCTGCGATAAAAGTATTCAAGAAGTATTCTTCTTGAATAGCATTTATTTGCACATAGCACTATACAAATAAGTGAAACAGAAACAGAATTGAAAGGTACTGTGCATTTTTTTTTTATACTACGTCGGGTGGCAGACAAGCATACGGCCCGCCTGATGTGAAACGGTTACCATAGACATATTAACGCTCGCAACATAAAATATCGCTCACGCGCCGTCACCCCCGCTGCCATCGCAGCATCTCCTTCCTTACTGGTGACCTCACTCACTCGCAGGAACACAACAGCCCTCAAGGGAACCGTTATTTGGCTGCGGTATTCTGTGAGGTGGAGGTACATTCCCCAGTCGGGTAGCTTACAATTACGCTCTCTTCCTCTTTTTTCGCGAGAGCTTCGTTTGTCAGTCAGCAGGGTGCACCGCGTGCAGGTGAAGTTGGCTTTGGTTCAAAGATGTTGATGAACCCCTTACACCCCAATTGCAATGTCGCAAAATGGTCCCATCTGAGTGTAAAAACCGAAGTAGATTCAGCACTGATTTTCAGTTAGTTATTGTAAGTACGAGTATATGTTAACTTGTACATTGTTTGATTTCACCTCAATTTTAATTCTTCACATTTCCGACATACGACGGAGTTAATGCTTGTTATTTTTATGATAGTAATTTACATTATTAGTTAGATTTTAAAGTAAATTAATGAACTTTTAATGTTGCACACACGAGCTCAAAAAAATAAAAACGAAAATTAGTAAATAGCAAATTTTTCGGTTTCTTGATGGACTAGCAAAGCATTTGCAACATAAAGTGTCACTCGCGTACCGTCACCCATATACCCTCGCAGATATATCTTCCTTCCTGGTAACCTCGCTCACTCACAAGAACACAGCAACCCCTCTAGGAATTGTTACTTGACTGCGGTTCTCTGTGAGATACTTATTTTTATGTAACTTATTATTATTCAACCACTGTATATTCAATAAAGAATATATAATACTTTTCCAGTCGGGCAACGTATAATTTTTATCCTATTCACTACCTCTTTTTTGCCAAAGTCTCGTATTTAAGCAACGTGGTGCACCACGTGCAGGTTAGGTTGCTTTGGCTCTAAAACATATCGACAATATTGTAACTTTTTTTTGGTAAATATTTTTAAAGCATCATCGTCGTCAACTCATATTCATACCACTGCTGAGATTGGGTGTAAGTGGTTTATCAACACCTTTGAACCAAACCTAACTTCACCTGCACGTGGTGCACCCTGCTGACTGACAAACGAAGCTCTGGCGAAAAGAGACGTAGGGAGCGTAATTGTAAGCTACCCGGCTGGGGAATGTACCTCCGCCTCACAGAATACCGCAGCCAAATAACAGTTCCCTTGAGGGTTGTTGTGTCGGCGAGTGAGTGAGGTCACCAGAAAAGAAGGAGATGCTGCGTTGGCAGCGGGGGTGGCGGCGCGCATGGTGGCGGCGCGCATGTGATGATATATTATGTTGCGAACGTTAATACGGTTACGGTAACCGCCTCACATCAGGCGGGCCGTATTAGTTTAGTTGGTCATATAGAGAAAAGATTTCTTATCACTGATCTGCCCAAAACACTGTCTGCCACCCAACGTAGTATAAAAAAAAAAGATACGGGTCGCCTCTCAATCGAAGGTGTTTAGAGCATACTACATCTCCATCACAATGCTCAACTGCGGGTTGGCGGGGGCCAGTGTTATCAAGCCGCCAAAACGCCTAAAGGCGGACTTGGCTTAACGATTATCATATGTCAACAGCCGGGACGGCTTAACGTGGTGCTGTCCGACAAACTGAGGAGCTCAAGATAAATAAACCCATCCATGGACAGGCTACGGACGACGTTGCTTAACTTGCGTATTCGTCGACGCCATCGTGCTTAAATATATATACACAATATCATGAACATTTTTTTTTATTTTTTTTTGTTATTAAGCACTCATGTATGGATACATTTGCAGAGTCACATTTCTAAGTATTAGTTATTTGATACCGCACGGCGGGTCCGCTGTCAGCAAATTGATGGGTCGCCGGCTACCGGCGGGCGGGCTGCACGGATATGGAGTTATTGTGTCCGCTAATAGCAAGATAGGGCTTCGCTTCGATCCACGACCCGCCATTACCACGATGATTGCCCGCTTAGGGTTGTACATACATAGAAAAGTAAGATTTTTTGAACCAAAGCCAACCTCACCTGCACGTGATGTACCCTGCCTACAGAGCTTTCAATAGCAAATATTGAGAATCGAGCCAAATGAATCTATCTCAGCATAATGCTGCCATTGAACGCAACATTGTTTGTCTTATGCAATGCTGTCAGATCCCTAAAAGGTAGATAGACAGATAGAATATTATCTATCTATATATAGCTTTGTTTGCATAAACAAATTTAAAGTGCAGTGAATCAATAAATTATTACAGACCTGTATACATTATGCAGCAAGGCGGCTTTATTGCTAAGAGAAATCTTTTCAAGACAACCTTAGGGCAACGACTTAGTGCATGGAGTGGGCAGGATCCGCAAATCAAAATAAATTAATGAAGTAATGTTAGAAGAATCATTATTATAAAAGGCTTAAATCGCCAAATATATTATAATGCCACATATTATCTGTACTAAAATTTGGCTTAGGTACTTTATGGCTAGCTGGTATGATGAAGGCATCTCCTGTTAAGGAATTCTTTTAGAAATTTAACCACTGTTACGTTAAACCTGTCATGTTAACCTGTCATGGTTAGGGTTGCTTTAGCTTAAGTCAGCCTGCCTGATTTTAGTGAAAAAAAAAAGGAATAACCGAAACCCGCTGAGGATACTTCTAAAAAAAAAATTGGTCGCTCTCATTTGCACGCTGCCAGCGAGAAGAAAACCTTCGAAAGCGAGAAAAAGATGGAGTGGAAGAGATAGATGATAGATGCCTCACAAGCCGAAAGATTAGGCCGATCGTGCCTCTCTATCGCTTGTTCCGCTATCTCGCTTGCACGCTCAGCTCAGGCGGTACGTAACAATGAGTCATGGGTTTTCGTGCGTGCAGCCGGCTTTCACCGATTTGTAAGTCGTCACGTCAAAAAAAAAAAAGAAAATTTAACCTGGAAGGAGAATTTTGTGAAATAGCCAACCCTACTGTTAACGGGCAGGCAGAAGTTCAAATAAAGCTCGCCGGGGCGCGCCGGTATCACCGGAGCGTACTAAATTCACGGCATTCGTATTACGTATGCCAAACAGCTAGAGGCGAGCCAAATCGCAGATTTAGGGCGAAACACACGTATCGTCGGCTAACGGTCAAGTACCACCGCTTTTTAACTGACTACGATGAATTTAAAGGTGGTAGTGTGTTTAGAATTTCTTTATCTAGACAAGCATACGTATATGGAGGATTGTTGTCACTCCCGCTACTGACGCAGTATCTGTTACTGATGACCTCACTCACTCAGATTTGCCGAGATAGCGATGACAGGTGAGAGAGGATGCTCCTGGAGTGAATGCTCTGTATGTCGCCCTTCCCTCTAGAGTCTAGATGGACTGATATATATATATTTTTTTTATACTACATCGGGTTGCAGACAAGCATACGGCCCGCCTGATGTGAAGCGGTTACCGTAGCCATATTAACGCTCGCAACATAAAATATCGCTCGCGCGACGCCACCCCCGCTGCCATCGCAGCATCTCCTTCCTTTCTGGTGACCTCACTCACTCGCAGAAACACAACAGCCCTCAAGGGAACCGTTATTTGGCTGCGGTATTCTGTGAGGTGGAGGTACATTCCCCAGTCGGGTAGCTTACAATTACGCTCCCTACCTCTCTTTTCGCCAGAGCTTCGTTTGTCAGTCAGCAGGGTGCACCACGTGCAGGCGAAGTTGACTTTGATTCAAAGATGTTGATGAACCACTTACACCCCAAAAATACTCAAGAAAGTGGCCGAAGCGGGCGGGAAAGCGAAGGATCGCATATGGTCGAATCGAAAGCATTAGGGTCTATGCCGAACAGTGGATATATACAGACTGATAATGACGATGATGAACGGTACGTACTGAGTTGCTGCGTTGGCAACGGGGGTGGCGGCGCGCGAGCGATATTTCATGTTACGGTAACATCTGGCGGACCGTATGATTATTTCGAGACGAGCTCGGTGGCGTAGCGGTCAATGACGCGGCTTTGACACCAACGCTCGTGGGTTCGATTCCCACACAGGACAAACATTTGTGTGCATGAACATGTCTGTTTGTCTTGGTCTGGGTGTTTTCTGTGTATCATAAGTATGTATTTACAAAAAAAAATGTATTTACGTATGTTTATCAGTTGTCTAGTACTCATAACACAAGCTTCGCTTACTTTGGGGCTAGATGGCGCTGTGTAATTTGTCTGACAATATTTATTATTTGCGACCCGACGTATTGTAAAAAATTACTACATGAAATCGATGTATCTTAACAACAAAACACCGAGGTTAAATGCTGAGGTTAAAAATAACAGTTGTAAAGGCCATGTCCAACTGTCCGTATCATGTGAAGTCCATGTTTGTATTTTATTAATGTTGTTATATAATTCACGTGTAGGGGGCGCTCACAATGCGGACTGATGAGTTGTGAGATTGTGAGATACATGGACTGGGGTTTGGAGGCGAAGGTCAGCGGAACATGCTCTGTGGTTTGAAATAGTGATGTGAACACGTGCTTATTATATAAAGTTGTCAATAGTGTGTTATAATCATTGGGTATATGAGTAGTTCGAAAGGTAATATAATAATGCAAAAAAAAAGATTATTCGGCCTCCATACATTTTGGACATTTTTAAAAAGTTCTGATCAACAAAAAAGAAATGCTTCATATCCCCGCGTCTGTCTGTCTGGCTGTTTAAGAGAAATCGTCGTCAATCCTTAATCATCACTGTTGGGATATGGTACTCCCCTCATTCGAAGGAGTTTAGAGCGTACTCCACGCTGCTCAACTGCGGCATATCCCCTCGCACGTCTATCAAAGAACCGAGTGTAATCCCATAAATTTAAGAGAAATAATAATATATCTAATATTCTTTGATAAATTTTACGGTGTCACCTAGTCTCCAGCTAAGCAAAGCTTGTACCATGGTTACTATGAGTAATTGATAAATACACTTGACGAAGACTAACACATACATGTACGTACATGCACGCAAATATTTGTCTTTTGTTGAGATCGAATCCGTGACCCTCGAAGTCAAAGTTAGCCATTCGACTACCCGGCTCGTGTTACTCACTCACGGAACTCCATCGTGGTTTTTTATTTTTAATTTCGTAGAAATGAAGACAGTAAGGTATTTCTTTCCAATGTTTTCTAAATGCGTCCATTGTCTGAAGGTCGAGCATTTATAGATTAAAAAAAAAAGGATAATTGTTTCGAATCTTTATCAATGACCCTCAAAGAAAAAAAAAAAATATTAAGGCATCAAATCGAAAATCTACAAAAAATATTTTCCATCACACTTTCTGTTCACAATTTATTTCCCAATGTACAAACCTCAACATTCAAATAACTCATTACATTCCATAAACCGCAGAACATCACAAAATCACGTACAACACTAGAAACCACAGCGTTCATCAGAACACCGTCCCATCACTACCTATCAAGGGTATTCTAAAAAACATTATTGTTTATATTAACCGTTATGTAAGTGTCCATGTGTATATACGATGCGCACGCGCGCGAGCACGGTCGCCCTGGTGTCAGTCATTCTCGCATTCCTGACACCAGTGGCATCCGCTGACACCCTTGGACCACTCGCCGCCGTCTTGCCGCCGTTCTTAGCGAGTAACTTCGAGGAGTTGGTGAAGACCGCATCTGACAGTTGTACGTGTTTTGTGTTGTGTGTTTTACGACTATCCGGATGTACTACCGATCCGGATTATCGATTATGATGATCGGGCATCACTAGTTTCTTATCCTCACGTATGACGTTTAAAATTTTGGCGCGAACGGTAACAAATGTCATATATTTTTTTAATTTTTGTATTTGGCAGTTAGATTCATAAGTCATAGTGCAAAGCAAACAAATGTCGTTAAAATGTGCAGTGCTTGAATTGAATTTGTGATCGGGGTGGTGTAAATGGATCTTTTGTATTGTGTCCGATATATCACGTCGAGTGCCAGACAACAGTACGCCCCGCTTGATGTAAAGCGGTTACCTATAAACATAACACAAGTGTATAAACTAATGCTGCCGCCCCCGCTACTAACGCAGCATCTCTTCACGTCTGGTAACTTCACTTAATCGCAGGAACACAACAATCCTTCTCCAATCTTCAGTGGGATTGAGGTTTTCCCAAGTCTGGCTTAATTATGGCTTACCTCTCGTCAGAGCCTCGTTTACTAGACGGCGGGATGCACTACGTGCCGGTAAGGATGGCTTTGGCTCTGAAGATAGTGGTGCGCCACATAAACTCTTTAATTCTATTTTATTTTATAAATTCTTTTGTTAGAAAAAATATATTAACGAATCGTCTTTCTTCGGGAAGACGTCCGTCTTAACTCTAGAAAATTATAACATCAATTAATTTTTATTGCGTTTCTGACAGGGGTTTCCAAACTTTCTCAGCCCGCGTAGTATTTTGTGTAGGTGCTAATTAGTCAAAATACTTTCTGGAGAACAGTAAAGAGGAGTGCCTCACGGTGCCTCGTAGTGTAGCCGGCGTAGTGTCGCTGCACAATTTGGGAGCTCCTGTATTATGAGATCAAGTCACTTGGTTAAAACAAAAATAAAAATGAACTGACGCCTAATTGACTTTACCTCTAATAAAAGAATAAAAAAGGAGTTAAACGGTTTTGTTCAAAAGGAAGATGATAATTTAAGATCATTTTCAGCTTTCGATAGGCGGTGAGTTACTGCACGTGGTGCTCCTAGTGATTAGCAAACGAGGCTCTAGCGTAAATACTCGTAGATAGGTAGTAACCTACTAATATCACAGTAGTGATATTTAATTAGAATAGTCAAGCGTCAACTCATCAGTTGCGGTTGCGGATGATCATAGCAGGTGGCAAACAAGAACACGTCTGATGTGAACGGGTTACCGTAGCCTATGGACGTTTGCAGTATCGAGATCATCATTGCCGTTGGAGAAACCTCTTCATGCCCTTTATTCTTTTAGTGTGCAATTCCAAGCTTACGACAACTTCAAATTAAATTTAAAATTCAGATTTAGTGGTAATTACAAAGTTAGTTTACAATTTTACAATGATTTGGGATCTCCTCAGTTAAGTTGAAATATCATGTAAGAGTAGTCCCCTCTTCTCCGTGACAATTTTAATCATGTAATACATAAGAAATTTCTGAGGTATCGAAACGGGGACGAAGAAATTCGGGTCGACGTAGCCTGCAGAGTTTCAAGCTGAAGTGTCATTGGGCCGGTCACATCTGCTTAGTAAGTAACAGCAGATGGGGTAGGAAGGTATTAGAGTGGAGGTCG
Source organism: Hypsopygia costalis (assembly GCA_937001555.2). Lineage (NCBI taxonomy): Eukaryota > Metazoa > Arthropoda > Insecta > Lepidoptera > Pyralidae > Hypsopygia > Hypsopygia costalis. Next base: position 595,547 of record OW443343.2, on the reverse strand, counting down.
CGCGTAGGCCGACGAAGCGTTGGACGCCCTCCTTCTAGACGGTCCGTTGACCTTAAGAAACTAGCTGGAAGCGGCTGGATGCGGAAGGTGGAAGATCGTATTTCGTGGAAAGCATTGGGGAAGATTTATATCCAGCAGTCGGTACAGGCATACAGGCTGATGATGATGATGATGGATACATAACAAATTATAGGTTACAATATTTTACAAAATTACGGTCTGATACATACTTTCTTAACGAGGTATCTCCTTAACATCCTTAGGTCCTTTTACCTGGTTGGTTTACTGGGGGAGAGACTTGCAACCCTGGGATATGACCGAACTGTTGGTGCACAGGAGAGCATTAACTGTACGCATAGGGTCTTGTCTGCCATGCCACCCGACATGTCGGGTATAAAAAAAGTGGTTGGGGGTTCATCAACATCTTTGAACCAAAGCCAACTTCACCTGCACGCGGTGTACCCTTCTGACTGACAAACGAAGCTCTGGCGAAAAGAGAGGTAGGGAGCGTAATTGTAAGCTACCCGACTGGGGAATGTACCTCCACCTCACAAAATACCGCAGCCAAATAACAATTCCCTTGAGGGTTGTTGTGTTCTTGCGAGTGAGTGAGGTCACCAGAAGGGAAGGAGATGCTGCGTTGGCAGCGGGGGTGGCGGCGCGCGAGCGATATTTAATGTGGCTACGGTAGCCCCTTCACATCAGGCGGGCCGTATGCTTGTCTGCCACCCAAAGTAGTATAAAAAAAAAAAGTGTTATGTAATCCGTCCATCCATCCGTGGCATCACACAGCAATTTAACGATAACAAAAGTGTTTCATGGCTATGGTGGGGCCTATGTGGCCCATTAAAAATGGTGATATGATGATAAGTACACAGGCATCGTTCTATTTTCTATAAACAACAAGGTCACTCGCAGCTATAATCTGTCCTCCATATTAATAATGCCTTGTTTTGATTGTTTGTTCCGATACAGATGTGTGGGTAGATACATTATGAATAGGAAGGCCTTTTTCTCGCGACTGACTCATCAACACAAAGCCAAAACTACCGAAGGTATTACTTAATTTGATCAGGAAGTTCCATCAAGTTTATTGTTAATTATAAACTATAATATTTATAAACCAAAGAAAATTGTTAGTTAAACTTATAGCTAAATAATTTATTTGCTATTAATGTATTATATACCTATACTAGCTGCCCGCCCCGGCTTCGCACGGGTAGAAAGTGTTGATTTCTATTCCTCACAATTTTTATGTCCATAAGAACCTTCCTTATACCTTAACGAAAATATTAAAATAAAAATTAGCAGAATTGGTCGAGCCGTTCTCGAGTTTGGGCTTAGCAACATTCATTTTAATATGGGAACACCTGGAAAGTGTACCCTCTCAAACGAATAAGAATTATTAAAATTGCTGTACAATTGACGGAGAAATCATTGAATTAAAAAAAATACATACAGCCGAACATAGAACCGCCCTACAGGTACAATAAACAACAATAATAGGTAATTTCTGGGACAAAAACTACTCCCATAGTCGCCTTGTACGATTTCCATTGGCAGAGACGGAGTGATTCTATTCTAGTCTGCCGGAAACCACACGGCCGTAAGAAGGAAGAGTGGTATACGCGGAATAAATACAGTTTCATCGGCACCACTCCCAGTGAGAATCTCAGCTTCAATTATACATATTTCGCTGCTAAACATTGACTTTACTTCAGGAAGGAGATCTTCCCCAAATTTTAATAATATTTTTGAAAACTCTTGGGCACGTAAAGTTCTATCTATAGCTTCTACTGCCTTATTGTTTTTTTTCGCATTCATCTGAAACGATTAGACAGCAATCCTGAAACATTTTCGCTTTGTCACAGTTTCGTGTCACAAAGCATGTCGGTGTTTCCGTTCTGTATATATCGAGTATAATATTGAACATTGTATTTGCGTCATTCCGCCTAGAAGTAATATATGGCTGCTATACCTGGCGATGCTGCTGTGAGATATTATTTTGGCGCCTGATTTCAGCGATGATTGCTATCGTCAGGTATGTTTTTCCAGTCCTTCCTGAAGCATCTAAGAAAAACAGTTTCCCTTCGTTGTTTAGAAGACTTTGCATCACAAAATCTATCTTGCTACATAGCGTCCCACAAATGCACGCATTCTTCTGGTTTGTGCGAATACCAATCGTTCCATTTCAATTTTAGCGTACACGTCTATAATAAACTGACTAAATAGACCACGTTACCTTTGTAAATAAATAAAACGATTGCGTCTAACTTGTAGCAGGTAAGCATAAAAGTAGCACTGCGCGGTTATTTTTTTACAATACAATCAATATTTTCTTAAACTATTTATTGTTTTTTTAAGTAGCTTTTTTAGTTCTATTTGCTATTATAGCATGTTTTTTAGTTATTTTTTTAAACTATAATTTATTGTATACACCATGTTGTTTATGCAAATAAATTTAGCTTTGTTCTGCATCAGGTGTTCCAAATATTGGATTTTTGTACCTCAATAAAAAATACTCATCAGGCTGAACAACTTTTGCTAGGGCGTCATTTTTATATTTCTTATAGTTTAGCTGAACCATTATGGTTCTGCATCAGGTTGGAACACCTGATGCAGAACCATTTTATTCTGGTTCTGCATCAGGTGTTCCAAATCTTGGATTTTTATACCTCAACAAAAAATGCTGATCAAGTTGAACAACTTTTGCTAAGGCGTCAATTTTATATTTCTTATAGTTTACCGGAACCATTATGGATCTGCATCAGGTGTTATAAATCTTGGATTTTTATACCTTAACAAAAAATACTCATTAGGCTGAACAACTTTTGCTAAGGCGTCATTTTTATATTTCTTATAGTTTAGCTGAACCATTATGATTCTGCATCACGTGTTCTTTACACCTCAACAAAAAATGCTCATCAGGCTGAACAACTTTTGCTAAGGCGTTACTTTAATATTTCTTATAGTTTAGCTGAACCATTATGGTTCCGCATCAGGTGTTCCAAATCTTGGATTTTTATACCGAGATGGAAATTTCGTGTCCACGTCTTCAAATCGATGCCATTTTCGTTATTGACGTCTCAGAAAACCATAGAATCAACACCCATATTGATATTATGACATTTCAACCCCATCGCACCCCCACAGGAGTCCTCTTGTGTCACATCGGTTATGTTAGATTATAAAATAGCTGTTGTTTTCGGAATCAGCGACCCGATAAACCATGAAAACAATACCCATAACGATTTTCAGACGTTTGCACCTCATTTCACCCCTTAGGGGTTGAATTTTGAAAAATCCTGAAACACGTGTTTACTCATTTATCTACAGAAGCGCTCATGTAAAGTTTCGTATAAAATAGTCCAATTAATCTTGGTTCCCCATACAAACTTTGGACCCCCGTTTCACCCCCTTAGGTGTTGAATTTTCCAAATTCCCGTCTTAGTGAGCACCTACATCCTAAAAGGAATCCCCTTGCAAAGTTGGAGACTCCTAGCACTTGTAATTTCTGAGATTTCGTGATGAGTGAGTCAGTGATTTACTCTTTTATATATATAGATAATTTATTAGCATCCGCGGCTTAGCCCACGTTTACTTTTTTTTTTTTTAAAGTATACTATCTTCTTCTTAATACCTTTGAGGATATGTGTACAAAGTTCATGATGGTCAGTTGCTTAGTTTCGGCGTGAAAGTGTAACAAACAAACTCACATTCACACTTATAATACAGTGTGTCCCGGGATAAAGTCCTAAATGACAAATAAAATATATATAGACGATATATGTATATATCGACGAGCTCGGTGGCGTAGCGGTCAATGACGCGGCTTCGACACCAACGCTCGTGGGTTCGATTCCCACTTATGACAAACAATTGTGTGCATGAACATGTCTGTTTGTCTTAGTCTAGGTGTTTTCTATGTATCATAAGTATGTATTTACAAAAAAAAATGTATTTACGTATGTTTATCAGTTGTCTAGTGCCCATAACACAAGCTTCGCTTACTTTGGGGCTAGATGGCGCTGTGTAATTTGTCTGACAATATTTATTTATAAATCTTAATTCATGGAAAAAACTAGATATAATTTTTTTTAAATATTTTTTTGGCAATAATTTATATTGTGATCTATTTTCACGGTTACACTTTATTCCTAGACCAACTGTATAAATGATATTAGTACGGAATAGGAATATATTTATTATGTACTAGCGACCCGCCCCGGCTTCGCACGGGTGCAATGCTGATACTAAATATCCTACAGAAGGTCTTTGCGCATTGTCCTATACAGAGCTTCCACAGTTATAGGCACGCGCCGCGCCGCCCCGTCCAATACCGCCTCACCGTTATGTCCCTGCATTTTGAATCTGTAATATCTTCGAAAATATTCGTTCAAATTACATGCTGTAAAGGGCCATTGATCTATATTAAATGAACAATGTTTTTAGAGAACTTAATTAGATGAGGATTAATGCTGTATTGCTTAAAATCGTTTCGTAAATAAGCCATTATTTCTCGTAAAAAATAGAGTATAATAAACGGTTACTGTGGGTTATCCCTAAGAGATAGACATATACCCTCTCGGACTTTTTTGTAGACCATTTTAAGGTGAATAATATTGTACTACATTATTTTGATCTATTTCGTAGGGTTCAGCCAGCGTTTGCAATGTAAGCGCAAAAAAATATGTTTATTTACGACATCACATTGGAAACCTCTAAAATTATCAGTGTTTCTCTACTAAATTATGTATGTTTTATAAATATAAACCTTCCATAATAAACTCTCTATCTATTAAAGAAAACTGCATCAAAATCCGTTTCGTAGTTTTAAAGAACTAAGCATACAAAGGGACATAGGGACAGAGAAAGCGACTTTGTTTTATACTATGTAGTGATATATTGTTAAGTAGGGTTGTAAGTAGTTCCTCAATATCTTTAAACCAAATTCACCGTACGAGTGACCTTGCTTTGGAGGCTTACTTTTTTTTTTATACTACGTCGGGACAAGTATACGGCCCGCCTGATGTGTAGGGTTACCGTAGCCATATTATCGCTCGCAACATAACATATCGCTCACGCGCCGCCACCTCCGCTGCCATCGCAACATCTCCTTTCTTTTTGGTGACCTCACTCGCTCGCAACACAACAGCCCAAGGGAACCGTAATTTGGCTGCGGTATTCTGTGAGGTGGAGGTACATTCCCCAGTGGGGTAGCTTACAATTACGCTCCCTACCTCTCTTTTCGCCAGAGCTTCGTTTGTCAGTCAGCAGGGTGCACCGCGTGCAAGTGAAGTTGGCTTTGGTCCAAAGATGTTGATGAACCACTTACACCCCAAACTTCTACCATTTTTAGAGCCTAAGTCAACATCACCTGCACGTGGTGCATCCTGCTGTTTTACTAATGAGGCTCTGAGGAAAGAGAGATAGGGCACAGCGTAATTTTAAGCTACCTGTGTAATGAAGGTACATCCGCAGTCACACATGCTTGTTTGCCGCCTTAGTAGTATACAAAAAGATTTCTTTAAAGATGTTTTGTATTAGATATTTGCTCTAATATTATTATTAATATTACAGTCCACTTTCCATTTGCTACATTAAAACAAAAACGTGACGACACTATAAAACATTATGAGCCAGCTGCTGGTGACGTCACGTCCGGTGCGCTACTTGTTTGCTTGACTTTGATTTCCATATAAAACTGGCGTCAGCTGTTGTCAGGTGTTTGACCGGCGAATGACCTCATTGACTCGGGCAATATTAGGTCAGTTGACGGCCGGTGGTAGAGTGCCAGTCGTTACTCATTAGGGTCACGCGTTCGATTTCCGCATAAACTTTCGTGTTCATGAACATGTTTTTTTGTCTGTTTTTTGGTGTTATATAAAACACCTTATTATTCTACTAAACCTATCCTATCCTACTTCCAAGGTTTTGCTAACTTCCCTTCCCCCTGTTTCTTACTTTGATCATGTATATGTTTGGTACTTTTTCACGGCTTTCAAATTTGGCATTACATAAAATAAAATATGTTATTTATTACCGCATTTTTATCCAGATACTGAAAATAAATATAAATAAGTAAATATTTCTGGACGAACACTTTTATTTATTATATATTTATTATTATATATATTGACATTATTGAGGGACATTTAGTTCTAAACTACGCAAAATTGAACTACGGGTAGTTCAAATTATATAACTAATATTATACTTAAACACATTTTTTTATACAGAAAACACTCAGACTAAGATAAACAGTCAATATTTGTCTTGTACGGGGATCGAACTCGTGATTTCGAAGTCCAAGTGCCATTGCTAGCCATTCGACCACCGAGCTCGTCAAACTGTGTGTCATACATTTATCCCGGTAGGTTAAAACTGAGCAAAGCCGCGTGCAGTATTTAGTATTATAAATGTGAAAAGGGCTAAATGGATTAAGATTAAATTCGGCACATAGATAGTTTGGAACGCGGAATAAAATAATATTAATAAGGTGTCTGTTCTATTGGTAATATGTTCATGTAAAATTGCGGGCGGAAGCTATTTGTAGGATAGGAAAGGCAGATGGGAATGTGTGCTTAACTGTGCTTCCTTCACTTTACGAATGCAACAATAACACAAAGGGTATTTGTGTTGTTACATATAGGACTTTCCTGAATAAAATTAATAGTCCGCTCTACATTAAGTTGTTCCCTTTGTCTGTTCCAGGTGAAGTTCTTCCCCTCGAAATCCTGTTCAACCGTCTATTCACAACCGAGCTCCCACTGCTGGACATGGTAGAATTTACCCGAAACGGCAGACGATCCTACCGCATTGCAAACGCCCACCTACGCCTGCGAGAACTCCCCCGGCCCACAACCCTCATCGTATACATCCCTGGCTGGTGGAACTCGCCGAGCGATGAGGCCTCCAATGCTCTCGTCACAGCTTTACTAAGAAGAAACCCTATAATATTAGTAGTCGATACACGCCTCGCGTTTACTAGAGGATACGTCTCTTCGGCATCAAGAGTCAAACCCATCGCTAACCTTCTATACTCCTTCATAAAAAACACATACAAAGAAGGCATGCCCTTATCAGGAATACATCTAATAGGGTTCAGTTTAGGAGCGCATGTAGCTGGCATAACAGGGAAATTGGTGCAAAGGGGTTTAAATGACAAACTTGGTAGGATCACAGCATTGGACCCCGCCAGACCGTGTTTTGTTCGATCTTCCGACTATAGGCTAGATCAAAGAGACGCTCAGTTCGTCCAAGTAGTCCATTCTAGTGCTGGGATACTTGGTCTAGAACACCCGGTGGGTCACGCCGACATTTATGTCAATGGAGTGCTGGTGAAGCAACCTGAATGTAGAGACAGGAGTATCACGTTGGAATGTGACCACGCGCAGGCTTGGAGACTTTATTCCGAGTCTGTGATGAATGATAAGTCCTTGATGGGTAGGAAGTGCAACTCTTGGACGGAGGTAGTTCGAGGGGAGTGTACTGGGAATGAAACTGTCGTGGGATACTCTTGCAGCGTGCAGTCAAGGGGGATGTATTTGTATAAATCTGACAGCGGAGTTCGGAGTAGGAGGACTGATGCCAAGGTGCAGGTTTTCAATCCATTGGACCTGTTTTCGTGGTTCCAGTGAATGTGCAGACGTTGGGATTTCGTTTATGCCGCTGTATTCCGTTTGGTAGCAAAATTTGAATTTTATTTATAGACGGACATTATTAAGTGGTTGTTTGATCAATACGGATATTTTGAATATCTATCTGAACCGCAAGGTTTTGTATAACTTCGACCCCAGCACTGACAGTCTATCCAAACAGGACCGTCAGTAAGAAGACGTCAAATTTTTAGCACACGTTGAATCCATCGCATACGTCCGTGGTACAACTAATGTTGTGAACTTAGTGCATTAGAGGACCAGAGGCCCTACCGCCGAAGCTGAAAACGATTACCACCGGGTTTTTTGATTCCAAAAATTGGTCTCAGGTTAAAGTTATTGACACACATCTTCAGCTTATTTGGTAGAGCTCTAGGGATTCTATCAGCTAAGCTAAACACAATTACCAACAATGTAAGCAGTTGTGTCGTTTTCGCATTCAAATAAAAAGTTGATTTTTAAAAAAATATATAAACCGACTTCAGTTGGCGAGCGCAGCTTATTGGCGGAATACCCCGGGAGAAACTGGCTGCCCGTCTTCCGGGAGAAAAGTTATTGCATCACACAAGATTCCTTAGTCGCCTTGTACGACATCCAGCGCAGAGCAATAGAGTGGCGCAATTTTATTTTGCCGGTAACCACACGTTGAAGGGTTTCCCTCGATTTTTGTGGGATCCTATCATCAAACTCTGACTTGGTGAATATGGGTGGTGTACCACCTCGCAATCATACCTATTCAAATAAAAAAACAAAATTTGACCACACCTGCGTATAAAATTTATGGGTTTCCCTTGTTTTGCCTGGGATCCCAACATCAGATCCTGACTTGGTGAATATGGGACCACCTTGCAATCATACCCTTCCAAATAAAAAAAAGAATTTTGAAAATCGGTTCACAATTCGCGAAGATATTCAATAACATACATACAAAAAAAAATCAGTCGAATTGAGAACCTCCTCCTTTTTTGAAGTCGGTTAAAAATCCAATGGTAATCGGCTTCAGCTTCGGCGGTAGCAGTAGGACCCTGATCGAGTGCATTTCTTGGCATAACATCGCTTTCAATGCATTTTAAATTATTAATTTGGTGCTTTTTTTTAACAAAATTATTTTTTGTTAATAATTTTGCGCATTTCTTTGGGTAGATGTTGGCAACATTTAATGTATGTAATCTCTCACACTCACGTATAATACTTTCGTAGGGCGCGGTTTTGGAAGACTGGCGTTCAAAATATACCAAAACTGCATTTGGAATTTTTGTCGTATCGTCAGTGGAATACGTCAAACTTAATACTTTGCCGATTGGACCGTACTTACACCGCATACAATAGGGAGTAAATTATAACTAAGGTAAAATTAAATTATAGTGTAAAACGTAATATACTGAGAGCATTCAGTATAAATTATGACTTTAATGGGCTGATCAGTGGCTGATCGATCACTGATAGGCAGTAAAATCGTTTTCATTGAATTCATACATAACAAAAACAACAAATGCCTTAATAATGCTATTGTCAGCATTATAATAATATTATGTTAATTTAAGTAGCCATGCTTGCAAATTAGTACAATATTGAATGTCCGAGTCGGCCAAAGGTCAAGTGATATCTCGAACATACGTAACTGAATAGTTTGTTCACACGTTAGTTTACAATATTTTTTAGGGTTCCGTACCGAAAGGGTGCCAACGGTTGTATTACTGGGACGCTGTCTGCTTGCCTGTCCGTCCGTCTGTCACAGGGGTCTATCTCTTGAATTTGCTGTGGTCGCTTTAGCAACGAATACTAAAAATAAGATAAATTTAAAAATTTTTGTGAAAAGGGGGTCGTCCAACAAAAAACATATATTTTTTCGTCAGAGTTTTTTTATAATGGCATTAATTGAGAATTTTAAGTTAGATACTTATAATAAAATTTTAAGGATAGATTACTTAAATTTTTCACCGATTTTGTATTACTGAGACCGATATAACAAGAAATAAAAATTATAAGAGGTCGCCAACAACCACTACACAAAAACTGTTGTAATAACAACATTACACGACATAACAACATTGACGAGCTCGGTGGCGTAGCGGTCAATGACGCGGCTTCGACACCAACGCTCGTGGGTTCGATTCCCACATAGGACAAACATTTGTGTGCATGAACATGTCTGTTTGTCTTAGTCTGGGTGTTTTCTATGTATCATAAGTATGTATTTACAAAAATAAAATGTATTTACGTATGTTTATCAGTTGTCTAGTACCCATAACACAAGCTTCGCTTACTTTGGCTCGATGGCACTGTGTAATTTGTCTGACAATATTTATTTATTACAGATCTTTAAGGATAACCACATATTGGTAGCACACCTAAACAGTTTTTAACCGACTCCAAAAAAAATTATTTAAATGTTTGTTACTTAATAACTCCGTGATTTATAAACCGGTTTAAAAAAAACTTTTTTTATTGGAAAGAGTATAACTTCCAGATTGGTCCCATTTTTTTTTCATCATCATCATCAGCCTGTATCTACCCACTGTTAGGTTTGTTATTTCATTACTCCGTCATTTATAAACCGAATTTAAAAAACCTTTTCTTATTTGAAAGAGAATACTTCCAGGTTGGTCCCATATTTTTCATCATCTGTATATACATACATAAATGTAGAGCAATGTTTGGAGTCGGGGTTTTTTTTTTTATTATTAAAAGTTTAAAACGCTGTACGGAGGTACGGAACCCTTTATACATAACTTCGACTTCGAGCCCGACTCGCACCTGACCGGTTTTTTATATATTGACAACTTCGGTGGTCGAATACATCCACACCAAGTTGGGTTCGAACTTCGATCCCTGTACAAGGCAAACATTTGTGTGCTAACATGTCTGTTTGTCTTGATCTTTGTTGTTTTTTTATGCATTACGTAAATATGTTATTCAAAATGTTAAATTGTTAGCTACGTAGGTTTCCCCCCGTGTAAACTTGATTCACCTGGAGATACATCTATCTGGGGGTGCCATCCGATCCATAACGAGGCTGTTGTGTGGCAAAAGAGAATTAGAATACAATTTGTAAGGTGCCCAACTGAGGAAGTACCTCCACCACACAGAATACCGCATCGAATTAGTAACAAGTCGCTTGGGGCTTCTTGTGTCCCTACGAGTGAGTGAGGCCACCAGAAAGGCCAGAAAGGAAGAAGTTGCTTTGCTGGCAGCTAGGCTGGCGGCGCGTGAGCGACATTTCATGTTGCTAGCTCTAATATGGTTACTGTAACCGCTTCATACCAATCGGGCGGGGTAGATTTTAGATTACCTGGGCGAATTAAGCAACCCAGGAGTTTTTTCTCCAGGTGAAATATGTCTACCGGGAGGGGGGGGGGGGGGGGAGCGAGGATATAAGTCATATTTAGAGTTATTTCATCATATTTAGAGGTTTCCCCAGTCGGGTAGCTTACAATTAGGGTTGTAACGGAACTTCGCTTTCGCCTCCGTTACTGCGGAAGTTCCGCAAGAAATCGTATCTTCGCCTCCGCCTCCGCCTCCGTACAATTTTTGCGGAGTTGTAACGGAGGTTTATTTACGTAATCATATACCTACGTAATCATAGAACAATAACGCGCGGTAAAGACTATTAGAAGACATCAATTCCAGATTTTGTGTTAATTTTGATTGACTAGAAGGTAATATTTATTTACGAGTATATGTTTACTTAAGTGATTTGAAATGAAAACTTTGTACTTAGTTTTAATGCACCATAAATTTAGATTTTTTCTATATCCACTTTCACCTTCGCCTCCGCCTCCGTTAACCTCCGCATCCGCTAAATAGGCCTCCGTTACAACTCTACTTACAATTACGATCCCTACCTCTCTTTTCGCCAGAGCTTCGTTTGTCAGTGAGCAATCTGCACCGCGTGCAGGTGATAGCGACCGCTACGTAGCTTTTTAATGTGTTTGTTGGAATACCTCGCAGTTTTGTGTATACGACGTATCATGACGTAAGTAACTGTGATATTAGTTGTATTGTACTGTATGTTATCTTGTACGGGTATATTTGTGAAATTATGTACGATTTTTGTAATAAATAGTTGATTATGAGAAAATGTTTTTTTTTAAAGTGAAAACTTCTTTAGCGGCGTTGTGCACTTTTTGGGATGGGTAAAAAATGTTAAACTCGCGTTAGGACACTTGGGCTGATTGAAAATTCGTAAGACGAAGGAAGAGTAGACCGCCGCCGGCGCGGTGCAGGAGAGGAAGTAATATCCCCTCTCTTGCTACCGCGCGGCGAAAATGTTTGCCTGCTCCTGCTGTTTATTTTTAATGTAATATAAATTGTCATGTTTGTGTACGATAGCGCAATAAATGAATATTGTATTTTACCACATAAATGATAATGAAGATGTCTTCTACTTAACTCCATTGTGACAAGAAGAATTCAAGGTAGCCTTTACATTTTTTTTTTTTTTTATATACTACTTCGGGTGACAATAAAGCATACGTCCCGCCTGATGTGAAGCGGTTACCGTAGCCATATTAACGCTCGCGACATAAAATATCGTTCGCGTGTCGCCACCCCCGCTGCCAACGCAGCATCTCCTTCCTTCCTTTTTGGTAACCTCACTCACTCGCATGAACACAACAACCCTCAAGGGAATTGTTATTTGGCTGCGGTATTCTGTGAGGTGGAGTACATTCCCCAGTCGGGTAGCTTACAATTACGCTCCCTACCTCTCTTTTCGCCAGAGCTTCGTTTGTCAGTCAGCAGTGTACACCGCGTGCAGGTGAAGTTGGCTTTGGTTCAAAGGTGTTGATGAACCACTTACACCCCAAGATTACATTTTATTTAATCACAAATTGCGCTACTTACTGACGCGGCAAGTGTCTAACTTAACGCTAACGCTAATGCACGATATACGCTAGTGCCGGATCCTAGCCCACGGGGCTGAAATCGAGGTTGAGTGGAGAGAGTAGATTCGTTGAGTGTATGTTTTCCATTGATTTCAATGGCAAACGTACTTGATGATCATTCCTCAAGGACATGATCGACCCAGCAGCGTACGTGGGTATCGGCCGCCCGGGGCGGAAGAAAATTTTTGGCGGAAAAGATGGTGTTACCAGCAATCGCTACAAAATATCGTTCAAAGAAAGGGGATTCCCTGAATTCGTTGCGTATATATAAATATATTTTTATTATTTATCGTAAAATTTTGTCGCCCCTAAAAATTGCCGCCCGGGGCGGGCCCGCCCCCGCCCCTGCTGCCCCCACTCTACCACGCCTCTGGATCGATCTCAATTTTTTTTCGACTCTCAAGCATGTGGAGGTCTTTAATTGTGACAAGTTTCATCAAAATCGGTTCAGTGGTTTTGGAGCCTATTCATTTCCATGAATGACTTTTCGGTATAAGGGTTCCGCTTCTTCCACTTAATAAACTCGGTATGCTCAATAGAACAAAGCAGTACTTTAGTTCTTCGCATAGACTCCTATTGTGCAAGTCGCAAGTTCGACCTCATGTGGAATACCATTCTCACCTATGGCACAGGGATTTGTGCTATAGGTGAGACCAGCTAGGGAATTGTGATTTGATTTGATTCAGAGATGAGACATGAGACTCGTAGACGACTCTTAACTTACCTACACATGATATTGAACCCTTAACTTTAAGGAGAGACTTTGCTTCCCTTTGTGTGTTCTACCGATTTATACAATGGGTTGTGTTGGAAGAATTGTTGGATATGATGCCTACAGCCTCATTCGACAGTCGCACCGCTCGCCATCGGCAGGAAATTTATCTTTACACATTGGAGCCATGATGGTGGCGAACTATGCGGTTCCAGAGAGATTTTCTTCCACAGACTCTCAGGTTGTGCGATGAAGAACGTGCCAAGGTTTCCCCATGAGACTACAGCATGGGGTTCTTCAAGAAAGTCGTGAAGAGGTTTTTAAATGGTCAATGGCAACGTATGAGTGATACCTCTGGTATAGCGTGCGTCCATAGGCTGAGATCACTGCTTACTATCAGGCGGTTCGTATGATTGTTTACCACCTTAGTTGTATAAAAAAATATTAACAATTATTTCAAAATTGTACGTAAAATGCATTCCTGTGTGTTCACGTTCTTTTCCTTTCTTTACTTTAAGTAGGTACTGCATACGCATGTAGTAGTACCTACTCTATCACTACTAACTCTTCACGGCTTTCTTGACCAACCCCATGCTGTAGTCCCTTGGGAAAACCTCGGCAGGTAATTCATTCCACAACCTGAGAGTCCGTGGGTGGAAGTAAAGTCTCTGAAACCGCACAGTTCGCGACCATCTTGGCTCCAATGTGTGAGGATGAATTTCCTGCCAATAGCAAGCAGTGCGGCTGTAGAAGGAGGCTGTAGCATATCGGACAACTCTTCCAAACACAACCCATTGTATAATCGGCAGAACACACAAAGGGAGGCAGTCACTCCTTAAACTTAAGGGTTCAACACCATGTGTAAGTTTAGGGTCGTAGACGATTCTAATGGCTTGCTATGAATCGAATTACAAGGCCCAAGCGGGTATCCGGTAAACACTGTATTGCATTTTTTTACTGCCATGTACACATAAAACGTCATAGGCTATCATGAATCATAGCCCTTGCGGATAGTTTGTCTTCCTGGATGTGATTTGATCCAAAATTTACCTCTTCAATGTCTATACGAGTGAGAGACATTGAGTGAATGATTTGTTGCCTGATGAGACAAAAAAAAGTAAAAGCGCTGCCAAGAACAGAAGCTGAAATGTTTATTTAGTCATATTGATTTAAAGTATTGACAAAAACCACTCGGCGAGATCGACGTAGGTAAAACGACACTTGAATCTATGCTTGTAAGTATTTTCGTAGCACTTAACTTTTTCTAACATAACATCTGTGTACACTTGACCATAAAAAAATAAGTGGAGGTACCTAATGATATTAGAAACGGTTTAATATTTTCACACGATATCTTATTATCTTTAAGTGGGCGAATTTTATATATGTTATTGTATCTAATCTATACAGATAAATAAAATTGAAGTGTCTGTTTGTAATATAAAAATAACCGCTTTTTACTAAATGCATACCTATGGATATACACTGTACATATACAAAAATAACATTTTTTATAATTTTTGTCTGTCAACCTGTCTGTTTGTTCCAGCTAATCTCTGAAACGGCTGGACCGATTTTGACGGGACTTTCACTGACTACTTATATTTTAGAAACTTTATTTATTTTTATGAATACTTAGTTACTTATAAAAAAAAATACTATTTCGCGTGGACGTCGCGGGAATAGCGAGTTAAACATATAAAAACTGACTGACTGATCCTCAGATTACAGAACAAAAGGACTGATCCATCAATGCACAGCTAAAACAGCTAGGTCTAGAATACAGACCACCTTACCAATGTCTAGAAGCATGAAATTTTGCACAAAATTTCCTTCTATGACATAGGTAAGTGGGCATAGATTTTATTTGTTTTATTTTATAGATAGAGAAGAAAGAATACTTTGGCAATTCATCGCATAGGGAGAATAAAAAAAATGTAAAAAGGCGGACTTAAGCTTGGTATGGATCTCTTCATCTACCTAATTACTTAGGTACTTGCTAGAAACAAAAAAGAAATGAAAGGAAATAAAATAAATTCCTTTAAATTTACATTGATACGCATAGCGCCATCTAGTTCGACAAGTGTAAAGACTGTGTATCAAACATACCAAAGTAAACCCAGTATGTTAAGTGACAACGATATCGCTAGATGGCGCTACGGATATTTTCTATTCTATTTCAAAGAATATAATACATAAATATTTTCATTACTTACACTATACATAATATCATTTATATAGAATAAAATCAGTACTAACAGTATTTTCAGGTGAATACGTCTTTAAAATTGTTTCCGTAGTGAGGCAATTCAAAAAAATTTCGACTTCTTGCAAAGGCTTTGGCTAATTCCAATTGAAAACCATGTGTCTACGCGTCAGCTACATTCATTAGTATGTAGTACCTATTTATGAGTCACACGATACAAGAAATTTAGGATTTTTGGGGATATTAGACGTCTCTACCTAGTTGAGTCACAACATGTCTCCCTCTTTTTAACCGACTCCAAAAAAAGAGGAGGTTCTCAATTCGGCTGTATTTTGTGTTTAATATTTGTTACTTAATTACTCCGTGATTTATAAACCAATTTGAAAAAAACCTTTTTTTATTAGAAAGAGATATTATACTTCCAGATCGGTCCTACACTTTTTTTCATCATCATCATCATCAGCTTGTATCTACCCACTGTTAGGTTTGTTATTTCATTACTTCGTCATTTATAAACCGATTTGAAAAAACTTTTTTTTATTTGAAAGAGTATACTTCCAGATAGGTCCCATATTTTTTTCATCATCATTATCAGCCTGTATCTACATACATAACTGTAATCTTTGGAGTCGGTATTTTTAGGGTTCCGAACCTCAAAAGGAAAAACGGAACCCTTAAAAGATCACTTTGTTGTCCGTCTGTCTGTCTGTCTGTCTGTCGAGAATGCGTGGAGGTATCAAGCTGAAATTTAAACTGTATACTCAGATCTACGGTCCCATGAAGTTAAAAAAAAAACAAACTGCTAAGTTTATGTAGAAAAAAGTTACGGCCGTTTATTCAGCAAAAAACGCATATTTCGACACACTCAAGGGAATCAAAACCTATAGGGTACTTCCCGTTGACCTGGAACTATGAAATTTGGCAAGTAACATCGTTATAGACTACAAGTACAGGAATAAATCTCAAAACTATACATTTGTAAATAGATCTTAAAAAATAGGGGGTCTATATTTTTTATAGGGTGTCGAAATTTCAAATTGAAACTACTAGTTCAAATGGGGTATCATATGAAAGGGCTTGATGTACACATTGCAAAATATATTTTATTTATTTTTTTCGACGCATTATTTCTTATTTATAATGAAAAATATCAAATTTAATAATGATACTACGTACCTACGGAACCCTCGGTGGGCGAGTCCGACTCGCACTTGTCCGGTTTTTTTTGTTAAAATTATTACGTCGAGAAACAATCTCTGATATCGTATCCCAATATCCTATACGCTATTTCATACTGCTGGGTATATTTTACGTCGATCGAGCGGCCGGCATTTGTCGTTGATGGAAGATATTCATTTGTCAGAAGTCAGCACCGGCCGTCTGCGGTTATCCGTCTCGCATCGCTTGCATCCGAGTGGATTTCCTAGTCAATTTGGTTAGAATTTCAAATATCTAGCTAGCATGTATTTTAGAACTTGTATTGTGCAATAGCGGATTTCCAAAAAGATTTTAGAATGCGGAAAATCTGAGGCACATTTCTTATTCCACCAGTTCTTTTTCAAAAGTCGGACAACAAACCTTCAGAACACAACAAGACACAACAACCCTCAACTGAATTGTTATTTGGATACGGTATTCTGTGAGGTGGAGGTATTCCTTCCCCAGTCGGGCAGCTTCAAAAATACGCTTTGCCCTTCCTCTCTGAGGTGAGGTTGACTTCGGTTTAAAGATGTCTTCAAGAACCAAAATCCTGTGAGTATTTCTGTGATAAAACTTTAAAAAATGTAACCTCCCGTCACCTCATACAAATGACTCAAATACACGGAGTTATATGAATCTTTTCAACAGAAATTCAAACCCGATATCCATTGTGGCATTCGAAATCATTATTAGAAGCTGTTTGAAAAAATAAAACAAAAAATAATAGCCCCTGTAAAAGCACTTCGGCTTTAACAAATTCTATTAACAGTTATAGGTGTTCCCGCATTGATATACAAAAAACAAGGGTTTTTTGTATATCAATGTGTTCCCGAGGCTTCCACGAAGCCTTGGTTTGACGTCATGATAACTTATACTACTTATTTAACTTATCTATTCTGGGGTCTTAGACCCTTTTTTTTTATACTATGTCGGGTGAAGACAAGCATACGGCCCGCCTGATGTGAAGCGGTTACCGTAGCCATATTAACGCTCGCAACATAAAATATCGCTCGCGCGCCGCTACCCCCGCTGCCAACGCAGCATCTCCTTCATTTCTGGTGACCTCACTCACTCGCAGGAACACAATAACCCTCAAGGGAATTGTTTTTTGGATGCGGTAGGTATTCTGTGAGGTGGAGGTACATTCCCCAGTCGGGTAGCTTACAATTACGCTCCCTACCTCTCTTTTCGCCAGAGCTTCGTTTGTCAGTCAGCAGGGTGCACCACGTGCAGGTGAAGTTGGCTTTGGTTCATAGATGTTGAGGAACCACTTACACCCCAAATATATTTATGTATTTATTTTAAACTCTATTGCTCTCAATACAATTTTGTACACAAAAGGCGAAATATTGTGAGATGTCTAGTCTAGGTCTAACAATAAATTATATTATTACATGTATCTCACATAAATCACGGGGCAAGCCCGGACATTTGATAGGCGTGCGCGGGGATATGGATCCAACGCGTAGAGGCCCCTTTGAGAAGTTTGATGTAATGTTGTACGCCCGCCGTGATCCGCTCCAGGATATGTCAATGGAACGACCTATCCATGAGCAGGTCTCAGCAGGCGTTGAGATTATTGCAAAGTGTGATGGAAAATAAATGGGCTATGGAGATGAGATCTGGGTGAACTTAATTCCGGTCTATTACAGAAGAGGGACGGATTTATTACATTATTATTATTAAATGTAACCCCCGTCGCCCCATACAAATGAATCAAATACACGGAACTATTTGAATCTTTTCAACACAAACTTTAAACTGATATCCATTGTGGCATTCGGAATTATTAATAGAACCTGGGTGAAAAAATAAAACAATATTTAATAGTCCCTGTAAAAGCACGTTTTCATTAATAAATTCTCTTTAACAGCTATAGGTGTTCTACGAAGGAGGCTTCTACGAAGCTTGACGTCAGGATACTATTTAACTACTCACTCATACTATTTAACTATCTATTCTGTGGCGTTAGACCCATTGTAAGGTACCAAAAAAGGTGTAACCAAAAACAGGACTCGAAATTTTATTCATTTAAAATTTATTGCACACAATACAATTTTGTACACAAAAGGCGAACTTAATGCATAAGCATTGTCTCTCAGTTTACCTTTGGGACATTGTGAGATGACTAAACGAGGAGTGCAACATACATACCCATATACATCCCATTGTAACATAAGGTACAGGATGTAACCAAAACCAGGACTCGAAGTTTTTATGGATGTTCCAGCCAGAATAGTTATGTAAGTATATGGGTTAAATATGTAAAATACGCATTTGTTTGTTTTTATTTTAGAATTTTGAAAAACAAATAATTTTTTTACTTTAGAATTTAAAAAGCTTTTTTAAAATACATATTTCGCCAACCCAATCAAATGGTACCTGAATTCAGGAGTTCGATTCCCGCTCAAGACAAATATTTGCGTGTTTGTACACGTCAGTTTGTTATGTATTTAAGAAGTGTTTTTCATTAACCATAATGTTTGCTTAGTTCGGAACTAGATGGCGCTCTGTAATTTATACGGGAATATTTATTTATTTCTTCTACAAACTAGCCTATTTTTGGATTCCATAACATTAACTCAGAACTTTTCTTAACATCCTGTATAAGTTATATAAGGAAAGGAACCGAAAAACCGAACAATACACATATTTTCGGCAATTTTTTAATTTATTATTTGAAATTTTATTTTTTTCGGACTTTTTATTATATGAAATATTTTTGGTCCTCCCGTAAATTTACGGGCGGCCTTTCTTCAGAGATTGTTAAGTGAACCGTACCGAAGTTTCCTAAGTTTATGGTTAAGTACGATACGGTTCGGTTTTTAAGTCGGCTTGCCTTTGTCATCGAATTGTCTTTATAACAAAACATACTAACAATGGAATTAATTTCATGCTTGTCCCGTCTGATTGGATTATATATTTGAAACAGAAACCATTAAAGTAATATACGAGTATAATAGTAATATACTTGTAAAAATGCATACTGTAATGGTTTGAAGGACAACTTGAGACCATTGAAGCCGAGAAATTGGCGCCACTTAGAATAAATAATCGTATTTTACCATTTAGTATGAATATTAAAAATTCCTTATACTCGTATATATACATATATAGTTAGATTTAGAAGTCTTCTTCTCAGTCGATCACTTTTGACAGAGCGGGCGTGGTTGTAAAGACAGTGCTGGCGCAGGATCTTCCGTACAGCCACTCCCCTGGGCGAGGGTAGCTGCTTGGGCAATGGATCTCCATTTCCGTCTGTGCATTGCGTTGCGTTTTTTTTTTATTAAATAGAAGAATTTAGAAGTACTAGCGAAAAATTGTTTAAAAAGTCTATATTTCCCTTAAAAGGCTGGCAACGGATCGGCGACCTCTTGGTGTCACTGATCTCCATGGGCGGTGGTGATTGCTGTCCACCAGGTGACCCCCATGCTCGTTTGCCCCCTCTTATATGTATAAAAAAAATACAAAAACGACGTTTCAGTACTGCTCGCTGCTACTTCTAAAACGTGACATTTTGAATGCTGGTAGAATGACATAAAAATACTTGATAACAAACTGTACATAGGAATTTCTCGCAGGAACACAACAACCCTCAAGGGAATTGTTATTTAGCTACGGTATTCTGTGAGGTGGAGGTACATTCCCCAGTCGGGTAGTTTACATTACGCTCCCTACCTCTCTTTTCACCAGAGCTTCGTTTGTCAGTCAGCAGGGTGCACCGCGTGCAGGTGAAGTTGGCTTTGGTTCAAAGGTGTTGATGAACCCTTACACCCCAAAAATACTTTATTATCTTGGTAATAAACTGAGCATAGTTTTGTTTTATATATAGCTTTTAAGGTACGGTACGTAAGGTAAGATTTTTTTGTCCAAAGGGGCGCCTTTTTCGCGGCTTTTAAGTAAATTTTTATTAGACATCTTAGGTACCTACTTTATTTAGATAAACATTGAAAAAAACAACAACTCGTAAACGGAGTTACAATTGTAAATTATACCCTTTCTTTAAAATCATTTAAAATGCTACTTATTCATACACTTAATAATGTTACTAATACATATTATTACTTAAACGTTTTTAACAAACGCGCGATATAATTAAATATTTTTTTTATGTATTTAAATCTTCTTGATAGATTATAAATAAGAATAATGGCAGCGAGCTGACGAAGCACGCATACGGCTGTTGGAAATAAATTTTAATATTGCTGGACAAATGACGTACTATAAATATTTAGAAAAATGGAAAAATTCACCTGCACTATAGATGGGATTTGAACCCACCACCTCTCGATGACCGGTCGAGCGCTCCTCCAATTTTTTGCATCTTATATTCTACTGCGTGAGTCACAGTGTGGCGTCATCAACCTATTAAGTAATTACACTACTAAACAATCCCACCTAGTGGGGGCAGGTTAATTTTTCCTTTATTCAAAATATTTATAATATTCTGGCAAATTGGCCAAGACAACTATTTAAATAATAATAAATTACGTACTGCCATCTAGTCCCAAGCTAAGCAAAGCTTGTACTATGGGTACTAGATAACTGATGTAATATTTAAATACATTTTTTTTGTAAATATTTACATAGAGAACATCACGACGCACAGACACAAGACAAACAGACGTGTTTGTCTTGTGTCTGTGCGTCGGACTCAAAGTGGCCATTGCTAACCACCCCACCACTGCCACCAAGATCGTCGAAATCACCACCGCCAATAGAAATCAGCAACATCAAGGAGTCGCGGATCCATTGGGAAATATTGTCTATGTTCTTGAAGGCCCCCATGTCGTATTTGTTTGGAAACACAGTTGCGGGAAGTAGATTCCGCAATTTCACTGTTGGTGTATAAAATGTCATAAGAAACGTAATGTGGTAGATCGCCAAAACAATTATGACGATATTTTGCGGCATGTAATAACACTTCTTTAACTTTAAAAATAAGAATAAACCATAAAATAATTTTTTAAAACAGGGTTTTTTTTATTCTTAATTGATAATTAAAAAAATTACATAAATATTTCGCTAATCAAGCGCTTTGATTCGATACACATAGTATAGGCGTATATGTGAAAATTTGTAGATCTTAAAAATAGCAGTATTTAGATAACAGTGCATTGTCACGAGAACCAAATGAGTGTGCTAAATTGCAGTTCATGCGGAACTTTACAAGTGAATAAACATTAGTTTGCAAGATTTGATACCGACACCACGGTGAAACTAAATAAAATTTGTAAATATCAAGGTAACTTAGTAATCTTTCAAATAATTTATAATTATTCTTCTCGTATATGTCCAAAGACGTGTCTTAATTTAGTTTGGATTGTAATCAGGGTAAAAATCTCGAAGTCATCTCAGATAACATAACACGGTCTCAGCCAACAGCGCGGCCGCGGCGCGGCGCGGCGCGCCCGTAACGTATACGTGCGTCTTGGTTGGATGCGTTATCTATGGAGAATTAGGGCGACTACACAAATGATACTAGCGTGGTTTTCATTTACTCTGTCGTCAAATTAGGCGTACTTACACTAAGAAGATCCATTCCATGACATCGCCAAACACAACCTATCTGAATATTGGTCAGAAAAAAGATCCAAGCATCAAACAAAGAACTGACCACTTCGTTACTTCCAAAACCAAGCCCTCAGGTAAAAACAACTGCTCTCTTCGTCAGTCGGGTTGAATTAATATAATGTAATGCTGATGCCGACTGAAAAACAAAGCTCCATTCTTCGTAGAGGTTGCGCGGTAGGTAGAAAATGCAATTTTTATGTCATCTTTCTAGCATTAATTTTTAGACTACATCTACTCATATTCATCCCACAGCTGGAGTACGGGTCTCCCCTCACATGAAGGGGTTAGAACGTATTCCGACATATTGTTTTTCGCGGGTTAGAGGAGGCTAATGCCACTGACTTAGCTTAACGATTGTCATTTAATGGCAACAGCCGACGTGCTCTCCGAAGTTTGGGGAAGTTCGAGATAAATATAACTACAATCAAGCTATGGTCGAGTTTAAAAAAATATATGGACAAGGTTGCACAACATGCGATGAAGAAAAAGGCACAAACCCGATTATTGTGGAGATCTAAGGGGAAAGCCTTTGTTCACGTGTGAATGACCTTTATCTGAAACTACCTGATCTCTATACTATCTGATAGTAGATCAACCTATCTACACCTACAACCTATCTACATGTAAAAATTCGCGAATGTGTAGTTCCCCTTATTTCATAAAGCCGCGCACGTAGCCATGTGATGCCGCTCGGCTTACATCGAAAAGCCATTTATATAGCTCTCCAACAAACAACCCAACACACACACACACACTTAATTACCCGCAAGAGACGCAAATTAATGAACTGCGGCTGGTCCGTTCCGGCAGACGAGAGCTCCGCCCATCATGTCACTAATCAGTCATCGTCATTAATGATCAAAAAAATATTGGTTGTCTGTAGTGATGTGCATAATTTCCAAAAAGTACACTTTAAAAATTCCCTAATGCCCAAAATTAGGCATTTATTGGGCATTTACAGGTACTTACTGGGCACTTATTGTTAATGCCTGGCAATTTGCCCATCTCTAGTTGTCTGTTCACAGTTTGTCGGTTTACAGACGTGACGATAATTTTACGTGATAACGTCATATGAAACAGGTCGATCGTGCCTCTCTATGGCTTGTTCCGCGCTCTCGCTTGCACGTTCGACTCAGGCGGAACGTGACGATGAGTCATGCTTTTTCGTGCGTGCAGCCGGCGGTCATCGATTTATATAACGTTATCATGTCAACAAAATATAACGAAATTAGATCATTCATAGTAAATCCGCAAATAGACAGAACAAGAACACAACAAGAAAAGATCGGAGAACTATTTTTTTTTTATGTGAGAGGGGGGCAAACGAGCATGTGGGTCACCTGGTGGAAAGCAATCACCACCGCCCATGGAGACCAGCGACACCAAAGGGTCGCCGATCCGTTGCAAGCCTTTTAAGGAAAATGAAAACTCTGTTCTTGAAGGCACCCATGTCGTAGTTGTTCGGAAATACCGCTGAGGGAAGTTGATTCCACAGCACTCCCCGTGATATAATTTGTATAGAACGCAAAGAGACGCTACATCTCTGCGTGTAGAGAGAGAGTCCAATCTAAGTATCTAAACTAATATAGTAATCTAAACTATGTAAGTAATGGACGGACAGTGTGCCGTCGATAAGCTATACCTGTGAATGTATGGATATTAGCGTAGGTTTGGATATCAGCCGTATCTGTGGATATTGCATATCGGTGATATCGGTGGTATCGTTGGGTGGTACACCGTAAGAACGGTATCTGAGATACAAATATGTTCATTCATTTCAGATGTCACTGTAGTTCTCAAGAAGATGTCACTTTATGGATGAACTTTAGATGCAATGCATCTTCTTCATGATGGCGAGCCCGGTGGTCGAATCTAGCAATGGTTACTTCGACTCCGCTGTCGCGGGTTCACAAGGACAAGTCCTTCCAGTGAGTGAGGTCTCCAGAACGAAAGGAAGGAGTATAGGCACTATAGGCTGGAAACAGATCGGCGATCACTTGGTGTTGTTGAACACATGCCGGTTTTCCGCATGCCTCATATAAAAAAGCACCTGATCTTAAAAACTATTTTGCTGCGATATGAACACGTATATAGATAGTTTAAAAGGAAGTTAATAATACGGTTCAGATTGAAACATAACCAGCTTTTAATTACGCATCCCGAGACGCAAATTAATGGGCTACGGCGGTTCCGTGCCGCCGGGATTTGAACCCGCCCCCATCCAGATCCGCCATCATCAATTCCCTGTCACTGTCACAAGCTTTTTGTGCGTTATGGTTTCATTTACCATGGATTTATAGTATTAAGGATTCTAAATATAATTTTGAGACGAAAATTAATTAATTATTTCATGTTGTATACGGCAGGTTTGCATTGGAGGAAAGGATATGACCTGCCTAGAGATGGGCATTTACGATAAATTCTCAATAAGTAACATAGAATGTATGTGGTGCACCCTGCTGACTAACAAAGGAAGCTTTGAAGCTTTGAGTAGAAGTTTTTTTTTAATGTCGTCGTCAATCCTTATTCACCCCACTGGAATGGAATACTGGTCTCCCCTCAATCGAAGGGGTTTAGAGCATACTCCACCACGCTGCTCAACTGCGGGCTGGCGGAGATATTTGTAATAATTCTCAATATTAAAATCTGTTATACTGATTCAATATCAATACTGTCGATTGTATTACGAGTGTTTACATATGGCTACAATATTCGCTCTACATCAGGCAGGCCGTAAGCTTATTTGGCACCCAAAGTCTTATTAAACGGTACGCTGTCCCGTGGGATTATTTTAGTTTCCTTTCATGACGTAATCTTGGGATTTTTTTTACACCTTTGTACTTACCTACTATTCGGATCGGGCTTTGTAAAAAAACTCCATCAAACCGGTATATATACTTATTTACAAGATTATTTATAGTATATAGTGTAGAGTATTGAATATTTTCTTTTCAAGTGCGTTCATCTTACAAGTTTCAAAAGGGACGGTTTGTATCACGAATTCAAGGTAAATCTATTCAAATGTTCCTTAGACACTGTTTGTATGTATATAGGCCACGGTAAAACGGGTTCTTCGTTCAATAGCTAAATTGAATTGGTATTTATAGTGCTCGGCAAGATCGGCCGGGTCTTAAAGAGTGACATGTCCTGAAAGATGAAAGACGTGACAATGATGGCTCGTTATCTCGTGCGAGATCTCGTATTTCGATCCCGGTTCTATGGACTTTGTTCCGGCGATGGTAAGCGGCTGTAAACTACTGCCGTTGCTTGCTCTACCTGGTCATCAGTAAGCGTTTTTCTTTGTGATACCGACCATCTATAAAGTGTATGATGAGGGGTGTAATAAAAAAAAACCGACCAAGTGCGAGTCGGACTCGCGCAAGAAGGGTTCCGTACCATTATCTATAAAAACGCCAAAAAAATCACGTAAATATTTGTTTTATTTCTATTTAATAATTTATTTTTAAAGTGAATATAAAACTATTTTTTTTTTTTTATACTACGTCGGGTGGCAGACAAGCATACGGCCCGCCTGATGTGAAGCGGTTACCGTAGCCATATTAACGCTCGCAACATAAAATATCGCTCGCGCGCCGCCACCCCCGCTGCCACCGCAGCATCTCCTTCATTTCTGGTGACCTCACTCACTCGCAGGAACACAACAGCCCTCAAGGGAACCGTTATTTGGCTGCGGTATTCTGTGAGGTGGAGGCACATTCCCCAGTCGGGCAGCTTACAATTACGCTCCCTACCTCTCTTTTCGCCAGAGCTTCGTTTGTCAGTCAGCAGGGTGCACCGCGTGCAGGTGAAGTTGGCTTTGGTTCAAAGATGTTGATGAACCACTTACACCCCAAATTATGTGAGTATTTCATACGTCTACCTATTGCCGTTATCAAGTGCGAGCAAAAACGAGCAAAAAAATCACGTTTGTTGTATGGGAGCCCCTTAAATATTTATTTTATTGTTTTTTAGTATTTGTTGTTATAGTGGCAATAGATATATATCATCTGTGAAAATTTCAACTGTATAGCTATCACGGTTCATGAGATACAGCCTGGTGACAGACGGACGGGCGGACGGACAGCGGAGCCTTAGTAATAGGGTTCCTTTGTACCATTTGGGTACGGAACCCTAAAAAATCAATGACAAGCTCGTGGGTCAAATAGCAGCAAATAGCAATGTCTCCGATTCGCGATTGATTCCGAGGTAGTGAGGTCCGAGGATCGATCCCCGTAAAGACAAATATTAAGATAAAACTGTGTGATTCCTTTGTGACCTGATAGTGAAGTTCAACAAATCACTATTTTCATACAGTTACGGCAATTGTAAAGATGGCGGAAAAATAAGAATAATGATTGTTGGGGAAATATGAACTATCGTACAGTTTTGGTACTAACTATTGCTCCACATAGCTTGTTCTAATGATATGAACCTTTTTTAGGGTTCCGTACCTCAAAAGGAAAAACGGAACCCTTATAAGATCACTTTGTTGTCCGTCTGTCTGTCTGTCAAGACCCTCTATCTCGTGAATGCGTGGACGTATCAAGCTGAAATTTGAACTGTATATTCAGGTCTACGGTCCTATGAAGTTGTAAAAAAATCAAACTGATAAGTTTACGTAAAAAAAAGTTACGGCCGTTTATTCAGCAAAAAACGCATATTTCGACACATTCTCAGGGGAATCAAAACCTATGGGGTACTTCCCGTTGACCTAGAACTATGAAATTTGGCAAGTAACATCGTTATAGACTACAAGTTCAAGTTTCTTTTTTTGTTTGTATATATAGTTAGTCATATTTAGTATTTATTTTAATTGTATATTTAACTATTAAAGAATATCTATTTTAGAAACAACATATAGTTCAAGAATAAATCTCAAAACTGTACATTTGTAACTAAATCTTAAAAAATAGGGGGTCTATATTTTTTATAGGAGGTCGAAATTTCAAATTGAAGCTAGTAGTTCAAATGGGGTGTCATATGAAAGGGCTTGATGTGCACATTGCAAAATATATTTTATTTATTTTTTCCGACGCATTATTTCTTATTTATAATGAAAAATATCAAATTTATAATGATCCTACGTACGGAACCCTGGGCGAGTCCGACTCGCACTTGTCCGGTTTTTTTTTTCTTGGCCGGCACTTTTAAAAAAGGCCCAAAAATGTTTGTTTGTAAAGACTTTATTGTACTATTAAAGTACCTAATACACATAGTGTTAATAATAATTTGTGTACAATGGCCAACTTATCCCATCAGGTATCTCTTCCAGTGAACCATAGAATACCCATAGGATATTGGCATACATATTATATAGAATATGTTTTGGTTTTAACATATCAGAAACAATGCATACATGCAATCTATGATTGTACATACACCGTTGACTACTTCTATACCACTATTTTTAAAATTAAATTTGCAAATTTTTTCGAAAATTAAGTTTGCTAACTGTCCCCTCAATGTACATTTTTGAATGTTCTGTTTTTGTCAATACCCAACCCGAGCTATTTATCAGTATTATAATACTAACACCTATGTTACCCCATTCAATGCTAATAAACTAATTCATTAATATAGGATACCTTTTATCCACGTACTGTATTCGCTAGGGCGAAGCAGCGGGTAAAAGCTAGTAAAAACGGATTAATTTGACGAGCTCGGTGGTTGAATGGTTAGCAATGGCCACTTTTACTCCGAGGTCGTGGGTGCGATTCCCGCACAAGACCAAAGTTTGTGTGCATGTACATGTCTGTTTGTCTTGGTCTGGGTATTTTCTATGTATTATAAGTATGTATTTACAAAAAAAATGTATTTAAGTACATTTATCAGTTGTCTAGAACCCATAACACAAGCTTTGCGCTTAATTTGGGAATAGATGGCGCTGTGTAAATTGTCCAGAAATATTTATTTATTTATTAATTAATAATTTCGTAACAGTAGATAAAATATATTCTAGTACAAGCTGTAGTGGCTATGGGGATAGCGAGAGTATTTATAATAAATGTATATTAATATTCTGGCTGAATTATTCCATTGAAAACTTCATTCTCGTTTCGCCAGACTTTTTACCTTTTTTGTAGTCAGAGAAACAAAAGTTACGTTTAAAGTCACCCTCCGTGTATCTTAATAGCCCCGTCCTTATCACCGCGGGGCCAAACGACCAAAAAAGGGTTCTAATAAAATATCCTTCTGTAAATTGAGGGTTGAGGATAGGGTTACCGCTTTCTAAGTTAGATAAAACTGTTAAAAAATCCGGTCATTTGCACAAACCCGGATATATTTTTATACAAAGTCCCGCGTCGACGCAATGCTTCGGTTAAAATCAGATGGTGAACAAGCGTAGTTGCCTGATGTGACGTGGGTTATACGCTTGTTATAACATAAGTATTGCCTACGTCGCCACCTGCGTTGCTCACTCGCTGGAACACAACAACCATGTGGCACAGAATAAGTAATAGTACCTACTACCATTGCAGACCGCTTGGACAGATCCCGCTTGGACAGCACCGTGATTGGTTGGTAAATATCAAAAACCATAAATGCAAAAAATATTCGGGACATCTTGAATATCTTGATTCGAGCAGCTCTACTTAACCCATAAACATAATTATTTTTCTATATATTTACTATTGTCATGTTTGTTTGTAATTATAGTTTCTGAATAATAAAATATTAAGAGTGAAAAAATTCTACCTACTATACGTGCCTGGCGCCTATCTAACTAAATAATTGGACACACTGCTACCCCAATCGGGCAGCTCCTAATTGATATCTCTTTCGACAGAGCAAACGTGTGTTGATAAGTAAATACTTATAATAAGCGGCTGAGCGACTTAAGATCAACAAATACAGTGTTATCGGTCCCGAATATTCATTTGTTCCATTCGGGGTCGAAACCCTTAGTTCATGGGGTCCCAGCACAAAAAGGTTTGTAAAAGAATTAGGAAAAAGATTGGTCGACGTAACTGGTGACCCAAGATCTGGCACATTCCTCGCCCAAAGGATCAGTTTAGCCATCCAGCGAGGTAATGCTGCTAGCATCTTGGGAACGATGCCACATGGGCCAAACTTTTTACATTTATTTTAGTTTTAGGTTAGTTTTATAGTATTATTTAATTTTAGATACTTTAGTTTTATAGTTGAATTGTATGTATTGTTTATTTGAATAAAGACATTTGCATTCTAAAAAAAAGTAAATACTATTATAAACCATGACTGGAATTCGTTTTTTAAAAAAAGAAAAATGGATCACGTATCCGTATAACAAAACCGTTATAATCAATAAGAGGTAACTAATGATTTAAATAATTAACTAGCACAAGAATAATGCTAAGAGAACTGTCCATCACGCTCGAATGTCGCTGCCCAAGTGAAGTGACTATGGCTCGGCCGCTCTCGGCTCGCCTCGCCCCACTGCCGGCTCGCCGGAAGTCACGTGACTCGCTGTAGTCATGCTTCATTTTCATTAATTGTTAACACGGCCTCTCCTGACTGCGAGGCGTGCTCGACCGCATGATTTTGGGGAAGCACCTCCTCGGGC
This sequence comes from Hypsopygia costalis, assembly GCA_937001555.2. NCBI lineage: Eukaryota > Metazoa > Arthropoda > Insecta > Lepidoptera > Pyralidae > Hypsopygia > Hypsopygia costalis. Next base: position 565,768 of record OW443343.2, on the reverse strand, counting down.
TGTAGGAGACTACCAGCAGAGTCACCATTTTCTGAAATATACGTTTTGTTACAAAATTGCAAAAAACATCAAAAGCTCCATTGGTTTCATCATACGATCGTAAGCGTGCACTCAAACCATCGCATGTAAAACTATGAGCCAAGTTTACAAGGAGTTTCAAATGAATGTATGAATCTATTCGTTACAGCAATCTCTATCGCAGGGCGATATTGCTTTAAGTCCAAACTATTATTTAATGTACTATTGGGCCAGTATTATAGTTAAGAGAAGGAAAATTAATAACATTAACATGATATCACAAATGTCAGAGCTCCGGATCTCTAGCATTTGTGCGCATAACAAACGCATTTAGTTTTGTAATGCAATCGCTATGCCCCGTACAACTCCATACTCAGTCCATGACAGTACCACGCCAACTCAAGAATCACGCAGACCTAAAAATATACCGTCAGTCCATGGCGAAGCCACGCAGACATGGTAATTGTCAGTCCATGGCAGAGCCACGCAGACATGCTGGTTGTCAGTCCATGGCAGCGCCACGCAGACATGCTGGTTGTCAGTCCATGGCAGAGCCACGCAGACATGCTGGTTGTCAGTCCATGGCAGAGCCACGCAGACATGCTGGTTGTCAGTCCATGGCAGAGCCACGCAGACATGCTGGTTGTCAGTCCATAGCAGAGCCACGCAGACATGCTGGTTGTCAGTCCATGGCAGCGCCACGCAGACATGCTTGTTGTCAGTCCATGGCAGCGCCACGCAGACATGTACGGTCTTCAGTTCACCGCCACCCAAGAACGCAGCGCACGCGTCCGGCGCCCATTCATCGCGCCACTGGACCATGTGTTCAGCAGCATCTGCCGTGCGCGCTTCTCGGTGAAGCTCGCTATTGGCTCCAACTCGTAGCGGCGATGTAGAAGCTCTCCGACTACTCGGCACAGGTCTTTCATACTGAAATCAGTTTAACGGAACTCTGAGTCTTGCTAACAATAACAAAATCTCTCATTGCATAAATTCGCAGGTTCTTCCGCGTCGTTTTAACTCGACCCCATGTAGTCATTGATTCTCTTTTCAACGATTTTGAAACACGTTGTTTCCAAAGGCTTCTTAAAAAGCTTCCTTCAATCACCTTCAATACCAATCAAGAAGTGAAATTTTAGTAGATGCATACTTCAAGCCTTATCCCTTGTTGAATCGTATACGACCCATCATAATGATGTAATGCGAAGTAAATCTATTCAAATATCTAACAAACACCGAAACAACACGCTTTACTTGTACCAGTACCTAATAGTAAATTTACTACAGCTCTTATGTTCACTGGTACTCGGCCGTACCTGACCTTGACTTACAATAACTGATACAATAGAAGTGCATAAGTACTGACTGTACATATTTACTACAGTTCTTAACTTCACTAGTACTTGGCCGTACCCGACCTCATATCAAATGTTTGCTATATGTGGCTTCTTAGGGCACAGAGGCTTTAATAACCAATGCGAGATAGACACTCATTATCACGCCAGTGATTTAAAACTAACACTTCTACGTATTCGCCCCAATGTAGGATCGGAATTCGAAATATATTAAGATTGGTTAGATCTCACCGTAGTATTGATGGATCGCACAGCATCCATTATACGATCAGTCGCGCTGCACTCACGGAGCGTCCTGGCGCAGAGCTGCAGAGCGCTGACTGGCAGCACCATCGGCACAGTCTCTGCCAACGGCGGCTGCAGCGGCGGCGTCACCGGAGACGCAACGCCACTCAGCTCACGTGGCCGCGGTGGAGACTACCGACGCTGTCCTTCTAATGATGTCAATCGATCTAGAATTTGTTGCATTTGTTGAGTTAATACATTGCTAGAAGAGCTACGTCGTCTGCGTTTACGACTAGAACATATATCATGACGTCTAGAACATGAATCACGATGTCTAAGACGAGCATCACGGCTCCTAGAACGATTACTTCTGGATTAGCTACTAGTACCTACTGCTTAAGTAGATACAGCAAAAGTCAAAGCCAACACACTGTATCGGATTTTTAATAAAATTATGAAACCACAAAATAAAAACGTTTTCACCAACAAGTACATTCTGCTTTTCTAGATTTCAGTAAATAAATGGTATGGTACTCATAAAAAATTACAGACATGTAACTGTCTCCGTAAACGGATATAACAAACCACAAAAATATTCCATTTGCCAAACTGAATAGTCAAGTTCTTAAATAGCAAAGTGGGTAGTTAAAATTAACTTCATTTTTATTGCGCGTCTCGGATTTTTGTTTGGCAAAACAATGTTCGATCTTATGCCCATGCTTGTTACAAAATGAACACAACTCGGATTTCGATGGTACCACGTTAGTACTATTACTTATACAGTGATGATACCTACACACATAGTTTTTGCGTTAGTTATAAGACTAGTAGGGGCGGATTAATGTTTAGCGGATTGTCTTTAAATTATCATTCGGCTGGATTAGGTTTAATATGTGATGAATTAGAAATAGGAGTCTTCGCAAACTATAACATGCTCCATCACGGTTCACTCGGGTGATAAATAATGGCTCCGTCATACTAACACATTCGCCCAAATACATTTTAGGATTCATAATGTAAAAAGCCTGCACATGTCCCATCGAACCACATGTCAAACATTAAGAGTCATCTAAACAACTTTACGAAAAGAAATACTAGGAGTATGCTTTCACTGAGCCCGTAGTCGAAGTAACGATCGACGGGCGTAATTAGCGTATGTGGGATAACTATCCGAATTGATACTCATCACTTCAAATAAAATATTGGCGATATCGGGTGTTTTCGGACACAGAATTAGATAAAAATATTGGTTGGATCTCACCGAGGTGTTGATGGAACGAATAGCATCCACAAGTCGAATTCGTGACCCCAAGTGGCATGCTCGCATCGCTGACGGCCTGCTCAGAGATGGACTCCGCATCACGGGTAGGCTCTGCGGGCGCCTCGCTCGGCAGCACCGGCGCGGCAGGGACGCTGGCGGCGGGCCGCCACCGTGTCCGTCGTCTCGACAGGGACGACGCTCGGCATCGTGTACGGGCCGCTGGCCGGCACGATGACTCGCGCCGTGAGCTCGCTGCACGCGGTGGCAGCGACAACAACTGCGCGCTGAACTCACGCCGGGATGGCGGTGGCGCATTCGACACGCTCGGCGAGCGCCGGGCCGGTGGCGTGCGCGGCAAGGACGCCGGACGGCCTGGCACCCGCTAAGGCTGTCTCCCTGCACGCTCCTTAAACGCTCGCTATCGGGATCGCATTGCAGCTATCTCCTGCAGCAGTTCGCTGTCTGGAGTGCGATCCCGGCGTCTGGAATCGCGACGCCGACCCTCGTCCTCATGACGAGATCGGTTACTGTTCGACATCTATGAAAAACCTGTAACTGTCAAAGATAGGGCGGTTAAATGGCAATGAATTCTATCCAACTTCTGATATTATAAACCATGACTGGAATTCGTTTTTTAAAAAAAGAAAAATGGATCACGTATCCGTATAACAAAACCGTTATAATCAATAAGAGGTAACTAATGATTTAAATAATTAACTAGCACAAGAATAATGCTAAGAGAACTGTCCATCACGCTCGAATGTCGCTGCCCAAGTGAAGTGACTATGGCTCGGCCGCTCTCGGCTCGCCTCGCCCCACTGCCGGCTCGCCGGAAGTCACGTGACTCGCTGTAGTCATGCTTCATTTTCATTAATTGTTAACAATACTTTATTAGATATCTTCATTTCCAAATAAATATAATTACTCCACTGTATAATAGACACCGTATACTATACTAATGGCCTAATAAAAACACGAATCTCATTATAAAAAAAAGGAAGTGGAATTGTCTTTGGCTCCAACTGTGAATCACTTACATCGTAATGATGTTTCTATTACCTACAATTAGCCAGACTAGACCCTACCGCCTAAGCTGAAGCCGATACAGATTAATTCATTTAATTCCTAAAAAACAAACGGGACTCCCCGCCCACCCGCGCACGGGGCGGTATGTTTCTTACAAAGCTCCGCGTTAAAATTTTCAAATAAATAGTAAACATCACTATTACAAGTTTTTACTTATATCACTGCCAACTAATATAAATTACTAAACGAAATCATAATTTATTCTAAGTGAAGTGCCAAGACAAGTGAAATAATAAACAAAACCAAATTTAAAAATATCGATGTTTGTGAGGCGGTAGTGAACGAAGTGCATCATAACGATCAACTGTGACTCATAATCAGCTGATGACATCATAACGTTTACTGAACGCGGCAAGTGATGTGTAATTTCGACCGCAATTGATAAGTATTGATTGGCGTGTTGCGTAGAACCCTAACCATACATACTAGTGGATAGTGGTTCGAGCCCCAGGTGGGTGATACATGACATTTCACTTTTTGTCGCATTTAGAATATTGTGGAATATAAAATAAAGACTTCACAAATACCACAATGAACACGGACAATATTACAATCCGTAAACATGATTTGCAAATACGGTCTACCTCGCTGACTGACGACGACGACCACAATACTGACTCATCGATACATGACGATACTATGCAGAGTTTGCCTAATCTCTCAACAGATGATAACAGCTACTCAATCATAATTGAAAAATTAAAAAATGATCTTTTAATTGCTCACAATGAAATAGACAATTTAGTCACAGAAAATACTACTTTGAAATCAGAATTAGAGCAATGTAATAAGGTATTGAACACATACAAAAAATTAGGAGTTATGGATTTTTGTAATACACCTTCACCGAGAAAGAATAAACGTACTAAAACGAATTCGAGTTTACCAAGCACACCTAAGTCAACCAAAACTAGTAAATTTATACATTTGAAGAAAACAAATAATACTCGATCGACTCAAACTAGCCCTGAACAAAAACCGAAAAAACATGACTTACTCTATTATAATAAAACAAAATTTAACTCCGAGGTAAAAAATCAGACTACAAAACTATTTACCGAGACTAAGAAAAATAAAATGACTATAATAAGCTGCAACAACAATAAGAATATAAACACATTAAAATTGGCGGAACATAACTTTAGCGACGAATACCAACTTTGTCATTACTCAATGCCCGGAGCAGGAATAAAACAACTGTTCACAGATATCGAAAATAAAGTACGTGACTACTCAGTAAATGATTACTGCATTATTATGATAGGACAGGCAAACTTCAAATCAACAGATAAATATTATGACTGTGTGACGTATATAAGAAAGCAACTACAAAACATATCGTATACCAATATTATAGTATGCGTGCCTACATACAGTTGCAATGAATACTCGATGATGTATAATTGGCGTGTCGAGACATTCAACAATCTATTGAATTTGGATAATCAAGCACATGAATATTGTTATATATTAGACTCCAATAAAAATTTGAATTATTCATATGACATGTTTTTAAAACAAAATGGCTCCATAAATAGACGGGGAATGAAAATTATAATGAACGACATAAAAGAACTAATAAGAGAACTGCAAATTGTACATTCTCAAAATACACATATAAGTTGCAGGGAGAAAGCACCCAACACCAGCTCAAACGATTTTACAGAGTACTACTCTAAAGAAATGACTGATGACACAAACAGTAAACAAACATTGACACCAAAGGAAAACACAAATGATACACTCAAGTTAACACAAATTGAGCAAGATTTACCAGGGACCACGACTAGCCAGGACAATCAAGAATCATGTAAATGTTTTTTTCGAATCCAATAAATTTCGCATAAACATTCTACAGCAAAATATAGCTGGACTACTTAATAAGCAAGAACAGCTAGAAATTATCCTTAACGAACTGGCGGATACAAACCAAAGCTTTGACGTAATATGTATCACAGAACATTTTATGAGACCAGAAGAAGTGATGCACTTAGACATAACCGGATATGAATTGGGTTCTGTATTCACCAGGTCAAAGGACAGAAATAAGAAAGTAAATAGGGGAGGAACTTGCATTCTTATAAAAAATGAAATAAAATATGAACAAATTATTGCCATTAATAATTTAGCAATTAATTATAATTTTGAATGTTGCGCAATACGTTTAACAGACCTTGATGTCATAATAGTATGTTTGTATCGTATTCCAAGTAATAATTATGATATTTTTTTTGGGAAACTAGAAGAGCTATTACTGTTAATAAAAATAACAAATAAGCCTATAATCATATGTGGTGACTTTAATATTAACAGACTAAATAGGAATCAAATATCTTTGGAATTTGAATATCTACTTGAAAATTTTAACTTTTTCTTACAAATTAATGAACCCACTAGAATTGCTAATACATGCTCAAGTTGCTTAGATAATTTTGCCACAGCTAACGTAGAAGGATCAACTGCATCAGTGGTAGAATTTGATTTATCAGATCATAAAGGCATAATATTGACTATGACAATAAAAACTATAAAGGAATCTGCAATGGATTATTGGTTTTCCTACAGACGCGACTTTAGTCAAGATAATATAACTAAGTTTTGTAAAGCTATTAGTAGTTTGACATTTAATGATGAATTTCGAAGCAAAAACCCTAACGAAGCTTATGAGAGGTTTTATGACGAATTTATATTATTTTATAACTTATGCTTCCCAATTTGTAGAATAAAAGTAACAAATAAATATAAGCCTCCGTGGTTATCCAAAGGTATAAAATTATGTACGAAACGAAAGAGAACTCTTCTCTGGAAATACAGAACTAGGCCCAGTAGAATAAATAAAATAACTTACGACAACTTCAATACCAGACTTAAAAAAATTATTCGCAATACTCAGAAAATACAAAACACACATTATATAAAGTCAGCAAATAATAAAGCTAAAGCTACATGGAACTTAATTAATAAAAACAGAAAGAAAACTAAACACGCAATACAAAGCATTATCGAGAATAATGAAACAATCAAAGATCCTAAACTTATAGCAGAAATGTTTAATAACTATTTTATAGACCAAATAAAAAACAATACTAAAAATGACGACCCTAAACCGACAATAAATAGCCAAACAAACACAATTTTTATGATACCCACTGACGAACACGAAATAAGCAAAATTATTGTATCTTTAAAAAATACATCGAGCACTGGATATGATAGTGTATGTACTAAAGTTTTAAAAAGTTGTTCTTTGATAGTATCTCGTCCACTAGCTCATATAGGAAACTTAATGTTGACACAGGGAATATTTTTAGATAAATTAAAGCCCTCGCTCGTAAAACCAGCTCACAAAAAAGGCGATAAACATAGTATGAATAATTACCGTCCAATCGCACTTTTGTCAATATTTTCAAAGGTATATGAACGCATGTTATACAAAAGATTATACGATTTTCTAGAACGACACAATATTATTGTACAGGAACAAAGTGGGTTTAGGAAAAGTAAGTCGACAGATCTTGCTATCTATGATCTAACAAAACAGATAAATGATTGTCTAAATGATAAACTACTTGTTGCTGGTATATTCATGGATATGACTAGGGCTTTTGATTGTGTCGACCACAAACAGCTCCTATTTAAATTAGATAAATATGGTATACGCGGAACTGCATACGATTTATTGAAATCTTATTTAACTGACAGAACACAATACTGTGAAGTCAGTACTATTGATCAAAATACAAGAAATGAAGTTATATACAGATCAAAACCTAAAAAAATATTATTTGGTGTACCTCAAGGCAGTATACTTGGTCCACTGATGTTCCTTGTATATATAAATGACCTACCAAGACATATTAAAAATCCGACTATTTTATTTGCAGATGACTGTACCATAGTAATTAAATCAAACGATAAACATGAATTAGTGAATAAAATAAACGATACAATTTGCAATACTATTAAATGGCTGACGACAAATAATTTAAAAATAAATCTAACAAAAACTAACATCATTCAATTTCATCATCCACAATCTAATCCAATACAATTAAATATATCTTTTGACACAAATAAAATTGAATTAGTTGACGATACAAAATTCTTAGGAGTTTATATAGATAAGAACTGTAATTGGAAAACAAATATTGATAAAATCTGTAGTAAAATAAACAGCTCTGTTTATGCTCTAAGAAAACTAGTTATGCTCTCAAATATAGAGACTGCTATGACTGCATATTATGGACTTGTACACTCAGTCATACGCTACGGAATAATCTTCTGGGGTAATTCAACAAACGCAATAAATGTTTTTAAAAGGCAAAAACGATGCATGAGGGCTATGTTTGAAATCAAACCAAGAGATAGTTGTAGACCCTTCTATAAAAAACATAAAATATTACCCGTACCCTCAGTATATATCCTAGAATGTTTGCTGTTTGTAAAAAAGTATTACTACAGATTCGAGTTACACGATAATACCTATGCCTTAAAGTTACGTAGTAAAAACAAACTTGTACTACCAACTCCAAAGTGTACGTTATACAGAAACAGCGTGCACTTCATGGCTGTATACATGTATAACAAACTACCCGACAAATTGAAAAATATGGATTATAATGAATACAAACAAACGGTTACGCGGATATTGAAGGACAAGTGCTATTATGACATTAAAGATTATCTAGATGACAAAAATTTTTATAATAACTAAATTTTGAATAATTTATGACATGAATATTAGCTTGACATGCATTACTGTAAATATTGTAGATTAATTTGTAACGTAAAACTATTACATTATTAATATTTGTATGTTCTTTTTAGAGCAAGAAGTGGTTTGTTCAATTCAAATTGTAAAACCTATTGTATGTACCTGCTTCTACAAATAAATGATTTGATTTGATTTGATTTGATTCGCTTTTGCTAGCGGGAAACTTGTTTATCTTACGGGCAAACCCTGGAGCTCTTCTGACTGAGCTGAAGATTTTAATCAACAGAAATCCGATTTACGGAATCAAAAAATTCGATTTGAACCGGCTTTAGCACGGAAATCACTCTGAATGAAAAACGCAATGTAAAAATCAATCATGACCGGACCGGATAAAATGTTAACCCTAGCAGTAGTACTGGTGAATATTAACTCTATTAATTATTATTGTGAATCGATTTTTAATTATTAATGAGAACTCTCCCTACTGTATCAGTACAGGCGAGTGCAACGTTATTGTTAATGCAATATCCTCAATTCCATAGGTATAGTACAGTTGTGGGGTGTAAGTGGTTCATCAACATCTTTGAACCAAAGCCAACTCCACCTGCACGCGGTGCACCCTGCTGACTGACAAACGAAGCTCTGGCGATAAGAGAGGTAGGGAGCGTAATTGTAAGCTACCCGACTGGGGAATGAAAAACCTCCACCTCACTGAATACCGCAGCCAAATAACAATTCCCTTGATGGCTGTTGTGTTCCTGCGAGTGAGTGAGGTCACCAGAAAGGAAGGAGATGCTGCATTGGCAGCGGGGGTGCCGGCGCGAGCGATATTTTATGTTGCGAGCGTTAATATGGCTACGGTAACCGCATCAGGCATGCCGTATGCTTGTCACCCGACGTAATACAAAAAAAAAAAAGTCTATGTCTGTTCTGTGTCTGAGCTGCCGTCTCTCGGACTGATAAAATGATAAGCACACACGCAGCTCTTCTATGCGCAGGCAGCAATAACTGTAAATCCCTGCTTTGTTGCAGGTAAGCGCAATCAGCTCCAGTTAACGTGAGTAAGCGGCTTAATTCTAATACTCGTAAGTTGGTAGGGTTCCGTGAATTCCCTAAATCTTTTTCAATGGGTATGTAAAGTTTTTGGTGTTAATGTTCCGAGTTCTGAGATGTGATAGGATTCCGAACTTCAAAAGAAAAAGGAAGCCTTATAGGCTCATTTTGTTGTCCGTCTGTCTGTCTCCTGTGAGGCCCCTTTTTGTCAGGAACGCATTGAGTTATCCATTTCTGTGTTTTTTAAACACAGAAATGGACCACAATAATTATTATTATTTTAAATAGTTGTTTGGGCCAACTTGCCAGAATATTATAAATATTTTGATAAATGGAAAAACCTCCTCACCTCCCCCGTCTAGGTGGGATTTGAACCCACGACCTCTCGATGACCAGTCGAGTGCTCTTCCAACTGAGCTACCAGGAAGGTTTGTTTTAGTGACGAATTTTTGTAATTTATATTTTCACAGTGTGGCGACATCAACCTATTAAGTAATTACACTACTAAAGGCATAGCACCTAGGCGAGGGAGGTGAATTTTTCCAGTTTAAAAAATATTTATAACCACAATAATATGTACTTAAAATAAAATAACTAGTTTTTAAATGATACAGAACCCTTTCTATAAACATGTTATTCTAATCTGTATTATTCCCTTCCATTTTCGTATCTACAACGTACTTTTTAAATCTCATTGGAGCTATAGAAAAATTGTATATGTATAGATTTTTAAAGCCGCGTACCAACGCACAATAGTTCATTCTACTGATTCTCTTGTATTGAACGAACGTATTTTACATTATTCATGGCGATCTTTTTATCGTCAGCCGCCATCAATTTACGCACCACAAATGGCTTTTTTGTTGTATGAGAGTGCATAATGTGTTGCATCGCTGCAAGTCCTCAATGTGCATCACTGTGCATAATAAACTTGCATATTGAGTTACTGTAATATATCGAACAGTGTGTAAGAGATTAACATTACATCGAAGGACGGGATTTGTGCTATTTATTGTCGCCGTAAGTAAGGTAAGTAAGGTATTTATATTGTAAATAAATCTTTAAAATATTTTGTACTTATAATGCATGTATATCGGTCACAGATATCGGTATCAACTGTACTGAAACTGAATGCAGCATTATTATTTTTATAAAAGTCACAATTTTTATTTCGTTATTAATAAAATCAGAAATAGGCTACTTGACAATGTTCAAAAATTGTATAAATATTTAACAATATCGTAAAATACACAAAACTATAAAGATCTGCAAACTTCCATTCTAATATCTTCCGTCCGACTTATTTTAGGGTCGATCAAAGTTTGGCGGGAAAGTCTATTTTAAAAGTATGAAATTATTTAAAAAAAAAATATTTCCATTGTAGAAGCAATAAAGAATATTATAACTTTTATTATGGTACTAATTACATAAACGTAATATTTCACATAGCTGTCGTACAAATTTCTGATTTGAATTTACAAAACTGTGACGTCATGATTCAGTAGCCTTTTGTATGGAGCGTTTTCGAGAGAGTCAAAAATTGTGATTTTTAAATTTACATATCTCGTGACGTTTTTGTGCTATCGAAGTAATTCTTTCACCTATAATTATAATAAAGTCCTTATATGTATAACAAATAGAAAGAAATAATTGTCATCTAGCCTATTCTATTAGGAATATGTAACGATGATTCGTGACGAGGTATTCATAAATATCTCCTCACTAATCATTGATTTCTTTCACTCGCACGAGCACAATAATTCTCAACGTATTTTTTTTATACTTTTGCAAGTGATGTAAAGTGCTTACCGTAGCACATACATGCTTATAACATAAGAGTATCGCAACACAAAAACTCACTCGCGGGCTGTCACGCTCGTGAGTGACGCAGCGACTCTTCTCATCTGGTGACATCACTCATTTGTAGGAACTCAATAATCAAGAATATTTGGTGAGTCTTCTGTAAGGTAGATTTATTTCCTTAGTCCCGTTTGATATGATATAATAAATCCTAATAAAAAAGCTATTATCACAGTATAAGTAATAGTACTACGTACAGTACGGCCACTCCCTGCCGCTCTCTCGTGTCGTGTCTCTCTCACCTCCCCTCTGAGTCAAATCGGGAACAGTTTGTATGGCGCCGCACGCACACACGCTCATTCGCGTTCTGCACAGACGTCATTGTTTATGTAGTAGTAAACGACGCCACATTTGTATGGAGTGTCCGGGGTGTGCTTTTATACTTGATAGTACCATATATGTATTGCTATACCGGTACAGCGCTGATATTTTGGATCAAGGCTACCGCACGAGCGCTTTATATGATTAGACATTTGTTTGAAGTTTCTGTACTGCTTTATAAATACTATGCCTTGATTATTTTCCCCGGAGAGTCTGCTATAAATAAGGTGTCTCGAACACGTTCAATGAGCAAATACTCTTGTACGAGTATGTAATATAACACGGTCGCAATACACATGTCAGTTTTTATGTAACCCTCTGTACAGCGTCTAATGTAGAACTATTCATTGTTGTTTGAAAGTCGACGAGAACTTTTATCCTATCCTATATTAATAAATGAACAAACAGTTTGACGACCTCGGTGGTGAAATGGTTAGCAATGGCCACTTTGACTCCAAGGTCGCGGGTTCGATCCCCGCACGAGACAAATATTTGTGTGCATGAACATGTCTGTTTGTCTTGGTCTGGGTGTTTTCTATGTATTACTATGTATGTATTTACAAAAAAAATGTATTTAAGTATTATATTCAGTTATCTAGTACCCATTACAAGCTTTGCTTAGTTTGGGACTAGATGGCAGTGTGTAATTTGTCCAGGAATATTTATTATTTATTAGAATCTTATGACTTTTATTATATAAAAGGCAATTGTTACCACTAAATTGTGGCCGTGTGGTTTCCGGCAGACTAGAATAGAATCACTCCGTTTCTTCCCGTGGATGTCGTACAAGGCGACTAAGGGAAATACATTGTCAAATATCGATCAGACCTCCCCAACCCGTTTGGCCAGCGTGGGGAGTGTATGCCAAATCCTCCTTCAGTCTGGGACGGACGAGAGAGAGTCGTGCTCCTGTAGTGGAGACTACAATGGACCTGATGATGATGATGATGAATTGTTACCACAGATTAAGTAATAGTATGTAACGCACCGTTATTGACAGGGGCCCTACCGCCGAAGCCAAAGCTGATTACCGTCGAATTTTTTGATTACAAATATCAAACTTCAGCATCGATTGGTAGTAATTATGTTTAGCTTAGCTAGTAGGAACCCTAGAGCTCTACCGACTGAGCTGAAGATGTTTGTCATTATCTAAAACGTAAGACCATTTTACACCAGAAATATGCCATGTAACGGATGCCAAACATGCTTGGACGAGTCAAGATCCAAATTCAAAATTTCCAGATTTTCCATCATCACAGAGACAGTGGGACGAGCCGCTTTGCAGACTGTTACGAAATAACCTTTTACAAACATGTAGCAATTCTGCAGAGCGTGCCCGTCTCCTGGCTGTTGCGGAATGGGAGTCTGGATTATGGCTACAAGCATTACCATCTCCTAATTTAGGAACTCTGTTGGATCGCGATACCTTCCGTCTAGCGGTGTGTCTGCGTTTGGGCACTTATATAAACGCCCCGCATCGTTGCCCCTGTGGTGATACTGTCGATCAACTTGGTCACCACGGACTTTCGTGTCTCAAAAGTGCAGGCCGCATACCACGCCACGCTAGCCTTAATAATATCATCCACCGGGCTATTGCCAGCATCCGTACACCCGCGGTTTTAGAACCGAACGGGCTTGCACGTGATGATGGGAAGAGACCGGATGGAATGACACTTGTGGCCTGGAGGTTGGGGCGACCTTTGGTGTGGGACGCTACCTGCGTCGATACCCTTGCGCCGTCTCATCTTCGGGTCACTGAAGTTAGGGCTGGTGCGGCTGCAGCGTTTGCTGAAAACCTCAAACGGCGAAAATATAGTTGCTTGGATCAGAGCTATATATTTGAGCCGTTTGGGGTAGAGACACTAGGTCCGTGTGGACCATCAGCACATAAACTGTTTCAACGGTTGTCAAAAAGATTGATCGAAGTATCACATGACCAAAGGGCTGGCCAATATCTCGGCCAGAGGATTAGCATTGCCATTCAACGTGGCAATGCTGCCAGCCTTTTGGGCACTTTTCAAGTGGGTAACGAATTGGCGGGGCTTCATTATTTATAGTTATTTATTTCTAAGTTATATTTAAGTAGGTATTTTATTTATAAGTTATTTGTATATTATTAAATGTTTAAAATAAAAAAAAACGTAAGACCTAATTTTAAAATCAAAATATTCAACGGTAACAGGATTCAGCTTCGGCGGTATGGTGCCTGATCAGTGACCGACTGCTTAGTGCGAGTAGTGTAGAGCCGACCAAATTGGGGAAAAGTTTCAAGTTGTAAATTTACCAGACACGTGTTACATATCCAAATTAACCGGGTCGCTCACTTTTAAATGTAAGCAAGTAAGCCACATTATTTTGATTACATATCAAAATAATGGCACGCGTCTTATAAATTCATAACACTAGAGTTCTTCTCTATTTGGCCGTTTTGTTTACGTTGGCATGATCGAAGGCGAACAAAAAACTCACACTAAGTACTCTGATGTGTGCGTTGATACGCATAGTCTACGCACAGCTCAAACCACTGGAGGGATCGGGATGAAATTTGATATAAAGGTAGCTATTATGATGTAGGCATCCGCTAAGAAAGTATTTTTCAAAATTTTCACGGGATACTGGGATACGTTGAACCTTGTTGTATGTACGAAGTCGTGTCTCAAGCTAAGTTCTTGTATAAAATATATATATCATATCAATTCTTACAAGATTCTTGGAAATCCTGTTGGTCTTAAAAAACCAATCAACGCAAACAAAGGACTGAAAACTATGAGCATTAAACAAAACTAACTTCAGTTTCAGATTCCAATAATCGGATTGGTATCATCTTCAACTCGTCTAAACTTACCGTTTGATGAGATCAATAAAGTTGAATAAATGTTCCCAAGACGACAGATTTCAGATATTTACGACAACTAAGAATGCCTGCAAGAACTTGAACTTTCAGCGACACCTCGGTCACTTCATACAAATGCCGCGTCATTTACTACAACATAAACAATCATCTGTGCAGAGCGTGAACGAGCGCGCGTGTGTGGGTGTGTGTGCGGTGCCATACAAACTGTTCCAGATTCGTCTTAGAGGGGAGGTGAGGTCGATATAAGAGAGCGGCAGGGAGAGACCATACATATACAAAGTAGTATTAGTAATTTACTGATTAATGAACGAGCCCAGTGGTAGCCATTCGGGCTAGCTACTGACAACTTTAACTCAGCTGAACAACTTTTCCTAAGGCGTCATTTTTATATTTCTTATAGTTTAGCTGAACCATTATGGTTCTGCATCAGGTGTTATAAATCTTGGGATTTCATACCTCCACAAAAAATGCTCATCAGGCTGAACAACTTTTGCTAAGGCGTCACTTTTATATTTCTTATAGTTTATCTGAACCATTATGGTTCTGCATCAGGTGTTCTAAATCTTGGATTTTTATACCTCAACAAAAAATGCTGATCAAGTTGAACAACTTTTGGTAAGGCGTCAATTTTATATTTCTTATAGTTTACCGGAACCATAATGGTTCTGCATCAGGTGTTCTAAATCTTGGATTTTTATACCTCAACAAAAAATGCTCATCAGGCTGAACAACTTTTGCTAAGGCGTCATTTTTATATTTCTTATAGTTTAGCTGAACAATTATGGTTCTGCATCAGGTGTCTAAATCTTGGATTTTTATACCTCAACAAAAAATGCTCATCAGGCTGAACCACTTTTGCTAAGGCGTCATTTTTATATTCCTTATAGTTTAGCTGAAGCATTATGGTTCTGCATCAGGTGTTCCAAATCTTGGATTTTTATACCGAGATGAAAATTTCGTGTCCACATTTTCAAATCGGGCATCGATTTGAAAATGTGGACACGAAATTTTCGTAATTGACGTCTCAGAAAACCATATAGGTTCAACACCCATATTGATATTATGACATTTGAACCCCATCGCACCCCCACAGGAGTGCTCTTGTATCACGTCGGTTATGTTAGATTATAAAATAGCTGTTGTTTTCAGAATCAGCGACCCGATAAACCATAAAAACAATACCCATAACGATTTTCAGACGTTGCACCTCATTTCATCCCTTTAGGGGTTGAATTTTGAAAAATCCTGAAACACGTGTTTACTCATTTATCTACAGAAGTGCTCATGTAAAGTTTCGTATAAAATAGTCCAACTAATCTTGGTTCCCCATACAAACTTTGGACCCCCGTTTCACCCCCTTAGGGGTTGAATTTTCCAAATTCCCGTCTTAGTGAGCACCTACGACCTAAAAGGAACCCCCTTGCAAAATTTGAGACTCCTAGCACTTGTAGTTTCTGAGATTTCGTGATGAGTGAGTGATTTACTCTTTTATATATATAGATTTACAAAAAATATGTATTTAAGTATAATATCAGTTAACTAGTAATTACCCATAGTACAATCTTTGCTTAGTTTGGGACTAGATGGCAGTATGCAATTTGTCCAGGAATATTTATTATTATTTATTATACTGTGGTGATAGTAAGGAAAACAATTTGTGATTTATTGTACTAGATACGGCAATAAAATATAGAACATATATGAATTTAAATAGGTTACATTGTCTCTTGAAAATATTAGATTATTAACCAAAGATGTACAAAAATAACTATTGAGATAGCTCCATCTTCTAATTAATTTGCCACGGGTTTCTGAAAGTATAGTTACGCCACTGAATTTCAGGCTCACGGATGTGGCCGTGTGGTTTCCGGCAGACTAGAATAGAATCACTCCGTCTCTTCCCGTGGATGTCGTACAAGGCGACTAAGGGAAATACATTATAAAACATCGATCAGTCATCCCCCACCAGAGTGTAGACCAAATCCTCCTTCTGTCAGGGTCGGACGAGAAAGGGTCGCGCTCCTGTAGTGGAGACTAAAATGACCTGATGATGATGATGATGATGTATGTACACTATCAGGGGCCCTACCGCCGAGGCTGAAGTCGATTTCCATCGGCTTTTTGGTTGCGAAAATCAAACTACAACTTAGATTTATGGTATTTGTGTTTATCTTAGCTGGTAAACTCTGGAGCTTTATCGACTATGCTGAAGGTGTTTGTCAATAACTAAAACGTGAGACATATTTTCCGAATTCAAATATTCGATGGTAATCGGTTTCAGCTTCGGCGGTAGGGCCCCTGGTTTGGACGACATATTAGACTTCAGACTTAGACAGATGTACAACGGGTCCTTATATGTTCCTTCTAGCATCGGTATCGACATTCACCAGCGCTAGAGATGGCCCAAACACATTTCACCAAATACGAATATCCGACAAAACTTCTAAACTCAACGATGTTATAAATAGTATAGATATGGCATACCCGTACTAAAAAGCGTTAGAAAACGGTTCCCGTCGGTGGGTGGTCTATGACTGTCGCAATCCTTATCATCTCATCGCTCTAATATACTTGTTATCTCTTTCCCTCGCTGAGCACGTAATCGACGCAATAATGGCGTCTTTTTTCTTGCAAAAATGTGAAATTAATTAAAATACGCATTAACATTAAATATTATTGTGAACTTTAGTAAGTATGATATGTGATCCCTTGGGTTTTATTTACCTTATCAACATAAATTGTGCATTTTGGTAATGCAGAAGACATTGTTTTTTACCTATTTCAATGAATTGTCACAAACGGAACAAAAGAAAGAAAGGAAGGAGTAAAGGCTGGCAACGTATCGGCGACCCCTTGGTGTTGCTGATCTCCATGGGCGGTGGTGATGGCTTTCCATTAGGTGACCAATATGCTCGTTTACCAACTTCTCACATAAAAAAGTCAGTTTCGCCGGCTTGCTTGTGCGCACTAATTGCAAAGTAAGACGGTTGGCCATTTTTCGGGTGTACGTTTTTGACGTTTGTGGCTTTTTTTTAATTTTTATTATATTAGCTCAGTATATTGGCTCCACTTCGCCTGATGGTAAGCGAAAAGAAGAGCTCCAATCGCAACGGCAACGGACAAGAGACCTAGATGTCTTGTCAGTTGACGCTGCCATGCTGGCCTACAAGATGCTTCTTCACGCTTCGCTTGAAGGATCCCATATTGTATGATTGAGGAAATACATATGCCGGCAACGCGTTCCACTTTTTAATAGTGCGACATAGATAGGAGTTGCAGTTCTTCAGAGCACTCTCCGTGGTATAGGTGGTAAAATACGCTTAGTGATCCAATATCTCTCCGGAGTTGAAGAGGTTCAAGATTTGAGATTGACAAGAAGCTAATCTATAGTATTTATATCATCATCATTATCATTAGGTCCATTTTAGTCTCCACTTCAGGAGCACGACCCTCTCGTCCGTCCTAGCCGGAAGGAGGATTTGGCCTACACTCCCCACGCTGGCCAAACGGGTTGGGGAGGCCTGATCGATATTTGATAATGTGTTTCCCTTAGTCGCCTTGTACGACATCCACGGGAAGAAACGGAGTGATTCAATTCTAGTCTGCCGGAAAACACACGGCCATTAGTATTTATATATCACATACACAGTATTTATATATCTTTGTCTAAACCTAATCGATTTACATATAAATAGGTAGGTACTAAAAATACGAACATAAGTTTTGATTTAGCGACGGACATTGACGTTACCGTCGTTCTTATTTTGTTCAAAGCATTAGAGTGATGAATGGATTTTGTTGGGAGCTCGAAACGCAGCGAAACACTGTTTGTTTAAAAGTAGTTTGTTTTTACTTGGCGCCGGAGTGGCGTCGCCTTGGCTCCTAATCGATTTTTGATATCTTTCTTGCACCCGTAGCTACATATTACATACCCCGACCAAATTACTTTGGTACACAACTTAAAAGTATGAACACTTCAACTAAATTGTATGTAATTGTTATTTGGAGAATTTGTTCGATGGAACACTGGTGTTAATGCTTTTTTAATTCCATTAATGTTTTAACGCAAAATTTTTGGTTTAGATGGCGTGTTGTTGATTAGTATGTAGAAGGTATATTTTTATAATGTAAATTATCGAATTCATATAATAATTGTAATTAATATATGAATTCTTGGGGTGTAAGTGGTTCATCAACATCTTTGAACCAAAGCCAACTTCACCTGCACGCGGTGCACCCTGCTGACTGACAAACGAAGCTCTGGCGAAAAGAGAGGTAGGGAGCGTAATTGTAAGCTACCCGACTGGGGAATGTACCTCCACCTCACAGAATACCGCAGCCAAATAACGGTTCCCTTGAGGGCTGTTGTGTTCCTGCGAGTGAGTGAGGTCACCAGAAAGGAAGGAGATGCTGCGATGGCAGCGGGGGTGACGGCGCGCGAGCGATATTTTATGTTGCGAGCGTTAATATGGCTACAGTAACCGCTTCACATCAGGCGGGCCGTATGCTTGTCTGCCACAAGACGTAGTATAAAAAAAAAAAAAAAAAAAAAAAGAATGACATTTGATGAAGTCTTCTTAATTAAATTGAATTAAATATAATTTCATTTCCAATTCAAAATATATTTAATTTACATATTAAGTTATATTTAAGAGAAATTAAAGAGAGGTCGAGGCCATGGATGTCGTACAAGGCGACTAAGGGAAATATACATTACTAGCGACCCGCCCCGGCTTCGCACGGGTGCAATGCTGATACTAAATGTACTACAGAAGGTCTTTGCGCTTTGTCCTATCCAGTCCTTCCCCAGTTATAGGCACACGCCGCCGGCTCCGCGGCCGGTACCGCCACAGCCGTAATGTCCCTGCATTTTAAATGTGTAATATCTTCTAAACTATTCATTTAAATTACATGCTGTCAAGGGCCATATTGATCTATATTAAATGCGCAATGTATTTAAGGTACTTAATTGGATAAGGATTAATTCTGTATTGCTTAAAATCGCTTCGTAAATAAGGCATTATTTCTTGTAAAAAGCAAAGGATAAAATAACGGTTATTGTGTGTTACCGCTAAGAGATAGACATATACCATCGCGAACTTTTTTGTAGACCATTTTAAGGTGAACAATACTGTACTACATTATTTTGATCTATCTCGTTGGGTTCAGCCAGCGTTTGCAATGAAAGAGCAAAAAAATGTGTTTATTTACGACTTCACATTAGAAACCTCTAAATTATCAGTGTTTTTCTACTATGTTATGCATATATTATACATATAAACTTTCCAGTTGAATCACTCAATCTATTAAAAAAAACCGCATCATAATCCGTTGAGTAGTTTCAAAGATTTAAGCATACAAAGGGACATAGGGACAGAGAAAGCGACTTTGTTTTATACTATGTAGTGATAAAACATCGATCAGGCCTCCTCAACCCGACTGGCCAGCGTGGGGAGTGTAGGCCAAATCCTCCTTCTGTCTGGGACGGACGAGAGGGTCGTGCTCCTGTAGTGGAGACTAAAATGACCTGATGATGATGATGATGAAAGAGAGGTAGGGTCCTGTGTATTTGTAAGCTGTGCGACTGGGGTAGTGCCTCACAGAACACCGCAGCCAAATAACTATTCGTGATGGTTGTTGGGTTCCTGCGAGTGAGTGAGGTCACCAAAGGAACGAGAGGATTATATTGAATGAAATACAATTTCAAGAGGGCTCTCTTGCTTCGCTCAGGAATAAAGTATTGATATTCAACAAGCAAATGCAGCACAAGAACGTCTGGCGTTGTAGAGTGGGCGAGTCAGCGTTTATGCTGCACATTTTTTTTTGGTTTCTATTATTGTTTTATCATATTGTCTTTAGTTTAAGTTTACTGTTTAGTTTGTGGATTGATTAGATTTAATCAGCAGCATTTTATCAATTAACTGTTTTATTAAGTAAGTACAATTATGTACAATCAATTACTAATTCAAACTATATTTGAATTGAATTACAAATTTAGGGTGTAAGTGGTTCATCAACATCTGTGAACCAAAGCCAACTTCACCTGCACGCGGTGCACCCTGCTGACTGACAAACGAAGCTCTGGCGAAAAGAGAGGTAGGGGGCGTAATTGTAAGCTACCCGACTGGGGAATTACCTCCACCTCACAGAATACCACAGCCAAATAACAATTCCCTTGAGGATTGTTGTGGAGGAGATGCTGCGTTGGCAGTGGGGGTGGCGGCGCGCGAGCGATATTTTTAATGTTGCGAGCCTTAATATGGCTGCGGTAACCGCTTCACATCAGGCGGGCCGTATGCTTGTCTGCCACCCGACGTAGTATAAAAAAAATGTATTATATTTAACTAAAATAAATAGTACCTTTAATTTAAAATAAAATTATATTTAGTATTTTTTTTTTTTCAAATATCCTCTTCATTAATTTTATTGAGTTACTTTCTATTTCATAAAGTGACATTTTTATATAGTTACGGCTAAACTTAAGTTTATGTTCACATCTTTAGCCTTAACAAATATAAATATACGGACTTGATTTGATATTGACGTCAGATACGTATTCTTGGAAACGTGATCTCGTAACTCGTGAACAGACTCAAGTACCTACCTACTTTGTGACATAATTAATCCGTAGCCAATCGTAGAAACTAACGACTTTTAACGACAAAAATATTCATATCAAAGAGACAGATCTTTTGTGTGTGCCTACACGAAACATTGAATATATTTCGCAGGTTTTAGATTTGTTATTCCATTGAATGAATTCGTGTTTCTTTTTGGTTTTGTGTTACTTTCAATTACTTTTAAATCAGTTTTGACGATCGCTTACCTACTTATTTGCCTCTTTAAACTGACAGGCGTTTTGGAAACTATGTGTTTTAGTCAATCATTTTTTGCCAAACATGGATTCGGGGTAGACTTGTGTAGTTCCTGAGTGAGTAGTTCAATTGTACCAGTTCACCATACAAGCCGGTTCTTGTCACTCACTCTTTCTTGTCCCATATAGTTCACTGCGTCATTTAGTTCAATCGAGTGACAAAGAGTAAAAAGAACGGAAATACATAAAGCGTACGAGTTAGAATGAGAGAGATACGTTGTAATGCCAAAATTGCTAGCGATAGAGAGCGAAAAGGACGGAAGATTCTGAAATTGTTCAAGATAAAACGAGACAGATAGTTTCGTGCGTGGTTGCCTAACCGAATTAGAACTCGAAGGCTAAGGACATAAGAACCATAAGCTGTTAGCGAAAATATGCTATAGTGGTAAAGATACCAATTCTCAATCTCAATTTTTATAATAATTATTATTTTAACCACAAAATAATTTCTTTTTACTCAAGGTTGACACTCCTAAGCCTCTGAGAAGTTTGAAGGAAAATCAATATTTGTAAGGGAAATTATAAAATATTTAATTAGTTATACTTATTTAATACAAAAATACAATATCATCAAAATGATGCAATAGAACTGAGAAGAATGTAGAAGAAATAAGTCAATAGAACTACTGAGTCGATTGAATCAAAGATACATTGAACTAAACGAACTAAGTGAGTCAAAAGAACTACAGAAGTAATTGAACTAAATGAACTAGATGAGTGATGTAGTTCATTTGCGTCAATAGAACTGCATCACTCTTTTCAGTTCAGTGAACTGTTTTGCGCAAGTCTAATTCGGGGCCACACCCCTATATTCTTATGTATTCTCCTATATTCCAATTCATATTTAGGCCCCCAATAGTGTTAGATATTTAAAATCCGTGGTGCATGGTAGTTAAGCTTCACTTGACTAGCCATTTCTTTAGGCTTTTAACAGTGAGCTGTTATTACTACGTATATCGCTAGAGTAATAGTTCAATGGCTTTTAATGCCTTATTTGCCATATTGCTGTCTCTCACATTACTAAGAGGGGAAGTCAAATTCTAAAAGCTTCTTACTCATACTAATTTCTTCTGATTAACTTCGTTGTGAGTTCCAAGAGAGCCGTAGATTTACCCCCGGGACTGCAGTGGACTTCCTTGCTTAATGCCTTTTTGGTGGTCACCGGTGTTAATCCTGTCTACAGGAGACACAGTTATACATATTATATTCAGTGGACGCCACTTTTTCAAATCGTAGACCGAATGACTCGACCGGGGCCTCTGAATAGTTGGCTGAAGATTTTGTTCATACATCCTTTGGTTTGGTATTAGTATTACAACGTCCAACATGTCTCCCCGTCTCATTAAAAGAGACGTTGAAATCATAAAAGCAGAGTTGGCACTTGCCTTGTACCCGGTGACATTTTGTAACAAATGAATAATGGTGCGATGGGAGCCCGCCGGCCGGCCCCGGGATACTTCCCATTCTTAGAAATCTTTCTAATGAGCACCTTTTTGTTGAATATTTTGCGAATAAAATTTATAAAATCTTATACATGTTTCAATTCAAAGACGAGCCTGGTGGTCGAATGGTTAGCAATGGTCACTATGACTTCGGGGTCGCGGGTTTGATCCCCGCGCAAGACAAATATTTGTATGCATGAACGTGTCTTTTTGTCTGCGTGTTTTCTAGGTGTTATATACATATTTACAAAAAATGTATTTAAGAATAATATCAGTTATCTATTACCCACAGTACAAGCTTAGCTTAGTTTAATACTAGATGGCAGTGTGCAATTGGTCCAGGAATATTTATTTATTTAATTTTACAATATTTTAACCAAACCAAAGCATTACATGTATATGGTGCATCCAACCGATTAGCAAACGAGGCTCTGGGTGAAGGAAGGTAGTATTGAATTCGATTGGGGAAGTAAGTATACCACCAACTGAAGACCGCAGTCAACCTTGCGGATGGTTGTATTCCTGCGGGTGAGTGAGATCACCAGAACGGAAGGAGTTACTATGCAATATTCGTGATGGGAGCGTTAATATGGGTAAACCGTTTCACATCAGGGGGGCCATATGCTTGTCTGCCACCCGACGTAGTATAAAAACTTCTTGAAGTTTTTATACTACGTCGGGTGGTACTTGGGTGTGTTTATGTATTTTATTAAATGTATAATATAATTATTATATTGAATTATCTAATATATAAAATTCTCGTGTCACAATGTTAGTTACCATACTCCTCCGAAACGGCTTGATCGATTTTAATGAAATTTTATATACATATTCAGTAGGTCTGAGAATAGGTTGTTATCTATTTTTTATGGCAAAACAACGTTAGCCGGGTCAGCTAGTTGCATTATATATTTTGTGGTCTATAAAGTTTAAAACGTTTGAAATATGATTTCTGATTCTGATTCTGAAATGGCGGTCTTGGTGCTAAATGTGCTAATATTAAATATTCTCTGCCAGTCCATCTTTAGTTTTCTTTACACATTGTTTTTTATCCAAGATAAACCCATCACGCGAGCCCATATTTGTCACCCGAAACGAAACTGAATAAAAAGCGCAGAAACCCCTAACTTTAATGGGATATGAAGATAAGCAGTCGTTCATGTCTTGTATTAATTAGGAGGCGGAGTGTGGCGGAGTGCGGCGCAGCTGCGGGTAGTTCCCTCGTTAAAGCTGGCAGCACTGTGGGAGCCGTTTGGCATAATCACACGCGACAATTTGCACGGCACATGGTAAATAATATTAGCAGTAAGTAAACTTGGATTGAATGTTGGCAATTTAGTGACGGAACGAAGGTAAGAAATGTTGAAAAAGATTATGCAATTTTTCAATATCTCTGCAATTCGGTAAATGACATATTTGGGATGTAAGTGGTTCATCAAGATCTTTGAACCAAAGCCAACTTCACCTGCACGTGGTGCACCCTGCTGACTGACAAACGAAGCTCTGGCGAAAAGAGAGGTAGTGAGCGTAATTGTAAGCTACCCGACTGGGGAATGTACCTCCACCTCACAGAATACCGCAGCCAAATAACAATTCCCTTGAGGGTTGTTGTGTTCCTGCGAGTGAGTGAGGTCACCAGAAAGAAAGGAAGTAGATGCTGCGTTAGCAGCGGGGGTGGCGGCGCGCGAGCAATATTTTATGTTGCAGGCGTTAATATGGCTACGGTAACCGCTTCACATCAGGCGGGCCGTATGCTTGTCTGCCACCCGCCGTAGTATAAAAAAAAAAAAAATGACAAGTCTATTATACATATTTTTTGTGGTGTAAGTCATTTATCAACATGCACGTGGTGCACCCTGCTGACTAACAAACGAGGCTCTGGCGAAAAGAGAGGCAGGGCATAGCGTATTTTTTAAGCTGCCTGGCTGGGGAAGTACGTCCACCTCAGAGAATACCGCAGCCAAATAACAATTCCCTTGAGGATAGTTGTATTCCTGCATGTGTGTGAGGTCACCAGAAAGAAAGAAATGAGCAAGTGTAGGCTCGCAACGGATCGGTGACCCCTTGGTGTTGCTGATCTCCATGGGCGGTAGTGATTGCTTTCCATCAGGTGACCCTCAAGAAGAGGCAAGCTGCGATCGACGTTGCTTAACTTGCGTGTTCGATTAGATTTATACGCGCAAGGACGCCATAGCTCCCCATTCATAAAAATGCCATTTCATCGTACTATTATATACATATTTCGACGAGCTCGGTGGCGTAGCGGTCAATGACGCGGCTTTGACACCAACGCTCGTGGGTTCGATCCCCACACGGGACAAACATTTGTGTGCATAAACATGTCTGTTTGTCTTAATCTGGGTGTTTTCTATGCATCATAAATATGTACTTACAAAAAAAAATGTATTTACGTATGTTTATCAGTTGTCTAGTACCCATAACACAAGCTTCGCTTACTTTGTGGCTAGATGGCGCTGTGTAATTTGTGTGACAATATTTATTTATTTATTATTTTATTTATTACAATATTCCATGTAATCAACCTTTTGATAGCAGTTGAAGTACTGCTTGATGTTATTTTTGCCGTGGGGTGACAATACCACGTACACCCACACATGCGACTGACAGCTAGGAGTGAGGGCAGGCTCTGGCTATTATTTCTCTAACAAGTCTGTGACAATCAGTAATAATAGACTACCCTGGTTATAGGACTCTTCAAAACAATATTGATCGTCGATATGTTTGTCTCTGCTGTGGAATAAGTAATGTATCTCTATATCAAGCTAACTATATCTCTATATCAAAAGGTGGAACGCCTTGCCGACACATGTGCTTGCTCCTTCGTACAACAGATCTTTCAAACGAATAATAATAAATAAATATTGTCAGACAAATTACACAGCGCCATCTAGCCCCAAAGTAAGCGAAGCTTGTGTTATGGGTACTAGACAACTGATAAACATACGTAAATACATTTTCTTTTTGTAAATACATACTTATGATACATAGAAAACACCCAGACTAAGACAAACAGACATGTTCATGCACACAAATGTTTGTCCTATGTGGGAATCGAACCCACGAGCGTTGGTGTCGAAGCCGCGTCATTGACCGCTACGCCACCGAGCTCGTCATATCGAATAGCGTGGGGTTCTTCATAAAGTTTTTAAAGGGTCAGCAAGGCGCGTGTGATGCTCCTGGTGTTACAGGAGTTCATAGGCTAACTACTGTAATGTAACTAAATAAGGGAACTGATTTCCATCAGTCGGGTCGTATGCTTGCCACTTTAGTGGTATGTATAAAAAAAACATATACTTGGCAAACATATACCTAAGTATGGCACCATCTTATTATATAAATAAATACTTCTTTTAATTAAGTAGCCACTTGTACGAAGCTTATTAAATATGAATAATTTACAAAAAAATGTTATAATTATCTTATCTAGCACCCCATAGTACAAGCTTTCTTTAGTTTGGGACTAGATAGCCGTGTGTAATTTGTCCAGGAATATTAAAAAAATGCCCTTTTCCCTTCTTTGCGTACTGCTTACCTAAGATACGCATGTCTAAGCGTAGTTACTGAGTAAGCGCTTTGTAGCCAATTTTTACTGCCATGATGTTCGCCTATAACCTGTCTATGGATAAAATGTCATTTCAACTCTTTAATAGTCGAATAAAAAAGTTATTAGGTTAACTTAGCAGTGGGGTATACAGTGTGAATGAACAAATGAACGAAACAAGTGAAGTTTATTTGAATGATTAACAATCTCGTTACAAGTTAGTTCAGTAACTTCGGAGGTCTCGCGTTGTATTATTTACTCGGCAAGTTCCCGACTCTGCTTTGAACACTGTTTGAAGGACAGACACTTTGACAGTGCCTTTAGATATATATGTAGAGTTGGATATAAGGGCCGGGCTTAGGGTGGCCTAAAATTACTGGTTAATCACTAGCAAAAAAGGAGAAGTTGTTTGACATGATGCCCACGACCTACTTCTACAGTCGCACCGCTCGCCAACGACAGGGAATTCATCCTTACACATTGAAGCCTAAGTGGTCGCGTACAGCCCCCTTACTACCATCTCTTATTGCGACTCAATAATTGAATAGATTGCTTATTCATAGCAATGAATAAGCGACTCTATTGCATTTGAAATAGAGTCGCTTATTCATTGCTATGAATAAGCAATCTATTCAGTTATTGAGTCGCAATAAGAGATGGTGGTAAGGGGGCTGTGCGGTTTCAGAGAAGTTTTCTCCCGCGTACTCTCAAGCTGTGAAATGAACTGCCTGTCGAGGTTTTCTCAGGAGACTACAGCATGGAGTTCTTCAAAAAGGGCGTGAGGAGGTTTTTACAGAGTCGGCAACGCGCGTGTGATGCCCCTGGTGTTACAGGCGTTCATAGCCTACGGTAACTGCTTTCTATCAGGCGGGTCGCATGCTAGTTTTCCACTTTAGTGGTAGGTATGTATAAAAAAACATATACTTGGCAAACATATACCTAAGGATGGCACCATCTTATTATATAAATACTTCTTTTAATTAAGGGGTATCACTTAAGTAATAGATTTGTCGCCAAAATGTAGTCACCAAACAATATAAAATCTATTCCACAATAAATCACCTAAAATCATGGAGATATAGGGTCGAAATAAATGTTTTTGTATGTATTATATTGTCAATTATTACTAATTAAGCTTACTTGGCACCACATTCATCATCCAGATTGACGGAGCTCCGTTTCGCGGAGCTCCTATTTCCGATGACAGGACACAAGAAAACCCTAACCTAACCAAAAATCAACTCAAATCTAACCAAACCATGATTTATTACATTGACCAAGTATTGGTAAGACCAAATCGTCAGTGAATATGACACCAATTTGACTTCGCCCCCATTAGCCACTTTTTTTTTTTATTGGTTCATTAAATTAAGGAGCTGATCTATTTATTTGGTGACAGATCTATTATTTTGATGATCGAACGAATTAAATGATACTAATAGTTTGTTAAGCTGATGATTTATATTTAGAGACAGTTTTGATTAAAATGATGACTAACATATTTCTTGGGGATAGATATTATTATTAGGGTACTGCAGATTAGTGACACATCTAAACTTGGGTGACAGAAAATATTGTTCCCTTTAATTAAGTAGCCACTTGTACGAAGCTTATTGAACATGAATTTGTGGGTTAAAGCAGTATAATGAATTCTGTTTTACGATTGTCTTCATGTGAAGACTGTTGATGATGTTCATAATTTGTATTGTAAATGTTTTGTAGAAAAGTTATGTATTTACATTGTATTTACCTGCATTTTTATCTTATCTATATTTTGACGAGCTCGGTGGTCGAATAGTTAGGAATGTCCACTTTGACTCCGAGGTCGTGGGTTCGATCCCCGCACAAGACAAACATTTGTGTGCATAAACATGTCTGTTTGTCTTGGTCTGGGTGTTTTCTATGTATTATAAGTATGTATGTATTTAAAAAAATGTAATTAAGTACATTTATCAGTTGTCTAGTACCCATAACACAAGCTTTGCGCTTAATTTGGAACTAGATGGCGCTGTGTAAATTGTCCAGAAATATTTATTTATTTATCATATCTTAGAGTGGGTCCAGTGCTGCAGCACCGGTGACACGTCGACCCTCGTCAATCTTTTGTGCTCAAAAGTATTTACAGATAAGACAGCTTATTCTGTTTGTAAAAACCAATGTATAAATATTTCGAATACCTAGAGGGGTATTCGAAATGTCGATTTCAAAGACTCAGAAAGAGAAATGAATAAACTTCTTGCCTATCATACAATATCTTGCCTGAGTTCCCTGGTCTCTGATATCTCGTTCAGTTCATATTTCCGCGATATCATTATCTGGCTCTACCAGTACACATAAAACATATATGGGAGTATCTCAATTTAGACAAACATATAGATCGCGACAAATCTTATTTGCGAATCCTGCCCACTGCACAAATTACCCTAAGGTTGCCTTGAAAAGATTGCTCTCAGCAATAAGGCCGCCTTGTTGCATAATAATATAAAACTCTGGTTTTGCGTAATTCCGATGAAATGACTTCCATAGCGTAATTTGTAGTTGTGTAGTGTTGGGGTACACCCCTCAATCACTCAGTGACTCATCAACATCTTTGAACCAAAGCCTCACCTGCACGTGGTGCACCCTGCTGACTAACGAACAGGGCTCTGGCGAAAAGAGAGGTAAGGGCATAGCTTATTTTTTAAGCAGCTCGACTGGGGAAATACCTCACAGAATACCGTAGCCAAATAACAATTCCCTTGAGCGTTGTTGTGTTCCTGCGAGTGAGTGAGGCCTGAGGTCTCCAGAAAGAAGGAAAGGAAGGAGTATAAGCTGGCAATGAATCATCCACCCTTTGGTGTTCCTAATAAAAAAAAATATACTACGGAGGATGGCAGACAAGCATACGTCCCACCTGATGTGAAGCGGTTACCGTAGCCATATTAACGCTCGTAACATAAAATATCGGTCACGTGCTGCCACCCCCAATGGGGTGTAAGTGGTTCATCAACATCTTTGAACCAAAGCCAACTTCACCTGCACGCGGTTCACCCTGCTGACTGACAAACGAAGCTCTGGCGAAAAGAGAGGTAGGGAGCGTAATTGTAAGCTACCCGACTGGGGAATGTACCTCCACCTCATAGAATACCGCAGCCAAATAACAATTCCCTTGAGGGTTGTTGTGTTCCTGCGCGTGAGTGAGGCCACCAGAAAGGAAGGAGATGCTGCGTGGGCAGCGGAGGTGGCGGCGCGCGAGCGATATTTTATGTTGCGAGCGTTTATATGGCTACGGCAACCGCCTCACATCAGGCGGGCCGTATGCTTGTCTGCCAGCCGACGTAGTAAAAAAAAAAAAAAAAAAACCCCGCTGCCAACCAGCAACTCCTTCCTTTCTGGTGACCTCACCACTCGCAGCAACCACACACAACAACACAACAACCCTCAAGGGAATTGTTATTTGGCTGCGGTATTCTATGAGGTGGAGGTACTTCCCCAGTCGGGCAGTTTAAGAAATACGCTAGGCCCTACCTCTCTTTTCGCCATAGCCTCTTCTGTCAGTCAGCAGGGTGCACCACGTGCAGGCGTGATTGACTTTGGTTCAAAGATGTTGATGTCAAAGTCAAAGTTAAAGTCAAAGTCAAAGTCAAAGTCAAAATTCTTTATTCTGTGGGCCCTCGCAGGCACTTAGACACGTCTTTTACAATTAGGTATATTTTTCTTTATCTACCAGCATTTTGGAATGACCATTGACGAGAAGAAATGCCGAAAGAAACTCTGTCAATATAGGTCTTGTATGATAAGTACCTACTATGAATCACTTACACACCCCCAGATCTCCATGTGCGGTGTTAATTGCTTTCCATCAGGTGACCCACATGCTCATTTGCCCCCTATTATATATTAAATAATAATTTTGCAAAATTATTATGGTCATACTCAGGTAGGTTGTATGTGATCGTATACGTAGTATATGATCACATGTCGCCTAAAAGTTTAGTTACTGGATAATATTATGATGGCAGTGGGTGCTGCCTCGTTGCGCGTTGTTTGTTCGTGCGCCTCCCTGGCCGCCGCGACAAACCTCGCCTCCAGGCTTTACTACAAATTGAATAACTTACTGCAAAGCCGTCGTCTGCCACCCGCAGATAAATTCCTGATACAATATAACGTAGATGGATAGAAAAACTATTTCGTAGTAGGTACTTATCGATTGATTTGCGAATATTGTGTAGCAAAAAAAAGTAGAGAACAAATTCTGCGAGTCTGGCAGTATTTTCGTATCGTATTAGGTATTTTCGTCTCGTTATTTCTAACATCATCTATTATAATATCATTCTTTCTTACCTCTAATGATTTTTGGGCTCTTGTGCCAAGTAGGAGCATCTGGTGTGTATATATTCGTACAGTTAAGGACACGGCAATTTTTGCCACGAACTTTGTACCATCTGGGTAGGTCTTACAAATGTTATATTAATATAACTAAGACTTACCCAGTCGTTTGATTTTGATAAGAGTGTTATGGAGTATAATACTTTAGTGATATTATAATCGTTTAAATTTACTTTAGTGAAATAGCGTGCTTCGGAGGGCACGTTAAGTAGTCCATGCCGGCTGTTATTAGACGACAGTGGTTAAGCCAAGTCAGTGGTCTTTAGAGCATCTTGAAAACACCAACCCGCAGTTGAGCAGCTCTTTACCACGCTGCACAAACCATTTCGAGTGAGAGGAGGCCCGTATCCCAGCGGTGGGTGGAATAAGGGTTGCGACGACGAGTGAAATTATAATATCTTTGTTATCTGATATCAGCCAAATTAAAAAAAAAAGTAAAAATCATAATTGCGCAATAGAGTTATTAAGTAGATACTTCCGTAAATCTTAACATTTAGGGTGTAAGTGGTTCATCAACATCTGTGAACCAAAGCCAACTTCACCTGCACGCGGTGCGCCCTGCTGACTGACAATCGAAGCTCTGGCGAAAAGAGAGGTAGGGAGCGTAATTGTAAGCTACCCGACTGGGGAATGTACCTCCACCTCACAGAATACCGCAGCCAAATAACAATTCTCTTGTGGATTGTTGTGTTCCTGCGTTGTGTCTGCAAGGTCACCAGAAAGGATGGAGATGCTGCATTGGCAGTGGGTGTGGCGGCGCGCGAGCGATATTTTTAATATTGCGAGCGTTAATATGGCTGCGGTAACCGCTTCACATCAGGCTGGCCGTATGCCTGTCTGCCACCCGACGTGGTATAAAAAAAAAACATGGCTTGGCTGGATTTTAAATCCCGTGATTTCGGCATTTTGGATATGCATTCCAAAATGCCGAAATCACGGGATTTAAAATCCTGCTAATATTAATAATAAAAAGATATCCAATTTTTTCTCTTTTGATGAAGTGCCTGTTCTTCAGTAAGAAAAAGAATGAAGCACGCCTTCTCAAAGGCTTCTGCCTAAAAGCACAATCTCAGTATAACAAATGCTCATGGATCACTGTTTTCATTTATAGACTGCGCAGTTGCGCACCGAAGTATCAGCACCTTGACTAGATTCAGAGGCGAGCTATGATTGTTTACGATCACAAGTTCGTAGACGAAATTTAGCCATTTACACGTATTTTTGGTACACGATATTCGTAAATATGATAAGTAACTACAAAACAGTTTTTATATCCGTACGTTATAACGTATCACGAATTTATCTGCGGGTGGCAGATGACGGGCTTTGCAGAGGATATCCTTTGGATATTTTCAAAATTGAAAATTTCCCCTCCCGCCTAGGTGGGCGGGAAATTTTCTTGTACTTGTACTTGAACCTACAATCTCTCGATAACCGGTCGAGTGCACTTTGTAACTGAGCTACAAGGCACGTATGTGATCACGATGAATTATACCATCTCTATTTACTGCTGTGAACGCAGCAGTGTGACGCCATCTACATACTAAATATTACACTACTAAGCAAGGAATAGCAGCCGATTATTACAGATGAGATTCAGCTATTTTTGCTAACACCAAACTTGACTAGCCATCTCTTTAGGCTTTTAATGCCTTATTTGTCATATGGCTGTCTCTCACATTGCTATGAGGTAAGGCAAATTCCAAAAGCTTCTTACTCCTACTAATTTCTTCTGGTTAAATTCGTTGTAAGTTCCAAGGCAGCTGTAGTCTTACCCCCGGGACTGCAGTGGACTTCACTGTTCATTGCCTTCCTTGGTGGTCGCCGCTGTTAATCCTGGCTACACAGGAGACACAGTGGTGGGAATGTGTGGTGGGTCCCGTGAAACACCAAACTTGTCATCATCATCAGGTCCATTTTAGTCTCCACTACAGGAGCACGACCCTCTCTCGTCCTTCCTAGGCGGAAGGAGGATTTGGCCTACACTCTCCACGCTGGCCAAACGGGTTAGACCAAACTTGTATATACTCGTAATTTATTCTGGCACTGTATACTTGTGAAAGCCGTGGGCAGAATTAAGTGTAAAATATACGTAATTTTAATTTAAAATTAAAATAAAGTAGCTTAAACTTGTAATCAGAAAGTATTGACCATTTGAGGTTGATACAATTTTAATGATCGCCTTTTGGAAATTGTCGGCAATCAAGTTTAAATCTGACGTAGGAACGGGCAGTAAATGTTAAATAAATAGGCCACCTTTCGTCTCCGTAATCAAGTAAAGCCAGCAATAACTTGTGTAATGGTATATCGACCGCGGAGTAGTAATAATGT
Organism: Hypsopygia costalis; assembly: GCA_937001555.2. NCBI lineage: Eukaryota > Metazoa > Arthropoda > Insecta > Lepidoptera > Pyralidae > Hypsopygia > Hypsopygia costalis. The sequence goes on along the minus strand of OW443343.2, from coordinate 532,444 downwards.
AGAGCTATTAAGTTGGATGACTAAAATTAGATGAGACAAAAGAAAAAAAAGTTAGATGAAAAAATAAAAGATTTTTTTATACTACGTCGGGTGGTAGACAAGCATACGGCCTGCCTGATGTGAAGCAGTAACCGTAGCCATATTAATGCTCGCAACATAAAATATCGCCCGCGCGCCGCCACTCCCGCTAAACCTCTCCGCCAACGCAGCATCTCCTTCCTTTCTGGTGACCTCACTCACTCGCAGGAACACAACAACCCTCAAGGGAATTGTTATTTGGCTGCGGTACTCTGTGAGGTGGAGGCACATTCCCCAGTCGGGCATCCCACAATTACGCTCCCTACCTCTCTTTTCGCCAAAGCTTCGTTTGTCAGTCAGTAGGGTGTATCGCGTGCAGGTAAAGTTGGCTTAGGTTCAAAGATGTTAATGAACCACTTACATCCCAAAAAAAGTACTACTAGTACTTGTAACAAATCCCCCGATTAACCGCTCTTTTGCCCCCCAAAGTGAGCCCCCCGCGCCCCCCCCCCCCCGCGCAAAAACGCGCGGAACGATGCCCATTTGTTTTTTGGTCCTACCTGCCCGGCGCCGCGGGTGGTCGGGGCCCCATAAAAACGGTCATTGAGACGCAACTTTGTTATTGAGTGCCTACAAGTGGTGTTTTTTACGTTTACTAAGAACAGCACTATACAATGCCGTCTTTTGTTGTTCAACACTCGACTATAGTGTAGAATTACGATGGTCTAAACATTCTCAAGTGGTGTTTCATAGCCCTACTTGTAATCAAAAAAATACCTTATGAACTGAGGCGATAACGTATAGTTTTTTATTTAAAAATACGCTAGGGAGATAAAACCCGATGTTAATAAACAAAAACCTACACTTACCTAAACAAAATAAGTTTTTATAGCACTTGACACCGGCCCGAACATCTGGCGCCGTTAAGGCGAGTCTCTTAAACCCCTTTTTTAGGGTTCCGAACCTTAAAAGGAAAAACGGAACCCTTATAAGATCACTTTGTTGTCCGTCTGTCTGTCTGTCTGTCTGTCTGTCTGTCTGTCTGTCTGTCTGTCTGTCTGTCTGTCAAACATTTCTATGTCGAGAATGCGTGGAGGTATCAAGCTGAAATTTGAACTGTATACACAGGTCTACGGTCCCATGAAGTTAAAAAAAAATCAAACTGCTAAGTTTACGTAGAAAAAAGTTACGGCCGTTTATTCAGCAAAAAACGCATATTTCGACACACTCAAAGGAATCAAAACCTATAGGGTACTTCCCGTTGACCTAGAACTATGAAATTTGGCAAGTAACATCGTTATAGACTACAAGTACAGGAATAAATCTCAAAACTATACATTTGTAAATAGATCTAAAAAAATAGGGGGTCTATATTTTTATAGGGTGTCGAAATTTCAAATTGAAACTACTAGTTCAAATGGGGTATCATATGAAAGGGCTTGATGTACACATTGCAAAATATATTTTATTTATTTTTTTCGACGCATTATTTCTTATTTATAATGAAAAATATCAAATTTAATAATGATACTACGTACCTACGGAACCCTCGGTGGGCGAGTCCGACTCGCACTTGTCCGGTTTTTTTTTATTTTTTTTCCATTGAGTTTATGATTCTTTGGCCTTAATCCGATAGCTAATATGGCGGAGAAACGAAAAAAACATAAACAAATGGGCCTGAATGTATGACAGATGAGTATTGTTCAATCTGCCCAAAACTGAACGCCAAACTGCAAATGTCGACCGTAGGTCGACACGGGCATTTCAAGCGTTTCAAGGTCGTGACGTCACATGTCGACCGTAGGTCGACACGGGCAATTCAGCGGTATAACATTTACTTGCAATTTTTTTTTATGAAATGCAGTGAAACTTGCTTTTGATTATGCAAATTTCAATGCATTTCATAAAAAAAAATACATCTATTATAAATAGGGTCGTTTTATGACACTTTGTAGTCTCCGGGGACGATATCGGGCGTAACTTGCTGTTATGGCTCCGTTTGCAAAATTATGATTATTTTTTTTAAGGGTGGAGCGGTCCGAATTCTGCATAATACCTTCTTAAAAATATGAAATATAAATGAGAAATCATGATTTAAACAAGTTCATCGCAAATTGAGACTCCTTATTCTGTGACTCCGCGAATGAAGAATTATTTTATACAATAAATCTTTGAACCAAAGTCAATGTCACCTCCACGTGTTGCACCCTGCTGACTGACGCAAATGAGGCTCTGGCGAAGAGAAAAGAAGTAGGGTTTCCACTATGTCATATTACGCTAGTCTGTAAGGTGGGGGGTACTTTCCCAGCTTACAAAATACCTCCACCTCACAGAATACTCTCATAATCCTGGAATGTTGTTGTGTTCCTGCGAGTGAATGAGGTTACCAGGTAGCGTTTAAATGGCTACGGTAACCACTTTACAACAGACGGGCTGTATGTTTGTTGGCTACCCACGTAGTATAAAAATAAAAATCGCCCAAGTACGAGTCGGACTCGCCCACGAAGGGTTCCGTACCATAAAATCACTTTTGTTGTATGGGAGCCTCCCGTAAATATTTGTTTTAATTTTATTTAGTTATTTATTTTTAAAGTGACTACATAGCTACATTTTCTGTGAATATTTCAAACGTCTTCCTGTTGCCGTTATCAACATTGAGCAAAAACGAGCAAAAAAAATCACGTTTGTTGTATGGGAGCCCCCTTAAATATTTATTTTATTCAGATTTTTAGTATTTGTTGTTATAACGGCAACAGAAATACATCATCTGAGAAAATTTCAACTGTCTAACTATCACCGTTCATGAGATACAGCTTGGTGACAGACGGACGGACGGACTGACAGCGGAGCCTTAGTAATAGGGTCTGTTTTATCCTTTGGGTACGGAACCCTAAAAACATTTGGCAATAATTGGTCACGTTTCATGCTCTCTCTGTAATTATTTCCACTCTAAGGCTTCTCGAATGAAATGGCAAGAGAGAGGCCGTAAAAACGTAGCGATCATAAAAGGAAAGGTAAATAACTTTATTGCCTGTGGCATGGACGAGTTACTTTTGTATGAACGCGTAGTTTGAACTTAATAATAACTAAGGATATTGTTACTGTAAGGCCGGTCGATGTATGCAACAATATGAATGAATACTATGAAACGTCAGGTTCTGCAGAGCCCAGGGGCGACCTTTAGATGGAACTTCTTAGATGGAACTTTACAAGCAGCGATGTTAATACGGAAATCTCTTACGGCAGTTGAGCTTCACTTGACTAGCCATCTCTTTAGGCTTTTAATGCCTTATTTGGGAAGTCAAATTCCAAAAGCTTCTTACTCCTACTAATTTCTTCTGATTAAATTCGTTGTGAGTTCCAAGGCAGCCGTAGTTTTATTTTACCCACGCGACTGCAATGGACTTCACTGTTCACAGCCGACGTTGTTAATCCCGGCTACACAGGAGACACAATGGTGGAAATGTGTGGTGGGCCAAAAAAAATGCAGGGTTGCAATACCACCTCAGGAATTATGAAATTGGGACGTTAAAATTAACTATAAAACAAACAAAACGTACTTTTTATAGAACAATGGTACGATTTCTAAACAGGATACTGGTGAACGCACACCGATCCGAGCCGAACGTGTTGAATAAACCGAACGAAACTAACTTTAGAATTCTTTATATCAAATCATGAAAACTCGCACACTTGTCCGCGTCGATTCGTCCGAATCCGAATCTTGAATTGCATAAGTGTGTGACGTTTCGTGATTTCTTAAGAATTCGGTATTTTTGGGCGTTCGGCTCAGATAAGTGTCCGTTCACCTACACCACGAAGTATTATGATGCAGACTGTCTAACTTTAGCGTAGTGTCGTCCTCCTCAGACAGTTCATTGTTCTTCTAAAGTCTAATATATCCGCAGACAAATAAAAGGTAGCAGACTAAACACAACTCTTGTACAATATAGGACACACTGCGCCATATGAATTACAAACTTAGTTGTTTTTAACACTTTTATTAGGTCGACCTGTATGTAACTAACTATGTAATGGAATCTAAGGTAACTAATTTAACCATCTTCCAAGGATCGTAGCGTAGTGACAATTGGCAGCTGTATGTAGTTCTGATGACAATACAATAATATGGTACTGTCGACCTGATCTGATGATGGAGCCGAAAGATATGAACTGGAAGTTCATGACGGAACATCGTATCATAGCTGTTTTTGGATTTCTCAGAAAAGTTTTGTAATGAACTTTGACCAAGATTATGTTTCAAGGTCTGATGATGAAGTGTAAAGATAGGCACTGGCTTCCATGATGGAATATCGTATCATAGTCGTGTTTGCACTTGTGAGAAAGGCCACGTAATGGACTTTGAACACGATCTGGTGCATTTATAAAAGCGTGTTTTTCTAGTGTTTTTTAAACTATTAATTTATTCTATAACATAATTTGATATTTGGTAAAAAAATTGTAAAAGAGGATCTAGTATCTAGTACACAAAACGCTCGTATTAACTGTTTGTAATTATCTACTGCATGTATACATGCGCAGGTTTTAATTAAGCGCTTTGTAGTAATTTTTACTGCCGTGATGTTCGCTCATGGCCCGTCTATATGTATATGAAATGTCATAAAGTATAGTATTTGTATTATACTATATGCTTATGCAACCGGGCACCGAGATTTGTCGGAGGCCAGCGTTCCTCTCATGTTCGCTGACAGCTCGCCCGCAGCGTCCATTAACCCAATTGTGGTCCAATCAATATACCGAGGCGAGACATGCCGAGCCTGTGATGCCAGTCTTAAGTTCTTTTTATACCTACTACGTGGGGTGGCAAACAACCATAAGGCCCTCCTAATGTGAAGAAGTTATCAACGGTCGCAAATCGCAACACGAAATATTGCAAGTATCAGTTAGGTCGTCCACGAAATTTGCGGCCAGAATTCCTCCTTCACTAATGTATTTTTTTTTTATACCAGGTATTTTTTTTTATACCTTCACTAATGTTTTTTTTTTTTTTTTATACCGGGTGGCAGACAACCATACGGCCCATCTGATGTGAAGCGGTTACCGTAGCTATATTAACGCTCGCAACATGAAATATCGCCCGCGCGCTGCCACCCCTGCTGCCAACGCAGCAACTCCTTCCTCTTGTAACCTCACTCATTCGCAGGAACACAACAACCCTCAAGGGAATTGTTATTTGGCCACGGTGTTCTGAGAGGTGGAGGTACAATTCCCCAGTCAGGTAGCTTACAATTACGCTCCCTACCTCTCTTTTCGCCAGAGCCTCTTATGTCAGTCAGCAGGGTGCAGGTTGACTTTGATTCAAAGATGTTGATAAACCACTTACACCCCAAAATGTAAGATGACAAATGATCTAAAATTCACCTTGTGGCGTGACTCCAACGGCTGGACCCTCGATGTGAAGGCGGTCTTCTTCCTGAGACCATTTATATGACGAGAGGGAGGTGGAAGGATTAAAATAAAGATCGAAACGTCAGTAACGTATAGCCAAGTCTTGGGTTTGTTTTTGTATGACATTATAGGGATCATTCCTTCGCGTACTAAAAAGTTTGGCAACTCATCTATGTCGCACCATTAAAAAGTGGAACGCGTTGCCGGCATATGTATTTCCTCATTCATACAATATGGGATCCTTCAAGCGAAGCGTGAAGAAGCATCTTGTAGACCAGCATGGCAGCGTCAACTGGCAAGACATCAAGGTCTTTTGTCCGTTGCCGATGCGATTGGGGCTCCTCTTTTCGTTTACCATCAGGCGAAGCGGAGCCAATATGCTGAGCTATTATAAAAAAAGTCCACAATTAACTCGTATTAGATTGTGTATAAAGTGTCCTTGGAGATTGTTGTGTTCCTGCGAGTGAGTGAGATCTACAGATGTGAGGTAATGCGTTAGCACAGGTACCAGCACGAAAACAGTACTCCTCAGTCATTAGGCACAAAATTTGTGTACCGCGCAAGTATAGAAATTTCAAAAAACAAAATACGATAATTTTGACAGGCACAGATGGTTGCTATTCGAAAACGGCATTGCGGTTCTGTTTGCGGTTTTCGTGTCACAATTACTGCCTAGCATCAACTGCTTCTATATTTATTCTGTGGTACATTGTACCCAGTAAATACGTATTTTCTATGTTTTGTCGGGTAGTGCTGGGTCACAGGTCGACCCTCGAACAATGCTCCGTATTCCGACACGGTATCGATTGTTCGATCGTAATTTATTCGTATTATTTCCACTCATAATGCGATACGAATCCGATACGTATTGTTGGCGTTTGTAGCGGAGGGTTAAAAATGTCATGCTTTTTAGAAATATTTTTTCTTGGGCCATTGTATTTATATCTTTTAAAAAGGCGTTTTACGTGTACGAATGCTGTTCGAAAATTTATAAAAAAAAATGCAAAAGAAACAATCCTTACCTAGTTAGTTCAGCTGACGTGATCTTCAAACAGAGTAGCGGCAAAATATTTTTTTTATGCCGCATCAACCAACCTTTACATTATGTTATAGGGTAAAGTTACCGGTTTGCGACCACTTAACGTAATTTCGAAGTTCCGCAAAGTTTTTACTAATGAAAAAATACGCCGATTGGGTTTTTTATTTATTGAACATAAGCCTAATTTAGTAAAATATTTTATGAAATATCAATTATTTCTCCATGTTTATTTAACAATTCTTAAAAATATATATTTAGAGAGAGAGAGAGGCGGCCACTTTCTCCAGTTTGCGATCACAAATTTACCGATTTTCGGCCGACATTTGGTTGCACAAATTTTGGTTTTATTGCGAAAGTGACAAGGCATGAATTACAACAAAACAGTATAATAGAAAATTTGAAATTTTTTACTTCAAAACACAGTTTTAATAAATTTTAATAAAAAAAAGATCGTACGAAACACAGGTACGAAATAAAGTAAAACCACATCCTTTAAATTTAACTTTTTTTTTTTCCTACAATATTTGGAACATTTCTGTATGTCACTTCGAAAATATCATCCTTATTGACGGCAGTAATCTGGTCACAATGTCTCAAAAATCTTGTATATAAATATTATTATGAATCTTGAGTTTATGATATCAACGCTTCTGGAGCAATAGCGAAACAAAAAATCATTACTGATACCAACTGTATTTTGGGGTGTAAGTGGTTCATCAACATCTTTGAACCAAAGCCAACTTCACCTGCACGCGGTGCACCCTGCTGACTGACAAACGAAGCTCTGGCGAAAAGAGAGGTAGGGAGCGTAATTGTAAGTTACCCGACTGGGGAATGTACCTCCACCTCACAGAATACCGCAGCCAAATAACAATTCCCTTGAGGATTGTTGTGTTCCTGCGAGTGAGTGAGGTTACCAGAAAGGAAGGAGATGCTGCGTTGGCAGCGGGGGTGGCAGCGCGCAAGCGACACTGTATGTAGCGAGCGTTCATATGGCTACGGTAACCGCTTCACATCAGGTGGGCCGTATGCTTGTCTGCCAATCGACGTAGTATAAAAAAAAAAAAAAAAAAAAAAACTGGCGACCACCCGGTCGCAAATTAGATTTTGACCTAAATTGACAACATGTTTGCCGATCACCCTAAATATAACAATAAATAGAGATTTTGAATAGATTCGCCTATTGAATAGTAAAATATAATGTGTTAACTAAAAGCATCGAAGGAAATTACCAATATACAGAAAAAAACTGTCAAAAACTGCCCTTAGGATCAGTAGTACCATTGATGGTACAAGTGACACAACTTTGTATCTCTAGTACCATTAAAGAAAAGTCAAGATATTCCCCGTGATAACATACAGTTAGTTTTATTGTTCCCGGAAGCAAATTTGTAAATTACTCCTGAGATATTTTATTATCGCATTATTTATATATTATGGTTGAATCTGTAATATTACAATTCATGAAGAATTTATTTTTCTTGAGAAATCTGTTAAGTGGCCGCAAACTGGTGAGGGCCGGGAAACCGGTAACACTACCCTATTCGATAGTCGATACCACTAGCGACCGTCGCGCAATGCGTGGTGTTGAATATCCTTTTTACCAATATTATAAATGTGAAAGTTTGTAAAGATATAGGTATGTAGGAGTAGGAATGTGTGGATGAATGGATACTCTTTCACGGGTAACGGTTCCACGGATATTGATGAAATTTGGCTTACATGTATACCTAGTATGTTCTGGATTAATAAATAGGGTATATCGCTTACATGTAGAAAGTAGTAGACAAATTAGTGTATTTGACTGTACTTCATCGATATTTATATTTTATCCAATTTATTTGTTTTCGGTATAATTACTTCACCCGGATGTCGTTGGGGAGCGGTAGCGGGGTGCGGGGCGACGCCGTGTGTTGGTGCACAACCCACGATTGTCCATTGTTCCAATAATGACTTCTTTGTGGCTTCGACATAAATGGCATCAACGCAACTATATAATATATAACGAGCAGTAAGTACAGTCGAAAGAGGAGGCCGCGGAGACGATGTGCAGAGCCTCAAAGTGTTAGATGTCAAAAAGAAGAAAAATAGAACGTATTGAGAAGGTTTATATCCAGTAGTTGAGGAGCTTGATGGCGTCGTTTCGCATGGCAGTCTAATCGGTCAAGCAAGTCAAGCAACGTCGACTTTAGCCTGTTCATGAATGGGTTAATTTCTCTCGAGCTCCTCCGTGCTTCGGAAGGCACGTTAAGCCGTCGTTACCTGCTGTTGTCGTTAGATGACAGTCGTTAAGCCAAGTCAGTGGCCTTCAGGCGGCTTAAAACACTGACCTCCGCTAAAACGCAAGTGGTGGACTATGCTCTATCCCCTTCGATTGAGGGGAGACCCGTATCCTAGCAGTGGGATTAATAAGGGTTGACAACAATATCCAGTAGTTAAATACTGGCTAAGACTGAAGGATGATAAAGAATGAAAAAGAAAGTATAGACGAATAGCCATGGTGTCAAAAAGACTCCCATTTTGAAATGAAAGAAAAAATAATCGATATACGATATTTTTTGTGAAACTGGGTTATAGCCAAACACGTTTAGATTACAAATTAAAAACAAATCGCATTTGTTTCAAATTAAAACCGCAATATGAATTTAAAAAAAATAAAAAAATGACAGTGAATAAATTAATCAAATTGTATAAATTTCACTGTCAATTTTTAGCAAAATGAAAACAATGGACATTGTTTTAATTTTGGTCAATTTATCGGTCTGCTGGTTTCCGTATAAAGTTCTTTTATCGTGCATTTCTTTTCAAGTTTCTGTTATATAATTATAATTGAAAATTCTATATTGAATCAGCCATTTATATAGATATTGGCCACTGTTAGTGTATATGTTTTTGTGGGGCTATGGAAAGCGGCATGTGGTCGTAATTACTAATTAGCGAGATAGCGCGTGTGATTGCAGTAACGACCGCAATTGGTCGCGGGTTCGAAGCCCGCCGCGACAGAAACAACCACTCCAGCGATAATGATGCGGCGGGGCAAAAAAAAATGTATTTACGAGCAAAACATACGAAAAAAAAAAGTTTTTGTACCTTTTATGTTTTACAATTTGGATAACAGATAGATATAAGACGAGTCCGGAGGTCTAATGGCTAGCGATGGCTATTTGACTCCGAGGGTCACGGATTCGATCCCTGCACAAGACAAATATTTGTGTGTATGATCGTCCTTTTGTCTTGGTCTGGATGTTTTTTATATATTACATGTATGTGATTATGAAAATAAAATATTTTGAGTTATCAAGTACCAATACAAGCTTTGCTTAGTTTGGAACTCGATGGCGCCGTGACATTTGTTCTGAAAGGTTTATTATCATCATTACAATATCTCTAGATTTTTTACTTTGTGGACTATGCTTCGGTAACAGCTTCACATCAGGCGGGCTGAATGCTTGTCTGCAACCTGATGTAGTATAAAAAATCTGTGCTTCATGTTTGTATAAAGCCTTCCGGCAACTTCAGAAATGTGACCTCTGTGTCTCTCTCACTACACAATAGTATGAAGTGGTCAGTTAACTTAGGGAAACGACGTTATTACTAGTGCGAACCCATCGCCAGCCGCTAGAAATGGTTAGTGGTAGGTAGGCTTGCCAACTTCAAAATACGAATTTGCGGGAAATGTTGATTTCAAATGCGGGGCAAGGATTTAAAAAGCGGGATCTAATGAATTTTGTTTGGAATACAAAAAACGTGAACTTTTCTTTGCAAATCAGGATCAGAAGTAAAATGAGACACCTCGTTAGTTAAATGATAGTCGACATTTACTAAAAAAAAAAAAATACAGTTATAGACTATAATTATAGTAGGTATAATTTACTCTGTATCGTGAAAACTATAAGTTACTTTTTAAATGAGTATTTGTCTTGAAATTTGGCAATTTTCTGGATTTTTTTATTTTTAAGTACAAAATATTTACATGAATAAGAAAAATTAACTTTAACTTGTAGCTCAGACTTCACATAATCCACATGAAGGCGATTTCGGGCTTCGATCCAGACATTATTACAAAGTGAGAAGTCCCTTTCTGATGCTGCATGTGAACACGGAATAGATGCAATGTAAGGAAATATTTTCAGCAAGTTGTCCATGTTTGATACCGACAATATTTTGTGCCATACTTTTCGACCGGAAAGCGGGATATTTAACGTCCCGCTTACACGCTGAGCGGGACGTTTTGTTTAGGGGTCTCAGAAATGGGACGTCCCCACAGAATTAATTATTATTAGTTCTGTGGACGTCCTGTGTATAGCGGGACGGTTGGCAATCCTAGTGGTAGGTATACAATAAAAATATCTACGAATTTCGCTGTCCTTCCTATTATTTTCACCTCAAAATAAACGCAGTATTTCCGTCAGAAAACACAATATTGCCAATTATAAGCACACCGCAAACTTTCCGTCCGTTTGTATTTTTCATCCAAAGTCGTACAACAAATTGTACACAAACAATGCCACCCACATTGTACCCCTCGGTCGGGGGTGAGTTGCCTGTTTACATTGCTTGTTTAAATGTCATGATAAGCTTCAACAACCAATAACAATCACGCCTTGTACGATATTTTATTTTTAAGTACACTTATTAAAAAAAAAATGGAATTAAACAACCCGACTGTTAGAAAATTTTAAATCGGAAATATTTTTAATCATTCCTGTATTTTTTTTTTGCGGATGCCATTATTGAATATAGAATATTGAAATAATGTAAAGTACATACATTATTTCAATATGGCATCCGTACAAATTATGTCCGCGACTGAGACGAATCTAATGACAACTCATAATTATGTCGAAATTCGACAAAGGGTTTAGACAGTAAGTAGGGTGTGACAAAGATTAGACATACTTAGATTAGAAAAATATTACCCTACCTTCTTCAACAATAAAAAAAACATTACCCACGTTTCTAAAACGCTTCGTGAATCATGAAGAATATTATTCTTTATCAAAAAATGTTACCATCGCTAAGACTATTGCCATCACAGAACTAATAATCCTCTTTATTATTAGTTCTGTGATTGGCATCGACATTTCTGGAGGTTCAGCTAGCGTAAAAAAAATTTTTTTTTTTTCGAAATTGAATGCTGAGCTTTAGCCCGAAGGCTTTTAAAGTGAAAACTAATCTAGTGAGAGGGAGGGCGAGCGCCGAGTGCACTCAGCCCGAACGATAAAGCACCAGCGAACCCCCGCGGCGGTTCAGCAGGGACCTCCCTACCGTGAGGATTCTAGCACTGAAAACAGCACTGGATTCCCCTGGTGAGGGCCCACCGCAAGCGGCTGCTGCCCCACCGCAAGAGACCCCTGCGCGGACGGATTGAATTCGTTGCGAGTTTCAAGGCAGATGTAGTCTTACCCCCGGGACTGCAGTGGACTTCATTGTTTCAATCCTGGCTACACAGGAGACACAGTGGTGGGAATGTGTGGAGGGCTCACGTCCCGTATAAGAATCCCATCCATAGTCAGGCTACAGTCGACGTTGCTTAACTTGTGTGATGGATTAGACACAGGCAACGAGACCATCACGCACCTCCGTTGATATAAGTACTGGGGTTTAATTTAAGAGCGTGAGATTTTCTATGAATACATATCCATTGCATTTACGGCAAATTAATGTAAAGACATTCAATAAGCTGCGAGCCGGAATTCTGTGCGTCCCTTTACGTCGTGTCCTTCTAAAGGCCATAAAATATTATACATGTTATTCATGCCTCGGAAAAAAATACCAAATTCTATTTAACAAGCTGAAAGGAGACACGGTCTTTGTGAGTTTTAAACTATTATGAATAGGTGTTTGCGCTGCGAATGATAAGCAGGGGTACGAAGCGCGGTACAAAGATCCAGTAAATATATCTCGGGGCGTCACAGTTTTGACATACAGTTGATCTATGAAATATAAGAACGGGAATTAACGCGATCATGCAAAAGGGTATTTACATACCTTTATTATTGCCTGACGTTTCGACCAGGTTGCATCGGCCGTGGTCACAGGCTGACTGATCGCGTTAATTCCCGTTCTTATATTTCATAAATCATGCAACGCGAAAGTTTAAAAGTTAATACAGTTGATCGCTTGCAACTTGTAAGTACTGTTAATGGACTTATCGACTGTAAGGACTCGGTCGACTGTAAAGCAGATGTGTATTGTGAAATTGTACTGTATTGTAAATATTTTATTGTTATCTACAATCCGCCCCTCACAGAGCCTTACACTTCCGGTGTGAGATGTTTTTTGGATAGCTACGAGATGTAGAAAATTTATAAGTAGCATTGAGTAGACTTGCGCAAAACAGTTCACTGAACTGAAAAGAGTTGACGCAAATGAACTATATTACTCATCTAGTTCATTTAGTTCAATTACTTCTGTAGTGCTTTTGACTCACTATTTCAGTTTTGTTCAATGTATCTTTGATTCAATCGACTAGTAGTTCTATTGACTGATTCGTTCTACATTCTTCTCAATTCTATTGCATCATTTTGATGACATTGTATTTTTGTATTAAATAAGTATAACTAATTAAATATTTTATAAATTCCCTTACAAATATTGATTTTTCTTCAAACTATTCACATGCTTACGACTGTCAACCTTGAGTAAAAAGAAATTACTTAGTGGTTAAAATAATAATTAATATAAAAATTGAGCCTTAGATCTTTACTGCTATAGCATATTTTCGCTAACAGCTTATGGTTCTTATGTCCATAGTTCTAATTCGGTCAGTCAACCACGCACGGAACTATCTGTCTCGTTTTATCTCGAACAATTTCAGAATCTTCCGTCCGTTTCGCTCTCTATCGCTAGCAATTTTGGCATTACAACGTATCGCTCTCATTCTAGCACGTACGCTTTATGTATTTCCGTTCTTTTTACTCCTTGTCACTCGATTGAACTAAATGACGCAGTGAACTATATGGGACAAGAAATAATGAGTGACAAGAACCGGTTTGTATGGTGAACTGGTACAATTGAACTACTGACTCAGGAACTTTTAATAATAAATCTTTTATTTCACTAATACAACAACAATGTTACATTACATTCTAATCATTACTTATCTTGTATTTCTTTATATAAAAACTACTACACAACTGTAGCATTGAGCGTCTCTCTATGAACCTGATTTCTCTCTCTCTATACGTTAATGCTAGCTTGATTGTCAAACTCAAAGTTTATCGATATAGATCAGTGTAAATCGATGTATGAGAAAAAGTCATCAGCGGATGTATCAGATTTTGTTTTGTGATTGCGTGATGACGATGTGAATGATACTCACTTTTCTTGATCTTTTAGGTAACTAAATAACATTTTGGATTGTACCATTGTAACTCAACGTAATAAAATATTATCATAGTAGTGACTAACTAGTTTTAGCTATAATTTGTAATAAGTACGTACCCGTAAATACATTTAAATAAAGATCCATAATACGTGAGCAAGCTACACAAGTTTCTAGCAAAAAGTAACTGTGCAACATGATCAGGCTGTTTATTGAATTTGAGGTACTGGTAACTCATATATTTGCTCAGTTACTAAATAATCGTCCCTTTCGCGTCAGGTGACATTTCTCACGTCTCTGCCACCCTGTTAGGGTACACGTTACTGTATTTTTACAAAGGGCAATCTATTCAGACATCCTGCCTGAAAGACGTCGCACAGCGATAAGGCCGCCTTACTGCAGATGTATGTTGAACTTATAGCATTTTATTTACATTGACTGGAAAGGCCCTTAGAAGAATACGTTCGTTTTTAGCGTAAAGTAGAAAAATAGTCTTCAATAGTCAATGGTGTGGTGTATGTTTTTTTTTAAATTAAGAATATGTTTAAAAATAATAGTTATATTTATGGTATATGTTTAGATTATTGAAAGCCAGCAATGTATTTAAAGTTATAACAAATGAAATTACATGAATTTAATATTGTAACATTTGTTATCATCATAACATATATTACACGCCCATAAGTATGTAGATTACTAAATTAATCTATACTTCTTTGTCAGCCACAATCTATATAGTACATATTATCAAAGCGTTATACTCCAGAAACATTCCAAAATGTCCCTTTTTTTCAGCTACCCACATTGAGCAAAACCTCTCAAAATTGTATTGCATTATGTTTTTTAATACAATAAATAGGTAAGTGCCAAGCCAGCAGCCCTCAGGCACCCCGCTCGGCGCAGGATGCACCCCGCATTGTGATTTTAGTTCGGTACTCTTTTGAACGTAAATAATTGCGTTTTAAACGAGCAGCCGACGGCTCGGGAGTATTGAAGGGATCTGTTGCAACGTGCAATAAATAATATTTTTCTTTTCAATTATACGTTTACTGCGAAAGAATGAAAAATAACACGTATTTGTTGTATTCCGAAATTGTTTTTAGTCTTGAATCTCGTAAGAAAACTAGGTATTAACAAAAAACAAAATTGAAACAAACTTTTATTCGTTGTTAATTAAAATGAACTAAAATGTTTACTTAATGTATTTCACTCCTCAAACCCTTTCATTTGATACCCGTACCATTAATTAAATGTTATTTATTTTAAATGTAATTTTAATTTAATAATAATTTTAAATGGGTTTAATGTGGAAATCATAAATCGGCATTTTGTGGCGGCCGCCATATTGATATGAACACGCATTGTTACGCGAGTCCAACGAAAGTACCAGTTACCAGCATGCCTACTGGCACAGTATAAGTACTAAGTACGTAATAATAGGACACTGAGAAGTGGGTCAAATTGAGCTTGCAAGATTTGATTACTTACACCGCGGTGAAACTAAGTCATCATCAGGTCCATTTTAGTCTCCACTACAGGTGCACGACCCTCTCTCGTCCGTTCTAGACGGAAGGAGAATTTGGCCTACACTCTCCACGGTGGCCAAACGGGTTGGGGAGGCCTGATAGATATTTGATAATGTATTTCCCTTAGTCGCCTTGTACGACATTCACGGGAAGAAACGGAGTGATTCTATTCTAGTCTGCCGGAAACCACACGGCTGCGGTGAAACTAAATAAAAGTTAAAAAACGGCGTGTGTTTGACCACACGACAGAAGAGAAAACTTCATCTCTCGCTCCGTTTCGCTCTCTCTCTGTCGACTTTACCCGAACGGGTTACGGAGCCGAGCGTGACGGCTCAGTATCACCCAATTTTCATTTCAAAAAGTTCGTGGTTCGACTGCCTGTCCATGTCAAGGGCCTTTTTCTCAGGAACGCGTGGAGACATCAAGTTAAAATTAATATATACCCACACTCACCACTGCAACCCCTTGAACCTGTTAAAAATCAAATTACTAAGTCAACGCAGTGAAAAAAGAAATATCACATATTTTGACATTTTTGACACTTGCACCGAAATCAAAACTAATAGACTTTACTTTTTGTTACTTTCTGTTGGTATAGACCAATTTTCTTGATTTTATTCATAATTTCAAATTTCTTGATTTTATTCATAGGAATAAAATCAAGAAATTTGGCAAGAAGCAATGTCTCACAAAGGAGCAAAGGAAAAAAGTATATACAATTTCTAATGTCATGTGTAACGTCCAAAATACTAGACCTATTGTTTCATACTAAGTGCATGATGTTAGAGATCAAATAATCTGGACTAGGTATTTTATAACTTTTAATACTTGGCCGGTTTTTATACCCCTGGTAAACGAGCAAATAACTTGTCTGTCTAATGGTAAGCTGTAGTACGAGATACTGTGAAACTCAATAGTTTTGACATTTGTCTATGTAATAATAGTAGGAATGAATGACGCGCCATTTGTATGGAGTGCCCGGGGTGTGATATCCTATCACCAAGAAGAGGCAGGAGGGTGCCTGCAATTAAATTTAGGGTGGCAATAGAATAAGAAGCGCATTGTATTATAATGTTTAAATTATCATGTGCAATCCCTGGGATAAAACTACGGCTGCTTTGCACAACGAATTTAACTAGAAGAATTTATAGTAGTAGGCAGTAGGAAGCTTTTGGAATTTAATTTCATCTCTTGTGTTTCTAATGTGAGAGACTGAAACATGCCAAACAACGTGTGTGCTTTAGACCACATGACTGAAGGAAAACTTTCTTATCTCTACTAACTTATATCTCCAGAAAGAAAGGAAAGAGTTGGTGCGTTGGCAGCGGGAGTGGCGGCGCGCGATCGATATTTCATGTTGCGAGCATTGATATGGCTACGGGAACCGCTTCACATCACGTATACAGAATAGCAAGAATACAGCCCATTCTTGTCGGCTACCCGACGTAGGATAACAAAAAAAACTCCATCTCAACTTCCGTTACGATCTCGTCACGCATTCACCAGCTTACACCCTAGTCAGCTGCGTAAAGAAGTTTTTCTTCAATAAAGCAATAAAACATAACGCACACATAAAGCAAAATAATATCTGAATAAGACAAAAAACAATCACGTAGTTTGACCATGAGGGAGATAGCGACTTTGTATTCATAATAAATCTATGCGGAATACATTACAGTTTGAATCGACGTAGCGGAACCGGCGGCGCGGCGGCAGACGGGGCGTTCCCTACGGGCTCCTTGGAAAAAATGGAAAAAATGCAGTAAAAACGTCCTTTCATCTGGGAGTGACGTGTCATGGCTTTTGATGACGGCCTACTAGGGAATTGTAATCCCAGTTACATGGGAACAACCTAACAACTCAGTTTTATCCATGATGTTTTGTAAAGTTAAGGATCAATTAAATAAAAAAAACTGTCAGTCATACGTCGGATAGCGTACAAGTGAAGCGTCGCTTGTACGTGAAGTTGTCACCTAATTTTTATATATAATAAATAAATATTCCTGGACAAATTAAACACTGTACTTAGCCCTAAAGCAGCGTTTCTTAACCTTTTCCGGTCCGCGGACCTCTAGAAAATTAAGCACAATTTCAAGAACCTCCTTAATAAAATAACACAGTACTATAAGGACAATTTATTTTAGTACTGAAAAAAATACATTTTTATAAAAAAAAAAAATATTGTATTAATATGAAGATTGGTGCTGCTTTTTTGCGAGTCTTGTTGGTATTATTTATTAATTCAAATGTTTATAGATAACACGGCGGACCCCCATACTCAAACTCACGGACCCTCAGGGGTCCACGAACCACAGGTTAAGAAACACTGCCCTAAAGTAAGCAAAGCTTGTACTATGGGTACCAGATAACTGATATATTACCACAATATAAGTAATATGCTACGTAATAATATTTAAATACACTCTTTTTTATAAATACATATAATATATAGAAAACATCCAGACCAAGACAAACAGACATGCTCGTGCACACAAATATTTGTCTTGTGCGGGGATCGAACCCGCGACCTCGGAGTAAAAGCGGCCACTACCAATCACTCGACCACCGAGCTCGTCGATAATGTTTATGTGAATATGAATATTATATTGCAAATTATCACATAATTTGTATGTATAGGCAACTAAAGGTCCGTATAAAATACTATATACGAGTAAACATAGAAACGAACAGTAATTTATTACTGTTCGTTTCTATTTATATAAAAATTTAATTATCTGGGTCATATACTGACCCCCGACCTCAAAGACGATGTCGATATAGTGAGGGAGCGTAGAGCATTGTCAGTGAGAGCGAACATGTTAGCTCGCAGGTTTGCGCGTTGTTCTGCTACCGTGAAAATAACTCTGTTTAGAGCATACTGCATCATTTTACATCATTTTACACGTGCAGCCTGTGGGCTGAATATACTCAAAAGTCTTACAATGCTCTACGTGTTCAGTATAATAATGCGTTCAGGGTGCTGTTGCGGCTGCCCCGTTACTGTAGCGCCTCGGGGATGTTTGCCACAGCGCGAGTAGATTGCTTTTATACAACGATGCGTAAAAGGTGTGCATCCCTGGTGCGCAGGGTGTGGGCCAGCGGCAACAGTATCCTGGCCATGATTGCGGGTCGATTTGACTGCACGTACTTGTCTCGCTGTTGTGCCATTTCTCATGGAATGGTGCAGCGCAGCGGTGAGATTGGTTCAACAATGTATTAATTATGATCTTAACATAACTAACATGTAGACTAAGATTTTACTAACATATTGAGTCATGGTTACTTGAATAAAGAAATTATATTATTATTATTATATTTTATTTTTTAATAAATAAATAAACATTAAAATTACTATTACAATATTCAGAAGTGTGATGGAATTTTAAGACGAAGAAAGAATCGATCCTGCACCCCGCTGAATAAGAAGCGTTCTACCATAGTAAAACAAAAGTCTATTTTTACTATGGTTCTACGCAGCAGGAACTTCCTTCATTAATTTTGAAAACACATGTAGTTTATGTACTAATTCAATTTACCAATAAACTCCAAAATAGCTTGCAATGTTTCGCTGAACAGAAATCCATACTAATATTATAGATATTATTTTTTCTGGGTACACAGACAACCGTATCTAATTCCAAGCTAAGCAAAGCTGGTACTATAAATAAATAAATAAATATTCCTGAACGAATTACACAATGCCATCTAGTCCCAAACTAAGCAAAGCACTATGGGTACTAGATAACAGAGGGGCAATTCTCGTAATTAAAATGTTGTTCCGATCCAGTCTCGATCTCACAAATGTCAAATTTGGCATTCTCGTATCACATTAGGTAACTTCAAAGTTTAATTTAAGTAGGATTATATCGGAATGTGACTGAGAATTAAACGAACTAAGAATGTTACTTTGCCAACTAAAAGAATTGATAATAATTATTCAATGAAATTAAGTATATAATTTTAGTCAATTCACAATTCAATCTCGATTCGGTCAACTTTCAATCTGAGATCGTAGAAAAATTACGAGAATTGGCCTTCTGATATTGTACTTTAATACACCTTTCTTTGTAAATATATACGTATAATACTTAGAAAACACCCACTATGGATACTAGATAACTGATAAATTTACTTAAATGTATATGTATACACATAAAATACAGTACAGCCCCCTTACCACCATCTCTTATTGCGACTCAATAATTGAGTAGATTGCTTATTCATACCAATGAATAAGCGACTCTATTCCATTTGAAATAGAGTCGCTTATTCATTGGTATGAATAAGCAATCTATTCAGTTATTGAGTCGCAATAAGAGATGGTGGTAAGGGGGCAGTACTACATAGTACATAGGGTAAGATGTCGAACAGTGAACCAGTGGTAGGTACTGACTGAACCAACCGACATACCTGCAAGCGTGGTGTTGCAACACATTTCTTTACTCATGTGGTTGCAGTATGGCATATGATTTGAATTTCAAAGCCCCGCCCCGCTGCTCAATCGGGAGGGAGCCATTGCCACAAACACCTGTGCGGCAGAACTATGATTTTATACGAAAAAAACCGGACAAGTGCGAGTCGGACTCGCGCACCGAGGGTTCCGTAGGTACGTAGTATCATTATTAAATTTGATATTTTTCATTATAAATAAGAAATAATGCATCGAAAAAAATAAATAAAATATATTTTGCAATGTGTACATCAAGCCCTTTCATATGATACCCCATTTGAACTAGTAGTTTCAATTTGAAATTTCGACACCCTATAAAAAATATAGACCCCCTATTTTTTAAGATCTATTTACAAATGTATAGTTTTGAGATTTATTCCTGTACTTGTAGTCTATAACGATGTTACTTGCCAAATTTCATAGTTCTAGGTCAACGGGAAGTACCCTATAGGTTTTGATTCCCTTGAGTGTGTCGAAATATGCGTTTTTTGCTGAATAAACGGCCGTAACTTTTTTCCACGTAAACTTAGCAGTTTGATTTTTTTTTAACTTCATGGGACCGTAGACCTGAGTATACAGTTCAAATTTCAGCTTGATACCTCCACGCATTCTCGACATAGAAATTCTTGACAGACAGACAGACGGACAACAAAGTGATCTTATAAGGGTTCCGTTTTTCCTTTTGAGGTTCGGAACCCTAAAAACATAATAAATTGTGATTGTTCTCTTTTTTGCTATATATCTTTTCATTTTTGTTAAATTAAACTTAAAATTTCGCTTAGTGGATGTACGAGTAGTGAACCGGTTCACTGTATACCACTGGTACCACCTTCACGCAGCTCTGCTCCGTACGAATGAGTGCGTAGAGAATGAAAGATAGGAAAGAAAGGAGTTGCTGCGTTGGCAGCAGGGGTGGCAGCGTTGCGAGCGTTAATATGGCTACGGTAACCGCTTCACATCAGGTGGGCCGTATGCTTGTCTGCCACCCGACGTAGTATAAAAATAAAAAGGAAAAAAAAGTACTGAAAAGATATGCTTTGTTACGTGTTTTAGTGCTAGTTATAAATGGAGAATTCATGCATAATTCATAAAGCAACAAAAAGGCATTCGTAAACTCAATTATTTATTATGTACAAAGACGTTGAAGACGTTGTTAGACATTTAAGACCGCTGAATTAGTTATTGATTAGTAAGAAAAACCAAATAAACCGAACTCTGTTTATTTTTCAAAACACTAAAGATATATTTTAATAACATTAAACAATGTTGATACATAAGATGCATCTTATTAAGATCATAGTAAGTACCATCTTGGATATATTTATTGGTAACAAACATGCATATTTGGCCTACGCAAGTAAAACGGCTTGCGTAGGCATTAATACATTTAATACATTTTTAACCGACTCCAAAAAAGGAGGAGTTTCTCAATTCGGCTGTATTTTTTTTAATGTTTGTGACTTAATTACTCCGTGATTTATAAACCGACTTGAAAAAAACTTTTTGTATTTGAAAGAGATACTTATACTTATATACTTCCAGATTGGTCCCATATTTTTTTCATCATCATCATAAGCTCGTAATTAAGTTGTAATCTACCCACTGTTAGTTATGTTGTTTCATTACTCCGTCATTTATAAACCGATTTGAAAAAAAAAACTTTTTTTATTTGAAAGACTACTTCCAGATAGGTCCCATATTTTTTTCATCATCATTATCATCATTATCAGCCTGTATCTACATACATAAATTTAGAGTAATGTTTGGAGGCGGTTTTATTTTTGGTAAAATTTTGTGTGATGTATAGATTCAGTGTGTAGGTACAACATACTGGTTCACTGTTGACCTACCCCCCGGTTCACTGAATCCCATTGGATGGACAGAGTGAACCAATTCCCATTTATTTAAAAAGCTGAAATAATCTCTGTCCAATAACAATGGAGTCGAAATTTAATATTTATTATGGAAGTCAGATGGACTGCGAATCCTTTAATCAAATACAAACTTTATTGTATTGAGAAAGAGTTGAGTTTGAATGTTTAACTTTTTCGTGGTTCACTGTTGAACATCTTATCTTATTAGGCAGACATGTTTATCTACAAAAATATTTGTCTTTGTGATCGAATCCGCGCCCTCGAAGTCAAAGTAGCCATCCTTAACCAACGACCACCGGGCTCGACATTATTATAAATGTGAAAGTATGTTTGTTTGTCATTCTTTTACGTCGAGGAGACATTGGCACAGAATAATATACTCTAACAGAAGATCCACTTACGACACGATTGGAATAAAAATTAATAAAATATCAACCTTCGATACGCGCTAATACGGTCCAAAATAATTCTGCAGCTGTATTCGTACCTAAGTCTTTCAGCGGCAGGGGCAATCGAAAGTAACCCCTATATGTAACGCGTTACGAGCGACCGCCGCTGCTTTTGCAAAATGGTTTGTCTCGCCGTTGACGTAACCGGGCTGCGTATCGCTCATAGGGTTGAACCACGTGTAGAACATGAAGCGCTCGCGTAGATAGGTATAAATAGATACGCTTGTTTATTAATGATCAATAAAATACATATACTTAAACTACCAAAAAATGTAGTAGGTTTACGTATGTGTATGTTTATTACTCTGCTGTAATTACTTATATTACTATATCATACTCTGTGATTATTAAGTACATAGGTAGGTACTTAGTAACAATAATGTTACGTAATGTTGACACTGATAAAATGTATAATTTTAGAGTAAGTTTTAACAGGAATCATGACTGTACGTACTTACAGATCAGGTTTACTATTCACATTGTCCCAATAATAACTCGGATGTATCTTTAACACGGAAAGTATTTGTAAAATAGATGTAGGTATGTATTTTAAGCGCTAAACAAAATAACCGACCATAAATACCGAGATATTTAGTAGGCGTGGTGGTCATCGCATACCGCGTGCGTAAGAGAGCGCGCGTGACACTCGACTAATTATTGCTCTCGGGGGCGTCGGGCGTGTAGGTAAATAACTCGGCCGAATGGCGGAGTGACACAGGCCTGACATTGGTCTCCATTGAGATTGACATGTTTTTTTTACAGGGATAGTTTAATTTAAGGTCTGAAAACTGACATAGGCGGAATTTATCCCGAGCGATTTTACCCCGAAAAAACACTTGTTCTCATGGGAAAAAAAATAATAAAATAATAACTACATGGGCCAAGCGTCGGGTAACACTAAGTTATTGATAAATGCAGATCCCCTTGCTTATTTTTATAATTAATCCTTGTTGATCGGTAGCTGACGTATTTTTATAAATTATTGCTTTAATAGGTTGTGTTTATGTGAAGAGGCTCATGGGGCCGGGGCAAGAACCCCTGCCAGCGCGTCAGCTGCCTCTGACGGGGCTTAATAGAAAAACGAAGCGAATCGATACAAGCCGACTTCTATTAATATTTGGCATGCCCCGGGCGCCCTGGCGCAAATATACTCCGACGTAAGGCGAACTTGACGCAAATATGGAGTCGGAGTGTTCGTATCAATTTGCATAGCGACAGACGGAATACGGAATGCGTTTTGCTTGTTAAAATATTTCTTCAGTTCCGAACTCATAACTCTTCTGTAGCTCAAGAGGTAAATTTGAAACAAGAATAAACACAAAAAGAAAACAATTTTTTGGGTATCGAATCGAATGAAAGAGATCGATGAGTACAACAGAGTAAGTAAGTCAATTTTAGTTCTATTTTTATTTCAGCCCTGCATAATTTTGGAATTTATATATATTTTTTTATTCTTTTCTTAAGACTGTTTACTTTTACTTTAGTCATCGCACCGTGAGCGATTCGAACCGCGGTGCGAATCGCCCAATAGCTCTTTTTGAATGGGTTCTTTTGCACCGTGGTGCATACTAATACACTAGTACAATCAGTCACAAAATAACAGGCAAAACTAAATAATTTATATGTTCCATATGCCATAAGGTCACTACGTAAATTTATCAACTTCCCTCAGCGATATTTCCGAATAATTTCGACAAGGAAGTCTTCAGGAACACTTTTTCCCTAAAAGGCTCGTAACATATCGGCGATCCCTGTGTTACTGATCTCTATTTACTCCAGGTGCTGCTTACCATTAGGTGACCCACATGTTCTGTTACCCCCTTCTAATATAAAAATAATAATAATCGACAAGAGTTATTCGAATAATCAACGAATAACTTAGTATTATAATCGAGTATTACGTGTACTTAAATCGGTCCTCGGGTAGTGGCAGAATACCAGTGTTTCACTAATGTAGTCTATGAGTCAAAAGTACACACTGGACCACGGCTTAACAACTCCATCCTTTCTGGAGAACTCACTCACTCGCAGGAACACAACAACTCCCAAGGGAATTGTGCGCATCTCTTTGAACTACTACACTATGTTTTTGATTAGTCTGTTTAACAATTTTTAGAGTTCCGTACCCAAAGGGTGCCAACGAGCAGGACCTTATTACTACGTTCCGACCACTCCATACAAATGTCGCGTCGTGTTCAAGTAGTAGTTACTACTTGAACAACCGACGTCTGTTTGCAAAGATTGTATGAGCGTTGTACGTGCGGCGCCATACAATCTGTTCCCGATTCGTCTCAGACGGGAGGTGACGTCGACACGAGAGAGTAGGCCAGGGAGTGGCCATACTGTACGTAGTAATATTACTTTTACTGTGCCAATGTCATGACTTTTTATGTCTCTAAGATCCAACTCATTCTCGATCCATTCTTTCTTCATTCTTTTTATCAAAAGAGATTTAATTTATTCGTCGACAACCCTTATTCATCTCGCTGCTGGGATACGGGTCTCCCCTCAATCGAATGGATTTAGAGCATACTCCACCACGCTGCTACTGCGGGACGGAGTCCAGTGTCAAGCCGCCAAAAGGCCATTGACATGCCTTAACGTCTGTTATCTAAATCATTAGTGACATGCCCTATCTTCGCACGTGTAGTGCTTGTGGGCACTTGGGCACGTATTAGGTTGCGATTACACTATACATATAAATACGATTGTACATATAGGAGTCAAATATATATGACATTCTACATCATCCATGTTCATACAATAACAATATCGCACACTGATTTCAAAACCGACACCAGAGAATAATATACTTTAACGACACTATAGAAAATTTGTATAATGATAGAGCATTATCAAATATCTTATGAGAGTCGTATCTGCACATTGTCACTGTTTTGATAGCAAAAAATATAGGGTAAATATATCGTGTACATCAGAGGGGCAATTCTCGTAATTAAAATATAGTCAAAATTCAGTTTCGATACAGTCTCGATCTCACAAATGTCACATTTGGTATTCTCGTAACACAATATGTAACTTCAAAATTAAATTTAAGCGGGATTATATCGAAATATGAGTGAAAATTAATCAAACTAAGAATGTTACTTTGCCAACAACTAGAATTGATAATAACTAATAAATTAATGAAATCAAGTATATAATTTTAATCAATTCACAATTCAATCTCGATTCGGTCAACTTTCAATCTGCGTTCGTAGAAAAATTACGACAATTGGCCTTCAGAAGAAAATATATATTGTACATTTACCACATTGATTTATGTTTATATGTTTTGATAAAAACAATGTAGATTTAGCATTTTTTTTCAATTTCGGATAGCGTCATTATTGTTTCAAGAGTGCTATATTATGACGTAAATGTGTCTTACAAATCAATGAACGCCGACTGCACGTAAGAAAAAGAATGGCTCACTGTTCCGCCTGAGCCGAGCGTGCAAGCGAGAGCGCGGAACAAGCGATAGAGAGGCACGATCGGCCTAAGCGTTGGGCTTGTGACGCATCTATCGCTCTTCCACTCCATCGGCCGATGTTTTCTTATGACGTTATCACTTAAAATTATCGTTCGTAAACCGACTTTACAATTTTTTTTTTCAAAGAAACATTGAACAAATAAAAATGACAGCGTTATTATAGAATATCGACATTCTCTATCTCATGATTGCCACGCCAACCAGGCGTCTATAAAACGTAGTAATTATATGTAATTATATTAAGTAATTATATTAACTCTATAGTTATTATACGTCTATGGTACTCGTACGTAAGTACGTACTTAATACTTTGAGTGTTCGTGCCGCGTCATGTATTTGAGACGCTGACAATACCACGTAGACTACGTAATAATAAAACACGTAGCAATTTCAATTTTTAGGGTTCGTTCCTCAAAGGAAAGAGGAATTCTTTTGAATATTTTAAAATGCCCTTAGGAGGAAACAGACTGGGCTTATGTGATCTCACGTTGTACGTACGTTAGAAGATATCGGCTTTGACGTGGGCATTGCAACTAAATCCCATTCTATATAACATATACCTATATGCAACATATCGCATAATATATTGCGTTGTCAACATGAGGCTGTAATTAGAGTGCATTTTTGTAGCGTCCGAAACGAGCAAATAAATCGTGCTGGCGTGTTTCTAACGTAACATGACGTGGCGTATCGTCACCACATCGTCACGTAAGCAGAATTTGTTTCTATCTCTGACGAGGCTGATTTTAGTGGCGTAGCCTTTACGAATGTGGGTAGGTATCAAGTTCAAATTAACATCAAATTCCATAATTCTGCTTCTGCCCTTGAAGTTTTAAATAAATTATGGCAAGAAGCAAAGTCTCGTAATTTTAAATTTCACCTTGATACCTTTACAACAACTTGACAATTTAGAATTTCGAATATCATATGAAATTGTAACAATGTTCTTGACTTATTCATACCAAATGACGTACGAGTATGCTATTTACGTAATGTGGAGATTATTTTTATTAGAAGTGTTAATGTTACGGAACTCTCAGTGTGCGGGACTTCTCACTTGGCTGATTTTTTATTGCACTTTATCTGTTATAAGGACCCTAAAATAGGAACGACCGTCTGAATGTGCGTCGAACCGATAACCATTACAAAACTCAGACATTACCCGCTATATGTGTTCAGGCCCCCGGCCGTCCCCGCCACGTCGCCGCGTCGGCGACATCTCTTGTTATTTTTTTATAGGGGCATTTTCGATAATGGCCTACTCCACATCAAACGCTCGACTCGACTAACAATGCGAATAGCGATCTCGGCGAGGTTTTTAATTACATTTTATACTTTGCAACACGTGCACGGTTAGGGCGGCCGTAGTACCGGGAACATGGAGCTATTATTTTGTGAGCGCACATAAAAGGCATTCATGTGGATCGTGTATGGGTTCGCTTTCAGTGCTGCTTTCGACTCAATCATCCTTTCATGTTCATGCTACACGAAATAAGAAGGTAATTATGATGGTACGTGATTACCGGGGGTTTGGTAGTTACAAGGAGTCTAGTGTAGGGCTGGTAGCTGTGAACTCTGAATAGAATAAATAATAAATAAATAAATGTTTCTAGACATATACACAGCGTCATCTAGTCCCAAATTAGGCGCAAAGTTACTATGGCTACTAGACAACTGATAAATTTACTTAAATACATTTTTTTTGACGTGACAACGTCTTCTAATTCGATGGAGACGGCTGCACGCACGAAAAATCATGACGTATGAGGCGTTCCATTAAAATTTTCTTTTGAAAAATGCAACCATTCCATCAGTATTTTCTTATGACGTTGTCACGTTCAACTATCGTCAGTAAATACATTGACGAGCTCGGTGGTCGAATGGTTAGCAATGGCCACTTTGACTCCGAGGTCGGGGGTTCGATTCCCGCACAAGACAAACATTTATGTGCATGAACATGTCTGTTTGTCTTGGTCTGGGTGTTTTCTATGTATTATAAGTATTTATTAAAAAAAAATGTATTTAAGTACATTTATCAGTTGTCTAGTGCCCATAACACAAGCTTTTCTAGTTAGCGCTGTGTAAATTGTCCAGAAATATTTATTTATTATTATTTTAGTAAATATATACATACTTACATATAATATATATTATATAGAACACCCAGACCAAGACAAACAGACATGTTCATGCACACAAAAGTATGTCTTGTGCGGGTATCGAACCCACGACCTCGGAGTTAAAGTAGCCATTCGACCACCGGGCTCATCATTCTCTCAATCTTAGAAGAAAAAGTCTCAAGATTTTTCTGACCGAAAATGTGATTCAGATATTATACTTATTCTAGTTATTATAAATATTTAAAAAAATGGAAAAATTCACCTCACCCGTGGGATGGATGGGATATGAACGCACGACCTCTCGATGGCCGGTCGAGTGCTCTTCCAACTGAGCTCCCAGGAAGGTTTGTGTTGGTGACGAATTTTTACATTTTATATTTTACTGCGTGAATTCACAGTGTGGCGCCATCAGCGGGGAGGTGAATTTTTCTATTTTTTTAATATTTATAATTTTCTGACAAATTGGCCGAAAACAACTATTTATATAATAATTATTTTAGGTACTTAGAAAAATATATATATATTTTTTATACTACGTCGGGTTGCAGACAAGCATACGGCCCGTCTGATGTGAAGCGGTTACCGTAGCCATATTAACGCTCGCAACAAAAAATATCGCTCGCGCGCCGCCACCCTCGCTGCCATCGCAGCAACTCTTGCGATTCTGGTGACATTGTTATATTGTTTACGTTTTAAAACAACTCATCAGCGCCGAAATTTGAGGTCTCGGCGCGCATTCTCCAGAATACATGAAAATTCAATTGCATGTTTCAGTAACTCTGTGACTCTCACAACCTGCAACTTCGTTCAAACAAGTCGCAATTGCTCTCAGTTCCAGGTCCCAGCTGTTAGGCGTCTAAGCGTCGACCCTTCATCGATTCGTTTCATACGCGACAGTGAATCTACTTCTGATATAATACTTCTTGTACTCTACTAATTAAAAAATAAATTAAATAGTAAATAATTGGCCGTGTGGGTTCCGGCAGACTAGAATAGAATGACTCCGTTTCTTCCCGTGGATGTCGTACAAGGCGACTAAGGGAAATACATTATCAAATATCGATCAGGCCTCCCCAACCCGTTTGGCCAGCGTGGGGAGTGTAGGCCAAATCCTCCTTCCGTCTGGGACGGACGAGAGAGGGTCGTGCTCCTGTAGTGGAGACTAAAATGGACCTGATGATGACTCTAATAATAGTCACACACGTATCCACCAATAGTATAAAAATGGAAAAGTTCCGCACAACTGACCCATTGACGGCCAGTTCGATCCGTTGTACTAGACTGAAATCTGAAATTTTACACGGAGTTTTCTTTATGTTGTACGTAAGGAGTAATAAAATTATGCGAATTTTGGGAATTACCTAGTGATATCGGGATCTGGATACGCTAACAAAGTCGCTAGCGAAAGCTAGTGCAGGTGACATAATTATGTAAATACAAGAATGTTTAGAGTAGATATGATAATATAAATATTACTATACATATATTATTATTTATACATGGGTTCTCCTAGTACAGTTATCAGTCTCTCACACAGATGAATGCACTAATGTATTATAACTTTAATATATTAATGTAACTGCATGTGTGACAGAAGAAATAATGTATTTAATATAAAATAAATAAATATTTCTGGACAATCTACAAAGCGAAATCTAGTCCCAAATTAAGCGCAAAGCTTGTGTTATGTGTGTACTAGACAACTGATAAACGTAAGTAAATACATTTTTTTTATAAATACATACTTATGATACATAGAATACACTCAGACTAAGACAAACAGACATGTTCATGCACACAAATACTTGTCCTATGTAGGAATCGAACCCACGAGCGTTGGTGTCGAAGTCGCGTCATTGACCGCTACACTACCGAGCTCGTCAATACATTATTATATACAACATTACATTAAGCTTCTTTAGGGGATTTGAATCCAACGCGTAATGGCCGCGTTAAATTCAAATCCCCGCGCAAGCCTACTAAATGTCTGGGTTTAAGCTCGTTAATCTAATAGAAGAGAATATATATTTTTTAAATGTTATATGATATATATTATTTATATGTAAAGTCTTTAGTCTTTCAAAGCATTCGCCACAAATTGCAAAGAAATCCAAATATAGCCAAGTTACAAACATCTGTGAGCCCGCCCGAATGGCAGCCCTATTATAATAGCTCAATATCGTTTCAAAGGACGTGAACTAATTGAATATGAATACGTTTTCTATCCTCGGCAGCTGTACCCGAGGGAACGGCACTAACTTAGTAATCTGGTCATTGCCTCGAAATACCATTACTTATGTGCTTACACTGCGGCCTCGGCGATATTCGTTTCATCATTCGATGTTATTATATTCCACTCGCTCGCAACTTGATATATTTACCGGAGAATATTAGTTTCATCTTACAGATGAGATGCTTTAGCCCAGTGGTTCCCAACCTTTTTTATTCGCGGACCACTACGAACCTCGTAGTGGTATTCATTGTTCATTGTTGCAACTGTCATATAAATCCATTATTGCGGGCACTTGGACACGTCATATACTATTGTTTTTTTTTTGTATAATGACACAGAATACCGCAGCCAAATAACAATTCCCTTGAGGGTTGTTGTGTTCCTCCGAGTGAGTGAGGTCAACAGAAAGGAAGGAGATGCTGCGTTGGCAGCGGGGGTGGCGGCGCGCGAGCGATAATTTATGTTGCGAGCGTTAATATGGCTACGGTAACCGCTTCTAATCAGGCGGGCCGTAGGTATGCTTGTCTGCCACCCGACGTAACATAAAAAAAAAACACTTTCCTTTTTAATTTTGAACTACTTTTCCATTTTAATAAATGTAACATTTCATTAATGCAGTGGTTCCAACCTTTTTTTGTTCGCGGACAACTACGAGGTTTTTGTTGCGTGTACGTAGTACTATTACTTCTTATACTGTGGTGTAGGGTCCCCAACTGTCATATAAATCCATTAATCTTTAACTCGAGTATTGAGTGTTTCGTATAACGGTGCTCAATCTCTTTCATTATAAGTTTGTATCACGGACCATAATTTACATCTCACGGACCACTGATTGTCCGCGGACCACCGGTTGGTAACCTCTGCTTTAGCCAATACTTGGCGAAATTGTTACTACATCGTACGACTCTGTTTTTATTATAACGTCAACGTACCATAACAAAATATGCGATTTACCTTCCACATTTCTTCATATGTTGTTTAGATTGTTCAGGAGTCAGGACCATTATCTTTGAATCGTGGTAACATATCATATTGCTTATTCCTTGACAGAAAAATGTGTATATATAAATGTTTGCATGCTTGCATTTTTGAATATTTGTTATTGGATGATGCAAAACAGCTGAACAGAGTTGAATTAAATTTCACACATTGACATTTTATTAATACCAATTATATGTTACTAAATATCTCGGTAATGAGATCACCCGTTTGAAGCCTTCCACCCGCGGCTATATAATAGTTATGTAGACCTAGTATAGTGTATAAAAATAATAAGTTTTATGTGACATGAACAATTTTAAATCTTGAAAAAAATAATTTATATCTATCACAAAAACCTTAAATAGCCTGTTTGTCAAGTATTACAACCTGCATGGGGGTTCTAGGAACCCATAATTATTAGTGGCTTTCTAAATATCCAACCTAGATGTATCCTATGGGAGACTCTAATTTGGAATGCCACTGACAAATTTGTATGGATTCCGGGAATCTTGGAAAATCCCCGGAACGTCTGTACATGTTGGTAACTCTAGTTCTGCTACGGATACACTCAATCGGGAGTCAATCGTAGAGATACTCCGAGCATAGCTCTCTCTCTATAGCACCATACGCAACCTTGAGCTTTCGAACGAGGTCCATAGCGACCATGTCTATTCCTCATTAGGAGTTCCTCACACTCAAACTGATCAAAGATCTCTCTTCGTCTCTATCATTCTTTCGTCTCTCTTTTCTTTCTTTCGTATCTCTATCTTTCGTCTTGAAGGATATGTTTCGCAATTTCCCAAACACTGCCCATCCAAGTTGGACTTGACGACTTCTCGAAGTTGTACCTACTTATCTGAACTGTTTGTCCTAGGTAGAGCGTTTACGAGTAATATTTATTCCTTGACAGTTTGACTACTCTTTAATGCTACCAATTAATAATGCATACCAGTAATTAATAGCAGCACATCAATTATGCATAAGTATCAGGCTTAGTGTTGGAGGCCTTCCGCCTGGCGTCTCCCGGGGCTCGATCCTTCAGGGCAATACATACGTGATAATTGCCTCTACTGCTGTATAATTCAAAGATCCAGTGAGATACAAAGAAAGGTTTCGGGCAAATGTTGCTGGTAATACTATGCCCCTTAAATTGTTTCACCACATATATCATTTTTAAGTACGTTGGGCAACAAAATTGTTTCAAGATTCAATTGAGTAATTTTCAATACATTCGCGTAGATTTGAAAATTAATCATCATCTGCCAGAATATACACACTGCTGGATATAAGCTGTCCCCAATGCTTTCACCAAATGCGGTCCTCCGTTTTCCTCATACAGTCACTTCGAAACTTTTTTGAGATCATCGGTACATGTAAGAGGAGGAGGTGATGGGCACTCAACGCTTCATCGCCTCATACGCGGGCACAAATCTAAAACATTCCTTCCCCATCTGCCATCACTTAGTCAGCTGTAGTAGCTGGCCCGCTGCTGCTGATCTGAAATCTATATTGACAATTTTGGGTCAAATTTTCCGTCTAATTTCTTTGTTTCGGTTTCAATAGACAAACTCCGAGCATAGCTCTCTCTCTATACTTGGAACTGTAGCTATGAAAACAACAATAACGTTCCACGACTATCGCTGTGTGACCTTTAGTCTGTGGACTGGCCCAATAGTAAGAGTCCAAGTCTCGGCTACGTAAGTCATGGCTGAGGTGAAAATTAATAAGAGACTCGCGACCCGCTAAAACTAAACCAACTTACAATACGATACAACTTGGTGTGCAAGAAG
Source organism: Hypsopygia costalis (assembly GCA_937001555.2). Taxonomy (NCBI): domain Eukaryota; kingdom Metazoa; phylum Arthropoda; class Insecta; order Lepidoptera; family Pyralidae; genus Hypsopygia; species Hypsopygia costalis. The sequence goes on along the minus strand of OW443343.2, from coordinate 499,735 downwards.
GTAATCTGTAATGTTCCATAGTCCTTATTTAGCGTAATAAATTCTTTGATCCTTCATCTATCCAGTGGTGTGATTTACTTTTTGATGAAGATGATAGATTTGTAGCTGTAACACCAAACTGTATCCCCCGATTTTGTTATCTTCGTTTGTTTTTTTGAATTGCCTCCCTATGGAAGCAATTTTAAAGACGTATACACGACAAAATATATCGCTAGGTCTCTCAGGCTCATATGGAATAACAAGTAAACTAGTTTTAAGTACCTATTATACTGTATCTTTGTGTATAATAGTGTGTTGCGATGTGCCGCGACCGCAAGCCCGCCGCCTCGCGCCGACCCCAGCTCAGCTAAATCTAAGATTAAAGTCAGGATTAGCGCGATGCTCCGAGTCCTCCGACAGTTCCGCGACAGATTAAAGTCAAAAGGTTATTCTGGCAATTTAGAAGTGCGATAACATTGTGACGCCGTGGCGCCATTGTTTCCACATCGCATTTCTGCGGGAGACAATGGAAATAGTCGCGGAAAACAGCATATTGCACTGATTGCGTTGTTTTGTCGACTGAGTGCTATGGTTATAGGTTGACTAGCTGACATCTGCAGCTCTGCTTGCGTGGTACTCTACAGATAAGTGTATGTCGTTCTTTGATATTCAGTATTAACCCTGTAGTAACTATATCCCCGTGCCGGATTCATATAAAATGGGTTTCAAAGAATAACGATTTGGGGTGTAAGTGGTTCATCAACATCCTTGAACCAAAGCCAACTTCACCTGCACGCGGTACACCCTGCTGACTGACAAACGAAGCTCTGGCGAAAAGAGAGGTAGGGAGCGTAATTGTAAGCTACCCGACTGGGGAATGTACCTCCACCTCACAGAATACCGCAGCCAAATAGCAATTCCCTTGAGGGTTGTTGTGTTCCTGCGAGTGAGTGAGGTCACCAGAAAAGAAGGAGATGCTGCGTTGGTAGCGGGGGTGGCGGCGCGCGAGCGATATTTTATGTTGCGAGCGTTAATATGGCTACGGTAACTGCTTCACATCAGGCGGGCCGTATGCTTGTCTGCCATCCGACGTAGTATAAAAAAAAAAAAAAAAAAACGAATAACAGACGAACAATTAACTACGCCGTTAATCCTTATATGACGAGCTCGGTGGTCTAATGGTTAGAAATGGCCACTTTGACTCCGAGGTCGCGGGTTCGATCCCCGCACATGACAAACATTTGTGTGCATGAACATGTCTGTTTGTCTTGGTCTGGGTATTTTCTATGAATAAGTATATATTTACAAAAAAAAAATGTATTTAAGTACATTTATCAGTTGTCTAGTACCCATAGTACAAGCTTTACGCTTAGTTTGGGACTAGATGGCGCTGTGTAAAATTGTCCAGAAATATTTATTTATTTATTATTTATTTATTCATCCCACTGCTGGGATATGGGTCCTCAATCGAAGGGTTTCACAGCATACTCCACCACGCTGCTCAACTGCGGGTTGGCGGAGGCCAGTGTTTTCAAGCCACTGACTTGGCTTAAGGACTGTCATCTAACGACAACAGCCGGGACCGACTGGTTAACGTGCCCTCCGAAACACGGATAAAGCTCGAGATAAATAAACCCATCCATGGACAGGTTACAGTCGAGGTTGCTTGACTTGCGTGATCGACTAGACTGCCACGCGCAACGACGCCATCGAGCTCCTCAAAAATTACCTAAAATAAAAAATGTTAAACCATCGACCAAAACAGCAAAACTCTCTTTTGGGGTATAAGTGGTTCATCAACATCTTTGAACCAAAGCAAACTTCACCTGCACGCAGTGCATCCTGCTGACTGACAAACGAAGCTCTGGCGAAAAGAGAGGTAGGGAGCGTAATTTTATTGTAAACCACCCGACTGGGGAATGTACCCCCACCTCACAGAATACCGCAACCAAATAACAATTCCCTTGAGGGTTGTTGTGTTCCTGCGAGTGAGGGAGGTGAGGGTGACCAGAAAGGAAGGAAATGCTGCGTTGGCAGTGGGGGTGGCGGCGCGAGCGATATTTCATGTTGCGAGCGTTAATATGGCTACGGTAACCGCTTCGCATCAGGCGGACCGTACGCTTGTCTGTCACCCGACGTATCCTGCTCTATCATCAGTCTCTGATCACATCTATAGCCTCTTCATTGAGATTATTACAATGACGGTATGGAATATAACATATAGCATAATAATATAATAACTCATAATAATATAATAACTCATAATAATATAATAACTCATAATAATATAATACTTAACTGATAAACGAACTTTACGCCAAATGAAATTTTGATATCCATTGTAGTTTAGGTTTGATATGGTTAGTCCATTGCAAGTCAGCAGGATACTATTTTTTTTGCTACAATTTTAAATAAGTAGTTATATAAAAATTACAGAAAATGAACCCTTACAATGACCCTAAACACGATATCGCTGATATAAGATATATATATCGAAATGGATAATAGGAACAAGGTAGCCTTGATCTGATGCTGTAGCATGACCTGAAAGCTACTACTACAGCATTAGATCAAGGCTACCTTGTTCCTATTACCCATTTCGAATCTATAAGGCCCGTAGAAGTTGAGCCTACCCCTTCATAAAACACAAAAGAGGTGATGGTATTCAAATTTGTAGACTTTTTATGGACAAGAATACCGCTTTAGAATATTAGCTGTATATTCTGTGGCAGTATCTTGTTTTGAATAGAGCATCCAATTCTACCCAGAAGCATGATAAAGCATTAACTTCAAGTTATTCCCCCATTCGTGCCCTCTGCCCCGGCGCTGACTCCATAGTTTCCTATTCCCAGGGTGATAAATACCGTCAAGTGGCTGCCAGCAATAATTCCCACCTCCCCTCCACCCCCTCGTGCCGTCATTCCGCCCTCTACTTCCGCCGCTATATTACAAACTGTCCATAAATCCTCCATTACAATAATAACCGAGCAGCTATGATAATTTGGACGGATTTCGTGACCCAATACAATACTTTGGCTACCTACATACAGTATTCCTATGTAGAGAATTGTTATGGCTGTTTAAGAAACCTTATTGAACATTTTTGTGTAATAAAATCATTTGTACTATTCTACTGAATTATGCGGAATAGTAAACAAGTAATTTTATTATATAAAAGTTGAAAACGTCCCACCAAGTGCAAACAATGACCAGTATCAACATAACCTTATTGAAAACTTTAGAACTATATTATAATCTTTTATTAAATGACATCATTATTACACAGCGCCATTAAATCCCAAACTAAGCAAAACTTGTACTTTGGGTAATAGCTAACTGATATATGTAATTACTACATTTCTTTTTGTAAATAAATACATATAATACCTGACAAGCAGACATATTCGTACACACAAATATATGTCATATACGCGGACGAACCCGCGACCTCGGAGTCAAAGTGGCCATTGCTAGGCATTCGACCACCGGACTCGTGAATATCTATATCAATGAATTTTACATGACAAAATAAAAGTCAGGTAAGTAATATTTATTTTTAAATATTGTAAAGAAAAAAATTATTGTCGATTCGATCCGGAGGCATAAATCAATTTAATTACAATCGGCGCAACTGAAATTATAACAATGGAATTTTTAGGCGTTTAAATAAAAATTTTATGCAATTTTATCGCCGAACGTTATTGTTGTTTTCATAGCTACAGTTCCAAGTATGACGAGGTAAAACATTTTTACGAATCATTCTAAAGTTAAGTCATTCAGAAACATTTTGATTGTCCGTAAAAGAAAGACGTAAAAGACTGCATGCAACGTAGCGTTCAAATATCGAGAGTAAAATGTTTGCTCGTAAATCCGTTTCGGTCCACATACATCGATGACTATGGCACGTGTAAATAATATTATTTCAAGTTGAAACGGCAATGTATAGCGAATAATTGGATTGAATCCAGGATTTTATGCCAGGGAACCAGCAGACTAATGACGTATTGTCAATTGTGCCGGCTTCAGTCCACTTCAATACCGACCGAATAAAAAATAACCAATTTGCTTCGAGCGCGGAGATTGGGGTGCCCCCTTTGTATTACTTTTGAGCCATTAAAATTGCTTTTGTGAGAATAAAATGTGATTGCGAGTATTTTATGAGAGATATTTTCATTTTTTTTATGGATAATAAATAAGTTGCGTGTTTTGTTCGTTTGTACTTTGTATGCAGCTGCTGCTTGGCCGAATGTGGAAGTGGGTCGCTCGATACAGTTTGAAAAGTTTATGAAACGACTGTGCCCTGGCGAGTCTAGTTGTGGAATACTCTACTATGTACTATACAATGAAAGCTCGCGCCACTAAACAACCGCGTTAGGGATTAACAAAGCTGAGTTTCCGTGATGATACGTAACTTTTACAAAATGAACAGGGGGCTTAACACCAACTCTTAAGAATGCTTATCATACCAATGAATAAGCGACTCTATTTAGTTATTAAATAGAGTCGCTTATTCATTGGTATGAATAAGCAATCTATTCAGTTGGTGTGGATAAACATTCTATTCAGTTATTGAATCGCATCATAGGTATGAATAAGCATTCTATTCAGTTATTGAATCGCATTAAGAGTTGGTGGTAAGGAGGCAGGAATATGATTTTGATTAAAAGAATGGGATATGGCTGCCTCATGGACACGGCCGTGTGTTGTATGTGAAACATTATATGCACTAAAATTATCTCAAAATTGGCAGCGCTTCCCTTTCCCCGCAAGCGATGTTCCATAGTCCATACTTAGCGTAATAAATTCTTTGATCCTCCATCTATCCAGTGGTGTGATTGAATTTTGGATGGAGATGATAGATATGTAGCTGCAACTTGTATCCCCCGATTTTGTTATCATTCGTTTTTTTGAATTACCTCAATATGGATGCAATTTTAATGAAGTATTCACGTCAAAAGCAATACTTTTAAAACATAAAATTATAAGTGCTTAATACTTAGGATGGTTTTTATTATCTTGAGCTTCTCCGTGCTTCGGTGGGCACAACGATCCTATGCCTACAGCTAATGCTCCCCTGTGCACCAACCTTACGGTTATATCATAGAATTGCGAGTCTCTCGCCCAGTAAACCAACCAGGCGAGAGGATGTTTACCCGCCCCGTTATCGCGCCCGTAAACCAACCAGGCCCTCAAGCGGACTGGTAGCAGGTCTTCCTCTCCTTTCGCCTGCAAGCAGACTACTTAGGCACTCATAAGTCGAGTAGCTCATGACGAACGACGCTCGCTTTCCCAAGCATCGGGACACTACTACCTCTCCCCAATCTCCATGTTGGGTACCGGAGTTGTAGGCACGCCCTAAAGAGGGTCGTTCGCTCACTTCCCGATGCACTCTGTACACATAGTGTAAAAAAAAATGCTGATCTTTTTTTTTGGGCCCACCACTGTGTCTCCTGTGTAGCCAGGATTAACAGCGGCGACCGACAAAAAAGGCAACAATGAAGTCCATTGCAGTCCCTCGGGTAAAACTACGGCTGTCTTGGAACTCACAACGAATTTAATCAGAAGAAATTAGTAGGAGTAGGAAGCTTTTGGAATTTGACTTCCCCTCTTAGCAATGTGAGAGACAGCAATATGGCAAATAAGGCATTAAAAGCCTAAAGAGATGGCTAGTCAAGTGAAGCTCAACTGCCGTGCACCACGGATTTTAAGTTTCTAACACTATTGGGGATTTTAAGTTTCTAACACCTAAAACATTGAGTTGTTACCTAACACATCGATTCCAATAATATGAATTGCAAAATCGTCTGAACGCTTGATAATTCTCCCTTGTTGCTACCAAATCTGAATAGTATACTACCCCGGATGCAACTTGCAATGAATTCAACATGTCATCCCGCTCCTATGCTGATCTATCTAAAGATCTCAGACTACTTATTCGGCCGACTGTACACATTTTCGTAGCAATAAAATATTCATCGCAATCATAATAGTAAATCCCCGGTCAAAAGATACATGTAAGTATAGTCATAAATAAAAATCGATAAAAACTATAAAAAGACATTATCGCGGTCACTCGAATGACCTATTAGTGGCCTGAGGGTTCGACGTATTTAGGGTTGCCATCTCTAAACGCTAGCAACCAGGACAAGAAGCGTGAAAACTAAGAAATTTAAATCTTAAAACCCGCATTATGCGAATCCGCATATTGGCAGCATGCTAAGGTAGTGATTTAAAACTTATAACCCTGACAAACTAATATAATATCTTGAATGATGATTAGATTGTAATGTTTATGTTCATATGCCAATAAGGCGAATCATGGTTGTTCCTACTGTTTTATTCATATTTAACACCAATATTATTCGGAGACGAAGGCCCTGTCCGACTCTCTGGAGACTCTTGTCCGTGGTGTCGCTACTCATATAACAGCTCGCCACAAGCTGCCCTGCGGACTTATTATTATTTTGTATCTCTTTTAAATCACGGGTCAAGCCCGGTCATTTGATAGGCGTGCGCGGGGTTATAGATCCAACACGTAGAGGACCCTTTGAGAAGTTTGATGTAAAGTTGTACGCCCGCCGTGACCCGCTCCTTATTACGCATGTTTATGAACTAATAAATGAATTATGAATGAATGATTACAAATGAAACCCCGCCCGCCCTCCAAACTAGGACAAATCCGGGGAAACCATGTCGAATGGCAACCCTAGACGTACCTAATGTCCAAATTCCAATGTAGATAGCCGACACTACATGGCAGTTACTGGTCGTTGTGGTTATAGCACGTACTTGTACTCTGGTGACGATAATGTCAAATAATGTCGCTCATTTGAGGAATGTGTAGTAATCGCTGGTGATTGTCTGCTCCACACGGTAAATATACTCTCTTATCTTATCTTAGAGTGGATCCAGTGCTGCAGCACCGGTGACACGTCGACCCTCATGGATCTTTTGTGCTCTCCCTAATCCTTTAGTCACTCTTCCCTGTCTGGAGACATGTTCCATGTACATGTGTATGCCGCTTATTGGGAAGAACCGTCGCAACTTTACGTCAGGCGGGCCGTATGCGTATTTGTCATTCAGCGTTGTATAAAAAATAAACAGTTTTAGTTGCCCATATAATTAAGGGCATATTAAGCATACCATAACTACATATTTAAGTCTATCCCAAGCCATCGCTAAAATATGTCGTAAATCTGATGAAAATTGTGAAAATTGATAGAATTAAAGATGACGAAACCATAGAATGGAATTGATCATGGTAGAGGTCTAAAGATCTCAGAAATGCTGAGACCTTCCATTTAAGGATGCTGAGTCATACGGAACGGGAAACACCTCGCACGGGTCGGGTACGTCAAGTTGATAACGACCTAAAATGTCTAAAACTAAGGAAGCTAAAAATAAAATATTTTTTTCCAAGGGCCATCACGGTCCGTCCCTGTCACGACACGACCCAGACGGGGCGGGTTGAAATTATACCTATATTGAAAAAAATGGGGTGCGACTGTGTAATGTGTGTCATGGACAAGCCCGTGTGCTGTACGCGAATACGTTATATGCACTAAAATTATCTCCAAATGGCAGCGCTTTCCCCTCCCCCGCACGTGATGTTCCATAGTCTTTACTTAGCGTAGTAAATTCTTTGATCCTTCATATTCTATCCAGTGGTGTGATTGAATTTTGGATGGAGATGATAGATTTGTAGCTGCAACACCAAACTGTATCCTCCGATTTTGATATCATTTGTTTTTCAACCAACTCCAAAAAAGGAGGAGGTTCTCAATTCCGCTGTATTTTTAATGTTTGTTCTATGTCATAACTCCGTCATTTATAAATCGGTTTGAAAAATACACTACCTTTTTTATTTGAAAGAGTATACATACTTACAGATTGGTCCCATTTTGTTTTCATATTATAAAATTCAGTTCTGATAGTGGGGTTCATGAAGATTTTTTAACTTTTTAGTGCTGCTTGCGATTGTAGAGTAACTTTGAGAGTCTGTTTCTTTTTTGTTAAAGTATTATTTATTTATTTTATTGGCTATGGAAGCAATTTTAAATACGCATTCACATCAAAAATATCTCATTTCCGTCACCTTATTCTCGTCCCATCCGAGGTATTTTTTAAGGAGGTTTATGTACAGCAGTGAACAACCTACTGATATGTGTAGTGTGATACACAGAGGCGGTAGGTAATGAATGACTGTGGTGCGTCACGCGGGGGCCCACTCTCCCACGCTGGGAATGTATTTATAAACGCACTAATACCCTGACATATCGAGATGGCATTTATTTCGGGACTTACTCCTAACAAGCCATCACTAAAATGTAAGCGTTAAGGCGGTAAGTAGGAACATTTGTCAAACTGTCCAGCGAGGCGATCGTAATGTGGACATGATTTAGAAAATTGTATCTGTGAATGTCAGTTTAGATTTTTTTTTTATACTACGTCAGGGGACAGACAAGCATACGGCCCGCCTGATGAGAAGCGGTTATATGAAATATCGATCGCGCCCCGCAATCTCCGGTGCCAACGCAACAACTCTTTCCTTTCTAATGATATCACTCACTCGCAGAAAGATAACAACGTTCAAGGGAATTCTTATTTGGCTGCGGTATTCTGCGAGGTGGAGGTACTTCCCCAGTCGTGTACCCCGCCTCTCTTTACAATATTTGATAATGTGAAATATAAATACAGTAAGAAATGAAGGAAGTATAGACTGGAAACGGATCGGCGACCCCTTGGTGTTGCTGATCTCCATGGGCGGTGGTGATTGCTTTCCATCAGGTGACCTATATATAAAAAAACAATAAAAAAATATATGAAAAGGGTAAAATAATCTACGTATTACATACAATATATAGGTACCTAATCAGCGAACAGATAACATAGTCAGACTGAGATCAATGTTCCGAAGCATTTACCCGACAAACGAAGAATATTTTTTGTGTGGATTTCTTTAGCAATGCACTGTACAGCCGCTTGACGAATTTCAACATTATGAGGAGTCATTAGTATGCCTCCACAGGCTGCGATGACTGCTTACCATCAGGCGGGCCGTATGATGGTTTGTCACCTTCGATTGAAGAGAGACTTGTATCCCAGCAGTGGGATATGTTATGGTTATCGACGACGAAGACAATCAATATTGATTGTTGAATGTTGTCAAAAATCCTATACTAATATTATAAATGTGAATATTTGTCATGTTTGTCGAGTAACACGAACGAAGTAACTGAGCATTGGTATAAAGTAGTAACACCTAGTACGATTTCATAACTTAACTTTTACTTATACTGTGCTTTTACTTTAACTTACTTGCTGTCTACCTGGTTACGCAAACGAATTAGCTAGTAAGTAATAAAATCATTAAACAATCATAAAATCATTTTTTCACAAAACACCGGCTTTGAAAAAAAAATGTATTATCTATAGCTCGTGACGAAAACAATACAACAATAAGACTACAATAAAGTCATCTTACCTTAGTGAACATTTAAAACCAGCCATAAAACTATCATAAAACCTTTTGCAAAGTCAATGATGTTATAAATACAATAGATATGGTACATGCGTCAAAAAAGTCCACTCGAAAAGTGCCTCAATGGTCTCAATTCGCAATTCGCTTCTTTTTGATTTCGCTTCTTAGTTCACATAAACAAACCGACGAATCTTACGTTTGTGACAATTCTTTTTATACCACTAAAACTAACAAACAAGCATACGGTCATATGGAAAGCAGTTACAATTGATTTAAATAGATAAAAATGCTGTCTTCTGTATTAGGAAAATGCATAATTTGCGTTGATAAAGTAAATAAAATCCAATGGATGATGCACTACACGAAAGTAGCCAATAATATTTGATGTTAACGTATTGGAAAGAAGTTCCTTAAGGGGGGGGGGGGGGGGGGGGGCAAAAAACGTCTTATTAATTTCAAGTTCTATTTGAGGTGTAAGTAATACCTCAAATAGAACTTGAAATTAATATTTTTAATTATTTATAATAAGGAACTCGGTTCCTATCGGGTGTCCCACGACACCACTCGTTTTTTATGTTATTTTTCTATTTTTGCAAGAAAAAAGACGGAATTGCGCCGATTACGCACTCAGCGAGGGAATGAGCAAGTATATTGTGTTATGATTATGATCCATAAAACATATGCCTGAATCTACGTCAAAATGACGGGTTATTATAACAGCTGCGAGTTAGTGCTGCGAGAGAGAGATAGATAACCAAAATCAAAATCGGCTTCTCCGTTTGGCAACTGCGATGTCATAAACAGATATACAAATACGTCGATACACAAGTGCTGAGATGATAAGCGATACTCTCTCTCACAGGTGACAGGAACCGTTTCTTAAATCACTAGCATTACAAATATATAGTGATCTAAGTAAATATAACTTTCTTTAACGTTTTAGATCATCTAGATAAAATTTATCCGACTGGCGAAGAAGGGAGGGTTATGTTTTTCGAGTGTATGTATATTTCTTTGTCACGCTCTACAGCCTAAACCGCTCGACGGATTTCAACATACGTGGTGTCATTAGATTCGTCTCAGCTGTGAAAATGATAGGGTATGTGATTTTAATATGGAGTTCGCGAAAAAATTTGGAGAATAAAAACAAATAAAAAAATTGAATACAATTTTCAGTTGAGTTAATAAGTTTTTGTTTTCCAATAGCTGTTCTAATGTTCTGTATAAGTAGTAATGATTAATGCCACAACTTGAGAGTTTAAATTAATCAATCTACGTCAAAATGTCTGGTTATTATTATATTTTGGGGTGTAAGTGGTTCATCAACATCTTTGAACCAAAGCTAACTTCACCTGCACGCGGTGCACCACTTCACCTGCACGCGGTGCACCCTGCTGACTGACAAACGAAGCTCTGGCGAAAAGAGAGGTAGGGAGCGTAAATTGTAATTGTGCCCGACTGGAGAATGTACAGAATACCGCAGTCAAATAACAATTCCCTTGAGGGTTGTTGTGTTCCTGCGAGTGAGTGAGGTCACCAGAAATGAAGGAAATGCTGCGTTGGCAGCGGGGGTGGCGGCGCGCGAGCGATATTTTACGTTGCGAGCGTTAATATGGCTAAGGTAACCGCTTCACATCAGGCGAGCCGTATGCTTGTCTGCCATCCGAAGTAGTATAAAAAAAAAAAAAAAATCGGGGCTATTATTATATTATAGACGGGGCTTTATATAATAAGTGACATTTAGCAAGAATCTGTCTTATGATCTCATGATGACGGGCTACACTTATAACCATATGGAAGTTATAGGCGTCTCTTTATATATTCTGTACTATAAAAGGCAACTGTTACTAACTTGAATGAATTTGTGCAACGACGCAGCGCAAACACAACGCACTAATGACGGCCTCACTCTAAGCTGAGATGGATCTCTTTGTAGCACTTTCTAGCAGTTCACAATATTTATTAACATTACATATTTTTGTCCTGTCGCTTTCTTCTTACTTCTTTCTTTTCTAATCTATCTAATGTGCATACATAGGTATATACCTATGTATATCCGTCATTATGACGTATATACGTCATTATGACGTATATACGTCATAATGACGGATCAAAAGTTACAGCCAGCTGCAAGTTACTGCACTCTTTGTGACAAAAATTACCAAAAATAGTACAATGCCATTAGAATCTACGATCCAGTAATTTATTTTCAATAGGGATTACTGCCATGCCACTGATGCGGGTTGCCAAAGTCGCGCCATCACTACCTGACCCGAACTCCATCTTTCACAAGCTACAAAGACACAAGTCATTTCAAAGTCGCATTTCGCTCGTGTTCTCTGAATCGATATTTCGATTCTTTTGTGAGCGAGAAATGAATTACCTCTGTGGAATATTGCCGTGGCATAATAGTGCGCTCGTAGAGCACGGCTGTTCCCCGCCGCGGGGGCTCCGCCCACCGATTGTCTTCCACGGAGATCCTATCTCGGAACTCTCCGCAGATGAATGGTCCGTGATAGCTGCGGTCGCGGGCTGGCTCTTATCTAATTTCACGCAAAAGGGAAAAACGTTGCCAACGCTCAGGTGAGGCAGCTAAACCGCATCGAGATTATTTTCATTATTTTGAATTGTCTACTCGAGAATTCTCCGCTTCTTTATCCGACTGCGCTAAAGATATGGAGGGTAATGGTATAGACTAGTGTGTATGTATGACAATTTGATCCACCCTACTTTACGTGCTTCCGCCATCAGCTAGTTCATGCAGACTATTGGCCACCGGTTATAGATGCATGAGACTACCATTGCTGTTTTGGTACGTAATACTTATGTAGATATCCCTACTAATACCTATTATAAATGTGAATGAAAGTTTATTTGTTACGCTTTCACGCGAAACTTTGTACACATATTCTCAAAGGTAGTAGGAAGGACATAGGATACTTTTATAAAAAAAAAATAATCGCAGTTGGAAGCTAGTACATTAAATAATATAATATGTATAAGAATTTTTGAGATGTTGGCGTCAACGGGAAAACAAATATTGCACTCTACATTGGACTCTATCTACGCACGTTGGCGGTATACACTCGAGAAGCGCTAATCCGATTTCGACGAAACTTTGTAGATAAAGTGATTGACCGAGCGAGGGAAGCGAACAAGATCTTGAAATGCAAGTGGGGCGATAATATTTTTTTAATGTTTGTATGTTTATTTGTATCGTGATAATTCTCGAACCCGTGCTCCATGCATGCCAGCCGTATTCATCAAAATTTTATCAAAACATAGAAAACGCAGATACTGTTTTTAAGCTTGATAGACACCAAAATCAGGGCCCTACCGCCGAAACTGAATCCGATTTCCATCGGATTTTTCGAATGCGAAAATCAAATTACTGCTTAGATTTGCTAATTATGTTTAGCTTAGCTGGTAAAACCTCTAGAGCTCTACTGACCAAGCTGAAGACGTTTGCCAATAACCTAAGACCAATTTTCGGAATCAAAATATTCGATGGGAATCGAATCTTTTGATTCCGAGAAAAGGTCAATATCGAGGAATATAATTATAAGGTCGAAATAGAAAGGGCTTCAACTTAGACGGTAGGGCCCTAGTTCAAGTAGATTTTGAGATTTTTTTTTTAATAAAACGCGAGATCTCAGTTCACAACGAACGACCAGTATGCATTCACATATACAACGAATATACGATCCATTCAGCTATTACAAGCAGAATTGTATTCGTAAAGAAAGTACGCAGCTAATTTTTTTATGGGAAACTTGAATAACTAAGAGATTAAAGCTTAAATGTATTGTTAAAATGAGAAATCGCTTCGATAAAGAAATGTGAAGCTACGTGGGGTGTATTCAATGGTACAAAGGGTAACATACTTAATGTCGCACAATCGCGCGTAAACAAGAGAGCCGGCTCAGCCGACACACGGCAGTAGGGACGTAGGGTTGGCACCAATAATCCAGGGGGGCAAGGTATTCGAAAGTGAATAAACGAAGTTACGGTCGAAAGTATTTTGCTGGTACGAATTCATTAATATATTTGATTTAAACAAGTTATTCTAAAAAAAATATAGTTCCTAAATTTGTTTTTTGGGTTTTAGGAAGTAAGCTATCCGATATTAAACCATCTTTCATCAAGCACATTTATCATTCTTTAAGGCGGGCATAGTTTTAAAATATCTGACATGGTTTTGCTTGATTCAAGATTAAATCAATTTTTTCCAAAGGCAATCTTGATCGCTAAGCCCTAATAAATGCCCGAGGCACGCATTTTTATGTCCATAGTGTTTACAATGTAAATAAATTGCAGTACCGGCTGCGGGCCTGTTATGTCCATAGTGTTTACAATGTAAATAAATTGCAGTACCGGCTGCGGGCCTGTTATGTGGTAACCCTACATGAGCCCACTGAGTTCCACGGCGCTCGCACCGAGACCTCGCCCCACAGAAATAAATAAAAATAAGTGGGAACGGAAATGAAAAGGGTCAATCTGATCTCGACGGAGGCTCAAGAGCCTCGGAGAGTCTCGGAGACTCGCCAAAATCAATAAAATAGCACAAGTTTGTGCAATAGCCAATAGTTTCCGCTTTATCCACAAACTTGGGAGGACAATTTCTATACGACAATATAAAGTTGGTATCGTAATGTATTTATTGAATCTCGCAAGCAATAAAAGTTGCCGGTTCGATTGCTGGACATGTCTGTTCAGACTTCCGTATTACCTCAAAAGGGAAAAAAGTAACCCATAGACATATATAATTGTTCATATAAAAGAAGTCAAAATTGCGCAGAAACTTTACGAATAACAAAATTGAACAACTCACAAATGAATCATAACCAAAGAAAATATTGACAAGGAACCGAACAGATGTGTTCAATTATTTTAATAAAGCTGACGTAACGTGTTAGACAAAACCATGACAAAACACATGTGTGGCTTATTCAAAACGTTCATAATGACTACTTGGGCATGTCAGAGTTTAGACTGGTTATTGAAATCACAACAGTAATTTTTCCATACATTTTGCAGAGTGACAAACAGTTGTTCTGAAAGCCAATTCTAGTATATTTTTTTTATATAAATAAAATGTAAGGTACTAAGAACTAAAAAGAAACAAACTAAAATCTTCAAATTGATTTAAAAAAGGACTATAATCAAAACTATGGTTCAAAAATACCGGTGCTATGCGGCAGGGAGGCAAGAACAATGGCTGCTTTTCCTCGCTAAATCGCAATACTAATTGTTTGAGCGAAGAAAGAGCCAGTCCTGTCCCCAGAGACGGTGATCAGGGACTACTAGGAAATAAGAAAACAGTTGTCGTAATTTTGAAATCGATGACTGTTTTGTTTTACCCTCAAAATTAATTAGATTGGCTAAGAAGAGACTTCGCCTCGCATTGTGTGTTCTAACATTTATACAATGGGTTGTGTACGGAGGAGTTCTTTGACATGATTCTCACGATCTCCTTCTACAGTCGAATCACTCGCTATCGGCAGGAAATTAATTCTCACACTTTGGGCCCAAAATGATCGCGAACTGTTCGGTTTCAGAGAGATTTTTTTCATCGAACTCTCAAGTTGTGAAATGTACTCCTTGTCGAGGTTTCGCCAAGAGGTTTAATTATAGAGTTCTTCAAGAATGGTGTGAAGGGATTTATCCAGGGTCGGCCAAGTTAAAATTATGGAGTATTCGAGGCTGAATATTAGAGGCTGGGTTCCGCTATCGTCGCCGGGCCACATAAACAGTGCAGTCACTAATCTAAATAAATAAGCTATTCTGGACTTACTACCTCGTAACTACCGGTTTTTATTTACGTTATTTCCTTTGGTCGCGCAATATTTTCATATTTAAAAAGATACTGGACACGATAGGCAAACACCGGGTATGTGTACTGACAGATGCGGACATGTGTTTTGAATTTGCTTATGTCATCAGCTGTATTTTGTGTGGAAAATGGCAGATTTTGACACCCAAACTGGTCGATTTCATATTATAGGAATCGATGTATTAGGTAACAACACAATATTTTAGGTCCCCAGTGTTAGATACTTAAAATCCGTGGTGCACGGCAGTTGAGCTTCACTTGACTAGCCATCTGTTTAGGCTTTTATTGCCTTATTTGCTATATTGCTGTCTCTCACACTGCTAAGAGGGAAATCAAGTTTTTTTTTTTTTTTTTTTTTTTATGTGAGAGGGGGGCAAACGAGCATGTGGGTCACCTGGTGGAAAGCAATCACCACCGCCCATGGAGACCAGCGACACCAAGGGGTCGCCGATCCGTTGCCAGCCTTTAGTTCCAAAAGCTTCTAACTCCTACTATTTCTTGTGATTAAATTCGTTGTGAGTTCCATGCCAGCCGTAGTTTTACCCCCGGGACTGCAATGGACTTCACTGTTCATTGCCTTTTTTGGCGGTCGCCGCTGTTAATTCTGGCTACACAGGAGACACAGTGGTGGGAATGTGTGGTGGGCGCCCGACCCGATATGACCAGACTCGTGACGTAATCTTGGCAATATGCGGGAAGATATTTTGAAACGAAGATGATGATGATGACCTATTATGAAAAAAATAAGTATATACGCAGCATACGTATTTCGTCATTTCATTGATAGCTTCTTAACCGCACAAACCATGCGAGTGTGTCTAATGGGCCTGCTGACGAGAATCTCGGTAATGACGGCTTGTGCGGTCATCACACGCAATGGACGTCATTACCCGTCATTACCAGCCGGTGGCGGCCATTATTGTCGTGGACGGATTGTCCCCTTGTGTCGTTGGAAACCGGTCGAGTAGATGTATGTTCAGTGTTATAGTGAGGAAAAGATATGAGTAGGTACCATACTCAGGTCGCGTATTATAATTCAAGATGAAACTACATGATTGGGTTAATACTGGTTTTTTTAACTAAGGTGACAAACAAGCGTACGCCCTGCCTGCATTGCCTATGGACTCTCGCAATAACATAGGTATCACTCTTGCGTCGCCGACCCGTCACGCCTTTATTGAAAACCCCCATATCCAGTATGGGGTTTTTCAATAAAATCTTGGGAAAATGTCGGCAAGCCAGTTTATCAATTCAATTTCGATATCTCAAAAACTATTGATTATAATCAAGCTCCGTGAACATATCGTCGTTAACCCTTACTCATCCCGCTGTTGGGATACGGATCTCCTCTCAATCGGAGAGGTTTAGACCATATTCTACCACGCTGCTCAACTACGGGTTGGTAGAGGTCAGTGTTTTCAAGCCGTGCGTGTGTCAGTCTAATTGAACATACAAGTTAAGCAACGGCGATCGTAGCCTGCCCATGGCTGAGTTTATTTATCTCGAGCTCCTCCGTGCTTCGGAGGGCACGTTAAGCCGTTGGTCCCGGCTGTTGTTATTAGATGACAGTCGTTAAGCGAAGTCAATGGCCTTGTGTCTTGAAAACACTGGCCTCTGCCAACCCGCAGTTAAACAGTCTAAACCCCTTCGATTGAGTTGTGGATGATTAATGGTTGATGCCGATAATATAGGGTACTTTTTATCCGTTCACTGTGTTAACGCTAAGTGACACTGTGTTAACGGGTAAAAGGTAGTATTCAGTAATTTGTAAACAATATTATCTGCAGATTTAATCAGATCCTAATGTAGTTTGTATCGGGACCAACGCGAGAGCACCCCATTTCGTTTACACAACAAATATAAAACATCTGTTCATAATGGCGGCGCTATCGCATGAAATTCATAAAAAATAATACAAAGTGAGAATTGATGTGTGGATGTTTGTTAATCTTTTCCTAGTAAATAGGTAAACGGATTTCTATAAAAAATGATTTACTTATTTACTTATTAGAATATGATATTTTTAACTTTAAAACACAATCTTAGGGAATTATCATCTTTGAGCTAAATCCAACGTCGCCTGCACGTGGTGCACCCTGCTGAATGACGAACGAGGCTTTGGCAAAAAAGACCTAGGACACAGCCACAGATTTAATTGGAGTTTTGGAGATTGGAGAAGTATCTCCACTTTACGGAATACCGCAACCAAGTCCTATACCTTTGAGCAATACCTTTGAGAGTATTCTGCGATTGAGTGAGGAAAGAAGGAGTTGCTGCGTTGGCAGCGGTGGTGGCGGTGCACGAGCGATACTTCATGATGCCAAAGTTTTTATGGCTACGGTAACCACTTCATATAGAATTATATGCTTCTGCTTAGTACTCAGTCGGTATATTTTTTCCGTTCGTTTATTATTTTCCCTTAAGAAATGCCTATGCTAGAATCTTGTAAAATGCTAACATACTTTTAGTAACATTTTACAAGCCATGAAAAAGCCTTTAATGAAATATCGCCACAGTATACACACAGAGGAATAAAACAACTTCATAAAAACGGATGATTGCATTTTTTTTTTATGAAGTTGTCGTTCACTTCGTTTATATGAGGAAAATCGTCTAACAGTGTGTCTGTGTAAGCACATTGAAAGCATATTAGCGCTTGCATTACCAGTGTTTTATTTAAAAGACTAGCTGTTACCCGCGGCTTCGCCCGCGTGGTCCAGGGGAGCAGCCATTGATATGTATATTTTTCTTTTGTTGTATTTTTTTTACTTCGTGAGATATAAATAGTACCAATAGGTACAAATTTTAATGATGATCGGCTACATAGAGCGTTAAGAAATAACAAGCAAACGAATTTACTTACTTTAACACTTATAGTATTAGTATGGATCAAGACAAAAAAAATTGTTCACCACGTAAATGATTGCCCTCTGCGAGGATCGAATTATTTTTTTCCGTGGGAATAAATTGTTTTTCCTGGATAAAAAGTAGCCTATGTTACTTTCCAGACCGGATACTATCCCCTGTTAAAATAATCATGTCGGTACTTACGTTCTTTTCGACGTGATCGAATGCCAAATGATTACAAAGTTTAATTTTTCCCATGGGATTAAGATGTATTTGCGGGATAAAAAGTAGCCTATGTCACTTTCCAGACAGTTTACTATCCCCATTTTAAATAGTCATGTCCGTACTCTACTACGTAACTATCCCGTTAAAAAAATCATGTCGGTACTTAGGTTCTTTTCGACTTAAACGAAGGGCAAATGATTACAAAGTATATTTTTTCTCGTGGAAATAACATGTTTTTCCTGGATAAAAAGTAGCCTATGTCACTCTCCATACAATAAACGTATGTTATTAAAAAATAAAGTTTATAATCATTTGTCCTTCTTTCACGTCAAAAGGAACCTAAGTACAGACATGAAATTTTAATAGACATAAGCTACTTTTTATCCCGGAAAAACATTTTAATCCCATGGGAAAAAATAAACTTTGTAATCATTTGTCCTTCTATCACGTCGAAAGGAACATAAGTACTGACGTGATGTTTTAACAGGGGACAGTTTCCGGTCTGGAGAGTGACATAGGCTACTTTTTATCCAGGAAAAATATTTTATCCGAAGGAAAAATAAAGAGGGCAAACATTTATGTGGTGAACAATTATTTTCTCTTGAGTGTATCCATCCATACTAATATTATATGTGTTAAAGTCAGTAAATTCGTATGTTTGTTATTTCTTCACGCCTTAACTATGCAGCCAATCATCATTAAAATTTGTACATACTGACTTTTTACCCCACGAAGTAAAAAAAAATACAACAAAAGAAAAATATACACAAATCAATGGCAGCTCCCCTGGACCACGCGGGCGAAGCCGCGGGTAACAGCTAGTTTTATATATAAAATTAATCTATACTATCTAATTCTATACTAATATTATAAAACTGAAGAGTGTGTTTGGTTGAACGCACTAATCTCAGGAACTACTCATACGAATTGAAAAAATATTTTAGTGTTAGAAACTTAGCCTATACTTCAAGGAAGGCTATAGGTTATATAATATCACGCTACGACCAATAGAAGCGGAGCACCAATGAAAAATCGGAAAAAAATATTCCTTTTGAGGGCTTACTTTGCGTGCGCTGCGTAAACGGTTGAAGTTACGCAAAAATCATGTATGATGGAATTGTTCCTCTTTAAAAGTTCTAAAAAAAAGTCCGCGACAGCATATGTCTATCTTTTAAGATTGACTCACTATAACGTTTTTTTATGGTAATCAATAGGAGAAATTGGTAAAAAAAGGTTATAGTGAGTTAATCTTAAAAGATAGACATATGCTGTCGCGGACTTTTTTTAGAACTTTTAAAGACGAACAATTCCGTCATACATGATTTTTGCGTAACTTCAACCGTTTACGCAGCGCACGCGACATAAGCCCTCAAAAGAAATATTTTTTTCCTATTCTTCACCGGTGCTCCGCTCCTATTGGTCGTAGCGTGATGTTAAATAGCCTATAGCCTTCCTTGAAATATAGGCTACCTAACACAAAAATAATTTTTCAATTCGAACCAGTAGTTCCTGAGATTAGCGCGTTCAAACAAACAAACAAACAAACTCTTCAGCTTTATAATATTAGTATAGATTAGTATAGATATAGATTTGTCCGGACCCAGCATTATAATACCCAAGCCCACATCTAACACCCAACCAATTCAGAGACCTGCCCCCTTACCACCATTTCTTATTGCGATTCAATAACTGAATAGATTCATACCAATGAATAAGCGACTCTATTTCAAATGGTATAACCCTTACCACCATCTCTTATTGCCATTCAATAACTGAATAGATAGCTTATTCATGTGGTAAGGGGGCTGTTGTCCCATCCACTAAGTATATAAAATAAATATGTATGTAAAGTTGACGAAATAATATGATTTGCACCGATTGGATATCGTTTCAACGACGTATCGGATCAAATTTATTGATATTGTCAACTCTATTTTAGAATATGACAAACTATTCCGTACACAACCTGTAGACGAAAAAATATATTTATTTTAGGTAAGCTTTGAAATGTGCTGCATTTTCGATAGCTATCGTGTATAGGCGGCAATGCGGTGAATATTCGTGAGCGCGTCGGCGATTTCGAACGCTGTAGGATACTGCCCTATGTTTCTACTGTGTTATCGAATATTTTCATACATTGTAGGTAACTGCAGACATGTCGGCGGGTTTTTATCACATTATTAACATAGTTTGCCAGCCAGTTGATCGAGTGGCTGCGATCTGCGGATTGCTGTCACGGCTGATAAGATATTAGTCGCTTATATGTCTTTTTTTACTAGAGCCGTATGTGACAATTTATCTAGTAAACAGATTATGTAGTCCTTCAGAGATCGCAATACAGAATCACACTTGACCGACTGTCGGCGAACATTAAGGAAGTTTTCTGGGAATTGTAGGTACTTTATTAAATAATAAAAGTTAATTTTGGTTGTTAACGAGGCGCCTCCTGGATAATTTTAACATTGTTTCTCTTCTACAGGTTGTCTGGAACACATTGCTTTAAGCGATAAGGCCGCCTTTTGTACTTTTTATTGTTGTAAGTATCTTTGTCATAGTGCAATAAAGAATATCTATTCCATTCCATTCCGTTCTTTTAAGGAATTTCTATGAAATGAGTATCTATGAACAGAGGGGCAAATCTCGTAAATAAAATGTAGTCAGAATTCAGTTCTGATCCAGTCTCAATCTCACAAATATCAAATTCAATGTCAAAGTTTAATTTAAGTGGCATTATATCGAAATATGACCGAAAATTAAGCAAATTAAGAATATTACTTTGTCAACAATAAGAATTGCTTATAATGAATTAATGAAATCAAGTATATAATTTTAGTCAATTCACAATTCAATCTCGATTCGGTCAACTTTCAATCTGCGATCGTAGAAATATTTACGAGAATTGGCCTTCTGAATGAAGAGTGCTTTCTATCGCAAGAACGTATTAAATGTATCAGAAACTGCATTACATATTACGAATTTTTTTTTTATTACAATATCTTCTGTAAACAATGTTTTGGCTCAGTGTGCCGGACGGTACCGGACGGTAAAATTACGATGCGACTACATTAGACATTGTTTTCCATCCAAGTGCTATAATAAATATTTTTTTCTTTAGTTGTATGGTGTACGGTTTACCCGCACACAAACGTAATATCCATGCCTGCATAGATATAACAATTACTTCAAGATAAATTTAGCATAGCTTACAATATGCGCCGTATGCGCCGTATGTAAGTTGCAATTAAGCGGTGAAGACAATTAAATTATTAAATTAGTGTACGTTTAACACTCGACGGGTTTGGTCATTTGTTAGCTCTCTTCGGAGTCACTCAACCCTCAGCTCAGCCCAGCAGCATCAGCTCTTAACATAAGCATAGCTCTATGTAAAGGTCCCCATCAAGGTCCCTTACATATGGTTATTTTATTTACTCATATTATAGTCGATCCGGCGATGCACATTTAGAAATTTAGTCTGTATCAATCCATTCACTCACTGCTGGGATACGGATCTCTCCTAGATTGAAGAAGTTTAGAGTGTACTCCGTCACGCTCCACAACCATGAGTTGACGTAGGTTTTTAAGCTGTCCTAATACCACACTCCCCGTTTTTTTTTCAATTCATCGAGATTTAATCATTTTATACATATTTTTAAATATTTTATAATCCCTCACCCATCCTAAATCTGTCCATACAACACTGCTTGAACGCTATCGAGCGGAATTAAATCGCGCGGCGGGGCCACCGGCCGGCGGGTGTCGGGCTCACTTCAACGTATCATTATTCACGACCACGGGAGCAAAGCCGGCCTTATTTATAGGCATCAATTATTTTTTTACAATGCCCATAGGCGTATTGTGTTCTTAGAAAACGTCACTGCTTTTCTTAAGAGTTTCGTCAGACTTGGCTGTATGGACGCAGATGCCTTTGTCTAGTCCATAATAGACGTGAAAAATGTTTATGGTTTGTTACGCTTTGAAGTCTATGAAATTTTAAAATTAAAAATGAAGAATGAGTGGAATTTTACATACCTTAGTTACATTGGGCAGGACACATTTGCTATGTTAGCAGATAAAAGGGAGGAAAATCCTAGAGTCATTAATCCTAGAAAGTTTGGGGTTCTCTCCCCCCCCCCCCCCCCCACCTCTCTAAAAGGACCTGAAGGACCGACTGCGGAAAACGGAGGATCGTACATAGTATAAAGCACTGGTGAAGGCCTATATCCAGCTGCTCAAGCAAGATAATGATGATGCTGAAGCGATTTAAGATTCATAGGGTACTTCTCATTGACCAAGAATCATGAAATTTGACAAGAAGCAAGGTTTCACAACATAAGAAAATTGAAGATTTACAGTTTCGAATCTATAGTTGAATAATAATTGACCAAAAATATTAAACCTTTGTTTGATACCAAATGTATGAAATTAGGGTTCACGTAATGTGGGTTTGTTTCTTTTAACTTATTACCTGATTCGACAAACGTTGTCCCGGCATACCTAGAATAACCCACAAAAGTTTCATTGTAATCGGATGAGGGGTAAACGAATGCATAGAGATCAATCATACAAACGTTGATTTTTATTTATAAAGACAATGAGACGGAACCCTCAAAGTTCGACTCACACTTGACCAGTTTTTTATACCTTCCGTACACTTAGAGCATGACGTATCACATTCAAGTAAGTCCAAATATAGCATCATATGGCAGCCGTTCCCATACGGGGCACAAGACAAGACAGGCTCACTCAAGATCCCATATTAAAACCATCGCCAGCGGCGGCGCCCGCGCAGCTTCACGCACCCAATTACCTAATGCTCGTCAGTAGACCCATTATTACTTGATTTAACTACATTGTAATGGCTGTACGAAGGAAGTTATTAATTCTACGGCATACTTAGTTTTTATGCACTTTATCGGCAAATTAATTGCACGGCATAAAATGTAATTTTGTAGAACAAATTTGTACAAATTAGCTTTAGTCATGGCGAATTGTTCCTCAAAGAACTTGATGGGACACAGAGAGGCAATTTGATCTAATTTGCGTACTTCGGCCAACCAGTTCATGCATACTACTGCCCATGGCAGAAAGACTCAAATGACGGGCCCTACAGCCGCAACTGAAGCAAAATTACCATCTAATATTTTGATTGGAAAATTAGGTCTTACGTATTAGCATTAGCTATTGACAAACATCTTCAGTTCAGTCGGTAGAGTTCCAGGGTTTATCCAGCTAAGTTGAAAAAAACAAGTCCCTTAAATCTGACATCCTCAGGCGATCTGGATGTTAAATGACGTTGGAACAACAACTTACACAAATTTTATAAGTGATTGGCTAAGAGGACAACAGACCTCGCCGGGTCTGTCGTCCTCTTCAGTCAGGAGTTGTCAGGAGGATCGCGAAAGAACACCAGGGAGCGAAACAAATGCTCTGGAAAGAATGGCTGCCTGAAATCAAGGAATACAGGACAATTATTTTCAAGAAGAGTTGGGTTAATTATAGATCAACGCCCGGGTTTCAAAAACAATCTCTTGACATAATAATTGTTATTAAACTCAAAATCGGGATATTATCATGCTGTTCACTGCGAAATATAAGCCAGCTCCATGGACCACCAAGTACTCTAACGGCCATGACTCTATCGAATTTTCTGTTTCTAGCTTCTTTCTTTCCCTTTTCTCTCCCTTGCAGTATCTGTTGCTGCTTGCTGTGGTGAATAACGACACCAAAGGTACCGAATCTCCAGAGAGTTGGTCAGGACCTTGGTCTCTGGCGTGTTTTCGTCGACAAAAGACATAGGTTGGAGACATATTTCCGAGTGCAGTAGTATCCAAAGTGTCGTTAACTGAGTGTTGGCAGTCCGTAGTAAAATAAATAAATCCATCCATAAACAGACGACAGTCACCGTTGCTTAACTTGCGTGTTTAATTACTCTGACATGTGCAATGACGCCATGGAAAGCTCTTATAAAATGTACGACTTTGAAATATTTTTCGTTATCGTCAATTAGTTTGGGTCATCAGTAAGATCGCCATAAATAAATAATACTTATATAGTTATTTGTAATTAACTCAATAAGACTCGTTTGTTTATTCTCATTCATGTTTATTTTAACTAAGTGCTTACGTTTAATTTACTTACTGCATGATGTAGCAGGTTTTTATGATTAGCAAGTTGAAGTGGAAGTTCTCGAGTGGAGACCACGTACCGGCAAGTGCAGCGTAGTACGTCCACCCCCAAGGTGGACAGACGACTTCATTAAGACCGTAGGATCGCGCTGGATGCAAGCCGCTTCCAACCGGTCTTATTGGAGATCTAGAGGGGAGGCCTATGTCCAGCAGTGGACTTTCAATGGCTGAGATAATGATGATGATGGTGATGATAATTTAAAAACTTTTTTGTCATCATTAACATTTACATGGATTTATTTTAATATTGCAGTTGTCCGAGTTTATTTACTGCACACAATAATAATGATCGTACTCTGGATTGTATACAGAAGGCGAACAAAGAAAAGCATTGTTAACTTAGTTTAGATTTTAGAAAATGTATTATTAAAATTCATATATAAGGTGTTCTATAAGAATATAGAGGTGTTCTATAAGAATATAGAGGTGTTCTATAAGAATATAGAACACCTTATATATTTTTTTATAGGCTCTGGTGAAAGGCAGGTAGAGTACAACGTATTTGTAAGCTGCCTAACTGGGGAAGTACCTCCACTTCATAGAATACCGCATCTAAATAACAATTTCCTTGTAGGTGTTGTGCTCTTGCAAATGCATTAGTTCGGTAGAAAGGAAGAAGTTGCTGCATTGGCAACATAGATGGCGGCGCGCCAGCGATATTTCATTTTGTGAGCGTTATAACTACGGGAACCGCTTCACATTAGGCGGACCGTGTTTTTTTTTATAATACGTCGGGTGGCAGACAAGCATACGGGCCCGCCTGATGTGAAGCGATTACCGTAACCGTATTAAAGCTCGCAACATAATATGTCATTTGCGCGCCGCCACCCCCGCTGCCAACGCAGCATCTCCTTCTTTTCTGGTGACCTCACTCACTCGCAGGAACACAACAACCCTCAAGGGAATTGTTATTTGGCTGCGGTATTCTGTGAGGTGGAGGTACATTCCCCAAGCAGCTTACGATTACGCTCCCTTCCTCTCTTTTCGCCAGAGCTTCGTTTGTCAGTCAGCAGGTTGCACCACGTGCAGGTGGAGTTGGCTTTGGTTCAAAGATGTTGATAAACCACTTACACCCCAAAACAACACCGTGTGCTGGTCTGCGATAAATAAATATTATATTAATAATATAAGCGAAGCTTGTGTTATAGGTACTAGACAACTGATAAACATACGTAAATACATTTTTTTTGTAAATACATACTTATGATACATAGAAAATACCCAGACTAAGACAAACAGACATGTTCATGCACACAAATACTTGTCCTATGTAGGAATCGAACCCACGAGCGTTGGTGTCGAAGCCGCGTCATTGACCGCTACGCCACCGAGCTCGTCAAATAAAAACATATACATACGTAACTACTATTACGTAGTACTATTTATTATTTACTTATACCGTACGCTAATAAATAAGATAACCATGTTTTGTCACATCTATACCGGTCACGGTCAACAATGCCTTCCCAAGAACCCTGCTTGAATTTGTTTGCGAATTAGGTCTACCTACTAGCACACCCCGGCCACTCCATACAAATGTCGCGTCGTTTACTACTACATGAAAAATGACGTCTGTGCAGATGGTGAATGAGCGTGTGTGTGTGCGACGCCATACAAACTATTCCGGATTTGTCTCAGAGGGGAGGTGAGGTTGACACGAGAGAGCGGCAGAGAGTGGCCATACTGTACGTAGTGATATTACTTATACTGTGGTACTAGGTTGGTATACGGTTGCCATCGCTATTTGCCAACCCAGAGTTTTCACGCATCTTGTCCTGGTTGCTAGCTGGTTAGCAACCAGGACAAGATGCGTGAAAACTCTGGGTTATGAAACTTAAACCCTGGACATGTTCAGTACTAGCACAATTTTTTATTCTGTGACAATACGGTTATTCGCGGCTTGGAGCGAGCGGTGGTGATTTAAAACTTTTATCCCTGGACTACAAATGAACCCGCTCGGACGCTCCCCGGACGCCCGGCCCTCCAAACTAGGACAAGTCCTGGGAAACCCGCACGTATGGCAACCCTAGGTAGGTAAGACTTTAGACTGTAGAAGTTAGGCTTAAGTAACCTATTAGGCAATTCTTATAATTCCTTAGGTAAGTAGATTAGCCAGATAAGTCACTTATGCCCAACTTCTACAATCAAAAGATTCACTCTTTCTTTGTTATCTTTCAATACCCGATTTAGATCTCGTAACTGAAATTATAATATTTTTTGTCTTCAAGTTTTCACCAACAATACATCGTATTACAACCCCAAAGTTAGGATGTGCCGCCAATATAACGAAATTCTTGTCTCTAACAGAGACATCGATATCTTCCACTCAACACTGTCTCGATTGACGAGCTCGGTGGCGTAGCGGTCAATAGCGCGGCTTCGACACCAACGCTCGTGGGTTCGATTCCCACACAGGACAAACATTTGTGTGCATGAACATGTCTGTTTGTCTTGGTCTGGGGGTTTTCTATGTATCATAAGTATGTATTTACAAAAAAAATGTATTTACGTATGTTCTGCAGTTGTCTAGTACCCATAACACAAGCTTCGCTTACTTTGGGGCTAGATGGCGCTGTGTAATTTGTCTCACAATATTTATTTATTATTTATTTATTTATAACACTGTCTCAATTCCGGAGACAACTGAGGATCCAGCTACAACCGGACGAGAGAGGATAGTATTTATAGTTCTTTCACTTTCCTTCGTAAATTCATCTTTTTCTTACTTTTACTTTTATTTTTATTATTAACTTAAAATATTTTTATTGCTGTTCCATATGAGCAGGCATTTCTAGCGTACGCTATTAATTCCAATATTTATAAAGCTGCTAGGCGTACATAATTTTGGATTATAATCTAGCTCTGTACTAATTGTAAGCTATTACTATTACAATGGTGCTTATGTCGATTGTAATCTGTCTTGTATGCTAATAAATAAATAAATAAATAAAACTCTTAGAGCAGTGTGCGTGATCAATGAAGACATACAGAACTGAGACGTGGTCTTTCATTTCGAGTTGATGGAGAGAGTTTTTCGCTGCTTTTCAGATTTTTTTTGTGATTAAACTGGAGCTAACTGACAGTAAAATATTTATTCCAATTTATTCAGAAATAATTAAGCACTGTTATCCACTTTATCGTTGAATTAATAAATCACTGTTAATTTACAGCGTGAGTCACTAATGAAGGGTTTATGCCATTCTCGGTATCTGAGTGTCGACAGATAGGCTAAGTCAGTCGTGCATTACATAAATTGCGAATTCGTTCAAATTATCTCTTTGGCGATAATTTATGAATGTAGGTGGTCGGAGAAAGCGGGAAGTACAGTTACGGACCTATGGGCCGATCGGCGGCGAATTTGGACACGAATTGTTGATGTTGACACACGGCATGGTCGGACGGTGCAGCGACCTGCTGCAATAGACTATTTGACAAACGTTTTATGCGGTTTTATATGTCGTAAGGACGTCACAATAATAAAATCACACCTGAAAGAATTACTTTGATAGCACAAAAATCTCTTGAGCTATGTTAATTTGAAAATTACAATTTTGAACTTACCCGAAAACGCTCTATACAACAGGCTACTAGGTTATGACGTCACACGTTTGTATTATGTATGGATTAAATCAGAAAATTGTACGACAGCTATGTTAAATATTACGTTTATGTAATTAGTGTCATAATAAAAGTTACAGTATTTTTTAATAATTTCATAGTTTTAAAATGAACTTCTCCACCAAACTTTGGTCGACCCTAAAATAAGTCGGACGGAAGTGTAATTTACGAGATTGTTAAATAAATTTATACATTTTTTTAACATTGTCAAATAGCCTATTTGACCCTATTATGCCAAATAGATTCAATCGACATTTTGTTACTATTAAGTCAAAGCTATTTAAAGTTGATTATGAATAAAAATATCACACAGTATGAGCTTTATGAAGCATACGTCATCAAACTCGATATAAAACTCGATTTGAAGTTTCTCGCTGTTTATATATCTCTCAAATTGACATAGTTTGTCGGTTGGATCTATTCTGAATCATCATCATCAGGTCATTTTAGTCTCCACTTCAGGAGCACTACCCTCTCTCATCCGTCCATGACAGAAGGAGGATTTGGCCTACACTCCCCACGCTGCTGGACAGACGGGTTGGGGAAGCCTGATCGATGTTTTATAATGTATTTCCCTTAGTCGCCTTGCACGACATCCACGGGAAGAGACGGAGTGATTCTATTCTAGTCTGCCGGAAACCACACGGCCACTATTCTGAAAAGCAGGGTCCAATTACAAATCTCCGATGGCCAACGGTTGGCCCGGTTGTGATCTGCTTTCGATAAATTTGAATTCTATTGCCAATTTAGTTATTTTGTATTCATTGGGCTTATTTGAAAGCGTAGTAGTGGGTGTGATGTGTGATGGAAGTGTAATTGTCACATAAGAGAGCTATTTTCAAATAGTTCGACAAAATGAGCAGTTAGAACTTTGGATATTTATAGAAATACTAGCGGCCGCCCGCGACTTCGTTCGCGTGGAGTTAGTTATTTGCAAATAATTTTTAATTACATTCGAAAAAGCTAAATACCTAATTAAAGAAAAAAATAAAAAAAGTTAAAAACAATCAATATCTAGACGAATTTTTAGAATCAAAGTCGACGGATATTATTCTTTAAAACCTCTTTGTAAAACGTAAAGTACTTTTTATTGTTATAATAAAACATCCCTCCTTATAATAGTAAGTATGTAGTTGTTTTCAATATTTTTTATATTTAAATATCATTTAAAATCCTTCTGCCATAATTACTTTAACTTCAATAACATTGGATTTTCATACAAATTTCCAACCCCCGTTTTAACACCAAAAATGGGTTGATTTCTAAAGATACATTATAAGTACACCTCCACACTATCTATACATTTTAAATTTCAAGTTTCTTACTTCAAAAATATAGAACTTTCATACAAACTTCCAACCCTCGTTTTGACCCCAAAAAGGGGTTGATATCTTTATTAGTACACCTCCACACCATTAATAGAGCATACATTTTAAAATTCAAGTCTCTTACTTCAAAAACATAGAACTTTGATACAAATTTCCAACCTCCGTTTTAACCCCAAAAAGGTGTTGATTTCTAAAGATACATTATTAGTACACCTCCACACGATCTATAGAGCATACATTTTAAATTTCAAGTTTCTTACTTTAAAAACATAGAACTATCATACAAACTTCCAACCCCCATTTTAACCCCAAAAAGGGGTTGATATCTTTATTAGTACACCTCCACACCATTAATAGAGCATACATTTTAAAATTCAAGTCTCTTACTTCAAAAACATAGAACTTTGATACAAATTTCCAACCTCCGTTTTAACCCCAAAAAGGGGTTGATTTCTAAAGATAGATTATTAGTACACCTCCACACCATCTATAGAGCATACATTTAAAATTTCAAGTTTCTTACTTTAAAAACATAGAACTTTCATACAAACTTCCAACCCCCGTTTTAACCCCAAAAAGAGGTTGATTTCTAAAGATACATTATTAGTACACCTCCACACCATCTATAGAGCTTACATTTTAAATTTCAAGTCTCTTGCGTCAAAAACTTAGAACTTTCATAAAACTTCCAACCCCCGTTTTAACCCCAAAAAGGGGTTGATTTCCAAAGACACATTATTAGTACACCTCTACACCATCTATAGAGCATACATTTTAAAATTCAAGTCTCTTACTTCAAAAACATAGAACTTTGATACAAATTTCCAACCCCCGTTTTAACCCCAAAAAAGGGTTGATTTCTAAAGATAAATTATTAGTACACCTCTACACCATCTATAGAGCATACATTTTAAATTTCAAGTTTCTTACTTTAAAAACATAGAACTTTCATACAAACTTCCAACCCCCGTTTTAACCCCAAAAAGGGGTTGATTTCTAAAGATACATTATTAGTACACCTCCACACCATCTATAGAGCATGCATTTTAAATTTCAAGTCTCTTTCTTCAAAAACATAGAATTTTCATACAAACTTCCAACCCCCGTTTTAACCCCAAAAAGGTGTTGATTTCCAAAGATATATTATTAGTACACCTCCACACCATCTATAGAGCATACATTTTAAATTTCAAGTCTCTTACTTCAAAAACGTAGAACTTTTATACCAACTTCCAACCCCCGTTTTAACCCCAAAAAGGGGTTGATTTCCAAAGATACATTATAAGTACACCTCCACACCATCTATAGAGCATGCATTTTAAATTTCAAGTCATTTACTTCAAAAACATAGAACTTTCATACAAACTTCCAACCCCCGTTTTAACCCCAAAAAGGGGTTGATTTCCAAAGATTCATTATTAGTATACCTCCACACCATCTATAGAGCATACATTTTAAATTTCAAGTCTCTTGCTTCAAAAACATAGGACTTTCATACAAACTTCCAACCCCCATTCTACCCCCTTAGGGGTGGAGTATCTTAAAATCCGTTCTTAGCGGATGTCTACACCCTATAAGGAACCTACCTGCCAAATTTCAAGTTTGTAGGTGTTATAGTTTCTGAGATTTCGTGATGAGTGAGTGAGTGATTTTCTCTTTTATATATATAGATATCTATTTCAACACATGTAAACAAAAATGGGTCATGAACACGGCTGTGTGTTGTACGTGAATACGTTATATGCACAAAACATATCTCAAAATGGCAGCGCTTCCCCCTCCCCCGCACGCGATGTTCCATAGTCCTTACTTAGCGTAATAAATTCTTTGACCCTTCATCTATCAAGTGGTTTGATTAAATTTTGGATGTAGAGCATAGATTCGAAGCTACAACGACAAACTGTATCCCCCGATTTTGTTTTCATTAGATTTTATGGATTGCCTCCGTCTGGTAGCAAATTTAAACACGTATTCGCGTCAAAATTGGGTGTAAGTAGCTCGCCATCGTCTTAAGAGCCAAAGGCAACTTCACCCAGACGTGTTTCACCCTGGCGTTAAGCAAAAAGGGACTCTGGCGAAAGAAGTACATCCACCTTACAGAAGACCGCAGTCAAATAATAAACCTTTGAGTACGTAAGCAGATCTCTCAGCTCTGGCATCCGGCATTATATTCCACGTTCGAACGCTGGCAGGGTCGCCATATGAGTACCGGACTTACAATTCAAACAACCATTATGGGTTAGAGTATTACCTTTATTTGTGAATCTATAACATTAATATATTCCTTAAATATTAATAAGTAAAATATGTGTCTCACATCGCCAAGAGGGCATTCCAATTCCAAAGGATTCCTACTCTTAAAAAATTAGTAGAAAGAAATTAAGGGGGTCGAAATTTCAAATTGAAGCTACTAGTTCAAATGGGGTATCATATGAAAGGGCTTGATGTGCACATTACAAAATTTTATTTTATTTATTTTTCAGATGCATTATTTCTTATTTATAATGAAAAATATCAAATTTATAATGTACGGAACCCTCGATGGGCGAGTCCGACTCGCACTTGTCCGGTTTTTTTTTATTGTCGCCGCTGTTAATCCTGGCTACACAGGATGTGTGTAGTGGTCGGAATGTGTGGTAGGCCGTAGGCCCCCGTCCCGATTATGCGAAACATATGTACTATATTACAATAGCCGATACATAGCTACACAGTGGAATATTTTAATGTACGTTAGCAAAGTACTTACTTTGCAGTCAAAATAAATCTAAATATGTTTATGCAAGCTACGCGAAGTACTCGGTGACCAACTTGGCCTTTATTACAATAAATCAACAGAATTGAACGGACAAAGTACAAGGTTCGGTTAGCTACACCAGTCGGCCACACACAAGTGCCTATCTACACGGCATTAATAAATACTCGTGGCGTAAGGATAAATATTTTAACCTATTGGTTTGTAGTCGGATAGATTAATAATTAATAGTTAAGGGGACGACATACGCCAACAATTTTGTATGGGGAAAGCGCTGCCCGTCTCCTGTGCAAATATAAAGAAATTTATGTTAATTCGTAAATTTTAGCCAATAAAAAACAAATGGAAAAATGTCTCCGTAGATAATTGTTGGATACATCTATTTAACATGCGATTTAAAAAAGTACTGTATGTAATTTACAAATCGCGTAGCTACAATTGGATTTTTATTCATTTATTTATTTAAAAACTTTATTAATCACAAAATATATGTATAATGGTACAAATGGCGGATTTAACGCTAAAAGCATTCTCTACCAGTCAACCTTTTAGTTTTGATTTTAAATTAGACCAATTTTTGGATTATTTTTTTACATTTTATAAAATATTCTAAAAACGGCCAAGATGAGTCCCAAGCTTTTATCCTATAGATGAATAAAATAAAGTATAATAATTTACGTATGTGTTACGAAAAATATGGCTGCGATACCTACGACTAAACCCTGATTTGATATTGACGTCTGACGTCCGTTTAAGCCCCCTGTTGGACAAAAGTGGCACCAATTTGAATAAAAAATCTGATCTTAGCATTCAGAATGAATATTGGGAAGTTATACGTAAGTACATGACTGTTATATACCTATAAAGTATTTTTACGTCATTACACCAGCACTCAAAATGTTTCGATTTAGAAGCAGTAGCGAAAAGTACCAAAGGCAGCTGGTTTTAGCACTTTATTATATGATTTATGAAATATAAGAACGGGAATTAACGCGATCATCATCATCAGGTCCATTTTAGTCTTCACTACAGGAGCACGACCCTCTCTCGTCCGTCCTAGACGGAAGGAGGATTTGGCCTACATTCCCCACGCTGGCCAGACGGGTTGGGGAGGCCTGATCGATATTTGATAATGTATTTCCCTTAGTCGACTTGTACGACATCCAAGGGAAGAAACGGAGTGATTCTATTCTAGTCTGCCGGAAACCACACGGCTAACTCGATCAAGCATAAGGGTATTTATATATCTTTATTATTGCCTGACTTTTCGACCAGGTTGCACCGGCCGTTCACAGGCTGACTCAACTGACTTTATTATATGAGTTTTTATTTAAAGTGGCGCCAATTTCGCGTCTACAGGGGCCTTAAGTATATTTATATAGATTATCCCATACAAATTTAAAATATACTGCTTTCTAGCTTCATCGTGCCAAGAGGCGGGTGGAGGAGGTCGTTCTACCAATATGTTTTAGGGATTTCCGATATTTTACTAGCATATTATACAATTTCATTGAGTAAAAACCCCCATGTGGTTGTCACATCCCTACTCCCATGATATCGCCGCCATTTCAAGATTTCTTATTTCGGATTCCTTTATATTTGATTAGTTCAGGTAATAAAAGTTATCACGATGCAAATGGTTTTAATTTGTAGTCATTAAGATTCTACAGCTACTGATAGCAATGAATTATTGACTATTCCGAAACTGGGCTAAAAAATAAACAAAAAAAGTGTTAACATTTTGACTGGGTTTTTTGCACCGTTTTAAACAAATGTAACACATTACGGACATTGTAACTCTCAGTCCCAAGTTTCGTATCACCGTATGCTGTAGTAACCGCTTACCTTCAAGTAAGGCTCATGGTTGTTTGCACCTTAGTGTTCCCATAATTTGGAATACAAAAACGTCACATTTATAAATAGCTCATGGCCCGCCTTCGCACCATATCCACTGTGCTGTTTGTATTCTAATAAATCGACATTTATATACAATTAACACATTAATTGTCATATTACGGTTATTAATAAAGCATGTATCGATCTGCGTGGCGTTTGAGTGGAATATTAGCAACCGTTTTGATTGCAAACGATGGCAGCCATCATTAGGCGACCAACGGCAGACATAGCGGAGCACTCGGTTCATTCATATTCAACGACGGAGTACTACCACAGTCTACATGTTACGACAGGGGTCGCCACACAACATCACCGGCAGTGTCTAAACAAAAAAAAATGGACACGGACGTGTCTTGTACGTGAATACGTTCTATGCACTAAAATTATCTCAAAATGGCAGCACTTCCCCCTCCCCCGCACGCGATGTTTCATAGTCGTTACTAAGCCTAATAAATTCTTTGATCCTTCATCTATCCAGTGGTGTGATTGAATTTTGGATGGAGATGATAGATTTGTAGCTGCAACACCAAACTGCACCCCCGATTGTGTTATCATTCGTTTTTTTTAATTGCCTCCGTATGGAAGCAATGTTAAATACGTATTCGTGTCAAAATGTTTTCATTATACCTACCGTAAGGTTATTAAAAACTGCGCATAATACCATTTCAGTAGGTGATATCGCATTCACTCTGCAATCGTTTAAGTAGTCTTAGACTGCCATTATTGGATCAACTATGATGACTAATTGGGATACACAAACAACATCAATATCACATCCCGGCCATTCCATACAAAAAAACTACTACATAAATAGTCCATGTCCAAAATTGCAGTGGGGCCCCCATGTAAATAAATTAGCCGGGAAGCTTAGCTAGCTCTATCACATATGCTGTTATAAGAAATTATACAATTGACGAACGTGGCTACCGCTCCAGGTCTATTTCAGCTACTTACAAAGTATTATATACAATGCAATAAAATATAATACAAATTGAATTGTAATTGTTGTATTATCTGATTATTTAAAAAAAAATGTCCGTTCCATTCCGTTTCGTTTCATTACGTTCGTTCAGACAAAGTCCTTTCAACAAAAGTTCAACGAAAGACCTTGAACCCATGCTTGGATGCAGCTACCTTATTGAAAACTTCCAGCTTGGCCGTCACAGTATTGGCCCCATTTTCATAGATATAGTTGGACCAATGCATATATAATAGTTTGCTTCTCAATATTCAAAATACCATATAGATGTATTCTTACGCTGTATGGGAATTGAGATAAATATATTCGTATAACCTACACGATTTCCTATTATATTAAAGCTTTGTTAAAGTACTGAATGCAATTTATATTTATGGACAAGAATAAATCTGCTCTGCAATGAACATAAAAATGTTTTTAAATTAAATTGCACAAAAGTGCAATTCTTAATCAGGTTATATAAAAAAAAACCTAATGTATATTTACATACAGTAAAAGTAAGGGCCGCTTTTGTGAATCATCTTGAAAGAAACGCTGCCACGATTGTCTTGCGGTTTATTCTCACTAGTCCCCTCCGTGGTTGTTATTGGGGTGGCAGCTAGGACAAATACTTCCCTAAAGAGCAGAAAGAATAGAATTCATGCAATTTACCCCTTGCTTATCAACATTCCCATGCATTATTCGAATAATGCCCTTACAGTTCACAAGTAATCTTAAAGCTTACATGTTTTTACTCATAGCACTGTCACACACATCACACGTTTTTCTTTTTTAATAGCTTTAAATTATTATTGAAAAGTAATCATTATTTTTCTTTTCCTAGAAACGATGTCGCCTGAAAAAAAGCATTTCGAATGGTGATCCCGGACGTAGTAAATACATCAGCGGAACATCCCATCCTACGAAAGACATGCCATTCAGATACGCATGAAGTAAATGTAAAAAAATGATTAGGATCCACTGAGAATAAATTTATTTTCACCCTTTTTTTTAACAATGTAAAAGTTTTTAAAAATGTTTAGTTCTTTTTTACTATGTTAAACAAAGTACATAATTTTAAAATATATTTGCCAGTTAGGTATCCTAGCACAGTTGTGTGTCTGTACCTGGCGATTGACCATACCCTGCGGTTTAACGAATGCACTAATAAATTAGATCTATATTTGTTCTATCGATATACATATAACACGTAATTTGTTCAGTTTTAGTTTTTACGAAAATTTACTTCAACTGTAATGGTTAGCTAGCGATGTACTTTTAAATTATAGTCTTTGGGAAAATAAAATCTACCTAGGCTATACTACAGTATGGCCATTCCCTGCCGCTCTCTCATGTCGACCTCACCTCCCCTCTGAGACAAATCTGGAATAGTTTTTATGGCACCGCACGCAAACACGCTTATTCGAGCTCTGCACATACAACATTGTTTATGTAGTAGTAAACGCGCGACATTTGTATGGAGAGTCCGGGGTGTTGTTAAACTAAAGAGGAAATATATGTGGCTTGCCGCCACCACCTTTTTTTGTTATACATACTACAAATATTTACAACATGCCAATCACTTGTTTGTTGAACAGTGTATACTGATTTATATTTGTCGTTTTAAATACATAATGTCTCTACTTTCATACGCGTGTAATTACAGTGGAAGGGCCTCGGATATCGCCAACTGGACCCCGTTTTGTTAAAGCATAACGACTATTATTTATAGTAATGGCGGTTTTATATGATGAAATTAATAATATTAAGTCTGGCAGTTTCGCTAATGATAATACACGGTACTAGCGGGCTCGTGAAGACGGAAGGTCGAATTACGAGAACATTGCAAATAATTAAGTTTTATGGCTTCCTTTTAAAGTTTCTTATTAATATGGCAGTCATTATAACTCTTTTAGATCTGAATCTTAAATTATCCTTGATGCCGCTTTTGGATAACATCTTCCTTCTCTGATCTGTAGATAAGATTCGTCAATTTGTGATAGCTCTTTCTGTAGATATGTCTTACTACATACGTTCAAAATCTACACAGTGTCAAAATTTACGTTTAGAGTAATAACAGAGCGCGAAGAAGAGAGAACGAGAAGCAAATAGAAGAGACAAGATAAAGGCGAACGTATAAGTAGAAGTTAAGGAAATAAATAGTCCAATTTTGATGATACTTTTTGTGTTCGAGAGATTATGTTTACCTGTGATCTTTTTTTTTGAAATTTAGGTCTAGGGTATAAGTTATTGATTTAACATATTCTGATTTGTCGGTAGAGCTTTAGGGTTTTTACCAGTTAAGCTAAACACAATTATCACCAGACTAGCTTAGGCGATAGGCCAGGGCCTCAGGGTCATGAAAGTAGTACATACTCGATTATAAATAAAAAAGCTCTAATAAAGAATAATAAAGTACTGACTTATATACAGACGGTTTATGTTTTTTTTTTAATAGACCAATTTTAAACACAACAGTATGTTAAAAACATCAATTATCAGATAATAATTCATCAATCAGATTTTAATATATTATTATTCTATCTATACTATGTAAAATACCAATCACTTTACAATAGCTCTAATTTAGTACAAAAAAAAGCTTTCTGAATTTGCTCAATATCTGCCCTAGCAAATCTGGGGCGGGTCAGTTGATACGAATTGATCTAGGCATTAATTTCACGGAACCGTCTATAATTTTATTCCATGCTCGGCATTCTCCTTTGTATACGTCCAATCAATTGATTGAAATTGGAAATTTGTAGTCACTACGCTGAAATTGCTTCTAGACTAAATCTCTGACAAGATTGTAACAAAGACGGAGGAGCAACCTTGTTGCCCGTCGGTGCGATAACATTTGAAGAGATACAAGAAACCTCCACAAAGGGAACCCAATCTCGCTCAATTATGATGTCCGTGGTGACATGCACACCGCACAGCTTGCGGAGATCGCGGTGGGGGGCGAGTGGGGCGACATAAAGTATACACACGCAGAAGGTCTATATGCGATTCATAAAATCCTACTTAGTCGTTGCAAAGATTAAACAACACTATACAAAATGCAAGAGACCGAATTTCCAGGGTTTTTCTTGAAAACGAGCCTCATTATAATCAATACAAAAGATCATACCAAAAATGTTCATGTGGATCATATTTACATGATTCACGTCTATCTTTCCTAAAATCTGGGCAGTTATTTCTCAAATAACGTTATATTTATGTTTTCCCTTTGAATTGCAAATAAATAATTTGAATAACAATAGGATCTGACTCGCTTTATTTATTGATCTGGGTATTCAGTTATCCTTATTATCTAATATACTGCATTAACTTATTCTAGAAATTTTTGGACGCAATAGCTATGGAGCTATGACCCAAACTTGAATCATACTACATTGACACGGAATTTTTATTTCTAAATTCCGTGTTATTTGGTACTTTGCACGTTTTACCAGCTATTTGCAATTTGTACACGAGTTTCTTTAAGACGCTCTTATCGTTTATATCGAGTAGGCTCTCTGTAACTCTGTGATTGAGATCTCGGGTTTCGTCGGATGCATCCGACAGCCTCTCGGGTTCACTCGAGGAGACAGCCGGGATGTTCCCTCCCCTCTCATCCCTCCCGGCGAGCCTCGCGACCATTTCTATGAAATAGTTCGTTTGTAACATCAGAATGTTGTCAGAACGGAACATGGGTCTAATGATTCGTGCTGGCAGTTTTTCGACTATTAATAAATATCATATGTCTTGACAGTATATTTTTTGAATGAATTTGAGAATTGAGATTAAACGAGAACATCAAGGTATATAAAAAAATAAGTTAAATAAATAAATATTCCTGGACAAATTATACACTGCCATCTAGTCCCCAACTAAACTATGTTTGTTTTATGGGTACCTACTAGATAGCTGATAGTATACTTAAATACATTTTTTAAATACATACATAAAATACATAGACAAACAGACATGTTCATGCACATAAATATTTGTCTTGTGCGGGGATCGATCCCATCCGACCACCGGGCTCGTCTTTCTTCAGTCGTTATCTGATTCTATGTATTATTTACTTATTTATTCTGGAATCAATCTGGCAAGTAGTACATTTAGATAAGTAATGGTATAGTATTTAAATGGAATGTTATCTTTTAGCTTCATATATTTTCATAACAGCAAAGAAACAACGATAACATTTTCAAGCAAGATTCAAATATTAAGCCAACGTAATATGCGTAATGAAAACTTTATGTGCATTTACTTTAAATGTCTAACGTAGTCCTAAAAAGGGATCTATCTATTTGAAATCGGTCGGTAAAATGTTTAAGTGGAACAGTACAAGTGATTTTACTACTACAAAAGATTCTTTAATAACTTTCACAGTACATCGAAATATATAAGATTGATGGTGAAAGGTGCTTGTTGAATTAGCCCTGATTTCGTACACCTAAATATAGATTTTATAGGTCCTTTGGACAGCAGAATAGATAATTTGTCTATGCAGATCTACGCACTGCTATACAAATATGGTTATATGGTTACAAACAATGAACGTAATCTCAATGCTGATAGACCTCGATAGATTGGTAGATAAACTCAATCGGATTGGCCGATGAATTTATCAGGACACCTACTGGGTAATTGAACCTTTCACGCGTCCTGTCGAGTGTTCAATAGAAATGACAGGCAATCCCCGCGTATTCGGGGAGGTGATTTAGAATGATAGATTTTATGACGTCACATTCGTCAGCCACGTATACACCACCTACTTTTAACGTGGCATCTTCACAACTACCGATTTTGTTTGTATCGTGGTGTTGTTCTCTCTCAACGATGATTGTTATTTTTAGTTTCCTTTTTTGTATAGACCTGTGTTTCGTACTGCGTTACACGCTCATTCTCTGGGTTATTTACTCCGAAGCTATTATATCCAAATTAGGGTTAAGAGGCATCCTTTCAACGACATCGCTGCCTCGTTTCGAATACTTTTGACACCTTATATATCGTATCTACCGAGGGACGAACCCACCTACGTTTGTGATAATGGGAATGCGTCATATCACGCACGAAATACATAACCTCGTCGTTTGTTTAAATTACAATGTCTTTGTAGTCAGCTGTTTGACATTCGCATCCCGTCCCCCGCCCCGCCCGCCCGCCGCCCGCCGTACTCCGCGTGCGTGCTGCACTTGTGCGCAGCGCCGCCGCCGCCGCCGCCGCCGCCCGCCGCCCGCCGAGCGCCGGCCGAGCCATTTTTATCGATCCCGACGACGTCGGCGCCGGCCGCCGGCCGCCGGACCAGCGCCGGCCGCCGAGCCGAGACGGCGCCCGAAGGAACTCCCGGCGGCCGAGCGCGGCCGAGCGGCGACGAGACGCGGGAGGCGGGGCCGGGATGAACGGGCGCGGGCGGCGGCGGGGGGCGGGCGGGGCGCGGGGCGGGCGCGCAGGCGCGCGGGGCCGCCGGCAGTCTCGCGGTCGCCGCAGCCCAGCGCGCACGTCCGCGCGCCCGACCTCCGCAAGATCAGCTGATCGGCGCGCGCCCCGCGGCGCACATGCCGTGAGGCCGCGCCGCCGCCATGACGGGCTACGCCCGCGGCGAGGCAGAGTTCGCCGCCGCCGACCGCTTCCGCCGGGACGCGCGGCCCGCCTCGCTCGCCCCCAAGGACTACTCGGTGCCTTTACACGTAGACTGCAGTATCGAATACGAGCTTCCCGACTGTGCCAAGCCGCCGCAGGGCGTCAAGATCGAGCCGCTGCTCATGATCCACCCGTCGCACTTCCGGAGGCTCGAGAGCCTGCGGCGGGTGCCGTTCGTGAACAACCTGCCGCGCGGCGACGCGGCGGGCGCGGCGGCCGTGACGCCGGCGGCGCGGGCGCGGGCGCCGCGCGCGCTGCGCCGCTGCTGCCGCGCCGCGCCCGCGCCGCCCGCGCCGCCGCCCGCGCCGCAGCAGGCGCAGCGCCAGCGCGTGCCGGCGCCGGCCGCCCCCGCCCCCGCCCCGCAGGCGGCGCCCTGCTACCGGCCCGAGCCCGAGGCGGGCGGCAAGCTGGCCGGCCGCGCGCGCCTGAAGCCGCACCCGTACCTGCCGGCCGAGTGCGAGCTGGCGCGCGCGCTGCCGCTGGCGCCGTTCGACCGCTTCGAGCCGCGCGCGCTGCCGCAGCTGCCCGTGTACCTGTAGCGGCGCGGGCAGCCGCTCTGTGATCTTAGTGACGACTAGTGAGACGGACTCATACCAAATAG
The DNA here is from genome assembly GCA_937001555.2 of Hypsopygia costalis. NCBI lineage: Eukaryota > Metazoa > Arthropoda > Insecta > Lepidoptera > Pyralidae > Hypsopygia > Hypsopygia costalis. Next base: position 458,398 of record OW443343.2, on the reverse strand, counting down.
TACCTACGTACGTTATCCGTTCGAACGTTGATTCGTGTCGTTCCCGCCGCCGCGCCGGGCGCCCGGGCGGGCCCGGCACGAGTCGCCGCCGAACGTATTTATTCGCAACCGCAGTACCCGACGCTTCACGAGTAAATTATTGTACCGTCGCCGATTCGTTGCGTGTTTCTGTATAAGATATCATATCGATAAATATATGTTCAAAAATTGTATTATAATAAATATGTACCTATAGAGTAAAAAAATGAAAGTGAGAAAAATATTACGAATAAAACTAGTAATAGTTATGTTTTCGAATAGACGACGATCCTAGCGCGATCCCGAGCGACGACTAGAATCGTAACTCTCATTTTGTAAGCGGTTATGTTTGTTAAAATTATATATATAAAAAGTCCTCTGATGAATAGTCTGATTAACGAATATTCGGCAGTCTTTATAAAACGCTTACTTAGCATATCATAGTATTATATTGTGTCATAGTCCAATGCCAAAAATATAAACTATCTTTTTACAAAAATCCCTAGCGCCTCGTTTTATTTACCTCCTCGCGAGACGCGAGCCCGTCAGTGATGTGCAGTGAGAGCAGTGAGTGCCGTCATAGCGCAGTGCCTCGGAGTGCCTCGGAATGTCTCGGATGCCAAGCCAGCGCCAAACAGTGACTCCAATGTCTATTTTGCCAATTGTTGGATTACGCACACTGTCGACGTAAGTACTCGCCAACGAAGAGATGTCGTCATATGGCTGTCTCATAATCATGATCATTCACGGAACAAATATTTAGTTTTAAGCAGCTAATCAGCATGTTTACCCCCGCTTGCTAAAAATGGCAACTTCTATAAACGTCATTAGGCAAGGCTTAACACGACGTTAACACGAACAACTCTATGAATTGTGACCAACGACATGATCAGAATCAAATTTCTTTCATGAGTAACTTGAAAGACATATTAATAATTGAAACTGAGCACATTCTAATTCAACATTGTGATTAACAAAGTGATATTATTACATAAGTTACTAATTGTCTGTTTTTAAACAAAAGAAAAGCAATTAATTTACACACAAATACAGTAATATATAAAGAAATTAAAACTACTGACGTACAAACAGATAAGCATAAAATAGGTACAAGTGTTATGGATGAAACATAGTACCTACCAACATTTCTGCATAGCTGCAATAAAACTGCAGAGCTTCCTCTAAAACTAATCTAGTTACAAGATATTGAATAATATATTTTAGAGTTCTTCAAAGGCTTAGATAAACATGACAGTGTATTATCACAAAATTAGAACGATGATTACCTATATGTAGTGCCAATTTTGTGTACCACACTCGAACTAGACGAAGAATCCAGTCCTGATAACATCACAATATTTTGTTTCAAGACGCCATTGCAAATAAAAATATAGAACTAGAACTTTAATTTGGGTATCGTATAAGTGCAAATTTTGTGTACCATACCATAACTATGCGAAATGTCTAATCTGATAGTGTTTACTTTATGATAAAATCAAAATAATTTGTCCTAAGCAAATTGCAAATGGCGATAAAATGCAAAAGTCTTAAATGACACAAAAATCTTCATTTGGAGAACTGAACCAAAAATGAGGCCTAGCGACACAGATAACAAATCTGCGATAACCTTTGAAGGTTGTTGAATAAGTGTATCTGTGCAAATATTGTAAATGATGCGTATTGTATTGTCTTGAATAACTGTGCGAATTATTACTCCTTTTATTAAAAGATTCGCAGCCTTTGATGTATTGTAAAATATGAGAGTCAGTTATGCAATTGAAACTAAACTAACAGAGTTAGATTGCAAGAAAAAGGAAAATAAGTAGATATATGTACAGACATACACATTTCTAGACCCAAATCGTGAATTTTAGTTCTTGAAAACAAATAAATAGCCAGTAAATAATTATGCCCGTCTTGCCGTCTTGTCTGAGAATATCGAAATAGACTTCCCCCGACAATGTTGAAATATGTTGTCGAAGTATATCTAATTTCGACCACTTTCTCGGTTAAGTTTCTAGTTCAAAGAATTCGCTAATTAGACCAGCTGTCTGACATTAACTTTAAACTGCTAGTTAAAATGGTTGATTTTGCTAACAACTTTCATAAGCGAGCTAAGAAACATCACCTTTTTAAACTATTCTTCAGTTCTATCATTTCATTAATATATGGACTAAAACGTGGGATTAATTAGTGAATGCTTTAACGTGATAATAATCGCGAAATAGAACTAATTACCAAAGCTTACTGAGCGTTACAACACCATTTCACAGAAATGTCTGAGAAATATAAATGGAAACCAACAAAAATGAACTAAGAAGAAAATAATAAGATAAACCATCTTACCGGAGGTTTACAAATTATAATTAACATGCACCGCACCGCGGGAGATATTTCATTAAACATGAACAAAAGCAATATATTTTTGAATAAAACTGGAATAAAAAGGATTGAACAACAACGAAAATCTTTAAGTCTGCCTATTTCATTTGTGATTTCTATTATTTGAACGTTAGGCGTGGGCACCAAATACACAATCGGCGATTTATGACAATGCTTTTTGATAACCGTCTGCTCTAGTTTGCTAATGCCGAGTAGGTATCAAACAAACAAAACGTAAGAAACCGTTTTCAGCAATCGATTTATTCATTCTTTGCTTTGACAATGATTCAAAAAGATATGCTAAACAAAGACCGGCAAGTAGCAAGTCACTCATTCCATGTTGTATTATCTATTCGAAAGGTACTAATACACAATGAGTCGTGAATAATCCACAATGGTCGTTGGGAAAGAAATTATTCATACTGAATTGCTATTCAGGGAAATAAGACTCGAGACGAGAGCTATTATAATAAAATGTTGATGATTATGATTCGTTACATTCAGACGTTAGCAATTAGATGTGGCGTGTGTAATTAAGATGCAGTCAGATACATTTGAATCGCACGACACGACGGGGCTAGCGAGAGGCCGTGGGCAGCCGGCTGGCCGAGTCCATTACCTCCGCGCACGCACTCTTGTGAGAATGTACTCCATTATCCGAGATCTAAGCGAGCGACGGCGTTAAATTAGCATCCACGTAATAAACACGAAATAAACATCGAGACTAATGGATGATTGCCCCGAGCCGAGTGCCGCGACGGCCGCCTCCTCGTTGCAGTCCCGCCGTTTTACTGCGATATTTCTTACAAACTCTAAGCCTCTTCATAAGAGAAAGAATGATTATCCTCCGCCGTGGCGACTAAAGCTGTATTTATTTTATCTTCGCAGCGATAATAAAAAGTTTATTGTTACTTTTTATGACTTTAATATTATGCTTGCTCAGACTCGTGGCGCGGCCATCTTGGAGGGGATCTCGATCTTGGTCATATTTGGTTTCAAGAGAAAATAACAGTTCCAAGTATATTTTTTAGTGTTAATATTGTAGTTTATTTATTTTGTGTTCCTCAGAATAATTTACAATTTATTAAAACAAGAATTTAAACCGTTTCTAGCTGTTAATTCTAATTGAGTATCATTAGAACGGACTTTCAACGCTCAGGCAAAAAATTAAGTGCTTTTGGAAGTATGTACTATAAACGGCCTCGTCATAGGTATCGTAATTAGCAATGAGCACGGAAAGCGTATCTCGCGATAAGTCTGAACGGCGATGTGAGGCATTAGCGACGATCGCGAGTATAACGAGCTCCTCGGTCGCGGCCTGATTGCCACGGTTTACGACCAAAGTAGCAATTCCGTAATTGCCTCCTTCCTCGGAACGCATTACAGTAGTTACAGTTAAACGTTGCCGCGTCCAATTTGTATAAAGTGGAAAACACTCCGGGAGGAATTCGATTCCCGAAATGCGAGTATAATTTATCGACAGTATTATCTCTCGTAAAACGAAAACCCAATTTATGTGCGCCCGCCACCCGCCGTCATAAAACATAATATTATCGACATCGGCCCCCTCCCTAGGCGATCACGAAACTAAGCAAGCATCGGCCATTTTAAGTACCGAACTTGACGGGCGGCGGGCCCGCATTAGCTTCTCCTATACACGTCTCCCTCTATCGCACAGCACGAGGCCTCCAGCAAGAGAGAGACGGTATTAGGGAGCGGAATTCTTTCATCTTTCTATAAAAGGAGTTTCTTTTTTTGTAAATACACACAATAACTTAAACGCGAACCGATAAGATACTCGAGTATCACGTTTCCAATCTTCAGAGATGAGCTCGGTATTTTCTTTGACTGAATTGTGGGGCAATTTGTAAATTTATCCACCGGTTTCAACAAACGGGTCGTAATAAAACTCCATTTATTTTACAGTAACCACTAGTTACTGCCGTTCTATTTGTGACGTTACGTAGAATTGAAGTTTCCCTAAACATTACCATAACTGTCAATAAAAGAGCTGAGCTGAGCTTTCTGCCCGTATGAGATTTCTTAGTCGTATTTGTCGATTTTTAATTCGTCGATCGCCACTATCACAAAGATGTCATTAATCAAGTTTGTTTTCTGAGTTGCGATTAGCGATCTATTTCGATTGTCGCATGTAATGACGTCGCAGCGTCGCGGTGTCGTGGCGCCGTGCCGCGACCTACTGCGAACTGCAATCAGCTGATTGTGGGCGGCGGCGGGGCGGGCGGGGGCGGGGAGGCGCGGGGCGCATGACGCACACACGGGCCACAGCTGATACGGAGCGAGATAACGCGCTCTCGCTCGGATGCCGTAATTAAAGGACACGCAGCCTGCGACCGGCTTCTTTACCGTCTGCCGGATTATCTGAACGCCCCGGCCTTCGGCTTCACTAATTATACCACTGTGAAGCGTTTTTGTAAGGATGCTGTGCGAGTGAAACGTTAGCCCTCGCAACATTTGGCATCCGTCTACCTGACAGAGCTCTACGAACGAACGTTTAATTCGTTAATTTAAAACCAACATTTTAAAAGCATTTTGTAACAATAACGAACGCGAGAAACTGTAACAAAAGAGAATGTTTTACGATCATAAAAAAATCATGTAATTAAAGTCGACGGATTTATAATTATGCGAATGACTTGAAACCTAATAAAACTGATATAGTTTTACACAAATGTGTTAGCTCAGTTCCGGCATGAAGTCGCCTATATATTACAAGTACAAAAGTAACACATAATATAATATTATCTATAAAACATTTTCCTTTCAAACCTTAGTGATTTTTTTCTGCACGAAACAATAATTCTTATTAGGAAAATGTTTGTATCAGGATACTGAAGATACTGCCTTCTTAATTTTCATAATAATTTTGAGATAAATACCTATTTACTTTAATTTTCAACTCACTTCAATATTTTTTTAAAGTAAATATTACTTTAATTACATCACTATTCACAGTTATTACTTATTTGATGCTGGTGTCATGTGACCTCTCACCTCACACCAGCAACAAATAATATAAATAGTCAGCTGTTAATGTCGAATTTTGAATTGAATTGATTGAAACTAAGTATTCTGCATTTCTTCTCGTAAGCTGACAACAGAAATACTGCTTTAAAAAAAAATAACATTACACAAACCTAGGACTTGTCGTAAATCTCGTAACTGACAATACAAATTACTGACCTGAAAACAGTACAAGTAATAAAGACACGGACAAAGCACGACTAATAAAAAATTAATTGATTGCCAACGCAACAAAAAGTGAACTGGAAAACTATTGTTTGATCTGCGTTTTATTACAAGCGGCCCTATTTGTCTTTTTCCGATTTCTACATTTGTATCCCCGACTGCAATAAAACACATTCATTTAAATCCATTCAGGCGTTTAGAAGTTATGGTGGAGTAAAACAAATCACAAATACGTATACAAGTACATTGAAACCATTTTTTATTATACAGTGTGTCCCAGCATAAAATGTAACCCTGAAAGGGGGTGAAAATAGATCAAAATTTTCGACAGAAAAAAATATTTAAAAAAATACAAATATGTTTTCTAATTTTTTTTTCATGAATTAAGAATTTTATTTGTCTCTAAGGACTCTATGTGAAAAAGTAATAGGTCGTTATCGTTGAAATAAAAAAAAAATAATAATCGTGTCAGTATCTGAGCCATGAGAATACGATACCAAATAGCCAACAAAAAGTGACTGTCATTACCTAAACTGTGCTTTTAGTCATAAAAATGCTTTTTTTTCCCACTGATTTTTTTCAATATACATTGAGTACTTAGTGAAATATAAAAATCTTAATTCATGAAAAAAAAAATAGTAAACATATACATACATATAAAATATAGGTACATATATATTTTTTTTAAATATTTTATTTGTCAATAGGTTTTTATCTATTTTCGTCCCCTTTCAGGATTACACTTTACCCCAGGACACACTGTATTCCTTTTTTGAGTCAGTCGAGAAAAAAATAGTTACTTCATAAAGTGGAGATTAGGATGAACTGGTCCTGCATAATCTAGAGCCGTGTTCAAAAAAGGTCTACATTGTTTGTCACTCACAGAATAGGTAAACTTCTATATGTTTATCAAAATTAATTAAAATGTTGTTGTTCATAAATGCTTTATCATAATTTTTAACATGCTTTTATTAACTTCACATGTATGTTTGCTTGTTGGTTTGTCAGCTTGTCAATTTGTAACCGACTTCTTTGAACTTGATTTTGACCCACTTTGAACGGTCAGATTACATTTAAACTTTGTATACCTATCAAGGACCAATGACAATACAATAATTTAATAAGTTTATTTAATTATGTTGAACTAAAAAGTGGAAAATAAATATTTTTTTTTAGTTTAAAAAACTAAAAAACTCAGTAATTAAATTCAACGCTTTAATAGAAAGCATTCGAACTAAAAAAAAAAAACAAAAAATAAATTTAATATAATCAGAAAATATAAATGAACGAAAAAGATTAGTATAATTGTGCTAATGTCGTGGGTTCTATTTCCCGCATCGCGTCAATACAAATAACATGTATGTATTTGTATGGCCTATAGCGAATGTGAGTGTGACTCAATAGATGCCATTGTCGTGTTAATTTGGGGCCAGCAGTTTATATTGTATACCGTAGAGTTTTTATTATGTCTTATAAGAGAGTAACAAATGAGCATGTGTGTCACCTAAAGGTAAGTAAGTTAGCCTTTTTGAAGTAATCCGTAGATCCTAGTAAAACTTCTTTATGCAAGCTTGACTTGGGGAGTAAGCCGGTAAATGCTTGACGAGATCGGTACGGAAACGGCGAACGGAAGTTGAGAGGGAGATATGAGTTAGTAGAGCTAAAGAAGTTTTACTTGAGTCGTGTGGTCTAAAGTGCACTCGTTTTTTTTTTTTTTGGAGAAACAATGTCTGTTCGTAAAGGCTCTCCTTCCCTTCGGCACCTACAAGAACAGTTTATTACATAGTTACGGTAATTGAGGTAGAAAGTACCGCCGCGGTAGGTCACTATAAGTCATCAAGTAGACATTAATTTCATTTACGACTATCAAGTCCGGCAGAACATTCTCCGTGCCATAAATTTGTATCACTAATTTATTTATTTGTAATGACTCATTTGTATAAATATGAAATTCACATTCCGTCTATTTTAGGTTAGGTACTTTATTTACGTTGGTATTGGGGTCAATGTAATCCGACTGCCGAACTCCATAATTTTATTACCGCGGTGTCGTCGCCGCGCGTCATCACCTCGCCGTCCACTTTGTAGACCAGAGAAAGTAAATATCCCGTGTGAAAATCCAGTGTTTATTAACATTGAACACATGGGCTCGTCATAGAGTAGGGATCGTTTATACTTGGGCGGAGATGGGGAGAGAAATGTGCCTAATATTTCACACTTAGCTGTACTCTGCTTGAGGTGCGAAATATGTGGAAACTCATCCCCATTCCCCATTTGAGTGGAAATTCCCTCTTATAGCAACATCATCATCATCAGCCTGTATCTACCCAGTGGTTAGAGATATACAATAAAGTACATACTGCATTTCGCCCGCGACTTCATATACCCGTATGTAGTAGGCATTTTGAAATATCGGGCACGATTCATTAGTTACAGCAATATTGATAAAAGTTGTAAAATTTTAGCTTCCTTCAACTGTTGGAGAACGTTTGAAGTGATAGTTGATCAAGCGTATGAATCTCCATCAGCAGAGTTTTGGAGTAAAGAGCCTTTATAAAATATACTAATTGTAATTGAAGAATAGTCATGCCTTTAGTGCATAAAGTTAATATACATAGATGCTTTTGTCTGACTTTATCGGATGTCGGAATGAAATTAAATGAGATAAGATGAGAAGAAATGAAATGAAATTAGTTATTCTGCTATTGTATATTATTAAGGATCCTTGTGGGCACTTAGAAACGTCTCACATTATATATAAATAATACAATATTCTTATTTTCTGTAATTTTTTTATCTACTGTAATTTAATTTCGGTGTTGACCATTGGCGAAGAAGAAATGCTCAAGGAAACTTGCCAATATGGGTCTTTTTCTTCACCATCAGGTCCATTTTAGCCTTCACTACAGGAGCACGACCCTCTCTCGTCCGTCCTCGACGGAAAGAGGATTTGGCCTACACTCCCCTCGCTGGCCAGACGGGTTGAGGAGGCTGGAGGGCTTTTTTTATAATCAGATAATACAACACTTACAAATTAATTTGAATATACTTTTCGTAATGAACGTATAAAATTTTTGATTTAGATTTTGTTTTTATATATAAATATAAAAATAACCATAAATAATTTTATATGTATATTTTCTGTTGTTGTGTGCGGCAGATAAAATAAATTAACAACAATATGATCATATTTATTTTTTATGCCGCATTCCTGTATATCTGCTCTTCCCAAAGGTTGTTTGGTAGGGTAGAATGCTTTTAGCATTACGACCGCCTATGACCCTTAAATTGTGGTAAATAAAGTTTAAATAAATAAATACAATGTCAAATAGTACATGTATGTACATATATACATGTCGTCGGCATACGAGTATCCTATAATCGTCTGATTACAAATGGCGTTGACAGTTAATAAGCGCTCGCTGTTTTGCATTATGCCGAAGGCAAATTGTAAATTGCTTCGTCATTTTGTATCACGCCGAATAGAGACGACGCCGTTTGTAATGGGACGAATTATACGATTTGCCTACCACATAATTATTACAATAATATGTATGATTATGAAGATAAGTGTCTACTTTTATCATAAGTTAAAATATCTGTTTCAAGCACGAATGTAATTTCATCCACTGATTTTATAATTCTATTACATTCCTACTACACCAACAAATTTGTAGATACAGTTTTCACCTAAAAAAAACTCGGTCATCCAGAATACTATATAAAAAGTGCGGGAGGGTATTATACATATATTATGAGATTCTATATGAGCAAATAAAAATGTCCGGATGGTCACACCAGAGTGTAACTCCTTGGTACCTTTGATACGTTTTCCTGTGCGAGTAATGACGCTGAAACGTCAGTCAGCCAGCAGAGCCTCGAGCGACGGCATTCTTGCCCGAACTGACTCCGCGAGCATCTACTCTCAAGAGTAACTTAACTTCGCTAGAACTAGAGAGTACCTACATCGTAATTTGATTTTTTCTAGTTACATCAAAGCGACACAAAATCACATTTTGAAAAATTGTCTATCCCGTTCTTCTTATTTTTAATTGCTGGCAACCAGTACTCATATTACATATTACTTGATTTGTTGAATGAGACGAATGATTCAAATATTGGTATTCTATGGTTCCGATGAACCCATCGGTCCATCGGAACCATAGAATCTTCAGGTCATCACCTCAAGGGACCGGCCGGAAGCAGCTGGATGCGGAGGATCGCATATCGTGGAAGGCTTAAGTCCAGCAGTGGATAGATACAGGCTGATGATGATTCTGTTTTGACATGGTATTATCAGATAAAAATATAGATGAAGCAGCGGGCAGAAGCTAGTGAATGATATTTTAAAATACGTCATAGCTTACCCGACTACGGCGTACATGTTGTAATGTATTATTACATTGTTATTACTGTATTAAGTAGGTACACATATTATATACTTATGTTCGACCGCATATTCTTTCATAACTATGATTACTGAATAATAAATAAATATTCCTGGACAAATTACACACTGCCATCTAGGTCCAAACTAAGCAAATCTTGTACTATGGATACTAGGTACTGATTTACCTACTTAAATATATTTTTTGTAAATAAATACATAGAAAACATAGAAAACACCCAGACGAAGACAAACAGACATGTTCACACAAATATTTGTCTTATGCTGGAATCGAACCCGAGACTGAGTCAAAGTGACCATTGCTAACCATGCGACCACAGGGCTCGTCGAATGGTTAGAGTAATTCTGATAAATTCTATATCATTAGATTTGTCTAGACTTACTAACCTGCCCCCCTAGCCAAGTGTAATTCGTAGCGTAACGAACGTAGATCACGTGACATTTGTCAAAATAGAACATTTTAGTATGAGAATTGACAAATGTCACGTGATCTATCTAACGTTCGTTACGCTACGAATTACACTTGGCTAGGGCGGCTGGGACCGTACCGCCTATGCTGAAGCCGATTCTCATCGAATATTTTGATTTCTAAAATAGGTCTTAGGTTGAACTTAATGACAACTTCAGCTTCGTCGGTAGAGTTCTAGAGTTTCTGCCAAATAAGCTAAACATAATTACTACCCAACGAAGGTGAAGTTTGATTTCCGTAATAAAGAAATCCGATGGCAATCGGCTAGAGCTTCGGGCGTCCGCCGCTCTTGGCTAGGGAGCCAAGTGTAATTCGTAGCGTAACGAACGTTAGTTAGATCACGTGACATTTGTCAATTCGAACATGTATAATGATGATGTATGAGCTCCAGTTACAGTACAGTACAGTTCAAATTAGCGATCGCTACGCTTTTCTACTCCGCAAACTGTCATTTGGCTAGCCCCCCTCGGGCGCTACCGCCGAAGCTCAAGCCGATTCCCATCGCATTTTTTGATGGCAATAATCAAACTTGGTCTTAGATTTGTGGTAATTGTGTTCGTCTTAGCTGGTAGCAACTAGTTTAGTTTGGAGCTCCACCGACTTAGCTGAAGATGTTTAAGATTACTGAAACGTAAGATCTATTTTCTATTTTTCGAATCAAATTTCGAATTTTCGAATTTTGGGGTGTAAGTGGTTTATCAACATCTTTGAACCAAAGCCAACTTCACCTGCTCGTGGTGCACCCTGCTGACTGACAAACGAAGCTCTGGCGAAAAGAGAGGTAATTGTAAGCTACCCGACTGGGGAATGTACCTCCACCTCACAGGATACCAAATAACCCTTCTCGCAACCAAATTCCCTTGAGGGTTGTTGTGTTCCTGCGAGTGAGTGAGGTCACCAGAAAAGAAGGAGATGCAGCGTGGGTGGCGGCGCGCAAGTGATATATTATGTTGCGAGCGTTAATACGGTTACGGTAACCGCTTCACATCAGGCGGGCCGTATGCTTGTCTGCCACCCGACGTAGTATAAAAAAAACCGTTTCAGCTTCAGTGGTAGTGTAGGTCCCTTTGCCCACTTCGTTGGGCGGTAAACATTTTTACCGAAGAATGTTTGCATTTTTAGGGTTAATATACGAGCTAAGACGCTTACAATGACGTGGTTTTCTATTGATAAAAGAATTTTCAAAATCGGTTCAGTAGATCCAGAGATTAACCCCTACAACCTCACAAACATTACCTCTTTATAATATTAGTATAGATTAAAACTCGCTAGAGAAATCATAGTAAATTAATTAATGAAATTCAGAATCGGGTCACGTATTTTTGTCGCGATGGAGTGTTCGTCGCGATAGAGAGATTGAGTTTGGCCCCACCCCGGCCACTCCGTACAAATATCGCGTCGTCTACTACTAAATAAACAATGACTGTGCACAGCGCGAATGAGCGTGTGTACGTGCGACGCCTTTCAAACTGTTCCAGATTTGTCTCAGTGGGGAGATGAGCCCCCTTACCACCAACTCTTAATGCGATTCAATAACTGAATAGAATGCTTATTCATACCAATGAATAAGCGACTCTATTTCAAATTGCATAGAGTCTCTTATTCATTGATACGAATAAGCATTCTATTCAGTTATTGAATCGCAATGAGAGTTGGTTTGAAATAGAGTCGCTTATTCATTGGTATGAATAAGCATTCTATTCAGTTATTGAATCGCAATAAGAGTTGGTGGTAAGGGGGGAGGTCGACACTAGAGAGCGGCAGGGAGTGGCTAATGTAGTACTATTTCATATACTGTGGTCAGGAGATTCGTCTTCTGTCGTCGACTGACGAAGATCTCCGTTTGAAATGGAAACTAGTCGACTTTCTCTACAGAAACACGCGAGTGACCCTTGTAATTTCATTAATTAGTATTAAAATTTTCTTATCCATCGAGTGTAGTATCTAAATGCAGCGATTTATGACGCGATCACAAGAAATTTACGTACAGTTTATACGTGTAAAAGTAACTTTATGTGAGAAAAATCTTATTGTTAAACCGCATAGTTTTCTGAGTTTGTTAAACTTGTTTGAAATGTTTTGTATTGCCTCCACATAGCTTGCCTCAGTGAATAACGTGCGGCCTGAAATCGATTTTAAAATAAACCGCTTTGATTGGTATTGCGCGTGACAGCTCGCCGCAGCCCGCAGCGCCGCAGCGCTCCCTCCCGCATCGCGAACTCAAATGCCGTTTTGCATTTTATAATAAAGTGAACGTTTAAACACGTTTTATTATAAGTATTGCAATATTATGTTACTCAATTTGCATACATAGTTGGTTAATTATACATTAAATGCTAAAAGGTTTTTTAGGTGAGAGGCAATGAAAGTCTTTATAAAGGTTGTTCCGGAAAGAAAAACACGTTAAATTGGTATCATTTTCGAGATACTGAGGTTTTTGTTTTTTCATACCACTAAAGTAGCAAATAAGCATACGGCCCGTATAATGGAAAGCAGTCGTCGTCGTCAACCCTTATTCTTACCACTGCTGGGATACGGTTCTCTACTCTATCGAAGTGGTTTAGGACATACTCCACCACGCTGCGCAACTGCGGGTTGCCGGAAGCTCGTGTTTTCAAGCCGCTAGCCACTGTCCTCGCTTAACGCTTATCTAATAACAGCCGAGACTGTCGGCTTAGCTTGCCTTCCGAAGCACGGAGGAGGTCGAAATAAATAAACCAATCTATGGACTGGCTGCCCTCCGAAGCACGGAGGAGGTCGAGATAAATAAACCAATCTATGAATTGGCTACGGTCGACGTTGCTTAACTTGTGTAGTCGATTAGACTGACACATGCAACGATGCTAATGAAGCTCCTGCAATGGAAACCAGTATGTAAGGGTAATCAAAGAGGAGAATTTTCTGGTTGTGTTCCTGCGAGTGAGTGAGGACCAGGGGACGTACCGCCGAAACTGAAGCCGATTCCGTCGAATATTTAGATTTAAAAAATAGTCTTTGGTTAAAGTTAACGACAAACATGTTCAGCTCAGGCGGTAGAGCTCTAGGGTGTCTTCCAGCTGAGCTAAACATGATCACCAGCAATCTAAGCAGTACTGTCATTTTCGCATTGAAAAAATCCGATGGAAATCTGTTTCAGCTGCGGCGGTTGAACCCCAGGAAGGAATTACCCATCTAAAAGGGTTGAGTTAGTCCTTTTCATTGGAAAACATTGGTTTTACGCTTTATATTATTTTATTTAATATATTTAATATTTTATTTTATTTAATAAAGCGTAAAACATTGGTTTTACGCTTTATTAAATAAAATAAAATATGTGTTTATTTTGGCAAGGAGGGCCCATTTGTTAGTAAAATATATATCTTACACGCTAATATTAGTAAACATAATAATAATAATTTTGAAAATAGATTGAAAAAAAAATATAGTTTTTGAAATTATGTTCCAGCGGTACCTATTACGAGTACAGCCAGCTAGTTACCTCTGTCTAACAACACACTAATAAAGTGTTCCAACATTGGCGAATCCGGTTTTCCCATTAATGTTTTCAGAATATTGTTGGAACTTCCACGCGTTCTTGTTAATAAGGATGCTGTATTATTGTCGGTCCGTTTAGAGGAGAGGGCGGGGGGTAAAGCTTCGTCACCCCTTACGCCATCTCCACTGTAAGAGTGCTCAGTGCCTACATTGGCCATCGAAGCGAAATCCATTGGTCACTGGTCGAGCTCTCGGTATGATGAAATAAGTGTATGGAATAAAGTACAATTTGCTTTGTATTCCCACGCGTCGGGTACCAGTAAGCAAGTAATTGGGTAATTGGGTTCTTTATGTAAACACCCTGAAGCCGCTGAAACAGCACGACCACTCAGCAATAATCAACGGGCTATTCAGCCTTATGACGTCATCATAGACATCTGGATATAGGTAAGTTGTTCTGTCTATCTGAGTACATTTAAAATTTATAATGTACATTTTAAAAATCTAAATAATAAATGATTTATTTATGTTTAATACATTAATTAAATATTCCTGGACAAATTACTCACTGCCGTCTAGTCCCAAACTAAGCAAAGTGTGGTACTAGATAACTGATATTATACTTAAATACGTTTTTTTTTCGGAAGCAGCCAGTTAGCCTACATAAACTGGTTATTGTGGGCAAGGTGGATGGGAAAAGACCTCGAGGATGATCACCAATCCGCTGGTCTGATTCCATTAAACAGGTTATGGGCCTCACGGGAACTACGGCCTTCAGACAGGCTGAAGACAGGGTAGTGTGAAAACAGCTTGTCAAATCTTCTACCAAGGCATATCAGAACGGGCACGACCTTCAGTAATGAAGAATACGACGAAGAAGAAGACTTTTTTTAAATACATACATAATATATAGAAAACACGCAGTACAAGGCAAATAGACATGTTCACAAATATTTGTCTTGTGCAGGTATCGAACCCGCAACTCGAAGTCGAAGTTTCTAACCATTCAACCACCGAGCTCGTCCAGGTTTCTTACAATTTAACATTACAGACCACCTATTTTAATGTTGATGCTGGTGGTGCATTTTTTTATACCACGCCTGATGGAAAACAAGCATACAGCCCAACTGATGTGAAGCGGCTAGGTACCGCAGCCACATAAACGCTTGCAACATGAAATATCTCTCAATACCATCCCGACTGCCAACGCAGCAACACCTTCCTTCCTGGTCATCTCACTTACTCGCATGAAGACAACTCTACCATTAAACTACCATTAAAGGAATTGTTATTTGGCTGCGGTATTCTGTGAGCTGGAGTCAGGAGGTCAGGAGCCAGGGAGCTTATAGATTACACTGTACCCACGTCTCTTGCACCAGAGGCTCGTTAGTAAATCTGCAGGGTACACCACGTGCAGGTCAGGTTGGCTTATTACCTCTAACGACGTAGTACCAAAAAATAGGGATAGAGCTACATAGTAATACGTGCAGTATAGTCACTCCCTGCCGCTCTCTCGTGTCGACCTCACCTCCCCTCTGAGATGAATCTAGAACAGTTTGAATGGCGTCGCATGCACACACGTTCATTCTCGCTCTGTACAGACGTCTTTGTTTATGTAGTAGTTACCGACCGTAATCGGGGTGTGGTAATACTATCATCATCAGGTCATTTAAGTCTCCTCTACAGGAGCACGACTCTTTCGTCCGTCCCAGACAGAAGGAGGATTTAGCCTACACTCTCCACGCTGGCCAGACGGGTTGGGGAGGCCTGATCGATGTTTGCTAATGTATTTCCCTTAGTCACCTTGTATGACATCTACGGGAAGAGACGTAGTGATTCTATTCTAGTCTGCCGGAAACCACACGGCCAGGTAATTTCTAACTTCGAGGCAAATTTCCAGGCAAATTGTGTATGATTCATTAGTTAATGTATGCAGTAAATTGTGAATTTGTGTAATTTATAGGTTAATAAATTACACAGTAAATATAATTGGACTGCTTTGTCATAGAACAATGTTTGGTGACCTTTGCCGCAGTAAAGTACAGCTTAGACAAATACCTAAGATAGAGAGAATAGATACTTGTAACACCTTGGCATAAAATATAGGTACCAGGGTTGTCAACCGTCCTGCCCCCTTACCACCATCTCTTATTGCGATTCAATAACTGAATAGATTGCTTATTCATACCAATGAATAAGCGACTCTATTTCTTTGAAATAGAGTGGTAAGCGGGCTGGGGCTACCGGCGAAGCTGAAGCCGATTACCATCAAATATATTGATTCGCGAAATAAGTCTTATGTTTTAGGAATTGACAACACATCTTCAGTTTAATCTCACAGCACAGTTTCTATCAGCTAAACTAAACACGGGCACCATAAATCCAAGCTTGATATTCGCAATCAAAAAATCCGAAGGGACTCCGCTTCAACTAAGCCTGTAGGGCTATAACCCTTGGTGGTGGTGGAGGTGGCCCTACCGCCGAAGCTGAAGCCGATTACCATCGAGATTTTTTTATTGCAAATATCAAACTTCAGCTTAGATTGGTAGTAATTGTGTTTAGCTTAGCTAGTAGAAACCCTCGAGCTCTACCGACTGACGTGAAGATGTTTGTCAATAAATAAAACGTAAGACCCATTTTTCGAATCAAAATATTCGATGGTAATCTGCTTCAGCTTCGGCGGTAGAGCCATTTACTACTTTTACCAGGACATGTGCTGGTTTTTGGAGTGTCCTCGAGTGTCCTGGATAGATTTAAGCGGCGTCCTGGGTTTTCAAAATGATAAAAGTTGATGCATTACACCTAAAATTATGAATGAGAATCAAAAACCAAAGTGAATACCTAAAGCCTGTTTTTTAACTGTTTTTTTTAACTGCGAGACGCTCAGATAGATAGATAGATATAATATGCTTTATTTACACTATACAAACTACAGAAACAATTCAGTCAGCATACAGAAAATATTCACTTATAGAGTAGGTATGTATGTGCAACAAGGCGGCCTTATTGCTAAAAGCAATCTTTTCAAGGCAACCTTAAGGTAACGAATACATTAAATGAAGTAGGTAAGGTTCGCAAGACGGAAAGATTAAAATACAAATTATACAATAACTAATAAACATGATATGGTATTTACTAATACACACATAACATACATATAATATGATATATACATACATATACACATACTTACACATATATATACATGTACATACACACACATACACATATACATACATACATAATACACATATTTAATATATTTTCATGTCTGCGCTACGATAAATAAGAAATCAAAGACCAAGAAAATGATTTTTTACTTGTCTCTTAAAAACGTCTATAGATTTAACAGTTCTGATAGCGACGGGTAAAGAATTCCAAAGTCTGATAGCCTGGACAGTGAAAGATTGGTTGAAAAAGTTTGAAGAATGAGGCGGAACGGAAAGAGTAAAGTTTTCACATGAACGAAGTGAAAAACAATGGACAGAAGAAGAGAACTTGAAGCAATCTTTGAGATAAGTTGGTGAAGTACGAGCAAAGAGTACAGTATAGAGGAAAGAAAGAATGTGCATACTGACATTACTTTGGTGGCCAATTTCATACAAAATTTTAAATATAATGTCAAATATAAAATAATTCTTCAATTATTTTGATTGAACCTAAATTTAATGTTTAACATAGCTGTCTATTACTGCGTCTTGATTTAACTGAATTGTCCTGGTTGTCTAACTTCAAATAATTGTTTTTGAAATTCGGTTTTGGCAACCCTAACATACATAATACCTATCTTTTATCTGTAGTGTCTGATAATGGAGTCAATCGTATTCAGTTCGCAAAAAACGAACATGTCGTCATGTTTTTTTACGTCTTTCACATAATCTATTGAAATCTATCAGCTCAAGTATCGTGAAACGGAACTTACAGAAATGTGTTTTTTTTGTGTTCTTTTTATTCGATGTTATGCAAACGGCTCGGTTCTTTTTTTTTTTTCAAAAACATGCGGTGTAGTCAGTCGCCCACAGTTGAGCAGCGTGGTGGAGTACGCTTTAAATCCTTTCGATTGAGGGGAGACTCGTATCGCAACAGTGGTATTATTATGAGTTGATGCCGTAATCAGTCTATAAGTAACTTGGCCTACGGATTTTATCACTGAAACGTTACATCACAGCCTTGACTAGCGCACAGCCTCCTTACCACCAACTCTTACTGTGATTCAATAACTGAATAGAATGCTTATTCGTACCAATGAATAAGAGACTCTATTCCATTTGAAATAGAGTCGCTTATTCATTGGTATGAATAAGCATTCTATTCAGTTATTGAATCGCAATAAGAGATGGTGATTCCATTTCAAAGATAGTCGATTATTCATTGGTATGAATAAACATTCTATTCAGTTATTGAATCGCAATAAAAGTTGGCTGTAATGGGGCAGGAGTAACAAAAAAACCAATGCGTAAAGCGAAGGATGGCATGGAAAACACTGTGCTGATAATCGTCGTCAATCCTCATTCATCACACTGCTGGGATACGGATCTCCCCTCAATCGAAGGGGATAAGAGCAGACCTCACCACGCTGCTCAACTCCGGTTTGGCAGATGCCAGTGTTTCCAACCCGCCCAAAGGCCACTGACTTGGCTTAACGACTGTCATCTAACTAAATCTGACAGCAGCTGGGACCCACGGCTTAACGTGTCCTCAAAGGAGTTCAAGATAAATAAACCTATCTAGTTAATGTAGTAGTTGTAGAAAGGATTGGTGGTTTGTTGAAGTAGATAGTTAGGTAGAGTCCGCTCTCAGTTAAAAGGGTTGCAAGTTAAACACCAATCCAGTTAAAGTTTCTGTTTATTGGTATAAGTTGATACAAGTCATTATGAGAACTAAACTTATTAGTTAATTACAATAATTTTATATGCCGCGAATCGGAGTCAGCATTAACAAAATAAATATACGTGAACCGGACACTATCCATGGACAGGCTACAGTCGAAGTTGCTTAACTTGCGTGTTCGATTAGACATTAGACTGACACGATCAACGACGCCATCGAATTTCTTGCTGATAATGATGATGATAAATGATAAGGCAGTTTGAGGCCTCTCAAATCGCCATTTTGCCTCGTTCACGAATTCATCCGTCACTTTATTAACGATTTGCTAAACACGTTGATATTATAAAAACCAAAACGTGATTCCATATTCATAATGATCATTATATTTTAATCGCATTCGTCGTATGTCACGAGTCGTCAACGTGTGAATATGAACATATAGATAGAAGAATAAAGATTTTCATTTCATTCCATTGAAATAAAATATCTTTACATAGTGTAAATGAAAGTTACTACCCGCCGCTTGTACATTTAAGTAGGTCTTTTAAGCTACGCTTTAAACTGACTTTATTGCGATTTTAGTCAATAGCCATAGTGATTCAAGAAGAAGTTATATAATAAATTAATAAATATTTCTGGACAATTTACACAGCGCCATCTAGTCCCAAATTAAGCGCAAAGCTTGTGTTATGGGTACTAGATAACTGATAAATGTACTTAAATACATTTTTTTTGTAAATACATACTTATAATACATAGAAAACACCCAGACTAGGACAAACAGACATGTTCATGCGCACAAATGTTTGTCTTGTGCGGGAATCGAACCCGCGACCTCGGGGTCAAAGTGGCCATTGCTAACCATTCGACCACCGAGCTCGTCTTATATATGTATGTGTTATGGTCAATGTAATAAATTAGTTATTATTCACACTGACCGATACTTAGTCAATGTAATAAAACATGTTTTGGTTAGATTTGAGTTGATTTTTGGTTAGGTTAGGGTTTTCTTGTGCCCTGTCATCGGAAATAGGAGCTCCGCGAATCGGAGCTCCGTCAACCTAGATGATGAATGATGTGGTGCCTGGTAAGCTTAATTATTAATAATTGACAATTTATTAAATTGGCCGGCCTTTATTAGTAATAACCAATTTATTACATTTACCGTAACATATACTTACATGCATAATTAAAATAAATAAATAAACATTTCTGGACAATTTACACAGCGCCACCATAGCATACCATAGTCCCAAATTAAGCGCAAAGCTTGTGTTATGGGTACAAGATAAATGTACTTAAATACATTTTTTTTTTGTAAATACATACTTATAATACATAGAAAACACCCAGACCAAGACAAACAGACAGGTTCATGCACACAAACGTCTTGTGCAGGCTTGTGCAGGGATCGAACCCGCGACCTCGGAGTCGAAGTAGCCATTCGACCTCTAGGTTCGTCAAAATATTCCTTGGGAATCGGCTTCAGCTTACGCGTTAGGGCCCCAATCCTCGTGTAATTTACATAGGAGCACCTGGGACCACCGTCGGACCACTCTCTTTTGGAATACAACAAATATTTTGACCGTCAATTCCTAAACCGGCATTACGGCGCTCAAAACATGCATAAAAAACGTACAGTCGCCTTGAGAACCGCCTCCTTTTTTGAAGTCGTTAAAATATAATAACAATTTGTATATGTGTGAATGAGATGTACAGTCAGGAAAAGTAATCCTGATCACGAGTTATACGATAAAATTGGTTGGAAGACCGATGTTTTTAAGAGGGACGCATTTTTCCAGCATCATATTGTAATATCATTAAT
Organism: Hypsopygia costalis; assembly: GCA_937001555.2. Taxonomy (NCBI): domain Eukaryota; kingdom Metazoa; phylum Arthropoda; class Insecta; order Lepidoptera; family Pyralidae; genus Hypsopygia; species Hypsopygia costalis. The sequence continues at coordinate 437,782 of OW443343.2, read as the reverse complement.
GGTAAATAATGGTATGTAGGTAGGTAGAAAGGAGAAATGGTATGTAGGTAGGTAGGTAGGTAGAAAGGAGGGAAGGATTGGCCACGGATCGGCGATCCCTTGGTGTTGCTGATCTCCATGGGCGGTGGTGACTGCTTTCCATCAGGTGACCCACATGCCTCCCTCTTCCGAACGACTGCACCAAATTGGATAGTTCTTTTTTTGTGTTCGTTCGTTGTTAGGACAAGGTATGTAAAAAAAAAAGTTTCAAAAAAATCCAACAGATTTCATTTTTAATCTCTTTGATTTAATCCATTATTTCTTTATTTGTGGTGATCTCACTCACTCGCAGGAATACAACAACCCTCAAGGCAACTGTTATTTGGCTGCGGTATTCTGTTAGGTGGAGGTAACTTCCCCGGTGGGGCAGCTTAAAAACTACGCTATACCTCTCTTTTCGCCAGAGCCTAGTTTGTCAGTCAGCAGGGTGTTTTTGTGCACGTGCAGGTTGGCTTTGGTTCCAGGATGTTGATAAACCACCTTCACCCCAAATAATAATAGAGACTTATTCACTTGCAGAGCATCAAGAACTCAACATCCTTGGGTACCTCATCTTTCAAACTTTGTTTAGGGTGTACCACAGGGCGTTTTCAAAGAGCTTGTCCCTCATTATAACCTTTAACCGTGGTTACTTATCTATTGTATTGACTGTACCTCTCTGTACCTCCTGTTGACTCTACATCGTACAATACCTGTCTTTTTATAACCTGTTCGTACAATATGTCTATTATCATACAGATTTCTCGGAAATAACGAACTAGCAGCGAGCGTGACACTTAGCGCAGCTGTAAAGAGTCTCGAGTGCGAGTTCGACGTCGTCGCCACTCACACAAAGGGCGATAATTAAAAAATGTGTTTCCCAAACTACTCAAACACGATTGTTCCCCATTTGTAAAAGCAAACACAATTTTATGGCGTTGTTTGCGCAGCGAGTACTTGCACACGAGAGTGTTGGGTAAGGCGGTTTAAGTAAAATGGTTTTGATTCGAATTTTGTTGCGTTTTTTTTGTACCACTAAACTAGTCGTTGCTGTAACTGGCACGCCCAGTTTAATCGAACACGCAAGTTAAGCAATATCGACCGTAGCATATCCATGGTTAGATTTATTTATCTCGAGCTCATCTGTGCTGTGGTTCTAATGACCGTTGCATCGATCCCAGCTGTGTGTGATACACAGCTTATGGCAGGGTGCACCACGTATAGGTGAAGTTGGCCAAACATTGCGTCGGTAACTCAATGATTGTATATTTTAAGGTTTATAAGAGGTTTTTACAGGGTCGGTAACGCGCGTGTGATGCCTTTGGTGTTGCAGGCGTCCATAGGCTGCGGTAATTGCTTACCATCAAGTAGTCCGTATGATTGTAGGCCACCTTGATATGGTACCACAGTATAAGTAATAAATAGTTGTAATATAGTATGGCCATTCCCTGCCGCTCTCTCGTGTCGACCACACTCCCCTCCCCTCTGAGACAAATCTGGAAAAGTTTGTATGGCGCCGCACGCACACACGCCATTGTTTATGTAGTTGTAAACGACGCGATATTTGTATTGAGCGACCGGGGTGTGATGGTACAAAAAAAATGTCTGGATTGATTATTTCCATCCAACAAAATATATTTTGTTCTCTCCATATACCTAATATTTTCCTATTTATTATTCTTTATAGTAGTACCATCGTAACCTACTTGACACAAAGAACATCCCACAGCTTGTTAAAATCTATTGTATCGTTGTTGAAAGACGAGCAACACAAAACGACGTCAGTATGGGGCATGGCGCGGCTGTGTACGCTCAATGCTCATACAAAACGTATGGCCGTGTTGATTCGTCAGGCCGGCCGGAGTGCTGGCTAGAGCCATGTTTGAAATGTTCATGTTAGCGAGGTTTATTTTTACATCAACATATAAAAGGAAACATGTCTGACTGATCTATCAACGCAAAACTCAAACTAGGCTCAGGCTAGCTAGTAAAGTATGCCGATAAAAAATACTGACTTTTAATAGCTTACCTAATTGCTAATAGCTCATAGCTACTCCATTTTTTCGGTTTGAACATAGGTTTCTATTGTTTGAAAGCTAATAAGATAAGTAATTATGTAATATATATTACAGTAATTATGATGAGCTCGGTGGTCGGTTAGCAATGGCCACTTTGACTCCGAGGTCGCGGGTTCGATTCCCGCACAAAACAAATATTTGTGTGCATGAACATGTCTCTTTGTATTGGTCTGGGTGTTTTCTATGCATTATAAGTATGTATTTACAAAAAAAATGTATTTAAGTACATATGTCAAATTGTCTAGTATCCATAACATAAGCTTTGCGCTTAATTTGGGACTAGATGCGCTGTGTAAATTGTCCAGAATTTTTTATTTATTTATAATATTTGTGTGCATGAACAATTGTACATGTCTGTTTGTCTTGTCTGTGTGTTTTCTATAATTACATATATGTATGTATTTACAAAAAATGTATTTAAGTATAATGATATAATCATTTAGCTGTCTAATTTGTCCAGGAGTATTTATTTATTTAGGTCAGTTAATCAACAACTTAAAAACATACATACCTTATCCCATACAAAATTAGAACCGAAATGTTTTTGAAAATGAATTTCTTCATATTTACAAGGATCTCGAACATGGACTCAAGGAGTGTCTTCACACTGCATATACCTACCGGTTGGTATTGTTTTTAATTATGGTAATTTTAAAATCGTATCTGGTGGAAAAGCAGTGGAAAAAAGCATCGGCTATATCCATCAGTGGGTAGATACAGGATATCAATGATGATGAGATTCTGCCAAACTTTGATAAGCTAACTGATATTACTTAAACACATTTTTTTGAAAATACATACATATAAAACATACCTATGGCAATAATATAAACAAGGTTCTATTTTATAAATCGTAATATTACTCGTTAAAAATAAATTATCATGAATGGTTCTCTGGTCAACCTGAGAAGGTCTTTCATGATGTGATAGAGCGCTATCCTGCTGTTCGGGATGACCCACATTTGATGCAACCACGCCAATTAAGAATCCTTTCAAGCAGTCTACGGTTGACAGGAAGTGATCTATAACAGAGATAAGTCATCTTTTTTTTTACACTACGTCGGGTCGTAGACTAGCTTACGGCCCGCCTGATGTGAAGCGGTTACCGTAGCCATATTAACGCTCACAACATAAAATATCGCTCGCGCGCCGCCAACGCTACCAACGCAGCAACTCCTTATTTTCTGGTGACCTCACTCACTCGCAGGAACACAACAACTCTCAAGGGAATTGTCATTTGGCTGCCGTATTCTGTGAGGTGGGAGGTACATCCCCAGTCGGGCAGCTTAAAAAATACACTATGCCCTACCTCTCTTTTCGTCAGAGCCTCGTCTGTCAGTGTGCAGGTGAGGTTGACTTTGGTTCAAAGATTTTGATGAACCACTTACACCCCAAAATCATCTTTACTATTTTTTACTATTATAATAAATAGATTACATACATAGAAGAAACCCATCGATACACAGGATACGGTTAACATTGCTTAACTTTGATTGATTAGACCCACGTTACCACCGAAGTCCTCTACGAGCGGCTTGTTATGTGACACTAATTTCTGCGATGCGACAATTGCGACAATCGTCGGCGCGTCGCGTCGCGACGGACGGCAAGCGGCTCCGAACTACTTTTGTCGACTCAAAGGTACACTCGTAAGTAATAGTACTACATACAGTCTTTCCACTGAGTCGAATGTGGAACAGTTTGTATGGCGCCGCACGCACACACGCTCATTCCCGCTCTACACAGACGCCATTGTTGCTGTAGTAGTAAAGGACGCGGCATTTGTATGGAGTGGTCGGGCTCTGTGATATAAGTAATAGTACTAAGTAACTGTCAAAAGTATGTCGCTTTGTGGCGTCGCGGGCCTCGAGTAAAGTATTCACATTGGGGAAAACGTGACTAATACATTTTGTTTCTTAGAAGTTGGCAATTAATTTTGTGATCAAAGCTTGTTGATTTCACAAGAAACGTTTACACAGCTCGTTTACATACTATCGAATTTGATAGGTATTGAAATTTTGAGTGTTTGTTAATTTATTGTGAAATATTATTGGTTAACTTTGATGGTTTATTCATAAGAATAAACGGTATTTCTTACATTAGCCAGATAAAGTTTATTTATTTATTTGCAATTACAATGTTAATTTAAATATGTAATTTTGTGTTCTTATTCTTATGTAAATATGCACATGCCATTTTGGTGGAATATGCCTTCGATCGGCCTGATGAACGCCATTTCCAGCGGCTGGATGCGGAAGGCGAAAAATCGCACATGGTGGAAAGCATTACAGGATGCCTATATCCACCAATAGCAATAAAGTTTATTTACAAAATATTACATAAATATGGAGCAGAATATTTAAAATAAAATATTTACAAAGAGGTAGAAAAAAGGAAGAAAAGGAATAAAACAAAAATTATAAGTAAAAAATTTCCCCCAAATCGTTGCCCGTTGGTACTCGTAACGTACCAAGAATGCTGGCAGCGTTACATTATGGCAATAAAGTTTATTAATTTATTATTTAAATACTTGATTTGGGCCAACCTGGCAAAATATTATATATATTTTAAAAATGGAAAAATTCACCTCCCCGCCCAGGTGGGAAGGTGAATTTTCATTTTTTTTTTAAAGTTATTCTAAAAATGAAAAAGTTTAATTCCTCCACCTAGGTGGGGGAGGTGAATTCTTAAAATATTTATTATACTAATATTATTTATTGTACTAATACCATAATATTAAAAGTTCTCCTCACAGTATGTCTGCATTGTATAGTTCTCTCTTCTCTTTCATCGGTAAACGGCTGGACGGCTTGGATGAAATTGGTCTTAGGAACGTGTTGGCGTACATACAGAATATTTTTTATCCCAGGCCAGGACTTTGATTACGCGGGGTGAAGCTAAGGGCAGTTACTAGTGAATGAACTTTCTGTCAGTTTTTTTAATAAACAAATAAATATTCCTTGACAAATTACACACTACCATCTAGTCCCAAACTAAGCAAAGCTTGTACTATGGGTACTAAATAAGCTCTATAGATAACAAATATTTTTTTTTAATACGTACATATAATACGTAGAAAACACCCAGACCAAGACAAACAGACGTTCATGCACATAAATATTTGTGTTGTGCGGGGATCGAACCGGCAACCTTGAAGTCAGAGAAGCCATTGCTAGCCATTCGACCATCGGGCTCGCCATGGTTCGTAAGGTAATTTATTATTTAAATTAATATGTATATCATTTATTAGATTTCAATCTCGGTGCACGGCACAAGGTGACATGATGGCGTTTATCGCTGACTTGAGGTCGTCTACCTGTTCACCGAAATAACATTCATAGGAGGATACATCGCCGAAACTACTATCGACATCGATGCTAGTTTCAACGACCTTTCAAGCCGCCCGCCTGATGTGAAGCGGTTACAGCCATATAAACAGCTGCCATATTAATATTCCTAGAATGAAATATCGTCCTTACAATACCACCCCCGCTGCCAACGCAGCAACTCCTTCCTTCTCCTCTCTTTTCGCTAGAGCTTCGTTCATCAGTCAGCAGGGCGCACCGCGTGCAGATGAAGTTAGCTTTGGTTCAAAGATGTTGATGAACCTTATACCCCAAACGTTCCAAAAACGAAATATCGTGCGTACGATGCCACCCTCGCTGCCAACGCAGCTACTCCTTCCTTCCTGGTGACTCACTCACTCGCAGGAACACAACAACCATCAAGGGAATTGTTGTCTGGCTGCGATATTCTGTGAGGAGGAGGTACTTACTTCCCCAGTCAGTCCCCAGGGCAGCTTAGAAAATACGCTATGCCCTAAGTACTTCTCTTTTCGCCAGTCAGCCTCGTCCGTCGGCTAACAGGGTGAGGTATATAGAACCATTACTTATACTGTGGGTGAAGTTGACTTTAGTTCAAACATGTTAATGAACTACTTACACCTCAAGATTAGTGCCTTGTAAAAACGAGACTACTGTCACAAAGTGTATGCACTGTGGTATAAGTCGGTACTGTACGAGTTAAGTATATCGATTTAATATCAATCGCTTGTTGAGATCGTAATTAATTGCGACGATAAGATTATTTACAAAATAACGTAACGCGATAATAATAAAGTTATTTATTTTCGCCACAGGCCTTTCACAGATAGCTTATCTAAGTATAACAAAGTTCAAGTATCAGAAAATAGTGTGAACAAAAACTTTGGCAAGAGGGAAGTCCTGAAGTGTGGGGTGTAGTCGTTCATCAACATCTTTGAACCAAAGCCAACCTCACCTGCACGTGGTGCACCCTGCTGACTGACAAACGAGGCTCTGGCAAAAAGAGAGGTAGGGCATAGCGTATTTTTTAGGCTGCTCGACTGGGGAAGTACCTCCAGCTCATAGAATACCGCAGCCAAATAACAATTCCATTGAGGGTTGTTGAGTTCCTGCGAGTGAGTGAGGTCACCAGAAAGAAAGAAAAGAAGGAGTATAGGCTGCAACGGATCGGCGACCCCTTGTCACCATAAGGAAAGGAAGGAGTTGCTGCGCTGGCAACGGGGGCGGCATGGCTACGGTAACCGCTTCACATCAGGCGAGCCGTACGCTTGTCTGCCACCGGACGTTGTATAAAAAAATTAAACTAGTTAAAAAAAACTGAATTAAAAATAAAAATTGATATTGTCTAAAAATTCCCCTCGTATCCTACCGCTACCACGGTTGGAAAGCAGAGGATCACTATGGTGGGAAGCATTGAGAAAGGCCTATATCCGCTAGTGGGTAGATACAAGCTGATGATGATGATGATCATTATTATAAATCGAGTAGAGCAAGAAGTGACTTCCCTCGATGAATTAGCACGCCGGCCGCGCCGAGATATCGTAAAAAATATGAAAGGTGCCTCATTAGGTACAATGACACTATTATTTTTTTTATCTGATAATCAAAAGGATTTATGTTGCTAATTATCAAAGTAGACATTATTTTGTACTTACTCGTATCTGTAGTTTAATGAACTGTGATGTAATTCATTAAATTACGGTTAATTACTGTCTTTTTTTATGTTATCTTAATTTAATGAAACTTATGCTTAATGATATATTAATGAGGGATGTGATGTCATTCATTAAATTATAGATAGGTCGTCGCCGTTAACCTTCATTCATCCCACTGCTGGGATTAGGGTCTCCCCTCAATCGAAGGGGTTCAGAGCATACTCCACCACGCTGCTCTACTGCGGTCGGCGGGCGGAGGCCCATGTTTTCAAGCCACTGACTTGGCTTAACGACTGTCATCTTTGACTACAGCCACGACATCCATGGACCGGCTACGGACGACGTTGCTTAACTCGCGTATTCGATTAGACTGACGCGCAACGACTGACTCGAGCACTTCTATGTAAGTACATATGTATGTCTATTAATCCGTGGTGCACGGCAGTTGAGCTTCACTTGACTAGCCATCTCTTTCTTTTGGCTTTTAATGCCTTATTTGCCATATTGCTGTCTCTCACATTGCTAAGAGGGGAAGTTAAATTCCAAAAGTTTCCTACTCCTACTAATTTCTTCTGATTAAATTCGTTGTGAGTTCCAAGGCAGCCGTAGTTTTACCCCCGGGACTGCAATGGACTTCAATGTTCATTGCCTTTTTTGGCGGTCGCCGCTGTTAATCCTGACTACACAGGAGACACACTGGTGGGAATGTGTGGTGGGCCCCCGTCCCATATGTATGTCTAAATTTTGGGACGCTCTATTGGGGCCTACCGCTGTGTCTACCGCCACGCCACGCCACGCCAAGTTTCCACGATTGACAGGTTTTTAATATACTACGTCGGGTGGCAAATAAACATACAGCCCCCTTACCACCATCTCTTATTGCGATTCAATAATTGAATGGATGGCTTATTCATACCAATGAATAAGCGACTCTGTTCCATTTAAAATAGAGTCGCTTATTCATTGGTATGAATAAGCATTCTATTCAGTTTCGGAATTTTTCGGATTCAGAAACGGTTAGTTTCAATATTAAGCACGTAGCTTTAAAAGTGCTGGCGACATGATACATCTCGCGCGATGGTACCCCGACATTTTTCCATCTTGGTGACCTCATTCCCACAACAACCCTCAAGGGAATTATTTGGCTGCGGTATTCAATAGTGGGGGTACTTCCCCAGTGGGACCTCTGTTTCGCTAGAGCCTCTTTTGTCAATCGGCTGCGTGTATCACGTGCAGGAAGTTGCCTTTGGCTCGAAGGTAATAGTGAGCCGCTTACACCCCAAAGTAAATTATATTTCTATTTTCTATAAGCGCCAACTCCTGTGGTTCCTCTTTTTGACGTGAAAACGTCTTTAAATATGCTTCCATAGGGAGGCAAATCAAAAAACAGCATCATCATCATCAGGTCAATTTTTGTCTCCACTACAGGAGCACGACCCTCTCTCGTCCGTCCTAGACGGAAGGAGGATTTGGTCTACACTCCCCATGCTGGCCAAACGGGTTGGGGAGGCCTGATCGATATTTCTGAATCAAAAACCAAATATCAAAAAACGTATAATGACAATCGGGGGATACAGTTTGGTGTTGCAGTTACATATTATCATCTCCATCCAAAATTCCACCACTGGATAGAGGAAGGATCAAAGAAATTATTACGCTAAGTAAGTGCTGCAATTTTCAGATAATTTTAGTGCAGATGCAGATAATTTTTGGGGTGTAAGTGGTTCATCAACATCTTTGAACCAAAGCCAACTTCACCTGCACGCGGTGCACCCTGCTGACTGACAAACGAAGCTCTGGCGAAAAGAGAGGTAGGGAGCGTAATTGTAAGCTACCCGACTGGGGAATGTACCTCCACCTTACAGAATACCGCAGCCAAATAACGGTTCCCTTGAGGGATGTTGTGTTCCTGCGAGTGAGTGAGGTCACCAGAAAGGAAGGAGATGCTGCGATGGCGGGGGTGGCGGCGCGCGAGCGATATTTTATGTTGCGAGCATTAATATGGCTACGGTAACCGCTTCACATCAGGCGGGCCGTATGCTTGTCTGCCACCCGACGTAGTATAAAAAAAAAAAAAAGTGCATATAACGTATTCACGTAGAGCACACGGCCTCGTCCATGACTCAGCCACACCCCATTTTATTTTCGTTATATTCGTCGGGTGGCAAACAAGCTTACACAACAAGGTCGTCTGATATTGAAGCGGTTAACGTAGCTTTAAAAGCTCGCGCGCCGTTACCCCCGACACCGTCCATCCTGGTGACCTCATTCACACAATAGGGAATTATTTAGCTGCAGTATGTAGAACAGAAAGTACTTCCCCAGTGGGACCTGACTTTCGCCAGAGCCTCGTTTGTATGTCGGCTGGGTGCACCACGTGCAGGCAAAGTTGCCTCGACTCAAAGGTGGTGGTGAGCCACTAACACCTTAAAATCAATTAAATTTCTTGTTAACCGACTTCAAAAAAGGAGGAGGTTCTCAATTCGACTGAATATTTTTTTTTGTATGTATGTTATCCGATATCTTTGCGAATTGTGAACCGATTTTCATAATTCTTTTTTTATTTGAAACGGTATGATTGCAAGATGGTCCCATATTCACCAAGTCAGGAACCAGGAACAGGATGATGGGATGCCAGGGAAATCCAGGGAAACCCTTAAATTTTATAAGGACGTATGGTCAAATTCATTTTTTTTTATTTGAAAGGGTAATTGCGAGGTTGTTCCATATTCACCAAGTCAGGGTCTGATGATGGGATCCCAGAAAAATCGATCCCATAAATTTGCCCTGTGGTAGCCGGAAGAATAGAATTGTGCCACTCCATTGCTCTGCGCTGGATGTCGTACAAGGCGACTAAGGAATCTTGTGTGCCGCAATAACTTTTCTCCCGGAAGACGGGCAGCAGCGTCTGCCGGGATATTCCACCAATAAGCTGCGCTCGTCAGCTGAAGTCGGTTTCAATATTTTTTAAATCAACTTTTTTCCCTGTGGACGAATGACTAGCAATGGCCACTTAGACTCCGTGGTCGCGGGTTCGATCCCCGCGCAAGACAAACATTTGTGTGCATTAACATGTCTGTTTGTCTTGGGCTACCTATGTATTATATGTATGTATTTATAAAAAAAAATGTATCTAAGTACATTTATCAGTTGTCTAGTAAAATAGTCTAGTATAGAACCTACAAGTTTTGCGCTTATTTTGGGACTAGATGGCGCTGTGTAAAATGTCCGTAAACATGTATTTATGTTTATAAAGCTTCAACTAGGAGTTGAAGTCTGTTCCTATTTTTATTTAATTTTATTAGTTTCAGTGTGAGTTACAGCGCCGGATTGTTGCGTGTACATTATCAAGGCGCGCGGTGTCACATGTAGCCGGTTCCATTAGGGCGATTTTATGAGTTTTTTATCGTTTGTTTCTGAAAACTCATTCGGCCGCCTTCCCGCCGCGCCGCGGTTTGTAAACACGAGCGTGTTTTCCTTCGCAAAGGGTCGAGTTGCATGTAACTGGAAGCCTGCTGCCTGCACCTTTGGTGCACTGCACCGGTGGGATTGGAAGTTCACCTCACTATATAGATATTTATTTTTACCTAGCCTGGTTAAGGCCCGCCTAATGTAATGCGGTTACTGTAATTTATAGACGCAAATGTAAAACGAAAAGTATTATGTTTAGATAGAGGAATCTTTTTTTTTTGTACCACTAAGGTGGAAAACAAGCATGCGACCCGCCTTATGGAAAGCAGTCACCGCAGCCTATGAACGCCTGCAACGTTACCCCTAACGTTGCAGGCGTTCATAGGCTGCGGTGACTGCTTTCCATAAGGCGGGTCGCATGCTTGTTTTCCACCTTAGTGGTACATCACACACGCATTGCCGACCATGTAAAAACTTCACGCCCTTTTTGAAGAACCTCATGCGGTAATCTTTTGGGAAAGCCTCGATAGGCAGTTCATTCCACAGCTCGTCGTACGTGACCTCTTTGGCTCTAATGTGTGAGGATGAATTCCCTGTCGATGGCGAGCGGTGCGACAGTAGAAGGAAGCTGTTGGTCCCGTATGTATATAGGTAAATATAGCGAGTTTTTCAATACTGACTGATCCTATTTGGATAGTGTTTTCGCCAGTTGACTTCATATTTTTCGGGGAAAGGTTTAGTGTATAAGACATTTTACTATATTTTAAAAGAGACGAACTTCTTAGCTTCCATGGATTCACCGTGCGGGTGCCGGGTCCATCGTGTGGCAGAGAGAGAAACCCCAAGCAGATCCCGAGACTTGTGACACGGGTGTAGGTTTAAGGGCAGAGCAGTACCAAAGCAGTAAATAAAGTCCGTAAAATTTTCTAATAAACATTTTTTTTTATTGTTTTACAGTTCATATTTTGTTGTTGAAACTAAGGCCTGGTGGAAATCCTGGAGCTCTACTAAGCTCCAGATGTTTGTCAAAAACTAAAACGTAACACATAAATTATCGAATTTAAATAATAATAATCGGCTACAGCTTCGGAGTTGGACACCTAGTCCTAGACCTGATATAGAAAAGGGTTCTTAAAAAAATAATGTAAGTAACAACAACCTATATACCCTATACCTTATTAAGTTTATTTGCCATATTGCTGTCTCTCACATTGCTAAGAGGGGAAATCAAATTCCAAAAGCTTCCTACACCAATTAATTTCTTCTGATTAAATTCGTTGTGAATTCCAAGACTAAAATGGACTTCACTGTTCATTGCCTTTTTTGGCGGTCGCCGCTGTTAATCCTGGCTGCACAGGAGACACAGTGGTGGGAATGTGTGGTGGGCCCCTATCCCATAAAAACCTCTCTATACCTACTCGCATCTTCGTACGATTATACTACGTCGTACTATTTCTTACACTGTGGTCATACATAATAATAATGTTGGTACATTTTTTATTTAAATTGCAGTTAAACATGTTTTTATTAATTCATATTCATTAGTTTTTACATATGTAGCCATATCCTCCTTTCACTTCACCTGAAAATAATATTTTTACTTAAGTTAATTCTAATGCATAGTGTTCGAGATGCTGGGATTGTTGGAGAGAGTGTGATCGAGTAAAAATCCGATGCCAAATCACTAGGTACACAGCGTGGATTTATTTGCCACAAGTCTTCTTACAGAGTAACTATTTTCTACTCAGGAGCGCTTCAGTGTTTTCTTTCTTCTATTTTCTTATTCAGGAGCGCTTGAGTATTTTTCTTGTTTGCCCGTCGTCTTCAACTGGAGCTGGAACTGGAACTGACGAACGTAGGACATGCTCCGATTAATAAAATGAAATTAAAAGTAGGTCAATCTATAAGGTCGCGAAAAGGGTTGACCAATCAGAGCGATTGAATTATTTATAATCGACTCTATCTCTATCTCTTTCTAAAATTTGCTATCTCTTCCTATCGGCATGTCCTGACATTCGAAAGTTTTACAAATATTGTACAATCTATTTTTCTATAACGAGGGCTTATATAACTAACTTATTATAACAAGAATTATCTAAATACGATCATTATTTACAAAGTTATAAGCATTTTAGTGCAAAGTGCTTACGTCGCGGTAACGCCTCTTCAGGGCACCCTAGCGGGATATTGAAAAACGTCAATTTCTATCCTTTATTGGTTTAAAACTTACAATCTAATGTTAAACACGTAAAATATACATTATCATCTATTAACCAAAACAATAATTACACTTAAGGATCTATTACAAGCAAAGTTATACGACTTTCAAATTTTCATAATAAAAAGTGATTCTTACTATTTCTTACGAACTATCTTATAATTTTATAAACTTATAACTACGTATAACCGTTATCTATACATAATATCTATTAGTAATCGTTGTCCTGCACATTTCTCCCGCCGTGCATCGTAGTCGCCGCCGCTCGACACGATGCAGTAGATGCCTGTGCAGGCTTGCTGGTGTTCACCGGGATGACGATGACTTTCTTAGCTGGCCGTCGGAGCACTCCCCCTCTGGTAGCCACGTCGACTGTTCTGACGACTCCGTCGGGGCCCGGGTATGTGGCGCAGATTCGTCCACGTACCCAGGTGTTGCGTGGATGGTTGCCGTCGACGATGAGGACCAGGTCGCCGTTGTGCAGAGCAGGCCCTCGTCCATGGGGCTCCCGCCGGTTTCGGAGTTCAGGCAGGTACTCCCGGACCCATCGGGCCCAGAAGATGTCGGCAAGGCGCTGTGAGGCGCGCCAGCAGGCGCGCAGGTTCAGGTCGCGCTCGCTAAACTCGCCCGGTGACTGCAGGCGTCCTGGCCCGCCCAGGAGGAAGTGGTTCGGTGTGAGGGCTTCTGGGTCTTCTGTGCTGACGGAGACGTGCGTGAGTGGCCTGCTGTTCACCGTGTGCTCGGCCTCGACGAGCAAGGTCTGCAGGACTTCTTCCGACGGGTGGCGCTCATGCAGTGTGGCAGAGAGCGCTGTCTTTACAGAGCGCACCATACGCTCCCAAGCGCCGCCCATGAATGGAGCGCCCGGGGGTATGAAGCGCCAGTCGATGGTCTTCTTTGATGCTTCCTCTGCCATGGCCGAGTTGATCGCCTGGCGTAGTTCCTTGTCGGCTCCGTGGAAGTTGGTTGCGTTGTCGGACCACAGTTGCGTTGGACGTCCTCGGCGTGCGATCATGCGTCTCAGCGCCATGATGGCGGAGTCGGTGCTGAGGGAGGCGGCCATTTCCAGATGGACAGCGCGCGTGGTGAGACACGTGAATAGAGCCACGTATCGTTTCTGGTGGGTCCGTCCCACGGTGATTGTGAGTGGACCGAAGAAGTCCCACCCGGTGTAGGTGAAGCTTCGCTGATGGTGTGCGAGGCGACATGGAGGGAGGTCACCAGTCGCAGGGTGCGGTGGAGACGCCGTACGCATACGGCACCTGATGCAGCTTCTGATGACCGCCTTCACAGTGGGTCTGAGGCGTATGACCCATCGTTCTTGACGGCACTCGTTGACGGTTGCTTCGACGCCCGCGTGATGGAGCTGCTGATGAATGTGTTCAATCCACAGCCTTGTTGCACGGTGTTCGCCATGCACCACCAGTGGATTCTTCAAGTCTTCAGGTACACCGGTAGCTGCTTCTATTCGTGTTTTCAGCCGTAGTTCGTTGTCGGTGAATTCGACGGTCAGCTGATGCAACTTACTATTTTTCTGTAGTGGTCTTCCGATCTTCATATCGCCGATTTCTTCACCAAAGGAGTCTTCTTGTGATGCTCGGATGATTAAGTTCTCGGCGCGGCGTAACAAGTCAGCTGAGATCGGCCTATAGTGCCTTATTGAAGTTGCAGTGATTTTTTCTGTGTGTTTGACTGCTTGTTTCTTCTTATAAGTTCGGCGCCAATCTGAATCATCCGTAGCATTTTTCTTTGTTCGTTTATAACTCACTATTTGTTTTGGCGGTCGACATAGTTCGATAAATTGAAGTACTCGTGCCGTTGCGCGTAGATAGCGTTCCCATTTTGAAAATCGCTCGACTGTAGGTAGACTGTATACTAGGCTCGGCGACGCTTCTTTGGTTGTTACGGCGTATGTTCTTTCTTCTCCCGTGTCCTTCTGCGTACTTCTTTCTGCTTCCTGTGGCCATAATTCGGGTTCCTCGTACAAAAATTCGGGGCCACGGAACCAACGGTGAAGGCTGGTGAAGTCTGTAGGGACGTCTCTGGTAGCGTCGTCGGCGACGTTGATTTTCGTAGGTAGCCACCTCCATTCGTTCGCCGCGCTGTGTTCTTCGATTGCTGCGATGCGGTGAGCGACGAAAAGTTTGTAAGACCTTGAACCCGTGCGAATCCAAGTGAGCGATGTCCTGCTGTCAGTCCAGTAGTATGTGGCTTCGGGCTTCTGCTCGTGTTCCTTCCTTACAGCTGTTGCCATGCGTGCACCCAACACTGCTGCCTGTAGCTCGAGTCGCGGAATCGAAGTAAGCTTGAGCGGTGCGACTTTAGCTTTGGCCGTGATGAGTGTCACGTTAACGCTGTCGTCTTCAGAAACAGTGCGCCAATATAGCGCGGCGGCGTACGAGGCTTCGCTGGCATCCACGAAGACATGCAGTTGGAGTGATCTTGCCGTACTGTAGCCTGGGTAGCATCTTGGCACGGTGACGTCGCTGAGATTCTTGAGGTGTTGCATCCATCGGCTCCATGCTTCTGCCAGGTCTTGATCCAAGCATTCATCCCAGTCGGTGCCACGCCTCCAGACTTCTTGAAGTATCTGCTTGGCTCTAATGGTGATTGGCGACACCAGGCCGAGCGGGTCGAAGAGTGACATCACTATCTTCAATGCTTCTCTCTTGGTCGGCGTGTTGCTGTTCAGTACCGTTGCTGGGACGCGCACCAGGTCCAAATTGAAACCCAGCTGGTCTTCATTCGGTCGCCATATGAGACCGAGTACTCGTTCGAGCTGGCATCCATCTTCTAAGTTCACCATGGAGTCTTCCGATGCTGCTTCTCCCAGCTGTTGCAGTAGTTGGATGGAATTCGAAGACCATTTCTTGAGTTCGAAGTGTGCGTGTTGATGGATTCTTCGAACTTCTCGGGCGATGTGAACGGCGTCTTCGATGTTTCTGAAACTATCTAGGTAGTCGTCGACGTAATGATTCTTCTTGATGGCTTCTACGGCGTGTGGGCTTTCTTCTATGAACTTCTCAGCGTTGATGTTCTTCACGTAGATTGCAGTCGCAGGCGAGCTTGACGCGCCGAAAATCACGGATTTCATTCTATATTCTTCTGGCGGTTTGCTGTCACGTCGATTTCCACGCCACAAATAACGCAATGCATCTCTATCTTGTTCGCGCAGTTCTATTTGCATAAACATTTCCGCTATATCTGCAGTTACGGCGATCGGATATTGACGGAAACGCATCAGTACACTCGGCAGCGGCTGCAGTAAGTCAGGACCGATGAGTAGTTGATCGTTGAGTGAAGTCCCATTAGTCTTGGCTGCGGCATCATGCACTATTCTCATTTTCTCGGGTTTCTTCGGGTTGAAGACAGGAAAGTGCGGTAGGTACCAACTTCTATTAGCGTTTGTTCTTGTAGGCGGCGCAAGTTCGGCGTAGCCCTTTGCTACGAGTGCCTCCATTTGTTCGCAGTACCTCTTCCTGAACTCTGTGTCACGATCTAATCTTTTCTCAACTGTGTGAAGCCTCCTTAGAGTATTTTCGTAATTATCTGGCATCTTGATTTCTTCACTCTTCCATAATAAGGCGGTCTGGTACTTTCCCTCCGAAGTCCTCTTAGTGTGTTCTTGCAAAATACGAAGTGCCTTTTCCCCTGGGTCGCTGTTTGGTCTTCTTGGATCGATGTAGAGGTTGTCAGCTGTTATGAAGTTCTTCACTACTCGGTCCATGTCTTCATCAGCTGAGTGGTTGATGAAGTTGACTCGATGTCCCAAGGTTCGAGTGTGGCTGCCGTGTAACACCCATCCTAGTTGTGTACGCGATGCAACTGGCTGATTTCTTCTACCTATTCGGGATTCTGTAGACAGCAGAAGGTGCCAGTTATCCTGGCCGATGAGGATCTTTGGCTTCATGATGCCATGCTGTAGCTGATGAGAGATGTCCCGTAGATGTTCGCACCCAGTGATTGCTTCTTGAGGTATCTTCTGAGCTGCCAAGTCCAAGTTCTTCATGGTGCGCGCCTCTATCTGTAGCTTGTTTGCTCCATGTCCTCTTGCGTTGAAGGTTACACGATGAGACTTCTTGTAGGTGGCGGTGTCTCCATCGAAGGTCGAGATGTGCAGCGTTTCCTCCGGGCCGTTGGCTCCTATTTGTTGAGCTAGTTCTTCATCTATAAGGGTGATGGTGGAACCATCATCCAGTAGTGCGAAGGTGTCCGCTTCTCCCGCCGGTCCGGAGATGTGCACCGGTGCAATCTTCAAATACGAGGCTGGTTGCGGCGCCCATGCTGAGTTGATCTTCTCTTCGACTTCGGTCTTCAGGTCTTCCTTCTGTGAATGAAGCATTCGGTGGTGGTAGTGCTTGCAGTCGTTTACTTCGCATCTCTTGGGACGGCAGCTATGTGTACTTTTCCTATATCGCAAACATCGGAAGCAAAGTCGGTGTTTCTTCGCCATATCCCAACGGTCGTGCACTGTTGCGTTCTTGAATTTGTAGCAGTCAGCTGTGGCGTGTCCTTGGCGATCACACAGGTTACATTTCGGCTGCCACTGTTGATTCTGCATATTGTTTACTCGATGACGACGGCGAGTTTCATAACTGTCTGTTGATCCTCCTATGTTCTCTGGCGGTGCATACGGGCTGCATATTTCCGCTTCTCTTCTTATGAAACGGCTAAACTTCAACAGGTCGGGCTCTTCTCTCGGTTGGGTGGCTGCATATTCATACCACTGCCTCTTCATTGTTGGAGTCAATTTCTCAACTATATTCTTCGAGACTTCGGGGTTGTACAGATAATACACACAGTTGAGGGCT
Source organism: Hypsopygia costalis (assembly GCA_937001555.2). Lineage (NCBI taxonomy): Eukaryota > Metazoa > Arthropoda > Insecta > Lepidoptera > Pyralidae > Hypsopygia > Hypsopygia costalis. The sequence continues at coordinate 420,268 of OW443343.2, read as the reverse complement.
TGCATTGTTGCAACGATGTTTTCGACTTTCGTTGCGAAAGTGCAGATATCTCGTGGTGAGTCGGTGAGGCGTGGCAATGCTCGTAGTCGATCCATTTCTGCCATTGCTATTGAGTCTGGCCTCCCGAATCTTGTTTCTAACGTCTTCATAATGCAGTTTGCGTCTGCGTTCGCTATAAATAATCCTTGTACGGCTTCTTTTGCAGCTCCCTTTAAACTTCTTCGTAGTCTCGACAAGTTGTCCGTTGTTGAATATTGATGGGTCGACTCGTAGTACGCTGCTTTGAACGTCAAGTAATCTTGATACGCTCCATTGAAGTTCGGTAGTTCGTGCGTTCTTGATCCTGTGTGTCGGGCTGATAGGACGGCTTGTGAGATGGCTGCTGTTAGTTCTTGCAACTCGGTTCGCCGTTCTTGTTCTTGAGTAGGCGCGGTTGCATGCGGCGTGAAGCTGTTCGGCTGCCAAGAAGCTGCTGTGCTTGCTTGCGGCTGTGACGTCGCTGCGATGTTCACTGGTGACGCAGCGTTGTAGTTCGGATGCCAGGGCGCTGCGATGGCTGCTGGCTGTGACGGCTGCGTCATGTTCGTTGGTGGCAAGGCAGACGACGGAGCGTAGAAGTTCAAGTGCCAGGGAGCTGCAAAGGCTGCTGGCTGGAGTTGCTGCGTCGTCGCAAAGTTCGGTGCCACATTGACAGGCGGTGCGCTGGAGATCGGTGGCCACGGAGCGGCTGTGTCCGTTGGCCTGTACGGCTGCATCGCTGTCTGGTTCGGTGTAGGTGCAGGCGTAGATCTTCCTGCTGGCGGCGGAGGAGGCGGCATCAGTATTGCGGCGTGTTCGTTCACGGAGAGACGCGGAGCCGACGGGAGTGCGGCGGTGACTCCCGCCGGTGTTGGCGCTGGGGTGCTCCAGGATGCGGCAGTGATCACTGGAGCCGGTTCAATAGTCGCCTCTGGTTCTGGTTCATGCTGTCCCTCCGTGATGGCAAGGTGGCTGGTCTGTAGCCACGTGCGGACGCGTTTTTCTTCTCCCTCGCTGTCGACTGCAGATGCTGCGTCTTCTTCATCACTTGATTGTGCTTCTATTTCTGCTATACGAGCTTTGGCGAGTTCCAGCTTCGCTTTGGCGAGTTCATGAAGGGCTTCGGCAAGACGACGGGTTTTCGCAGACTTATGGCTTGAGCTCTTGACACGCGACGGCACGGCTGAAGGCGCACGGAAGTGATGACCGGTGGCAGCAGGCGGCGCGGTGGGCTGCTCTGGACGCGGCGCGAAAGGTTCGGTGGCAGCCTGCGGAACGGCAGGTTGCTCAAGACGCGGCGCGTGTGAATCCAGGGCGGCCTGTTGCATGACTGGCCGCACGGCGCTGGACTCGTTGGCTGTGGCAGCCCGTGGCGATGATGTCTGCTCGGTCGTGGCGGATGTGGCGCCGGTGACTGTAGACTCCGTCGCGGTGGTGGCTTCAGACGACGTAGTCTTCTCTGCAGATGACCCTGTAGCCGTTGTTCCCGATGGTGTGGATCCTCGTGGTTTTCCACCATGCTGTGACCTGGTAACAGGCATCTTGGAAATTACTCGATGATCTCTCCCCAAAAGATCCGGCTCGAAGGACCACTCGATGTTCGAGATGCTGGGATTGTTGGAGAGAGTGTGATCGAGTAAAAATCCGATGCCAAATCACTAGGTACACAGCGTGGATTTATTTGCCACAAGTCTTCTTACAGAGTAACTATTTTCTACTCAGGAGCGCTTCAGTGTTTTCTTTCTTCTATTTTCTTATTCAGGAGCGCTTGAGTATTTTTCTTGTTTGCCCGTCGTCTTCAACTGGAGCTGGAACTGGAACTGACGAACGTAGGACATGCTCCGATTAATAAAATGAAATTAAAAGTAGGTCAATCTATAAGGTCGCGAAAAGGGTTGACCAATCAGAGCGATTGAATTATTTATAATCGACTCTATCTCTATCTCTTTCTAAAATTTGCTATCTCTTCCTATCGGCATGTCCTGACATTCGAAAGTTTTACAAATATTGTACAATCTATTTTTCTATAACGAGGGCTTATATAACTAACTTATTATAACAAGAATTATCTAAATACGATCATTATTTACAAAGTTATAAGCATTTTAGTGCAAAGTGCTTACGTCGCGGTAACGCCTCTTCAGGGCACCCTAGCGGGATATTGAAAAACGTCAATTTCTATCCTTTATTGGTTTAAAACTTACAATCTAATGTTAAACACGTAAAATATACATTATCATCTATTAACCAAAACAATAATTACACTTAAGGATCTATTACAAGCAAAGTTATACGACTTTCAAATTTTCATAATAAAAAGTGATTCTTACTATTTCTTACGAACTATCTTATAATTTTATAAACTTATAACTACGTATAACCGTTATCTATACATAATATCTATTAGTAATCGTTGTCCTGCACACATAGCTATTATGAATGACACGTGAAGGTAAAATCTAGTTCAATATACAACATATTATGCATACGGTCCGAATAATACAAAATAAATATATCTTATTTATTGCTATAAGTGAAACTGTAGCGTTTGTCAATGTGTCTGTTTATGATTTAAAAATAAGAGATAATAAAAAGTTGTATATATTTGTACAGTGCTTAATAAATAATAATAATAATAAATCTTTATTTCTTCCCACAATAAAAGGCCTATTAACTAAACTTAACTTTAGTAAGTTAAGTTAAGTTAAGTTTACATTTCGTTTCATTAAAAAATAAATAATAAATAGTTTTTAATTTTTTGTCTGTTTGTTTGATTAGGCTCCAAGAAGAAAAGTTATTGCTTTCCATCAGGTGACCCACATGTATGCACGTTTGCCCCCCTCTCTTATTAAAAAATATATAAGATATTACGTACACAAACGTGTAACTGCATTCACAGATCACTGATACTGAGAACGCACAGAAAATTACTGCTGTAACTTTGATATTTTGATTATTTTTAATGATATCAATAACTATTTGTGAATAGAGCCCACCCCATGCACGTTATTCCACACGTGCGCTGGCTCCCAACCTTTTCAAAAAGTAGCGAAGAGTTTGGGAAGCATCTTCGTTGTTGTGAAAGAAGATCTCCAGATAGAGGTAGTATGTGAGGGATCTTTTATTATACTACTAAGGTGTCAAACATGCACAAGGTGGGCAAAGTGGTTATACTTGTTTGACACCTTAGTAGTATGAGGTGGGCTTCATACGCGTCCCACGCGCGTTGCCGACTCTTCACGTCCTTTTTGAAGAACCCCATACTGTAGTCTCCTGAGAAAACCTTGACAGGCAGTTCATTTGACAGTGTACGGGAGAAAACTTCTCTGGATCCGCACAGTACGCCACCACATAGGCTCCAATGTGTGAGGATGAATTCCCTGGCGAGCGGTGTGATTGTAGAAGGAAGCCCAGGGTGTCATATCAAACAACTCCTCTGAACACACCTCATTGTACAATAAATAAATAAATATTTCTAGACAATTTACACAGCGCCATCTAGTCCCAAATTTAGCGCAAAGCTTGTACTATGGGTACGAGACAACTGATAAATGTACTTAAATATTTTTTTTGTAAATACATACATTATGATACATAGCAAATACCCAGACCAAGACAAACAGACATGTTCATGCACACAACAAAATGTTTGTCATGTGCGGGGATCGAACCCGCGACCTCGGAGTCAAAGTGGTCATTGCAAACCATTCGACCACCGAGCTCGTCTATCGTACAATCGGTAACACACAAAGAATCGGGAAAGAAGTAATCAAAACATGGCATAAGACGGGTGATACGACCTAGAGCAGCCCGCGTCAAGACTGCAAATTCGCTTCTGCCCACAAAATTAAAAGCTAATTATATCGCTGACTGTACAAATAAACAGTGCCACAGAAATTGCTCTGTTATGTTCATAGACTGACATTCTATATCGAGAATCATAATGTAATTAATATCAATCACGACTCTCCACGGGTATCGAGTTAATAAATTCAATACCACACGTAGCATGTCAACCACTTCTTATGTCAACGCAATAAGGTTCACAATACGTTTTCGAAGGTGATTAGTGTAAGTCCATGATTCTTATGTCAATGTGTATAAGGTGTATAATGTTCTTGTTGATTTATGTCGATAGAGTTCGTTGAATACAAGTGCATGGTTTCCAAGGTTTTTAATGTTAGTCTGTGACTCTTATGTCAATGTGATAAGGTTTATTTTGGGGTTGAGGCGGTGTTTCTCCGAAGCTCGGGTTGCTGTGGTTCTTTGAAATGTGACCACCGCGTGTTTGCCCGGTGTTCCGTAGAATGGAGGCTAAATTAGATCACCTCGTTGGTGTCGGCTGTTTTGGGTGCATTTCCTTCGAGCTCCGTCTTTATGTTGTAGGCACATTGTATAATTCGTCTGATTACGAACGGCGTCGTCAGTTTCTAAATGCTCGCTGTTTACTGATGCAAATTGTAGATGCGTTCAACGAAGTAGTATTTGGGTGACCATTGGTTCAAATAAAATATATTCGTTATGTGTTACGACCGATGTCATACATTTTTTTTATACTACGTCAGGTGGCAGATAAGCATACGGCCCGCCTGATGCGAAGCAGTTACCGTAGCCATATTAACGCTCGCAACATGAAATATCGCTCGCGCGCCACCACACCCGCTGCCAGCGCAGCATCCCCGTTGATGTTTGGTTAGGTTAGCCGTTAGGGTTTTCTTACGTCCTGTCACTGCAAATAGGAGCCCCGTGAAGATATTTTATGAATGATTTGGCGTCAAGTAAGCTAATCAATACATATAATAAAACAAAAGGAACCGCGTGTCTGTACATTTGATAAAATTAACAAAAAATGGGTGTGGGCGATAGAGTAACAGAACACAAAAAAGATTTTTTAGATTCTTTTGTCTGTCTGTCTGTCTGTCTGTATGTACTCGCTAATCTTTAAAACTAGTTATTAATAATTGACGATTTATTACATTAACCATAACATATGTATAATCATATCGCGCTAAAGTATATCTATCCGACCCCCGAACGAACGAAACGAATGTGGATGTTGTCAGTAAAAGTTCCAATCATATAAGACAGCGTTTCTTAACCTTTTTCGGTCCGCGGACGCCTAGAAAATCAAGCACAATTTCAAGGACCCCCTTAATAAAAAACACAGGAACAATTTATTTTATTTACAATAGGCCTGTACCCCTTTTTTTTCGATTTGTTATTTAAAGACGTCACAATAATATAAATATAGGTGAAATAATTACTTCGATAGCATAAAAAGTTCTCGATATATGATAACTTGAAGATCACAATTTTGGACTATCCCGAAAACGCTCCATACAAAAGGCCACCACGTTATGACGTCACACCATGCTATTTTATATGCATTAAATCAGAAATTTGTACGACAGCTATGTTAAATATTGCGTTTATGTAGCCAGTGCCGTAACAAAAGTTATAGTATTATTTATTGTTTCTACAATGGTAATATTTTATAATTTCATACCTTTAAAATGGACTTTCCCACCAAACTTTGATCGACGATAAAACACGTCGGACATAAGTTATTAAAATTTTAAGATCGCAGATCGTTCTAGTTTTATGTATTTTACGTTACTGATAGAGAGTTTTTATAATTTTGTATCATGGGCAACAAGCCTATTACAATTTATTTTAAAGCTCAAGCTTTGAATCCGTCGCGTGCTCGGGATTCTGCTCTAGAATCCTTCGCTCCGCCCTGGATTAAAAAAATGGGGTATCCATGTCATAACATGGATACGGCCATGTGTGTACGTGAATACGTTATATGGACTAAAATTATCTCAAAATGGCAGCGATTCCCTCTCCCCTGCACTCGATGTTCTATAGTCCTTACTTAGCATAATAAATTCTTTGATCCTTTATCTATCCAGTGGTGTGATTGAATTTTGGATGGAGTTGATAGATATGTAGCTGCAACACCGAACTGTATCCCCCGATTTTGTTATCATTCGTTTTTAGGGTTCCGTACCACAAAAGGAAAAACGGAACCCTTATAAGATCACTTTGTTGTCTGTTTGAACTGTATACTCAGGTCTACGGTCCCATGAAGTTGTAAAATAATCAAACTGCTAAGTTTACGTAGAAAAAAGTTACGGCCTTTTATTCAGCAAAAAACGCATATTTCGACACACTCAAGGGAATCAAAACCTATAGGGTACTTCCCGTTGACCTAGAAATATGAAATTTGGCAAGTAACATCGTTATAGACTACAAGTACAGGAATAAATCTCAAAACTATACAATTGTAAATAGATCTTAAAAAATAGGGGTCTATATTTTTATAGGGTGTCGAAATTTCAAATTGAAACTACTAGTTCAAATGGGGTATCATATGAAAGGGCTTGATGTACACATTGCAAAATATATTTTATTTATTTTTTTCGACGCATTATTTCTTATTTATAATGAAAAATATCAAATTTAATAATGATAATACGTACCTACGGAACCCTCGGTGGGCGAGTCCGACTCGCACTTGTCCGGTTTTTTTTGAATTGCCTCCCTATGGTTGCAATTTTAATGAAGTATTCACGTCAAAACGCTCTCTCTCAAAGATATTACAAAGTTGTTAAAACTTATTTGCCTCTCCGTCCTATAACGCATACGTTTATGCAAATAAATGATTCTGAACTATGGTCACGTAGGCATATATTTTAATTACTGCTTTGATGCTATATTATATTGTTCATTGAAATTTAGTTGCCCTGTGTGTAACTGTTACTTCACAAAACACGAGAGCGATGTGGGAATGTGACGGAAATAACGGCACCATATTGTCTTTCAACGTCCGCCCGAACGATGAGTGAGGGTTATATTAAATGTACGTAACGAATATACTGAAAATAGGGTCTTTGTTTTAATTTTGTAAATTGTAGATTTCAGTCGATTCAGTAGAACCAAAGTATTCAGTAGAAACCCAAGTCAACAAAGAGACGACCCAGGAACCAACTGCCTGGAGACGAATGATACGAAGCGCCCAATAAAATGTGAAAGGGCCAGGCAAAGATTTCGTTATTGTTTCTAATCAGTAGGAGGCATACATCCATTATACTCCTCTTGATGTATATACTTTGATTGCATTAATTTCGGAAACAGATAACAAAGTTCATCACAACATATCATCTACAGATCGCCTGATGATGCCTCGCGTAGAGGCGAAACACGTCTCGCAGAGACGACCACGGCAGTCGGGGCGGCAGCAGTCGCACGTTTCTTCTGTTTTAGATGTTGGAGAGTCGCCGAGACGACCGCAGCAGCTGGAGCAGAGACGACCAGAGCAGCCACGGCAGTCGCATGCATCTACTAATGGTAGTTGGTGGGTGCCGGCGGCCGGTGCAAGCACGCCAAGTAGTGTAGATCAAATTGCCAATAAAGTTTTTCCTGCTTGGTCATTATTGTAATAAAAACTTTTTTTTCTCATGGGAATAAGATGTTTTTTTGTAGGAAAAAATCATTTCACATGATTTTTCCCTTTCGACGTGAACGAAGGACAAACAAACAAACACACTTTCACATTTATTAATATTATAAAGTACTGCTTCTATCATAGTTAATAGTGTAAGAATGGGACTTGTCTCGTTTTTGTGATTTCCTTATATTTCGGCGAAGATTCTTATACGAAGCCGGTTGATAAACAAGCTAACGACCCGACGGATGTAAAGCAATTAATGTAGCAATATACATACTTGTAATGCTCGCATACGCGCTGCACGCCCCCTTCTAACGCAACAACTCCTCATGTCTCGAGAACTGGCTCGCTTGCAGGAACAAGATATTCTCGCCAGACAAGCTCACAGTCGTTGTCAACCCTTACACATCCCACTGCTAGGATACGAGTCTCCCCTCAATCGAAGAGGTTCGGAGCATACTCCGCCACGCTGCTCAACTGTGGGTTGGCGTTTTTGTGTTTGCTTTGCTGCTTGGCGGCCTCTTAGCAAGCGTGTGGACACGGCTTAACGTGTCATTGATGCCCACTGCGGTCGGTTTGTTTATACTCGTAAAAGAGCTTTATTCACAACCCGGCTACTCAATACAAATGTCGCGTCGTTTACTACTACATAAAGAAAGACGTTTGTGCAGAGCGCGGATGAGCGTGTGTGCGTGCGACGCCTTACAAACTGTTCCAGATTTGTCTCAGAGGGAGTTGAGGACGACACGAGAGAGCGGCAGGGTCTGGCCATACTGTGCGCAGTCATCATCATCAGGTCATTTTAGTCTCCACTACGGCTTCGCACGGGTGTCCGCAGTGGTATTTTATTTTCCTTGTTTTTAAATCTTATCTCTACATAAGTACATACCTTATACATTAACGAAAATACTTACAAAAATTAGCTAAGTTAGTAGAGCTGTTCTCGAGTTTTGCACTTCATCATCATCATCAGGTCTATTTTAATCTCCACTACAGGAGCACGACCCTCTCTGGTCCGTCCCAGACAGAAGGAGGATTTGGCCTACACTCCCCACAATGGCCAGACGGGTTTAGGAGGCCTGATCGATGTTTGGTAATGTTTTCCCTTAATCGCCTTGCACGACATCCACGGAAAGAGACGGAGTGACTATTCTAAACTGCCGAAAACCACACGACCATACTGTCCGTAGTACTATTACTTATACTGTGCATTTATAGTGTCACGTTTACTAAAATAGTTGAGTCTGGCGCGTTTACTACGTCGACTCATAATAGTGGTGCAGAACAACGTTACCCGGATCAATTAGCTTAGTTATAAATATAGTCGCTCATTAAATTAAGTACCTACCTAAAGCGTATTAAAATTAAGTAGGTACCTACAGCAATAAATTAACGAGTGCGTCATCTGAACAAAGGTTTTAAAATAGACAATAGAATGTCCTACTTTTATATTGTTAAAATCCAACGAATAAATACTAATGAATAAAAACGCAAAATATGTTGATACTTTTGTTTGTTGCCGACGACACATACACGGACATATAACATAATACAACAGTAACTCAACTCACGACGGAGACTGATTGGAAATGGACGCATTAATACACGTTACACGATTCTATGTGCTATCGAATGTAATGTCAAATAGTATCAATTCTTATAATGTCACTCGATGGCGTCGTTGGAGAAAATCGATGATCGATCTATTTTATTACGATCTAATTTAGGGTTGCCATCCGACCGGGTTTTCCCGAATTTGACCTAGTTTGGAGGGTGTCCGGAGAGCGTCCGGGTGGGGTTTCATTTGTAGTCTGGGGTTAAAAGCTTTAAATAAAAAATACTGCTAGTACTAAAAACACTGATGATATGTCGGCGTTTTAACATTCAAAATCCGAACTTTTCCCGCATCTTGTCCTGTTTGCTTGCGTTCAGAGATGGCAACCATAGTCTAATTTATCACACAAGTTAAGCAAAGTCGACTTGTTTATGGATTAGTAAGTATATTTATTTCAAGACTCGGGTATTGTCAGTAGACGACAGTCGTTAAACCAAGTCAGTGGCCTTTAGGCGGCTTGAAAACACTGGCCTCCGTCTATCGAAGTTAAGCAGCGTGGTGGAATATGCTCCGAAACTCCTATTGCGGCGAGCTTCGTATACCAGCAGTGTGATGAAAATGAGCAGATACAAAGAGAGAGAGAGGTCAATAATATCTGACTGAAGTCTGAATACAAAACGAAGTGTGAAGTGTTTGACATGTATACTCGATCAGTACCCACATAACTATCACATGTATGCTATACAACTGGCTTAAAAATGCTAAGAGATACAATATCATGTCTTGTAAACTCAGGTTACGTTACTGTTTTGCATCAAGAAGGCCAAGTTAGCCGACTCGTGGCTCATTTATTACCCCAAATTTTATATGCTACGAAGTGTTAGTGCTAAAAATTTTATTATTGATCATTTTAAGAATGTATCCTTGAGTAAAGGTATCGTCATTTTCAGAATTTATCCTTGCGCAAAGGTTCCGTCAATTTAAGAAGTTCAATTTTGAACTGGCACAATTTGCCGAATCGGCTCTTTAACGAAATTATTTATAGTATTTGTAAATTGCGTAATTGTATAATGCTATTGAGCGAATTGGCCGTTTTTTTTCTAAGCCGTCTGTCACATTAGGACATTAGGACCGCTTGATACGTCGGTTTCGAACGTTTGTACAGAGTTGGGTTACTGATAATATTGTGTACTGTGCTTAAGACGTCGGCGATAGCATGTCTGACATAGAATGTCTGACACGGCGATTTATTTATAGTTCCTTGTTTTGTATGTACTAAACGATGGACCTATTGATCAAAGATAAAAGTAATCACGTGTTTTTAATTTTATTTTTGGCTCTTGGCAGGCTCTTAGAATGCCACTTAAAAGAGACTACATCGTTATCATATTTTTTAGCCAATGCCGGGAGCCTAATGCTGTTTAAATTCACCAGCATTCCACCACCACTAGAATATACTGATAGTGATTTTGTCTGGATTGGTGGTGGAAAATTTGCAGGTTGGCGACATCTGGTGTCGGAGGCAGGGTTTCTTTGTGGCAATGAAAGAAACATTGGTCGGAGGTCAAGATCCACTTTGGGTCCCTGTGCCAGCCAACGTCGTAAGTATAGTGCGGTGCGTCCATAAAAAGAATAGAAAAAAATGGTGGGACTGTGTGCGCCAACAGCTATACTGACTATATAACCTTTTTTTATACCACTAAGGTGACATACAATCATACGGTCCGCGTGATGGAAAGCAGTTACCGTACCTACCTATACCGTACCTATGGACGCCTGTAACACAAGAGGCATCACAAGCGCGTTGCCAACCCTGTATAAACCTCTTTACGCCCTTTTTGAAGAACCGCATGCTGTAGTCTCCTGAGAAAACCACCACAGACAGTTCATTCCACAGCTTGATAGTAGAAGAAAACTTCTCTGGAACCGCACAGTACGTGACCATTTCGGTTCTAATGTGTGAGGATGAATTCGCTGTCGATGGCGAGCGGTGCGACTGTAGAAGGAAGCCGTGGGCATCATGTCAAACAACTCCTCTGAACACACGCCATTGTATAATCTGTAGAACACACAAAGGGACGCAAAATCTCTAGTCTAACCTATAATGACACTGCATTTAAGTCTCTAAGACTCATAGTTTCCGATATTGACGTTTTCGTTACGATCCACATGTCTGAACCGTTTCAGTGATTTTTATAAAAAAACATTTCAAGTAAACTACATCACGGAGGACATTATCTGTCATTTATTTACTCTTTGACAGGTAAGTAGGTAACATTCACAAGATAATACACCCAACAATATATCAATGTCATCCTGAGCATCTGCATGTCACAACGACACGAGTAATGTACACAGAACTCAGTGCCAATAGCACAAGTGTGACCTCACATGGAGTATGTCATCTTTGTTTATCGGTGTGGGGACGGCATAAGAACACTATTCCCCACCGCCACCGGAAAGCGTGTCATAAGAGGCGACTAATCTTGGTTAGCAGAAGATGGGCAGCAGCATCTTTCTGTGATACAGTCTACTGTGATTATCAACCCGCCTGCCAAGCGTGATGATTATAGTAAATTCCTCCCAATGGTCAGTACATATAAAACACAATGGCCTTGGGAGAGGCTTATATCCTGCAGTGGAGAGATGCAGGCTGATGATGATGATGACTCGCATACCAGCTTGCACCTTGTAACTTGGTTCGAAGACGAGCTGTAAGAATCCATGCTTTTTTTTTATATGAGAGGGCGGCAAACGGCAAACGGCAAAGGGATGTAAGTGGTTCATCAATATCTTTGAACCAAAGCCAACTTCACCTGCACGCGGTGCACCCTGCTGACTGACAAACGAAGCTCTGGCGAAAAGAGAGGTAGGGAGCGTAATTGTAAGCTACCCGACTGGAGAACGTACCTCCACCTCACAGAATACCGCAGCCAAATAACGGTTCCCTTGAGGGCTGTTGTGTTCCTGCGAGTGAATGAGGTCACCAGAAAGAAAGAAGATGCTGCAATGGCAGCGGGGGTGGCGGCGAGCGAGCGATATTTTATGTTGCGAGCGTTAATATGGCTACGGTAAACGTTTCAGATCAGGCGGGCCGTATGCTTGTCTGCTACCCGACGTAGTATAAAAAAATAAAATAAAAATAAAACCGGACAAGTGCGAGTCGGACTCGCCCACCGAGGGTTCCGTAGGTACGTAGTATCATTATTAAATTTGATATTTTTCATTATAAATAAGAAATAATGCGTCGAAAAAAATAAATAAAATATATTTTGCATACATTTTAAAATATTATTTGTGTACATCAAGCCCTTTCATATGATACCCCATTTGAACTAGTAGTTTCAATTTGAAATTTCGACACCCTATAAAAAATATAGACCCCCTATTTTTTAAGATCTATTTACAAATGTATAGTTTTGAGATTTGTTCCTGTACTTATAGTCTATAACGATGTTAATTGCCAAATATTATAGTTCTAGGTCAACGGGAAGTAACCTATAGGTTTTGATTCCCTTGAGTGTGTCGAAATATGCGTTTTTTGCTGAATAAACGGCCGTAACTTTTTTTCTACGTAAACTTAGCAGTTTGATTTTTTTTTAACTTCATGGGACCGTAGACCTGAGTATACAGTTCAAATTTCAGCTTGATACCTCCACGCATTCTCGATATAGAAATTCTTGACAGACAGACAGACAGACAGACGGACAACAAAGTGATCTTATAAGGGTTCCGTTTTTCCTTTTGAGATTCGGAACCCTAAAAACGAGTGGGTCACCTGGTGGAAAGCAATCATCACCGCCTATGGAGATCAGCGACACCAAGGAGTCGCCGATCCGTTGCCAGCCTTTTAAGGAAAATAAACATTCACCTTATAAGGCTGACATTTTCTTGAGCTAAAACTTACAGTCGGTATTGACGTGGTACGGAGCTGTTAAGTTCGAGGGGAGCTGTTAAGTCTTTGAGCCCCTTGTGTGGTGTATTATAGGTGTTGGCAGAAGAGGTCCGTAGATGAAACTCTATATATATAAAAAATAATGTTGCTAAGCGCAAAAATGGCCGTGTGGTTTCCGGCAGACTAGAATAGAATCACTCCGTTTATTCCCGTGGATGTCGTACAAGGCGACTAAGGGAAATACATTATCAAATATCGATCAGGCCTCCCCAACCCGTTTGGCCAGCGTGGGGAGTGTAGGCCAAATCCTCCTTCCGTCTAAGACGGACGAGAGAGGGTCGTGCTCCTGTAATGGAGATTAAAATAGACCTTATACGGGCAGCTAGTTATTACAATAAATACACTTTTATCTAGTTATTAAAATATATTGAGGAAAAAAGAACTGTACATATATGTTACAGTCAAACCTCATTACCGGTCAAAACCATTTTTGACTGAAAAAATTGAGCAGCGCTCAAACCCATTTTAGTCTGATTCATAAATTATTGACATTATATGTATTGATTAGATCTGATCTTTGATCAAAAACAGTTCTGACCAATTTGTTCAGTCAAAAGTATTTTCGACTAGTTATGAGTTCTGACTTGTTTCTAACCTAGTGGTCTGTTAACTATTAAAAATAATATTATAAAGCTTATACCGTGCACGTAATTATGCCTTCCGATGTGGTAAAAGTAGGTGATTAGTTTTTTAAATAGCGTTTTAAAAACATTCGTGATCATTTACAATAAATTACATTTATTAATGTAATTTATTATATTTACGCCGTCATTTATATAATAATTATGTAAATTACCAATTAAATGTCCAAATCTACGCGGGTGTCAAAATAATGCTGAAACTGGTGGCGGTGGGCGCTTGTACGCGTTACGTGTAATATATGAGTACATTTTTGAAGTGAAACTTCTTTACGCACGCTTACTTGGGGAGTGAGCTGGTGAGTGAGTGACGAGAGCGTTACGGAAACGGCGAACGGAAGTTGAGATCCCTCTCAAATATAAATTAGTAGAGCTAAAGAAGTTTTACTTCAGTCATGTAGTCTAAAGAACACTGGTTTTTATATTTCGTCGTCAACCCTTATTTATCCCACTGCTGGTATACGGGCCTCCCCACAAATCGAAGGGGTTTAGAGCATACTCCACCACGCTGTTGATCTGCGGGTTGGCGGATGCCAGTGTTATCAAGCCGCCCAAAGGCCACGACTAACTTGGCTTAACGACTGTCATCTAATGACAAAAGCCGGGACCGATGGCTTAACGTACCCTCCAAAGCACGAATGAGCTCGAGATAAATAAACCCATCCATAGACAGGCTACGGTCGACGTTGCTTAACTTGCGTGATCGATTAGACTGACACGAGCAACGACGCCATCGAGCTCCTCTGTTATTTTACGTTGCTATTATTATTGGTAAAATATGTAGAATCAGCTGCAGACATCTGTTGTTTATGTGATCGATTCTCTAATAAGCGTTTAACCCAGAATACTTATTACATTATGAATAATATTCAAATGCTAGTAGGTGTCGTAGAAAGTTATTGAGCACAACGCCAATTCTGCATACCTGCCTGTTATTTGCGATGTCACATCAATGTCCAAAGATACTGTTATGAAATCATGTTTTCTTAAAGAGTCATCAATAAATATACAAAATACATTTATGTTTGCTTGCATGTAAACAATATACAAAATATTTAATACTAGCTGTTACCCGCGGCTTCGCCCGCGTGGTCTAGGGAAGCTTCCATTGATTTGTGTATATTTTTTTCTTGATGTAATTTTTTTACTTCGCGGGATAAAACATGTTAAAAATGATTAAAAACTTATTTTTTTCCCGTGGGAACAAAATGTTTTTCCTGGATAAAAAGTAACCTATGTCACTCTCCAGACCGGAAACTATCCCCGTTAATAATCATGTCGGTACTTAGGTTCCTTTCGACGTGACAGAAGGACAAATGATTACAAAGTTTATTTTTTCCCATGGGATTAGGATGTTTTTCCGGGATAAACAGTAGCTTATGTGACTCTCCAGACAGTAAACTACCTGTTAAAAAAATCATGTCGGTACTTAGTTTCCTTTCGACGGGAAATAAGGACAAACAAACAACACACTTTCACATATTAGTATGTTTATAATATTAGTATGGATGTTGTATGATTTTGACTATAAATAAATAAATAAATATTTCTGAACAATTTACATCCCATCGCCATCTAGTCCCAAACTAAACAAAGCTTGTACTATGAGTACTTAAATACATTTTTTTTTGTAAACGCACCCTTATAATACATAGAAAACACCCAGACCAAAACAAATAGACATGTATATGCACACACATATTTATCTTGTGCGGGGATCGAACCCGCGGCCTCGGAGTCAAAGTGTCTATTGCTAGCCATTCGACCACCGACGCTGTTGAATATCTTCTAGTTCCTGCTAGATCTTGTCCCATTTACTTGGGGTCGGCCTTCCTACCGATTTCTCCATTCAGCACAATTTTGAGCAACGTCTTTGTGCAAATGAACTTCGTTTAAGTCTTTTTCGACCGTCGTCAACCAGGGGTCCAACCGGCTAAGCTAAAGCGAATTCTCATCGTTTTTTTTAATATCAATTTGCAATGGATGCGAATATCAAACTTCAGCCATAGTATAAGTAATAGTACTACGTCCAGTACGGTCACTCCCTGCCGCTCTCTCATATCGACCTCACCTCCCCTCCGAGACAAATCTAGAACAGTTTGTATGGCGCCGCACGCACACTCGCTCATGCGCGACGTGCACAGATGAGCACAGATGACAGTGTCTATGTAGTAGTAAACGACACGACATTTGTATGGAGTGACCAGGGTGTGCTTCAGCTTAGATTATGGCACCTGTGTTCACCTTACCTGGTAGAGACCCTACAGCTTTATCGACTACAATGAAGATGTTTGTCAATAACGAAAACATCCTATTTTTCGAATTAAAATATTTGATGGTAATCCGATTCAGCGATTAGTAGGGCCCCAGGAGGCCTTCCACGAACACGCTTCGTCGTGGGCATGTTTATGACAAGCTTAACCATATGGCCACCAAGACGTCTTGTTGGTTGTTCGTAACGTCCACAGCGCGGTACGGACCGCGCTGTGGACGTTATTTCAGCTGTGTATTGCTAGATCACTCAGTAATGGTTGCCTATTATAGATATAAAAGAATCTAGATGACCCGGCGAACTTAACAGTCGATTCTTTATTTTTTTATTTTGGCATCAATATTATACGATACTAACGTCACTCAATTGTTTTGCCATCCCGGAACCTCGCCACTAACACTTGAACTTTATGGTATGGCATTAAAGTTCATTTTTTTTTTTTTTTTTTTCATACAGTTGACAAACAAGCAAGCGGGCCACCTGATGGAAAGTGGTCACCGCCGCCTATAGACATTAGTAACACAAGGGGCGCTACCAATGCGTTGTCCACTAAGGTTGGAGGAAGGGAAGGAAGGAAGGAGGGGATAGGGAAGGAGTTGGGCTTCCGGATCTCTCACTCACCGAACGAAACGCATTGCTGCTTCACGTCGATATTCTGTGAGAGGGTGGTACTTCCCCGGTCGAGCAAGCCCATTTCATAATTGCTCTACCACTCCAAAAAACTCAAATTGACTTTTAAGTATTATTATGAATCGTTTGTATGGGAGTATAGAAAAGTGTTGTATTTAGAACTTTTCAGGCAATTTTTTTAATTTTTCTCTGCGGAAGAACCATCCTCATATTTCAAGGAATATTAAAAAAAAAAGAAATTAGCGAAATCGGTTCAGTTTCTCGAGAATATTGCTTAGCAACACATTCAGCGATTAATTTTTATATTATAGATTTATGTCGTAAGCGATGCTATAATTTACGCAGCCGAATCGCAATTCCCCGTACAAAATTATCATGGTACGCCAACGTCCGAATAAATATATACCAACATTAATAAATTCTTAACAATAATATAAAACTGTAATTAAACATATTAATTAAACATTAGTTTGTGTTGCGGCTTGCCCTGTAATTAGGTCATAACTGGTCCTGTACCACGATGACCGTTTGTTGTTGTGCACCGCGGGTGTCAACAGGAAACGATTTGCTCACGCGGGAGGAAATTTTATTTTGTGGTCTCTACCGGTCTGCTAATTAATTTTATCAATAATATGTTTGTTATTTCGGTTAAGTGATACAATAGTCACAATAGTGGTGTATTTAATAACCAGTGATATGAATGGAGGTTAATGTCTGAATAAACCGAGAGGTGTAAGGTACTTATATGGTTTGAGCGACATTTTTTGGCGATTTTGAGTTACTATAATATAATATATATAGTTATTATAATATATATGTGTCAGTATAATCGAACATGCAAATTAAACAACGTCGGCCGCAGCCTGTCCATGGATGGGTTTATTTATCTCGAGCTCCTCCGAGCTTCGGAAGATACGTTAAGCCCCTTCTATATGTTTTTAACGGTCCCTTCTGTATGTTGAGTATGCTTTAAACCTCTTGGATTGAGGGGAGACCCGTATCTTAGTAGTGGGATGAATAAGGGTTGTCGACGACATTTAGCTTATATCAGGAATAATTTTAACCATTATTAAAACATGTTTAATAATAAATAAATCATTTATGCTGCAAATTCAGCCAATTATATTTATGGGTTTGTGTAAAGCAACAAATGTACATCAAAACAATATAATTGTTATTTTAAATTAAATTTATATTTATTATGCCAATATCTAAGGAATTAGCAGCACACAGTAATGAGGTGGTGTTTTAGAGGCATGCTTATCACTATATGTATAACTATATAATGAAATAAATATATTTCTATTAACGCCGGACGAGTTATCCTATAACTCGTACGGCTTTAACGGTACGTGTATAACAAAAAGTGTGGTAGATTCACTAGCCAATCACTGTCAAGATATTACGGATAGAGTTTCGTACACGGCCGAAGGGACATTTATATGTAGTTGTGGAGGTGTGGCCGTAGTTTGTCGTTGAAGGCACTACTCCTAACTCAGTTATTGCTCGTAGTTATTATAATAAGTAAAGTTAGATGACTATGTATGTTAGTTATCGCTGGAAGACTGTAGTTAATTGCACGTGATAATAGACGTAACAAGGAATGACCGCAAGACTGTTTTATAACGGCAATTTCACTTAACACTAGAGTGCACGCGCGCTCTACTATGGTAGATCGTACTTACTCATCTGCGTGTCACTCTTTCATTTCTTGACGTTTCCCCTCGCGCCCCTAGATAAGCCTCGACAACAAAATTATGCAACAGGTTAGTAGCGCGCCTAGTGATAGCGCGGGCGCACACGACCATAATTACCCACCAAAATGAGCATTCTACTATAGTAGTACGTGCGAGTATCGGTGTAACAAAAGTTAACGTAAGTAAATAAATTATTTAACGAACCAATAAGCAATTTATAATAGTAATATCATATTGTTACTGTAGTTTTGTGGTTGAGGTGTATACAGTAAGCTATTAACAATATATTTTATTGATTATTTAGTAACTTTTGTCGCTCTGATGCAGTAAAAACTTGCTAAAATATGGATTCAGTTATGGAAAGAACCGTTTTGGGATGGCATGAAGAAGAGGATGATGATGGTGACGATGTTCTTCCGAGTGAGTCAGATGATGGAGAACATGAAGTAGCGCCCATACCGATGGAACAAGTAGGATTTGATCACTCACATTATTCTTCCGAAGATGACATACCTCTTTCTGAACTTCCATCAAATAATCAGAGCAGAAATGTTTACGTGTCTACGAATGGAACGAGGTGAAGTAAAACATGTCCTCCAGAAACTCAGGTAAGACGTCAAAATATTAGGTTACGATACGATCTCCAGGTCCAAAGGGTAACGCAAGAAATGCTGAAACACCTGCATCTTGCTTCGAGTTATTTTTTGATGAAAAGTTTCTGGATACCGTGGTTTCTTGTACAAATATTTGCATCGATAAAATCAAGAACAGATTCCAAAGAGAAAGGGATGCGAAACAGACAGATTTGATAGAAATAAGAGTGTTGATTGGCCTGTTATTAGCTATAGGATATAGGATAGGATAGGAGTGTCACATTCTGGTCGGCGTAATGGGAAGAGCACCACTTTTTTGTGGACCGAAATCATCCACAAAAAAGTGGTGCAAACGTTGTGCCAGATGGATCTGCTCCGATCACCAAGCTGTCCCGTGTATTGAATGTGAGGATGATTAGAAAAAAACTCTAAATATTTTATACATTGCTAATATATAACGTTGCTTATTATTACTTGCCGAAAATGTTGATTTTTATAGACTGTTCTAAAAATGTTCCTAACGTAGTATTTAAGTATTCAAATTGTTACTTTTCTCTATTATGGTACTTATAATAAACCAATATATTAATTAATCCACTTATTTAATTTGAAAATCTTCCTGTTCAAAAGTAAAAGTAAGTTTCTTTTTCTACTCTGGTAGAGCACGCGAGCAAACATGTAAAAAAAGGGGGCGCGTGCGCTGTAGTGTTAATCGGCAATGGCCGGGCAAAATGGATGCTTGTAAAAACGACACTAATCTTCATCATATATTAACATAATTATCTGCCAGTTGACTCATACTTGTCATGAAAATATGATTTGTCGCTAAGATTAATAGTTTAGCGTTGCAATAAATAATAATAAACGAATAATCCAGGACAAAAGCCAGGAACAGTAATCAAAGTCCAAAGTGTCCTACTAAAATCTTTTGATTGAATTCGTTGTGAATTCAAAGGCAGCGGTAGTTTTATCCTATGGACTGCAGTGGACTCCGTTGTTAATTGCCTTTTTGTTGGTCGCTGATGTTAATCCTGCCCTACAGCAACGAATGTCATCAGTGGAATATATGTCTTCAAGCATTGGGGTCAGTCTAAGGTTGTTTAGAGCATACTCTACTGTGGATTGGCGGAGGCCAGTATTTTTAAGCCACCCAAAAGCCATAACTCGGCTTAGCAACTGTTATCTAATGCCAACAGCCGACCGACCAACCAACGGCTTGACGTTTCCTCCATAGCTCGAACGGGAAAAAAAGCTCCGAGGCACGCATGATTGACTACATTGATCACATTTTGATTAGAACGTCAATATACCCATCAAAGTTTCCACTCGAACAAAGTCATCACCTAGTAATATTAAAAAATTGAAAGTGTGTTTGTTTGTTTATTATTCATTCACGTCGTTTTTTACGGGGATAGGGAGTGATTACCGCCACATCTGTTAAAGATATAATCCGTCTTTATCAAGTTCTAAATATCAACGAGGAGCTCGATGGCGACGATGAGCGTGACAATGTATTCGATGACACAAGTTAAGTAACGTCGACAGTCGACGATGTCTATTATCATTTGAAGTCAGTGGCCTCTGGACGGTGTGAAAACACTGGTAAAGGAAGTAAGTAAGAAATCCAGTAGTTGATATGTCATGAATAAGTATAATCCACCCTGGTGTAAGAGCTTCAATAATTGTAAGCTACCCGACTGGGGAACGTACCTCCACCGCACAGAATACCGCAGCCAAATAACAATTTCCTTGAGGGTTGTTGTGTTCCTGCGAGTGAGTGCGGCCACCAGAAAGGAAGAAGATACTGCGTTGGGAGCGGGGGTGGCGGCGCGCGATCGATATTTTTGTTGCGAGCGTTAATATGGCTACGGTAACCGCTTCACATCAGGCGGACCGTATGCTTGTCTGCCACCCGACGTAGTATAAAAAAATTATAGCCGCTTGATACGAGTAGAGTGGATAGAGCGTAGACAGTAGGTATAAATAATAAACGGTCGCTACCACTTCGCCACGTCCTGACCTCTGCGGCCGATACCAGCTCCCAAACCACCAGATAATGCCGTTATCGCCAGCAAACATGATTACTGGACGCCGGCCGTGACGTCATCGACAAACAGCCGGGGAACTGCTAAGGCGATGACAGTTATCAGATATGGAAGTAAACACAGTGCAAGGAATTAAATCTTTAGAACCAAAGCTAACCTCACATGCGCATTAGATAATGAAGCTTATTTTTATATAGTGCCGGATGTCTAACAAGTTTATGGCCCGCCTGATATAAAACGATTACCGTAGCTAGTACATGGGGTATTGCTCTCGCACTAGCACCGCCTCTGCTAAAGCAGCTCCTCACATCTGGTAACGTTACTCAATCGCATCAATACAACTGTCCTCAATCAAGGGCATTGATATTTGGCTGCGGTTTTGTTGTAAGGTGGAGATCCTTCCCCAGTCCCCAGGTCGTCATGACCTACCAGGCTACCACACTTTCGCCAGAGCCTATCGCTAGTCGGAATTGTACACCGCGTGAGGGTGAGGTTATCTTTGGATGGCGCTGAGCCACAACACACCCCAACCTTAGAGGGTCGTTGTGCTTCTGCGTGTGAGTGATGTCAGCTATCGCTAAGGTATGCTATCACGTTGTAGTTTTCTGGGAAAATCTCGACAGGCAGTTCAGCTTGATGAAGCGATTAATTGAATGTTTCTAGAGGGCGCTGGTGTTGGAAATCTGAGTTCGGACAATCCTGACTAAAATAATGTCGAAGACCTAGTTGAGACCCAGTGATGTAGCTGGGCGTGACCATAGTGGGCCCTCGGCCTCGCACTCAAAGGGGCCTATCGCTAGGCATAGGCAGTCTCTCAGCTGAGACTCTATTGACACCTCATATGATGATATCCTCCTACTAATTTCTTCTGATTAAATTCGTTGTGAGTTCCAATGCAGCCGTAGTTTTACCCCCGGGACTGCCTTGGATTTCATTGTTCATTGCCTTTTTGGCGGTCGCCGCTGTTAATCCTGGCTACACAGGAGATCTAGTGGTGGGAATGTGTGGTGGGCCCCCGTCCCAATCCGTCAATCAGTTTATGCTGTAGAGCGCTCTAAATAAATCCACATACTTATACTCGTATACATAACCCTCCCTTTTTCGTCAGTCAGACTTCGTCAGTCAGTCAACGTCTTTGAACCAAATGCAACCTCACCTGCACGTGGTGCACCCTGCTGACTGACAAACGAGGCTCTGGCGAAAAGAGAGGTAGGGCATAGCATATTTTTTAAGCTGCGAGACTGGGGAAGTACCTCCACTTCACAGAATACTGCAGACAAATAACAATTCCCTTGAGCGTTGTTGTGTCCCTGCGAGTGAGTGAGGTCACCAGAAAGCATGAAAGGAAGTAGTATAGGCTGGCAACGGATCGGAAACCCCTTGGTGTTGCTGATCTCCATGGGCGGTGGTGATTGCTATCCATCAGGTGACCCACATGCTCGTTTGCCCCCTCTCATAGAAAAAACACCTCATATGAAGATATCCTTGAATTGGTTCTGTGCAGGACAACGATTACTAATAGATATTATGTATAGATAACGGTTATACGTAGTTATAAGTTTATAAAATTATAAGATAGTTCGTAAGAAATAGTAAGAATCACTTTTTATTATGAAAATTTGAAAGTCGTATAACTTTGCTTGTAATAGATCCTTAAGTGTAATTATTGTTTTGGTTAATAGATGATAATGTATATTTTACGTGTTTAACATTAGATTGTAAGTTTTAAACCAATAAAGGATAGAAATTGACGTTTTTCAATATCCCGCTAGGGTGCCCTGAAGAGGCGTTACCGCGACGTAAGCACTTTGCACTAAAATGCTTATAACTTTGTAAATAATGATCGTATTTAGATAATTCTTGTTATAATAAGTTAGTTATATAAGCCCTCGTTATAGAAAAATAGATTGTACAATATTTGTAAAACTTTCGAATGTCAGGACATGCCGATAGGAAGAGATAGCAAATTTTAGAAAGAGATAGAGATAGAGTCGATTATAAATAATTCAATCGCTCTGATTGGTCAACCCTTTTCGCGACCTTATAGATTGACCTACTTTTAATTTCATTTTATTAATCGGAGCATGTCCTACGTTCGTCAGTTCCAGTTCCAGCTCCAGTTGAAGACGACGGGCAAACAAGAAAAATACTCAAGCGCTCCTGAATAAGAAAATAGAAGAAAGAAAACACTGAAGCGCTCCTGAGTAGAAAATAGTTACTCTGTAAGAAGACTTGTGGCAAATAAATCCACGCTGTGTACCTAGTGATTTGGCATCGGATTTTTACTCGATCACACTCTCTCCAACAATCCCAGCATCTCGCACATCGAGTGGTCCTTCGAGCCGGATCTTTTGGGGAGAGATCATCGAGTAATTTCCAAGATGCCTGTTACCAGGTCACAGCATGGTGGAAAACCACGAGGATCCACACCATCGGGAACAACGGCTACAGGGTCATCTGCAGAGAAGACTACGTCGTCTGAAGCCACCACCGCGACGGAGTCTACAGTCACCGGCGCCACATCCGCCACGACCGAGCAGACATCATCGCCACGGGCTGCCACAGCCAACGAGTCCAGCGCCGTGCGGCCAGTCATGCAACAGGCCGCCCTGGATTCACACGCGCCGCGTCTTGAGCAACCTGCCGTTCCGCAGGCTGCCACCGAACCTTTCGCGCCGCGTCCAGAGCAGCCCACCGCGCCGCCTGCTGCCACCGGTCATCACTTCCGTGCGCCTTCAGCCGTGCCGTCGCGTGTCAAGAGCTCAAGCCATAAGTCTGCGAAAACCCGTCGTCTTGCCGAAGCCCTTCATGAACTCGCCAAAGCGAAGCTGGAACTCGCCAAAGCTCGTATAGCAGAAATAGAAGCACAATCAAGTGATGAAGAAGACGCAGCATCTGCAGTCGACAGCGAGGGAGGAGAAAAACGCGTCCGCACGTGGCTACAGACCAGCCACCTTGCCATCACAGAGGGACAGCATGAACCAGAACCAGAGGCGACTATTGAACCGGCTCCAGTGATCACTGCCGCATCCTGGAGCACCCCAGCGCCAACACCGGCGGGAGTCACCGCCGCACTCCCGTCGGCTCCGCGTCTCTCCGTGAACGAACACGCCGCAATACTGATGCCGCCTCCTCCGCCGCCAGCAGGAAGATCTACGCCTGCACCTACACCGAACCAGACAGCGATGCAGCCCTACAGGCCAACGGACACAGCCGCTCCGTGGCCACCGATCTCCAGCGCACCGCCTGTCAATGTGGCACCGAACTTTGCGACGACGCAGCAACTCCAGCCAGCAGCCTTTGCAGCTCCCTGGCACTTGAACTTCTACGCTCCGTCGTCTGCCTTGCCACCAACGAACATGACGCAGCCGTCACAGCCAGCAGCCATCGCAGCGCCCTGGCATCCGAACTACAACGCTGCGTCACCAGTGAACATCGCAGCGACGTCACAGCCGCAAGCAAGCACAGCAGCTTCTTGGCAGCCGAACAGCTTCACGCCGCATGCAACCGCGCCTACTCAAGAACAAGAACGGCGAACCGAGTTGCAAGAACTAACAGCAGCCATCTCACAAGCCGTCCTATCAGCCCGACACACAGGATCAAGAACGCACGAACTACCGAACTTCAATGGAGCGTATCAAGATTACTTGACGTTCAAAGCAGCGTACTACGAGTCGGCCCATCAATATTCAACAACGGACAACTTGTCGAGACTACGAAGAAGTTTAAAGGGAGCTGCAAAAGAAGCCGTACAAGGATTATTTATAGCGAACGCAGACGCAAACTGCATTATGAAGACGTTAGAAACAAGATTCGGGAGGCCAGACTCAATAGCAATGGCAGAAATGGATCGACTACGAGCATTGCCACGCCTCACCGACTCACCACGAGATATCTGCACTTTCGCAACGAAAGTCGAAAACATCGTTGCAACAATGCAAGCCCTCAACTGTGTGTATTATCTGTACAACCCCGAAGTCTCGAAGAATATAGTTGAGAAATTGACTCCAACAATGAAGAGGCAGTGGTATGAATATGCAGCCACCCAACCGAGAGAAGAGCCCGACCTGTTGAAGTTTAGCCGTTTCATAAGAAGAGAAGCGGAAATATGCAGCCCGTATGCACCGCCAGAGAACATAGGAGGATCAACAGACAGTTATGAAACTCGCCGTCGTCATCGAGTAAACAATATGCAGAATCAACAGTGGCAGCCGAAATGTAACCTGTGTGATCGCCAAGGACACGCCACAGCTGACTGCTACAAATTCAAGAACGCAACAGTGCACGACCGTTGGGATATGGCGAAGAAACACCGACTTTGCTTCCGATGTTTGCGATATAGGAAAAGTACACATAGCTGCCGTCCCAAGAGATGCGAAGTAAACGACTGCAAGCACTACCACCACCGAATGCTTCATTCACAGAAGGAAGACCTGAAGACCGAAGTCGAAGAGAAGGTCAACTCAGCATGGGCGCCGCAACCAGCCTCGTATTTGAAGATTGCACCAGTGCACATCTCCGGACCGGCGGGAGAAGCGGACACCTTCGCGCTACTGGATGATGGTTCCACCATCACCCTTATAGATGAAGAACTAGCTCAACGAATAGGAGCCAACGGCCCGGAGGAAACGCTGCACATCTCGACCTTCGATGGAGACACCGCCACCTACAAGAAGTCTCATCGTGTAACCTTCAACGCAAGAGGACATGGAGCAAACAAGCTACAGATAGAGGCGCGCACCATGAAGAACTTGGACTTGGCAGCTCAGAAGATACCTCAAGAAGCAATCACTGAGTGCGAACATCTACGGGACATCTCTCATCAGCTACAGCATGGCATCATGAAGCCAAAGATCCTCATCGGCCAGGATAACTGGCACCTTCTGCTGTCTACAGAATCCCGAATAGGTAGAAGAAATCAGCCAGTTGCATCGCGTACACAACTAGGATGGGTGTTACACGGCAGCCACACTCGAACCTTGGGACATCGAGTCAACTTCATCAACCACTCAGCTGATGAAGACATGGACCGAGTAGTGAAGAACTTCATAACAGCTGACAACCTCTACATCGATCCAAGAAGACCAAACAGCGACCCAGGGGAAAAGGCACTTCGTATTTTGCAAGAACACACTAAGAGGACTTCGGAGGGAAAGTACCAGACCGCCTTATTATGGAAGAGTGAAGAAATCAAGATGCCAGATAATTACGAAAATACTCTAAGGAGGCTTCACACAGTTGAGAAAAGATTAGATCGTGACACAGAGTTCAGGAAGAGGTACTGCGAACAAATGGAGGCACTCGTAGCAAAGGGCTACGCCGAACTTGCGCCGCCTACAAGAACAAACGCTAATAGAAGTTGGTACCTACCGCACTTTCCTGTCTTCAACCCGAAGAAACCCGAGAAAATGAGAATAGTGCATGATGCCGCAGCCAAGACTAATGGGACTTCACTCAACGATCAACTACTCATCGGTCCTGACTTACTGCAGCCGCTGCCGAGTGTACTGATGCGTTTCCGTCAATATCCGATCGCCGTAACTGCAGATATAGCGGAAATGTTTATGCAAATAGAACTGCGCGAACAAGATAGAGATGCATTGCGTTATTTGTGGCGTGGAAATCGACGTGACAGCAAACCGCCAGAAGAATATAGAATGAAATCCGTGATTTTCGGCGCGTCAAGCTCGCCTGCGACTGCAATCTACGTGAAGAACATCAACGCTGAGAAGTTCATAGAAGAAAGCCCACACGCCGTAGAAGCCATCAAGAAGAATCATTACGTCGACGACTACCTAGATAGTTTCAGAAACATCGAAGACGCCGTTCACATCGCCCGAGAAGTTCGAAGAATCCATCAACACGCACACTTCGAACTCAAGAAATGGTCTTCGAATTCCATCCAACTACTGCAACAGCTGGGAGAAGCAGCATCGGAAGACTCCATGGTGAACTTAGAAGATGGATGCCAGCTCGAACGAGTACTCGGTCTCATATGGCGACCGAATGAAGACCAGCTGGGTTTCAATTTGGACCTGGTGCGCGTCCCAGCAACGGTACTGAACAGCAACACGCCGACCAAGAGAGAAGCATTGAAGATAGTGATGTCACTCTTCGACCCGCTCGGCCTGGTGTCGCCAATCACCATTAGAGCCAAGCAGATACTTCAAGAAGTCTGGAGGCGTGGCACCGACTGGGATGAATGCTTGGATCAAGACCTGGCAGAAGCATGGAGCCGATGGATGCAACACCTCAAGAATCTCAGCGACGTCACCGTGCCAAGATGCTACCCAGGCTACAGTACGGCAAGATCACTCCAACTGCATGTCTTCGTGGATGCCAGCGAAGCCTCGTACGCCGCCGCGCTATATTGGCGCACTGTTTCTGAAGACGACAGCGTTAACGTGACACTCATCACGGCCAAAGCTAAAGTCGCACCGCTCAAGCTTACTTCGATTCCGCGACTCGAGCTACAGGCAGCAGTGTTGGGTGCACGCATGGCAACAGCTGTAAGGAAGGAACACGAGCAGAAGCCCGAAGCCACATACTACTGGACTGACAGCAGGACATCGCTCACTTGGATTCGCACGGGTTCAAGGTCTTACAAACCTTTCGTCGCTCACCGCATCGCAGCAATCGAAGAACACAGCGCGGCGAACGAATGGAGGTGGCTACCTACGAAAATCAACGTCGCCGACGACGCTACCAGAGACGTCCCTACAGACTTCACCAGCCTTCACCGTTGGTTCCGTGGCCCCGAATTTTTGTACGAGGAACCCGAATTATGGCCACAGGAAGCAGAAAGAAGTACGCAGAAGGACACGGGAGAAGAAAGAACATACGCCGTAACAACCAAAGAAGCGTCGCCGAGCCTAGTATACAGTCTACCTACAGTCGAGCGATTTTCAAAATGGGAACGCTATCTACGCGCAACGGCACGAGTACTTCAATTTATCGAACTATGTCGACCGCCAAAACAAATAGTGAGTTATAAACGAACAAAGAAAAATGCTACGGATGATTCAGATTGGCGCCGAACTTATAAGAAGAAACAAGCAGTCAAACACACAGAAAAAATCACTGCAACTTCAATAAGGCACTATAGGCCGATCTCAGCTGACTTGTTACGCCGCGCCGAGAACTTAATCATCCGAGCATCACAAGAAGACTCCTTTGGTGAAGAAATCGGCGATATGAAGATCGGAAGACCACTACAGAAAAATAGTAAGTTGCATCAGCTGACCGTCGAATTCACCGACAACGAACTACGGCTGAAAACACGAATAGAAGCAGCTACCGGTGTACCTGAAGACTTGAAGAATCCACTGGTGGTGCATGGCGAACACCGTGCAACAAGGCTGTGGATTGAACACATTCATCAGCAGCTCCATCACGCGGGCGTCGAAGCAACCGTCAACGAGTGCCGTCAAGAACGATGGGTCATACGCCTCAGACCCACTGTGAAGGCGGTCATCAGAAGCTGCATCAGGTGCCGTATGCGTACGGCGTCTCCACCGCACCCTGCGACTGGTGACCTCCCTCCATGTCGCCTCGCACACCATCAGCGAAGCTTCACCTACACCGGGTGGGACTTCTTCGGTCCACTCACAATCACCGTGGGACGGACCCACCAGAAACGATACGTGGCTCTATTCACGTGTCTCACCACGCGCGCTGTCCATCTGGAAATGGCCGCCTCCCTCAGCACCGACTCCGCCATCATGGCGCTGAGACGCATGATCGCACGCCGAGGACGTCCAACGCAACTGTGGTCCGACAACGCAACCAACTTCCACGGAGCCGACAAGGAACTACGCCAGGCGATCAACTCGGCCATGGCAGAGGAAGCATCAAAGAAGACCATCGACTGGCGCTTCATACCCCCGGGCGCTCCATTCATGGGCGGCGCTTGGGAGCGTATGGTGCGCTCTGTAAAGACAGCGCTCTCTGCCACACTGCATGAGCGCCACCCGTCGGAAGAAGTCCTGCAGACCTTGCTCGTCGAGGCCGAGCACACGGTGAACAGCAGGCCACTCACGCACGTCTCCGTCAGCACAGAAGACCCAGAAGCCCTCACACCGAACCACTTCCTCCTGGGCGGGCCAGGACGCCTGCAGTCACCGGGCGAGTTTAGCGAGCGCGACCTGAACCTGCGCGCCTGCTGGCGCGCCTCACAGCGCCTTGCCGACATCTTCTGGGCCCGATGGGTCCGGGAGTACCTGCCTGAACTCCGAAACCGGCGGGAGCCCCATGGACGAGGGCCTGCTCTGCACAACGGCGACCTGGTCCTCATCGTCGACGGCAACCATCCACGCAACACCTGGGTACGTGGACGAATCTGCGCCACATACCCGGGCCCCGACGGAGTCGTCAGAACAGTCGACGTGGCTACCAGAGGGGGAGTGCTCCGACGGCCAGCTAAGAAAGTCATCGTCATCCCGGTGAACACCAGCAAGCCTGCACAGGCATCTACTGCATCGTGTCGAGCGGCGGCGACTACGATGCACGGCGGGAGAAATGTGCAGGACAACGATTACTAATAGATATTATGTATAGATAACGGTTATACGTAGTTATAAGTTTATAAAATTATAAGATAGTTCGTAAGAAATAGTAAGAATCACTTTTTATTATGAAAATTTGAAAGTCGTATAACTTTGCTTGTAATAGATCCTTAAGTGTAATTATTGTTTTGGTTAATAGATGATAATGTATATTTTACGTGTTTAACATTAGATTGTAAGTTTTAAACCAATAAAGGATAGAAATTGACGTTTTTCAATATCCCGCTAGGGTGCCCTGAAGAGGCGTTACCGCGACGTAAGCACTTTGCACTAAAATGCTTATAACTTTGTAAATAATGATCGTATTTAGATAATTCTTGTTATAATAAGTTAGTTATATAAGCCCTCGTTATAGAAAAATAGATTGTACAATATTTGTAAAACTTTCGAATGTCAGGACATGCCGATAGGAAGAGATAGCAAATTTTAGAAAGAGATAGAGATAGAGTCGATTATAAATAATTCAATCGCTCTGATTGGTCAACCCTTTTCGCGACCTTATAGATTGACCTACTTTTAATTTCATTTTATTAATCGGAGCATGTCCTACGTTCGTGGCATATTGAACGTACCACCGCTCCCGCTCAGTCGTATTTCTCGTTGCGATTTTTCAATTTTTAAAATTTTTAATTTCCAAAGCAGCTAATTGCAAATTAACTTCTTTGTTTTTAATCTTTTTGAAAGTATTACTCGCGACTTGCCCTCTACTGAGCTGGTGTGCTTGGTGACCGCTTTTTCGTCTCTGTGTTGCTCACGAGTGTCTGTGCGTCCCACGTCGACCGTTGTGTTGTTTTTTCGTGTCTAAACCCCCGCCGGCTGAGCAATCGCCGCGGGGAGCCGATCGCTGCGTGCTGTGCTGCGCCGTGCCGAGCCAGCTCGACGCCGCTCACCTCCTCCTCCGTGCTGCTACAGTGCTGTGTGCCACCTAGGCGCGCAGACTACCTTGTGGGCGTCCATCTTTCCGCAGGTGGAGCCGCTTTCATCGAGGTCGTAAGTCTTTTTTATCTCCTTTCCTGGCATTTCCTATCAGTTATTATTTCATAAATAAGTTAGTCGGGCCTTAAGCCCGTGCCGCGTTGCCCACTGGGCACGCGAGTATCTTCCCGCGTTTTTTTTTTTTTTTTTTTTTTTTTTTTTTTTTTTTTCGTTGCCGCGCCGCCTCGACCGTTAGTCGCCAGCGCCCGCGCGCGCCCTGTCGGGCCTCTCGTAGCTTGTTAGGCGACGGCCGTTGAATAGGGTGTCCAGACGATTCGGTGTTTTCAGTACTTTATAAATATTTTATTTTAATTTTTTATTAAAAAATATTTTCTTTTCTCATTCTCCCGCAATCACTCGTGGATTGTTTAGTTTTAAATTAGATACCCTCCCCTCCCTGCTAACCGCAGCAGGGCGGGTTCACTCGTGCACTTGTTTTACTGCATATTATTGATTTTTTCATTTTATTCATTCATTTTATTCATTTTAAAAAAACCTTCCTCTTTCTTTACACTCAGCCATGGCCATGAGCCAGGAATTCCGCATGGAAGCCTTCTTTGAGTTTGTCAGGGTCAACTTCCCCGCAGCCCTAGATGCTTTTGACTCCTTCCTGAACCGTTCTCAGGAAGGCCTCTCAGTCTCTCTCCCTCTCTCAGGGACTCTGGAATCGACTGCGCCCCCCGCCTCTCTGGAAGGCCAGCCACCCGCGGCCGACCAAAGCCTCCCCGACTCCGACATGGAGCTCGACCGCGTCGCCGACTCGGCCTCTCAGGACTCCCCAGACGATGGTTTCATCGAAGTCCGCCGTAACGGAAAGCGAACCCACGCTTCCCCCTCTCTTGACCAAACCGGAGCCTCTCCTCCGGCCAAGGCCGTCAAGGCAGCTGATGGCGCCTCCCGCCCAGCCCAGCCTTCCGTCTCCAAAGCTCCTTCTGAGCCAAAGGTGAAGCCCCCACCTCCTATAATCATCCAGGATAAGTCCGCCTGGATCCCTATATTCGCCGCCTGCCAGCAGCGCGGCATCAAAATATCCCCCGCGAGGGATTCCATCCAAGGCGTGCGCGTCAACGCCGTTACAGTGCTCGACCACCGTGCACTCTCCAATCTCCTCAGGGAAAGACAAATCCCCTTTCACACCTACGCGTTGGAAGAGGAGCGTCTCCTGCGGGCCGTCATTCGTGGCGTCCCTAAGGAAATCGCAGAGGAGCACATCCTCGCGGATCTCCGCCGTCAAGGCCTTCCTGTACACGAGGTGCACCGCATGTGCAGGGCTCGTACACGAGAACCATACAACATGGTTCTTGTCATCTCCAGCTTTTCCCCTGAAGGGAAAGCTATATTCGACATTTCTGATGTCTGTGGTCTCCGCGGTATTGCGGTGGAGACCCAACACAAAAAGTCCCCCGGGCAGTGCCATCGCTGTCAAATGTATGGACACTCAGCCCGGAATTGCTTCGCCCGTCCCCGGTGCGTCAAATGCACAGGCGACCATGGCACCAAAGAGTGCCCTCGTGCGCCGGGCACCCTTGACCCGCCGTCGTGCGTGCTGTGTGGGGCCACTGGACACACCGCCAACTATGGTGGTTGCCCTAGAGCCCCGCGCAGACCCACGCCGGCTGGCCGTGGAGGTCCGCGCCCACAGGGTGGCCCCCCCTCCCGACAAGCGCCCCCCCCGCTAAGGGGCCCCGCTTTTCCCGCTCTCGAGCGCTACCCCCCAGCTCCCCCCCCAAATGCGTGGGTAAAACCCCCGCAAATGGGGCGAAACATCGCTGCCCCTCCGCCGCAGGTGCGCCCGAGCCCCCCTCCGGCCGCCCAGCCAAAGCAGCAGCGTCAGACGCCGCCGTTCACCAGCCCTCCGGCGGTCCCCTTTGATGCGCTTAACGCAAATTCAGCAGCGTCACATCTGGGCGTTGTAGTCGATTATGTTCGCCACATTGGCCCGCGCCTAGGCGAACTTCGCGTCTTCGCGGATAAGCTCGTCCGCTTTGCAAATTCGCCGCATGATAGGCTTGCCGCCACATGCGAACACCTCGACCTTTTGGAGTTGGTCTACACCTACTCCTTACCCAACCAATTTAGCAGATCATAATGGGTTCCACGGCCCGTAGAATAAAGCCCAAGTCCCTTACGCTTGCATTTTTCAATGCAAGCGGCCTTGCCCGCCAGCGGGATGAGGTGGCAGTGTTTCTTAGAAAACATCAGTTAGATATTCTCCTCGTACAAGAGACCTTACTTAAACCATCTGTCCGTAACCCCAGAATCGCGGGTTATAACATCATTAGAAAAGATAGACTAGGCCGTAAAGGCGGCGGCACAGTTATTTATTATAATAGGTCTCTACACTGCGTAGAGATCCCCACTCCGCCGCTTGATAATATGGAAGCCTCGGTCCTTCGTCTTGGAATGACGGGCCATCAGTCCATAACAATCGCCTCCATCTACCAGCCCCCTTCTAAAAGAATCCTCGAGAGCGACCTGCAGGCGCTCCTTGCCCTAAGCAACGCCGTCATTTTGGCAGGCGATTTTAATTCTCCTCATACGCAGTGGAATAGCCCTGCTACCACTGCGAACGGTCAGATTTTACGGAGACTTTCTGACTCCCTATTATTTGATGTTATAGCTCCCGCTTCTCCCACTCACTTTTCTCCAGTAGTAGGACATAGACCCTCGGTTTTGGACGTGGCGCTTCTGAGGAATGTAGCCCTTAGGCTGCACTCCCTGGAGGTGCACTCTGAACTGAGCTCTGACCACCGTCCTGTAGTGATACAGCTCGGTCCCCCTGCAGACCCACTGACTGACGAGCCCAGGACGGTGACGGACTGGCACAAGCTCGGGAAAGCTCTCGAGTATACATCCTCACCAGCCCTGGACAAAATCCCCGACAAAATTGAATCCTCCGACGACGTTGACCTAGCAATCGACGCCTTCACTAGCCACTTGCACACAGTCCTCAAGGACTGCTCCAGGGAGGCTCCAGCGACGGACGAGTTCCGCCGCTGGAGACTGCCTGAAGACGCAAGTCGACTACTGAGGGAAAAGAACGCAGCAACAAGAGCATACGACTCCTACCCCTCCGAGCAAAACCGGCTCCGCATGAGGACCTTGCAGCGCGCTATTAAGGCCCGCATGCAGGAGCTACGTGATGAACGGTGGGGTAACTTGCTCAGTGACATCTCGCCATCGCACACAGCCTACTGGCGTGTAGCGAAATCTCTAAAAATAGATAGGACAACAGACATACCACCCCTGACACGCCCTGACGGGTCCCCTGCCTTCGATGACGACGAAAAAGCTGAATGCTTAGCAGACAGCCTGGAGAGCCAATGCTCTCCTAGTAGGTTACAGACTGACTTCGACTATATTCAAAACGTAGACACCGAGGTTTCGCGATTCTTTGCTTCCCCACCAGTCACACCGTTAGAACCTTTTACACTAGAAGAGGTGCAAAAGGTCATACGCTCCCTAAAGATTAGGAAGGCCCCAGGATCCGACGGCATCCCAAATCGGATCTTTAAGTACTTTTCAGTCCCACTTCTTCTACTTCTCCTCGCCATCCTAAATGGCGCTTCGAAGCTTTGCAAATTTCCGGCCGCCCTGAAAGATGCAATAGTTATAGGCATTCCCAAACCGGACAAGGATCTATCTGATCCCACCAGTTACCGACCCATCAGTCTTCTTCGCACTTTCGGTAAACTGTATGAAAAACTTCTGATCATCCGTCTGAGGGAGATTATTGACTCCAACAAAATCCTCATTGATGAGCAGTTTGGCTTTAGAGCCAAACACTCTTGTGTCCACCAAGTGCACCGCCTCACGGAGCACATCTTGTCCGGTTTCCATAGCAAAACAGCCACCGGGGCAGTTTTCTTCGACGTCGCAAAGGCGTTCGACAAAGTCTGGCACAACGGCTTGTTATACAAGCTGTCCAGGATGCCCTTGCCCGACAGTCTCGTGCACATCATACGGGACTTTTTGTCAAACCGCTCCTTCCGCTACCGAGTACACGGCACTCTCTCAGAGCCCCATCCCATAAGAGCAGGCGTCCCACAAGGCTCTGTGCTTGCCCCTCTCCTTTTCACGTTGTATATCAACGACATCCCTCGCACTGAGGGCGTGGAGCTGGCTCTTTACGCCGACGACACTGCCCTCTACACCTCCGATAAAAGCAAACCCACAGTTTGCGATAGGCTTCAGCAGGCAGTCGACAGCGTCGGTGCCTGGTTCAAACTCTGGCGCATAGAGATTAACCCCCAAAAGAGTGCCGCAGTGTACTTCTCCATAGACTATTTAGGCGCCACCAGACCTGATTTGAACCATCAGGTCCTTAGAACCATTCACCTTTACGATCAGCCCATTCCATGGGCTAAATCCACCAAATATCTAGGTGTCACGCTTAACCACAGTATGTCTTTTGCACCTCATATCTCTCGAGTTCGCGCCCGAGCGCTTTTCTATATTAGCCGTCTGAGATGTATGATCTCAAATCCTAATATGTCACTTCGCAACAAGCTTACCTTGTATACGATGTGTATCCGCCCCGTCATCACGTACGCGAGCCCAGTGTTCGCCCACGTTTCCAAAAATCAGCTCAAGCGGCTTCAAATAGTCCAGAACAGGTTCCTCCGCATGGCCGCGCGTGATCCGCGGTTGCTTAGAGTAGTAGACCTTCACAAGGATTTCCAAATCGAATCCTTAGAGAACTATATGAAGGAAGCGTCTAGGCGCTACTTCGATAGTGCTTCCAACCACCCAAATCCGCTTATAGCTAGGGCTGCCACCTACAACCCAACGGCCGACTTAACGAGGCGACGCCGCCGTCGCCATCGACGCCCGAGACACGTTCTCACAGACCCCGACGACCGCATCACGGTCGCCAACGCTTGGACTATGACCGACAACGCGCGAACTTCCGCCGCTTCATCCTCCACACTAGCAGTCAGTCACCGTACCCGCCGGCGGGTGCGACGTACGCGTACAAATCCTTCTCTGCGCTATACCCGGTACAAACATGTGCCGGGGCGCTTCTCTCCCGCTATCACTTGACCTTAGTCGTGTAGTAGGGATCCGTTCACACTCCAACAATAGCATTTTACCTAGGCTAACTCGTGTTAGGATAGGTTTCCATTCCCCTCCCCTCCCTGTTTCAGGTCTCCATTGGCTGCAGGCCGGCCATTGTCCCTTCTTCTCCTCGGCACAGGCCGGGGAGCCGGAGGGACAGTGGTCGTCAGTACCGGGCTTTGTTTTTGTTTTTAGCAGGGTTTCGTAAGCTTCTTTTCAGATTCGCCAGACTCGCCTTGCTCGATCTTTCCGTGTGGGGCTGGACTCGGCGTGTTAGGGACATGTTAGGGACGTAGGTTCTTTAAATTCAATCCGACCGCGCAGGGGTTCCTTGCGGTGGGGAAGCAGCCGCTTGCGGTGGGACCTCCCCAGGGGAATCCGGCGCTGCTTGCAGTGCTGGAATCCCCACGGTCGGGAGGACCCTGCTGAACCATCGCGGGGGGCTCTCTGGTGTTTGCCCCTTCGGGCTGAGTGCTTTAGGAGAGTTGCTCCCTCTCACTAGGTTAGTTTTCGCTTTAAAAGCCTTCGGGCTAAAAGCACAGTTATCCATTTCGAAAAAAAAAAAAAAAAAAAAAAAAAAAAAATCCTACGTTCGTCAGTTCCAGTTCCAGCTCCAGTTGAAGACGACGGGCAAACAAGAAAAATACTCAAGCGCTCCTGAATAAGAAAATAGAAGAAAGAAAACACTGAAGCGCTCCTGAGTAGAAAATAGTTACTCTGTAAGAAGACTTGTGGCAAATAAATCCACGCTGTGTACCTAGTGATTTGGCATCGGATTTTTACTCGATCACACTCTCTCCAACAATCCCAGCATCTCGCACAGGTTCACGCCGTAGAGTGTGCCAATACACGTACTTACACTTGAAATACATAACCCTCCCTATTTTTTTTTTCATACGGCCCGCCTGATGTGAAGCGGTTACCGTAGCCATATTATCGCTCGCAACATAAAACATCGCTCGCGCGCCGCCACCCCCGCTGCCATCGCAGCATCTCCTTCCCATCTGGTGACCTCACTCACTCGCAGGAACACAACAACCCTCAAGGAAATTGTTATTTGACTGCAGTATTCTGTGAGGTGGAGGTACATTCCCCAGTCGGGTAGCTTACATACAATTACGCTCCCTACCTCTCTTTTCGCCAGAGCTTCGTTTGTCAGTTAGGGGAAGTTGGCTTTGGTTCAAAGATATTAAATAATAAATATTGTCAGACAAATTACACAGCGCCATCTAGCCACAAAGTAAGCGAAGCTTGTGTTATGGGTACTGACAACTGATAAACATTATGTAAATACATTTTTTATTTGTAAATACATACTTATTATGATACATAGAAAACACCCAGACTAAGACAAACAAACATGTTCATGCACACAAATGTTTGTCCTATGTGGGAATCGAACCCACGAGCGTTGGTGTCGAAGCCGCGTCATTGACCGCTACGCCACCGAGCTCGTCAAGACGACAAAGATGTTATTAAACCACTTACACCCCTAAACCTTCTTCGTCAGTCGGGTAACAAACGTGTCAAATCCCAATGTGTCAAGCCTGACGTGTTACTGACGAATAAATTTGTAGGAATATCAAAGTGCCGTGTTTACAAACGCTCTTCATAAATAATTCCCGCGGACGTATTTACGACGCCATTACCACCGAGATAAACTATTAAAGTATTCATGTATTAATCTAAATACCTCGCGACTTGTATCAACAACAATATACTACCTAATCGTAATACGTAATGGGGTGTAAGTGGCTCACCGATATCATTTTATTATTACTAAGGAGGTTGCAAGTCGTTTAAAAAAATATAACATTCGAAATTAAAATAGTTCCGATTAGTTAGAAGTGCAAAACTTTTAGTGTACCCCATGTTTATGATTGTAATACTTATCTTTGAGTATTATTTACCACCAGCAAAAAGTATTTTGTGTTTCGAAGTACAAATAGATGAACCGACTCGCACTTAGCCAGTATTTATCTGAATATTTTAGGTATACTATGCAAAAAACACGGGGCGGGGGGACCTTTTGATTCCGACATTTCCGACGAACGTGCGCGGGACGTATGAAGCGCGCGGGTGAAATCTGATATTTTTCTAGCTTTATGCGCGCTCTTAAAGCCAAAGCCAATATCAACTGCACTTGGTGGACTAAGCCGACTAGTGAAAGACGTCGGACTCGACTGATAAAGTACCTCTACCAGAAGACGGCTAAATAATAATATCCTTGAGTATTATTGTGTTCGTACGAGTGAGTGAGTTTACCAGATGTGAGGAGATTGTTTTTTCTTAAACAAGTCATTAAAAAACCGAGAGACCAGCGCCCCTAGCCAAGTGTAATTCGTAGCGTAACGAACGTTAGATAGATCACGTGACATTTGTCAATTCTCATACTAAAATGTTCGATTTTGACAAATGTCACGTGATCTACGTTCGTTACGCTACGAATTACACTTGTCTAGGGGGGCTGGGGCTATACCGCCGAAGCTCAAGCCGTTTACCATCGGATCTTTATGATTGCGAAAATGACACTACTGCTTAGATTGCTGGTAATCATGTTTAGCTCAGCTGGAAGACACCCTAGAGCTCTACCGCCTGAGCTGAACATGTTTGTAAAAATCCCCAGTATTCGAGCCGCAAATTGCAAAAAAAAAATGTCTCGTAATTCATAAATTTTACCGAATTAAAAACAAATGTTTGGATCTTATAGATCAATACAGCCCCCTTACCACCATCTCTTATTGCGATTCAATAATTGAATAGATTGCTTATTCATACCAATGAATAAGCGACTCTATTCCATTTGAAATAGAGTCATTCTATTCAGTTATTGAATCGCAATAAGAGAGGGTGGTAAGGGGGCTGGCCTCTATCTCATGGCCTATGGATTAATACAGGCCTGCCTAGTGAGATTACTTGTCGTGTCCACGCTGTATACTGACGTCTATCGTTCACAGAACAATGTTTTTTTAAGCTATTGCATAGCTTCTATCGCGGGCCTTGAGCGCGGGGACCGAATCCAGAAATTCCGTAACGAAAAAACCTCACGCTCCCCACTCCGACGGGCAAGGAGGTGTGGCTTGAAGGCCGTGCATCGTCTAACGTCGTTTCAGTTCGGCAGTCTTCGACACGGCGTTGTGTGCGTGCGATTAGACGTATTGTACGACTCTACGAAACTCGTTTTATTTATTTAATAATAGAAAAAATTGTTTTCTTATCGGTCACCACGCTCAAAAAGTGTAACTTGAATTAATATCAAAGAAAAAGCAATACTGCATGAATAAAATAAATAAATAAAATTATAATTGCATAAGTTGATACAAAATGCTATGCAATAGCTTTACCGCGGCAGTCCCCGAGTGCCACACGTCTTTTTTTTTTATTTTTACATACGATTAAGGTTTTTTTTTATTTTTACATACAAGCGTACGACCTGCCTGATGGTAAGCAGATAAGTAAACTCTTGGGGGGGGGGGGGGGGGAGGAATCTCGCTTATAAAAAGTAATTCTTGTAAATGAATAGGCTCCAAAACCACTGAACCCATTTTGATGAAACTTGACAAAGTTAAAGATCTCGACAAACTTGAGGTATGTGTCCAAAAAAATTGAGATCGATCATGTCCTTGAGAGATCATCAAATACATTTTCCATTGAAATACCCTTAGTGAATCTACTAGTTAAACTCAACCCGTTTTGGGCCCGTGGGCTAGATAGAATCCGGCCTATAACAAATAACGGTATTAGTGAATCCAGGCAGGACCAAACATAAACATTCCAGCTGAAGCCGGGCTCCATCACTACTTCGCTAAGTAACAAAATCTTCATAACCACATTAGGCGTTGCCCACTAATGCCCACCCGTGTTTGCCCACTGGTGTTAAAATATATGTTTACTGTTAGTACCCGCAAATATGCGTTTTGCCTGTTTACACTACGACTTATCGTCTGTTCGTTTGTGCTGAATGTCAAAACGTTCGCACGTTCAAGTGATAAATATGCGATATCTGATATTGGGGTTGACGTTGTATAATGTAGCATATGTCGCGATATCCGTGATATATTCGTCGCGACAAGGTGGGTTTTATGAAAAAGGTTTATTATGCAACTAGACGCGTTATCAACAGAGAGATACGATGGCGCCGTGTTACGTAGAGTTACCCTTTCCCAGGCATTATAATCTACGCTAAATGAGCATTAGAAGTGAATAGTAGGCTGTCTGATGAGATTATTTACAAGCAAATATATAATTTTAACAAAAAAAAAACTGACTCCAAACATTACTCTACATTTATGAATGTAGATATACGCTGATAATGATGATGATGAAAAAAATATGGGACCAATCTGGAAGTATACTCTTTCTAATAAAAAAAGTTTTTTTCAATTCGGTTTATAAATCACGGAGTTTTTAAGTAACAAACATTAAAAAAAAATACAGCCAAATTGAGAACCTTCTCCTTTTTTGGAGTCGGTTAAAAAATAGGGTGTGTCTGTGTCATGGACACGGCCGTGTGCTGTACGTGAATACGCTATATGCACTAAAATTATCTCAAAATGGCAGCGCTTCCCCTCCCCCGCACGCGATGTTTCATAGTCCTTACTTAGCGTAATAAATTCTTTGATCCTTCATCTATCCAGTGGTGTGATTGAATTTTGGATGGAGTTGATAGATTTGTAGCTGCAACACCGAACTGTACCCCCGATTTTGTTATCATTCGTTTTTTTTAATTGACTCCCTGTGGAAGCAAGACGTACTCACGTCAAAAAATAATAAAACCTGAAAATACTTAAGTTTTTCAGACGTGGTGAAAATGTTTACCTAAGTAAGCTTAGCTTTACTGGTTATGGATTAATTTAGAAACAGTATTTAGAAATACCGACTGGTAACTATTTTGGCTATACGAATAAAAGGGTGACAACAATATTTCATTTTTTTTTATACTACGTCGGGTGGCAGACAAACATACGGCCCGCCTGATGTGAAGCGGTTACCGTAGCCATATTAACGCTCGCAACATAAAATATCACTCGCGCGCCGCCACCCCCGCTGCCATCGCAGCATCTCCTTCCTTTCTGGTGACCTCACTCACTCGCAGGAACACAACAGCCCTCAAGGGAACCGTTATTTGGCTGCGGTATTCTGTGAGGTGGAGGTACATTCCCCAGTCGGGTAGCTTACAATTACGCTCCCTACCTCTCTTTTCGCCGGAGCTTCGTTTGTCAGTCAGCAGGGTGCACCGCGTGCAGGTGAAGTTGGCTTTGGTTCAAAGATGTTGATGAACCACTTACACCCCAAAATTCATTAATCATTTTCATGCATCGATTTGACACAGATAGGAGTGCGAGGTTTCATAATTTCATCTAAATACCTGATTCTAAAATTAATTTCGTTCGGTTTGTTCGCCGCCTTCGGCACGTTCAGGGGGCCTACCGCCGTAGCTGCAGCCGATTACCATTGGATTTTATGATTGCGAAAATCAAACTTCAGCCTATATTTATGGTACTTGTGCTTAGCTTAACTCGTGGAAACCCTGGAGCTCTACCAACTAAGCTGAAGATGTTTGTCAAAAAATAAAACGTAAGACCTAGTTTTCGAATCAAAATATTAGCTTCGGCGGCAGGCTCCCAGGTCAGATAAATAAATAAATAATAAATAAATAAATATTGTCAGACAAATTACACAGCGCCACCTAAATAAGCGAAGCAAGTAAGTCCTGCCCCAAAGTAAGCGAAGCTTGTGTTATGGGTACTAGACAACTGATAAACATACGTAAATACATTTTTTTTTTGTAAGTACATACTTATTATACATAGAAAACACCCAGACTAAGACAAACAGAGATGTTCATGCACACAAATTTTTTTGTGTGCATGAACAAATTCATTTAATGTGCAATAAATCACCTCACAGAATACCGCAGCCAAATAACGGTTCCCTTGAGGGCTGTTGTGTTCCTGCGAGTGAGTGAGGTCACCAGAAAGGAAGGAGATGCTGCGATGGCAGCGGGGGTGGCGGCGCGCGAGTGATATTTTATGTTGCGAGCGTTAATATGGCTACGGTAACTAACATGCACAAATTCCTATGTGGGAATCGAACCCACGAACTTTGGTGTCGAAGCCGCGTCATTGACCGCTACGCCACCGAGCTCGTCAATAATGTGGATAAAGAGCCTATTATTACGAGGTTGTCTATCATGGTATCGTCCCGCTAGTGTTAAGTGAGAGAGACGACACTCCGATTTACAATCTTAATACAGCATTGTCTAATAGACCCTTAGACCTTAGACAATGCTCTAATAAAAAAAAAAACAAATTCTCTAAACGCCTAAATTGCACATTAAATGCAACAAAGTCCGCCGTGTCATTTGACGCAAGCCTAGCCGCCTAGCCGGAAGGCCACCGGCAAGATCATTCAAAAATAAACGCCGTACAAAGAAAGGCCAAGCGACATCGGAGCGAGACTCGAATGTTTCCTGTGGGCATTTCGCAGCGCGCATTAATCACTCGGCGGCGCGGCGCGTACAGTGGGCGGCAGATATTGTCGGTCAAGATTATTGACTTTGTCATTCACATTCAATCCTTACTCGACCGTTGGACGTTAGATTTATAAAAAAACACCTCAACTTAAAGTACGTAAACCACTTCGGACATTTATGCCCTCAGGCACAGTACATATAAGTAATAATATTGCCACTCCCAGTACAGTATTGGCACTGCCTGCCGCTCTCTCATATCGACTTCACCCCCCTTCTGAGACAAATCTGGAACAGTTTGTATGGTGCCGCACGCACACACGCTCATTAACGCTCTGTACAAAAGTTATTATTTATGTAGTAGTTACCGGTGCGACATTTGACTTATACGACTGGTGTGACAAACAAGTGTACGACGTGCCTGCTGTAATGGTAAGCCGTCATTGCAGCCTATGAACGGTTTCTGCACTCGAGGCATCACTCACGCGTTACCGACCCTGTAAAAACCTCTTTACGCTGTTCAGGACTAAACACATACTGTAATGTCCTGGGAAAAACTTGGCAGGAAGTTCACTCAACAACCTGAAAATCTGAGATGGAAAGCTTCTCTGGAACTGTTCAGAACGCGCCCTTTTACAGTTTTCAGTGTGTGAGGAGGTATTCCCTGCCTATGGCGAGCGATGCTACAATAGAAAGTGGCTGTGGGCATCATATCAAACAATTCCTCTGATTATAGCCCAAAGTTAGATTGATTTACAAGTTCTATCTATTTTGCATTCTTAGTCAGATTTCGATAATGTTCAAAGAATTCAAGGTTATCCGTAGTCACATGGTATTTCCAATCAATAAGGAAGATAACTTCAATCAGTAGGTAAAATGTAAAGTGGGCAATTCTTTGATACAGATACGTGAGCACGAGCCGTGAGCTAATAAATTGCGTGATATTTAAATGTCAGGGAGAACAATGTAATAGTCACTACGGAATCAGTAATAGTGAGTTAGCCGAGTTAACCAATTATTTTTCATTGAGCAATTATTTCCACATTTTAAAATGTCGTTTGGAAATTCCATCCCGCATTTTCTGCATATTTTTAAATACTGAATTCAGACTAAGATAAAAAAACCGGCCAAGTGCGAGTCGGACTCGCGCACGAAGGGTTCCGTACCATCACTACATAGTATAAAACAAAGTCGCTTTCTCTGTCCCTATGTCCCTTTGTATGCTTAAATCTTTGAAACTACGCAACGGATTATGATGCGGTTTTTTTTAATAGATAGAGTGATTCAACTGGAAAGTTT
This sequence comes from Hypsopygia costalis, assembly GCA_937001555.2. Lineage (NCBI taxonomy): Eukaryota > Metazoa > Arthropoda > Insecta > Lepidoptera > Pyralidae > Hypsopygia > Hypsopygia costalis. Next base: position 377,047 of record OW443343.2, on the reverse strand, counting down.
ATATGTATAATATATGCATAACATAGTAGAAAAACACTGATAATTTAGAGGTTTCTAATGTGATGTCGTAAATAAACACATTTTTTTGCTCTTTCATTGCAAACGCTGGCTGAACCCAACGAGATAGATCAAAATAATGTAGTACAGTATTGTTCACCTTAAAATGGTCTACAAAAAAGTTCGCGATGGTATATGTCTATTTCTTAGTGGTAACACACAATAACCGTTATTTTATCCTTTGCTTTTTACAAGAAATAATGCCTTATTTACGAAGCGATTTTAAGCAATACAGAATTAATCCTTATCCAATTAAGTACCTTAAATACATTGCGCATTTAATATAGATCAATATGGCCCTTCACAGCATGTAATTTAAATGAAAAGTTTAGAAGATATTACACATTTAAAATGCAGGGACATAACGGCTGTGGCGGTACCGGCCGCGGAGCCGGCGGCGTGTGCCTATAACTGGGGAAGGACTGGATAGGACAAAGCGCAAAGACCTTCTGTAGTACATTTAGTATCAGCAATGCACCCGTGCGAAGCCGGGGCGGGTCGCTAGTTATCTATAAAAACGGCAAATAAATCACGTTTGTTGTATGGGAGGCCCCCTTAAATATTTGTTTTTTTTTTATTTAATTATTATTATTTATTTTTAAAGTGAATATATAACTACATATTATGTGAGTATTTCAAGCGTCTACCTATTGCCGGTATCAATTGCGAGCAAAAACGCAAAAAATCATATTTGTTGTATGGGAGCCCCCTTAAATATTTAATTTATTATATTTTTTAGTATTTGTTGTTATAGCGGCAACAGAAATACATCATCTGTCAAAATTTCAACTGTCTAACTATCACGGTTCATGAGATACAGCCTCGTGACAGACGGACGGACGGACGGACGGACAGCGGAGCCTTAGTAATAGGGTTCCTTTTTACCCTTTGGGTACGGAACCCTAAAAAAGGAGTGTGGCTGTGTCATGGACACAGCCGTGTATTATGCACGTGAGTACGACGTTATATGCACTAAAATTATCTCAAAATGGCAGCGCTTCCCCCTCCCTCGCACGCGATGCTCCATAGTCCTTACTTAGCGTAGGTAATAAATTCGTTGATATTTCATCTATTCATTGGTGATTGAATCAGTTGGAGCACGGGACCTTAGAAGTCCCCGTGCTTCACCCAGGTGGAGAACTTTGGTGAAGCACGGGTCCGGACTCATGGAGATGATACTCGTAGATATGTAGCTGCAACACTAAACTGTATCCCACGATTTTGTAATCATTAGTGGTTTTGATTTGCCTCCTTGTGGATTTAAACACGTATCGCCGTCAAAATGTTAAAGGAAGTAAGAAGGTATTAAGAACTTCCTAGTGTTAACCTTTAAAGCCTACTTTCACTGAGTTGGTATGTTCAACTATGTGCCGCATAACAGTGAAAGATATGTCTACATTTATTAATTAAATAGCCAACTTGACAATAAATAAATATTCCTGGACAAACTGCCATCTAGACCTAAACTAAGCAAAGTTTGTATTGCTTCTATGGGTACTAGATACTATAGTTAACACATACATTTTTTTTTTGTAATTACATACATAATAATACATAGAAAACACCCAGACCAAGACAACACACATGTTCAGGCACGCAAATGTTTGGCATGTGCAGGGATTGAACCCGCGACCTCGGAGTTAAAGTGGCCATTACTAGCCTTTCGACCACCGTGCTTGGCAATTAAAATTATATATCAGCATCGTAAAATGCAGAAGACTAGAACGACTTGCGTTTTTTTAAATTTTAATAACTTTCGTCCGACTTGTCACCAAACTTTGATCGACCATAAATCGATTAAGGTTTTGTCGGAAATTCCATTTTATGGATGAAATTATTAATATTGTCAATGGAGAAAAAATAGAATATAATGTTTGTTACATCGCTTGTTACATAAACGCAATATTTAACATAGCTTTAATACCTATGTCTGATTCAGTGATTTCAGTGCATACAAAATTGATACGTATCATATCCAACTAGCCATTTGTATGGAGCGTTTTTGGGAAAGTCCAAAATTGTGACTTTCAAGATACCATATCTCGAGAAGTTTTTATGCTATCGAAGTGATTCTTTCGTCTATACTTACATTATAGCAAATAAAAAAAATGACAAAGTATCCTTTTTTAATTCTACGTCGGGTGACAGACAGGCATACCTACAGCTCGCAAGCATGAAATAACGCTCGCGTGCCGCCACCGCCGCTGCCACCGCGGTAACTCCTTTTTTGGTCTTTTTACAGCTTTGCCAATATTTAGCATATGTGATATAGCCACAGTGCATTTTTATTTGCTACTTCTGTGTGCACTACCTGATTATTTTGCCTATCGTTACTTGTTCTGTCCTTGTGTGGTCAAATGCGCTAATTGGAAATAACTTCTCGTACGAAGCTGAAGCCGATTACCATCGAATATTTTCATTCCAAAAATATAACTTAAGATACGTTTCAGTTATTGACAAACATTCTCAGCCTAGTCGGTAGAGCTCCAGACTTCCTAGCAGCTAAGCTACCATATATATATAACACAAATACCATACATGTAAGCTGAAGTTTAATTTTCGCAATCAAAAATTCCACTGGTAATTCAGCTCCAGCTCAGGCGATAGGCCCCCAGGCGTGCCCCAGGTCCGGGTAAAGTTTCGCAAGATTTTCATTCGTTTCTCAGACTTCGCGTCACATCATATTTTGACCTTTGCATGTCTGCAGAACAGACTGCGCTTTCGAGCATATTTATCTTTCATATGTGTCAATTGCAGACAATAATAATAGTGGCAATGGACTAATCTTTGTCTAAGTTAATTTGTTAATGTGTTTTATTTATGGACACTTGTAAAACCATCGGCATTACACGCGCGTTGTTGACCAGTCTGTATTGTCCACTGCTAGATACAGACTCTTCCCAATAAGCGACATACTGAAGTACATGGAACATGTCTCCAGACAGTCAGGGGAGAGTGACTAAAGGAATAAGGACAGCACAAAAGATTCATGAGGGTCGTCGGTCGACGTATCATCAGTTCTGCAGCACTGGACCCACTCTAAGATAAGATGGAACATCGTAATTTGTCAAAAATACATCAGGTTCATTTTAGTCTCCACTACAGGAGCACGACCCTCTCTCGTCCGTCCTAGACGGACGGAGGATTTAGCCTACACTCGCCACGCTGTCCAAACGGGTTGGGGAGGCCTGATTGATATTTGATAATGTATTTCCCTTAGTCGCCTTGTACGACATCCATGGGAAGAAACGGAGTGATTCTATTCTAGTCTGCCGGAAATCACACGGCTTAAAAATACATAACTGCCTAATCAATCAGTTACCTACGTAATTAATGATGTTACTAGATGAAACCTCATGGGTACCATCCTTAGTTGGTTTTTACTTTTTTCTGAAGCATGGCTGACCATTATCACTAATAAACCAGCTGTAGAATAAAAAATCCCATTGAAATTGGTTGTGAGCTATGAAGACAATGACACCGTTGGCTGCGTGACTTAAAACCAGTACTTTAAGTACGTAGGTCGTGGGTTTTACTCTCGAAACAAAGATTAATTTGAATGGACCTGCAAATATTTTTAGTACTTTATAATGGTAGTAAGTCGGGTGCCAAACAAGCATACGGCCCGTCTGATGTATAGCGGCTACTTTAACCATACAGACGCTTGCAATATGTCATCATATTGCTATTGCTCGCGCAATTACACCTCCGCTGCTAAAGCAGAGTATGTTCAAATCTAGTAACCTCACTCACTCGCAGAAACACAACAATCCTCTATAGTATTGCTATTTACGTATTATTATTTACTACGTACTTCTCGTATCAGGCTCGACATGTCTCACCTCTCTTCCGCTAGTCGGCAGGATGCACCGCGTGCAGCTAAGGTTGGCTTTGACTCTAAAGATAGTGGTGAGCCTCTTACACCTCATAAAGCTGTGATCTTTATGATGCTGTAAACATAATGTTACCTCTACTGCGTATTTGAGAACTGGCGAGAACCAGTAATTTTGTATAGGTAATCGGTTTCTTTTTAAAAAATAGTTAAGCGATGTCGACCGTAGCCTATGTATGGATGGGTTTATTTACCCCGAGCTCTTCCGTGCTTCGGAGGGTACGTTAAGCTGTCAGTCCTGGGTGTTTTCATTAGACGACAGTCGTTAAACCAAGTCAGTAGCCTTTGGGCGGCTTGAAAACACTGGCCTCCGCCATCCGCAGTAGAGCAGCGTGGTGGAGTATGCTCTGATCCCCTTCGATTGAGGGGAGACCCGTATCCCACCAGTGGGATGATTATGGTTTGAAGCCGAATCGGTTTATATTGTATCATAGGCCGAGTGTACTCGCCGGGCATGTTTTATGTATCAAGTACACAATGCTACGTCGGCATGCCGTGTCGTTTATTGCATGCGTGGAAAAAAATACTGAACTGTAGCCACACCTGGCTGGAATATTCTACTCAAATACCTTACTAGAAATCAAATACATACCAGATATTTCTAAATCGTTAAACGGTTTTGCCTCCTACTTTTTGATAACGATTTTTGTTGCCGAACAGCTGGTATAACTTATTTATTCAGATATTTAACCTCCCACATTTTGGGTACAGCGCTTGGTATAAAATTAACAGGTCGCGGCACGAGAGGGGTTAAGGGATATGTTATGGTCAGGGTCCTACCGCCGACGCTGAAGGCGATTCCCATCGAATATTTTGATACTTAAAAATAGGTCTATGGTTTAAGTTATTGTGGAATATTATAGCATTACCGATAGAAGTTCAGGGTTTCTACCAGCTAAATTAAACACAATTACCAATAAACAAAGCTAATGTTTGATTTTTGAATTCAATAAATACGGTGGAGATCGCCTTCAACTTAGACGGCAGGCTCCACCGCCGAAGCTGAAGCCGATTATCATGGAATATTTTGACCCGAAAAATAGTTCTTACGTTCATCATCTTCAGCTTAGTCGACAGAGCTCCATGGTTACCATCAGCTAACCTGATCACAAGTAGCATAAATCTAAGTTAAAGTTTCGGCGGTAGGGCCACAGGTCTGGATATGGATTTTTGTTTAAAACGAGTGGAGGTCCCGAATGGGGCGACAACGCGTCCCCGTAATTTTATTACATATTTAATTTTTCACCTTCCTCATCGACGCTGTAGCTCTAATGACAGTGTCGGGCCTTATCTGAAGCCGATTCCCATCGCATGTTTCACATCAAATGGTAATCGGCTTCAGCTTCGGCGGGAACGCCCCAGATCAGAAAATAAAACTTTTTTTTTTCTGTAACATTTAAAATAATATTCGAATGAATTATGCATTTTATTATCTTTAAATCAACAATACTAAAAGCAATTGAACTCGTATTTGCACGCGACAACATTGTGCAAGTTTATACGGTATATTCCGGTGTTCTTTACCAGACATAATTATGGTACTTAGCTTTGTTTCCACTCGTAGCTCCTCTAGTATCGAGATGTTGGTTCTTCGCGCCCGTCCAAGGAATGCGCAGCATACGTCTCCAAACCCACATCTCAAAGGCATTCGGCTCCGGTCGGCCACCTTCCAGCCATATAAAGGAAGGAATTACTGCGGCGGCAGCGGGGATGGCGGCGCGCAAGCGATATTCCATGTTGCGAGCGTTAATATGGCTACGGTAACCGTTTCACATCAGGTGTGCCGTATGCTTGTCTGCCATCCGACGTCGTAGAAAAAACATACGAGACAAACAGAGAACTTCTTTTGACATTGAAAATGTTGACATTGAAAATGTCTATCAAATCCTTTTCGGCCAATAAGCTATTTTCGCTATCTCTCCGAGTGAAATTGGTTAATAATTGTGTCATGTAGATGTGCCTTTACGAGTGTGAAAAAAAATTATTTTTGACATTGAAAAAAAATAAAAAATCTTTTCGCAAGATTTGTTTTAAATTCATTTTCAATGCCTCCGAAGATTGTGGGAACTGCAGGATCTGTGGATTTTTTGATGTCATTTGAAAGTATGTGTATGTTTTTTGTCTTAATCTGGGTGTTTTCTATGTATTATAAGTATGTATTTACAAAAAAAAATGTATTTAAATACATTTATCAGTTGTCTTGTACTCATAACACAAGCTTTGCGCTTAATTTGGGAATAGATGGCGCTGTGTAAATTGTCCAGAAATATTTATTTATTTATTTACTCTACATTACATACTTCTGTATCTTTGTGGGCAATTAATAGATAGCTTTAGTACTAGTGAGCTGTAGAAATATACTATAGAGAGAGATATCCTCCCACCATCAGGAGGTAGGCGGGCAGGCTCGCAGCGATACAGCGGGCAGCACTTCACAAATCACTGTTATCGCGCCAGCACCGCCGGAGAACACTCATTACTTTGAAGGAATCATGTTCGTGGGCTACGAGCTATTTCGGTTTCTGCTCCATCGCGATATCGACCATACATTACGCTTTGAACGCGCCAATGTTATAAAACAGTGTGTAAGTTTCAAATCGATAAGCTTTATATATTCAGCAGTCAGTCTTGTTAAACCAAGTCTTCTTAAACTCCCTTCTTTTTTTTTATACTACTAAGGCGACAAACAAGCATACGGCCCGCCTGATGGAAAGCAGTTACCGCAGCCTATGGACGCCTGCAACACCAGAGGCATCACATGCGCGTTGCCGACCCTGTAAAAACCTCTTTACGCCCTTTTTGAAGAACCCCATGCTGTAGTCTCCTGGGAAAACCTCAACAGGCAGTTCATTCCACAGCTTGGTAGCACGTGGATGAAAACCTCTCTGGAACCGCACAGTACGTGACCACTTCGGTTCTAATGTGTGAGGATGAATTCCCTGTCGATGGCGAGCGGTGCGACTGTAGAAGGAGGCCGTGGGCATCATGTCAAACAACTCCTCTTCTACCACTAATTTAGGAAATTGTGTGGCAGTTGTAGGCAGGTATGTTACTGTTTTGTACGTCTACTATGGCACAGACAGTACAGATAAAAACATGACTTCATCGACGTTTGCATACTGTTTATATATTTTTACCGATCGTGCGTCCGCTAAAATGTTTTATGCTAAACTGCGCGGCCGCGGTTTCATGTATGCACATACTTATGTGAGGTTTGCGACGGTATGAAAGCCATTGGAAAACATGCGAAGACGCGGAATAAATACAAAAATTATGTTCTAACCAGAATTCACCATTACGTGGCCAAACATGCGATTTGAAAAACCGGTTGCGTAAAAGTGTGATACTGAGAAAGGCAAATCCTGTAGTCGTTTCTACCAAAGTTTGGACACTCACACGATAACTCATGGTTTATCTCGTTCTCGCGTGGGCAATTACAGTAAGCTTGACAGAGAGGGGTGGTGGGCTTGTGGTGCTTCAAATAAATTACCGCGGCGAGCTAAACGAAGCACGTAGCTCACGGTATTCCGAGCTATTAGGTACAAACACAACGTCCCTGATGTGCGAGCAGGCGTAGGGTTGGCACAACAGAAAAGCCGGTCCATGTGTTCTCATAATCACGTTAGATATAAGGTATATTTAATATAAATTTTTAAAAGCCCAATTGAATATAAGTACATATTAAACCAAAGACTTCTTTCTACACATAAAAGTCTTTATATTAAACAAAAATATTGACATAGAATTACTACCTTCTAAAGTTGTAACGCTCGCCGTCGGCAGGATTTATACTCGCACTACTGTATTCTAAATGTCCCGTCCAGTGCCATTTTAGAGATGTTTTCTCCCATGCAATATCAAGCTTTCAAATGAAATTACCTGTCAGGTTTTCTCTGAAGACTATATATACCACGCGGTTGTATTACTATGCTGTGACGCGGTTCTGCAAAACGGAGAAGCTTTTATAGCGTCGGCAACTCGCAAATGCCACTAAACATGCATACATAGGCAGCGGTAACTGCTTGTTATAAACGGACCATAAGCTTGTTTTCCACTTTAGTGGTATAAAAATATACTATCATTTACTTATAACAATAATCAAATCGCAGTCAATTTTTGTTAGAGAAATGCCACGATAAGTCTTAGCCATACGTTCTCGTACTTCATAGTTAAGAAACATAATTTGGCAGGCCAGCCCAAACACTTCTATGTTTATATTACACACATAGAAGTCTATGGGCCAGCTTTGTAATTATTTGACGAACAAAAAGCCGCACACGTTCGGCTAATGCCGCGGAACGCCTGCCAACCCTAGCGCGCAGGGTTGAGCAAAAACGCCGACAAAGAGCATATTAGAGCGGTAGGGAACTAGGGACGCCGCCGTCCTTCCTCGGACTCATGTTTGAAGTGCCTTCGGCAGTTTCAAAGGCATCTGACGTTGCAGGGGTTTTATTTTTGATTTGATTGAAACACTATCGTCGAGCAAGGCAGGGTTGCACAATGGTAAAAGATTGTTAATAATTAGGTGTATACTCGGCTGATTTTTACGAAAGTAATTCCAATGACATTGTAGTTCTGCATCGTAGACTTTATTTGCAATTCACTAGGCACCTTACGATACATTTCGTTTTATAGACGCGCCGGCTTGGCGTGGCAAACATGAGATAAAGAATGTCGAGATTTTATATAGCGCTGTCATATAACAGAGTGACAAATTGAATTTCCTTTCAAAACATCGCATCATGTGTCTCATTTCCTTGTATGGTAATGACGTAAGTTAGTCTATAACTTTTCTTTCTCTACGCTCTGCATAGACAGCATTGTAGTTCTGTGGCGGCTTCTTCTCCCTTGGTGATCATCATGGTGATCTTGACTTAGTCCACCGTAGTTCTGAAAAGGGATCAGATGGTCAATTTAAAATGTAGTCAAAATTCGGTTCCAATCCACTCTCAATCTCACAGATTACAATAATATGAAACTTCAAATTATTAAATTAATCACACTGAAAATGTTATTTTGCCAAACAAAGAGATATCTCTCCTTTGCTATAATGTGTTGTTCGTATAGCCGTATATTTATAAACAAACCGTCTGGGAAGTGCTTTCAAAGTCAAAGTCAAAGTCAAAGTCAAAATATCTTTATTCCTTGGACTTTATAAAGCACTTTTCTATATAGAATACCGCAGCCAAATAACAATTCCCTTGAGGGTTGTTGTTTTCTTCCGTCTGAGTGAGGTCACCAGGAAGGAAGGAGTCACTGGGTTGGCAGTGGAGTTGGCGGCGCGCAGCGATATTTCATGTTGCGACCATGTCTACGGTAATCGCTTCACATTAGGCGGGCCGTATGCTTATTTACCATGCGATTTGAGTAATCGGCCAATGGATTCGGTGGATCGGCGACTGTTCAAATGATAAAATTATAATAACAGACCAATATCAATACTACCTACATTTAGTAAGATTTTTGAAAAACTAATTCTCGCTCAGTTACTTAATTACTTTAATGAAAATAATCTCCTGCACACTAAACAATTCGGTTTCACTCATGGACGGTCAACATGTGATGCTGGGGTAAAATTACTAGAATGTATATATGAGGCTTGGGAGGAGTCACGGGACGCCTATGGGGTGTTTTGTGACTTATCTAAGGCTTTTGATTGTGTGCAGCATGAAACTCTAGTCAGAAAACTACACCACTATGGTATAAGAGGCATCGCTCTTGATCTTCTTACTTCTTATCTGAGTGATAGGGTTCAGAAAGTAGATGTTAATGGAAAGCGATCACATGGATCAACTGTAGCGATGGGGGTGCCACAAGGCTCTATTTTGGGCCCTTTCCTGTTTCTCGTGTACATTAATGATCTACCTCATCTTGTAAAGAATAATCACGAAATAGTATTATTTGCAGATGACACTTCTTTAATTTTTAAGGTAAATAGACAACAATCAGAAATTGACGATGTAAATAATGCTCTTTCAAAAATAGTAAACTGGTTTAGTGCTAATAACCTACTTTTAAATGGTAGTAAAACCAAATATGTTAGATTTTTTACAAAAAATGTGAAACAAGTAAAAACCAATGTGGTGATGGACAATGAGAGATTGGAATTGGTCAATAAGGTTGTCTTCCTTGGGATAACATTAGACTCTAAATTACAATGGGGCCCACATATAGAAACGTTATCGGGTAGACTCAGCTCAGCAGCGTACGCCGTAAGGAAAATACGTCAACTGACTGATGTTGACACTGCGCGTTTAGTTTATTTTAGCTATTTTCACAGCATTATGTCATATGGTTTATTGCTTTGGGGTAGTGCTGCGGATGTAGACTCAATTTTTGTGCTCCAGAAGCGAGCTATCCGTGCTATTTATATGATGAGTCCCAGGGAGACACTGAGAAATAAATTTAAAGAGATAAATATTATGACATTACATTCTCAATATATTTATGAAAATCTTATTTACGTTCATAAAAATCAAACTAAATTTAGGAAAAACAGTGATCTCCATCAATTAAATTTAAGAAATAAAAACAAACTCGCTGTGCATATTACTAGGCTCCATAAAATCTCTAACTCGTTCCCAGGTCAATGTATACGCTTCTACAATAAACTTCCAAATGACGCGTTTAAATTATCCATGGGTAAATTTAGAAGATTTATCAAAACTAGACTATGTCAAAAGGCTTACTATTGTATCTCAGATTACATAAATGATAAAAGTATTTGGAAATGAATTGCTCTTGTTATGTTAATGATTGTATTTGTGTTTAATGTAACGATATTGGCAATTAAAAGAGTCGGCCTTGAGTTTCTTGCCAGTTCTTCTCAAGAAGCCCCGTCGCCGGAACTGGCACTTAAATTCACTTTCACATTCAAGATAGTGTGATGAAAGTGCATCTAAGCTCTGCGGATTTAAGTAGATAGTAATGATTTAGATACATGTCTTATATTTAATTTGTATGACGTTTCTAAGTGCTTTGTAAAGTCCAAGGAATAAAGATATTTTGACTTTGACTTTGACTAACCACAGGAATTAACGCGATCGTGCATCACATAACCACCACTGTTGGTGATTATTTATTACAAAATCGGGAGTCAGGAGCCATCGTACATGCCACAATTAGAATCAGCTCTTAACACAACATGTCATTTGGTGTGATTGGATTGCTCGCTTGATATATTAAAATCGCGATGTAGTTTCGACACCAAACTTCGTAATTTACATTATATTCGCAGTACCCCTATAGCGTTTAAAATCGTTGTAGACCTGTGTCTGTGCGCGCGTAGTTGAGATACTGCTGTTTAACTCTACTATGACAATACGGTGCGCCAGTGCGTCTCGTAGTTGGAACGCATTACTGATTTATTAATCAGATGCAAATTATTTACAACTGGAGTTTCCACACCATATGGCGAGCTACGTGCTCAGTGCGGCATTCCGTGCCACGCAACGAAGACATTTTTTTTTGTACTACGTCAGGTAAACAAATGGCCCACCTGTCGTTAAATGGTTGCCGTAGCTTTTCTTCTTCTTCTGTGCCTGTCGTAAGGAAGTTTGGCGTTCATTAAGGCTATTTTGACTTTAGATACGTGGCCCTAAATTGGGATCAAGTACTTAGTCCGAACCAATCTCATATATTTCGAAGCCAGGATGTCTTTGACCAGGTGGTCTACGGCCCTGTATCTTTCCCGGGATTATTAGCTGCAGGAGTTCGTATTTGATTTCTCGTTTCATTCTCAATAAATAAAAAATATTCCTGGACAAATTACACACGAACATGAATTACAACGTCCCAATGGCCGTGTGGTTTCCGGCAGACTAGAATAAAATCACTCCGTCTCTTCCCGTGGATGTCGTACAAGGCGACTAAGGGAAATACATTATCAAACATCGATCAGGCCTCCCCAACCCGTCTGGCCAGCGTGGGAAGTGTGGCCCAAATCCTCCTTCTGTCAGGGACGGACGAGAGAGGGTCGTGCTCCTGTAGTGGAGACTGAAATGACCTAATGATGATGATCTAGTCCCAAACTAAAGAAAGCTATGCGTACTAGATAACTGAAATAATACTTAAATACATTTTTTTTTTTTTGTAAATACATACATACGAGTATAATACATAGAAAACACATGCACTATATTCATGCACACAAATACTTGTCTTGTGCGGGGATCGAACCCGTAACCTCGGAGTCAAAGTGGCCATTGCTTGCTAACCATTGGACTACCAAGCTCGTGATTTCATTTTATTTCATTTCAATACTGATATCAATATGTATTGATATCAATATTGATATTAATAGAGGTATCAATACTAATATCAATACTAGCACGATATCGATATCAATGCTGGTTGATATCAATAAATACTTACTATACTATAAAGTGATAATTGTCACGAAACGATAGGGAAGATAATTATCTTCCTTATCATTTCACTCTCATTTAGATTAGTTTTATTTTAGTGTTATTTAATTTTAGGTACTTTAGTTTTATAGTTTAATTATATGTATTGTTTAGAGCTTAAGTTTATTTGAATAAAGATAAGAATTCCAACTGTCATTTCATTATCATTTCATTTAATTTTATTGTTATTTCATTTCATTCTATAGTCAATCATTTGAAGGATCATTTGCATTAATTGCTATAGAGGCTTACCTATATTGATTAATAAATTATTTACTTTAGTTATGTTATTGTTCGTTTTTTGCCAGTTATTTTTAACGTCGAAATAATGAAGAAGATAACGGGCAATTAAATAATTATTACTGAACAATGAACCAACTATGAGTTAGCTGTCCAATTACACTCGCACGCATCCACAACCTTGTCTAAATCGAAAATTATCACGCGCACGCAGGCCTAGGTGAAAAACTCAGTTGAATGTTCAACAATACTTTTTTACAGGACGTAATCGCAAAGCAGAGAAACAGTGTTGATCTGTGGTAGGTACCTACCACAGATCAACACTATAAATTTCTGTGCTTTGTGAGGTATGTACCTACCACAGATCAACACTATTTCTGTGCTTTGTGAGGTATGTATGTACCTACCACAGATCAACACTATTTCTGTGCTTTTTGAGGTATGTACCTACCACAGATCAACACTGTTTCTTTGCTTTGTGAGGTAGTAGTTGCTAGCGTTAATATGACTACGGTAACCGCTTTACATCAAGCGAACCGTATGTTTGTCTGCCACCCGACGTAGTATTAAAAAAAAGTACTAAGGAAATAATAAATCTCAGGAACAAGCAGTTGCAAATTCCCTACTTTTGGGGAAAATCTTTAACCGCTTGCAACATTATTTATACACACGTGTGCGTGTCGCCTAGTGTAAATACGCGTTCTGTAAAAAACTTCTCGCCAAATGAAGATTTTTTTTTCCATTCACTGATTCATCTCCGCGATTCATTTTCAATTCCAAGTGAATCAAAACTTTGTAGCAGTAAAATTGCATCGACATAAGAAAACTGAACACAAATACATTTTGAAATGTAATTCTTGGAATTTGTTCCACAAACAATTATTCCGTCATTTGAAGCGAATTAATTTGACTTAGTTATGGTTATATGTAATTGTTAATTTTAATATTATGTTCGGCACCGAGTTATTGAGTTGTGCTTGTAGTTTAGTACGCATGCATATCTACGCTTCAAAACGTAGGAAGTACATTGGATTATTTTTTTATAAGAGATAATACTTTTAAAACTATAATATTATTTTCAAATATATTGACACAGAATAAATACATATAAAAGTACCTCGTAGCTAAAAGTTGGACGTTTAAAACCTTATTTAATTACCATTTGGGTTTGGAGTGAGTAATTGGTGAATTTTAATAAAATCTGCGTAACTATACATACAAATCTTGATAATAACTATAATATAAACATTGATATCTTTTTTTTTCATAAAATAGTTCGTCATTCTAAAAAAAATATTTTAGTTAGAGGGTGGGTGTTAAGATTACACTCATCCCGATGGCAGATGTTTCTTGAAAACAAACGGGAACAATGATATAGATAGAGTAGAGTATCAGTGAAACACTGATACTCTATCTACGAGTATATCATTGTTTTTTTGGAGCCAGAAAAATACTGTCGGTATCCGTATTTTATGACGGAACTAAGGCTTATTGCATTCTTGGTTGTTCTATTTCAAAACCTAGTAATACTTAATTTACCCAAATTTTACACAAGATAAGTATAACCTTGTGTATTCTGCATGAAATCGAGATGTTCGAATTTTCGAAGACAATGAATTAGATCGACGGTCCCTACGTATAAAGCGACATGTCATTTCAGACATGTCTGGTTATACTACGATATAGTAATTAAATAATATTATTATTGGACAAATGAGTTAATTTCTTACTTTTTAAATATAATATACAATCAATAAAATAAAAAAGAAAATGTTTTTTACGGGCAATCTATAGCAATTTATGCAATAAAAAAATTGCCGTTTTTGACATGTCGCTTTATACGTAGGGACCGTCGAGATTTCTGTGGACTTTAGGTTTTAGGTCAGTTACTGGGTTTTAAACCGTAGTAGTCATATAAAGAAATATACTTTTTAAATACCTGACTGTTGTGTTAGAATAAATATTATAAATTAATTTGGGGCCTGTCATTGTGAACTGTCGTCGCCTGGCTAGTAAGCCGGTCGTCGCCCGGCCGACGCCCCCGCCGCGCCGGCAGGAAGCAGCGCCATCAATAGATGGATTATGGAGGCGCAGCTGAGCCCGCATCCTATCTCACACAACAAAAAAATGCAATAAGTACTTCGAAGCTTAGTCGGAAACATGATTTGCAAAAGTCCATGCTTGAGACATACTTTTTTCTCCTCTATGCCTATTTATGACAAGTTTTGAGTGCGAAACAATTTCAAGCGATAGGTAGTTGTTATAATTAGTAGTTACGTTACATGTATTAAGCCTCGTCTGTCTGTTTAGCCGGTATCTTCTAAACCACGTCACGGAATTTGATTTTTAACCGACTTCAAAAAAAGAGGAGGTTCTCAATCCGGCTGTATTTTTTTTTTGTTAATGTTTGTTACTTCATTACTCCATTTAAAAACTTCATACTTCATTTAAAAACCGATTTGTAAAAAAACTTTTTTTATTTGAAAGAGTATACTTCCAGATTGGTCCCATATGTTTTTCATCATCATCATCATCATCAGCTGTTTAATATAAGCCTTCTCCATATGTCTTCCATCAGATTAGCGTGCCCATCGAAGCACCGAGGAAGTAGTATGAAATTAATAAATTCATCCATAGACAGGCTACGGTCGACGTTGGTTAACTTGCGCAATCGATTAGTCAGGCATGCGGAACCTCGCAATCGAGGTTCTTCATTTTGTTTAAAATCAGTGATATCAAATAAGTTGGTAATCGTCTGCGACTGTTTCTTTAATAGAAAGTTGCAAACGAGCACGTGAAACAACCGGTGGTAAGTATTACAGCCTATAGACAATATCAACACTAAAAGTTCACTGATCCACATCCATGGATCAATGAACTTTTCCCTAAATAGTGAATATTTCCCTAAAATGGCTGTCTAGCCTTTTTAGGGAAATATGGGTTCTTCTCTTAATGTCGTATTTGTTCGGGAACACCGCTGTGGGAAGTAGTCTGTACACGTACATAATATAGTTTTTTTTTATACCACTAAAGTGACAAACAAGCATACGGCCCGCCTGATGGAAAGCAGTTACCGTAGCCTATGAACGCCTGTAACACCAGGGGCATCACACGTGCATTGCCGACCCTGTAAAAACCTCCTCACGCCCTTTTTGAAGAACCCCATGCTGTAGTCTCCTGAGAAAACCTCGACAGGCAGTTCATTCCATAGTTTGACAGTACGCGGGAGAAAACTTCTCTGGAACCGCGCTGTACGCGACCACTTAGGCTCCAATGTGTGAGGATGAATTCCCTATAGTTGTTACATGTTATAATAGGTATATTGTAATAATAAATTATTTCCTTCAGTAACGGCGGCCATAGCCCCATAGGATGCGGGCCGTGCCTCAGATGTGCCCGAGTCGACCGCGGCTTCCTGCCGGGAAGCGGAGCGGCCGCGCCGGCTAGCGGAGCCCGTAGCGCTCCTTCATCATACCATGACTAATCAATACTACTTTCGTCTAATATGTTTTACCTAAAGATACATTCTACCTGCCTACATTGTTGACGAGCTCGGTTGTCGAATGGTTAGCAATAGCCACTTCGACTCCGAGGTTGCGGGTTCGATCCCCGCACAAGACAAACATTTGTGTGCATGAACATGTCTGTTTGTCTTGGTCTGGTTATTTTCTATGTATTAAAAGTATGTATTTATTACAAATAAAATGTATTTTAAGTACATTTATTATTTGTCTAGTACCCATAGTACAAGCTTTTCGCTTAATTTAGGACTAGATGGCGCTGTGTAAATTTTCCAGAAATATTAATTTATTTAAATAAAAATAAATTGCGTCTGTTTTCATCGCGGCGTCTCCGTGTCTGGTCAGAGTCCGACTCGTAACCCGACAAAATGGGCCAGTTAAAAATACTAGCGGTATTGTTAGATGTTCAGTGACCCTGGACGGGGTCGGCAATCATGGGTTATCACCGCCGCTTCCCGTGTCCTCAATATCATGAGTAATTTCTAGCCCCCTCACTACACTACACTTATTAATAGTTATTAAGAGAACTAAATAGCCAAAATAAAAAACATCTGACGCGCAGCATGCGCCACCATAGCGAAATTTATTTATTTTATTTATTTTGGCCACTTTCCCGAATTGATATCGAAAAACCAAGGTCACTTCACATTACTACTTTTGGATGCTCTACACTACACGAATCCGAAGTCAGAATTTCGAAATTTTGAGTTTCATGGCAACGGACGGACATACAGAATCTTTATTTTGGCCACTCTCCTGAATTGATATCGGAAAACCAAGGTCGCTTTACATTACTACTTTGTGATGCTCACACGAGTCCGAAGTCAGAATTTCGAAATTTTGAGTTTCATGGCAACGGACGGACAGACAGAACGACCGGACGATTTTATAAGCTCAATAAATTTCGCTGAAAATGCTATCCCCTAACTACTCACAATGAGGCTCTAAAATCATAAGCCATAGCAAAAATGGGAAGGCAATGGGATTAGACTACAGATAAATAGAGTAACCTCCGCCAATCCACAGTTGAGCAGCGTGGTAGAGTATGCTCTACACCTCTTCGATTGAGAGGAGACCTGAATCCCAGCAGTGTGTTAACGACGAGATAGATTAAGTAATCCCCATAAATCTAATACCATAGAATAGTAATAGAATTTACGTACAGTTCAAGCTTGCGTACTGTGCACTATAATGCTGGTTTCCTAAGTAGGTTACAGCTTCGAACCTCGCGATGATAACGCGCGGAACAAATAACTCTCAGATAAGTGGTCTACTAAACACAACAGTGTTATCACAGCGCGGCGCCTCTCGCTTTTTGGGAAATAAAAAGTTTCTACAGTAAATTAAATAGTAACTGCGAGGGTCAATGTAAAAGAGAAAAATATATTCAGTATTTTAGAACTAAATATCGAAAAGGCCAAATACCTTAATAAAATATATTTTTCCAAGTCAAGTATTGATTCATGCGGACGAACGGCTATACGACGAAAATGACCTTCTGTGCTTCTGTCATAATTTTAACAAAAAAAAATACCGACTCCAAACATTGCTCTACGTTTACATACCTGTGTATCTACAATATTATAGCCTGTATCTACAGACTGATGATGATGATGAAAAAACTATGGGACCAATCTGGAAGTATACTATTTCAAATACAAAAAGTTTTTTTCAAATCGGTTTATAAATCACGGAGTAATTAAGTAACAAACATTAAAAAACAGCTGAATTGAGAACCTCCCCCTTTTTGGAGTCGGGTAAAAAGAAAAGTTCCTGCCTTGTGTTTGCCCAGCTTAGACTAGTGATCGTAGGAACTTCAAGAAGAAAACTTTCTAGACCAACACGGGACCCTCATCATAGTACAAATATATTTGTACTATGCCCTCATGCAACAAATTAAAACCTTTTTTAATTTGATAGTGCGTCTTTAAAATTGCTTAAATATGGACGCAATAAGAAAAATAATTAATGATAACAAAATACGGGGATGCAGTTTGATGTTGCAGCTACAAATGTATCATCCCCTTCCAAAATTCAATCACAGCACTGGATAGATGAAGGATCAAAGAAATGATTACGTAAGGACTATGGAACGACGCGTACGGCGGAGCTCGCATAGAAATTTGGTCATTATCCTTTGTTCCTACAGAAATATGAAACAAAATCCCAAAAAAAAAAAGAAAGAAAATCTCATTAGGACCACTTCATTATCCATCTGTATGTCAGACATGGGTTACATAATTATAATAACTAAACCCTAAACTATTTGCGATATAACTACGGTCAAAAGACCTACTGTTTAAAATACCTAAAGATCGTTTCACATATTTTTGTTATAACTAATAGGCGAAATTCATAAAGGAGAATTCACCTACGGTTTATTCAACTACAATTAATTAACCTAAAGTTGATTGAAGTAACGGACTATGATGATTTATTCATAAATTTTCATTTTCGTTACTCAATAACTATGCAGTGCGCTAAGTAACTAAGTTTTTATTAATAAAACCAAAGGGGGGGGGGGACAACACCTCACCCCGGGGGCTCGGAGGGCGAAGCCCCCCGCCATCTAAGAAAAATATTGCCAACCCCAACTTCACGTAGACTTGTCGGATCAATACTAGAGTGTTTTTGTAAGCCCGGAGGCGCTGAGGGAGTGCAGCCCTCTCACTCTTATGTCTGCCTAAGACTTGCACTAACACTTTTTAATTTTACTAACTTCAGATGTGATCTAATTTAGAAAGTAAGTAAATAATTGAATTGTGTAACTTTAGTTCTATAATTATTTCTGGAAGCAATTGACTTGGAATTATGGAATTTGTCAAGAAGCATGGAAAATAGGGGACAATTGATGATTTCAAACCCGTTATTTCATAAATAAATGTTTTTTAAAATTAATTTATATGTATTTCGGGGTGTAAGTGGTTCATCAACATCTTTGAACCAAAGCCACCTGCACGCGGTGCACCCTGTAGACTGACAAACGAAGCTCTGGCGAAAAGAGAGGTAGGGAGCGTTATTGTAAGCTACCTGACTGGGGAATGTACCTCCACCTCACAGAATACCGCAGCCAAATAACCATTCCCTTGAGGTTTGTTGTGTTCCTGCGAGTGAGTGAGGTCACCAGAAAGGAAGGAGATGCTGCGTTGACAGCGGGGGTGGCGGCGCGCGAGCGATATTTAATGTTGCGAGCGTTAATATGGCTACGGTAGCCGCTTCACATCAGGCGGGCCGTATGCTTGTCTGCCACCCAAAGTAGTATAAAAAAAATGTATACAATTTACACAGCGCTATCTAGTCCCAAATTAAACGCAAAGCTTGTACTATGTGTACTAGACAACTGGTAAATGTACATAACCCGCGACCTCGGAGTCAAAATAGCCATAGCTGGCCATTCGACCAACGAACTTCTCAAAAAACAGGGTTCAAGTAATGCGGGCCGTGTGTGACCCAAGAGTCCGAATCGCACTTGGCCGGTGTAGTTCTACGTCCGTCGTTGCTTGTTGAACGTAACCCTAGCCTGTTCTGTAATAAGACGAATAAAGGCCCATTCACAAATAATTATAACGTGAAAGGATACTATATTCAATCCTTATATTTTATTTTTCAACCGATTTCAAAGAAACGAATTGAATAGTCATCCTTGACAATAGTTCAGCCAAGGGATATTGAGTTCTATCCCCTAGGCGATAAAGTCACGTTTACCTTCGATATTCTTTAGTACAAACATCATCAATGGCTTTGTATGCTTCCTTTGCACGAAAAAATAAAGAATAAGACATCTGGCAAGCGGTAGTTACTCGTGTAATGAACTAACAGAGTTTCTCAAACATAGCCACATGTTCCCCTATTTTTAATCTATTAAAAAAAGAAGATCTCAAGTCAACTTTATAATATAATAATATATACTAAACAGGCGTATTTTTTAAGCTGGCTGGGAAAGTACCTTCACCTCACAGAATAACGCAGGTAAATAACAATTCCCTTGAGGGTTGTTGTGTTCCTGCGAGTGAGTGAGGGAAAGGAACGAGTATGAACTGGTAACGGATCGGCGACTTCTTGGTGTTCTGACTGATCTCCATGGGCGGTGGTGATTTTTTTCTATCAGGTAAACCACATGCTCGTTTGCCCCCCTCTCACATAAAAAAAAACTGTCGTCCACAAAACATATACCTACAAATAAAACAAAACAACCCTCAAGGAAATAGTTATTGGACTGCTGTATTCTGTGAGGTGGAAGTACTTCTCCAGTCGGGCAGCTTAAAAAACACGCTATGCCCTACCTCTCTTTTATATCGCTCCAAAAGGTAGCCCATATCTTTCACCGGCATATCATCTATGTTAAATGTCTATGTCAAATTTTATTTCCGTTTACACATGACAAGGTAACAAACAGGCAGATAGACAAAAACATTTTCACATTTAAATATGACGAGCATTAGGTAGGGGAAAAAGTGTATTCGCATTATACTGTGTATGAACTTGTAATATAATCTCTTTGGTTATACCATTTGTATAACCAAATGTTTTGTTGTTTTTATATGTATGTATTTACAAAAAAAAAATTAGTATAATATCAATTATTTAGTACCCATACCATTATTATGTAATCTGTGACCATACTACAAGCTTGGTTTAGTTTGGGACTAGATGACAGTGTTTAATTTGTCCAGGAATGTTGATTGATTATTGATATATTAATATATTAGTAAGGATATACGCGAGAGCTTAAGACTATTAGACCATTGCAGGCTTACAACTACAACTTATTGAATTATTTTTTTGTGTTTGAAACAGAATCTCGCAGAGGTGACATAATAACTTCATTATATTTCATGATCATGAAATCTGAAGACATTTGATCATAATCGTGATCAAATATCTTCAGATTTCACTGCCTGAAAAGATAATATAGTGTAAAAGGAGAATAAATATTAAGTAGATCTCCTTCTATCTGAAGATATTTGATCACGGTTGTGACCTGACTGAAAAGATGATGTAGTGTAGAAGGAGAATAAATATTAAGTAGATTTAAAACACTCAAATTAATTGGATTCGTAAGTATCCCACTTTGAGAAGCTCTCACCATTTGAATAGATATTCATGTTTACATTAATTAAAAACATAACAGAGTAAATTAAACTTATGTTTACACATTTGCACAACACGCTGTTGTTGTATTACTCGCTTATTGTAAGTTTAGACTTTAACCTCAAACCTGTAGTTAGAGCCAAAGACAACCACACCTGTTCGTGGTGGCGGTATGAATGCATTTTGGACAGCTGTTATGAATGGTGTATAGGCAACTAGTTGTTACTGTAATAATTATCCAAAGGGGAATAAGAATCCTTTTATAGGAAAGTTCTGTTGTCTGTCCATCCATAAAAATGCTTGTACACGGTGCGTGTAGTTTGCGCATGTTGGGGCACTTGCAATGATTGTAATCATTGTGTAAATTTCCGATAGAAGTGCGCACAAAAATCAAGCACAAGCTCGAGCACCCTGCTGACGCCGGCATGTAGCGCGTGTCTTTCCTTGTTCCAGTCACCATGCACCGTGTAGTAAGCACCCTTAGTTACACGGCCGATTTTACATATTTTGATACTGAGACTTGCAGGCAATCAATATCTACAGAATAGTTACTTCGCGTTGACTTGAATTCCCGTAGACTCGTGAAATTCGCCAAAAAGCAAAGTATTAGAGGACAAATAAAGTAAAACATTCGATGATAATAATATTGACAATTTCAAATGTCATGCGGAATTACTGTTACCTTGGTCCATTATTTCACACTAAACGTTTCATACGTTTAGTTTTTTATTCCAAAAACGTTTCATACGTTTAGTGTGTTAGGGTTCAAGTAATGAGTTTTTTTTTAATAACTTGTAAGGATTGACACGGGTCCCTCGGCGCGCGACTACGCCTTGCTTATGGTCGTCTTTTTTTATTTTCATGCAGAAGACCTAAATATGTTCTGGATAAAAGATATCCTGTGTGTAGCCCTAGATACACCTTAAGCTCCCAACGAAAGCCCCATTCAAGCCAGGTTAGCCTCCGCGATAAACCGAAACAGACTTCATTTTTATTTCTATGTGGAGATAGATACCGCAGTTGTTCAAAGCAGGGGCCATATCGCCTAAGCTGAAGGCAATTACCATCGGATTTTTTGAATGCGTAATTGAAACTAATGCTTAGGTTGTTGGTAATTATGTTTAGCTCAGCTGGTAGAAACCCTAGAGCTCTATCTACTAAGCTAAAGATGTTTGTCAATAACTTTAAGCTAAGACCAATTTATGGAATCAAAAAATCCTGTGGTAATCCGTTTCAGCTTCGGCGTTACGGCCCCATGTTGTTTATGCCGGCTTAATTCATCATCATCATGTCAGCTCGTAGTTTTCTACTGTAATATATAGACCTCCCACCTAGAAAGACACACGCAATGACCCGCATCAATCCACTCTCTACAAGTATTTTAAGTCGTCGCTCCATCTAGTGGGGGGTCGTCCCACACTGCGCCCTATACAGAGTTACCTCTCGATGACTTCAGAATCTTTCCTATCCATGAGCATTCCATCTATGAGCTGTATGGTCGGCCTAATGCGATGGCTTATGAATTGAATTGTTGCATTCCCCAAATATGGCTTTGGCGAAATGGAGGTTGGTGAGTGGGATACTGCAATTTGTAGCAGCGTTTCGGCGGTAGGGCTCTTAGTGAACGACTGCCAAAGAAGAAGCCGATTACCATCGGTTTTTTTGATTCCAAAAATTGGTTAAAGATTAAAGTTATTGACAAACATCTTCAGCTTGGTCGGTAGAGCTCTAGTGTTTCTACAAGCTGAGCTAAACATAATTCTAAGCAGTAGTTTCATTTTCGCAACTTTTTTCACAAGAAATAAAGTATATTTAGATCTGAGTAGAATTTTAAACAGTATTTTAGAAAACTGAACAGTATTTTATTTATTTAATGTTTTATCTACATATTTTTAGAGCTTCTCGCATAATTTACAGTTTTTTTAATATTACATACCTCTGACCACAACTGTATCTAAAATTAAATCAGGAGCTATTTTTTTATTACATTAATTTAAAAAAATGTGTGAGTGTCTAAGTCTAACACTAGTGTTAAGCATTTTGATGTTGAAAACAGTATTTTGTATACTTTATTTTTGTTCAACAGTAAAAAGTATAATGTAGCAAAGAACAGTATAATACTGTTTTTAACAATATAGTTGGCAACCCTACTACCAGCTGAGCTATACACAATTACCAACAATCTAAGCAGTAGTGTTATTTTCGCATTCAAAAATTCCGATGGTAATGAGCTTCAGCTTCGGCGGTAGGGCCTCCGATTGACAAAGTATTACCAAGTTGCAGAAGATCGCAGGCAAGTAACAATTCCTGATGTTTCTGCGAATGAGGTGAAAATAGAACTGAACGGAAAAGTTAAAGAACAGAATACAATAGATTTTTGTTTGTTACAAATACGTTATAAAGGATTATAGAGTTTACTCTGTAGGTATTTTGTGACAGTGTCGTCGGTGACGTGAGAGCTAATTTATTATTCCGTCTTATAGCTTTTCGATAGTTTTTCATTTAAAGGGCTACTCTAAAGAAGTTTTCTTCCGCGTACTGTCAAGCTGTAGAATGAACTGCCTGTCGAGGTTTTCTCAGGAAACTTCAGCATGGGGTTCTTCAAAAAGGGCGTGAAGAGGTTTTTACAAGGTCGGCAACGCGCGTGTAACGCCCCTTGTGTTACAGGCGTTCATAGGCTACGGTAACTGGTTCCTTCAGGCGGGCCGTATGCTTATTTGCGACTTTACTAAATAAAAAAATAAATAAAAACTCGACTAAAAAAATGTGTATTCTCTCAGTGATTTTTTATTGATTTTCGGGTGACACACAAGCTTACGGCTCGCCAGATTGCAAGCATTACATACACGAGTAGCATGATAGTAACGTTACTCATATATCTAAGTACATGCTACCAGCAGTGTCGGCCCTGCATTACCCAATTGTTTGTTAACTTGAAGCAACGGTAACCGCTTCACATCAGGAGGCAGGGTCGTATTCGTTTCCAACTCGACGTGATATAAATTAGTAATAATTTCCTCTTCATTTATACATTGTATTGTGCCACCCTCCGAGATGCCGCTCACCCCACACGTTGTACAAAGAGCACACTCGCACGAGTGCGGCGCGGCGGTGAGGCGGCCGCTGACCCAGTGCCGCGGGGTCACTGACCTATATCACAGCAGGGCTGCCTCCACGACACATTTACTACTCCGTAATGTACATTGTAATGTACCTACCTATGATGTGATTATTTTGAGAAGAAATTTTTCATTAAGAACAATAGGTTGGTCAGAATAGTGGTCAGACTGATAATTTTATCACTTAGATAGAGAGATTAATTATCAGTGCATGAGTTATTATTATTATTTTTAATATGAGAAGGAGCAAGCGAGCATGTGGGTCACCTAATGGAAAGCAATCACACCGCCCATAGAAATCAGCAACACCAAATCCGTTGCCTTTTAAGGGAAATATTGACTCTGTTCTTGAAGGCCCCCATGTCGTATTTATTTGGGAATACCGCTGAAGGAAGTTGATTCCACAACACAAAATGACACAAATGTCTTAAAACTTTATGTTTAAGTTATGGAGTAGAAGTTGTTGTGCTATGGAGAATGAGAGTGGTTTGTAGGTTCCTTACGACTCCACTAGTTGAGCATGGATGTGCCGTGGGTTCGGGTTGAGTCGTTGGTACATTAGTTGTGTAGAAGGGAATCAAAAGAGAGGTAGGCCATAGCGTATTTTTTAAGCTGCCCGTCTGGGACGAAGTACCTCCACCTCACAGAATACCGCAGTCAAATAACAATTCCCTTGAGGGTTGTTGTGTTCCTGCGGGCGACCCCTTGGTGTTGCTGATCTCCATGGGCGGCGGTGATTGCTTTCCATGAGTTGATTAACTTGTTCGTTTGCCCCCCCCCCCCCCCCCCCCCCCATATAAAAAGCATATAAGTTTCAGAAGGGATTTCTTCCGCGAACTATGTAGTTGTGGAATGAACCCAGTGCCGCCGTTTTCCCTGGAGACTGCTGCTAGGAATTCCTAAGGAATGCGTAAAGTCGCCTCGGCACTGAATCTTTCTTTGCGAGATTCATATTGATGACTACTTCTATAAGCCTTGCTAGAACTCTTTTTGATCATATGGATATACTTAAAGACACAAACTAATGAATGTCTTGTTTTTCCATAAAACATATTTTCAAAACTGTAGAAATTAGAGATTCTATATTTTTTTTACTACGTCGGGTGGCAGATAGGCATACCGCCCGCCAGATGTGAATCGAAGTCAACGTAACCATATATCGCTCGCGCGCCGCCACCCCCGTTGCCAACGCAGCAACTCTTCATTTCTGGTGACCTCACTCGCAGGAGCACAACAGCCCTCAAGAGAATTGTTATTTGGCTGCGGTATTCTGTGGGGTACTTCCCGAGTCAGGCAGCTTAAAAAATATGCTATGCCCTACCTCTCTTTCGCTAGAGCCTCTTTGGATAGTTGGCAGGGTGCGCCACGTGCAGGTGAGGTTGGCTTTGGCTCTAAAGAACGTGGTGAGCCACTTCCACCCCAATTTTTATTTACTAAATTTGCCCTACTCTATCCAATAAGACGGTTTTCCGGGATATAAAGTAGCCTATGTCACTCCGAGTAAACTATCCCAGTAAAAAAAACCTGGCGATCGACTGGTTCCTTTCGACGTGAAAGAAGGACAAACAAACAAATAAACAAACACACTTTCACATTTATAATATTAGTATAGATATGATATCCATTTGTTTCTTTTGACGTAACAAAGTACCTATTTACTCGAACATATGAAACCTCAAAACACAAAAATATGTGTTTAGTTCATATTTGTTGCTGCCACTAAAGAATTGTTTGCAAATCTTTGAAGTGAGCCTATCGCTCCGCGGCGTGTCTCATCTCATCTCCGTCATTTCGAAACAGCTCTGCGTGCAGCCGTGTGCCTGAGATTGCACACGTCTGTCCACTATCTCGCTATCTGCCGCAAACCGCTAACTCGCACGTCGCTGAGTGAGCACTTAAGTGCCATCACTTCTAATACGTTTCGTGCGAAATCTTTTCCTTTTTCTACAGTTCGTAGTGGTTTTTAGGTGTTTTACAATCACTAGCGTCCGCCCATAGCTTCGCCCGGCCCCCTTACCACCAACTCTTATTGCGATTCAATTCAATGAATAATTGACTCTATTTTAGTTGAAATAGAGTCGCTTATTCATTGGTATGAAGAAGCATTCTATTCAGTTATTGAATCGCAATAAGAGTTGGTGGTAAGGGGGCTGACGAAACTAGGCTGGATTCTAGCCCACGGGGCCGAAATCGACGTTGAGTGAAGCGAGTAGATTCGCTGAGTGTATGTTTCCATTGATTTCAAAGGAAAATGTATTTGATGATCATTCCACAAGGTCATGACCGATCAAATTTTTTTTTTCGACAAACCTCAAGCATGTTGAGATATTTAATATTGACAATTTTTATCAAAATCGATTCAGTATTTTTGGAGCCTATTCATTTCGGCGTTTCACTCGCTTCACTCAATAAAAAGTAGGTATGTATGTGTCATTATCATTTGCCCTTTGTGAAAAGATACCTTGTGTTATCTTATCTTTTTTTCACAAGTAGGGTGGTAAATAAGCATACGACCTGCCTAATGGTAAGCAGTCATCGCAGCCTATGAACGCTTGCGACACCAGAGGACACACTCGTTGCCGATCCTGTAAAAACAAACTGACGCCTTTCTTGAAGGCCTCCTTCCTGGACTCACTTCACCTTAAACGTAGTAGATTTCATGTCCACTTTAATCCGTCATGTGAGATTGTTATAAAATAGTATTTTGAGTCCATGTTCCATGTATCCCTACTGACATATCCGAATCCGTTCAATTATCGTTACAGCCCCCTTACCACCATCTCTTATTGCCATTCAATAACTGAATAGAATGCTTGATAGAATATCAAATCAAATAGAGTCGCTTATTCATTGGTATGAATAAGCAATCTATTCAATTATTGAATCGCAATAAGAGATGGTGGTAAGGGGGGTAGGGATGAGTTTCATCCTCCTCATATAACGAAACTAGCTCGCAGACTCAGTTCCGCAGCTTATGCGGTTAGGAGAATAAGACAGATAGCGAACGAGACAACTGCTAGGCTCGTTTATTTTAGTTATTTCCATAGCATTATGTCATATGGCATATTGCTTTGGGGTAAAGCAGCTGACATTGATAAAATTTTTGTATTACAAAAGAGAGCCATTAGATCAATTTACAATTTGGGTTCTAGGGATTCACTCCGTGAGTTATTTAAGGAGATAAACATCCTCACTGTCGCTTCTCAATATATTTATGTAAATATTATGTACGTCCGTAAAAATATTTCGAATTTTACAAAAGTATGTGATATAACTAATGTCAACTTGCGGAACAAAAACAAATTGGTTATTCCAAAACATAGACTGGGGAAGGTCAATAATTCGTTTGTCGTAAATTGCATCCGCTACTACAATAAGTTGCCGGAATCGGTCCTGATTTTACCCGACACTAAATTCAAACAGTTTATTAAGACCACCTTATGTAAAAAGGCTTACTACAGGACCGACGATTACCTTAATGATAAAAATGTATGGCAAATTCTCGGCACAGGATGTGAAGCACAGGCGTCTTATCTTTACAAGTAGTATTGTGGATATATATATTTAGACTTTATACAATATGTATATACACTTTATACTATGATTTTTTATATTTTAATCTTTTTTACTATTTTATTTTACTTATTTTTTTATTTTTTATTTTCTCTCTTATTTTGGTTGACATACCATTTTTTTATTGTACATTGACATTCTTTTTATTGTATTATGATAATATTGTATGGCTATTTTAAAAAAAAAAGACCTATATTGACAGAGTTTCTTTCGGCATTTCTTCTCGTCAATGGTCATTCCGAAATGCTGGTAGATAAAAAATATACCTAATTGTAAAAGACGTGTCTAAGTGCCCGCGAGGGCCCACAGAATAAAGAATTTTGACTTTGACTTTGACTTTGACTTTTCAAGAGTTTCTTTATATGATTAATCAGGTGTTGATAATAGTAGGTAATTTAGTACGGGGTCGTTTGTATAAAATTGTTTTCGCTACTTTATTTTGTTTTCTTTTAATTATTTACTGTTACAAGTTATATAGACTGTCGACGATCGCAAACTAACAGGCGGTTTAGAACCTTTAAGTCTGAGAAGAGATTTTGCGTCCCTTTATTTGTTCTATCGTCAGTACAATGGGGTGTGTTCAGAGGAGTTGTTTGACATGATGCCCACCTCCTTCTACAGTCGCACCGCCCGCCATCGACAGGGAATTCATCCTCACACATTGGAGCCTAAGTGGTCACGTACTGTGCGGTTCCAGAGAAGTTTTCTCCCGCGTACTGTCAAGTTGTGGAATGAACTGCCTATCGAGGTTTTCTCAGGGGACTATAGCATGGGGTTTTTCAAAAAGGGCGTGAAGAGGTTTTTACAGGCTTTCCATCAGGCGGACCGTATGCTTGTTTTCACTCTAGCGGTATATAATACAAAAAAAAAGTAATTCCAGGAACATCCTGTGCAACAATCATATAAAAAAACCACGAAAGCGTATCCTTGCTGGTAGCAACAAATGGAAAAAATCCAACTATCCCTACCAGTAGGGATATATGGAGCAGGAGGTTCCGTATATCCCAACCGGAAGCCATGATTGAAAAAAACCTCCAAGTATCCCTACCAGCTGGTATTCGTCAGTGTCAGGGATGCATGGAGTTTTAGATGACACATGGGACACATGGCCGTGTGATTTCCGGCAGACTAGAATAGAATCACTCCGTCTCTTTCCGTGGATGTCGTAAAAGGCGACTAAGGGAAATACATTATAAAACATCGATCAGGCCTCCCCAACCCGTCTGGCCAGCGTGGGGAGTGTAGGCCAAACCCTCCTTCTGTCTGGGACGGATGAGAGAGGGTCGTGCTCCTGTAATGGAGACTAAAATTACCTGATGATGATGATGATGATGATGGGTACTTAGACCTCTCTTTTAGATATGATGGGCTCTGTGATGTTTACAGTCATCAGTTTCAGTCATCGATCTTTATTAGATCGTCGGTTCACCACGGGCCGTCCTATGTTACGTTTTACAATCCGCGATCGCTATTTCTACCTTTTTGGGGCAATCCATGAATTACGTCACACGATTTTCATGACTTTTGACCCCTCCCCCCGTCCTTGTCACAGCTGGTCACATTTGTGAGACTCCCCCATCCCTAGTGTGATGTCATATATTTTGCAATTTTACATATAGAGTTGTAATTGTTTGAGTTTTTCGTTAATAGTTCATAGTTCGTGTTTTAACACTTAGATTATAATAGATTTTGAAATGTCACGTCACGAAATTTAGGACCCCTCCCACCCCCTCGTCACACAATATCACACGTCGTCTACCCCCTTCCCCCTCTTAACGTGTGACGTAATTTATGGATGGCCCCTTTGCCCCATCGGCCGTCAGTTCTGTGCTATGTGGTCTGCCCACTGTTACTTCAGCCTACTAATCCTTGAAGCTATATCAGTAACGTCAATATAATATTTCCATTATACTTATTAACATGCGGGCGAAACTACTAACAAAAACTTGTTTACAAATTCTTGAAATTGCAGCTGTTGTTTACGCGGTAGGAAGCGGGTGTGACGTCACCGGCGACATCCGACATCGCCATTACTGCTCATTATCGAACCATTCAAATTGAGTATATTCAACCATACTCTAAGTATGTTCCTAGGAATCCTAGGGTTCCGCAGGTGAGTTTTCACTTAGAGTTAGAGATAGCCCTGTAACCCTACAGGGCTACAGGGCAAGAATTTAGAAATAAAAAATCAAAACACCTCGCTCTCCTCAAACGTTTTATTGTAGGGTTCCGTCAGATATTCCGCTTTCCAAAAGGGTTCCGTGACTAAAAAAGTTTGAGAAACGATGGAGTAGGTATAATATTGATGCAGCCCCCCGGCGTGCAGCGTCAGGCCCGCTGACGTACACATGCCCTAATTAACCTATTGGATCGATCGGAGACGAGCTCGGTGGTCGAATGGTTTTTGAACTTTGGCTCCGAGGTTGTGGGTTCGAGCCCCGCACAAGACAAATATTTGCGAGCATGAATATGTATTTTTGTCTTTGTATAGGTGTTTTCCATATATTATATGTATGTATGTATTTACAAAAAAAAATGTATTTATCTATAAGGTCAGTTATTTAGCTGGCCGTGTGTAATTTGTCCAGGAATATTTATTATTTATTTACTTATTGGATACATTGGAACCGTGCGCCGCCACTCCCGCTGCCATCACAGCAATTCCTTCCTTCCTGGTAACCTTATTCACTCGCAGGTACACAATAATTTAACATTTTTGGAATTGTTATTTGCCTGCAGTCTTCTGTGAGGTGAAGGTATTTCCCCAGTCAGTGATCTAATTATGTTGCTCTATTTTTGCCAGCGCCTCGCCCGTGTATCACCAGGGTGCACCACGTGCATGGTTGGCTTTGGCTTTGGTTAGATGAGTGAGCTACTTACTCTCTCCAAAAATATAAATTGTTGGCCACTGCGACCTTGGCCGCGGGTACGGTCGCCTTGAGCGCATAGGCTACGGCGTGCAAGCTATCATATAGCTTAACATCAATCATTTATTTATTGCTAAGATTTAAATTAAACGATCCAGCTTATTGTGCTGTTTGAAACAGCTCACAAAAAAAGTACAAAAATGTTACGTTAATGATTCATTGATTGATGAAAAAGTTTCCAAGCTGCTGGCAGGCTGTACACTTTTTTTTTCATAAAGAAAGTGGTTGAACAAAAACAATGTACCTAGTAGAGTACTTTCTAAAAATATCGGCACGGTAATTAGGCAGCTCGCACCCCTAGCGGTAATTAGGTGACCGTTACTAGAACAAACATTATTATGCAGTAAGTAAATTTTGACAAATGGCCGATTCAATAGCTGCACTGCGCATTTCATGAAGTAATGTGCTAGTGTATTAATATAAAATGGATGCCATCAAAAACATAACTTGTAAAAAAAGCAAGTCTCGCAACTAAGTTCTTCTACCGTAAAAAGTTGTGAGATCCATGTGATACCAAGTCGGTTAATATATTCAGTCCCAGTTATTACGTAATTAGCTAACCTAACAGCATCCTATAGTGACTATATCAATATTAAAAATCTGTTATGTTTAAATAAACATATTGACTTGGCCATCGCATGAAAACACAATGTATGTCACAAGTGATACAATATATTATATTAAATTTGTTTCTTTTGTGCGATTGACAAGTCAATCTTTTTTTTTTTATATACTACTTCGGGTGGCAGACAAGCATACGGCCCGCCTGATGTGAAGCGGTTACCGTAGCCATATTAACGCTTGCAACATAAAATATTGCTCGCGCGCCGCCACCCCCGCTGCCAACGCAGCATCTCCTTCCTTTCCTTCTGGTGACCCCACTCACTCGCATGAACACAACAACCCTCAGGGGAATTGTTATTTGGCTGCGGTATTCTGTGAGGTGGAGGTACATTCCCCAGTCGGGTAGCTTACAATTACGCTCCCTACCTCTCTTTTCGCCAGAGCTTCGTTTGTCAGTCAGCAGGGTGCACCGCGTACAATCTGTTTATTTAAAACATAAAAGATTTTATAATATTGATTATGGTCACTATAAGATGTTGTTTGATTAGTTAATTTTGGCGGGGGCACTGCCGCGCTGCCGTGCCTCCAAATAAATAAACACAAGCTTCGCTCGCGATATTGGAACATTCGTTTTTAACAAGTAAATAAAGAGCCACACTTGTATCTGATATCAAGCCATTGTTATGATTCTTGGCCAACGGGAAGTGACCTAAGTTTTGATTCCCTTGCGAGTGTCAAATTAAATGGCATCAACGACCGTGTCTTTTGTATTTAACTTAGAAATATGTTTTTTTTTTCATTTCCAAAACTTCAAGGGATTGCAGACCTCAGTATTTTTAAACCACTACGGTGGTAAATAAGGGTACGAACTGCTTAATAGTTAGTAGTCCTCTCAACTTCTGAACGCATGAGACACCAAAGACACGATCAACGCCAGAGCTACACGTTGCTACACGTAGCTATACACGATCCCATAAAAACCTTTTCTGTGCCTTTACCGTACTGTAATTATTTGATATTAATTAATTTCATCTTAACACCCCCACGCGTTCCTGTGAAACAGCGCCTCGATAAACATACAACGAAGAATCTCGCCTTATACAGAGCTCATTGCACGTGCAAGAATAGATCGTGCAATGTTACGTGTTTGAGTTACTGCTCGTTCTACGTACTCTTAAAGTAATTAACGTTAGAATTCGCGTCTCTTTGTTGTCCGGTGGCCGGATGGTGGGCCGGTGAGCGACCGTCGACCGCCGGCCGTCCACCGTCGGCCGGTCTGGACGGCCATCCTGTCGCTTTGTAATCAGCAAATACCGGCGTTTTGCCTCGTGGGAATGAAACAACATCGGATGTATCCGATGCTTATGATTACGAACAGTTTAATGTCCAGTTAGTTTAATTTCGATTGGGGAAGTACTTCCACCTCAGTACCGTTAAGAATTGTTGGGTTCCTGCGAGTGTGATTATCCAGACGTGATGGTACGAGTACGCAAACAATATAACATATGTAGCACTCTCGTAAGCGTCTTTAAGCTACGGTAAGCACTTTATATCAGGCGGGCCGTATGCTTGTTTGGTGCCCGGCAGGGTATGAAGAAAGAGCCAATATATGGTAGAACCACCTACTTCCATATTTACAATGCTCCTAAATTAAAGAAATATGTTTTCAAGTTTAACTTTTTATGATTTCGAAACTTTTTTCTCCAAAACATTCATAGTAGGTATATATCCTTCAACAAACGGGCTAGGTGCTAGGCCCATAGGTAAACATCACGGCAGTAAAAATTGGCTACAAAGCGCTTACTACTCAATGATAGTATTAGTAGTATTAATTATACATCTAGGAAGCAAAGAAAGGAAAATATCGTGACCACGTTTTGAGGTGTAGGTGGCTCACCGCGATCTTTAAAGCCAAAGCCAACCTCACCTGCACGTAGTGTACCCTGCCAAGTAGCGAAAGAGACTCTGGCAAAAGTGAGAGCATAGCGCATTTGTTACCGACTACACTGAGGAAGTACCTCCGCCTCACAGAGTACCTAAATAACAATTCCCTTGAGCGTTGTTGTGTTCCTCCGAATGAGTGTGGTCACCAGAAAGAAAGGAGTTGCTGCGTTGGCAGCGGGGGTGGCGGCGCCCGAGCGATGTTTACTGTTGCGAGCAATAATACATATAACTACCGTAACCGCTTCGCATCAGACGGACCGTATGATAGTCACCAGACGTAGTATTAAAAAAAAGCAACACAGGAAAGCATTTTATCGACAAATTTTCCTTGATCTTAATTGACTTTGATTTCTTCTCGTCACAATGGAGTATGCTCTAAACCCCTTCGTTTAAGGGGAGGCCCGTATTCCAGCAGTGGGATGAATAAAGGCTGACTTCAATGAAGACAGACCGAATGCATCTATAGGTAAAATTAATCTACATAGCATGTGTTTTGGGGTGTAAGTAGTTCATCAAAATCCTTGAACCAAAGCCAACCTTACCTGTACGCGGTGCACCCTGCTGACTGATAAACGAAGCTCTGACGAAAAGAGTGATAGGGAGCGTAATTGTAAGCTGTCCGACTGGGGAAGTACCTCCACCTCACAGAATACCACAGCCAAATAACAATTCCCTTGAGTGTTGTTGTGTTCCTGGGAGTGAGCGAGGTCACCAGAAAGAAAGAAAGGAAGGAGTATAGGCTGGCAACGGATCGGTGACCCCTTGGTGTTGTTGATCTCCATGGGCTGTGGTGACTGCTTTCTATCAGGTGGCCCACATACTCGTTTGCCCCCTCTCATATAAGTTTTATTACGTATCAATTCTCCAGTTGAGCGTCGCAGTTGAGTAACGAACCGTTGATAAGTCGCAGTCGTCAATTATGTCAACAATACACGACTGCACAATGAGCGGACCGCTCCCGCACCGGGGGGGGGGGGAGGGCTGACAATCGGCGATACAATCGATACAACGACGGAACAATCGGAAGAATCGAGCGATTGTGCAGGTGTCATCCGCGTATACCCATTGTGTTCGTGAGAATGTCGAGGGGTATTTTGTAGGCGAAAGACGAGTGACACCCCGGGCACAATACACTGAGATGCTGTGTCCCGGGGGACAATCTCGATGTCATGCTGATAGTTACTTGAATATCGCCGCAGTATAAACAATAGTACTACGTACAGTGTGGCCTCTCCCTGCCGCTCTCTCGTGTCGACCTCACCTCCCCTCTGAGACAAATCTGGAACAGTTTGTATTGTATGGCGCCGCGCACGCACACACGCTCATACCCGCTCTACACAGATCTCATTGTTTATGTAGTAGTTACCGTCGCGACATTTGTATGGAGTGACCGGGGTGTGATATCAGCAAAAGATCGATGATTAGGAAGAAGTAGCAATAAGGCAGTCTAATCGATTTTGATATAAATTTTAGTTTATACGCATGTGTTTCCTTCTTCCTACAACATGGGAACCTTCAAGCGAAGCGTTAAGAAGCATCTCGCGGGCCAACGCAGCAGTGTCAACTGACAGAACAGACGAGCCTTTAGTCGATTTCCGCTGCAATTTAGGCTCCTTTTTTCTCTTACCATGAGGCGAAGAGGAGCGACTATGCTAAATGAATATAAAAAAAACCGGCCAAGTGCGAGTCTGACTCGCGCACGGAGGGTTCCGTACCATTGTCTATTATGTTGTATGGGAGCCCTCCTTGAATATTTTGTTTTATTTTTAATGAATTATGTATTTATTTTTAAAGTGAATAAATAACTAAATATTATGTGAGTATTTCAAGCGCCTACCTATGGCCGTTATCAATTTCGGGCAAGAAGAGCAAAAAAATCACGTTTGTTGTATGGGAGCCCCCTTAAATAATTATTTTATTTAGTATTTGTTGTTGTAGCGGCAACAGAAATACATCATCTGTGAAAATTTCAACTGTCTAACTATCACGGTTCATGAGATACCATTCGGCGTATATAAGCGTTTCTCGCTTATATACGCGAGGGAGCGCCCTCCACTCAATAAATAATTTGTTATACCTCTGTCATCAGTTAGCATAAAAATTAGCTTCGCCCGGCTCCCACCCATTCTCGTTAGTAGACACATGGACACAGCATACTAATACAACCAGTAGTTTGACTTCATACTAGCGCCCAAATCGGCGCACGCACACAGACAAGCGTCATTTACACGAACGCTCAGGAAGTTTTGGTGCGCCTATGAAGTCAAAGTACTGGTTGTATTACTATGCTGTGACATGGAGCTGCCACCGCCGCCATACCAAGTGTGGTTGTCTCTACGAATGGAAAAACAACTGCCGCTGTTCCAACGAAAGGTTCTCTCTATGACACGTCTTTCGTTTCTCAACGAGTTGGTTGACAGAACATTTCTTATATGAGTTGGAATGTTGCATCCTTGACACCGCATGAAGCTATCTTGTGTCGATCAAGAATCGACAAAAATCTCGTACGATCAGTGAGTCTTTTTTCTCGGCTATTGATTGTCGACTTAATTCGTTGCTCGTTACTTACTCTCCAGAGTTTTATCATTCGAATTAACCTTTGATCGCGTCAGGATCGGAATAAATAACTAGCTATTACTTTACTCAATATACGCTGCCATTTAAAATTAAGTAATCTGTCACTTTATGGTTATGATATATCATGTTTACTTTGTGTTTTCTTGTAAGTAGATTTTTATAGGTCATCTTTGTAATCATATTTCTTATTATAATTGTATACCTATCTTTTGATTTAATATACTTTTTCCATGAATTGTTGATTTTTTTTTATACTACTTCGGGTGGCAGACAAGCATACGGCCCACCTGATGTGAAGCGGTTACCGTAACCGTATTAACGCTCTGACATAATATATCTCTTGCGCGCCGCCACCCCCGCTGCCAACGCAGCATCTCCTTCTTTTCTGGTGACCTCATTCACTCGCAGGAACACAACAATCGTCAAGGGAATTGTTATTTGGCTGCGGTATTCTGTGAGGTGGAGGTACATTCCCCAGTCGGGTAGCTTACAATTACGCTCCCTACCTCTCTTTTCACCAGAGCTTCGTTTGTTCAAAGATGTTGATAAACCACTTACACCCCAAATTGTTGATTAAAACATCTATTCATTATCATCATCATCATTACCAGCCTGTGTCTACCTACTGCTTCATATAGGCCTTTCCCAATGCTTTCCACTATCCGCTCCACTTTCCGCATCCAGTCGATTCCAGTCGGTTTCTTGAGCTCGTCGGTCCATCAGTTAGGGGCCATCCCACTCTTCGTCATCCCATACGCGGCCTCCTTTCTAGCACCTTCCTAACAAACATCTATTACACACTATGTATTAGACAAGTTTAAATTACATACCCTATTTATATTCTTAACATTCCTGTCAGCATTGACAACCCTACCTTAATTGGCAGTGCAGCTGACGCCGCGTATTTTCATTTAATTAAAATCATATTTATTCAATACCGAGTCTATAAAAAAGGCAGCAGAGAACTATGAAACTATGTTGTGAATCAATAGTTCTCTTCCAATTAAAACCATCTGCATTCTGCTGCAATAAGATAAAAAAATACCAATATAGACAGTTTTTACGCTCCCGGTGGTCGAAGGGTTAGTAATAATATTTGATTCCTAGATTCGCAGGCATCGTCGATGCCCGCACATGGCAAGTATTTATCATAAAATCATCATTTATTATAAGTTTATCAAGGTCTGGGTGTTTTCTATGTCTGTAATTAAAAAAAAACCGGCCAAGTGCGAATCGGACTTGCGCACGAAAAGTACCATTATCTATAAAAACAGCAAAAAAAATCACTTTTGTTGTATGTTAGGTTCCCCCCTTAAATATTTGTTTTATTTTAATTTAATTATTTATTTTAAAGTGAATATATAACTAGACTAGCTGACCCGGCAAACGTTGTTTTGGCATAAAAAATTGATAAGAACCTATTCTCAGACCTACTGAATATACATACTGCATATAAATTTCATAAAAATCGGTCAAGCCTTTTCGGAGGAGTATGGTCACGAATATTGTGACACGAGAATTTTATATGTATATTCTGTGAATATTTCAAACCTCTACCTGTTGCCTTTATCAATATTGAGCGAAAAAGAGCAAAAAAATCACGTTTGTTGTATGGCTCTTAAATATTTATTTTATTCTGTTTTTTAGTATTTGTTGTTATAGCGGCAACAGAAATACATCATCTGTGGAAATATACACAGTTGAAATTTTCTTTTTTTGAAAGGTTTTGCGTACTTGGAGATACACGTTGTATATATACAGACACAGAGCATGTGGTCGCATCGGCTCTATTGATTTTTATGGTTTTTGTTTATGTAAATTAGGTAGGTAAGAGAATAGGTTGTAAGGTATACCGGCGATCTTCGTACCGCCTACGATACTAACGTCACTCAATGGGGATGTTTAATATTTTTTCTGACACCATATATCGGCGTCGTGTCCAGATTGTCAAATTGTACTGATTTTTTTTACAGTGAAACTTCAAGACAACAAAACGTCAACAAGACATTTGACAAGATGCTATGAATTGACAGATGATTGGACCCTACGCTACAGTGCTGCCCAAAGACCCTCATTGTTTTGCATACCCGGAACCTCTCCACTAACTTTATGGTATGTAATTAAAATTCAAATTTACTTTTAAGATTATTACAAATCGTTTGTACGGGAGTATAGAAAAGTGTTGTTTCCAGACTTATTCATGCAATTTTAAAATTTTTCTCTGCGTAAGAACCATCCTCGTACTTCAAAGAATATTCTAAAAAAAGAGTCAGCGAAATCGGTGCATATGTTCTTTTTGATTCGAGATTTGCGCTTAGCAACACATTCAGCGATTCATTTTTATATTATAGATGTGTGATTTTAGTATCAAATAAAACAATTCCTATTCTATTTTAATAGCAAATTTATTACATATAGGTATATATATTTTAATTGAAGACTGAGCAATGTGCTCTATCGATGCTCCATTGATCTATGCACTTGGTAATTTGTTACGTACCTAATAGATATCAGATTGGAGCTCGGTGGCCTGTTTGTGGAGGTCAAGAGGTCAGACCCGCGAGTCGGACATTCTCAAGACGAGCCCTTGGGACTGCGACGCATTCCGCCGGTGTAATTAAACCTAAAGTATTAAGCTGCGATCCCATTCATCCTGAATGGTCTTTGTGATGAGCCCGTTGGTCGAACGGCTGGAAATGGCTAAGTGTCTTTGAAGTCGCAGATTCGAATCTCTCACGAGACAAATAGTTGTGTGCATAAACATGTCTGATACTCTCTCAGTCTTGAGGTCATCGGTACTTCTAGTGAGGGGGCCCCCTATGCTTCGTCTCCCCATACGTGGCCTCCATTCTAGGACTTTCCTCTCCATCTGCCATCGCTGACTCGGTCGATATGACCGGAATATTGCCACTTCAGCTTGCTGATTTTAAGAGTTGTGTCGAGTTGTAAATTAAGCTCGGCTTCGAGTAACATATACAGGCTTTTATTATATTATGATATTAGTGTCATTTGAAGTAATTGAAAGTCGCCTGTTAAAAATGCAAGTCGAAATTTCAAGCGGATTAAGTCGCGGGCGAAAGATGTACATTAAATAACAAAATAAACTTAACAATGTCCAGAAAAAATACAAAGGCGCGATAATCTCTGCAAGAGATCTCTACCAACCAACCAGGTTTGATATAATCCCGTGTTTGGTAACATACGCGATATGATTGTAGGCTGGTCTATCTGCCCGGCGGCAGCTGCCCACAGGAATGCGGACATTGTATCGACGTGTACATACTGTATCTTTACTGCCAGGAATCGAGATAGCATCAGGTAAAAAGTGCGTGTAGTTAACTGCGTGGGCGAGTTCCGTACTGTTCCACTCACTAATCTTACGAGTTTTACCACAGTACAAATATAAACAGTAGTGTAGTACATTACTTTAATAAAACTCTGCAGTCATGATAAGGTACCTACATACACTGTCGTTTTACATTTAACAGTTTCATTCTCCGTTTCGGCTGATATGAGTCCTCAACATATGTATTGATTTTTGGGTTACCATATAAAATAAAATAAAAATAAAACTGACTGGTAGTTCTTGAGAGAAACAAAAGAAAACAAACTCTTTTAAAGTAGTATTTCGCTCCCTGATACTGTGTGATGATATAAGGTAATCAATGAAATAAAAACTGCCTCTAAATAGAAATTTCCCATATTTTTAGTAATCTTAAAACCGTATTTCTAATACATGTATAATGTGTGATGAATAATAAAGAATTATGTTTTCCCTATTACATTTTTAACTTAATTTTACTCTCCTCCGAGATGAATTTTATAACCTGTACATACTGACAAGAACCTGCTAAGTAAGATATAGACTGTAGGGGTAAGATATATAT
Source organism: Hypsopygia costalis (assembly GCA_937001555.2). Taxonomy (NCBI): domain Eukaryota; kingdom Metazoa; phylum Arthropoda; class Insecta; order Lepidoptera; family Pyralidae; genus Hypsopygia; species Hypsopygia costalis. Next base: position 337,250 of record OW443343.2, on the reverse strand, counting down.
CGATCTATCATTCATTCAGACCTTTATAATACGATCATCAAGAGCGCTCGGTATATATTTATTAAAAAATATATTATTATGTACTGTATTTCTCCATCGTTTTTATTGCAGCGCAGCGACGATAGCAGCTTAGCCGCATCCGGCAAAAAAACCACCGTCACAGCTCTGTTGTGACATTATGCTGAGACGGGGACGTTTTTGCAGTCATAACCTGGTCGTACATGGTTTAAAATTTATGTAACAATTTTGTACATATTATCATTAAATGAGGTAAGTGTCTTACAAGAGTTACATTATGCTGAGTTAGGACCCACTGACTCCCGATCCACATTCATGATGTTTGCCTTGTGTGTTATTTAACTTATTTATCTGTGAGTCAATAAAAGCAGTTTCTTTATGTTCTTTTGTTTTAAAAGCTTACAATTGGCAATTAGTATTAATTTTCTGCATCACATTTTTTCCGCATCAAACGTATCTAACGGAGCATAAAGAGAGCAGCCGTGTTAGGCTCTACAACGATTATTATTGTATTTATATATTATTATGTATTTATTCTGTAGCTCTAAACTAAGAACGTTAAACGTTCTTACTCTAAACGTATGGCTAAATTGTGTAGGTATAAAAGTGAAGAAACGACTTGACCTTTCTTACTGTGTACACAACAGAGAGATTTTTATGGTAAAATGTTGTGAAACTTTTAAATATTTTTCTTTATTTCCGCAGATCCCTAGAACATGCAACAACGATACAATTAGACAATCAAGTGGTACAAAGAGGCGATTATGTTTTTGTAAAGATATCTGAGTGTGTCAGCGACAGTCCCATGATTGTTGCGTCGAATTCCACGGGCGATAATTACAAACCATGTATAAAAGTCAGACTGATGGCGAATAGAAACTATTATGTAGAGAATAATCGCAGATATGTTTTTTTTTAGATATTTTTTTTATAGCCCTTCTTTAATGTCTTCCATCTACCATATGCGATCCTCCGCTTTCCGTATCCATCCATTTCTTTTTTTGCAAGAAATATAAGTCGATAATGCGCCTTGTTTGTCTTTAACATCTTATTTACCTCCTTAACATCAGATCTTTTTCGTTATAAGGGGATAATCCCTTAGAGACTTCAAAAATGTAATTTTAAAGTTCAATAATTAAATTCATGTGTTACATTCGGTTTATGGTAAGTTATACAAAAAAAAACAAGTCGGTAACTGAAACCGTTCACAAGCCAGCGGCTCGTTCCCGTGGCACACGGACGGACAGATATCAAAGTGACAGCAAAAAGGTTCGCGTTGTTGCCTTTATATACGGAGTCCTACAGAAATAGTAATCTTATTGAACACGAGCTAGTCACCGACTTCAATGAAGCCTTTTAAAAGTTAAAGTGATGTAGATACGTAATTTTGCATTTTCAAATTATCATCATCATCGCGTCATTTTTAGTCTCCACTACAGATGCACAACCCTCTCTCGTCCGTCCCAGACAGAAGGAGGATGTGCCGTGTGGTTTCCGGCAGACTAGAATAGAATCACTCCGTCTCTTCCCGTGGATGTCCTACAAGGCAACTAAGGGACATACATTATAAAACATCGATCAGGCCTCCCCAACCCGTCTGGTAAGCGTGGGGAGTGTAGGCCAAATCCTCCTGTTCAAATTATGTTTGTTCGATAATAATGCGAGACGAAGCCTTCAAATAACAATATTATAATATAATTGAGTGGCTTAAATAAAACAGATAAAAAAATAAGAAATATTTAAAAAAATGGAAAAATTCATCTCTACAGGCAAATTTCACTTCCGCAAAATAACACCTGAATCAATTAATGGCTAGTTGAAAAAATCATCTCTCCCGCCTAGGTTGAGGTGAATTTTTCCATTTTAAATATTTATAAAATTCTGGCTAGTTGGTCAAAACAACTATTTAAATAATAACAAACAAATATTTTTAATTGAATAAAACTAAATACATCAGAAATAAAAGGTGATCAGGGGCTCGGCTCTACCGTCGAAGCTGAAGCCGATTCCCATCACATTTTTTGATTGCGAAAATCAAACGTCAGTTTAAATGTAGGTATGCTATTCGTGTTTAAATGTAGGTATGCTATTCGTGTTTAAATGTAGGTATGCTATTCGTGTTTAGCTTAGCGGGTAAAAACTCCGGAGCTCTACCGACTAAGCTGTTTGTCAATAACTAAAACGTAAGACCTACTTTTCGATCACACACGGGCGAAGCCGTGGCGGGTCACTAGGGATACATACCAGGAAACCAGCACTACAGTAAAGGTGTCACACGTTGAATCTCTCATACCATACCCAATATTCTATTTCGTAGAATTTGAAACCATACAAGGGAAACCATATTGACAATATTGATCGAAGCCGAGCCGAGCCGAGCCCGACCACTCCGACAGCGCCAGCAGTGCTCTTCTATTCAAAAAACGTTTTGTTATTCCACCTGTCTGTTACTGTGGGGGCTGCCTGCGCTAGGGTTGGCAACTTTGTTTGGAAATATTTTGAACATTTTGCTTTTAGATATATTTCTCGGTTATTACAATATGTGGTGTAAAAGGCTCACCAGCAACTTTAGAGTCTAAACCAACCTCACCTGCACGTGGTGCACCCTGCTGATTCACTGACGAGGCTCAGGCATAGAGTAACAGGGCAGCGTAATTATAAGCTACGCGACTGGGGAAGGGTGACTCCACTTCACAGAATACCGCAGTCAAATAACAATTCTCTTGAGGGTTGTTATGTTCTTGCGAGTGAGTGAGGTCACCAGGAATGAAGAAGGAGTTGTTGTGTTGGCAGCGTGGGTGGCAATGCGCGAGCAATATTTCGTATTGCGAGCACTGATATGGCTATGGTAACCGCTTCACATCAGGCGGGCCGTATGCTTGCTTACCACTCAACGTAGTGTAAAAAATATACTAAGTTGGGCAAAATTGTGATAAATGTTTTTAACGAGTATTAATATCAACCTAGATAAATATATGTTTTCTTATTTTCGTAGGACTGCTGTCCTACTAATAAGAAATTGAAGCTATAAATAAAGCGCTTTTGCATGTAGTAACCAAATGACGTCTGTACACGTGCCTATGTTTGAGTGACGTTCTCTAGGGCTGACATTATTCAATTATTAGTCGGACAAGTAAGGGGGTGTCAGTGGTTCATCAACATCCTTGAACCAAAGTCAATCTTACCTGCACGGGGTACACCCTGCTGACTGACAGACGAGGCTCTGACGAAAAGAGACGTAGGACATAGCGAATTTTTTAAGCAGCCCGACTGACGAAGTACCACCATCTCACAGACTACCGCAGTCAAATAACAATTTCCTTGAGGGTTGTTGTGTTCCTGCGAGTGAGTGAGGTCACCAGAGACGATAGAGTTAGTGCGTTGGCAGCGAGGATGGCAGCGCGCAAGCGATATTTAATGTTGCGACCGTTAATATGGTTACGGTTTACGGTAACCGCTTCACATCAGGTGGGCGTAGTGAAGAAAAAAAAACATAGTAAATACACTACACTGACTTCAGCCAATATTTACAAAACCCCTTGTATTGCCATTGCTAACTTACTCAAAATTTTATATTTTCTAATCACCACTAAATCAAACGTTCGCCTTCCGAACACCGGTTCATTCTAATGGTCAAACCATTTCATTCTTACTAATTGTAGGTTTTTACTATTCATATAAATGCATGCGCAATGATTTGATTCATTATCGTATTCACATGGAACAAACGTAATTTTAAACTAATCCACACATGAGATCACGCACAATAAACATTGAAATGTAAATAAGAAAATTGTAAACAATATCAATAAACCACCATAACTCAAATGACAGCAATGTCACTTCCGCGTCTGCGCACTCACTTGCTCTTTGAGACATATAATGCTATCCTTTTCTCATCTCGTATTAATTGTATCTTGTATCCTACTTTGACAGACATGAATTAGTTATGATGAAACTATGGCTGCCGCATGCTTTTTAGGTAAATTATAAAAAAATCAGTATTTTATTTCAATTTGTAGGACGTTGCATCCATTGCGAACGGTTCCAAATCGGTATCTTATGGGAGGTGAGGTCGACTAGTGAGAGCGGCAGAGAGTGTTCATACTGTACGTTAGTACTATTACTTATACTGTGGTATTATGAATTTCAATCACCTATCGTTACGTTTATTGATTGACATCCAAAATCGACAGCCGTCGAGTTAACGTCAAGTTTGATTTTTTTCTCTCATATCTCTCCGAATGTCGAGTGCAGCAACCCTAACGTCCGGCCACTTAACACGGCACTATGGGCCGGAGATATTGTATAACATCCATTATCGGACTGCGAGGCAAGCGTGACCAACGGCCAAATAACGCGCCCATATTCGTACTCCCACTTGCATAATAATTAAAATTTTAATATCCCCGCCAGTAATTGCAAATCCAATCAATTCGCGACCGTTTCGTGTTATTCTTCGCCGGTACTTACATTGTTTTACGTCTTGGAGTGTGTTATGAGATGCATGTTTGCGAATTACGCACGGTTCCCACAGCATCAGAACAATGGCGACGAACGAGTAACTACCAAACCAATTCATACTCGTACAGTGCCAATTTTTTTTTATATTACGTCGTGTGGTAGACAAGCATACGGCCCGCCTGATGTGAAGCGGTTACCGTAGCCATGTTAACGCTCACAATACAAAATATCGCTGCCATCGCAGCAACTCCTTCCTTTCTGGTGACTTCACTCACTCGCAGGAAACAAAACAACCCTCAAGCGAATTGTTATTTGGCTGCGGTATTATGTGAGGTGGAGGTACATTCCCCAGTCGGGTAGCTTACAATTACGCTCCCTACCTCTCTTTTCGCCAGATCTTCGTTTGTTAGTCAGCAGGGTGTACCGCGTGCAGGTGAAGTTGGCTTAGGTTCAAAGATATTGATGAACCACTTACACCCATACTTAATATAAAAACCAGCCAATTTGATTACGTTTGGAGACGACCTCTTTTGCCACCTGGGGCCCTACCGGCTAAGTTGAAGCCGATTCCCGTCGGGTTTTTTTTGATTGTGAATATCAAATGTCAGCTTATCCTTTTGGTGCTTGTGTTTAACTTAGCTGGCAGTAAGCTCTACGGTTTGGGCTGCAGATGTTTGGAAATAACTAAAACGTAAGACCTATTTTTCCAATCAAAATATTCGATGGTAGTCGGCTCAAGCATCGGCGGTAAGGCATTTGTATTAATAAATAAGTCTCTCTAATTTCTCTCGAACAATATCATTCTTTTTGTTATTATTTCCCAATGTTTTTTCGCGATCGCCATATTGAAATAATATACCTATGACACTCACAGCTGAGACCAACAATGACACCTCTTATATTGAAATCCGTCAATCAGTTTACGCTGTAGAGAGTGCCAAAGAAATCCATATGCATACATATCCAACTCCTGCAACCCGTAGTTGAGCAACGTGGTGGAGTAAGCTCTAAACCCCTTCGATTGAGGGGAGACCCGCATCCCAGCAGTGAGATGAATAATGGTTTACCACGACGACATGCATCATACACTCAAAAAGCATATCCCTCCCTTTGTCAGTTCGTTAAAAAAAAATCCCCTTACAACCTCACAAATTTTATCTCTATAATATTAGTATAGATAAGTTTTTGAGGTATTCACTACAAACAAAGATACAACGATATATTATATTTTTCATTTTTTTTTAAATTAAAATTAATAATCAGAGAAACCATAATGTTATAATAAAACACTTGCACTATTCCACTTAATTATATTTAATTTTTCCGACCGGTTTCGCCGCTAAGGCATTATCAAGGTATTATCTAGGTAAACAGCTTCAGGTAACAGTTGTTTACCTTGATAATGCCATAGCGGCGAAACCGGTCGGTAAAATTAAATATAATTAAGTGGAACAGTACAAGTGTTTTATTATAACATTATGATAATAATGTTCCACCAAGTGTCAACAATTTACAGTATCAACTTTAATCAGAGAAGCGTTTAAATCCATCTGCCGTACCTCAAAAACCGCTAACACATCTTTGCAATGCCCAACAGGGTTCATATGTATGTAATAATCTGTATAATGTGTAAACATCCTTATAACTGAAAGACACTTCCCGCAATGCCGGATGGAGAGACTATTATAATGTAGGTATTAATTCTTATATATTGAAATGTAATTGAAACGAAATGAAATTTAATATTATAGTCATACACATTAACTGTCAATATGGGTTGTCATCACCTGAAATAAATATATTTTATTTATTTATTTATTTTATAACTATTACTACATATGGAATGCAATAAAGATATTGAGTACGATTCAAATCTTCTCTCTTTATAATATTAATGTAGATGAATACACAGCTCTCGAGTACTCTACATAAATAACTCGTCAATGAAACATTGATTGTAATCGAAGCATTAAACATGAAAAATATAATTTGTAGAAACCATTTTATTTCGTAAAAATATCTCTACCTTTATGAAATACATTCGCGATTGTAATCACGGCAAATTACCGTAATTCTTGTTCATTCACTGGCTTTTGTTAGCAACTCAAATAAATTAGACGAAACATGTAAGCCAGCCGTACTCAACCTTTTTAGGATTCCGTACCCAAAGGGTAAAAAGGAACCCTATTACTAAGGCTCCGCGGTCCGTCCGTCCGTCCGTCCGTCCGTCTGTCACCAGGCTGTATCTCATGAACCGTGATAGTTAGACAGTTGAAATTTTCACAGATGATGTATTTCTGTTGCCGCTATAACAACAAATACTAAAAAATATAATAAAATAAATATTTAAGGGGTCGCGCATACAACAAATGTGATTTTTTTGCTCTTTGCTCGCAATTGATAATGGTAATAGGTAGACGCTTGAAATACTCACATAATATTTAGTTATATATTCACTTTAAAAATAAATAATTAAATAAAAATAAAACAAATATTTAAGGGGGTTCCTATACAACAAACGTGGTTTTTTTTTTGGCGTTTTTATAGATAATGGTACGGAACCCTTCGTGCGCGAGTTCGACTCGCACTTGGCCGGTTTTTATTTTTCTTCATTCTTATAAACGCACAATATCTATTTCCCGCCAGTTGTTACGGTTACAATAAAACTCGTAAATAATATGTTCGTGGAATTGGAATTGCTAATTTTTTCCTACAGATTCTTATGGAAACAGTACAAGTGACTATCGACTTCTTTTCGTATCATTATCTCGTCGTTCATAAATGTATTTTTTTTAGTTTCACCGTGGTGTCGTAATCAAACCTTGCAAGATAAAGACCCACTGCCCAGAGACCGATTGAGCTGAAATTGTAGCTTGTTCTGCTCCTGCTAGTGAGTGAGTTCACCAGAAACGAAGGATTGCTGCGTTGGCAGAGAAGGTGGCGGCCTCAGATCGCAGCAAATAATGTTGCACAAAGTTGCTGTGATCTGAGGTGGCGGCGCTCGAGCGATATTTCATAATGCGAGCGTTAATACGGCTGTAATAACCGCTTCAGATCGGTCTTCTTGTCTGCCACTTGATGTGGTTTATAAAAAAATTACACCTGCGTTTGATTCCCGTGACAATGCACGATTAGATAAGTACCGGCATTTTAAATCTAATTTGGCTGTCGCCACAAAATGGCGTTTTAGGATTTTTACATTAACTCCTATGATATAGGTATCAAATGAAAGATCTTGATGAGCGAAACAACCTTTTTGTTTGGTTATTCTGGGTATAAAATTCAATTCATAAAAATTAACCCCACTTAGCACTAATATATTGTCGCATCACTGTTTGGATTTGGTGTATATTATTTCTTAAAGTTGCAATTAATTCATTATGCTTGCTTAGTAATTACCCATCCACAATAGGTACCTACAAAATATTATAAAAATCCAGCAACTCGATTTCAAGATAATAGATTTCCAGTTCTTTCAATAATCTTTCTTTACACAAACAATTCCCAAGTGAAAAACGTAATTCTGTGAACTTTTTAAAATTTTGCGTAGGTTTGCCACTTTTTATATAACGGGCCTCTCATCAAAACCTTGGCAGTGCACAAGGCCAAGTTCTAAACTAAAATTACTTGGCGAAATAATGAAATTTTAATATTATAATTTTTTACATCATAATCGACTAAGACCTTTATATTATAAGGTCTTTAATAATAGTTATCTGGAAAAATGTGATTTGATGATTTAATTATGTACATGTTATATTTTTGGAGTCATAAATTTTAGAGTTGCAAAAGCAGAATAAGAAGAGTTACTACTTCTTTGGAATGTATATAAGTAGCTCACCATCATCTTGAGACCTAAACCTCATCAGCACCTTGCCAATTAGTAAATGAGGTTCGGGTAAAATGGAAGTGGTGCATATTGAGACCTACTGTGGAAATATCTCTACCTCACACAAAACAGCAGCCAAATAACAATGCCGCAGATGATTATTGTCTTCCTGCGAGTGAGTGATGTCACCACACGTATTTAAAGAAGCTGCATTAGCAATGATGGTGCCAACGCTTGTGCAATACTCATTGTATTTGCTTACAGATCGGAACCCGTGCCGTTGATAACTAAGAAGAACCCTTTTCCTAAATGTTTTGTAAGTATCTATTACGTGTTTTGTGATGATTTATTAATCTATCCACACTTTGTCAACGAAGCCATGTACTTTTACCTTTGTTGACAAAAGAAATACCCAATACTTACATACGTAATAATACAATACATAGTGAGTGCGAGATGTATTTTATTTTATTTATTCCTGAGACATCTTTCCCATGTTCTGACATAAAACCAAGGTCGTTGTAAACACAAACAGCGGTCGCACAAATCGCAGCTACACCAAAACGTGTATTGTATAGCTATCACCATGTGGTTTTAATAAAAGTTATTATCATATTAATTTCCTCTGTTCCGCCCAGGCCTCGAGCACACTCCATCAACTGATTGACGGGTGCAGCGATCCGCTGATGACGCATTTTACATTATACACAATAGTATTACATCATTCAGTAACTCACTTTTAAACATCCTATGATTCGACTATTGTATTATTTATAGTTATTATGAAAAATATTGTTTTAGCAAGGCCTCTGTTTTGTTTTTCGCCACAGAGGTACCCTTTTTTTGCTATTTGATTTTTCTTCTTTATGATGAGTCTCTTGGCATCAATTTTACAAAATTGCAAATTTTTACGCGAAGTTGTTATTATTTGTACGCGATTCGTGCTGTTACAAAATTAATCGTTTGATTAATAAAACTGATGTCATTATACAACAATCATTAAGTCGGTGGCTTTTGGGCGTCTTAAATCACTGGCTTCCGCCAAAACATTGTTAGGCAGCGTGGCGGAGAACACTAATTAAACTAAACCCTTCGTCAACGACCTTTGATTAAATTTTTGATGTTTATTTTTTCTAAACAGATAGTTTAATAGTATTTTAACTGAAATATAGCAATAATCCAGGATTATGATGCGACAAATATATATATATATATATATATAATTTTAATATGAAGCGATAATGTTTCTTTCATTTGTCTGGAAATATACCCGAACTGAGCAGCCAAGTGCAATTTGTCCTTATGGGTATGCGTATAATCGGCCTCTTGAATGAAGTTTAGTTACTGCACGACGTATTCGCAGCGGACACGAACACTAAATAAGTTTAAATGCTTAGTCAGGCGCATATAATGTCATAGATCGCTCGGCTAGTTTCGGAGAAAACCGCCAACAAGACTCATGCGCGACGATTCGAATTTCAAACGACATTTTTGTTTAAATCGTGAAGCGGAACATGTTTAAAACTAGCCATTTTCAAAGAAACCACTTCGAATGGGGTATTGAGGGCTGGCTCTTTGTAAAAACTGGTCTACAGATTGAAGGAGTGATTGCCTGTAGTTGCGGGACGTGTACTCGCTCAGCCAGCGGGAGGCTGTGTACTTATATGCATTTTATGTTCGGCTCTAACTAGAGATGGGCAAAATCCGGGCATTTACGGTAAATTCCTAATATGTACAATTATAATTTCCCGGTAAATACCCAGTTTTGGTCATCAACAGGAATTTGAATGTACTTATTGAGATTTTATCTTAAATGTCCGCCGTTATGTCCATTTGTAGTTATGACTTACAGTACTTACTAGCGCCGGCCCGCTACTTCGCCCGCATGGACTTCAGAAAATAAAAAAATATTGTTACTTAATAATTTCTCTTCCATTCCGCGTATCAAGACAAACCGTACACCAGATTTTAAATTACACTTCCAGTATAACAAATGTTAAAACCGAATCCAATTTTCTGCAGGAGTGTTTGCGTAATATGCGTACAAACATAGAGACAGGCAAAAATTCTATTTTTTTGTTTCTATTGCTCCCTTATAAACCCACACAATTATAAAAAAAAAATTTTTCTTATATAATATGTAATAAACATCGGTCAGTTGGAATTTTTTTATTTGATTTCATCCGCGTGAACACTTTCGAGAGTAACTTTCATCCCCAATTTTACCCCTCAGTCAAAGGATTAAATAGTCCTATCTCGAATTGATTTATATTACACAAAATGTGTAAAATTAATTAAGATCAATCAAATGAAATGAAATTATTTATTCTGTTATTGAGTTCTTGCGGCTTGTAGTGCCTACGGGCTAACGAATTATGAATAAAACTTATCGGCTTTGTAAAACACCGTGAAATGAAGCCTCCGCTCGCTTTGTTCAGCGGTACTTGCCTTTCGGATAATACACACTTGGGTTATTTTTCGGTTAAGTACGGTTTTCTTGTGTGCGGATTCGATTCACTTCATGCACGCACTAAAGATTGTTTTCAATATATGAAATACAACGAGTCTTTCCGCTTTAATATACAAGAGTTCCATGTTCTATATCAAAAGATTTTTTAAAACCTAGGCTTACCTATCCACCTGCGACGTGCGACATAGACACATAAAAACCACAAAATTCCGTCCACCTTTTAATGGATTTTAGTGGAAAGTGTTTTTTTAACTTCATAATCTGGAAACTTTTACAAACTTAAAGCGATTAGTGCACAGTACTAGCGCTATCATCGAATAAAGTCTTATTTCTCTGTAGACATCTAAATATCTTCCCCCTCACCCTACTGGGTTGGCGTTCTCTGGGCATCGGAAAGTGAGCGTGCCTACAACTCCGGTACCTATCATGGACATCAGGTAGCCAGCTATCTGGCGCCCAAGTGTGGCTACAATTGCACTAGGCGTACAGAGTGCGTCGGGAAGTGAACGAGCGACGCTCTTTAGGGGAGCGTGCCTACAGCTCCGGCTCCGGCACCCATCATGTAAATTGGGGAGAGACAGCCCCCCGATGCCTGAGAAACCGAGGGTCGTCGGTCGGGAGTATGACCTCCTACCAAATTGCTGGGTGTCTGGTTGGTTTTCTGGGCGAGAGACTCGCAATCCTGTGATATGACTGGAAGATCGGTGCACAGGGGTACATTAGCTGTAGGCATAGGGTCCTTGCCACTTCAGCTTGCTGGCACTGCAAGCTATGCCCACAACGTTATATCGCCTTCAGACGAACCCCAAGCATAACTCTTAGACATTGGCATATTCATACACAGGTATCTATGTCATAGAGATTGCAAATAGACCAAACTCATGCTACGTAAGCCCGATTCTAGCGAAGTTATACAATTTACCATCTTCCATTACACTATATCAAATGTCAAGAGCCTGCGCGCGCACTACATTTCGAGTACCAAGACTTGTCACGTACCATCGCGTCTTGTTACCAAACTATACTCTACTGTAAATCCTAGCCATTAAGATTCTTTTTTTATTGCTACATGTTTGAATGGACTTGGACGTCGTACAGATGTTTTGCGCATTAAGAAAACATGAATATCGTAGATTCATTATGTTAGATACCACATATTGGTGTTTATTTCTCGTAATTCACTTTATTTTAGACCTAAAGGCGCCTCCCTCTAGAGTGTAGACGGACCCGGAAGTGGTAAAAAATTGAAAGCAGAGAATTGCTTGTGGTGAAAGGCATTAGGGGAACGTCTATATTTAGCAATGAATAGATAGAGGCTGTTGATGATGATGAAAGCCCTTGGTATCAAAATTAGACGGAGAATAAAATAGTAGTAATGATTTAAAAAAATAAATAAAAACCGACTGCATTTGGCGAGTGCAGCTTATTGGTGGAATACCCCGGGAGTGCCGGGAGTCGCAGGTCGCCGCTGCCCGTCTTCGGGGAGAAAAGCTAATGCGTTATACAAGATTCCTTAGTCGCCTTGTCCAGCGCAGAGCAATGGAATAGTGGAGGAGCCTTTCAAATAAAAAAAGATAATTTGACCATACGTGCTAATTATGCTATAAAATTTAAGGGTTTCCTTTTATTTCCCTAGGATCCCATCATCAGACCCTGACTTGGGCAATATGGGACCACCTTGCAATCACACCCTTTCAAATAAAAAAAGAATTTTGAAAATCGGTTCACAATTCGCCTAGATATCGAATAACATACATACAAAAAAAAAATCAGTCGAATTGAGAACCTCCACCTATTTTGAAGTCGGTTAAAAATTAAGGTCTTTGTGTTGATCCCTCGTGTAACGGAGTATGCACCCCTGTTGCATGTCCAAATTGACACGTACAATTTAGTGCAGATGACACTTGACACTTCGATTTTTGTTCTTTTTTTCTAAATTAACAGAAAAATTGCTGACACGCTTGATCTGCATCTCAGAATACAGAACAGCTTGCGATATGTGGGTTGGGCCCAATGGTCGAACTATATACGACTACGCTTTTCATATCATTCGTCAGTTCTTTAATCAATTGGCTGTTTTCGGAAAAAGTGTGGTATAACTGTGGGGCTGTCTCCGGTATCTAGACTACTTAAATCTATGCTGAATACTAGTTCAATTGAGTCCACGTTACCACAGTAGGTGACTTATAAAGCAGTATATCAACCCCATACAAAGGCTCGAAATCGACACATTCAGAGCACATAATACACCACGCCGCGCCGCGCGCGGCCCCTTTGTATGTTCCTGTGTGCCTTTTTTTATTTTTGGCTTATAGAAAGACGAACTACGTTCTTTTGAAGTGAAAACTTTTTTAGGCGCGCTTGCACTTTATTTTAAGTATGATTAATGAATGAAATGTGGAGTTCAATGGCGTCGTTACGCGTGCCAGTCTAATCGAACACGCAAGTTAAGCAACGTCGACGGTAGCCTGTCTATGGATGGGTTTATATTATTTCGAGCTCCTCCGTGCTTCGGAGCATATGTTAAGCTGTTGGTACCGTTTGTTGCCATTAGATGACAGTCGTTTAGTCAAGTCAAAGACCTTTAGTCGGCTTGAAAACACTGGCATCCGCCAACCCACAGCTGCACAGCGTAGTGGAGTATACTCTAAACCCCTTTAATTGAGGAGAGACCCGTATCCCAGCAGTGAGATGAGTAAGGGTCGGCGACGATGAATGAAATTGAGCCCTCACGCTCGAGTATGTGGGTCATGTTTGGCTCTGTAACGCTCGTTCGGGTAAAGTTGACAGGAATGTAGCGAAACAGATCGACAGATGAAGTTTTCACTTCTGGCATGTGGTTAAGCTTAGCTAGGGTATATACGGTTATATAACCGTTATAGTTTCATCATGTCCATCTGCGGCTTAGCTCAGAGACTATTAGCAGTAGATAGCCAAAAATTTGTGCTTTTGGTTTTTTTTTTCAAGTTATTATTATAAGGGGTACCGTCTAGTAGTCAGTTTCAATGAAGAATCTTTCTTTATTGATGTGGTGTAATTGTAGCGTCATGTCAACGTGTATTTCGGAAGTACGATCGTGTGACTCAGTTTGATATAGGTACTGCTATATATCTATACTGTGACACTACGAACTGACCTCCGCCGTCGGTCGGTCCATTTCTCTGTCGCGTCGTGTAACTAAACCGTGTACAGATGCGCGGACAGATTTGTTTGGTTTACATTACATTTGGATTACATACAAAACATGTGTGGCCAAATGGATGGAAAAATATAGACTAGCTTGTGTACGCGGCGCCACCTCGAGTACTTATACACAGTACTGGGACAATAAGTGTTCTATGTGTCAATCCCGATTTTATTTATAATGTAAACAAAATTTCAGCTAAAATCCGTGCAGCCGTTTACGCTAAAGTAACATAGTGAGTTTAGAGAGTGAGAGAGCAGTGAGAGGAACTTAGTGTATTAAACATACAAGCTGTCGCATAGATGCCATACTAATGATTTGCTAAATGAATGGCACGTTTTAGTTAGTAGTAGATACTGACTTCCTTGGATTTGTCTCTACGCTACATTTGTTGGAAGCCAAATTCTAAAAGCTTCCTACTCCTACTAATTTCTTCTGATTAAATTCGTTGTGAGTTCCAAGGCAGCCGTAGTTTTACCCCCGGGACTGCAATGGACTTCATTGTTCATTGGCTTTTTTGGCGGTCGCCGCTGTTAATCCTGTACACAGGAGACACAGTGGTGGGAATGTGTGGTGGGCCCCCGTCCCATCTAATTTCTACACCACATATTGATCGTAAATGGGAATCTTTCATTTTATTAACAGGTTTTTATTGTACTATCACTAAATTGCAGAAATAATGGGGCATTCTTAAAATTATATCTCCGCGTCACAAAATAAGAAACAGTGCCGACTCATCATGTTATCTGTATGTCTCAATCTGTGCAATCTTTCAAATCGAAATTGCATAAGCATTACTTGTTTATTGACTCTGGAAACATAATAATTTATACTTTGATAACGTATAAATTATTATATGTATATAGGTACCTATATATTTTATTAAAATGTAATGTAAGGTACATACGTACATACGTACAGGATAATGTATGATATGTTTATTAGTTTATTTATATAAGAAGTCAAATATATATATATATATATATATTATACTTCTTATATATATTATATATATATATATATATATATATATATATATATATTTCACTTCTTCACGTTTGTTGTTGTGCTCACAGATGCAGCCGACCGACCGACTGTCGGCTTAACGTTCCCTACACAGCATAGGCCGCCCCGTCAAAATTTCCACGCGAAGGAAGTCGCGGGCATTATCTAGTTTGTTATATTCCATCAGCTTTATTAACCCCTAAAGAATCTTTATTTTACCCCTGCGGGTAATTACCCCCCAGGTTTGATTCCACTAATGTATTATATGTAGCAAAACTCAATCAGGATTTAAAAAAAGCTAGTCGTTCGTCATGAGCTGAGACCTCGTGATTGTTTTTTCAATTCAATTTCGATAGCTCATACTAACTGGATTGTTTAAACATGAGAATTTCGAGTATATTATGTACTTGCCTATCAACTTTCATCAAGACCAGGCTAACAGCATATGGGAGTAATCGCAATACAAACATCCATACTTAATTATCCTCACTAATATTATTAATGTGAATGTGAGTTTGTATGTTGCTGTCACGCTAAAACTGCTCAATCTATCATAATGAAACTTTGTACACATATTCTCAAAGGAAAGATATTGAATACTTTTTATTTAATAAAAGTAAACGCGGGCGAAACCTTGTGTAGAAACTAGTTATAAATAATAAAGTGTGTCCGTCCGTTTCCTACCTCTTTACAACTAAACGGCTGCACTGATTTGAATTAAATTTGATATGGACATAGATTATATCTCCAGGAAAGACATAGGCTCTATATAACGCGGGCAGAACTTAGTAAACACATATAATATACACGACACGAGTCGTGAACACGGACCGTGGTAACTGCTCAAACAAACAAAAACTACATAGTTCAAAAACAAAATTATATCTATATAAACGCCACTCTTTGTTACCAGATAAAATAACGTCTTTCGCGAACAAAAAGAGAATTCCTTTTGTTCTGGCAACACTGTCTAGAGACAATGTTTGGAAAGGACGTCGTGCAATTGGCAACTTTGTATGAGAGCGTTCGGCGCGACTCCCGCCTGCCATTTACGATACTCTGTGGAATAATATAGCATTTTAGATACGGCAACGTCACAGTAAATGTAACAAACAGTACCTCATATCAAGACATGAAACTTGATGTCATAGATTAGGTCTCCGGTACGCCTGGATTACTTTCGCAAATCTGCGACGGTATAAGAGTAGGACGGGTCATTTCTGTCGCATGTTTTAATGTATGGGTCTAAAAGTTGCGCTTATAAATGATTGTATTATGTAATCATAATATATTACACCCTCTTCACCACTAAACTAACTGTATGTAACATTAGTGGAGTAGCTCGTGGTGACCGTCGCTCATTTACCCAACGATCCGAGGTCCTATCGCCGCTCCCCGATGTCCATGACAGGTTCCGGAGCTGTAGGGTGCCCTCACTTTCCGACGTATGAGTTAGTAATAATAACTTCTAAGAGGTAACCGTCACGTCACCATTGAACTTCCATCCAGTACCTAAGCATCTCAATATAGGGCTGTTTAGTATACTACCACAGTATAAGTAATAGTACTAACGTACAGTATGGACACTCTCTGCCGCTCTCACTAGTCGACCTCACCTCCCCTATGGAACCGATTTGGAACCGTTCGCAAGGAATGCCACAACGTACGAATTGACGTCGCTTGTATTTTATTCTCCGTCAGTTTAAAATAATATGCGAGTATGTAAAAGATGAGAGTTATTTGTGCAGTGGATGGATGTCTACACATGGAAAGTAAAAAAAAAACAATTTGGATGGATGGATGGATGGACGGACGAACGGACAGACGGATTGATGGATGGATGGTTGGATGGATTGATGGATGGATGGATGGATGGATTGATGGATGGATGGATGGATGGATGGATGGATGGATGGATGGATGGATGGATGGATGGATGAATGGATAGGTGGATGGATGGGTGGATGGGTGGATGGATGGATGGATGGATGGGTGGGTGGGTGGATGGATGGATGGATGGATGGGTGGATGGGTGGATGGGTGGATGGATGGATGGGTGGATGGGTGGATGGATGGGTGGGTGGATGGATGGGTGGATGGGTGGATGAAAGGAAGGATGGATGGATGGATGGATGGATGGATAGATGAATGGATATGGATGGATGGATGAACGAGCAAACGAGCATTAGTTGATAAAAAATGCTATGCAATAGCTTTACCGCGGCAGTCCCCGAGTGTCACACGTTTTTTTTTTCTTCACTACGCCCACCTGATGTGAAACGGTTACCGTAACCATATTAACGCTCGCAACATTAAATATCGCTCGCGCGCTGCCATCCCCGCTGCCAACGCAGCAACTCCATCCTCTCTGGTGACCTCACTCACTCGCAGGAACACACCAACCCTCAAGGAAATTGTTATTTGACTGCGGTATTCTGTGAGGTGGTGGTACTTCGTCAGTCAGGCTGCTTAAAATATACGCTATGTCCTACCTCTCTTTTCGTCAGAGCCTCGTCTGTCAGTCAGCAGGGTGTACCCCGTGCAGGTAAGATTGACTTTGGTTCAAAGATGTTGATGAACCACTTACACCCCCTTACATGTCCGACTAATAATTGTATAATGTCAGCCCTAGAGAACGTCACTCAAACATAGGCACGTGTACAGACGTCATTTGGTTACTACATGCAAAAGCGCCATTTTTGTATGGAGTGGCCGGGGTTTGATACTACTCACCCCCTTTAGTATGCTAATATCAAATCGATGCAGCCTCTCCCAAAAGAAGACTATGCGCGCTGTCATAACAGCGAAATAGTGTCGTATTTGCCCCTCGGAGAACATCTCGGAAATATAATCAATCAATCAATCAATCATCATGTTTATTGTGGAAACATAGGTAGTTACAAGAATGAACACAACACACATAATAAGTCTCACTATGTCCTGCCTCTAGGGCTTACAATAATAAAATAATATAACTAAAGATAAATTAATACATTATTATGTTAATTGGCTAATAGAATTGGTTAATCAATATTACTTTATAAAATTGTTAGATTGTTATCATTCAGGTAGTCCTGTATTGAATAGAAGCACTTCGTCACAAGCGGTTTATAGAGTTGCTTCTTAAAGTGGCTCAGTTCCGTGATACGGCGAAGTTCCTGTGGCAGTTTATTAAAAATTTCAGGAGCCTTGCCGAATATGCTTTGTCTCATTAGAGTTGTTCTACATGCTACTGAACGCAACTTGTCTGAATGCAATAGTAACGTGTTTTATTTTATATGTGACGGGCAAAGGAGCATGTGGATCACCTGATGGAAAGTAATCACTAATCAGCACCGTCCATGGAAATCACCAATAACAAGGCGTCGCCGATCCGTTGCCGGGCGGGGCGTATGCTGGTCTGCCAGCCGATTTGGTATCAAAATAATTTCCCGCTGAGATTGACTCGAGCAACGAGAGTTTTGTTTTTAAATGAAGTATAGTTACTGCTTAATTGATCTTTTCTATATCATCTCTAGCATTAAACAGGGCGACTACAAACTTGTAGAATATAAGGCCACAGCATAATTCGCTTTTTACTATCGTGTCGCTAGAAATGTACTCAGCAGTTAGTTAATGTCAGTTAATTGGCAATTCGAGCGCGTAGTCACGGTGTTCCGTGGAGACGCGGGCGCACAACGATACTTAGACGCCTGTTTATAGGATTATTATCTTTATGCTAATAGGCTTAGAGCGGTGGTGAGGTGTAGGAGGGAGGTATTGTAATGGCTTCCTCGGCAAATGACGCGGGTCGTCACGAGCGAGTGACAGGCATGCTTTTGAAGCCACTCGATAAAGGAGCCTCCGACAATGCTTCGACGTAAACATCGGGTGGCGACGACCCCCATACGATACGAGTATACTCACAGAATGCAGGTACACAAACGTATACATCTATATACAGATAAATAAAATTGGTGCGTCTGTTTGTAATGTTAAAATAACCACTTTTTACTAAATGCACATGGATGTATAAACGGTACAATCCGGTACATATATACCAAAATAAGATTTTTTTACATTTTTTGTCTGTCTGGCAGTCTGTTTGTTCCAACTAATCTTTGAAACGGCTGGACCGATTTTGACGGGACTTTCATTGACAGTTAGCTGATATAATAAGGAGTAACTTAGGTTACTTTTATTTTAGAAATTTTATTTATTTTTATTAATATAAATAGATAATAAAAAAATAAATTTGATGATTGACGGTATCCGCACGATTTTTTTTATACCACCAAGGTTGCAAAGCATGCGGCCCGTCTAATGGAAAGCAGTTACCGCACCATAGCCTACGCACGCATGCAATACCAGGGGCATCACATGCGCGTTACCGACTCCTTTTCACCTACTTTTTGAAGAACCCCAGGTTTTGTAATAGTTATTTCCGTAGCTTGATAGATAGAGTGGCAGAGCTCAGGTCACTGACTGATAGAACTGATGGTCGATGGGGCTGGAAGCTTCTGGAATGGCAGCTAAGGAGCGGAACACGCGTAGGACGGCCCCTCACTAAATGGACCGACGATATGATAAAGAACGCGCCGGAGACCATGTAAAGGGCACAGAACCGATCATTGTGGAAGTCTGTAGGCCTGTGTTCACCAGTGGCAGTGTATTGGCGGAAATGATGATGATAAATGTCAGAACTTGCTAAGTAATCAAGCGTTCTGTTAGGTATAAAAGTGCACAATGGCATCTTCACGAAGGTATTTACTGAAAGATCAATATTTATATTAACCTTATTGTAAAAATGACGAGCTAAATGTAATTTATATACCTACTTACATAGATCCATATATGTACATCCTGCTCCTGTGCTCCTCCGTGCTTCGGAGGACACGTTAAGATGTAACAGCCGGGCTGTTGTCATTAGACGACAGTCGTTAAGCCAAGTCAGTGACCTTTAGGCGGCTTGAAAACACTGGCCTCCGACAACCCGCCGGCGAACAACGTGGTGGTAAACCCCTTCAATTGAGGGGAGACCCGTATCCCAGCAGTGGCAAGAATAAGGATTGACCACGACGATGGATTCATGTATTTTGAATTTGAATAATTATCATAAACTGCAATTCCTTAATACAACGATGTATAATTCCGGAGCGGCCACAGTAGTACTTATATCTCAATGAGCGGCCATCACCGTTTTACAAGTAGGGACACTTAACAATCTCTACTGTTCTACTGTGTACTGTTCTACACTGGTACAACACTTAACGTCGTTTATCTGCAACCAATCGCATCATATTCCTCTATTTTTACTCACGGAAAATAAATGGCGTCACTCGATATATACACTAACATGTAACTCTTGCATTTCTTAATGTACGTGAATAGATTACATAAGTAATTATAAAAAATAACTTGACAAACAACCATACGATCAACTGATGGAAAGCAGTTAAACGCTTGTAACACCATACTTGTTCTGTGACCAGGGGCATCAAACGCATGTTACCAACCATTAAAACTTTTCAGATATTTTTTTCCGATTCCGCTACACAAATGAGGGTAATGTGTTTTAAAGAATCCCATGCGATAGTCTCCTGGGAAAACGTCGACAAGCAAATCATCCCACAGCTTCATGGTACGCGGGAAAACCTATCTGGAACCATGTGCAGCTTCCAGCTAATGCGCCCCTGTGCACCAACCTTTCGGTTAAATCACAGGATTGCGAGCCTCTCTCCCAACCAGGCAAAAGGACCTTTACCCGGCCCGCTATCGCACCCAGTAAACCTACCAGGCAAGAGGACCTTTACCTGGCCCGCTATCGCACCCAGTAAACCAACCAGGCAAGAGGGCCTTTACACGGCCCGCTATCGCACCCAGTAAACCAACCAGGCAAGAGGACCTTTACCCGGCCCGCTATCGCACCCAGTAAACCTACCAGGCAAGAGGATGTTTACCCGGCCCGCTATCGCACCCAGTAAACCAACCAGGCAAGAGGACCTTTACCCCGCCCGCTATCGCACCCAGTAAACCAACCAGGCAAGAGGATCTTCACCCGCCCCGCTATCGCACCCAGTAAACCAACCAAGCAAGAGGACCTTTACCCGGCCCGCTATCGCACCCAGTATACCAACCAGGCAAGAGGACCTTTACCCGGCCCGCTATCGCACCCAGTAAACCAACCAGGCAAGAAGACCTTTACCCGGCCCGCTATCGCACCCAGTAAACCAACCAGGCAAGAGGACCTTTACCCGGCCCGCTATCGCACCCAGTAAACCAACCAGGCAAGAGGATCTTCACCCGCCCCGCTATCGCACCCAGTAAACTAACCAAGCAAGAGGACCTTTACCCGGCCCGCTATCGCACCCAGTAAACCAACCAGGCAAAAGGACCTTTACCCGGCCCGCTATCGCACCCAGTAAACCAACCAGGCAAGAGGACCTTTACCCGGCCCGCTATCGCACCCAGTAAACCAACCAAGCAAGAGGATGTTTACCCGGCCCGTTATCGCACCCAGTAAACCAACCAAGCAAGAGGATATTTACCCGGCCCGCTATCGCACCCAGTAAACCAACCAAGCAAGAGGATGTTTACCCGGCCCGCTATAGCACCAAGTAAACCAACCAAGCAAGAGGATGTTTACCCGGCCCGCTATCGCACCCAGTAAACCAACCAAGCAAGAGGATGTTTACCCGGCCAGCTATAGCACCCAGTAAACCAACCAAGCAAGAGGATGTTTACCCAGCCCGCTATCGCACCCAGTAAACCAACCAAGCAAGAGGATGTTTACCCGGCCCGCTATCGCACCCAGTAAACCAACCAAGCAAGAGGATGTTTACCCGGCCCGCTATAGCACCCAGTAAACCAACCAAGCAAGAGGATGTTTACCCAGCCCGCTATCGCACCCAGTAAACCAACCAAGCAAGAGGATGTTTACCCAGCCCGCTATCGCACCCAGTAAACCAACCAAGCAAGAGGATGTTTACCCAGCCCGCTATCGCACCCAGTAAACCAACCAAGCAAGAGGATGTTTACCCAGCCCGCTATCGCACCCAGTAAACCAACCAGGCACTCGAACGGATTGGTAGCAGGTCTTACTCCCCTTTCACCTGCAAGCAGGCCACTTGGGCAATCTTAAGTGGAGTAGCTCGTACTGCACTACACATACTCGTACAATAAGGTCTATTTTCCTTTATACAATCTATTCTATTTCGGGTCTAATGTGTGAGGATGAATTTATTATCGTGATTGTAGAAGGAGGCCGTGGGCAATCACGTCTAACAACTCCTCTGAACACAGCTCATTGTATACTCGTACAATACGAGTATCACCTACATTGGCCACAATACAAGTATCATATATCATGAACGTACGGTTTTACAAATATTACAATAATACAGGAATCATGTCTGTGTGTGTTTCGCGATACAGGTTCCCACACGAATGTAATCCACACTTTTTTTTTATATGAGAGGGGGACATACGAGCATGTTGGTCACCTGATGGGGAGCAATCACCGCCGCTCATGGAAATCAGCAACACCAAGGAGTCGCCGATCCGTTGCCAGCCTATACTCTTTCCTTTATTTCTGGTGACCTCACTCACTCGCAGGAACACATCAACCCTCAAGGGAATTGTTATTTGGCTGCGGTATTCTGTGAGGTATTCCGCAGACGAGCAGCTTAAAAATAACGCTATGCCCTTACTATCTTTTCGCCAGTGTCGATTGTCAGTTAGCAGGGTGCATCACGTGCAGGTGAGGTTGGCTTTGGTTCAAAAATGTTAATGAACCCTTACACCATTTCTACTTTACATTTATCTGTGTTATCGACAGGACATTTGTATGTTACGTAATATCTTTATTAATATAAATGTATGAACGCTCTATAGAGCGCGGCGGCGGCGGCGGCGCGGTGGGCCCAAGGGGACTTAATAATATAAGTGTGACAGATTTGTCTGTTTGTATCTATGTGTAGGCGTCGGTCTAGCTGGAACATTGCTTCTCAAACTGGGGCTCCACCGCCTATGCCCTAGCCGATTCAGATCGAACATTTTAATTCTAAAATAAAAATAGGTCGTAATTTCAGTTTTTTTTTTATTCAACTAAATGGCTAGAAAGTTAGCAGCTTATGGCCGCCACTAACCACGCGCGATGCCGACACTGTAAAAATCTCTTCACGGCCTTTTCAAGAACCTCATGCTGTAGTCTCCTGGGAAGACCTAGACTGGCAGTTCACTGACAAATAGTTTTATCCGAGTCAGTAGATCTCTAGGGTTTGCTACGCTACACACAATTACCTTATGTATGCTAAAGTTTTATTTTCGCATTTATATCCGGTGGAAATCGGCTTCAGCTTAAGCGGTAGGGCTCTGGAGGCTGCGACCCTTCGAAACGTTGCCTTCTGTATAATAGCGGGCCGCACATAACGTGTACAAAAAATAACACCCATTTCGTGTTTTTCAATTATTTTAAATAGTAGCTTTCGCCTGCGGCTTCGCTCGCATGGATGTCGGTAATTGTGCCAAAAGGACATACTTTTGGACATCCCTATAGCTATAGCAAATCTTTTCGGTATAGAAGGTAACTTGTTATTTATTTGGACCAAAGCGAAACGAAGGTAAGTTCGTTTAGCTTCGCTCATCCATCATTATTCAATCAAATTCCAAATGCTTCCTACTCCTACTAATAATTTCTTTTGATTAAATTCGTTGTGAGTTCCAAGGCAGCGTGTTTTTAGCCCGGGGACTGCAATGGATTTCACTGTTCATGGCCTTTTATATGGTCGCCGCTGTTAATCTGGCTACAAAGAAGATCCAGTGGCAGGTATGTGTGATATCCCCCTGTCCCATTACCTTCGCTCATGTCGCTACTGCATCTTTTCATACTTCAGTTCACACTGCAAACCACAGAGCTAAATTATGCCACCGATGATCACCAGCTTGCATATCTTGCAAGCTGGCAACTAAGCAACTAACCCGACGTTATCTTTCTCGTAATTGGGCGACATGGACCGAGCGAAGCGAACTTCATTTCGTTTTACTTCGCTCATGTTGCTATCGCTTCTTTTCGTACTTTGGGTCACACATCGAACTACAGGGCTAAACAACGCCAGCGATCCAAACTTGCGAGCTGGCGAACCAGACGGAATTCTCTCGTAGTTGGGCGATATGAAGGAAGCGAAGCGAACCTCATTTAATTTAGCTTCGCTCTCAGTGTGGCCTGCGCTTTACCGTGGAACACAACGATGCAGCATTTCGATGTATCATCATAGTTATAGTAACTGTAGAAAATCACCACATATGTCTTCCCGTGACAAATAGGCCTATTGCCAAGACTATGATGTCACGAGTTTGGTTCACAAATTTCATACAAAATACAAATGATGACGTAGGCAAGTTCAAATCACGTGACGACATCTGTCAGTAAAGAACATAGTTCTACCACTATGGCATTTAATGTATAAATGGGCCGCAGGAGAACATCACAGCAGTATGTATTGACAAAGCAGCGCTTACTCAATATCTAAGCATGTAATGTATACAGTACGCAAAGAAGGGAAAAGAACGTGACACACAGGAAGATACTTTATCTAAAACTTTTCAATAATTTCATTTTGAGAAACGCTAAAATCTTGACTCAATGGTAAATAGCCTGTGAAGGAGTGAATGTCGGGCAAATACCTTGCTTCCTTCTTGCGACAATTGAGGCCGGTAGAACGTATCTTTAAGAAAAAACAAACATCTTGTTCTACCATCGTTATACTCAAGTACTACGTAATAAAATATTACTCGCACAAGTCTTAAAATGTATTTGTGAAGTAGTTTCGATAGTAATAACGTTATTTTTGCAATTCGGTTCTGTATGTTATATTGGATTCCGGGAACTGTTATCGTTTGTTGGAGGAGTTGGTAAACAAGTCGTTTCGCGGCGCCCGGTGCCGGCGACCGGTGCCGGCGCCGGCGGTGGTCGGTATAAGTACTTGGATACATATTTACATACCTTAACTTTATGAGAATAATAAGAATTAATGTTATTTATTTCCGCATCAACCCACTGTCTGGTCTCCCTTCAATCGAAGTGGTTTACAGCATACTTCAACGTGCTGCTCAACTGCGGGTTGGCGGAGGCCAGTGTTTTCAAGCCGCCCAAAGGCCACTGACTTGGCTTAACGACTGTCGTCCGGTCGGCTTGACAACAGCCGGGACCGACGGCTTCACGTGCCCTTCTTAGAAGCACGGAGAAGCTCGAAAAAAATAAACCCATAGACAAGACAGGCTAGGGTCCACATAGCTTAACTTGCCCTCACCCCGGCTTTGGGCGAGCTGAAGAACAAATAAATGCATGGCATAAGGAGCGAGGAAGTAGATGGATGCATCCATCGACTCCCTGGCACACACTGGCACAAACCTGATTATTCTGGATAAGGGAGGCCGATGTCACCTATTCTAAGAAAAGGGAACACCATCTTAGTAATGCTGTAAAAAGCAGTCACTATAATAAATCTAATTAAGTGTACATGAGTGATTTTATTAAGTACATAAAGACGTGCTTTTTTATATGAGAGGTAGGCAAATGAGCATGCGGGTCACCTGATGGAAAGCAATAACCACCGCCCATGGAGATCAGCCAAAACAAAGGGTCGCCGATTCGTTGCCAGCCTTTACTCCTTTCTTTCTCTCTTTCTGGTGACCTCACTCACTCACTCACAGGAACATAACAATCCTAAAGGAAATTGTTATTTGGTGCGGTATTCTGTGAGATGGACAGTCGCTATGCCCTACCTCTCTTTTCCCCAGAGCCTCGTTTGTCAGTCAGCAGGGTGCACCACGTGCGGGTGAGGTTGGCTTTGGTTCAAAGATGTTGATGAGCCACTTACACTCAACTGTTTTGTCTGAAATGATGTTAAACACGATCATCATCATCATCATCAGCCTGTATCTGCCCATAGCTGGATATAAGCCTTCCCCAATGCTTTCCACCAAATACGATCCCCCGCCTTCCACATCCAGCCGCTTTCTTAAAATCATCGGAACAGCTTGGATGGTGACCATCGCTTCGTCGTCCTACGCCCGGCCTCCACTCTAATATCTTCCTTTCTACTCTGCTATTACATTGGTTAAACATGATATACTTAGGCAAATTGGGGCCAAAATGCAACATAGTGAATGTATCATTTATTTCACACCGTTTAATAATTGATCGAGCTGTGTTCAGTATTAACTGCTGCAATAAATCGCTGGCAGCGTCCCAGAGTGCCGCCGGCCCCGCCGCCACCGCTGGCGACGCGACGCCACGCGTTATTACCCGGCATTCTAATGCCCATTACTGCGGCCCATTATGTCGCAAACGATTTCAGTTGACATTAACATCTTATGATTTTGTATGAAGTGGGTAGTGAAGTGGGTACAAAGAGTACACGTCACAGCTATTTAAAAGTAGGTATACAATGAGGTCAAGAAACTACTCTAACATTTTTTTTTATACTAATAATAAAAAAATATTCCTGGACATGTGTACACACTGCCATCTAGTCCTAAACTAAGCAAAGCTTGTACTATGGGTATCAGATAACTGATATAATACCTACTTAATACATTTCTTTTTGTAAATACACACATTAAAAACACAGAAAACACCTGGACAAACAGACATGTTTATGCACGCAAATATTTGTCTTGTACGGGGATCGAACCCGCGACCTCGGAGTCAAAGTGGCCATTGCTAACCATTCGACCACCGAGCTTGTTTGTTGATACTATGTCGGGTAATAAAAAAACATACGGCCCACTTGATGTCACGCGGTTACCGTAGCTATATAAACGGTCGTAGGTAACTTGAAATCCGCGTCCCCAGGGTTGCCCCCGGGGACGCGCAGTAACTCCAACTCACTGACTCCTAGGAACACTACGATCCTCAAGGGAATTGTTACTTGGCTGTAGTTCTCTGTGAAGTGGACGTACTTGCCCCGCCAGGCAGCTTATTAATGCGCTGTGCTGTGCCCTACCTCACCTTCGCCATTATTTAGTCGTTCGCTATCCAGCAGCGTGTAGCATGAGCAGATGAGGTTAGCTTTTACTCATTGATGAGGTAAGTCATTTACATTCATAAGACCACAAGAAAGTATTTAAACACTTTGCATCAAAGTAGAGTTATAATTGAAAGCACGTTATACTTAAGTAGATACTTAAATTCTACGCCATTAAGCAAGGCAGTAAAATTACGCTCTTTATATCACTAACGTCGAAAACGAGCATACGGCACGTCTGGTGGTAAGTGGTTATCTCAGCCTATAGACGCTTGCTAGAGCTTGCAAACTCAGTAGACAGATCTGTATTCTGACTGACTAGCAGCATCACCGAGAACTTCTAATCCAAATCAGGGAAAACTTTGACAGGTATTTAATTCCAAAAGTTAAAGTAAGGAGAAACCAAAAGGGATGAGAACCGCAAAGTACGGGACCGTTTCAGTTCTTACCCTGCTTATGACGATTGGCGAAGGGTACAAATGTAGTAGGAGGCCGTACGCATTACCGGCACGGCAACACGGCTTACGTGTTAAGAACTTTACCTTAATTCCGCTGTGCATACTATTTAGCCTAGACATTGAATATAAAACATAGACGCCGACAGGCGCCTTTGACATGCGATTAGAGATTTTTGTAACGCCGATGGGTAGTCTCGTCACTGAATGGGACTATCTTAAACGCCGAAAAGCAACGATTTTCAAACCAACAATAATGCAAATCAAATTGTACTTTATTATTATAGAACCAGAATTGTTACTAAATTGAATGCTGTCCCGGAGTAGTCTTCTGACTGTAAGGCTATATTCTATTCTGTGTCATAACGACCTACATTTCAGTATAAATATCCCGCCGGCCGCTCGACGCGGACCTGCCTTTTTGTGACGGCCTGGGAACTGTACGGTGACATGGCCATATTGGATTGGTCCAATTTGTTTTTATGCAACATCGGTGGAAAACTAGCTCGCCTGATAACAGTAATTGTCACTGACCAAAGAGACATGATATGTATGCGTGGCGAGCGTCAACAGTGAGCGTCCGAACGATTAACTAAGAATGGATTACTATCAGTCGCATACGTAATAAATCGTGGTGAACTGATTTATACTTTTATGACACAATACTATACAACCAAATTCAACCAAATACAACAAGAAGTTATAAGTAGTATACTCATATTGCTTGCCTGTCGGTATATAAGTATAACAATTAGTTTTGTATGGCACGAATGCCATACAAAACTAATCGTATGTCATTTCCGCTTGATTATGTTTCCGTGGTAATTATATAGCCTAAACACCTGTTTAAGAATCTTCTTGTGATGTGACATAAAGTATTTTTTTAACGCCTAATTCAAAAATCCTTTCTTAGCGGATGCCTACTTCTCAGAGGCTACTGACGCCGTCGGATTTTTTGATCGCCAAAATAGATCTTAGGTTTAAGTTAATGAGGAACATCTTGAGCTTTGTCGGTATAGCTCTATGGTTTCTACCAGCTAAGCTAAACGCAATTACCGCCAATCTAAGCTAAACTTATTTTCGCAATCAAAAAAATCGTTGGTAATCGGCTTCAGCTTCGGCGGTAGGGCCCCTGATCCGTCCAGTGCTTTGAGCTGCCCCCTTACCACCATCTCTTATTGCGATTCAATAACTGAATAGAATGCTTATTCATACCAATGAATAAGCGACTCTATTGCAAATGGAATAGAGTCGCTTATTAATTGCTATGATAAAGCAATCTATTTAATTATTGAATCGCAATAAGAGATGGTGGTAAGGGGCTGGGCGTTGATAGTTCAGTCAGTGAAAGTTGTCTTTTATGGATACAGATCAAAATATCATCAATTACGTAATCCTACCACCTAAAGTCGATTCCCATCAGATTTTATGCATGCAAAAATCAAACCTCAATGGCATTCAATGGTTAATCGCTTGTTATATACTTAAATAACTAAACATATTTTCAAAGGTTATTGACAGTTTCGTGGAGACCTGCACAGCTGTTGGCAGGTATCTCGGTGTTATTCAGACAAAATTCTCCAGAATTTAAACCTAGTCTACCTAAGTAGGTTTAAATTCTGCTTTTTCGCCCCCAACACCCCTATATTGTACATTACATCGAAATCGTTACAGCCGTTTGCAAGATCGTCGTGGCGGACATACATGGCTTGCTTAATGTAATGGTTGATTATAAATCAATGACAATTCTCGCCATAAAAACACATTTTCTGTCTGATTTGACATAATTAATATCCAGTCGTTGTTCCTATTTACGAGTACTATCATGCTCTAAAGGGAGTGTCACTTGTTCCGTCCCAACTTCCCATAATGCCTATATGGTTACTTGAACTTCATTTGCACTTGTAACTAGTTCTTAAGACATTACGAGGAATGGCCCGCATTTTCTCCATAAGACGTATTCTCTAATTTTCTCTCTGGATTTTACCTCTAAATTCACATTTTTTATACCACTAATATGGAAAATAATCAAACGACTGATGGTAAGCGGTTACCGCACCCTATAGATGACTACAACAGCGGGAGCATCAAATACACGTTACCGACCCGTGTTTTAATCTTTCATGTAATATATGTGAGGCTATACTAAATAGGCTTATTTGACAATGTTCAAAAATTGTATAAATTATTTAACAATATCGTAAAATACACAAAACAGTAAAGATCTGAAAACTTTCATTATAAATATCTTCCGTCCAACTTATTTTAGGGTCGATCAAAGTTTGGCGGCAAAGTCCATTTTAAAAGTATGAAATTATTAAAAAATAGCATTTTCTTTGGAGAAGCCATAAAAAATACTATAACTTTTATTATGATAGTAATAACATTATTATTTAACATAGTTTTCGGGAAAGTCCACAAATGCGATTTTCAAATTAGCATATCTCGAGAGGTTTTTGTGCTATCGAAGTAATTATTTCACCTATGGTTATATTATTGAGAAGTATATTGATGTAGGGATACATAATATCAAACCGAAAATGTTGGTCAAATTATTATCTGCCGATGGAGAGATCCTTCATGTTCATATCATCGGCGTTATCAGTCTGTGGACGTTTGCTTGCGATATAAATCATTGCTCGCGTGCCGCCACCCCCGTTGTTATTGTAGCAACCCCTTCTTTTCTGGTAAGACTACTCACTCGCAGAAACACAACGACAGGAGGAATAGTGGCCCATGCGGCAGACACTAGACAGATGGACTGCATTTCAACTGCAATGCCACTGCAAAGCAGTTTGAATGCAAATTTGCAGTGAACGTGCAGTTCCAACGACTGCATCCTGACTGCAAGCTAACTGTTCCAAAGTAATTGGTCCAACTGCATTAGGACCGCACGTCGACCGTGCAGTCAAGCAAATTCCCAGTGGAATTGCATGAAATGCAGTCCTTCTGTCTAGAGCCTAATTTATAGACCACTATTTCATACCAGCGTAGCCATCGAGGCGTATTCTTGAATGCCACCCGAAAATATACATGGATATAAGACAGCATTCTGCATTCCCATTTATATACCGGTAACACTGGTATACATATGAATTTCCTCTTAACAACCTACAATATGGTAAGCAATTCACTGGCAACCAATTAAACCGCAAGATAAAAATAAATGGCTTTCCTGTTAGTGATCTATAGAGGCAAAGAAACGGCGTATTGATTGATTGCGGGCTTGCTGAGATTCCCGCGTAAGTACAACAGAGGAAGATGTGAAGTAACTACATGTAGATAGGTCATGTGTAGATCTAGTACAAATGTAATGTCGCTAATAGTGCGGTATGAAAATGTCACACTGATTGATTAGATAAATAAGTGTTCTAGTATTTATTAGAATTGTAAAGAACAACAAAGATGTTAGGACACCAGATACAATGTGAACGGTTGTCATTTGGTTTCTTCCACATTGGGCAACTATCACATCCCGCCTGCTTGCGTGTCCGAACAGCTGTTCATGTGAAAACTTACATGCCCTCCACAAACGACACGTAAAACTGGGAGAGTGGTCAAGCTGTGGCAGATATTGTTCTGTAATTCCTGTTAGTTGATTGTTTCCTATGAAGTCTTTTTGCGTAGGTAATGTTTGGTTAGTAAGAATCTGACATAACCAATGCAATCAAAGTCATTCATAACTTCTACCTCCGCAGAGTTCCTATTTCTCAAATGTGAAGCATAAAAAAGATTTCTGTATCTTTGTTCATTCAATATAAAGTGTAAAAACCTCAAGTTAAGATGACGAGTTTCGATTTTCGAGGCACTAGTCTTGCAAAACGCGTATATAACGTATCTACTTTCTTTTATATCACCTCACTGGCGAATAACATTAACCTACCCATTACAATGAAGTCTATGAATAATTGTTTCAACCAGAGCATATCGAATGAAATTCAATGGTGAGTGGGAGGGCGAGGGGCCAGCGGGGAGGGGGGGTGGGCGCATCAAATTCATACTAAACATTATTCATGTTATGAATCCATCGAATGAATCAAATATCAATATCAATTGGCGATGCGCGGTTTTGAGTTCACGTCACAGTAAAATAACGTTACAGTAATGCCAGTTAATATAACATTATCAGAGGTATCTTTTTTTAATAGTTCTGGTACTTAGCCATAACCAATCTCTAAGATTTTGAAAGCAGGATTTGCATTTTCGGCCAGGTGGTAGTATCATATCAATCCTACAGAACTCTGGAATGTTTTAGTAGTTCTTTGTATGTCCGTGAGACCGTGACAATAAGATCATAAGATGGTCTTGTGTCTCTCCTGTGAGGTCCCGCAAACTCACAGCCTCCTTGAAAGATCAACCTATCCGAGCACACAGCTTTTACCGGGCGCCCGAGGTTAACTTATCCTAGAACCCGCACCCCGTTAAAAGTATCACTACTGTTTCCTCATGTACACTGTGTCACGTACTTATCTGTTGTTTATTTTGTGCATGTTGTGGACAAAATGTTTATCAAAAGCGGGATCGGTCGCGGCCGCCCACGCCGCGCCGCCGCCCGCTCCATCAGCTCCGGTTACAAGCACCAGATACACG
This sequence comes from Hypsopygia costalis, assembly GCA_937001555.2. Taxonomy (NCBI): domain Eukaryota; kingdom Metazoa; phylum Arthropoda; class Insecta; order Lepidoptera; family Pyralidae; genus Hypsopygia; species Hypsopygia costalis. Next base: position 305,227 of record OW443343.2, on the reverse strand, counting down.
ACGCTGCTGCATCGTACCATGCCTACACAGCCATTTTTTTCCGTTTTCGTATTTTCGGAATCCATATAAAACCTCCCATTTTTATACCACTAATGTAACAAACAAGCACATTTAAGGGTGGAAGTGGTTTATTAACATCCTTGTATCAAAGCACGATGAGGAGTTCGATGGCGTCGTTGCGCGTGTCCATCTAATCGATCACGGAAGTTAAGCAACGTCGACCGTAGCCTGTCTATGAAGGTTTATTTATCTCGAGCTCCTCCGTGCTTCAGAAGGCACGTTTAGCAGTCGTCCCGGTTGTTGTATAAAGACGACAGTTGGAGTATGCTCTAAACCCCTTCGATTGAGGGAAGACCCGTATCCCAGCAGTGGGATGATTATGGGTTGATGCCAATCAAAGCTTGCACTCCACGTGGTGCACCACTGACTGACTGACTGACAAACTGTCTCTGGCAAAAAGAGAGCACAGCGTAGCTCGAGTGATAAATGTATGTTGCAATCGCTACGGTAACCGTCTCCCACTTGATAATTGATCGTGTTCCCGGCAGTGAGTGATGTCACCAGCAGTACTCCTCTCGTCTAACGTTTGCCGTGTGTGGAATTAGAACCCGAGTCTCTTGGTGTTTAAAGTATTTAGCCATTGTAAGCCGTTTGACCACCGGTGCAGGCAAGTACCGCGGCGGTGGGACAGTCTCCGCCACACGAACGGCAATTAGCGCCTTTTGCGGAGTTCCTGTTCGATAATTGCCACAGTTTTCGTGCCAGCCGGCTGTCGCGGCCGCGAAAGAATGCGCCGACCAGCGCCATACGGTGTACCGACAGAATACTAATTGATAACTTTACCAGCTTTCGCTAGCAATTTCGTACGCGATTATCGCAGGTTTATTTATTTATCCTTGGGAATTTCACAAATTTGTAGTCAATTAGTTTAACAATTAACATGGAAAGGTTCTAGTTATACAAATAATCTTCAACAATGTAAGACTTCTGTATCAAAGGAAGATGTCTGCATTCCAGATGTCACAGCCATATCAGCACCTCGATATAGCGGTGATCGACTTGGCATCGCTGTAAGGATTCCAAAACAGATCAAGTTACGATGGGGTCGAAGGCTTTTTCGTAATCCACAAAATTCTTACAGAACGGCACACTGTACTTTGTGGTTTTCAGCACAATCTGCAGCAATGTTACACACATTGCGGTCATTGTGGTCCACCAGCCTGCTCCGGTGGCTGGTAGTCATCAAGCCTTACAGATGATTCGTGATAATCATTGAAAACAGCTTATAAACGTGTATCAGGAGTGAGATTGGTTTACAATTCTTCAATAAGGTCTTGTCACCTTTTCTGAAGAACAAGACGACCAAACTCCTGGTCCACGCGACTGCCGCGATCGCATTGTAAATGACGGAAATAAACCGATGTTGTAATTCCTCTAGAACCGGTGTTTCTCCAGCTACCCAACACTTATCACTCGCACGGAACCCTAAAAATATAAAGGTAATTCAATCAGACAAGTTCCGCTCTTCTCTTGGCGTACTCTCATATCTATAGATAGTTGGCGTGTCTGTACGTGTGCATTAGTGGTGATTGAGAGTAAACATTCACATCGCCGGCGCGAGATGTGCCGGCTAGATAAATATGAAAGGACGGCTGATAAAAACTTTCCATGTCAGTGAATCAGAAAAAAAACCAGTCACAGATAAGCCGCGGGCGTAACTTAGTATTACTATAAGTCAGGTACTTATAGTAATACTAAGTTACGCCCGCGGCTTCGCTAGTGTGAATGTCGGTTATAATTAACGTGTCAGAAGAAAAAAAAAAACCGGACAAGTGCGAGTCGGACTTGCCCACCGAGGGTTCCGTAGGTACGTAGTATCATTATTAAATTTGATAATTTTCGTTATAAAGAAGAAATAACGCATCGAAAAAAATAAATAAAATATATTTTGCAATGTGTACATCAAGCCCTTTCATATCATACCCCATTTGAACTAGTAGTTTCAATTTGAAATTTCGACACCCAATAAAAATATAGACCACCTATTTTTTAAGATCTATTTACAAATGTATAGTTTTGAGATTTATTCCTGTACTTGTAGTCTATAACGATGTTACATGCCAAATTTCATAGTTCTAGGTCAACGGGAAGTACCCTATAGGTTTTGATTCCCTTGAGTGTGTCGAAATTTGCGTTTTTTGCTGAATAAACGGCCATAACTTTTTTCTACGTAAACTTAGCAGTTTGATTATTTTACAACTTCATGGGACCGTAGACCTGAGTATACAGTTCAAATTTCAGCTTGATACCTCCACGCATTCTCGACATAGAAATTCTTGACAGACAGACAGACAGACAGACAGACAGACAGACAGACAGACAGACAGTCAGACAGACAGACAGACAGACGGACAACAAAGTGATCTTATAAGGGTTCCGTTTTTCCTTTTGAGGTACGGAACCCTAAAAATATGAAACTGTAACCAGACTACGGAAAAATACACTGAAAGGTAAAAATCAATCCTCCTAGTGTCGAAAAAGTCAGTTTTTTTTTATATTACGTCGGGCGACAAGCAAGTATACGGCGCGCCTGGTGTGAAGCGGTTACCGTAGCCATAAAAATGCTCGCAACATGTAATATCGCTCGCGTTATATACCGTATCTCTTATTCATCATCCCACTGCTGGGAGACGGGTCACCCCTCAATCGAAGGGGTTTAGAGCGTATTCCACCACGCTGCTCAACTGCGAACCGACGCCATCGAGCTCCTCAGTTAACGGCAACCTAACTTAGTAGGTACTAAATAATCAAATACTGCAAGCCAGGTTAAATACGTACAAGGAAATGTTAGGCAGGTAAATGAGCGACCGAAGCGAAGGAGTTGGGGCGAAATAAGCTAGTGTCGCGATATCCTACTATCATCAATCAATCACTCATCATGTTTATTGTTAAACATAGGTATTTACAAGAATGAACACATACATAATAAGTCTCAGTATGTCCTGCCTCTAGGGCTTACAATAATAAAACAATATAACTAAAGATAAATAAATACATTATTATGTTAATAGGATAATAGAATTGGTTAATTAATATCAGGGTCAAATTCCATCAAATCATTTATATCAAAAGTATAAAATTGAAAGCTCTCACAGTTTGAGCACCCCTGACATAACTACCACCGATACGCTTATTTAGCCTGTTTTAAGACTTGGCAGGACGGTAACTCGACACAATGGCTTTATGGTCCCGTATCGAATGGCCAAAGGCGGCCTTTATGGCGGGGTGGTGCCCGGTGCCGGTGCCCGGTGCCCGGCGCCCCCGTAATAAACGGCCCGATCTCGACCCGGTTTATGATTGCCTCATTGCCATCATTATCTCCCCAGTCTCGCCCTAAAGCCCTCTAAAATGAATTAAGTGATTTTACATTTTATTTAACACTTAAAATATATCTCATCCTGCACTGTTGAGGTACAGATCTCCTCTCAATTGAAGTGCTTTATAGCGTACTCCATCACGCTGCTAAACTGCCGATTGCGAACGGCAGTGTGATCGACATAATTAAACCCATCTATAGACAAACTACAGTCCAAGTTACTTGACGTATATGATCTCACGACTCACCACCTCACGACGCTATCTCGACTAACTCTGCAATAACAGCTCTTGAGAATTGCTGTGTTGCTGCGAGAGAGTGTAGTCACCAGATACATATAAGGAAATGTAGCGTTAGCGGCTGATGTGCCAGCGCGCGAGCTACTTGTATGGCAAGCATTAACAGAATCCATCACCACAGATTTGATGTCCATTGCGCTCCCAGGAATAAATGTGAGTATGTATAAAAGGCAACAGTACTGACTGATCTATCAACGCACAGCCCCCTTACCACCAACTCTTATTGCGATTCAATAACTGAGTAGATTGCTTATTCATACCAATGAGTAAGCGACTCTAGGTCAGTTGAAATAGAGTCGCTTATTCATTGGTATGAATAACTGAATAGAATGCTTATTCATACCAATGAATAAGCGACTCTATTTCAACTGACAAGTTAGTGCGATTCAATAACTGAATAGAATGCCTATTCATACCAATGAATAAGCGACTCTATTTCAACTGACATAGAGTCGCTTACTCATTGGTATGAATAAGCAATCTACTCAGTTATCGAATCGCAATAAGAGTTAGTGGTAAGCCCCCAGCTCGAAATACTGGACAAATCGGGTTGAAATTTGGCGTACAGATAGCTTATAACTACTATTATGACGTAGGCATCCACCAAAAAAGGATTTTTGAATATAGGCTATTTGACAATGTTCAAAAATTGAATAAATTATTTAACAATATCGTAAAATACACAAAACTATAAAAATCTTTCATTCTAATATCTTCCGTCCGACTAAGTTCAGGGTCGATCAAAATTTGGCGGGAAAGCCCATTTTAAAAGTATGAAAATTATTAAGAAATAATATTTCCATTGGAGAAACAATAAAAAATACTATATGTAACTTTTATTATGATTTCAGATTTAATCCATACATAATACAAACGTGTGACGTCACAACCTAAGTAGCCTGTTGTATGGAGCATTTTCGGGAAAGTCCAAAATTTTTATTTGCAATTTAACATATGTCGAGAGTACAACATAACTCATTCACGTGTGGTGTTATTATTGTGTCTTCCTTAGATATAATAAAAAAACCGGACAAGTGCGAGTCGGACTCGCCCACCGAGGGTTCCGTAGGTACGTAGTATCATTATTAAATTTGATATTTTTCATTATAAATAAGAAATAATGCGTCGAAAAAAATAAATAAAATATATTTTGCAATGTGTACATCAAGCCCTTTCATATGATACCCCATTTGAACTAGTAGTTTCAATTTGAAATTTCGACACCCTATAATAAATATAGACCCCCTATTTTTTAAGATCTATTTACAAATGTACAGTTTTGAGATTTATTCCTGTACTTGTAGTCTATAACGATGTTACTTGCCAAATTTCATAGTTCTAGGTCAACGGGAAGTACCCTATAGGTTTTGATTCCCTTGAGTGTGTCGAAATATGCGTTTTTTGCTGAATAAACGGCCGTAACTTTTTTCTACGTATACTTAGCAGTTTGATTTTTTTTTAACTTCATGGGACCGTAGACCTGAGTATACAGTTCAAATTTCAGCTTGATACCTCCACGCATTCTCGACATAGAAATTCTTGACAGACAGACAGACAGACAGACAGACAGACAGACAGACGGACAACAAAGTGATCTTATAAGGGTTCCGTTTTTCCTTTTGAGGTTCGGAACCCTAAAAAAAACGTTGGTCAAATAGCCTATTCTTACATGACAGGATAGGTACACGCGTACAAGCTATTATCAAATAAATTCTAAAACCAATTTTATTCCTATTTCATCATGTATAATATAATATTCAATACGACCGCCTCATCTCAATAAATTCGTCATCTTACACGAGTTGTTTACCTGGTTCACCAAAAACAAAACGCGAACACGTGTGCGTTTCATATCGAGATCCCGTTGTGCTGTATTATATTTTATCTAATCTCATACTGAAAATTACACATTAAAAAACTAAACACAGTATCATAATGACAGTCTTTACGCGCAAGCTATCAAAATAAATTTAAAAAGTTATTTTTCGATACAGCTCTTCTATGGACAACTGTATCGTAAAATAACTTTTTTACCATTTCGATACAGCTTCAGCCCTGGATACAGGTATTTTAAACAGGTTGCAATGCAAATACATTGCAAATATGCAAAATTTTTCTACATAATCTGTGAACGCGGCGCCGCGCGCGCGTCGCGCATGCGCACTACGCATGCTCGATCTGCAAATGGATGGATTTATAAGTAAGAACTATAGCTGTTAAATTAACTTCATAGTTGTATTTAAAATATTATTATCATATATTTCATGAGATTAGATAAAGTAGTGTATGAAACTGCACATAATTAGGTATTAAAATACTCGTGTGGTCTATTAAAACATTCGCCTTTGGCTCATGTTTTAAACTCACACTCGTATTTTAATAACCCTTATTATGCAACAGTTTCATAAACTACCGTCGGAACCCTTAACTTCGCCTGGGTTTTGACACTTTTTAAAAATATTTTTCAGATTTTAAAGTATTTTGAGTCACAATGAATGAAAAACAATTTTTCGTATCTGTGGCTAGTGGAATAGACTATTGACGCTCTAAATTTCATTGTCTAAGTGGCAACAATTTGGTCACAAATATAGTAGGCGAAGTATGGATATTTTCCCCTAACTTTGCCTAGGTATGCTGCAACGTCAATAATAAACATTTTGTTGATTTAAAAGAGTCTAAATAATGTAGTATGTGACAGGTGAATAAGCACCTTACTTATAGCACAACATGGTCGTATTTTCTTTAAAAAATGTATGGCAGGCGAAGATAGGTAACTGTCTGAAGTTAGCTTCATACGTTTGATGAAATGTTGATAGGGCTGCCAAAAATCATGTGATCTTACCTAACTGCAAAATAAAGGAGGATAACTGTTTTGTGAGTAAAAATTAAATAAGGTTACTTATACTATTTATTGTATTTATTTTGTATTTATTTATTTTAAAAAGTCAAAAGGTAGGTATATTTTTCAATAAGTAGGTACAAAATTGTAGTCTAAAAATATATGATTCAATTTAAAATCGTATATTTTGGACTGCAATTTTGTACCTACTTTTTTAAAAATTACAGCAAAAAAAGTTTGTCTTACATTTTTGAACCAACAATTATCTTATACATTAAATCAGTCTCATTTATGTCAAGTCAGCCCCAGACATAGGAAATTGTTTTTGGTAATTATTAATTAGCTTTTAGTTATAGGCAGGCGTCCAAGAAAACAGAATTAGTGATCGACCTTTAGTTTCCGAAATATTCGCAATTCTGTAAAGTTTAAAATAAATATGGCATTCCATGGTATAAATTGATTATACCTATTATTTAATTGGGAATCATCTGCAAGTATTAGTATATCTATGTCACAAGTAGAAGTGTTTATTTTTCTATCAAGGTTTAAAAATACTTTATTTCACATTTAAAATTTGCTTGTATAAAAAAATATAGGTATACGCCAATGTTTTTTTTTTTATCTTTAATGTTAACTGATTATTCTACATTTAACTCAATACTACTAGACCTTTTTGCAAAGATGATCACATAGAAGGCACAAAAAAACTTAAAACAGGAATTGACAACCCTAGGGATGGGCGAAGTTTGGCAACAAGATAGCTGCCGCCATCACCTGAAAAATATTTTAAACAATTAAGACATCTAGACACAACATAGGCATAAAATAATAATGTCATATGAAAGGAAATTAGTTATAGATTACAATAAAATGAAAAGTTCAGCATTACCTGTTATATATCACTGCTTAAAACTGAAGTTACAACACCGCCAAGAAAAAACGTCACGACAATCCCACGGATGAAATGCATTGGTCGCCAGTAAAGTGAAGTTAGCTACAATTTCTCTACAAAATGTCGCTATACACGAAAATTACTTACTATTTAGGATTTTTATGCGCCATTTGCGCTATAAATCTTTTGGAAAATTCAACATAATTGAAATTAGGCGAAGATAGGTAACACAGGCGAAGATACGGGCTTATACGGTACTATTATTTTATTTCATAAAATTATATAAAATGAGGAGCTAGTCACATGGTGGCCGAGGGGTTTGTTTAAAAAAAAAAACAAACTTAATGGAAACCGGCAGAGTTTTATTCCAGTATTTGTACAAGAATGTTCGTATATACTAAATTTATGCGATGTCGTCAATAATCGTATTGTATGAAAGGTTTATATTAGTTATTGCCGACGTATCGTATTTCGTTGGGGCGAGAATACTTATCCAGCTCCGTAGGACCGCAGCCTGTCCATTGTCCGTGGAACGTAGTTTATCGATCTCGAGCAGAGATGAGCTGGCCGTTATCATTAGACGATAGTTGTTAAGCCAAGTCAGTGGCTTCAAAACACTGACCTCCGCCAACCCGCACTTGAGCAGCGTGGTGGAGTACGCTCTAAACTTCTTCAATTGAAGGGAGACCCGTATCCCAGCAGTGGGATGAATAAGGATTGGCGACGACTATATAGGACAAATGAAGCCTTAGACATAAACTTTACACTAATTTTATATAATTAAAATAAATTTCAGTAAAAGTACTCAAACAATCAGTCAAAGCAAACCTTGTTTGTTTGCGTGTCTATGTCCTAGACCTCCAACTTCCCCAATGCTGGCGTCCTTGTGCCCTCCTCATCCAATCTTGTCCTGCGTGTTGCCGGATGTCATTGACCCATCGTCTAGGTGGGCTACCCCGCGGTCTAGTGTGGGTGCGTGGCGTAAAATCCCACTTGCCTGAAATTTTATTGATCAAAGTTAATTAATTACGCATTATTATGGATGACTCAAACACTACTTTTCAGACCTCGTTCAAATTCAAATAGGTAGTCCGATTTGAATCACAAACTTAAAAAAATAACTTACCTACCTAATTGTTGATTTCATTTAATGTTTACTTTTTTTTAATTAGCCCCCTGTTGTTTCGCGCTCACAGGAAAAAAAAAATTATTTGAATCCTTTATCTTTCCAAGCAAAAAAGATTCTTTGGTAAACAGTGAACAATACAGTGGGCAGTAAATTTGTATACAAAAAGCAAGTGAGACACCGTAATATACCGCTGTTTTTTGTTCCTATGAAAATAAACAAACAAACAGCAGCTTTCAAACAAAAAACGGAACATCGAAATCGGTTCACCTAGAAGAAAGATTTTTTTCATACTACGTCGGGTGGTAGACAAGCATACGGCCCGGCTCACCTGTAAAAAGTTTCATAGTAACGAACATAAAGAAATACAGTCGAATCGTTCTTCTATTTTAAGTCGGTTAAATTTTTTTTTATATTACGACGGGTGGCAGACAAGCATACGGGCCGTCTGATGTGAAGCGGTTACCGTAACCATATTAACGCTCGCAACATAAAATATTGCTCGCGCGCCGCCACCCCCGCTGCCAACGCAGCATCTCCTTCCTTTCTTTCTGGTGACCTCACTCACTCGCAGGAACACAACAACCCTCAAGGGAATTGTTATTTGGCTGCGGTATTCTGTGAGGTGGAGGTAATTCTCCAGTCGCGTAGCTTACAATTACGCTCCCTACCTCTCTTTTCGCCAGAGCTTCGTTTGTCAGTCAGCAGGGTGTACCACGTGCAGGTGAAGTTGGCTTTGGTTCAAAGATCTTGATAAACCACTTACACCCCAAATAGTTCTATTAATTTCTAAGGTATACCGAAGAGTATAACAAATTAACAATACTCCTTTTTGCGACGCAGCAGTCGGGTCTGCGCCACAAATTTCCGTTCTCGGCCGACCGCACATGTGGGTGCTTCCATGAGATATTATGCATCGGTGTCGGGCACATTGTGCGCAACAAAAATAGCAAGCGGCAGTTATCATTAGCGAGCAGGGCTGCCACCTGCCACACGGTGTCCCATCTTCCGGGACGTTTAGAAAACTATATTTTTATACTACGTAAAATATACGACCCTTCTGATGTGAAGTGGTTACCGTAGTTTACGAACGCTTGCAACATAAAGCATCACTCGCGCGCCGCGCCGCCAGCCCCGCTGCCATCGTAGCAACTCCTACTTTCCAAGTTACCTCACTCACACACTGAACAAATCCATTTTTTAGGTATCTTGGAATTTATATTTGGCTGCAGTATTCTTTGAGATGAAGTTACTTCCCCAAGTGCGTTAGCTTATAATTATTACGTTGTGCGAAATCTTTCTTTAGCCTTTTTAACAGGATGCACCACGAACAGGTGAGGTTGGCTGAAAAGTAAGATGAGGCACTCAAACCCAAATAATAATAATACACGAGTCGAATCGGTATGTCGTGTACAACATAAATAGCGAGCAGCGGATAGCATTCACAAGAGCTGGCAACTATCAGTCGCATTCCGAGCCGCTTAGAAACCTTATGATTTTCCATAGTGAAAGGGCGGATTGCAGGTATGCAGCGGTGACATCGGTTACATTGTAACAAATGTCATTATCGTGACACACTGTAAAGACAGCGTCAGTAAGACAATTATGCGAACTCAGCCCTGACCGTGGACAGAAAAAACTATAGACAAGTAATAGTGTCCATCGCAATAAGCAATAAAAAATAATATTTTATTCATATATAAATTCAAATCATATCTGTATACATGTTTGCATATTTCGCCTACCAGTCAAATAATACTTCTTCATGATTGAGGTTTTGTTTGACCCAGGAGACTACAGCATGGGGTTCTTCAAGAAGGGCGTGAAGAGGTTTTTACAGGGTCGGCAACGCGCATGTGATGCCTCCGGTGTTACAGGCGTCCATAGGCTGCAGTAACTGCTTTCCATCAGGCGGACCGTATGGTTGTTTGCCACCTTAGTGGTTTAAAAAAAAACTGTTAAGGTTCGCTGGAAGAAATCTCTTAAAGAGATAAGCTCGCCTTTGTACACCGTCTTGTTTACCCTGACTTATGTAACTACATATGTTATATGCAATAATGAATAAAAAAAACGGGATGCGCTCCGGGAGTGCCGGCAGAAGTGAAAACTTGAACATTAACGTTGTGCATTTTTGATATTTTGGAGCGGTTAGGGAATAATTTCATTTTTTTTCTTTTTTTTTATACTACGTCGAGTGGTAGACAAGCTTACGGCCCGCCTGATGTGAAGCGGTTACCGTAGCCATATTTACGCTGGCAACATGAAATATCGCTTGCGCGCCGCCACCCCCGCTGCCATCGCAGCAACTCCTTACTTCCTGGTGTCCTCACACAACAATCCTCAAGGGAATTATTATTTGGCTTCGGTATTCTGTGAGGTGGAGGTGTACTTCCACATTCGGGTAGAGGTAGACTTAGCAACAACAGCAGTCATGTTTTGAAACGAATTACTGAACACAATTTAATGTCATAGAATATTAACGTTATACATATCGAGTTTTAATCTATGTTTGATTGCGGAATTGCTGAACTAACGGACGTGAAAGCAATTAACCCGAACGCTCCGCTACATCTATGCGATTTTGAAACAAGTTGTGTACCAGTGGGACGTGTGGCAGCCCTGACGCACGAACGAGCGATATCGCACCGCGGCGCGGCACCGCCTACAGCTCTGTTTAATTAAGTTAACTAATGAACGAGTCGTCTCCGCTCCACCGCTGCACCGCTCCACGGCGCGGCGCGGGGGCCTCGGCCATCGCGAGAGTGGTTACAATTACAACCCATGTGTTTTAAAACCTTACATTACATATATATTTAGAACTATATATATGTCGCAGCCAATACGTAGAACCCGCCGCATTACATAACGGCTAACTGTTTTGTAAAATGGCCAAGCCATTATTTCAAACCGCCGTTTTATCTGGTGACAATTCACTTGGGTATCCACCAAGTTTGTGGAACCTCGCATTTCTAATTAATCACAAGACAAACCTAAGCAAAAGATTAATTAAAGACAATCCGCCCGTTATGTTATGCGGCGGGTTCTACGAATTGGCTTCGATATTATATATCCTATATCAAACAACGTCAAATTTTCTATCTAGATCATATTCCTCGACATCAGCGATACGACCAGCTTCAGATGATTATGATGGTCGCACGATGAGAAAAGTTGGACGGCGAAAGAAATCCTGGCTGAGAAACATCCGAGAATGGACCGGGAGATGTTCCTTAGACTTGAATCCCATTGACTCCCATGAACACTGCAACGTTCAGAGGAATTGTTATTTGACTGTGGTATTCAATGAGGTGGTGGGTACTTGCCCAATAGGGCAGTTTTTTATGTACTCAATACCTCTACGTGCTTCTACCTCTCTTTCGCCAGAGCGTTTTTAGTCAATCAGCAAAGTGGGCCACGTGCAGGTGAGGTTGTCTTGACCAAAGATATTGAATCATTTACATCCCAGAACTACTACCACCTCGTACCATCAGAGAGTGGACCGCCGTGCCCGCACATGTGTTTCCTCCTTCCCACTACAAAGGATCCTACAAATGAAGTGTACAGCTGGCTCACGAGATGCTCGTGAGCCAGCATGGCATTGTCAACTGACAGAACACTGTTGTCTAGTATTTCGTCAATTGCTACTGCAATTTGGGCTCCTCGTTTCGCTTACCATCAGGCGAAGCGGAGTCACTATGTTGAGCTAATATAAAAGAAGCAATGTAGCTCATGCACGGGTCCTTCTTGATAACCATCCGAGTAGTCCCGCTGGTCGCGGCCCGCGGGCAGCCTTTGTCCCGCCGCCGCCGCCCTTCCGCCGATCGCCCATCGATAACGAACTGATTCAGAGACAGCTGCAACTTTCTATACAACTTTGTATCCAGTCACCGATCGATTATGACTCGGACGCACTCGATGGCTCGATAACATATAGCTTGACGTGGTAATTAAGCGATATTTACATGTCCGATCGGGCGTGCTTACATTCTATTAATTAGAATGTCCGATTGGTTGTAGAGGAAATATCATTGAGGTGTGGCCGGCTGCATAGATTTTTCGTTAATAAATTATTCACGTGTTATTTTCTGTTTTTTTTATACAACGTTTGGCGCCATATAAACATACCCGCCTGATGTAAAGCTATTTACATGTAGACACTTGAAATGTAAGGAATATTGCTCGCGCGCTGTCACTCCTGTTGCCAACGCAATATCTCCTCACACCTACCTCAATCACTAGCAGGAACAATCTTCAAGTTTGTTTTTTTAACTGCAGTCCTCTGTATGGTGGAGGCGCTGCCCTAGTCTCGCTCGACATGTCATCTTTCTTTTGCTAGTCAGCACGGTGCACCACGTGCAAGTGAAATTAGCTTTGACTAAAGATAAAGTTCGTGAGCCAGTTACAGCCCAAGGTATTTTGTTTTTTAAGCTCTCGCCACCAGTTAGTGCAATCGGCATATGTTATCCTCAAGACGACCACAGTCGTCAATTATCATGTCAGCCTGCGCGGTGTCGGTCGCCATCCATCACTGAACAGATAAATAATGTAGTAACATACATTCTGTTCTGACACAGTTGGATATATTAGCTGTAGGTGTATATGTTATAGTCATAGTCCGAAGTCTAAGCGCTCCTAGCCTAGGTTTGACTGGTCAAACCTCAGGTACCTTACCTTACCTCCCTCTCCAACGGGCCGTCCGTTAATCACGTGAGGCTCAAAAGAGGGGGGAGGGGTTCGGTAAAAATCACGAAATATCACAAGGGGGGAGGGGGGGTGTAGGAAAATATCACGTGTATTTATTTTTTTGTCAAACCCGCGATTTCTATACCGAACTGACTGTTGACGAACGGACGGTTTGAAGTTTTGAGTCTGAAAAGAGATTTTCCGTCCCCTTGTGTGTTCTGCCGATTGTACAATGAGGTGAATTCATCCTCACATATTAGAACCGAGGAGGTCACGTACTGTGCGGTTTCAGAGAAGTTCCGTACTATCAAGCTGTGGAATGAACTGCCTGTTGGGGTTTTCTCAGGAGACTACAAAGGTTCTTCAAAAAGAGCGTGAAGACGTTTTTACGCTCGTACGTGTAGCATGGTATGTTTTTGGAGTTACAGGCGTCCATAGGGGTACGGTAACTGTTTTCCATCTGGCGGACCGTATGCTTGTTTGTCACCTTAGTGGTATAACAAAAATCCTTATTCTAAAAGTTTTAAGATTATTTGTAGCTACAAAAAATATACGTGATTTGGGGGGGGGATAGACTTCCAAGACCTCACCAAGTATCACCAAGGGGGTGGGGTGGTGTTAAAAATGCAAAAAAAAAACCTCACGTGATTAATGAACGGCCCCAAAGCAAATCAACCATAATCATAATCTAACGTCATTGGTCAAAACGACTTTTGACTGCAAAAATACAGTCATGTTGTTAAACAATACTAGTTATGACTTAAGTCGTTGATCAAAGCCACTTTTAATTTAGTATAAAATAGTTTTGGAGATGGAGGTACGGTATACTGTGGTTTGACTAGTCAAACCTAGCAGCGCCTAGACTTTGGGCATTGACTATATATATTTTCATAGAACAAGCAATGGAATCGACATGATTTTCTATATAGTGGTATATTAGGGTACAAAGAATGTGTGCAATAAAGTTAAAATTAAAAAAAAATACATGTCATCACTTAGGTGGTAAGGTCAGATAATTTTTTCTCATCAAAAACATTAAAACTGATATCAAGAATACGTATAAGTATGTACCAGAGTAAAATATTCAAAAAATATTTACTTTAGACACTCCCATACAATGTAAGTACCTCCATTTACTATGGAATTCGTTTATTCAAATTGACTCTCTGCCCGATGTATTTGCCATGCCGATGTTGACTCTATAACTCCATGAATATAAATCATTGTATTCCGAAGGCGTCCTACAAGGAATGAATAAAGAGTCCAACAATAGACTTGTTATTCGTAAGTTTGGTGGCCATTACATTGGCTCTGCGAAAATATCTTGCGAGTTACAGCAGGCCCGGCCTCGCAGTCACGTCCCGCAGGGGACGGACGGGACGGCTCTTAATAAAAATGTACTTACTGCCAAATATAACAAACAGTAGCTCAATTCTACCTGAGAACCCGAAAAATAGCGAAATCGACGAACTTTTCGTTCTAGACTCCGCTGATTTGGTCACAACATTCGAAAGAATGGGAGTGAGGGGATCACTAGAGACCTGGGCCCCTAACGCCTAACCGATTGCCGATTGATAGAAGTCGATTCAGATCGAATAATTTGATTCCAAAAATAGGCTGTTAATTTAAGTGAATGACAGACATCTAAGCTTAACACAATGACCAATAATCTAAACTGAAGTTTGATATTTGATTTCAAAACATGCAATGGGAATCGGCTTCAGTGTAGGTCGCCTAGCCGTTATTGCCGGCCAGCCCAAGTACCGCCTTTTTTAAGCTTATTCATCATCATTCATTCAGCTACTGCTGAACACACGCCTTCACTTGTTTTTTGTGCGTTTTGCACTTGCGCCTTTTTCGACTTGCACAATTCTATAAATTGTAGAATACTTGATGTAGCATATCGTAGCCTCTACTAGTTTGAGATGCGAGTTGTGTCTGGCAGCCCTTTCGCCAACTTCTGCTTCGTGCAGGCATTTTCATAATTATTTCGGAGAGCGACTTTTCTTTTTTCCCATAGGTTTCATATCTTTCATCTTGGCTGCAGTCCTTTTGCACATTATTAAATTTGTCCAAAGACGCAATTATTTAATATGTGTGAAGCTTGTTCATCTGAAATGTTTTGCCTTTTTTGCTCTATGTAGAGAGCATCCAATGCGATATTTACTTCATAAGTTCGTATAAATTTTCTTCTGGCTGCATTTTAGTCATATGTGCTACCACTTCGTAGTGGCCCAAAGTGCGTGTACGACTTCCATGTAAGTGATACCGCTGGTCGGTTATTGCGGCCCCTCCTGGTTTTCGATGACATTAGTCAGTATCTTGTCCAGCCTCCTCCGGTCCGATTGGTGGACATTTGCACGTCATTTAGACACTGCCAAATGTATTTACTGGTTGACGTAGTTGAACAAGCTTCGCTCGCTCCAAATACGCGAAGCCTTTCAAACGCAATTTTGAGGACGATGCTCTGTGCGAGTGAGTAGAGTGCACACTACCCGACTGTTTTATATCAGACGAACGATAAAGTGCCCGACTGCGGAGGTGGAAACGAAGAGTTATGGTTGTATATCGCATTAGAGAAAAACCTAAAGTAAAGTAGGTAGAGTTTCAGCATCTGTCGTGCACGAAATCTTCTAAATATATAAAACGGTTTTCTCCTTATACTGACAGACATTTTCGCAAAGCACTGCCCGATGGACAGATCAGCCTGAAAATTTGTATACAGCGAGCTATTATGACGTAGAAATCCACTAAAAAAAAAGACGAAGAAGCTTATTACGTAGCATGTGGTTCACCCTGCCAACAGACAAACGAGGCGAAGAGAGATGGGCATAGTGTATTTTGTATGCTGCCTGACTGGGACCAAATAACGATTAGGGAATTGTTATTTGGTCCCAGTCAGGCAGCATACAAAATATGTGATGTGTTTCTGCAAGTGATTGTAACCAGAAAGGAAGGAGTTCCTACGTTAGCAGCGGGGGTGACAGCGCGCGAGTGATATATAATTTTGCGTGCGATATATCATCTTGCGAGCGTTTATATGGCTATGGGAACCGCTTCAAATCAGATGGGCAATGTGCTTGCTTAACACCCGACGTAGTATAAAAAAAAGAAAGAGATTCTTATTCTATAATTAAACATCGGACGCGCAGCATGCGCCACCATAGCGAAATTTATTTATTTTGGCCACTTTCCTGAATTGATATCGGAAAACCAAGGTCACTTTACAATACTACTTTTTGATGCTCTACCACAGCTCTACACGAATCCGAAGTCAGAATTTCGAAATTTTGAGTTTCATGGCAACGGACGGACAGACAGAGCGACCGGATGATTTTATAAACTTAATAAATTTCGCTGAAAATTACTCTGCAAATAAATTGGTTTAATTAGATCGACGAAGCAGCCGTAGTTCGTACTAACTTGGCCCCTATTTCACACTTGTGTTTTAACACCGCATATAACCAGCTCGTTGAAATTTTTCACACACTTATCAGAGCAGATGAAAGTTTGAGAAGTAATTCAACACTATTGTCCCCAGTTCGGTTTGAATGGAAGAGGGTCGCGGTGTTCGCACCGAGCCACGTGATAGTAATCCTCGGCATGGTAAGCTATTACCACAGTATAAGTAATAGTACGTACGTATAGTACCGGCACTCCCTGCCGCTCTCACAAGGTGACGTCCCCTCTGAGTCGGACGTGGAACCGATCGCTAGGGCTGCCACGCGGCGCAGAGTTTTACGAAAGTTCGTTCGTAAATCACAATCATTCAAAATAAACGTTTAAAAATATTTATTTATCATCATCATCAGCCTGTAACTACCCACTGCTGAGTATAAGCCTTTCCCAATGCTTTCCACCAGATACTATGCTCCGCCTTCCGCATCCAACCGCTCACAGCCGCTTTCATCTAGATGGTCATCGGACCACCTAGAAGGAGAGCGCCCAACACTTCGTCGTCCTACTCACGGCCTCCACGCTAATACCTTCCTCCCCATCCGCCATCACTTACTCGGCAGATGTGACCCGCCCATTGCCACTGCAGCTTGCAAACTCCGTAGGCTATGTCGACAAATTTGGTTTTCCGTCGAATTTCTTCGTTCCGGATCCGATTCCGCAGAGAAACCCCGAGCATGGCCCTCTCCATCGCTCGCTGCGCGACCTTTAAGCTTGTTGACCAGTCCGATGGTCAGTGTCCAAGTCTCTGCACCATATGTATTGCAGGGAGGACACACTGGTTGAAGTCTTTACTATTCAAGCATTGGGATATCTGTGCGGCGAAGATATTCCGAAGCTTTCCTAATGCATCTACACACACATTTGCACATATACAGACGTGGTCTATTTATGTAGTAGTTTTTTTGTATGGAGTTGCCAGGGTGTGCTATTACCGAAATTACCCTGTTGTTCGGTAATAATGGCGCGGCTTGGGCTCCCCTGCGCCTTGCACCACCCGGCACGCTCGGCGGGCGACGCCGGGGTGAGACAAACAAAATGCACTTAAGAGGACAATAAACTTGGAGAACTATGGAGCTGGGAAGGAAGAACTTTCGAAACTTCAATCCTTACTTGGAACCTTTGAGTTCGCCGTAAAGTCTTATTCAATACTAGCTGTCACCTGCGGCTTTGCCACGTGGACAGTATTTTTATAAAACTTTTTTCCTGTGGGAATAAGACGTTTTCCGAGATAAAAAGTAGCCCATGTCACTCTCCAGGCCTTTCCCGTAAAAAATGTGTCAACATTTCACATTTGTCTTACACATTTTATATTATTACTACTAGCTTTCGTCCGCAACTTCGTATCCCGTGGGAGTTTTCCAAAATCCTTTCTGAGCGAATGTCTACCTCATAATATCTACCTGTATGCCAAATTTGAACCCGATCCGTTGGGTAGTTTTAGCTGTACGCTGATATATCTGGTAATAACGGTTGCCTTTTACATTCACAGAAGATATAGTATGAAGAATGGATTGTTATTTACTCGTATTATGAACTAGATGTCCCCCGTGACTAAGTTCGCATGGAAATTTTGTTATGTCTGAGAATTGACGACTCGATCAAAGTTTGATCAATCTGGACGGTGACAACTAAAGTGGTCCTTTGGGGCTGGTATAGGTAAAGGTGATGCTCGCCACTTCGTTGTCGTGTAAATTTTGAAGAGTACGTGTTGTTGTACGTGACAATTGATGGTCTGATCAAAATGTAATTGATGTGGATTATGAGACGTCCTTTCGGCTTTTAATGCCTTTTTTGCCATATTACTGTCTCTCGCATAGCAAGTGATTTGGAAATTGACTTCCCCTCTTCGCAAAGAAGGGAAGTCAAATTCAACATACTTCTTTCTCTTATGAATTTTTTCTAATTAAATTCGTTGTGAGTTCCAAGGCAGCCGTAGTCTTACCTCCGGGACTGCAGTGGAATCCATTGTTCATTACATTTTTTCGTCGCTTTTAATCCTGGCTAAACAAGAGACACGTGGTGGGCCACTGGACCCCCGTCCTGATAAGTCATAAGGAGATCAAACGCTTCATTGTGGGCGCTGACTATTGGGCGCAGAGATTTTGTCAATTCTGTACAAATACAAATATACGACTATTTATTTGCCATTGGGGCCATGCGGGCACTTACACACGTCATAGATTGTCTATTAAATAATAATTCATTATGTACCTATATCTTTTCCATTTCGCACTCGAAAGCATAGTATTTGGTATTAGGATGCAAATATACAACCATTTTTATTTAAATAGCAACGTAACGACGGTTTAAAAAGACCGTATTTTAAATAGTACTGCGCGAAAACAACAACCTTAACCTAAGGAAGGTTGATCTTTGGTCTTATGATTGGTCTCATATGAATAAAGGAACTTGGAACACATGGAAAGGTAACGGGATGATATCGTTCTTTTTTTTTTCAATTTTGTGCATGCAAACACAGCATTTTATGTCATATTGACTTGAAATATAATTGATTACAAGGCAGCTTTATCTCGGCTATTTACTTAGCACCGCGATGTGTTTAGATAAAAAAAAATAGTTAATTGATTCAGGTGTTATTTTGCGGAAGTCAAATTTACACGCGCGGGAAAAAGTGACAGCGACAGCGTATTATTATTGCTCCAATCAAAAACATTTTTTTTCAGGCAATTTGATCTACACTACTTGCGTGCTTCCGCCACCAATTAGTTCATGCAAACTACCGCCGGCTGGCACCAACCCACTACCGTTAATAGTTGCATGCGACTGCCGTGGCTGCTTTGGTCGTCTCTGCTCCAGCTGCTGTGGTCGACTCGGCGAATCTCCAACATCTGAAACAGGAGATACATGCGACCGCCGCCGCCGCCCCGACTGCCGTGGTCGTCTCTGCGACACGTGTTTCGCCTCTACGCGAGGCATCCTCAGGCTAGGGTTGCCAACCATACTGTTAAAAACAGTATTATACTGTTTTCTATGCTTTAATACTGTTGAAAAATACTTCATTTTACCATAGCACTGTTCATTGTACTGCTCCGCATGCACTGGGCCTTACTATACTGTTTGTTTTGTTACGCAACTTTTAATATACTGTTTTTCTTGTAAAAATAAGTTGGCAACCCTACCTCAGGCAGGTTGTTGTTCTAACCATAATAATTTTACAAATTGATATTTCTAACCATCAATTTGTAAATGTTGATTCTTTTTTTGAACCATCAACATCTACAGATGGTATCCAAACGACCAACGCAGCCACGGCAGTCGCGTGCCACTACTAACGGTAGTGGGTGGGTGCCGGCCGGTAGTAGTTTGCCTGAACTAATTGGTGGCGGAAGCACGCAAAGTAGTGTAGATCAAATTGCCTGAATAAAATGTTTTTGATTGGAGCAATAATAATACGCTGTCGCTGTCACTTTTCCCCGCACGTTTTCGATGCACCGCATGAATGCCTTCTGTTGTTGTATTATTTCATTTAATTTCCAAGAATTTGTATGTTTTGTAAATATTTACATTATGTTTAAATTGTTAGTGTAAGACCATAGTACAAAATAAGGAAGATCAAAGTATGCCTTCAAAAGAATCAAAAGTATGCCTTCAATGGTATCGTAGTACCTATTTTTAACCGACTTCAAAAAAGGAGGAGGTTCTCAATTCGACTGAATATTTTTTTTGTATGTATGTTATATGTCTGATGCTTCGGCGCCGGTGACACATCGACTTTTAACAATCAAAACCGTTATTGAAATTATTTTTTTATCAGAAATAAATTTCTCCGTAGTCGCCATTCAAAACAGGATAAGAGCACTCTCGTTAAGACGACGAACAAATAATAGAATACTTTTGTAGTGATGCACGAGGGCTACTACACACCATACCGAAAAGAAGTAAGACTTACAATAGACTGACTTATAGCAAAAATATTATTGGAATTCCGAACAGTTTTAGGCAGGTAACAATCAAATGAGAATTGAGAACCAGAGGACCAAAGAACTAAAAGGTTTTTACAACGGGGTTGCGTCGGCAATGTGCGGGTGATGTCCCTGTACAGGTACCTGATGATGTTCTAGGCTGCGTTATTGTGCGTATCAGATTAAATTTGAAATAAATATCACTTTGAAACAATTGATGGTTTAAAAATGAAATATTTTTTTTAACATCATCATATCTTAAAACGTATTTTTGAACATAGTAAATATATTTTGAACAAAGTACTCATTTTGTTACTCAACTTGCACATGTTGGACCGACTGGTCTATTCATTTTTTACTCAACTCTTTAATTTAATTACTTAACAGCTTCGAATAGGTTTGTATTTCCCACGACGGAATGAAAATTGGTTAACTGCAGACTGGTTGGCTTGTAACAAAATGTTTAGTTAACATTTATTGCATTTTACCGGTTTACTGGAACGAAACAAGACGAAATGTTATTTACAAAATGTAGTACTTCTACATTTTTTCTACATTTACTTATTACATTTTTTCTACATTTACTTATTACATTTTTTCTATATTTACTTCTACATTTACTAATAAATTGTATTCTTTTTTCATCTGAGAGGGGGGCAAGCGAGCGTGTGGCTCACCTGATGGAAAGTAATCTCCACCGCCCATAGAAATCAGCAACAACAAGGGGTCTCCGATACGGTTTTTCCCTTAAAAGGGTTGTCAGCCTTTTAAGGGAAAAACTGACTGTGTTCTTGAAGGCTCCCATGTCGTATTTATATGGGAACACTGCTGAGATAAGTTGATTCCACAATTTCACAGTTCGTGGTAGAAAATTGTTGTTGAACTTTAAATTTAAAGTTTGTAGTTGACGAGCGCGGTGGTTGAATGGCAATCAATGGCCATTTCAACTCCGAGGTCACAGGTGCGGGGATCGAACCCGTGACCTCGGAGTTGAAACATGGCAGACATTTGTGTGCATCAACATGGCTGTTTGTATGGGTGTTTTCTATGCAATTAGTATTTTTAAAAAATATTTAAGTATAATATTTATCAGTTATCTAGTACTCATATTGCAAGCTTTTGATGAGCTCGGTGGTCGAATGGTTAGCTAGGTCTAGGTTAGGTCGCGCGTTCGATTCCCGCACAAGACAAACATGTATGTACATGAACATGTCTGTTTGTTTTGGTCTTGGTTTTTTCTATGTATTATAAGTATGTATTTACAAAAAATATATATTTAAGTACATTTATCATTTGTCTAGTAAAATAATCTATTCTAGTATAGTACCTACAAGCTATGCGCTTAATTTGGGACTAGATGGCGCTGTGTAAATTGTCCAGAAATATTTATTTATTTATTTATGAACGGTCAACCAAAACATTAAATCTATTCCACACGAAATGACAATAAATACGATATCTTAAACTTTAAAAGAGCAATGAGTTATAATTGTTCATCAACCCATTTTCATCCCATGTTTGGAATGTAATTTTTAGAATGTGTTTTTTTTTATATGAGAGGGTGGCAAACGAGCATGTGGGCCACCTGGTGGAAAACAATCACCACCGCCCATGGAGATCAGCAACAACAGGGGGTTCGCGAATCCGTTGCCAGCATTTTAAGGGAAAGAAATACTCTGTTCTCTTAAGGGTAATGAGGCTACGTCAAAAAGGACATGTGGATGTTTTATGTGGTCGACAACTAACTGTTACAGGCGTTACACAGGCGAGTGGCGACGCTAACTGCTTATTATCAGGCGGGCCGTATGCTACTTTGTCACCGTAGTGGTATATTCGGAGTTCATGCGACAACCTTTAGAGCCAAACCTATCCTGCTCGTGGTCTGGCGAAGGAGAGGTATGTGGCTCAGCGTATTTGTAAGCTGCCCGACTGGAGAAGTGCCTCCACATCACAAAATACCGCGGCCAAATAACAATTCCATCAAGGGTTGTTTAGTTTGTGCGAGTGAGTGAGTTCACCAGAAAGAAAGGAGTTGCAGAACTGGCAGTACGAGTGGCGGCGCTTGAGCGTTATTTCCTATGGCAACGGAAATCGCTTCACGTCGTTAGCTTGTCTGCCACCCGACTTAGTATAAAACATATAAAAAAAACTACGATACCCACGTGAACCTACCGCCCATAACATTCTCAGAAATGTACCTCGCTCGCTCGGCCATTCATAGTTCAGTGTCCATGTACTAAAGGTAATGTTCAGATTGACGTCACTTAACACGGTTATTTGAGCACCATGGCACTATCCATCTATCCACTATGGCCATGAAACAAAGAGGAGCTATTTTCATAAAACAGAGTACGTAAGTACGTACACGTATATCCTTCGCAGTACACACAAAGGAGCCTTACTGCACATTATGGCTTGAACTTTAAAAAGATAACTTTATTATTTTTCTCGGAGCGGCCATTAGGGCGCACTAGAGCGGAGTTTTGTTGTAAAGAAAGTAATAAGGGGCTCTTAGAACTTCATTGTAGAGTAGGCGTGGCTAGAGACTATTAAGATTCTCGAATTCCATCGGACCGAAGATATCACAAATTGATAAATAGATAGGATATACGCACGCACTCTCAAAAACGTACGTCAAATAAGTCAACATAAGAAAAGAGAAAACTCTTGATTGTATGCTACCCTGTTCACACTAATTTCCTCGACATTATAGGTATTTATTTCACACTCCTAACTTGCATGTATGCCGCTTTAAAACAAAAAAAAAATCTGTATATAGTATTTAATCTTAAATGTAAGACAAATAACAGCTAAAATTAGGTTACTATAAATATTTTTCAAGCGAAATATTTTTTTTTTTTTTTTTTTTTTTTTTTTTTATAACAGAGGGTGGCAAGCGAGCATGTGGGTCACCTGATGGAAAGCAATCACCACCGCCCATAGAAATCAGCAACACCAAGGGGTCGCCGATCCGTTGCCAGCCTTTTAAGGGAAATATTGACTCTGTTCTTGAAAGCCCCCATGTCGTACTTATTTGGGAATACCGCTGAGGGAAGTTGATTCCACAACTTTACAGTACGTGGTAGAAAATGCCTTAAAAAGCGTACTGTAGTAGATCGCCAAATATCAAGGTGATGTGGATGGAATTTTAATTTTTGGCGAGTTGTACGATAGTGGAACTCAGCGGCAGGTATCAAATCAAATAGCTCATCCGAGCACTCCCCGTGGTACAATTTATATAGAACGCAAAGAGATGCAACATCTCTGCGTGCAGAGAGAGAATCCAGCCGATCAGAAATCATTGGGTCACCGACAATTCGAACAGCTCTTCGTTGTATGCGGTCGAATGGAGCGAGTAAGTACTGGGGCGCACCAGCCCAGAGATGTGAACAGTATTCCATATGAGGCCTAACTTGGGCTTTATACAGTTGAAGGCGATGCTGTGGTGTAAAATACCTTCTGGCTTTACAGATGATGCCAATTTTCCTAGAAGCCAATTTGGCCTTGCACTCCAAGTGACCACGGAACTGTACATCTCTGGATATGTCAACACCCAAGATACCAATGCTGGAGCTAATAGTAAGGGGAGTACCTTCCAATCTAGGAGCCACGACAAATGGGGACTTTTTTGCGGTAAACGCACATACTTGTGTCTTTGATGGATTCAGTTGGACTAAGTTCAGTCTACACCAATCAGAGACGTGTCCAAGAGACGTCTCAATCTCAGACACAAGTTTTTCCCGGTACTCATCGACGCAATCCCGAGAAACATTACATAGACCACTGTATCTTGCGTCTACGGTACTGTCATCTGCATAGCAATGGATGCCGCATTCGTGCAGCAAGTCATTGATATGCAGAAGAAACAATGTAGGAGACAATACGCAGCCTTGTGGCACACCAGCGTTCAGGGGTAATGGATCCGAGCGTGCACCGTCAATCACAACTTTAATGATCCGCCCAGTGAGAAAGCTGGCAATCCATGTGCAGAGTTTCTCGGGTAACCCAAAAGAGGGAAGCTTGGATAGTAGCGCTTTATGCCACACCCGATCAAAGGCTTTTGCTATGTCCAGACTAACAGCCAAAGCCTCGCCCTTGCTTTCCACTGACTCTGCCCAACAATGAGTCAAATATACCAGAAGATCACCAGCCGAACGACCATGGCGAAAGCCATATTGGCGATCATTAATCAGCTGGTGATCCTCTAGGTATGTTATCAGCTGTTGGTTGATAATATTTTCCATTATCTTGGAAAACAAGGAAGTTATAGCAATGGGCCTGTAGTTGGACGGATCTGAGCAAACACCTTTTTTAGGGATCGGGTGAACCAAAGCCTCCTTCCACGAGCTGGGGACCACGCCAAGCGAGTACGAGTACCGAAAAAGGCGGACTAGAATTGGGGCTAACTCCGCGGCACATATTTTCAAAACAACGGACGGAATGCCATCCGGCCCACTCGACTTATGGATGTCCAGGGAGCAAAGCGCTCTACGCACGGCTCTTTGCGTGAACTTTACTTCTGGCATAGAGCTCTCACACCGAGGGATGGTAGGTGGTGTGGCTCCCTGGTCATCGAGAGTCGAGTTAGATGCAAAAAGAAACCCTAGGAGATCGGCTTTTTCTTTTGCAGTATGGGCCAGCGAGTCATCCATCCGTTGCAGTGGTGGAAACGACGACTGACAGAAGTTACCCTGTACGGCTTTGGCGAGCGACCAGAACGCACGAGACCCAGATGGCAAGCGCACTAGTCTCTCGCCAATTTCGCTTATAAATCTGGACTTTGCCTTCGCGATACAACCCTTCAACGATCTGGAATCAGCGTTGTATTTTTTTTTGAGTACGCCGGTATTTGGATCTCCAGTGGCCCGAGCATTGGACCAGGCACGGTAGGAATCTTGCTTCTGACGCGACGCGGCTCTGCAAGACCCACCGAACCATGGTCGAGATTTGCCGCCAATGGGCACCGCAGAATTAGGAACAAATAGTTCCATACCCTGCAGAACCACATCAGCGACAGCATTTGCACAGGCACTGGGATCATCCAGCGAGAAGCAAACTGGCCCCCAGGGGTAGGAAGCCAGGAAGTCACGCAGCCCATCCCAATCTGCTGACCTGAAATGCCACACACGACGGATACCTGCGGTACGCGGTCGCTTTTGGTGTATGAGTGGCACCACACATTCTATCAGGCAATGATCTGAGGATCCAAGAGGGGCGCCAACAGATACGCGATAGTTGTCAGGGTGGGAGGTCAGCAGAAGATCCAAAAGGGATGGCACATGGTTCTCCACATCCGGTACCCGTGTAGGTGAAGAGACCAGCTGCGTTAGACCATATGCCAAGGCAAAGTCATGAAAAGATCTTCCAGCATGGTCAGTAGAGCGTGACCCAAGCCATTCGATGTGGTGGGCATTAAAGTCACCCATAACCACAATCTCGGCAGAAGGCATTTGCTGGAGTAGACTGTCAGTCGTCGTTTGGATGTGCTCAACAAGGCACTCCGTTTCGGCGTTACCGCTGTGGGACCTGTAGAGGCACGCGTAGATACGAATGTGGTCGTCGAAGTCTGCGCGCAGCCACATAATTGACAGGCCCCGCTCTTCAAGACTGCCAAGACGTCGACAACAGATATCCTCCCTAACGTACGCGCACACACCGGCTCGTGGCACAAAATTGTGTTCCAGTTTGTACCCTGGGTAGCGCAGATACGAGATGTCAGATGGTGGGGATATCTGTGTCTCAGTTAAAAAAAGCAAGGCTGGCTTAGCCGTCTCAAGATGCTGGTGGACGGCATTCAGGTTGGAGTGAAGTCCCCTTATGTTACATAGCTCGATATAGAGCTCAGGGGAACGTGCCACCGTCCTTTTCCTACGCCTGCTCCTGGCAGAGATACAGAGTGGCATAGTGCCCGCCCCAGAATACGTCGGGCGGCCTGAGTAGTGAAACTCAGGAAGGGATTCTCCTTCACCAACGGTGACGGTACCCTCCTGGGGTATTCTTCTTCCTAATGCCACTGCCATATCCAGAGTTGAGGTTTTTGGATTGGGCTCCGGGTCTCAACACTCACCGCACGAAACGCAATAGCGAGCTACTACTTCACGCCGGTTTTCTGTGTGAGAGTGGTACTGCCCCGGACGAGCCGGCCCAATTACGAGTTGCAGTCACTCAATGTCCATAAGTTGATCGCGACCCTGTCATGGACATTAAATGATTCCAACTTAGCTCTACCACTTCAGAAAAAGCTACTCGATTAGCACCACCCAGGGGTCACGTGCAGGGAAACTAGGGTAAAGCCTGCGGACGTGAGTAGCATCAACCCCCAAAATTTTTTTAACTCTGCCATTGCTTTCTAGTGGGAGATTCAGTCTCAGAAAATAGCATTGTTGTAATAAAACTGCCAATTTTGCACTTAATTATGATCTTTTATAATAACTGCAATATAGATAAATTTAACTGACATTGACTCATTTGTACGTGTATCAAATTAAAGCAACTTATTGTATTTAATATGACTTAAACCTCCTGGACCAATAACCTATCTATCTCGGTCTTCGCCGCATCTCTTCGCATCAAGCCTATTGGCAAAAACGCCGACTCTATCCTGAAAGGTCAGTGGGTAATGATGATGCTCGGCAATTTGGGACCTCAGGAGGCCCCTAACCACAAAAGCTGTACTCTATGCCCTACCATTCTGACGTTTACGTATACTTTTTGACGTGGCGTCTATGTTTTCGATTGTTATAATCTACGGTTACAGGGGAAATTCCGTGAATAGGAGCTCATGCACTAACACCATCTGTCGGTGCATCAGGGAACGAAGTCGGTAAGTAGAGTCAAGCCTAGGGCATGCAATTCGAGTGTTTGATTATTCGTATAGTTCGAGATTCGACCTCTTCTATTTTAAAACAGTGCAAGTAGTATAAAGTAGGTAGTTGTCGAAGGTTTAGTAGAGAAGTGAAGGCAGAGGGGGGAGGAAAGTCGCGGATGTGGCGTATAGCAAACGTCGGATATGGGATGACGTCATGAGCGAGGGGTTTTATAACCACTAAGGTGGCAAATAAGCAGACGGCCTACCTGGTGGAACCAGTTACCTCACCCTATGGAGCCTGCAATGCCAAAGGCTTCAACGCATGGTGCAGTCCTTGTAAAAACCTCTTCATAACTTCATAGTACGAGGAAAAAAACCTCTTTACAATCGCACAGTACTTGACCACTTCGGCTCTAATGTGGGAGGATGAATTCCCTGGGTGGGAAAAAAATGGACTGAACTCAAAGGCTTCTATGTATGTCTATATAGAAATCTTTG
The DNA here is from genome assembly GCA_937001555.2 of Hypsopygia costalis. Taxonomy (NCBI): domain Eukaryota; kingdom Metazoa; phylum Arthropoda; class Insecta; order Lepidoptera; family Pyralidae; genus Hypsopygia; species Hypsopygia costalis. The sequence continues at coordinate 277,324 of OW443343.2, read as the reverse complement.
CCAACCAACCATCCAAAATGAATTTTAAAATAAGCATACGACCGTCTGATGTTTATGAGCGGTTATCATATCCAGCGGCTGGCAGACAGACAATGATGATGATGGAACGCATAAAAGAATGTTTTACATGTATTACTACGGCACTTACCTGACGATAACACGATGAGAATGGCAGTTTACAAGTGAAACCAGCGCCATTGTTTCCACATCCTTAATCTAAACTACGCACAGGCCGACGAGAATGTTATCGGCCGCGACACGCGGCTAACGACGTCAGTCGACTTAATTATGTTTAATTAACGACATTTCGTTTAATTACAGTCATTGCGTTAATTAATATGATGTATGATAGTTTGGATTGACGGCAGTTGGCTTGAATGTCTGCAGAGTTTGACTTATTTAGGTCTAGCGCCCCGCCCCGGCTTGGCGTGGAAAAGCTTTAGGTACATGGGAAAAAATGATATTGGGGTGTAAGTCGCTCAACACCTTAAAGCCTAAGTCAACCTGCATGTGGTACATCCTGCCGTTTAGATCGAGGCTCGGGCAAGAGAGTTAGGGAAGTGCCTTCGCCTCACAGAACAACCACTGACAACAATCCGTTATGTTCTTGCGAGTGAGTGAGATCATCGCACGTAAGGCGATGGTGCGTTAGCAGTTTTTTCATCCCTTTTTTATATGCAACGATGTCAACTTTTGATAAATGAAAATCATTCCATGACAAATGGAAAGAGAAAAACACTTAAGTATGCCTTACTGGAACAGAAATATAGGTACCATTTTTTCCGCGCATAATAAATTATGGTAATCTTCAACAGAGTGAACATCATGCAACAAATGCCCTATGTTGTATGCTCCTAGATGCTGTGGTAATTATGTTTCATCTCATCAGGCATGCCGTATGCTTATTTGGCACCTTAATGGTATAAAAAAGCGTAATTTTCCGCCGCTCTACCACCCTAATAAAATGATTGCGTCTAGTCTTGCTGTACATATTAGACACAATTTTCGCCATCAGCTTATAATCATTTCTCTGGTGGGATTCGGATCTCATGTCAATCGAAGGGGTTAGAGAGCGGACTCAACCGCGCTGCTCGGCCATGTATTGGCGGAGGTCAGTATTTTCAAGTCTCCCAAAGTCAGTCATTGGCCTGTTGACGGCTTAACATCCCTTGGAAGTAGGAAAGTCCCCTTCGGACTTCTGTCTCCCCTGACGGCTCCCCTAGGGGACACATCAGGACTTCTACAGTACTGGTGTCTCTCCAAGACTGGGGAGACATCCGACCTTACTTTTAAAAATATGTTTTTAGTACTCGTATATCCCCTGTAACTGGCCACTTGCAAATAAATAACCGGACTTGTAATGTTTATATGAAGTAAAACATTTATGCTAATTTAAATCTGAATCGAAATAAAATTATTACTTATTTATTTGGAAATGGCCAGGGGATATAATATACAGGGGAACAGGACAGGGGATATACGAGTACTAAAAATTTAATTTTAAAAGTAAGGTCGGATGTCTTCCCAGCCGTGGGTAGCCATTACTGTAGAAGTCCTGATGTGTCCCCTAGGGGAGCCGTCAGGGGAGACAGGAGTCCGAAGGGGGAAAGTCACCCATAGCCGTGCTACAGCCGACGATGCTTGCCCTGCGTGATCGTGTACACTGACAGGCGCTGTGACGCCAGCGAGTTCCTCACACATACCCATCTCCATCATTTCTAAACGTCTCTTCGATATTAAAAATCATTATTCGTAATTTGCGGCGGCCGTGAGTGTGACTGACGGCGGGTCTGTCTGTATTGTCTTGCGTGTTGTCTCTGGTTTATTGTCGTGATGTGAATGGGTGACACTATCATTTACTCACTCAGATACAAGTAGATTTTATCTGTGATGGATTATTTTACAGTGATGTATTGGAAACAAATTTACTAATTACAATACAAGGTGAGACTACGATATTTTTACCTATAGATACGTTCATCTATTGAGTCAAGAAGAAAGCAAGGTAATTGCCCGGCATTCACTCACTCCCGCGCCATTTAGTGTATATATGGTCAAATTTTGATAACCACATTTATGACGTCGCGTCGCCTTGGCAACATACAGGAAGAACATACTGAAGGCGGAAATCGTATTTGGAAAGCATTAGAAGGCTTATATCCAGGAGTGGGTAGATACAGGCTGATGATGATGATCAATATCTGTGTCTCTAAGTCTAGCACTTTAATTAAAGTTTTAAAGTTTTAATTAAAGGAAGCTCTACGTCATTGGCCCTGTAACTAGACAAAGATACGCAATCAAAGATCTATAAAATGTAGTGATTTTAAAGTGGCTCGTGGTGTTTCATTAAAAGATCACTCTTGTTAACTGAACGAGAGTTTTTGCCCATAAATAAAATTGACACGAACACGACGCGCCCACGTCGGGCGCCGATCGCTATCAGATTCTGTCCATACGAAAGCTGACGCCACAACACAATACAACAAGCAGTGGGTACATTGCGTAAAGCCTACTAAGTAGTTGTAACTAAGCACATTTCAATATACATATTTAGAACGAGACACGGCTATATGCGTGTAAGAGACGGTGATATATGTGACTATATGATATAGGTGACTTCTCCTGTGTTACCTACAGCAGTGTCACGCTCTTAATATAAAATTATTTGTTAATTTATGACTCGTTTAAATGCTCATAAGATTAAAGAACTGAATTTAAATTCAGTACCATCTCTAACTAACTTTGCTGCACAATTAGATGCGATTTTCTCCCTTCGGTCTGCAACGTTATTTTACTTTCTTTCAATCGTGTGGGGCCACAAAATCAGCATCTGCCTGGTGCGCCCAATCGAATGTCTCAATGTCTGTATATTTTACAATTGTAATAATAGCGATCGTATGTTATTTTTGTCGTGGTGCGAGGCCATAGAAATAGCGTCTATCTGATGAGTGAAGTAAATAAGTAGGTATAATGTCGTCATCAATCGAATATCGTTTTAGCACTTATTGTAATATACATCAGCCGCTGCAGACTATTATTATCCACCGCAGCCTTAAAAACGACTCCTCCACGAGCCCAGTAATTAACTAAGCACCAAATATTATAATCCTGATGTAAACTGGTTATGTAGCTCTATAAACGTTTGCAACATGAAATATGGGCGAGAGTATACAGTGGGAGAGAGTAACATAAATAAGTATAACCGTAAGGTTGATTGACACACACATTCGCTGGCGCTGTAAGCATAGGGTCGTTGTTTATTTTAAAACTATGGTGCAGCTTGTCACGTGAGCCACAAACACTGCGTCTGGCCCGTGAGTTTAATAAGCACAAACTATTGTCATCAATTGACTGTTTCATGACGCTTCACTTACTGTCCATTTTACAACTATGGTGCTGGTTGTCACCGTCGTGCGGGCCACAAAAACAGCGTCTGGCCGGTGAGTTTAATAATTAGGCACATCAATCGACTGTTTCATGACGCTTCACTTACTGTCCATTTTACAACTATGATGCAGGTTGTCACCGTGGTGCGGGCCACAAAAACAACGTCTGCCCGGTGTGTCTGGTAATTAAGACGAGCCATTCGTTGCGCCGCCGGCGATGACTGACAGTTTTTGTTCACGCAAAAACTACTGGAGCGCTCATGATTGACCCACAGTGATTGGCGAAAGTTGACCGCTGTTATATATACACGTAAATAAAAACACAATACAAAATAAGTAGAAACCAATATTTGTCATTTTCTAAGGCGACCTTGCGTGGATGGCGTCGTTGCTCCTTCTGACCCGTGGTTACACTGATTTGTTACACTGGTGTAACCACTGAGCACACTTATTATCAGTGGTCACATTTAAAATAGAAATAGTGCTCGTATCAGCTGTGGTATCAGTCTAATCGATCACGCAAGGTGAGCAGCGACGTCCGTAGCCTATCTGATGTTTATTTATCTCGGGCTTCTCCGCGCTTCGGTGGACACATTAAACCGTCGTCGGTCCCGGCTGATGTCATGAGATGATTAAACAGTTTCCTTTGGGCGGCTTAAAAACACTGGCCTCCGAACGTTCGCGCTGCTTTGAAACTCGCAACAAATTATTAGTAGGAATACTATGATTTTGGAATTTGAGTTCCCTTCTTAGCAATGTGAGAGACAGCAATATTTGCAATATTGCTGTCTCTCACATAAGGCCTTAAAAGCCTAAAGAAATGGCTAGTAGGTAGTTGGCTATGTGTATGCTGTGCTGCTGTGCATCACGGATTTAAAAAATCTAACACTAATGGGGACCTAATACAGTGACTGACAAACGACACTCTGGCGAAAAGAGAGGTAGGGCCTCGGAGAACACCGCAGCCAAATAACAATTATCTTCAAGGTTGTTGTGTTCCTACGAGTGAATGAGGTCACCAGAAAGAATGAAAGGAAGGAGTAAAGACTGGCAACGGATCGGCCCTTTGTGTTGCTGATCAGTGGTCTCCAATAGACGGTGGTGATTGCTTTATATCAGGTGACTCGCATGCTCGTTTGCTCCCCCTCATAAAAAAGTGGCTTTGTTACCTTATCGCAGTATAATAAATCTTATAATTCCACAAGTCCGATGGATCGAATCGATTGCGAAGTAGGCCCTGTGATAAATACAGTTTCTTCATTCGACCAACAATATTGCTGCAAAAACTATGAAAATGTCGAATTGAAAATTAATAGAAAACCATGACCTCGATTAGTTTTTCCCCAAGTTTGGGTCGATTGTGTAAAATATAGATTCTAAACATTATATTGCTGAAATAGTTTGTAGGTCGAAATAATATAAATACTTCTACGTCGGATTTCGTTCGCTTTTTTGTCACGTTTTTACAAATAACTTTTTGCATTACTTAAGGCGATTATCGCAAAGGATTCGGCGGCGGAGTAACTTTGAGGTGTAACATAATTAACGTAAACTACTAGACATGGGCGTTATCGGCAATTTTTAGTAACCGATATCTAACCGATATTCGGTTTTAATACCGATATTGATAACCGTTGCCGAATATCGGTATCAACGCTAAGGCTATATACCCAACTGGCAACTGCTATCACTCCAATACCAAATCACTGAAATCACTCACGTATCGTTTGCTAGCTAGCCGTAGTTCAGCTACAATAAAAACCATAATGTCTTGAACATCTATCACAAAAGTTCCAAACTAAACAAGACCTTATTTCCATACGCGGAGAGTTTATCTAAAAGCCATTCATGGGTCAATCTAAGATGAACCATTCGTTCATTTTGATTTGACCTATTAACGATTCAAGTTATTCTTTATGGCAATGGACATAAGGTTGTGTTTAGTTTGATAAGAAGGTTTACTTCATTGGACTCAACAACGAACGGTCGGCGATGAGTGCGTGCGTGAGCTACACCGATTAGGAATATTCGCTTCATCTCTTTCTTTGACTTTGGGAATAGCTAAGTGGGAGTGAGAAGGCATAATTATTTTAGCTATTGCAGTTGCGCTAGCGCGCGCGACCCGTTGCCGCGTTTGGCTCTTGTGGTGCGCTCTCGTCAGATATTTGATACCGGACCACCGTTACTAACTATTACAATATCGATAGTTATGGCTAGAGATATGGTAACCGTTTTTAGTTACGTTTTGGTATAGCGGACACATGTCTATAAACTACGTTATAAGCGACGAATTTTTCGTATTATGTCGACGTATCCGTAGAATAAAGATCGATCTGTATTATTGATATTTCACGTCGTGTCTTTTTATGGGGAGCTAATGTCAGATTGAACCACAGACCAAATATAAGTATAGTAGACAGGTGTGTATGCGCGGCGAGCGAGTCGACAGTAAGCGACCGAACTCTGAACCTAGTGTGGATTTCTTTATGTTGCATGTCACTAGTCTGAGTATAATGATAAAATTATGTAATTAGATAGTTAATTGAATCAAGTGTTATTTTGCGGAAATCAAATTTACAGGCAATTTGATCTACACTACTTTGAGTGCTTCCGCCACCAATTGGGTCATGCAAACTACTGCCGGCCGGCACCCACCCACTACCGTTAGTAGTGGCTAGTGGCTGCTTTGGTCGTCTCTGCTCCAGCTGCTGCGGTCGTCTCGACGAATCTCCAACATTTGAAACAGAAGAAACATGTGACTGCCGCCGCCGCCCCGACTGCCGTGGTCGTCTTTGCGACACGTGTTTCGCCTCCACGCGAGGCATCCTCAGGCGATCTGTAGATGTTGATGGTTGGATGGTTGTAGTAGTTTGCATGAACTTGGTATTGGTGGAACGTGGAATTGGTGGCGGAAGCGTGCAAAGTAATGTAGATCAAATGGCCTATAAAGATAAAATACAAACTTTGATATGAAGTTGAATTATGAAGAAGAGTATTTAGAATTGGAGATTAGTATGGTCACAAAATTGGGTTTTGATATGAACACGGACTTGCATTTTCAAAATAAAGATTAAAGAACTTTAGTCAGATACCCGTACCATGCTGAGATTAAAGTTCTAATTGGATGACTACATCCTCCTGTTCTACGTACGCCTTATCTTAAGGATATTCTTCGTTTGCCAACCATCGTAGACCCAACGCTATGTTCATTTGCAACAATAGCGCCGTCCGCGTCGGGAGGACGCGGCGACGCGCGGCGAGCGGAGTGCCGATAACGCTCGTGTGGCTCCAATCAACGTTTTTGTCCGGCCGCCGGAAAAAATACTTGGCCGGGGCCGCGCTCCGATAATATCGCTTTTTGTGATAGGCTTCGAGTCCATCGGCTTAATACTCCGTCCGATTGAAGACCAATTTTCAGGGTTTCGTTCGTCCGAATGAATATCCTCGTTTCTCATTCGGACGAACTTTGAAACTCGCACATATTAACTGCATAATTCCTATAGCACTCTCACCAGAGGTCATAAAGTGCAAATTGTAATTTTTTCTCTAAACTTTAAGTTATTTTCAACACGAAATCAATTTAGATTTACCAAAACACTTTTTATGCATTGACAACGAAATATGGCGACGCGGGACACATGACATTCACCCAATCTGCGCGCGAAGTCCTTATCGTCGCAGGACATTTCACAATTTGACGGTTCCGCGTCGATAGATTATAATCAACCGAAAAATAAAGCTTGACGCTTCACAATATTTCGACAGTATACAATCTCGGGAGATTATAATCTGACGTTTTTCGCAATTTTACGGTGACATATATAAGAAATATTCATTGTAAACTTGTTACCGCATTCTTCCCTACACGATGGTTGCCAAGCGAGAGCTGGCGAGTGTCGCGCCGTTGCTCGCGACAGTGACAGATCCCCGCCGTCCGTCCAATTATCTGGTAACTGGACCATTTCCCTAGCCGAAGCCGGAGCCACTCTACGGATTCCATCGATTCCATTATAGATACGCAAGCCGCTCGATTTGTTCAGTTTGATCTGTTCTCTCTCGGTGTTATCGCCGGCTTTTGAAGATAAGTAACTAAGGGGATATCGGTGAAATTCAGCGTAAATCCTAGTAGATGCTAAGTGTTATGTAATTTGACGCAGTTCTCTCCTTTTAAAGAAAAATCAACAAAAATATTACTACAACGGGAACATTAGGATCAAGCCCCCTAAAACTTAAAAAGTATATTACAGTTTGATATTTTTTCATTTGTTATTTTATTTTATAGCGATTACCAAGGCCGAAATAGACGACGAGTGGCATGTGACATATCTCTCGAATTTAACGAACAGCGGTGAACGTTAACTCATTTATAAAACATTTTATCTTTAGCTGTAACTAGCTTTAGGCCGCGACTTCGTATTCTGTGAGAAATTTCAATAATTTAGAATCGGATTCATACGGCAATATTATGGCTCTATATGTAACTTTCGGCACGATCGCTTCGGTGAAATCTGTGTATTAATAGACCAGTCTGCACCTCTTCTTAAAGATAAGAATGTACTCGATAGGAAATCTATCTGATCTCTCAGCGTATCATCTCTACGGTCAATGAACATTAAAAATGTAACAGTTACATTGCGAAAACAGTCACTATTACAATGACGTAAGGACAAAAACAGATAAAGTTTATAAACTTAATCTACATTAATATTGCCTAAACATTTTATAACGATTGAGGACTCTTGTTTGTTAGGATTGCAATCCAGGGTATTTACGCCGCGGCACGGCGGCACTGTGATCATGGTAAGCCGAACTAATACATAAAAAGTAAACCAGGAGACACAGTGCCTGCGACATATCATGTGGCTCTGTCTGCCGGCGCACTTCGCCGACGGAGCAGAACGCGACATTGATCGACAGCCGCCATTCGTAATAACTGGATAACTCGCCTCGGCGCATACCAAACGAGCGGGTCGAGCTGGGAGTCGACCGATTCAACAGTATCAGTACTAGACTTATTAAAAGTTACTAATATTTTGATCCCAACTAAATCATTCATCCATACGACTCGTTATCTTTTTCGTTTAGATGTCAAACAAGCATGCTGCCCGGCCAATGGAAAGTAAGTAGCGCAACCTACGGAGCGGAGCTACACACTACAACACTAACTAATGTTGTGTTATTAGTTGGTGTTGTATTGTTTCACTGAAGAGCCATTCTTCATCTCCCGTATACTGCTGGTATACGGGTCTCCCCGCTATCGAAGGGGTATAGAGCTCACCCGACCGTATAGAGACACCGCGCTCCTCATCTCCAAGTTGGCGGAGCCCAGTAAACCTAACAATGGACAGGCAACGGTCGACGTTGCTTCGTCGTCGTCAACCCTTACTCATCCCACTGCTAGCATATGGGTCTCTCCTCAATTGAAGGGGTTTAGAACATATTCCATCACGCTGCTCAAGTGCGGGTTGGTGGAGGCCAGCATTTTCAAGCCGCCTAACAGCCACTGACTTGGCTTAACGACTGTCATCTAATGGCATCAGCCGGGACCGAGAATTTAACGTGCCCTCCGAGGCACGAAGGAGCTCGAGATAATATAAACCCATCCATGGACAGGCTACGGGCGACGTTGCTTATGTTGCGTGTCATTAGATAGACACTCGTAGTACCAGCAGAATATCAGCGCTATGACTAAGAGTTCAGCATATCTAGACAGCTTAGCGTAGCTGATGCTGAGCTGTAACAGTTGGCGGCACATAGACAAGTCAAATATTTACGTACTAGTTTTAGATTGTACACTATCATGCTAGTCAATAAAATATTTTTCTTTCTTACAATCTCAAACGACAGAAAAATAAACGTGTTCGATTCATGTAGAACCTATTCCGTTTTAGATACCTAGCCCAGCCCCTAATAATATACCCGAGTACCCCACACAGCCAACCCTTCGCCTTCACGTCCTATTTCCTGATTGTGTCGCGTCGTGGAGCGCTATCTTATCTGAGGAGGGACGACTATGGCCTCGTGCTCCGCCCGCCCTAGATTTACATCCATTTGCGAATCGATACTGTTTACTTACACGTCTACAATACAGTACAATAGACCGAAAATAGTAAAGTTTTAATTATAATCACTTAAAATATAAAGTACAAAAGGCCGCCTTATCGCTTAGCGATCCCTTGCGAGACAACCTATGTGTCTACTAACCAACGTAAAATGGACTTACTAACCAAAAAACATCATAATTCTCTGAAATGAACATCCTCACACATTACAACTGAAAGTGGTCGCGTGCTGTGAGGTTCCAGAGAAGTTTTCTCCCGCGTACTGTCAAGCTGTGGAATGAACTGCCTGTCGAGGTTTTCTCAGGAGACTATAGCATGAGGTTCTTTAACAGTGTGAAGAGATTTTTACAGGGTCGGCAACGTGCGTGCGTGCGAGCGCTCCGATTACAGTCGTCCATAGATTGCGGTAACTGCTTACCAACAGTCAGACCGTATGCTTATTTATCAACTTAGTGGTATTTAAAACAGTTTTGACCCGTATATAAGCCCTTAGTTCACAGCTAACATCAGGTTAAGCTAAACACAAGTAAATAGCAAAGATCTAAGTTGAAGAATCGGCTTCAGCTTCGGCGGTAGGGTCCCTGGTCTTTGTTGTACTGTCTACTGTAGCATAGTTGTCTGTTCGTACGTCTGTCATACTCGTACAATGAGAAATACACCGCGACCACTCCCTACACCCTACATATGTCAACTATTACCACATCCGGTCACTCCATACAAATGTCACGTCGTTGAGTACTCCATGCACGGTGACGTCTGTGCAGCGCGTGTATGAGCGTGTGTGCGTGCGGCGCCATACAAACTGTTCCAGATTTGTCTCAGAGGGGAGGTGAGGTCGACACGAGAGAGCGGCAGGGAGTGGCCGTACTGTTAACTGTACATAGTACTATTACTTATACTGTGTTATTACTTATACAATGACGTCTGTGTAGAACGTGTATGCGTGTAACGTTGAACAAAAGTTCCAAATTAGACTTAGAAGATAGGTAAGGCCACAAAATACAGAAGTACTCTCCCATTTTGTGATAAGGTCCAGTGGTACACTGTAGGTACCTATGTACGTATGCTGTGACTAGTTTAGACAGTGTAGTGAGGTTGTGACACGCTCGCGGACTATGAATACCGCACTAATGGAGTCATTACCGCCATATTGTTGTCAGGGTGACGTCACCGGCGGCGATCAGCTGCCCATGTCGCCCGGGTCGGCTCGCTGTTACTAAACATTTGACTTTACTTTCTAGGTTAATGCTGTTCTTTGAGAAGTAGTTTGGACTAGGATACTATTTATTTTTATACCACGCCGAGTGCCGTGTCGAAAGTACCTGCGGCCGGCCCGCCTGATGTAAATCGAAGCGGTTACCGCTGCCAATAGAGCAAAAGTATTGCTGACACTTTTCGCTATTGAGATTTTGAGAAGCTCGATAGCAGCGTCGTCGCGCGTGCCAGTCTAATCGATCACACAAGTTAAGGAACGTCGACCGTAGCCTGTCTATGGATGGGTTTATTTATCTCGAGCTCCTCCGTGCTTCGGAGGAGGGCACGTTGAGTCGTCGGTCCCGGTGGTTGTTATTAGATACAGTCGTTAAGCCAAGTCAGCGGTCTTTAGGCGGCTTGGAAACACTGGTCTCCACAAAACTCGCAGTAGAGCAGCGTGGTGAGCTCTAAACCCCAGCTTTGATTGAAGGGAGACCCGTATCCCAACAGTGGGAACATTATGGCTTGATGCCGGCTGCTCGCATGATGGCAACCTCGCTGCCAGCATCTCCTTATGCCTGGTGACCTCAATTACTCACAGGAACACAACAATCCTCAAGGGCTATAAAACAAATATGTTTTACTGCTGTCGTCTGTGAGGTTGACGGTACCAGTATCTACCAGTTGTACTAACTAGCCAGTAATGGGCAAGTCAGGCACGACACTCAGTACCTGTCTTCCGCCAGAACCTCGTTAACTATTGCATGCATTGCATTATGAAGAGTGCATTTCTCTACACGCCAAATGTAAAAAACATGTCTTGCCCTGGTGCCTCAGCCTCCTAACGTGCGATACTCGTACGTACCCTTTGGACATAAAAAATACAAATGGATGCCATAAACAATATTTTCTTGGCCGACGCGCACGGTGAGTCTGCTCCGCTCGAAATTCCTGCAAAGGAAATAACAACAATTTATTTACGCGGCTGGCTCACTCGCGCGGTGCCGACTGAAATAGACCCGCCTGCTACAACCAAATGTTTGGGAACAAATGTTTATTTGGGACGGGTTTTACAACTTCGGTATTAATGTGTTTACAAAGGATTCCTTAATATGAAAACATAAACTCGTATATATGAGTTTAAGCATTAAGTTATCATAAGTATAATACGATAAAATATACAATTACTTCCCCGCGAAGTCGATTAATAAAAGAATCGATGGATTCGAATGCAAAAGAAGAAATGGGGCGCTCATAACTCCACCCGCTTCCATATTCATGAGCGAGCGCCGATAACGATCGTTGGATTGGCAATATTTTTAATAACAGCTGTGGAAATTGCCGTGTAACTATATAATTGGTTTCAAATTGAGTCGTTATACAATATTGCGGTATTAGAAGTTGCGTGTGGGACGGCCGACTTGAATTGTGGATACGCGACCTCCCCTGAGACAACCGATACCCGATAACAAGAAACCGACCACACCCCGTACTGCGAAACCGCATAGCTACCTCCCACAGACTACACGTTCCAATACCCGCTCAGTTTCTGCAACACGAGTTACTTCTTCAACTTTCCATTCGATGTACAGAAACGACAGTTTGACGTACCAGGCTTTTCCATTAACAACACAAATACAGGTACGTTTCGAGTCCCTAACAACTCGAACACGAATTCAACAAACTGACGTCACCATCGACGTGAAATAGCTTCTATACCTCGGTGATAAGGTGTAAGTAACCAGGAGTAAGTTCGATGGTCGCGTCTAGTTGTTTACCGACGCTGTTTGTTCAGAGTGTAAAGCGGCCGGGTGCATACACCCGAGGAATTTTACCAGCGTACGAAGAACAATAGGCTTCTCTGGCCGGGTCACGCTCGGCAGATATGCCTGCAGTTCCATTGAGCCACTTCCTCGAACCGAGAGGTGCGAACATGCAAATGGGTTCACACTCAGACACCGATCTCCATTACACGGAGAGTATGTTACAATATTCAAATGTCTCGAGAACATTCCGAAAATGTTGAGAGATATTGCGTGAAACGAGGAGTAACGTAAAAGCGAACGTATCCGATGTCTACGAACGTGTGCGTGATATTAACACAGCCTGTGCCGCTGTGCCATCTCAGCGAGGCATATTACGGCGTGCAGAAGCGAAATTCTGAATTATGGTGCTCTGCGACCTTTGATGCCACGTCTACTTTTAAACTTCTTGTCCGTATGCGCTACTGCGCACTATCCTTAAGGATTACCTTCCTTCCCATTAGTTACGCCTGGTTGCGATGCAGAAATTTATACGTCGTTTCGTTTTTACATATTATGTCGACAGCAGATATTTCTGGTGACCACATAACATATAAAAATCTTTGAATTTGCATTGCATTGCATGCATATGTATGTACGTTATTGAGTCTTTCAAAAGGAATGTGAAGATGACATGAAGCATGTGATTTCGTCGCTTTCATTCTGTTTACTGCGGCCCATCAGGCAGGCGGTAGTTATCACATGCCGTGTCCCAATAAAAATAATTAAAAAAAATGTCTAAGGAAATAACTATGTACGCAATAGGAATTGAGAACGCTCCAATCCATAAATAATTATCCTACTATTTACAGTTATAGTACGAATTGACAATAAAAAATACTTACTACCACACATTTATGACTGCTATTCCCAGAATCCCAGAATAGTCGGATGTGGAAATGAAGTGAAATTATTTATTCCGTCATTGGCTTGACACTTAGACACGTTATTGCACATTTTTATTAATAAGCTTATTTCTTTTTCAATTTTTAATGATCATATTTTATCAAAATGCCACTAGCATTTCAATTAGCATTTGCTATTTATTGCGCATTAGCGAAGAAGAACTGCTTGGATGAAACTTCTTCTTCTGTTTTTAATAATGAGATAATACAACAATTGCAATTTACCGCCACCCCGGCTGCCAACGCAGTAACTCTTTCCTTTCTGGCGACCTCACTCACTCGCAGTAACATAACAACCCTCAAAGGAATTGTTATTTGGATGCGATATTCTGTGAGGTAGAGGTACTTCCCCTGTCAGGCACCATACAAGGACTCTATACTCTATCTCTCTTTCGCCAAAGCCACACACACTCACACAGCAGTTGCTCAGTAAGGTGTTTTGATGCCTTAAGTTCTTGGATGGTATTCTTTAATTTTATCTCCGTTTTACGGTTAGCATGAGAGCGGGTAGGTGATGCCATTGTTGCGACTTCTGCGTGAATAAATAGTTAATCAAGTAATAAGAGTGACATCAACCAAAACAGCAACAAACAATTCAAATATCAGTATTCTGTAAGTTCTTTGTTATTTAACTGAAATACATTGAATAAACAGTATAAAATAAATTGTACGCACGTAGGTAGTTAATCTTCTACCTACGTGCTGAGCTGTAGAAGTTAATTCTGTCGCCTTTTAAGCATTCTTTGTCACTTTTATCTGGTTTATTTTTACTAATCGTCAGATCCCTGTAGCTCATTCAAAGAGTATAGCTAGTATTGGGAGAGCATGAGTTACAAATATGATACTTCCTTTACTTTAAACATTATAAAAGGACAAAAGGACTTAAGGTTTCACATATTAATGAAAAGATCGTAAGTCCTATTGTTAAAAAACGGGTTAATCAGCCGTCAAGTGTATTAAGCACACTTAAAGATAAGAGACCCAAGTAAAGGTCTGGCATATTCTTGGAAGTTAGCCTACTGCTCGGTATATTTGCCGCGGCTCCGACGCGAGGCAGCTTACTGCAGTAATCCCGAGGGGATTAGACCTGAGTCGGGTACATTCAGGCCACAGCTGAGTAACCGACTTAATTATATACCATTTGAACAGGTTCTGTCTGTGATTATGTATTAATACGTCATGTAACGTTGAGAAGCAATCAATATATTGTGGAATCAACGTCAGCAGTGATCCTGAACAAATACGAGCCGCTGTCGCCGTCTGATACCAAAACGGTTTCAAGATTCAAGAAGTGTTTGTCGATCAAACGCATATCTGCTTACCGTGTAATTGTACTCGTTTGATGTACTGACTACATTGTTTTGGTCCGGTAAGAGGAGACCAAAACATAGTAAGTCTACACCGTTGAGTAGAAGCTATTGATTTTTTGATAAGAAAGTCCACGTTTCTATAAAATATCGGTAACGGATCGCTGATTCGTCTGAAGTTTCCGATCGATACGGATAACGGTGATCAGTTTACTTGACGTCATTGTTTCCTTTGATTCTCTTTAGATAACGAAATGTTCTGAATTATATCTCGGACGAAAGCAAAGACAATATACTTGTAATCTCTTTGTATGAAAGTACAATACCCTTCGTTCCATCATCACTACCTAGACTGCCTACTTAATTCGAACACAATTCTACCAATCTATAGCTAAGTTTACAAACACAGTTAATTATGACAGCACGCAAGCATTGGATCTTATTACTGAGATCATTGACAATATAACAATTTAGGAGCGGACCGACAATGGTATTGTTGCCGTGCCCGCGGCGAGCACGTCGTGCAGGCCAGCTTCACACCCGTCCGTCTGATTAGATCGTTCCAATTTTGGCACGGCTCGGTCACGCCAAGGCGATGATCGCCAACCTTGTTTGGTCGTCAGTGTCGCGTGTTTTACATGTTACAGTTACAGGAAAACTTGTCGTCAAATTTAGACTTGACCAGGGCCACTTAATTTGGATTCCAAAAATGGGATTTCTGTTTACGTTATTGATAAACACATTTCAATCGCTAGAGGTCTCTA
The DNA here is from genome assembly GCA_937001555.2 of Hypsopygia costalis. NCBI lineage: Eukaryota > Metazoa > Arthropoda > Insecta > Lepidoptera > Pyralidae > Hypsopygia > Hypsopygia costalis. Next base: position 261,904 of record OW443343.2, on the reverse strand, counting down.
TCGCCCAAGCTAAACACGTTTCTCACTGACCTATGCGGAAGTTTTTTTTTATTATACTACGCTACGTTTGCTACCGGAAACAAGCCCACCCGATGAGAAGCGGTTATCGCAGTCATAAAACACTCGCAACATATAGAGCTCGCGTACCGCAACCCCCACTGCCAACGCAACAACTTACAATATCCTTCTGATGACCTCGCTCACTTGCATGAACTTAACAACACTCAAGGGAATTGTTATTTGGTTGCGGTATTCTGTGAGGTGGAGGTACTTCCCCAGTTGGGCAACTTACACGTCTGTGCCCTACTTCTCAGAGACTCTTTTGCTATTCGGCAGGGCACACCATGTGCAGGTGAGGTTGGCCTTTGCTCTAAAGATCATAGTGAGCTACTTACAGCCCAAACAGTCAATTTTTCAAAATCCAAAAAGCTGACCAGTATCAACTTCAGTTGAGTAGAGGTCCAATCTAGAAAATTGTTGATTTTTATTGCAAAACTCAACAATTTTATAGCTTGGACTACCAAGGAGAAATTTTAGCCAGCGTCTAGTCCAGTGCTCTAGCTCAGCGTCTAGACCTCTGCTAAAACAAAGTAACAGTATTTTCTCCACTATACCTTGGAAATTCTATTCTTATAAATTCCAACATATAGCTACATTCTAAAGGATTCTTATCTTATGACTGATGTATTGATGCTGGCTCGCTGTATCGAATTCACACGCTTGCATAGGTAACATGTTGCAGAATGTTACATTGTCATCAATTTCCATAACAACATCCGTCTAAATAACACTTACTACACCATATGCCGTCATTAACTGACATTACGAAGTCAGTTATAACTAGTCATAAGTGCACTTTTTATCGTTCTGTGATCGACTTCAACATGATCCTTTCCTGGAAAAACGAGCTCGTAGTTATTTATTCCAGGAAAAAATATTCTTTTCGTGAACAATATTATCTTTCATTTACTTTTTCAACTTTTATTGAGTTGCCTCAACAAGTTTTTCTCTCAGATTCCTACAATATCTGGTCGAATCCGATCTGCCTGTAATCCAATCTCCACAGTAACTTGTTATGCGCGAGCAACTTCGTCCGCCGCAGTATGTGCGCCGCGCTCTGCCTACGCACCACTACTATCAATTATCTCAGCTCGGAACGGATTCTGCCTTATCAATCTTGACACGTCCGTCACTGGTCGCCTCTTTTTATTCTACTTCGAAGCCGGGATCACCGGGATGTCAATGTGCACGAACTTGATAATCAGGTCTATAAACCTTGCAGCTATGAATTTATATTGCCGTTGCCTATCGACAAGAGTGAATTCAAAGTTAGTAGTTTGGTCACTACATATGAACAGGGCCGCGTCGAATCCGAAACAACTCGACTCCGTATAAGGAAGAATCATGCACATAGTAATAGTAGACATTCTTATCGAGATGTAGACGTAACTCTATAGAGCGCTCTGTTGTATCCCACACTAAACCACTTTATTATCGTCCATAAAGGAGGCAGATAACAGCGATCGGTTTGCTCTCCGAATGCGAGTATTTGCCGTGGCCGCGGCGTCGGCTCAGTAAATATTCTAGGTACAAACAAAGCATTACCGGCGTAACTCCCACTTTAGGGCTTAAGATATTTAACGTATTAACGTAGTTTCCGCTTCCACCGCGCCCCACCTGCTCCCCGGGGCGCCGAGCGACTCGCCATGAAATTAAAACGCCTTTGAAGTATGGAAATTAAAGTGTGATGTAGCAGAAAGGCATAGCGCGGTCGTTGCTCAGCCTCCGCAGGCATTCCCCGAGCGCCGAGCCACCACTACACACAATGCAGGCTACGTATTTTAATCAAAGTCGACTTCACGCGAGCTGCCATCGCTTCCTTGCTTACATTTCATCTAGTAATGAAAGCGAGACGAAATGTAAATTGTTTACTTTTTGTTTCAGATTTCGCCTTTTATTTTGCTGTCCAATTTGGGTTTTAGTGCAAGAGAACTGCTTTTTACGGCGTCCGTCGTTATAAATAATTTGTTTTCTGTTTTATTCTTAATCAAACAAACTTCCTGATCTTTCGTGATATCTGGACTGTCTAGTTATAATCTGTTCTGTTTAAACTTCAATTAAATCCTGTACCCTACTATCTGTAGAAACGATGCCTACACTGATCTTCATGTTTGTAAGACGAATTGACTCCTTCGTGTAAGCTGCAGATACTGATTGATATATTTTACTGTTTCCATGGCATACTACACTACACATGAAACGAGAGAAGAGGTCTAGCGATATTGAACTATAAGCAGATCGCATACAGTCTGAAATGGAACGCAAAAGGGAGGTTTAAGAGGGAATTGTGCCGACACGTCGTTACCAAAACTGCCGACGATGCCGCGCCGCCCTTCCATGCACGGCGTTTGAAGAGTCTAGCCGAATTCGACGAATTCTTTATACATTCCACGATCTCTCGATCGCTGCCGGCGGCAATACTGCGAATCTATAAACACATAAATGGTTTAACTGCAGACCGTTTCTCAAATCATTTAATTCCTTATTCAGTCTGTCATCTTCAACAAAGCCTCAAAATGTTGCTCAATTATTTTAACAAGCGAACGTTCTTGGAATCTTATGTAAATTCGAACCAATAATTTAACATTCTTTACCTACTTGATACATAACTCGTGTATGTGGTTTACGTGTTTGTGTTACGAAATAGTGTACCTTATTGTGGACCTACGATTGGAGAAAATTAATGATAATGATATCATGAGTTGTCCGCTGTAGCACAATTTCTGCAGATACTATCACTACACTAGGGCATGTAATATCGGAAAGTTTTCAATTCCGATACTGATTTCCGATATTAGATCTCAATATCGGAATTCCGATATTAATATCGGAATTTCACAAATGCGTTATACATCCTCATAAAGTTGGGTTTGATACAGTAAACATAATATTTTAGATCAAATTCTTTAATTTGGTACAAAACTTTGTGGATTTTTTTAGTTTTTTATTAAATCACAGATTTCTCGATATTATCATAAGTACATTACTAATTAAACGGACTCATAATCAACATCAATAACATATCAAAAGAAAATATCGAAGCAAAATCAACATTTAGGAATAACATTTGTACCATAAACTTCGCATCATTACAAAATTACTGTCATCGAAAACATGGGCAATCGAAGACTAGTGGCAATATAGTGACAGATCTAGATAAAATCTCAGAGACTTGGAAAGGTTATTGTCAGTCCCTATTTGAAGATCCACGATGCAAGAACTTTCCCAGCGCGGAGCCTGAGAGTGAGGAACTGGAGCCCTCCATACTTATACGAGAGGTTGGAGCCGCTATAAACCACCTCAAAAACAGAAAAGCGACGGGCAGAGAAGCGATCCCAATCGAAACCATACGAGCCCTGGGAGAGCACGGGTCACAAATTATATACACCATCTGTAATAAGATATGGAAAACCGGAATATGGCCTGGTGAATGGACTCATACAGTCTTCACCCCGTTACACAAAGAGGGGTCAACTAAGAAATGTAACAACTACCGCCTTATTGCACTTATATCACATTCTAGCAAGATCTTGTTACATATTCAAAATGAAAGGTAAAGCTTATCTGTCTAAGGAGATTGCTCCGGAACAGACTTGTTTTGTAAGAGGGAAGGGCACTCGAGAGCAAATACTCATTGTTAGGCTCGAGAATTCAACAAGCCAACTTATATCTGCTTTGTTGACTTCTCCAAAGCGTTTGATTCGGTGAAATGGCCAAAGCTCTGGAATACGCTGTTAGCAATGGGGACACCAAAACATCTAGTTCACCTTATTAGACGTTTGTATAAAGAAGGAACAGCCTCGGTACGGACAGATGACATTTTGTCAATTAACTTCCACCTCAGTGCCGGTGTCCGCCAAGAATGCATAATATCACCGCTCTTGTTTAATATAAGTATACACAGAACTTATAATGAGAATCACTTTGAAGGATCGGACAGACGGTGTAGCAGTTGGTGGATACAGGATTGCAAACCTGCGGTATGCGATACGACAGCACCTTGTTTGCAACTAATAAATGTCATATGGAAGAACTCTCAGAATGGAACGCGTAAACCTAGAGTTCGGAATAAAGATCAATCGTACTAAGACCAAAATAATGATCGTGGATCTAGCCAACAGTAACATGCCAGAAGTAACACAGATCGCAAACTGTGAAGTGGTCCAGTCCTATATATACCTTGGCTCTCTTGTAATGAACAGCGGTGGCTGCGTGCATGAAGTAAAGAGACGCATGGCTATAGCAAGAAACGCAATGGGCAAGCTGAAAGAAATATGGAAGAACAGGAACTTAACTAAAGCCACTAAGACCCGGCTCGTAATAACTTTAGTCTTCCCCATATTTTTATACGATGCAGAGACGTGGATTGAAAAAGTGTGTGAAAGTGGAAAAGAAAAAGATCAACGCTTTAGAGATGTGATGCTGGAGACGAATGCTCGGAGTATCGTGGATTCGGTCCACGATCGCACAAATGTCTCCATACTTCAACAACTCGGCATCAAGCAGTGATTATCTGTTCTAGTACAATCGCGAATACTAAAATTCTTCGGGCACGCCTCAAAACGCGAAGGTGACTCCATCGAACGCCTTGTGGTTCAGGGTAGAGTCGAGGGTACAAGACCCCGCGGCAGATCTCCCATGCGGTGGACCGACCAGATAAAGTCTGCCGTGGGCGGCCCACTGCATGAGTGCACTAAAAGTGCCTCAAATCGGACGAGATGGCGGGATATTGTGAAGCGCGCAACTACAACCCCGAATCCTCCCACATGACGACCACGACCGCTCGAGCGCTCTGTCAAAAGCGTAACGAAGAAGAAGAGGGAATAACAGCGAAATCAACAATTATTAGGAATGACTATTAATTATTAGAAATGAAGACTAGGCTTATTTTTTAAAGGCACTTTTTTCTTTGCAATACATTCTCAAAACGACAAAGCTTCAAGCATTTTGTCGGTGAACTTCGTATTTTATTACAAAAATAACCGGCTGACGAAAAACACGTACACTTTCAACACTGGTAGACCAAACTCATGTAAGGTAAGTGTAGGCCTGCGTCAGATAAACTCCTCTTTCACCTCTGTTGTCGTATATTACTTTTTTAGTCATTACAAATCCCAAAAGATCAAATTTGTCTGACGAGGATACGATTCTCGTCTTTTCTTTGCACTTTTCCAGTTCCTGTTGGAGGGTTAACTTACTCGTTGTAGCGTGACGAGCTAAGGGTTTATCATCTTCATCGGAAGATAATAAAGCAGTTGTCGTTGATTTCGTCTCTATTTCTGTGTCGGCGATGGTACTAGTTGGATTTTCTTTATATTTAAGGCGTTTCAACATGTTTACAACAATGTCACATATTGGCTCACTTGTGGCGCTCTTATTAACTTTATTTAAAAACAAAAAAAAAACTAAATTTGTCTGACTTCGATATTACGATATTGGGTCACTCAGTATCGGAATTTATAATATCGGAAATCGGCTCGGAGATTCCGATATTACGATATTCCGAGATTCCGAGATTCATGCCCTACACTACACTCGATTCAGAATGGCGACGTGAGCATGAGACATTAATGTAAACAAAAAAAACAATGTCTTTTGTTACGTTTGTAAAAAACCGTCAATATTCCCATTGCTCACATTAAAAAAGTTGATATTACTAATTTAGTTACGTTTCTACTCTTTTCGATGTGTAGGTACTTACTTACTCAGCTAAATTCGTTGGTCATGCAAGAAAGAGTAAAGAAAGATCAAGGTTTTGTTGCGTTTTCATTGAGCATTTTGTCCGTTCCGAACGAGTGGTTCCTAATAAGCCTCCTCGGGGACCATGGCCAATCGACCAACTGTCCAACACTCATCATCGCCACTGACGCTGGCAGTAAGGACGCTTCTCAATTGTCTTTGTAAATAACGCTTTTAAAATCGATTTGCGACAGCCGCACTGACGCGCATAAATTTTGAACGGATCTTTTGCAACATACATTTAATTTCATTGTTATTGTGCTGTTATTAGAACCGTCTGTTCAGAAAGGCAGTTAAACGTCTAATTTCGCAAAACGTCTGCAGTTCCACGGTTATTTTACTGTAGATTAATATTGAAGAGTGATGGTAGTGTAAGCGCGTCGAATCGCCCTTCCCCGCTGATGGGCCGTGAAGTGTTTCGGATCGCGGGAACGCGTGACGCCGCGCCGCGCCCGTGTGCCGCCCGTTCACATTCGGTTTATTTAAATTTCAAAGCGACCTCCGGCGATAAACGGAATAACGAAACTTAAGATATGATTATTTGCGAACGCTCTCCGAGTGCGCAAACAGTCCGTTCGTGACAGTCCTCGACGTAGTAGATAGTGATATTAACGACCCGCCCGCGCCCCGGCTCCGAGCGTTTCTCCAATTTCGATAACATTAATATCGTTCGTAAATATTATTGCAGTCGATAGGTATCTATTTCGCAAACGAAATTTGTTATTATTTGCAAGCAATAAATGATTACATTAATGATGTCAAGTCACTCGTGATGCGTGGCGTGAGTGGCGTGACACATGAGAAAGTAATATAATAGGTAATCTGTGACATGAGTAAAGATTTGTATTCATCGTGTATCACGTACTTCGGTCGAAGGTACTAAAAGTAAATTCTAATTCTATGAACATCATTATTGTATGCATACATAAAAGACAGGGACAAGGTGTGCCCTAAAGTGATAACCTTAGGGTATTTTCCCCTAAATTTAGGGTATTTTTAGAGCGTAGAGTAGTAAGTAATAAATAATATTCTGTGGCAATAGTATCAAATCAACTGCATTTTTAAATAACCAATTATTATATTTGTTCATTTATAAATCGAGGAGCTCTATGACGTCGTTGCGCGTGTCAGTCTGATCGAACACGCAGGCAACGTCGACCGTAGCCTGCCCATGGATATTTGTCTCAAGCTCTTCCGTGCTTCGGAGGGCACGTTAAGCCGTCGTCGGTTCCGGCTGTTGTTATTAGATGACAAGATTAAGCTAAGACAGTGGCCTCAGGGCGGATTAAAAACATTTACCTGCACCAACTAAAATAGGTACAGTTAAAACAACAAAAATAGTTAAAACTTTTAGCAATTTAATCTTTAAATTCTTAACTTTAATTTGTGTTTTATTTCATAATACCGGGCCTCCCCTAGCTTCGTTTGGACTTACTTAAAATTTTTAATTTTCATCCCCAATTTGGTTTGGTGCAAACAATAACATTATTATAAAATGTGTTGCCTTTAATTCTGATGACAAAATTTAATGATAATAGTATTTGTGATAATTTTTGGGTCCCAAAGTTTACATCTATCCTAAATATCTCCGTGAAGGGCGTCGCCGTCGACGTCGTCAGTATTAAGGCCAAGAGGCTGCCTACGGCGACGCTGGTGCTGGCTTGTGCCGCTGCCACTTGTGTAAATAATAAAATATTTACTCGTAGAATTTACGGGTTACTTTCATTGCTATCTGTTCCGAATATATTTAAATGTATATAATATTATCTTAGCGTAATTACCACTCATTTGTAGGTCGGTCAGTGCCAAATCTTACTACAGATTACAATGCACTAATATACTTCATCAAATATATTAAAAAAAACCTTCGTGGAACTTAAAAAAATAGGTATTATTATAGTTAAAATAGTTAGAATATAGTATGGCTGCCCTCTCGTAGACCACACCGTCTACACCACATTATGTCTGACTCCATCGGACACGCACGATCGCGTCGAGCCGCTCTGAACCACTTCCTCGATAGCTTTTTTAGCCATTACCGCCCCGCACCGCTCAGCCTCAGTTTTTAGAGCGGTCTTTTTCGAACGATTCGCTCGAATCACCCGTTTTTACTGGAATCTAAAAAGGCGACCGTCAGCGTCTGAATTTGTGTGCGTGTGTGCGTTGTGATAACACAGATTTAGAGTACTCTAGATACCACACAATAGCATACATATTTTAACGCACCAAAATAAAATTTACAGTACATATTATAATAAGAATAAACTAATAAATATTCATTTCGTAGTGGCCTCCATATTGGATTAAAAGAATGATAGCATTTAGATAATTGAGAATAGTCACCAGAACCAAACGAGTGTGCCAAATTTCAACTTAATTAGTTATTGGGAAGTGGGTCAAATTTAACTTGCAAGAATTGATTGCTGATACCTCTCGGTGAAATTATATAAAAGCAAGTAAAATAGATACATAGTGCTTGTTCATTATATAACCCCATTGTAACACGTCAGCTATGTATCAATGAAATTTTACAAGTTTGTTCAGTTTCACAGCAGCGTCTGTAATTAAATCTTTAAATTTGACCTACTACCTACCCGATGTCTCATTGAGCTGAAATCTAGTACACTCCTATGGTACCTACTCTTGAAATAGATTGACAATTAAAATATCACCATTTTTATCCCAAAACCACACAATTGCGATTTATAATTTCCACATTAATCATAATTAACAATTCCTATGATATGAGTTTTAAAGAAAAGGGCTTAAAATATAAAAAAAAATCACAACACAGTAAGGAACTTTTTTCTTTTTAAGCTATTGCATAGCTTTTATCGCGGGCTTTGAGTGCGGTGATCGAATCAAGAAATTCCGTAACGAAAATAAAACCTAACACTCCCCACCTAACATGACCTTTGGACTCGACCTGGCTTAAGAACATTTCCTTATACAATACATACTCGTAATTCGCCAGTGAGTATTATCGAGTCAATGGCGCAGTTGTAAATGTGTGACCAATTTGAACTATCGTTTCTACGTTCGCGCCTCGATGTGGTCATTACTCTTTTTGTAACTTTATTCGATGTTGGTGAATGTCTAAAGACTTTTTTTGAACTTTTTCGCTATTATTATTTTTGACATTCGATTTTGAGATTATTACTGATTTTGGGATAAAATTTTAATTTGATAAAAAATACATACGATGGCATAAAATGTTAATTTAATAAAATAGCTTTTATCGCGGGCTTTGAGCGCGGCGACCGAATCAAGAAATTCCGTAAGCTCGTTTAAAAAAATATTTACTCTTGTTATTTAACTAGAAACATGGCTAGCTTGCGCTATCTAGTCCTTTTCTGTATCTGTGGTTGGAAAGCTATTTGTAAAAAGCCGAGGGTCATTTTGCACAATCGATGACATTGGACTGATTGGCGTGAAAATCAAATATTATTTGGTGACGTAACGCAAATGAATGTGGGCGATATTTCAGCGGGATCCGCTCGAAAAGTTGTTTATCGCCGTCATCGCTCGCGATATCAATCCGTCGCTTTGCTAATACCAGCCGCTCACGACGCGACTTATCTCCCGACTTGCTCGTATACGAATGGCAGCCATATTTCTTCAAAGGATTACCCACTTAAGGGTCGGTGACATTGAACGAGTTTACTAACTACTGGGCGGCGAGTTTAATGGCAGGCGAGACAACTCTATACACTTGTTACTAATGCTGACCACTCGATCACCAAAGAATTACCTATTCATTTTGTGTAAAACCAAATGACATGGTGATACTCGTAACTAATTCAGTGGCAACAATGACAGACATTTTACTAACTCACAACTCACTCGCCCGCACAAATGTCAGCGATATGTGACTAAAGTAGCCTGATTTCAACGTTTGACATAGATAGTTTACAAACTACTAGTTAGCTAGATAACAAGAAAAACTATAACGCGACTACAAAAAAAAAACATTTAATAGCGGAAAAATTGTTGAAGTCGTTTAAAATGTAACCTATGTCACCCGGGCCATATTAGTGAATGAATTGACACCTTATTCATCAAAATCTGGTGAATAGTTTAGGCACTACTGAGTAACATACACATAGACGGCAAAAGTCATTCATAACTCTTTTGGGTTCGCCGTAGTCGTGTAAAAAAGTAGTAGGCGAGTTTACTAGCAAGCACTGAATTTATAGCTAGTCAACTCGCACAATATGATCTAACCTTTACTTACGTATAGCTACTGCGAGTTTTCGATCGATATGTCATCGCAGCGGGGGTATGCTACATCGTTGAACTTAAGTGGATACATTACGACATTAAGTACGTACTATGTGCCTGCCTGTGTGCGTAATGGTCGCAAAAGTGCAATTAACTATCGGAAGTGTAGGTAGGTGAGTGGGTGACTGGAAGCAGGGGCAGAGGGGCATAAAGTAAAACGACGGTGTGGGGACTGATGTCACAGTAGATACAACAAGCAGTAAATCAACTTCATACAAACGATTGAGCGTCACAAATGTCGCAGTGCATCGGTTGAAATATTTTAGTCAGTCCGTTCGTGTAAAAGATTGATGGCGTCGTTTGTCAGGCTAATCGAACAGGTAACTCTTCCGTGCTTCAGAGGCATGTCAAGCTGTTCAGAGAGCCTACTCCTATGTAAAAAAACCGAAATTTCTGTCGATTTTTTTTTATTTTTTTTATACTAGGTACGTCGGGTGGCAGACAAACATACGGCCCGCCTGGTGTGAAGCGGTTACCGTAGCCATATTAACTCTCGCAACATAAAATATTGCTCGCGCGCCGCCACCCCCGCTGCCAATGCAGCATCTCCTTCCTTTCTGGTGACCTCACTCACTCGCAGGAACACAACAACCCTCAAGGGAATTGTTATTTGGCTGCGGTATTCTGTGAGGTGGAGGTACATTCCCCAGTCGGGTAGCTTACAATTACGCTCCCTACCTCTCTTTTCGCCAGAGCTTCGTTTGTCAGTCAGCAGGGTGCACCACGTGCAGGTGAAGTTGGCTTTGGTTCAAAGATCTCGATGAACCACTTACACCCCAAAATGTCCGAAATTTTTCAGATGCGAATTTAATTCGATCCGGTCGTTGAATTTAGATTCTAAATTGCGCACGGCATAATTTGTTACCTAAATTACAAATAATTGATGAAATATTATTATTTCGTAGGTAATAAAAAATGCGTACTTTAGGCTAATACTTCGGATCTTCATATCTGAGTAGGCCCCCTGGCTGTTGTTATAGAAAAAACTGGCTTCTGCAAAATTTCAGTTCAATAACATGATGGAGTAACGGACGGTCTAAACACCTTGCGAATAGCGACAGCTGGATTCGAGCTCATACTGTTCTATATGATTGGTTAGAAAGGGGAACTGTAAGTAAGCAGGCTTTTAAGTGTTCCAAGGGGGAGACTGTGGTCGCTAAATAAGGACGTATTACCACACAAGCGAAGATGCGTTTCCTACATTTTACACATTGACTTTTTTACATGAGAAGGGGCAAGCCAGCGTGTAACTCACCTGATGGAAAGTAATCACCACCGCCTATAGAAATCAGCAACACCATGGGTGCGCTCCGTCCATGCAACCATCCGTTGCCAGCATGTTAGGGAGTTGCTGCTTGCTGTTGCTACGGGTACAATAAATAGCAATAATAGGTAATTTCCCCTTCCGACCCATGGTTACACTGATTTGTTACATTGGTGTAACCACTGAGCACTCTGGGATAAAAACTATCTTAAGTATGTCCTTTCCCAGGACTCAATGTAACTTATTATTATTTATACTTGTATTTTTTTTATGCTGGGGAAAATTTACTCTGTTCTTGAAGGCTCCCATTTCGTATTTATTACTCCCCTTTCAATGTAAATTAAAATTTAAAATACAAGTTTACATAAAAATGCACACCCTTAATTTGCCTCTGCGCCCTTTTACCATATTCTTTGTCTTTTTCTGTTTTCTAACATTGCTTAATCACATCTGCATTGAAAATTACGTACAATAATAAAATTGCATAGTAATGTGCGCGTAAACTACATAAAACAAAAAAATATTGTGCAGTATTGTACTAACACTCTGGCAACACCACCGGTAACGTCACGTTATCGGTTTTGTTTTGTTTCCAGTGGGGGCGCTGCTCGCCCGGCGATTAGACGCAGGTTTCGCTGTTGCTTCGCGCGCCATCTCCTGCGTTCAGTGATTTTTCGAATAAAACATGAATCGAAGGCGAAACAACAACAACTGTGTCGTGACGGGGTGTCACAACAAATTTAGTCCGGACCAGAAAATATCTTTGTTTATGTTACCGAAATGTCCCAATAGGTATGTATGAAATGAACCTTATCTTTCTGAATGAATTGCAATTGAATCGTAAACTTGTGTGATGTAATGGCGGCGCGGCGCGGGCAAGGCCGCCGCGGGGCGGGGCGCGGGGGCGGGGGCTGCGACCGGTTGGCGAACGCGTCACAAAAATAAATACTAAGTGAGTTAGACTTGCGCAAAGCAGTTCACTGAACTGAAAAGAGAGATGCAGTTCTTTTGACGCAAATGAACTATATCACTCATCTAGTTCATTTAGTTCATTTAGTTCATTTACTTCATTTACTTCTGTAGTTCTTTTGACTCACTCGTTCAGTTTAGTTCAATGTATCTTTGATTTAATCGACTCAGTAGTTCTATTGACTGATTCCTTCTACATTTCTATTGCATCATTTTGATGACATTGTTTTTTTGTTTTAAATAATGAAATATTTTATAAATTCCTTTATAAATATTGATTTTCCTTCAAACTTTTCACAGGCTTAGGACTGTCAAGCTTGAGTAAAAAGAAATTATTTAGTGGTTAAAATAATAATTAATATAAAAATTGAGCCTTGTACTACTACTATAGCATATTTTCGCTAACAGCTTATGGTTCTTATGTCCTTAGCCTTAGAGTTCTAATTCGGTCAGTCAACCACGCACGAAACAATCTGTCTCTTTTTATCTCGAACAATTACAGAATCTTCCGTCCTTTTCGCTCTCTATCAGCAATTTTGGCATTACAACGTATCTCTCTCATGCTAGCTCGTACGCTTTATGTATTTCCGTTCTTTTTACTCTTTGTCACTCGATTGAACTAAATGACGCAGTGAACTACATGGGACAAGAAAGAGTGAGTGACAAGAACCGGCTTGTATGGTGAACTGGTACAATCGAACTACTCACTCAGGAACTACACAAGTCTAAAGTGAGTCTCATCTGTCTATATTTTGTGGTCTCGTCTCTAAGTTCAACTTGAAATAGATAGAGCATGTCCTCAAGGGAAGTGAACTCCATAGAATTTCGTAGCCACATAACAATGAGCAAAATGCCGGGAATTTACTATAAATTCCTATAAATTCCCAATAAACATAAATTCCCTAATATAAATTATGCCCACTAGGCATTTATATGTATTCATTGAGACTTTATTGTAAATGTCCGGCATTTTGCTCATCTCTACGTAAAAAGTAGCAGCATTTTGTTTGTTTGGCATTCGTCATCGTAGGGTAAAGTTACCGGTTTGCGACCACTTCAGGAAATTCGAACTTCAACGAAGTTATTATTAATGAAAAAATATACTTCTTATATCTATAATTCAATAAATATAAAATACAATTGGTGTATTTTTTATCTATGAATAATATCGGGGGTATTGTATGTATACAAAAAAATATTTGGATGTAAGTACCTGCACCTCACAGAATACCGCATCCAAATAACAATTCTTTTGAGGGTTGTTGTGTTTTTGCGAGTGAGTGAGCTCACCAGTAAGGTAGGAGTTATATAAATAATTTTATAACATACAGGGTGTTTGATAGATGATTGAACGTACTGCAGGCAGACAGGCAGGACACTTTGCTACTTGCTTAGGTTCAATAATTTGATCTAAACATCTAAGCATATTTGAACCAAAGCCAACTTTACCTGCAATCGGTGCACCCTGCTGACTGACAAACGACGCTCTGGCGAAAAGAGAGGTAGGAAGCGTAATTGTAAGCTACCCGACTGGGGAATATACCTCCACCTCACAGAATACCGCAGCCAAATAACGGTTCCCTTGAGGGCTGTTGTGTTCCTGCAAGTGAGTGAGGTCACCAGAAAGGAAGGAGATGCTGCGATGAAAGCGGGGGTGGCGGCGCGCGAGCGATATTTTATGTTGCGAGCGTCAATATGGCTACGGTAACCGCTTCACATCAGGCGGACCGTATGCTTGTCTGCCACACGACGTAGTACACAAAAAAAAATGACTTTGGTCTGGTCTGGATTTTTTTTTCTTTTCACCAAAGTTTATTATTTTCATTGTTTAAACTGCAATAACTTGTTCATATGAATAACATGCAAATACTTCAGATATAAATAAAAATTATAGTTATTATATCTATATTGTTCTGCTTAAATAAAGTAATTGCAATTTACGTTTTGAATATTATAAAATACGGTGAACATAAAAAATATCAAAAGAGTCAATGGGGTTAATATTTGAACTAAGCAAGTTTTTAAAGGCTTCTACCAATCGGTTTGACCGTATTTTTAACCGAACACGTACATTTGAACTTTGAATTCACGTAGAACTTGCACATACGAGAAAACAACATATAACGGTTTGTAAGAATAAACATCCTATATAGTGGCGGCATCGTTATTATATTATGTTCATTGTTAACCGCCCAGGGATCACACCTTTTTTATATTCTAATAGTTAATATAATTGCAGACAGATACCTATATGGATTCAGAAAATCTTATTTTTGAAATCTGTTCAAAGTTAATATCTCCTAAACTGAGTGGTTAAATAAAAGCCACGTCTAGGTTACCTAGACCTAGATTATAGCATATCGTCCATCATTATGCCCGCGGCACACCTTCACCTTGCACGGAACATCCAGTGATCCCATCATTATCTTTCTATGGTTTCCGTCTATACATACTATCTAACATAGCAACTCAATTTTATTGCGCAAGAACATTTTAATTTTACGAAATATTTTTTGTTTCAGACGCAATCAGTGGTTAGAAGCAATTGGAAGACCCGAATTACTAAATAAAAAGGACTTAAAATACAATAGTTACAGAATATGCTCTGTACATTTTGAAAATTATTTTTTAACTGACATGTTCACCAGAAAGTTGAGTCCAGAAGCAGTACCCACAAAGTATCTTACCGGAACCGAACCCCCGCCGCCCCAGCCCACTTCAGTACATAAAAGAGATCATGTTTCAAAAATACAGACTGAAGATCACTGCTTAAGCATGTTGTCGGCTATTAAAAGCGAACCGAATGATCAAGATGATACAGAAAGACGACTGGCAGATTGCAAACATTTACAAAGTACATCTGCTTTTGCAACAAGCATGTTACATGAAGAGATTATAATTAAAATGGATCCGAGTGGAGATCAAGATACACAAACAAGATCAGGTATGCCGAATAATAAAATATTACAAAAAGAACTATGCGAATCTGAAAAGAAAAGAAGATTGGCCTACGATTTGGAAAAAATTAAGAGAGCACTAGACGTAAATAAATCGACAAACAATAACGACGATAAAATTACTAAATCACCTTTATCAAAAAAGTTTCATAATCTTTTGCATTATAGAAAAAGTTTGAGTAAGAAATACAAAAATAATCGTTATGACGTTGAATTTAAATATTTTGCACTTAATAAACTATTGTCTAGGCCGCACTTGTACCGAAGTTTAATATCGTTGTTAAAATTACCAAGTGAAAGTACTTTATCGAAATTAAAATTGAATATTCGACCCGGACTAGAACCCCGAGTTTTAAACGCTTTATCCTCAAAATTGCAATCTTTGCCTAAATTAGCTGAGTACTGTACCATATGTGTGGCTAAAATGGACTTGAAATCACATTTGTATTACGATATAAAACACGACGAAATTGTTGGTTTTCATAATATTAATGGAAATATGACCAATAAATTAGCTTCAGACGCTTATGTAATCATGCTTCGAGGAATTGCAATAGATTGGAATCAGCCTATCGCTTATGCGTGCTTAGCGAGTATCGAACACTTTCAAAAATTGGACGAGTGGATGAACGACGTGATAACAAAATTATTTACTGCTGGACTAAAACCGATGGCTATCGTATCTGCTCAAGGGTCTGGTTTCGAAAAATACGCTAAAGAAATAAAAGAAGTGGCCATCGATAAACCCTATTTTATAATTAATGGAAACAAAATTTATTATATTTTTGACGTGCCGGATTTGCTGAATACTGTGAGAGATAATCTTTTAACTAATGACTTTTCATACGACAATGAGTTGATTTCGTGGACGTATATAAAGGCATTGCATTGTTATCAAAAACAACACAAGTTATCCCTTATACCGCGAGTCACAGACGCGCATATAAACCCGAACAGTGTCCAGAGAACGAGAGTTAAATACGCAGCACAAGTTTTTAGTCTCAGCGTACATGGTGCACTTAAAACGTTTATTTACACCGAACACCTGCCAGAAGAAGCTGCAGGAACCGCTGAGTTTGTTAAATTATTGAATAACTTATTTGATGTATTGAATTCAAGTACAAATAAAAATAGTAATAAATATTACCGACCATTTACACTGAGCAAAGATCAAATAGAGGTGATGGAGGCTGCACAAAAACTGTTCAAAAAAATTATTGCTATACGTGGACATTATGGTATAAACGTAAGTGCAACAGAAGTTTTTGATAATTTCCAAATTACAATGCAGGCAATCATGGAGCTCAGCAATGAGTTACAGAAAAAGAACATCATTATATTTACCAGGCGGCTCAACTTGGAGCCTCTTGAAATGTTTGTCCGTGCTGTCCGGCAGAAAGACAAGAAAACAAAAAAACCCACTCCGATACAGTTCAGAAGAGCCTTTTCGACTTTATTCCTTCGCAGTATAATGCAAAGCCATACCTCCAGTTACCATTCGGCAGATCTACGTGATATATTATTGGAAGGAAACCGCATGTTAAAAGAAATAGAACGTTTGAGAAACCATCCGAAGCCATTAAAGTCGTCGGTGACGGTATCGTTGAATGGGGAGACCGACTATCGAATCGACCTGCCGGCTCAGAACGGACTCATGCACGTGGCGGCGTTCCTCTTACACAAATGTTCACTAAAACATCAGTGCGTAGAATTCGACTCGTATTTAAACCATTGTATTAATTCAATTAAAAACCCTTTGTTTTATTTGAGACCGCAGTCACTACCAGAAACATTTTTAAGGTACATAAAAAAACTTGAAACTACATTTATGCGTAATATCCACGAATTGGTACTGTCAAGGTTGCCCGCGAACGCTCTATTTACCACATTATGTAACATCTATTTTCCAGCTCCATGCTCCTGCTTTCCTTTTCCTTACCTGCTCAGACTGTACGTCAGGTTGCGACTCTACCTTACTCTTAAGTATAATAACAAGTGGGCGAAAGAACTCATGAAACACTCTCGTGGCATCTTTTTGATACAGAAATTTTAAGTTTAGCGAATTTTCAAAATACGTAATGTTATCTTTTTTTTTACTTGGAATTAAAAGCTGAAAGCGAACGGGCGTTTATACTTGCATTTCTGATGCTCTTAAAAAAAAAAACATTACAAACTTTGTATTTTAAATAAAATAATTATTAAAAGTATTGAAAATGACTTTTTTTTATTAATCCTCGCTTATATTAAATAGTATTCACCGCGTATATGTATTATAGAACTTGTCTCCCACCAGCAATATAATGAACGACGCAGTACCTACCGACTATTTTCTCACTCTTTAGAGATTTGTTGTACCCTGCTGACTGACAAACGAAGTCTGTCAAAAGACAGGTTCAGCGTATTTAAAAGCTGCCCGACTGGCGAGTACCTTTACCTCACACAGTACTGCATCCATATAACAATTCCCTTGAGAGTTGTTGTGTTTCTGTGAGTGAGGTCACCCGGAAGGAAGGAAGGCTTTGGTAATGTGAAGCGGTTACCGTAGCCATATTAACACTCGCAATATGAAACACCGTTCGTGCGCCACAACCTGCTTGTCAAAACTTGCTGTGTTGGCAGCGAGGGTTGCGGCGCACGAACTCCTTCGTTTCTGGTAATTACTCATTCTACTGTCTGCCAAACACTCTGTATAAAGCTTAAGTCGACATACTGTACAGTGTGATTTTAGATCCAAGGTATATCTAAAAAATATTTTAAAAGCTTGCAAAGTTATCGAGAAACAAGATTATTTTGTTTTTTTTTCAAAATAATAAAAAATGTTTAGTTTTTTATATGTGCAGATAACTGCATAAAAACAACATAGTTATAAAACTATGTTGTTTTTATCTATTTACATACCTAACGATTATTGTGGTAGAGATGGATTTATTTCGATTGAGACGTAAACTAGGCAGGTTACTTAGTTATAGTCATCGATGTAGGACGAACTTTGAAGTACAAAAAAGAAACCTAAAAGCCCAAAAGCTCCTGTACTATACAAATTGTTCTGCCGTGACGACTGTGAAGGCAGGGACCATGATTTTTCTCAACAATTACAAAACATACGATTGTAATTTTCGACTGCCTGACTTCTTACTTCGTGTAGCTTCATTTTACCAGTTGTTAGATTTTAGCTTTTAACAGAAAACGTGCTTGAGATGTCGTGCATAGACGACAGTCGTTAAGCCAAGTCAGTGGCCTTTAGGCGTCTTGAAAACACTGACCTCCGCCAACCCGCATTTGGGCAGCGTGGTCACAGGCGTGGTGGAGTTGGAGGCCCGTACCCAAGCAGTGGGATAAATAAAGATTGACGACGATATACGTTCATTCATAATATTAATATACTCGTAGGTTCCACATACACTTCGAAATGACAGTTGGATTTTTAAAAATAGATTTTTTTTTTAAAGAAAAAACGAATGCGCGCCTTCCTCTTGGAGCGCGCGTTTTGTATGAAGTAATGGGTATCATCGGTATGGAATATTTCTTTCACAAATGCGTCACTTTAAGTAGCTTTTCACTTTCGTGTAAGGAAATTATGGATTTCGGTAAAAATACCAAAAATACAAGTTGTTCATATTAAATTACTAGTCAAGTTACAATTAACTGTAGTTTAATTTAACGGCCACTGGGCAGTAAAGGTGGTCTATCGAATGTAAAAAGTAGGCCTTTTAACCAGATTCCTCGATCAAATTGCAGTAACAGTGCTAATTCTATGTAAATGTATTTTATCACCTCGGCCGCGTTCGCGGCGTCGTGTTAAATAAAAACGTGCCAAAATTATCTGTTTTATTTTAACAACCGCCATTTTTAAATCTATTTTATTATTAGCATTAGGGTTATCAAAAATATCAAATGATTTCCATTTAGGGCGTCATGTAAAAAAAGACAGACCCACGTCCCAACAGTGGGATGAATAGAGTTGACGACGATTCTACCCCTTAACCCTCGTGACACAGTGCCGGGATAAAAGTCTTTAAAATGTAATAATAATATTTATAATAATTGAAGACGAAAAATACAGCAGCCAAATAACAATTTCTAGAAGCCTAGAGGATTTTGTTCCAGCGAATGAGGGGCTATCGGCACAGTATTACTATTTTTATTTTTTTAAACTGTGCTATCGGGCAGGAAGGAATTGCTGCAATAGTAGCGGGGGTGGCAGCGCGAGATAAATAGTTTGTTGCAAGCGTCAATAGGCTACGGTAACTGCTTCACATCAGGCGGGAAGGATGCTTGTCTGTCACCCGACGTAGTATAAAAAAAACCGGACAAGTGCGCGTCGGACTCGCCCACCGAGGGTTCCGATAAATAGGTACCTAGTTCAGGAATATAATCGCTCGTTTTTGTCCGACCATTTTCATCATAATGGTATTTTTTTATATTTTTCATTATATATAAGAAATAATGCGTCAGGAAAAATAAATAAAATATTATATTTTGCAATGTGCACATCAAGCCTTTTCATATGATACCCCATTTGAACTAGTAGCTTCAATTTGAAATTTCGAGAAAGTTTTGAGATTTATTCTAGTACTTGTAGTCTATAAAGATGTTAGTTGCCAAATTTCATACTTCTAGGTATGAGAGTGAGTTTTGATTCCCTTGAGAACGTGTCAAAATATACGTTTTTTGCTGAATAAACTGCCGTTTCAGTTTTTTTACGTAGGTAAACTTAGCAGTTTGATTTTTTTACAACTTCATGGGACCGTAGACCTGAGTAAACAGTTCAAATTTCAGCTTGATACCTCCACGCATTCTCGACATAGAGGGTCTTGACAGACAGACGGACAAAAAAGTGACGGAACCCTTATAGTTCCGTTTTTCATTCTTAGGTACGGAACCCTAAAAATGAATGTTCATTGTCACTACATTGTAACACTGATTCAGCCATCGTGTCTGCTGTACCCGTTGAACTATATGGTGGTACCCTGTGATCGCTCCGCGCCGCTCGGCCGGCCACGGTGACTGCCGCTGCCCACCGACCACCGACCACCGGCATTTAGCAACATTGTCGCAAACCACGGTGTGCTTCCCCGTAATCACTCCCTCCTCGAGGCAGCTACGAAACGACGGAGAGTCATTATGGAGACCGTTAATTTCTCTCATTACCTCGCCTGAACGCACTCCATCTGCATTCAATTGTTGTGAATGACATGCCGGACTAATTTGTACCTTTATGGTACAAATCAGTTACATGAAAGTTGGTGAATTATACAGTGAAATCTTACCAGATTTGTTAAAAAAGAAGTTGCCGAATTATGAAAAGAAATATGTATTGTAAACTGTGCCAGGATCTACTATTGCCATTGGCCAAGAAGTGTCTTGAATCTCAATCCATCAAGGACATAGAAGGAATAAAACGCTATTTATTACACCAATTGAATATTACACAGGATAAAGCCTGTTTCACATGTGTTTTGAGGATAAAGTACCATACAAAATACAACAAGCGGCCTCGTCGTTACTCGCTCCAGTTTGCTTGTAACAATCTAAAATAGAGATATGTGTATAAAACTAGACAGAACTTGTATAAATTCATTAAATATTTCATCAAACCTGACTTTACCAGTTTAGACCTGGGCCCCTACTAGAGTACCTATATTATTCTGTGCCCATACCACAGATTGTTCAATAGTTACTTCGTAAAACCTACCACCAAGTATTATGGAGATGGTCCCAATATGGAAATGAGATTTATACTGATTCTCCAGAGAGCATGAGGTTTTAAATTGGTTAGTAAAAAATTAATTACCAGAAATTAATCGAAGTGCAGGTGACGAAAAGAGAATAGTGCGGCGAGCGACAACATCCTGACCCGCCCTTATGGCGACCACGGCCGCCTTGTTAAGATTCACGAGCATAACGAAGAAGTTGGTTTGTTTAATTAAATTGACATTTAAAAATTAAAATATAATTGTCATGCGCTAGCTCTCGAGGGCATGTTGCATTAACAGCAGAGGTAGCAATACTCAAACAATACATATTCCTTTTGCATGTGTATGTGTGTAAACTAGCGTTTATAGGCTATGGTAACCGTTTTGCATCAGGCGGGCCGTGCTCGTTTGTCACTCTAAAAAAAGCATGAGTTATGTATGGTACACCATAGACAAACCTATACATTTTAGTCGATTTCGAGAGAGGGGATATTTACGTTTCCAATGCGATGCATGGAAGACATGGGCCCGCCCATTACCGACTGTACATACATGGGCACGGCGGGTACGGTATGGTACGGTCTAGCAATTTGCGGATTACCGGCGCTGTGTTGGCACTCGCCGGGCGGGCGGCTCGTGCGCCGCTACAAAAGGACTACAAAGGTAATTTATGCTGACGTCGCGTCAGAACACACATCGAGAAGATCAGCTAATGTTGAAATACTGCACACTCCGCCGGGCGGCGGACAGTGGTTTAACGCCCACGAGATTACATTACTTCGTGCCCGCTGGCGGCCCCAACGAGACATTTGCGTAGAATAAGAGTCCACATTAATAGCCCGGTCGTCAAATGGCTACCAATTCCTAGTTTGAGTTCGAGGTCACGGGTCCGATCCTCGCACAAGACATACATTTACGTGCATGAACACGTCTGTTTATCAGGGTGTTATCTATGTATTTACAAAAAGAAAATAGTACATTTATCACATAACTAGCGCATGCCTATACTCTATGTATACCCACAGCCTGTCCAATTTAATGAATATTTTCCTTACGGACCGCAGTGTTGAATTTGCAGAATGTTGAATTACCGCAATGTTGAATTTGCAAAATGTTCCACTAGACCCTACCGTAGATCCACCCTGGTAGGTAAAAGTGGAATTTTATTCCCTCTTTTTCCACTGGTAGGGATTATTAATATCCATTTGTCCCTAAATAAGTACCTATCCTTGTGGGTTGCATTCCCGTTGGAGCAGAATTTACAAAACTCAAAATGTACACGACGACTGTTGGTACTCAAAGTTCAGGGCTTGTTTGCCGGGCAATGCGGGGCTCTTTTTTGAGTACCAACCGAAATTCTTATTAATTATACAAATTTTGCTACCATGTCTTTTGTACCATTTATATTGCCACTGATATTAGGTATCCATATAGATCTACATGTCTAACTACCATTGGAGATATTAGTAAATACTAGGCGCGCCCGCGGCGCCGCCCGCCGTTAACATACTCATCCTGAGAATTGAGAAGGCGTTGATAACCCTGTGGCCCTGCCGCCTAAGCTGAAGCCGATTCAGATCTGAAAGTTGATCGCGAATATCTGACTTTTGTATAGATTAGCAACAACCGTGTTTACGTGGCCGGTAAGGATCCTAGAACTATCAACTAAGCTGAAGAAATTGGTCACTTTAGTTTTATATTTAATACTAGCTATGCGTATTATATAGTCTGTATAAAGTAAAGTAATGGTGGAAGGATTATTAAAGGTTTACATTGTATTACAAACTTAACAAGAGAAATAACTATAATAAATATTGAATGTCTTTGTAACAAACAGAGTTAGTATGATTTAAACAAGTTGTTTTAAAACAGGCGTAATAAACAGTGTTTAAAACAGTTAACATTAAGTTACATGCCTGGCACATGGTAGGCAGGCATGTAATAAAAATACTTTCTAATATTTCATTTCGTTATTAAGGTTAATAATGACATGTAAATAGCGTTATTAACCTTAATAATGTATTCAAATATTATAAACAAGGCCCTAACATAAAGAAAGTACTTAAATGGAGAGGGGTATTCCTTATTAAATATTAGAACATACAGGTGAATATAAAGTGTTCAGATTTGATTAGACATAGAGATACGCAATATAAAATAAATGTTTATCTATTGATTGATTTTTGTAAATCTTAACTTTGGAGGAATAAAAAATAGTCTAGAAATTAAATATTATAACGCTGCTTGTATTGAAATTCGTGGCCGAAACTAAAAAGAACTTAAGACAGTTAATAAAATAAAAGAATTTGAACTGTTTGTTTTATAAAATTAAAAAAAATGTTTTTGATTTCATTCCTGGTAACAAAGTAGGTACGTACAGGTAAGTCGTGAATCTACCTTATTTGATCTGAGTTGAAGACGCTCTACAAGATACTGTTGCCAGCCTCGCGAGAGCGAGTCTCAAGCCATCGCCGCCAGTCACGCCGCCGCCGCGCGCGTGCAGCGGCGCTCCATTCATTTCGCGACGTCTACAATTTCATAGTCAGCCCCACGTCTACATTTAAACGCATATTCGGCATCAAACCGCAGGCAACTCTAACCGCACGACTACACACACTCGCATCCTCACGATTCTATTTTTAAAGCATCAAAGGTGATATTCGCGTGCGTCGGTTTACGAGCGCCGTTGTCTGTCAGTAATAACATGGGAGCGGTTCTTAATACCGCACATCCGCAGGGTTCCGTACGGACGTATGTATTTACATAAACACGACGTGCAGGGGCGACACGGCTCAAAATTTGCCCAATTTATTTTAATGGGGACGAGCGCCGAGTCGGCGGGCAACACTAACACTATGAAGCGTAACATAAATATTTAGTCAGGTATCTGCCGGCTAGGTAGAAAACAATGCAGGTTAAAAGGGTAAAGGGAGTGCCGTGTCAGCCGTGTGCGGCATACGGACCTTGTAGCATTGTTGAATAAAAATAAAGTCGAGAACCGGCGTCGCCCTCTCGTGCGCACAGAGAAGACAGACACCTACACGGTAGACTAGTACCACAGTATAAGTAACAGTGAACTGGAAATGTTAAGTGATCTCACTTGATTACTTCTAAACTATACCTACCAGATATTGCAAAATTGATTACTGATCCTGAAATGCTTACGACTAACGAGTCTTTATTTGTACTACTTGCTGTTTACGCACTCGTCGCTATTTCTAATAGGTATCCCTTTCTCCTAATCACATTATTACAGCTTATGTGAATACATACCTAGGTATGTACTCGTACTACATTAATTGAAACTAGGTCAATAGACATTACTTTAAGATGTAGTTGAGGTACCTGTTCTAAGTCTACTGTGCTCTAGATGACAATTTGTTATTATATGCCTTACGTAAATGATACGAGATGATGTCGTGTGTTATACGAACCTTCCGCCATGCCATCAATCATGTGCCCGCTCCAGCGACTCGTCGGTCCTGCGGCGCGGAGAGGTGTCTGGGCTGTTTGTTGGGAAACTGTCTCATACGGAACAGGGTCGTCGCATGACGTGCAAATTACATAGTGGATCATACGCGCACGTCACTCGGAGCTCGCAGCACGATCACGAACTGAATTGACAGTCGGCGGCAGTACTATAAAAATAGTGGGGAGATATACCTACTATAATATTTTTAACGTGAAATGTCTTTATAATCACAATACAAGTACAGTATTACTTATGTCAGACAAGTGAACCGCAAGTGATCTGTACTGTAACTAACGTGTCCCTGTACATCGTCTTACACCCACAGAAATAAATAACAAGCCACTGCTATTTAGATTTATGTATAGGTACTTACCGTAATAAATACAAACCTGCATATTATTATTACTTTTGGAGGCATAGATATATGTAGGCTCCGCCAAGCCGCAGTTCGGCGGCGTGTTGGAGCATGCTCTCAAACCCCGCGAGTTATTATTTGATCTATGACTTTCCTTTCGTCTTGTCACAATGGAGTCTGGTAGAACGCCTCTTAGATAATTAAAGTCTTCTTTGTCTATTTACAAAAGTCCGAAGTGGCCATCCACTCGGCACACTCGACCGCTGCCAACACGCGGGTCATTAGGCGCGCAGCAGAATGTCTTTTATGTCTCTGTGCTCGGCTGCGCTATGGCTGCGCGGCATTTGACCAACTGCCCAGTGGACACCGCGACCGGAGCGAACCTGCCAAATTACAATTTCCTACTGTTTTGTAAGTTACCTAACTATTTTTTTATACAACGCCTGGTGCTATACAATCATACGGCCCAACTGATGTAAAACCGTTACCTCAACTGTGCAGACTCTTGCAAGACAAGGAGGATTGCTCGCACGATGGTAGCCTCGCTGCTAACGCAGCATTTCTTTACATCTGGTAACGTAACGTTACTTACGCGCCGGAATACAACAATCCTCGAGGGTAACGTTATTTGGCTGATATCTTCTGCGAAGTGGAGGTACTTCCTCAATTGGGCTCCATGCCTACCACTCTTTCGCTAATAGGCATTTGGCATGGTGCATCACGCACAGGCTAGGTTTGCTGGCTAAAATGGCGGGGAGTCACTTACTCTTCAAAGTCCAAACGTAATATGATAAAAAACTCATCCCACTGCCACACCCCGACCACTTCATACAAACGTTGCGACACGTTAACTAATACACTAGAGTAAAGCTAGGCCTTGCTACTACATATACAATGGCATCTGTGAAGACCGTGAATGAACGTGTGTGACTGTGTGCGTGCAGTGCCATACAAACTGTTTCAGATTTGTTTCAAAGGGGAGTTGAGAGAGAGCGGCAGGGAGTGGCCGTACTGCCCGTTGTGCTATTATTACTTATACTGTGCCACTGCTGAGCTTAGTACACACACAGCATAGAAATATTGAAGTGTTCTGTGGTACACATAGAGATAGGCAAAATGCCAGCAATAAGTGCCCAGTAAAGTACCTGTAAATGCCCAATAAATGCCTAGTTTTCGGCATAAAAAGGGAACTTATTAGTACTTTTTCGGCATTTATCGTAAATGCCCGGCATTTTGCCCATCTCTAGGTACCTACACAGGTTTTAGAGCGTAGGTACTCCGCACACTGTGTCGGGCAGGCACGTCACTATTATGTAATCCGTGCTCGGGCGGGGACAATAGACATACAGAACAGAAATGGTTATTTGCCGCATGCGTAACAACCCAAGTATCTCCATGTACTTTGTATGACGCAGTGGAATTGAAACATTCCGTGAACGCCGTATAACACGGCTGTTACCGAATAAAGAGTCGGCTCGAACGCATTTAGACCTCCTACAACATTTGCTTGCACCAAAAAACCTTTCGCCCACACTATTTAAACCATATTTTCGAAGAACATTACTTGCATTGCGCTGTTACTATCATTGGTTTAGAAAACATTTCAAAGTACCAAGCAATGGATAAGATATGTGTAGATATACTGAATTAGATAACGTGGTTCCGAGATAAGTAAGATTTAGTGCTTAATTGTTACCTCGGAGTCAATGCCAGTAAGTAAACTGCCTCGTTTAATGTTCGGAGCGAGCCAACTGTACTGGGGGCCGACTGTACGCAAAATATTGCCTTATAGAGACAAGCATGCGACCCGCCTGATGTGTAGCAGTCACTGTATAAGAGTTTGCCACACCCAGCTGCCGTTGCAGCAACTCCGAATTTCTGAATCTATATTTATCTTATTGCTGGGACACAGGTCTCCCTTCAAACGAACGAGTTTGGTGAGTACTCCACCACGCTGCTCAATTGCGGGTAGCAGGGGCCATAGCTTTTCTTCAAAGGTCACCGACTGTTTAGAATAACAACAGACGGCTCAACGTGCCCATCGAAGCACGGAGAGGCTCGAGATAAATAAAGCCATAGTCGGCTACGGTCGACGTTGAAATCAATAGTGTGCTGCAGTAATGCAAATGTGTCGATATCGCGGGTCGCTCGATGAGAACAACCGCCGGTGTTCAATAACAATACGTAATGAAACTATAAGTATGTACCTTGAATTCACCAGTTCACAACTTTACTGTTTACGTCAGGTTGCTGCAAGCTTCGATGATAGAAACTATGATTGAAGGCTGCAAGTACTTGCAGGGGCACGAGGGTTGTGCCAGTTGTGCCAACGCATCGCCCGCCGGCCGCGACGCCCGCTGGCCGGCGATTGGGTCGTAATGAACCGCGTGACGTGCCAAACGGCACTCCGGCGAACTACCGCTGTAATGGCACGAACGAGATCCCATTTTAGCATTGTATGCTGGCACAGTATAGGTAACATACTACGTAGTGCTGGGTCCACTATATAGGTTGATTCACTCGACTAGCAACTTCTTTAGGCTTTTAAGGCCTATTGTTGTCTCTCAACATTTTTAAACAATATGGCGGATGCGACAAAATGATGATTTATAATTTATTATGACATCTCCGACATGTTATATTTTATCCAATTTATAATTTACACAACTGTGAAATATGTGTCAAATGAAAAGGTTCGAAGAGTGACACATAATAAATAAACTTTTTACTAAACGCATACTTGACTTGAGGAGCGAGCTGGTGAATGCGTGACGAGGTCGTTACGGAAACGGCGAACGGAAGTTGAGAGGGAGATATAAGTTAGTAGAGCCACAGTATAAGTAATAGTACTAACGTAGTAGAGCTAAAGAAGTTTTACGTGGTTATACTTCAGTCGTGCAATCTAAAGCACACTCATTTTTTTTTTAGAAAGAATTGTATATTTTTTTTTTTTGACTGATTCTGATTCTTTTTTAGGGTTCCGAACCTCAAAAGGAAAAACGGAACCCTTATAAGATCACTTTGTTGTCCGTCTGTCTGTCTGTCTGTCTGTCTGTCTGTCTGTCTGTCTGTCTGTCTGTCTGTCTGTCTGTCTGTCTGTTTGTCTGTCTGTCAAGAATTTCTATGTCGAGAATGCGTGGAGGTATCAAGCTGAAATTTGAACTGTATACTCAGGTCTACGGTCCCATGAAGTTAAAAAAAAATCAAACTGCTAAGTTTACGTAGAAAAAAGTTACGGCCGTTTATTCAGCAAAAAACGCATATTTCGACACACTCAAGGGAATCAAAACCTATAGGGTACTTCCCGTTGACCTAGAACTATGAAATTTGGCGAGTAACATCGTTATAGACTACAAGTACAGGAATAAATCTCAAAACTATACATTTGTAAATAGATCTTAAAAAATAGGGGGTCTATATTTTTTATAGGGTGTCGAAATTTAAAATTGAAACTACTAGTTCAAATGGGGTATCATATGAAAGGGCTTGATGTACACATTGCAAAATATATTTTATTTATTTTTTTCGACGCATTATTTCTTATTTATAATGAAAAATATCAAATTTAATAATGATACTACGTACCTACGGAACCCTCGGTGGGCGAGTCCGACTCGCACTTGTCCGGTTTTTTCTGTTATTAAGTCCCAGATAAATATCGTAGCGATCGTTGTTGTAGTTGTTGTATTATGTAGCGGGGGGTGCGAGTGGTGTCGTGGTGCGATGTAATTAACGTCCAAAAACTGTTCGTCACGACGTCACGCGCTCGTTGTTTATTAACTCGCCACGTCACCCGCCCGGTCCCGTCCCGTCACCTCGCCGCGGCCGCCTCGCTCGACTTATCTGCAATTTATTTATCCGCTGTGTCTGATCTGTACCACCTACGTATCGCTAACCATAGACAGTACTGTGCCGTGTGACATACCAGAGTGTGATAACGCCTTATGGCCTTATCGACGCACGTGGTTTGGTGTAGGTATATGTCGCAGACAACTGGTTAAAATAGCCGTTCAATCAAACAGCTAGCCCTTTGACTGAACAACGCCATTCAATCACACGGCTATACGTCGTTTAGCCGACTTGTTGACTGCAACGTTCAACACTACAGCTAGACGACGCTTAGCCAACTGGTTAAATGGCTAATTAACTAAGGTGACCATTAGTTCAGTATGTAATTTGAGAGAATAATAATATCTACCTAACAAGCAAGCGGAGTTCTGGGAAGTGTAGCCCCTTCGCCCTGCACTCTCTCAGCGCCTCCGGGCTTACAAAAAACACTCTAGTATCGATCCGGCAATTCTACGTGAAGTCGGGGTTGGCAATATTTATCTTATATGGAGCCCCCCGGAATTAGGGGCTGCGCGGAATTTCTGTCTCTTTAATGACACTAGTAACGTAGTTACTACTTTCTTTCCGAAAAGTATCTTGAAACAATCACAAACACTGGCTAGTTGACGCCATATTGAAAACAAAACGCACCTAGCGCCGCGGTGGTGAACGCTGAGCAGCTGAACTAATTGAATTAGACGGCGGCTTTTGAATCTCAAAAATTCAATTAAAAAGCTAGACGTGTGAATGGCGTTGTTCAGTCAAAGGGCTAGCTGTTTGATTGAACGGCTGCGACATACAACGTGTCCCAAAATTCAACGATAAGCGGGCGCCTGAAGGTGGACCTGCTCATAACTACTTGAGGAAAAATAAGAAAAAAAATCTAACTATTTTTTTTTTGTAATTACATTATAAATTTTGATATTCTTCGTAAATTGACACCCCTAATGATATTTTGAATTACCACGACCACAATTTTTTCAATATTTCAGATTTTTTTTTTGTATCGGCAACCTAAGTAGTGCTGCTGTCCACCACAACTCCTTAAAACCCCAAAATGCCTAGAATTTTCAAACAAAAATCAATCAAAATATTTTTTTTCTATAAAAATTTAAAAGTTTTTTACCTTCAGTCCACTTTCACTCAATGTTTTGTAAAAAAAAAGTATGGACACTACTGAGGCAAGTTCTTTTAAAAATTGACACAACAAACCAAGATTCTAAAATGGTATAATACTCTAAGAAAACTAGCCACAAAAAAAATTCACACCTTTTTTAAACAAGAGTCATATTTCTTAATTGTTCTTGTTGATATTTTATTATGTGCCGAAAATAGGTTTTTGTTGTTGAAAAATGTTTAATCAATGAAAACAAATGGTGTAATTATTAAATTTATTTATTGCATAATTAAAATTACAGTAAATGTTCGAATTGTTTACCACCAGCATTAATACAGGCACGACATCGCCTTAAAAATGATCGTTTTATTTGTCTTCTACCATTGATAAGAGCCGCAGCTTGAGTGATTTTTTGCCGAATCTCGTCCAATGTTGTGATGGGTTTTGCATAGATCCTGTTTTTGAGACAACCCCAATAGAAGAAGTCCAGGGGGTTTAGGTCGGGTGAACGGGGTGGCCATAAGATAGGACCAAGTCGCCCGATCCAACGCCCTGGATACTCTTGGTTTAAGTATTCTCGCACAGGACGGGCGTAGTGAGCTGGGCAACCATCAAATCATGTAAAAAGTTTAAATAACTATCACCGTCTAAGTTTCCTTGTAACTCAAATGGCCCAATCACTTTTCCATTTAATATGCCTGTCCATAAGTTAACCTTGAATTGATATTGGGATTTGTCTTGTCTCATCAGGTGCGGATTTTCATTGCTGCATCTATGTAAGTTGTGCAGATTCAAATAGCCATCTTTCTTGCAGGTTGTTTCGTCCGACCATAGAATTTTGTCTTGGAATTGGGGATCTTCCCGGTGTTTTTGCAACATCACACGGCAAAATGCGATTCGTAGTGGATAGTCCCGGGGTAATAACGTTTGCACACGCCTGTAGTGATATGGGTGAAGCTTGTGACGTTTTAGAATTCGATGTGCTGAACTTTTTGGGATTCCCGTCGCTGCTTCTATGGCACGTACCGAGGTAGTTGGATCAATGTTTATTTCATTCAATACTTCTTCTTCGTATTCCGATCTAGGTCTTCCAGCGTTTCTCCTGGCAGATGGAAAATGACCCTCCGAAAACGCTTGATGCACATTCTGAAACACTCGATAATCTGGGTGTCTTTGAGCGTTTGGGTACCTTTCTCGATACAATCTACTAGCAGCGTTAGCATTGCACCGACATTCACCATAAATGAGGTGCATATTAGCGTATTCCAAAGGTGTGTATGGCAGCAGCATGATAATCGCTAAACAGTCCAAAATACGCCAGAAGTCCAATTCACAAAACACAATCACAGTCCAAAGTAATGCCAGGTCAGTTTAGTTTGCAGATCACTTAAATCCAGTCCAATAAGCCAAGCCAAAAGTCGTTAGTACGAGAACCACGTCAATTGATTACCAAAAGGTGCACAGTAATTAAAGAATCAGGGACATGCTGAGAACAGGGACTTCTTCACCTGCGTTATTGATATTCAACAAAGAACATCCATCTCTAACGTTATCTCTCGCTATCTTTCTCTGATTTCTAAATTTTATGGACTACATGCCTCATTGAAATTCTAAGAAATTGCTAAGATGATTACTAAGAACAAAATTTAGTCTTTCTTAGAAATGGTACGCATATTTTTTTGTGGCTAGTTTTCTTAGAGTATTATACCATTTTGGAATCTTGGTTTGTTGTGTCAATTTAAAAAAAAACTTGCCGCAGTAGTGTCCATACTTTTTTTTTACAAAACAATGAGTGAAAGTGGACTGAAGGTAAAAAACTTTAAAAAAATTATAGAAAAAAAATATTTTGATTGATTTTTATTTGAAAATTCTAGACATTTTGGGGTTTTAAGGAGTTGTGGTGGACAGCAGCACTACTTAGGTTGCCGATACAAAAAAAAAATCTGAAATATTGAAAAAATTGTGGTCGTGGTAATTCAAAATATCATTAGGGGTGTCAATTTACGAAGAATATCAAAATTTATAATGTAATTACAAAAAAAAAATAGTTAGATTTTTTTTCTTATTTTTCCTCAAGTAGTTATGAGCAGGTCCACCTTCAGGCGCCCGCTTATCGTTGAATTTTGGGACACGTTGTATACGGTGTACGAGACCGCCAGATGAAATTTGGGGTGTACGTCGTTCATCCTTATCTTTGAGCTATATGGATAGATGCAAATCTTACCTGCACGTGGTGCACATTGCTGACAGGCCAACGAGGCTCTGGCGATAGGATTGAATGAAAGGATGGGAAGTACCTCCATCTCACAGCCAAATAACAAATCCCTTAAAGTTTTAAATCTCTTAAATTAAAGGTTGTTGTGTTTCTGCGAGTAAATAAGATCACGTGACAAGAAGGATTTGTTGCGTTGGTGCTTGGTGCATTGTTAAAAAAATTATGTAGCTACCGCTACACGGGCTACTACTACACACGCGGGTGACCTCGACCTCGTCGTGACTCGTAAGCAGTTTCCCCGACCGCACCTCGAGTTAGTACTAGAAGTAGTCTGGCTGTACTGTGTGCATTGTGTAGTATTGACATTATACGGTTGACAGGTTGACGTTCACACGAACACCAAAAACAATCGAATGATACGTAACATCTTTGCCGCCCACAGACTTCTACTAAGATTGATTTTGTGCTATTTGCATCCATTGCTCTATTACCAGATCATCCACTCATCTCGTGGGTATTCTACATGGTCTGTGCTCCATTTTCCGCTCCGTGTTCTGACAGGGATTCCTCGCTATAAAAACATAAAGTCATAACAATAACATAATATTAATTGGAATCCACAGATCGCCAGGCGTAACACGTGTCTGCGAGACGACCACGGCAGCCGGGGCGGCAGTCGCATTAACTTCTGTTCTAGATGTTGGAGAACTTGGAAAGGCGCAGAAATTACTGCAGCTGTTGGAGCAGAGACGATCTAACCGCGACCGTGGGTGGGTGCCGGCCGGCAGTAGTTTGCATAAATTAACTGGTGGTGGGAGCACGCAAAGAAGTGTAGATCAAACTGCTTGAATCATTTGTCATTTAAATATAGTGATAACAAGTACATCGATTTGCACGCGGTGTGACTGCAGTGCAACTCGATGCTTGAGATGACTCCGCTGCCCATCATCCGGTAGTATTGTTCTTCGCTCTGCAGTTTTCTACGCGACGTGAGGGGATGGTGCTGTTATGGATCGTTCTGGATTCGATAATTTGTGTGAGCATTAAAATAGGAAGCTGGTACTCCTTTCGCCGCGCCAGCAAGTACAGAGCAATGTCAACAGTATAAAAGCAAGTCGTTAACTAGCGCCTGGACCGGTTGCGAATGTCGCGCGTCTGTACAGCCAGCTCGTCCGCGACACGGCCACAGTTTTAAAAGCATATAGTAATACTGTGACACGGCCGGCGGGTGGCAGACTGACTGCCTCCGACCGTGTTATATCGACCAGTAACTAACAACGAACTGAACGTCGCGTGGCCGGCGACCGACGACGACGAGGTATCGATGACTATTCTTATTTCTCTGCTCGTTCTTCAAAGTTAGAAATTATGAGCTGTTGTTTTCATTGAGCTATCTAGAGTGCCGATCTGGAGTCTGGACATTTTAGGGCGAGCAATTAAAGTAGTGGTATGATCTTAGTCTGTTATGTATTCTGTAGTAAATATTCTGGAACGTGGCTGTGACAAACAGACGTTATATTCGTTCATGGACTCCTATTTATATTATATTATGTATGTCTTTTCCGGGGATCGAACCCGCTACCAAAGTACCAAAATAGTATTCGCTATTTCTGTTTGTTCCGAGTATATATTTCATATTTATAGCCCTGTGGTGAAATTTATATAAAACCACAGCAGTCATCATCTATTCTATGCAAATGAAATACTTTTAGGTGATCCGAGGTAATAGGCAGATATGACTGCATCGAATGTTTATAAAATGTACATACTGTGTCATTATATTGGTCGCAGTCGCCACCCACAGCACACAAAGTGCTTGTAAAAATTCAGCACAGCCGACTCAGCGGAATCCAGTGCCCGGTGGACTTTCTAAACCGGGCGCCGGCGCGCGAGCGGGCCCGGCCGGGACTCGCGGTACATATTTATGGCGGATTACTCCGCAGCGGGCGATGCTAATGAGTACGTGGGCCGGCCGACCGCCACGTATGGCAGATGCCTTTTACCAGATTGCTCAGTTGCTATGTAAGTAAAATATAACTGGTAACTACACTATATTGTTTGTAGTACCTAAATACTTAACGATTAGGATGCACCCAACATGACGGTGAGACACTTTACGTGTTAGTTTGTTCGTCTTTGACGGTAATTGTATTAATATCACGGTGCAGACTGTACGATTTACATCGCTTACCGCGGTTCTCGCGAACTGCACGTGGTACTCGATCGGTATGCGAATCCATTTGATATTTTATCACACGCGTGTGAACCCACTATCTGTATGTAACGTGCTGTGATGTGCCTGTTGTTTGCTCATAGCGTCGCGTCGCAAACGGAATGGTCCTATCACTTTTACTTGTATTTTTTATAAAGCGAAGTTCAGGAAATCAACCTTTAGCCTTTCCTCAGTGGGTCTGTAGGCAGTAGGCTTATCATCATAGGGCATGAAATCGATCGATCACTGGGTGTGAGTAAACCCCTTGAGAACGTTAGTGAGTTCTTGAATCTAAATTCTTTAAATAAACATTTTTCTAATCCACCTGTTGTAATGAATACACTCACAAAATCTAAAACATTGCATTCTCTTTCTCAGCACCCTTTACCCAATTGTGACTCCTTCATATTTCGCGATATAACGGAAGATGAAGTTAAAAAGAGTATTTTAGCTATAACTACTAACGCTGTTGGTGATGATGGCTTGAGCCGTAGTATGTTAATTCCGATTCTTGACTGTGTTACGCCAGTTATTACACATATTTTAAATTATTCTCTCGCTGCTAACACTTTTCCTACAGCTTGGAAGTCGGCTCAAGTCATTCCCCTTCCTAAGGTATCCAAACCTTCGTCTTTCGCTCACTATCGGCCGATCTCTATTCTCCCCCTACTGTCTAAAGTCTTGGAAAATGCTGTGCATAAACAACTTCTTGCTTATCTATCTCTTCACAATCTCCTTAGCTCTTTTCAATCTGGCTTTCGTCCAAATCACAGCACAGTCAGTGCGTTGCTGAATGTAACAGATGATATACGTCATGCAATGGATAATAAAAAGCTCTCACTTATCGTTCTGTTGGACTTCAGCAACGCTTTTAATTCCGTTGATTTTGACATTCTTCTGGGAATACTTCGCTCAGTTAATATATCCCTTCCAGTGATAACATGGTTTGATTCATATCTTCGTGGTCGCAGGCAGCGTATTAAAATCGACAGTCAATCATCAGATTGGATTGACTTGGTAGCCGGTGTGCCACAAGGCGGCGTATTATCTCCATTACTATTCTCAATTTTTATTAATGAACTATCCAAAATTATTACTTCTCCCTACCACCTATATGCAGATGATTTGCAGGTCTACAGTCATTTTAATTTGTCAGAAACCTCGGATGCAATTGCTACAATGAACCGGCAACTCTCTATTATTCAAAACTGGGCTGATTCCTATGGTTTACTTGTGAATCCCACTAAGTCTCAAGCACTTATTGTTGGAAGCTTCCGAATGAAAGCTTTGCTTAACCCTTTACTGCATGATATATTAAATAAGTGAAAAAAAAAATCTTTTTTAAGGGAATGTTTTTATTAAACCTTCAAAAGTAATTATAATTTTTTTCTTCTTCGAAAACTACCTCTTTTTCAGTTTTTTTTTCAGAATCCATATATGGGTTCGTATGCATCAAAGCTTCAAACTCTTTGGACATATATGGTTTCGTATGCAACTAAGCTAATTATAAGTGATATCAAAACCTTATTATATATATACAAAATTATTGATGAAAGTTAGAACAATTTCTCTTATCATTATAACATAAATATACCTTACATTTGGGACACTTAGTATAGGTTTTCATTGAACAAACTTGACAAATTTGTCGATTTTTCTGCCACTCTGGCAAGTGTCCAATATTGTCAGTCCGCACAGAGGGCAGGGGTAGGTCCTGACGCTTTTCTGGAGCTTTTCTCATTTTCTTTCTCTGGGTTGGTGTCCCAGGGCTTGAAAAAATTGATGAACTTCCATGGCTGTAGTAGTTTTTTGAGATATGGGCTGGCTTATTGACGTTATCTTGAATAGCTTTCAAATTGGATTGTTCTACTATCATTGTTATCAACTCGTCATTAAATAGATACAAGAAGAAATCGGCTGGCGAATCTAGCTCTTTTATATCATCAGGAAGTTCAACATCTCCAGTGAAAATGTAGTGATCCGGGTTATAAGGAGGCAAATGTTCAGTTGACCAGTTCATTCAAACTGTAGGTTTTTTACGACGACTGCTTTTCTTGGTCTTTGATGTTGAGGATAAATTTGATAAAAGAACGTCGTCTTCGTCTGAAAATTCATCGTCCGTCTCAGGTACAATAACAGGGCGTCTAAATGGTATGAAGGATGTAGGTATGTCGGTGTCGGAATCAGAAGCCAAATCATCATCGCTAAGTCCATGCTCAGGGTTTGTGTTAGAATGCCTGTTATGCCTATAAAAGCGCCCAGGGTCCACTCTACCACCAAAGAAGAAAAAGATAGCTTAGCATAAATAAAACTTAAAGAAAATTGAAACGAAAACATATCCTCGTGCTTAATTAATAATCATGTTTGAGTGCATACGAAACCACATATGTCTAAGCGAATAAAGCGAAGAATGCATACGAACCCAGATATGGTACTGAAACAATTGGTGTTGAATATGGGTGAAATCGAATAGAAAGTGAAAATCTATTACAGTGCATACAAACTAGAGGATATGACACACAAGAAAACATTTTTTTTTGCTCGAAAAACTCACCTTTTCATTTTTATTTCTTTTTGCTAAGTGGAGAGTCACACGCGCACGTAAACATTCACTGACAATGTCTGGAAAAGTGATGTTATATTCAAGTGGCATGTGACCATTGACAAAATAGTTGCGTTTTGTTATTGCTAATGATATGACAAACAAACCCCACTAGAGTTTATACGCAAGTTTTTTTGTTTTTTTAGAATTAATGAACTGTAAACATGTCAAACCATATATGGTTTCCTATGCGGTAAAGGGTTAATTTTAAGGATTTACCGCAGATTACCTATAAAGAAGATCAAATCCCCTATGTAGACAAAACCAAAAATCTAGGCCTTATTATGGATGGTACTTTGTCTTGGACAGCCCATATAAACGATGTCAGCAAACGTATGCACTACTCATATCACTCTCTTAGACGACTTCAAAATATTTTACCTTTTAAGACTAAAATTATGATTGCTCAATCTCTCCTACTTCCAATACTCGATTACGCTGATGTCTGCTATTTAGATGCAACGGAAGAGCTGCTCAATAAATTGGAACGTCTACAAAATTTGGCTATTCGATTCATTTATGGTCTTCGTAAATATGATCACGTATCTGAATTTCGCGAAAGATTGAAGTGGCTCCCTATTCGACTTCGCAGAAATGTGCACCTGTTAACTCTTCTATTTAAAATATTGAAAAATCAAAATGCTCCCCAATACCTTCGTTCCCGTTTTCAACGATTACCGCCTCCAACCCGATCCCAGCGTCCTTGTATTATCAAAACATTGTCTTGTCCCCCTTCGAACACAAATTTCTTTTTCAATTCTTTCACTGTTCGCGGAGCGCAACTTTGGAACAAACTGCCAAAAGAACTTAGAGAGTGCACATATGCAAAAACTTTTAAGAAAAGACTAAAGGAGCACTATTTGACTCACATAAAATAATATAAGAATTTTATGTATGTTTATGTAGGTATATGTGTATTTATTGATGTAGTATATGTAGATAAGTAAATAGTATGATATATAAGTAAATAGTATGGTGTAGTATATGTAAATAGTAAGATATGTTAATATATGTATGTCTATGTATTTGTTTATCAATGTAGTAACTAGAAGTAGATTTATTTTGTCATGTATTTCAGTTTCATTTTTGTTATATTTGACGTTTTTATTTGGTCTACCCGTCCAACAATGTAATGTCTCGAGTACAACCATTGAGGTTGGCTGGAAGAGATCTCTCGTAGAGATAAGCTCACCTTTGTATTTACCTGTATAACACGAAACACTTTGTAATATTTATGCAATAAAGAATATATATGAAAAAGTGGCTAACCAAAATTCGCTTAAGTACACTTGGTAGGCCACGCCTTAGATACCTTATGCTGTAGGCCAAAGATAGCGTGAAAGAATTAACTTTTTAGGGTTCCGTACCACAAAAGGAAAAAAGGAACCCTTATAAGATCACTTTGTTGTCCGTCTGTCTGTCTGTCAAGAGTAGTCAAGACCCTATAAGTCGAGAATGCGTGGAGGTATCAAGCTGAAATTTGAACTGTATACTCAGGTCTACGGTCCCATGTAGCTGTAAAAACAACTGCTAAGTTTACGAAAAAAAAGATACGGCCGTTTATTCAGCAAAAAAACGCATATTTCGACACATTAGTACTTCCCGTTGACCTAGAACTATGAAATTTGGCAAGTAACATCGTTATAGACTACAAGTACAAGAATAAATCTCAAAACTATACATTTGGAATTAAATCTTAAAAAATAGGGGGTTACATTCCTGAACTATTTACAATCACCCTACGCACGGAACCCTCGGTGGGCGAATCCGACTCGCACTTGTCCGGTTTTTTTTTTTGTACTAGCACTATTTTTTATTCTGTGACAAGAGGGTTATTATATAACATGAGCGTCGCGACATGGAGCGGGCGGTAGTGGTTTAAAACTTTTAACTAAAGGACTACAAATGAAACCCCGCCCGGACGCTCCCCGGACGCCTTCCAAACTGGGACAAATCCGGGCAAACCCGGACGGATGGCAACGCTAGTTATATTAGACGCTTTAATAGAGTTAAAGTGAAATTGATCCGCACGTGGCAGCACCGTGTAGATTTACTGAACTGGCGCTGACGAAAGAGAGAAAGGACCTTATTAAGAAACATTCCGACCCAACCGGGGAAGTGCCTTCATCTCATAGAAAATC
The DNA here is from genome assembly GCA_937001555.2 of Hypsopygia costalis. Classification (NCBI taxonomy): domain Eukaryota; kingdom Metazoa; phylum Arthropoda; class Insecta; order Lepidoptera; family Pyralidae; genus Hypsopygia; species Hypsopygia costalis. Next base: position 222,996 of record OW443343.2, on the reverse strand, counting down.
GTGGCTAAATAACAGCTTTCTGGAGGACTGGTGTTGCTGCGAGTAAATAAAGTCACAGAGAACAGAGTCAGAGAACCTCAGTTATTATCATGTCGTTAGTAAGTTACACTTGAAGAGAAATTCATCACATACAGCGGCCGTGTAGCAGTGTACGTACAGCAACCTATCATGATACAACATAACGCATGTATCCAGAGGACGTCGATAAAGTTACTTGTTTGTAACGTCCGCGTCGGCTGTTCCTGTCTGCCATTTACTGGAGAGAATGACGAGCGGCGCGGCGCACGGCGCGGTGGTGTGACTACATTATATTAATAATACAATATTTTTGGACGAATTACACACTGCCATTTAGTCCCAAACTAAGCAAAGCTTGTACTATAGGTACCTACTAGAAAACAGATATTCAACATAAATACATTTTTTTCAAATACGTACATAGAAAACACCCAGACCAAGGTAAACAGACACGTTCATGCACACAAATATTTGTCTTATGCGGGGATCGAACCCGCGACCTCGCAGTCAAAGTGTCAATTGCTAACCATTCGACCACCGACCTCGTCGAACGTGTTTGTAACGTGGATGTTTCTGTGTCTACCATTTACCGGAGAGATGAGGAGCGGCGGCGGCGCGGCGGTGCGGTGGCGTGGTCCTACATTATTGTAGGTATTTTTACGATCTCATATACCGACTTGAAACTGTAGTCAAAGTGTCCCACTGTTACATCTTCTTGGCGCCAATCCAGTACCTGTCGAGAATAGGCTATTTTCCAATCTTTAAAAATTGTATAAATTGTTTAACAATATCGTAAAATACACAAAACTATAAACATTCTGCAAACTTTCATTCTAATATTTTCAGTCAGACTTTTTTTAGCGTCGATCAAAGATTGGCGGGAAAGTCCATTTCAAAAGTATGAAATTATTAAAAAATAATATTTCCATTGGAGAAGCAATAAAAAATGCTATAACTTTTATTATGATACTAATCACATAAACGTAATATTGAACATAGCTGTCGTACAAATTTCTGATTTGATGCATACAAAATACAAGCCTTGACGTCATAATTCGGTACCTAGTCTTTTGTATGGAGGGTTTTCGGGACAGTTTAAAAATTGTGATTTTCAAATTACCATATCTCGAGAGATTTTTGTGCTATTGAAGTAATTCTTTCACCTATGGTTATATTATGGAAACGTCCCTACATATCAAACCGAAAAAAATGGTAGTCAAATAGCCTATTATAACTATAGGACAAATAAATATAGTTCAGAAAAACAGGCTATAATGGTCAGTCGTATAATTCGTAAAGCGAAAAATAATGTTTAATATAGGTAGGCGGAAAATATACCTATATGGACGTAAAAGTAATGAATATATCCGCATCGTGACGAATAACGTTTGTAACGTCATTCGTCACGTTACGAAGCCTATGGACGCCTGCTATATTTTTTCCATTTTGTCGACTTTATTAATATGTATAATATGGATTATACATATTAATGACGCCGACAAAATGGAGTTGTTTAATTTTTGTTGTTGAGTTAGTCTCTGAATTAAGCCGCGAACGGACGGCGAAACTATAAGGGTTCCTCGTTAACAACGGAACCCCAAAAACGTTCTCATGTGGTGGCTGTGGAAATTAATCGGACTGGTCTACAGGCTAAAAGTCGCGCAGCGAGCGGTGGTGAGGGATGTGCTTCATATCTGCCGAATAAGTGATGGCAGATGGAGGAGGAAGGTATTAGAGTGGAGACCGCGTATGGGACGACGAAGCGTTGACCTAAAGAAAGCGGCTGGAATCGGAAGGCGGAGGATCGTAATTGGTGGAAAACATTGAGGAAGGCTTATGGTCAGCAGTGGGGAGATACAGGCTGATGATGATGATGCCACGTCCGGAAAAATTTTCATACAAAAAAAAGTATTAAATTTAACCACCAAGTACATTCAAATCATATCACACAAATATAAGTAGTTGAATGAAAAATAAAAATGAGCAATACAAAAATTTACCACAAAAAGTTAGTTAAGTACCTGAATCAAATATGTAGCCTATTTATTTAGAATTAAGTAGGCTACATAAATAAACACACGTCATATGTTTTCCTAGCATGCATGCATTGTCCTCAGACCAAATAAAAAGTACTTCTTATTTGGTCTGAGGCATAGTCATTGATCAATGATCGCTCACAACTTCACAATTCGCACCACGCTAGTCACGCTAGAGTATTATTATTCTGTGACCACGCACGCCGCGCCGCCGCCCCTTCTCCCCCCCCGACCCCCGAGACCGATGCGTGACCAGTCGCTGCACGCGAGCCGAGCGGGGGCCACGCGTCGCGCTCCGGCTAAAATAAAATGGGTTTCGTTTGTGCCGTCGATGGGTGTAAAAGCTCGCGAACCGACAGGATTAAACGCAAGTTCTTCTCGTTCCCTACGGACGAAGTGAGGTGAGTGCATGACAGTTATTTTGCATCGTATCGCATTGCACGAGTACTCGTTATTATTCCGTCATGGCGGCCGCGCCGCCTCGCCGCGCCAGCTGCGCGGAAAAGGCGTGGATCTGCCGCCGACATGCGATGCGACATAGCGTGGATATTGTTGACATATATTTTCTGTTGAGTTTGTGTACGTAGCGCTGTTACATTATCTATTATGGCGCGGCCGGCTAAAACTACTACCTACATTTTTCTTTAGATATTTATAGACTTTTGTGCTACACATTTAGTTCGGTGAGTGAGTAATGTCGTACGTTTCGTTGAGTGAGTCACCTAATGTGATAAACCTAGGCAGTAAAAAAAAATAGGTACACTAGGTATTGGGTACTTTTTTTATATTTTTGATTAGTAATCGAAGAATTAAGCAGTCGGGTGGTAGACAAGCATACGATACCACCCGCCTAATGTGAAGCGGTTACCGTAGCCACCTCCGCTGCCGACGACGCAGCAATTCCTTCCACAACATAACAACCCCCTAATAAATAATGATGTTCAAAAACCATTTCCTATGTTATCTTTGTTTATCTCGTGTCGGAGCCGGCGGGTGTAATGAAACGGGAAACAAAACAAAAACAAACATGACTGTGACATTACAACATTGCTATCATGTATGTCAAATAAGAAGTAGCAACGACGATATAGGAATAAGACTATTCATGTTCATACAAAATACCGTATATCGGAATTTAGTAACTCTAAAGAAAAACAGAGGTCGCTAAGAGTGCCCAATTAGATATAGGTAATTTGATTAGTAACAAAATCAGTACACGAAGGTTCAATTTGTTCAACTATGCTTTTCTGTTTTAATCAAAAATAGCTAGATGGCGCGCGAACTATTATCACCCTACCACTACCTAGGTTTAGGTATGTACCACTGTTTAGCAAAATACGATGGCCGATGAGAGTTTCTTAAAACCACACGTTCCGTTTTACGTACCGATCGCATGACACAAGAATTCTTATGTTTTAAATAGAATGAATTATTGAAATGAAAAAAGCTTCATACAAAAATTACTGTTATCAATTTTTGCACAAAATTTTAATATGCATTATCAATTACAATCGTAGCATGATGATTGATAAATTAATAATAACAACGATCTTTCGTTTAAAATTCTGTTGCGTAAATTGGACTTTATTGACAAGGCGCGTGAAAGTTTTCAACTTTTTCTCTCATCTAATGGCAGTACAATCTAATGTCCTGGTTATCTATTGAAAATGTACAATAATAATAATAATAATAATAATAAATTGTTTATTTGCTCACAAACACGGTATAAGGATCTTGATATATTTATTTTTCGCATGTTTGGCTGATACAGTCAGCATGCAAATTTGTATTGACTTAATATTAATTACAACTATTACTTCATTATAATCTAAATTATACGTTATCACACAAACTTAATAATTAAATTAACATTTGTTCATAATAAATACTACACATTTTTGCATAAATATATATATATACTATAAAAAAATTCCATTTAATAATTCATTCGTATCATAAAAGTTATACTTCTTAAGCCATTCATGCAGTCTATGTTTGAATGAATTGTGATTTTGAATTTTCATATCATTTGGTATCTTATTGTATATACGTACACACATAGCGAGACAACTCTTTACATATTTAGCTGATTTAGGATTATTGGTAAATATAAGCTTCTGTGGATTCCTTTTAACTCGTGGATTTGTTGTACCCGATAATTTGAATAATTCTTTATGCTTATGTACAAAATTACAGATTTCATATATGTAAAGAGCTGGTAGTGGCAATAAACCGAAACTCTTGAACAGTGGTTTACACGACTCGTCGGGTGGAATCCCTCCTATTGCTCTCATGCATTTCTTTTGTGCAATAAATAAATATCTATATTCCAAAACTCCACACAACTTTCAAAAACTCCAAAAACTACTTTAGTAGTGTAATTACTTAATAGGTTGATAACGTCACACTGTGACTCACACATTAGAAATATAAGATGCAAAAATTCGTCAGCAACACAAACCTTCCTGGTAGCTAAGTTGGAAGAGCACTCGACCGGTCATCGAGAGGTCGTGGGTTCAAATCCCACCTAGGGGGGCCGGTGAATTTTTCCATTTTTCAAAAAATATTTATCTGGCAAGTTGGCCAAGACAACTATTTAAATAATAATAACTCCAAAAAGATCGAACTGTCGAATCGACGATTTCGATGATACAATATTCATTGTTAAAACTGGAAAAAAAAAGTTTATTTTATAATGAAAAAACAAATAGCTTAATGATTAAATACTAAGAAATCATTTTACCAATGCACGTGGTGCACCCCGCTGACTAATAAACGAGACTGGCAAAACACACGTAGGGCACAGTTTAGTAATTAGCTACCCCGGCTAGGTTGTATCTCAACCTTACAGATTACGGCAGCCAAACATCCCTATGTTCCAGCGAGTGAGTAAGGTCACAAACAAAAAAATCCAGGAGTTGCCGCGTTGACAGCGAAGGTGGCCGTGGGCCACAATATTTCATGTTGCGAGCATTTATACAGCTACGGTAACCGATCCACAACAGGCGGGTAGTATGCTTGTTTTCACCCAACAGTTTTGCATACGACCCTCCTGATAGAAAGCAGTTACCGTAGCCTATGAACGCCTGTAACAGCAGGAGCATCACACACACGTTGCCGACCCTGTAAAAACTTCTTCACACCCTTCTTGAAGAACCCCATGCTGTTAGTCTCCTGAGAAAACCTCGACAGGTAGTTCAATCCACAGCTTGACAGTACGTGGGAGAAAACTTCTCTGGAACCTGCGGTTACACACAGTACGCAACCACTTAGGCTCTAATGTGTGAGGATGAATTCCCTGTCGATGGCGAGCGGTGCGACTGTAGAAGGAGGCCGTGGGCATCACGTCAAACAACTCCTCTGAACACACCCCCTTTTATACAATCGGTAGAACACATTGTATAAAAATGCAAATTACGGTTTTTTAGGAATGTTTCTACTACATTGCTATGTAGTCTACTACAAAACATTCATAAAAAACCTTAATTTGTTATAAATAATTTTAAAATGTCAAAATTGGAGGATAATGGTGGTGGACTCGAACTCAGGAACTATGTATTACGAGTAGAGTGTTTTAACAAATGAGCTATAAGACAGGTTTATATTAGTGGCCAAATTTTATATTCTATTGCTGTGAATTCGCATTCATTGTATATGTTTTTTAAAAGCAAATTTTAATTTGATTTTTAAAAAATATTTTTATAACATATGCACGAAATTAGAGAAAAAAGTTAAAAATCTTAAGTTCCATCATCATCACTGCAATTACAATATTGTGCAATATAGGTATCTAAAAAAATATGGTGACTGTATGAAAAAAAAAATTGTTATCATCCCTTAGGCTGACAATAAGTCAGCCTGAGATATGATAAGATTACATAATGTTTACTTTCCTAGGAGCAAAGATTTCGTTCACAAGTTGCTTTTTTTCTTCGACCGCGGCGCTAGTATGTACGTTGCACAAAAAATCTGCCGCTACTAGCGCCAGAACTAAATAAAAAGAAAAGCATCACCATAAAAGCTCTGATGAGCGACATCTATTGGTAAGGGTAAAATTGAAGAATTTTTTTTAGTGAAAATCATCATTTGTTATCTTTATTATTAGTGTTATATATCAGACAAAAACTATTTTGCGTAATTTTTAAAATTATTTTATGATTATGTATCAAATTTCGTTGAGAAATATTCGGTATTAAATTTTTTCATGTCTTATTGCCAGCACCATCTAGAAATAATACGGAATTTTGACTTTTTTCCGGGGCACGATATTTTGTATGGGACGATTTCTCTATATTATCCTTTCTCTATGGTAGTAGGTATGATTTATTATAAAATTTGTGAGTCCGGACCTTGACCTTGACAGAGACTCATTTCAAACAAGAAATTTCTGGGAATTCATGTTGTTTCGAGTTTTCTATTATACTTAGATGGCTGATAATTTCAACTGTTCCAAGATCATTAAATTTGATGTGATTTCTTATATTAAAGTATATAATAATTTGTGTATTCTGTAGTGATGCTGTGAACAAATGTATGTAATGTAATGAGATTTTCGATTGTACTATACAAACGTACCCGGCCGGCACTACAAAGTACAAACACTTGCCTCATTCATGCAGAACCTAAAAACATTTGACGTGTGCACTTTATGGCAAAGACGGCTTTGGATTTTTTTTTCTTTTAGACGGTTCCCTTACGTCACAACATTGTATGCTGCTATTGATTTCTGCGCTTCAGACCCACCGTACCCCTGGCCGTACCTCTGGTGGTACGGTGGGTCTTTATTCTGTTAGATACCTTTCCAATGAAAATTATTTCATTGGAAGGTATGCTCCAAAGGAAAAATTGAATTTTTTATATAAAAATTGAAATAATGATATAATTATGTACATACTCATAAGTTCAAATTTTGCATAAATTGAACTTATTTTATAAGCTCAATTATTTTATTATAATAATAATGAAATATCGTAAAAAAAGACATACAAATATGAAATTATTTCATAAAATTAAACATAAGAAATAGTAGAAATAAAAACCCTCATATTAAAATTAATTAAAATGACATTTATTTTCCATCACTTCTTCTTTTAGATTATATTTTTCTAGTTGTATTCTTTTATAGATCGTAATATCATTTAAAAAAGAAAAGTCGAAATATGAACGGCAAACCAACTGGACTTTTGAAAAAAAATATTATCGCATATTTTTTTAAATAAAAGTCGATATGAAAAACTTATTTTTTTTTATTACCTAATTGTAATCAATTTAAAATCGATAAAATCTTAAAAAATGCCACGAGACGACGAACGCCCCATGATTGGTCGCCATGTTAAATAAACTGTTATTTGACGAGCCCGGTGGTCGAACGGCCACTTTGACTCCGAGACCGCGGGTTCGATCCCCGCACAAGACAAATATTTGTGTGCATGAACGTCTGTTTGTCTTGGACTGGGTGTTTTACATGCCTCACAACAGTTATCTATGTAGTAGTATAATAGCCTGTACGAGATTAGGATGGCCCTCAAACAGCTTAAAAACAACAAGGCGCCGGGCGAGGACGGTATCACAACAGAGCTTCTGAGAGCGGGTGGAACGCCGGTACTGAAAGTTCTTCAGAGGCTGTTTGATGCCGTCCTGCTCGAGGGCATAACGCCGGAGGCGTGGCACGGCGGCGTGGTGGCACTGTTCTTCAAAAAGGGTGATAACACCTTGTTGAAGAACTACAGGCCTATCACGCTTCTGAGCCACATTTATAAGTTATTCTCGAGGGTCATCACGAATCGTCTCGCGAACAGGCTTGATGACTTTCAGCCTACCGAACAAGCTGGTTTCCGAAAAGGGTTTAGTACCATAGACCACATACATACGTTGCGGCAGGTTATACAGAAGACCAGGGAGTATAACCGGCCACTTTGCCTAGCGTTTGTGGACTATGAGAAGGCCTTCGATTCGATCGAAACGTGGGCGGTGCTACAGTCTCTCCGGCGGTGCCGGATAGATCATCGGTATATCGAAGTATTGAGGTGCCTGTACCAAAATGCCACCATGTCGGTCCGAGTACAAGAGCAAAGAACGGGGGCTATTCCATTGCAGAGGGGCGTAAGGCAGGGAGACGTTATATCTCCGAAACTGTTTACCACTGCAATGGAAGACGCCTTCAAACTTCTTGACTGGAAAGGACTTGGCATTAACATAAATGGCGAGTATATTACCCATCTTCGATTTGCCGATGATATAGTTATCATGGCAGAATCGCTGGAAGACTTAGGTGCTATGCTTGCGGACCTAAATCGAGTGTCCCAACAGGTAGGCCTTCAAATGAATATGGACAAAACGAAGATTATGTCGAATGTCCATGTCGCGCCTTCATCTGAAATGGTTGGGAACTCTGTCCTTGAAGCGGTTGACCAGTATATTTACCTGGGTCAACTGATCCAGGTAAAAAGTTCCAGCTTCGAAGACGAGGTCCTTCGACGAATCCGACTCGGATGGGCAGCATTCGGGAAGCTAAGATATGTGTTCTCTTCCACAATACCTCAGTGCCTCAAGACGAAAGTATACAATCAATGTGTGTTGCCAGTGATCACTTATGGCTCCGAAACGTGGTCCCTCACTATGGGCCTTATAAGAAGGCTCAAGGTCGCTCAACGGGCTATGGAGAGGGCTATGCTCGGTATTTCTCTGCGCGATCGCGTCAGAAATGATGAGATCCGCAAGAGAACGAAGGTAATCGACATAGCCCAGCGGATTAGCTCGCTAAAGTGGCAGTGGGCGGGGCATATAGCACGCAGAACCGATGGCCGTTGGGGCAGAAAAGTTCTAGAATGGCGACCGCGTACTGGCAAGCGCAGCACGGGATGTCCACCTACCAGATGGTCGGACGACCTTGTTCAAGTCGCGGGCACGCGCTGGATGCAGGTCGCTTCCAACCGGTCAGTGTGGAAATCTATGAGGGAGGCCTTCGTCCAGCAGTGGACTTGTTGTGGCTGAAATGATGAGTGTAATATTACAAAATTTGCTTAGATACTTAGTAGGATTGCGTCGCCGTAATAATATCAAATCTTTACCCAAATTAAGCATTTGGGACTAGATGGCGCTGTATAGATTGTGCAGAAATACATAATTATTTATTATTTATGTTATTTAAAAATTACAACGAAACGCAACTGAGATTCTCGACTTCATGATTATATATTGCTTATTCATACCAATGAATAAGCGACTCTATTTCAAATGGAATAGAGTCGCTTATTCATTGGTATGAATAAGCAATCTACTCAATTATTGAATCGCAATAAGAGATGGTGGTAAGGGGGCAGTTCAGTATCGTCCGACTTCTTGTAGTAGAACACACCTTTCTAAGAGTGCATAAAATAAATTTAATTATTATAATTTGCACTGAACGAATCTTTTATTTTTGGCTTCCTAACCTAACACGCTCGCAACATAACATATCGCTCGCGCGCCGCCACCCCCACTGCCGTCGCAGCATCTCCTTCCTTTCTGGTGACCTCACTCATTCGCAGGAACACAACAACCCTCAATTGTCAAATCAAGGGAATTGTTATTTGGCTGCGGTATTCTGTGAGGTGGAGGTACATTCCCCAGTCGGGTAGCTTACAATTACGCTCCTACCTCTCTTTTCGCCAGAACTTCGTTTGTCAGTCAGCAGGGTAAACCGCGTGCACGTGAAGTTGGTTTTGGTTCAAACTGTTCAAAGATGTTGAACCACTTACACCCCTAAATCTGCCTTTTGTGTCACTGCCTACTCAATAAAGAGTTACATAAATAAAATGCTCCGTTTTTCCCAGTCCAGCGTTTCCAATACGTCTCCCAGAGCAACGGTAAACAGTTTCGGGGAAATGACATCCTCTTGGCGTGCTCCCCTTACACCTCCATTTTTGTTTTATTGAAGCAAACATCACAGTCTACCGAATTTATATTTCTAATAGTTTTTATAGCTTTGTATCTACGTCCGAATACAAAGTAAACTAAATCCTTATTTATAGAATGGGTTGGTGTGTCGGGCTGTCACACGCAGCGACAGACAATTTACTCTGAATCAACTGAACCAGTTTAGTGGAATTTGACACATACATGCAATAACTTCTGTGACCCAAATAGGGACGTGTAATAAATTAATTAGAAAAGTTAAAAAACAAGAACAGATTGCAAACTTACGACTCATTTGTGGTTCTTAAATATACATATATATGTATTTATAATTTTAAAAGAAATAGCTTTTGAATAAAGAAAATTTTATATATTTTTTTATACTACGTGGGGTGGCAGACAATCATACGGCCCGCCTGATGTGAAGCGGTTACCGTAGCAATATTAACGCCGCTCGCAACATAAAATATCGCTCGCGCGCCGCCACCCCCCGCTGCTTTCTGGTGACATCACTCACTCGCAGGAATACAACAACCCTCAGGGGAAATGTTATTTGGCTGCGGTATTCTGTGAGGTGGAGGTACATTCCCCAGTCGGGTAGCTTACAATTACGCTCCCTACCTCTCTTTTCGGCAGAGCTTCGTTTGTCAGTCAGCAGGGTGCACCGCGTGCAGGTGAAGTTGGCTTAGGTTCAAAGATGTTGATGAACAACTTACACGCCAAAATTGATATTTATCCAATACTTTTTGTTTTTGCCAATTAATGCAGTAATGTAAACAAAAGCCCGTAAATAAATATTAGAGAGAAGTTTGTAAACAAGGCATATTTTACAGTGATCTGTTGTGGGATATTATGATTTTACATTCTTACGCGCCTGCTTACTACCTTCACTCTGGAAGTAGACCTCCACCCGCCCCTGCTCCACTTACGTAACAAGAAACGGCTTGTACCCACCGTTATGTTTGTTCCAGGTGCCGGCAGTGGGTCCGCGCCGCCGGTCGCCCCGACCTGGAGAGCAAGGATCTCAAGGCGCTTCGGAACAATAATCGTATCTGTGAATTGCATTTTGTTCAGTCTGACATCTTTTCCAGAAAATTGACACAAAACGCAGTTCCAACGCTGAATTTACCGCAGCGAGAAAACAACGGCGATAGATTGACGAAATACACACAGACCGATGTCGTCTCTTTTAAATTCAAATGTCAATCCTGCGAGACCGTGAACGACATCCCCTCGACTTCCAAGTCCAGTATTGTAATTTCACCGGCCGTGCAAGAGCTGTATGCGAATATTCATGAAAAAAGAATGAAATCTGAGCAGCAGCCTACCAAAAATAAGCGTATAAAATTGTTAGATAAACAATTAAAAAAATCTAAAGTTGAAGCGTCCAGATTTTCAGCAATAATTGAAAAAATTGGCTATATTCAGGAACACTTTAAAGTTAGCTTTGAAGGGAATCAATATAATCATGAATACAAAATGTTCACGATGCACATGTACTTTGCCAGTCCCCTGGCGTACAGGATTTTAGCCAAAACCTTATATTTGCCAAGTGAAAAAATTTTAAGGAGAACCAGAATCGATATTGGCACTAATATTAGAGAAAATGTCGTCAGATGCTTGCAGTTGAAAGTTAAACATTTGTCAGATTTTGAAAAAGTATGCGTTCTTTGCGCAAGTGAAGTGCCCTTGAAAAGGCACCTGCACTATCAGATTAATGAAGATAAAATAATTGGAGTTCACGAAATTAACAGAATACAAGACACCGAGCCGGCCACTCGGGCGTTTGTGGTGATGGCGCGAGGCTTGTTTTCAAAGTGGAAACAACCTTTAACTTATTGCTTTTTGAGTCAAAGCGACAATTACTCGGAGCTGAGTGACTGGTTAGACGACATTATCGTGAAAGTGATCGATATTGGATTTAATGTCGTCGCGTTTACATCCGATCAAAGAATTAATTTCATCAACATAGCCAAAGAGAGAAACCTATTTGTCTCTCCGGACAACACGTTTTTTTATTTAAACGGCAAAAAAATATATTTCGTTTTTAATGTGCCTCAATTACTTAAACAATTAAGAAATAGTTTACTGAAATACGATTTCATATATTATGACGCTGGTCGTAAACAAGAAAAAGCTTCTTGGGACGACGTGGAGCACTTGTACCACATCGAAAAAGAGAGAAGTTACCAGATCGCTTCCAAATTGTCGGAATCGCACGTCCGGCCAAATAAATACGAGAAAATGAAAGTGAAGTTGGCCGCGCAAGTATTTAGTAGAAGCGTTAGTACAGCGATGCGGACCTATGTGGAATTAAAAAAACTGCCCGAAAAAGCGACGGGCACTGCTAATCTGTTACATTTAATAAATAATATGTTTGATATTTTGAATTCTTCTTCTTGCAATGGAGCATGCAAATACAAGACAGCATTTTCTCAGCAACAATATCAAATGGAAGTGATGCAGAAGACATTACGATACTTGAACAAAGTGCGCGTAGTTCACAAGTCGAATGGCAAACGTGTCAACAATGTGAAGTGTCTCGATAGCCTGAAGACGACGATTCTATCGGTTATAAGCCTGTACACAGACTTGAAAACTCAAAATTTTAAGTTTCTCTTCACTCGCAGACTGAACATGGACGTGCTGGACGATTTCTTCAATGCTATCAGACAACGGGGCGACAGTCGCGTCGGTCGCGTCGGTCGCAGTTCGACTCCGATCCAATTTGTAAAAGCGTTTCGATCACAATTCATGGCCGATCTTTTCCAACATTTTAAACATGCAAACTGTGCCGATTCCGATCTCGGCAAATTGTTGATCGCCACTGAAGATACCAATTACTTGAAATCCAAAGAGAGCGAAGTCGAACACGTGTACGTTTTGACCGTCGGGACGGTAGATTATCGTTTCGAGCTTCCCGCAGAAAACGGTTTCAATTACTTGTGCGATTATTTACTCAAAAAATGCTACGAAGTGCACAATAACTGCCCTCGTATGGAAGCGTACGTGGATTCCAAACTCGAAGTAAACGTTATAGACAATGTAGTCAACGTGGTCAGCCCTCATCAGAATTTAAGAGATTACGTGAGAGAAATGGACGAGGTGGCGATGACGATCTTCGCGGAGGGAGAGGCGCTGCTGCCCACTCAAATTGGTAATGACATTTTAAGAAATGTCGATTACATTACATTTACGGACAAGCCATGCGAGTGCTTTCCGATCGGGTACTTGAAGAAGCTTTTTATTCGTTTTCGCATATTTAATATAATGAAACATAACAATCGCAATATTAGAGGGAAGCCAAAACAGAAAATCGCTTTTAATGTGCCTGACTTGTAAATAAAAGTTTGTTATTCAAATATAAAATCTCATCTGTTCGCGGTTGCTAAAAATACTTGCGCGAAATTTAACCCTGGCTGAAAAAAAAGTTTTAATGATTTAAAGCAAAATCACTAAAAGAAAAATATAACGAGTAACACTCGTCGTCGATTCTCGTTGCCGATGAATTATACAATGTGTTTTATTATGTAGATTTGTCCCGTGTTGGGCACTTTACAAATAAGCTATCGTTTGAAATAATATGTCTCACTTCGAAACACAAGGCAGCCAATATGCTCACAAGCAGAAGTAAACCAGTAAACCACTTTAAATCGGTACTAATATGTTCAATATATAATTTTAAATATAGTTCGTCGATCAGCTGGGCACCGACTTCAAATGGATTACTTTTGCTTGTAAATTTGTAATATAAAACTAATATTATATCAATAAATTTCGCATTCATATATGAAAATTTGTGAAAAAAGATTACACCGCACTGGATTATTATTATTTCATGATTTTCAGTGAAAGCACATTGCCTGCCGTGCCTCTTGACATCGCTCATATTTTTGTTTGAAAAATAACTTATTGCACGGCCAGGAGCTAACTTTTTCTGTGACATGTTAATGAAGACCAAATTTTCTCAAAAGATTTACAATATTTCTTTGTTTTATATATTTTTAGTACATATTTGTCATTTCTGCATGATATGTAGATTTTATTTAGTCAACCAGGGTTTTTATTACTTAGCCAATTCAGTAAAATTGTAATAATAAATAATAATAAATATTTCTAGACAATTTACACAGCGCCATCTAGTCCAAATTAAGCGCAAAGCTTGTGTTATGGGTACTAGACAACTGATAAAGGTACTTAAATACATTTTTTTTGTAAATACATACTTTTAATACCTACATAGAAAACACCCCGACCAAGACAAACAGACATGTTCATGCACACAAATGTTTGTCTTGTACGGGAATCGAACCCGCGACCTCGGAGTCAAAGTGGCCATTGCTAACCATTCGACCACCGAGCTCGTCAAAAATAAAAATTAATTACTTTTTAAGCAATTTTGTACGAAAACCTAGTAGAATTGACTTACAGTGTCAATTTGTTTTTGTATGTAGTGTTTTTGCTTTAAAATTTGTTATAAGTCAAAAAATGTAAAAGATAGAAAGATACATTTTCAGAAATGTTTTGTGATATTTGTTTTAGGTAAGTGAGCAAAATCTTTACTTGTTATGTACTTTGACCTTGAAGTTGTTGAGGTAGGTACTACATTTTCAAACAACATTCAAGATATAATAATAATAATAACTTTATTTCAGATAATTAAAATCCATACATAAGCAATAGATATATGTATCGTTCAGTCATTTGAATATAATAATAATGTACTCGTAAATAATCAAAATATTTTGTTTGAATTGACAAACAATTATTATATCATTCATTAAAGTGTTTGTGAAAATAATGTATATTTTGTTATTCGGCCCTCTAGCCCAGTTTTCCACATAAATAAATAAATATTCAATATTAGCAGCAACACTTTGAAAGTAGCTGAAATAAACAAGCGCGCAGCGTGGGGCGCACGTCGTACGGTCGCCCGCAGCCATTGGCTTGATAGATTGTTTATTATAATGTAATCAATTATTTTGATTGTAAACTGTTAATAAATTTTCTTGTTTTATAAAAAAAAAATTTAGTATTGTAATAATCACTATCGTGGAATATCACACAAATGAACTCTCCATTCCGCACAACTAATCAACTCTGACTTTTCAGGTTTTTTTTGTTCCTCAAGCTTACTGGAGTAACATTAACTGCGACAACGGTATCGACGCGTTTTATAGCTGCTTTCATTTTAATTTCATGTCGATGCCAGTTTTAGTGTCGCGTCTCGGCGGATCATACCGCCATATTGTTTTTATATCTGCCGAGCGGAGGCGGCTATAACACAATCTGAAGACAGTTGGGGCCCGTTTTATGGACGTCGTAAACGTGGCGCGGGACTCGAACCCGTACCTCCCGGCCGAGATCGATCCCAGCGCCAGCAGCTTATCCCTTGAGGTTGCGGTTCTATTTCCACCTGAGATGTGCGAGCATTCTGAGTGGTGCGACGATGCGATGCGCAGCGAACGCTGTGAAACAGAGTGCAGAGCGAAGTGCGATCTGTCTGACTGGTAGATAGTTTGTCGCTCCCTGGCACACTTCCCTTGCGAAATATTTCTCGCAGCACATCCCTCGCAACAACACAAATATAAATAAACCTCGCAAGCGCAACACCTCTCTCGCTCGTTTACTCCTCCGCGAAATCGTTTCCAGCAGAGGTGCGCTGAGCGAGGCTGCCTAAATGAAGTGATGCTGCCTAAATGAAGTGATGCTAATGGTACTTAATATATCTTTAAAAAAAATGCTATTCTAAAAATCCAGAGGCAACCAGTATGCATATTTTACAAGTAAGACCGACGGGTTGAGGAATGGTGCCCTAAAAAGCAAGTCGATATTAATGAACCCACCCAGAGACATTCTACGGTTGATGTTACTTGACTTGAACACACGCGTGTTCAATTAAACGACTCGAATGAATAACGAGCTCCTCATAAAGATGAAAGTCATAAATTTTGTTTACATATAATTCCATATTACTATTTTTTTCACATAACATTGCTAAACATAATTGGATGTCATAAAATTTCTTGTAATAAACGTAAAACTTTCATAAAGTTATTATTTATTATTCATATCGTTGTACCAGGAGGCACGAGCCCCGCATCCGCAGATGTGGCTGGCGGGCCTCCCCGCTGCTGCCGATATGTGCCACCTACATGACACGGATGACAAGAATTGGTTTATTGAAAAAAAAAAAAGGAAAATTAATTTCGTACATAAATGGAAAAGATATACTTACGGGGTTTTATAACAAAACTAAAAAAACAAATAAATGTTCTTGGACGAATTATACACTGCCATCTAGTCCTAAACTAAGCAAAGCTTGTTCTATGGGTGCTAGATAACTGATATAATTCTTAAATACATTTTTTTTTAAAACACACATATATATAATACATAGAAAACATCCAAACCAAGACAAACAGACATGTTCATGCACACAAATATTTGTCTTGTGCGGGGATTAAACCCGCGACCCCGGACCCAAAGTGGGCATGGTTAGCCTCTCGACCAACGGCCGTCACTCACACACAAATAAGCAGGTACTAAATTAATTAAATAAATTAAACGGGTCACTCACGCCTTTTCTTTTTTTTTGTCGGGAACTAGTCTGCTTTCCCGACAAAAAAGACGTGAGTGACCCGTTTAATTTATTTAATTAATTTAGTATAATGTCTCACGTGAGTTTTAACTTTAATACTCAAAGGAGTTTTAATAATATTATAAGCAGGTACTATTCATTCACTAAAACCCCGCGACCTCCTCTCCTCCGAGTGACGAGACACGGGAAATACGGTAGCACGACATCTACGACTCGCCGGCGGTTGCCCCTGAGGACAGTGAGGAACTCGAGGTTTTCCTATTTCGACGCATACGGCACGCCAATCGCAAATGCGGAATCCAATGTACCCCTCACTAAACTGGGAAGTGCTCCTCCACTGTGCACCTCGCCGTGAGCTAACTCTCAGCTAGCTCAGAGGGACGGGAAGCGCAGACATTGTGAGTGTGATACAATACTATCTGTATTTCGTGGTGCAGAGTGTCCACGCATTCCTCCTAACCAGAACATTAGCTAACGGTCAGCGAGATCCCCACGAAGAGTGGTTACGAACCGATGTCGCCGGGTGTACCAGGCTTAGCTGTCGCTAATGCAGCGTCCCCACCGGATCTAGTAACACAAACAAGCCAATAGCGGCCCCGAGCACACGAGCAGGTTTTCCGGCCTTGGCACCCCTCACAAGTGTAATCTAATCCAACTATGTCGATGTGGCAACAACCAAATTCTACATTACGTCTTTATTTGTCTTTGTTGGGTGTTTTGATATTCTATGTAGTACATATATATATATATATATATATATATATATATATATATATATATATATATATATATATATATTTACAGGCAATTATAGCCACACTATTTAACGTACTTCCGCCACCAAATTACTCACCTCACCCACTACAGATTAGCACATGCATGCGACTATCGAATCTGCTTTGGTCATTTCTGCTCCAGCTGCTGCGGTCGTCTCTGCGCCACAAGTAGGTACTATTATTATTCTGTGTCTGCGCTCCTCCAACATCTGAAATAATGGATACATGCGAACATCGCCGCCTCGGATACCGTGTTCGTCTCTCGGAGACGTGTCCCTCCTCTACGCTAGGCATCATCAGGCGATCGGTAGATCTTAGTCAAACCTAGCGGTTAAGTCTAACCACACCCCGGCCACTCCTTACAAATGTCGCATCGTTTACTACTACATAAACAATGACATCTGTACAGAGCGTGAATGAGCGTGTGTGCTTGCGACGCTATACAATCTGTTCCTTATTTGTCTCAGCCCTGAGGTGAGGTCGACACGAGAGAGCGGCAGGGAGTGGCCATACTGTACGTAGTACTATTACTTATACTGTGGTCAAACATTGACTATAACATGTAAGCACTTCACGGTTGGCTGGAAGAGATCTCTTATAAGAAATAAACTAGTTACACAAGGTGGATTTTTTAATGTCGCTTGGATGAAAAGTACCCCAAACAAACATTTTTGTAAATACGTATTTCTTGTCCTGAGTTTCTTATGAAGTAGGTAAATGACTAGGCATTTACCTACTTGAAACTGTAATTGATGTTACTTTTCAAACATTTATTTCTGAATATGTAGGAATGAGAACAAAATTAGAAATGATCCCTACTACCTCTTGCTCAAGTATGGACCGCCGTTTAGGTACCTACACCTGTATATTTCTGTCTCGGTAACTATACAGTATTACTGCTCAAGAAACAGTTGCAGAGCACATTCCATCGTCATCGCGGCGCGGGTATCATCAGCGAAACGATTTCCATCAGTGAAATTACCGAAATGGCCGACCGCCACAAAGTCGTCGTGTCTCGCGGCAACCCAACCTCTCATTACACTAAGTCGTGTATCCCGGCGGAGCGGCTTCTGCATTTCCTCGGCTGTAGTTCGTGCCGGCGCTAATGGCGCCCGCGATGGCTCGGTCACGTCACCTCCGCGGTGCCGTCACATTTATCACGATCCATTTCGGTGAACATTTATTTGCAATTGGCAGACTCTTGTACATTGAACGTATAATTATGTTCAACGTACAAGAGTAGAGGAGAAAGGATAGAGGCTACGGAGTGATTCATTTCACGACATCCGGTATTCGCCCGTGTCCCGCTGTCTCCTCAAAAACAGCCACAGCGACTGTCGCCATATGCGACAAAAAAGTACTGCGATAAAACAGTTCCTTGACTAGGTATAGTCAAGTACGAGTACGTACACTTGTCGACTTATTACATAGGTACGTAGGTATTACATAGCTACGTACGTACACTAATATAACAAATTTTAGACAACGGTGTTCAGAATTAAGAACACAACAAAAAAAATATCAGCCAAATAGGTCGACCTGTTCTACGTACATACCTGTACTACGTACGTACCTACTGTCAAACTGGAATGAATTGCCTGTTGAGATTTTCCCAGGAGACTATAACAGCATGGGGTTCTTCAAAAAGGGCGTGAAGAGATTTTTACAGGGTCGGTCGCGCATGTGATGCCTGTGGTGTTACAGGCGTCCATAGGCTACAGAAACTCCCTTCTACCATAATATGCTTGTTTGTCACCTTACTGGTATAAAAAAACTGAAAATTGCTATTCGATTTGAAAACGCGTGCCTCTCCTTACTCAAATGGTATGCAGTAAGGGTAGCGCTCTGTCTCTGTGGCCACTGTGACTCTGTGGCTGAATCCACCGCTGAGCCCTATGGCCTGAACGAATTACACGATTTTTCGTGTGGGGATCACCGTGTTAAATAGGTATATTATGTATATCCGACGACATCAATCTAGACTGCGAACGTCGTGTCGTTCGTGACTCGCAAGTTCATCGAATGCAATGGCGATGCGGAGGACGGGGTAGGCCGTAGGCACGCGTAGGTGTAGGAGAGAGACGCACTCGTATATTTGGCGAGGTAAGGCTCGCCGTGGGCCGCCGCGCCGGCCGCTACCAACTAGAGTAGCACCACAGTGTAAGTAATAGTACTACGTAGTAGCACACTACATGACATCGATGAAAGCAGCATCTCAATTGCAACAAAAGTTTGATTCTATGCATATTGACAGAATGTTTACCGCTGGCCGATTTCAAAGCCAAGAGATATATGAACACATCTAGACTAATTAATAATAACTAACTGTAGGGGTTGTTGCTAAATACGCAGCTTTGATTGATAGGTGATAGATTGATAGTGATATTTAATATGGAACGGATTTGATATTGTATTTATTTATATATTGTATTTGATAAATGATAATATGATACAAACTGAGCTCGCGCCTTCGCGTAACGTGAACTGACTTGAATATGCATAGCGCCGCGTAAACTGCTGGCACTAGCAAGATGGACGGACCGTGGCCCGTACACTATTAAGCCTTATGAATAGAACCCGTTACAATCTTATCGGCTAAGGAAAATATAGTGTAGCGTCTAATAAATACGATTGTTATTACTATAGTATTCGATTTTAAAGGTAGAATTTACAGCTTCGATTACAGAGCATTGATCCCCAAATCTTTTCAGATATAGTCCATTCCATATCTGCCCGTAGGCACAGAATAATATACTCTCCGTAGGGGCAGATTCGGACAGGCAAGGGGTCAATCAATATATTAGTAGGGCAGTAGCGGGGCTACGGAAATCAGGGTCTACGAGATAGAGAAATGTTCGGGGTTCTATGGATCGATGCATTCCAAATTTGGCATCATTACATTGGAGACAAAAATCAGTGGCCCAAGTTACTCATAAATACCTTCGAAAGCGCAGCTACCAGCCAGTTGCCTGTGCTATTGCTATACATATAATGTCAGGCGGTGGACCCTCGGTACATAATTTTTGATCGTGCACTAAACTCGTGTCTAATTCACTCGTGTGAAAATTTTCCGAACACAATTTTACTGTCAGTGCTAAACGCCCGACATAAAAACTCCGTTATGGTAAAATATTGATTTTAAACGAGCGCAAACATCCATTATGCAAACAACACGCCTGTTTCAATATATTCAAATATATAATTAATCTGTATTTGCGTTTGTACCTACTTATGGTAATTAATTAATTAGTGGAATTCTGTTTGTGCTGTAGCTGGCCTGGACGGTTGGAACTGGTCGGTGGTTGAGAATGCATTTATCATAGTAATAATGTCTGTAATTACACGAACTCATATTAATATATACATTAATCTAACATACACACAATATATAAACGAGTTCACGCCCGCAACTTCGATCGCGTGTATCCGATTATCCCGTGGGAATTTTCAAAAATCCTTTCGTAGCGGATGGATGCCTACGTCACAATAGCTACCCTGTCCTGTATGCCAAATTTAAACCCGATCCGTCCTGCGGTTTGAGCTGCACGTTCATAGATCTGTCAATAATGGTCGCCTTTTATAGATACAGAAGATTGTACAGGTTCAGGTAATATTCGTAGACCTCGGCTCCCGTGCCGCCGCAACCTAAATTCCGGACTCAGGAAGAACTAGAGTCCGTATCTGAAATTGCGTCAATTTTGTAATAAAATTGTATATATTATGAAAGACCATTCTAATTCGTACGAAAGAAACTAATTAGTTATATTGTTCTTTTTTAATACTACTTCTGGTGGCAGACACGCATACGGCCTGCCTGATGTGAAGCGGTTATCGTAGCCACAACGGTGAACGCACCAACTCCTTTCTGGTGACCGCACTCACTTGCAAAAACACAACTGAAATTGTTATTTGGCTGCGGTATTCTAAATATTTGTTGTTTATTTAATACATTAATTCGTATAAATACACCTTCACTTGACAACAGTTTTCTCAAATTTGATGAGCAGGGCTCAAACAATGGCCTCGTTTCTGCTGATATTGTTACGGAAACACTTCGGAAAAAATATCATACATTATTTAAAAAGTCTATAAGTGAATAAACTAGTAAGTTGATGTTCGTTTTATATAAATTTACTGAGAAAAAAAACGATGTCCACAATAAATGTCGGTGTAACTACTATATAAGTGCAAAACAAGAAAATATCAATATTTTATTTCAAAAACAATGATACCTCAAACATTTTAAAATATCTATAACATCTTATTAAAGTACCTACTTTATTAATAACTGAAAGTTTAAGCTTTCTCTCTAATACCGCAGTGATCAAGCTCAACCAAAAGTGTTCGATGATCAACACAATTAAACGTTTTGGAAAGATCGCAGACTACCCCGACTGTCTCCTGCCGCTCTTCCCACGCATCGAAAATGTGTTATATAAAAGCGACTCCTGCATTAGCAGTGGACATACATTTTATTTTATTAACGTGGTCACACAGACGGAGCTGTGGGCTAAACCTAGTTATTAATAATGTAAAAGATGTGATGTGAGAAATGTCCGCCCCGTCGCCCGCCCTCCGCGCAAACACAGCTTATTACGTGCGCAGTTTCTTTGATATCCCATCGGCAGCCAGCACACGTAAGCGCTAGATGGAAAAGCAAATAACTATGATCATTTTCTTGGAATTATTCAGCGTCCGCCCACGGGGGGCCATCGTGGAAATGTACCAAATGGTTCGGTGGGTCGTGGTGAGGCAGGCTTCGTGATATACCGCCCACAAGACTGCTCGTACCTAATTAGTCCACTATAAATAGCCGTGACTTGTGTTACAATGGCAAAACTGTTCCGAATATAGCGAGAGATATGCTATTTTCGTCCGAGCTACTATTACCAACATCTCTTTATGCTCAAAATATATTAACTTTTGCAAATAAATGGGGCGCTTTCCGCCCACTTTTTATGTATAAAAAGAATTGTGAGGATTGTCGACGATTTCAAACTAACATTTTCTCACGCTCACTGCGAAACAAAATGCGAGTCTTGTGCACCGAAACCACCCTTTCGTCATCGACCAACTTGTATCTAGAGTACCTACTTTAAACCCATGTTTGTAACTCAGTTGTATTTGTTTGCGACGAGTCTGGTCCGGTCGTCGGGGAGCGCAGGGACAGTGTTGGCCCGCCCCGCCTCGACCCCGGCGCCGCGGCGCTCGCCGGCTCGAGCCGTTGGCGACGAGGACCGTTGTATAGCTTACAATTCACTACATTAAGGGTTGTACAGTTTTATGACGGTTACTTTTTGGATGGGTTTACGACTTTTACAACTAGCTTAGTCAGTGGTCACTTTTAGCATGTTTAGAAAAAATACCAAGCTGAACTGGATGCGGTGTACTCCGTCGATAAACAAACGATGTTCCGACGACAGAGACGAACACAGCGGTCCAAGTCCTTAGCCAAATAACAATTCCATAGGATATTGTTGTGTTCACAGTGTGTCGCGACGAGGTTGTCAGGAGCTCATAGGAATTTCTGATTAGAAACTCATCTTAAGAAACTGTCCGTAGCGTCACCACAACTGCTACGCGTCAGATAAAAACAATTTGTACTTTATTATGTTACAATGTACGACGAACAGCAGACAAGCTTGCAGTTCGCCGGATGTGAATGATAGAATGGTCGGTGTCCACCTTCGCTGCCATTGCGGCGACTACTTCCCTCCTGGTTGCCTCATCGTTCGCAGGAAAAAGCATCCCTCTAGGCCTCCAGGATTTTTTTATTTATTCTAAGTTAATTTAATTCGTCGAGCGACCTATAATAACGCTACTGCGTACCGTTATTATAGGTCAATGACTATGGGAGCCGCTTACACCCCTTTATCCGTATGGCTCAGTGTTTTTATTATTCTCACACAAATATTACATGTAATATAACAATATATTTCCACAACAAATCGAATGGTAAATGAATTGTAAACAAACCGGCGGGCGCGGTAAACAAGCACCGAACAGCCAAATTGTTGTTTCATTATAAATACTTAATGCCTACTACTCGTTTGCAATAGTTTTACACAAAATAATCATTTATTATTATGAATGTGGTCGTCGGCATCTTAGTCACGAAATGTGCATTTGTGTGTCGTGTACTCGTGTTAACGTCATTAGTGTACTACCGACAGTAGCTCACTCCGCTCTTGAAATTTGGTAGACCACTGTTTGACTTTGTCATGGGAATTGGTTAAAGATAAACGTATAAAAATGCGAAAAATGTAATATAAATCCAAATATATTATTATTAATTACACAATTCTTTATTTTCTATATTACAACTTTATTTTTTTTTACTCACGGTCGGCTAGCCTACCTTCCAAAGCACGAAGGAGTCAGAGGAGACAAATGAAACAAACACAGGCTGCGTCGGACGTTGTTAGACTACGTATTTAGTCTTGAGTAGTACATGTACGATGTACTAATAGGTGACGGTACTTGACACTGTACTAAAAGAAACGTTACCGAACGCGAACTCTTATTCGGACTAATCGGACTATTCGTACAGTGTACTAGGTTATCCAAGCCCGAAACACTTGTCTGTCTGTGGTCTGTCCGAGAGACAAAGAATAAAGCGTCTCGCAATGTTATCGTAAGAGTAAGCGAGATAGGAGGTAAGCGCCCTGCACTGGTATAAATCGCTTTCAGCGCCGTGTGTTTTATTCATATAAAATCTTATACAGCGCTGTATAGTGCTTGTAATTACCAAATTTACATTGATCACATGATTATATTGTCGGCTAAATTTCTGAGTACTAATAAGGTGTACTAGTACATTAATCGGACTGTACTATTAGAGTGCGCACCTAAGAGTGTCCGATTAAGCACAAGACTATACGTATTTCATAGCACTACACACTTGCTGCCACTGCGCTCCTTGTAAATGTTTACCGACCTTAACGAACGGCCATTGTCGCCAGCGCACATAGAGCAAGTCACCAGCAAGCAACACTCAGCGTTATGTTTTCGAACTTATTCGAGCCCGAGTTTGTGACTTTGTATGTCAGTGTATGGTTCATATACACACAAATAGCTCTGTCTAATCTGACGTTAAACAGGCCCGGGACAGCGCGGCTCAACTAACTAACTAAGCTAACGCGTAAATAATTATAATAAAGAGCCTAAATATACTTGGACACCTACACTGCAAATAATTGAAGACGCAACGCATATCATAAAGCGCAAAATCGCATACGGGGGAAAGCTTAAATGTCAGCAGTGATCTGAGGGGGAAAGCCTTGGGGAATGCCTTTTTTTGGGGTGTAAGTGGTTCATCAACATCTTTGAACCAAAGCCAACCTCACCTGCGCGTGGTGCACCCTGCTAACAGACAAACGAGGCTCTGATGATAAGAGATGTAGGGCATAGCGTATTTTGTAAGCTGCCCGACTGGGGAAGGACCTCACCTCATAGAATACTGCAGCCAAATAACAATTCCTTTGAGGATTGTTGTGTTCCTGCGAGTGAGTGATGTCACTAGAAAGAGTTGCTGCGATGGCAGCGGGGGTGGCGGCGCGCGAGCGATATTTTTTGTTGCGAGCGTTAATATGGCTACGGTAACCGCTTTACATCAGACGGGCTGTATGCTTGTCTGCCACCCGACGTAGTGTAAAAAAAAATGCCTATGTCGAGCAGTATGTAGTGTATAATATCACTGATCAAACAGATTCGAATTCAAAGCTCAGGTGTAATGACTATGTAGTGAGTTTAATAAATACTTTACGGTAGAGTTCGACTTTCTAAGAAGCTACTCTCGCAGACTCTACCCGAGAGGAACCGGGAGCGTAATCTAGTTTAAAATAAAACGTTTATAAAATTCCGGTTTGCATAATAAACATTTCACAAATATTACAAAAATATTTTTCTACGTCCAACGGTTGGACCGGGCGCTGCGCTGCGCCGATTAGTTGCAGAGCTGAAACTAAACTTCACATTTAAGCTTAATGCTGCAGTCCTCTAATTTATCGACGATCGATTTGAAATGAGATCATGGAGTGGACGAAAGAAGAGCTCAACATAACTCTATCAGTTCTACTAAGTAAATTCACAATACATCGTAGCCATTACGGGAACATTTTACTTACTACAGATAATTTAAAATGGAGTTTGTTTTGCAATATCGCGGGATATGTTGTTTATGGACGCACGGCGCTGCGGGCGTCGCGTCGTCTCCCACGGTCGTCGCCGCAGCTGTCGCGCACATGTCGTCGCCGCACATGCACAGTGTCGCAGACAGAAACATGTCAGGCTCTCCGATATTTTGCACTCTATATGCGGATTATGTACGGTCAGGCGCACGGAATGTACTAGATGGAAAGTGCAATATTGCGGTTTTCTCAGGAGACAACAGCATGGGGTTTTTAAAAAAAATGTCAAAAGAATTTAACCGCTTTCCATCGAGCTGGCTGTATGCTATATATGTATAATATTTCATTAAATTGTATTTATTTGTGGCTCATCAAGATTAATGATGATAATGAAGATGAGTCGGTAATCGGAGAAAGGAGAAGATTTAGTCTGAGCATGAAAATTCACAGGGGACAAATGCTCGTAAATTTTCTTCACATGAAGGGGCTCTTATTGAATGCTCGGAGACTTCAATCAGTGCCTCCTACCCGCTATACGGTGCAGAGATTTGGACGCTGACCGACGGGGTGGTTCACAGGCTAATAAGGGTCGCACAGCAAGCGATGGAGAGGAGTTTCTGTAATGGATCGAATCCATAACGAAGAAATTCGACGGAAAACCAAGGTTGTTGACATAGCTCTCAGAGTCAGCAAGCTTAAGTGGCAGTGACCCGGCACATTTGCCGAGTCAGTGGTGACAGATGGGGGAGAAGGTCCTAGAGTGGAGGCCGAGTCTGTCGATTTGAACCCTTGCTTTGTGAAAAACAAAACTATCCGCGGGAAACATACATTTTTCGGGAATAAAAAGTAGCTACTTCAGGATGTACGAGTATATCTGTACTACGGGTACTAGTACAAGGTTTGCTTAGTTTGGGACTAAGTGGCGGTGTTTATTATGTCTGGGAATATTTATTAATTATTAATTATTAATAGAATCGAATGAAGAGAAGAATATTGACATAATGTGTTGCAATGCAGTACGTGTCGCGAAATGAAACAGAACATAATATTTTAGGTACTTAACGAGTTTAGTTTAGTACCCATCTCCCGGAACACCGTAGCCAAATAAGAATTCCCTTGAATGTTATTGTGTACAGAAAGAAAGGCAGGGAGGATGCCGGCGCATGACCGATATTTATTCATGTTGCGATCGTTAATATGGCTCCAGTAACCTCTTCACACCAGGCGAGCCGTATGCTTGCCTGCCACCCGACGTGGTATAAAAAAAACAACTTCTCGCGTCTCTGAAGGCAGGTTTGTGATTTTTACAACCATGTGGATGACGTAGCGGGTCCAGTGGGCTATTATTTCGAGCACACAGAGTAAATATACTAGGCTCCCATGTAGACGTTCACGGCCATATGGTGCGGAGGCGCGGACCTATATTTATTTAGGACCGTGTCGCACCCGCGCTCATTGGCGGGGTCTAAGCCACAGAATAATATACTAGGCTGTCTGAGTCGCGTACGATCGGAGCGGCTCTATTACCTACAAAGAGCCGGCAGCTATAACAAACACTGCTTTCACGTACGCAAATTTCTATGATCAAAAGCTGTGTGTAGCCAAACGAAGGCGAGCTTGTTCCAAAGTCATCAATGCTGTGTGTCGAAAATATTTTTACTGCACTATGGCTATTGCTCGCCTTCGCGGGTCTCGACACACACAATTACGCAGCTCTGTTAAAAAAAACGAATGTTCCCGACGCGACGTGGCGTCCGCGCGACAGATAGATATCACGCCCATGGTCACAAAAACGTTCGTCGACAATGAAACAAGTTCAGTACGGCTTCCTGTGAAACTGGATAATGTGATTAATGTACCGAGCCTCCCTTCGGCGACACAATCTTCCATCGACCCTGCGGGTGTTATGGTTGCAACAAAGAAACAGATTATTGCAAAGTTTTGTGAATTTCTGCGTTAATCAGATGAGCTTTAAGTCTATATTTATTTGTCGTGTGTTCGTTCGGCTTCCGCGACATATTGCGTTAATATGCCGTCACGATCACACCACGGGGACGACACGACTCGTCTGGGCACGTCCCGTGTGAAATGGCTGTTAGTTTCACACTGGATGTCGAGTTTTGTGAGCTAAATTAAACCGGAAGGCCATTATGTAATGAAGTAAGCGAGATTAACTAGTTTTTGAATGATTTAAATCGTTTTTGGAATCAACAAATTTACCGAGTTATTTATTTACGTACTATGCGTGTTTACTAGCAAATAACAAATAGTTTTATCCGGCCTAAGTATATACAGTACAGTATGGCGGCCAGTCTCATCAACGAAACGACTACCCGTGTCACACAGCGTGAAGCACGTGCAAACTCATATAAAGCAGTAGCACCAAACGGCAAACTTTGCAACCGCAAAGGTTAAATTAAATCTTTGTGTAAACAAAACTGCAAACATTGTTCTGTTTACTTAGTTAACGTAGCAGTGTGTGAGTAGTGTAGTGCTGGTAGCTTGCTTGTAGCCCCGGACGCTTGTACAGTCGCGACGTGTTCTGATCTTCGGGGGGCACGCAGTCACGCACATGATGAGGTAGCTGCCTGTAAAGATCTGGGGATATAGTTACATTTTGCGGTGTAAGTGTACGTTCATCAACATCTTTGAACCAAAGCCAATTTCAACTGCATGTGATGCATCCTGCTGACTGATAAACGAGGCTCTGGCGAAAAGAGAGGTAGGACATTGCGTATTTTATAAGCTGCCCGACTAGGGAAGTACCTCCACCTCACAGAACACCGCAGCCAAATAACAATTCTATGAGGGTTGTTGTATACCTGCGAGTGTGTGAGGTCATCAGAAAGGAAGGAGTTCAGCGTTGCCGGCAGTAGCGAGCGTTAATATGGTTACGATAACTGCTTCACATCAGGTGGGCCGTATGCTTGTCTGCTACCTGACGTAGTATAAAAAATAAAATTGCCGGCGATGTGGGACGGCTGCTGCGGCGACGGGACGGGAACGAGATCAACCCGAGCGACTACTGCTGCAATGGTACCGATGACAACGGGTCACACGATTTATTTTGTGTTTGCAGTAAGGATTACCACTTGGACATGACTTGTGTAGCGGCGTGTGGTTATTAGCGGTACTAACAATTAACCTAAGGTAATTAAAAGTACACTACACGTTGTAAAACCGCGCAGCTGCACCGCCCACTGTAACCATCGTGTGCGTCTCTCGTGTCTCAGATAACAATAACACCGTTTGTGTTTGTGGCGTCTCGTTTGGGCGGCCATTGTGAAATTGTCCCGAGATAATTGTAATTACGCGTGTTATCACGACGGGCGCTGCGAGCACACGCGGCGGCCGGGCGGGGCGACCGCGGCGTTTTCGCATGAGAGCTTTATGATGATAACTTTAATTAAACTGAATAAGTAGGTAAAACGTAGTTATTAATCTGGAACAAAATATAATTCAAATAGATGAAGAATCTCCCGATTTGAGATTAAACTCTGGAGTCGAACCTATTACTTATACTGTGGTCGAACTATGAGCAAATGGCATTTCTCTATATTCCTTGGCCTGGTGCGCGCCTTGAACTCTCGAAATACTATCCGACAAAAAAGACATCTGACACGAACAGGCGTAGGCATATGTACGAGTTCCTCTTAACGTTATTTTTGGCCACTCACTGTTTTCTCTCTGTACTAGCATAATTTTGGCAATACGTATCTTTTACCCAGACAGAAGTAAAGGTTAAGGACGATGTGATCTCTACGCATTTATTGTTCTAAATCTCCATCTTTACTTTTATCTATTATAACACAGTTGTTAAATTGATTGTAGACGTAGGTACCTCAAGAACAGACAGGACACGTCGAATCGTATCTCCTTCACCGTGCAAGTGACAAGTGTACCGCGGCGGTCGCTCGCGTCGCCGCGCTGCAGCCGGCGGACGGTCACTGTGAGACACTGTGAGACACTGTGAGACACAGTGTTTGGTCGCGACACCGTAATTACAAACACGTCGCGTCATGTTCAGGGCCGCTCGGCTGCCTCGAGCGGGCCGGGGCGAGGCCCGGCCGCTGGCTTGCTGGAAAATATACGATATATACACACGTTTACTGAGCACACGACGCTGAGGACTGATATAAGTTGAAGCGTTTATTAGTCGAGTCGTGCGAATAAAACATGCAGATTTGATACGCTATTTAATAAGTAAACTTAGAATTAATTAGAGTGTTAACGACTCCAACGATACATACAAATGATGTCCCTTTGATACCGAGTCCACCAAAAGAACAGACGAAACATCTCACCACACTCACGGCGGCACCGCGCATACTGTTTCGCTGGCAACATTTAATATTATGTTTCTATTGGAAACAACCAAATTTTAATCTATATGGTACGGTACGGTACCGCCGCTGATAAGTTATTTATATATCTGTAGATTTTTATCACCATAATTTGAAAGTGGACCTCCCCTTTTTATCCGCAACGCATGATTTTACTTACGATAGGCACAATTTTAAAAGTAATTTTAAAATAGTGTGTAACGTATGATTTTAAAAGTAAAAGCATACGTTTAAAATTCTTAGCCCTTTCTAATTTTCTTTACTGCTATAAATATTTTAAAACGTGGAAAAAAAATTCACCTCCCCGCCTAGGTGGGATTGAACCCACGAACCCACGATGACCGGTCGAGTGCTCTTCCAACTGAGCTACCAGGAAGGTTTGTGATGCTGACGAATTTTTGCATTTTATATTTTACTGCGTGAGTCACAGTGTGGCGCCATCTACCTATTAAGTAATTACTCTACTAAACAAGGCATAGCAATCCACCGTTGCAGTGAATTTCAGCTATTTTTTGATAACACCAAACTTATTATATTATTATTATTTCAAATAGTTGTTTCAGCGAACTTGTCAGAATATCATATATATATAATAGGTCTTTACCTATGAAATTGCCGTTGTGCAGTACTGGCCATTTCAAATCAAAAAATTTTTTGTTTGGCTAAGTATTCTAATTTCAAATTAATTTTATTTTATAAACATGGAATTCTTTTTCCAAAAGTAGTCATTTGTTTATTGATTAGTTAGTGTTATTGTTATTTTCATCGCATTTCAATCTTCTTCGTCATCATGGATACGGTAAAAATTCGAGTAATTATGGAATATGAGTACCGCCGTGGCAGCAACGCGGCACAAGCGGCACGCAACATCAACGACGTTTACGGAGCTGACACTACAAACCAACGCACCACCTGTTATTGGTTTGCTCGCTTCCGTTCTGGAGATTTCGACCTGAAAAATGAACCTCGCGGTCGTCCGAAGACTTTGGTCGACAATAACGAATTAAAGGCGATCGTGTAAGCCGATGATACACAATCTACGGCTGAATTAGCAGCAGCTTTCGACGTTAGCGTCAAAACAATATTGGTCCATTTGCGTCAAATTGGCAAGGTAAAAAAGCTTGACAAATGGATGCCCCACGAACTCAATGATCGCCAGCGCGAATTACGCGTCGAGACGTGCCTTGCACTGCTCAACAGACACACAAATGAAGGAATTTTGAACCGCATTGTTACCTGCGATGAAAAATGGATTCTGTTTGATAACCGCAAGCGCTCAGCAAGTTGGTTGGATCCTGGTTCAGCACCTAAACAATGCCCTAAACGAAAACTTACCCCTAGGAAAGTGATGGTCACTGTTTGGTGGTCTAGCGCCGGTGTGATTCATCACAGCTTCTTACCAAACGGGGTGAGCATTACTGCAGATGTGTACTGTGAAGAACTGAACATAATGATGGAGAAGCTGGCACGTCTCCAACCAGCATTGGTCAATCGCTCGTCTCCGCTGCTCCTGCACGACAACGCGCGACCTCATACTGCACAGCAGACGGTCTCCAAGTTGCAAGAACTGAGGTTGGAAGCTCTCCGTCATCCGCCCTACTCGCCAGACCTTGCGCCTACAGACTACTACTTTTTCCGGAATTTGGATAACTTCTTGGCGGGAAAAAATTTCAATACCCGAGAGGCAGTACAAAATGCCTTTGAAGAATTTGTTGCCTCCCGTCCAGCTAATTTCTTTCAGAAGGCCATCAATACAGTGCCACTGCGTTGGCAAAGATGCATTGATTGCATGGGTGATTACTTCGATTAATACAAATAAAAAATACATGAAAAAAATTTGTTTAAATTTGTTTAAATTTTTTCATACAAAACGGCAATTTCATAGGTAAAGACCTAATTTTTAAAAATGGAAAAATTCCTTACTGTATTGACAAAGCTAAAGATGGACTAAAATTATCACATATCGACAATTTAAAATTCCTAAAGTGTGGCCAACAACCGGTAAACCTACTTGCACAGGACAAGATGTTCCCGCTCGGCGCTCACCGGGGACCTTCCAGGAATCAAGTTATTATGTGTCGTAACTTTGAATAGACTGCAAGGATTTCATGCGTTTTACAAATTGCTTTCAAAATGAGTTCGTGTTGTCTGTAAAGCAATAGCTGGTACAATGTATCATTGGATGTAGAGAATGGCACGAGGCGTTGTGAGAGAAATGCACCAATAGGGTTTTGAAAACCGGAATGCAGCCAGTAATTTGGAACTTGAAAGGTATTCTACGAGTGCCACGTAAAGTTAACGTAGTTGTACCTATAGATACTTTCTACGGTCTACTTGCCTCTATTCTGGCAAGAGTAATTGCCCGGCATTCACTCAGTTACGCGCCACTCACCGTAGCGGCGGCAGCAAATTAGCGCTAATCAAAAACAATTAAATTATTGAAAAGTTGTTACTCAAATCAAATGGCCTACCTGTGTGTTTAGACAGTGTACTATAATAATAATTTAGGCAGCACACCTCTCGACACCCCTGATTCACTCACACCGGTGTTGCCCTCGGCCGATTTTTCTTGGCTTTTCATCATTTTTATCATTTTCTTTTTCAGAATCCATTTCGAGGGCCCATCTAGTGAGCGGGATGTCCTTTCTTTTTTACTCTCACGCCCACGAGTGAGCTCGTCACCACTCTCAGTGAGTGACGAGCGGTGGCTCGTACTCTCACTCTAGAGAGGAGGTTGCTTAAGACGTATAGGCAAACTGGTTAAACTGGGTTTTGATTGCTTAGTGCGTGCGATGTTGCACGCACTAAGCAATCAAAACCCAGTTTAACCAGTTTGCCTATACGTCTTAAGCAACTTCCTCTCTAGAGTGAGACTGTAATACACGTGTGTATTACAGGAATAACTTAAACAAGCTTTTACAAGAAACACCCTTTATTACCCACGTCGACCAATTCATTTGAAACGTACTGTAAATAAAAATATCCGTCCATAAACGAGGGTTATGTCGCGAGCACGGATTCAGTAACAACTAGAGAGGCTACATGACGACTGGGTCAGGTCAGGTGATCATCGTCACTACCTACGGGCTCGAAAATATAGCAACATCATGATTTTCGGTCATGATGATTTTGAACATTAGAATTGATATATTAGGTTGGGGAAAAAGTCTTTTCGTATTTTATATGAAAATTCAAAACATTTTTTAATAAAGTTTATTTACATTTAACTAAAGTATGTAGGTGCCATTTTGTTCGATAACTTTTTGCCATCTTGTAGGTAGAGACATGATCCCATTACTATAGAAATTTTGGGACTTCTGTTCAAAAAACCACGACAAGTGGTTTTGGCAGTCTTCTCGTGATGTTAACCT
Organism: Hypsopygia costalis; assembly: GCA_937001555.2. Lineage (NCBI taxonomy): Eukaryota > Metazoa > Arthropoda > Insecta > Lepidoptera > Pyralidae > Hypsopygia > Hypsopygia costalis. The sequence continues at coordinate 189,826 of OW443343.2, read as the reverse complement.
GACATTGCCTAAAGAATTCTGAAGAGACCGAAACAGGTGGAAATCAGAAGGTGCAAGGTCAGGACTATACGGCGGATGCATTAACACCTCCCAGTCAAACTCTCTTAATTTTTGCTGAGTGGCTAAAGATGTGTGAGGTCTAGCGTTATCATGATGAAAAATCACACCCCTTCTGTTAATTAATTCCGGCCGCTTTCTCTCAACTTTTTGCTTTAATCTCATCAGTTGTTCACAGTAGAGTTCAGAATCGATAGTCCTGCCTGGCGGTAACAGCTCATAATGAATAATGCCCTTCCAATCCCACCATACACACAGCATCACCTTGTTGCGGGTTAACCCGGGTTTTGCCAGAGTCTGTGAAGCCTGACCGGCCTTTGACCACGACCTTTTTCGCACGTTCTTGTCGTACGTGATCCACTTTTCATCACCAGTTATAAGCTTCTTCAAAAACGGTTCGCTTTCATTACGTCGTAGTAAAGAATCGCAAATGAGTACACGGTTCATTAGGTTTCTTTCAGTGAGATCGTGAGGCACCCAAATATAGAGCTTTTTAGTGTACCCAGCTTTTTTCAAATGCGCCAAAACTGTTTTGTGGTCAATTCCTAATTCTTCAGCTACGTCGTAACTACTGATATGCCGATCTTGCTCCACTTTTTCAAAAATGGCATCCATTTTATCCGTAACAGGGCGACCAGAGCGACGTGCATCTTTCACATCAAAATTTCCTGATTGAAAACGCTTAAACCAAATTTGTGCTACTCTCACAGACACTGCACTAGGTCCATAAACGACACAAATTTTTTTCGCAGCTTGCGTTGCATTTTTACCTTTTTTGTAGTAAAATTTTAAAATGAATCGAATTTCTTCATTAGATGCACTCATCTTGACAGTAAAAAAAACAAATGAAAATCACACATTTACCTAATTTGAATTTGGAATTATCTTTTTTAAAATTTAAACTTTTTAAAGATATCAAAACCTGCCAGATACAAATGGTATAACCAAAGAGATTTTATTACAAGTTCAAACATACTATAATGCGAAATGACTTTTTCCCCTACCTATTATAATCCTGCAGTTGAAGCACCGTTGGCTAACCGACCTCTTAGATCTTATGTGCGATAATTGTGAATTTCACACATAATCAAGTTTGCGAGGCGGCAGCGGTTCATTGGTTACTTTTTTTTCTTCTTTTTTATACCACTAAAGTGACAAACAAGCATACGGCCCGCCTGATGGAAAGCAGTTACCGTAGCCTAAGAACTCCTGTAACACCATGGGCATCACACGCGCGTTGGCGACCCTGTAAAAACCTCTTCACACCCTTCTTGAAGAACCCCATGCTGTAGTCTCCTGGGAAAACCTCGACAGGCAGTTCATTCCAGTTTGACAGTACGCGGGAGAAAACTTCTCTGGAACCGCGCAGTACGCGACCACTTAGGCTCTAATGTGTGAGGATGAATTCCCTATCGATGGCGAGCGGTGCGACTGTAGAAGGAGGCCGTAGGGATCATGTCAAACAACTCCTCTGAACACACCCCATTGTATAATCGGTAGAACACAAAGGGACACAAAATCTCTTCTCAGACTTAAAGGTTCTAAACCGTCTGTCAATTCGGGATCGTCAACAATCCTCACAACATGCCTTTGAACCGAGTCACAAGGTGCAAGCTAGTATCTAGGCGCTCCCGCCCATAAATGGCAACAGTACTCCATGTGCGGCCGGACTTGAGCTTTGTAAAGCAGAAGTCTTTGCCGCTAGTTGAAGTTCTGCTTGGCCCTGTTAAGCACACCTTACTTTTTTGTTTTTAAAAATTATATTTCTCTTTTGACATCTGAATATAAACTAAAGTTTAGGAGCTAAACTTAAAGTAGCAGTGTGATTGTGAAGTACCTCAACTCTACATTCAACGCACTTCACATTACATACACACCGGTACACGAGCACTATCGTAATTATAATTTGAATTGCAAATCTATCTGATTCGTGTGGCAGCGTGTGTCTGTATGAAGGCGTCAGTGTATTGTCACAAAAGAGATAGGTATTGCTCTACCAATTGTAAGTGCACCGACGACGACGCGCTGAATGCAACCTGCGGCATCTAGTCTCGTTTTACGTCTGCGGCCGGCCGTCTTCACCACCTAGCGCCTCATAATCATAAACCACAGCGATCACGAAGGCGCGACATTTGTTGGCAGTTATCGTTTTTGCGAGCGACGACGCTTCATTGCGGCATAACTAGTACTTAGACTAGTCGTAGTGTAGTAGTACTTAGATTTCTCACAGATGTCACGGAGAGAGGACGTGATGTGAACCGAGAGGTTTTGTTGTGAGGTTACGACATAGCTTTTACTATTACGATGGGTTCTCCAGAGTTGGCAACGTGCGGCTGATGCCCCTGGGGTCGCTGCAACCATTGCAAAGCTTTACGATAACTATAATGTAGAGTCGTACCACAGTATAAGAAATAGTACGTTCTACTCTATCTACTGTAGTCTGGATGGCAAGACAAGTTGACAAATTGTCTGGTGTAAGTGGTTCATCTACATCTTTGAACCAAAGCGAACTTCACCTGCAAATGGTGCACCCTTCTGTCTGACAAACGAAGGAATGGCAAAAAAAAGTGTCACAGCGCGCCAGTGATATTTCATTTTGCGACGGTTGCGGTAACCGCACATCAGGCGGCCCGTATGCTTGTATGCACGCGACGTAGCAAAAAAAATATATGGAGTGCTGGTAAGTATTAAAGACGGGCCGAGCGCGTACACCTCACGTTACACGCACCAATGTATGTACCGTGACCAGTGCTCTGCATCAAGTTCACCTACCACAGTATATTATTATGTAGACACGCGCAGCATCAACAATCGCTATGGTAATTCGATTTGAAGAAAGTGTACACAACGTCTACGAGTTGATACAGTTGTCCAAACACTCGTCCGCGAGACGTTTCTCTTTAATAATACGACGTAAGTGGAGTGGGAGCGACGCACCACATCGCCGGGACCACCTCACGGGTGTGTGTTCTGACATGTGACGACGGCCACACAAACATCCACGACACTGTTCTAGCAATTACTTATACTGTGGTTCTAGTTTAATGATCGAAGGTGACGTTATATTTACTTTACAGTTTACTTTTCAGCTCCAAAAAGGATGGAACTTCAGTTGTGGCATACGATAAAATATCTGATGACCCATCATCATCATCGTGCCCGAACATAATTGCTATAATATAATGTATTATTTTCGGCACTGTTAGGTCTTTTGTTAATATAAGTTAAAATTTCTGTTTTCTGTGTTCCGTATATGACCTTTTGTTGCTATAGAGAGAAAAAAAAGTTTTAAAACTAGCTGCGAATCCATGTCTTCATTCGTGGAGTAACTTCAAATTTTTGTAGTTGAATAATGTTTTATTTGTAACTTCAACTAGGAACTACAAACATTTCCGAAATAATAATAGGTACCTTATGTGCAGACCTATTGAACCTTCAACCACACCCGCTCCGAAGATTACCCCGAAGGTTGTTTCAAGCGGACGCGGGAGCGCCTCGTAGAGTGCTACGCGCGAGACATCGTTGTATCGGTAATACAGTGTCCACTGTAATGAGAGCTGTCGTTGGCTCTGCACAAACATGAACAATCCGGCGCACCGGGGGGCCGGTGGGCCGGTGGGCCGGTGGGCCGGTGGGCCGGTGGGTGGCTGCGGAATAACAACTAGCAGGGAACACCGCTGGAGCGGCTCGCGGCTGCCTATATAGCGTGTACTAGCTCTAGCGCTATAGCGCACAGATAAGTGAAGTGTGGGTAGAGACGAACTTCTTAGCTTCCATGGATTCACCGTGCGGGTGCCGGGTCCATCGTGTGGTAGAGAGAGAAACCCAAGCAGATCCCGAGACTTGTGACACGGGTGTAGGTTTAAGGGGCCCCTTTCCGACGTACATCAACACTCACCTTCACTACTTGTGTTTCTCTCCCTGCCCTGCCAAATCTGGTATGAACCTGCTAATGCAGCTTTAGATACTCGTTCCAGTATAGAACTTACTGCACTTCTGGACAAGCCAAGGTCTTTCAGCAGGTTATAGAGAGATTTTGCTGGTATACCTCTCGCTCCTACTTCTACAGCGTATAGATTAACTACATAGCCGCTTTTTGTTAATTCGTTTAGGAGGTCATAATATTTGTTTTGTTTTATCGCGTGGTCTTTGGGTATGTTAGTTTCCCACGGTACGGTAAGCTCTACAAGTACTATACGTTTTGTAGCTCTGGAGAAAAGGAAAATGTCCGGTCTGGATGTCGAAACAACCACATCTTCTGGGATTTTATAGTGCTTTTCATACGTGTCCATTAAAATAGTCCAGTCAGGTGCTGCACTGAGGATTGAGTAAGGCTTGTTCTTGGAGTTTGAAGTTGAGCCTCCTTTTATAAAGTTAATTTGTCTTTTGTTTGTCGTTAATCCTTTTTGGGCTCTAGCTATTGAAAGGCTTATGGCTTCACGTATGATTTGAAGTACTCTGTCATGGCGATGTGAGTAATGACCCCTATCAAGGAGCACCTTGCATCCCACCAATAGGTGCCTTGCTGTACATATCGCCTCTCCACAGGTATAGCAACATTTTTCAGAGGCTTTTCCCCACCTAACTAAGTTACTCTGGTCAGGGAGGGTCATTTGAAAGGCATTAAGATAGAATTTTAATAAGGCAGGAGACCAGTCATACAGCAAGGTGCGCCACTTCAGAGCTAACGGGATGCAAAACTCGCCTATGGTTAACCACTCACTTTGCATTTCTAAATTCATAGCGTGCACTTTGTAACTGTCATTTTCGTCTTGTTGTAGAAAGGTTTTTACTATGTCTCGGTCTTCCCTTTTCTTTCTCGCGCCCAACCCAGCTCTATTTGCCTGTGCACCTACCATAAATTGTTTGTGGAATTGAAGTCTAGATTCTAGGTCTGTGGCATTTTTGTCTTTTGGGAGAGATTTAACTAATTCGTCTTGCGACTTTTGCAAAACATGCGTTTTTGTAACTCTCAGGTGTTTATAGAGTTCAGAAGGTTTCTTTAATTTCAGCCCAAAACTATTGTGATCCCTAAATAGAGTCGAGGGATCAGCCGGATGTGCCAGTCCGAACCATGACTTTAATATCTTTATGACATTAGCATCTAACTTTGCCAAGAGGGTTTTACCGAAGTCATATACTAGGAAAGGCCAAGTGAGACGTGATGTGAGATAGTTGTCGTATATCCATGCTTTTTTAATATTACTGATAGGCTGTTGGTCTACCTTATTGAGGTCGTTAATGAAATTTTCGACAACTTCCCCCAATGATGGTGTGCGTCCTTTGTAATCTATCTTTCTACCAAGAAATTTGAAAGGCACTGTTTCTGCAATCGTAGCAACTTTTTGGCCGCTTATGGAGAGTTCCGGGTCGTAAGAAGTGTATTTGGTATTTCGTCTACCCAGACATAAACAATGACATTTACTTGGTTTCGCCCTCAATCCCTCCGTCCATGTACAGAACTCATCGACTTCATTTAACAACTCCTGACACTGTTTGGGATTACGTGTAAGTATTGCAAGGTCGTCAGCAAAGGCTAAGATTGACTCAGTGTACTTGTTGTTGATTTTAAAACGGTAGCCCCATTTCCTTTCATATGATGTCAATTTGTCTATTAAAATATTAATAACTATGTTAAATACTATCGGTGATAAGCAGCACCCTTGGAATAGTCCCACACTGTATTGTAGTGGCTTTGTGTATTCCTTGTTTACTGCTATGACGAATTTTAAATGCGAGTAATAAGAGTTAATTATGTTAACAATTAAATCTCATGTGTTCTGGCATCTTTCAGACTTTCTGCTAGTAATGTATTGTGTTCCAGGCATCCAGAAATTCCAGGCAAGAAGCCTTTCTGGTGATTGGGCCTGAAATACCTATTGCTGATCATGAATTTTGATCAGAAAATAAACTCCGTATTATATTTTCTTTTGGATTCTAGATCTAAGCTCTTTTATTTTATTGCATAATATATTTTGTTTGGTAAGTCCCCATATGTTGCTTATTCTGTAGCGATGACCTAGCTAGAAGAGCACTCGAGACAGGGCTCAGGACGCGCGGCCGGCGCGGCTGCGTTATTATTCCTGTGGCCCCTGAACTTAATCAGCATTTCCCTCGACTGACAGCGAATTAGACTCGCCCGGGGCTATTCGATTTAATATGGACATTCGCCCCTTGATTGAGACAATCTAGGGCTATATCCGTTCATGTCATGTGACATTTCACAAACACATTTTTTTTATACTGCGTCGAGTGATCCATACGCATACCGCCCGCTTGATTTGAATTTGAAGAGATTAATACTAGCGACACACCCCGACTTCATTCGTGTGGGATTTTCACCGTTTTTGCAACATTTTTCATTGATGCTCGGCATCTATTAGTCGAAGCGTGATGTTACGTAGTCTAACTCAAACTAAATAGGTCAACACTAAATGATCTTTTCAATTTGAAACAGTTGTTCCTGAGGTGAGCGTTTTCAATTCAACCAAACAAACAAACTCTTCAGCTTTATAAAATTAGTACAATAGGTATAGTACAGACGGGATAATGTAAAGCGTGTGCGCATGGCTCACTTACACTTTGTACTTTGGGTTGGAAGCGGGGGAGTGACTCGAGTCATCGCTATCACCTTCCACATCCACTATCCAAAACTATTCTCACCTGCACGTCTGTTGGCAAACGAGGCTCTTCCTACTAGCAAAAGCGAAATATTGCATAGCGATGCTCAACCTGACTGGGGATATTTGTCCGTAACAGACCGCAGCACCACCATCCATACGACGCCCTGGAGTATTGTTGTGTTCCTGAGGTGAGGGAAGTCCTCAGGAAACTCCTACGAGATGCTGCGTTAGGACAAGAAGTGGATTTGGTAATAGAGATGTGCAAACTTCTGATTTCCAGTGGAGAGAGTTTTCCAGTGGCCTTACCTACTCGCGGGGTTTATGCGTGTATGAATAAGCGACTAATCGATACGGTAACTGAATGTATCTGTCTTTTCCACCGGAGAGTATATGGAATGGTTCTCAGCTGATTGAAATTCAACGCTAACAATAATGAGCCAACGTGCCACAGCGGTCGCGGTGACGCACAGACATTATCACATGATCTGTTTACTGTAAGTCTGAGCTGTAAGTGGCTGAAGCCGCGGCTCCCGCGCTGTAACAAAGTTACTGAAGCCGCACGCACGAGGCCGCCGAGGCTCCCGCCTCGTATCCGTACAACATCGCTCGGCGACTATGAGCTCGTTTGTAATCAGCTTTATGACGGTATGTGTGTGCTGCTGTCTTATGTAAGCGACTGCGACACGATGTGATATTTTATAATGCGATGATAGAGGAGATGTGGCTTATGAGAATAGCAAATGTAGATGACTCGGAACTCATTCAAATCAATGACACGTGCCTACTTTCTTAAATCTGTTCAGGAATTGCAGACATAATTATTTTCTGATTACCTATGTGTATCTATATGTATGTGTGTTTATACATATGTATATATACATATATATATATATATATATGTACGGTTCTACCATATTAGAGCCAAGCGTATGTCAGCAATTTACGCGGCAGCGCCTAATATATATATGAATTAACAACAACACACAGCAGTTCGCGTTCGGTAGTAGTTAACCGCGCGTGCTCACAGACCCAAAGCCGTCTCACCAGCATCTCGTCATCAGCAAGAATAAATTACTATCAAGTTTCATTTAAAGGGTGTTCGAACCGTACATCCTTTTTGGTCCTTCGAATATCAGGACCTAGCGAGTGCACATTCAGGACTTCAGACTGTGTACAGTGAGGTGAACCAGCCATTGTAGAAACTTTCCGCTGCGCACTGTGCTTCGGGAATCATACCAAAACTATCAAGGTGTTAGTCGTGGGCAAGCAAGGCTCGCGACAATATCAAGTAAGATCTTTCCTTTTTTTATTATATAACTTAAGATGGAAGATCTACTTTCTCAACAATCCAAAGCAGGATCCCTGGGGAGGTACCGACAGCAAGACTGACGAGATGCTGAGGAGACAGGCCAGCAACTTCAGAGCATTCCAGAGAATAGCATAGACTTAGTTTCGGTAACAGATAAGTGGGAATTCGATGATTTCTTACATACGATACAGGTACGTTGGTCGGCAATATATTCACTTCATTTAGAGATCTATAGCGAATAAGAGGGTCGTAATCAAGAGAATGACCAAGAATTTTTTAGTTACGAAAATACGTACAACGATATCAAGAAGACAATTAACAAAAAAATGTGGTCGGTGTGTCATAGGGATAAATCAACACCTCTTCTGGAGCTCCCTTATTTCAGTTCAAATTTTCACCAGTGGGAATCGTTCAAAAATCTCTTCACTGAGACTATTTACAACAACCCATCGTTATCAAGTTCCCAAAAGATGCAGTTTCTCAAAGCAAAACTTAAAGGGGAAGCCGAGCGATTAGTACAGCATCTCCACATTAGTTCCGAAAATCATTCTACTTGTTGGGAAATCCTTAACCACAGGTACAATAACAAAAAACTTATTTTTACATCGCACATCAATACTTTAACTAACTGTCCCGTAATACAGCAGCAGTCATCTAGTCAGATCAAGAGACTACATGACACATCATTGGAGACCCTAAATGCTATTAAAAATTTAGGCGTGGATATAAGCACATGGGACCCATTATTAGTCCATATATTGTCTCAAAAGTTGGACCCCGATACTCATAATGAATATGTAGCATCGTTAAAACAACCAAGGGAGCCTTTGTTACAAGATTTTTTGGACTTTTAGAAGCAAAATTCACAGCGTTAGATAGCTGCCGGAAAAAGCAAGAAAATCCGACGCTAAAACCTAGCTATAATTATAAGCAAGTTGCGAAATACAAAACAACATAACTATGTCAAGTAGCCGAGTTACGCAAGCCTCGACCAGCAAGAATAGCAGAACTACACATGTCCAATTTGCGAAACTGCCGAGCATGGCTTATACTGTGCAAAGTTCAAATCAATGTCCGATCAAGCAAAAATAAACGTAATTAATAACAAAAAAATATGTCAAAATTGCTTATATATCATCAAGGAAAACCATGTATTTCCGAAAAACTTTGTCGGGAATGCAATGGGCATCACAATACCATCCTGCATGATGTTTATAGTAGGTTAGACCTCAGGAGTCTATCAGTTTTAAACAGTTTTAAACAGCGTATATTTTAAACAACTCGAGCAAGTACAGGGGAATACGCATGTTTAACTACAGGGCGACATGCCGGAAGTTTTTAACTACAGCGATAATAAAGGTCCAAGCCTAAGATGGATCTCTAGACAGCATACATGCTCTTTTAGATCAAGGTTCCCAAACATCATTGTTATCGGAGAGGGCAGCCCAGACATTGGGTCTCCCGAGTAGACAGTGTCGCGGTGTCGTATCAGGTATCGGAGACCGCTCGAATAACTGTAAGGGAATTGTTACATTAAAATGTTTTTCTATTAATAGCGATTATACATTCGATTGTGATGCCTTAATTATGAACACTTTTGTATCGGATATCACTTCACTAATTATATTAAAATCAGGGGGATTCAATTTGAGAAAATGCAAATCCTACTCTCCAGAAGTACTCCAATCAGTTAGCAGCAATAAAGAACAATTAAACTACATACAATTTCACGGGAGCTGAGTCAACAAAAACATTGGACCTCGGCTGGAACTCTAAGCAAGATGAGTTCCATATTTAATCACGAATAGGGTCGTCTCAGCAAGTGGCGACGAAACGAACATTGTTATCAGACATCTCAAAATTATTTTGATCCTCTCGGTTGGCTATCTCCTTTCACCATGAAATTAAAACCCTAAATCCATGCAGCAAGAATGGATACATCTACGGGAAGATATCAAGGTCATCAATCAATTACATGTACCAGATGGATCGGATCAACAGAGCATAACAAGATCGAGATTCATGAGTTCTCAGACGCATGCATCAGAGGTTACAGCGCTGTAGCGTACTGTAGAATAACAAAAAATGGAGTCTCTTCGGTAGTAATTATCGCCGGGAAAACAAGATTAGTGCCTCTTAGCCAGAATATCTCACTACCTGGTTTAGAATTATGTGGAGCACTCCTGTTAGCAAAACTTAAAGCGAAAATCAAACACTGCTTATCAAGTTACGTGGTACTAGGTTGGCTAAATGGTGAACTTGAAAGGTAGAAGTCATTTGTCGCAAACAGAATCAAGCAAATCACTTAAGTGATACCGCCAAAGAGGTGGCGCTATGTCAAGTCAGCGGAAAACCCAGCCGACTGCGCTAGCCGTGGGCTTACAGCCACCCAGTAAAAAAAAAAGAAAAAGAAAAAGAAATCATTCACTGTGGTGGAAGGCTCCAACCTGGCTATTAACATTCGATGAATCAAAGACTACGCCAAATCAATCAAGTATGGTGTTTCTCACAGATCAAGAAGTGAGAAAAATTAATCAAATAACAATTGCTTTAAATTAAGAAGAAAGCATTATCAAGCAATTATTAAGCCAGTATAGTTCTCTATCAAAAGCATCGAGAGTTTTAGCATGGATCTATCGCATCAAATCATTAAAACAAACAAGCAAGCCTTCTTATCTCACTATCAAGGAATAACATCAAGCAAAAATAAAAATTATAATTTCCGTGCAAAATGAAGAATTCTAATCTTATTAAATTAAAGGGGAATACGATATCAAGTAATAGCAAACTTTGTATGTTCAACCCGTTCTTGGATGAAGAGCAAGTTCTCCGAGTGGGTGTAAGACTACAAAATGCTCATATTAGCAAGGATATGAAGCACACCACATTAATGATATTAATCCCCAAAAATTGTCGCTTAGCCGATTTAATCATAGATGAATGCCACGAGCTCACATATCACGTTGGAGCCCGTGTTACATTAGAATTTATGCGACAATGGTACTGGTTATTTGGAATCAAGACTACCAAACAGCAACTTAGCAAATGTGTAAAATGCAGGCGACACAGCCCCAGCATCCAACTTCAGCTTATACGTGTAACCAGCCCATCAAGATGCTGACTACACACCGGTCTGGATTATACAGGCCATATGTATATCAAGTCCAACAAGGGACGAGGGAGCAAGACCTCAATGGTATACATAGTAGCATTTGTGTGTATGGCGAGCAAGCTGCCGTACATTTATCATTTATTCATTTATCATTTATTTAGCATTATCAAGTCCAACAAGGGACGAGGAAGCAAGACCTCAAAGGTATACATAGTAGCATTCGTGTGTATGGCGAGCAAGGCCGTACATTTATCATTTATCAAATATTTAGCATTATCAAGTCCAACAAGGGACGAGGAAGCAAGACCTCAAAGGTATACATAGTAGCATTCGTGTGTATGGCGAGCAAGGCCGTACATTTATCATTTATCATATATTTAGCATTATCAAGTCCAACAAGGGACGAGGAATCAAGACCTCAAAGGGATACATAGCAGTATTCGTTTGTATGGCGAGCAAGGCCGTACATTTATCATTTATCATATGTTTAGCATTATCAAGTACATTTATCATTTATTTATAATTATCAAGTCCAACAAGGGACGAAGAATCTACATAGCAGTATTTGTTTGTATGGCGAGCAAGGCCATACATTTAGAATTAGTACCTGAATTAACTACAGCAGCATTCCTGTCAGCACTGCGCAGAATCGCAGCGAGACGGGGAGTACCAGCTCATATCTACAGTGATCAAGGTACCACATTCATTGGAGGCAACCGAATAGAATGTGAGGAAATTAAGCAGACATGCAAATTAAGCACAAATGCAAATTAACTGGCACTTCAACGCACCATCATGGCCGTCAGCAGCAGGGCTGTGGGAAGCGGCAGTTAAAAGCTTAAAATATCACTTGAAAAGAGTAATAGGAGAACAGCGGTTCACGTTTGAAGAATTTAGCACGTTACTCTGTCCGATAGAGGCGTGTCTCGACCAAAGTCCTTTGTGCCCATTGACAGAGGATCCAGACGACATTTTATAACTATCGGGCCGTCATTGGCAGTATATGACACAGAAATAGAATTAAGGACACGATGGCGATCTGAATATTTAGCACAATTATCGACTCAATCGAGACAACATAATAATCAACGACGTCGTTACGATTAATGACGCCAACCTCCCAGCAGCAAAATGGGCTCTTTGACGAGTCATAGAACTACACACGGGAAGTGACGGGTACGTCAGGGTTGTATCGTTGAAGACAAAAAACGGTATTATGAAACGTCCCGTAGTAAAGCTATCAGTATTGCTATATAGTCATACTGAACGGCACGATCAAGAAACGGAATCGATATCAAATCAAAAGGCATCGATATCAAATAAAATGGTATTCTCACTCATGCTGTTCATAATGACTCTTATTACCAGCACAGAAGGTGCATACAACATAACGCTACTGCAAGCAAATCAAGGCTTGTACTTCGACAAAATAAATACATTATTTATTATTAACATGTATTTAATTCGAGACGAGTGGCGCCTAATAGTCTATCATGACATGAATCCGTACCGCGAAGGGTCTCAAGTTCTAAATAAACATATTAATTATCTTGAAACCACTTGTAAAACGATAAGAGTGCAATAACAATGCGAAGCGATCATGTTACAATTACGGGTTCGAGGAACTACAATATTACGACAGTGTTTTAATGAATAAGCAGCAAGCTCATACGCGATCAAGACACGGTCTTATCAATGGGGTGGGATATCTCACTAAATAAGGTACAATGTGAAACTTATAATACGTCTTCATTGCCCATTTCACATTGTCAGCAATGATAGCGAAAAATCTTTTAATACGTCTCAATAACATGCAGGAGACTTTATTACACATAATGACTGATATTTATAATGGACAACTGAGTCTTCATCTATTGACACCCGACCAGCTACGTCATCACCAGCAAATTCCTTGTCCTATGAACTAAGGTCTATCATTTCTTAAAAACAAAAGCAAGGATGTCGACTAACTACCTAATATTCGAAACTCGAATTCCCCTACAACAGAGATCATCATCATCACATCATACCTGTATCCAACTACGCAGCGATTAATATCAAAAAGGACGCTATGTTACCGATGTCTGAAAATGACATACGTTTGTGTTTACAGCAAGATACAAATATAATCTTATGCTCATTAAATACCCCAGTCTATAACATCAAGGATGACGACGGGTTTTGTCTGACGGATCAGGTAACCAGACGTTGTAAAACGACCAGCGAGCGATGTGAGTCACATGGACGGAATTACATGCCATTAATAATTATATTTATTTTTGTTGCGCTGATTGCCAACTAAAACTATTGTGCGAAGATCAAGTTACGCTATTACAGTTATCAAGCACCGGTCTATTGACGACTCCTGAAGGATGCATTCTAAAATCTAAGAACTTCACAGTTTATGCTCACAAGCAAGAGGCGAGCAACGTCTACATTAAGGCTAACGTAAGCATTTCTTCTCTTATATTTTTAACCATATATTTAATATTCCTGTGCCGGTACCTCCCCCACATGTTAATGAATCATTAGATAATTACGACAAGCAAATGGCGGATATCCAGCAAAAATTAGAGCAAATGGAGCAGACGATACCCTTATACAACGAAATATCCGCCCATGAAATCCACTATATACAATGACGTATTGTATATTTGGAGTGATCATCGTCGTTGGAATCACAATCGTGATGCGATGGGATGTAGCAGAAAGCAGCCAGCACAACAACAAAGCAGCAAGCAGACAACGTCTCCGCTGGCCGCGGATGAGATTCCGCGGGCGGCCGCTCGCCGACGAGAATCACAAGTTTCGTGTAGTGATACACAGTGTAATGTGAACCCGGGTTGTGCTAGTGTCCGCTATAGCAAAAGTGAGCAATGCTTACAAAGTGGTGATAGTGTCAATGCCGGTCCACCCATTATCAAACAAAAAACAAACCGATCAACGTCTCCAGTGTTACGCTCAGTGTACATTGTGGACGATAGAGTTAGATTTAATTCCTTGTAGCATTTTATTATATAAATCAATTATACTAACATATATTTAATATCTAGCATTGTTTTTCATCTTGTACCACCGTCATTACTAATCATTTTTTGTTATTTTTCGGCCTGGGAGCATGTACGGTTCTACCATATTAGAGCCAAGCGTATGTCAGCAATTTACGCAGCAGCGCCTAATATATATATGAATTAACAACAACACACAGCAGTTCGCGTTCGGTAGTAGTTAACCGCGCGTGCTCACAGACCCAAAGCCGTCTCACCAGCATCTCGTCATCAGCAAGAATAAAATATTATCAAGTTTACATCAAGTTTCATTTAAAGGGTGTTCGAACCGTACAATATATATATATATATATATATATGTGTGTGTTTATGTGTATATATGTACGTGTGTTTATATATGTATACATGTCGGAGCGGTGGGCTCTAGGACGGCATCAGGAGGGTTCATTGTCTACTTGGGCGTGAATTAAACACGAGCGAATACAATCTAATACCCGTATAATTAATAAGAAATATCACTAGGAAAACAGTTCACACTTCTGCTCTAGTATAATTGTTCGTACAAACTAATTATTACTAGCGTCCACACTAAACTTAAACAAAATCTAATTACACGAAGTAAAAATACAAGTGGGAGCGAATGACGAATTCGTGAGCCGCGCTCGGTCACCACCGCGTCCGGAATTCAAGTACCTACCGAGATCTCGGTTCGTCTAAATATTGTAACAAAAACAATCTCTCACTGAGCGGGCCCACGACACCGTCCGGCGGCAAGTGTTGATGTCACCGTCGTTCCCGTGGTACGCGTTTCATTAAACAATGAGAGCTTTGTAGCCTCTCAACTTTCCATAGCGATAAGCTCGCTAACATAAACAAACTACTCGGCCGCGGGCTGCGCGCCGACATACATATATGTATTTGTGTTTATACGTATGTATATTTATAAAAGTAAAATTATTTTATTTAATATGTACGAGCATTCGTTTAAATTTATAATATACCTAAATTAACACTTTAATATTCTATTATACCTTTCCTGTGCACCTGCCATGTATTATCTCTGCATCACCCTATGGTTGACTGGTAGAAAATGCTTGTAAAGCATTAAGTCCGCCTGTGTACAATTTTGTGCATGAAGTTTAAATAAATAAAATAAATAAATGACTCCCAAGTGACGTTTAGTATCTCGTAAAAGTCAAGTTTCTGCAGACCTGTGCATCGTTATCGTCCAGCATTTTATTTGTTTAGTTTTTTTCACTAGTTTGCTTTTTATTTTATTTGTAGAAGTTGCAGAACTTTGGAATTATTGCTGTAGAGGCAATACTTAAAATACATGCATATTATACATGGAAAACATCCAGACCAAAACCAATAGACATGTACGTATGTACCGTACCGTAGCATAAATATTCTGCTAGGTATACTTTATGGTCATGCCACAGAAATCAAAATAATTTACATTTCTGTGTGTTCATGTTATGGCGTTCATGCACACAAGTATTTGTCTTGTGTATATTAACATGATTTATTTTATGTCGTACCTACTTGTCGATAAAGAGACGGATAAATCACTGACTTTCTCTTCATATCTAGAGCAGCAATCTTAATTGTTTTGATTGACTGTCATACTATTATTATTTGTCAAATGATAAGTCACATTAAGCGATATTATAGTTCTTTTCCATAAAGCCACATTGCAGGGAAAACATGATATTTTACGAACGCTTTATCGCTTTGCAATAGCTTTCACGTCGTTTACCTGGGACAGCGGCAGGTGTGCCTGAGTACACAGTGAATGTCGATTCCAACTGTAGTTAACTAAATTGGTCGCCGGCCAAACTACACGCCGCCGCCGCTAAAACCGATCGGGCCTGTTTGTTTACTTAGGTAAGTGTAGCTACTCTCTATCTGGATATTGTGTTATCGTGGATCAACTAACTACATGGAAACGTATGTAACAAGAGTAAGACTGGTATAAGTCACGCGATCTTACGCGTTGCTACACCCGCTGCCTACGTAGCTGTTTTATAGAAGTTGATATTACTCACTAGCAGGAACACAACAAAGTTTAAGCACAATTTAAGGGTAATCAAAATTAGAGGCGAAGTAGTCGTCTGACTTGGTAATAAGGCTTAGCTTTTTTTAAAGTCTACCATATTAGGTGCATTTAGAAGTTCGTTCGGTAACGGACCATAAAGATTCCTTCCAGTTGGAACAAATGCTTCTGAACATGTTAGCTGCCCCATATAAAGTGACTTTTCACACAGAGTGTGATGTGACGATGTAGTGCGAAGGTATTCGTTGAAGCGGTCACGTGAACTTAACTCAGGTGAAGTTGTTCCGAGATCATGACCGGCAATTCAAAAATAAATTACACACTTAAACAATTCGTAGCAGAAGCTCAACGAAATATGAAACAGTAACGGCATGGTTCTGTTAAAACCAAAGCAGCATTATTTGAATTGCCGGTTCCTTGCTTCGCTCCTAATTCTTAATGTACCTGGAGACACTGTTGGACATTACATTAATCGCTCGCAAAATTATTTATAAGCCCAAAACAGGTCCAAAAGTGGACTCGTAATCTTTTATAATTACGTTTTTTATCTTTCGCAGCCATCTTTATGTGTCCGCGCGGCGATCGGACGTCAATCGGACGACGGAGCGGTACAACGGGTAAAGACATTCGACAACAAGTCCAAGTCTCGCGCTGAACGCTCCGTCCTGTCGAGGGGCTTATATTATAGTCGGCGGCCCTCGTTAAAGCGCGGCTTAAAAACCGCATTACAGTCGCGCTCCTAATTCCCGCGGCCGGACGTCTGCGGCTCAGCCTTCGTAATGCGAAATACTTCCACGGATGACGAAACTGCAATCTACTTCCAGCGGCTTTAAGGCTTCATTCTCCTCGACTTGGGTGATTTATGTCGGACCACACGTGCAACGTTATTAACGATTCTGTTCTCGGGGCGTTAAGGCACCGTTTACAGCGCCGCGGTGTGCGGCCGCGGCATGCGGCGGCTCGAGGAATGAAGTCCCTGCGTCTCCGGCGGGGGCCGGCCGACCGCCGGCCGTCCGTAGTCTATACGTGCGGCGGGTGCCGGCCGTCCGTAGTCTATACGTGCGGCGGGTGCCGGCCGTCCGTAGTCTATACGTGCGGCGGGCACCAAGTACGCCGGCGACCTTCGACCGGCGACTGATCCGGGTCGGGTGACGTCGGTCAGGGAATTCAACACTGCAGTCCTCAAAGCAAAGCCTCCAGCGACCGTAGGGAATATACAATTGTAATTAATAAGCATTAGACGATAATCTATGGGCGGGAGCACCTAAATAACAGCTAGCACCTTTTGACTCGATTCAGCGGCGCTCGGCGCCCTGTAAGCATTGTTGACGAATCCAAATTGACGGTAGCTTTAGAATCTTTGAGTTTGAGAAGAGAATTTGCTTCCCTTTGTGTGTTCTACCGATTTTATTCCACGTTAGTTTTCTTCCACGTACTATGAAGCTGTGGAATGACCGGCCTGTTGAGGTTTTCCCAGGAGACTACAGCATAGAATTCTTCAAAAAGGGCGTGAAGAGGTTTTTACAGGGTCAGCAATGCGCATGTGATGCCTCTGGTGTTACAGGCGTCCATAGGCTACGGTAACTGCTTTGTGAACCATATGCTTGTTTGTCACCTTAGTGGTATAAAAAAATAGTCGTGAAGCCAAGTCAGTGGCATTTGGGCGGCTTGAAAACAATGCGCTAAATAAACCACCTTCGATTGAAAAGATACCCAGACTATAGGCAAGGCTTTCTTTTGGGCGCTGCAATACTGGACAGAAGAAGGCTGAGACAACGTAATACAGCGAGGATCACACGCAATATGGGCGTTGATTTCTAGGCGGAGATTTTTTTGTCAATTCTAAATGGTACCAAAATACAGCATTAGAAGTAAATTATACAGCAGTCTGTTTGAAAGTAAGCGATGAATTAACCGCGCCGCGACGACGAGACGCGACGGTTCAAGTAACCGTGTGTACTTATCAGTTATCACCATGGTGCTGTGCAAAATGAAGTCTGATGTGTGATGTGATATAATAAAGGAATTTTTAACTCATGGTGAAGTTTACGAAACATTTTCAACTCTTTTCTCATTTCTGGGCAGGCAATAAATAGCGCTAAAACTCTATTTCACTCTCACAAACCATACATTCGGGCATCCATTAGTGACAAGTAAGATAATACAAACAAACAAACACGTTAAATGATACTAGCACATGAGGGGCTTTCACCGCATGTCATAATAAACTTTTTTTTATTGATTCTTTAAAGAGACGTTAAATTGTAATTAATAGGAAATTGCTTTTTTTTATACTACGTCGGGTGGCAGACAAGCATATGGCCCGCCCGATGTGAAGCGGCTACCGTAGCCATATTAACGCTCGCAACATAAAATTTCGCGCGCGTGCCGCCACCCCAGCTGCCAACGCAGCATCTCCTTCCTTTCTGGTGACCTCACTCAGTCGCAGGAACACAACAACCCTCAAGGGAATTGTTATTTATATTATTGCGGTATGCGGTATTCTGTGAGGTGGAGGTACAATCCCCGTTCGGGTAGCTTACAATTACGCTCCCTACCTCTCTTATCGCCAGAGCTTCGTTTGTCAGTCAGCAGGGTGCACCGCGTGCAGGTGAAGTTGGCTTTGGTTCAAAAATGTTGATGAACTACTTACACCTCAAATTGCTTATTAATGCAATGGCACAGCCCACAGCAATTATATCACGTGCCACACGGCTGTCTCATTCACCACACCGCTCCACACGTCAACTCTGCTATCGACTATTCTGTATGGAGAAGGTGGTGGTGAAACGTTGAGAGATTCGAGGCAATCGTGACGTTACTCCTTATCCCGGCAGAACTGTCGTCAGGCGCTCGCCACCATCTCTACAATCAAAGAACAAATCAATATTACTTACTCGTAACAGACGGGCGTCATGTCAGACGTGCCGGGAACTACGCAAACGAGATTAACGGCTTATGGCCGCCGCCATCGCCGCGCTCGCAGCGGGGCGCGGTGCCGCGGTGACGTGCGTAGTGACACTACCTGTACGTGATAACTTAATTTCCAAACGATGGTCACTAAATATACTCTGACCACGTGCATCCTGCATTTAGATCATTGATAGAAATTGTAAATGGCAGGCAGCGGCCGACCGCGACGTCAAAGCTCGTGGCGCGGCCCTCGCAGTCGCCGGCCGAATAACGCAAAGATCATGCAACGACCACACATTGTACAAGCGATTGATTCGAAGAACGTGATCAATAAACAGCCCTTGAAACCTCTGAGATTAATATATATATACCACAGATTTGACTCTACGTACTTAAAAGAAAAAGATACAAAGCGATAAAGAGTCGCAAGATATATCGACGTTTATGGCGACAATAAAAGCGTTTCATCTGTGAATGAGACTCTGGCGCGACCTCAGTATGGGAGCCTTTCTAAAAACGTTTTCACGTTAAATTTTCCAAACCAATGTCCAATAGATGTCTCGCTTCCGTCAGCTTCGTCGTATCGGACACCGAACACCGCGTGTACTCGGGCTCAGTCTTACTTGGTCCTTTTTAATCTTTTAATATCTGAGGGAATATGAGCCGTCGCCCGTTTCCAACTGTCACTGTCGTTAAAATTGTCATTATCTCCAATCCCCCGTTGTAAGTATGCAGCAATGCCTATTGCTGCATACTTACAACGGGGGATTGTATCCAAGTTGGGTTGGTATCCAAGAAATCAGAGAGGCAGTGTCTTGATTTTAGACAAGTCGATATCAAGTGGAGCGAGTCAGGAAGATGAGGCGCGCTGCGGATAGTCCTCTCATTTCTCATGATGCAAAAAATAAAGTTCTCATATATGTGCGGAGTTTGATTGTCATGTGCTGTTGTGTCGTCGTCCTCGATAACAACGGCGGCGATACATATTATATGTTCGTGTTATTTATAGGATAAATAAATCGAAATTCTACTACTACTTCCTCAGTGAAGGCACAGAATACCTAACCAATATCTAATAGTAGGACTCGCCTCGCCATTTGACCTGCTCCCAATGGACAATTCAAAAATAAATATGTCGCGCCATCAAAATAGAGCGACATTTCACATCAGAGTGCTCTCCGATGTATGAGACGGTATTATGATATGTATGAGTTGTGTGATGTGTGATGTGTGCGCCACACACACGCCACACTGCCGCTGCTCGAACATGTTTATTAAATAACACGTCACACCTCACTGTACACAAAAAATCTGTACCAACTAACTGCACCAACTAGGTAGTAGCCTAGTAGGTAGTCTAGTCGCGACTGAGATTGAGTGAGGGCCGAAATCGAGGTCGAGTGAGTGACTCGCTGAGTGTATGTTTTCCGTTGATTTCAATGGAAAATGTATTTGATGATCATTCCACAAGGACATGATCGATCTCAATTTTTTTTCGACTCAAACCACAAGCATGTCGAGTTCTTTAATTGTGACAAGATTCATCAAAATCGGTTCAGTGGTTTTGGAGCCTATTCATTTCCAAAAGTGACTTTTCGGTGTGTAAGTATAAGTACCTACTACACTAATTCCAAACTCTCGATATCAGCAGTAATCAGCACGCTCCCGCGCGCTCACGACGACGTACTGCTCTATGTTTACTGTGGTAGTAGAGCAATGAAAACTCGTAGTCGGGATGTCGGGAACTAGACTAGGGACTGAGTTCGTAATACGAGCGGGTACCGACCTATTCCTTGTGTAGGTACAGTGCAAGCGGCGAAGGCTGCGGTAGCCGCTTTTACATTTCAAACATATTATGATATTATCTCACATACGCGTCTTATTCCCGCGGCTCCGCTCGAGTCGCAAGAATTTCTGTACGGAAATATTTATTACAACTTTAATTATATTATTTGCCGAGACTTTACGTTGTACGGTGTCGGAGCGCGGCGTCCTGTGTGTTCGTTCCGACACAGTTGTGTTCGTGTGGTCGCCGCGGCCGACTGCTGCCCGTACCACAGAATAATATACCCATATCTACAACAAAACACAGCACCTACTACAGTAATATTTATTTATTGTTGTTTGAGAGAAGGGACCATATAATGTGTGACGTGCGATATTCAGTATGTCTGCAGGCGCACGTTTAACATAACTATGTTTAATGCAGCGCACATGGCACACGCACGTGACCCGTGACGTCATCACCTACACCATCTTGTGGCCGAGTCGTGCCGTGGTCGTGTCGTGTCGCACGCTCGAGTCTCGTCCTGTGCTGGGCCAGCCCATGTCGTGGACATCCGCATGACGACAAACATGTCTTTTCAACAATGAATAACAATTCCCTTGAGGGTTGTTGTGTTCCTGCGAGTGAGTGACGTCACCAGGATTCGAAGGAGCTGCTGCGTTGGCACCAGGGGTGGCAGCGGAAGCGGTATTATTATGTTGCAAGCGTAATGTGGCTAGGATAGCCGTTTCACAACAGGCGGGCCGTATACTTATTTGCACCCGACGTAGTCAAAGACATATATTCATTTCCTTCTTATGTCACTCAACCTGGATGACAAACAAACTGAAGGCGGTGGACGCATCGAAGAGCGAGCACTCACCCTCCGCACTTGTACAGTAATACGGACAAGGAAACTCCTCGCCGCCCCTTGGAATGACTGATTGAAAATCCTGTCCAACTGGCTGGCTGCTCCCTCTAAAGTGGCAAGCCCATACGGCCCACCTGATGGAAAGCAGTTACCGTAGCCTATGAATGCCTGTAATACCAGGGGCATGACGCGTTGCCGACCAAATCGCATCGCTTGCACCTTGCACGGACATTATACAGCAACTGTTAACAAAGAATCATTATTCTGGAGTCCGGTACCTGCGGGAGTAATTGTATTTTTAGGCTATCACGAACACAAGGAGAAATACTGCGATGAGCGGGTGTGCTCGCAACACAGTCGCAATGTACGAGTGTGCATGACTTACACAATTTGTTCCGCGGCCCGTCTGCATTTCATTGTTGTGGTCTCCAACCGCAGGCCTTCGTGAGCCATTTCCTCGCCCTCGCACTTCCCCGCACTCCCCCGCACTCCCCGGCCGACAAATTGTAGCAAAATCTCACAAAGAAAAGCACAAATGTGCTCGATTTGTGCTTGAATTATGTTTTCTACACGACACGACATTACTTTGATGCTCTATGACTATCTGACACGTAAAGACAGTAAGCGGCGATACTTAACGGAATGGCATCGTCTCTCCGTCGCAGCCTCACAATGCCTGCCGTATGGAACATCATGCACCGGGCTGCGTCGAGTGGGTCGGTTGGTTCGTGAGTTCGTGAGTGCACTGCAAGCAGGCAGCCTCCAAGGCTGGTACATTAACTACATCCCTGAACTAACAGTCTATGGACCGTACTGACTTCTTATGGCCTAGTGGGGAACAAGAGTGGCGGTTGGCAGTGTAAATAAATAGGTATTTAACATGTTAGTAGATTGTGGTACCAAACCAAGGTCTCACCAAAGGTCGCGGATAGCATTCCTACTTATGGCCTTTACTACTACTCGTAGTGCGGTAGTGTCATCGCCTGACTTACTTGTTGTTTCACGAATCACTTCAGGGTCGACAAAGTGTGTGTCTGAGAGATTATTTTAAAAACTGCCCTAATATTTGTCCTCAAAATGTCATTGTATATGGCCTTATTTGTCAACTCGCAGTGTAAGCTGGCGGTGATTGTTATTAATGTGCAATTAATGCCGCGATCAGAAATAATTACAAGAAAATACTGTTTGGGCGACGCGGCGGCGGCGGCGCGCTGCAGACGCCTTTCACCAATAAATGTCAACCGCTGCGGAGGAAAGGCGTGAAAAGGCGGCGTTTAATGTATACCAGTCAGCGTCACGGAGAAAGCAATCAACAACGCTGCCTGCCAAGGGTGCCGGCGAGGTCTAAATATCCTCCATGCCGATGCGATACCCTGCACAAGTGCACAGCTAATATTCTATACGCTGAGGAAATTGCTTTACATCGGGTTGGTCGTACGCTTGCCTGTCACCAGACGGCGATATGATATATACTCAATCAAACTCATGGAAATAGACTGTGTGTGCACACGCTCACCTTCATTTTCACAACATGATAGGCTCGATAAATGCACTATCGTATTTTTTTTTCATCCTCATCAAACCTACATAAATTCAAGACCAGTTAATTGAATTTGTAATTTATAAGTCGGTCTAGTCTCGGTGGGTGTCAGAGGGCTCTATAAGGCGACGTGGGTCGATAACTCGTTCGTTCACAAACTCACCGAAATTTAATTAATCCGAAGCCTGCAGACACAGAGCGATATGCATTTGCAACCTCTGCAGGTGCAGCTCTCACGGTGCACACTGTGGGTATTTGTTTAGGAACAGCCCAACGACGGAAAGACACTGTGGTGTACAGCCAAATAACATCATTTTTATATATCTAATGTAGGCTACGGCAATCAATATTGGTTAGATCTCGCGAGCGGTGGTTTTTGCGCCTACTAGCGCCATCTATCGAGATATATATATATATATATATATATATATATATATATATATATATATATATATATATATATATATATATATATATATATATATATATATATCGGGTGGCAGACAAGCATACGGCCCGCCTGATGTGAAGCGGTTACCGTAACCGTATTAACGCTCGTAACATAATATATCACTTGCGCGCCACCACCCCCGCTGCCAACGCAGCATCTCCTTCTTTTCTGGTGACCTCACTCACTCGCAGGAACACAACAACCCTCAAGGAATTGTTATTTGGCTGCGGTATTCTGTGAGGTGGAGGTACATTCCCCAGTCGGGTAGCTTATAATTACGCTCCCTACCTCTCTTTTCGCCAGAGCTTCGTTTGTCAGTCAGCAGGGTGCATCACGAGCAGGTGAAGTTGGCTTTAGTTCAAAGATGTTGATAAACCACTTACACCCCAATTCTCCCGCGAGGGTGCGAGTGCGTCATCGCACCTCACATCATCGCACTCGCACCCTCCTAATACTTATACAGTCCACTAATTATATCACAATCGGGCTCACTCGTACTAAACCAACTCTCGCCGTAGTACTTCCGATAATCACCGTTTCCGACTTCAAAACCTCTTAGTTAGCGCACCCAGGATTGGAGGTTAAGTCTACCTGCCCGTCTCCTATCTAAATCGAGTCTAAGTTGTATCATCACGGTACTGTTCAGCGATGTCTACTGTGTCTGCCAGCGGATTAGTGTTGTCGGTGTCGTCTCGGAGCCCTACAGACAGCGCTGTTTCAAATTCCACATTTTTCGTATCGTTGAATTCGTTTAACTATTAGATAAAAGTCGTTTATCACTCGATGAAGCGGCGTCGTCTCGGTCTCAGACAGGCATTTTTGCTGTGATTTCATCGACCGGCGCGTTAAAAGAACATAATATACTGAACCGGCCGTCGGCCGGCGACGCCATAAATATACCCGGCCCGCTCTTTGTTATCGTAACTAACAAATAAATAAACATCTACTGGAATCCATCCTGTGCGGAACTATGCCGCCCTCTGCCGCCGTTCCGACCGCGGCCAGGGCCACGCATCTCAGACAGAACTGAAAAACACACTGAACTATACTCACTATTAGTTTCTGTGACTAAAAAGACTCTATTGAAAATAATTACGTTTAATAAAAAAATAAAGCATCACGTCACGTGGAGTGCAAAATACTACTATTGCACAAAATCGAAGCACAGAGTGGATGTAATATTTGCCTACTTAAATAGCGCCATTCACGCGCAGGGCTAATGCATCCTCAGAACATACAAAAAAGTCGCACCCTTCACACATCAGACTTGATGATCAGACAGACGTCCGAGGCGGCTTCATTTAATACACGCGTTAATGTTGAAGCATTTATGTAATCTAATTATAATTTCCATCCCTCGATGCAAGTCGCGAGACATGGCTGTGACAACTGTGACAATGTATTATTATACTGCCGTGATTATGACTGTGATGTAAACGGCAACGTAGAAAATAATCGTGTCCCTTGAAGCTTTACATAGTGGCTGCATTGCGTCTCGTTTAATGAATATGTCTCTCTCAATGGAACTAAATCGTCATATAAATTTTACTTATTACCGCGATATTGCTCCATTTTGCGTGATGCAGTTTCAAGCGAGCAAATATAGACGGCACACGTATGTGTGTCGTGATTGTAGAAAGACTCCCTCCCTCTCTCTCTCTCTCCAATGAAAATCTTAATTTGCATAATAAGCTTGCATTGCGCTATCCGAGAGCCATGAGTAGCCACGTGTGGCGTTTCCTACGTTTCTATGACTTCATGAGGCCTACGACTTTTCTTATTTCGGGCGCAGATGGACGAAAATATTATTTAGCCATCGAGATTCCAACGTTTCATTATAATAAACATCACCCGCCCGAAGCGGGCGTTTATTCGCTTTTTGCGACGACTGCCGGCCGACAAATATTGCACCGCCCGCTGCCACGTAGCGCAGGGGGCTCCACCACCACTTGTATTACCTACAATATTTTCAGAGTAGACAGAGACGAACAGATGAGGAAGCATACATCAGGCTCCTCCAAATTGGGCAAACGCAGAGATTGACGAGAAGATATTTTATAAACTTACAAAATCAAACGATGTTTCAGAACATGTCCACTATTGTCCACATCTACTATGCTACAAGTAGATATTAGTTTTAAACTTTAGCGTTGCACGATTTGTGAAAATAACAACGCGAATTAATGCGATCATGCATAAGGGTATTTACATACCTTTATTATTGCCTGACGTTTCGACCAGGTTGCACCGGCCGTGGTCACAGGCTGACTGTATGGTATATGGTAGGTATATAACCCCTATGCATACAGATCTGGTGAAAGAGAGGTGTAACCCCTCGCAGAAAAGCGCAGCCAAATTCCTGCGAGTGAGTGAGGTTACCAGAAATAAGGAGCAGCGGGGGTGCTAACGCTGGCTCCGGCCAGCGTTAGCACCTTCTTGGGCGTCCTGAGTAGTAAAAAAAAAACTCTGAACAGATAGCGCGTCACGTCGGCCTTCTGCCTACCTCAATTCTTGGCCATAGACGCCTCCACAGTGGTACATGTAGCTGGCACCCGGTACTGCACACTCTGCAGCCACAGACCAAGGATTTTTCGCTAAGCTACCTGTGGAAGGCACAGATAGAGACCATAAGGCCCACCACGCAATGCTGTATGCACGGCGCGAGTGGATGCATGACATAGGGCACTACTAGTGTATGTAGTAATTACCTCACTCTTTACACTACACGGGCTCAGTAACACGCCACTTTTGGACTAAATTATTTAGTGATTCAGTTATAATACGTAGTATGGTCGTGAATATGTCTGCATACAGGGCCAACCAATGGGCGAACAAACAAACCGGCCGCGGCGGCTCATAAATATGGTGATGCCGTGCGCGACGTCGCGTCACTACGAGTATAACCCGCGACAGCCTACGTCACGTAAACTGTGATATCAAATTGTACATAATACTAGCTTGTACCTGCAGCATTACTAACGTCTTTTTAGAGATAAAATACATTTCTGTAAGTAATCCGGAAATAACCAGGGATTGTCAACGTCACCGAGATAAGTCTCATCGACTACGTACACCAATTAACAATAACAATCGCTGCTCATCGGCTTTGAATACGGATCATACACTTGGGAATCTTCGCTACGTACTTACCTACGTAGTGTTACTTGTACTTGTACTGTGGCTGCGCTGTACAAGACTGAAGACTGGCAAAATAAAAGAGAACGAAAGAGAATACGCGTATGTTAGAGCGAGATAGAATATGAGATGATATTTTTTCACCATGAGAACCTGTAAGAACCCATAGCCTTTGACATGAGAAAAGCTCCCGCTTAATTTTAAATAGTTTAAGCAAAAAAAAATAATAATCTTATGTGAAATATTGAGTTAATTAGAAATGGTACACCACGGTTTTATGTGCAGAACCTGGATGTAATTCATGTAATAGAAAAAACCCAGAAAATATTACACTTTACATGTACATTTTTTTGTTGTTTATTCGCAATGTGTGAGACTTGCCAGAAAAGTAATATACAAACGGATAGAAAAATTCATTTACTCTAACGCATACGACCCGCCTGAAACGTAGCGGTTACCGTAACCATAGCCTTAACAATATATAAACAAACACTCACAACATGAAATATTGGTCGCGCGCTGCGACCACCGCTGCTGACTCAAAAACTCTTTCCAACCTGGTGACCTAACTCGCAGGAACACAACAACCCCCAAGGGAATTGTTATTTGGCCATGAGGTGGAGGTACTTCCTCAGACGAGCAGCTTAAAATTACGCTGTGCCCTACTTCTTTTTCGCCAGAGCCTCATTAGTAAATCAGTAGGGTGCACCAACGGGTAGGTGAGGTTGGCTTCGGCTCAAAGATGATTATGAGCCATTTACACCCCCTCTTTTCTTTCTTTCTTCTGTACATTTTCTTTACACTCCTTCTATACATTCACCTTCGACTATACATGCACATAATATGAAATACGTGAATTTCTTATCATCTGGTTAAATTTTACCGCCATCGTTGTGGTTCTAGAGATTGACGGTGTCAATTATAGATAAGACAGAAATAATTAGGTGCCGGTCCGAGCCGGTACGGCTGTGTCGCGAGCTCTGTGACGACGAGGCGGCCGGACGGACGCGGCCGGTGACCTAAACATGCTTAGACCGACACCGACCCGCGACACGTGACCCACGTGCCGAACGCCGCCCGCCCGCCCGCCCGACGGCCTCCGATTTAGACACATTTTTTTTTTAAGTACAGTCACAGTACAAGCAATACTGCCCACCCGAGTCTAGACCGCAGTAATAGCTAGCAAAAACAAGTATTCGAAAAATTGGCGCCAAAAGTTTACAATGTGTAAAAAAACAACAAATATTTTTTTCATAAAATTTTCAATGCAAAGTGAGAGGATAGACTTACAACTTTACAAGCTTTGAGCTTGTAAGTCTATCCTATAATAAATATAGAATAAATATAGTTTAGCTAAAAAATATGAAAAATAAGTAAATTATGGTCATTTATTATTTTTTGACCGAGTTACTACATTTAATTATTTAGCGAAATGATCTTTTAAACTGTTTAAAATGCAGTAAATTAAACTATTACTGTACTTTCAAATATTAAAATACCATTAATACTAACAAAAATGCAGTACCTAACGTAGTGACAATACTGCATAATATGGGGTTTTTCAGAATAAAGAATGGGATCACATTTGTAGTAACAGTAACTTCAGTACATTTTAAAAAGTTATTTTGAACCAAAAAATTGATCTTTTATAAAACATAAATTAGAAACAAAGTCTAAATTCATTTAACTATAATAAAAGATCAAAAGTAACTAAAATTAGATATCACTTCTATTTCTAATATTAGTTACGTATGACATTTCTTAACAAGTCTCCGTGTAATTACTAATTAAGCACATTTGTTTTAAATAATAAATAATTTGACCTATGTACTAATACTCAAAGATGTACTACTTTGAGATCCTATAACACGCACGACAAGGACGAACGAAACGAGAGAAACTGTTTATCGCTGTTAACGAGTTGTTCCAAAAAGTCGTTAGCAGCGATATACACTTTCTTTCGTTTCGTTTCGTGCAAAACAGCAGTAAAGTTATGCTATCGGTTTTGCTTTTGAGTTATTGAGTAACTACTGGATTCCTGACGATATTTTCCGGCATAATATCCTCGCCGAAGGCTGGACGATGAAATTATATAAAAGTGAAAATAATCTTCGACCGGACCTTCGAGTGGTCGCCAAAATAAAATGAAGAAGAAGAAGTTTGACATTTGTATTGTAAAATAACCTAACCTAAAAAACGAAGGAAATAATTTGTGATCGGGTACGAACGAGTCGTCGTATATATTAGGGTTTTCACTAGCTCACTAAAATTTTCAGAGAAGACGGAACGAAAAGTACTACAAAGAGAACGAAAATACAAACAAAGCGAGTCGTAGTCGAACCGGGAGCGATAAAATAGCGTCGAATTCGAGGCGGCTCGGCCGGTATTTTCGGTGTCGGAGATCGTATCGCGGTCGAGGGGCGAAGCGCCCGAAGACAGGCATGGAGGACGCGCCGCGGGTGACGCTGTCGGGCGGCGGCGGCAAGGACGTGGTGGTCGTGGCCTCGCGCCGCGAGCTGGCCGCGCCCAGCCGCGTCGTGCTGCCGGAGCCCGCGCCGGCGCCGGGGCTGCTGCGGCCCGACGGGACCATCAACTGGGGCTGCCCCTGCCTCGGCGGGATGGCCTCGGGGCCCTGCGGGAACAACTTCAGGGACGCCTTCTCCTGCTTCCACTACAGGTGCTACTTTGTTTCATGAAATGATGCAATCTACCGCAACGATTGATGATCAACGATCTCTGTCGAGAATTTAGAATCTCACGTCGGAGGGTCACGTCTCGATTCGATGATAATATTTCGAGTATTATTTTATCGTTGTTATTAAGTGACTAGCCGTCACCTGCGGCTTCCCCCGCTTGCTAATTTTTCTAATTAAACCGTTTTTCCCGTGTAAATAAGATTATTTACCGACATAAAAAGTAACCGAATACTCTACAGAGGTTAAACTATCCCTGTAAACAAATCATATCAATCCATTGGTTTCTTTCGACAGAAAAGAAGAACAAACAAAAATTATGTCTTCGCCTACTATGACCATATTTTTAATAAAACATTTCTTCCTCATGTCTTTCGAAATAAAAACTAATCTCTCACTCTTCGCACCATCTCTATACAAAAGCATCATGTCAATTCATTAAATGTTTTCGATGTGGAAGAAGGGCAGACTAAACATTTTCACATTTATACTATTAGTATGGATATTACCACAGGTAACATCCATACTAATAGTTTGTACTAATAGTAATACTAATAGTACTAATTTTTTTGTTTCCATAAAGTCAATATTTTTGAAGTAAATCTCCTTTTCACACATTTGACTTGGGAAGTAAGCTGGTGAATGGTTGACGAGAGTGACGGAAGTTGAGAGCGAGTTATGAGTTAGTAGAGCTAAAGCACACCCATTTTGTTTGTAATCTGTATATTCCCTAATGTTTATAACTTTAAAATTATGTAATTAATCTTCTTCGATAAATTAATTAATTTATTGATTAATTGCGTAGAATTGACAAGAAGTTTTATTCAGATTTGTTATGACAAATCTGAATAAAACTTCTTGTCAAGTTGACAAACATTAATGCTAGTATTTGTGATGGCCGTCAATTCTGAAAGTATTTTATATAATATACAGTACAGGCATACATGTTTGTTTGGTCAGTAAATCACTGCTACATTTTATTTACTTTATTATACTATTTACATTAAATTTTACACTGCAAGAGATCAATAATTGATCTCGTCCATTGCATAGATTCTTCAGTACAAATATCTATTATATTATAAATATTTCATGAGATTTGAATTGAATTCAAACCTGTAGTACAAGTGACCGGCCCATACGCATGTGTCATATCATAATGGATAAAGCCATTAATATATCATCTAATTACGTTCCAGTGAGGCGGACCCCAAGGGCAGCGACTGCTATGAGAAGTTCAGCGTGATGCAGGAGTGCATGGCCAAGTTCCCCGAGCTGTACGGGAAGGACGATGACGACGAGCTCGCGGCCGCGCTCGAGGAGGCCGGCACACAGCCCGCCACCGCTCAGCAGCAGGAGGACGCCGCGCGGCCACAGGCTGCCGGAGATAAATAGTGCATCCTGTGGATTGCTTGTGTCCCAAACTGTGCTGTTTTCAGCTGTAGAACTTTGTGTAGTGTAATAGTTAACGAAAAGTACACTTCAAATTATCCAATTTATAAAAATACCTCATTTTCTATCAAACCTGTGCTATTAATGACTAATAATTACTTATTTGTGCTTCGAAGGGCATGTTAAACCGTCAGTCCGGCTGTTGTCATGAGGTGACAGTTGTTAAGCCAAGTCAGTGGCCTTCTAGCAGTGTGGTGGAGTATGCTCTAAACCCCTCGGTTGAAGGGAGACCCGTATCCCAACAGTGCGATGATTATGGGTTGGTGCCAATCACTTTTTCATGTAAAGGAACACCAATGTTGTTGCACATACTGATGTTGGTTGTTAGCACTCGAAGGAACGTTGGTTGCATATGTTATATGCTCTGTTCATTGTCACTGAGCTTGAATCTCCTGAACACTAAACGATCCTGACTGTGACACGTAGGTGGAGTATGAAATCTTAAACAACTCGTAAACTGTTTCTGTCTGTTCGGACAAACAAGTGGTCTATCAGGTTTGGTAACAATTTCTAATAAATGTAAATGTGCCTAAGGTCAATATAAGAAAATAAATCTTAATTAAAATAATACCGACCAATGTTAATCTATAGATGATAGTTCACTTCGTTGGCCTCCTGGACTTTCGGGCAGTTCTTAATGGTTTTCACAGAGTGTGCAACATGCGAGGGAAGCTTCTGGTGTTATTTTAATTTGCTGCAGTGAATACCATCACATCTGGCTCACATCATCACCAGTTAACATCTGGCTAAGCCATTTCTCTTTCATCTTAGTGATCCTAGACACACTAGTATGACTATGGATTGGAATTGTTTGACTGCACAATGTTAGGTAAAGAACATAAGTCTTCTCAGAATAGAGAATTCCTATCTTTTATAATGCGTCAGCAGCATTTTTTTTATGGTAGTCAAAATGTCAAGTAGGTATTCGTTACTGCGGCCCGCAAATCTATTTAGTAATTAGTAATGGCCCAGTCAGTATTGTATATGGTTTGGACGGCCCTGTACTAGGTGTCACCAGTCGTGTGGCCGTGACGAAAGTTTACCGTTTCGACGACCGCTAAGTAAGTGATATTCTTGTAGGTGTCCCAGGAGTTGGTTGGCCGCGTGTTGGTTACTCGTTCCATCAGCTCGGAGAACAGAGAGCTCGATCAGCCGTCGCCCTTCTCGGGCGCGGGTGTTCACAGACTTCCACGAAGACGGTACTTGCCGTGTGAAATACGTTAGTGGGAATAGGCGCGGCGCGGTAGTTTGGGCACAATTCATTTATTCTCATTGTAATCAGTCATGTCATTGTAATCAGTGTCACTTTTACACGGACAGCATTACAGTTTTCATCACCACTGTCGTCAGGCCCTCTCGACTTATGAATATCGAAGGACGATAATGCCCTGCGGACGTCAAGTTGTGTTATTGAGATTTTCGGCTTAGAGTAACCGCACCACGGGATCCTAGGTGGCACGGTGTCTCCTCATTTGAAGTAGAGGTCGACGCGAATAGTCTGCCTAGTAGACCGGCTTTCTTGAACTTAAGACCAGACTTCAATCCGGTTTTCGCAATGGTGGCAAGGACGACTGGCAGCCTTAGCATGCGACCAGAAAGCAGGGCTCTAGGGTATATGACGACATTGACAACTCTGTTATTATGATGAAATATTAATAAAAAAAAAAAAAAAAAAATTGGAGTGATGATTGAGACTTGGAGATGCCAAAAATCAAATAACATTAAAAAGGCGTAACCGACGGTTACCGCTGTGGCCCGTGGCCAATGATTTATTATATTTTCATTGTTTTTTCTAACATAAAATTACTGCATTTTACAAGCTGTTTGACAGAAAGTTTGCTAAACGAAGATGGCTTGGACTATTTATTGGCCCATTCAGGAGCTTTGATATGTTCTCACAAACAACAGTCATCACGTTTCATCTTGCGAGTTCTTACTATAATAATATATATTCACTTATTCTTTACAAACATGTCAATCTATAATATGGTTATACCATTCATGTACAAGCCTCGCGCTCTGTGCACACACGCACAGAGTATTATTATCAAGTTGTTACTTAGATAGTGTCATAGTACCGGACCAGAGGACAGCAGTATACATATATTAAAATAAATATTTGTTTCGTTTTATTGATGTTTTCATTACATTCCGTTTCAATCCCCGACCAAAATGAGAGCTGCTGTGTATTTGTATTACTGTATATGGCACTGTATTGCATGGGTTTATTTATCTCGAGCTCCTCCGTGCTTCGGAATGTACGTTAAGCCGTCGGTCCAGGCTGTTGTTATTATATAACAATCGTTAGGCCAAGTCGGTGGCCTTCAGGCGGCTCTCTAAACACTTACCTCCACCCACTCGCAATTGAGCAGCGTGGCGGAGTATGCTCTAAATCTAAACCCCATCGATAGAGAGGAGGCCGGTATCCTAACATTGGGAATAATATGGGTGGATGCAGATAAATAGACACGGCACTGTAGACTGTAGCTGCCGCACAGATAACGTCAATAAATATGACTTACCTCTATCGCCTCACGCCTGACTCTACTGCTATAGCCTTCGATGTCATATGCTCATTAATTTATGAATACCTCTGTTACAGTATTTTATTGTCTCAATTGTAGCATTTACGGCACGGCTATGAAACATTGTGTACAGAAGTCAGTGCGCACAACTGACAGCTTTAGGATTTGAAATATTGAAGGCTGTAGTCATAGTAAGCAGTAGATACAGGCCAGGCGATGAGCCTGTAAATCGAAACCTAACAATTGGCAGGCCAATTGTACGGGTTTTCCCACTGGTCAGATTGATGGACAGACTACTCTGGCCAACGGGAATTTTTTTTCAATTGGCCTGCCAATTGTTAGGTCTCGACTATTGTTAGATGACAGATGATCTTTTTGGTTTACTAGCTGAAGAGAAGTGTAGCCGAGTTCCAAAACCTATATCTACAGATCGATGGTGGCCGTTTTTTAGGGTTCCGTACCCAAAGGGTAAAAAGGAATCCTATTACTAAGGCTCCGTCCGCTGTCCGTCCGTCCGTCCGTCTGTCACCAGGCTGTATCTCATAAACCACGATAGTTGGACAGTTGAAATTTTCACAGATGACGTATTTCTTTTTCCGCTATAACAACAAATACTAAAAAAACAGAATAAAATAAATATTTAAGGGGGCTCCCATACAAAAAACGTGATTTTTTTGCTCATTTTTGCTCGCTATTGATAACGGCTATAGGTGGACGCTTGAAATACTCACATGATATTTAGTTATACATTCACTTTAAAAATAAATAATTAAATAAAAATAAAACAAATATTTAAAGGGGGCTCCCATTTTTGATTTTTTTTTTGCCGTTGTTATAGATAATGGTATGGAACCCTTCGTGCGCGAGTCCGACTCTCACTTGGCCGGTTTTTAATTCTATTACCGAGTTAAAGCGACGGTAATAAAGTTATTCTTCAAGTGCCATAATCACGCCCTATCTCAGTTCCGTCTAGAGATACATTTAGCAAACAACCGGGTGTTTATGAGGAAAAACGCGTGCCTTATTTAGGCACTGCCCAGGTCTCAGATCTTGATTTTAACTAGACAAAAAATCAGTTGACGCTGCCATGCTGAAGAAGCATCTGGTAGGCACAAGATGCTTCTTAACGCTTCGCTTGAAGGATCCCATATTGTATGATTGAGGAAATACATATGCCGGCAACGCGTTCCACTTTTTAATAGTGCGACATAGATAGGAGTTACCAAACTTTTTAGTACGCGACGGAATGATACCAACGGTGAATTTGTGGTACCGCAAGCCAGTACGTGTTGTTCGGTGACGGAAAGGGGAGGAAGGGATAAGGGAAAACAGTTCTTCAGAGCACTCTCCGTGGTATAGGCGGTAAAATACGCTTAGTGATCCAATATCTCTCCGGAGTTGAAGAGGTTCAAGATTCTTGGTGACCTCTTCGTCACCAATTATGCGGACCGCTCGTCGCTGCAACCTGTCGAGAGCCTCGAGGAGATACTGGGCGGAACCATCCCAGAGATGTGAGCAGTACTCCACGCAGGCCCGAACTTGAGTCTTATACAAAAGACAAAGCTGGTCCGGCGCGAAGAACCGCCGCACTCTGTTCAGGATCCCGAGTTTCTTTGAGGCTGTTGAGATGAGGCTCTCAATATATTCCCTTTGGTTAAGGTTGCAGCGAATATCCATGCCTAGCATGTTCAAGCTCTCGCGCAAATTGAGCGAAGTGCTCTGAAGGCTGGGGGTAGGAAGGAATGGAGATGTTTTAGTGGTAAAGGCGCACACTTGAGTTTTCTTAGCATTGAACTCGACCAGATTGCTGGAACCCCATTTACTAATGAGATCCAACACCCGATCCAGTTCAACGACAAGAGTCTCCCGTTTCTCGCCGATTTCTGTCTACCAGCACCAGGTCGACCGAAATATCGCCCATGAACCGTACTGTCGTCAGCATAGCAATGTACTCGTGTGGTGCGCGTTGTCCTCCCCTGCACTGTCCTCCGGGTAGAATGTGCGCGCGAGTAGTTCCACGGATCTTTTGGAGTCCAGAGTTACTCCGTCCTTTTCTAAGGGCGGGTCTCTCTGTAGATGCTATCCCACACGCTTTCCCTGTCCTGCCTTTCGCAAAATCCCTTGCAGCTTTCAACAATGGCCGTTGTTGCCTCAGCTTCGTACTCCTCCTTTGCTTTGAGGTACTCGTCAACCACCTTTGATTTCCGGACCGGCGCTGCATTCCTGATCCTCCTTTTATGTTTCGCAACTACTTTCTTCAGTCTAGTGAGATTATCGGACCACCACGGCACGTCTATCTCGTCTTTTGGCTTCTTGATTGGCATAGTCGCTTCGCATGCCTCCGTAATTGCGTTTGTGAAGCCATTTACTGCAGCCTCCAGCTCGTCAATAGTACCAATCCTATTGATTTCCGTCTCCGTTAAATTCTTCTCCATTTTTAGCTGGGTGAATTTCTCCAGGAAATCCGGCCAGCTAACCTTCCTCGTGTTGAATTTTCTGGTAGTCCTATTGACGGTCATCCCTTTGGCTTTTGCTAGGCGAATGTTGAAGACTATGCCGTTGTGGTCCGAACTCACCAGACCCTTGTCAACCCACCAGTGTTCGACTAGATCTAGAAGATCTGTCGAGCACGCAGTAATGTCGACACAACTTTGATACTGCATACCATTCCTTATCGTGTCGAAAGTTGGTGTGGTGCCATTGTTCATAATATGCAGGTCCATATCCCCAAGAGCTCCGGCCATGTCGTTTCCCCTGTCGTCGATCTTCAGACTACCCCACCAGGTGCTCTTCGCGTTGGCGTCTCCTCCGATGAGCCATTTGCGTCCAACTTTTTGCTGAATCCTACGTAGGTGGGTCAGATATGGTTCTATTGGCTGGTTCGGTTGAAAGTAGAACGAAACCAGCGTAATTTCCCAGGCCACGGTTTGTATCCCCACCACAACGATGTTATTTGTGGTGAGTTCCGGGTATTAAATGACTACGTCTTTGTCAAATACAGCAATTGCTGCCTTCCTCCTACCCTCTCCGACCGTGTTCTGGAAAATTCTCGCTCCCGACTGTGTCCCCATCGTATCTTTGTTCCCCACGTAAGGCTCCTGAATGAGCGCCACTGCTGCTTTGCGCTTTTTGGCTCCATGAGCTCTTTTGTGGCCAGGTTTTTTCTCTGGAGGTTCGCTTGGAGCTTCACCCTGTAGGGAATGATGTCGCCCGGGACGCCGTTAGCAATACGCTACTGACAACCGTGCTAACTCGTCCCGTTTCCGACGCACCAAGCAGTCCTGGCTGAAGGCGTTGTGCTCATTGTCATATTGGTCAGTTTTGACACCCCAAGTAACACAGTGTAGCCGTATAATGGCCGACTTATGGTTTTAATGTATCGTTTTAGCATTAAAACCCAAGTTCTATATTAGTTTTATATACGTTTATAATGCTAATTTGGGCACAAATTAAACAGCTTTAGGTTCTTAATAGGTTTTTTATTCACATTACAGAAGCATTATACCAGCATTACTATGGTCAAAAAAAGTTGTAATCGCATTACAGAAGCATTATACTAGCACTATTACTGTTACTGAAGTTGTTAATCGCATCACAGAAGCATTATACTAGCATTACAATTTAAGCAAAAGAATTATTGGAGTCCTTCAAGTGTTCACATATAGAACTCAAATAAGTCCTATATTTTTGAAAAAACATCCTTAGTGCCGCGGTACAAATGCTTTAATAGAATAAACGTTGTAATTTACTTATCGTCTAGCGATATGACTGATGGTGACGAAATTGAATAAGTTTATTGTTTGACAATATATTCTGGGTAACTTTTTTACTCTTGTTCTCATTCATCATCTCTCATTACTTGCCTTCAAATATTACTGCGAAATGTAGTTTACTGTCAATGTCAATATAGGTTTCATTGAAAATTTTCACGCGCCTTCAGTTTATAGAGCCTTTGTTAAAAATGTTATAAAAAGATATGGGTGTAATAAAAAAAACAATTGCATATTTTTGTGTAGAACGAAATTTTTGCTTGATTAACTTAATAGTTATGAATTAACTAGAGCTATCACTTTATTATAGGTCTATTAGTTTCTTACATGAGTCTAAATAATAATATTTTTTGGTTATGTAATATTTACAAAATGGTGTAATTCTAAACAGCTTGGTTAACCATAAAAAAGGCTTATTAATGCCATCAGCTGTATAAATACTCACATGTGCATATTTATTAAGCCAGACGCCAGAGAGAAGACTTTTGATAAACCACCGTAGTGTCATCGTCTGCACAGTGGTTTTATATGTGTTCACTTATATACCAGTAGAATTCATGTGAACTGAATTAGTTCCGTTACAAAATGCAATTTTAGTGATCTCTGAACGACAAAACCCATTTTCTTTTATTTAACCAGATTTTTGTACAGCTTAAGTCTGTTCGCCAAGAGTTGATATAAAGGTCTTCTAAACGGATTATTTACTACTAAGTGGATGTATGTACAGCTTTAAGTATTACCACAGTATAAGTAATAGTACTAACGTACAGTATGGACACTCTCTGCCGCTGTCACTAGTCGACCTCACCTCCCATATGGAACCGATTTGGAACCGTTCGCAAGGAATGCCACAACGTACGAATTGACGTCGCTTGTATTTTATTCTCCATTCAGTTTAAAATAATATGTGAGTATGTAAAAGATGAGAGTTATTTGTGCAGTGGATGGATGTCTCAACACATGGAAAGTAAAAAAAACAATTTGGATGGATGGATGGATGGACGGACGGACGGACGGACGGACGGATTGATGGATGGATTGATGGATGGATGGATGGATGGATGGTTGGATGGATGGGTGGATGGGTGGATGGATGGATGGATGGGTGGGTGGGTGGATGGATGGGTGGATGGGTGGGTGGATGGATGGATGGATGGGTGGGTGGGTGGATGGATGGATGGGTGGGTGGGTGGACGGATGGGTGGATGAATGGATGGATGGATTGATGGATGGATGGGTGGATGTTTGGGTGGATGGATGGATGGATGGATGGGTGGGTGGGTGGGTGGATGGATGGATGGGTGGACGGATAGATGGATGGGTGGATGGATGGATGGGTGGATGGGTGGATGGATGGGTGGATGGGTGGATGAATGGATGGATGGATAGATGAATGGATATGGATGGATGGATGGATGGATGGATGGATGGATGAACGAGCAAACGAGCATTAGTTGATAAAAAATGCTATGCAATAGCTTTACCGCGGCAGTCCCCGAGTGTCACACGTTTTTTTTTTCTTCACTACGCCCACCTGATGTGAAGCGGTTGCCGTAACCATATTAACGCTCGCAACATTAAATATTGCTCGCGCGCTGCCATCCCCGCTGCCAACGCAGCAACTCCATCCTCTCTGGTGACCTCACTCACTCGCAGGAACACAACAACCCTCAAGGAAATTGTTATTTGACTGCGGTATTCTGTGAGGTGGTGGTACTTCGTCAGTCGGGCTGCTTAAAAAATACGCTATGTCCTACCTCTCTTTTCGTCAGAGCCTCGTCTGTCAGTCAGCAGGGTGTACCCCGTGCAGGTAAGATTGACTTTGGTTCAAAGATGTTGATGAACCACTTACACCCCCTTACATGTCCGACTAATAATTGAATAATGTCAGCCCTAGAGAACGTCACTCAAACATAGGCACGTGTACAGACGTCATTTGGTTACTACATGCAAAAGCGCCATTTTTGTATGGAGTGGCCGGGGTTTGGCATTACTATAACTCACATGTATTGGATTAAAGAACTGCTAGGTGTACAACAGAACTCAATTGATCTCTCAAAATGCAAGCACTACAATGATACAAGTTTACGCTGCTAAGCAGCTCTAGGCTTTTACTTACCATTTAAAAATGCTATCATACAACCAAAGGTACTGAAAACAGCTAAAAGCTGTATAGCGGACTTACGGTGCATTATAATGCAAAATGCATTATAATGCACCGTATCATTGTAGTGCTTGCATTTTGTTTTGTCGTTCGCCCGTTGACAAGTTAACATCGAATTTGTAAATCTCCGTTTTTAATTTGTGACTTTTTAAGTTTAAACGTGCATTTGGTGTTTAAAAACATACTCTTAACCCTCTACTGCATGAATTATGAACCGGTGTGAAAAAAAAATTACAATAGCATAAATTGACTTTATTGGTAGATCAAAATAAAAAATCAATGAAAAAAAAAATTTTTTTTCTAATACATAAGAAGATTTTTTCAAAAACCATATATGGTTTCGTATGCGATAACTCCAAAATGTTCCATAAACTAAGCCACCATATATGGTTTCCCATGCATGAACGTAAGCTCAGATAAAAAAATAATAAACACACATTCGAAAAACTATTAATGAAAAAGACAAAAACAATTTCTTTTGTCGTTATAGCATAAAAATACTTTACACTTTTTACACTTAGTGAAGGTTAACTTGGAACACAACTGGCATATTTGCCTTGATTTTTGCCAATCTGGAAAATGTTCAATCGAATCTGTACGGACTGATGATATGGGCAACTCTTGATGCCTTGTTGGACGATTTCTTTTTTTAGCTTGGGTAGGAGTGGTCGGATTTGAGTTGATTGCTGGACTCCCTTGGCGACTGCTTATATTGGAATTATTTGCTCATCAACAGCGAGAAACTCTTCTTCTGGGACAAGTAAAAGTTGTTGTCTTATAGCTTGGAGTAAGAAAAAATCTGCTGGGGTTTCCAATTCTTGAAAGAAAGAAGGAAGTTCTGTCACTCCCCTAAATAAGTATTTCTCCTTATCATAGGAAGGCAAATTACCTTGTTTCCATAGAATTTTTGTGGCTTTTGATTTCTTTTTCAGTGATAAAGAAGACAATGGAGTGTTATCCTCTTCAGCGTAAGATGACTCCGAGTCCGTTTCAGGAATCACAACAGGTCGTCTGGGCTGTCGAGAGCATTGAACAGGAAACTCACTATCAGAATCAGAAGCCAGTTCATCATCGCTGAGTGATCCATCGCCAAGTACTGGATTCACCAGCTTTGAGGAGCCATAGAAGCGAGCAGGGTCCATTTCTAATAATAACAAAAGAATACATTTATTACATTGTAGCATACGAGACCACATGTGTCACATTAGTTTCACAACGAAATAAGCTGTAACGTATACGAAACCATATCTGTCCTTCTAATAAAACTCGATA
Organism: Hypsopygia costalis; assembly: GCA_937001555.2. NCBI lineage: Eukaryota > Metazoa > Arthropoda > Insecta > Lepidoptera > Pyralidae > Hypsopygia > Hypsopygia costalis. The sequence continues at coordinate 149,110 of OW443343.2, read as the reverse complement.
CATTTATATCTTATTACAAAATATAACACATTATTTTATTACACAATGCTAAAAACGATACTAAACTATATAGAAAAAATATTGTAGTTCCATTTACTTACCTTTTGATATTTATAATCGTTGATGAATCGGAGCCGTTTAGTCAGCAACACAAACAAAGTCAACGCGCATTTAGATTGCTCTGTTATGAAGAAAAATCGTTCTACTCTACATGAAACAAAATATAAATCGTATATTGAACGACACCTACAATGTAAATAAACTGCATTCATTATTAAAAAGTACCAACTTCAATGAAAAAAAAAATCATGAAAACACAAAACCATATATGGGTTCGTATTCAGTAGAGGGTTAAATAGGGAAAGTGCTGTGAGTGTTCAGGTTGTGCTGTGATTTCAAAGAATTTCTAAATTATTGAACAATTTGTGATAATAAAAACATTGTCACGGTCAAGGTTGTCTACCTGATATCGGCCATTAATTTCGGTGCGGGCGCATCGGTTCATCCCACTCGCACGCACTATCCCTTCGCATCTGCATCCTTGTCATCCTACAAGTGTCTACGAGTGCAACGCTATTTGTTATATATACCTACTCACTGATTATAGGAATAATTTGTTTACTTGAAAATAACAATGGCATCGAAATACAACATATGTGTAGTATGCAGCAAAAATATAATCAGCGAATGCATACATTGTTCCAAATGTAAACAAACATACGATACTACATGTGCTAACATTACTGAAGAGGCGCTTAAAGATTTAACGAACGACTACTTAAGTTACTGGATTTGTACAGGATGTAGCGATAAACCATCTGATATAAGAGAATCATCTACATCTGAAGCAATGTTTGGTTTTAATAATGTTACATTGCGCACGAGAACCGAGTATACACCGTCGGCGCCGGCGTCGGTGCTCGACGAGTCCGCTTTGAATGTTATTCGTACTGTAATTCGGGACGAGATGAACAATATATGTAGGGAGCAGTTGAGCACTGTGGTGCAAAACACTGTTGCTGAACAATTTGCTGTCTTAACGAAGGACAATCTATTTATAAAAATGCAAGATTTAATACTGAATCTGATTGATCTTGTAAACAGAAACACTGCTTTAGAAGATAAGCTCCGAAAATATGAGGAAACTGATAGGACAGTGTTACCTTCATCGGAACCTGATCAGAACAGGACTGTGGGGACTTACGAAACACCACAGACAGGCGTGGTGAGTCACCCTATTAAAAATAAAAAACCACAACAACAAGAAAGTGCCAAAGTTAGATCAAATGAAAGAACGTCCGTCACCGCATCAAGAACTATTGCAGCTGTACCAGGAGCGACGCAGGTATCGCTTTCGGCCTTATCCGTGATGGCGGGGACGTCGAAAGCAACTATTTGTAACGAGGCGCCTCCGTCTTCCGTCCAAAATGAAGATACTGACGGGGGTGCTTGGACAAAGGTCGTACGTAGGCGAGCCCAGGCGTCGCAGGCAGGAGTTCTTCGGGGTACTGCAAAACCAGGTACAACGGTATTGGAAGCGGCTGAGAGAATGCAAAATGTTCATCTATATTATGTTAAGAAAGGCACAACGGCTGACCAGGTACGTGAACATTTATTAAATATTTGCAATATGGATGTATGCGTGGTGGAGGAGCTGAAACCACGAGGCAACTACGCATCGTTCAAAATTGGGGTCCCGTCGAAACTTGCTAGTTTAGTAATGAACCCACAAAACTGGTCAGAAGATATCTGTGTCAAGCCATGGAGACAGATTTTTCGTCGATCGGAACAAAATAAACGCAATGAAACGCAATAAACCGAAAAGCGTACATATTTTATATCAAAACGTAAGAGGTTTACGCTCTAAGACTGCAATATTTAGTCTCAATATAACGACATGCCCTTCGGACATTATTGCCCTCACTGAAACTTTTTTAAATAGTTCAGTGGCTGATGGTGAGCTCTTCCCGCCAGGATACGCGGTACTGCGACACGATCGGGTAGGAGACACGGGTTGGGGGGGCGTGTTATTAGCCGTAAAGGACTGTTATAGTGTACGGCAAATTACCGATATAGATGGGTTGACATCCGATAAAGAAATTATTTTTGCAATTGTAAGATGGAAAAATGTTCAATTCTTGTGTTGTGTTGTTTACTTGCCACCTAGCTATAATGATATACAATATTTAAATGTACTTAATTGTATTGAAAATTGTTTAAGTAAATACCCTTCGCATGACTTCATATTAATGGGAGATTTTAATTTGAATTCTTGTAGTGAGAATGTTAAGCTACAGTTTTCTAATTTTTGCGAATTTTGTCATTTACGACAATATAATGAAGTATATAACGAATACGGCGGCATTCTGGATCTGGTACTTACCGGTATTGAATCACAGAAGGTTAGTGTAACAGGTGATATCGAAGCGCTGGTCGAACCTGATAATTATCACCCTCCACTCAGTATTACGCTGCAAATATCCCGCGGGTATACATCTTTACCATCTTCTTCACAATCTCCGCAGCACACCGTATTCCGACCTCAGTGGAACTTTCGTAGGGCTGATTTTTGTGCACTATATGCTGAATTGGGGAAAGTTAACTGGGAAGCGGTATTAAACAGCGATGATGTAGATACTGCTACAGAATTATTTTATGAATTATTGTATAATTGCATCAATAAACATGTGCCAATAAAAAAAAGTAGGGAGTATGCTAGTAAATATAAGTATCCAGTGTGGTACACTCCTGATATAATAAGAAATATAGAATATAAATATTATCATTTACAAAAATTTAGATTAGAAAATAAAGTTTTTAATCATGAGTTATACAAATATTATAGATGGCGGGTAAAAAATTTAATAAAACAATCTCACGAGCTATATATAAGAAATACCGAACGAAACATCAACACAGATCCAGCAAAATTTTGGGGATATATTAGAGAGAAGCGTAGAGATAGAGGGCAGTGCGATGAGTACACGTATGACGGCAGAACTGTTAGTGGGCAGCAAGCAGTAGATTGTTTTGCAGATTATTTCAGTTCAGTTTTTCTCAAGGATACACCAACACTAGACGCTAGTCAAGCCGAGCGCTATGCTAGTACGGCGGTAACGACGGGCGCCTCTGTAGACATAGACTCTATTAAATATCAGCAGTTATGTAGGGCAGCTAGAAAACTAAAAAGTCGTGCAGCGATCGGTCCTGATGGGATCCCGTCATACTTAATTAAGGATTGTATTTCGGTTTTAGCACAGCCACTATTACATATTTATAATCTCTCCCTACACAAGGCAAAATATCCAGTGTGGTGGAAAACATCCAGGGTGACACCTGTGCCTAAGGGAAAGTCCAAATCAGATATATGCATGCATAGGCCTATAGCGGTTTTGTCGGGTTTTGGTAAGTTGTTTGAGATTAACATTGACCAAATCATCAGACAACAGATTGGAGCATGGTTACACGAAGACCAGCATGGGTTCCGACGAGCAAAATCAACTACCACTAATCTAATTAATTACGTAGATTATATACACAATGAAATGGATGCTCATCGGCAAGTGGATGCAGTGTATCTGGACTTCCAGAAGGCTTTTGATTTGGTTGATAATGATGTTCTTTTACAAAAGTTTGCATGTATGGGTTTCACTCCTAAACTCCTGAAGTTCTTAGCCAGCTACCTGTCAAACAGAAGTCAATACGTTCGACTAGCAGGGTATGAATCAGCGCCTTATAATACCCCATCAGGAGTTAGTCAGGGTAGTACGCTTGGACCTACCCAGTTCCTAATTATGATCAATGATTTGCCAGGGGTTGTCAAGGCAGCCAACTGTTTAATGTTTGCAGATGATGTCAAGTTGTACTTGGGAATTCGGAGTGCTCACGACGCGGAAATGCTTCAGAGAGATATAAATGCTATTGAGGGGTGGAGTTTGTCAAATAAATTGCCCTTAAATGTAACTAAGTGTCAAATAATTACTTTCTCCACGGTTAGACACCCTATTAGGCATTCATACACCCTTCATGGTGTACCCTTGGCGCGAGTGGAAGAAATTCGAGACCTTGGATTAACGCTAACTCCGACACTAGACTTTCACTCACATGTGCGGGCGATATGTAATCGTGCGAGCAAGACTCTGGGTTTTGTAATGAGAGTCTCTCCGCAGTTTTCAAGTACGAAAACTGCAATATTACTCTATAACGCCTACGTACGTAGTGGACTGGAATATGGCGCTGTTGTGTGGAATCCATATGAAACGAAATATGTTCTTCAAATAGAAAAGATCCAAAAAAAATTTGCTAGACATATTTATAAAAGGCAATATGGGTATTACCCATTTCTTTACCCATCTCTTTTTGTAGGAGGTATGATGGGGATTAATACTCTAGAGTTAAGACGTACAATTCAGCAGATAGTGCATTATTATCAGCTTCTTAGATATAAAATACAGGATCCGAAAACATTAGAACGTATTGGGCTAGTTGCACCTTCGCGCAGTAGTGGTGTGGAGGGGCTGCGTCGCCGGCATCGGCTGTTCACTAACACCGTGGCACCTGTGCGCACTTGTCGCGCGCAGAATGCACCTACAGCACGTAACATTACACTTATGAACGAAATTCATAAGCGATGCCCGGATGCCGACGTATTCGCTGATACTTTATATCAATTTATAAACAAGTGTTTAAATTCTTTGTAATTATTATTTTTTCATAATATTGTATCTTAAGCTATGTACATGAGTGTTTTGGTTACATAACTGTAAACTTATGTATGTTATCGAATAAATAAATAAATAAATAAATAATGGTTCAAGTTTATGCTATTAAGCCGCGTTAGGCATTTAAAAATGCTATTGTAGATCCAAAGGCAATAAAATTAGCTAAAAGCTGTACAGCGGCATTGCGGTATGCTGCATGAAAACTGAAGGCATTATAAAATCATTATCATTATAAAATTTGTGATACCTTTAGCCAACCGCTATACAATCTAAAGTATTATAATGGCTTTCAGATGCTTATATAGGTTAGGTTAGGTTGGGGTGCTAAGGCCGGAAAACCTCCTCGTGTGCTCGGGACTGTTGTTGACCCGTCTTTGTTGCTGGATACGTCCGGTGAGAATGACGTGTTAGCAACAACCTGAGCCTGGTGCACCCTGGGCAACAACGGTCAGTAACTTCTCTAGGTTAGGTTAGGTTTTTTTTTTTTTTTTTTTTTTTTTTTTTATTCTTGTCCCTCTGACATAATCAGAGACGTTGGCTTATAATTTTTATTTTTGAATTTTGATATTTATTTATATGTACTTTGTCCTAAATATAGACGTAGAATATTTTGCTGTGTTTGATGCTGAATTCGCTACATTCTTATATGTAGGATCAGCATCATTCATATCTATTTATTTCTTTTTATTACGGTTTTTACTATTTTTAAGCTATAATCTAAAAATAATTTTCTTTTTTCTTTATCTATGAATAATTCCGAAATATTATCTTTTTTAATTTTTATGTTTAGCTGACTCTCCACATTATATCTCTCTCTTCCATATACCGGGCATTCCACGAGAAGGTGTGCAACTGTCTCTTCCACATTTTCCTCACAGATGCATGATGGGTTCTCCTTACATTTGAATCTGTGCAAATATTCGGAGAACCCACCGTGCCCCGTTAACATCTGCGTTAGAGTTCCGTCTAGCTGGATGTCCTTCAGAATTCTGTGAGCAGCCGCTGCGTCCGGGAAGAACATTTTTGTCACTGCGGCCGTACTAGCATTTTGATATCTCCGGTTCCATTCGCTAAGCGACTCCTGACGGATTTGTCGCCTAACGAATGAGACCGGACATTTTTCATATTGGGCTTTTGTTTTTGACGTCAGGGCTGCCTCTTTGGCGAGCACGTCGGCCATTTCGTTCCCCTCTATCCCTGCATGCGCCTTTATCCAGAACAAAGTTACTTCTTTGTTCTGGTCTTTGCTGGCTTGGATATTCATGCGAATTTCTGCTGCTAGGTGATGAGAGGAACTATAGCCGACGATTGACTCCAGCGATGATTTCGAATCACTGTATATCCCGAAGCTCCGCTCCTTGCTCCGCAGGACCTCCTCTGTCGCGCAGCGTATGGCCAGCAGCTCCGCCTGGTAGACCGAGCAGTGCGGCATCAACTTCAGTTTTCGGGTTTTGGTCTGGGATGCGCTATTCCATATGGATAGCGCGGCCCCAACCCTGCCCTCGATTTTGCTGCCGTCTGTAAAGATTCGGACCGCCTGGGTGTTATGGCGGTCTACCCGCTCCTGGTCTTCCAAGCATTGGAACTGCAGGCTCACACGACTCGCCGGATGTGGTTCGTCCACATAGGCCTGCCTCAACTCTACCTCCCTATCTCCAAGCAGTTGCAAAGCTACACCTCGTTTTGCTTCATACAAAGTTGCTGCTTCCTTTATCCGGAGATCAAGTGGAAGCAGCCCTGATAATAGCAATGCCGAATTTAAGGAGACGGTGCGATAAGCCTTACAAATCTTCTGAGCGAAGCCTCGTTGCACAGCGTCCAAGTGCCTCCTGACACACAGCTTTTCTGCTGCAGGAGCCCAAACTCCAGCCGCGTACACTATGACTGGCTCTACAACCGCAGTATATATTGTACGGACCACTTCCGGATGCAGGCCCCAGCTGGCATTTGCGGCTCGAGAGAGCTGCTTATAGATGCCAAGTGCTTTCTTGCAGATGTATGCGACATGGTTGTTAAATGTCAACTTGTCATCTATAAGCAGTCCCAAAAGTTTCATCTGACTTGACAGTCCAATGTCGACCCCGCCCATGGTTAGATGTGGGGAGTCATGCTTCAGTTTTCTAGTCACGACCATTGCATTAGTTTTCCGTGGTGCGAATTTTAACTTGTTCATGACCCCCCACTCCCGTACATAGGCGAGGGCGGCATTGGCCTGCCTTTGGACCTCCGCTGCTGTATCCCCGTCAAAGACCAACACAATGTCATCGGCGAAAGCCTGACAATAGTCGCCTCTTGCGTCGAGTTCCCTAAGCAGAGGATCCAGCAGCAGATTCCACAGAATTGGTCCACTAATGGAGCCCTGCACACATCCCTTTTTGGTCCTTTTCCGATGCTCTTCACCTGCGTATCTCACACACACCCATCTATCCTCCAGGTAACTGTCCATTACCCTCCTAATATTAACTGGACAATTCTCCTCCGCCAGTCTGTTTCTGATGGCTGGCCACCAAGCACTGTCGAAGGCTCCCTCTATATCCAGGGACACTACTGTGACAATCTTCTTTTGTTTTAGTTTGCCGTTAATGTGGTGTACCAGGTCATAGAGGGAGTCTTCCGTGCTTTTTTGTGGCATAAAGCCGTACTGGCGGGGACTCATCTTTGGTAGGGTGTGGAACTTTATCCTAGCAACCAGCATTTTTTCCAGGATTTTACCCAACACTGGCAACAAGCCTATTGGCCGATAGGACTTCGGGTCTGTGTAATCATCTTTCCCCGGTTTCGTCAATATTACAACTGTGGCCACTTTCCAGATGGTCGGAAAGTGGCCCAGCTCAAGACATTTTGTTGCCAGTGCCAGGTAGATCCCCGGATCATGCTGAATTGCGTGAAGACATATGTCTGATGTTAGGCCGTCTGAGCCAGGCGCCTTCTTGGCATTGAAGGATTCAGCTGATCTTTTGAGCTCGTCGATTGTAAAAGGCGGATCGTGTTTTTGATCCTGAACCCAATCGTTTGCAGATTCCGCTGCAAGCCTTATACGCCTATGGTGTTCCTTTTCTCCTTCTTCATTGTCTTCGGGGTAAAAAGTTTCCGCGAGGAACCTCGTTGACTCTTTGGCATTTAATGTCTTCCCTTCCCGTTCCAGTAGTGTATCTTCTTGTCTTCTTGCAGTTCTTCCAATTACCCGGTAGATCCCGTTCCAAAGACCCTCTTTATCCTGTCTCTCACAGAACTTCTTCCAGCTATCAATCTGCGCTGTTTTTGCACTCTTTTCATATTGTTCTTTTACTTGCAGGTACTCGGCGACGACCCCGGCTCTGCGAATCGGCGCTGCGCATCGGATTCGGCGTTTCCTGGTAGCGACTTCCCGTTTCAGTTTGGCGAGTTCCTCAGTCCACCATGGCACAGTGAGTTGGCTTTCTTTTTTCTTTTTTGTTAACGTTCTTTCGCATGCTACAATAATTATTTCCGAATATTTCCTAATTATGTTGTCTAAGTCATTTTTGTTTTCGATTTTTGTTATTACTTCTTCCGTTATATTTTCTTCTTGCAATAATTGGGCCATTTTCTCATGAAACTGGTCCCAATTTGCGTTTTTTGTATTATATTTTCTAGTAGATCGCTGTATTCTGGTACCCTTTGATTTTCTTAATCTAATGCCAAACACTATGCCATTGTGGTCCGAACAACTCATGCCTTCATCTACCATCCAGTCCTCCACCAGGTCAAGCAGGTCCACAGAGCAGGCCGTCACATCGACGTGGCTCGAATATCTTTTATTCCCTCTTACAGTATCGAAGGTTGGTATGTTTCCAACGTTGAGCACCTGCAGGCCAAGCTCTTCCAATGTTCCGGACATTTCTTCCCCTCTATGGTCCACTATTGGGCTGCCCCACCAAGTACTTTTCGAGTTTGTATCGCCTCCCATCAGAAGTCGGTCCGACCCGAGTCTATCACTTATGTTTTTGAGCTGCTCCAGGTATGGCTCTATCGGTCGATCGGGCTCAAAGTAGAATGACACCGCGTTGATCTCCCACGCACCGGTCCGGAGTCTCACCACTACGATATTATTCGTGGTGAGCTCCGGGCATTGCACCACGTCTATGTCTGGATTAAATACGACTATGGCAGACTTAACAGTCTCATCGCTTCGACCGGCGCACTGGAAGACCCTCGCCCCACTATACTCTCTCATCCTCCTTGCCCCCCCGACATACGGCTCCTGGAGCAGCGCAAATGCGATCTTTTGCTCTTTTGCTTGTATCATAAGCTCGGTAGTGGCCAACTCCTTTCTCTGGAGATTAATTTGCGCTACTCTATACTTGTGACTGGTGGAATTGTCCTGGCGGGGTACTGCTCGGTAGCTCTCGGCGCCTTCAGCAGTACGCTACTGTTGACCGAGCCAGGGCCTCCCATCTCCTTCTTACTGGGCAGTCCTGGCTAAGAGCGTTGTGCTCTGTAGCGTTCAGCTTTGCGCGTGCACAATTGCAACATGCTGGTGCAGCTCCGGCAAGCCAATCAGCGCAGTCTGATCTCATGTGTGGTCCCCCGCAATGGCTGCACTTCTCGACCTGCTCCTTGCAGAACCGCTTGCCGTGTCCGTAGCCAAGGCATAGCGAACACTGCAGCAACGACGATTGATCTGCCACACGGATCTTTTGCAGATCAATATACACAGCTCCAGCTTCAGTCATGCCTTTCCAGATCTTAGGAGACACTCTCAAGACCACGTGACTGGTAAGGGGATTTCTTGTACGCTTACGGTATCTTACTTCCATCCGGACATCCGTCTCGCTTAAATCCCGGAATATTGCTCCATTTTGTTTCTTCAGGGCGCCGAGTATATCGTCATCGCTGTTGTACTGCAAGACATCTTTCATTATAACAAGCGGATCCTTGTTCTTCACGTCTTCTACTTTCAGTTGACCTCCGGCTCCCTGAAGCTTTTCCCTAACTCTTTCCCTTTCCGCTTCTGTCCGACAACTCATTATTATTTTTCGATCTTTAGCCTTCCTTATCCTTTCCACGTTTATCCATCCTTCTTTAGCGTTTGCTACCTTTCTTATATGATTCAGCACTTCCTCTCCAGTTTCTGATTCGTCTCTGGAAGAGACCACAACCGAGTGCAGCGCGGACTGCTCCGGATGCTTCCCTTCCGCAGCACCCGCCACCACACCCGCGTATGTGGCCTCCCCCAAAGACGCTCTTTGTCTTTCGATTGAGTTTTTTAGATCCTCCATTTTTGCGTTACTATCTCTTACCAATTTAGTGTGTTCCTCCAGCGACATAAGTAGCTGAGTCATGTCCTCTCTTTTCAAGCTATTCTCTTTCGTCGCAACTCTTCCTAAGTCTTTTTCGGGTTCAGCTCTTACTTGTTTTTTAATGCCACGTCCTGTATCAGATTTTTCCAGCTCCCCTTCTTTAACGAGATTATATAACCTTTCTAGCGCTTGTATGACTCCGTCTTTTATATCCGTACGTAGGTTTCTTGACTGGTTAATGTGGGTTTTACCTTTGTTTAGGCATGCCCTAGCCTCGGCGACTCTAGACGTATACACGGATTTAGGTGACATATCTTTTACCCCCACTTCCAAAGATGTATGCATGGTGTTCTGTTTTGGAGGCTCCGTTTGGGTCTTTCCTTTCATTGAGGGGATGTCGGTTGTTTGTACATCGGCTTTCACCGATTCCCACTCCGTGATACTGCGTCGTACATTGGCCGGTGCGGATTGTTCGACTTTATCCGGGGAAATGGTCGCCTCTCTTGTTTGTTTTGCTGGTGTTCTGTGCATAGCGAAAGCCATTGTTAGAGGGACGCGTCAATTGTATAGTTGTATAAAAATATAAAATAAATTATAAGGAAATGTCAGTAATATATATAATAAGTATATATATGTGTTCAGCTAATGTCAACGACTCCCTCCGGAGTTTAAGTATTAACAAAGAAAATAATAGAGGTAATAAACTCTAAGTCAATTTTATAGCGCAAACGGTCAAATTAAATAGAATGATACAGTCTATTGTCGAAAACAAAAAGGAATTACAAGTCTATAGAACTACTAATGTTACTAATAAAGTAATAGAGATAATAAAACTCTATATATCAGATTTATAGCGCAGATAGTCCAACTAAAAAATACAGTCTATGCCGAAAACAGAAAAGTATTACAAGGCTATATAACAATTAAAAATGACCAGTGGGGGAATTATGGAAAATTTTGTGAGAAATTTTAAATTTTGAGGGTGAAGGACACCCCGGGGAGATTTCCACCCTTAGTGGAAGATTACTCCGGAAGGCAACCCGCAACGATTGGCACCTTGAAAATTCCGGAATTCCAGAAAAAGTTGGAAGAGCAGGTGCTCACGTCACGGTATTGCCTACACTTCCCGTGGAGTTGAAGGGTGGAAATTCGCCAAAAGGGGTGCCTTAGGGCCTAAAAAGACGATTTATGCCAAAAACCGGAATAAAAATTTTTTTCGTGTTTTTTGGAATTTTTTTCAAAACGGAAATTATTTTTTAAAAATTGATTTCAGGGGAAGGTAGATCCTCCTATTATACACCAAAATCGTTGAAAGAACCTACTTCGCCTATGACCGGGTACCCACTAGATTAATCGGCGGTTAGGTTAGGTTAGGTTAGGTTAGGATAGGTTTTTTTTTTTTTTTTTTTTTATACTACATTCCCCTAACGTGGTCAGGGACCTTTTCTGCTGTTACTCTTTCATACCAGTTCTCGCTTTTATGCCTCTCGTACTTTTATTCTACATACTTATCTTTCTTTCATACTTCATCGTTCTTGCTTTAGGTCTGGGTTTGACCTCTATCTACTTTGTTGCTTGTTTTCTACAAGGGGTAATGAGTAGACTATTAAATACTATTTTATTTTTCATTACAACAGTTCTTATTCTATTTTACAACTATTACATACCGTGTAAAATTACACAAGGTGTTTGGTAATTTTTGTTTGCTACATGTTGCCATTTAATGTTGACACCATACTAACATTTACTAATTTTGTTTTACATTTAAGGGACTTAGACTTTAACTTATCAGCTTATTTCTTACATTGGTTATTCGACTATAGATATGTACATGAGTGTAATACAGTTGGACTACATGAATTCCTTATTCTAGTTACTGTTACAATTTTGAATTATTATAGGGGTAGTTTCGAACTTTCTTTTATACCTATCTACTGGTTCATTACCTACGTATTATACAATACCTATAAATGAACTTTTTTATTGCATTTGGACCTTTTCTGCTTTTGTTTACCTTTTTATTGTGTGTCAGTTATTGGTGTGTTAGTGTTTAAGTATAGGTATGCATGTTGGTTTGTTGCTCGGCTTGCATCATTATTGTCACAATAATGACACGCCATCTCGGTCTTGCCGATTACAAAGTTGCTCCTATTCTTTATGCTAACTATAATTGCCTTTATTATTCAATAATCCTGACAATTATTGTTTTTGTTGTTTGATCAGGCTATCTGTAGGCGACCGTGGATCTGGCGATGGCGTCCCACTTCTTACGGAGTGGGCAGTCCATGCTGAAGGCGTTGTGGTCGGCCCTTGTCAGCTTTGCTCTAACACAGTTCTTACATGTCGGGGTTGTATCTACCCCCCACCCGGGGCACTCCAATCGGAGATGCGGCCCGCCGCAATGGCTACATATGTCCGCTGTCTCCGTGCAGAGGCGCCGAGTGTGGCCATAGTCCAAGCACCGCGAGCATTGCACCAAGGGAGATTGGTCCGCCACTATCACCCTCTGGATATCTATGTGGACTCTCCCTGCCTCGGTTAGCCTTCCCCACAGTTTCGGTGTAACTTTCGCTACCACGTGAACCAGGTTCGGATTTCTCGTTTTTTTCCTGTATCTCACTTCTATGCTGGTTTCCGTCTCTTGCATATCGTGTATCATCTCAGGGTTTTGCTGTTTTAGTGCACTAACGATTTCTTCGTCTGTTAAGGTGGCGAAGACCCACTTTAGCACCACCAACGGATCTTTATTTCTAGCTTCCACTGCTTTCAGGCCTGCTATATTATCTATTTTCTCTTTGGCTTTTTTCATATCCTCTACATCCCTACATCCAATAATTAATTTTGCATCCTTCGCCTTCCTAATCCTATCAATTTTGATCCCTCCTTCCGTTGCTTTCATCCCTTTTCTTAACTTCTGCATGACCTCCTCTCCTGTTTCCATGATGTCCTCCGATGTGACCATCAGCGAGTGCAGTGCCGTGCTCTCCACTGGCTGACGCCTAGTCGGAGGTCCCGCCACCACACTCGCGTAGGTCATCATCGGCATTTCGTCGAGCTGGGGTTGTTTTTCGAAGGTCTCCCTTAACATTTCTATTTCCCTTTTATTGTCCTCTAATTTCTTACCATGTTCTTCTAGTGGTTAGGTTAGGTTAGGTTAGGTTTTTTTTTTTTTTTTTTTTTTTTTTTTTTTATATGCCAATCGCAATATACGCACATCCAACGGGTGTATACAGTCCGCTGGATGTGCGCAGATTGGCTTACTTTAGAAAACGCACACCCCTGTCGTAGACAAGGCTTTTACTAGTCTTACACATTCGTTATAGCATTTTGAAACGATCTTAAAAAACTAATATTTAAAAACTTAACTAACATATCTTTATGTCGCAATAGCGTAAAATTGTGAACATGTTATACAATATAATAATTACAATATAATATTTATTCGAATGAAGCAATAGTTTAAAATACATAATTAACAATTAATATAAATTTTTATTAAATTACTATGTCCGCTTTTGGACGCCGACGAGTTGAGGTGATGGCTTGGTCCAACTTACAATCTGATTATTGTCAATCCATCCACAGCTGTCCCCGGCAGACACTTAGCTCAATAACCCCATCTAGCCACCGCGATCGAGACGCCTATCGGAAATATAGGCGCCCAAGTCCAACATTGGTCCTAGGTGGGGCCATTCTGCTTGCTCCGCCTGATGACAGCCGTGGCTAGATTGACACAGTAGTCAATGAACTTAAATCTACTTTTTCCAGCCATCACCTCGGACACGTTCGCTTCAGTGACCCGCATTCCCAAACGCTGCTCCAATTCCCATCTTTGTTTGGAGAATGCGGGACACTGAAACAAAATGTGCTGCACTGTCTGACCCTCGCCAGCTTCACAGAAACACGATGGATCGTCCGCGCACTTGAACCTGTACAAGTACGCGGCAAACCCACCATGTCCCGATAAAACTTGCGTGGTGATGCCAGACGGAGCCATTTTGCCCACGATACTGTACGCGGCGGTCGCACTCGGGAAAAACAGCTTCGGTGTTGAAGCTGTAGTTCCCGAGCGGTATCTCCTATCCCATTCGTCAATGGTCGTCTTACGGATCATACCCTTGACGAATGAAACAGGGCAGCGGTCGTAGTCGGGCTTCTTCTTCGACTTCAGGGCCGCACTCTTGGCGAGTTCGTCGGCGCGTTCATTCCCCTCAAGACCCACATGCGCCTTGATCCAGAACATCGAGACGCTCTTACCCTGCGCTTTGCACAGTTTAAGAGCGCCCCGCGTCTGTACCGCAAGGGGGTGAGGCGAATCAACGTTGCCTATCGCCTGGAGCGCCGCCATGGAGTCGCTGAAGATGCCCACGCTGGATCCATTACAGCTCAACGCGTATTTTGCCGCGGTGCAGAGAGCGAGGAGTTCGGCCTGGTAGACGGTACAGTAAGACGACAAAGTAAGCTTGACGGCCTTGGTTTCGGCATCGCTATTCCAAATTGAAACAGCGGCGCCTACCCGACCCTCAATCCTACTGCCGTCCGTGAACATTCGCAGGGCAAAGGTGTTGGCTGCCCTGTATTGTTCCTCGTCCACCAGGTGATCGAACTCGACCCTCTCCTGCTCCGCTGGGTGCGGGGCCTCGATCTTAGAGGCCATCCGCTCGATCTCCCTGTCTCCCAGCACCGGATGGGGCAGTCCCCTCTTGGCCTCGTAAAGAGATGCGATTTCTCGCACCCTAAGGTCAAGGGGGAGCACCCCAGCCAGCAGCAGTGCAGAGTTCAAGGAGACCGTTCGGTAGGCCTTGCAGATCTTAAGCGCGAAGCCCCGCTGTACGCTGTTGAGCTGCTTTTGGATGCCTAGCTTGTTCACCGCTGGTGCCCATACGGCCGCGGCGTAAAGCATCGTCGGCTCCACTACAGCTGTATATATGATCTTCACTACCTCAGGATGAAGATCCCAGCCAACGCGGGCCGTACGTGCAAGACGCTTATATATGTCCACCGCCCGTTTACAGACGGTGGCCACATGCGCTTTGAACGTAAGACCCGCGTCGATGGTCAACCCGAGGAGTTTGATCTGCCGAGACATGCCAATGCCCATCCCGCCCATGCTGAGGCGTGGAGTGTCATACCTGAGTTTGCGCGTGACCAGCATGGCGCTGGTCTTTTGCGGCGCAAACTTTAACCGGTTTCTGACTCCCCACGCCCTCACGTGCTCGAGAGTGACATTGGCACATCTCTCTATATCCAGTGCAGTGGCTCCGTCAAACACCAACACGACGTCGTCAGCGAAGGCCTGACAGTACACCCCCGCTCTTTCTAGTTGCCACAAGAGGGGGTCCAAGAGGAGGTTCCACAATATCGGACCTCCTATGGACCCTTGTACGCAACCTCTTGTGGCAGCGCGTGCGCATTCCTCCCCCCCGAAGCGCACCCTCACCGTCCTATTGCTGAGGTAACTGTCTATCGTTCGTCTCAAGCTCAGAGGGCAGTTTTCCTCCGCCAGTCTGAGTTTGATAGCAGGCCACCAGGCGCCGTCGAAGGCACCCTCTATATCCAGCGAGACGAGAGTAAGAATCTTACGCTCGTCAAGCTTGCTGCGAATATAGTGCAGCAGGTTATAGAGGGCGTCTTCGGTGCCCCTCTGTGGCATGAACCCGTACTGGCGAGTACTAATCCTCGGCAGAAGATGATGCTTGAGGCGAGCGATCAACATTTTTTCGTATATCTTGCCCAAAACAGACAGAAGCCCGATCGGCCTGTATGATTTGGGCAGGCGATACGATTCCTTTCCCGGTTTCCGAAGGGCAATTACGATGGCCTCCTTCCACAGCCGAGGGAAGTATCGGAGGGCCCGACACTTGTTAAGAAGGGCCAGGAAGAAACCCGAGCCATCGTCAATGGCCCGAGCGCAAACGTCAGCCGTGAGGCCGTCGGCGCCAGGGGCCTTTTTTGGGTTGAAGGACAATACAGCCGCCATGAGTTCCCTCTCGGTAAACGGCGGGTCATGATCATCATTGGCCCGTTCGTTTACCGTACGGGCTTGTTCTCTCATTTGGCGGTGGTCTGTACTATCGTCCAACCCACTGTCGGCGGGATAAAAAGTGTCCGCTAACAGCTCTGCTGACTCCCTGGCGTCCAACGCCCTCCCGTCGACTTCGAGGAGCGTGTCCTCCTTCCGCTCGGTTACCCTGCCGATAACCCTGTAGATACCTTCCCAGACACCTTCTTTGTCCTGCCTCCCACAAAACTCCCTCCAACTGCGGGTTTGTGCTTCTCGCACCGCGGCCTCGTACTTGTCCTTCTGTTCAAGGTACAGTTGGACCACCATTTGTCTACGCGACGGCGCAGCGTTTCGGATCCTGCGTCGCCTGGTGTTGGTCTGTCGTCTCAGCTCCTCCAATTCCTCCGACCACCACGGCAGCCTAAATGACCCCGCATTGCTCTTTTTAGGCATCGAGGCCTCGCAGGCCTCGCCTATCGCCCGGGTGTATCCATCCACGATTACCTCCAGTTCCTCACACCCTTCGACAGCCACCACGCGCTCAGCGGTGAGACTGTCTCTCAGCATGATTGAGGCGAGTTTCTCACGAAATTTACCCCAATCAGCCTTTTTGGTGTTGAAGATCCTGGTGGTCCTCGCGATCGATACCCCCTTGGCCTTGGCCATGCGGACGTCAAATATAATGCCGTTGTGGTCCGAGGACGTGAGTGCTTCCTCGACGTGCCATCCATCCACCAAGCTCAACATATCCTCCGAGCATGCCGTCACGTCGACATGTCTACTGTACCTCTTTCCACCTCTGACAGTATCGAATGTTGGGACGTCACCACAGTTAAGAATCTGGAGGCCCAGCTCCCCTAAGGTCCCAACCATCTCCTCTCCTTTGGAATCCTCCAGGAGGCGGCACTGCGCATAAAAAGGAAGCCGGATTACGACAGGTGCCCGATTTCATTCGTCAAGAGACATATCTGTATGGGGTCCCTTGACGAATGGAATCGGAGATATGTGACGGGAGAGACGGCATCGGTAACGAAGCTGTTTCTCCCGAACGCAATCGAGGCGTACAGAACGGTGCGGTGCATGGAACCGAGCAGCATAACAACTCAGATCATGACGGGGCACGGTGGGTTCTCCGAATACTTGAATCGATTCAAGTGTAAGGAGGACCCATCGTGCATCTGCGAACCAGGAGTGCAAGAAACACCCTTACATGTACTGCTGGACTGTCCAGTCTTTGGTCTGCAGAGGTACGAAACAGAACAAAGACTGGACATACAAATAACACAGGAAAACATAAATAAAATTATAAGTAATAAAAACTACCGGCCCATCTTTTTAGAATACTGCATTAAAATAGTTAAAAAAGTAATAGACAGAAATAAAACTGAATGACTCAAACATCATGGTGACAATGTATACTAAGTATACATTAAAACACCATGAGGAATTAAGGTAAAAATTAAAGCAACAGGAGTACAAAATAAATTACATATTATTTATAATTAAACATGACAAACTTTACAACACACGAGATACTGAATACAATACATAAATAAATAGACAAAACATTCGGAATAAATAAAAGTATACTATATATAATAAACAAACACATCGAATATTCGGATACATGCAAGACAGAAGACAACAATAAATATCAAATAAATAAATAAAAAATATATAACGTCATACGTCCACCCACTGTCGGCGGGATAAAAAGTGTCCGCTAACAGCTCTGCTGACTCCCTGGCGTCCAACGCCCTCCCGTCGACTTCGAGGAGCGTGTCCTCCTTCCGCTCGGTTACCCTGCCGATAACCCTGTAGATACCTTCCCAGACACCTTCTTTGTCCTGCCTCCCACAAAACTCCCTCCAACTGCGGGTTTGTGCTTCTCGCACCGCGGCCTCGTACTTGTCCTTCTGTTCAAGGTACAGTTGGACCACCATTTGTCTACGCGACGGCGCAGCGTTTCGGATCCTGCGTCGCCTGGTGTTGGTCTGTCGTCTCAGCTCCTCCAATTCCTCCGACCACCACGGCAGCCTAAATGACCCCGCATTGCTCTTTTTAGGCATCGAGGCCTCGCAGGCCTCGCCTATCGCCCGGGTGTATCCATCCACGATTACCTCCAGTTCCTCACACCCTTCGACAGCCACCACGCGCTCAGCGGTGAGACTGTCTCTCAGCATGATTGAGGCGAGTTTCTCACGAAATTTACCCCAATCAGCCTTTTTGGTGTTGAAGATCCTGGTGGTCCTCGCGATCGATACCCCCTTGGCCTTGGCCATGCGGACGTCAAATATAATGCCGTTGTGGTCCGAGGACGTGAGTGCTTCCTCGACGTGCCATCCATCCACCAAGCTCAACATATCCTCCGAGCATGCCGTCACGTCGACATGTCTACTGTACCTCTTTCCACCTCTGACAGTATCGAATGTTGGGACGTCACCACAGTTAAGAATCTGGAGGCCCAGCTCCCCTAAGGTCCCAACCATCTCCTCTCCTTTGGAATCCTCATGAGAGCTGCCCCACCAGACACTCTTCGCGCTGGCGTCCCCGCCCAGGATCAACCCACCTGCTCCGGCTTCGCGCTCAATCCGCCGCAACTGCTCCAGGTATGGCCCAATGGGTTTGTCGGGTTCGAAGTAGTAGGAGACGAGTGTGATCTTCCAGGCGCTGGTCCGGATCCCCACCACTGTGATGTTGTTCGTGGTGAGTTGCGGGTACTGTATGACATCTAAGTCATTATCGAAGACAGCTATGGCCGCCTTCACAGTACCCTGCCCGTTGGTTAGGTTAGGTGGTTAGGTTAGGTTAGGTTTTTTTTTTTTTTTTTTACTAGTTCTTCTGCCATGGTGAGCAGAAACGTTGTTTACTGTAGTTTTATTTTGCTGTTATAAATTTTATTTTTTTCTTCAATAGGGTTGTCTGATTTTATGTTTATTTTTGTTTAAATATTTATTATGTTACTTTTGCACTACTATGTTTGTAAGTACTGATAGCACAGCATATTTAAATGTTGGCTCAGTACTTGTTGTTTTACTATTTGTTTCTTTTAATCACTGTTTTTACTATGTTTTTACTATATGTTATAAATAACTGTCTACTTTGTTTTTCCGCTATTATTTCGTGTAAGTTTTCTTTTTTAATTGTTTTATTTATACGATATTCTAATTCTAATCTCTGTTTTCCGTAGATGGGGCATTCCAGGAGCAAGTGAGGTACAGTTTCTGCGGTGCCTGGTTCACATAGGCACGAGGGGTCCCCCTTACACTTAAAACGATGTAAGTATTCGGAGAACCCGCCGTGTCCCGTGAAAATCTGCGTTAACTCTCCGTCCAAGTTCAAGTTCCTGATGATTTTGTATGCAGTCGTCGAGTCCGGGAAAAATATCTTTGTAATCCCGGCTGTATCTGCGGAACTATATCTGCGATTCCATTCGTCAAGCGACTCCTGACGAATCTGTCGCTTGACGAATGAGACCGGACACTTGCTGTAGTCGGGTTTAGTTTTCCTGGTCAACGCTGCTTCCTTTGCGAGTACATCAGCCCTTTCATTCCCCTCTATCCCAGCATGTGCCTTTATCCAGAATAAAGTTACTTCTTTATTCTGGTCTTTACTGGCTCTGAGATTCCTGCGAATCTCTTCAGCTATTGGATGAGGGGAATTTTGGTCTGTTACAGACTCCAGCGAGGAACGCGAGTCGCTGTATATTCCGAAGTTCTTGTTTCGGTTGCGCAAGATCTCCCTCGTGGCATAGCATATGGCGAGCAGTTCCGCCTGGTAGACTGTACAGTACGGCTCCAACTTAAGTTTGCGTGTTTTGGTTTCGGACGCTTTATCCCATATGGATAGAGCAGCCCCAACCTTACCGTCAAGTTTGCTGCCGTCTGTATATATTCGGACCGCCGAGTTGTTGTGGCGGTCTACTTGTTCTTGGTCTTCCAGGCATATGAACTGCAAGCTCATATGTTCCGCCGGGTGGGGTTTATCTATATACGGTATTCTAGTCTCTATATCACTGTCCCCCAAAACTGGCATGGCCACCCCCCTTTTTGCCTCGTACAGAGTTGCAACCTCCCGGATACGAAGATCCAGGGGCAGCAACCCAGCAAGCAGTAGCGCCGAGTTTAAGGAGACAGTCCTATAAGCTTTTGAGATTTTCTGCGCGAATCCTCGCTGGACCGTATTTAAGTGTCTTCGGATGTACTGTTTCTCAGCTGCAGGAGCCCAAGCGCTGGCCGCATATGTGATCATTGGCTCGACCACCGCTGTGTAAATGGTGTGAATCACCTCTGGGTGCAAGCCCCAGCTGGCGTTGGCTGCTCTCGAGAGCTGCTCATAGACGGCGAGAGCCTTCTTGCAAACATTTGTAACATGGTTGCCAAAGGTCATCCTGTCGTCGATGTGCAGCCCCAGAAGTTTTATTTGTTTGGAGAAACTAATGTCGACCCCGCCCATAGTCAGGTGCGGGGAGTCATATTTCATCTTCCTTGTAATGATCATGGCATTGGTCTTGTGTGGCGCGAATTTTAATTTATTTATGACCCCCCACTCCTGCACACGGGCGAGGGCGGCGTTAGCTCGTCCTTGGATATCTGCTGCTGTATCCCCGTCAAAGACCAGAACAATGTCATCAGCAAATGCTTGACAGTGGTCACCTCGTTTGTCCAGTTCCCTTAACAGTGGATCCAGCAGCAGATTCCACAAAATTGGCCCGCCGATAGAGCCCTGCACACACCCTTTCGAGGTTTGTCTGCGGTGTTCCTCTCCCGCGTACCTTACACACACATATCTACTATGCAAGTATCCGTCTATCATCCGCCTGATGTTCACTGGGCATTCCAAGTACCAGGTCATAGAGGGAGTCCTCTGTGCTTTTTTGTGGCATAAAGCCATACTGGCAAGGGCTGATCTTAGGAAGGGTGTGATATTTAATTCTTGACACCATCATTTTTTCCAAGATTTTACCCAGCACTGGCAGCAAACCAATAGGCCTGTATGATTTGGGGTCGGTGTAATCTTCCCTACCAGGTTTTGTCAATATTACGACTGTGGCCTCCTTCCAGTTGGTCGGGAAGTGGCCCAGTTCCAGACATTTGTTTGCCAGTGCTAGGTAAATCCTGGGTTCGTGTAATATCGCGCGTAGACATATGTCGGCTGTGAGGCCGTCTGCCCCGGGGGCTTTTTTGGGGTTAAAGCTTTCGGCTGCATTCATCAACTCTTCAAGAGTAAACGGCGGGTCATGCCTTTCGTCATGGACCCGCTCGTTTACCTTTCTGACTGCCTCTCTCATTAGCTGATGATGTTCATTTTCCTCCTGTTTTTTGTCCTCCGGGTAGAATGTCTCCGCTAAGAGTTTTGTCGATTCTTTGGCGTCCAGAGTTCTACCATCTTTTACCAGTAACGTTTCCTCCTTCCTTTTTGTTGTCCTGGCCATCACGCGATAAATCCCCTCCCAAAGACCCTCTGTACAAAGGTCTTAAGGTCGCTAATGAAACAACTGCGTCCAAGGCGAAATTCAAAAAGTATTTATTTCTACAGATCACATCTTATACTAAACAACAAACCATACCATGATCTAATTTGGCTAGTGCTGCCATCTATCGGTACTATATAAAAGATTCGATACGAGTTTATCACTTTTTAATTATGTTGACATGTAATTAATCATAATATTAATTAATTTATTTTTACGTATCAATATTTATGTATTTATATTTATATTTGAGTACTAGGCAATATTTATTTTTAGTTCTAGATTTTTCCGTGGCGCTAGTTGTCATACATTCTAACATACCGCCCACCATGAACCAATGGTTCATTAAACACTAATCACCGTGATAAACATTTAAACATGACACCTTTACATAGAAATTTTAGTTACACATATTTGGTGGGGCTTTAAGAACAAGAGATATAATGCTATACTCGAATCGATCCAAACAAACTTAACATTACATGACATGGCATTTACATAGAAAAATAAAAATCTAGGCTTATAAACTAGACATTTTGATAGTTTAGGAAACTTAGTTTTAAGTACTACAAACATAGTTATGATGTTCATTGAGAACCTATGATGATAATGCTAAATACATGTGCATTTTTAATTAGAACATACACTTTGATTTAAACTTATAAGATAAGCATGACATTTTGTATGAATTATTACATACAACGTAAACACATTGAGATATTTAAATCCGAGTTCACATATACGAACTACTATAAACATATATGATCAGTTACCTAGCCACAGGTAGAATACACAGCTTAGACACCGGACGTTTTATAATATTGCCATTACACTTTAAGCTAACAACTCTCGTAATTTTGTCCAACCCTGGGTGCTTGTCAGTGATTAAACCATACAACCATCGAGCCGGGGGAAGATCATCCTCTTTAACTAGCACAATATCCCCTATCTTCGGCTCAGGTGTCTGATGTTGCCATTTGTATCTATGCAGGAACTGGGTCAAATACTCCTGCGACCACTTTCTCCAAAAATCTTGGACCATGCGTTGCGTCAATTGCCACCTCTTTAGACTACTAACGTTGGATGATTCATAATTGGCTTCTGGTACAAGTACAAGAGGTTCACCTACTAGGAAGTGACCGGGAGTCAATGGCATAGGATCACCCGAGATCGAACTAAGACTGGACATAGGTCTCGAATTGAGGCAGGCCTCAATTTGAGCCAGCACGGTACTCATTTCCTCGTAAGTGAGGGTCGAGTTGCCTATCACTCTCCTTAGATGGTGCTTTGTGGACTTTACACCAGCCTCCCACAATCCTCCAAAGTTTGGAGAATGAGGTGGTATAAAATGCCACTGTGTGCCATTAGATGACAGCCAATTAGCAATTTCAGGAACAATTCCAGACCTTTCTTCAGCTAGCAGTGTCTTCAATTCGCGAGCTGCTCCAACGAAATTAGTGCCGTTATCGCTAAAGAGTTCTGCACAATGACCTCTCCTTGCTACAAATCTCTTGAATGCAGCTAGAAACCCTTTAGCGGTGAGGTCACTGACGACCTCCAGATGGATGGCTCTAGTCGCCATGCAAACAAACAAACAAACATAACCCTTGTATGCGTGGTGACCTCGTCCTTTTGATACGCGTATATTGATAGGCCCGGCGTAATCGACGCCGCTTTGCTTGAATGGACGACCAGGTGTGATTCTGGAGTTCGGCATTTGCCCCATAAGTTGCTCTCGTTTTTGCGCTGCATATCGAACACAAATCACACAACTACGCACGAACCGCTTGATTTGATTTTTAGCATCGAGAATCCAGTATTTGGATCGCAAATAATTAAGCATTATCTGCGGTCCCCCATGCATTGTTCTATCATGACCATCTGCTATGATTAAATCAGTCAAATGCGACTTGGCTGGAAGTATCATTGGATGCTTTCTATCTTCACTTACTGCGGCTTGATCCAGACGACCACCAACGCGCAAGACACCTGCTTCATCAACAAATGGGTTTAATGGGGTAAGTTTACTTTTTCTTTTCACTATTCCCTGCTTTGCAATATTTCCTATGTCTTCCTCAAAATATTGGCTTTGACATTGCTTGATACATATGATTAAGGTTTCCTGTAGTTCCTTACTTGTCAACCACTGAGGGAACGTGTCAGAGTTGCGTCGTGTTCTAATTGATACGAATCTTCTACACCATGTTAAGACTCTCACAAGTTTTCTCAGCGTTGAAAATCTTTCCCATATAGACTCGTGTTCTGTACTGACCATCGCTTGACACACTTTGATTGCTTTCTCTTCTGTGTTCGTCTCATGTGTTATGTCCTTGTATTTGATTTCTTTTTCCATTAACCATTTAGGTCCGGTTTTCCATAATTGAACTTGGTGTAAGTCGGTGGGCATAATTCCACGTGATGCACAGTCAGCGGGATTTTCTCTTGATGTGACGTGCGACCATTGTGATCTGTCTAAGTTGCTTAAAATCTCAGATACCCGGTTGGCTACAAATACTTTCCACCTGCTCGGGTGACTACTTAACCAGGCGAGAACCACTGATGAGTCAGTCCATGCGTAGGCCTGTTGCTTTGGAATTCCCAACACATCTGAAACTTCTACCAATAATTTTGAGAGGAGCACTGCACCGCATAATTCCAAACGGGGTATTGATATCTGCCTAATTGGTGCCACTTTTGTTTTAGATGTGACGAGGTGAACATGGATGTTATCTTCTTCATCGACGACGCGGATATAAACAGCAGCAGCGAATCCTACACTCGACGCATCGCAAAATCCGTGCAGCTGCACACAAGTATCGTATTTTCGAGTACTCATCCATCTAGGTATTTCAAAATTAGACAGCAAAACAAGCTCTTCTCTGTAAGCAACCCAAGCTGCCAATAATTGAGGGGTGAGTGCTTCATCCCATTGTATTCCTGACATCCATAAGCTTTGTATGAAAATTTTTGCTTTGATGGTGATCGGCGCCAGCCAGCCTAGCGGATCATAGAGGCGTGATATTTCTGAGATTACTTTCCTTTTTGTTACAGGTGGGTTCAATGGAGGCAACTGCACTGTATATTTAAAAGCATCTGTACATCTATCCCAGGTAAGTCCTAACATTTTTGTTGTTGTGTTCATTTTTATTTCTAATCTAGTTTTATCTGTTTCAGGTATCTTCGCAACATCATCGGCTTCACTCTTCAGTTTTCCTGCTTGCTCTTCATCTTTCATCCAGTTTACTAGTTCTTCGCTGTTACTTATCCATTTTTGCAGCTGGAAACCTCCTCGCTTGAGTAAATTCTTCAAATCTAGATACAACTGCTTTGCTTCCGGTACACTCTCGCAACCGCTTAAAATGTCATCAACATAGCTATCTGACAATACCACTTGAGCAGCTCTCGGAAAATCTCCGCCTTCGTCACGAGCTAGCTGTTGCAACGTACGGACCGCCAAGTAAGGAGCTGAAGAGGTCCCGAACGTCACTGTCAAGAGTCGGTAATGCTGCACTTCGGACTTCGGATCTTCGCGCCACAGTACACGTTGGAAGTCTACATCTTCGCGGGAAACCAATACCTGGCGATACATCTTTACTATGTCCGATGCAATACAAATTGGATGAACTCGCCATCTCATTAAGATGTGTCTCAGATCAGCCTGAAGAGTAGGCCCAACCATCAAATCACTATTTAAGGAAACTCCGTTCTCGTATTGACAAGATGCATCGAAAACGATACGAACTTGAGTGGTGATCTTGTCATTACGTACTACTGGAAGATGAGGTAAGTAACACGCTTTTTTATCTTTTTCATTTTGAGGTACAACCTCCATGTGACCTAAGCTTAAATATTCATTAAATACATCTGAATATTTTTTCTTCAAGTCTGGTTCTTTCGATAGCTTTCTTTCTAGTGTGGACTGTCTTTTTAATGCAATCTCCTTTGAATTGCTTTGAACACATTTAGGATTCGGTTCCCTAAATGGAAGCTTAACTACATAGCGACCGGAAGCATCCCGCACGGTCGTGTTTGCATAAATTTCTTCGCATATTTGTTCCTCTTTAGTTAAATGCTTTTTCGCTTTTACAGATGATGGCTCCGATTCCAGCTCCCAGAATTGTCTCAGCAGATCATTATCATCCAACTGGACATGCATATTTAGTACCACGTTATTGCATGAAATCGAGTCTTCAACATCACCGTGTGTTTCTCCGGATATTACCCATCCGAGAGACGTATTTTGTGCTATAAGGCAACCAGATGAGTCTTTGATTAGCCCTGCTTTCAGTATTTGGCCATAAACATTTGCACCAATGATTAAATCCACCCTGTTGGGCGTATTGAAGCTAGGGTCAGCTAATGATAGTTGCTTAAAATGTGACCACAATTGAATTGGTACCTTCTTACTTGGTAGTAAGTTTGTAAGTTTCTTTAAGACATGTGCCTTTACCTGAATGACTACTGTAGAATCCAGGAGTGACTTTAGTTTGATAAGAACTACATATTTGGAGATAACACATGGACTAGAGTCACTCCCTAATACCGAGACATTAGTTTTGCTTGCAATTTTCTTCAGTCCAAGCAATTGGACTGCAGACTCCGTTATAAACGTGGCCTGTGATCCTTGGTCTAACATAGACCTAAAAGTTATATTCACACCTGTTTGAGACTCGATATTAACTAAAGCAGTAGCCAGCAATACTTGAGAATGCATTTTAGAGAAACAACTTGTTAAAACTTGATTGGAATCGCCCTGATTAATAGCTACATTGGACACAGCTCCTGAACTAGTTGATTGTTCAGCATGACCTGAACTTTCTATTGACTTAGGACCTTGAGAACTATGGAGTAGAGAATGATGCTTCTTTTTACATACACGGCATCTAGTGATACTTCGACATTTGATAACTGAGTGGCGTGGACCCAAGCAGTTAAAACATAACCCCTGGGCTTGGACAAAACTACGACGTGCTTCCACGTCATCCTTGGCAAACTTTTGGCAAGTAAAAAGTTTATGGCTATCTTTGCAGAATGGACAAGAATCTACATTAACGTGATATACTTTGACTTTAGATGTGGTGTTGCGATAAGGAGAATTGCTCTTTGAGTTTTTAAAATCTAGATTTTCAAGACCGTGAAAACGTTGTTGTAGGAAATCTTTAAATTGCTTGAAAGTGGGTAATTCTTCTGAAGGTTTACTAATCTCTAACTCCCAAGCCTTGCGTGTTTCATTGTCTAACTTTAAACTTAATATGTAGATAACTATCATATCCCAAGTGTCAACGTTTATACCCAATTGCTTCAGAGCATTTAAGCAATCAGTGCTAGTAAAAAGCAACTCCTTTAATGCGATTGCAGATTCTGAACTAATGGTCTTTTGACCCATAAAGCGTGCCAAAATGGAATTTGCTAAATATTTTTTGTTGTTGTATTCACTGTCTAACTTTGCCCAACAAAACGAATAATTTTCTCCACTGATAGTGTCGTGACGCAGCAACTGTTCCGCCTCGCCTGTTAGATGCCCTTTTAAATAATTAAGTTTATCCACATCCTCTAAGGATTTATTATTATGAATAAGAGAAATGAATAAATTACGAAAATTTGTCCATTCTGTGTATTTCCCACTGAACGTAGGTAGTCTGACCTTCGGAAGTTGAGCTATGCCTTGACAATTGTTTTCAAAATTAGTACTTTTATACCCTAACTTATTTGAACTATCTTCTTTACTAATTAATCTCTTTAAACATTCTTTCAAATCTGTCTTATAGCCAAGGTACAGCTCTTCCGTGGATGCATATATACCTTTAGTGTAATATTCGGATTTAGACATCTCACTTTGAGAAATTTCGGAAATCATTTTACGATGCGTAGAATAAAAGGATGACCATAATGTTTCTAACAGTTCAAGTCGCGTTTCTAAGTAAGGTACAGTAATGCGTTCTTTGGGCGACTTTTTAAAGTTACTTTTAGCATTGTTTATACTAGATATAACATCAGTCTGAAGCTTAGACAGTGATTCCATTATAACCTATTTAACGAGATAAACAACAATCAACAAACACAATAATCTTCCTGTTTATGCACTAAACCGTCAATGTCTCACACACAAACACCACTAAAATTACCGTAGAAAAGTCACCAGTTGATATGCCAATTCGAAGACAAAGTTCAAAATTTTTGTTCAAAAAATTTCTAAGTCTATGAAATTCTCGTCGAAATTTTTCTAAGTCGATGAGATTTTTGCCACGATTTTTCTAAGTGTTTTGGACTT
The DNA here is from genome assembly GCA_937001555.2 of Hypsopygia costalis. Lineage (NCBI taxonomy): Eukaryota > Metazoa > Arthropoda > Insecta > Lepidoptera > Pyralidae > Hypsopygia > Hypsopygia costalis. The sequence continues at coordinate 121,380 of OW443343.2, read as the reverse complement.
GTAATTTTCTATGAAATCGGGCATAGATTCCTCGTAGTACCACTTTTTGGCAAATTATTCTAAGTCCAAACTACTAGTTCCAAATTCTAAGTTAATATTTCTTTGTAAATAAAGTTCAAATTTGCTCAGTTTTCTTGAAAATTTAAAGTTATTTCTTCTATGTAAATAAAGTTCAAAATTACTCACAGTTTTTGTCACCAAACACTTAATACCACTTTTCTACGATGTCGGTTAACTCCACTTGCCAACTCGTTCCTGCTCCCCTCCTCTCCTGGTGCACCTTCCTCAGCTTCCTGGTGGTAGCTGCTGCAGCGTATGGGGTCGCCCCGAGTAGCGATCCACTACCCCTGGGTGCGATGATGATGATGCTTCCAAAAAGGTGATAGCCGTACTATCACTAGAGCAATCCGCTCGTATAGGACCATGAACAAAGGTCTTAAGGTCGCTAATGAAACAACTGCGTCCAAGGCGAAATTCAAAAAGTATTTATTTCTACAGATCACATCTTATACTAAACAACAAACCATACCATGATCTAATTTGGCTAGTGCGGCCATCTATCGGTACTATATAAAAGATTCGATACGAGTTTATCACTTTTTAATTATGTTGACATGTAATTAATCATAATATTAATTAATTTATTTTTACGTATCAATATTTATGTATTTATATTTATATTTGAGTACTAGGCAATATTTATTTTTAGTTCTAGATTTTTCCGTGGCGCTAGTTGTCATACATTCTAACACCCTCCCTGCTTTGTTTCTCGCAGAACCCCTTCCAGCTGTCTATCTGAGCTTTCTTTGCTTTAATCTCGTATTCCTCTTTTGCTTTCAGGTATTCCGCGATGACTCTTTCCCTGCGGATGGGTGCTGCACATCGTATGCGGCGCTTCCTAGTGGCGACTCCTTTCTTCAGGGTGGAGAGTTCTTCTGTCCACCACGGTGCGGTAAGTATGGTTTCATTTTTCTTTTTAGGTATAGTCTCATTGCATGTTTCTATCAATATTTTAGTATACTTCTCCGTAATATAGTCCAGATCTTTATTGTTTCCTATTTTATTTATAATTTCAGTTGTTATGTTTTCCTGTGTAAGTAATTCTGTCAATTTAGTATTAAAGTAGGTCCAATTTGCTTTGTTTGTATTGTATAATCGTGTCGTCCTATTTATTTTAGTTCCCTTAGGTTTTTTGAGTTTAATTCCAAAGAGAATACAATTATGATCCGAACTCGTGATCCCCTCTTCCACTCTCCAACCTTCCAGCAACAGCAGCGCCGCATCCGAACACGCGGTGATGTCTACGTGACTGGAGAATCTTTTGTTACCCCTTATTGTGTCAAAAGTTGGGGTTTCGCTGTTGTTTAACAATTGTAGTCCCATTTCATCCATGGCACCTGCCATTTCTTCCCCTCTTTGGTCGGTTTTTGTGCTGCCCCACCAAATACTTTTGGCGTTGCTGTCGCCACCCATCAGCAGTTTGGCGCTCCCGGTCATTTTCTTTATTGTTTTTAGCTGCTCCAAGTAAGGCTCCATAGGCTGGTCCGGCTCAAAGTAGAAGGAAACGACGGTGATTTCCCATGCACCGGCACGGATACCCACCACCGTGATGTTGTTGGTGGTTAGTTCTGGGTACTGCACAATGTTTAGATTTTGGTCGAACACTGTTATTGCCGACTTAACAGTCCCTCCTCCCTGGCCAGTGCATTGGAAAATCCTTACGCCATTATAGTCCTTCATTCTCTTTGCCGCACCAACGTATGGCTCTTGTAATAGCGCAAATGCGAGCCTTTGGTTTTTTGCCTCGAGAATGAGCTCATTTGTCGCTAGCTCTTTTCTTTGGAGATTTACTTGGGCAGCTCGATATGTCTTTTCCTTGATTGGGGCGCTTCGCTGGGTTGGACTTTGATCGCCTTCGGTGTCTTCAGCAGTACGCTACCGTAGCTCTGGCCAGGTCCTCCCAACGTCTCCTGACTGGGCAGTCCTGACTAAGCGCGTTGTGGTTCCTAGCGTCCAGCTTAGCACGTGTGCAGTTGCAGCACGATGGGGCCATACCTGCAAGTTGTTCTGCGCAGTCCACCCTCAGGTGGGGTCCGCCGCAGTGGCTGCATTTTTCTATTTGATCTTTACAATATCGCCTGCTATGACCGTACCCGAGACATATCGAGCACTGTACTAGCGGCGACTGGTCCTCAACTCTGATTTTCTGTATGTCAATAGTCACTGAGCCAGCCTCGATCACACTCTTCCATATTTTGGGGGATACCCTCAAGACCGCATGACATGTAAGGGAATTTCTGGTTCGTCTCCGATAACGTACCTCCATCCGGCAGTCGTCGTTATTAAGGTTTTGGAATATCCAACCATTTTGCTTTTTCAAGGCTCCCAAGATTTCCTCGTCACTGTTGTATTGAAGCACATCTTTCAACACTATTAGCGGATCCTTATTTCTGATGTCTTCAACTTTTAACTGCTCTCCAGCTCCCTGAAGTCTGTCCACTATCTTTCGTCTCTCTTCCTCTGTCTTGCAACCTACTATAACTTTTCGGTCCTTGGCCTTTCTTATTTTTTCGATCTTAACCCATCCGTCTTCGGTGTTTACAGCTTTTCTTATCCGGTTTAATACTTCATCTCCTGTATCCGTTTCGTCCTTAGAGGAAACCACCACCGAGTGTAGCGTTGTACGTTCCGTCTGTTTTCTATCCGTGTTACTCGCCGCCACACTCGCATATGTGGTTCTCTCGATAGCCACATGTTGTTTGTCGATGGTGTTCTGTATTTCTCTCATTTTTTCGCTGCTTTCTTTAATTATATTGCTATGCTCCGCTAGAGCGGTAAGCAGCTGAGACACGTCATTTTTCTTCTGCTCATTTCCTTTATCTAGGTTGCTGTCCGTATCTTTTCCTCCTACCTGCTTCTTTTGCTGGTCTGTGTCAAGGCTATTTTTCTCCAACTCTCCTTCCTTGACGAGTTTGTAGAGACGCTCAATTGCCTGTAAAACACCTTCCTTTATGTCCGAACGCAGGTTCTTTGACAGATTTATATGCGCCTTGCCTTTGTTTAGACACGCCCTGGCCTCCGCCAACCTGGATGGGTATGTGGACTTTGGTGATGACCCTTTGATGGTATCAGACAACGGCCCCCGTTTCTCTTTAGGGTGAATGCCCTTCGCCTTAGCATTTACAGGCTCATTCGGGACCGTTCCCTTCTTTGGTGGTGTTACAGTGTCAATCAGTCCATCCGTATTTGACATTTCCCATTCGGTTATGCTCTGTCTTACTTTGGAGGCTGGTGCAGGTCCCGCTCCATTGTTTGAGTCTGGGGAGTTGTTCGTCTCCGTGGCGTGTTTCGCTGGTGTACGATGCATAGCGTACATTTAGCCTAGTCAAGTATATCTAAAATTCGCCCAAGGATTGTATAAGTTTTAAAGTCGGGCGTATAGATAGGTCAATAATTGTTTTTTGTCAAAAACAGCAGTTGTACGCCAAGGCAGTATCTGCGCTGTCGGTGGGATTTTTAGCTCTACCTGAACTACGTAAACTTTCTATGAAAATGCTTGTATTTGTGAAATTTATTTTAGGAATGTACTAATTGAAGTTGTGTTTTGTTGTTAATAGATTGCCGCGGCTGCGCCGAGTGCAACAAGATGTCACAAGCCTGTACAGCTGTTAAACTAGGTGGTAAGAAACTGTTTAAAAAATATAGCAAAAAAATTTTTTTTTAAATTGAAATTTGACGGTGAAGGACACCCTGGGGAGATTTCCACCCTCAGTGAAAGATTGCTCCGGAAGGCAACCCGCGACGATTGGCACCTTAAAATTCCCGAAATTCCGAAAAAAGTCGGAAGAGCTGGTGCTCACGTCACGGTATTGCCTATACTTCCCGTGGAGTTGGAGAGTGGAAATTCGTGAAAAGGGGTGCCTTAGGGCCTAAAAGAATGGTATCCGGCGAAATCCAGAACAAAAAATTTTTTCGGGTTTTTTCGAGTTTTTGAATAACCAAAAAGTGATTTTTCAAAAATCTTTTTGCAGAGAGGTAGAGCCTCCTATTGCGCACCGAAACCGTCGAAAGAAGCAACCTCGCCTATGACAGGGTGGTTAGGTTAGGTTCGGTTGGGTTAGGTTAGGTTAGGTTAGGTTAGGTTAGGTTAGGTTAGGTTAGGTTAGGTTAGGTTAGGTTTTTTTTTTTTTTTTTTTTTTTTAATTTGGCCAATCGCAATTTCCGCGTATCCAACAGATTCCCTTAGCAAAAGTTTCTGGTGGGTACGCGCAGATCGGCTTACTTGAGATATACCTAGGCTGTATTTTTTTTGCCTAGTCTTTTGAACTTTATTTATTTATACATACAATAATAATTTAACAAGTTAGTTGCGCGCCATTATAATTAACTTACATTAATCAAATCGTACGATATTTGAAATTAAATTAAATTAAAATAAATAACATTAATTAAATTAAACCAAATAAAATGAATTAAATTAACTGAATTAAACAAAATAAAATAAAAATAAAATTAAGAAAAATATTACAATATCAAATTCAATTACAATAAAGTATGACTCAGGAATGCAATTCTATTTTACATATAATATAACAATAATATTTTCTAATAATTAAATTTCCAATAATTAAGATGATTCAATTAAGTCAGATGTTTTTTGCACCATTCGCTTTGGCCGCAAGGCGCATAACGCCCTCGGCGAAGGCTAGGAAATGGGCTCGAGTGGGATCGTCACAGATGAGACCTGCAAAGTTTTTTGGCTCTATAGCCGTTCCGATCCTGTGTTCGCAATCGAGCCTCTTTAGTGCGAACCGTGGACACTCGCTTAAAATATGTGTGATTGTTTCTGGAGTTGCGTCGTCGCAAACACAAGCTCGAGACGGCGAGAGCTTGAACCTATGCAGATATTCGCGGATGCCCCCGTGGCCAGAAAGCAATTGAGTCCTAAGATTTGTCACCCCCGTTTTCTTCAAGGTTCGATGGGCCGTCCTGACATCCGGGAAGAACAGCTTCGTGCCGCCGCCCGTCTCCGCAGACTCGTAGCGAGACTGCCACAAGTCTAATGTGTCAGCCCTGATAGTTCGCTTGGCGAAGGACAAAGGGAAGCGATCATATATGGATATGGTCTTCAGTTTCAGGGCAGCCTCCTTGGCAAGCTCATCCGCCCGTTCATTGCCCAATAGTCCGGCATGAGCCCTGATCCAGTAAAGGCTAATTCCATTTCCTCCTTCGTTAATTTCCGTGATCCTTTCCCTAATCTCCACCGCAATTGGGTTTAGGGAAGATGGATCCTTAAGGGTCTCCAGAGCGGATCTTGAATCGCTCAGGATGGCGGCCGGGGACTTCATTTCCTGTATTATCGTCACTGCCTGGAGGATCGCTATCATTTCGGCCTGGTAAACCGAGCAATAGGGCTCAAGCCTCATTTTAGTTTTCTTTACCTCCTGGTTTCCCTTCCAACAAGAAACCGCAGCGCCGACCCTTCCCTGAATTTTGCTCCCGTCGGTGTAAGTCAAAATCCCATCTACTGATAACGCCCTGATTTCCTCTTCGTTTTCCACCAGGCCAAACCCAAGCGACACTCGGCATGCAGGGTGTGGAAGCTGCGAAGGGTGTACCCGTAGCTGTATTTTCCTGCCCGGTAGCTGGTCCAATGGGCGCCCTCTTTTCACCTCGTAAAGCTTTCGCTGTTCTAATGCTCGCAAATCGAGAGGTAATATCCTAGCCAGTAATGCGGCTGACACGAGGGAAGTCGTCGAATGGGCCTTGGATATTCTTATGGCGAAAACTCTAGTCAACCGGTCTAACCTTTTGGCTGCATTCTTGGTATGCGCGCAGTGCGCCCATGAACTCGCTGCATACAATACTGTAGGCTCGATCACCGCGATGTACAAGGTGCGCAGGATCTCAGAATTCAGGCCCCACTGCGCCCGAGCTGCCCTGCTAATGGCTTTATATAGGCCAATGGCTTTTCCTGTGACTTCCTCGAGGTGGGCGATGAAGTTTAGGTGGCGGTCGATAGTCAAACCGAGCAGCTTTACAGTGTCCGTGAGCTGTAGCGGCGTTCCCAGGAGTACGAATTGGGGCATTTCGTATTTGAGTTTCTTTGTGATCAGCATCGCTTGCGTCTTGGCCGGTGCGAAGCGCATCTTGTTATGCCGACCCCAATCTGCCACCGACTCCAAGGCTTTATTGACCTTCCTGTTTAATGCTGTGGTGTCCTTGGCGATAGCCACGATGACGATGTCATCGGCGAAGGCTTGTATGTGCGCCTCGAGTTTCTCTGCCTCCCTGAGGAGAGGGTCCAACTGCACGTTCCACAGCAAAGGTCCGCCGATCGATCCCTGAACGCAACCCTTGGTGGTGGTCTTCACGACGTTCTGTCCGAGGTATCGTACTGTGACCGACCTATCCCGCAGATAGCTGGAGAGCATTCTCATGGTCTGAGCTTCCACCCCCATGTTCAGAAGCTCCCGCAGGATGGCCGGCCACCACGCATTGTCGAATGCGCCTTCGATGTCAAGCGAAACAACCGCCACCATTTGCTTTTCCTTCAGGCCGCCCCTTATCAATTCCATCAAGTCGTACAGTGCATCCTCAGTGCTCCGCTGCGGGACGAATCCGTATTGGCGTGGACTCAGCTTGCGGTGGTTTAGCAATCTCCACGTCAGCCTAGAAATTATGAGCTTCTCCAATACCTTCCCGAACAATGGAAGCAAGCCGATCGGTCGATAAGATTTGGGGAATGAGTAGTCAGTCTTCCCCGGCTTAGGGATAATCTTGATAATAGCCCGCTTCCACGGCACAGGAAAATAGCCCAACTGTCTACACTTATTATATATAGCCAACAAACAAGAGTTAGCTTGATGAGCCGCCGCGCAGATGTCCGACGTTAATCCATCTTCGCCCGGGGCTTTTTTAGGGCTCATATCTGCAAGTGCAGTTGCCAACTCCTGTTCCGTAAATGGCGGTTCAGCGTTCTCTCCTGTACATGCAAGCGCTCCCATCCTTAGCCTTACTTCCTCCCTGATACTGCGGTGGCAACTCTCGTCAGCTCCAGAATCATCCGGTGGGTAGAATGTATCTGCCAAAAGATTTGCAGATCGTTCAGGGTCCAAAGTATCTCCCGTGTTAGGGTCCTTGAGGAGGCACTCGTCACCTGAAGATGGCTTGGCGCATTTCTTTATGATGCGATAGGCGCACTTCCATGTATCCTCCTCCTTTTGCCTGCTACAAAAATCCCTCCAACTGTTTGTTATAGATTTCTGGATTGCATCCTTATAGGCTCTTTTGGCAACCATATACTCTTCTATAACGAGCTTTTTCCTTGCAGGATTTGCCCTACCTATACGTCTCCGCAGCCGAACAGCGCAATCCCTTTTTTCCTGCAGATCCGGGGTCCACCAGGGGCTGCGCAACTTCCCTCCACACTTCTTAGCTGCCGAGATACACTCCTCAGCAGCTCCCTCTACTGCCGCAGTATACTTCTGTATCAGCTCCTCCAATTCCGCTTTAGCATTGACCCCCCCAATGACGTCCTCCGTTATTCCACTCCTCCTCAGGCTATCGTTGAGAGCCCGGGTGAAACCACTGCAAACTGTTTTTTGGCGCCGATTTTGTTTGAGGCTGACGCCCACACACTCGCCGCGTACATAATGACCGGCTCCACAACTGCCACATATATGGTTCTGATGATCTCGGGTGACAAACCCCAACTCACCTTTGCTGCTCTAGATATTTGTTTGTAGAGATTTAATGCTTTCTTGCATACTTTCGTTATATGTGCATTAAATGTGAGCTTGTCATCTATAATGACCCCAAGGATTTTAATCTCCCGGGACAGCACGACGTCCACCCCGCCCATGCTCAGTATTGGTGAGTCATACTTCAACTTATTTGTAATTAGCATGGCCTGTGTTTTCTGTGGCGCAAATTTAAGTTTATTTTTGACTCCCCACTCCCGAACACGCGCGAGGGCGGCGTTCGCCCGCCCCTGGATTTCCAAAGCTGTGTTTCCCGAGAAAATCAGAACCACATCGTCTGCAAATGCTTGGCAGCGGTCGACTCGACTTTCCAAGTCCTTTAGTAGTGGATCCAACAGCAGATTCCACAATGTTGGACCCCCCACCGACCCCTGCACGCAGCCCTTGTGTGTTTCCATTATGGATTCCACACCTGCATACCTTATACGAACCTTTCGGCCCGACAGATAATCGTCGATTATTTTCCGGATGTTTAAGGGGCACTTTGTCTCTGCCAACCTACATCTTATTGCCGGCCACCATGCGCCATCGAAGGCTCCCTCTATGTCAAGAGAAACCAACGTGATGAGCTTCTTCGCGCTCAGTTGACTTTTTATGTATTGTATCATGTCATAAAGGGAGTCCTCGGTGCTACGTTGCGGAACAAAACCATATTGGCGCCGGCTCATGTTTGGCAGAATGTGCCACCTTATTCTTTTGAATATCATTTTTTCCAGCACTTTTCCTAACACTGGTAATAGTCCAATTGGTCGGTATGCCTTAGGGTTCGTATAGTCGTCCTTCCCCGGTTTTTGTAGTATTACAACTACGGCTTCCTTCCACGTGGTTGGAAAACAGGAGAGACTTAGACATTTATTGAAGATCGCAAGGAAGATCTCGGGACTCAGGGTGATGGCCTCTCTGCAAATGTCGGCGGAGAGCCCGTCGATTCCGGGCGCCTTTTTGGGATCGAAGCTAGACGCGGCCCACACCAGTTCCTCCATCGTGAATGGTGGGTCCGATGTTGTACCATCACTCCCCTCATTCACGCTTTCGGCCTTTTTCCTGGTTTCTTGGTGTACCGCGTCATCGTCCTCGACCCCATCCCTCGGATAAAAGGTTTTTGCCAGAAGTCTCGCAGACTCCTCGCCGCTCAGGACTATCCCGTCCTTAACCAATGGCATGTCCTCTTCTCTCTGCTTTGTCCGCGCTATCACCCTGTATATCCCTCCCCACATGGTTTCCCTCTCTTGCTTTTCGCAAAAATCCTTCCAGCTGGCGGTCTGAGCCCTCCCTGCCTCCAATTTATAGGCTTCTTTGGCCTGAAGATATTGTTCTACCACCCATGCTCTGCGGACAGGCGCGGCGCACGCAATTCTTCGCCTTTTTCTTGCCACTTCTTTTTTCATTTCGGCGAGCTCGTTTGTCCACCAGGGCAATCTCACCCGACTCTCCTCCCCCTTTAAGGTTGGCATGGACACCTTACAGGCCTCTTCCATAGTATTGCTTATCTTTACAATCATCTCTTCTAGTTTTATCTTGCTTTCTATCTTCTCGATTTCTGCCTTACATATTCCTTGCTCTTCCCATAGTTGGCCCAATTTCTCTCGGAATTTGGGCCACTTTGCCTTCCTCGTGTTGTATTTTCTCGTCGTCCTTTTTGTGTCCATGCCTTTAGCCTTTTCCATTACCAAGTCGAATAAGATCGCCCTGTGGTCCGAGCTCGTCACGTCCGCTTCAACTCTCCAATTTATTACGTGTCCTAGCATGTCCACAGAGCACGTTGTGATATCCACACAACTTGTGTATCTTCTTCCGCCTCTTATTGTGTCAAAGGTGGGCTCAGACCCCCTGTTGAGGATTTGGAGGTCCATTTCCTCCAGCGCTCCAGCCAGCTCCTCTCCTCTAATGTCCACTCCCCTGCTTCCCCACCACGTGTTCCACGCATTTACATCCCCTGCCAGGACAATGTTCTTCGTTCCCACTTCTCTTTTTATTTTCGCCATCCATTCGAGGTACGGTTCGATGGGCTTATCCCCTTCCAGATAAACTGACACCACTCCCATCTCCCAGGCTGCGGTTCTTAATTTGACAACTACGATGTTTGGCGTTGTCAGTGTTGGGCACTGGGTAATGTCAATCCTGTCATTGAATATTACTATGGCCGACTTGTTTGGATTCTCCAAACTGCCGGCATATTGTATCACCCTAGCGCCTGGATATGTCTTCATCTTTCCCGTACCTCCAATGTATGGCTCTTGCAAGATGGCGATCGCTGTTTTCCTGCTTGTGGCTTCTGCCATTAGCTCAGTAGTAGCCAACTTACTCCTTTGTAAATTGGCCTGGATTACACCGATTCGCATAGTATTTCTGTTGCCATGGTTTGCTCGTGGGTTGTCCTTAGCAGTATGCTATTGAAGCCCGGGCCAATACGTCCCATCTCTTTTTTACTGGACACTCGTCACTAAACGCGTTATGGGCTGTGTTTACTAGTTTTGCCCGGGCGCAATTTTTACATACCGGCACTTCTCCTGTGATCCGGTCAGCGCACTCGACGCTGAGATGTGGTCCCCCACAATGAGAACACAGGTCAACTGTCTCCTTACAAAATTTTCGGCCGTGACCATATCCCAGGCATCGAGTGCACTGCAAAAGGGGTGATTGGTCCTCCACCAGTACAGTTTGTAGATCAATGCGTACTCTACGTCTTTCTATAGATCGTCTCCATATTGCAGGTGACACACAGAGTATCGCATGATTGCTGTGGGGATTTCGTGCCCTTCTTCTATATTTAACAGCAACACGATTTTCCTCTTCGTCGAGGCCACGAAAGATCTCTCCGTTCTGGTTCTTAAACGCCTTGATTATTTCTTCATCGCTATGTATTTTTAATACATCCTTCAGGACCAGAAGCGGATCCCTGTTCTTGATGTCCTCGACGATTAGGTTTTCTCCAGCACTCTGTAGGCGTTGCTTTATCTTCTCCCTTTCGTGCTTTGATTCGCACCCCACAACGATCTTTCGATCCCTGGCCTTTCTAACCCGCTCCACTTTTACCCATCCCTCTTTAGCATCTACAGTCTTTCTCACCCTCTCTAGCACTTCTTCAGCTGTCTCTTCGTCCTTTGTTGAAGTGATGACGACAGAGTGCAACGTTGTTCTTTCGGGTTCTGGTTTTCCAATCTGCCCTACTGTTGCTATCTCCGCATATGTTCTCCTTCTTGTTTCTTCTACTGCCCTTTGCATGTCATCTATTTTCTTGCTATTTTCGAGTAGCAGCTTTGTATTTTCCTCTATCTTTCTGGCTAGATCTGAGTTCTTTATCTCCTCTTCATTCATATTTCGGGTGTCCGTCTGTCTGTGCTCAATTTCCCTACCTTGTTCTTTCTGCTTTTCTCTCTTTCTTTCACGTTCCAGTTCCGCCTCCTGCTCCTTGATGATCTGAAACAACCGTTCAACAGACTGTGTCACTTCAACCTTAATGTCAGTCTTTAGGTTCCGTGATGCCGTTAGAGCCGACTTAACCTTGTTGTTACAGACTCTTGCTTCCTGAATCCTTGTCCTTGTTTTCGGCGACTGTTTTTGTGCTCCTGGCACCGTTGTTTGTGCTCCTGTCATTTTCCCTCTTTTTGGAGGCGAGATCTCAAAAGTCTTGTTTGTTCCCCCTGCCGCTTCCCATTCTCCTATGCTTCGCCTCACATTTGAGGCGGTATCCGTTGTGCCTACCAGGGCATTTGTCAATGGAGATAGGGAGCTTCTTGTTCTATTTTCACGTGATGAGATCTCCTGTTTGCCCCCACAGGATGTTACGCTGTTTGGTGTTCGATACATCACGGAGAAATGTGTCACTTAAGTTTAAGCCTTTTATATTTAAATTTGTAAAAGTTGTAAATATGCAATTATATGTAAATGTAAAAATAAAGTTGTAAATATGTTATCTAAACCAGTCAGAATTTTTTAATTTGTTTTAATCTATAGGTCATAAATCATATATTATATAGTCTAATTTTTTTTTGTCGGGATGTAACATAATAATGTTATCCTTATTTTTAAATTTTATAATTATAGGTTAAGTACATAAATATAAAATTTCTTCATAGAACTAAATTTTAAACTATTTAAAATATTATCTATAAAATTAAACAACTTAAAAATAAAAAAATAAAACAAATATATATAAAAACTTTTATTTACAAAAAAAAATAAAGACATAATCTGCTAACACTTGTCATACTTATCATACATTACATACTAAAATATTTGTCAACATACAGACAACAAATAACAATTTATTGTATGTTAGTGGACAATAAAAACGCTCGGGGCGAAGGACGCGCGGGGAGAATCACCGCTGTCGCGTGTCGCTCCAGCAGCCGACATTGGTCCGCGCGCGACCATCGACGATTAGAATTTCATTAAGAACACCCGCGTACCACTGCGGTCGGGTCAACTGTTACATTCAAATCTCGAGTGAAGATTAATAATTTGTGACCTTATAAATAAATAAGGAGTGAACTTCTGTCATCTTTAAACTGAATTATAAGTTCTGTATCCCGTGTCTGGGTAAGTTGTGCAATATATTTTTATTTTTGTCAGTATAGGGTATATAGCATATTATAAAGGCCGATTAACGGTAATGTAGAATGGGCACGTAGATGTGTCCCTGTATTCTCCTAAATGATATATATATGTATAATAATGCTTAGTGATGCCACAGAACATAATATTAGTACTTATGTAGTAGTGCTTTATTTTGTAGTGAGTAGAATGCGTAGGTGGTGTTCATGTACCGCCTAAGTATCTAGTAAATACTCGTAAATATTGTGATGCTTAGTAGCACCACAGTATAAGTAATAGTACTGTAGTACATTGCCTATTTTTGTAGTATTTTATAGTTATTGTCAGTTTGGTGTATGTAATACATGAACATAATATAGTTTGTACCTAGATGTTACCTAAATATAATTATTTAAATTTTGTATCTAATAACACCTACTTATTCAGTATCTACGTGTTACTGTAACCGTATCTGCTTTTCATGACTGCCACTTTATCCCAGTAAAATTTTGTAAGCCTGAGCCTCTTATAGTAGTACTAGCTAGCCAATTTCCTCCGGCTTTGCTTGCATCAATTCGCCTACTCCATATCGCTTGCTCGCCAGGACCAGTAACGAAACTAGTGTTGTTTGTATAATATACTTACTTCATATTGATGTTCGCTCAGGAACTACGTTCGGGCTGAAATTGCTGCCACTCATACCTCAAGCTTCATACCTCAAGCTCAACTACCTTACCTCATCTCCGAGACTCGCTTTGGATCCCAGCAGCCTGGCAACCCGGCGGAAGCGGCTACATTCAGGGGAGTCAGGCAAGGAAAAAGGGAAGGGCAGCCTTGATTGGAACCAACACTTCACAAACCTACCCACGTCTGAGACTTAACTTATCTATTATACAATATAGACTTATAATACTTACTTAATTTGACCGTTTTATTCTATCTCCCAGATAAAACGTGACAATGGCGCCCAAGCTTAGTAATTAAAGGTTTAGAAGTTGGTTCCACTTCAGGTTTTTTTTTCCTTTTCTGGTGATGGTTGTGTGCACGTTATCGCTGTAAAACGATGATAGTATGTTTTTGTCAGGTTATGTGTTGAATATTAAGCTTCGCTATTAATATTCTATTATATTTTTCTCTGTAGTAAGGAGCACATAACTTGACAGAAGATTATATAAAAAAAAATCTTTTCACGAATATTCTTACTTCATTCTGAATTTTCTTTTCTTAACTTGTTTATACTTCATCGTTCTAGTTCAAGGTATATTATTGTGACAGAACGGAATTAGTTTTTTTTTTGTGTGTGTATATTTGTTCTTTCATTTTTTTTTTATTTTTGCTTTTGTCGCAATTTGCACAACGTACCTATACAAGGGGATTAAACATGGCTTATCCTATTAAATTCCTTCACCTCCAAAAATCAGAGTTGCAATATGAGGTCACAATTAGAGGAGAAATTCCTGCTAGCACTGTCCTAGAGCTTAGACGACAAGTGTGCAAACTAACACAAATTTACCCTTCGAATGATATCGCTTTTTCTTGTCTAGACTTAATCGATGATATCAAGGGCATCTCAGAATCTTTAATTAAAGCTAAAGTTAATTTAGATACTTTATATTCGGCATTGGACGAAAACTTAATTGACCGCACACGCTCCTTGTTGAATCATCTTCATCATAGGTTCCGTCGACTAGAACTGCCGGAAGCAACATCGGAAATAGTAACAAAAATAAAAAATTTAAAAACCACCTTCGAAGATTATTGTAGCTTGTTTTTAAAAGTTATTGAACCAGAAGAATTTAGAGACTCAGAATCTGCACCCCTTGATAAAGATAAGGCTACTGCCGCCAATGATAACTTTAATGTAACGGTCCATTGTGATCGTGGCCTCTCATCAGACTTTGCTAAGATTAAATTCGATGGCAAGACATGTGTTAGATCTTTTATTCAAAAAATAGAAGAAACTCGCGTGGCTAAGAATATTTCTGGAGATAAACTTATGGCATATGCGTATGAAATATTTACAGGCGATGCCTTACACTGGTTTCGTTCGGTTCGCGATAATGTGAAACGTTGGGATGAGTTAGTTATCAGACTTCGTCAAGATTTTGACATATTTGATTACGATTACCGTATGATCACTGAAATTCGTAATCGTACTCAAGGAGAAACAGAAAATATTATTGTTTATCTAGCAATAATTAAGGGCATGTTTTCTCGTCTTAGCACACCTATGCAAGAAAAGGATCAACTTGATATTATATTACACAACATTCGTCCTTGCTACTCCAATGTACTGGCAAATTATCCAGAGGTGTCTTCTATTGCCCACTTGCAAACACTTTGTCGCAATTTTGAACAAGTCATAGCCCGTTCAGAAAATTTTAAAGAACCAGTAGCCTCATCTTCTAAAACTTTGGCTCCCGAATTTGCTTATAACTTTCCTAATAAATTAGTAAAAAATTATACCAATTACAAATCCTACTCTAACAATAACACAAACAAAGTACAGGCAAATCCTAGTAATGTTTTTGCTATTTCACAATCAAAATTCTGTTACCGTTGTCGATTAGATACACACAGCATGAAAGAATGCCCCGCTGATCGTGTCATATTTTGTTTTAAATGCGGAAAGAAAGATTTTCGTTCTACAGATTGTCCTGACTGTAATAAAGTTATAAGTGCACAAGGTCCAAAAAACGACTAGGTGAAAATTGTAGTAAGGCAGCACCCAGTTTTTTCGATGACTCGGATTGGAAGAACTGGTTGCTGACTATAAAAAACTTTTTCTCAACATATAATATTGCTTCAATTTTCACTTCGAAGCCGAGTTGCGACCCTCGTCCTTATATTAAAATAAATATTGAAAATAACTACGACTTAAACATTTATGGCTTACTGGATTCGGGCTCAGTAATTAGTATCTTGGGTCAAGATTCTTATAAAATTCTACTTACACATGGATACACCTTATATAATGATCACCCTATAACTGTGACTGCCGCTGGTGGTCAAAAATTATATTCCCTAGGTTACATGCTTCTACCTATGGCTTTTGATAATAAAACTAATATTATTAAGGTGCATGTCATTCCGGAGGTTAACTCAACCTTAATTCTGGGAATTGATTTCTGGAATCAATTTCAAATTCTACCTAAATACCTAAACAATATAGACTATCTTTTTGACGACCCTAATACATTGAATATTTCTCACGAACCCAAGGTCTATGGTTATGAGAATCTAAAGGTATCGGAAAGAGCTCTTGCCGATAGCATTGTTGTGGACTTTAAATCCATTTCTTTTGAGGAGAAGGGTCTTGGTAGAACCGACGTCATCACACATAGTATTGATACCGGCGATTGCGAGCCAATTAGGCAACGTTATTACCGCATGTCTCCTGTAAAACAGAAGATTATTATTGAACAGGTCGATGAAATGTTATCACTAGACGTCATTGAGCCATGCGAAAGCCCGTGGTCATCACCGGTGCTAGTTGCCAATAAAAAAGACGGCAAGCCGCGGTTCTGCCTGGACAGCAGAAAACTTAACTCCGCTACAAAAAAAGATGCTTATTGCCTTCCTTATGTGTCTGAAATTTTAGACAATTTGAGAGATGCTAAGTTCCTTTCTAGCATTGACCTCTCTAAAGCTTTTTGGCAAATTCCCATAAGAAAAGAGGACAGAGAGAAAACCGCATTCTACGTCCCAGGTCGTGGTACACTTCAGTTTAAAGTTACGGCTTTTGGACTATCAAATGCACCAGCCACCCAGCAACGCTTAGTGGATACTCTTTTCGGCCCTGAATTTGAGTTAAAGGTTTTTGCATACTTGGATGACATCATCGTTATCAGCAACTCTTTTAGCGAGCACGTGTCTTTGCTACAGCGAGTTCTGGCCAAACTACGTATGGCAAATTTAACTGTGAACTTGAGTAAATGTCAATTTTTCCGCAATCAACTACGCTATCTTGGTTACCTTGTAGATGCGCAAGGTCTTCGCACTGACCCAGAAAAGGTGGTAGCTATACTCAACTATCCAACCCCTAGCAGTAAAAAAGAGGTTAAACGTTTTCTTGGAACAGCATCGTGGTATCGGAGATTCATTCCAAATTTTAGTACGATTGCAGGACCTCTAAACAAGTTAACCTCTACTAAAAAGAATGCTCCACCTTTCTCCTGGACGAGTGAAGCGGATGTCGCATTTCAAAAGCTAAAATCTCTTCTTGTTGATGCTCCTGTCTTGGCATGTCCAAATTTTAATCACCCTTTTGAAATCCATACGGACGCAAGTAATTTTGGCGTTGGTGGCATGTTGTCTCAAACGATTGATGGAGTTGAACATCCAGTCGCCTACATGAGCAGATCTCTTACCGGACCTGAGAGAAACTACAGCGTCACAGAACGTGAGACACTTGCTGTGTTAGTAGCCCTTGAGCACTGGCGATGCTATATAGAGAGTGGGAAACCATTTACCGTCTATACTGACCACTCAGCTCTAAAATGGTTTCTTTCCCTTTCAAATCCATCTGGAAGACTGGCTAGATGGGGTGTTCGCTTATCAGCTTTCAACTTTAAAATAACACATCGACGCGGTAAGGACAACATCGTACCAGATTGCCTTTCCAGACTTCCTACTCTTGCTGCAATTTCGGATACCTCTGTCCCAACAACTCAAGACTCTTGGTATCTCAACATTTTTCAGGGTTGCCAAAATTCACCTACAAGCTTCCCTAACTACAGAGTTGAAAACGATTCTTTGTATCGTTTTGTGAAGGGCAAAAACGTGCTTACTTCCGAATTTGATTGGAAACTCGTTGTTCCACAAGAGCAGCGCCTTGGTGTTCTGAGAGATAATCATACAAAAGACTTCTGATCCGATACTATTGGCCTAAGATGTATTCGGACGTAGTTAATTACGTATCTACGTGTGAAACTTGTTTAGCCTATAAACTCTCAACTCAAGGAACCTTGGGTACGATGGGAAGACCTAAGGAATGTAGTAGACCTTTCCAAACAATATCTATAGATCTGGTTGGCCCCCTACCAATCTCTAGAAAGCAGAACTGTTACATTTTTGTAGTAACGTGCTGTTTCTCAAAATATTGCCTCATGTTTCCCTTACGCAGAGCGACCGCTGACCTTGTCAGCAAACATTTAGAAGATGGTGTTTTCTTGGTTCACGGCATCCCTCAGACTATTATTTTAGATAATGGTGTGCAATTCACAGGTCGTGAAATGGAATCTCTATTAAAAAAATATTGTGTACCTAATGTTCATTATACACCTAAATATAGTCCCCAGGTGAACACCGTAGAGAGGTATAACAAAACCATTATTACAGCGGTGTCCACATTTGTTCATGATGACCACCGCTCATGGGATGTAAATATGCCGAAAATACAATTTGCCATGAACAACTCTGTGAATGAAACAACCGGGTACACACCATCATTTCTTGTCCATGGTCGAGAAATAGTAACGAGTGGGTCTCACTATATAGATAACGACATCCCGAACGAGCTAATTTTTCTTCCACGCGACTTGTACGCAGAAAACTTGGGTAATTTAGCAAGCGTGTTCGATCAAGTACAGTTTGCCCTTTGGCAAGCCCATTTGAAGAACACACAACGCTATAATCTAAGACGTAAACATGCAGAATTTAAAGTCGGTGATATCGTATGGAAGCGCTGCTACTTCCAAAGTGATAAGGAATCTCATTTCACGAAAAAATTTGCCCCAAAATATTTAAAGTGTAAGGTAAAAGAGAAACGATCTCCCTTAGTGTACGTTCTTGAAGATATGACTGGGCATGATCTAGGAGCCTGGCATATAAAGGATCTCAAATTTGTAAATAATATGCAACCACCTGTTTGAGTTAGTGTTTGTTATGTTGTGAGTACAGATTTTACATAGGTAAAATCTTTTCTTGGAAGGGGGGTACTGTAACATAATAATGTTATCCTTATTTTTAAATTTTATAATTATAGGTTAAGTACATAAATATAAAATTTCTTCATAGAACTAAATTTTAAACTATTTAAAATATTATCTATAAAATTAAACAACTTAAAAATAAAAAAATAAAACAAATATATATAAAAACTTTTATTTACAAAAAAAAATAAAGACATAATCTGCTAACACTTGTCATACTTATCATACATTACATACTAAAATATTTGTCAACATACAGACAACAAATAACAATTTATTGTATGTTAGTGGACAATAAAAACGCTCGGGGCGAAGGACGCGCGGGGAGAATCACCGCTGTCGCGTGTCGCTCCAGCAGCCGACATTGGTCCGCGCGCGACCATCGACGATTAGAATTTCATTAAGAACACCCGTGGATAAGGTTCTTTTCTAGTAATTTAATTATTATTATCCTAAATTATTTACAAATATATTTACAAAAAATAAAATTATCTGGCAATGATGCAATAGCAATATCTAAATACAAGAATACATAAAACTTATACATTAAATACAATTAAAACATTTCCTTAAAACTAAGATATAAACGAAAGATGTCTAGAACTTATTGGACGCCGACGAGTTGAGGCGATGGCTTGGTCCAACTTACAATCTGATTATTGTCAATCTATCCACAGCTGTCCCCGGCAGACACTTAGCTCAATAACCCCATCTAGCCACCGCGATCGAGACGCCTATCGGAAAATATAGGCGCCCAAGTCCAACATTGGTCCTAGGTGGGGCCATTCTGCTTGCTCCGCCTGATGACAGCCGTGGCTAGATTGACACAGTAGTCAATGAACTTAAATCTACTTTTTCCAGCCATCACCTCGGACACGTTCGCTTCAGTGACCCGCATTCCCAAACGCTGCTCCAATTCCCATCTTTGTTTGGAGAATGCGGGACACTGAAACAAGATGTGCTGCACTGTCTGACCCTCGCCAGCTTCACAGAAACACGATGGATCGTCCGTGCACTTGAACCTGTACAAGTACGCGGCAAACCCACCATGTCCCGATAAGACTTGCGTGGTGATGCCAGACGGAGCCATTTTGCCCACGATACTGTAAGCGGCGGTCGCACTCGGGAAAAACAGCTTCGTCGTTGAAGCTGTAGTTCCCGAGCGGTATCTCCTATCCCATTCGTCAATGGTCGCCTTACGGATCATACCCTTGACGAATGAGACAGGGCAGCGGTCGTAGTCGGGCTTCTTCTTCGACTTCAGGGCCGCACTCTTGGCGAGTTCGTCGGCGCGTTCATTCCCCTCAAGACCAACATGCGCCTTGATCCAGAACATCGAGACGCTCTTACCCTGCGCTTTGCACAGTTTAAGAGCGTCCCGCGTCTGTACCGCAAGGGGGTGAGGGGAACCAACGTTACCTATCGCCTTGAGCGCCGCCATGGAGTCGCTGAAGATGCCCACGCTGGATCCATTACAGCTCAACGCGTATTTTGCCGCGGTGCAGAGAGCGAGGAGTTCGGCCTGGTAGACGGTACAGTAGGACGACAAAGTAAGCTTGACGGCCTTGGTTTCGGCATCGCTGTTCCAAATTGAAACAGCGGCACCTACCCGACCCTCAATCTTACTGCCGTCCGTGAACATTCGCAGGGCAAAGGTGTTGGCTGCCCTGTATTGTTCCTCGTCCACCAGGTGATCGAACTCGACCCTCTCCAGCTCCGCTGGGTGCGGGGCCTCGATCTTAGAGGCCATCCGCTCGATCTCCCTGTCTCGCAGCACCGGATGGGGCAGTCCCCTCTTGGCCTCGTAAAGAGATGCGATTTCTCGCACCCTAAGGTCAAGGGGGAGCACCCCAGCCAGCAGCAATGCGGAGTTCAAGGAGACCGTTCGGTAGGCCTTGCAGATCTTTTGCGCGAAGCCCCGCTGTACGCTGTTGAGCTGCTTTTGGATGCCTAGCTTGTTCACCGCTGGTGCCCATACGGCCGCGGCGTAAAGTATCGTCGGCTCCACTACAGCTGTATATATGATCTTCACTACCTCAGGATGAAGACCCCAACCGACGCGGGCCGTACGTGCAAGGCGCTTATATATGTCCACCGCCCTTTTACAGACGGTGGTCACATGCGCATTGAACGTAAGACCCGCGTCGATGGTCAGCCCGAGGAGTTTGATCTGCCGAGACATGCCAATGCCCATCCCGCCCATGCTGAGGCGCGGAGTATCATACCTGAGTTTGCGCGTGACCAGCATGGCGCTAGTCTTTTGCGGCGCAAACTTTAACCGGTTTTTGACCCCCCACGCCCTCACATGCTCGAGAGTGGCATTGGCACATTTCTCTATATCCAGTGCAGTGGCTCCGTCAAACACCAACACGACGTCGTCGGCGAAGGCCTGACAGTACACCCCCGCTCTTTCTAGTTGCCACAAGAGGGGGTCCAAGAGGAGGTTCCACAATATCGGACCTCCTATGGACCCTTGTACGCAACCTCTTGTGGCAGCGCGTGCGCATTCCTCCCCCCCGAAGCGCACCCTCACCGTCCTATTGCTGAGGTAACTGTCTATCGTTCGTCTCAAGCTCAGAGGGCAGTTTTCCTCCGCCAGTCTGAGTTTGATAGCAGGCCACCAGGCGCCGTCGAAGGCACCCTCTATATCCAGCGAGACGAGAGTAAGAATCTTACGCTCGTCAAGCTTGCTGCGAATATGGTGCAGCAGGTTATAGAGGGCGTCTTCGGTGCCCCTCTGTGGCATGAACCCGTACTGGCGAGTACTAATCCTCGGCAGAAGATGATGCTTGAGGCGAGCGATCAACATTTTTTCGTATATCTTGCCCAAAACAGACAGAAGCCCAATCGGCCTGTATGATTTGGGCAAGCTATACGATTCCTTTCCCGGTTTCCGAAGAGCAATTACGATGGCCTCCTTCCACAGCCGAGGGAAGTATCGGAGGGCCCGACACTTGTTAAGAAGGGCCAGGAAGAATCCCGAACCATCGTCAATGGCCCGAGCGCAAACGTCAGCCGTGAGGCCGTCGGCGCCAGGGGCCTTTTTTGGGTTGAAGGACAATACAGCCGCCATGAGTTCCCTCTCGGTAAACGGCGGGTCATGATCATCATTGGCCCGTTCGTTTACCGTACGGGCTTGTTCTCTCATGTGGCGGTGATCTGTATTGTCGTCCAACCCGCTGTCGGCGGGATAAAAGGTGTCCGCCAACAGCTCTGCTGACTCCCTGGCGTCCAACGCCCTCCCGTCGACTTCGAGGAGCGTGTCCTCCTTCCGCTCGGTTACCCTGCCGATGACCCTGTAGATACCTTCCCAGACACCTTCCTTGTCCTGCCTCCCACAAAACTCCCTCCAGCTACGGGTCTGTGCTTCTCGCACCGCGGCCTCGTACTTGCCCTTCTGTTCGAGGTACAGTTGGACCACCATTTGTCTACGCGACGGCGCAGCGTTTCGGATCCTGCGTCGCCTGGTGTTGGTCTGTCGTCTCAGCTCCTCCAATTCCTCCGACCACCACGGCAGCCTAAATGACCCCGCATTGCTCTTTTTAGGCATCGAGGCCTGACAGGCTTCACCTATCGCCCGGGTGTATCCATCCACGATCACCTCCAGTTCCTCACACCCTTCTACAGCCTCCACGCGTGCAGCGGTGAGACTGTCTCTCAGCATGATTGAGGCGAGTTTCTCACGAAACTTACCCCAATCAGCCTTTTTGGTGTTGAAGATCCTGGTGGTCCTCGCGATCGATAAACCCTTGGCCTTGGCCATGCGGACGTCAAATATGATGCCGTTGTGATCCGAGGACGTGAGTGCTTCCTCGACGTGCCATCCATCCACCAAGCTCAACATATCCTCCGAGCATGCCGTCACGTCGACATGGCTACTGTACCTCTTTCCACCTCTAACAGTATCGAATGATGGAGCGTCACCGCAGTTAAGAATCTGGAGGTCCAGCTCCCCTAAGGTCCCAGCCATCTCCTCTCCTCTGGAATCCTCATGAAAGCTGCCCCACCAGACACTTTTCGCGTTGGCGTCCCCGCCCAGGATCAACCCTCCTGCTCCGGCATCGCGCTCAATCCGCCGCAACTGCTCCAGGTATGGCCCAATGGGTTTGTCGGGTTCGAAGTAGTAGGAGACGAGTGTGATCTTCCAGGCGCTGGTCCGGATCCCCACCACTGTGATGTTGTTCGTGGTGAGTTTCGGGTACTGTATGACATCTAAGTCATTATCGAAGACAGCTATGGCTGCCTTCACAGTACCCTGCCCGTTCTCCTGCGCCTGAAAGACCCTCACTCCTTGATAACTCCTAACACTTCCAACCCGACCAACGTAGGGCTCCTGGAGCAGTGCAACGGATATGTTGCGTTTGCCTGCGGCCAATAGCAACTCTTGAGTTGCCAATTGGCTCCTCTGGAGATTGACCTGAGCCATTCGGTACGGTCGGCGAATGGTCCCCGAGGCAACCTCAGCAATAAGCTACGGCGTCCCGCGCCAACCGGTCCCACTTCGATCTCACCGGGCATTCGCCGTCGAACGCGTTATGCTTCGCGTTCGACTGCTTCGCCCGGCGGCAGTTAATGCACGTCGGCGGCTTCCCAGCGGCTGCGTCCGCGCACTCCGACTTGCGATGCGGGCCACCGCAGTGGCTACACACGTCGGCGGATTCTTTAC
Organism: Hypsopygia costalis; assembly: GCA_937001555.2. NCBI lineage: Eukaryota > Metazoa > Arthropoda > Insecta > Lepidoptera > Pyralidae > Hypsopygia > Hypsopygia costalis. The sequence goes on along the minus strand of OW443343.2, from coordinate 98,482 downwards.
AAAACCGCCGCCCGTGTCCGTATCCCAAGCAACGGGTGCACTGGACGAGGGGCGTCTGATCTTCTACGACGCACCTCTGAAGGTCGATACGCAGCTTCTGTTCTGCTATCGACCTCCTCCAGACCACTGGGGAGACGCTCAATACGACGTGGCGGTTGTGCGGGTTTCGTGCTCGCCTGCTGTGCCGAACTACAACGCGGCTCTCATGGGCGTCGAGTCCGCGAAAAACGTCCCGGTTCTGGTTGCGAAGGGCCCGGATAAGTTCCTCATCAGAGTGAATCTTCAGGACATCCCTCACAACCAGCAGCGGGTCTTTGTTTTTCGCGTCCTCGACGACCAAGCCCCTCCCTGACGTCGAGAGCCGCTTCCTAATTTTCTCCTTCTCCATCTCGTCGGCACAGCCTATCACCACTCTCCTATCCTTCACTTTGCGCACACGCTCTACCTTTACCCAGCCCTCCTTGGCGTCGACCGCTTCCCTAATTTTTTGGAGCACCTCGTCTCCCGTTTCTTCTTCTGCGGTCGAGGAGACGACCACCGAGTGCAGCGTGGCGCGGCCAGCCACCGTGTTGTCGGTGGCCGGGCCCGCCGCCGCTACACTCGCGTACGTCGTCCCCCCGACCGACGGCTCCTGCTTCTCTAACTTCTCCTTTATCTCCTGCAGGAGCCGCGTGTTCAGGACGAGGAGCTCCCTATTTTCTTCCACCTTTTTCCCTATTTCTACTTCATGTATCCCGCGCTCCTTTTCTACACATGCCACAGGACTGGTCGGAGATGCCGCGGCCTGTACCCCGGCAGCTCCGACCAGACCCATTTCGTTTTTCTTCGCAGCTATTTCGGCTTCTGCTTCCTTGAGTAGTTGGTAGAGACGGTCCACGGCCTGCAACACACTCGTCTTGATCTCCGTCTTCAGATTCCTGGAGGCGGAGATCGCAGATTTAGCCGTGTTGTTGCAGGCCCTGGCCTCCTCCACCCGACTTCTGGCCGCTTTGGCCGCCGCTTTTTGCGCCGTGGTTTTGTTGCCCGTGGGAGCGCGGGTCGCTTTGATAACTGTGGTCGACGCCAAGGGTGGCCCTACGTTCTGAGGGGGGGTGTTGCACCCCGGTGCCCCTGCCTCCCACTCCCCAATACTCCTCCTGACGTTCGTGGCGGGCGGCGTGTTGTCGTGTGCCCCCGTCGTTGGGGCGCGGGGAGCAGAGGACCGGTCGTCCAGATCTCTCGGCGGCGTCCTGTACATATTGTAGGGGTGTGCGCAACAATCAAACACTTAATCAAATATACAATATTCGGCCTGTATAGGGCCGAGTCTGTTTACATGAACGGTGTATAGGGCCGATATAGTCACAGAATAATTTGGCTGTATAGGGGCACGTCGTACAAAATAAAATAATACAAATAATAAAATATAATAAATTAAAATAAATCAAAATTAAATTACTTTTAAACTTAAATTAAAATATAAAACTCAAAATTAAAATAATTAAATATAAATGATGTGACACAGACTTTTATTTTTCGTACGCAAACCCGGGTGCGCAGTTAGTAATTGTGATCTTCGTGGGATGCTCCGTATCTGCGCCTAGTTTTTGTATTGTAGTAGCGCCACCACCCTTGTTGTATTGGGCCTACCCTCGAAACTCGCCTGATGGGCAGCGTCAATATAGTGTGCTATGGTTTATTAATTTTCGAGGGCAAACCCGGGCGTACAGCTTGTATGTGATCCCCTTCTAGGGTGCCCAGTACCTGCGCCTGTAACTTCCACCACTAAAAGTCTGTAGAATTTGGCTGCCTTGGTGTGCAGGGGGGGGGAGTTTGTTGGTATGCGCACTGGGTCAAGCTTGACAAGTTGTCAGTTATTTTTGCATGTATCAACACAGTATGTCTATAGATAGGGAATAAAATTAAAATTTTAACTTATAACTTATAAGAAATTCATTTGAAGAAAGAAAAAATTTTTCGTCTCTATATAGAGCCGCGTTTTTGTTGTCTTTTTATACGTCTGTCTAGCTATTCCTAGCTATATCCAGTTTAAAATATAGTCAAAACGCAACAAAAAATTTTTTAACTCTACCTAGAGTTGCCTCTATGTTATATAGAGGTAGAGCTTGTCAATACGGGCCGTGTATCGAAAACCGGGCTCCGATAGTGTAAGTAGTTCCCGAGATACGGATTTTAAAAGGTTTTTTGGAATTTTTATGGAGGGGTTTGAGTGGCTCAGTACTAGTCAAGGATTTTGGGTTTTTGGGTGTTTTGGGTTCGGGGAAGGATTCTGGGAGGGATTCCGTATCTCAGGCCCCCCTCGCCCCGCGCGGGGTCGACCCACGTCAACTTCTCCCCGGACTCTACCTAGAGCAGTCTCTAGGGTGTAGTCCGGTAGAGCCTATTGGTCCGCTTTATACGTCGAAAACCGCGCGTCGATCGGACAAGCGGTTCCCGAGATACGGATTTTACAAAAAAAAATCCAAATTTTAGTGTTAAGGGACTTAGACGTTTTTTCAAAAAATTTCAAATATGGGATAGGGGGTTTAGATTCGAGGGTGGATTTGCTAACTTAAATCCTAGAGATTTGGTTCCTGACGTCCTCGGATGAAGGTAACCACAAACTTCCTCTCTTCTGTGTTCGTTCGTTGGTACACCTGGTGCACCCCGTGCTTCCCTCGAATCTCAGTGTGGGTTAGGGTTTGGGAAAAAGTCCTATATCTCGGGAACCGCTCACCGCGCGCGGGATTGACGCACACCGTTTTGTGGGGGAGGTCCTCCCCTACCTGGGGGGTGTATAATTTATATTTTTAGGAAGCTACCCCTAGTTGAAAAGTACTTAAAACTAACTTAAACTAGCTAAAATTACGTTGCGCTGCGCCGCCGTCTCGCCGCGGCGGCCCGTCCGGCGCGCCGCCTCGGGATAAAACGGTGTAGCGGGTGAACCGCTGGCGTCCCGACGGTGGTTTATGCCTCGTTTGAATCGCAGGGAGCCAGCGGGAAATGTGAGCCCGCTACACTTAAGGCGCCGCTTCTCTCAAGTCCTCCACAGGGCCGGGAATGTCGGTTTTATGTTCGTTTTTATGTTTTTTCCCTAGTTTTTATGTCGTGGTAACATTTCCTCTACAGCCAAAACCGCTGGAGGCCTAAGGAGTCTGATGGCTATGTTAGGATGAGGAGGGCGTCCGGCGTCCACTGGTGCACCCCTCAGGCCGAGGGTCCTGATCACCTCGGCGCCACGACGTGTCAAAGGTGTGCCCGAAAATCGAGGTTTTTACCTTTCGTGTAAGTTTTTGTTTCCCGATTAAAGTCCCTGGGAGGCGTATTTGTTGCGTCCGGCTCGTTCTAATTACTGTGTCGGGTGCGGGAAAGATCGGAGAAGAAGACGACCGTATCTCTTCCCAATTTTTCGCTTTCGTTCGGTCGCCCTGGCCGGCGGCAGCAGAAACTCGGTCCCGCCCCGGGCGCGCACGACAAAATCGCGGCGCGCTGCACGGGAAGCGGGATATCTCCGGAACTGCGCCTCTCCGGCTGGATCCAGACACGTCCCCCTATTCTGGAGGAAGTCGCCTACCGGCTGTGCGAGTCGCACCCCGAACGAGCCTCTACCCCCTCCGTCACTGGGGTCGGAAAGTACCGCACTACTTTCTTCGCCGCTCGCGGCGCGGCTCACAGTTGATTGTGATTTATTAATTAATTATAAGTTCTAATGGTCTAAGTTTTTATTTACTATATCTACACTAGGCACTATTTAATAATCTTTTATTACTTATACTATTTAATGTCAGTTTTGCAGTTTTTATTAGCACCAAATTCGCCACTTACTTTTTGGCCGTCCGTATGGGAGAAAAGTCGGAGAGAGACCGATTTCCCCTTGCGTGCGGCTGATTTTCAAGAGTGCCCAGATGAGCTTGGTGACTGGGCCGTCAGATCGTGCAGTTGGACCGGGCCGGCGAGCTCGGGTTCGAGCTCCAGCCAAGTGCCCGGTGCAGTCGGCGCGGTCGGGGTTCGGTCTTTGGTCGATATCTCGCTGATCCTTCAGCGAATAATTTCCAAATTTTGGTCACCTATGCTATACACTGTTATGCTTGCCTTGAAATAATAAAAACTATATGTTGTCGCTTTAAATTTTTAATAATTTTGAAAAGTTTTGTTTTTTGTCTATTTTTGCTCACTTTCACTGTTCTAACTTACTTGTTTTTAGTCCAAAAAATCCTAAACTTTCACCAGGCCTTCTCTATAGGGTTCCGCACACAATCACAGTTTCAGTTTCACAACTTATCGCTGAAAATTCAGAGTTACACTCGTCGAAAGGCGCGCGCGCGCCCGGTATCCCGTTTTTCGCTCGGTTTTTTGTTAATAACTGCGTCACTTTTTGTCCGATTTTGGAGATTTTTGCACTACAGGACGCAGTTTTTAAGCGCGCATCCGGCGATACCACACACTCGTATATGTTCACAATTTTTACCACTTCAACGATTTTTTGAACGCGGAACGGCTCGAAATCGTGGCGCACGGCTTTGCGGTCACGGCGCAACTCGACTGGTTAGGTTAGGTTTTTTTTTTTTTTTTTTTTTTTTTTTTTTTTTTTTTTTTTTTTTCTTGTACCTCGGACCTATTGTGGGGAACGAGACGTTTTTTAACTTATTTTGTTATTTATTATTATTTAATTTTTATCTTGCTAAGTAGTAGATGTGGAGTATTCTTTTATTTTAACCTATTTATTTTGTATTTTTCTTTATTTGATTTTATTATATTTCTTTATATCTGTCTATTTTATTTCACGTATAATTTTATTTGTTTCTCAACTGTATACCCTTTTCCTTTATTTGTTTTTGTTAATGACTTTTCTAGCAACTTTCTTGCAATATTCCAAAAATTTATACCTTTTTGTTTTGTCTTCCATTATTTCTTTTATTTTATTCTCCTTTATCTCATCTCCTATATCAATTTCTACTTCCATCCTCTCTTTCCCGTAGATTGGACACTCCGTTAAAATGTGCAACACTGTTTCCTTAGTTTCTTGGTCGCATGGGCACGCCGGGTTCTCCTTGCATTTGAATCGGTTCAGATACTCGGAGAACCCGCCGTGTCCTGTCATCACTTGAACGATGGTATGGTCTAACTTGGTGCTTCTCAAAATTTTGTGTGCCTGTATCGCGTCTGGCAGAAAAATCTTTGTCACAGATGCCGTCTCTCCTTCTCTATAGCGTCGGTTCCATTCGTCAAGCGAGTCCATACGGATTCCTCGCTTGACGAACGAAACCGGGCATCTGTCATAATTCGCCTTGGTTTTTGTATACAGGGCTGCCTGCTTTGCTAGTTGGTCTGCTCTTTCGTTTCCCTCCAGTCCCGCGTGGGCCTTTATCCAAAAGAGGTTTACAGTTTTTCCTTCCATTTTGGCGGCCCGGATGTTCTGTCTGGTTTTAACTGCTAAGGGCTGGAGGGAATCGCTAGACGCAACAGTATCCAACGCCGACCTGGAGTCGCAATAAATATTGCACCCGTCCACGTTTGCTTTGAGGGCTTGCGCTGCCGCCTCAGATAGAGCCAAGAGCTCCGCCTGATACACAGTGCAGCAGTGGTCCAGCTTGAATTTTCGAGCTTGGGTCTCTGCTCCATTTCTCCATACTGATATGGACGCTCCGACTTTCCCCTCGATCCTGCTTCCGTCAGTATATATGTGAAGCAGGTCTTTGGATTCAAGCTGTTCCACCGCTGCGCGGTCCTCTACGTGCTCATATTTCAGCTCCGTCCGTTCAGCTGGATGAGGCAGCTTGTCGTAGGACATAGGGGTCTCAATCTCCCTATCCCCCAGGGCTCGCTGTGAGTGGCCTCTCTTTACCTCGTAAAGAGAGGCCGCTTCGCGGATTCTTAGGTCCAGTGGAAGAAGCCCAGCGAGCACTAGGGCAGAGTTAAGGGAGACTGTCCTATACGACTTGATGATTTTTTGAGCAAACCCTCTCTGCACCGCGTCCAGATGCTTCCGAACTCCGATCTTCTCGCTGGCAGGCGCCCACACGCTTGCCGCATACAAAACGACCGGTTCGACCACCGCCGCGTATATGGTCCTGACTATCTCGGGCTCGAGCCCCCAGTGGACTTTCGCCGCTCTTGCAACTTGCTTGTACAAATTTGTAGCTTTTGCACAAACATTTGCTACGTGTTTGTTGAAGTTTAGCTTATCGTCCACTGTAAGGCCGAGGATCTTGATATCCCTCGACATCTCAATGCCCGTTCCTCCCATGTTCAGAAGTGGGGTGTCCCAATTTTTCGCTTTCGTTCGGTCGCCCTGGCCGGCGGCAGCAGAAACTCGGTCCCGCCCCGGGCGCCCACGACAAAATCGCGGCGCGCTGCACGGGAAGCGGGATATCTCCGGAACTGCCCCTCTCCGGCTGGATCCAGACACGTCCCCCTATTCTGGAGGAAGTCGCCTACCGGCTGTGCGAGTCGCACCCCGAACGAGCCTCTACCCCCTCCGTCACTGGGGTCGGAAAGTACCGCACTACTTTCTTCGCCGCTCGCGGCGCGGCTCACAGTTGATTGTGATTTATTAATTAATTATAAGTTCTAATGGTCTAAGTTTTTATTTACTATATCTACACTAGGCACTATTTAATAATCTTTTATTACTTATACTATTTAATGTCAGTTTTGCAGTTTTTATTAGCACCAAATTCGCCACTTACTTTTTGGCCGTCCGTATGGGAGAAAAGTCGGAGAGAGACCGATTTCCCCTTGCGTGCGGCTGATTTTCAAGAGTGCCCAGATGAGCTTGGTGACTGGGCCGTCAGATCGTGCAGTTGGACCGGGCCGGCGAGCTCGGGTTCGAGCTCCAGCCAAGTGCCCGGTGCAGTCGGCGCGGTCGGGGTTCGGTCTTTGGTCGATATCTCGCTGATCCTTCAGCGAATAATTTCCAAATTTTGGTCACCTATGCTATACACTGTTATGCTTGCCTTGAAATAATAAAAACTATATGTTGTCGCTTTAAATTTTTAATAATTTTGAAAAGTTTTGTTTTTTGTCTATTTTTGCTCACTTTCACTGTTCTAACTTACTTGTTTTTAGTCCAAAAAATCCTAAACTTTCACCAGGCCTTCTCTATAGGGTTCCGCACACAATCACAGTTTCAGTTTCACAACTTATCGCTGAAAATTCAGAGTTACACTCGTCGAAAGGCGCGCGCGCGCCCGGTATCCCGTTTTTCGCTCGGTTTTTTGTTAATAACTGCGTCACTTTTTGTCCGATTTTGGAGATTTTTGCACTACAGGACGCAGTTTTTAAGCGCGCATCCGGCGATACCACACACTCGTATATGTTCACAATTTTTACCACTTCAACGATTTTTTGAACGCGGAACGGCTCGAAATCGTGGCGCACGGCTTTGCGGTCACGGCGCAACTCGACTGGTTAGGTTAGGTTTTTTTTTTTTTTTTTTTTTTTTTTTTTTTTTTTTTTTTTTTTTCTTGTACCTCGGACCTATTGTGGGGAACGAGACGTTTTTTAACTTATTTTGTTATTTATTATTATTTAATTTTTATCTTGCTAAGTAGTAGATGTGGAGTATTCTTTTATTTTAACCTATTTATTTTGTATTTTTCTTTATTTGATTTTATTATATTTCTTTATATCTGTCTATTTTATTTCACGTATAATTTTATTTGTTTCTCAACTGTATACCCTTTTCCTTTATTTGTTTTTGTTAATGACTTTTCTAGCAACTTTCTTGCAATATTCCAAAAATTTATACCTTTTTGTTTTGTCTTCCATTATTTCTTTTATTTTATTCTCCTTTATCTCATCTCCTATATCAATTTCTACTTCCATCCTCTCTTTCCCGTAGATTGGACACTCCGTTAAAATGTGCAACACTGTTTCCTTAGTTTCTTGGTCGCATGGGCACGCCGGGTTCTCCTTGCATTTGAATCGGTTCAGATACTCGGAGAACCCGCCGTGTCCTGTCATCACTTGAACGATGGTATGGTCTAACTTGGTGCTTCTCAAAATTTTGTGTGCCTGTATCGCGTCTGGCAGAAAAATCTTTGTCACAGATGCCGTCTCTCCTTCTCTATAGCGTCGGTTCCATTCGTCAAGCGAGTCCATACGGATTCCTCGCTTGACGAACGAAACCGGGCATCTGTCATAATTCGCCTTGGTTTTTGTATACAGGGCTGCCTGCTTTGCTAGTTGGTCTGCTCTTTCGTTTCCCTCCAGTCCCGCGTGGGCCTTTATCCAAAAGAGGTTTACAGTTTTTCCTTCCATTTTGGCGGCCCGGATGTTCTGTCTGGTTTTAACTGCTAAGGGCTGGAGGGAATCGCTAGACGCAACAGTATCCAACGCCGACCTGGAGTCGCAATAAATATTGCACCCGTCCACGTTTGCTTTGAGGGCTTGCGCTGCCGCCTCAGATAGAGCCAAGAGCTCCGCCTGATACACAGTGCAGCAGTGGTCCAGCTTGAATTTTCGAGCTTGGGTCTCTGCTCCATTTCTCCATACTGATATGGACGCTCCGACTTTCCCCTCGATCCTGCTTCCGTCAGTATATATGTGAAGCAGGTCTTTGGATTCAAGCTGTTCCACCGCTGCGCGGTCCTCTACGTGCTCATATTTCAGCTCCGTCCGTTCAGCTGGATGAGGCAGCTTGTCGTAGGACATAGGGGTCTCAATCTCCCTATCCCCCAGGGCTCGCTGTGAGTGGCCTCTCTTTACCTCGTAAAGAGAGGCCGCTTCGCGGATTCTTAGGTCCAGTGGAAGAAGCCCAGCGAGCACTAGGGCAGAGTTAAGGGAGACTGTCCTATACGACTTGATGATTTTTTGAGCAAACCCTCTCTGCACCGCGTCCAGATGCTTCCGAACTCCGATCTTCTCGCTGGCAGGCGCCCACACGCTTGCCGCATACAAAACGACCGGTTCGACCACCGCCGCGTATATGGTCCTGACTATCTCGGGCTCGAGCCCCCAGTGGACTTTCGCCGCTCTTGCAACTTGCTTGTACAAATTTGTAGCTTTTGCACAAACATTTGCTACGTGTTTGTTGAAGTTTAGCTTATCGTCCACTGTAAGGCCGAGGATCTTGATATCCCTCGACATCTCAATGCCCGTTCCTCCCATGTTCAGAAGTGGGGTGTCCCAATTTTTCGCTTTCGTTCGGTCGCCCTGGCCGGCGGCAGCAGAAACTCGGTCCCGCCCCGGGCGCCCACGACAAAATCGCGGCGCGCTGCACGGGAAGCGGGATATCTCCGGAACTGCCCCTCTCCGGCTGGATCCAGACACGTCCCCCTATTCTGGAGGAAGTCGCCTACCGGCTGTGCGAGTCGCACCCCGAACGAGCCTCTACCCCCTCCGTCACTGGGGTCGGAAAGTACCGCACTACTTTCTTCGCCGCTCGCGGCGCGGCTCACAGTTGATTGTGATTTATTAATTAATTATAAGTTCTAATGGTCTAAGTTTTTATTTACTATATCTACACTAGGCACTATTTAATAATCTTTTATTACTTATACTATTTAATGTCAGTTTTGCAGTTTTTATTAGCACCAAATTCGCCACTTACTTTTTGGCCGTCCGTATGGGAGAAAAGTCGGAGAGAGACCGATTTCCCCTTGCGTGCGGCTGATTTTCAAGACTGCCCAGATGAGCTTGGTGACTGGGCCGTCAGATCGTGCAGTTGGACCGGGCCGGCGAGCTCGGGTTCGAGCTCCAGCCAAGTGCCCGGTGCAGTCGGCGCGGTCGGGGTTCGGTCTTTGGTCGATATCTCGCTGATCCTTCAGCGAATAATTTCCAAATTTTGGTCACCTATGCTATACACTGTTATGCTTGCCTTGAAATAATAAAAACTATATGTTGTCGCTTTAAATTTTTAATAATTTTGAAAAGTTTTGTTTTTTGTCTATTTTTGCTCACTTTCACTGTTCTAACTTACTTGTTTTTAGTCCAAAAAATCCTAAACTTTCACCAGGCCTTCTCTATAGGGTTCCGCACACAATCACAGTTTCAGTTTCACAACTTATCGCTGAAAATTCAGAGTTACACTCGTCGAAAGGCGCGCGCGCGCCCGGTATCCCGTTTTTCGCTCGGTTTTTTGTTAATAACTGCGTCACTTTTTGTCCGATTTTGGAGATTTTTGCACTACAGGACGCAGTTTTTAAGCGCGCATCCGGCGATACCACACACTCGTATATGTTCACAATTTTTACCACTTCAACGATTTTTTGAACGCGGAACGGCTCGAAATCGTGGCGCACGGCTTTGCGGTCACGGCGCAACTCGACTGGTTAGGTTAGGTTTTTTTTTTTTTTTTTTTTTTTTTTTTTTTTTTTTTTCTTGTACCTCGGACCTATTGTGGGGAACGAGACGTTTTTTAACTTATTTTGTTATTTATTATTATTTAATTTTTATCTTGCTAAGTAGTAGATGTGGAGTATTCTTTTATTTTAACCTATTTATTTTGTATTTTTCTTTATTTGATTTTATTATATTTCTTTATATCTGTCTATTTTATTTCACGTATAATTTTATTTGTTTCTCAACTGTATACCCTTTTCCTTTATTTGTTTTTGTTAATGACTTTTCTAGCAACTTTCTTGCAATATTCCAAAAATTTATACCTTTTTGTTTTGTCTTCCATTATTTCTTTTATTTTATTCTCCTTTATCTCATCTCCTATATCAATTTCTACTTCCATCCTCTCTTTCCCGTAGATTGGACACTCCGTTAAAATGTGCAACACTGTTTCCTTAGTTTCTTGGTCGCATGGGCACGCCGGGTTCTCCTTGCATTTGAATCGGTTCAGATACTCGGAGAACCCGCCGTGTCCTGTCATCACTTGAACGATGGTATGGTCTAACTTGGTGCTTCTCAAAATTTTGTGTGCCTGTATCGCGTCTGGCAGAAAAATCTTTGTCACAGATGCCGTCTCTCCTTCTCTATAGCGTCGGTTCCATTCGTCAAGCGAGTCCATACGGATTCCTCGCTTGACGAACGAAACCGGGCATCTGTCATAATTCGCCTTGGTTTTTGTATACAGGGCTGCCTGCTTTGCTAGTTGGTCTGCTCTTTCGTTTCCCTCCAGTCCCGCGTGGGCCTTTATCCAAAAGAGGTTTACAGTTTTTCCTTCCATTTTGGCGGCCCGGATGTTCTGTCTGGTTTTAACTGCTAAGGGCTGGAGGGAATCGCTAGACGCAACAGTATCCAACGCCGACCTGGAGTCGCAATAAATATTGCACCCGTCCACGTTTGCTTTGAGGGCTTGCGCTGCCGCCTCAGATAGAGCCAAGAGCTCCGCCTGATACACAGTGCAGCAGTGGTCCAGCTTGAATTTTCGAGCTTGGGTCTCTGCTCCATTTCTCCATACTGATATGGACGCTCCGACTTTCCCCTCGATCCTGCTTCCGTCAGTATATATGTGAAGCAGGTCTTTGGATTCAAGCTGTTCCACCGCTGCGCGGTCCTCTACGTGCTCATATTTCAGCTCCGTCCGTTCAGCTGGATGAGGCAGCTTGTCGTAGGACATAGGGGTCTCAATCTCCCTATCCCCCAGGGCTCGCTGTGAGTGGCCTCTCTTTACCTCGTAAAGAGAGGCCGCTTCGCGGATTCTTAGGTCCAGTGGAAGAAGCCCAGCGAGCACTAGGGCAGAGTTAAGGGAGACTGTCCTATACGACTTGATGATTTTTTGAGCAAACCCTCTCTGCACCGCGTCCAGATGCTTCCGAACTCCGATCTTCTCGCTGGCAGGCGCCCACACGCTTGCCGCATACAAAACGACCGGTTCGACCACCGCCGCGTATATGGTCCTGACTATCTCGGGCTCGAGCCCCCAGTGGACTTTCGCCGCTCTTGCAACTTGCTTGTACAAATTTGTAGCTTTTGCACAAACATTTGCTACGTGTTTGTTGAAGTTTAGCTTATCGTCCACTGTAAGGCCGAGGATCTTGATATCCCTCGACATCTCAATGCCCGTTCCTCCCATGTTCAGAAGTGGGGTGTCATACTTTATCTTATTGGTTATCACCATCGCCTGCGTCTTCTTCGGTGCAAACTTGAGTTTGTTTCTGACACCCCACTTCTGGACATGCTCGAGGGCTGCATTTGCCCGCTTCTGGATATCGAGTGCATTATCCCCCGAGAAAATCAGGACCACATCGTCGGCAAAAGCCTGGCAGTAGTCTCCCCGGCATTCAAGCTCTTTTAGTAGGGGGTCCAATAAGAGGTTCCAAAGTATTGGCCCCCCCACGGAGCCCTGCACGCATCCCTTCGTGGTATTTCTGGTGCATTCGGCGCCAGCATATCTTAAGGTCACCCTCCTATCCGAAAGGTAACTGTCCATGAGACGTCGGATGTTGATTGGACAGTCCGTTTCGGCCAGACGGCAACGCACCGCTGGCCACCATGCGCTGTCGAAGGCTCCCTCTATGTCAAGTGACACTAGTGTTATTAATTTCTTTTCTTTAAGTTTTCCTTTTATATGGCTCAACATGGCATAGAGGGAGTCCTCGGTGCTGCGCTGCGGGGTGAAGCCATACTGGCGCCGACTCAGTCCTGGTAGTATATACCACTTAATTCTCTGGATGACCATCTTTTCGAGAATTTTACCTAATAAAGGTAATAGTCCTATGGGCCTGTAGGACTTGGGGTGCGTGTAGGTCTCCTTGTTTGGCTTCCGAAGCACCACGATAAGTGCATCCTTCCAGCATTCTGGAAAATATGTCAAGTGATGACATCTATTAAACAGGGAAAGGAAAAGGTGCGGGTCCAGGGCGACAGCCGCAGCACAAATATCCGCCGTGAAGCCGTCGATCCCCGGGGCCTTCTTCGGGCTGAAGTTCGACACAGCCCACTCCAGTTCTTCCATCGTGAATGGCTGGTCACATGTTTCACCATGTGTCCAGCCATTCAGTTCTTTGGCCTTGTTACGTATCTGGACGTGTTCTGCATCGTCCGTCTCAGTCTCATCCTTCGGGAAGAACGTTTCCACGAGCAAGCTCGACGACTCCTCGGCGGTTAGGACTTTGCCGTCACTAATCAGTGGCATATCTTCCTCTCTCCTTGCGGTGCGACTTATCACTCTATATAGCCCATCCCACACCGTTTCCCTTTCCTGTCTACCACAAAAACTCTTCCAACTGGCCTCGCGTGCCTTTTTGGCCTCCAAGAGGTACTCCTCCTTCGCTTTCAAATATTGGTGAACGACCCATTCCCTTCTGACTGGCGCGGCATTTCCTATCCTCCTCTTCTTCCTCGCGACTTCCTTCTTCATCTTCTCTAACTCCTCCGACCACCACGGCACACCTGTCCGCCCCCCGCCGGATTTCGTCAGTGGGATGGACATCTTGCATGCTTCCTTTATAGCGTTAGTGATGTTAACCACCATTCCCTCTAGCTCTTCTTTGTCATTTATCTTATTTATCTCTTCTTTACTTATTTGCCTCTCCTTCCAAATTTGGGCCAGTTTCTCACGAAACTGGCTCCAATTTGCCTTCTTTGTGTTGTAAATTCTTGTTGTACGCTTGATGTCCATCCCACTTGACCCAACGACATCTATGCCGAACAGTATGCCGTTGTGGTCGGAGCTCGTCAGTCCCACTTCTACGTGCCAGTCATTCACCCTCTCGAGCATATTTGACGAACAGGCCGTTACATCAATATGACTGGAGTATCTCTTGGCCCCCCTAACGGTTTCGAAGGTAGGGACGCGACCCATATTCAGTACCTGTAGGTCCAGCTCCTCCATGGTTCCACTCATCTCTTCCCCTCTGGAGTCTCCAGCTGCGCTACCCCACCAGGCACTTTTCGCGTTCGCGTCCCCGCCAATCAACCACCTCCCAGACCGGATTTCGCCCTTTATCGCCTTTAGCTGCTCCAGGTATGGCTCCAATGGTTGGTCGGGCTCAAAGTAATACGATACCAGAGCGACCTTCCAGTTTCCAATACGGACTCCCACCACGACGATGTTTTCTGTGGTGAGTTGTGGGTACTGTTGAACATCTAGCTTTGGGTCAATTACGGCTATTGCCGCTTTAACAGTACCCCCTCCTGTGTTCGGAGACTGAAAGATCCTCACTCCCTGGTAGCCTCTCATACGCCCGATCCCCCCAACGTAGGGCTCCTGGAGCAGCGCTACCGACAACTTGCGTTTTCCGGCCTCTTGGAACAGTTCATCCGTGGCCAATCTACTCCGCTGCAGGTTCGCTTGGGCAATTTGGCAGGCTCTGTCGTTTCTTGTGACAACCTTAGCAATAGGCCACCGATGCGCGTGCTAAGGTGTCCCACCTCTTCCTCACTGGGCACTCATTACTGAAGGCATTGTGCCCAGTGTTGGTCTTTCCGAGTGTCTGACAGTTCCTGCATACCGGCGTCTCCCCCGCCATCCGCCCCGAGCACTCAGAGGCGAGATGCGGGCCCCCGCAGTGACTACATAGGTCGTCCACTTCTTTGCAGAAGCGGCGCCCGTGTCCGTACGCTAAGCACCTAGTGCACTGTACGAGGGGGGTTTGATCTTCAACAATGACCCTTTGTAGGTCTATCCGCAATCTTCCCGCCTCAATTGACCTCCCCCAGATGACAGGTGAGACGCTCAGTATGATACTGCAAGTCAGGGAGTTTCGCGCACCTCGCCTATATTTTATTGCTATCCTATCTTCCTCCTCGCTGAGACCGTGAAACAGCCCCCTGTTCTGATTTCTTAGGGCGCTTATCACTTCCTCATCCGTATGAACCTTTAGTACGCCCTTTAGGATCAGCAGGGGGTCCTTATTCTTCACTTCCTCTACAAGGAGGTGTTTGCCCGCTGTCCTGAGTCGTTCCTTAACTTTTTCCTTTTCCTGTACCGTCTTACATCCCATTATTACCTTTCGATCCTTTGCTTTCCTCACTTTCTCCACAGTTATCCATCCATCCTTTGCGTCTATTACTCTCCTTATCCTCTCCATGACTTCCTCTCCCGTTTCTTCTGTTTTTGTTGAGGAAACAACAACCGAGTGCAGGGTGGTACGCTCCGGAGCTCTATTTTCGGTTTGTCTTTCCGCCACTGCACCCGCGTATGTTGTCTCTCCAATTCTTCCTTCCTGTCCTTTTATGATTACTTGAAGCTCCTCCATTTTCCTCTGATTTTCACGGAGGAGCCTAGTGTTGTTCTCTATTCCTTCCAGCATTTTTTGTCCATTTTTTATCATCCATTCCTCATTCTGTTCGCTCCTATCGTTCATTCTCTCCTGTATTCTGCTTTCCACCTCTTCCTGATTTGTCACGTTTTCCCTCATGTCCTCTGTTCTTCCTCTCTTTTCCTTAGCCAGTTCACCCTCTGCCTCCTTAACCAATGCGAAGAGCCGTTCAATAGCTTGTAGAACTTCCTGCTTGATTTCTGTCTTTAAATTTCTAGACCCATTTATTGCATTCTTCGCCTTGTTATTGCACATCCTAGCCTCTTCCAGTCTGGTTTTAGGTGGTTTCGTTACAGTTTTCGCAGCTGCCGTCGTCGTTTTACCGTCCGTTTGTAAAGGTGACCTGGCTGAACCAGTTGCCACATGGGTCATTTTAGCTGTTTTAGCTCCTTGAGGAGGATGTGTCCCTGGTGATGTTCGGCTTATGCTTGCTTCTATTCCCTCGATGCTTTGTCTCACCTTCGATGATTGCGTCAATTTGTCTGTATTGGGTGGTGTCCTACCCTTGTTATTAGGAGATGAGTTCCCCTCAATTCCGTCACTTGACTTCTTGGGTGGCGTTCTTATTCCAAGCATGTTTGTTGCCGAGGTATGCGTCAATTTTGTATATGTCAATCTCTCTGTAAATATATTTTGTTTTTTTTTTAATTTGTAAATTTGTATAAGTTGTAAATATGTCAATTATCAGTTAAAAAAAAATTTTAAATATTTATTTTAAACTATATAAGTTCTCGGGTCTATGCCAAGGTCGAAAGTTTACCGTCGCGCTAATAATAGAAAGGACTCCAGGTCCGTCAGGGTCAATTTGTGTATATATAGTTAACTTTCAAAAGAAAAATAGAGAAAACTCTAATTTTTCCCCGATAGATAGAGTCACTTATTAATTTCTTTTCCCAATAACTTGGGAGGGTAAACGTGCATCTAGCACCTAAATGTCAAATCTTGCGCGGCTACGGTTTAGCCCCAGTCCTCTGTACAAAATTTTAGAATGAAGTTCAGTAAAATTTAATTTATTAATGTAATGTGAGAATTTCTCTATTTTTGTTAATATGTATATATATAAAAATACCTTTAGGTGAGTTAATTGATTTATGCTATGAGATTTTTAGTATTTTGAAAGCTTATATGTTATTATTGCGTAGGAAACCGAAAAAGTACAAATAAGTTGTAAAAAGTGCAATAAATCTCTATTTTATTTGGGACGTAGAGCATGTGAAGGCAATTTAATACTCTGGTTTTATAGGGAGGGCTGATGTACACCAACTCCCAAAGAATGAGCTCTTAATCTCTTACGGTTTTTTCTGTAGCCAACTTTAAAAAACAAAATTTTTATAATATTAAAAACTACGAAATTTCGACACAAATTTTGAATTTCCCAGGAAACCAGCCCCCGGGGAGATTTTTGACCCCAGTGAAGATTTGGTAAAGGAGGCAACCCGGAACGGACGGCACCATAAAATTCCCGGAATTCCGGGAAAAATGGAAACCGAAGGTGCTCACGTCACGGTATTGCCTACCCTTCCAGTAGAGTCGGGGGGCAGATATTTGCTGAAAGGGGTGGTTCTAGGTCCAAATAAACGTTTTCCGTCGAGAACAGAAAATAAAAAATTTTTTAGGTTTTTTGGATTTTCCAAAAAGTCCAAAATGAATTTTGAAAAATTTTTTATGGAGTAGTGTAGAGCTACCAAATGCGCATCTAAATCCTCAAAGAACCGTGTTTCAACCTAGGCAGAGTGCCCACAAGGGTTAGGTTCCCGGTTAGGTTAGGTTAGGTTAGGTTAGGTTAGGTTAGGTTAGGTTAGGTTAGGTTAGGTTAGGTTCCGGCCTGTCCTCGAAAGATGGGTCGGTCGACGACATGGCGTGGTAACCTTCCACGCTGCGCAGGTACTGACCGGGCATGGTTGTTTCGGCAAGTATCTGTGCAACGTGGCAAGGCGCGAGGAGACAACAGTGTGCCACCACTGCGGCTGCGCCATAGATACGGCGCAGCACACGTTGGAAGAGTGCCCGGCGTGGACGGAAGAGCGAACCGCCCTAGCCGTAGAAACAGGAGTAGATCTCTCGCTGCCGGCCGTCGTGCAAGCCATGGCCGGCAGCGAGAGCGCATGGTTAGCGTTTGTCTCCTTCTGCGAGACCGTTATTTCGCAGAAGGAGGCCGCGGAGCGGACGAGAGAGGACGATATTCTCTCCCGCCCGATACGCCGCAGAAGAGCCGGGCGGAGACGGCGGGCCGAAGAGCGCCTACTCCCGCCTTAACGAGGATCTCCCGGCGGCGGGGAGGGGAACTCGTCGCCAAATGGAGAGGGATCCTCGAGAGGGTGGCGTGCCCAGTGTTCCTGGCACGCCACAAGTAGAAGATTAGCCCAGAACTGCCTGGGCAGAGAAGGGCCCGTGTATTGCGGGCTCCCGCTGGCGGGGTTAAGGATGTGATATTATAACCGTTCCCTTAACCCTGCCACACGGCGGTGAGAAGGAACACCGGTGGTTTTTTAGTCGGTAGGTCTACCCGGTGGGGTCTACTAGAGGCCCCTTGCACTCCGGGTAGGAGTCCGACATACCCACGCCGTCGTCCCCTCGATTGCGTGGGATGCATGAGCATTTTTCCATCGAAAACAAAAAAAAAAAGGTTAGGTTAGGTTAGGTTAGGTTAGGTTAGGTTAGGTTAGGTTAGGTTAGGTTAGGTTAGGTTAGGTTAGGTTAGGTTAGGTTAGGTTAGGTTAGGTTAGGTTAGGTTAGGTTTTTTTTTTTTTTTTTTTTTTTTTTTTTTTTTTTTTTTTTTCACAGGCCAATCGCAATTTGCGCACACCCAATGGGTGTATACAGGCCACTGGATGTGCGCAGATTGGCTGACTTCGTAAATCTTATTCCTCCGGCATG
The DNA here is from genome assembly GCA_937001555.2 of Hypsopygia costalis. Taxonomy (NCBI): domain Eukaryota; kingdom Metazoa; phylum Arthropoda; class Insecta; order Lepidoptera; family Pyralidae; genus Hypsopygia; species Hypsopygia costalis. The sequence continues at coordinate 80,468 of OW443343.2, read as the reverse complement.
GGGAGGCCGGATCTTTATTTAGGGAGTAATGTTTATTTAGCCTTAAAATTTTTACAATATCTTATGTCTACATATTACATTTATCGTACTTATATTTATATATATTTGACACACTGTACCTTTGTAGTTTTTATTATATTTAACTTATCTATTTTCGGAAACTAGTTTCATATACATTTCTTTAATATATTTAACAGTTTTTCCTATTTACTACCTATTTTTATTTATGACACTGAGAGCTATTTTCGTACAGTATTTTAAAAATCTATTCCTAATTTTCTTATTTCCTATTAATTTACATATGTTTTCTGGCTCGACTCTTTCGTCTATTTCGATTTCCAAATCTATTCTTTCTTTACCGTAGATTGGGCACTCCGTAATTAAATGCAGCACGCCTTCAGACTTTTCGGGATCGCAGTGGCACGATGGGCTCTCCTTGCACTTGAATCTATTCAAGTACTCAGAGAACCCACCATGCCCTGTTAAAATTTGGACCAAAACAGGATTTAACTCTATTTTTTTAATCAACGTGTATGCCTCTACTGCGTCCGGAAAGAATATTTTAGTAGTTCCGGCCGTATCTTCAGATTTATATCTCCGGTTCCATTCGTCAATCGAGTCCAGTCGGATTTGTCGCTTGACGAATGAAACCGGACACCTATCATAGTCAGGTTTGACTTTCCGAAACGCCGCACATTTCGCAAGTTCGTCCGCCCTCTCGTTACCCTCCAACCCCGCGTGTGCCTTTACCCAGAACAACTTAGTTGTTCTGCCCAATATTGCGTTCTCTTTAATATTGTTGCGTGCTTTTAACGCTAGGTGATGGAGGGAATCATTATTCGCAACTGTTTCGAGGGCGGATCTTGAGTCACAATAAACATTGCAGTTTTGTGCCCCGTCTCGGAGAGCCATCTCTGTCGCCACAGTCAGAGCCAGCAGTTCCGCCTGGTAGACCGTGCAAAAGTCCCCCAGCTTCAGCTTTCGATTTTTAATTTCAGCGCCGCCCTTCCAAATGGATAGTGCCGCGCCAACTTTCCCGTCTATTTTACTTCCATCTGTGTAGATGTGTAGTCCGTCGTTGCTGTGCTGGTTCACCTGTGCACGGTCCTCCAGGCAGTTGTAATCCGCTTTCTTTTGGTGCGCGGGATGCGGCGCATCAGTACAAGGCACCAGTCTTTCTATTTCTCGGTCTCCTACCACTCGCCGGCATAGGCCTCTCTTCACTTCGTAAAGGGAGGCCGCTTCCCGGACTCTAATGTCCAATGGAAGCAAACCGGCGAGTAGTAGGCCCGAGTTTAACGAAACCGTCCTATATGACCTGGTGATCTTCTGGACAAAACCCCGCTGCACCGCACCGAACTGTTTCCTAACCCCTATCTTTGACGCGGCCGGCGCCCAAACACTCGCTGCATACATGATTACAGGCTCGATCACTGCCACGTATATAGTCCTGACTATCTCGGGCGACAGTCCCCAGCTCACCTTCGCCGCTCTCGATATTTGTTTGTACAAATTGGACGCTTTTCGGCACACGTTTGTAACGTGGGTATTGAAGGTGAGCTTCTCATCAATCGTGACGCCTAAGATCTTTATTTCACGGGACAGGGCTATGTCCACCCCGCCCATGGTCAGGAGTGGGGAGTCATACTTCATTTTATTCGTTATTATCATTGCCTGCGTTTTGTGCGGCGCGAATTTTAGTTTGTTTCGGACTCCCCACTCCCGAACATACGCGAGGGCAGCATTCGCCCGTCCCTGGACTTCCCGTGCTGTATCACCCGAGAAAATCAGGACCACATCGTCCGCGAAAGCTTGGCAGTGATCGCCCCTGCTCTCCAACCCCTTCAACAGCGGGTCCAACAACAGGTTCCAAAACGTTGGTCCCCCTATCGACCCTTGTACGCAACCCTTGTTTGTCTCTACTATCGCCTCTGCCCCAGCGTATCTCACTCGCACCCTTCGGCCCGACAGATAGCTGTCCACCAGTCTCCTTGTATTTGCCGAGCACTTTGTCTCCGCGAGCCTGCACCGTATGGCCGGCCACCACGCACTGTCAAAGGCTCCCTCTATGTCAAGAGACACCAACGTTATTAGCTTTTTTGCCTGTAGTTGCTGTTTAATGTGTTGCATCATGTCATAGAGGGAGTCCTCCGTGCTGCGCTGCGGCATGAAACCATACTGGCGCCGACTCATGCCCGGCAGGATGTGCCACTTTATCCTTTTCATCATCATTTTTTCAAGGATCTTACCTAGTACTGGTAGCAGGCCTATCGGTCTGTATGCCTTAGGGTGCGTGTAATCCTCCTTTCCGGGCTTTCGAAGCACGACTACAACCGCCTCCTTCCACACGGTGGGGAACCACTCGAGACTCTGGCATTTATTATAGAGCGCTAGGAAAAGGTTTGGGTCCAGAGCAATCGCCGCCTTGCAGATATCTGATGTTAGTCCATCAAGCCCCGGCGCCTTTTTCGGGTTAAAGCTAGACGCAGCACACTCGAGCTCTTCCATTGTGAATGGTGGGTCGGATGTTTCATCATCCGCCCTTTCATTCGCGTTTTTAGCCTTCTTCCTGATGTCTTGGTGTGCCGCGTTTTCGCCTTCGACCTCATCTGCCGGGTAGAAGGTTTTTGCCAATAAGCTTGCGGACTCCTTCCCGCTCAGTGCTATCCCTTCTTGTACGAGCGGAATATCTTCCTCCCTGCTCTTTGTCCTGGCGATCACTCTGTAGATACCCTCCCACATGGTTTCTCTCTCTTGTTTCTCACAGAATTCTTTCCAGCTGGCGGTCTGAGCCCTCTTCGCCTCCAGATGGTAGGCCTCTTTGGCCTGGAGGTACTGGTCGACCACCCACGCCCGGCGGACAGGCGCGGCACATGCTATCCTGCGTCTTTTCCTGGCAACGTCTTTTTTCATCTCCGCGAGCTCGTTCGTCCACCACGGCAGCCTCACCCGACCACCCCGCTGGCATAGCTTTGGAGCGGACGCACTGCATGCTTCTTCTACTGTCTTGCTAATTTTATCAATCATCTCTTCCAACTCTTGTGTACTATTAATTTTTTCGACTTCAGCTTTCGTGATTTTCTGTTCTATCCAAAGTTGAGCCAGTCTCTCTCGAAACTGACTCCAGTTCGCTTTTTTAGTGTTATACCTTCTTGTGGTCCTTTCAGTGTTCACTCCTTTTGCCCTCCCTAGGTCGAGGTCGAAGAAGATAGCCTTGTGATCCGAACTCGTCACTTCGGCCTCCACGCGCCAGTTGCTCACATGTCCGAGCATGTCCGCCGTGCACGTTGTGATATCGACACAGCTAGTGAATCTCTTTCCTCCCCTAATCGTATCAAAAGTGGGCTCAGACCCCCTGTTGAGTATTTCCAGCTGCATTTCTTCCAGCGCGCCTGCCAGTTCCTCCCCCCTGTGGTCCACTTCCTTGCTTCCCCACCATGTGTTCCAGGCGTTCACGTCGCCAACCAGCAACACTCTTTTAGTACCGAGTTCTTTAATTATTTTTGCTATCCATCCGAGGTACGGGTACAGGGGCCTGTCACCCTCGAGATACGCCGATATCACCACGATTTCCGATGCCGCTGTTTTTATTTTGGCTACCGTTATGTTAGGCGTCGATAGTGTTGGGCATTGGATGACATCGACGTCACCATTGAACAGTACAATGGCCGACTTGTTAGGGTTCTCCGCACAGCCAGCATACTGCACTATCCTAACCCCGGGGTAATCTTTCATCCTCCCCGTACCTCCGATGTATGGCTCCTGTACCAAAGCGATGTCGATTCGCCTGTTTCTGGACTCTATCAATAACTCTGCGGTAGCCAGGCTACTTCTTTGAAGATTTGCCTGGACTACCTTTAGGCGTGTCATTTTTGTGCCGTTGGTGGCTTCGCCCGGGACGCCCTTAGCAATATGCTATGGACGCCCGAGCCAGTGCGTCGCACTTTCTTCTTACTGGGCACTCGTCGCTGAAGGCATTATGTTCATTGTTAGCCAGCTTCGCCCGGACGCAGTTCTTGCAGCTGGGCGGCTCGCCCGCCAGTCTGTCCGCGCACTCGGCCCTGAGGTGCGGCCCCCCGCAGTGCGTGCACAGGTCGGCGGGCTCCTTGCAGAACCGCCGGCCGTGCCCGTAGCCCAGGCACCGAGTGCACTGAAGAAGCGGCGACTGGTCTTCAGCCACGACCCTCTGGAGGTCGATCCGCAGCCTGTGGGCATCGATCGCCCGCCTCCAGATGACGGGGGAGACGCTCAGCACGATGTGCCCGTTGTGCGGGTTGCGTGCTCTTCTGCGGTACTTCACGCTGACTCTGTTTTCCTCCTCGTCGAGGCCACAAAAAACCTCCCGGTTCTGGTTCCGAAGAGCTTTGACGATTTCATCGTCGGTGTGCACCTTCAGTACATCTCTCAGAACCAGAAGCGGGTCCTTGTTTCTTATGTCCTCGACGACGAGGTTTCTTCCCGCTTCTTGAAGTCGTAGCTTCACTTTTTCCCTCTCCTGCTTTGACTCACAGCCCACCACTATTTTTCTGTCCCTGGCCTTCCTAATGCGCTCCACCCGAACCCAGCCCTCCTTCGCGTCCACAGCTTTCCTCACCTTTTCCAGGACCTCCTCCCCTGTTTCCTCTTCTTTCATCGAGGAGACGACCACGGAATGCAGCGTGGTTCGCTCCGGGTCTGTCTTCCTGGTCTGGCTCACCGCCGCTGCCTCCGCGTATGTCGCTCTCCTGGTCGTTCCCTCTACGGTTTCCTTCATGTCCTCTATTTTCTTGTTTGTTTCGAGGAGGAGCTTTGTATTCTCCTCTATTTTCTTGAGGAGGTCGCTGTTCGTTGTCGTCTCCTCTCGCTTGTCCCGGTTGTCTGGCGGCTGGTACTCCCCGGCGCCACTCTGTCCTTTTTGTTCCGTCCCCTTCCTAATCCTGTTTATTTCGGCTTCCTGCTCTTTTACTATTTGGAATAGTCGTTCCACCGCCTGTGTTACCTCCTGTTTGATTTCGGCTTTTAGGTTTCTCGAATTCGCGAGATTAGTTTTCGCCTTATTGTTACAGATTCTCGCCTCCTCGAGTCTCGTCCTGCTCTTTGGCGACTGTTTTGTCACTTCCTTTGCTCCTTTTGATGCTGCTACTCTGCTACCCTCCTGGGGGAGTATAGTTTTTGTTTTTTGTTGCGTCTCCAAAGGAGCCATAGTGTCCTTTTTTCCTTTATAGGACGAAACGTCGAAGGTCCGGTCCGCTCCGCCTGCCTCCCATTCTCCTATACTTCGCCTTACATTCAATGTAGAAGCGGATTCAACTAGGCCTACCGGGGCCGTCGTCCGGGGAGATATGGGGCTGCGGTGATCCATCTGCGAAGGAGATTTCCCTTGTTTGCTTCCTGAGGAGGTAACTTTTTTAGGCGTATGGAACATCCCGGAGGAATGCGTCTATACCTGGATGTCTACGTGTAGCTATAATTAGCTTAAGGTCAATAACATCAAGGTTTGTAGAAGTTGTATACACTTATTATAAAATACTATTGAAGTAGTCAAACATACACAATTAAATATTTAAACAATTAAACAAGCAGTTTATTTATCAACAATAATAAAATTATTTATCAATTTGTTTTTCTATTTTCAGGCAAATGCGGTGCAGCTCAACCCGGCGCAGCGAGGTCGTCCCCGTCCACGAAGTCACCAAGCCGGACTCGTCTGTATTTACAGGTAAGTACCTAAGTATTGTTTTGCTTATTATTTAAGAGGCGCCTAACGCCTAACTACTGTCGGCAAACTTTTTTGCTTTGCGCCTGACGACTTTTGTCAGCAAATTTGTCTATATTTCTCCTGCCGAAAAACACTGAGCAATTCCACTTAGGTCGCCCAGGTCGATGCGCCTGTCGTTTTAATTTCGGCAATGTTCACTATTTAAGCTCCTGTAACTTTTAACGAGCAATATCACTACTAAGTCTGTGTGTCGGATACAACTTGCCTTGTGATTATGATTATAATATTATTCACCCATAATTGTATAGAAGTATGCTTATCACTACAGTATTGTTACACTAAGTCTAGCTAAATTGACACTTGCACACACAAATATGTATATAAACACTTTTAATAATATATAATTTAAGTCTAAATTCTATGTATACACGGTCTTTTTCATTTTCGGCAGGCAAATACTGGAGGCACACTAACCTCTAATTGCGGTTTCGGGTGGCCAGTAGTTGCGCCTATTTAATTAAATTCTAATAATTCGTATTTTATATTAGATACTTATGACCATTTAATTTTTTCCCCATAGGCTTCACTCAAGTTTGCTATATGCTGATGTTTTGCTAAATTATGTAGTATGATTTTTAGTTTCTTACAGGCAAACCCGGGCGTGCGGTTGTTAAAGATGTTCTTCGTTGGGTGCTCCGTGTCCGCGCCTACTGTTTCCACCCTTAAAAGTCAAAGGAATTTGGCCAAGGGTGCACAGAAAAGGGGGGGTTTTATCTTGTCTATTTTGTTTCATACAAATTTGGTCCGAGTATTTAATGTTTTATATCTATGTAAAGTCAGAAGACTAATATAATATACTTACAGTCTAGCACTATATTATCTAAATAAATAAATTAAAATAATAAATAATAAAATAACTTTTTTCTAATAAAATATTTTCTGTCTCTATGTAGAGCCACGGTCTTGATCACTCTACAATATGCATAGATAGCTATTAATTAGCTATGTCCAGTTTATGTTGTTGTCAAATTGCAACGATAGATTTTTTCGCTCTACCTAGAGTCGTCTTCAGTATGTGGTGGGGTAGAGCCGGTCGCTCCGCGTCGAATGCCGAAAACCGCGCGTCGATATGACGAGTGGTTCCCGAGATACGGATTTTAGAAGGTTTTTCGGATTTTTATATGGAGGGGTATGAGTAGCTCGTACAAGTCGATGATTTCCGGATTTCAGAAATTTCGGATTTAGGGAACAATTCCGTATCTCAGACTGAAAACCACGCTCCGATCGGACAGGCGGTTCCTGAGATACGGATTTTATAAAATTTTTTGAGTTTTTGAAAAGGGACTTAGAAAATTTTTCAAATGTGTGATAGGGAGCTGAGACTCGAGGGTGGGTTTAGCTAATGAAATCTCAGAGATTTGGTTCCTGATGTCGTCAAATGGAGGTAACCACGATCTTAGTCTCTTTTTGTTCGTTGGTGCACCTGGTGCACCCCGTACTCCACTCGAGTCTCAGTATGGGTTAGGGTTGGGGAACACGTCCCGTATCTCGGGCACCGCTCACCACGCGCGGGGTCAACACACGGCGTCTTGTAGGGGAGGTCCTCCCCTATCTGGGGGTGTGTAAATTTTTATTTTTCGGGGACCACCCCTATCCGAAAAGTACTTAAAACTAAATTTAAATTTACTTAAAATTACGTAGTTGTATGGCGCAGGTGTCTCGCCGGAACGGCCCGTCGGTCGCGCCGCGCCTCGGGATAAATAGGGATAGCAGGCGAACCGCTGGCTTCCCGAAGATGTTTGATACGGGCTTTTGTTCACCAAGGACCGGCGGAGAAGGTGAGCTCTTCTCTTCTAGGGCGACGACCCCCTACTGCCTTCTATAGGGGTGCAAAGTTGTTTTTATGCTAGTTTTTATTGTTATATTTGGGGTTTTTATGCTGAAGTATAAACCCCTATAGCGGCTGAACCGTCGACAGTAGGTCCAATCTGACAGCTGAGATGGACTGCGGGGGATGCAGGCTGTCCGCGAGTGTGTCTTCTGGGCTGGAGACCCAGATGGAGTAAGCGCCAAGGTGGGTTTTTATCCACCCTGTCTCAATTCTTAAAAATAAGTTGCGCCTACTTTTATGTTTTCAGATAAACCCGTCTGGAAGGTTTGTTTTTAGCGTCGGGCTCGTTCTGATGGCTGTGTTCGACGCGGAGAGGACTTGCAGAAAGGACGACCTAACCTCTTCCCAAGAATTTTCCGGCGCTTGAGCACCACGGCCGAAGGAAGCGAAGTTTTCGGCGCCAACCAGCCGCGCGCGAGAAAGCAACTCCGCGCCGCGCGGTAATCGGTTTATCTCCTGAACTACCGCTCTCCGGCCAGATCTGTGAACGTCTATCTGTTCCCTAGGAGCTAGCCTATTCAGCGGTATACGTCACGTCTCCGGTGAGCCCTTGGTACTTCCGGTATTAGGACCGAAAGGTGCCACACAAAATTTTTTCACTAGTCACGATGTCACTTATTGTTTTTATGATTTCTACACCCTAAATTATGTCCTAATTTTCTAAATTTTTGTCCACTTGTTCTACATGAGACACTAAACAATAATCTATTTCACATTTAAAATATTTAGTGTATTTTTATAGTTTTTTCGGCACTTAAGTCCACACTTACTTGGCAGCTGTCGATTTTCGGGTAAATCGCGGAGAGAGACCGACTTCCCGATGCGTGCGGCTGAAATTGACGACTGCCTGGAGGTCCTCAGTGACGGGGCTATCTGACCGTGATGTTGGACCGGGCCGGCGAGCTCGGGTTCGAGCTCCAGCCAAGGACCCGGTTCGGTCTTTCGTCGATATCTCCCTGGTCTTCGAGAGAATAAAACCCAATTTTTTAACACTTAAACTAGACACTCTTACGCTTATTTTAAAACTATAAAAAGTATGTGTTATCGCTTTAAATTTTGAAAATTTTTAAAAAGTCTGTTTTTTTAGCTTGTTTTTGTGCACTCTTTGTGTCCCTACTCACTGATTTTTGGTCCAAAAAATCCAAAATTTTGGGTGGGCCTTCGCCTTATGGTTCCGCACACTGTCACACTTTCAGTTACACAAATGTTCACTGGTTTTTTCGAGATATTTACGTTTTAGTGCCCGCGCGCGCCCGGTATCGCTATTTTTACGGGGGTTTACACTTATAACTTTTTCAGTTTTTATCCGATTTCTGATCTAAAAGCACTATTGGATGCGCGGTTTCAGCGCGCTTCTTTTGATATATGACACTAGTGTTTTCACTAACTTTTACTGAATTTTAGCAATTTTTTGCTGCGGAACGTCTCAAAATCGTGACGCTCGGCTTCGAGAGTACGGCGCAACTGGGTTAGGTTAGGTTAGGTTAGGTTAGGTTAGGTTAGGTTAGGTTAGGTTAGGTTAGGTTAGGTTAGGTTAGGTTAGGTTAGGTTAGGTTAGGTTAGGTTAGGTTAGGTTAGGTTAGGTTAGGTTAGGTTAGGTTAGGTTAGGTTAGGTTAGGTTAGGTTGGGGTGCTAAGGCCGGAAAACCTCCTCGTGTGCTCGGGACTGTTGTTGGCTCGTTTTTCTTGCTGGATACGTCCGGTGAAAACGACTTGTCAGCAACAGCCTGAGCCTGGTGCACCCTGGGCAACAACGGTCAGTAACTTCTCTTCGCGGAGATCTTGCTGACCGTTGGCCAATGTTCTGGCAGTGGAGGAAAGCGCAGTACTCGTACTGCGCTTTTGGGCGTCTGCGTCTCCCGTCCCTCTGAGCTAGCAGAGGTCACGGTGAGGCGCACAGTGGAGGAGCGCTCCCCAGTGTAGGTAGCGAGGGGTACACTGGGGTGCGATTTGTCGAGGAAGAAAACCTCGTTAAAAAATTACAGAGGCGGGGGGAGGTGAAACCGAGGCCGGGAATGTCTTATGACGCCCGGAGAGCCGGTTTCATCATACCCATATAGACGAGGAAGAAAACCTCGTTAAAAAATAACCCTTGGTGTCGGCGTGCCGTATGTCTCCCGGTGCGCCACTGATCGAGGAGGGGGAGAAACTCGGGTTCCCCAGGAGGAGGGTCCTCACGGACAACCGCCGGCGGGGTCGCGGAGGTAATGCTTTCGCAGTTCCCGTGTCCTCGCCAATCGGCGGAGGGAAGGAGATCGTGGGGTTTTAGTCGGTATGGCTGCCACTGGTCATGGCAGCAGAGTCCGACATAACCACGCTTGGGCAGCGTGGTATCCTTAACGGATTTCCCCACGTAAAAAAAAAAAAAAAAAAAAAAAAAAAAAAAAAAAAAAAAAGGTTAGGTTAGGTTAGGTTAGGTTAGGTTAGGTTGGGGCAGGCCCCACAAGTGTTGTTCAGGTACGTCCTCGTCGTCTGCCCTGGACCCAATTCCACTCGGTGCGCGGTAACGCAGTGGCCGGTGGATTGGTGACCAAATCCTGATCAACGAGACTTTGGGGAGCGATTGTGAACTTTAAACTTGAATCTTATGTCTACTAATCCTGTGACACTGTCTTCTCCAACAACTTCGGAGCTGGGCAGTGCCCTGTTTTGGTCGCTTTCGGACACGGACGATATGTCTGACAAGGACACGAAAGCTGGGGGTAAAACCCTGAAATTGACATTCCCATCGAAAATCGGTAGGAGAAGCCGCTCGCCCATCATCGACATGGCTGAAGAAGTACCGGCGGCTGAGGCTCCGGCTGGCGAGGTAGAAGACAGGGGGCGAGAGAACCGGCCAACGTATAGCGATATTGCGGCGGGGAGCGCGGCTCCATTGCCATCGGGGAGTGCTAATTGGCCGGTAATTTCGGCTAAGCGTAAGAGGTCCAAAGTGGGCCATCCAAAGGAGTTGGAAATGGAAGCGCCACAGGCTCTCAAAGTTTCCCGAACTAGGAAGGGACGTGGTGGGTACACTCATCATGTCGGGATATCACAGGCCCGACGGGAGCTGCGTGAGTCGGAGCCAGACACTTGCTCGGACGAGACGGACTCGGAAGGAGAAAATCAGCATGAGCGGCGTCCTGCCAGAGGCTCTGGAGAAGGATCTCTCAAGGCGTCCGTGGAGTCGCTTTGCGGGAAGGCGGAAGCAAGCGCAGATGCGATCTTGTCTGTTGTCGGAAAATCTGGCAACATGAAAGGGACCTGCATCCGCGACGTCAAGAATGCGACACTGTCGCTATTGGATGTCATAAGGGAGATGGCGTCCCGCTCCTCCTCAGATGAGATCCGCCGGCTGCGGGCCGATAATAAGCGGCTCCGTAGCCAGGTGGAATCCATCGGAAAGGAACTGAAGGCTCTACGGAAGGCCTTCTCCGAGCGGGGAGTGGCGCGGTCAGAGGTCGCTATGGAAGAAACAGAGCCCGAGCCGCAGGCGGAGTACTTTGAAGAAGAGACGGGCATTGGGCAGGCGGAGTCCGGCCTATCCAAGGCGGTACCTGCTGGAGGTGTCTCCAGAAGGGAGTTCCTAGAGTCCATGGAGTACCTCCAGCGGGAACTGATGGAGCATGTGGGTGGCGTAATCTCCGCCCGATTGGACGGGCTGGAAGTGGATGGGCGACTGCTGCCTGGCCAGAGTCACAGACCTCCGCTGGCCTCTGATTCGCTTGGCCAGCAGAAGCAGCAGTCTCTGATGAAGCGTCCGGCGCAGAATCTGCCGGGTAACACCACCCTCGCACCGCCGGCTAACTTGCCTAAGGCGATAAGGGAGACCAGGAGGAAGACTGCACCTTTAAAAAAGGTTGTGCAGGTCAGCGTCCCTTCCACGACCGGGGCTACGTCAGGCTCATCACCACCGGATCAAGGCGAGTGGACTAAGGTGGAAAAGAGGACGCGAAAGAAAAAGCCCAAGGCGCAGCAAGCGACGTCGAAGAGTGGGGGGACCGGCGCGGCGTCGAAGATCAGGAAGAAAACGCCCAAGGCGCCGAAATCACTGGCGGTGGTGGTTGCCCTGAAACCGGAGGCAGTGGAGAAGGGCCTAACATATGGGGAGGCGATCGCCAAGGCGAAGTCATCTATCAACCTTGGCGAGCTGGGGATCGGTCCGGCTAAGTTCCGTACAGGAGTAACGGGGGCACGGATCATCGAGCTCCCAAAGGAAACATCCCCGGCTCAGGCGGATACCTTAGCCGCTAAAATCGAAGAGGCTCTGGGAGACGCGGCTAAAGTGACGCGCCCAACAAAAACAGTGGACATCCGTGTGGTCGGTATTGACGACTCGGTGTCCGCTGAAGAGCTATGTCAGGCGCTAGCACAGGCGGGGGATTGCCATGCCCACCAGATTAAGGTGGGCAAAATCCACACGGGTGCACGGGGAGCTGGGGCGGCGTTTGCCTCAGTGCCCGTAGAGGCGGCCAAGCGGCTTGAGGTCGCGAAAAAAATCACTGTTGGGTGGAGTTCTGCCTCCATCCAACTGCAGGAGCAAAGGCCAATGCGGTGCTACCGCTGTATGGGCATAGGCCACCCGATGCAGCGATGCCCCTCCGCAAAGGATCGCAGCGGGTTATGCTACCGTTGTGGATCCGAAGGGCACAAGGCGGTGGATTGCACGGCGACGCTGAAGTGCGCCGTCTGCACGGACGCCAAAAAGCCAGCGAACCACCGCATGGGGGGCATAAACTGTAACCCCCCGCCGATTAAGGGCCGCGTGGCCCCGTTGAAAACAAACGTATCGCCACCAGCGCAAGCCCCGGCGGTAATGGTGGAGGAAAATATGGAGACCACCAATGGTTAGCAGCCCCATAAAGCTCCTCCAAGGTAACGTAAACCACTCCCCCGCGGCACAGGATCTACTATGCCAGACTGCGGCGGAGTGGGGCGTGGGGCTGGCGATCGTGGCGGAACCGTACTTTGTCCCGCCACAATCGTCGAATTGGTTAGCTGCAAATGACGGGTCTGCCGCCGTCATGACGGTTTCAAGCAGAGCAGCTGCCCCCCTAACTCTAAAGGAGAGAGGCGCAGGCTATGTAGCGGCAATGTGGGGAGGAATGCTGGTGGTCTCCACATACTTCTCTCCTAACCGCAGCAGGGCTGACTTTGAAGACCACCTGGCTGCGTTGGAAGGGGTGGTTCGAAGGGCGGCCCCTGCGCCGGTGCTGGTTGCGGGCGACCTCAACGCGAAGTCAGTTGCGTGGGGGTCATCTTACACCGATGTTAAGGGTGGGGATTTGGAATCCTGGTCGCTGTCGCTGGGGCTCCAGATCCTAAATAGAGGTAACACCCCTACCTGCGTTCGGTGGCAAGGGAATTCTGTGGTGGACGTGTCATTTGCCACACCCTCCCTTGCCGGAAGAGTTACTGACTGGCGGGTGGAGGACGAGGTGGAGACTCTATCGGACCACCTCTATATCCGAATGGAGCTTTCCACGACAGCACCCTGCAGGAGCCGAACAATTAGGGGCCCGGCAGCGAGCGCCTTCCCAAGGTGGGCACTCACGAAGCTGCGTCCGGAGGTGGCGAATGAGGCGGCGATGGTGCGGGCGTGGGCTGAAGTGCCCCCCAACCTCACTGGTGATGCTGACGGCATGGCAAAGCTCTTTGCGGATGATATGGAAGTCGTCTGCCAAGCTGCCATGCCTAGAGCGAAGGCCCACTCTAGCAGAAAGCAGGTATACTGGTGGACACAAGAGATTGCCGACCTGCGTGCCACCAGCTGGAGGGCACGGCGCGCCTACCTTCGCTGTCGAAGGCGCGCCAGAACCACGCCTGACGAGGAGGCCAATTTCCGTCGGGCGTATAAAATGGCTAAAAATGACCTCAGTGTGGCCATCTGCAAGGCGAAGGAAGAGTCCAGAGAGCGCTTTATTCAGCTCCTGGATGATGACCCGTGGGGACGTCCGTATCGGGTGGTTAGGGGAAAGTTCAAAGCTGCAGCCACCTCCACCTCGGAGATGAACGAAGGGCTGCTGAACCAAGTCTTAATGACATTGTTCCCGAGCCCTGGTCAGTTTCAGCCCCCCAGAATGGTCCCTCCGTTGGCTCCCATTGATGAGCTGCCCGTGGCCCCCCCTCCCATTTCGGACGCAGAGTTCGATGCGGTGTGGAACCGGTTCCGGCGTAAAAGAACGGCGCCGGGACCGGATGGGGTCCCGTCGAGGGTCCTTACCCTCGCTATAGGAGGACCCTTGGAGGACCGATTCCGGGCGGTACTAAACACTAGCATCGTCACGGGACGCTTCCCCAGCCAGTGGAAACCGGGCAGACTTTGTCTGCTGAGGAAGGAGGGCCGCCCGGCCGACTCCCCGACTGGATACCGCCCGGTGGTGCTACTTGACGATTCCGGAAAGTTCCTTGAGAAAATCCTGGCATCCCGAATCGTCAAGCATCTGGAGGGCGCGGGGCCGGACTTGGCTCTAAACCAGTTTGGCTTCCGCACCGGCCGGTCCACGGTGGACGCGGTGACCCTTCTAAAAGGATGGACGGAGGTGGCCACGGCTCGGGGTGAGACTGTCATTGCGGTGTCGCTAGACATCCGAAATGCCTTTAACAGCCTCCCCCACGAATGTATCACGGAGGCACTCCGTTTTCATCGGGTGCCGCCGTACCTGCGCGCCATTGTGGAGGATTACCTACAGGGCAGAACGGTCCTCTACGAGGGCCCGGACGGGCGAGTTCGCTCATGGGCAATGACGGCGGGTGTTCCTCAGGGGTCTGTACTGGGTCCCCTGCTATGGAACCTGGGTTACAACTGGGTTCTGCGGGGCAGCCTCCTACCAGGGATGGAGGTCGTCTGTTTCGCCGACGACACCCTAGTTGCGGCGAAATCGAAGAGCGTGGAGGATGCGGTTCGCCTAGCCTCTGTTGGTACGTCGCTGGTCGTCCGGCGCATCCGCCTCCTGGGCCTGGATGTAGCCCTAGACAAAACCAAGGCCATGATGTTCCACGGCCCACGCCGCAGGATCCCAGCGGGGCTCCAGGTCCGGGTGGAGGGGGTCCACATACCGGTTGAGGCACATTTTAAGTACCTCGGCCTGGTCCTTGACCCCCGATGGAGTTTTGAGGAGCATTTCAAGCTCCTCGCTCCACGTTTGAATGCCGCCGCATCTGCACTGGGACGAGTTCTCCCGAATGTGGGGGGACCGGGATCGGCGTGCCGTCGGCTGTATCATGGGGTTACACGGTCGATGGCACTCTATGGAGCCCCAATTTGGGCGGAGTGTCTCAAGCCCGGTACCGTGGCTCTTCTGCGGCGACCTCAGAGGATCATCGCGAACCGGGCTGTCCGAGCCTACCGCACGGTCAGCCACGGAGCGGCCTGTGTACTCGCAGGACAAGTGCCATGGGATGTAGATGCACGCGTCCTTGCAGAGGTGTACCGACACAGGGCCGCTGCCATAGGAAGGGGTGAACGGCCCACTGCGGAGGAGGTGCGGCGGATTCGGGCACTAGCGCAAAGTGAGGCGCTGAGTCGCTGGCATGCGGCACTCGACTCTTCAGTTGCTGGCCGCCGGACGATTGAAGCGATTCGTCCGGTGTTGGAGGAGTGGGTGGGGCGCCGGCGTGGCATCCTTACCTTCCGCCTGGTGCAAGTTTTGACCGGACATGGGTGTTTCGGTCATTACTTGCACCGTGTCGCACGTCGAGAGGAAACGCCGCAGTGTCACCACTGTGGCGCAGCCGACGATACGGCCGAGCACACACTAAGGGAGTGCCCAGCATGGCGACAACAACGCCGCGAACTGGTCGCGGCGCTGGAAGGAGGAGGTCTCTCGTTGCCGACCATAGTGGAGGCAATGCTCCGAGGCAAATGGGACGCTGTTGCCTCCTTCTGCGAGGAAGTCATCTTGCAGAAGGAGGCAGCGGAGAGGCAGCGGGAGGAGGACCCTCACGCCGCTCTCCCCAGGCGCAGACGCGCAGGTAGGAGAAGGCAGGCGCGGGCCTTGGGTGCCCCCATCTGATGACCCTACCTCGAGGATCCCTTGCTGCCCCGCATGGCGCGAGCTATGCCGGCCACCAACGGATACAAAGGAGGACAGTCCCCCCTTCGAGAACATCCCGCAAGAAGGGACAACGAGAGGGACTGCGAGAGGAACGACTCTGTAGTCTCCCCCGCAGCAGACGCGGAGCGGTTGGATGGGCACTAGGCCCTCCAAATCAGCCTCCGGCACAGGCCGTACTGTGCACGTCTCCGGGATTACCTATAATACCCTAGGTAATCTCTATCGTGACGTCCCCGGTAAAACCGGGAAGCTGAATACAGACATGTGGAGAAATCCCCACATCGGGAGCCCATATGTCCGTACTCGTCAGCTGAGTGGGTATTTGCAGGGTTTTTTAGCGGATAGTATCCTACGGAGCACCCGTAAGCGAGCATAGGGGACTTATGTCCTCTACGCATGCTTACAGGAAGCCCAGGATGAGTTCCGTTCGCTGGTGGCTCCTTAAGAGCGCCAGTGTCGATAAATCGAGGTTTTGCCTGCATAACAAAAAAAAAAAAAAAGGTTAGGTTAGGTTAGGTTAGGTTAGGTTAGGTTAGGTTAGGTTAGGTTAGGTTAGGTTAGGTTAGGTTAGGTTAGGTTAGGTTAGGTTAGGTTAGGTTAGGTTAGGTTAGGTTAGGTTAGGTTAGGTTAGGTTAGGTTAGGTTAGGTTAGGTTAGGTTAGGTTAGGTTAGGTTAGGTTAGGTTAGGTTAGGTTAGGTTAGGTTAGGTTAGGTTAGGTTAGGTTAGGTTAGGTTAGGTTAGGTTAGGTTAGGTTAGGTTAGGTTAGGTTAGGTTAGGTTAGGTTAGGTTAGGTTAGGTTAGGTTAGGTTAGGTTAGGTTAGGTTAGGTTAGGTTAGGTTAGGTTAGGTTAGGTTAGGTTAGGTTAGGTTAGGTTAGGTTAGGTTAGGTTAGGTTAGGTTAGGTTAGGTTAGGTTAGGTTAGGTTAGGTTAGGTTAGGTTTTTTTTTTTTTTTTTTTTTTTTTTTTTTTTTTTTATTCTATATTCCCCTAACGTGGTCAGGGACCTTTTCTGCTATTACTCTTTCATACCAGTTCTCGCTTTTATGCCTCTCGTACTTTTATTCTTCATACTGTTCTTTCTTTCATGCTTCATCTTTTTTACCTTAGGTCTGGGATTGACCTCTAATACTAACTAGCTATTTTGTTTACTTTATTTTTTAATAGGTAAATAACGTACATTTTTGTTTATTTTATCTTCCTTATTTTAACATAGTATAGTTTCTATTAGTACATCTATTACATTATGTTTTCCACTTCTATTTTCTCTTAATGTATTCTATTTCTAATTTTTTCTCATATTTTACATGTATATCTAATCTTATTCTTACGTATAAGGGACTTAGACAGATTTGTAAGTTAATATAGTTCCGTTAACATTTCTATTTTCAGTTGCTTTTATACTACATACTTATCTTATACTATATATTATACTATATACAACACGGTTTCCTTATTCTACTTGCCTTATATTCTATTTATGTGTAATGTTTGGGGTAACTACTAATACTATTATTTATCATTTGTTCCGGTGCATTCCATATGTATGTACAAATACTTATGAATGAACCTTTTTTTGTTGCATTTTGACCTGCTTTGTGTGCTAAAATTTAAATAAAAGATTAGATTTAAATAAAAGGTTGGTGTTGTCTTATATGTTAATAGTTATGTTTAAGTGTGCATTTTTGTTTCACTGCTCGATTTGCGTTATTATTATTATAATAATGACGCGCCATCTCGGTCTTATCGAGTACAAATCTGCTCCTATTTTTAGTACCTGCTGTTCATAATTGCCGTTATTATTAACTAATTCTGGCAATTATTGTGTGTTTAGTGTTATGTGCAGTTATTCGTAGGCGACCGTGGATCTAGCTATGGCATCCCATTTCCTACGAATGGGGCAGTCCATGCTGAAGGCATTGTGATCTGCCCTCACCAGTTTTGCTCTGACGCAGTTTTTGCAGGTTGGCGTAGTGTCTACCCCCCACCCGGGGCACTCCGATCGGAGGTGCGGTCCGCTGCAGTGGCTGCAGATGTCCGCAGTCTCCGTGCAGAGGCGCCGGGTGTGGCCGTACTCCAGACACCTTGAGCATTGTACTAAGGGAGACTGATCCTCCACTATTACCCTTTGTATGTCGATGTGGATTTTGCCTGCCTCGGTCAGCCTTCTCCATACTGTTGGTGTGACTTTCGCCACTACGTGCACCAGGTTAGGATTCCGTGTCTTTTTCCTATATCTCACCTCTATCATTGTCTCTATCTCTTCCATGTCCTGCATTATTTCGGAGTTTTGTAGTCTGATGGCACTTACAATCTCCTCATCAGTTAGCGTGGCAAAGACCCATTTGAGCACTATTAATGGGTTTTTGTTTTTGGCTTCTACCACTTTCAAACCGGCAATTTTCTCTATCTTTTCTTTGGCTTTCTTCATTTCGTCTATTTCTCTACATCCGATAATTAATTTCGCGTCCTTAGCTTTTCTAATTTTGTCAATTTTTATCCATCCATCCGTTTCCCTTATTCCTTTCCTAAGTTTCTGCATTACTTCTTCTCCGGTTTCCAGGTTGTCCTCTGAAGTGACCATCAGCGAGTGCAGCGCCGCTCTCTCCGCTGGCTGAAGCCTGGTGGGAGGGCCCGCCGCTACACTCGCGTAGGTCATCATCGGGAGTTCCTCCAGATGTCCCTGTTTTTCAATAGTTTCCCTCATCATCTCAATTTCCTTTTTATTTTCTTCTAATTTCCTACTGTGCTCTTCTAATTTACTCATTAACTTTTCTTCTAATGTCAAGCCTTCGCCTCTCTTTTCTTGTCTAGGTGTTTTGTCCTTTTTTGTTTCCGTCTCGGTGCTCTGATCTTTCCTCGCCACGCCTTTACTTATGTCCTTTTGCTTATCCGTCTCTGTCCCTTTATCCTTTTTCTCTATTTTCTTCTCTACTTCGGTCCAAGTTTGTTTGTCCTTCCTCTCTATCCGCCTTTCCACCACTTTCTCCGTTTCCGTCGCTTTGTCTTTCTTGGTTTTTAGGGCTCCGCTCCCCTTCCTCGCTAGGTCACTTCCAGCATCGTAGATGACTCTTTGGAGCTTCTTGAAGAGGTGGCTCAAACCGCTCCTCACCTCCGTCTTCATGTTTTTGGATTGCTCCATGAGACACCTACCTTCTTGGCATAGGTCTATTGCCGTTATAAGTCTATGGTCCATGGTTGGTTGTTCTTCTTCTTCCTCCTCCTTGGTGAAGGTCCTTTGTCTGGACACATGTGGCCTTTCTTCCTTCTGCTTCTCGAACTGCGCTACCTTTTCTTGTATTTCTGAGCTCTTTCTGCGGGTCGATCCTGTCGAGGAACCAGCCCTCGTTGTCATTGTGTCCCGTTCCAGAGCCTGTTTCGTCCTGGTAGGCGTCCGATGACACGCCATATTTAACTAGGTTTTTGGTGGAGAATTTGTCAAGAGAGGACGTCACTATTTCGCTAAAATTTTATCAGCTTATCACTAAAACTATATTCTAAAACATACGTAAAGATAATAACAGGTTAACAATAATTTGGTAAGTCCCACCCTTTTATATATAGTAATAATAAAAAATTTATAATATGTTTTTGGTTTTTTATTTTTTCCAGGCAAACCCAGGTGTGCGGCTTGTATATGAGCTGTTGGTTTGGTGCTCCGTACCTGCGCCTACAGCTATCGACCTTAAAGGTTTGTAGAATTTTTCTGTAGGGGAACCAAAGAAGGGGGATTCATTGGCCTGTTTAATTATTTTTTAAATAATTGAAATTTGTAATTTTTAAAATTCTTATCAATTTGATTTACATAATCTAGGGCGGCACAATTACAAGTAAAGACGTAAAAATAATATATAAAATAAAATAAAGAATAAAAAATTTTTTCTATAAAAAATTTTTGACTCTACATAGGTAGAGCCACGGTCTTTGTCTCTTGTCTATAGGTGTACTAGCTATTTTTTAGCTATGTCTGCTAATTGTTTTTGTCAAAGTGCAACAAAATTTTCAAGATTTCTTAAAACTCTACCTAGAGCCGTCTCTAGTATGAGGACCGATAGCGCTGGTCTGTCCGCGTTAAACGTTGAAGACCGCGCGTCGATACGACCAGTGGTTCCAGAGATATGGATTTTAATTAATTTTTCCAATTTTTGTTACAGTTAGTCAAAGTCCAAAGTTAGGGGTAGGGGGTGGTAATTTTGAAAAAAGGGGGTTCAATTGACATTACTTCAGAGGATTTTTGGAGGGTAAAACAATTTTGGTCTCCTTTTTGCGTTGGTGCACGTGGTGCACCCCGCAAAAAGGGGGTTGGTTTTTTGTAGTAGTGTGATAGGGGTGGTCCGTCCGGGTTGAATGTCGAAAACCGCGCGTCGACAGGACACGCGGTTCCCGAGATACAGATTTTATTTAGTTTTTTAAGTTTTTGTTGTTCGGTCAGTTAGTCAGTCAAGTCCAAAATTTAGGGGTTGGGGGTGGTAATTTTTGAAAAGGGGGTCAAGTTACATTAATCCAGAGGGTTTGTGAGGGGTGAAATATATTTTCGTCTCCTTTCCTCGTTGGTGCACGTGGTGCACCCCGCAAAAAAGGGGTCGATTTTTTATTGTGGTATGATGGGGGTGGTCCGTCCGGGTTAAAGGTCGAAAACCGCGCGCCGACAGGACACGCGGTTCCCGAGATATTGAATTTAATTAATTTTTTGAAATTTTGTTCTTGTCAGTTAGTCTGTTTTATGTCTATGGGAATTTTGCAGGTTTGTTCTGGGATAAAGTTCCGTATCTCTGGAGTCACCCGCCGCGCGTGGGATCGACGCACGTCAGTCGATAGGGGGTTTCCTCCCCTATCTAGGGGTATAAAACTTTTTATTTTTTGGTAACTACCCCTAGCCGAAAAGTACTTATTACTAGAACTTAATGCTAAAACTTAATACTACTATAGAACTCCAGCCCTATTTCCGCCTCTCGGGATAAATCGGTATAGCGGGCGAACCCGTGGTATCCCGACGATGTTTGAAGTGGGCTTCGACTTTCAGAAGACTGGCGGAGAAGGTGAGCACACCGCTGTGAAGGCGACGGCCTCCGTTTGCCCTTTATGGGGGTGTAAAGTCCCGTTTATCCGAGTTTTTATGTTTTTACAGGAAGTTTTTATGCTCAAGTATAACTCCCTGCAGCAGCCAAAACACTTGAGGTAGACCGGTCCTGCGGCCGTGGTTGATTACAGGGGGATATGTTGTGTTCAACTGTATCCCTTTCGGGCCAAGGTCACGGCTGGAAAAGGGCGTCACGACAGGCTGAAGTTCGGTCGATCTTAAGCTAAAAGTTTTTGTTACGCCGAAATTTGTGTCACAATAAAAGTCCCCTAGGGGGTGTAATTTTTGCTTCCGGCTAATTCTGTAAACAACAGTCGACGCGGGGAAGGCTGGCGATCAAGACGAGCACCTCTCTTCCCAGATCGCGGTCAGCGCCTAGCCTCCCAGGCCAGAGAAAGTAGAAATTTTGGTGCCGCCCCGGCCGCGCGCGACTAAACAGCGGCGCGCAGCGCAGGAAGCGGTCTATCTCCTAAATTACAGCTCTCCGGCTGGATCCAAAACCAGCCCCCTATTCAGGAAGAAGCGGCCTACCCTGCTGCAATCACCACTTCCGTGTCGGGGTCCGGGTCTGTCCGGTATCGAGGTCGTAAGTACCGCGTTTCACTTTCTCCGCTGTTTGCGGCGCCGCTTGTTGTTTTTGTGTTTATCTAGTCTATTTTTAGTCCAATTTGCCTATATTTTTGTACACTAATTCTACACTATATACTATTTAAAGATCCATTTACACTTATATTTATTTCGGTCTATTTTTCGGTTTTTTTATACACTAAAGTCACGATTTACTTACAGTTCGAATGAGCTTGGGAAAATCGAGGAAGAGACTAGTTTCCCAGAGCGTGCGGTTGATTTTGACCACTGTCTGGGAATCCTTGGCGACAGTGCTACCTGGCCGTGATGTTGGACCGGGCCGGCGAGCTCGGGTTCGAGCTCCAGCCAGCGTCCCGGTTCGGTCTTTTGCCTATATCTCCCAAGTCCTTCGGTGGAAAAATCCCAACTTTTTGTCACTTATAGTGTCCACTGTTAAGCACGTTTTACAATTATAAAAAGTATATGTCGTCGCTTTAAATTTTGAGAAATTTTTGAAAAACTGATTTTTTGTCCGTTTTTGCGCACTTTTTATGTGTGTACTCACCCAATTTTAATCCAAAAAATCCAAAATTTTAACAGGGCACTCTCACTAGCATTCCGCACAAACACACAGTTGCCGTTTCACAATTTCCCACAGGTTTTTCAAAGTTTTGGGCGGTTGTTTGCGCGCGCGCACCCGGGTTACGGATTTTTCACGGGTTTTTGGAATATATCTTCGTCAATTTTGGTCTGATTTTCAATCCGAAAGCACTATAGGACGTGGAATTTCAGCGCGCACCTGGCGATATACGACACTGGTATTTTCGCGTACTTTTTCCTATTTTTAACAATTTTTTGCTGCGGAGCGGCGTAAAATCGTGACGCTCGGACTTGCGTTACCGGCGCAACTCGGTTAGGTTAGGTTAGGTTAGGTTAGGTTAGGTTAGGTTAGGTTAGGTTAGGTTTTTTTTTTTTTTTTTTTTTTTTTTTTTTTCTCTGGCCAATCGCAATATACGCACATCCAACGGGTGTATAGATCCGTTGGGTGTGCGCAGATCGGCTTACTTCAGAAATTGTTTCTCCGGCGTGGGGGAACCGGAACATTTTTAACACAGTTTCTCTTTATTAAACTTTTAAACAAAAACTTACACTATCCAAAACCATTACATGTTTCCTCTTACATCCTATATACATGTGTTTTACAACTTTTTTAACTTATAGCTATTTTTTACTTTTACATTTTAACAACTTTTTTAACTTATAGCTATTTTTTACTTAAATACTCTATTTATCTATTCTAATTTTCATATCTTTTTTTAGTTTGGCAACTCGTTATATATATTTATCATTATATATTTAACAGTCTACCATTTACCTATCTATTTATTTCTATGTATGACTTTATTTGCTATTTGAATACAATATTTAATAAATCTGTTTCTTTTTTTCTTACATTCCATGATCTTGCTAATATTTTCTAATGTTATTTTTTCATCTAATAGGAATTCTATTTCCATTCTATCTTGATCATGTATCGGACATTCTGCTATAATATGGAGGACAGTCTCCAGTTTTTCAGAGTCACATAGGCACGCCGGGCTCTCCTTGCACTTGAATCTATTCAAGTACTCGGAAAACCCGCCGTGCCCCGTCAATACCTGTACCAATACAGGGTCAAGTTCGATCTTTTTAATTATCGAGTATGCTGCTGCAGCATCGGGGAAGAACATTTTCGTTGTTCCAGCCGTGTCACTGGTTTTGTATCTCCGGTTCCATTCGTCAATCGATTCCAAACGGATTTGACGCTTGACGAATGAAACCGGACATCTATCGTACACTGGTCTAGTTTTCCGAAGCGCAGCACTCTTCGCGAGCTCGTCCGCTCTCTCATTTCCCTCCACCCCCACGTGTGCCTTTACCCAGAATAAATTAGTTATTCTGCCCAATAGTTTGTTGTCATTTATATTGGCTCTAGCCTTTAGCGCGAGGGGATGGAGGGAATCGAGGTCTACCACGGTTTCAAGCGCAGAACGCGAGTCGCAAAAAATGTTGCACGTGTGTGCCGCGCTTCGGAGAGCCAGCCCAGTCGCCTCTGTAAGGGCCAAGAGTTCCGCCTGATACACCGTGCAGAAATTTTCCAACTTAAGCTTACTATTACTGGTCTCTACGCCCCCACTCCAAACAGAGAGTGCCGCGCCGACCTTCCCTTCTATCCTGCTACCGTCGGTATAAATTTGTAGCCCTTCTCTAATATGCTGGTCCATTTCTGCACGGTCCGCCAGACATATGAAGTCCAGCCCCTCCCGGTCAGCGGGATGCGGCGCATCAGTAAAAGCCGCCAGTCTGTCCACCTCCCGATCTCCTACTTCCCGCCGGGATATGCCTCTCTTCACTTCGTAAAGCGAGGCTGCTTCACGGACTCGAATATCCAAAGGAAGCATCCCGGCGAGCAATAGGGCCGAGTTCAATGAGGCCGTCCTATACGACTTGGTGATTTTCTGTACAAACCCACGCTGCACCACATCGAACTGCTTTCTGACTCCTAATTTCGAAGCGGCCGGCGCCCATACACTTGCCGCGTACATGATCACCGGTTCGACCACCGCCACGTATATGGTTCTGACTATCCCAGGCGACAATCCCCAACTAACCCTTGCTGCCCGCGATACCTGCTTGTATAGATTCAAGGCTTTCCGGCAAACACTAGTTATATGAGCGTTAAAAGTAAGCTTATCGTCCACAATAACTCCAAGGATTTTTATTTCCCGGGACAGTGCTATATCCACCCCACCCATGGTCAGGAGCGGAGAGTCATACTTCATTTTATTAGTTATCACCATTGCTTGGGTCTTATGTGGCGCAAACTTGAGTTTATTTTTGACTCCCCACTCCCGAACATGCGCAAGCGCGGCATTTGCCCGTCCCTGGATCTCTAGTGCTGTATCACCTGAGAACATCAGAACTACATCGTCAGCAAATGCTTGGCAGCGGTCGCCCCGGCTCTCTAATTCTTTCAAGAGTGGATCCAGCAGCAAGTTCCAAAAAGTTGGGCCTCCGATAGACCCCTGTACGCAGCCCTTTTCGGTATCCACGATCGACTCCGCCCCCGCATATCTAACACGTACCCTCCGATTCGATAAGTAACTGTCCACCAGTCTTCTCGTGTTTGCCGGACATTTTGTCTCCGCGAGTCTGCACTGTATCGCCGGCCACCAGGCGCTGTCGAAGGCTCCCTCTATGTCGAGTGATATCAGTGTTATAAGCTTCTTAGCTTTTAATTCCTGTTTAACATGTTGTATTATATCATAGAGGGAGTCTTCGGTGCTGCGCTGCGGCATGAAGCCGTACTGGCGCCGGCTCATGCCGGGAAGAATGTGCCATTTGATCCGTTTCACGATCATTTTCTCCAATATCTTTCCGAAGACCGGCAATAACCCTATCGGCCGGTATGATTTTGGTTTCGTGTAATCCCCTTTACCTGGTTTTTGGAGCACTACAACTACCGCTTCCTTCCACATGGCAGGGAAGCACGCGAGGCTCTGACATTTATTATAGAGCGCTAAGAAGAGTTCCGGATTTAGGGTGATCGCCACTTTACAAATATCTGCGGTGAGCCCGTCCAGTCCCGGTGCCTTTTTCGGGTCGAAGCTAGACGCAGCCCACTCCAGTTCTACCATCGTAAATGGCGGGTCAGATGCTTCACCATCCGCCCGCTCATTCACGTTTTTGGCTCTCTTTCTTATTTCTTGGTGCACTGCGTCGTCGCCTGTGGCCTCGTCCCTGGCATAAAAGGTTTTCGCTAATAAGTTAGCGGACTCTTTACCGCTTAAAACCTTCCCATATTGCACTAGTGGCACGTCCTCCTCCCTATTTTTTGTTTGAGCGATCACCCTATATATCCCTTGCCACATTGTCTCCCTCTCCTGCTTTTCACAAAATTCCTTCCAACTGGCGGTCTGAGCCTTCCTCGCCGCCAGGTGGTAGGCCTCTTTAGCCTGGAGGTATTGTTCGACTACCCATGCTCGGCGGACAGGCGCGGCACATGCAATTCTTTTTCTTTTTCTGGCTACATCTTTTTTCATTTCGGCGAGCCCTTTCGACCACCACGGCAGTCCCACCCGACCCCCACCCTGTTTCAGCGTAGGCACGGACATTCTGCAAGCCTCTTCTATTGTTTTGTTGATTTTCTCAATCATCTCTTCAAGTTCTCGACTGGTCTTGATTCTTTCTACTTCCCCTTTGTTAATGTTTTCTTCATTCCAAAGTTGGGTCAGTTTCTCTCGAAACTGACCCCAGTCCGCCTTTTTTGTGTTATATCTTCTCGTTGTCCTTTTGATGTCCGCACCCTTGGCCTTTTCCAAATCCAGGTCGAACAAGATTGCGCTATGGTCTGAGCTCGTCATGCCAGATTCTACATTCCAGTTGCTAACATGGCCTAACATGTCCACCGAGCACGTTGTAATGTCGACGCAGCTCGTATACCTCCGCCCCCCCCTGAGCGTATCGAAAGTAGGCTCAGACCCCACGTTGAGAATTTGTAGGTCCATTTCCCCCAGCGCTCCTGCCAGCTCTTCCCCTCTATGATCCACTCCCTTGCTTCCCCACCATGTGTTCCAGGCATTAACATCACCTCCCAGCAGCACTTTCCTGGTACCTAGTTCTCTCACTACCTTAGTCATCCACTGGAGGTACGGTTCGAGAGGCCTGTCCCCCTCTAGGTACACCGACACCACTCCAATTTCCCATGCCGCAGTTCTTAATTTTACTACTGTAAAGTTCGGCGTAGTTAAAGTTGGGCACTGGGTGATGTCGATGTGTTCATTAAAGAGTACAATGGCCGTCTTGTTCGGGTTTTCCGGATTTCCGTCACTTTGCACCACTCTGGTCCCAGGGTAAGTCTTCATCCTCCCCGTACCTCCTATGTATGGTTCTTGGACTAAGGCGAACGCTATTCGCCTGTCTTTTGCCTCTAACATCAGTTCTGCGGTAGCCAAGCTGCTCCTTTGGAGATTCGCTTGGACTACCGCAAGTCTTGTCATGTTCGTACTGTTGGGAGTTCTGCACGGGACGCCCTTAGCAGTAGGCTATGGACGCCCGAGCCAACGCATCCCACTTCTTGCGAACTGAGCATTGATCGCTAAACGCATTGTGTTCGGTATTTGACAGCTTAGCCCGGGCACAGTTTCTACAGTTCGGCGCTTCGCCCGCGAGTCTTTCAGCGCACTCGGCCCTGAGGTGTGGTCCACCACAATGGGTGCATAGGTCGGCAGGTTCTTTACAGAACCGCCGGCCATGCCCGTAACCCAGGCACCGAGTGCACTGAAGCAGGGGCGATTGATCCTCGACCACCACGCTCTGAAGATCTATGCGCAGCTTGTAGGCCTCTATCGCACGCCTCCATATCGCAGGCGATACACTTATCACTATGTGGTTATTGTGGGGGTTGCGAGCTCTCCTGCGGTACTTTATAGCCACTCGGTTTTCCTCCTCGCCGAGGCCACAAAAGACCGCCCGGTTCTGGTTCCTGAGCGCTTTAACCACATCTTCGTCGCTATGTACTTTTATCACATCTCTAAGAACCAGAAGCGGGTCCTTGTTCTTTATGTCCTCGACGACGAGGTTCTTTCCCGCTTTCTGTAGCCGCTCCTTCACCTTTTCCCTCTCTTGCACTGACTCGCAACCCACTACGATTTTTCTGTCTTTCGCCTTTCTCACTCGCTCCACCCGAACCCAGCCGTCCTTTGCGTCCATTGCCTCCCGCACCTTCTCCAAGACCTCCTCACCGGTTTCTTCGACTTCGGTCGACGAGATGACCACGGAGTGCAGCGTGGATCGCTCCTGATTCCTGTTCCCGGTTTGGCTTGCCGCCGTTGCCCCCGCGTAAGTCACCCTGCTAGTCGTTCCCTCGATCATTTCCCTCATTTCGTCCATTTTCCTATTACTTTCGAGGAGGAGTCTAGTATTTTCTGCTATTTTATTCAGGAGGTCACCATGTTCAATACTCTTCTCCTGTATATCCCGGATTTCCAGCTGTCTGTGCTCCACTTCCCTACCTTGTTTATTTAGTAATTTTCCCTTCCTCTCTTTGTCCAGTTCCCCTTCAAGCTCTTTAATGATTTGAAACAGGCGTTCCACAGCCTGAGTCACTTCCAGTTTTATTTCCGATTTCAGGTTGCGTGACCCTGAGAGAGCCGATTTGGCTTTATTATTGCAGTGTCTTGCTTCTTCTAATCTGGTCCTAACTTTAGGCGATTTCTTAGCTGCCTCTGTCACACCCTTCAGAGCCAATCCTTTGCTACTCTCTTGAGAGAGCGCGGTCCTAGATGTCTGTGGCACCACCGCGGGTGCCTTCGTAGTTTTTACGTCCGCTTTTGGAGAGACATTAAAAGTCTTGTCGGGTCCGCCTGCCTCCCATTCCCCTATACTACGCCTCACGTTTGAGGTTTGTCCCGTCGGGCCTGCCTGGGCCGTAGTCACCGGGGATAAAGAGGCGCGTCGTTCTATATCTAATGGGGACTTGCCCTGTCCGCCTCCTGTGGGGGTTACTCTCTTCGGCGTGTGGAACATATTTATTTGGAGAAAAAGTCAATGTAATATAAATTTTTAGATTATTGTAATAGAAGATTGTAAAAGTTGTATAAGATGTAAATATAAGGTCTTACTTAGTATTAAGGTAAATAATAATAATATAGTATAACACGGAATTATAAAGCTATACGTAACACTGTTTTGTTACATTCAGTCAATGCAGTTCGACTCGGCTTCTCGTGAAATTAGTCCTATATGCCTATTAAATCACCAAGTCGTACACACCACCTGTACCGCGTTGTAAATAGTAAACCGGTAGAGTCACAGACTCTAGTCAATAAGCTGCTTTTGTACCGTTACAACACTAACAATGTGCTTCGGTATCCGTTGTAAATCTAAAATTAACAGATGTAGAGTCTGTCTCTATGATGACTCTATCGCTATCGCCACCCAGTAGCGAGCGTTATTCTAAGAGTAGGATTACGCAAAATTTACATCAAAAATTTTTTGACCTACGGTCAATATTTAATTTTCTGTGTAGGAAGTTCCTAGAAACTCTACGTAGAGCAAATCTAATATTTTTTTCGGATAGAGCTCGCCGCGCCCGTTCCAACGATACCAAGCACGACCACCCCAGCCCTAGGGGTTCCCGAGATACTGCGAGTCAAAAAATCCAGGACCAAAGGACCAAAAAGGACCAAAAATCTGGTTCTAGCTGTATCTCCGGAACCAGTGGGCCGAATATAGCCGTGCGCGGTATCTCCGCAGTCTGCTCGCCGAGATCTACCCGATTCCGCGATTTCCCACAGTAAAAAATTTTTCCACTCTGATTTATTCCCAACCCAAAAAATGTTGTTGCTTAGGTTGTAAATTTAGGTCCAGAAAAAATCCCATTCATCTAGGAGCACTGGTCTCGGAGATATGGATGTTTTAAAATTTACAAGATGGCGGACGAACTGTCAAACTCCAACTTTGACTTGCAATATCTCCGAAACCAGTAGTCGCAGACCACTCGTTCTTGGGTTCAGGCGACCCAGTTTTTTCCCCTCTACCCGGCAAGATGATCTCCGGAGGTCCAAAAAATTTTGGGCGGAATCCGCCCAAAAGTCAAATCGTGTGAAAGAGGGGGTCACTCTAAACCCAACAACCAAATTCCCAACTCTCTGCGACCAGCGGCCCAGGAGTTATGGCCCCTTGAATATTTCCAAAATGGCGGCCCTTATGTCAAAGTCCGGCGAAAATTGCCTCTAACTTTCCAACCGCTAGTCGCAGCGAGTCCGGACTTTCTCTGGGCACTTTGCCCCCACCAGCTCTACAATCCTGGTAGGGTTTTGGCGCTAAATAACTTTTTCTGGCCAAAACAGATTTTACAAGTCAGATCATAAAAAACACAATATCTTATTACTCACAGTGAAAATCCGGTGTCTCTAAGCCCGCCGGTTCGCAATCTATGACGGTTTGAAATTTTTGGTCCTAATTTTGGAATTTGGTCCTAAAACTCAAAATTTTTGTTTTTAGGGTTATCGGGTCCGTGTTTGGGCTCGATCCCAACGTGTTTGAGTCAATAAACACGTTCCCGTTGCCAAAAAGATTTTTTATTTATTTAATTTTTAATAAAGTCCTAAAAACACAAAAAATTCTGTAACTCGCGAACCGATGGGCCGAAAAATCCGAAAAATTCACCAAAAATACTGCGGATAGGATACTTTAGAGCAAATAAACAAGTAATACAAAATTCAAAATTTTTTGAAACAAAATTTTAAAAATAAGAAATTTTTACTTTTTTAATTATAGTTCTGAAAGCCACTAGACAAAAATTTTGACACTGCCGCAGGTGATAGTCCTTATTAGCGCGCAAAAGATAGCAGTTCCAGTTTATTCAAATTTGTTTTAGATTTAGATATATTATATGCCAAAGTCCAAATTTTGAAATCCTTATATAAAATCAACCAACCAATAGAAAATTTTTCTCTTTTCAGAATATTGTTAGTCCAAAAAGGTACCTCGTGCTCGCCGAAATTCAGCTCCCTGCGGCTGCTGGAACGCCTACCACGTGGCCACGTGGTCGATGTTTTTCCGGGTTTTCCGGCGCAGTGGTAGTTTTCCCGGATCAAATGACCCAGGGAAAAGATGGGGGTCAATTACCCCTACACGGGGACACTTCGCACTGCAAGCACACGCGACTATTTCAGGCACTAGGTCCAATTTTGTGACTATTTTAAGAGACACTTTTAATAAAAGCACTTTTTGAGCTTGAGTCACACGCGTGCGGCTAAATCACGAGTCGCCGGAAGATGGGGCTCACCGAGACGAATCCAACGACACCTGGATCAACGTCGTAGCCTCAAAATTACCCACTTTTTTGAATTTTTATTCGCGGAACACGTGTTTTTTGCTGCGTACCGGTTGGGGGACGGAACGAAACTGGGTTAGGTTAGGTTAGGTTAGGTTAGGTTAGGTTAGGTTAGGTTAGGTTAGGTTAGGTTAGGTTAGGTTAGGTTAGGTTAGGTTAGGTTAGGTTAGGTTAGGTTAGGTTAGGTTAGGTTAGGTTAGGTTAGGTTAGGTTAGGTTAGGTTAGGTTAGGTTAGGTTAGGTTAGGTTAGGTTAGGTTAGGTTAGGTTAGGTTAGGTTAGGTTAGGTTAGGTTGGGGCAGGCCCCACAAGTGTTGTTCAGGTACGTCCTCGTCGTCTGCCCTGGACCCAATTCCACTCGGTGCGCGGTAACGCAGTGGCCGGTGGATTGGTGACCAAATCCTGATCAACGAGACTTTGGGGAGCGATTGTGAACTGTAAACTTTAATCTTATGTCAACTAATACTGTGACACTGTCTTCTCCAACAAATTCGGAGTTGGGCAGTGCCCTGTTTTGGTCGCTTTCGTATACGGACGATATGTCTGACAAGGACCCGAAAGCTGGGGGTAAACCCCTGAAATTGACATTTCCTTTGAACATCGGTAGGAGAAGCCGGTCGCCCATCGCCGACGTGGCTGAAGTAGTACCGGCGGCTGAGGCTCCGGCTGGCGAGGTAGAAGACAGGGGGCGAGACAACCGGCCCACCTATAGCGATATTGCGGCGGGGAGCGCGGCTCCATTGCCATCGGGGAGCGTTACTTGGCCGGTACTTGCGGCTAAGCGTAAGAGGTCCAAAGTGGGCCATCCAAAGGAGTTGGAAATGGAAGCGCCGCAGGCTCTCAAAGTTTCCCGAACTAAGAAGGGACGTGGTGGGTACGCTCATCATGTCGGGATGTCCCAGGCCCGACGGGAGCTGCATGATTTGGAGTCTGACACTGACTCGGACGAGACCGCCTCAGAGGGGGAGAAGCAGTCTGAGCGGCGTCCTGCCAAAGTCTCAGGAGATAGGAACCTCAAGGCCTCCATGGAGTCGCTTTGCGGGAAGGCGGAGGCAAGCGCAGATTCGATATTGTCTGTTGTCGGAAAATCTGGCAATATGAAGGGGACGTGCATTCGCGACGTCAAGAATGCGACGCTGTCGCTATTGGATGTCATAAGGGAGATGGCGTCCCGTTCCTCCTCAGATGAGATCCGCCGGCTGCGGGCCGATAATATGCGGCTCCGTAGCCAGGTGGAATCCATCGGCAAGGAGTTGAAGGCCCTACGTCAGGCCTTCTCCGAGCGGGGAGCGGCGCGGTCAGAGCAGTATGAGGTCGCCTTGGAAGAAGTACAGTCGGAGCCGGAGGCAAACTACTGTGAGGAGGAGATTGGGCAACCAGAATACTGCCCGCCCAAGGTTGTACCTGCTGGAGGTGTCTCGAGAAAGGAGTTCTTAGAGTCGATGGAGCACCTCCAGCGGGAATTGATGGAACACATGGGTGGCGTAATCTCCGCCCGTTTAGATGGGCTGGAGGTGGACGGGCGGTTGCTGCCTGGTCAAAGCCACAGACCCCCGCTAGCCTCGGATTCTGTTGGCCAAAGAAAGCGGCAGCCGCTGATGAAGCGTCCGGTGCAGAATCCGCCTGCGAACACCACCCTCGCCCCGCCGGCTAACCTGCCTAAGGAGATGAGGGAGAGCGGGAGGAAGGCTGCGCTCTTAAAAAAGCCTGTGCAAGCCAGCGCCCCTTCCACAACCGGGGCTATATCAGGATCATCACCACCGGATCCAAACGAATGGACTAGGGTGGAGAAAAAAAGGCGAAAGAAGACGGCCCAGCAGCCTACGAGAAAAAGTGGGGGGACCGGCGAGGCGGTAAATAAGCCGAAGAAGAAGAAGACGCCCAAGGCGCCGAAATCGCTGGCGGTAGTGGTCGCTTTGAAACCGGAGGCAGTTGAGAAGGGCCTCACATATGGGGAAGCGATCGCCAAGGCGAAGTCGTCGATCAACCTTGGTGAACTGGGGATCGGTCCGGCTAAATTCCGTACTGGAATAACGGGGGCACGGATCATCGAGCTCCCAAAGGAAACATCCCCGACCCAGGCGGATACCTTAGCCGCTAAAATCGGAGAGGCCCTGGGAGACTCGGCTAAAGTGACGCGCCCAACAAAAACAGCGGACATCCGGGTGGTCGGTATCGACGACTCCGTGTCTGCTGAAGAGCTATGCCAGGCACTCGCACAAGCGGGGGATTGCCTGGCTCACCAGATA
Source organism: Hypsopygia costalis (assembly GCA_937001555.2). Taxonomy (NCBI): domain Eukaryota; kingdom Metazoa; phylum Arthropoda; class Insecta; order Lepidoptera; family Pyralidae; genus Hypsopygia; species Hypsopygia costalis. The sequence continues at coordinate 48,073 of OW443343.2, read as the reverse complement.
AAGGTGGGAAAAATCCACACTGGTGCACGGGGAGCTGGGGCGGCGTTTGCCTCGGTTCCCGTGGAGGTGGCCAAGCGGCTCGAGGTCGCTAAAAATATTACAGTTGGGTGGAGTTCTGTCTCCATCCAACTGCAGGAGCAAAGGCCAATGCGGTGCTTCCGCTGTATGGGTATAGGCCACCCGATGCAGAGGTGCCCCTCCGCCAAGGATCGCAGCGAGTTGTGCTTCCGTTGTGGATCCGAAGGGCACAAGGCGGTCGATTGCACGGCGACGCTGAAGTGCGCCGTCTGCACGGACGCCAAAAAGCCGGCGAACCACCGCATGGGGGGTATCAACTGTAACCCCCCGCCGATTAAGGGCCGCACGGCCTCGTTAAAAGTGAACGCGCCGCCGCCAGCGCAAGCCTCTGCGGTGATGGTGGAGGAACATATGGAGACCACCAATGGTTAACGGCCCCATAAAGCTCCTCCAAGGGAACGTCAACCACTCCCCCGCAGCACAGGATCTACTGTGCCAGACAGCGACGGAGTGGGGTGTGGGGCTAGCGATCGTGGCAGAACCGTACTTCGTCCCGCCACAGTCGTCGAATTGGTTAGCGGCTAATGACGGTTCTGCCGCCGTCATGAGAGTCTCAAGCAGAGTAGCTCCCCCCATCACCTTAAAGGAGAGGGGTGCAGGCTATGTAGCGGTATTGTGGGGGGGAATGCTGGTGGTCTCCACTTACTTTTCTCCTAACCGCAGCAGGGCGGATTTCGAAGACCACCTGGCTGCGTTGGAAGGGGTTGTTCGAAGGGCGGCCCCTGTGCCGGTGCTGGTGGCGGGCGACCTCAACGCGAAGTCAGTCGCGTGGGGGTCCTCCTACACCGATGTTAAGGGTGGGGATCTGGAATCCTGGTCTCTGTCCCTGGGGCTTCAGATCCTAAATCGGGGTAACACCCCTACATGTGTTCGTTGGCAAGGGACTTCTGTGGTGGATGTTTCATTTGCCACACCCTCCCTGGCCGGACGAATCACTGATTGGCGGGTGGAGGACGAGGTGGAGACCCTATCGGACCACCTCTATATTCGAATGGAGCTCTCGACGACAACACCCCGCAGGAGCCGGACGACTAGGGGCCCGGCAGCGGGTGCCTTCCCAAGGTGGGCGCTCACGAAATTGCGCCCGGAGGTAGCAAAGGAGGCGGCGATGGTACGGGCATGGGCTGAAGTGCCCCCCAACCTCTCCGGTGATGCTGACGGCATGGCAAAGCTATTTGCGGAGGATATGCAAGTCGTCTGCCAAGCTGCCATGCCTAGAGCGCAGACCTGCTCTAGCAGGAAGCAGGTATACTGGTGGACACAGGAGATTGCCGACCTGCGTGCCACTAGCTGGAGGGCACGGCGCGCCTATCTTCGCTGTCGAAGGCGCGCCAGAACCACGCCTGACGAGGAGGCAAATTTCCGTCGGGTGTATAAAATGGCCAAAAAGGCCCTCAGTGTGGCCATCTGCAAGGCGAAGGAAGAGTCCCGGGAGCGCTTTATTCAGCTCCTGGATAATGACCCGTGGGGACGTCCGTATCGACTGGTTAGGGGGAAGTTCAAAGCTGCAGCTACCTCCACCTCGGAGATGGAAGAGGGGCTACTGAACCAGGTGCTGATGACATTGTTTCCTAGCCCTGGTCCGTTTCAGCCCCCCAGAATGGTCCCTTCGTTGGCTCCAATGGAGGAGCCGGCGGCGGCTCCCCCTCCCGTATCGGATGCCGAGTTTGATGCAGTGTGGAACCGGTTCCGGCGTAAAAGAACTGCGCCGGGACCGGATGGGGTCCCGTCGAAGGTCCTAACTCTCGCTCTGGGACCCCTGGAGGACCGATTCAGGGCGGTGCTAAACACTAGCATCGCCACGGGACGCTTCCCCAGCCAGTGGAAGCCGGGTAGACTTTGCCTGTTGAGGAAGGAGGGCCGCCCTGCCGACTCCCCTACTGGATACCGCCCGGTGGTGCTGCTTGACGATTCCGGAAAGTTCCTTGAGAAAATCCTGGCATCACGAATCGTCAAGCATCTCGAGGGCGCGGGGCCGGACTTGGCTCCGAACCAGTTTGGCTTCCGCACCGGCCGGTCCACGGTGGACGCGGTGACCCTCCTAAAAGGTTGGACGGAGGTGGCCACGGCTCGGGGTGAGACTGTCATTGCGGTGTCGCTAGACATCCGCAACGCCTTTAACAGCCTCCCCCACGAATGTATCACGGAGGCACTCCGTTTTCATCGAGTGCCCCCGTACCTACGAGCCATCGTGGAGGACTACCTACAGGGCAGAACGATCATCTACGTGGGCCCGGACGGGCGGGTCCGCTCGTGGGCGATGACGGCGGGTGTTCCTCAGGGGTCCGTACTGGGTCCTCTGCTGTGGAACCTGGGCTACAACTGGGTCCTGCGGGGCAGCGTCCTACCAGGGATGGAGGTCGTCTGTTTCGCCGATGACACACTTGTTGCGGCGAAGGCGAAGAGCGTGGAGGATGCGATTCGACTAGCATCAGTTGGTGCGTCGCTGGTCGTTCGACGCATCCGCATCCTGGGCCTGGATGTAGCCCTAGACAAAACGAAAGCCATGATGTTCCACGGCCCACGCCGCAGGATCCCGGCGGGGCTCCGAGTCCGCATAGAGGGGGTCCACATACCGGTTGAGGCACATTTTAAGTACCTCGGCCTGGTCCTTGACCCCCGATGGAATTTTGAGGAGCACTTCAAGCTCCTCGCTCCACGGTTGAGTGCCGCCGCGTCTGCACTCGGACGAGTCCTCCCGAACGTGGGGGGACCGGGATCGGCTTGCCGTCGGCTGTATCATGGAGTTATACGGTCGATGGCACTCTACGGAGCCCCGATTTGGGCGGAGTGCCTCAAGCCCGGTACCGTGGCTCTTCTGCGGCGTCCTCAAAGGATCATCGCGAATCGAGCCGTCCGAACCTACCGCACGGTGAGCCACGGTGCGGCCTGTGTACTCGCAGGACAAGTGCCGTGGGATATAGATGCACGCGTCCTGGCGGAGGTGTATCGACACAGGGTCGCTGCCATTGAAAGGGGTGAACGGCCCACTGCGGAGGAGGTGCGGCGGGTTCGGGCACTAGCGCAGAGTGAGGCGCTAACTCGCTGGGATGCGGCTCTCGACCTTTCAGCTGCCGGCCGCCGGACGATTGAAGCGATTCGTCCGGTGTTAGAAGAGTGGGTGGGGCGCCGGCATGGCAGCCTTACGTTCCGCATGGTGCAGGTTTTGACCGGACATGGGTGTTTCGGTCATTACTTGCACCGTGTCGCACGTCGAGAGGAAACGCCGCAGTGTCACCACTGCGGTGCAGCCGACGACACGGCCGAGCACACACTAAGAGAGTGCCCGGCCTGGGGACAACAGCGCCACGAACTGGTCGCGGCGCTAGAAGGCGGAAACCTCTCGCTGCCGAGCATAGTCGAGGCAATGCTCCGCGGCAAATGGGAAGCTGTTGCCTCCTTTTGCGAGGAAGTCATCTCGCAGAAGGAGGCAGCGGAGAGACAACGGGAGGAGGACCCTCAGGCCGCTCTTCCTAGGCGCAGACGCACAGGTAGGAGAAGGCAGGCGCACACCCTAGGTGTTCCTGCCTGATTTCCCTACCTAGAGGACCCCTTGCTGCTCGGCATGGCGCGAGCTGTGCCGGCCAGCGACGGATATCACGGCGGTAAACCCTTCTGCAAGAGGGACAGCGGAAGGGACTGCGAGAGGAGCGCCTCAGCATTCTCCCCCGCAACAGACGCGGAGCTATTAGATAGGCATTAGGCCCCTAATTAGCCTCCAGCACAGGCCGTCCTGTGCACGTCTGCGAGATTACCTATAGTACCCTAGGTAATCTCTACCGCGACGTCCCCGGTAAAGCCGGGAAGCTGCCATATACGGACATATGGAGAAATCCCCACACCGGGAGCCCATATGGCCGTACTCGTCAGCTGAGTGGGTATTTGCAGGGTTTTTTAGCGGATAGTGTCCGACGGAGCACCTGTAAGCATGGGCAGGGGACTTATGCCCTCTGCGCATACTTGCAGGAAGCCCGGGATGAGTTCCGTTCGCTGGTGGCCCCTTAAGGGCGTCAGTGTCGATAAATCGAGGTTTTGCCTGCATAACAAAAAAAAAAAAGGTTAGGTTAGGTTAGGTTAGGTTAGGTTAGGTTAGGTTAGGTTAGGTTAGGTTAGGTTAGGTTAGGTTAGGTTAGGTTAGGTTAGGTTAGGTTAGGTTAGGTTAGGTTAGGTTAGGTTAGGTTAGGTTAGGTTAGGTTAGGTTAGGTTAGGTTAGGTTAGGTTAGGTTAGGTTAGGTTAGGTTAGGTTAGGTTAGGTTAGGTTAGGTTAGGTTAGGTTAGGTTAGGTTAGGTTAGGTTAGGTTAGGTTAGGTTAGGTTAGGTTAGGTTAGGTTAGGTTAGGTTAGGTTAGGTTAGGTTAGGTTAGGTTAGGTTAGGTTAGGTTAGGTTAGGTTAGGTTAGGTTAGGTTAGGTTAGGTTAGGTTAGGTTAGGTTAGGTTAGGTTAGGTTAGGTTAGGTTAGGTTAGGTTAGGTTAGGTTAGGTTAGGTTAGGTTAGGTTAGGTTAGGTTAGGTTAGGTTAGGTTAGGTTAGGTTAGGTTAGGTTAGGTTAGGTTAGGTTAGGTTAGGTTAGGTTAGGTTAGGTTAGGTTAGGTTAGGTTAGGTTAGGTTAGGTTAGGTTAGGTTAGGTTAGGTTAGGTTAGGTTAGGTTAGGTTAGGTTAGGTTAGGTTAGGTTAGGTTAGGTTAGGTTAGGTTAGGTTAGGTTAGGTTAGGTTAGGTTAGGTTAGGTTAGGTTAGGTTAGGTTAGGTTAGGTTAGGTTAGGTTAGGTTAGGTTAGGTTAGGTTAGGTTAGGTTAGGTTAGGTTAGGTTAGGTTAGGTTAGGTTAGGTTAGGTTAGGTTAGGTTAGGTTAGGTTAGGTTAGGTTAGGTTAGGTTAGGTTAGGTTAGGTTAGGTTAGGTTAGGTTAGGTTAGGTTAGGTTAGGTTAGGTTAGGTTAGGTTAGGTTAGGTTAGGTTAGGTTAGGTTAGGTTAGGTTAGGTTAGGTTAGGTTAGGTTAGGTTAGGTTAGGTTAGGTTAGGTTAGGTTAGGTTAGGTTAGGTTAGGTTAGGTTTTTATTGTTTCCGCCCCTGGTTACACCACCAGAGACGGGAATTTATTGCTACTGTTTTCATTTATGTTTCTTGGCACTAGACAATGTTATCTACTACAGATTGATCTTATAAATAAATACTTTTACGCGGGAGGGACGAGGTCAGCTAAGGGATACTTCACTCTTCCCTCCCGCGTGGACGTATACATTGTATATGTTGGTGCTTACTTGCTTACTTGTAAAGGAACAAGGTTAGTTACTGAGGTTTATGTAGGTACCTCTCTATTATACATTATATCAATGAATCATTATCATTTATTATTTCATTATATAAGCTTATAGTGATCATGATATTATTACTCATATAATTTTGAATTTCTATTTGTAATTAACTAATGGTAAAATAGTATGCTTATAGTTTTCTTATGCTATAGTCATTTAAACGCTTATGATTACACATTACAAGATAATTGGTAGGGGCTGGGTAAGATAGTGGTGGAGGGAATTGCTTTGAAAGGCGGGGGTAGATGGGGGCGGGAGCGGGGGTAGATGGGGGCGGGGGCGGTTTAATGGGGGCTGGGTGATTGGTGGCTTGGGTAGGATCAGGATGACGGCTGGATTAATATGGTGGGGACAGGAGTAAGGATTGGACAATGCAATCTTAGTTTCTAATTATACATAATTTGCAAAATTGGAATAAACTGAACATAGAGTAATACTTATCAACTACTAGAGTGACCCTATTAAACATCATATCATAACTATGAGGTCACATGACGCACTCTATCTGAGGTACTGTTATTTGATTTCCACAATAACATATTTACACATCGCAGAAACGAGGTCGACTGCCGGTGGTGCGCGCCGGGGGCACTACACGTGCCGCGCGGGGGTGCAAGACCTCGGGGGTTGTGTCATCAGAGAGTAATTAACTAATAGTAAAATAGTATGCTTGTAGTTTTCTTATGCTCTAGTCATTTAAACGCTTATGATTACACATTACAAGATAATTAGTAGGGGCTGGGTAAGATAGCGGTGCAGGGAGTTGCTTTGAAAGGCGGGGGTAGATGGGAGCGGGGGCGGGGGCGGTTTCATGGGGGCTTGGAAATTAGTGGCTTAAGTAGGATCAGGATGACGGCTGGGTTAATATGGTGGGGTCAGGTGTAAGGATATGACAATGCAATCTTAGTCTCTAATTATACATAATTTGCAAAATTGGAATAAACTGAACATAAAGTAATACTTATCAACTACTAGAGTGACCCTATTAAACATCACATCATAACTATGAGGTCACATGACGCACTCTATCTGAAGTACTGTTATTTGATTTCCGCAATAACATATTTACACATCGCAGAAACGAGGTCGACTGCCGGTGGTGCGCGCCGGGGGCGCTACACGTGCCGCAGCGGGGGTGCAAGACCTCGGGGGTTGCGTCATCGGAGAGTAATTAACTAATAGTAAAATAGTATGCTTGTAGTTTTCTTATGCTCTAGTCATTTAAACGCTTATGATTACACATTACAAGATAATTAGTAGGGGCTGGGTAAGATAGCGGTGCAGGGAGTTGCTTTGAAAGGCGGGGGTAGATGGGAGCGGGGGCGGGGGCGGTTTCATGGGGGCTTGGAAATTAGTGGCTTAGGTAGAATCAGGATGACGGCTGGGTTAATATGGTGGGGTCAGGTGTAAGGATAGGACAATGCAATCTTAGTTTCTAATTATACATAATTTGCACAATTGGAATAAGCTGAACATAAAGTAATACTTATCAACTACTAGAGTGACCCTATTAAACATCATATCATAACTATGAGGTCACATGACGCACTCTATCTAAAGTATTGTTATTTGATTTCCGCAATAACACATTTACACATCACAGAAACGAGGCCGTCTGCCGGTGGTGCGCGACGGGGGTGCGCGCCGGGGGCGCTACAAATGCTGCTCGGGGGTGCTAAAACTTGGGCGTTGCGTCATCAGAGGCCGGCTGCCGGTGGTGCGCGCCGGGGGCGCCCACACACGCCACTCGGGGGCGCCGGCCCCCGGGCGCGGCGTCATCGCGGGCCGGCTGCCTGTAACGCGCGCCGGGGGCGCAATCAGCCGGGGGCTCGGGCGGGGGGCCCGTCCCACGCGCGGCCTCCGGCGCAGCCACGCGGTCTGAGAAGCTGCTTACTTACTTGTGATGGTATTGTATGTGCCTCCTCATGGATGCCAGCACCGCCTGATAGCATGGGCAGGCAGGAGAGATGGCATTATGGTCGACTTCCTCGTGTTCTTTCTTCCCACCGCGGTTTTCTATGTTCCGCTTCTTACAGTTGTAGCACTTGGGGGTGTATTCTTGGTTCTTCTTAGGACAGTTAGTAAATGTGTGTGTTGTTACTGCACATATGGAGCATGCCTTTGTTTGTGATTTGCAATTAACTCGCATATGTCCAAACTGTAAGCAATCGTAGCATTGTATGAGTGGTGTGTAGTCTTCTATATGAACCATTTGGTACTCTATATTTATCCTTTCCAGTTTGGTGATTGCCTCCCATAATTTGGGTGTGACTGTACATACTGCGTTATATAATTCCTGGTTTCTATTATTTTTCTTAAAGGATAATTTGATGTCTTGGGGGTTAGTGATATTTTCTTTTATTGTTTGATTCTGTGATACTAAAATGTTGATGAGTTCGTCTGATGGTGTGGAGTTATGTATGCCCTTTATAATTACCATTGGCTGTCTCGGACTGACAATTTGTACGCTTATTTCTTGTGATTCGCTTACCGCCTGCAGGGTGTCTTTGCATTGCTCCTCTCTGTTGTATTCCACGAGGATCCGATTTCCGGAGATGGGTCTTATCACGTGGGGTGCATAGTTGCGTTCTTTGAATGACATTTTCTCCTTGAATTTGTCCACTATTTCTTTGTGAGTCTCGGCGCCTTTACCTGATATTATAACCGCTGGTCTGGGTGGATGTGGGGGAACTGGGGGTCTTGGGGGCTCGGTATGTGAACCCGTCACGCTTGCATATGTTCTGTTGCTAGTTGCGGTACTTGGTGGTGTTAGTCTTCTTGTGACCTTATCCATTTCCTCCTGGACCGTCTTACGCACTTCTTGAGCTATGATACTTGCGACTTCTGGGGTGATAATTGGTGCGGCGGGGGCTTCGGCAGCTTTGGGGGTGGCAACTTCGGGGGTGATAATTGATACAACGGGGGCTTCGGCAGCTTTGGGGGCTTTCTTTGCGGGGGTAGCAAAGTGAGGCTTAATTGTTTTAGCCTTACAAAACTCCGCAGCTAAGCCAACAAGATCAGAAACGATACCTAGAGCGTGTCCCTTGATGATCGCCTTGTTTTGTCTGGTGAGTGATTTTCCTTTTTCCACTGCGTTGGTTATTGCCCCAGCTCTATGCATCATATCATCACATTGCTTTATCCAAGATTCTATTAGTTTAGTCCACAGGGCTTTTGCGCTATCAAACTGATCGCCGCATTCCTCTCTTTCTTTTCCTGAGAATCTCAGAGCGCTTTCCGAATGCAGGTTGTCGAAGGAGGGTGTCGGTGACATAGACATCGTTCTAGGTTATTTTCGTAAGGAAAAAAAAAAGACTTAATCACAACACTGCACTGCGTATTTTCTATGTTTATTTATTGTCACTGTCAATTATAGTCACTCACACTATTGTTCACAGATTAAAACACTTTGCATTGTACGCGACTGCAATTACGACTATCTGACCCACGGGGGGCCCGGGGGCGCGCCCGCGCACGGCGCGGGCGGTGACGCCCGTGTCACGCGGCCCGCGCTTCGTTGAAAACTGGCGGGCGGGGGCGCAGATTCCCGGGCGTGCGGGAGGCTAGCTGGCCCCCGGGGGCGCTACCTCAACCACAGTCGTCTCGCGTCGGGCGAGGCGGGCGGCCGCGTGTGGGGGCGGTCCCACGGGGGTCGCGGGGGCGGTCCCAATGGGGGCGCACCGGGGGGTCGCTGCCGGCAGCGGCTGGGGGCGTTCCGAGCTCCGGAGCTTGGGACGCGTGCGCTCCCCACGACCAGTCGCCGTCGACTGATGGTTAGGTTAGGTTAGGTTAGGTTAGGTTAGGTTAGGTTAGGTTAGGTTAGGTTAGGTTAGGTTAGGTTAGGTTAGGTTAGGTTAGGTTAGGTTAGGTTAGGTTAGGTTAGGTTAGGTTAGGTTAGGTTAGGTTAGGTTAGGTTAGGTTAGGTTAGGTTAGGTTAGGTTAGGTTAGGTTAGGTTAGGTTAGGTTAGGTTAGGTTAGGTTAGGTTAGGTTAGGTTAGGTTAGGTTAGGTTAGGTTAGGTTAGGTTAGGTTAGGTTAGGTTAGGTTAGGTTAGTGTTGCTGGCAGTCTCGCCAGCTGTTATGTGCCTCTTTTGTAGATTATTTTTTATAATATTTTTTGAATTTATGTCATTTTTATATTGCTATAGATTGTAAATTTATTCTAATGTCAAGTGCCGAACGGTGTGAAAGTAAATATATTTTCTTAGTTCTTCTGGCCTTGTTTTTATTTTATTAAATACAGTCCATTTTTAATATACGCTCTCCTATCACTAACAACGGTCCTTAGGAGCAAAAGAAAACCGTGAGTATTTTTTTTCTTCCATTAGAACATGCAAACTCGATCTAAAACCCGAGAGGGTGAAGCCTCAATTACTCCGCAACCAGTTTCGGCGCGAGTGGCTTCAAACTCTTTGCCCCGGTCTTCGAGTTCAGTTATATCTAATGCTTCAACTGCTGCTCGTAAACTTGCAGTCGAGGCTAAACACGCTCAGGCTGCTTTACAGTTGAAAAAAGAGCAGGCTGCACTTGAAATGGTACGACTAACACAACAAAAAGATCTTGAAATGGTACGACTAACACAACAAAAAGATCTTGAAATGGCACGACTAACACAAGAAAAAGATCTTGAGATGGCACGCTTAGCACAGGAAAAGGAATTGCTTGAGTATAGAACGCAAGCACAAAACCTCGCTCGCGAGGCAGAACTTGCAGAAATTGATGCAGAGTCCCAATCTAGACGTAGCCGTAGTAGAACTAATTCTTGGGTTCGCAGTTTACAGGATCAATATTTCGATGTTGTTGATGCGCCGCCAGCAGCACACGGCGAGACCTGCGTTGTTACTTCAAATCAGAATGAGATCCCTGTTGAATTGTCAGCAACGCAGCGACCTCCACATTCAACATCATACGCAAAGACATTTAAATTTCCACCTCGTTTTGATAACAAAAAAACAGACACTGCCAGCGCTGTGGAAACTGACATGAAGCGACTTGGTGATATTTTGGTAAATTTATCTACACAGAAACCATCTCATAAAGCACTTAATAATATTGAAATTTTACCATTTTTTGGGAAGGCTTCGCAGTGGTTAGGTTTTAAGAGGTCATTTGATAGTTCTAAAAATAATTATTCTATCATTGAGAACTTAAATAGGCTAAGGTTCTTGCTGCGAGGCGAGGCTGCAAAAGCTGTTTCGGCTCTTCTGCAGACTACAAACGATCCAGAAGAAATAATGACAGCTTTAGAGGAGCGTTTCGCCCGACCAGAGTGCATTATACTCGAAGAACTTTCGAATATAAGATCTCTCCCTAAACTACAAACAGACTTGAAAGATCTAAATTTATTTTCTTGTACTATACAAAATTTAGTTTGTACAATAAAACACTTGCAAAAGGTAGAATATCTTTATTCACCAGAATTATTCAATGCAATTCTTTCTAAATTAACACCACCTCTCAGGTCCACATGGACTCGATTTGCTGCTTCTGATTACACTGAAGGTTCGAAACTTGAGGTTCTGTCTGAATTTCTCCGGCAGGAAGCGCGAAACCATTCGCGATTTGGTTTGATGCCTCAGTACACAATGACACACATACACAGTACACAATATAATGAACCTGCAAAGAAACGAACAGAAAATTGTTTTGCAAGTACTTCGCAAAGCTTATGCCACCTTTGCAATAGTTCACACTCATTGGCAGATTGTAAAGTTTTTCAAAATTTTTCCGTTTCGGGTAGGCAGGATTACATCACGCAAAATAAATGTTGTTTTAGATGTTTGTCGACTAATAAACATAATTGGTCGACATGTAAAATTAAAATTAGATGTGGTGTAGACGGTTGCAAGTCTTTTCATCATCGTTTATTGCATGGCGTTGTCATAACAAATACTAAACAATCACCATCGCAACCGTCAAATTTTAAAATAGACAAAATAGTTCCGACATGTGCAACCTTAGAAAAAGAAATTCGTTGTCTATCAGAGTCTTTGCCTGTACAGTCACAGTCAAAAAATAATGCAGACGAATCTTTTAGAAAGTTTTCACTTGTACAGTCGGATAAAAAAATTGATGACTATCGTGTTGAAAACAACACAACTTATGCAAGTAGAGATTTTAACCGCGAAATTCGATCAAAGGTTTTACTCAAAGTTTTGCCCGTTGTAGTAAGTGGCCCTTTAGGTAGTATAGAGGTATTGGCGCTGTTAGATGACGGCTCAACTGCCACCTTGATTGATGCCGAACTAGCTTGTCGTTTAGGTATCAGTGGTCCTAAGGGTTACATTTGTGTACAGGGTGTAGGCGGCATGATGCGCAAAGACACCATTGAGTATGTGGATTTTCAAATTCGAGGCAAATATAAATCGGATGTTTATACCATAAAAAGAGCAAGGGCAATCAAAAATCTCGATTTATGTGAACAAGTAGTTCGACATTCAGATATAGAAGGTGTCAATCACCTTGTTGATTTAGGCGAGATGCTAGTTTATAAAGGCAAACCTACAATATTGATCGGAGCTGAAGACTGGTACTTAACAGTATCCAGAGGCATTAGGGTTGGCACCCGTTCCCAAGCTGTTGCTACAAACACGTTGCTAGGTTGGGTAATTCATGGTGTTTCTGGGTCCGGTACGAAACCAGTTGATTTTTTATATCACGTTTACACTAATGAAGAACGTACTGTTCTCCAAGAACTTGATGATTTAATTAGGGAACAGTTCAAATTAGATTCTGTTGGTATTAGGAAATATCCAAACTCAATAGGTCCCCTTAATCAACGTGCTTTACATATTTTAGAAAATACTACTATTAGATTACCAGACGGAAGATTTGAGACAGGATTGTTATGGAAAGAGGATAACCCTAAAATACCAGACAGTTACCATCATGCGCTAAAACGGTTTAAATTATTAGAAAATAAGATGGGTAAAGACCGTGTTTACGCGGATGCTTATCGCTTACATATTAAGGGAGTCATTGAAAAGGGATATGCGGAGGAGTGTGATATCAACCATGAAGGTTTGCTTGATGCTAATTTGAAGTTTTGGTACCTACCACATTTTGGCGTAGTGCATCCACAAAAAAAGAAACTTAGAGTGGTTCACGATGCTGCCGCCAAAACAGACGGGGTCAATCTCAACTCCTTGTTGTTGGCTGGTCCCGATCTGATGCACTCTCTATTGGGTATTCTTTTTCGTTGGCGAGAGCATAATGTAGCCCTCATGGCTGACATACGCGAAATGTTTCCGCAAATTAAAATTAGAAAGCAAGATAGAGATATGCAACGCTTTCTTTGGAGAGAAAGCCCTGCATTTTCTATCAAAGAATATAGGATGTGTTCTATGATTTTTGGCGCCACTTCAAGTCCATGCACAGCGATATTTTTGCTAAATAAAAACGCGACAGACAACTCACATCTCTATCCTGAAGCGGCTTGCCAGGTTTTGAAGAACACATATATGGATGATTATGTCGGTAGTGTAGCTAGCGTAAGTCAGGCGGAGCAGCTTGCTTCAGATATTCTAAATTTGCATAAGCTTGCACAATTCGAGATGAGAAGTTGGGTGTCTAATTATCCTGAAGCACTAAAGCTAATCCCGCCTGATTTACATGCCATTCCTCCTGATGAAGTTCCAGTTGGAATGTCTCCAAACTCCACTGTTCCTACTTTGGGATTGGTGTGGAAACCACATTTTGATACATTGAGTTTTCGTGACAATTCTTTAGCACTAGCTCCGACAACCTTCACAAAAAGAATCTTATTATCTCATGTCATGCGTTTGTACGATCCGTTAGGTATTCTTTCTCCGGTGACAGTTCATGGCAGGATTCTTTTACAAAGAGCTTGGCGCTCTCATATAGGATGGGACGAACCCCTATCAGTAGAACAATGTGAACAGTGGCAAGTTTGGTTTGATAGCCTCTTCCAAATTCAAAATTTAAAAATTCCTCGTTGGTACTCTTTTAATTTCCAAAGTGTTTGTCGAGAACTTCACATATTTGCTGATGCTAGTGAATCTGCTTACGCTTGTGTAGCTTACTGGCGGTTTATAGATGCAGATGAGCGAATTTCGTTATGTTTAATTGCCAGTAAAGCTCGCGTTTCACCTAATAAACCTGTGTCTATACCCCGGCTAGAGCTTCAAGCCGCCTTATTAGCTACTCGTTTAGCACATACTATAGTTTTGGAGCACGATTTGAAGCCAAGCCGACGGGTTTTCTGGACCGATTCCAGAAACGTTTTGGGTTGGCTACGGACTGAGGCTCGTACGCTGCGGACGTTCGTTGCCAACCGGGTTGGAGAAATTTTGGAGCAAACGGAGGCTACTGATTGGCGATGGGTGCCTTCTAGTTTAAACGCGGCGGATACCGCTACCAGAATTGGTCAAGGGATACCTTCGCATTGGCTCTATGGACCACCATTTCTCCTTTCACCATCTAGTTCCTGGCCCATAGAACCAAACGTAGGTCTTGAAAATGTTTTTTTAAAAGATGTTAAACGTGATTTTATACATACCCACGCGATTACTGATGGCGAGGTCAAATTATCATTACCACTCGCAGCAGATCCGACGCGATTTTCTTGTTGGTTGCGAATGGTACGCGCGACTGCACGCGCCCGTCAATATATAGCTATTTTAAAATCTAAAATCGGTTTTATTCGTTTAGCTAACACTTCTCGTTGCCTTCGTTCTCATAACCGTTCAACTTCAGTCATGTCATCATCATCTCATCCCTTATCATTAACTGCAGATGATCTATTAAAGGCTGAAGAGAATATAGTAAGGCGAAGTCAGTTACAGTCATTTCCAGATGAAATTGAGGCTCTCCGTAAACATGCTCCACTTCAGCGTCGCAGCCGTTTATTCAAACTGTCGCCATTTCTGGATCACAAGGAATGCATACGTCTCCATGGTCGTGTCGATGTCTCGGATGTCCCAGGAGCCATGAAACCCCCTATTGTTCTTGATGGTCGCAATCCTGCAGTAAGACTCTTAGTAACCCATTATCATAAGCGCGCTGCTCATGCTCAGCCAAACCTGGTGATAAATGAACTACGCCAAAATTATTGGATATTACATTTAAGGGCAACTATACGCTTCGTCACCTACCGATGCGCCAAATGTATACTGATGAAATCAAAACCAATGAATCCACCGATGGGAGATCTTCCAGAAGAGCGCTTGGCTCACCATCGTCGAATATTCACATACGTGGGTCTGGATTATATGGGCCCTGTAAATGTAACAGTTGGTCGACATCACCAGAAGAGATATGTTGCATTATTCACCTGCTTAACCTCTCGAGCGATACATTTGGAGCTTGTGGGCAGTCTCTCTACTGATAGTGCTCTGATGAGTTTGAAAAGATTTATAAGCCGAAGAGGAACCCCTACAAAAATATTTTCCGATAATGGGACGGCCTTTGTTGGAGCAAACAACATTCTAAAAACGATGAGCGAAGCTGGAGCAAACATCGGAATATCTTGGCATTTTATACCACCTGGAGCTCCTCATATGGGTGGTGCTTGGGAACGCTTAGTGAGGTCCGTTAAAACGGCTCTTAAGGCTATATTGAACGAGCGTGCACCCAAAGAAGAGGTCTTACACACGGCCCTCTTGGAGGCAGAGGCCATTATAAATAGCCGCCCTTTGACGTGGATAACCGACGGCGAAGAGTCACTAACACCATTCCATTTCATCATAGGTTCATCATCGTCTTTTAATATTTTACCATCACATTTAGACGATGCAGATCTTCTTGGACGCAGCGATTGGCGGAAGTCCCAACGCTTAGCCGACATGTTTTGGGGTCGCTGGGTTAAAGAATATTTGCCAACCCTGATTCCAAGGAGAACTGCCAGTCGTCAGTCCCCAGAACTTGCTGTTGGAGACGTTGTCCTAATCGTAGATTCTTCCTTACCCAGGGGCATGTGGCCTCGTGGTCGTATATCCCGTGTTTGTCCTGGGAAAGATGGAATTGTGAGAGTCGCCGAAGTGGACACGGTCGGTGGCAAGTTACGGAGGCCACTCACTAAGTTGGTTAGGTTGTCAGTTTCCCCTGAATAAGTGTGGCTTTGCCACAGAGGGGGAGGATGTTGCTGGCAGTCTCGCCAGCTGTTATGTGCCTCTTTTGTAGATTATTTTTTATAATATTTTTTGAATTTATGTCATTTTTATATTGCTATAGATTGTAAATTTATTCTAATGTCAAGTGCCGAACGGTGTGAAAGTAAATATATTTTCTTAGTTCTTCTGGCCTTGTTTTTATTTTATTAAATACAGTCCATTTTTAATATACGCTCTCCTATCACTAACAGTTAGGTTAGGTTAGGTTAGGTTAGGTTAGGTTAGGTTAGGTTAGGTTAGGTTAGGTTAGGTTAGGTTAGGTTAGGTTAGGTTAGGTTAGGTTAGGTTAGGTTAGGTTAGGTTAGGTTAGGTTAGGTTAGGTTAGGTTAGGTTAGGTTAGGTTAGGTTAGGTTAGGTTAGGTTAGGTTAGGTTAGGTTAGGTTAGGTTAGGTTAGGTTAGGTTAGGTTAGGTTAGGTTAGGTTAGGTTAGGTTAGGTTAGGTTAGGTTAGGTTAGGTTAGGTTAGGTTAGGTTAGGTTAGGTTAGGTTAGGTTAGGTTAGGTTAGGTTAGGTTAGGTTAGGTTAGGTTAGGTTAGGTTAGGTTAGGTTAGGTTAGGTTAGGTTAGGTTAGGTTAGGTTAGGTTAGGTTAGGTTAGGTTAGGTTAGGTTAGGTTAGGTTAGGTTAGGTTAGGTTAGGTTAGGTTAGGTTAGGTTAGGTTAGGTTAGGTTAGGTTAGGTTAGGTTAGGTTAGGTTAGGTTAGGTTAGGTTAGGTTAGGTTAGGTTAGGTTAGGTTAGGTTAGGTTAGGTTAGGTTAGGTTAGGTTAGGTTAGGTTAGGTTAGGTTAGGTTAGGTTAGGTTAGGTTAGGTTAGGTTAGGTTAGGTTAGGTTAGGTTAGGTTAGGTTAGGTTAGGTTAGGTTAGGTTAGGTTAGGTTAGGTTAGGTTAGGTTAGGTTAGGTTAGGTTAGGTTAGGTTAGGTTAGGTTAGGTTAGGTTAGGTTAGGTTAGGTTAGGTTAGGTTAGGTTAGGTTAGGTTAGGTTAGGTTAGGTTAGGTTAGGTTAGGTTAGGTTAGGTTAGGTTAGGTTAGGTTAGGTTAGGTTAGGTTAGGTTAGGTTAGGTTAGGTTAGGTTAGGTTAGGTTAGGTTAGGTTAGGTTAGGTTAGGTTAGGTTAGGTTAGGTTAGGTTAGGTTAGGTTAGGTTAGGTTAGGTTAGGTTAGGTTAGGTTAGGTTAGGTTAGGTTAGGTTAGGTTAGGTTAGGTTAGGTTAGGTTAGGTTAGGTTAGGTTAGGTTAGGTTAGGTTAGGTTAGGTTAGGTTAGGTTAGGTTAGGTTAGGTTAGGTTAGGTTAGGTTAGGTTAGGTTAGGTTAGGTTAGGTTAGGTTAGGTTAGGTTAGGTTAGGTTAGGTTAGGTTAGGTTAGGTTAGGTTAGGTTAGGTTAGGTTAGGTTAGGTTAGGTTAGGTTAGGTTAGGTTAGGTTAGGTTAGGTTAGGTTAGGTTAGGTTAGGTTAGGTTAGGTTAGGTTAGGTTAGGTTAGGTTAGGTTAGGTTAGGTTAGGTTAGGTTAGGTTAGGTTAGGTTAGGTTAGGTTAGGTTAGGTTAGGTTAGGTTAGGTTAGGTTAGGTTAGGTTAGGTTAGGTTAGGTTAGGTTAGGTTAGGTTAGGTTAGGTTAGGTTAGGTTAGGTTAGGTTAGGTTAGGTTAGGTTAGGTTAGGTTAGGTTAGGTTAGGTTAGGTTAGGTTAGGTTAGGTTAGGTTAGGTTAGGTTAGGTTAGGTTAGGTTAGGTTAGGTTAGGTTAGGTTAGGTTAGGTTAGGTTAGGTTAGGTTAGGTTAGGTTAGGTTAGGTTAGGTTAGGTTAGGTTAGGTTAGGTTAGGTTAGGTTAGGTTAGGTTAGGTTAGGTTAGGTTAGGTTAGGTTAGGTTAGGTTAGGTTAGGTTAGGTTAGGTTAGGTTAGGTTAGGTTAGGTTAGGTTAGGTTAGGTTAGGTTAGGTTAGGTTAGGTTAGGTTAGGTTAGGTTAGGTTAGGTTAGGTTAGGTTAGGTTAGGTTAGGTTAGGTTAGGTTAGGTTAGGTTAGGTTAGGTTAGGTTAGGTTAGGTTAGGTTAGGTTAGGTTAGGTTAGGTTAGGTTAGGTTAGGTTAGGTTAGGTTAGGTTAGGTTAGGTTAGGTTAGGTTAGGTTAGGTTAGGTTAGGTTAGGTTAGGTTAGGTTAGGTTAGGTTAGGTTAGGTTAGGTTAGGTTAGGTTAGGTTAGGTTAGGTTAGGTTAGGTTAGGTTAGGTTAGGTTAGGTTAGGTTAGGTTAGGTTAGGTTAGGTTAGGTTAGGTTAGGTTAGGTTAGGTTAGGTTAGGTTAGGTTAGGTTAGGTTAGGTTAGGTTAGGTTAGGTTAGGTTAGGTTAGGTTAGGTTAGGTTAGGTTAGGTTAGGTTAGGTTAGGTTAGGTTAGGTTAGGTTAGGTTAGGTTAGGTTAGGTTAGGTTAGGTTAGGTTAGGTTAGGTTAGGTTAGGTTAGGTTAGGTTAGGTTAGGTTAGGTTAGGTTAGGTTAGGTTAGGTTAGGTTAGGTTAGGTTAGGTTAGGTTAGGTTAGGTTAGGTTAGGTTAGGTTAGGTTAGGTTAGGTTAGGTTAGGTTAGGTTA